>OU026157.1:69468621-71986899 GCA_907269105.1 Volucella inanis | reverse complement strand
CACATTAATATGGCCAACCCGGTTGTTGATGATTGGTTTTAGATGTCCACATAATACGAAAGACAAGATCTTATATTCGATGTTTAGGAAAATTAATCTTCTATTATCGAAAGAATTTCCTATCTTGTTGAATCTGGCAAACAATGCTGCAGTTCTATTTATTGGGCATATCTTTTAGATAAACTGGTTCCCAACTAGGTCATCTGCAGCTCCTTTAAATAGCACAGGAAGGAGTCTGTCTATATCAGAAGTATTGTCAGTAGCTCTTATCTGTTCTCAACACTTTAAAGTGCGGTTGTCACTTACAGATACATTGTAAATAATAGTTGAAAAGTCACTTGTACGTCATCTCTATCAATAAAATATCCACTACATCTAAACAGGTTCGTATTAAATTTCTATCTAGCTTTGTAGTCAAAAGTGATGTGAAGTATTAAATTGTGATAAACTATGATCAAAGGCGTTATTCAAAAATAGCTTAAACTCTGACATAATTTACTTTGCTTTATTTTAACGATGCAACTTCTAAATTGAAAGCAATAAAAATAGAAAAAAAAAAGTACTTTTGATCTACCTCCAAAGAATAAACTCTTCCCCTGATTAGTATATTAACAAAAAGTGATGTTAAATGAAGCTCGTAACTTTCCAAATGGATGTCTCGAAATAAACTGTTTAACTATTGTTTTACTCCCAAATTGTTTTACCTTTCAACACAAGATAAAATCATCTTCGAGAAACAATTTTGAAATTGGCTGTAAATAAATGAGTCTGGAGATTAAAATCCGATAGCTGCACTTTAGTTCCAAGAGCCAATTTGAATGCTAATTTTGGTAGCACCAAGATATAAGGACAGTCATCCAGCTCATCTTTTCGAAAACTACGAAATCAAGTAAAACACTAGCAACACAACGTTATTGGTCCTTTTTATAGTGCCCTTATCAATGCAAATTTATACAGATAGAGAACCACATAGAGATGCAGGACGAAAGACCCACTCATAACCATAATAAGTGCTGTGGGATTGAGATTATTCTTTCTCTTATGATCAGGGTAGATTTGCAGAAGTGCTATTCGGATATTATTTACTTCTAAAATATAATATGCCGAAAGATTTATGTTGGGGAATTTAAATAGTGCTGGCCACTATTGACTAGTGACCTAGGTTTATATCGTATAACATTCTATAGACAGAAATTTAATAAAAGAGCATTACATTGGCCCAAGATGTACGAGTATGTACATGCGTCAAAACAAATAAATGGTCGGCTGTTATCAAATTGTTTATGACCAAGGCGAGGCACCTATTTGTAGATGGATAGCAGTTTGTTGTTTCGAAATCAATTTTCCCCGGACGAACGGACGAACTCAGATTTGATGATGGGCAGTTAATAATTAATGAGCTTCACGTTGTGCTTGATGAGGTAAGTGCTTATACTTCTCACATGTGGATACATTGACTTCTGATTATGTTTAGACTAGAGACGGAAATTGATGGTGACTTGTTGAAAGGAAGAGATGTCATCCATACCAGAGTAACTGTTAGAGATTCTGGAATTAGCTTTCATTAATATTTTTTTCTATTGAAGTGTTAAATTGATAGGTAGCTGTCTAATACTATCTACAGAAAATAAGAAAGGGTTTTCAGTTGAGCGTAATGTCATCATAAGCTGAATTGGCTAGCGCACGAACAGTCTCTACAAACTGATGTGTTCAAAGTTAAGTCTTGATAAGCTTAGACCTTCTCCTCGTTGAAACTATAAAGTGCTTAATATACACAATAAAAGTTCATGAAATTTTGTTAGCATTTCTATTCCACATTGATATTTAAATTTACTGATAGTACAACTGATAATGTGTTAGACAGTAGAAGTATCACCATAGACATATCAATCTATGGTATTTCTTGGGGAGAATAAAGTATCTACAATTTATGCCTGATCTCTATCTTTTGCCCAAGAAATCGAAAATCATCTATTCTTTCATGGCCCATTTGCTTGGTGCGACCCACTATTACGCCAGATTGATAGAGTGAGTTTTTATTTGAGCCATATTTAAAAATCAAACTATTGAAGTGCCATAAAATTTGTTATTGTATATAAAATTAATAATTATGAACAATAATTGTACGCGCCCATTCATGTGCGCTTGGTCCCGTAGCGATTTTCATGCCTTGCATAAAGGTCAGCAAAGCAAAACAACCTTCATTGAATACACATGCTGCTACATAAACTGCAATTTCAACAATAAAGGATTTCGAACTGATTTCCAAGATAAGCTGATTACTCCTACAAAACATCTTTGTAATACTACGTCTTTGCTCAAGTCTTCAGAAATCGGTTTAATGGCTTCAGAAACGTCATTTGGAAGTGGAGTGTAACTGTGTTAAAATGAGTTCAGCGATTTTGTAGCTACAGCCTTTTGTCATTCACACCATGAATCATCGCCAATTGGACATTAATCGTGCTGCGATTTTTCATCATTTGAGCAGTAGTGAAAATAAGCTTTTCATTCCACATTTTTTCGGTCTACTTAAATTAGCACCAGTTTTCTCCCAATTTCTCTGCTTACTTTTCTCGGAAATTTTCTGATAATAAATATTAAATCACTGAAAAAATCAAACACAACAGAGCAAACTATGAACAAACAGGCATAGCGAGATTTCAGTGTCGTCTACCACTGCTCAACGCAAAGTGTACTTCTAAATTAATTTATATAAACTACAAACAGGAAGTGTAGAACATTAGTATACACTTGTACCGTATACCTACAAAGACCCATCGATGCACAAAATAATTTATGGATTCTAAGAGCACAAAGGTGCCATCTAGGCGCACCGCGCAGCTACTGTGCGGGTATACACAACCGTATCGCAGCAACGAACGCTTAAAGTTCTATATCATAGTTAGTTTTGCTCTTTAGTTGCTCTTTTGAAACAACAATCATAAGAAAAAAATAAAAATAAAGGCTAAGCCTTTCTTCAATGCGTTGTCATTCCAAAATGGATTTGAACCTATCGGAACCTATAAATTTTAGTACTGTTGATGTGTAGCCAAAATAGTTCAAGAGTATTTTCTTCCACTTCAGATAAAGTTGATGCCTTTGCGCCACACAATAGCAGTGTGGACAGTTGTGGACGTTGTCATGAGGCGAGCTTGTACATATTTCTCACTTGTCTTTTTAATCCAAAGAAGCATTGATTGGCAAGAACGATTCTTTCCATCATTTTCCCACTTCAAAATTTTAGTTTGCCGTTGTAAAGTGCTGATAGACATTTGTAACTTTCTGCCTATGAAGCAGCAAGTTTTCTATATTGTCATCCTACATAGACGGAGTTTGGCTGCTTGCCAAATTTTAACATGACTATTTATAGTTCAGCAATAAACAAGTGGTTCAATCTTTAGTTCAATATCCGGTCGAGGATGCACTACAAGGGTTAAAACTACGCTGATAAGGACCTAACAGATTACTGATAAAGAGTTTCTAAAATGATATAGAGATCACATACTTTGGTAGATATGGTAGATACCTTGGCCAGTCTGCAGAAGTAGTTCCTTCAAATTAATACTCCTAGCCGCATGCTTTTGTTTAGTATTTGAGTTTTTAGGAAGTTCTTTTTACGTTTTGGGAGATATTCGAAACACCGCTTTTGCAGAAGCAGCTCTCCATGCTCTTAATAAAGCACTTTTCTGCTTCTTTCTTTTTCTTTCTGAATAGCCAATTATTAATCCTACCTCATTTGGTATTAGAGTTCGCGAGTACCTCTTGTCTTTCTCTGTAGCGCTACCTTGGACGCCTCTTGTTTCAATAGATGAACCTAGCATCACTAATCACTTGCTGACAATGAAGGCATTGATCTTATGTGTAGAATGGTCTCTAGCGCTCTTTTGCGATTGTGGCCGTTCGACATAATTTTTTTTTTTTTAAATATTGCCATCCGGGATATGCGTATGCGTACCTTTTTCTATAACAAGGTTGTGGTCTGGCCCGATGGTGGCTCTTCGAAATGCACTTGTTAAAAAAAAATATGTCTAGCTCACAAGCCAAGACCACAGTTTAACAGTTTTCCAAAACTTTATTTAACTATAGCGTTTTCCAATACGGACTTGACAACTTTGAATTTAATTTGTGAACGAACTCAACATTTTCATCGTGGTATAGTACACTAACGAGCAACGTCTGCAAATTATAAAAATTTTCTACAGATATTCGGAGTCGCAAAATCATTTTCAGTGACGAAGCTCATTTTTGGCTCAATGGGTTCGTTAATAAGCAAAAAAAAGCAAGCGTTATTGGTCGGGTGAAAACCCAGATGTGCTTCATGAATCACCATTTCATCCACAAAAAATAACTATTTGGTGCGGTTTGCATGCCGGCGGCGTTATTGGGCCACATTTTTTCGTCGACGATAACGCCATGATCACCGATTATTTTTGGCCCGAATTGGAAGATATGGACTTGGACGACATGTGGTTTCAACAGGATGATGCCACAAGCCACATAGCACACGCTACAATCGACTTATTGAAGAGTAAGTATGGTGAGCGTGTTATCTCAAGACATGGGCCAGTCAATCGGCCGCCTCGTTCGTGCGATTTAACGCCGCTTACTATTTTCTGTAGGGCTACGTTAAGTCATTGGTTTATGCCAACACGCCGACGACTTTAGAAAAGCTCAGAGCCGGCATTGAACGCAATATAGCGGCCGTTTCGGCCGAAATGTGTGGCCGAGTCGGTGAAAATTGGGTCTAACGAATCGACCGCTGTAAACGTGCCCGCGGTGGCCATATGAACGAAGTTGAGTTCCATTCATAAAAGTTTGGATTGTACTTTAAGCCAATAATAAAGTTTTTGAAATATCTCAAATGGTTTGCCTTTTATTTAAAAAAAAAAAAAGTTGTCAAGTCGTTATTAGAAAACCCTTTACTTGCGTACGCTGATAATATTGGTACAAGTAGAACGCAGCGAGATTTCATTGATGCATTTGCAAATATTGAAACATTGACGTTAATAAGAAAGAATGTATATCGTCAATGAATCGGAAACCATACCACAGATTTATACTGGCTTTGACGTGGTAAGAGAATTTATCTACCTCGCCTCTGCTGTAAATTCAAACAGCGACACCACCATAGAAATCAAGCGAAAACTCACTCTTTTCATAAGAACTACGTAAGAAGAAAACTGAAAATTAAGCTCCACTATGTAAGGCTTTCATTGTCTTAATTCAGAGTAAATTAAAACAATTGGTTCTGTTCTTACTAATGTAATAAATATAACAAAAATATGCGGTTTCACATGTAAGAATAGCTAATTAAAAGACTCAATAGAACTTAACTTAAATAAGCCAGTATTGCTCTTCATTGACGTCTTCAAGATGAGTATTTTCTGAGCTAAACCAGATATGTTTGCCTCTTTTCGTCTGCTAGATTATTTCAGTGCTCATATACTACTAATTTTCAAACGTACATTCAAAAATAACATAGCAATCTACATTGACTGTCAAGTTGTAATCAGATTTATGGTCTAGATTTATTCAGTTTAATGTCAATCTTCTGCCAACGAACGAGAAAGACGCAGTTTAACTATTGACATTTACCTTGCAAAGAAAACAAGCTTTTCGTTAAATCTTAACCTTAGCACATATTGCTAAATTCAGTATTCCATTTAAACCCACTACTGCAATTGGAAAATCGTTCCTTGTGACCGTTTGCCTCTTACTAGAACTAAATGTCTTTTACAAAGCAAACCTTTACTTGGCGGTCTTTCCCAAATTTTAAACATCAAATTCAACAAAATTCCTATACCACATGGAATGAATTCATCATTTAATCCAAAAGACATGGTGAGTATTTACATGCAAACTTTAATTCAGTTTCAGTCCAATAATAATTTAAACCAAATTATTTTCGATGGGTAGCTTGGTACTATTCCAGCAGCCATATGCTCTTAACTACTATTCAAAACGAAAACGCCATTGTATCTGTTTAATTGAAAAGGAAATTTAATTCCCAAACTTTAGGCATCTGCCCCAAAAAACATATAAACAAACGCAAGATATCAAGTTAAATTCAAAGTTTCTGAGATTCTATGTTTACCAAAAAACCCCATTAACATTTAGTTTTATGTCATGTTACCGTTAACTAACTATGAATCTTCATTTAGCTCGAAATTATTTTCACAAATTAACTGGAAACTTCAGAAATCATCACGAAACTTCCACTTCTACCGCAGATTGTGAGAAAATGTATTCGTATCTGAGATATAACATATTTTACTTTTCGAATTTATATTGAATACTGGGTACTGGATCTCCGGTAGCATACTCTGGTTACTGATTGCCACTTACCAGGGACGTCCTTGAAACTATGATTAGGTGGGTTAACTTTGAATTATTTAATTGAATTCTTAACAAAGTTTCCTTTCATTATTGCTTTCCCGATAAAATCGTTAATGAAGATATAGCTCCGATAAAATATGTAAGAATTCTCCGCTTTAAGCCCGACCCAGGCGATTTGCGATGCTAAAGGTTAATAATAAACGGCCTCAAAGTCGTGTACATCAACAGATTGTCTTCTTCGTTCAATCCATGCTCTGGGTAATTTTCTGCCTAAGTATGAATAAGTTATACGAATTCTTTGATTTAATTTTAAAAATTATGCAAAATTAAGATACGAATTCAAAATAGAAAAAAAGAGAAAACAACCTCAGAAATGGGTAGATTGGTAACAAGCTGAATAAATAGAAGAATGCCTTTGAGTGACTGGGTTTGATGGAAAGCCTAAGTGGTAGGCTTTCCAATAGAAAATAGACGAATTCTCTTTCATTTTACTTTTCTTTCTGTTTGCAAGAGACTCCTAACGAAACATAAATTTGTAGGCGAAAAGTAATAAATGTACTTCAACACTATGAGTCATTTACTTAAATACACTTGATTTACATTTTTTTTCTTTTTGTTGGTACAAATTATTGCCTTTTTTTAATTTATGCTATTGATGAATTGCGTATATATTTTCTCCTGTTTCACGTTTTTTCTAACTCAAATATACTGCCGCCTATGCGAAATTTGCGAAATTTTTCTTAAATTCATTTTGGTGACACCTGTTTTCATCTGTTGGAGTTTCGGTTTCAGTTTAGTAGAAAGACTCCATGGTATTTAAAACAAATATAAACAAAAAAATCGGAAGCAATTTGCCTTATATACTATTGGATATGTCAAAAACCTTGATACAGCCTTGCTATGTGCTGAAATCTTAAAAAAATATATATATTAACAATCTTGAACGGATATGATTGAAAAATAAACAGTATAGTGTTCGACTACATCATCTACGAGTACTTAGAAGTTCCTGACAAGCCTCCAAATATAGATTTTGCCCATGGCAGCACAATAATGTAATGACGAGAAATCTTCGAAAAATAGGAGCCATGCTCGCCAAGGTATAAGAAAGAAGCCTAGATCTCACAGAAAACAGAAAAAGTTTACATTAGCTGAAAAAGTAGCTGAAACAAAGCGTCCAAAAGCTAATTTGTATAAAGTGAACATGTAGTCGTATTGCCGTATAACAATCTTTTAAGTCGCCTAACATTGGTGATATATATGTACGTATCTAGTTATGTTCTAATAACGGCTTGGATAATATTACCAAGCATATTCATTGACTTTCAGCATTGCGACTTTTGATACCATAAACGATTCCGTCTAAGAATACTTAGGAGATGAATAACAGGATTTCTCATGCACAAAACCATAAAAGCTTGGAGGAATTATGGTGAGAACCTAGATTACGGGGCAAGCTGAAAAATAAAAAGCGGTTGCCTACAATGTGATGTTATGGTATAGGGTGGTAAGTCCACCGTCTCGTTTGTCTGCCTCCAAATCCCAACAAGCCCCAGTTACAAGAAAAAAAGAGCTAACTCCATTGATGTAACGAGTGCTAAATGTCCTCGAACTTATTTCCAAATAATGTCAAATATAAGGCTGTAAGTTAAGTATTACGCGGTTTTTTAATGTCTGTTTATCGTTAATTAATTCTCACCAAATGCAAAAATTTATTCGTCAATGTAATTTCCTTCATTAGACAAAACTTTTGCCCACCTCTCAAGTAAGTTCTTAATGCCGTCATTTTCATTTTTTCCATCAAGGAAGTTTCCAGACTTCGAAAGAAGTGGAAATCTGAAGGTGCCTAATCTGGAGAATAAGGCGGATGTACCCCTATAACTGTGTGTAGCTGGTCTTATCTGTATGAGGGCGAGCGTTATAATGATCAAATAAAACACCCCTTCGATTAACTAGGTCGTTTATGTTGACAGTAAACTTCTGCGGTGATAGTCTGGTTACGAGGGAACTGCTCAAAACGCATTATTCAGTAAATAATGAGTAATACCTTGTGAGGGTGAAATCCATCTCTGCCATTGGTGGCGATGTTAAGTACTTCTGTAAAGAACCCATTTTTCACATTACGTTTTCTAAATTTTATGAAACGTTTCGACTGGGCTTCATAGGGGCCATTTTATAGCTCACATAAACATCTTCTAGGTGCAGTGATGAGCCTTCGTATTCATGTCATAAGTTACAAGTATAAGACCATCTCTAAGTTAAGGGCTGCTTTTATTTCACAAAAATATTGAATATATTTTATATGGAAGGCTCTAAAATAAATCCAGGAAACTGTCCTTTTTTCTTCGTAAAGAACAATAAGTTCAGACCACATACCTCTTTAGGTTTGTATCTGTCTTTCTTTCAAACGGCGATTTGCGCAGTCCTGCTGGAAATGCAATGTATTGTGAACAGTTAGTCGAAGGAAAGAAAACAGTGCATTAGTAGAGATAGCCAAGCTATACATCAGTCTTTATTTGGTCCTGTAACCACGTATAAAACATAAAAGATCAAAATTACTCCGAATTTGGTCTATGATTATGGTCTGGGTTCCAGGCCACACTGGAATCATGAATTATGAAAATTAGGATCTACGCTGAATTTACTAAATAAGACTTAGAGAAAAAAGAAGCGACGTCCTTACGGAATACTGTCATATTAATAAACTAATATTGTACTTAATGTCTCTGGAAATATCCAGGGAAAGTTACAGTAAGAATGTCGTTAGAAGAATGTATTAGGTTCGCAACTAAGTTCTCTTTCAATAGATGGCTCCAGCAGTAATATAAGTGCTGACATATCCAACACATCATGAACCAAGCTTAGACATATGGTTATCAAACCGTTTTGACACATTAGTAATTTTGTTTTGGCATCATATAGTATACTTTTGGTTGTGTGAAAATGTCTGATTTTGTGTCAAATAATCGTCATTTGCGGGAAGTGTTGATTTTGTTCTTTCATTCGAAGAAAACGGCTGCTAAAGTGCATCGAGAGGCCCAAAAAGCTTACGGAGATGTTGCTCTAAGTGGATTCATGCCAAACGCAAGAACAGCTTGTCTCAGCATTAGGAGTTACCCGCCAAGCCATTTCCAAGCTGTTGCATGCATTGGGAATGCTTCAAAAACAAGGAACTTAGGTTCCTTATGATTTGAAGGAAAGAAATATTAAGCGTCGTTTTTTCGCCTGTGAAGCTCCAGAATAAAAAAAGGAAGGGTCACATCGCATCGTGACGGCTGATGAAAAATGGATTCATTACAGCAACTCAAAAAGAAGAAAATCATGGGGACTGCCCGGTCATGCTGCTACATCGTCGGCTCGTACGAATATTCACGCTACGAAGGTTATAATGTGTATTTGATCAGATCAGTTCAGTATTATTTATTATGAATTGTTAAAACTCAACGAAATAATCACTGGGGAATGGTATCGACTTCAATTGATGCGATTGAGCCGAGCAATGCGCAAAAAACGGCCACAATACGAGCAGAGGCACGAAAAAGTAATTCTCAGCATAACAACGTTAGGCCTCATGTCCCAAGCCCGTTAAAACCTACCTGGAAACGCTCAAATGGGAAGTCCTACCCGACCCGCCATATTCTCTAGATATTGCGCCATCCGATTATTACTATGGCTTATGGCTGGTTGATTTGCAGTTCCGCTCAAATGAAAACATCACAAAAATGGCTTGATTCGTGGATAACTTCAAAAGATAAACACTTTTACTGTAACGGCATTCGAGCTCCGCCAGAAAGATGAAAAAAATTTATAGCTAGCGATGGGTGATACTTTGAATGATTCATTTGTAACCATTTTTTCACAATACAGTTTCATTTTCATCAAAAAAAATAATAACTTAGTTAGTTAGTTAGGGAGTAAAAAGGAGCTTAATTAACATGAAATAATTTTCGTCAGTCGTGTACACGGAGAAGTGGATTGAATTTAAAGAATTTAGTGGATCTAGTTCGATACAGGAATTAAAGTCGTCCAACATTTCATAAATTGATATGAGTCAGCAGGAATATATATGAATTGAAAGGTGGAAGATAATGATGTAAGGACTTGGATAATTATACTAATGACATCTTAATCGATTCGGGTGAATTTTCTGACGAAGGTCACATGGAATGTATCTCATAGTCTTGTCAAATTGTCTTGTCGAAGCTTAAAGCCACACTTTGAAAGAAAACATTCAAGGATGTGTTGTATTTCATTAACTGCACCATCACCTTCTTTTGACAGGATTAGAAAAAATCTGTCATGTTGGTATATTACCTTTTAGAGTCCGTAACTAACTGTGGACTACACAGTCAGTGAATTGAGCCATTAGAACGTGGTCCAAAAAGCATTTTCGTCGCCATCAATTTATTTTTTAATTATTTTTTCTAAACACAGCGGTTTTCAATGTCAATTATTATATTCGGGATAAGACAGATATAATCAGTCATCCATTGGATTCTTAGTCCCGACACATTATGCTGATACATTTGTAGTCTACCTGATTTTCAATATCATACATTTCAATCAGACTGCTTCGAGTCTTCTACCTTCCAAGTAAGGCGCTGGGTGCCTCAAAAGAAATTGTTCAATGTTGGAATGGGATTTACGTCAGCACACCATTATAAAAGGGCGGCCGAGTGATAAATTAATTTATTTAAGAAAAATCTATTTGAGAGGTACACTGAAAATGTCTTTAAGTAACTCAAATATTTCGTCACTGGGTGTGATGATAGTCAATTGAGAAGAATTTCTCCAGACAATAAAGCCAATGACACGTTTATTAGATTTCGATTTAGATTTAAACCTCAAGTAAATCTATTCAAAAAAAAAAGGCGCTTCATGGTGTCAGCATATTCTAGCCATCAACTACAGATTGCCGAGTCAAGGCAAACATTCGAGTACTTAGCATTTTTATGGATTTCACTGATTTGCAATTCGATTTTTAATGCAATGTTTATTTATATGTCAGTGAATTTGGGTGACAGTGCAAACAGACATTTGAATTGAAATCATCGGAGTTTTCTGTAAAATGCTACCACATACCAAAAAATTGATGATTTTCGTATTTTCGATTTCCAAGAAGGAGCCGATTTAACAAATTCACATTTTAGGATTATTTTTCTACGAGACATGTCGAAGAGAAATAGATATATATATTAAAGTTACATAACTTCTATGAGAGATACTTATTAGTTTTATGAGAGTGACGAGAAAAGTTTACTAAACTTCTGGAGAGAAAAAAATTAAGAAACACCGTTGGATAGGTGTGATTCAATTAGATTTTATTTGCTTTAGCTTCGATAATGGGGGTCAGAGGTTTCACGGAAGTAAAAGTTTGGTTAAACTAGTTATGGAATGCTTAGTATTTATTGAATACAATGGGAACATCGTATATCTGATATGATTAAAAGTAGCATGGTTTCACCGCACAAAGTGAAGATATCTCTTAATTTATCTAAATTAATGGGAGTATAGTGTCTGCAATACGGTTAAGAAGTTCTTTTCTCGTATAGACTTAGATCGATCAGAAAAAGAAATTAGGTTAAGTAAAATTGATTACGACAATGCATTTTAAAATAAGGTCATTCTCTTCATCTTGATCTGCAGACTATTGATTTTTCTATCTAAAATATTACGCTACTCACCTCTGTATTTCTGTGATTTTTAACAGTCCATTCCAAATAGAGCGCTTCACTACATTTCGGTGTGACTTCTTCCGTCCTTTACAGAGCAGAGAGCGTTTTTCATCATTATGCTACAAAAATGACTTGGTTTGACAGAACTACCAAAACAAAGCATTTCCCTATATAGCTTTGTCAATACATGTGTACTCGTATGCTATGTTGTAAGCGGCTTAAAATCGAGAAAAAGGTGGTGAGTATCTGTAGGAACTTCTCGGGTTCTCTCCAGAATTAACCATATAGTTAATTATGTTAAAATGGTCTCTAACAAATTTCTTCATAAGATTTCAATACCGGTCTGGTTCGGTAAGTTTATTATACTAAAACTTAGATATTGCTGTCTTTACTTAATTTTGGATAAATGTACAAACATCTTGGCCTGGCATGAAATTTGTTCGTCCCCACTGTTAGTCAGCTGTGATATATCATATTTGCTTCCTCATGTAGGTACCAAAATTTGTTACATTTCATTCCTATCTTTGATCTTCGATTTGTTGCTTCTTATAATGTAACGTCCCTTTATATAACAGTGGTTTTGCTATATATGCTTAACTACATACTTCATCAAACCTGAGATTTCATGGGTGTGGTTGGTTGAATCCCAGCAATTAGTTACATCATTTCTGATGATTTCTGGGTAATGATGCAACTGATCTTCAGCCCTTAATGCAGATTATAAAAGGAATTTACAATCGCTTCCATGCTGTGGTATCTGAGATATCCGTAGACGTATTTTGGCTGAAACTGGGCAGTCGTTCGAGTCTATATAAGCCACTCGAAATATTGGGACGCCTATAATACTGAAGGAGTTCCTTGCATCGATCGAAACATGATCGATTTGGTTGTGAAGCGAGGATATTTTGTGGTAGTATGCCTACATAGTGTAACTTGTGTGTGCTTTCCGACTGCACTACCTAAAATGTCCTATACTTAGGACTTTTCTCATAGAAACGTTTCTCGGTAGAATTTTTTTTTTCTGCATAGCGTGCCTGTATACCAGACTGGTCTTGGCAAATTTAACCGCAAATTTAACTTCGGCCGAAAGGTAAAGACTTAATCCGCTTGCAATTGAACCCAAATCGATATAGCTTCTGTTCCTTGTATCAGTAAGTGGAGTATGTGGTACAGTTTTTCGTCATACAATCCCAGCACAGCGCTAGTAGTTTGAATGCACATGGCCTATTCAAGGTATGAATATTTCATATGAAGATAGGATCGTCGTTAGTTCCTTTTTATTTTACGGGGTCGTCAATAGTGAGTTTTCCCTTATCCCAATCCCCAAATTGACCTCATCTACGACCCCTTGGTCAAAAGATGTCTGATATTCCAGAGCTTTGGTAATATGTTAATTATTGTCGACCCAGTAAGGGTTTATCTGCAACAAGTTCTATTGAAACAGCCGGACTAGTCTTGAAATAATTTATTGACCTCACGTCAATGAATCTGTAATGCTGATCGTTGACGCCACCCGGATACATCATTTGCACGTCCTTATTTTGAATTTTAAGATTCCGACTTATAGAATCCGTGGATCTGTTGCTCTATCGTCTTTGACTGACAGCTAGTTAGAATACACACATTCTTTTGGAATGTGGCCCCCAATCAAAACAAATTGAGAGTAAGTCCATTCATTGGTAAAAGCATTTCAAATAAGATATAGAAACTCTCATCGCTTGAAGAGAAAACACTCTCAGTAATAATAAAATATTATCGTCTGTATTATGTCAGCGTAATTATGCGATGGATTTCTATGGGTCGGGGCCATTTCAAGCAGGGTACGTTAGTGTTACTATAAATACTTTGTTGACCACGCGCGTTCATAAGTTAAACAAGTCAAATCCGAATAAGTTTATCCACTTATCCAACATGCTAAGAGCCAGGGTACCTGGCAAACACAACTCTGATTTCGCTGTCAAACAGTAGGTACTACATATTTATGGCTACTTGCAGTGATGGAGTTGTCGCATAGTTCCAGCATTTGTTGAAAGAAACAATGAATGCTCTGGTTGACAGTGCACTCTCAATAAGCAAAATCAATTCAAGTGTGATACATCAAATACAATGGCTTTGACATAAATGAAAATTCAAAAGCACTTTAAGTAAAAGGCCTTCAATTTGGAAAATCCTTTTAACCAACATTACTCTCATTTTTCTTTGCAGATATTGATAACAATGGCTACCTGGACCAGAAGGATTTTGAATGCATGGCCGTTCGGGCGTGTGTCATCGAGGGCAAGGGTGAATGCGACGCAAGACGTTTAGCCGAGTATCAAAAGATTATGAAGAACTTGTGGGAAGAAATTTCAGAATTGGCCGATTTTGATAAGGTAAAATAGGATTAGATGTACGAAATCCCATATAGGAATACACTGGAAAATATGTATCAATAATGTTCATATTGTGTTGTAAAATTCTATTGAGTAAATAAATTACAAGAAAATTCAATTAGTCCCAGTCAGGAAGTGTTAAATTTACCCCATCACCCATAGAGAGTCATCCGTTGACATCGTTCCTCTTCATCATCATAATCAAGATGTCGTGGTTAATTTTGTATTCGGTTGCTTCCTGCTATCCAAACCGGATATCCTATCTCGTATGCTCTATCAGGATAAAACACATTATGAATAAATTCACTAAAATGAAAAACCAACAGACTAATTGAATTGCACGTAATGGACTCCCAGAGATTTTTTAGATAAATAAAACGGGCGTGTCATGCAGCTCCAAAATTGACAGGATAATTTATAGAAGTACGACGCTGTGCACAGGGTGGTACCATAGCTCTTAAATGAGGTTAATGGAAGTGGGGGTGAGCTGTGACTTTGATTGTGACTATGTCTCTAACGCAGACTATACAACTAGTGAGTTTATGTGCCGTGTTATTGAGTTTTCACACTTCTTTGATAAAGATACTGAAAAGTCTTTGATTGAAGACATGTTGACGATGGGACGGATGGAGGCAGGTGTAGTGGACGGATGGAATATGTAGCAAATTAACTTTACACAAAAACCATTTGTTTTCCAATATGGTATGAGCGGGTGTAAAGGAGTCATTTAATTGAAATTAAAGATTTCTGGAACAAAATTAACGACATTTAGTAGTTTATAGCTTAATTTAAAATAGTTGTGCCCAAGGTTTAAAAGAGAACTTGTCTCCAACACACCATTAGACAATTTACCGGGATCACTTTTTGGATAACTTCTATATGTATATTCTCGTATATAGCTACAAAAATTACCTCAAGCGTGAAATAGATTGATAAATTATTTTTATGTAAAAAAGTAAAGCTAGTGGGATATAGAAACAGAGACGTCTTCATATTGACGAAAGTTTTCAGTTTTCGAGTGACTGATGCGGATTTTTTAAAGTACTGATTCAACATAGCGATACTGCTTCAATGTTGAATTTCTTTTTCAGATTTTGGACAGTTTATCTATGTTTGATATGACTTTCATAAACTATAAAATAGTCAAGGAACTGCATGTCATCTTTATATGGAAGACGAAAAAACCGCACAGTACATACTGTATCACATACTCTATGCGCCATAAGGAGATATTGTTTTCTCAATGAAATCTAAGTCATTGCGGAAAAGAACTACAAAGTATCTTCATCAGAGTGAATATCAATTTTTTTTTTTTAAAGAAAGTTGAGACTCATCTAGCATCTTAGACTGACTTTGTGGCACTTCGTGGCCACTGGACATGTTCAGCAGCCATTAAAAAAAGAAAAAAATGTTTAACCAAACGCTGTTTACAATTCCACGTTCAGATTTGAAATTTGTTATGCTTGTATTACGTCGTACGATCATTAGAAGTGAATCCATAGTTTTTCGAGGCGTATATCAATTTTTGAATGCTGGTTTGAAAAATAGCAAGTCTAGAGGTAAGCCAAAGAATTTGACATATGGTACCAATACTTGCCAAGAGAATTTAAAAAGTTTCAAGTATAATGGTTTACATAACTTCACACCAATATCGGTTAGTTGGTGGTCAGCGGGTCTGCATAGTTTATCAATCATGTAAATCCTTCTAAGTATCGATATTGATTCTATTATTAGTACCCATAAGCTTCATTGCATATTGCTTATTACAACATACATAAGCGATATTAAAAAACAAACACCTTTCGTGATACACAAATTGGGCATGTACATGTACCCCTGGCTCCCACTAGTTGATGCACTAGTATGCAAATTGATAAACGACTATTCATCAGTACCTGTGCGATTTGTGTTTATTTTCAAAAGGAATTTGGCAGCACCCCAACAAGTGTAAATCGATCGTTCTCGAAACTCAGTGTCTGTTTTTAGTCCGTCTGCCTGTGTTCCTCTACGTGCCACTAAATCTTAGAAGTAATGAACAAATTTACAAAATTTACTTAACAATGATTTCCAAATTAGTTTTTCATTTTCTAATTATTACTTTGATCTACTTGCCATAGGATGGAAAGATCTCAACTGCCGAATTTAAAGAAGCTGTCCAGAAGACTTGCATGGGAAAGAAATACGAAGAATTTCCACAGGTAAGCGTTGATTAATTGGATTTTATTAATATTGAGGAACGTAATCAAATTGCATCTATTGATAGGCAATGAGGGCTTTCATCGAAGCCAATTTCAAGATGCTCGACATCAACAGTGACGGCATCATCGGCATTGAGGAGTATCGTTATAATTGCATCACGAGGATAGCCATAGATGATGTTTCACCAATTGATAAAGCATTTCAATGCCTTTTGAGTGTAAGTTTGCAATTTTCGACATTTGATTGATTTCCAATTTAGCTTTTGTGGATACAATTCTCTTTCATCATAAAAGTTTTGAAAATCTTCTTTAAGTTAGAAAATAGTTATGAGATCGATTGAAATAGTTTGATCTACAGTGGTGGTAGGTAAAGCAGATTTTTAAATATAGTTCAATTTAAGAACAAGGTGAAAGTTTCCAGAGATGGCCCAGATCTTCAAAGAGTTTTGATATTGATGCCATTTCAGTGGTTTGCCATTCATAATCCTTTCTAATAGGATTTCCAAAAGAACGAGTGTGGAGATAGTATCTGACTTATTGATTTCTTGATGACTGACGCATTCGCTTTGAAGTTATGAATCGCTTAATGGAGTTCTAGACTAGACTTCTTTTAGCCAAGAAGACCAAAAATGAGAGCATTCACACAGTCGGAGGTAGGCCGAATTGATTTCTTGATGACTGACGCATTCGCTTTCAAGTTATGAATCGCTTAATGGAGTTCTAGACTAGACTTCTTTAGCCAAGAAGACCAAAAATGAGAGCATTCATACAGTCGGAGGTAGGCCACAATCAAATAAATTCTTTAGTCAATTAAAAAGGTTAGAAGCTGCTCACAATGACGAAAATCAGAAAAGATCACTACACTTTTGCCAGGAGTTTTAGATCTATCAATTTGACCTCTTTCACTTTAAAAAGTAAAGAGGGAGTGCGCTTGAAAAAACGGTGCTGAACATTTTTATCGGCATTAAGGTGATTTCGACAACACAACTTTTGGCAGCATATGCAGCTCAACTAGATAACAAGGCGTAGACGAGTCCCTAGTTTTGTGGATAAAAGTAATGCTGGTGAATAGAACCCTGATTACATATGTTGACTTCGGCCAATATGTGATGGCGGAAGTAAACAGAGGTGGCCCGCAAAGTAGCGAGAAGCTCTAGACTGGTCATGTCGAATGATGCACTAGAAACAGATTTTCAGTAAATCCTTTCAAAACAGAAGTCTTACTCATCTAGTGTTTGTATTAGTGGTGTCCGTTTCTCAAATAAACCTAAGAGTTTGAATATTATTCAAAAAGACCTTCCGCAATTTTTGTAGGAGACAGTAAGGTTTCGGATAGTCGTGAATGCATTTAATGAATAATTCACTAACACAGCCTGTAATCTACAACCAGGTGAAGTCAACCCAGGCATTACTCTCTGCACTGTCATTACTATCTGCGCTGATATGTCTCAAAGAAATAGCTTTGTTTATATGCTTATTACACGAAGTACTAAATATCATCCATTCTTCAAAAAATGTGGTTCTGATAGTATGCCTAGTCTACTTTTAAAACACATCTCCTTCTTCGTCGTGGAAGTATTGGCAAATCTTTTTAATCGTGTCGTATTTGGAGGCGTTTTCCCAGAAAGGCTTAAATGTGCTGATGTTTTATTTTTATATAAAAAAGCTTCTACTAACGAACTGTGTAACTACTGTGCAAATTAAATGAAACAAAGACTCCATTAATGCGATGCTAACCGAGAATGGACATATTAACGGAACTATTCATCAGAATAGAAAAGATTTAAGACTCAGTAAACTGCATTGACAGTAATGTAGAAGCTTACAAGTTCACAGGAAGAATGAATGAAAAGCAACTGGAAATGATCCAAAATTTGTCCAAAAACCAATCTTGCTTTTTGAATCCTCCTCCAAAACAATACATCACACCCCGCATCCATCAGATTCTACGTTCTATGACCTGACCCTAAAAATGATTGACGTCAGCGAGGATCTTATAGCAACTCGGTTGACCGTTGCCGAAATCGGTAAAAAAGTGCGATATGCTTCCCACAAAATCATTCCATCGATCAAATTCAATTCTAAGCTAGTTCCACATACGATGTCTGAATTCATAATAAATTAGTAGATACGGTGTCCCAGTTTCCATCAATTTCTAATATTTCTCCCGCCGCCCTAACAACGGAAATTATCCTTATTTTCGGCAATTTAAATCTCCATCA
Source organism: Volucella inanis (assembly GCA_907269105.1). NCBI lineage: Eukaryota > Metazoa > Arthropoda > Insecta > Diptera > Syrphidae > Volucella > Volucella inanis. Next base: position 71,968,096 of record OU026157.1, on the reverse strand, counting down.
GCTGCAGTGGACTCCGTCAGATGATCAATTGTTTTTCAACTCAGCTAAGGAATGTCTCTTCTTAAATCACTTAACAGACTCAAGTATATGCCAAGTCAGTGGTATATCCAATTATATGGGCAGACACTTAGATCTTATATTCGCTACAGATTCAGATTAAGTATAAATGATGCATTATCCACTTTTTATAAAGAAATATTAAATTCTTTTCGTTTTTCTGCCTTAAAATATTTTCCTACTACTAGTCCTCCGTGTATAATCGCAAGCTTCGTTCCTTACGAAATAAGAGAAACCAGTTATGGACTGTTTTCCTGCGTACCAGATCCTTTTCCGGCTAATCTAACTATCTTGGTGCTGATATTCATTTTACCGAGCTTTACGATTCATTTTTCCAGAGCTACCTTAACAACGCATAAGTCGTATCCTTTACCCTCTTTGCCCTAGGTAACGACAAAGAAGTCGACGTAGTTGCAACCGATTTTAGTAAAGCCTTTGATAAAATATCTAAACAATTAATACTCTTCAAATTGTCTGCCCACGGCTTTAAACCCATACTGTTAAAATGGATATCCCCTTTGCTTGAAAACCGTTTTTACAGTGTTCGTTTTAGGTCAGCTCGCCCGGATCCATTTTTGGCCACCTCTGGAGTTCCACAATTCAGCCACCTCGGTCTCCTTTTTTATATAAACCATTAATGATCTCGATACGATCATCAAACACTCGTCTGTCTTCCTATATGCCGACGATACCAAAATTTTCAAAACCATTTCGTCTCCCCATGACTCCTTCCTCTTTCAACAAGACCTTGATAGTTTTTCGATCTGGTGCCTCAAAAATTCATCACCTTTTCACATAAGCACCACCAATCTCCTCCCCGACTTTACCTTCTCTACAACCAATCTATCTCCCCCGTTCAATCTCTTCGCGACCACGGCATTTTGTGTGATAGGGAGCTTAACTTCCGTGTACATATGGATGGGATAATCCTTAAAGCGAACTCTGTACTAGGTTTTGTAAAACTATGGTTCAAAGAATTCACCAACCCATACGTGACCAAGTCCCTGTATATTAGAGCTCCCTCCTAGAGTACACCAGGGAAGTATGGTCCCCATATCATCGTGTTCATATCTCGAAAATCGAAAGCATCTAGCAACGTTTTCTTCGATTTGATCTTTAAGGTATGCCCTGGGACAATCATTTTACTCTGCTCCGCTATCAAAACCGTCTCAATCTTATTAACTTAAACACCCTTGAGAAACGCAGAGATGCAACCGACTTTCTCTTCATTCATTAACTACTTTCAGCTCACATTGAACGCGCGTCCCTTCACAACTCTATTTTCCTCAACACTAACCCTCTTAATCTACGTACCTCTCGTCATTACCAACCCACCACACCTTATATGGTGCGAACTAACCAGTTTCCCGTATGCTACGAAAATCAATTCGAATTAAATCCGTTCTCCTTCACCACTCCAACCAACCTTAATATAGTTTTAAATTTTAGTTTAAGTTTTATTTTAAGTTATAACTTGTATTTTGTTCCGAAATTATGTTTAACCTCGATGGTAAAAAAAGTTCGGCTGATTTATTTATTGATATCACAAAAGCCATTGAAATCTTAAACCACTCCATACTTTTGGTAAACTGAAAAAAGCAGGTTTTCGTGGATTTATGCTTGGTTAGCTTAAGTCATACCGTGAAAAAAGGTGACAGAGAGTGAAGATAGACGATATGTCAATGAGTACTGTCAAAACTTTTAATTTAGGTGTGCCCCAAGGCTCTGTTTTGGGACCAGTTTAATTTTTTGTTTACATTAACCCACTTTTAGCTCTACCTTGGAAAAGTTCACCTACTAGTTTTGCAGATGACATATGTTTTTCAAACGGTCTGAATAGTCTTCTGGATCTTGTCGCTGATATAAATTGGGACTTAAATTTGTTGAGAAATTGATTTTCTGTTCATAGAGCTCCAAAACTAAAATAATGTTCTTAAGCATCTTCTCAGTGTACACGCAAAGCTGAGTTTTTCGGATCTAATTCAATCTCTGAGAAAATACTTCCAGTCCACTATTAGATATTTTTTCTATTTATGAAACATTTCCTCGACATCATTTTAAAAACAATTTACTGTGGAATACTTTGATATATGCTACTGTTAGGGAGACGTGTATTTAAATAATATCAAACGTCTTTTAAATTTGCAAAAGCACATATTAGGGTAAATTATCCCGAAAACCAACTTTGTCTTCCAATGTTCCTTGACCTGAAAATTCTACCTGGTCGTCACCTTTATACATAGTTTTAAAGTGCTAAAGACGTATGAAGTCAAGGAACCGTAGTTTTCGGTTAATATCAAATTATGATTTAAGAAAAAAGCTTCTTAAATATGGTCGCTATACCTTCTTTTCGGAATTTCTACTCTGTTTCCTCATCTCGATTATTTAATAATTAACTGGCAATCAGATCAACAACAATACCTGGAATATTTTCAAGACTCACAAAATTTTTTTCAATTATTGTATTGGGTCTATAACTTAATTCGTCCGGTTTGCTAAGAGATGGCGTAACTTGTATTATTCCATTGTTATGATTCCATTGGAACATGCATTGGAAAGCTACTGTCATTGTACGTCATTTCAGTATATGTCATTTATTTGAAGCGTAAACAACAATAATTTTTTTTCACTCAAATATGTCGAATTTTGTGCCTGAAAAATTGTTTTTGCGGGGAGATCTTCTTCATGAAGAAAACTGCTGCCGAAAGTCATCGTATTTTGGTGGAAGTTTATGGTGAACATGTACTAGCTGAGCGAACGTGCTAAAAGTGGTTTGCACGATTTAAAAGTGGTGATTTTGGCTTGGAAGACGATGAACGTCCCGGGCAGCCAAAAAAGTTTGAAGATGAAGAATTGGAAGTATTACTCTATGAAGATTGTTGCCAAACACAATAAGAGCTCGCAGAATCTTTGGGTGTTTAAAAAGTTTAAAAGCAGCTGGATATATTCAAAAGCAAGGAAATTGGGTTCCACATGAACTCAAACCGAGAAACGTCGAAAGGCGGTTTTGCATGTCCAAAATGCTGCTGGAACGCAAAAGGAAGTCATTTTTGCATTGGATTGTTACCGGTGATGAAAAATGGATCCATTACGACAACCCCAAGCGCAAAAAATCATATGTGAAACCCGGCCAACCAGCCAAATCAACGGCAAAGCCGAATATCCATGGCGCGAAGGTAATGCTCTGTATTTGGTGGGATGGGATGGGTGTGCTTTACTATGAGCTGCTAAAACCGGGTGAAACCATCAATGGATAACGCTACCGAACACAATTAATCCGTTTGAAGAGAGCAGTAGCCGAAAAACGCCCGGAATATTTTCCATCATGATAACGCTCGGCCTCACGTTGATATTCCGGTTAAGAACTATTTGGAAAACAGTGGATGGAGAGTCTTACCCCACCCGCTTTATAGCCCAGACCTTGCCCCTTCTGACTACCATTTGTTCCGGCCGATGCAGAACGCCCTCACTGAAATACGGTTCATATCAGAGCAGAATATCAAAAATTGGCTTGATTCATTCTTGGCTGCCAAGCCGGCGCAGTTTTTTTGGGATGGGGTCCACAAATTGCCAGAAAGATGAGAAAAAGTCATAGCTTCAGATAGGCAATACTTTGAATAATACTATTGTACGTGTTTTTCTTAAATAAACGTTCACATTTTGAAAAAAAATCGCACGAATTAAATTACATACCCAATACATTGATATAGAATCGATTACTTTTAACATTCTGGTTTAGTTCGGTTTTTTTTTTTTTAACTTATTATTTAACTATATTCCTAAAATTTTGGAATATATGGTATTTATAAATATTTTGCATTTGCACAACGCATAATATAATATTTTTATGTTATTTTATTTGAATTATTTACTATTGAATTATTTACAATTTGAATATAGTTTATTTTATGTCCACCCCGTCTTTTGAAGCTTTTGAATTCCTAAAATTGAAGTAGCGTTCAACACTATTTTTTTTATTTTTGTAAACAAATATAGAATGTTACTAATTTTTTCATATATTGAGTTGTACCACATGAAATGTCCGATTTTCGCTTAGTGGGAAATAAGAAGTTCTCGAGGGAACATCTATGCCAGAACGTAAGCTTTTCTTTTTTTTATAAAATGAAGTGGTACGTATGCTTAATGTGTGAGAATTTTAGGGTTCGTTACAAGCACCGTTATTTTTTTTTCTATGAATTATTTGCCATGCTGTCAGCAGTTCAAATTTGAACCCTCTTCCTTTACGAAATTAAAATGGGACATAATGCGTCATTGGCAATGAAGAACATTCATGACGCATTTGAGGTTCGGGAGATTTCAGCCTCAAAAATGAGCTACGTGGGAAGCCGGACACGTAAGTTGACGACGATATTTTAAAAGCAACGGTAAATGCGAACTCAACAAAATTGATGCGGGAGATTGCACGAAGCATAGGAGTACCCTCAATGACAATAAGTCGACACCTTTCTCTTATAGTAAAGGTAAAGAAGCACGAATCCCAAAAACTATGGCGCCTGGAAATTTGCGCATTGCTGCGATTAAGAAACCAAACTGAACTGTTTTTGCACCGGTTAGTCACATGTGATGAAAAGTTGATACTGTATGACAATCTTAATCGTTGGATGCAGATGAAAAACCAAAACATACCCTCGTTCGACCTTCAAAAAGGTTATGGTGACAATTTGGTGGACATCGAAAAGACCAATTCAATTTTCATTTCTTCAACCAAGAGAAATGATAAACGCTATCAAATATTGTGAAGAAATCAACATATTGCATTCCAAATTGGCTGAAAAGCAACCTGCATTGGTCAATAGGCACGGTCCGATCCTTTTTCATGACAATACTAGGATTTATATTTCCCCAACGGAATACCATCTTTTCCGCAATCTGGATTTTTGTTGCCGGCAGAAGGTCTTCCGGAACCGAGCAGAGGTCATAAAAGCCTTTGAAGATTGCCTTAAAAAGTCAGAACTTTTACGAAAAAAGAATATTTGACCTTGTATTACGTTGGAAGTATGTCATAGATGCCAACGGATCATATTTTGAATGATTAAAAATTTACGGAAAAATTATATTTTCTTTTAAATTTTTACTGTAAAATCGGACATTAAATGTGGTATAACCGAATATTCATCTTATATTCATCTTAAAAGCAAAAGATTTATTTAAGTTTCATGAATTGTGACATAATTTGATGCATGTACGTAAATATGAGAAATATAAATTATAGTTTATTTATCCATTTATATTATTCCCGAAAATAAACTTCTTTGGAGAAAACATGTCATGTCAAAAACCATGGCTATGATAGAAATGATAAGGTCAATAATATCTTATGTTTCGGTTTCATGAAAATACGTGACTACCTGATCTTACTAGCCTCCAAATAACTATCTGCTTCTGCTCTTGACGCACTGATGAATCTTTATCCCATTGATATTCATATCATGGACTGCACTCTCAAAGCCATCATTCGTTCAAAGAAAAGTGATCTTTGGTACAATAAGTACTGGAGTTTTGATGACCTTACACGCCTGCCTTTTAACTACAGTCTCGTGGACATGCTGTCTTGTGCACTGACACCAAACTTACTTCTGTTGCTGCGAAAATATGAAATCGACTTTGGTTGTACCGAGAAATGGTTTCGCCAGAATTTGTGCCAGGAAAGGAATGTAAACGAGTCTTCACGGTTGGCGGCAAAACCAATTCAAGATGCGGCATGGTGTATTTCTGAAGTACGGCAGCCTTAGATCTCACTCCTCGTTAGGATAACTTTCGTCTCTCTTCCAAGCGAAATTATTTGCGTACGTAATCTTTATTACAATAAACTATATTGTGAAGAATCGGTAGAGGGTATAAAGCATTTTCAGGGACAGATGAAGATATGCTTTAAGCCTTGCTGAACCCTCTCACTACTTCCAAGCTAGTTCAAGATTGTAAGACTTAATTAAACGCAACCGGAATGCTGAATTTGCTGAGTCTTGCCTAAGTCCCAGGTTACAACGGGTGCAAGAAAATTTAAATCGCTGATAGGGACGGCAAACAGGAGAGTTTTTCAGGACTCAAGTTGCTGTTAGTCCTCTATATGTTAGTGTCTCTCCTGCTCTCCCTCAGTAGGGACACAATGGTTTGCTAAGCAAACAGTACTGCGACACTCGTTGTGAGAGTGATAACAATAACTTCCTCTGTGAGTGTCCAGCTGACGCTCGCACCAGGCTTCAGGTAGTCGGCGCTGATGTGGTGGTTACTGGTGCTGTAGACTTTTTATCACAAAAGTGTGTGCAGTTGCAGTGCATGACATTCTTTAATCAAGGGATAGAAATCTAATGAAACATTATCGGTTCAAATAATCGAATTGTAAAAAGGTTCAAATATATAATACTTTAAAAAAGAAAAATCAGGTGTACTATGAGCTTTTATGTACAATACTCCATACTTTAATAGACATTTCTCCTAAAGGATAAGGCGATTTTCACAACTATTGGGATATCGCACCGACCGAGATGAATTTACCAACGATTTTTATTCTTGGAAGAGTCTTTCTTATATCAAAAGAATGTAAAAGATTATTTAAAAATATGAGAAAGCTTATTTGCCAAAGGTCTTATCGCGTGCCTCATAAGAAAGAAAAGGGAAACCAAAGCGAACCTTCGCCACACTACCGCAGAAAAATCTTTAAGAGAATAGTTTACAACGGACTCCAGTCACCAATTCCTTTTGCAGAGACCAATATATTCTTTGTTGTTATCGATCTACAGTAGGTGTCATAGAAAGCACAACAACGAACTCCGAACCACTGTAGAAGGTAAGAGCTGGAAAAAGCTACCAACCAACTCAGCAACATTTTAACAGTTGATAAAAAAAATTCGTTGAATTCGGCGAAATGGGGACATATAGTATTACAGAGCTATACCCGTTAAATAATAACGAAAAGCTATCTAGAGACTTTTTCAAGGGCGAGAACGGCGATGCAATCAAAATTAACAAAGAAACTGATGAGTTGCGTCAAAGTTTTATATGAGTCTCTATTGTGCTGCGTTATGCGCGACATTTCACATTAATCAATCTCATGAAAAAAATTAGCTCAATGCTTTCTTGGACGCAATGCATTATTATTATTATTATTATTTTTTTTTTTTTTATTTATGGAAAGGGTTTTCCAATAGGGAGTTGACAACTTTGAATTTAATTTGTGAACGCACTCTTTCACTATTCATCAAACTGTTACTGTCATTTTATTCAATAAACTCAACATTTTCATCATGGTAAAGTACACTAACGAGCAACGTCTTCAAATTATAAAAGTTTTCTACAGATATTTGGAGTCGGTGACTGCAACTTTAAACGCATTAACTCCAATAACAAGTTTAGTGCAAAAATTTGAGTCTACATATTCGTTGTGTGATGTTGCCGTGTCAGTGAGACAACTGGTTGGTCGAGGTGTCGAAAATATTGCTGCCGTTCAGACGTCCGTAGCAAATGATCCACATCAGTCAATTCCACGGCGTTCTCAAGAATTGGGCATCGCTCAGACCACATTATGGCGTATTTTGCGTAAGGATCTTGGTTTACACCCATACAAGATCAAGCTGACTCAAGAATTGAAGCCAATGGACCATTTAAAGCGACGTACGTTCTCCAATTGGGTTCTGGAGAAGAGAAGAAAACCCACATGTGCTTCATGAATCACAACTTCATCCACAAAAAATAACTGTTTGGTGCGGTTTGCATGCCGGCGGCGTTATTGGGCCATATTTTTTCGTCGACGATAACGATTGTCACGTTACTGTGAATGGTCAGCATTATTGCGCCATGATCACCGATTATTTTTGGCCCGAATTGGAAGATATGGACTTGGACGACATGTGGTTTCAACAGGATGATGCCACAAGCTACACAGTACACGCTATAATCGACTTATTGAAGAGTAAGTATGGTGAGCGTGTTATGAGCCAGTCGATTAGCCGCCTCGTTCGTGCGATTTAACGCCGCTTGACTATTTTCTGTGGGGCTACGTTAAGTCATTGGTTTATTCCAACACGCCGACAACGTTGGAAGAGCTCACAGCCAACATTGAACGCGAAATAGCGGCCGAAATGTGTGGCCGAGTCGGTGAAAATTGGGTCCAACGAATCGACCGCTGCAAACGTGCCCGCGGTGGCCATATGAACGAAGTCGAGTTCGAATAATAAGGTTTTTAAAATATTTCAAATGGTTTGCCTTTTATTTAAAATGGAAAGTTGTCAAGTCGTTAGAAAACCCTATATATAATTGCTACTATGTCAGTTGGCGCTGAAAATGAGTTTCACAAGCATGAAAATTCAAGAAAGGATTACGGACCGAGTCGGAAAACATAAGTAGTTGTAATTTAGAATGATAAAACAGCCTTACGCGATATTTATAGAAAACGGTTGGCGCAGTTCGAAGGCCATTGAGTAATATGGGAGCTCAAGCGAATAACAATGGAAGGAATAGACGCATCCTTGCAGACCGGAACGAGATCATATCGAAACTGACTTTTATTGGGCTCTCATTTGTCCGACTAACATTGTTGCTCCATAAAAATTATTTTAAAAAGCAGGCGTGAAACTATTATGTAAGCAATCGCAAATTGGATTATGTTTAGTAAATTAGTTTTTTGCTTTGTTTTATCAAGTAAGTATCGATTTTTTTTGCTGTCTTGGTACACATGTCTTGAACATATGTTCATTGTTTCAAGTATATATTGGGTCTATAACTTAATTCGTGTTGTTTTCTAAGAGATGGCGTAACTTTTATTATTCCATTGTTATTATTCAAGTGGAACATGAGTTGGAAAACTACTGTCATTGTACGTCATTTCAGTATATGTCATTCATTTGAAGCGTAAACAACAATAATTTTTTTTTCACTCAAATATGTCGAACTTTGTGCCTGAAAAGTGTTTTTGCGGGGAGTTCTTCTTCATGAAGAAAACTGCTGCCGAAAGTCATCGTATTTTGGTGGAAGTTTATGGTGAACATGTACTAGCTGAGCGAACGTGCTAAAAGTGGTTTGCACGATTTAAAAGTGGTGATTTTGGCTTGGAAAACGATGAACTTCCTGGGCAGCCAAAAAAGTTTGAAGATGAAGAACTGGAAGCATTACTCTATGAAGATTGTTGCCAAACACAAGAAGAGCTCGCAGAATCTTTGAGTCTCACTCAAGCAGCCATTTAAAAACGTTTAAAAGCAGCTGGATATATTCAAAAGCAAGGAAATTGGGTTCCACACTAACTCAAGCCGAGAGATGTCGAAAGGCGGTTTTGCATGTCCGAAATGCTGCTGGAACGCCACAAAAGGAAGTCATTTTTGGATCGGATTGTTACTGGTGATGAAAAATGGATCCATTACGACAACCCCAAGTGCAAAAAATCATATGTGAAACCCGGTCAACCTGCCAAATCAACGGCAAAGCCAAATATACATGGCGCGAAGGTAATGCTCTGTGTTTGGTGGGATCAGATGGGTGTGCTGTATTATAAGCTGCTAAAACCGGGTGAAACCATCAATGGACAAGACTACCGAACATAATTAATCTGTTTGAAGGGAGCAGTAGCCGAAAAACGCCCGGAATATGCGACCAGACACGAGGCAATAATTTTCCATCATAACAACGCTCGGCCCCACGTTGCTATTCCAGTTAAGAACTATTTGGAAAACAGTGAATGGGAAGTCTTACCCCACCCGCCTTATAGCCCAGACCTTTCCCCTTCAAATTTTGTGCAAAAAATGGAATCAAGTTCTCTAAAACACTTGAAATGTTGACAGTGGCATACGGTGAGTCTACTCTAAATAAAAAAAAATGTTTACAAGTGGTACAAGCTCTTCCAAGATGGCCTAGAAGATGCCAATGACGAACCTGGCTCTGGTCGCCCCAGCACATCAACAAAAGATGATAACGTCGAAGCTGCAAAGAAAATTGTTTTGGAAAATCGTCGATTTACCATAAGAGAAGTTACTGAGAATGTTGGCTATCGATCAGCTCGTGTCATGCAATTTTTTTGAATGTGTTGGGCATGAGACATGTGTCAGCGAAGTTTGTTCCGAAACTTCTTAATTTTGATCAGAAGGGCTGTCGCATGAGCATCGCTCAGGAGCTCTTGAATGACGTCAATGATGATCCTGACTTAATCAAAAGGATCATAACTGTTCCCTGTTCCTGTTCTCAAAAATGAAGAGACTTATAAAATGACGGAAATTTGCAACGATTAAGAAAATAAAGACGACATCGCTGGAAGAGCACAAGGCTATACCAAAAAGTGCTTATGAGAAATGCTTCGAGGATTGGAAAAAGCATTGGTACAGGTGTATTTAATCTGAAGCAAATTACTTTGAAGTGGACAACATTAATATTGATGGATTAGTAAATATCCCTTAAAATCCCCTAATAGGGACTATCTTAGTTCATATATACACCCTGCCTGGCTCGAACTGCTATCAACTTCAGACTGCTATAATTTCCAGACCGTTACAGTGAGCTCAAATTTTGACACATGACAGATAATTTTATTAAACCATTTGCATCTCAGTTGTGTTAAAAAAAATTTTTCCACGATGGAATTCAAACGTGATAGGGCGTAAGAGCCCTCCAGCACCTCAACGTGACTAAATCATTTGTGTCTCGAACTATAGCTCGTTACCTTGAATATCGGCAGAAATGGTTGGGAAAGTGAAGGCTCGAATTGAGCGAAATCCGCGTCAAAGTGGAAGAAAAATAGCTCGTGAGCTCAACATATCGTTGGAACGAATGCAACACATGCTGAAAAATGAGCTTGGGCTCAAGCCATTGAATTGAATATGTAAACAAACAAAATGATGAAGTTTTTCCAGTAAAACAATATATAAATCTTGTAAAATAACTACGTTTCTAACAAATTTAATTACTGTAACAAAAAGTAAACCCAAACAATGCATTACCTAAGTCCCTGTTTAATTCGACCTTATCAGATTGCTTGGAAAGCAACTTTGTATTATATTTCGCCGTTTAATATGTTAAAAGAGAGCTCTATATCAATTATTTTCATTGATAACATCAGAACACAACTTTTTAATAAAAAAAGAAGGAAGAACCCTTTATAAGATTTGACATAATGTTTAACGCAGATTACGAATTTCAATCTGTGCATTGAGCGAAATCCTTTCGGAAAATCGGAGTACATTTTATTTAATTATGGTAAAAATGATACAAAACAAAAAGGTTGAGGAGTAGCCTATTCTTACATCAATTACATGTTTTATTATTGTAGAACCATTCTCAGGGAGTTGAATTCGTAGTTCCAATAGGAGTAAACATACGGCAACATCTTTATTTAAGACAAAATTTTATGACTACTTTTAGATATACCATATATATGTACATATATCTATTTTGCATTTATTTCATTTGTTTCTTTTATTTTGAACAGGATGACGATCGCAAGCGTGGCGGTCTTACTATTTCCCGATACCAAGAGCTTTACAGCCAATTTTTGGGTAATCCAGGAGCTGATCATCCTGCTGTCTATCTATTCGGACCCTTATAAACTGTTTAACCATTAACAAATATTAATAAAACAACTAAATCAAAAGTATGTAATTAAAAACCAAAAAAAATTATACATAAACGTCTTCGCTGTTGGACAAACAATTTACTATAAGAACTTTGTGTAATATGAAAATATAAAAATACAAAAAAAAAAAAATAAATAAATCCAAACGAAATAAATAATGTTATATAAAAATTATTATTATTATGTTCCAAGTAACAATTATAATTTCTAACAAAAAACAGAAACAATGAAATACCTACTTAATTTATAACAAAAACTAAAATAAAAAGAAATGAACTTTGTTAACGAAATTACATTTTTATGATTATGTACCGCACTTTCCTACATACTTACTATATACATACATAAAAAAAATACATATATATTAAATACATACGTTTATATACTTATTATTTATATTAATGATAACTGTACATTTTATTTAATAATTACTCAACACAAAAAACTACATGTCAATATCGTCTTTCTCTCTGTCTACGAGTATAAACAATTTCTAGCAAAACCACAATTAAGAAAAAAACCGAAGTAAATTATTAAATAAATTAAAAAAATAAATAAAATGTTTGTTAAATGTTGTATAATACGTAAATAATCATGTATGCAATTTCAATGAAAATCTATCTATCCTCAACAATTATTTACACTTTAATTTTATTTTTCGAGACAATTTTTCCCATCAATTCATTTGTCTTGTTTTGCTGTTAACACTTTTTTTCTTAAATTTAAAAATAAAACAAAATATTTAATAACTTAGTTAAAAGAAAATAAAGTCTAATCACTGTCAGTAGAAGATATTAGTGATGCGAATGTGTACGTTCTTAGTTAATTGAATTTTTGTTAATTAAAAAAAAATTAAATATAAACAAAAACAAAACAAAGCTTATATTGAATATTTCTACATATTAAAAAAAAAAACAAGCGAGAAAAATATAAAATATACAACTTTGATGTTCCTTTGTAATTTTAACATTCAGAATTATTATTTCTTTTTCAATAAACAAAAAAAAAAAAATTACAAAAAATCTATTTACTTTATTTTCAGTAGAAGAAAAACAATAACAACTAAAAATTAGAAATCTAAAAACCAAAACTATAAAACAGTTTAATAATCGTACATAGTTTTAATTGTACGTTAGCAAGAAATTGTATAATTTGTGTTGTAATGAGTTTTTGGTGAACGAGATGTTAATAACAATACAATTACGAATCAACATATATAGACATTGGTGTAAAAGCTGAAACAATGAAATAAAATTGTACTGAAATAAAAGTGAACCAAAATTGATCGATGTTTTATTCCATTGAAATATGTTAGTGCAACATTCTAGAGAATAAGCGTAATATGCCTGAAAATTGGTGCTTTTAAAAAATGTGGAACTAAGATTTTGTGAAAAGTGCAGCTGTGGGAATTGTATGGTAAATAAGTGTGGCATACGGTGAGTCGGTGTTTACTAAGCCCAGTTCGGGTTATTTGAAACTACTCCGTTAAGAAGTATTATCTGCTCTTTTGGGTAGATATGAAAACCACATATACTCGTATGTATAAGACAATATACGATATAAGTCTGTACCACCCTAAATGACTGATTTTCACACCGTCCAAAATAAGAAGCTTCCAAGTGAACATCAATGTTAGTGTGTGCAATTTGTTTGTTTTTTTTTTTTTTTTCATGAGATATTCGTATGGTGGAAGGTGTGCCCGACGCCTGCGAGACTCGTTACAAGTGCTCGTGCAGTTATTTTTTCGTAGGAATAGTTCTATGAAATTGAAAAATGATTCGAAAATTCCGGGGATCTCAGCCTCAAATACTAAACGCGTTGGAAACTAAAAACGGTAATTGGCGAATTTTTCTAAAAATGAAAAATTTTTTTGCATAAATTCTACTTAGTTATACATCTTACGACGTAAATCGAACCACAATAATTTTTTTTATGTTTTAGTTTGGTCTTAAGCAGGTGGTTCCACCACAGTAGGACGATTTGAATTCGTTATTTGCTTGTTTTTTTTTTTTATAAGGAAATAAGAAAAATTAAGATTTGCTATGAAATAAAGTGTGAAATAATTTCTGTTATCCTGCTTAAGTTTAAGTACTCTTAAAATCAGGGAGGAAAGAAAGAAAGGTATCGATGAACGTTGCTTTTAAATGTTTGAAGGTTATAATGGCTAGTAAATAAAGAGCTAGGGAGGGTTTTTCATAAGAGAGCTATGCGGGTTAGGAACGAATGACGATATTTTAGAGTACGTCCGAAAGTGGGCTTGAGGGTTTCAATTGACTGACTGATATCAGTACCACCTATGAGTTAGTTTGCACGGTTTTGATTCATATCTAGCAGATGCAGAGATGTTTTAGAAGCACCTGACCAGACATGGGCTTTGTATTCCAGTTTTGAGCGGATCATAGGGAATGAAATATTTCTTACATCGATTGAGGAAACCTAGATATTATCAGTTATCACTGACACACATAACGAAAATGGAAAAAATTTCGGTTTGAACAATACAAGTGTATTGACTTGTATTGTATTGTATTGTATGACTGAGTATATAAATTTAAGTTTTGGAAGCATAAATGCCACTTTGTTGATAGTTCACCAATTGATAATGCTGTTAATATTGGCATTTAATGAGCTTAACATACGCTGCCGTTCCCGTTTTACAGCTAAAGAGCAGAGGCGTGCGTCAGAGAACGAATATGAAATGCAGAGAGTACTGTCATCAGCAAAAGAATATATTGGATTTGAAGCAGAAGAGAAGAGATCATTAAAAAAAAAATTAAAAGAGTGTGGGAGATAGAACGGAACCCTTGGGCACACTAGAATTTTTTTTTGTGTGAATATCAGGCTTGCAACCATCCAAGAAAGGAATTCCGAAAATTAATTTCTAATCTATTGAAGAAGAAATTCATCGATTCCAAAAGCATGCATTTTCGACAAAAGAGCCTGATATCGAACTCTGTCAAATGCCTTATAAATATCAGGTGCAACTATCTTGCTTTCACCAGATTGATGTACGTTTTTGTTCCACTTTTAGATGAGACATGCCATCAAGTCACTAGTGGAACTGTTGCTACGAAAACCATATTATCGGTCATTGAGAGGTTTTCGCAATGGGTCTGTAGGAAGAAAAGGAAGAAGATTCGCCGGGCTAGACAAATGCTGTTTTCCATCTGCTCGGACAGGGTCCTTAAGAGTAGGATTGATGGAAAAGCTTACGCAATGGTTCAGGAGGTATACCTCTTCAGAAGAAGAAGGGGAGATATACCATCTGGACCAGCGGGTTTGTAAATATTAAGATTTTTAAGTACTCTTGCTACTATACGAGTGCGAAAGTGGATTTGTCCCATTTTACATTTGACACACTGAAGTGTAGGCGGGGAAAAAGCACTAACTGGGAGTGTTGAGCTGGCCACAAAGTGTGCAGCAAGCAGATGGACATTGTCTAAAGAGCTGACAGCTGGAATATTATGGTAAATGAGCGTTGGGATGGAGAATCAGGCAAAATTTCTAATGTTTTTGATGAACTACTAACAATTGTTACTGCCTTTGGGACATTGCAGTATTTATTGCCTAAGTTTTTGCTTATGAAAGGCGTTGCATTCGGGTTAGTTCTGTAGGACTGAAAAAACATTTCTTTAACCTACAGCCTTTTTACAGTTTGAGTCGTACCATGCCTTTTATGTTGGTTTGTATGTATGTATGTGATCCTATCAGCAGCGGCCTCCACGCCATTATCGAGGAAACATAACGATCATTTAAAGTTCCTAATGAAATTGTTAAGTCCGCTCTAATTAGCTTTCTCGTATTGCCATACGGTTTTTAAGGAATCTTTTCTCTAACTGTGTGGTAGGTGTAAGAGCTGATGTGACAGTATGGTATAACGAATCTAAAGGAGAGAGCACATCAATGGTGTACTTATCAGGATGAGAGGCTAAAAACAAGTCCAGGTTGGTAGCGGTATGACCATCAACGTCTGGTATTCGCGGGGGCTCATTTACAAGCTGCGTCATGTTGTTTTCGGGTGTTATCTGTCCAAAATGTCGAAGTCACCCAGAATTGTGTATATTGAAATCGATTTCAGTATGAGGATACAGGGATACAATTCTTTGAATGGAGTCAGGTGGCGCATCAAATTCGTTTAAGGTCGAATTGCTGTAAAGTTTGGGGCTTCTGTTAATAAAGCAACTGTGGATAATTTGCCCACGGAGATGGATTTTTAACCACAGAAAATTGAATTCCGCTTTGGAACAGGGACTACATTGTGTTTGAATTTGGTAAGTTTGGTACACGCGTAAATTGCGAGACTGCGATGAAAAAAGAATAGTGGTACTATTTCGTAGCTAAGTAACTTCAAATCAGAGTGATCTGAGAGATGTAGGCGGAGATCTACCCGTGTTTCACTGAGTGTCAATACTGCTGGTATTGGCTACATCCACCCTGAATTCCCTAGTCATAACAACAAACACTAACGGTGCTAAGTAAGTCACCGAATTGAAAACTCTGACGTTGGTTTTCCGAATCAAATTGCTGTAGGTGTAATGCCCTTACAACAATTTGAGACAGTGCACCAAAAAATTCACAGTCACAACCCGTCCTTTATCGGTTGTTATATACACTCAGTCACTTCCCGTAGCGTATGATAAGTACAGTAACGGCAGTGACCGAGTGCAAGCAACAGTATTTCGATCTGGAGCGTGAAAGTTGGGATGCCCGCATTGTGTGACTTTTTTTTCACTGTAATGTTCAATTTCCGGCACCGATAGCACGATGCCTCGAATCAAACAATAACTTCTACTGGGATCCCGCAATTCCAGCTGTGGGTTCCTTCAAAAATAAAGAAGGGAAAACCTTCCCCGAAAAGAAAAAATGAAAACGAGGAAAAAAAATAGAATACCGACTTCAAACGACGTAACAAAGCTCCCTTCGAGCTCGATGATTTATTTAAGGTCAATTAGCTGTACACTCGTCAATAGAGTGACCTGCTATTTTCACAGCTAGTTAATGGGTCGCGTGTCCCGCCTTTTCTCGGGAAGATTAAACGCACGCGCGGCCCACTGGAATCTTAAATTCACAATAAAAAAAAAACTTTTCCCGCTACACTACACTACACTATCATTATACTTTTTTTTTGTGTCCTATTGGTGCTTTGCCCCTCTCGCCCCCTACTCCTGCTCCTGTATCCTTCTTCCTGTTTTCCTCCTTCTTTTCTAGCCAAAGTAAAACACGCGAATTTTACTTAAAAGCCTCCTCTACTTTATAACAACAAAACTTCCAAAAAGAAAAAAAAATTGCTTTTCGCAGTATCAAAAATCGCACAACTGAATAGCAGAAACTCAGTAGACCCTCTCAAATAGCTTGTTGTCGCCAAAGTGACTTCCAGATCTTTTTTGTTCCACAGCTCCCGCCAGACGCACACACACTTTCACGCATACGGTCACTCACACATTCATTCAGCTCTAGCGGAACCAATGGCGGGGCTTATTAGCAACACATTGCTAGTATTGCTAGTGTGTGCACCCGTGTCCAAATAGGCCTTTCATTCATACCAATTAACACAGTCACTAAAATCCTCAGTCTCGGAGTTTGATAAACCTTCCAGTTATAACTGGGAACTCCACTGAGAGATTTTATGGAAGCTATGGATCCTTTCTAGGCCTCCTAACATTGGATCCTAAATCTAAAACTAACGTGGCTCCCTCGTTGGGGTGTTGCTATGAAAGGGATCGTCGTCTCTTCACCCATCGATCATCCATTGTAGAGATGTGGTGCTGGTGATGTCTCTACATCGATGGCGGGATGTAGTGTCCATTAAGCCTCATGTTATATGGCTTTTGGTGGGGTGTAAGTTCCAAGGATCGTCAAGGACCATCCGTCCCCACCCGTCGGCGACTTTCAGCCGTCATGTCTGATGCAGCTCGTCTATCTATGGGCTCCTAAAACGATGTTCCTGGTGGACCTCCTGTCGCACCTTGGGCTCCTGGTTCGTCGTGAGTCTTTCTACCGTCCTTAGAGCTTCATCGACCGAACCTTCTCGTTCTCTTCTGCGGTGAAAACCACCCTTGAGACCTATGTGGGTTATTTTCCGAGGTCTGGGGTTGGTGGACCATTGGCTAATTGGACCATGGTTGCCATCCACCTCCGCCAGAGCTCAGTGTTCTCACTTAACGAAAACAGGGACCGAAGGGAATTGAAAGGAAAAGAGATAATAACTAAAAGATAATAACCGCAAAAACTGCACTGGACTATCTAGAGGAACTTTAATTTTAATCGGCTTATTGCCCCCATTGAGGTTTTCCTGCCATTTTTTAAGCTTTTCGGATTCGTTGGCCATTAGCGCACCCATTAGTGACTGCAAGACGAAGCTATTTTAGCGATAATCCATTGAAATTTTTCTGAATACATTCATTGTAAAAGATAAAAGAGTTAACAGTCGTAATATCGACAAAATGCCAGAATATACGATTCCACCATATATTGGATTTTCTATCAATTTCGTAGCATGATTTCGATTTTGTCAACATAACCCATGTGCTTATTGTAGTCTTTTACCAATTTCATGTATGGTACATGCATTTCAATTCCGATCCATCTTTTTACATCTTCAAAATCTACTCAACATCGTCTCGACTATGAAAATTACTAAGAAAATGGACACGTTTATTGTCCATCTACTTTAGAGCAACGATGAAAGGTTCAGTATTTCGCCAACCGGAATCGCTCATTTACATCCCTGTGTCCATTAATAAGTCGTTTAGAAATTCTTGTAGTTTTTTTTCCTGTAGCACGTACCAAAATTCCTTCCTTCTGCAAGTTGTGCTATAAATGCAATGAATTCAAAAAATTATCAATGGAAACTTTGTATTTTTTCCCCACTCATTGCCTTCTGAAATCGGTTGTTACCCTCTCTTCTTAATTTTGTTTACATTAGTCAGTAGCTTTTCCTTAAAAAAAAATGTTTAAGTCCCAATCGGAAATAAAAATAAAAAATATTAAATTCGGTTGGCAATATCGCTATCGATTCCATAAAATCCATAAGAATATCTTAAATTATAATCACATCACCAACAAAAATACGCGATCACTGCGAAAGCACAACCATCATGACAGTACTTGTATGAGTTTCACTAAACAACGGTAAAATTTGAATGGACCCAACTACCTTTTCTGATGTCTGGAGAGTCATGGATACCAGCCGATCATGTTCTGATCAACAAAACAAATTATATTTGCTTATAGATGCTTACACAAAAATCAGACGTTTCACGTTGCACAATCTAGTACATGGCCAAAGACAACCTAGAGTTCGTCCCTCCTTCTTTTGCTTCAGACCAGCGATATAAAGAATGTTTTTTAGTTCTATTTATTTCAATAAATTTTATCTTGTTCTTTAAATGTTTATTGCAACAAAATGAGTTACACTTATGTATGTACACCGAAGTGAGAAATATTATTATTAATATTTATTGACATCAAACGAATTACTTGTAAATACAAGAATTTGAGCACTAGTTGCAAAGGCTTTCAGATCTACTGTTGATGACCTCCACATGGAATGATCGAACTTTGAAAAAACCGTGTGCAGGCGAACAACCAGTGGAAACTGGACTGCTATAGGGTTTTCCAATAGGGACTTGACAGCTTTGAATTTATTTTCACTAATCATCAAACTGTCACTGTCAATTTATTCAGTAAACTCAACATTTTTATCATGGTAAAGTATACTAACGAGCAAAGTCTGCAAATTATAAAATTTTTTTTACAGATATTCGGAGTCAGTGAGTGCAACTTTAAGAGCGTTAACTCCAATTTTCGGTCGTAATTCTCGCCCTAGTAGACAGACAATAACAAGTTTAGTGCAAAAATTTGAGTCTACATATTCATTGTGTGATGTTGCCGTCTCAGTGAGATAACGAGTTGGTCGAAGTGTCGAAAATATCGCTGCCGTTCAGACGTCCGTAACAAACGATCCAAATCAGTCAATTCCATGGCGTTTTCAAGAATTGGGCATCGCTCAGACCACATAATGACGTATTTTGCGTAAGGATCTTGGTTTACACCCATACAAGATCAAGCTGACTCAAGAACTGAAGCCGATGGACCAGCGACGTACGTTCTCCGATAGGGTTCTGGAGAAGATGCGCCAAGATGATGAAGTTTATCGCAAAATCATTTTCAGTGACGAAGTTCAATTTTGGCTCAATGTGTTCGTTAATAAGCAAAATATGCGTTATTGGTCGGGTGAAAACCCACATGTGCTTCATCTTCATCCACAAAAAATAACTGTTTGGTGAGGTTTGCATGCCGGCGGCGTTATTGGGCCATATTTTTTCGTCGACGATAACGATTGTCACGTTACTGTGAATGGTCAGCATTATTGCGCCATGATCACCGATTATTTTTGGCCCGAATTGGAAGATATGGACTTGGACGACATGTGGTTTCAACAGGATGGTGCCACAAGCCACACAGCACACGCTACAATCGATTTATTGAAGAGTAAGTATGGTGAGCGTGTTATCTCAAGACATGAGTCAGTCTATTGGCCGCCTCGTTCGTGCGATTTAACGCCGCTTGACTATTTTCTGTGAGGCTACGTTAAGTCATTGTTTGGTATGCTAACACGCCGACGACGTTGGAAGAGCTCAGAGCCAACATTGAATGCGAAACAGTGGCCGTTTCGGCAGATATGTGTGGCCTAGTCGTTGAAAATTGGGTCCAACGAATCGACCGATGCAAACGTACCCCGGTGGCCACATGAACGAAGTCGAGTTCCATTCATAAATGTTTTGATTGTACTTCAAGCCAATAAAAAAGTTTTTGAAATATCTCAAATGGTTTGCCTTTTATTTAAAAAAAAAAGTTGTCAAGTCGTTATTAGAAAACCCTATATAAACCAGATTTCACCGGCAATAGAAGAATGAAAAGCTGTGTATATGGTCTATAACTTAATTTGTTAAGTTTGCTAAGAGATGGCGTAACTTGTAATATTCCATTGGAACATGCGTTGGAAAGCTACTGTCATTGTACGACATTTCAGTATATGTCATTCATTTGAAGCGTAAACAACAATAATTTATTTTTCACTCAAATATGTCGAACTTTGTTCCGAAAAAGTGTTTTTGCTGGGGAGTTTTTCTTCAATACTGAAAACTGCTCCCGAAAGTCATCGTATTTTGGTGGAAGCTTATGGTGAACATGCGCTAGCTGAGCGAACGTGCCAAAAGTGGTTTGCACGATTTAAAAATGGTGATTTAGGCTTGGAAGACGATGAACGTCATGGGCAGCCAAAAAAGTTTAAAAATTAAGGACTGGAAGAATTACTCTATGAAGATTGTTGCCAAACACAAGAAGAGCTCGCAGAATCTTTGGGTGTCACTCAAGCAGCCATTACAAAACATTTAAGAGCAGCTGGATATGTTCAAAAGCAAGGAAATTGGGTTCCACATGAACTCAAGCCGAGAGATGTCAAAAGGCGGTTTTGCTTGTCCGAAATGTTGCTGGAACGCCACAAAAGGAAGTCATTTTTGCATTGGATTGTTACTGGTGATGAAGAATTGATCCATTACGATAACCCGAAATGCAAAAAATCATATGTGAAACCCGGCCAACCAGCCAAATCAACGGCAAAGCCGATTATCCATGGCGCGAGGTTAATGCTCGGTATTTGGTGGGATCAGATGGGTATGCTGTACTATGAGCCGCTAAAACCGGGTGAAACCATCAATAGACAACGCTACCGAACACAATTAATCCGCTGGAAGAGAGCAGTAACCGAAAAACGCCCGCAATATGCGACCTGACACGAGGCAATAATTTTCCATCATGACAACGCTCGGCCCCACCTTGCTATTCCGGTTAAGAACTATTTGGAAAACAGTGGATGGGAAGTCTTACCCCACCCGCTTTATAGCCCAGACCTTGCCCCTTCTGACTACCATTTGTTCCGGTCAATGCAGAACGCCCTCACTGAAATACGGTTCACATCAGAACAGAATATCAAAAATTGGCTTGATTCATTCTTGGCTGCCAAGCCGGCGCAGTTCTTTTGGGATGGGATCCACAAATTACCAGAAAGATGGGAAAAAGTCATAGCTTCAGATGGGCAATACTTTGAATAATACTATTGTACATGTTTTTCTTAAATAAACTTTCAAATTTTGAAAGAAAAAACCGCACGAATTAAATTATATACCCAATACTATAGTGATTGCTAGAGAAAAAACAAACAAATATTATTTGGATGCGGATTTGTTGTAATCGGCGGATTTAGGCAAGAAATTTTGAGCTTTTAACACATAAGTGATCATCTTATATTGTAAAAATATGCGTCATCCGCTAACATCAGCCTGATATGCGATTACACCCCACAGAAGAAAAGGACTATTATTTGATTTAAATTCGAAGTAGGAAAGTTGGACATTATTTATTTTATTATTTTTTATTATTATTTTTATTATTCCATTATAAAATACTTTGGTACATAGTAATACTACAATACATTATTAGAAACAATTATTCATTGGTAAATTAAAACTATAATATGTAGACATTTTATATTTTCTATACATAAAATATTCCAATAGTGCCAAATTCTACTTTAATGACCCGTTTAATTTTAATTACAAAAAGAAGGAAAAGTAAAGTGGAGATACATTTATCGCAAGCAAAGCGAGAAATGCAAATAAAAATAAAGGAAAAATACAAAAGTAAAGAAAAATAGGAGAAGAAAACTTAATCTACACCAGAATATTAGCGAGTAAGTAAGTAAGATTAAGTAAATCGTAAAAGCCAATTCCTTAAAGACTTTTTAAAAACTCTAGAACTTGTTATCATTCTGATATTTAAAAGAAGCCTATTAAATAGCCGACATGAAGAGATTTTGTAAAAGTTACGAAATGCAGTTGTACGGAAAACGGGACAAGTAATAATATAGATTAATCTGTAGTTTAAATTTCCTAATCTTTGAAAGAACGTTTTCAACACTTTAAAACAATACAAATGATGGACCGGAAGAATTTTCATGTCACAAAACAATCGGAAACTTGGATGACGCCCATGTTTGTAATATATTTTTCTTACTACACATTTTTGCAAAACTAGGAAGGGCTTGATTTTATTCAGATACACGCCCTCACAACATACAATAACATAATAAATAGTTTTTAGTAATTTCTTTGAAAAAATATTTTTTAATAGAAGAGGTTTCGAAGGGTATTTCGAAAATATTTCCTTAATGACTCTCTATGGCTGGCAAATGACATCCTAGAATCAATTGTGAGCCTAAGATATTTACACTCATCCACTTTCTCAATTTAATTGCAATTATCACTGCAATTAAGATTGCTGCAGAAGGTAGAAAGTGGTTGGCTTGAAGAACAATAGCAGCCTGCTAATCCATACCTTTAGTATTCTGATGCATGGAAGTAAACGTCCGCATTCATACTCACTGGTGAAGTTAAATTAAAAAAAAAAAAACATTATTTTGGTCTGTGAGCTAATGTTCAAATTGAGCTTTGTGAATCAGATTCTCAGTAAACTAAGATCCCAATTAATGTCGGAGATTACAAACCAAGGCACTATGAGCGCCATACGAACATCATCATCTGCGAACGCCGTAAGTCTACTCCTAAAGTTTAGCGAAAACAACGAATTTATATAAATAAGAAATAGAATGGGTCCCAACACTGAACATTGAGGAATTCCCAAATTAAAGAAGCGAATCTCGCTTCTCACACGATCAATCTTCACTCTTTGAGATCTGTTTGATAGGTATGATCTGAACCTATCTAGCATGAATCCGCGAAAACCCGCTCTTTTCATTTTATCTAAAAGTATAGTATGGTTGACCATGTCAAAGACATTTGTGATATCAAAAAATAATCCATTTGTAAATTTTTTATCATCAAGGTAAGAGAAAATACTTCGGTAAATTTACCCAGCTGAAAACCAAATTGCATTGGATTGAGAAACTTAACTATTCTTCCTTTAATAACCTTTTCAAATACTTTGCTTTTTTTCATATCGTCTGCAGAACCTTTTTCAAAAAACGGAATTACGTCGGCGCACTTGAGCGCCACGGAGAATGTTCCGGCGAATATAAAATGACTGTCAGCACATATACCACAAAGCATGCTATGCGTTTTAAAAGTACATTTGAAATACTATCGAAGCCACAAGAATTCGATTTTTTTAGGGATCCAATTGCAGCTTAAGCAGCTCTAAAGCAGTGATAGGCTCGAAGGCAAAACTAAACTCTGCGACTGGTCACCACAACTTCTTGAGATGTTACAACGAGCGCAAGTTGCTCACACAACTTGAAGAGGTTTTGGTGTGAACGAGACATATTGCCCTAAGCAAAAATGAATTTATTTCGGTAATATTTATCGCGCCAAAAGGCAATCTCTTTTTTTAATTCACAGCTTTTTAAACTTGCTTTTCAGCCTAAGGTTAAGGGGATTCTTGGAGCACTTTATTCTTAGCTTTTGTTTTTTCTTAACTTTTTCAATGAGTTTTAGTCTCTTATTCGATTTTTTCATGAGTTCTGTCGAGGAGCAATTTAATAGAAGTCTAGTTTGGCGAATTATAAACACATCATAGGAAGCAGAAGCATCACTTTCCATGTAAAAATCGTCCAAAGATTCGTAAAGTAGAAGACTTTTTAGCTTCCTGAAATCAATTTTTG
Source organism: Volucella inanis (assembly GCA_907269105.1). Lineage (NCBI taxonomy): Eukaryota > Metazoa > Arthropoda > Insecta > Diptera > Syrphidae > Volucella > Volucella inanis. Next base: position 71,943,788 of record OU026157.1, on the reverse strand, counting down.
TTTTTGTTTTTTTGTGGGCCATTTACTTCGCTACGGCTGGTGTTTTTGCTTTAAAAAGTGCTTGCTAACAAACCTATCATTGAGTGATCACTGTGTGAACCAACCGAGTTGGTTCATTAATGAAACTAGCTAAGCCGTAGGAAGCCAAAAGAACCAAGTAATTAGTTACAGTTTCACTACTATCTAAGAGGTTAGTATTGAAATCTCCCAAAATAATTAAGTTTTTGTTTTTAGTTTGTCCAAAAGACAAGAAAATTCTTCTATGAACTAAAACATTGAACATACCATATGCAGTTGATAGACGGACAACAGAACAAAATTTATCTGATTTAACTTAACAGAAACCTTTAAAATGTCTGCACTGAAAAATTCGACACACTCCGCTTGCAGCGTAATTTTTATTTGAATTTGCAAAGAAAACAAAACCCGGCATATGATAATCGTTAATTTCAAACCCATAAATCCAAATCTGGAACGCAGTGAAAAAAATCAAAGTGGGTAGCAAGATACGCAAAGTTTTCTCTTAAACTTATAATATTCTGGTGTACGACAAACAGTTTGTTTATGGAGTATGAGCTATCTTTAAAGACTTTTTCACAATTTCCATAACTTATATTGAGGAAAAAAAAGTCATCATTTGTATCATTAAATTTAGAATAAAAAACAAAAAATAAAAAGATTCAAAGAAGTTCAAGACAAATGAATGATCTAATCGAGATGACCTTTCCACCCTTCTCCTTTCTCACAAGTATTTGGTTGTTTTTAAATCCAACATTTTTAGCATTGTAGTCGGGAAGCACATCCTGCATGACACCACGTCTAAAACCGGATGTGGAATATCATTTTAGCTAGCAACTTAATACATAAAAAGAAACGTAGCTGTGACCTGATCATCAGAAAATCAATCAAATTAATCATGTTGCCATCTAAGTAAGATAGTCCTCCGGTATTATAGATATTCGAACGTTCCGAGCGGGAACTGGGAAAAACAGTAGTAGAGTTACAGTCGGTACTGAAGATATGAAAAAATTACTTCTGCAGAACCATACAACATGGACGGTGAATGACAAGGGATCTGTCCACCCGACCAAAATAAAGATAGCAATACCTAAGCTTAAGAACACGGCTGCTGGAACAGATGACTTACTTGACGAGTTATTTAAGGCAGTGGGTAATGACTTGGTAAAAAGCATGTACCAACACACTTCCAAGATTTAATCGGCAGGAAGTACACTTGGAAAATGAAAACTTTTCACTATTTATCAGATCCACAAGAATGAAGACCCTCTTAGTTGGTCCAATTATAAAGGCATGAGTCTGCGTAACATCTTCATCATCACGGTTTTATTAGTGAGGTTTTAACCCCTGTAAGTCCACAATCGACCAAATATTAAAACTATGCCGGTCTTAGAAAAAGCCCAAGTAGCCGAAATTGATACGCACTACCTCTTTATCGATTGTAAGACGGAATACGACAGAATTTATAGAGACGAGCTATTGCTGTGGTATCTGGGATAAACTCGTTAGAATGTGCAGAATAACGATGGAGAATGCACGTTAGTTAGAGGTCTCGGTTAAAAAAGGATTTATGTAAGGTGATGTGCTGTCATGTAACTTTTTTAACATCATACTTGATAAAATTATGCGAAACATCGCAAGTGAACACCAGAAGCACAATTTTCCAAAGAATGGCACAACTATGTACTTGTATATGCCGATGACACTGACACCATTGGCAGAAGTCAGCGAGCTGTTCTCAAATATTGCAGCAGATCAGCAAAAATAGGTTTAGTTATAAATGAGAGAAAAACGAAGTATATGTTGTCAAAAAAAGGAAAATGAAATATGGAAAAATCGGGCAGCACATCACAATAGGCAGCTATAACCTGTCTGATAATGACGTGTTATCAGAAATCAAACGAAGACTTACTCTTGCCAATCCCTGTTTCCAGTTGGTGCAGAAACTTAAGCCACAAGACGAAAACCGTTGTGCCTGGAGTTTTAAAACTGTGAAGCTTTATTTTATCGAAAAATCGTATTCGATGATAAGGGTTACTTTTGGCTGAATGGGTTGGTAAGCACGCAAAATTTGCTGCATCTGGAATGATGCAAGAGACTGCGACACCAGACCAAAAACTGAGAAAAAAACTCTGCAATGTCTCAAAGGTAGTAAAAATTTTTGTTTGTTCGTCAAAAACATTAAAAATTCTGCCTTATCCTCCATCCTAACACTTATTTACAATAACATTCCAGCTTGCAGATCTTTGGACAAGGCCAATCTGCTTGCTACACACTTTGTGGCCAGCTTAAAACTTCCAGAATCTTTAATGGCATGAATCCACTTTTGCACTCGTGTAGTAGCATGAGTATTTAAAAATCTTAATATACATAAATCCGCTGGTCCAGATGGTATATCTCCTCTTCTTCTGAAGAAGAAGTGCTCTTCTTCTGAAGAAGAAGTGCTCTTCTTCGCTGGAAAAACCAAGCTCTTCTTACTCTTTAGGACTCTTTGCTAGACGATGGAAAACAGCATTTGTCCAGCCCGTCCCTAAAAAAGGCGAATTTTCTTCTCTCTCTTCCTACAGACCCATTGCACTTACGTCCCTTTCCAGGGTCGTGGACACGCTGATAAACCGTCAGCTCATGAAATATTGCCAAACACGAAAACTTCTCAATGACCGGCACTACGGTTTTCGTAGCAACAATTTCATAGGTAATTTGATGACGTGTACTCACCAAGAACCAAAGCGTACAATAATCTGTCGAAAGCAAAATAGTTGCACTTGATATTTCTGAAACATTTGAAAAAGATTGGCGTCAGGTTCATTTGACGAAAATGCGTGCTTTTGGGATCGATGACTCTCTTCTTCAATGGATTAAAAATAAAATTTCGAAATGTTCAAGTTGGATGGTTCAAGTCTGATATTCATAAAATAAGTTCTGATGTGCCCCAAGGCTCCATTCTGTCTCCAACATTATTTTAAATTTTTATTAATGACTTATTGTCTGCTTCTTCTAATCCAATATATTCATTTGCTGATGACAGTACACTTTACTTTTCATGTTCGTTCCCGGACTCATATCCCTACTCATCTGCTTTAGAACAGGAACGGGAGCGTATTTTAAGCTCATTAAATTCCGATATTAAGAGCATAACCAATTAGGCAACTATCAACAGAATGGAATTTAATGCTTCCAAAACACAATGCTGTCTTCTGTCATTAAAGCGAAATTTAAATACTCAGCCATTATTCATGAATGGAACTTACGTTGGAATGATCACATATTTGGTGTTGTCAAAAAAGCTAGAAAATGCCTAGGTTTCCTCAAATGATGTAAGAAATATTTCACCCCTCTGACCTAGCCTCAATACATATATACCATAAGGTATTCATCCACCTAAAATTGGAGAACAATGCACACATCTGGTCAGTCGCTTCCAAAACATCTCTGCATCTGATAGATAGGATGCATAACCGTGCTATAAAGCTCTTAGGTTATACTAATATCAGTCAGTTAATTGACATTCTCGAACAATGACGTAAGGTCTCCTGTCTCACTTTATTTAATAGCTATCTCTAGCATCAGTGCTCCATTGAAATCGCCCCTTTAAACTTTTAACCATAACACCCCTCTCGCTATGAATGCTTATCAGTATATCCTCAAGCCCACTTTCGAACGTACTCTTAAAAAATATTGTGATTCGTTCCTAAGCTGTACAACTAGGTTATGGAATACCCTGCCGAACTCTCTATTTCCTGCTCGTTATAACTTGCAAACATTTAAGGACAATGAACATCGGTACCTTTCTTTTCTTCCTCCCTAAATTTCCTTCGTCCGCGCTATGTATAAACATTTTAAGATATTCTACGTAGTTAGAATTTTTTTTTTGTACAACACATATATAGTTCTATGTTCCCTGAACATTTAAAATCGATCTGGTAAGTGCTTTTCGAGATATACGCTTATTTGTAAGAACGTTTCGGACTGTTAAAAAATAGGCGGAGAATAAATCCGAGTAACAGCTGCTCTTTTGTTTCTTTGTGTTCCCAAGTAGGGAAGTATGGCTCGTAGACAACATCAACTCGAAGTACTAGAAGTAGCTGATGCTACGGAGTGTCCATCTTATGGCCTTGGAATAGATGACTCCATGTAAGTAAAAAAAATCTATGTGCACACTTCTTCCGAAATTTTAAACGCGCTTCTCTCAAAATTATGTTTCCGAAGTCGATGATCGATGATCAGACCGATCGATCTGAAACACAACCTTCTCAGATATATTTCTCAGGTATTAATCGAAGGAATAAGATTTCGGATAATTGTTTATATTTTTTTAAACAATTTTACGTAGAAATTTTGGTCGAAATGTCGATTTTTTTTTATGAAGCCGCCATTTTGTTAAATATCAAAATTTCGATTATTCCTTCGATCAATACCTAGTTTTATCTATGAACTAAAAGAATCTTTCGGGCTTTTTGATTTCAGATGAACTAAACCGAAGATGTCGTGATCACCGCCGAACACCTATTTTTGGATGCCCTTTAGAAGCACACCAGATCGATATTTTTACAAATCATTATGGTCATTATAAACTTAAATGTTGCCGTTAAATGTACATATACTGTTTGTTTTTGTAAAATAAAATACCTTTTCAGAAAAAATTTATAAAAAATACGTCTTTTTTCGTCCTTGCAACTGCGTATAACCCCTTAATGTAATCATCAGTTCCTGTCGTTGCTACTCAAAAATAAGTCCAAAGCTTTTAAAGAACATATTTTGCAGTCATTGTAGTAGAAAATAGAATAACGACTTTATTTTAAAAGAATAATTACACTTCCCTGATAGATGTCGCTAACACTGCACTTTGCCATCTTTCGGATTATGGTACTTTGAAAAATCGTGTTATTTATTCGTTCTTTAAGTGCTGCCAAGTTTCCGGTTTTTAAAAAGTTTCTTCATATAAAACGCAAAACAATTATGGAATCTAGTCATTTTATTGATAAATCTTCACGCGATATATAAAATAAATTTAACATTCCGGCACAATCAATGCTGCTCCCGATAGCAAAACAGTGTCTATATTTTCACTAGTCGGAATATCCACATGGCAAATTAAAATATCTCTAGCAGCATTGGAGTACAAGGGCAGCTGAATTTTCTCATTTGAAAGTCGGTACTTGACAACAGCGTTATCCTTTTTTTTAAAACTCATTTGAAACTCCTCGAATTTCTCATCATTTTGAGCTGTTGTCGAGAAAACGACCAATTTTCCATTGATAAATTGTGCTCCATCCACCTAATAAGAAAAGATAAAAAGAAAAATCTATTACACACTGTCAAAACACTCTTCTCTAGTGACAAGACATTAATGACATTTTGAAATGTCTGAAAATAGATTCTTTTTTTTTATATATATAAAAAAACGCAATACCCAAAGTAAACAAACACACTCAAAATAAATTAGGAAAAAAAGGAGAATATATAAATCTTTAAATGGAACAGGATACAACGAATTTGCAAGAACAGCAAAAAGTGAGTAATTCTCTCAGAAAATAAATAAAAAAAATCTTGTGTTGGTTCCTCCCCAACTTAAAGAGGAGGTTTTCGTCGTTTGTTGACAATTTCTGTTTTGTTTACAAAATGTGTTGTGCAGATTTATGATTTGCTAAATCACTATAGTTGGAAAGCGTGCGGATCTTTTATTACATACCTGTAGTGGAGCTATTCTCACTCCAACAGACTCCGGTGGGACGGATCCGCTTGTCTGTAGAATCAGATTCTTTGATGACTCTTTTAGTTTCTTTGAATTGGCCAGCTTCAAGCATGCCAGGAAGGTTTCACAGCTGAAAAGAGTGCTCAAGTTGATGCTTTCTACAAATTCCAGACTGAGTTCAGATTTGAAACGGCGTTCGGCTTCGTTGGACTTCGTTATGAGTGCTTTCAAGTATTCTAAGGTGGTGCGGGGGCCAGGCCAAATTTTTCTCCATGTCAAAGGGACCTTTTGGTATGAGGTTTGCTTGAATTATATTTTTTTTTTTCGAAAGATGCTGCAAGGCTTACCAAATTTTCAGCGAGAATCGACAGAGTGCTTGTGTAAAAGTGAGTTGATGTGCTTTTATCGTCCCGAAGTATAGAGTGAACATAAGACAAGGTGTTGTGCACTTCCTAAAAATGTAGATATTTAGTTTTAAGCAATTTCAATGAAAATGATTGCCAATATCAGGTTCAGGTGGACATGGCGAAACATGCACCAACATGATTCTGAGTGATGAGCATACTCGCAGTCACTATGTTGAACAATGGCATTTGATTATACTCTTTATACTCAATATAGTGTATCAAAATAGTTTCTGAAAGTTGTGTACGCACGATAAAACATTTACTGTCACCATATCAAATGTTAGAATCGGTGGAATTTTAAACTAAGAATACAAAGACCGCCATAGAGAAAAGGATTTTGGAATGAGAAAGCAAAATTCAAATAATACTTGCAGCACGGTGGACATCAAACTCAGGTGGATCACCATCTATCCTTGAATAACGCGAAAATACGAGAAAATGATTCTAAAGTGATCTCAGGTGAACCTAGCAACTACAAACCAACCACCGACTTATACAGACAGAATTTTTCGTAAAGAAGCTAAGAAAAACCGGCGTCAAACCATGAAAGAAAACTGGCACAACTTGAATAAGTAAAATAACCAACTCATGGCACTAAATTTGTGAGAAAATCCCCAAAAAGCAAAAAAACCAAGAAGAAGAATTAAATGGCATCTTACAGACCTTGTGCGGCCCTGGGTCATGGCCAACATGCCTCTTCAGCGAGCTCGATCCTCAACTGCCCCAGCTATGCTCACCAACTACATGCGCCTCCTATGGTAAGGTCTTCCTATAATACGTTGATTAAGGTGGAATTGAATATTCTTCTGGCTGTATCCATTCACACTATATTACTTAGACGTCTTAATCGCTGTAAACTGGGCCTTTTGACCAGATGAACTTCATTGTACAGCTGATGTACTCCGTTATACTTTTTCCTCCACACAAGCAACTAATAAAACTTTTGTTTGCTCTTGAGAGTGTCCATGTCTCTGCGCCATAAAACAAGATTAGGATGATGAGGGTTTTGTGAAACGTCTTCTTCGTTACTCGAGATACGACTTTGCGGTTCAATTGTCTTCTTAGCTCATAGAAAAATCTGTTGGTAAGAGGTTCGTTCACATCATATATTTTGCTTTGCTTTTATTGACGTCCAGACTCATTTTTCCTGCTTCTGCCTCAATGCCCACAAAAGCTCCATTGACTTCCGTTGGTTTCTCCCGGTTATGTGAATGTCATCGGCGATGCAATGGACATACTTTTGAACTATGGTGCCTTTGGTGTTGGCTGAATCTAGCGTTTTCCTCATTGTCCGACCCGGACGTTACTGTCCAGGTGAGTGAATATGTTTGCATGGAGTCTTCATTTTTTGTTCTCCACAAAATTAATTTGTATTTTGTATCCTCTTCTACCATCCATATCTAGCGGTACAACATTTTATGTTGTATGTTGTATGACTTTCCATTGGACGTCTTCCATAATACATCAAAAACGACGCCCACCTTCGTGATTGTGCTAGAATCTTTAGAATCCTTGATTTTGCATTATTAAGTAGCTGCAACTTCGTATTCGACGCCATTTTTGCAATGGCGAATACCATGTGAAGCATTCCAGAATCGACATCGAACTTACTTACTCGTTTCAGGAGAGTTGACGTAAAAATTGCTGGTTTTTAGAGTAGTATATCTCGATCTCTTCAACTTCGTGTTTTTTTCAAGGAAGAAGGAAAGCATACTATTCAGTGTTTTAAAACGCCGGTTCCACACAAAACGAAACGTGATGGTAGAACAATGAGGCGGTTAAAAATTGCTGGTTTTTAGAGTAGTATATCTCGATCTCTTCAACTTCGTGTTTTTTTGTAAATTCGACACGAAAACCCTCCCGTACCATTCAAACGTATTTTCAAAATCTGTTTTCAATTCGCGAAAGCTTTAGAAGATTAAGTGATTTTTTTGGTCCTTATAATGGAGCAACTGAGCTTGTTATTGGTCGTGTTGTGGATTATACCACAATCCACAACACAACGCCAACAATGTAACGTTCATATAGAAAAGACTGTAGCAGCTGCGCGTGAAAGTGTGGCGGTAGATCTCTGTCTCTCTTTTCTATTTTCCGTCCATCGGTACAGTTTGAGCTTAACTAAGTAGAGAGTTTTGCAAAACAAAAAAAGGCCTAGATCCATGTAGTTCGAAATATAGTAGTCCAGAAATTAAAGACACAAAACCATACCTTGCGATGGCATTTTGTGATTTAAGTAATCGAGTCCAACTTGCCGCTTCTGTGGGCAGATCCAAAAATCACGTTGGTGTCATCGGTCCATATTTATTTATTTTTTATTTTTAAAATGAAGAGTTACAGTCTGGGGGCCGCTTAAACTAAATGGTTTTAAAAAGGTGGGAGAAATGTGTAGCACTTGATATAATTATACATATTGCATATTTCAACTGTTAAAATAAGAAGAAGAAGTATTATGCTTTTACCAATTGGAGAATGAATTATACTTTCTGCTGAATTGTTGATTCTAAAACTTTCCTATTGCAGTCTTCGTGTGTGTATACTACGACATGTCTGTTCAAATTACTATCTATGGATTTTTCTTAATCACATGTTCACCGAGTTGAAAGTATTAATAACATCCAAACATCTAAACTATGGACTTTAAAGTCGATATTAAGATTTTGGAATTGTGAAGCACCAATCATTCTACGTTTTCGAAATGGAAGTTCGGTCATCGTTGTTGATTCTCATCCGGGAATTTGGACTCAAAAAATTTCTTGTTTGAAGGAATATTGTCCATTCAATCAATGTAATCGAGGGAATCTCTCTGCTATTTGTAAGGGAAGTCTGCTTTTCATTGACAATAAATTGATTGTTTTGAAAACTATCTATCGGTGCACCGCATCATAATCATCCCACGTGGTCATATATTGGCTGTTGATGTCTTATAATTGCAAATACGAATTTCTTCATATTGTTGTCAATTGTGAGTAGTAGTTTCCTACTGAAAGTCCGTGCCGTTTCTAAGAGAGGGCACCACTTGAATTAAATCCATACCATTTTCAGTTAGTACCAACCTTCAAAAGGTACGTGTATAAATTTGACAGCTGTCGGACGATTAGTTCTCGAGATATAGCGTTGTGATTGAAACAACTTTTGTTATTGTGAAAAAAAATGGATTCAAAGCAATTTCGTGTGTTCATTTATCATTGCTTTTTGATGGGAAAAAATGCAGCCAATGCAAAGAAATGGGTTGATAAGTGTTACCCGGACTCTGCATCAGCCGAACGAACCATTCGCAAGTGGATTGAAAAATTTAAAAGTGGTCATACAAGCACCGAAGATGGTGCACGCAGTGGACGTCCAAAAGAGGCTGTTTCAGATGAAAACATCAAAAAAGTCCACAAAATGAATACGAATGACCGTAAAGTGAAGTTGATCGAGATAGCTGAGGCTCTGAAGATATCAAAAGAATGTGTTGGATGTATCATACACGAATATTTGGACCTGCGAAAGCTCTGTTCAAAGTGGGTGCCGTGTTTGCTCACATTCGACCAAAAACAACAACGTGTTGATGATTCAGAGGAGTGGTTAAAGCTGTTCAACCGCAATAAAGCCGAATTTTTGCTTCGGTATGTGACAATGGATGAATCTTGGCTCTATCACTTCACACCAGAGTCAAGTCGGCAGTCAGCTGAGTGGCGAGCAGGCAACGAACCTCGTCCAAAACGACCAAAAACTCAACAGTCGGCTGGCAAGGTTATGGCAGCCGTATTTTGAGATACACATGGAATAATTTTCATCGACTATCTCCAAAAGGGGCAGACTATCAACAGCGACTATTACATTTCGTTGTTGGAGCGTTTGAAGGACGAAATCGCAGAAAAACGGCAGAATTTGAAGAAAAAGAAAGTGCTGTTTCATCAAGACAATGCAAGTCGATGAAAACTATGGTAAAATTGAATGAATTCAGCTACGAGTTGCTTCCCCACCCACCGTATTCTCCAGATTTGGCCCCCAGACTTTTCGCTCTTAATTGATTGAAAAAAATCACCCTTATATAACAAAATCGTTGAATATAATACGCACCTTGAGGACAACAGATATCTCGTACGCCAATCTAGCTTCAAACACGTTTTCTTACGTTTTTCATTGTCATAGGTGCACAGATGGGCAAGTTTGGCAAGGATATATTGTAATAGTACTATTATATGCGGTATTAAAATCAATACCACCACCTGACTTTAAAGTTCTCGGATTTTTTTCAATATCTGTCAGTTATTGGTGATCTTATTATGAAAACCATTTCTGTAGTAACACCGTTTCACTACATATTATTGTTTTGTCTTTCGGAGAAGCCCGACAAACAAGAGTGTAGTTTTTGAGTAATTATCAAATCGAGCTTGTAGATTTACTTCGCCTGATTCATTATATGCATTTGGCACTCTGCATTAAATAAAGTGTTCGATTCTGCTAATTGGGCACATATCTAGTGAGGCAATGTTAGCACTGGTAGCGTGTAACTTCATGAGAGGTTTTGGAAAAGTAAAAGTCTCTGAAAGTCTTGCGATTTCCGGCATTAGATGTCCAGCTTCCTTACAGTGGTTTTTATGTTTTCGTGCCTGGGATATACCCATGCTTATCTGAGAATCTTCCAACATTCAGAATACTAAAGCTTTGTCCAGGGTCGCTGATTGTATTTAATCTTGATGATAGGTTTTTATTTGATTGACCTACTGTTCCAGCTACAATTCATTACGCGTTAAGGTAATCATTCAAGTTTATGTTTACATTCAGAGAAAGATTTGATTCCTGTTTTCGCGTTGCCGCAGCATTGATGTAATGGTATACGAGTAAACTTAATTTATTTACTTGTTTGCTTAGCTATAAAATATTATAGTAAATATTGGTTCATACTTTACCTGGAAGCAATACCCAGCAATTTTCATTTCGAATATTACAAATGTCTCCCATGGTGTCGTCGCCTTAAGCTGCTCCACTTCCTTTAGTGTTTGAACCACGGTTGATTTCTAAAGGTGAACCATCTTAAAGCAAACTCATGTATTTCATGAAAAGATACCTACTCCTGCTAACTTCTTCCACACCATTAAAATTGGTCTTATCCTCTTTTCCAATTTATTCTGCTCCTCAGTCTGATAAAACGCCGTTCGCAATGCCTTAATTATGTTCCGAGAAAAAGCGATGTCTCTCGAGATGTTTGAATGTGGTGAAAGCTTAAAAGTATCTGGCTCATCTGCATCCGGAAATTTCATAATTGCATTTATATATTCCTGTATATTAGCTGTAGTGGGGACGGTAGTTTTAAAATTGAGTGGACTCCATCTATTACTAGTTGAATCAGAGTTGAAGAACTCTTCTAAATACTTTTGCAGAACCAATAAATCTCGATTGTTGCTAATGCGACCACCGTAGGCAACATTTTCACATAATTTTTGAAGTACCCTCCAATCAACGCGACCACTAGATATAGTTTTCTCTAACCACTGAATGATTTCCATTGCAGAACGGAGATCTGAATCGCCAAACTCGTACCATTTCGACCATCCTTGGGGAATATATTTACGACGCTCCTGTAGCACAGAGTTAAGAATGAATAGCACCATTCGAAGTTTTGTGATTTTCGCATCTTTGCTCTGATTGGCAGCGACTCCAATAGAGTACTGTTGGACCAAGCGTCTAACCTTATTCTTCAATCCGTTCGGGAATTCAAATAGCACTTTGATGAACTTGTACATGACTGCCTCGGAAAATCCTTTCGTTGATTCACAGATAATCCAGAGGCGAAATTCATTCGATTTTTTCATAACTTCCAGTTCACGGTCCAGATCAGTCAACCAGTTGGGAATGAGATGGACATTCTTTACACAAATCCATTTCCCTGATTCAGCCGAACATCTTATTGCTTCGAGAGTTTTCTTCTCCATACCGCGGCCAATTGAAAGTTCTGTATAGTTTCCAGTGCCGAGTTTTTTCAAAGCTAAATTACGAATCTCTGTCGCTGGATCGTTTTCCGGCTGGGTAATGACTAGAATTGGTCTAGCATCAGAACCTTCTTCAGTTAGTTGTTCCATAGTAGGCTGCATCACTGAATCAATAGAAAGTCCCAAGATCTGGGATGCTGTTAATGAAAGAGTTTGAATAATCAAGTCTGGACGCAATATTTGAGCTATTAAAACTTTCTGGAATGGCTTTGTTTCTACCGGAAACTGATTTGTAGATCTTTCTTCCACAAATGGCCGCCAAAGTTTGTCCTTCTCAAACTGAAGAGTGTTTTCTAGATCTGGACATTGAGTTAAAAGAATATTTAATTTCGTAATTGCATTTCGGTCCATCCACGTTGGTAGAGCGAAATGAGTAGAACCGTCACTACTGGTCATAAAGTTCGTGACAAACAACTCCCATTCCTTTTGGCCAATGCGATCTGGGTAGGCATTCTTACAGATAAAAATTGCCAAAGTTATATGAGAGTCCTTGGGTGTAGAACGAGCTAGGTACTGGAACGTTGTTTTTATCAAAAAAGCATATATCTTTGCCTCATCGGTTTCAGTGATGTTCTGCACACTTTTGAGATATAGGTTCGTAAAGACGACTGGTGATATGTCGTAAAGTTTATTGAGTCCCATGTAGAAATTCGCTGCGTTGAAACAGAGCACTTTAAATTGGTTGTACTCCAGCAACAGGGTTTCTTTTACTACAATCGATTCCTTAAGCGATTTATCAATATGACTGCTACTTTCCTTGACCTCATTTAAAGTCTTTAGAAGCTTCTCGTTCTTTAAAATGTCACCTTGGGCTTCAGACAACTCCTGCAAAAGCTTGTCTTCCAAATTTATTCTCTGCTGCAGCAAGACACCTTCATTCCGCAACAAATCCACTCGTTTCTTCTCCAAGTCTGGGTTCTTTAAAACAATAGTTTTCGACATTAACTGATCTGTCAGACCCACGGTAGTCACTGTGAATCGGATGCAAGTGCAGCAGGACTTTGTCTCCATTGACAGGCTAAGTTTGTCGGTCTTTGAGAACAGAATTAGTTTAAAATTATCGTGCAAGTCCACAAATTTGCCACCAACTTCCAAGAGTTTCTTGTTAAATTTGACGAAGACTTTTGCGTTCACCATTTGGAGTAGTGGAGGTCGTAAGTCTTGGCAGTCTTGCACAATCAAAATTTTTCCAAATCGAACTGCTAGTTCAATGATGTACGGAAGCCGTTCGTTATTCTGTGTGGTAATTTCGAACGATTTATTCTTAGTACGTAAATATTCCTGCAGCCATGTGCATGCTGTGTGGGATGGGTCTATTACCAAAGGAATGGCACAGGTGTCAAAGGCTAGATTAATCATTTGAGCCAAAATTGCAGCATTTTCAATCACTTGCGCATCGCGTGCTAGACCCATGCTTTCCCAAATGATCTGTTCTTGCTCAGAGAGGAGGTTCTTAGTGATGTTGAAGTTTTGAACGTGCATATCTGTTGTAAGGTATTCCAATGTAGATCTAAGAAAGGAAAAACATTATTTCGAATATAGTATATCTTACAAGATTTTTGTGATAACTTACATTCTCTTTTCGTATGACAGATGTGAGAGATAGTTGATTGAGATCGATATAAGCAACGACTTTGTGTCTAATGTTTTGTAAGATTGTTTGTATTCATCCAGTTGCATGCTCCAAGTTTGAAATTCTGAACTCAATTTCTCTACCAAGACTTCTGCAGAATTCAAAGTACTTCGTGCCTCTTCCAATTTGAGTTCTAAAACTGCTGCTTCTTGAGTATATGCATTCAAACGCCCAGATAATTCTTTTACCCTTGCGTCAACATCGTCCAAACCAGTCATAAGTGATTTCATTTCATCCTCTGCCACATCCAAATTACGCTGCAGTTCGTTTTGTTCCCTCTCAAGAGGCTTGATGCTTTGGATTACTTTTGAATATCTAACGCTGGCTTTTACCCATGCAGCAAGTGGTGCTGCCGCTGCTGATGCTCGTTTAGCATTTTTCATCTCAAAGGAATCTGCCTTTGCTGCTAGCAATTTTTCAACAGCCTCACAGTTTTCGGGATTGATTCGACCCGGATCTAGGGAACGAATATCCTCTTTTACGCCTCTTTTAGCTAGAAACGTTTTCATGCTATTCCAGGAAGTATCTCGGATGCCCATAAGTCTCAGGACACCCTCAAGGATATCACGAATTGCTTCGGGTGGTGCGCGTAATGATCGAATTTCCGAGAGAGCTTCTGTTTTGATTTGACCAACGGCAGCACTGGCTTCTTTAAGAATCGGTTCGACTTCACTTAACTCAATTTGAATAGCTCGTTGTCGCTCCTTCAGCTTCTCACTGTTTTCTTGGGCTTTTTTCTTCAATTCCAACATACTGGATTTCTGTTCGTTCGCATTTCGCATTGTGGCTGAGATCATTTCCAAAGCATCGTTTGCTAGTTTCCGTTTTTCTGCTAGTGCTTCCTCTTGAGCTCCAGCATTCGATTTGAGACTGGCAACAACTTTATGTGTCGATGCTAGCTTGTCGACTCCCATCTGTAAAAGAAGTCAGTAATGTAAAAAATATGAAACTAATGTGTGAGACAGAAGTTCACCTGTAGTTTCTGCAAACGCTTCTCGATATCCTGATAGAAGTGACAGTAGACGTAGTAGTATGACCGAATTAATTGGTAGAAACGTTTCGAAGGTTGTTGTTGAGTTATACCATTTAGAACATGTGAAAAGAATGAAGATACAGGAACCTTATCCTTCCCATCGCTCAGCATTTCGATAAACTTCTTCGGAAGCATCGTTGCAGTTTCGGACGACATACTGCGCACGTAGAGAAATTCCATGTTTCTATAAAGCGCCGGGTATTCATTGAAATAATCGTTTGTTTTTTCATTTGTAGGATCGAGGATTAGTGCCAGATGGAGGTTTTTTTTGGTTCCTGAAATAAAATACCATCATACATGAATTCGAAAAAGATTCAAACTTCCTGTACGATTGAAAAAATACGATCCTAATGAATCTTGGTAACCTTCCAATTGCGCGGAATGTTTTAGTGAACTGGCTACGGAATCTAAGTCATCGCCAAATAAATCAAGTATTTCACTTCCTTCAAGAATTGCCTCAATGGGTTTTATAATATCAGGTAGATATGTAATCCAGCAGTGATCGATAAGCAGAACAGTACATTGATCTTCAAGAGCAGCTGCTTGCATGGCCTGAAATTATAAAACTTTTACAGAAACTTTTTTTTTTTTATCGATATGTGTCACTTTTACCAATTTAAGATCGTTGTAAAAGTCCAAC
The DNA here is from genome assembly GCA_907269105.1 of Volucella inanis. NCBI lineage: Eukaryota > Metazoa > Arthropoda > Insecta > Diptera > Syrphidae > Volucella > Volucella inanis. Next base: position 71,928,384 of record OU026157.1, on the reverse strand, counting down.
AGATTGTATTCCTTAACACCTTGTGGTATGTGTACCTTCGCTTGTAAAAGAGTTGCAGCCACATAAAGTGCGTCCAAATGTCTTCCACCAGGTTGACTAACAAGCATTATGTGCGTATTCGATCTGGAGAGAACACGAGCAATTTTTGCAGACTGATCTAGTAGTTCCTTTGTTGTGGGTTCATCGATTATAAAGGTCTCTGAATCTGCAAATAAAATGCTTATTCGAAATTCAAAAATGGAATGGATTTGCTCAACATACTGCAAATAGCAATCAACCGATGCACTTCGTCCATCCATTCATCGTGCGCAAGGCCAATAAACTCGGAACACTTTGCTGATTTTGGAATGAAGAATATTTTCTAAAACAATAAGTTCTGAGTAGAAAAAGATAATAATAAATGGTTTTAGGTGTGTACCTCCTTTCCGTAAAACTTTCGCATTGTGTCTCTTAGGATGTCATCAAATTTCTCAACATCTTCTTCGGTGGCAAGTCGATCCTTAAAAATCGACAACAATTCACAAAATAGAGCCTAAAAAGTTGAAAGATGTTTTTGTTTACTGGTATATGTTTTACATAGAGAATTACGAATTGTATTTAATGTTGCATTAAGCATTGGCACCGCAATATACCTAACTTTTTTACATTTGGCAGGGAAACAGGTTAATGTGAAGACAGATGTTACCTTTGTGTTAATTTCGACAGAGCTCATTAATGCAACACCTATGTAAGACAGAAATGCCTAAGCTAAGTGGCTGTTAGGTATATCGCTCATTGAACAAGAACATCAACTTGAATACCGTAACGGTAAAAGTGTTTATCTTTTAAGGCTATCCACGAATCAAGCCATTTCTTTTGAGTCTTCATATAAGCGGAACTGCTGATCAGCCAGACCATGTGCCATCGAACGGAACAAGTAATAATTGGACGGCGCAATATCTTGGGTATACGGCGGGTGGGGTAGGTTTTAACGGGTTTGGGAAGGTGAAGCCGAGCGTTGTCTTGCTGTAGAGTCACATTTTCATGCCTCTGTGTTGCGCTTTTTTTGCGCAGTTCTCGGCTCAATCGCATCAATTGAAGTCGTTTTGGTTTTGTTTGGTTTCAACAGTTCATAATAAATAACATCGACCTGGTTCCACCAAATACATAGCGTAACATTTGCAGCGTGAATATTTGGCAGAGCCGGCGACATAGAAGCATGACAGGGCAGTTCCCACGACTTTCTTCTTTTTGAGTTGATGTAATGAATCCATGTTTTTTTGAGGTCTCGATGTGCTTCAGCCGCCGTTTTCCTCGAACGAAAGAAGAAAATCAACACTTCATGCAAATGAAGATTATTTTGCACAAAATCAGATATTTTCACACAATCAAAAGTATATGATGCCAAAAGAAAGAATCGCTAATGTGTCAAAACGGTTTGTTGATGTCAAATCGAATATGTCAAAATCAACCAGCACTTGCTGCTGGATGCATCTACTGATATACAGAGGATTTAGTTGCACACCTAATATTTTCTCTGCTTCAGTTGCAGTATAAGGGAAAGTGGGCCCTATCAAGGGTTGCGGGGAAAGGCGCATGTGGGTCCTAGTTGAGGTAAATTTTGTGCAAGCATACGATCAGAATACAACTTCTTTATTTAAATTATTTATGGCCTTGTTGTAAGAATAAACAGGTAAGAATGAGCAGCTCATGCATTTGTATTGAGTCTAGGATTCTGGGACTCTTTCATCCGTCTATTAGTTCCGAGTTTCCTCAGACGATGGCGCTCATCAATATTGGTTTTTTGAAAACATTAAACAATTTCTGCAATAGAATAATGCAATTTTTCGACACCATGGGTTACGGAAATGTATTTCAATATTCGTTGCGAAGACCACTATGCAACTGAAGTGCCGTTGTTCATTTCACACCCCTCTATAGTATTTGAATGAAGAAACTTGTTGCATATCACCTCAACCAGGTGAGAGATATGTTTTTGGTTGCGGGAAATGCTTAATTCGAGACGTCCAACACTACTGTAAGGATATTTTCAATGGGTATCAAATTACCAGATATTATTGCGACTATAGAATTTAGCCAACCGATGTTTCTACCTTCCTTGCTTCTTTGTATACTTTCGTCTCATGCTGCTGAGAATTACGCAGCGATCGAATTATGGAAAGCGGATATAACAGAATTCGCTTAATTTCGGATTTTTATACCGTCACTGGTTTGACGGAGGCATTTCACAGAGCTGCATGAATTTATATTTATTAATTTTAAATGTTCTAAAGATGTTAAAAGAAGAGGAGATACAGCCGGTTCCAAGAGACTTGTTGGTTTTAGTTGGACTGAAGGCCCAAGCTGTGTATATTCAGTCCAGCTGTCAGTCGAATACGTCAACGCAACGGACGCAAGGGATTCAATGGGCCTGGGCCTTGACTTTATACGGCTTGTTCCTTTATTATATGGCTACCAAGGGACTGACATCGACACGTGCGCTTTCGACTGTTTACTTCAATAAACTACTACGCCCTAGACAATTTTATAAAATTTATTTTAAAAGCTGGGTATCCTCTAGTAGTACTACTATGGTTTTTGATAACCTAGTAATTCCCTCATTTAGTACAATTCTTCCCTAAACGATAGACATATTTATTTATTTACAATGATAGATTGTTATCATATAATAAATAATACAGAGACTTGATTAATTTCTTATCTTGCTTCTGAAACATTATATTTTGAAAATGAATCTAAATTAAGAGACTTAACAATGTACTAGAAAATTCTAAGAAGAAAAATACGAGAAAATGTAGGTACTGAATGTTAATTTTAAGTCTAAATACACCCCCAAATATTTTAACGAAGGCTTTTAGGTAATATTTGCCCCATTGACTTGTAAATGAGGATTAGGTAGAAAACGGGTTTTTATTTTTCTTTTTCATTTTGATGTTGTCTCCTTCAAAGTAATCCCTTCTCAGATATAATAGACTTGTGCCAATGATTTTTCGAATCCTCGAAGCACTTTTCATAAGCACTTTTTGGTATAGCCTTGAGCTCTTCCAGCGATGCCGGTCTTGACTCTCTTGTGTGCTTCCATTGGGATGAATAGGCTTTGGTTTCGACGTTATAACCATATATCTACCCATGATTCGTCACCAGTTATAACCCTATTGAGCAAGTTAGGATCATCATTGACGTCATTCAAGAGCGCCTGAGCGATGCTCATGCAAACGTTTTTCTGTACAAAATTAAGAAATTTTGGAACAAACTTCGCTGACAGACGTCTCATGCCCAAAACATCCGAAATTGCATGACACGAGCCAACCGACATGTCAACATCCTCATCAGCTTCTCTTATGGTAATTCGATGATTTTACAAAACATTTTTTTTCACTGCTTCGACTTTATCATCTCTTTTTTGATGTGCTGGGGCGTCCAGAGCGAGGTTCCTCATTGGCGTCTTCTCGCCCATCTTGGAAAAGCTTATACCACTTGTAATCATTTTTTTTTACTTAGAGCAGACTCACCTCACCGTATGCCACTGTCAAAATTTCAAGTGTCTTAGAGCATTTGATTCCATTTTTTACACAAAATTTAATGCAAATTCTTTGCTCCATTTTTTATAATAATTATTGAAAATCGCCAAGCACACCAAAACACGTTTAATTATCTTTCAAAAACAAATGTAGTGTGCTATATACTTAAAACTGTGAACATATGTTCGGGACATGTGTACCATCACATCAAAAAAAAAAAAAAAAAAAAAAAAATGGTTAATCGAATGTACGTTGTCCGCAAAATTTCAAAAGTTACCTTACTTTTTGAACACATCTTGCATATCCAATACATCGCATTTTTGAGATTTCTCTCAATATCGAGAGCAAATATCATACGTACTACCTTGATCGACTGGAATATATTCAGAAAATTAAAAATACAAGTTTATTCATCTAAATCTATATTGTCCCCTTTAAAATAATCCCCATCGACTGCAACACACTTATGCCATCGCTTGATCCAATCCTCGAAACATTTTTTATATTCTGTTTTCGGTATGTCGATCAGTGCCTCTTGCGATTTTTCCATTACTTCCTCTCGGCTGCTGAAACGCGTTCCCCATCTTGGTTTTTTAACTTGATTGAACAGAAAGAAGTCACAGGAAGCCAAATTAGGTGAATTCGGTTTCTGTTGAATGGTATTTGTTGTATTTTTCGTCATAAAATTACGAATAATGGTGGCACTGTGCGACGGTGCGTTATCATGGTGCAAAATCCACGAGTTTTCTGCCCACAATTCTGGTCTTTTTCGGCGAATTGTTTCACGCAAACGTCTCATTCATGAAGCACTACAGCGTTGTAATCCATGAAAACCGTGAGCATTGCCTTCTTTTTTGACCGCGACGTCAACGCTGTCTCTTTTTTGCATAAAATTGAGGTCTTTTGGCACCAACTTTGCTGCTACACGACGGAAACCCAAATCATTAACCAAAATGTCTTGGATGGATCCATAGGCAATGTTCAAGTCCTCCGCTATTTCTCTGATAGTTAATTTTGGGTTATTGACCAACTTATAAGTCCTAATAAGTTTGGTAAGATGTGATCAGTCCCCTATCGGCTATCGAGGTAAAAAAAAGGACAATTACTATTAAAAAAAAATCCAGGGCTATTATTTTGCAATGAAGGGCCATTTAGATAGTCAAAGAAAGAACGAAGTGTTATCAATCTATGTTGGACTAACACAATGTTACCCGCTGTTTTATATGATGGATTATGCCTTCGGTAATCCATAATTCCAGCTAAGACAACCAGTTATAGTATCAGAATTTTCAGACCTTGTTCGACCTAGTTCAAAGCTGTCGTTGTACATTTAATCTAGTGATAATGCCCGTGGATATCTACGATCAGACATTGCTGATAAGCGTAACGATGGTTCATAGGGACCTTTGAAGCAGAAAAAGCAGCTATTGACATACGTTTGAAAATAATATCGAATTGGATTCTTATCTGAATCTTCTGTAGGTAAATGAACCCAAGTTAACGCATCTACTTCGCAAATTAACAATACATATATGTAATATCTAAAGAACTAACTTACCTCATTAAAAGAATTTTCTGGATACTGATGCAACCCCAAAATCAAGTTCATAATTATCTTCGGTGTAAATTGATAGTGTGCAAAACTTTGAGTCACGTTAAGACTTTCTTGAACCTAAAAAAAAGAATCAGTTCCTAAAATAATGCTCTTAAAAGAATAAAAACAATTTACTTGTGCAAAGAAGTCCATTATACATCTTACGACATCTTGGGAATTCGGTGGATTCTTGAATCTCATCAGCACCGGCTCCAATCGATTTTGTACCACTGATTCCATATCACTCTCAGATGGATACCCAACGCGCAAAAAGTGATTTATTGACAGGAAGCGGGGTGAGATGCGTTTCAATCGAGAATTAAAGTCCGAAATTGATCCGCATATTTGTATACCAGAAATATTGATCCATTCCAAATTGTCTGCGTAAAAGCCACCTCTTTGCACAAGCTGTAAGACTAACTCAATAATGTCACTCGTACCCCATCCATCGATGTAACAAAGATCGATATTCTTAAGAAAGAGGACAATCCTAACTTGTTTCGGTTTGAATTCTCTTCCTTTCAAGCCGGTCACTGTCACGCAATTCTAAAAAAATAGGAATTAATTATTGGTAAGCAGACACATGGTCTAATTCTACCTGTTTGAGAGTATGTAGAATGAAAGCTGGCGTAAGTTGCCTACTACAGTTTATGGTAATCAATTCATAGCCAGAACACTCGGCTACAGCTTCCTGAATGAGCAAAGTTTTACCACAACCTGAAGGTCCAGCTATCAAGAAGCTTTTACTATACGGTGCTTCTAGAAATACTCTCAGAATTTCTAAATACGACTTGACCTGTGCGGTCCTAATTAGTTGAACCCCTGAGTTGGTTAATAGTAAGTCGGAATCAAAAAACTCTATTGTATCACGATCTCGGTTGTAATAAGTCAACTCAGCTTTTGAAGGATTCGATATGTAAACGTTGGACGTTTCGAAAATGTGATTTGCAAATTCATTATGTTTTTCGGATGGCAAGAATCCAAACAGACTCCGCAGCAAGCAAATGCAAAATTCGTCTTTTGTTTGGACGTGAGACATGTTGGTTATAAGCGACCACGTCAAAGAGTTTCTACTGAGTGATGGCAAGGTACTGTCGTTAAAAATACTTTGTTTAAACTCTTCATATGTGAAGGTTGTTTTACTCGTAAGACTTACTGCAAATATTTTTTTTCTACCCACTCAGCGGCCGGTTCGAAGTACTCCTTGACATAGTGCCGTAGGACGTCACAATTTTCTTCCTTTGCCAAAAATGAATTTATTATAATCTCCTGAGGTAGATCTTCATTGCTGAAAATATTGAACAAAGAATATATTTAAGTATTATTTGAGGAGATAGTCTTTTATACCTTAGGTTAACAATTCCCATTCTCGAAATTGTAGCAGGGGAGGCATGAGTAACCTCATGAGTCTCAAAGATAAAATTCACATTATTTCCAAATTGAATGCGCCAACCTGATGGTAGTGTTAATAGCCTAAAATTTCATACAAAAATTATTATTATTATTATTTTTTTTATTTACAGACTACAAAGGAACTTAAGGCAGAGCGACGACGTAATGATCGCATAGCACGTGAAAAAGACCGCGAACGAAAAAGGGCGAAACGACTAAATCCCGCTTACCGTCAGATGGAACAGGAACGCGATCGTGAACGAAAGAAAGTCCTACGCAGCAATGAGGCGTTTCGAACATTGGAAAAAATACGTGATCGTATGCGAAAGGAACGTAAACGATATTGCAATGAAGTGCGAGGCACCAATAAACCAGAAGATAGTCTCAATACAAGTGAACCTCTACTTGAACCAGAAGTAATTTTATCGACAGTCGAATATCCAAAACAATACCCACATCAGTCGTGTCAACATAGAACAATACCTCAACAGTACAACAGTAATCCGCCAAACGAAAATCCAACTCAAGGCCATTTTTAGCAAAACAAACAAATCAATTAGAAAATTTTTAGCTTTAAGACTTGTTTTGCAGAATCCAAAACCAGAATGATGACCATAGCTGTGTTCATATAAATTAAGTAATTCATTGCAAATTTATTTGCCTAGTATGTATGTATGTACTATGTTTTAATTTAAATTAATTGATTTATTATAATTAACCCTAGAACATGTGCATGTATCAATAGAACTAATTGTTATTACGATGGAACAACCAAGAAACAATAGAAGTTTAAGCACAAATTTGAGCTTTTTTTCTTCCTTTTGACATTTCTTTTAGTTTTTTGGATCACCGCTGTATCTTTTTAATGTAATATTTCAATCGTTCCTTAAAAAAAACCCTTTCCAGCTAATGTGAATTTTGGCTGATCACTCCAAAACTTTTGAGGTCTTTCATATAAGCGAATCAAGGCGAGATTTTCCTTTACTGCCTTGTCCTTTTCGGGTACGAATCAAATACTCTTTGGGCCAAAGCGTTTATATCGATTCGCCCTAAATGTCCTAGTCTTTAACTTAGGAGAGTTTTGCGTCCAGATCAATATTGCTAAACATTTTGTAGTGTTTTCTGTTAAATCTCTTTCTTCAATGAGAGTCATCGAAAAATCGTGTGTCCGAAACAAAGGAAGTTCTCATTCATACAACTTTATTGCTTCTGCCCAATAGGTCAGAACTAAGACCAAAAAGGTCATATATGCAGTTTCCTTAGTGTTACTTGAGAATGTAATCTTATTTAATTGCTTTCTTGTGCCACAGCAATTGGTAAGCGTAGAACTTCCAGTTCAGCTTCAACAGTCATCGTGCTTAGTCGTATTTTCTTTTCGCCTTGCGATTTAGCTTATCATTCTATTTTCTGCTTAAGCATTTTTCCTTTAATAAAATCAATAAGTGTTTCGTTATGTAGGCCATTAATACGTCCGTAAAATTAGAGACTTATTGGCGCTGACGGGCTCTTATAATTATCGATTCTCATTACTCACGGAATAACACTTCCTTTTTTAAATCCAAATATGGGTCGCGTTTTCACACGGCTTACAAAATCAATTAATGCTGACATTCGGTTTGAACAAAGGAAACCTAATTTTTTTTTTTTGCATGAATGGAAAAATATGTATCTTACACGCGCACGAGATCAAGTCATCACTGAGGCAATTACAGGAACTGGAAAATAACGATCAAATTATCAAGCTTTAAAAATAAGGTAAGATATGGTGAGTACTTAAGCAATTCAATCAAAACCTCAAGACACATCTGATTGTCTTGAAAAGTTGAAACCTTCGTTTATTACTTTGGCAGTGTATCAAATGGCATCAAAACTATCTATTCCACGCAGAATATCTCTAACAAGGAAACGTGCGAATCCATATACTCCCTATGTAATAACTCAGATATTTTATTCAAATCTTTCAATAACGAACCAAGCAGTTTAATTCTGTTTCTGATGTATTTTTTGACAAAGGCAATGATGATGGTGACAAACTATGTAACGATGATTATTCATTCCATTTAATGGAAATCTTATTGAAACACTATGTAGCAAAACAAGGGGTTATTATTCCCTTAATATGTTTGCATACAGCGCGGGCAACTTGATAAATTGGTAAGCAAATTTGTTGGTTACTTCCAATTAAGGATACCACTCACTAGTTTACTTGGATTTTGACATTCTTCAAAAAGAGATATGGTACACTTTCAGTAAGTGGATTCTTCTACCTTCACAAATCAACAACAGTCAAACAAATTTTGGAAGACGACAACGTTACCAAATCTTGATATCAATGAACTATATTATGAAGGATCTGTGGAATAGGAGAAGTACATAATAGCTAGGCTACGCTAAGAGCCTTGCTAAATACTCTCACTAGTTCCAAACTATTTTGAGAATGCAAGGTCCCACTGAACGCGTTCAGGAGGCTAAATTCACTAAGTCTTGTTAGGGTCCTAGTTCGCAATGGGATCACGGGAAATAAGATGGGCTATGAACTTGTTAGACAGAGTTCAAAGGAGTGGTACAACACTCCAAGATGCTAATAGACGGAATAAATTCTTCCCGACTAACTCTAAGCGGTTAGCAGCTTTTCTGCTGACCCTTAGTAGACTGTTTATAAGCGTTGCCCGTAACGGAGCATGGCACTTCAGTAAGGCATAATGACTCAACATCTTACGTCCTTTGCTGTGAGAGTTCTACGAAAGTCTGAGAATTAACAGTAAAGAGAAGATGCAACTATTACGAATGTTTGTCGACAAAGAGCTGTCGTGTAGACTTAAGTTCACGTTATGCCCATACATTCATGGAAATCAGGATACGCGTTGTCATCGCTGTTCGTCAATTCACTTTGACACCAAAGCGGAACTTGTTTTCACGCACAAGCCGAACGCTTGGTATGAGTCGAGACCGACCTAAAACTTCTTGTTGATTTGTTGGTCACGCACCCAGTCATTTTTGCAACTCTACATCAGGTCGAAACCAACTGAAAGACCCTTCCTGCATTTTAGGGCTTAAATCACAGAGACAGTGACGCTCCCGCTAGGGAGCCTACCTCTAACAGGAGGACCACATTGGTGGAAGTAATCTTGATAATTGAGCTGGGGCACACTACGAAGTTCTTTGTCTGAGTGCTTGAGCTCATCTTTAAAAAGCTCTTACCGTATTCCTTTAAAGTTCGCTGCTTAATCAGTTCTATACTTCTAATGCTTTATTCTTATTTACTTAAGGTGGCGGTACAGTCCGGGATGGGCCTGGGCCTCAACCAACATGCGTCTCCAGCTAGCTCGATCTTTATCCAACTGCAATCAGTTTCGCATGCTAAGTGGGTTGAGAACCCCTTCCACTTATGTGCGCCTCCTGAGTCAAAGTTTTCCTATACTGCGCTGTTCCTCGTAGACGGATTCGAAGTTTTTTTGGACCAGAGGATTGGTGTTCACCCGCTCTATAGTACATGACCCATCCACCTCATCCGTTATACCTTTACTCTTCTGGCTAAGTTAATGCCACACTTGAGTTCGTCGTTGTATCTCCTCCTCTACTCACCGTTTATCCAGACGGGATCGAATTCGAATTTTCAACAGAAGAGACAAAGTCCTTAACTACCTTAAAGTTATATTTGTCGATGATAACGTTCTGTCAGAGATGTCAATGTTGGGTGTTCGTTCTTGTTGACAGCATATACTTGGTTTTATCCTCATTAACCGTTAAACCCCTTTTCGCCGCTTCCGTCTTAATAATCGCGAAAACGCCACTAATATTATGCTGCTTTCTTCCAATTATGTCAATACCATATCATCGGCATATCATCTTAAATAAATCGCATGACAACATATCGCCCTGTTTAAATCCTTTTTTGACATCAAAGGATTTGGTGAGTTCTTTACCGACCTTGATTGAGCAGCGTGCATTCTCCATCTTTATCCTGCACAAACACGAGATACTGTCATACGTGTCCTTAAAATCGATAAATAGGTGGTGTGTATCGACTTAAGGCTCATGGGCTTTTTCCAAGATCTGCCGTAGTATGAATGTTTGGTGGATAGTGGATTTTCCTGGCATAAAGCCACATATGGTAGATATGGACCAGTCAGGCTGTTAAAGAACGGCTTCAGGCGCTTACACAATACGGCAGATAGGATCTTCTAGGCAATGTTAAAAAGGCTGATGCCTCTGTAGTTGGCCCTAATCAAAGAGTCTCTCATCTTTGGGATCGGAAAAACAATGCTGAGGTTCCATTCATCGGTCATATTTTTCAAGTGAGTTGGTGTACCAAGTGATTGCCTGCCGCTTTAGCAGTCAGGCCGTTCACTGCAGCATCTTTGTTGGACTTATATAATATGGGTAGGGTAGACGGAACTTTTGGTCTACATCGTCCAGATTGAAAGGTTCATTCTGCCTGACAGCGATGTTTGGTTCGTCTTCATGTTATACAGTCCACAAAAATGCTTTGCTTTTTTTCAGCATTCACTGCGTCTGTACTACTATGTGCTTTTGTTCGTCTCTACAGGCTTCAGTTCGGTGTTTGTATCTGTAGCATGTTTTTTTAATAGCTTTTCGTAGAACTTCCAAATATCATTCCTGGTGTAGCAATTTTCAATTTATTCGTCTATGCGCTTCTTATGCTCCTCCTTTTTTCCTTCTGAGAAGGCGGTGTTCGTCTCTTCTCTTCTGCTCGTAAAACTCGTGAGAACCTCTAGTCATTCTATGTAGAGCCGCTTTTTATGCATGTGTTTGTCGGCACTCGTTGTCAAACCAGGGGTTTCGTTGTGGTGTAAGAGTGAAACCCAGCACATTAGAGGTGGATTCTCTGGCTTTTTGGCAATGTTATCACTGGCCTTCGTTACTTTATGCTGGGAGTAGAGGACCTCTCAAGAGATTTAAGGAAAATCGATCGAAAAGGATGAACATTTGCGATGTTCAGACCGTACCTTGGCTAACTAACAAGGTAGTGATCCGAGTCGATATTGACCCCTTGGAACGTTCGGACATAATAATACCGTATTAGTGCTTTGCTCCGAACGCAGCGTTGTCAATCTTGTTACAGTTGATTGATCAGGAGTTATTCAAGTCCCCTTGTGAATATCGGGATATGAAAACGGCGTGATATCTACGTTTCGCCACGCCGCAAAGTCCATTAGCCTGAATCTGGAGGTGATACTACCAAAGATGCCATCTCTTCCTAACTGTGGATTAAAGTCGCCGAGAACAATTTTAATTACATCACTCCTTAAAATTTCCGACCCTTTATCTAGAGCCTTGTACAGGGTTACAAATACAGGTTTCTGCATTGATTGACGTAAATATCTTGACAGACGCAGAATCAAATCATCATTGTATACAACTTAATTCTCAGACTATGATGGCAGAAGGAGGATTCGGAAACTGTAAATTTGAGGAAATCTATAATTAAAAACTGTATTATTGAACTAAAGTCTATTCTGCTTATAGCTTTTGTATTTTATAAATACAATTTGCTACATAAACTACAGGAAATAGGTACATCTTCGAAGATGCTTTAAGTGGTTTGAAAAGAAATTGGAAAATTTTCAAACTACCTTATATTGGTGCATACCACTCAAAGAGCCACTTACCTGATATATGTATGCACTTGTGTGTACAGATAAAAGCTTTTATCATCAGTTTTTCGATAAGTTTCAAAGAAATTCTAGTCCTTGTAAACCCATCAAAAGGAAGCCCTTCAACGTGACAATGGAAGCATTCAATGCAGTTAGGCACTGGCTATTCATCGACCACCGATAACATGAAGCCAAACTACATTGAATTCTGCCTCTATTTGTTCCATTCATATTTCCTCAATTTCTTTTGCTTAACGCACTAAGGTATTTTGCATATACAAAATGAATATTCAACTTACTTGTTATCATCGAGGACGGAATTCAGTGCTTCAATCCACTCTGGATCAATACTGCCATCGCAAATAATCCAAGAGTGCACGTTCATTGGTTCGGAGTTAACGGCTACCGCTGTTGTGGTCAGAACACCATCCGTCCATTGTCTTGTGTCGGCGTCAAGTTTGCCCAGCAATTGCACTCGACTCATAGACTTTGGGCTGATAGTATACGTCCGAATGATACGTCCATTTGCTGTTAAAGCATGTCGAAGTACATTGATGATGGATGTCTTGCCTGATCCGGGTGGGCCAACAACCACCACCCCCATGCGCTTGACAAGCTGCTCGTATAGCTGACGAGCCTTTTCAATTTGCCTGTCATTGGGACATAAACCAAGCATGGCAAAGGACTCACCAATGGACAGCATTAACGCTGAGCCACGCTGAGTAGTGATTTCAACTTCAGGGTATACATTTTGCAATAACATATCGAATAGGATGGTATCCGGTTGAGTCAGTTTTGACATAGTATTACTACGTAGGCACTGGACTACAATTTCCATTTCGTTATTTTCACTCGATGGCAAGGAGGATTGTACATTGTACATTTGAAGTTCATTTCCACATGCCAAAAGAATGGTTTTAAGTTCACGTAAACCCCAGTCATAATGACGTTGGGCTGAGAGCATCTTTCTACATAAATCGAAGAGCTCCACAATTCGATCTCCGATTTCGTTTGCTGATTGAAAGCCTTCTACAAAGAGCATTACACGCGAAATCTCTCTGGGTTCGGGTTGCTGCATTACAATAGGTCTAAAAAGGGCTTGGATGTTTCCAGGGAGTTTTTGTCGCCCACCGTATTCTTCTCCGGCCGGATTTAGTGTGACGAAAATACCACAGTGTTGGTTTAATTTTATCTAAAATTTGAAAATTTTTACGTTATTCGATATTCGAATAGTGAGTGGCCTTACCGTTTTGTCTGAAATTTGTACTTGTTCGGCTTTTTCCTTGAGAGCTAATTGAATTGGTTGAATGAGCATAGAGATTGCGGATAATGTGGCCTCTTGTAGGCGATTAAATTCATCAAAGCAACCCCAGGCACCACAGCGAGCTAGGCCAGTAAGTATGAGTCCCATCGCCTCTGTGTCAATATTCTGAAATAGTTAAAAACATTTAAAATTTAAAGATTTTATTGGTAAGTGTAGTATAAGAGAGGCTACATTAGCTAAATGTATCCTCTGCACAACTTGACTGGGATCGTTTCCTTCGAATGAAGTTAAGACAGCAGAGCGGACAGTTGTTCAGTGAAGCTCGCCCACCACACATATCAGTTAACTTACCTTACAATTTAAACTTTGCAACTAATGAATTAATATATATTATTCATTATCTTAAAAAGCTGTACCTACAGTAAGAAAAGAGTGAAGGGTTAGAGTTTTATTAGAAATAAACTGTGCAATGAAAAGCAGTTGGTGTGGATGTTGGCTGTCAATTACTGTCATTTACTGAATTCAGTGTGGTTGATCTTTTTGACAGATACTATACAATCTTTAGCAATTTTAGTTATAGTATCTACGCACGTAACTACGCATTTTTGTTATTTAATCTTATAACGAAAATTTGACATCTGTAAAAGTAACATTTCGTAAAATTTGTGAATTTTTCCGTCAACAAAATCGCCTTTGTAAGTTCGAAATTCGTGCAATGGTGAAGTATTTTGAAGAAACTTTTTTCATATCAGCATGCTCAGCCAGCATGTACACACCTAAACATGGCCTTTGGACCATCTACAACGTCGTCGATTTGTTAATTCGATGTTAGATCACCAGGACAATTTGTCATCGAATTTCATCTTTTCCGATGAAGCGAATTTTTGGATGGCCTATACTTTTTCGAAGATGAGGCTGGAGAGACAGTTACCGAAACATGTTGACAGGCTGGACGGAGATCTGTACGATCTCTGGTTTTAACAGGACGGGTAGAGTAAGGTATATGCCAATAACCAAGCAGCAAAGTTAAGCTTTTTTTCATTTTTTCAATATTTAACGATTTGATACCAGATTCCATAGCTCGTTGCACTCTCCACAGGGGATTGATTCCTCTGCATGGTTTATTTCACCTTCGTGCCGTAAGTTATGACCTTTTATGATAGTAGATCACTTTATGGTGATGTCTTTAGGTTCTTGACCTGATCTCTGATTGAGTTCAAGGTTTACAAATTTCAAATCCCAGTTTTGGATTTTTCCTGTTTTTTTTTTTTAATATTTCACGATTTGATACCATATTGAAAATTGTGAAGTATGTCTTTGGTGTCAGCTAAAAACAATCCTCTTCAGATTTCCATGTCGTCTGACGATCCTGCATTGTTCAGAGCAAACAGGCTTACTTCTTTACTGATGATGAATTGCATCTCTAGTTAAACAGCTTTCGATGTCAATGGACACACAATTCAGTGGAGATACTCACCATATTCTTTTATGATTATTTATTTGTATCTTATTGTTTCTATACTTCTGGCTTTTTTTTTTTATTTGTAAAAAAAAAACATTTATCAAAAGCCTTCTTATAAATACAAATTATAACAGAAATTTTGGCATTTTTGCAGGCGGTCAAGAAAAAGAATACTCGTAAGCATATGATTTCACTTTCGGAGAATTCGTCGGTGGTTTCAACCTTTATCACCTGATTTAGTAGTGTAAGAAGCTAACATTACAGAAAGAAGCGGGGGAGATTCATCAGTGCGCCTACAATAGAGCTAGGCGTACTAGGGAAAGCTCCAATGCAGCTGACAGAGCTGCAACATCGGACTATGAGAAGTTTAATAATATATCTTGGGGAAGTAGAGATAAGACTGTGCCGAGATCTGTGGTTGTTCGGAAAGAAATTTATTTTTTTTTTTTAAGAAAATTAAAGACGATTTTCTATAGTGAATAGATATTTTATTGAATTGTATATTGTCCATTCTGGTCCAATACCTTTTGCCATCTTTCATGTAGTAGCTTGATTCCACGTTCATAAAATTTTTGTTCTTTGCTGGGAAAACACAGATAGAGGTGATTTTTGATCTCCTCATTTAAAGTAAAGGTTTTACCGTCTAAAAAGTTTTGTAGAGACTGGAACAAATAATAATCAGAAGGTGCTGGAATTGGAGAATTTTATGGGTTTGGCAGTAGATCCTATCCAAGCCGTTAAACCTTTCGGCGATTCCCCATGACTTTCTTCTCTTTGAGTTGCTCTATTGAATCCATTTTTTCAGCAACCATCACGATGCGACGAAGAAAATCCTTTCTTTTTTGCTGTTGGTACAGTTATTAACAGGCGAAAAAAAGGGAGAGCACGATAACTTTGGTGAAAAAAAATTGATTACGGTTTTTTGTAGAGGAGTCAAAAAAGCATTTTTTACTACAGGAGGGGGTCTATCTTGCCCCGCTTAGAAGGTAGGGGCAATTTTAGAAAAAAATAACTTAAAATGAAAAATTATTAAAAAACAACGGCAACACTTACAATGAAGTACTATACCGGTTTTTAAAGCCAAAAACCTGTTCTTTAATCCTCAATTTAAAATAAGTTGTTTGTGTAAATAGTTTTTGAAAAATTCACATGCAAACTCAAAATTTTGATACAAATAGTGAAGAAAAAGTTTAGATCATTTTTTTTAAAATTGTATTGGGTAATTGTTGTGCGGATTGCTAAGAGATGGCGTAACTTGTATAAATCCATTGTTATTATTCCATTGGAACATGCATTGGATAGCTACTGTCAGTGTACGTCATTTCAGTATATGTCACTCATTTGAAGCGTAAACAACAATAATTTTTTTTTTGTGCCTGAAAAATTGTTTTTGCGGGGAGGTCTTCTTCATAAAGAAAACTGCTGCCGAAAGTCATTGTATTTTGGTGGAGGTTTATGGTGAATATGTGCTAGGTGAGCGAACGTGCCAAAAGTGGTTTGCATGATTTAAAAGTGGTGATTTTGGCTTCGAAGGCGATGAACGTCCTGGACAGGCAGAAAAGTTTGAAGATGAAGAACTGGAAGCTCTATGAAGATTGTTGCCAAACACAAGAAGAGATCGCAGAATCCTTGGGTGTCACTCAAGCAGCCATTTCAAAAAGTTTAAAAGCAGCTGGATATATTCAAAAGCAAGGAAATTGGGTTCCACATGAACTCAAGCCGAGAGACGTCGAAAGGCGGTTTTGCATGTCCGAAATACTGCTGGAACGCCACAAAAGAAAGTAATTTTTGCATCGGATTGTTACTGGTGATGAAAAATGGATCCATTACGACAACCCCAAGCGCAAAAAATCAGATGTGAAACCCGGCCAACCAGCCAAATCAACGGCAAAGCCGAATATCCATGGCGCAAAAGTAATGCTCTGTATTTGGTGGGATCAGATGAGTGTGATGTATTATGAGCTGCTAAAACTTGGTGAAACCATCAATGGACAATGCAACCGAACACAATTAATCCGTTTAAAGAGAGCAGTAGCCGAAAAACGCCCGGAATATGGGGGCAGACACGAGGCAATAATTTTCCATCATGACAACGCTCGGCCCCACGTTGCTATTCCGGTTAAGAACTATTTGGAAAACAGTGGATGGGAAGTCTTACCCCGTCCGTTTTATAGCCCAGACCTTGCCCCTTCTGACTACCATTTGTTCCGGTCGATGCAGAACCAACTCACTGAAATACGGTTCACATCAGAGCAGAATATCAAAAATTGGCTTAATTTATTCTTGACTGCCAAGCCAGCGCAGTTTCCTTGGGATGGGATCCACGAATTGCCGAAAAGATGAGAAAAAGTCATAGCTTCAGATGGGCAATACTTTGAATAATACTATTTTACATGTTTTTCTTAAATAAACGTTCAAATTTAAAAATTTAAAAACCGCACGAGTTAAATTACATACCCAATAATATGAAGTGATAAATTGGCTTTTTGTGGTCAATGCTTATATCAATTCTGAATCAAACACAAAAAACCGAATGGTCATATGTCTTCTAGTTTTTGAGATAATTGTAAATTACTAAAACTACTTTTTTTATGAGATTTTTTTTGGGGGATTACGATAACTAATATAGGGTGATTCATCGTAAGGTTTGATTGTCAATAGCTTTTTTTGACAGAGTATGCGTGACTTCTCTCAAACTGTTTTGTCATTCTTGTTCAGTATCCTTTGGCAAACATCGTGGAAAGACTGATTTTACGAAAATCAACGTTCTTTTCAGAAATGTTTTTCGTGCGATTCGAGGAAATACGGTGCGCGTAATCGATCTACTGAAACCACTATTGCCAATACCATCCGCAAATTTGAGTCCCACTTCACATTAGTGGATGATACTCGACCGGTTAAAAAACATCCAGCACGTAGTGAAGAGATTATAGCAGCTGTAGCTGAGAGTGTACGGGAAGACCGTGCCGAATCGATTCGTCTTCGTTCTCAGCAGCTTGGCTTGACGTATTCGACAACTTGGCTTATTTTACGTGAGGATCGTCATATTTTTAGTTAATGGCCTCTGGAAATACTCAATGAAAATCCGATGTTTTATCGTGAAATTTTGTTCAGTGATGAAGCCCATTTCTGGATCAATGGATACGTTAACAAACAAAATTGCCGTATTTGTGCTAATGAGCAACCCGAAGAGTACCAAGAGCTACCATTACATCCATTAAAAACAACGGTATGGTGTGGTTTATGGGCTGGTGGAATCATTGGTCCATATTTTTTCAAAAACGAAGCAAATCAGAATGTTAACGGATTATGTGCTTCCTGAAATTCAAGCACATGGTCTCGGTGAGCTCTGGTTTCAACAAGATGGCGCTACGAGCCATACAGCTCGTGAAACAATGGATATGGGTATATGTAAAGTCTCAGGTCTTCAGGAATAAACCAGCTACAATTGACGCTTTGGAAGCCAACATTACTCGTGTAGTCGTGTTATCCGTGAGATACCAGTCGCTATGCTCGAATGAGTCGCCCAAAATTGGACCTTCCGAATGGACCACCTCAGACGTAGTCGTGGCCAACATTTTTCTGATATCATTTTCAAAAAGTAGATGCCATAAGTTGTTCTTTTAACTCATAATAAAAAAATTTAAGTTCACTTTCAAATTTATGAGTTTTATTTTACATTATAAATCAAACCTTACGATGAATCATCCTATGATAACGGGTTTTTGTAGAGGGGTTTAATACAATCATTTTTTATTATGGGAGGCAGCATTCACAATAGAAAAATTACAGGTTTTCTGAAAGCCAGTGACTTGTTCTTTTATTATTTGTTTTAACCTAGTTATTTGTGTTAATAGTTTTTGAAAGAAATACTTTTAAACTCAAAATTTATCAACAAAAAAAATATAAAAAAAAATGTTACTGTTTTTTTACTCAAAGTTGTGAAATTAAGTACTGAATTGGCTTTCGTTTTACTGCATAATGTTGATGATCTTTTATCTGTACCTTGTAAAAAACCCGCGAATAAAAATTTAGCACAACGGTCATTCTTGAAGAATATGTACCTACATATCATAAAGTTGTTGGCATATTGCTTGGGTTATAAGGAGGCTACCTGAAATACTGTTGTTTTTTGTGCAAGCTGGATAACAGAGCACTACATTAAAAAACAATAGCCAATGAGGAATAATTTCTTTCCCCGACAAAAAAATATTTCTTAAAACCTCTTAAGAAAAACTTCATTAAAGCTATGGATAGAACTGGAGAACGTTTTTTGTATTTAAAAACTTTGTTTCCTAGAGCTAAGAAGATCTAGGCCGGATCTAAGGATGGTCATGAAGGATTCTAATTTTTTTTTTTCAAAATTAAAAACACAAACCAAAAATGCTGGCTTTCTTTTGTTTTTATTGAAGTGGTAACATTTTTTTGGGGAATAGAAACACAGCAAATTATTAGGAGATGATTTCTAAACTACTACTTGTAATATGTTTTTAAAGATTCATTTCCTTGATTCCCATCTTGACTTCATCCTCGAAAACTAAGGTGTTGTAAGCGACGAGCATGGGGAGAAATTTCATCAACACATCATGGCGATGGAAAAAAGATAACAAGAAAAATGATTATCGATAATGCTTTGTTAGACATCAACGACATTATTTGTCATACAAACATTAAGAGACAACCAAAACGAACAAAAATGTCCTCCGAGTACTTTTTTTTTAAGTTATTTGCTTTCAAACTCAGTTAATTTTGTATAAACATATCTTCAATGGGTGTTTTTTTTTAACTTTTTTTAACATACGTTTTTTAATTAATCTCATACCAAGGTATAAAAAAAAAAAACGTTGCGAACCATTGCAAAACATTTTTAGTTGATCAGTATAATAATAAGTTGTCGACTGTCCCTTCTCTCTTTTAAATTTGCATAGTACGTGACATATGTTTCACTTCGCGGCTGTTGGTTAAATTTCCTGTGTCGCCCTATCCTTTATACAGTGGAACAAGTAAACTCTTCGCCATACGGCATCAAACCGCCTCTCATAATTTTATTGAACAGAATCGCAAGTCTTTTAAGCCCAAAATTTGTAATTGTGGCCCGCACTTTGAGGCCATTTTATCCAGTCTGATTGCAAGTTCTCGGCTCAGTTTTTTACTGCTTCGTTTGGTTTAAGTCCGTATGCGACAGCCGAGGGAATGCTAGTTTGTGGAAATTTTGTATTAAAAACGCGTTAAAGTATTCTTTACAGTTTCCACGTAAGAAGTTATTCTTGACCATATTCAACACATCTCTTGCGAGTTTTTTATCCATGCTTCGAGGTTGCAATGCCTCTACTGATATAACGTTTATAGTCTAATCCGAGACGCATAAAAGGCTTGCGTTTTGTTTTTTACAGCCATTTTTGTCTCATGGTTTTACTATCACGTTTCTTCATTTATTTGGAGCAGGTTTTTTAAAACACAGAGTAGAGCTCTGGCATTGCTCTTACATGTTTCTTCAAAGTTATTCCTTGTATATATAATGTGAGCTTAGTACTTTCTCTTTGTTGGTTTATGTCATTGTGAGCATTTAGTTGTTAAATCCATACGAGTACTACAAAAATTGTAAACAATTCGCTAAAACAATTTTCTCTGTTGAAAAGAAACACCGTCTTGCCAGCAATTGTTAAATTGATTCAAAAATTTGAGAAAAAAGAACAAGTCAGTCGTAAAAGACCAACTGTGAATATTGCTGCTGTATCACAAAGTGCAGCAGAAACCCTTATTTGTCCATTCCAAGTCGATCTCAGAAAATGGGCATGCCACAAAAATACACCACTGTAATGTACCGTAAAGCGTTGGTCATTAAGCCTATAAGGTTTAATTGACGCAATAACAAGCCAGCCGATTATCAGCAGCTTAGATTTTGCTTTTTTATGCGACTCAAAAATCTTTTAATCGGAGTTTCACTGTTCATTTATTTGTTCATTATATCTCAGCCATTATATCTTATTTATTGTAATTGGATTTTTTAAGTTAGTTTAGTGACAGCCTGTACAAATATTTGTACATATGACTGAAAACTGTTTGAAAGCATTTTTTCACGAACCCGTGCGTTTTATAAAATGTTAGTCACCGAACCTTTATATTTTATTTTTTATTTATTTATTAAGCTTATTGCAAGCATACATACTAAAAAACTAACATTTAAACTTAAAAAACTAAAGGGTGGGAGCGGATGAAGAAAGTTACACGAGGCATAGGTGGAAATAAGAATATTCTTGAGGGAGAGTTTGCTGAGATGAAACTCGTAGAGAGGTAGAATATAGTATCGTTAACTTCACCAAGCACCCTAGACATTGGCTCCAGGTGAGGTGGATCCAGTGGAATCCAGATAAGTGAAGGCAGATTAAAGTCACCAAAGATAAGCATATCGTCGGTAAAATCACTTAGGTCAATAAGTCGGTCAATCGCCTCAGGAGCAAGGCTATAGGTTCGATAAGTTGAGCTAGGAGAATGTCGCAACACATAAGAAAAAAAGGCCAATTGGAAAATGTTATTTTAATTGAAACAAAATCAAGATTGACAGCAGAAGATATGAGAGAAAAGTTGAGGCTATTGTGAATAGTATGAGGGGGCAGGATCATTAACCATGAGTGGTCGTCATCTCGGAAAATAGGAGATCATTGAAACGGACAACCACACCAAATGTGGCATGGAATTTTGTGCGGCTAGCACAAACCTCGCTAGCATTCAGGAATCTTGGATAACCCAGTGTAAAATAAGAGGTCTGAAATTAACGAAATTATGAATAAAATAGAGTTGGAAAGGTCCGATGTGATTATCGGATGTGATATTAAATCCCATCACACACATTCGGGTACCACGGACACAAATTCTCGAGGTGAGCCATTCTAATTCATAAGATTTAAATGCTAACAGCGGTAATGAATCAATGCTTGAATTGAAAAATAAATGGCCGATCTTAGATACTTGCAGTAAGTTATCTTCTGACATTATCGTTCTCTGATCGCAGAATGATCAAGTTTAATGTTTAAGGCATACCCATACCCCTTCTACTGTGTAGAAATACTAACTGAGAAAACTCTACTGCAGAGTTCGATCAAAAACTTAATGTCCTTATCGGCCCCAAAATAGAACCCCTGCCGAAATAGATTATGCAGTGGAAAAACTGGGGATTTTACAAAACATTTTCTACGAAGATCAAGAAATCCAAGAACTCCTCACATTGGTTAGTATACCTACAATGCATAAGGAAAGAGGTAAGGAAAGTTTTCAACTCAGCCACAAGCTCCAGTTGGTGCTCTGACTGAGACAAAAGAAAGTTATATCTAAGAAATCCTCAGTGGCTCCAGATGTAAAACTACCTAATGGTAGTTATATGCAGTCCAATGCTGAAGCTTTGAGAGTCTTGCTACTATAGAAATCCACTTTCCAGGATGCACTCCTATATCAGCATCTGTAATACATATAGTTATATGTATAAAACACAGAGGGGATACTAAAAGAAAACAAAATAAGCAGGGCTATAGATTTCTCTGCTTACAAATCCTCATACAAATTTTGCCTCGAAAACGAAGCAGGCTGTGATACCGTTCCTAAAGAGACTATTCAGCAGTAGTATAAAGTATGGATATGTGCCAAAATCTTGGAGGGAACTAATGGTAGTATTCATTTATAAGGTAGGTACGCCCAGCTTTACCCATCCAAATAACTTCAGGCCCATAAGCCTAACAACGTTAATTTTAAAAACTTTAGAAAAGTTGCTTGACACAGCATGTCTATATAAAGGTCAGCACGGTTGAAAAAAGCCTTTACATTGAGGCCTTCAATAATGTCATCATCTCCGCTATTAGTAGAATCTAAGGAAACAACAATGCAGCAATAGGTAACATTAGGTACCTTAAGGGGGAGTGATATCACCTCTTCTGTGAACATGTAACAATCTGCAGCGAACAGCACTTTAAGATTGAGTCAGCTTAATAGGTGGAAGGAAACCAACCCCGAAAGACCTTACAATCCTTACAAGTGGACTAGATTATGCTTCAATATAGACTAAGTATATATTGTATGTAATACACCATTGGCCTGCATTTCCCCAGGCAAAGATTATTGGGACAGAAATCAAATGGTAGAAGACTGGATATCCATCTACACAGATGGATCAAACATGGAGATAGGAACCGGGGCTGGGTTCTTCTCTGATCAATTGAATTTATGACGCAGCAGAAGCAGCCAGACTTGTGACAATGTCCCACGAGGACATTTCTATATTTATTGATAGCCTGGCTGCCATTAAGGGCATGGTGGCAGTCGAGATTAAATCGAGGCTTAGAAAGCATGGTAACCATGCAGATGAGCTATCTCGAAAAGGATCCTCCCTAGAAAGAGAACTAGCAGATCAAAGTATCAAACCTCCACTCTGCACTCTGAGAATACAAGAAGAGGGGCCGCTTCAAATTAAGACCAACGAAAGGTGGACAAACTTCAAGACAATTATTGCCGAAACACAGCAAATACATAACAGGTAAGGTTCTCATGAAGAGCAGAGCTGAACTATATACGTTGGATTACTCACAAACCATAATCTTCGGGAGCGCACGCAATAAACTTGTGCTTTACCGACAAAGACTTCTGCAGAGTCTGTAGGGATATAGACTCCGGTGAGGAATGGAGGTACTTTTTGTGCCACTGTCTGTCCCAGCCTCAGTAATTTGAGGCATAAAAGTTAAGAAAGCTATTACTTTCACAACCTCTCAGAGCTATCTGCTGCTTAACTTTCATCTCTTTTCAGATTCGCGGACGCAACCAAATGGCTTGGACCCGCTCACGAACCAAACGACAACAAAAACCAAATGGAAACCAAAACTCAATTCACATTTCCCCAAATCATCATCAACCCGTTAACCTACATAACCAAAGTTTTTGAGTAAAATACCTATTGCTCTAATGCAAAAATATAAGGGCAATAGTAGCAATAATTAAAACTAACCTAACATTTAAGAAAGTGTCAAGAAGGCTACAGTAGCTTTATTTTCTTGCAAAAAAGCCATTGGGAACAAATGAGGCCTTCAACCTCGAATAACTCTCTGGTCATAAGACCGATAAGACTCACTATATGTGTGTTGTTGTCTGGTGGACGGCCTTATACATTGCAGTCAACTGCAACAAACTAAGGAGAGTCCAAAGGATGGCATGTCTGCGTATAAGTGGAGCGGCTTTTGACATTCTGTTTCACTTGACAACACCATCAGCAAGCAAGTAGTTGCGATTGCAGCTATTCGCCTCAAAGCGACTACGTAGTTGACAAATAATTTATTCGGCCACGCTAATATTCTTAATATATTAGGAATCCTCACAGAGAAAATCGATTACACCATACCTAAACTTCGGTTTGACAAAAACTTTCATGTGAGCTTTCCCTCTAGATCCTTCTGGGAGGAAGATACTTTCATTGAGGACAAGTTTATCCACTTCCACACAGATGAATCTAAAAGCGATAGCGGGGCTGGTGGCGGTGTTTTCTCAGATAATCTAAACCTACGTTTCTCCTTCTGTCTTCCAAATTACTGTAGTGTGTTCCAGGCGGAGATTTTTGGCAATTAAGGAAGCTCTGTCCTGGCTGAAGAAAAACGTGATATCTGCAAAGAATATCTGCATCTTTTCGGACAGTCAGGCTGCTATCAAGTCCTTGCACTCGGTCTTACTAAAATTTAAAACCGTCTTTGAATGCCGATCATCTCTTACGGAGATGGCAGAGCATTTTAACTTACATCTTTGTCGGGTGCCGAGCCACGGGGACATTCCAGGGAACTGTAGGTACCACTCTACCGGAAAAGGATAGCATAGGTATACCAATCGCTAAGTGCAAATTAGTATTTAAGCTGGATGCTAATAAAAGAACAGACCTTAGATGGACCGGTGGGCCAACATGTCTAGCCAAAGCTAGATCTGAATCGCTCTAAGAGTCTGATTCTTTTAAATAGGAAACATCAAAGGTGTCATCACTATACAATTGCTTATAGGCAAGTTTGCAAGAATGCCTGGCATTTTCTTAGAAGCTGCATGGACGAGGAGGAAGAGGAGAAAATCGTCCACCTTCTCTGTACATGTAAAGCTCTCTCCCTAGGAACTTTATTTTACAACGTCTTAAACGATCTAAAAAATACAGACGTTTTCTGTATTTTGGTTCCATGAGTAAGGTGATCATAGATCCACGTGGCAGCACAACAGGCCAATAGGTGGGTTGGTTCTCTAACCGCCACTCTCACTTAACCTTATCTAAGAGCCTCAGGATTTAGGATAATTGCCATAGCAGGTATAATAATGACAACTTTGGCAATTCTACGAGTAGAGAACTGAGCACTAAAAGTATTGTGTCCCAAAAAAAAAAAAAAAAGACTCATGTTGTTTAATATTTCTCGATTATGGAACCATGTTCCTTAAGATGCAAAAATATTTATAAAAAAGGTAACGGGCTACAAAGTAACAATGCGCTACCGCGATGTCATGATGGACTGAAAAGTCAATGCCGTTTTATAGTAAAACACAAAATTTTTGCAAAATTCAACTTTATTTTTCAATATAGTTGCCTTCGAGGGCGATATACTGATTGAAACGATTTTTCAATCTTTCGATACCAGTTTTGTAGTACGATTTCGGTTAAGCCTCAAAATAGGCCTGTATTTTGGCAATTACTTCTTCATCGATATAGAAGAATTCGTAGTCGAATTCATTCAATTTTGCAATCGTTTTCATCGACTTGTGACATGGTGCATTGTCTTGATGAAACAGCACGTTCTTTTTCTTCAAATGCGGCCGTTTTCTGCGATTTCGTACTTTAAACGTTCCAACAACGCAATGTTATAGTCGCTGTTGATAGTCTGCCCTTTTTGGAGATAGTCGATGAAAATTATTCCATGTGTATCCCCAAATACGGATGACATAACCTTGCCGACTGTTGAGTTTTTGGTCGTATTGGACGAGGTTCGCTGACTCAGCTGACTGCCGACTTGAAACTGGTGTGAAGTGATGGAGCCAAGTTTCATCCATTATCACATACCGACGCAAAAATTCGGCTTTATTACAGCATGTATATCTTTAGAGCTTCAGCTATCTCGATCGACTTCACTTTACGGTCATTTGTAATCATTTTGTGGACTTTTTTGATGTTTTCATCTGAAACAGCCTCTTTTGGTATCCACTGCGTGCATCATATTCGGTGCTTGTTTGACCACTTTTAAATTTTTTAATCCACTTGCGAATAGTTCGTTCGGCTGGTGCAGAGTCCGCGTAACACTTATCAAGCCATTTCTTTGCATCGGCTGCATTTTTCCCATCAAAAAGCAATGATAAATCAACACACGAAATTGCTTTGAATCCATTTTTTTTCACACTAACAAAAGTTGCTTCACTCACAACGCTATATCTCGAGAACTAATCCTCCCACAGCTGTCAAATTTATACACGTATCTTTTGAAGGTACTAACTGAAAATGGTATGGATTTATTTCAAGTGGTGTCCTCTCTTAGGACTCGTGGACTTTTCAGCCCACGTATTAAATAACTAGAATCTGTGGTAATTCAGTATATGGCAGATATAAGTACCAATCCCAGAAATGTGAACAAGACTAGAATCTGAAGCAATCTGTCATAGTTACGGGACGCTCCAAAGTTCTTATAAAAGACTGCGCATTATTGAATCTGGTTTTATCACGGACAATTGGCCTTGGTCGATAGCTATGACCTTTGAACGTACCAATAACTTCCGAACGGCACACTTTATACAAGATAACCATTAATATGTTCTTGCACTTACAATTAGGCTGAAACTACCACCAAGAATATGTTTTATGTTCTTTAAACCAAACCTGATGTGGAGTCTAATTACAAACTAAGTAACTGGCGATTGGCTTTAAATTTGAAGCATAAGCTGATATATTTTTAGAAACTGTTTATCGAATATTTGATGGAGAGAGTAGTGTACCAATGAATGACAACCAATGATATTTGGCCCGTCTTAGCAAAAAAGTAATTGAGTTTGGATGCTTGCTCGCGCCATCTACAAGAAAGATGTTCCTTTGCATTAGGAGAACTATAAAAGGATATTCCACAAGATCCAATTATCACAATAAAACCCAACTTAGAGAATCCCACGAACTTAAAGTTGAAACACATTACTATACGGAAACATATATGTATATACGTCGTACGGGCTTCTATTACTCGAATGTCGATTTCAGTGTCTTGCACTGAAATTTGTTTTGTGTACATAAATGTCAGAATTATTTGAAACATATGAACTTAGACAAAAAGAAAAGATTGTGCATAGTTTGATACTCTACACGAAAGACTTGACCCTGAACAAGGCTATTAAGTCCCTGGGTTATCCAAAATATAAATTTATATATTCTGCTTATGGTTATACTTTTTTTGATAATAATTGTTAAAAGACTTAGAATGGTGAATAAGCAGCAACATAATCGTAACTAAGGAAGAATAAAGAAGCGTAAAGTGATAAAATTTATACGTTCTACATAAAATAAAAATCATACTATCTTACCTCATCACAATTGAACACCAAAACCAGACGTCCCATCTTGGCGCCCAATGCTTTAACGCATTCAGTTTTGCCAGTACCAGCAGGGCCGAAAGGATTCCCTCCCAAACCCATGTGCATAGCCTGGGTTAATATCAAATAACACTTACGAGTCAAACTTGTGCTAACCAATTGATTGGGATTGCCCAAGAATTCATAAGAGTATTCAAATTCTGCAAACACCATCTTAAGCGTCACTCTCGAATCGGAACCCAAGTAGAATTTCATCTGTTGCAACCAATGCCAGTCTGTCACATTAGTGACATTGCTGTCCAATAGCTCTTCGACAATGGTGACATAGTGGACCAAGTCGAACAACAATGCCCTCAATTTGATCTTCACCAATGAATTGCCACTCTGAACTTTCAACTTTGCGAATTTGGTTATTTCCTCATTTAGGGATTGCAGCAATTTCTGCAATGACATCGCACCAATTGCCCTCTCCGCTTGAACGGTGAAATTAACAGCCTTCGCCGTACTCAGCACCTGAATCGGATACTTTTCAACAATTTGTTCGCTGAAACCATCCACTTTGGAATAACATTGAACTATTTGTTCCTTCAGTGTATCCTGAATCGTGGTAACAAGCAAATTCAGCCATCCCTAACGGATATAGGTATAGCAAGGGAACAGGTAAAAGTGTCATTGACAATGGAATGCCGTATCCTTACCTCGATGGGTCCTTTCATCGGAACTGCTTGCTTTAGAGTTAAAATATCTCCTTCGGCGCTGTGGACAGCTTTAATAGTATTCACATCGTTGACAATGGCAATGCTTAGACTATGGCATCCGGGAAAGAGCTTCCTTATGTGCTTCTGAATGATTTCCTCCTTTGAAGCTTGGCCAAGAATTTCTAATAAGTCATCGTCACCGAGAAAATAGAATCTTGGAAAGGAATTTCTTTTATCCTGCAAGAAATCATGACCACCCAATGGTGGTGCAATGATAACAGTCATAACAATAATAATAAAAAAGCATGTGGCATACGAATACCATGATATAGGACATGAGATTGTTCTGACAGCGCGACAATTGATTCTCTAAAGAGCTGACAATGGTGGTGATGTTATTGATTTTTATGATGGAGATGACTCGTGGATCCGATTGAATTTCCCGCATTACATAACGAAAGTCCTTATCTATGCGTTTGAAGAGAGCTTCTTCGGTTTTTAAAGTACCAGCGCCAAAGACTGGTTCCAGGTAGACCCATCTTAAATGCAATAGAAATAGAAAACGTGTGAGTAGTACTTTAAACTGATTTAATTGAACTGGTTTAAAGCTCACCTTCTCTGTGATCGATTTAGACCGGTGAGAAGATTATCCAAAGAGTTTAGACGACTTTCCCAGAGTTCAGCTTGATCGGAGAATGCATCAAAAGCGCTAGAGTTCTTAGCCGATTGAAGAAGGGATTGATTATCTCCGATTTTATTGAGGATCTCTTGAAAGTCCTTGATGAGCGAAACATCATTTCCTGATGAATCGCAATGTGTTGTAAGTTTAAGCGTCGCAATAACCGCCCATTGATCAAGTTCGGTCAAGGCTTGTCGTACGACTTGCTCTGAAACTGCCTGCTTAGCTATATTCTGTGGAAAAGATAGATAATTGAAGAAATACATGGCCGAAAGTCATTGACAGTTTTACCGAAATATCAGCGGACGCTGATATAAGAGCGGGAGAATCTTCAAGAACATCCTTCAGTATGATACTGTGCATCGGTTTTGGTTCCTTTTTCAGAAGCATGAAAATTTTCGCCCAATGTCTCTCACTCAAAGCATCCGATTGCAGAAGTTGAAGACTTGGCATGGCAATCTGTAAGCGGTCTACCATCTGTCGAATTCGTTTCGATGGTAAATCAATAGACGAATGCACTGATCCTTCCCATTTAGTAATAAACTCGGTTAAGATATAAGGCCTTCGACGGTAAATAGCCCATTCCTCAGCTTTTAAAGAATCCAGCTCTGTCATAAAGTCATCATACACCTTCCACTGATTACGTTGGGCCTGCACTTTTTCATCGATTTCTTCAAATGGTTTAAGAATGACATCTGGGAACTCCATATTGAATTTGGCGCATTCAGCCAGAAGTTGATCTTTCTTGTCTTTAATGTTAATCCAATGATCGCTTCGTTCTTTAAAGAGCTCTAAAGTGGCATCTTCGTTAGCTTCTAGTTCGGCAACAGTTGATTCCCATCGGAGAATAAATTTCTCGGCTTCGTTACATAGATTTTGTATTTGGGAGTTAGCCTGATCTTTTATGATGTCGACTTGTCGTTGGAGAATCACTGCATGATTTTCAATTAGTGGTTGAAGTTTTTCCCATTGCTCAAGGATCCCGGCTAACGCAGAAACGCGCTCCTTACACCATCCAGCTAGACAGGTGTCTTTGCCTTTGACTAAAACGAGCGTTGTGTTTATCTGTAAAAATGTTAGTAATAATGATACTTTGTGAGAAGTGTTGTAAAATACCAAGATTTTACCTTGGGGAGCTCAGATATCATCTTTTCGTATATCATGCCCGACTCGGTTATAGAAGCCTCGTCCATTGGAACGTTTTGTAAGAACTGCATCGATGACTGAAGGAATTCTTGAATCAGGGCAACATCGCCTAAGATTGACGTACGAAGGCTATTGGAAAGAGCCTCCCAATACCGTCGACTTATGAACTCAATGTCAGATCGCAGTGGCAAGATATTTATGACGAAGCAGTCGATAACTTCTTCGGCGCTAAAAGTAAAATGAGATTGTTTTATGCATTTTTCTTTCAAAAGTGATTGCCAAATGACTAATGAAATCAATGTTAATTTTATGTAAATGACATGGCCCAATGTGCCTTCAGTTCCCTCTTCGACAGAAACTGCTGAACGATTCTTGATGACTTAACCTGTGGAAGAGTTGACCATTGATTTTGCTTACTTTTAAAATCTTTTCGATTCCATAAATTTGCCCTTGGTATTGCAATGATATTTAAGAATGTGAAAACGGATCGACGTTCAGATTTTCAAATTCTGGATCAGTGTCTAGAATACGTTCGATAATGTGATTTAATCTCAGTGCACCATGTAGAGTGCCTGTAGAGCTGCAGCTGAAGTATGCCAGATCTAAGGGATTAGTAAAGCACTTTGGTAGAGACGGCAAGTGTGAATAAATTAAAGGTAATATCACAACATTCTAACTCAAGTTTTTTATATAAAATTCTTGACGTAGTGGCTAGGATTTTTTTGGATTTCCGCACATACTTTACTTTGATGTCCGATGTCACAAGAATAATGCGATGGCGAGAGATATATCTGCGCTAGGTCTCGATCATGACCAAATGCCGAAGTACGCCAATACTACGAGTATCTCCACTAAACTTTCACAAATCTTTCCAAATGATAAAAAATGCTTAAAAAAGCTGTGTTGGTGATAAGATTCACAAAGACACAATTTTTTGTGTCACTACCGAGTCCCTGTCATTATTTCACTCTTCAAGAAATATCTGATGTCTGTTCATCTGATCATTCTGGATTCCTGACACCTTAACATTTCCTATGTCACAAAAAGTGAATAAATGATATTTTGGCCAACTCCTTAATGAGCTAAAAAACTGATCAATTACTCTATATAACATATGTAGTATGTGATAGGAACGTAACACAATTTTTGTCCATTGAGTAGATGCATATGGTTTAAAATTACCGCAAAATCCGTGTTAGCGTTCACCTAACTATCGACTCTTATATGCAGAGTGATGCGAGAGTAACTGACATGGTTTTGTTTTTGTTTAATTAAAGCGTGCCCACCTCTTAAAATGTTTACACACAACGAGGGTAACCGATGTACGTTAATCTTAAATGTCTGAATGTTATAATAACTGGAAAATACAGAGTTTTGCAGGGCATTCCATAAGCGAGTACGGCTTTGAAAGGAATCACGGTATTTTAGAGTGCGTCCGAAAGTGGGATTGAGGGTATATTGAAAAGCATTCATAGCGAGCTGGGTGTTACGGTTAACAGTTTAAAGGGGCAATTTCTATACAGTACTGGATGGTGGTGGAATAGCGATAGAATAAAATGAGATATGAGAAATTACATTGGTGTTCGGGGTTGTCAACTGTCTGAGTGATATTAGCATCACCTATGAGTTTTATCGCACGGTTTTGAATTCTATCTAGCAGGTGCGGAGATGTTTAAGGCGCGCCTGACCGTATGTGGGCAATGTAATCTAATTTTGGGCGGATAAATGTTTTAGAACAATATGTTGAGGCCAGATCAGACTCGGTGCAATATTTGTTACATCGCTTGGAAAAAACCTAGACAATTCGCAGCATTTTTAGCGACATCGAATTTTTGGTCATTCCAACCTTACTTTTCATTGACACACATTTCGAGAATGGTGAGTTTTTCGGTTTCGGCGATCCAAGTGCCATTTAGGGATAATGGCTGGGTATTAACTTTACTTTACCGTTTTAACGACAATAGAGAGCATTGTGTTTTGGAAGCATTTAGCATTCGCGTTCTAGAGCCGAAGAGCAGGGAAGTGAATAAAAAGTGCAGAGAGTGCTGCCTTTCCTCAGCGAAGGAATAATATATTGGATTTGAAGAAGCAGGCAAGAGATCATTGCTGGAAATTAAAAAGAGTGTCGGAGACCAAACTTAGCCCTGAGGATCACCAGCATTTATTTTGTAGATATAAGACTTGAAACCATGCAAGGCAACTTGATTTAAATGTTCCGAAAGGTAATTTCTAATCCATATAAGGTGAGAGTCGTCGATCCCAAATGCACGCATTTTCACCAAAAAAGCCTGATGCCAAACTCTGTCAAAAACCTTAGAAATGTCAAGTACAACCATTTCGTCTTCGTCAGATTGATGTACGCTTTTGTTGCATTTTTCGGTGAGACATGTCATCAAATCACTTGTAGAGTTGTGAAATCCATACTGGTGGTCAATGAGAAGTTTTCGTGTTTCGAGATATTTTATGAGCGGTTTTACGGTTTATCAGCATTTTCATGATCTTAGAGAGAAGGAACGTAGGTGCAATGGACAAAGAAGAAAGTTCGCCTTTTTTAAGGATGGGTTTTCAAATGCTATTTACCAACTGCTCAGAAAGAGTAGTATTGATGAAAAAGCTTACGCATTCGTTTTGCCAGCTTCTAAGAACACCTCTTCAGATCAGCACCGGCATTTACCTCGTTGTCAGGGAAATAAAGTGTGATTCATCGTAAGGTTTGATTTATGATGTCAAATAAAACACATAAATTTGAAATTGAACTTAAAATTTTTATTATCGATTAAAAGAACAATTTATTGCATTCACTTCTCAAACATGTAAATGTTGACCATGACTACGTCTGAGGTGGTCCATTCGGAAGGTTCAATTTTGGACGACTCGTTCGAGCATACTGACTGGTATTTCGCAGATTACACTAGTAATGTTGGCTTCCAAAGGGTCAGTCGAAGCTGGTTTATTCCTGAAGACCTGAGACTTAACATATCTCTAGAGAAAATAGTCCAAAGGTATGATATCGCACGATCTAGGCGGCCAATTTACAGTAGCAAAACGTGAAATTAAGTACCATAAGCCATACCATACCGTTGTTTTTAATGGATGTTATAGTAGCTCTTGGTACTTGGTACGGATTGCTTATCAGTCCAAAAACGGCAATTTTAATTAATAACGTATCCATTGAGCCAGAAATGGGGTTCATCACTAAGCAAAATTTCACGATAAAATACCGAATTCCCATTTAGTTTTTCCAGAGCCCAATTACTGAAAATATGACAAAAATTCAATTCGGCTGGCTTCAATTCTTGCACTTGTTGAATTTTGTACGCTTTTAGGCGGAGATTCTTAGGTAAAATATGCCAAGCTATCGAATACGTCAAGCTAAGCTGCTGAGAATGACGACGATTCGATTCGTGTACACTCTCAACTACAGCTGCTATAGTCTCTTCACTACGTGCTGGATGTGGTCTAACCGGTCGAGTATCAGCCACTAATGTAAACTGGGACTCAAATTTGTGAATGGTAATGGCAAAAGTGGTTTCAGTAGGTCGATTATGCGCACCGTAAGTTCCTTGAATCGCACGAAAAACATTTTTCACAGAACGCTAATTTTCGTAATACAGCTGAACAATTTGGAGACGCTGTTGTGGTGTGAGTCTTTCCATGATCACTTTCCGAACGATGAATAGTAATAAATAAATAAATAAATAAATGGCGGGACAGCCCGGTGCGGGCCAAGGCCTAGCTTCTCCCACTCGTTTGTGTTTCTCACTTGATATATTAAATTTTTACACTCCTGAGCATGGCCTACTTAGAAGCTTTTTCATATTCAGAATTTGACTTTCGGACGTTTCCCATTGCCTGCCGAAAGGGTGATAACAATTTTGAAAAATTTGCTGTAGTGGTTACCTACTTTTCGAACGATACTGAACAAAAATAACAAAGCAGTTTGATAGGAGTCACGCGTGAATTGTCAAAAGAACCCCACGTTGAATCACTCTTTATTAACAGAAATCAGAACAGTTTAAATCAATCATCTATATCAATATCAAAATCAATAATCATCATGCAGTAAATACAGCATTTTTCCGAAAAAAAAAATTCGTCATAACAGATCGTGGAGTTACCGGGGAAACCACGTTAAAAAACGCGCCAAGTATACTACCTCACAGGTGGTGTGGAAATGTGTGGACATCATGTAAAATGTTACTCCTTTAACTTTAAGAATAGCGATATTTTAGGAATGGTGATTCTTAGTATTGCCGGTTTCGAACGGCTCTCCTGAAAAGCTTTTTCATAGGCAGAATTTGACGTACTTCGGAGGTCTGCCATTGCCCGCCGAAAGGGTGATGACGATTTTGAAAAATTTGCTGTTGTGCTCCTACCGTAATTCGAGCCCAGGTAGATGGCGTGACAGCCAGTGAGTTTTTTTTTTACATTTTTTTGGATTTCTTATCTTCTAACTTAGAACTAATAGCTTAGCTTAAATCTATCTTAACACTAACAATTATTTGACTTAACACTATCTACACATAATATATTTTCTAAGCTACTTATTATTACTTAAAACTATGCCTTTTGGCTTAAATCTATCTTAAAATTATCCTAAGCATAAACTTTAACTAACATTTGTCCACGAGAAAACTCGATTCAGCAGTTATTATTTTGTATTTTGTATTTTTTTTATCTTAAAATAAAAGCTTACATAACTTACATAAAAACTTATACTACTTATAGGTAACCTATCTATAATCAGGGCAGTAAGCGCTCTTTGCAAACAGCTTCGAGCGGTCACCATTCTGGGGTATAGTCACGTCCATGGATCATTTGATGGCATCATTCATCTGTAGTAAGTGTTGGTCAATTTCATCATTAGTCAAGTTTCTGTTCGTCGGTGGTCAAGGTCGCTCGAGCGTAATTCACGCTTTAGAACTCTAGAAAAACGTGACCAACGTGCCGTTTTGTAGTCAAAGGAACATACTTGATCATTCTCCTCTAGCTGTGTTTATTCGTTCGGGATCTGTATGAGAGCCGCCAATCCGTAGAATCCGTAAGTCGATTGTCAAGTAGGGCTATGTCCATGAAAAAGCCACTTGATGGGTAAGATGGGATATCCGTCGCGTATAGATCAAGCCAATACTCGGTAATACTTCGACCCCACCAATAATTTAGTTGGTTACCCCTAGTATTCCGATCTGAGTTTCCCCATGCCGAATGTTTTGCGTTAAGATCTCTGGCCAGAAAGTAAAAATTTTCTTCCGAATCCAGTTGCAAACTTTGAAAAAGTGTCTCGAGCTCATCAAGAAACACAGGTGCATACAGCGACACAACATACAGCCGTCTCCCACTTTGGAGGCGAATACATATAATGCAAGCTTCTAGCTTCCGGAAACTACGCACGTCCTTACTGTATACAACTTTATGACCTAGGCCTTCACGTATGAGGATTGCAACCACACTCTCTTGCGTGGACTGCGGCCGGTCTCTCCTATAGATAATGTAATTTTTGTCGCCCCATTTGCGCTTGCGGTTCAGCTTAGTTTCGCTGACCAGAAGTACAACAGGGCTTTCGGTTTTTAACAGGTTCAACAGCGCTAATCTTCTTTCGATTCTGATAAGTGAATTAACATTCACAGCAAGGATCTTTAGATTGACCTCATTCAGCGTATCCATTTAGATTTATGGCGCGCATGACTCGACAAACTTCGTCGAATAGATAATATCAGTCCGAGCCGTTTGTTCGTTTAACTGTTTTTGGAAACCATCAATCTTACTGTGCAGGGACAGTAGAATCGATTTTATGTCCAGATCAGCTTTAGGTGCTTTAGCAGCTACCTTAACTCTTTTCTGTGACGTTGGTGCATCTGATCCAGCTTCCACTTGGGCAAAGGACACATTGAGCTTCACGTAATTAACAAGCGATTGGCTTCTGAGGCATTTAACCTCTTCAGCCTGCTGTTTCCGAGCCAGAAGCTTCCTTTTAAGCTCTTGGTATTTTGGGCAACCTCTGAAATTGGCAGAATGTCCCGAGTTGTGACAAATCACACACCTTAGCTGACTCTTATCTTCGAGCCTATCCTTCCCTAAAGGACACTCTCCTTGTTTGTGGTCCGTCTCGCACTTGACGCATATCTACTGCATGTTGCAGTTAGCAGCGTGCCCGAACGTTTGACATAGCATACATTGCTATATGCGGTTTGTCTTTTTTAACGTCCCAACGAATGCGGTGATAGTGCAAATATTTAATACAATTTATACTATCCACTTTGCTTTTGGGGGACAATTTTACTAATAGGAACGGTAATTTTCGGTCACCATTCCCTCCGGTGGCCGTGGTAAACGGATTTACACACACGAACTTGGGGCAGTCATGTTCATGCGTCTTAAGCCCAGTGAGCAATTCCTCCATCTCAACAACCTCAGGGTCGATACCCTTGACTTTAACTTATCATTTATTGCTGTGTACGTAAAGTACTTAAAATTAGCCTTATCCAAGGCAGCACGTACCTTGGAGTAGTCCTGTATTGTTTGACAATACAAAGAATGCCACATTAACACCTAGTCTTTTAACAGTGAAATTCTTAGAGACTAACTTAACAAATTTTATAATATCACATGCATCTTCATTACTCACTGTAATATGCGGAACATGCTCTTTTTTCTGCTGTAGCTGCTGTTGTCGTTGTTGTTGCTGATTTTTCTCCTGTTGCTTTTGGTACTGTTGCTGTTTTTTTCTTTTTTTTTATACCGCGCGCGCACCAAGGGGATATGAATACCCTTTTACTGGATTTTTCTCCAGGGCGCGGGCGGGTGCTGTAGTAGTGTGAAACTCATGTGTATAAGGTTTCGATATTTTTCCCAGAGGTGGTTGTCAAACTGGACGGGACGAGCTAGTACATCCTCAACCAGTGGGTATTAAGTACGTGTTAGTTGTTAGTTCGTTACATTTAGCCCAGCCAGCAACCATTCCAACATCAGTGTTATGCCTTCATGTCAGAGTTGACGCTTACACAGAATTGCCTCGCACGGGATTCGAACCCACGACCCTCTGCTTGGCCACCCCACCACGGTTTAACTGCTGTTGCTGTGGTTGCTGTTGTTGCTTTTGCTGCTGCTGTTGTTGCTGCTTCCTCTGCTGTTGTTGTCCCTTGCTGTTGAGTTTGTTTTAGCTGTTGTTATTTTTTTGCTGTTCAAGCAATTCTTTCTGCTGTTGCCGGAGCGTATTTTGTCTCTCTCACTCTCTCTTTGCTACGAGGAATTCTATTTGTTTGCGCATCTCGTCAATCAGCTTAGTTTTCTCGTCTTCCTCTTCCTCCTGATCAAGTTCTTTGAAGGTGTTCTCTTCACCGATTTGCATTCTCCACCTGCAGAGACATAGGAGAATGTCATTTCCTCGGCTTCGGCTATTGAGGCTATCGTATGGGATGCCGTTGCTTCCGATTTAACTGATCGCTTTGCTGTTGAGTTTGTTGTTGGCCTCAGTGATTTCCTCCTTTTGCCGTCGTTCGACCCAACAACTGTTTTTGATGCCAGTGTTGCTGTAGCTATTATGCGGGGTTCTTCTGAATTCACCGGTTTTTCCTTTTGCAGGCTCTTCTCTCCACCGGTAGTCATTGCCGGTGGACTTCTTACGGCTCTTCGTTTAAAATTTTTATGTTTTGTCTTTATTTATTATTATAAAAATAAAAAAGAAGATTGTTCGCTAACTTGGCGCCTGAACGTTGGCTATCTATAGTGCAATTATCACACTACGTCGCACTTTGTATTAAAAGGAAATTCCACACGCTATAAAGCCGACTGCTCACTGCGAGAGTTCACACACAACTGACAACCAGTGAGTTAACCATCACGCCATTGCCACCTAATAGTGGAATCTAATAGCCATTTGAACCACTTGATGGAATACACATCTCAGTGGTTCAAGTGAAAAACATAAATATCCTCGTACCCGGAGGTTTTTGATTGACGATATCATTGATTTAGACAAGATGTTCGAGAAGCAGTGAAATTAAAAACTTAAAGGATGTTTTTAAGAGTTCACGTAAGGCTCATTTCGGGGTTAAGATAGAAAAATGTACGTTATTCTGAACGACTTTGAGTAGTTTCAATTCGAGGACACTGCTTCAACAAGCCCGACCGTCTAAGCAGCCGGGAGAGTGTGGAAAAGATATCAGGAAACCAAGCAGCAGCAGTGAAATGTCCCTACGTTAGTATATCCTAAACTCGTAGAAACTTTTATCATAGATACAATATTGGGGTTGGGGAGGGAAACTCTTATGTGCATTTTGATAGGGATATCTTACTATATCAATGTACTCAAAAGACTTAAAGGGAACTAGTGTGTAGCCGAATACACGCTTTTTGATTTGATCTTAGCGAGAAGGTATTGACTGGAATATTTTTAGTATGTTCTTCAAATAGATTATGCAACCCAAGATAATGCATCTAGGAGTAATAGGTCTCTTCTACCATAAGAGGGCAAGTTTAGGAACTGTCGGAAACCGAAGTAACAGGTCACCATCCAAATAATCCGACTTGAATCAGTAGAGGGTTAGAATTCATAGAAAACCAAGGATATCAAATCAATATTTGCTTGAAAATAGCATGAAAGATAACCAAAAAGGATCGGCGAAGCCTACAGCAAATACAGCTGTAGGAAATTTAGAATCTAGCAATTTATTGCCAAAACTTCTTCTGCGGTGCATTCGAAAAATTTGAAAAATGCGGAATAGATCGCAGTTTTCTCTTCTTTTTTCAAAACCTCTTTCACTGGTTTGACGCATATCGGATACACTGCAGAAGAAAATTTTAAATTAAATCATGCCCGGAATATTGGAATTGCGACGCAAGTAATTTGGCCACAATGCTGGCTTATGCAAATCGCCACCAATTCAAAGGCCTGCCAAACCATCATCTCTGCTTCTCATATGGCAAGTTCACTTGTGACTTCGAAGACTACACCGATGACTTTTTGGTCTCTTTTTTTTCTTTTCTTTTGCTTAATAACCATCAAATTGTTTCCATCTCCTCGGACAATACCGGGACAGGACCATCAAGACTTATTAGATTCAAAGTTTGTTATTCGCTTGATTTACCGATAGACAGACTTTGTTCACTGCTTACTCTGACAACATCATTCGTATATGGCAAGTGTCGGTTTAGGCTCACTTAGTACTTGAAACCAAGAAGTCGCAGGACACGACTCCTTTTATCGTTTGTACTACACCGTTTGCTTATCATACGCGTATAAGCAAATAAGAAAGATCAATAGAAAAATGTTCGAAAATGCAAAAGCCATGTTTAAAAGTCCATCCAAAGATCTTCTTTTGCGACAAAATTTTCTGTACGAGAATCACACTTTTCCATTTATATATGTCTAAAACCTTATTCATCAGAAAAGGGAGCCGTTTTTGGACCGCTTGATTACAGAAGATGAAAAGGGTTTGTAAAAATTATGTAGGAAAAAGAGCCTCTGCTCACAGAAGAGAAACTTCGCCATCAATATCGAAATCTGGTCTGCATTAGAAGAAGGTAATAGTGTGTTACTAGTGAAATTGCAAAAAAAAAAATCTAAATATTGAAGTTATTAAGTTTTATCTAGATTTCACTTTCAACTTACCTCTGAATCTTGGCAATTTTTTGACTAAAATGTTTGCAAGCTTTAAAATTTCGATCCCAATCTTCCCATACATTCAAATGAATAGAACAGAGCTCATCAATGTCCACATAACCAAGTGCAATCCATGGTGCCCATAGCTTTTTGAAATCTGACAATTTCGTAAAGAGTTCTTCGGCCTTTTTGAAAAGCGGTCCAAACTGATTTCTATTGATCTCCACCATATTTTTGAATAGATCAGTGCTTTTATCTGAAAGGCCTCGGAATCCACATGGTCTTTCCAAAAACCGTCGAAGCTGGGTAAAATACCTTTCGCGAATCTCCTCTTCTGGTGGCTTGAGTGTAAGTTGACGTTGACTATGAAAAATGTTTGTGTCCTTTAGAAATATTTTCTTAAAGGTTTTTGTTTGTGAACTCACCGAAACATGATATCAATGTGAATGTCCGGTAGCTTGTTATTCATATCAGTCAATCCGACAAGGTACTGATACTCCAGGACTTTGTACAGCTGATGGTCCCAGTGCAGCTTAAATGCATCCAAATTTGTATAATTTTGACGCTCAAGAGTGGCAACTAGTTCACGTAAATGGCGCATTTCATCTTTCCATATCTGGCCTTGGGTGAAGAGATCGGTGTTCATCAATTTCACGATCTATGTTAGTAGAAATAAAAAAGAGATAAATAAAGAAAACGGGGGAAAAGAATTATGTCTCGAACCGTTCTCTTGGCTTGTTCATGGTATCCAACAAGGAGATTATTGTCAGCGGATAGTTTTGAAACTGCAGCTTGAAGAATGGACACATAGTTTTGAACAGAATCTTCATCATTCCAGGCGACAGGTTCACCCTGAACCAGTCTAGAGAGTTCCATGGCGTTTTTAAGCATTATAGGTCGTTGGCAAGGTATCATACGGTCTCCAATTGTATTATGAAATGTTGCAATTTGCTGCAAGCGACGTGCATATGACATAAACTTTGCTGCGTGTGTTGCTGAAGACCGTAACTCAATTGGAACGTTGTATCCGAGATTTTCAAATTCTCTGACATCCTGACAAAAGGTGACGAGCTTGGGATTAAATGTCACACGCATGAGTTGACGGCCCTCTTTTTCAAATTTTACCACCGGTTGATCATCGCGGAGTCTGAAACGAAGTACAATAGATTAGATTAGTACAATTTGTTAAAAAAATATCCTTAGATCAGAGGTAAAGATGAAAAGGAGAAGACAGCTTTTCAATTTGAGGTATTGGAAAGGCAAGTGAGTCCGATTTTCAGTGAAAGGGACAACACCTACTTAGAGAAATTGGTGTATGAGAAAAGTTCGACGCAAGTAGGTTCATATTTCTCATTTCTTAGTGCAAAGAAATAGATCCTGAATGAGATAAGATACAATTCCATTTTTTCCAATCTCAAGTCTTTCTTTTCGAGAACTCCTGTGTTAGGAGCATAAAGTCCTGATGAACAGTGGAAACATTATTCGCTTGTTATCACACAACTTTTGCTTCAATAAAAAATGTGGAAAAGCTGAGAATCTGCTGAGAGAAAGCTGAGATTTGCTTGTTATGAGCCAATGTGGCATGAGATACATTTTATTGTTTTGAAAAAAAGGCAAGATCTGGGAAAACGTACAACCAAAGCTAAGAGAAGTTCATAACCGTTAGTGCAACTGAAGATCGAGAGTAATTTTGTTTATCTAACTGAGAAAAATGAAGGGTACAATAAAATTGATGCAGCAAATGGTTTCTGTCTCAAGGTATTGAAAAAAATGAGTTCCTTTGGTAAGAAAGCCACACAAGGAAGACTGCGCCAAATGTATCAGGTTTCTTACATTGCGTGCAAGACCCTTTCAATTGTAATGTGTAAGCTTTAGACCTTTTGTCGATTGTTTGGTGTATCCATATCAATTCGGCTTTGGGTTTGGTAAATTAACCAATTTTTTAAAATAAAAAAAAATCTTTGAGAAAGCCCATGAGCTTCATCACATTATTATTGATTTTAAGGCCTCATATTATGATATTTACAAAGACGAGCTATACAGAGCCGTGTTTACTTACATACAAAAATTGTATGTCTGTAAAAGATAATAACGATTTTTGAACATCATAACTAAACAGATTATCCTGAATGTCTTGTATTTTCTTCTGAGTTGTGAAGCCTCTGTTAGGCCCATTCCCCATTCCGAATTTTCTACCAATTTATTTAATCTCGTTAGCTTTTCCCTTCGCATCAACAGTAATGTCATATAGGGTTTTCCAATAGGCACTTGACAACTTTGAATTTAATTTGTGAACGCACTCTTTCACTAATCATCAAACTGTTACTGTCAATTTATTCAGTAAACTCAACATTTTCATCATTGTCAAGTACACTAACGAGCTACGTTCTTCGATTGGGTTCTGGAGAAGATGCGCCAAGATGATTTCATCGAAAAATCATCTTCAGTGACGAAGCTCATTTTTGACTCAATGGGTTCGTCAATAAGCAAAATATGCGTTATTGGTCGGGTGAAAACCGACATGTGCTTCATGAATCACCACTTCATCCACAAAAAATAACTTTTTGGTGCGGTTTTCATGCCAGCGGCGTTATTGGGCCATATTTTTTCGTCGACGATAACGATCGTCACGTTATCGCGCCATAATCACCGATTATTTTTGGCCCAAATTGGAAGATATGGACTTGGACGACATGTGGTTTCAACAGGATGGTGCCACAAGCCACCATTATTGAAGAGTAAGTATGTTGAGCGTGTTATTTCATGACATGGGCCAGTCGATTGGCCGCCTCGTTCGTGCGATTTAACGCCGCATGACTATTTTCTGTGGGGCTACGTTAAGTCATTGGTTACTATGCCAACACGCCGACGACGTTGGAAGAGCGGCCGTTTCGGCCGAAATGTGTGGCCGAGTCGCTGAAAATTGGGTCCAACGAATCGACCGCTGCAAACGTGCCCGCGGTGGCCATATGAACAAAGTCGAGTTCCATTCATAAATGTTTTGATTGTATTTCAAGCCAGTAATAAAGTTTTTGAAATATCTCAAATGGTTTGCCTTTTATTTAAAAAAAAATTGTCAAGTCGTTATTAGAAAACCCTATAGATGTCCATTATTTCCTACTAACTACATGAA
Source organism: Volucella inanis (assembly GCA_907269105.1). NCBI lineage: Eukaryota > Metazoa > Arthropoda > Insecta > Diptera > Syrphidae > Volucella > Volucella inanis. The sequence goes on along the minus strand of OU026157.1, from coordinate 71,885,709 downwards.
GCATCCAAAGTTCTTTCCAGAAAGGTCTACGATAAGTAATTTTTTTCATTATTCGAGAACGAGTCATTACTCAAAAGAATTTTTGTCGGTGGCTGCAGAAGCTCAGCAGAAGTTTGCTAGATCTGCTTTTATTTTCATTTCCACTGAAGACCGAGGAGCGAAAAGAACCATTTGTTACTTAGGATAATTAATATTGATTTAGTTCCGAATAGCTTGTGAATACATATTGCAGAATAAAAGCGAAATTCTCCTTAATTCTCCGTTGCTATTCTCTAAGTTGACGAGTAATTTAGTCAACTGATATACGAGGGCGGTCCCAGAAGTACCCGGACTGATCAAGACATGCCGGTAGTTGTTTGAAAATATCACTGTATTAGAAAGTACGCAGTCTATAAAGCATATGTTTCAAGTTTGAAAGCGCCACGTTGTTTAGTATTTGTTTGGCAGCCATCAATACTGAACGTTGTCAGTGAATTTGTGAAAATGGAGAAAATTGGTCATCGTTATGTGATGCAATACTTTTATTTGAAAGGCCTCAGCCCAAACAATATAAAAGCTAAACTTGATTTTACTCTGGGTAAGTCTGGTCCTTCGTTTACAACAGCAACATTTTGGGTTGCTGAGTTTAAACGAGGCCGTACGAGCTGCCAAGACGAGCATCGCAGTGGTCGAACAAATGAGGTGGCGACTCCAAAAATGGTAAAGAAAATCCACAAAGTGGTAATGAGTGATCGTCGACTGAAAGTGCGCGAGCTAGCAGATATTGTAGGCATTTCAAAAAGTGCGTTACATTGCATATTATTTGAAGATTTGGATATGGTGCCGCGTTTGCTCACACTGGAGCAAAAACAGTTTCGTTATTGGAATGGCCAAAATTAATAATTTAAAATTTAAATTGCTAAATCATGCACCCTATTCGCCAGATTTAGCTCCCACGGATTATTTTCTGTTCCAAAACTTGAAAAAATGGCTCAGTGGTCAGAGATTTTCCAACGATGAAGAAGTGATGTCTGCAGTTAATGGCTATTTTGAGGAGCAAGACAGTTCTTATTATAAAAAGGGTATTGAACTTTTTGAACATCGCTGGGAAAAGTGTATAGAGCTCAAAGGCAATTATGTTGAAAAATAAATATCGTATGTTGTAATCTTATGCTACAAAAATTTGATTTGAAAATTTAAGCCGATGTACAATACGTAATTTGAGATTGACTACCATAAGGCCCCCTTTTCCTGTATTATTATTATTACAAAAAAAGTAACGCCAATGCCTAATAAGTGAACCTTGCTTTTAAATAACGCTTTTGGGGTATTGGAGTATGTAAGCATTGAGCATGGGTTTTTATTAAGGAAGCGAAATGGTTGAAGGGTGATAAGCTAGTGGGTGATATTGCCTGTAGATTGTTAACCGGAAAGGACAACGTTAATTCTGCTAACAGTGAAAGTTAAGAGATCCTTTCATCCGACCAAAATCAAGGGAGGATGGAAATATCTAAGCTTAAGTAAAAAAATGCTGCTGTAGTGGACATAGACTACTTGCAGATCTATATAAGACAAATAAAGCATCCATAAACTCATTTCTAAGACTTATTCTACAGAAAGTATGCCTGAAGAATAGAGATTTAGCGTTGTTTAACTCATCCACAAGATAGGAAACGATCTTAACTGCGCCAGTTATAAAGGCATGACTCTTCTTAACCTATCATATAATAGTTTATCTATCGTCCTGTATAAAAATTTGAAGTCATTTTGCAACGATCTGATTGGCCCCTATCAGCGCAATAATAGGCCCGGTTAGTGCACAATCGACCAACTATTCAAACTACGGCAATTCCTGAAAAAAAAAAAAAAAACTCAAAAAGTCCAAATCAATACGAATCACCCTTTTATCGATTGTAAGGCCGCATGTTACAGTATTTGTAGTGATGGACTATAATATACAGAGTCATGCCTAGTCTTAGTTACCCTGCCAGACTCGTCGAATTGTGCAGAATATCTATGGAGAACGCTCGCTGCAACTTAAAAGTCGTTAACATTCTCTCCGAGACCTTTGATACAAAAAAGGATTAAGGCAAGGTGATATGCTTTACTTTCCCAACACTATACTTGAGAATATTGTGCAAAGCTCACAAGTCAACACCAGAGGCATGACATTAAAATTATTAGCAAATATCGTCAAGCTTTCACTGGTGTGTTCAAAACGTTTGGAACAGAAGCAGCAAAAACGGGCTAAGTCGTGAATAAGGTCAAAACTATGTATAATATATACTTTCAATAAGAAGACGCACCCATCATCGATGAATCGGACTGAATCTCAAAATGGACTTTGACTTTGTATACCTCGGCTCCGCTCCAACGAAGTGTTGCTCTTGCCAATCGCTGTTTCTTCGTTTAGAGAAGGCATTTCTCATTTGCCTTGCCAAAAAACACTCAGAAAACTTTATAAAAACCTCATCATTCCAATCTAGCTTAATGGACGTTAGATATCTTATTGGCCATTTTGAACACAAAATTTTGCGTTTGATTTCTGATTCCGTTTGCGTTGAGGGTGTTTGGAGGAGAAGATTTAACAGAAAACTCTATAAGCTCCATAGTGCTAATTAGTCACCTAAGATGTCAAGTGTAAGGAATAAACACAAAGAATCTTCGATTCCATTCTGGAACATCAACGCAGTGAAGAAAGACTTTGGCTTAAGTGTCCCGCACAAGTGGTAGTGGACATCAACCAACTTGAAGGGGCCTCTTAGTTGATGTCCCGGGACCTTCTCGGACTGTATGTAAGTGAGTAGTTTTTTCTAGCTTCTATTGATCTATTTATTGGTATTTCAATGGATGGGTTAATTTAAAAATTAAATATGACAACTAAATCATTTAAATTTATTCTTTCCCGTAAAATCCATATTCAAAATCAAAGACATAATATCGCATCTGAAATAGCCATATATCATCATTTTCAATGCACAGCGTTTGGTTGTTTTTAAGAAATGTATACAATATTCCAGTTAGTGTACTGTTTTTCGATATGTTTTTGTGAATACTGCCAAAAACCGAGTGTAACAAAATGCCTTTCTGGGCTCATCTGTCTATATAATACGTTCTTTTTGTGGAAGCTTCTGTGTGTTTGCACTTTGCAAACATCATTATGTTTTATTGTAAGAAATACAATATTAGGTTCACAACTAAACTCTCTCTATCAATGGCTCCAGCAGTAAGTGCTGGTGGAGCTTGCAATATCCAAAACGTTATGAATCAAGCTTAGACATATGGTAAGCATATCGTGTTGACACATTAGTGATTTTATTTGGCGTCATATACTTTTGGTTGTGTGAAAAAGTCTGATTTTGTGCCAAATACGGGAAGTGTTGATTTTCTTCTTTCATTCGAAAGTTTACGAATACATTGCTCTTAGTGAAATAACGTGCCGTGATTGGTTCCTTCGATTTAAAGACGGTGATTTCGATGTTGAAGACCGTCTGCGCGAAGGAAGGCCAAAATCCTTCGAAAACGCTGAATTGGAGGCATTACTCGATGAGGATCCTTGCCAAACCATTTCCAAGCTGTTGCATGTATTGGGAATGATTTAAAAACAAGGAACTTAGTTTCCTTATGATTTTAAGCCAAGAAACGTTGAGCGTCGTTTTTTCGCCTGTGAACAACTGCTCCAGAAGCAAAAAAAAGGAAGTGTTTTTTTTTATCACATCGTGACGGGTGATGTAAAATGGATTCATAACAGCAAATGCTTCTCGGCTTGTCGGCTCGGCCAAATATTCACGCTGCGAAGGCTATCCTGCGTATTTAATGATTTGATGAACTGTTGAAACCAAACGAAACAATCACCGAGGAATGGTATCGAATTCAATTTATTCGATTGAGCTAAGCACTGCGTGAAAAACGGCCACAATATGAGCAGAGGCACAAAAATAGGATTCTACAACATGACAACACATTTGGCCTCACGTTGCCAAGCCTGTTAAAACCCACCACACCCGCCATATTTCCCAGATATTGCCCCATCCGAATGTTACTTGTTCCGTTCGATGCCACATGGTCTGGCTGATTAGCAGTTTCGCTCAAATGAAGGCATCAAAAAATGGCTTGATTCGTGGACAGCCTCAAAAGATAAACACTTTACCGTAACAGTATTCGAGATTTGCTAAAAAGATGGGAAAAACTTGTAGCTAGCGATGGGAAATACTTTGAATGCTTCATTTGTAACCATAATAATATGGTTACATAATCACAATAAAGTCGCATTTTCATAAAAAAAAACATCGAAACTTAGTTACGCACCTATTACTAAGCCAAGAAGAAGAAAGTTGTGCATGCCTCTTTTTTACGGAAGGAACTTTATCAGAAACCACAGTATAAAAGTGTTATCTAACTTTCGTTCTGACAATTTTGATGTCAAATATATGTAATTCACGCTCTGGTCATCCAACGTTTCACCACCGTCAATTGGTATATGTTGTCTTCCATCACGACAACGCCCGAGTTGCACCCGGATAATCCAAATATAGCAACCTCTATCCCTCACTTGTTTCGGTCTATAAAGAACTTCCTCAATGGCATTAAACAATCTTTAAGCCTGGCTTACCCAAACGTCAGGGTTCGGTTTACCAACCAAAAAATCATAAAAGTTCTCCACCGATAGCATCAAGACTTTACTCGAAAAGTCCCGAAACATTATCAAAAGTATTCCAGATTACATAAATTAATAATTGTTGGCGTAAAAACTGATACTTTTCAAACTTTGGTAGAGTTTCTAATACTGCTAACTAGCCACAGTTCTCTAGATGTCCCTATTAACACCTGATCTAATTAGTTTTAAAAAATTCCGACAAATCAAGACATGTGTTGCTAATGCAAAACTAGTATGATAATCTTGATATCTCTATGTCTATTTTTTCCTTTCCTTACCTCAGCTCTCCAGATTTAACAGACGTGCTGCATTGCCCGCACCAAATTTCAAAGTTGGTTCGCAATAGAGACTCAGTTTCTTCTTTTATCTCTTGAACGGCCTTATTAATCTTTTCAAAACCCTCTCGTCCACTTATGAGGTGACTGACTTTTTCAATCTCAGTGATCTATCAACCAAAACAAATTAATTGTTGAATAAAATTTTAGACAATTTCATACCTGATACTGCACAACCTTAAGCCACCGACATTCGTTACAGATTACCGACAAGTGTCCCGTATCAGGTTCCATATTCGTGTCATTCATCGCTTTTCTCAAATCCTGCAGAAGTATCTGCAAGGACTGTACGAATTGCTCCCGTTCAATTGTTAGCAATTCCAAGACCATTGGCCTCTGGATTAAAGTCTCATACTTGGAGAAGATGAAAATTATTTGACGTGGATTACTTAGATAGTTATGAAGTTGCACTTTCAAAGCAAAAGCAATTCGTTCGTCGATAGGCTGCAGGATATGCTCAAACTGTTGCAGAGCCTTATTCCAGTTTGCCTTCCCTTTTGCTGTTGTATCTAGCACGTTGATGTCTGAAAATAAATAAAATTGTTGCAAAGATACATATGATTATATTTTCTCACCCCTAAATGGAGAGTTCTGAGTAAACATGATCCGAAGTTCCTCATCATCTAGTAGAGTCACAATCTGCTTGAAGAGGTTCTTAATATTTTTGATTTCTCCAAGGCGTTCCTTTAGTGATTGGCCACGTTTTGGAACATGAGGCTCTCCAGTCCAGGGGTGTTGGATGTAATTAGGCCAGAAAAGTCGGGTTAGAGAGTCACATAATTGCATCCAAGAGTCAACAATATCATGACATTGACTCATCAAATTGCTGACATGATAAGAACTCAAGTTCCAAATATCCTCAGACGTTAAATTCTCAGCACAAACTTCAAAGACCACGTTTCCTACGAGAGAACTTTATCAATCGAAGTACAATATTAGAAAAACTAATGTATGTATACCTAGTATGTCTAGAATGTCCGTCATCCGACTCTGGGGGTAGTGAAATGGCAATCGCCAAAGCTCATCTAGGTAGTTATGTGCAGCATCCAGAAACTCCTCGATGGTTCCCATTGCTCCCGGGTCAATTTTTCTTTTTACGAAACGTGTCAACCAGTAGCGAAAAATTTTTTTATATTTATAAGATTTACCTTATTTGCTTGTCGATATTTTCCAAAGCAGCCATGAAAACTTGCGCCGTCTCTCGGTCGACCCTAGATTTGGAACTGTCCAACTTTTGCTTCCAGAATTTGATTTCATCTCCGATAGATGCTATACCTACAACGCAACATCATTTCACAAATGTTCATCAAAATTCAATCAAAGTAAAATTCCCACCAGATTGTGGTAGTCCTAAAGTGGAACCCAAGGAAACATGTAAACTCTCCAATATACCACTTAGCTCCGGGCTATACTCTGCTTTCTGTCAACAATTCCGCCCAGAGTTATCAACATTAACATAAACCCCTTTATCTGTGTAAAATTCATGGTGGTACCTACCTTAACCCCCGCATGGGGTGAAAACACTCTGGACATTGAATTGTAAATCGATTTTACCATGCCACCTTCAAGGGTGAGCATTCCCAGTGTTTGGTTATCCATCAATAGCGAAGCTGCTGTGTTGTATCCCGCCGCTGGTGATGATGGTGAGCCAACTTTGGGAATCTTATAGAACAGTAAGCACACATCGTCACTGGGAATTTGATGGTGGAACTTTAGTTTGCCATCGCAGCTAGTTGCGGCCATGACAGTGATTTCATCAGATTCCAGGAACTCGGTAACAGGTTGATGGTCCTCATGACCGGATATTGCATCAAAGTAGTCAACTAGATTCAGGAATTTTCAAAGTTTAAAATTAAGCTGTCTATAGAGGGAGGCGGTGTTTTATTTTTTTATTTTTTTTTTTGATTTTTTACCAGAAGTGTTGATGATAAATTTGATTTTGTTGGACATGTTTTTGAACGGTAAGTAGTTGATCTGAGTGCTGGTCTTGAGAAATTTTGAAAAACTGACTGATTCATTGGAAGTTTGGTTTTGTTTTGGAAATTGGTTGTTATGGTGTGCATCCATAGAGACGGAGGTTGGTAGCAGCGGTTGTTGTTTGTAAACAAAATAGGGGTTGAACGCCAGTTAGGGTGGTGCACGTGGCTGTTTTCTTATTGTTTACATGGGAGGGCTATAATAGTTTTGTGAATTTTATGGTGTAAGAGGGTAATGTAGTTGCAGCTGTCATGGGAGAAGTGAAAAAATTAATTATTAAGTCAGGCAGTGGAAGAAATGCTGCAAGTCATGTTATTTGGATTTTAGTACTATGTGTCGCCTCAAATATAATGTTGAGGAAGTGAATTGGCCGATTCAGTCTATCGATTGGATGCCAAAACTTGAAATAGGTTTTCATATCGTGTCACTCTGAACATTTTCATACACGATACACGACATCGAATTTTTTGATGTAAAACCGAACTGATAAAACTCATAAGGTGTTGCCTTATTTAAGAATGCTTCTAAGGTGGCACTACAGTCTACGATGAACCTAAGCCTAAACCTACATGGTTCTCTGATCAGCCCTGTTTTCTGCTATCATCTTTCAATTTCACACGCCAAATAAGTATATGTTCTTGTCTCTTCTTCCACTACGCCTATGAAAATGAGGCCATATCACTTAAAACACTTTTCTCTCGAAATGACCTGTCGCCATATAGGTCCTCTTCAAAGACTATTGCTATCAATGATTAATGATTTAAGTGGGGAATCTGCTACACACTTGATTGCTTGGTAAAGGAGGAAAAAACAAAGATTGACATAAATTAGTTGTCCAATTATGTCTGAGGTAAGACAAAGTCCTCAACTACCTAGAAGCAATACTTTTTTATTCGCATATTTTGATGTTGTATATCGATTCTTCTCGACAAATATCTCACAAACTTCAGTACAAACTTTTCACAGATTGTGCCTTTGATGTTAGCTTGTGAGTTTCGAACAGATGTTGAAGAAATTGCAGACAGCGAACCTTCTTCAAAGTCTTCCTCCAGAGCCGTAGAAGTTTAGCAGAAATTCTTTATGGAGGTTCTATTCGCTTGTTACTCATACATCTCCTGCCGCAACAGTCCGGCAACCAGGACTGAACCAACGTTAGAACCAACAGCTTTGTTGGACTTAAACTTGGATATGGGTTCCCTCAATTAGTAGAGGTCGTCAAGGTTGTGTGGTTCATTCTGCTCGACAGCATAATTTTGATTGTCAGATTAACAATCTACAGAAATTTTATTCTTAGCATTGACTGTGTGTCTACATTTTTGCAGGCTTCTGTCCGTTTTTTGTTGACTGTGCTCTCGATGCAGCTTTCCAGCGTCAAAATTCCTTATGCTATTTCCTCTTCTTAGCGGTTTTAGGGATATCCGCATTTGCACGTTGGTCTTGTAAGAGCAGTTGTCCGATTCATAAGGAAACCACCTAGAGTGATTTTAATATCATGCCTGGGACATTAAGCAAGTATTTTGACATCCTTGGTGTTTGCGAATTGCCACTTGGCACTCGTCTACATGCCTGAAACTCAATACCTTTTGGTTTAATCTATCGATAATAGAAAATCTGCATCCAAATAGGTTCTAATTGCCTTCTCAATAGCAGAAACCGAAGTAATTCTTCCGGTTTTTTGTCATTCCTCGACTTGGCCCATTCCATTGTTCTTCTTGGGTGCTGTTTTATAACATATTAGCCCATCCACCAGTTGTTTTGGTGCAGTTCACGTCAACAGTGGTCGTTCATAAAAGGGGCTTTCATTTGTTTGCTAACCATCAATTTTATTAAGCTGGCCTGGAGAAGCACCACTTCGATATAAGGAACTGCTATAACAGTGTCAGTAGCCACTTCGTGCGAAGATATTATGAGTGGTGCCATTGATCAAATTTTAATTAAATCGTCGTCATTTCTAATACTCTTGGTTTTTTTTTTAGACCAGACTCTTGAATATGTCAAAGAAGTGCAAAAAGGGATTACCAAGCCAAGTGTCTGGATGCTGTTAATGCCATTTTTTTTGCTATTCCTCTTAATCAACGTATGAAAGGGTTTACACATGATGTTTCCTGAGAAGTGTGATTAAGTAAAAAGGAAACTCTCGCGCAAAGAACTCGTGAATTCGGACTACAGCAAAAATATTTGAGGCTTTTATTGGACATTTAAGCTGTGGGTACATGGCTAAGGCCCGAAACAAAAGTTTATACGTTGAGACTTAATATCATAGCTCCTTTTCATAGCCAGAAAACCGAAAAAGCTTTAATATTTTTTGACTATATAAGCATTAGTTCAGTTCGACCTTCGAACTTCGTTTTTTATATGAAGAGAGCATCATTAATTGAAAATGGATTGCCGTTGCTCAAATGTTAGTGTATTGGCTTCCCAATTGGACGGTATAGGTTCAATACCAGCCGTGCCCGAAAGATTTTTTTTTCAGGTAACTAGAATTTCGTGAGATCAATGGTTGCCTAAATACAACATCAAATCAATTTACACTAATAATTTAGTCTCCCCATTGAATGTTGGATGCCACTCATGGAGCGAAATAGCCACTGAGCTCGAACATCTTTCTCTCTCTTACTTTCTCTATCCAATTTTCCGAAAAACTTAGTATGTGTTTCGGTATTTTAGGAGTAGTCACAACCTTTTGAGTGTTCAGTCCTTTTAAATAAAAATAAATAAATAAATAAAAATTAAAAATATATACAGTTTGGCTCAAAATTAATCACCCTATCGGAAGATAGGCAAATGGCGTCGTACGTCAACATTTGTGAACTAGACAGCTGCAGTATACAAATAGACAAGCAATAGAACGTTATACTCCGCAAGAGCGTGGAGTAATTGTGGCGATGTTTTCGGTCGGTAATGTTAGAGCAGCGTGAATTTCGACGTCAATTTTCTAATCGTGTCGCGCTAACTGGGCAAACATTCCGGCGCTTAGCTACTAGACTAGTCAGTCGCGTGTGAATTACTGTAAAGAAATCCTCAATCTCAACAACGAACAAGACAATTTAGTGTCGAAAAACATCATGAGCGACGAGGCACATTTCCACTTAAGCGGTTACGACAATAAAAAAATTCTTCGTTTCTGGGGCAATGAAATCCGCGTGTCATACACGAAGAGCCATAACATATACTCAAAGCCACTGTGTGGTGCGGCGTTCACGTGGAAGGAGTCATTGGGCCATATTTTTTTGAGGACGCCATCGGCAATACGGTTACTGTTACTGGCGAGCGCTACAGGGCCATTATAAATGACTTCTTACTGAGGAATTGGATGAGCGGGGCTTGGTGAACATGTGATTTCAACAAGACGGTGCAATCGCACACACAGTACGAGCCAAAATGGATATTGTCAAGGAAGCGTTTCCCGCTAATCTCCAGTTTTGGCGATTTGGCATGATCAGCAAGATCGCCCGATTTAATTATCCTTGACTTCTTTCTTTGATGCTACTTGAAGTCGCGGGTTTATGCCAACAAGCATCACACAATCGCGTTACTTAAGGAGAATATTCGATTTCAATGCGAACAGTTATCTCCGGAAATCTTGCGGAAAGTCATGGAAAGCAAAGATTTCCATCACTCAAAATCTTTTTTTTTTTTTATTTTGTAAAAACGTAATTCAAAAACAAAATTGAATAATTGATTTTGCACCACATATACTACTCAAATTAAAATAGGGCTCACCAATTTTATCTTGATTTTTGTCTAAAAATTACTCTATTGGTGAGCCCTATCGAATCGAAGTATCTAACTGCATAACTTGCATGCCTATGAGAATAATAAAAAAAAAAATGTTGACTATTGCTTATGTGCACTCAGTTTCTTAATCCTTAGCTCAAATATATTCACAAAAAAAAAAAAAAAAAAAAAAAAAAAAATACATATACCAATCACTCATTTTTTCAAATGAGAACCTAAAAGAACTCAAAGAAAATAGGGGCCATTTTGTTTTGAGTAGTTTATATAAAATTTACCCATTTCTAGTCCTTCAATAGTCAATTTCCAGAAGTAAGACATAAAAGTCAAGTCGGAAAGGTCTTTTGCGTATATGAAGTTTAACGCTTCTCGAACCATGGGTTCGATTAGATTGATGAATGAATAGGTTGTTAGAAGTTTGGTATTCCGGTCGATGATTGCTAGCTATGAACATTTTTTCAGAGTTTGTGACGTCTGGTCTATACATTTTAGTAGTGTAGCTAAGTACAATACATCGATACTAGGTGACAGAAGCCATAGAAGTAAGCAACAGCGTTTTTAATGGTTCTTTCCGTAATTCGTTATCTATTATCATGGCTTGTATTACTCGTTTCGAGTTTTATTAATAGGAGTTGGCATGAGATTCGGATCCTCTACTTTCGAGATTTTGTGACTGTTTCCAGTTGTCTTTTTCCTTAGTCAATGGTGGTAATATCAACTCATAGTGATAGACAGCAGGACTGGTTTAAGAAACTTATGAAGGGATACCTCTAGATCGGGATTTTCCAGGTAGTGAAACAAATTAGTTAGGTTCCTGAGCTTACTACTCTGTGAAAACTAAAATACTCCGGATACCCATTTCTCTCTTCTTCTCGAAAAGAGTTAAATAGTAGCACAAAACGTGACTGACAGAGTCAAAAACGTCTGGTGACCAGGTGCGGACTTGTAGAGTAAAGTCTTAGGACGATCCCTAATAGTAATCGACACAAAAAGACTCATTACCTCCACGGGACAACCATCGGGCAATGGTGGTTATTTCACAGCCAATGAATACTCTTTCACATTGTAGACATTCAATCTTGTAATATTGAAGGGGTTCTCTCTGTGCTAATCTTAAAAAAAAAAAAAAAAAAAAATTAACTCAAAGATAGAACTGCGAGCTAAAAGGATTCTTAATCTCTAGTTTGCGAACTAGAAACCGGGTTTCCTCCGATTTAATTACCTAGCCTTTCTTTCAGCAAAATTGGCTCTGCTGTTTGGTGACCTTCATATTCCGATTACTCGTGGGAATCAAGATTAATCCAACAAAAGTTGTTCATTTTTTTTTTTTTTTTTTTTTTTTTATAATCATCAACTTCTAGGTAAGCACTTGCGCTGACTGCAGCAGCAGCAGGTCGACCGGACGTCTGCTGCAAACTCTGACGATGATATGAGGAGCGAAGAAGGGAATGCGTCTCTTCTAAGCGACTCAAACTCTGACACTTTGTGGTGAACATACAATTCGCATGCTTTCGGATGAGTTATGTGTACCATCCGTTAACACAAAAGTGGGTATAAATTCTGTGAACATGTCACAAAAATCGAACGGGTATATTAAACTGAGACCTTCGGAGAGGAGAAGGTTCAAACAAGCTTTGAGAAAAGGTAATTCTAGGGAACGTGCTCTAGAGATTGCCATTGCCAAAACCGAAAACAATGGCAAAGAGGCTAAATGAACCCGAATAACGACTGCACTCCACCGACGACGGAAGCAAAGTGTGTCCGAACATATGGATATTTCGATTGAGCTAGGAGACGAAAAGCTGAAGCCGTCTCTTGACAGCTTGCTAACAGAGGGCTAATTTACCAAAAATCTAGGAGAAATGAGGTCTGAACGTGATGTTAGTGGGGGAGGATTCATTTCCGAAACCACACATGACAAGGGGGTTTTTTCCTGTAAATCATCGGTCTAACTAGCGAAAAAATTCTCAAGCTCCTGGATGTACAAAATTCAGGCCATAGCACCAGAAAATGGAGTGCGGTAAAATGGCTAAACGAACTAAAAAGGTCATGTTGCGTACCGTGACGCTAATCTAAGGTTCATTATAAAGAGCTCAGATAAAACTTTAACTACCTCCAATACAACCAACAAGAGTAGTCTGTCAAAAAGACTACCAAAAATACCGTCAATACAGTTGCAGCTGAAGGTGATAGAGCACGTGAGCTCCCCTCAACGAGCCAACTAACAGAAGAACCAGCTTCTGCGAACAGACTTAAAAGTAAATTTGCTATACCTCTACTGAGCGGCAGAAAACGCAGCTCGTTCTGTGAAAATGAGGTGAGGCGATAACTGATCGAACCGTATACGGAACACCGCGTATAACAAATGATGCCCGAGATAGAACATCGCCTTAAGACTAAGTCAAGAACCTTGTGCTTTTGTGGGTAAAATATTTGGCTTCAACAATAATGAGCGAAAAATAGAATTTGCCTTAAGAGATTTTAGAACTAGGGTTGCTTTACTGATCTGTTTCAAAACTAAATATCTTCTCATTCCAGCGTTTAAACCAGAGATCTAGGAGTCCCTGGAGACCTAGATGTTATTCCTCCTATTTTAGATCAGGATCTGATTGAACTATATAACCGTCGCAATTTGCATCTTGTTCTTGGATGTGATGCCAACGCCCATAACATCTGGAGTAGCAGCGACAACAACAAAAGGTGTGAGTTACTTTCAAATTATATTTTTAAAAAAATTTTGCTTTTATGTTATTATCAATGCTGTAAGTATTTCTCCATACTTTTATCAAGGATTGGCATGTGTCAGATGAGGCATGCTTATGGGACCATATGCACATATCGGAGAGGGTGTAACTAGATACATGAAAAAACTCACGAACTGGAATAATTTTCAAGAAAATCTCGTTGTCAAAGCTTTCATTTCTACAGTCCATTGGTTACATACATGAGGCAGCGGATCAATTAAATAAACTCATTTTCTTGTCATTTAAATGCAGTTTCAAGCTGATACGCAATTTGGTTAAAATATGTGTACCATGGTGCAACCCTCAATGTGAAAAGATGTGTAATAATAATAATAATAATAATAATTTGTAGGGTGTAGTATAGTGCGACCTTGTGTTCTATTATGCCCCCTACTTATACCTTGGTTTGTTCCCTCTTCCAGAGCCCCCTCACAGCTTAATTCACCAGAAATTATGTTGGAGCGTTTATGCTCTGGCTTTGGTCTTGTCAAGGAAAACCTACTCAAAGCACATCATCTAGTTCAGTTTCTTTTATGAATCTGAGAAAGAGAAGTGGATCTGTGATTGGTAGATACTTTTCTTGAATTTGGTGTTTTCCCAAATATTTAAACTTTTTTTGGGTCAGAGCCTTACAGGATTCCAGTATGTGTTCTGGAGTTTATGTGAACTCATTGCAGAATCTGCAAAGACCTTCATCTGATATCCTTATGTTCTTTAGATGTTTCCTAAGTTTGCATGGCTCCGTTAGGAAACCAGTTAGGATGCGTAGGTTATTTTTGCTAAGACTGATAGATGTTTTAAGTCTTTTGAGGTTATAATCTCCTAAGAGTTTTTTGACTTGTCTCGGACCTTGGAGATCCAGAAAGGTTCTAGCACTTTTCTCCTTTTCCGATTTCCTGAATTTTTCGTGTATGAATTCATCCCGCAGAATGGTTCAGGTCCTATGAAGGGTTCTGCTGCCCCTTTTCTTGCTAGAGATTCCTCCGCCTCGTTACCAATAATGCCCACATGGCCTGGTATCCAGCAGACAGATAATCTATTTTTCTTGCCCAATTTTTTGAGTCTTTGTAGGCATTCCCATACAAGTTTGGATTTAATGACAAAGGAGTCCAGTGCTTTGATAGCTGTTTGACTATCTGACATTATTGCTATGTTACAGTTCCTGTAAATCTTTTCGAGATTGATTCGAATGCATCTTTCAATGATATTTCTGCCTGATAGGCAGAAACGTATTCATGGTGTTTCGTTCTTGGCCCGAACACTCCTGCACCAGTTCCTTCATCAGTTCTCAGTCCATATATTGTGGATTCATCGCTCCATTCTTTCTTGTTGCTGAGCTTCGTTAAGAAATTCTTTTCAAAGTTATATTTCCTAATGCTTTCATCTCTTGGAATAGCCAAGAGTGGAAGATTTCTGAGTCGTGCATCATATAGTATTCTTTCGAAATAATGCATTTTCCTTTTGCAGTTCCTTCTTTTGCTATTCTTAAAATAATTTTGTCCACCGCCTCTGAGATAATGAGGTGCCCCACACTATTTTAATATCACCTTCCAAATTCCAATAGCACCTCTATTGCAGCCGTTGGGCATGTACGAATTGCGCCGGTGATGCATATGCACGCCTTTCTTAGGTATAACATCAAATGAGGATACATCCCACAAGCCTGGAGGGAGGTAGGCGTAGTTTTTTTTATCCTCAAACCACATAAATCTAGTGAACTACCTTTATCTTATCGACCCATAAGTCTTACATCGTTTTTTATAGAAACCATGGAAATACTTATCGATTTACACATCAGAGACCTTCTCAACAGAAATTCACCTGTGCACCACATGTAACATATACTAGAAAGAAAGATTCACGGAAGGCGTTCTATTAAATCTGGTGACATAAATTATATGTGCCTTTCTAGATACTGAAGGTACCTTTGTTAATACCGAATATGCCTCCATTTCGGAAGTCATGTCCAAAAACGATTTTGATCATCCCACTAACCCTTGGGTTATAGATGGTCGTAAATCTCCGCATATTTCCGTGAATCTGAACCCTCTGTCTCAACCGTAAAAGATTATCCACAAGAAAGTGTTCTCTCACCGCTCTTGTAGTCACACTACAAATTAGCAAACTGGGCTGTCAAACAATAGGACATGCCATTGACTTAGCCATCATTGTGAAGGGTAAACACAATGATGATAAGAACCATCATAACTTACTCATGAGTAGTATGGTGGAACAAGGCAAAAGTGAAATGTGCCATACAAAAGCTGCAGTGGCTACAGAGACTTGCATGCCCTGGCATTACCGGTGGAATGAACACATGCCCCACAGCAGCTATAAAAGCCTGCATTGGTTTAACGCTATTCCAACTCTTTATAAAAAAGATTGAAATCCGCAGCACGGTCAGGCTACTACAATCAGGGAGATTAATCACTCAGATCACATAAATTATATGAATCTTCTCTCGAAAATTACCGGGCTTGACATGATCTGGGCGGCAAACGACCGCCTACCTAAGGCACTGTGCTTCCCAAGCTGAGAAGCATGGAACTTCAAAAACCCCACTTCAAACCTTTTGGTTCAAACACTAGAATTCCGCAACCAATGGGAAAAAGTCTCAGCGTATTTCAAGCGGAAATACTTGTCATTCAGGTGTTCGCAATGGTACTCTTATTATCCTCGATAAGAGAATGAAGGGCATTCCCATTTGTGTACGAGTACAAACGGACAGTTAAGCAGCTATTAAAACATCTCATTCACACCAAATCAGTCATGCACTGATCTTTCCCATAAGAACAAAGTAAAACGTTGGTGGGTACCTGGTCAAATAGATATTGACGGAAATGAAATATCTGATCTGTTCTGTAATATCCCGAATTCAGCAATAAAAAGTTGGGTGAACAAAATGTGTATATTCTATTGGGCCAACTCTTCGATAGGTTAAAAGAGCCATCGAACCATTTCACAAAAAGTCAAGATAGTTCCTACAACTCAAAAAGGATGATATCAGAAGACTGATTGGATTTCTAACCGGACACTGCCACCATCGGTATTACCTACAAAATAGGTTTTATTCAGGAAACTGAATGCCGTGTTTGCATGGAAGTCGACAAAACTGCGGAACAAATTTTATGTGAATACATGGCTTTAAGTCCTTTAAGTAGACAACACTTTCCGGGAGAAATGTTAATCCCTGGGGAAACTCTCAAAATCTCTTGGTTTCTCAATACTGATTTTGTGGTAGAAAAGATCTTTTAGATCGCAGTATCCCCGAAATTGGTGAATCAAAACCCATAAAAAAAACAACCTTTGCAGAAATTGAAGTATAGAATCTAGCATAAATACCGAAAGCCCGATGATACGTACTTTAGGTAGACACTACCTGCGCATACTCGCCATTTAGTTTAACGAGAGTATTTGGCCAAGGTATCCTAGCCATTGGTCAGACTGGCTGCCTAATTCTCAATAGTTCTTTTGAAGGGAACACTTAATAACGCAGTGCCGAGTTGTTGTAAAAATCCAATTTTATAATCCTGATTTTATACTTATTTCTCCATTAATTCCTGGCAGGATTCCCTGTCAAAGAGCAACCTTGTAGTCATGTGATATGATTTTGACAAATTTTCTGCAGTTTTTCAATTAGAGAGTATGATAAAGTGGTTTCGGGTAAACATAATTTTCCCTTCCGCACGTTAACATCCGCTTTCATCGTTCAATCGTTCCTACTATATATAAGTTCAGTAAAATAAGGCTGACCACAGCTTCGGGCTTCAGAACACCGATGTATGCTCTCCTCTGTAGTTTTCCTAGACTTTTGTGTTGGTAGTGCTTCTATAAGACTTTCCACAAGAATAGCGATCTGTATGTCAGGATGGGTCTTAACGTACTCCAGGTTAAACGTACTACTACTATTGTTGATAACTTAAAATCCCAGATGGTGCTGAACTTATTTTTCAGTTTTCAATACGTTCTTTGACATTCCAGTTTAGTTTGAAATCTTAATATAATCACACCTACCTAAGTCAATCCTCGTGCTAATTAAGAAAGTCCTAGCTCCACCAATCTCTCTGAGTTCAAAGGCTAGCATTGATTCGTTTTGTTTAGAAGACATAACTCCATTTTCGATGGATTGGCTTCTTGTGCGTAGAGTGATTGGAATTGAGGAGAATTAAGCTGACACAAAGATGGCTACATAATCAGTGCAAACCATCAAGTTGTTCATGTCTCTCATGTACATAGGCTAAGTAGAATCGAGCTTGTGATTACCAAACAATGCAACAATGAGCTTACGCCATCCTGTAATCGTTTCTTAGATCTAGGTAAGACTTTTGGATATAGTTCTGGCTTATATTCTACGAGTGTAAGAAACAGCCCATATCACCCTTACACTTAAAAAGCATCGCTAATGTAGGGCATGATATTGCCAATCGAGAACTATATCATCGCTTCATAAATATTGATTATACAATATTTCTATTTCAATCACGTTTTCCGATTAACTATATCTTGTAGGAGTTGATTTGTATCTCTAAAAATAAGTTACAAATTTCACTGGTTTCAGTTTGTACGTACTGAAGGTTATTTCAGTTTCTTTCATTCATTACTTGCCACATCCGACCAATTGACTTCAAAACAAGTCAAATAATTTATAAGGTACTCGTAGCAAATCAAATCTGGTCACAACCGGGTGTCCAGAAAATATGAAGACAATTTTTTTCCTAATACAATTAATTTACAATCAATCGAAGGCCATTCATCGGGTTCATCTATTCCAATTTATCGTTGAAATTCTGGAAGACTATTCTGATCAATCAAACGCAGTCAGAATGTCCAGAATACGGATGTGTTTTCAAAAAGTTCACGTACATGTCGTTTCACCAATAATGGACCTGAGTCATCCATTTTATTTGACTATGCCGACGAATTGGATCCTTAGGGGACATAATGATGAAGGACCTTTTGAATTTATTTATGAGCATACGACGAATATCTCATGTTCAGTGGCTGGAGAAATAAAAAAGGAAAAAAAAAGGAATGTATGATACGATGAATGTCCTGCGGGTGTTCGTCAGATGGTGACGAATTGGAATCAAAAGTTATTTTAACAGAACCAAAGACAAATCAGAAAAAAAACTTTTGTTTCTTTTTTGGTAGTTAAGAGGATGTGGTCTTTTGGATAACTATAGTGAGCATTCATAAGTTTTATAATTTTTGTCTTACAATTTAAGGGTTTGGTTCTATGAATAATGCATGCGTGTGGAAGGCCTTTATAATCCTTTCATCCTTGGGTTGATTGTTTGATATAAATTTGGTATAAGTGCTATAAGTTACAAGGGAATCAGGACTTTTAGAAATTCTTGTTAAATTCGATAAATATTAAAGATGAACTTTTGTTGCCAATTGCTTTACTGCTGCGCTAGAACTATCTTCTAATCTACTAACTCGCTAAGTTACTCAAAAATTTTTCAATTTGTTAGGGTGAGAAATATTAAGTGCGAGTCCCTGCATATGTATGGGCTCCGTTACCTGCAAATTAGCGCCCAAAATATGAAGGAATACTTTGTAGGCGATTTTTGGCGGTGCTTGGATTGTTGAATCGCCAGATTCTTCAAGCTCGAGTTCATGATATATGATGGAAATCTGTCTGCTGATCACAGGAGTCACTTGTAGAAAAGTCCCAAAAGCTAAATTAAAATTAATATAATGGAGGCAGGTGGAATAGATTCATTGCCTGCCTTCTGCTTTCTGACAAAACAGCTTATTTAACGACCTTTTTATCTAACTATTCCTGTCTGTATATAATAGTGGTTTCCAGTCTTTGAAATTCTCGACTGATCCTTGAACTGGGGGTCTGATTCGTCTCGTACTATTCTACTTCTTGGAAACATCATCCACAAAAGTGAAACAACTCTGTAAGGAGCTGGTCAGTACCCCACTTTTCATTTATCTAACTAAATAAACAGCTTTAAACTAAACAATTCGTCTTTAGAATTTTGCCTGCTTCTGATCTCTTAATGTTCTTGAACACGAAGCCAGATCAGTGTGTTCATGTCATGTAACAAGCTACTCCATGATTAGCAAATGCTTTGCAAATATTCTTATGAGGCCTTCATTTAAGCTACTCTACATATATATATACCTTCCCAAAGTGATACGATAAAGAAGCTCATTGTGCACCCAGGAATCGTCACTAGCTTGATTCCATCCCTCGGCTTATTGGTCTCTATAATCTCATTTTAAAGGGCATCGACGTAGCTAATCAGTTGATATCTGCGCATTTTCATGAAAATGTAACTTAACACCTGCACCTTTATAGGTTTCAGAAAAATCGCTCGGATGGAATTAACGACAACGTCAGGGGCGGTCTGGGAAGTGGTGATCTTATGTGAGTTTCTTTAAAGTACGAGTATTCGAGCTCAATAAGCTTGTAGCAACTCTCATACAAGTCAGGGCCTTGTGGGTTCATTTGAACTCCCTTCCCTACTCGTATTATGGACTGTACTCTGCTACTATCGCTAAAGAGCTTTTGTATCGAATATTCAGGACTATTCAGGACTGGCGGAATCTGAGTTAGTAAAGGAACATAATTCCAATAATGAAAGTACACGCCGAGGACGACAACAATTTTCTTCAATTCTCATAAAGTAAACTTGCCCTTGTCTTCTAATCGAAGATATTTGCAATCTCTAAGCTTAGCTACTTACTAAATGTGGCGCTACAGTCCGGGGTGGGCCTGAGCATTAACCCTGCAGTTCGTCGTTGTATCTCTCCACTCACCATCTATGCAAAGGGAATCAAAAGTCATCCAAAGAATTTTCCTTTTAAAACAGTCTTGCTTTTGATAGTTAAACCTATCTTTGCCGCCTTTGTTTCAATATTCGCGAAAGCGCTATTTTGTGTTGACGCGTGAGCTGTTTTGTACTATTCTTTCAGGAATGATGTTAAAGAAATGGCATGATAGCTCGTCGTCTTTTATAAATCTTTTTTTAACATCACAAGTCTCGGTGAGTTCTTTACTGACCTTGATGGGCAGCGTGCGTTCTCTATCGTCATCCTGCACAAGCGGATGAGATCTTGTCCAAGAGCTCGTAGAAGGCTAATGTTGTTGATTCTATCCTTAATACTGATTGTTACTAGGCCCTCCATAATATGCCGGAAACTGAAGGCTGCTTCTAATAACGAATGCGCATCCAAATAGACGCTGCTTTTGCTGTCGATAACGATGGCCGTAGTAGATGGCACAGCTTTTTGTCCCATCCCAATGCATTTCTTGTATGGCGGTAATATCAGTTTTGCAGAAATCCATCCTCCGCTAATTGTTTAGTGCACGTGGTCATTGAGGGACCCAACATTCCACGTGCATATCCGGAGTTTGTTTTTTCGTTTACAGGGGTTTATAACAGACTAGATTCATCTGAATCCGAATGGATGGATTATTTTTTCCATGGACGGGCGATTACCTCTGCGGCAAAACTCCCAACCTGGAGGGCCAGGTCCATTGTAGATTCTTCTAGGAAGAGAAAATGGTTAGACCTGCTATCATCTCTTTTCCAAGACTCGGAAATCCTTATCGGCCTGATATCCAAATATGTCGGAGTAGCCCAGATAAGGTTTGATTTGTTTCATTCCGGAATTTTACTTTAACATTGAATCGATCTGCTAGCGAATTCTTCTGCTATCCCGTTTATAGTGCTGCTATTTTGTCTGCTTGTCAGCATTCGCGCTTATAAGTTTGACACCCATGCAGCCGACGCAGACCATTTTATAGACTGGTAAAAGCAGTAATGCATTTTCGTGAACATTTTTTCCACCAAATAACCCAGGCATGGGATATAATTGACTTTATCGTTGACCTGTAGAGCCAAGCACCTTACCCGTTGACAAGCCCCATATCTTGTTAAAATCTATATTACGCTGTCAAGAGGCCGCCTTGGAGGCTTTCAGCATAGACTGTTTGTTATCATATTACCCAATTACTTAGCTTCGTGGGAGAATTGGATGGTGATGCCTTTAACCTGAGTTTAAAAAAGATTGACTGAAAGCTCATTTCTAGTGGACCAATCATCAATCACTTGTATAGCTACCTGCCCTTTATAGTACAGTACAGCTTTTTCATATACATATGCTTGAGCAGACACGTAAGATATATTGAGAAAATTAAGCAGTAATTCGACCAATATGAATTATACAGTGGATACAGGGGACAACTCCAGCATATCTCTACCATCATAAACTGACCGCAGTTAGTTTCCTTTATACCACCACTTCTTCTATCTACAAAACTAGTGATTCGTCTACGCCGTCTTGTCTGGTTAAGTTATAAAGGATGTTCCAAAATGCACCCAAGATTTGGGTGCAACACTTTCGTCAACGAAAAAAAAAAAAAGACAGCGCGACAGATAACAGTTCAACGTTATTCAAAATAAGGCGCTACAGAAAAGAACAACGCGTTTTCATTTTTGAGCTATATTTTCCAAATAATGAAGGTTTGTCAGCTACAGCTCGAAATTTTCGTACATAATATGGTCAGATTAGTGACTCTTCTTCATCAACGTGTCACTATTTGGTGCGGCTTTTGAGCTGGAGGGATAATCGAACAGTTCTTCTTTGAAAATGCGGCTGTCAGGTAATAATAGTTAATGGTGCCGCTATCGCGACCTGGTAATCCAGTTTTTTAGTACTTCAACTGGTACTTTAAACTGGTGGTTTAAACAAGACGATGTTACATGCTGTACAGATGTACTCATTTCCTGTTCGTCTAATTTCCCATTTTCTGATTTAACGTCATTGAGCTTTTTTCTTTTGGGATTATTTGAAGAACCGACGACCACTCACGTTTTGAAGGAGCAAATAGAGCACTGTAACGAAATTCAGCCACATTTATGCAAAATTGTTATGGAAAATTTCGACAAAAAAGTGCACCGCCATCAGGTTGCATGTACTAGGTGCACGTGCTAGTACTATACTCACCAATAAGTGAATTCAAAACTCCATCGAAGTTGACTCAGATACGACTGTGTATGGTAATACGAAAGCATTGTATTATAAGGAATTAGTCTGCCAAAGGAGATGTCAATACAAAAGGCATTGACTATAATTTTTTTTTTAGACACAAGTTTATCTTCAGTTGAATAAGGGTAAATAAGTCACACACTTCTTTCTCAGAAGATGAAGTTAAAATTGTGCCGTATATTTTATGTATAACTGAACATTTCCGTATCCAATAATAAGTTTGACATTTGTTGAATAAAGTTATTTTCCAGTGTAGGTAAGCACTAATTCTCGAAGATACGAAATTCACAAAAACGAAGTTGTAAACTTTTCGAGAAAGAGGCAAATAACAATAATTATGTTAGATATCCGTATGTTGCCGTAAATTCCCAAGTTCAGAGAAAAAGAGACAGCCTCCACATCATAACTTGAGTTCTACCTACATTACTACTTGACCTAGTGAAACAGCACCATGCAAATTCTGGAGTTCGTTCCCAGCAAAGCCCACTTAGTGTAATTCTTATCTGAATACCATAAACACAACTCACTGGGAAGCAAACCTTTAACGACCAACGTCCGACAAAACGTACAAGTATACACATGTGCATGCACATACTCGTACAACAGATTTATCTTAATTAACGCAGTAGCTAATGGATCTACATGGACACATAACGTCAGCACGAGTCCTTTAACTTTTCTAGTAAAAGTGTTGTTATTTTATTTTATTTTTTTGTTTTTTGTTTTTGTTTTGCGTTCCTAAATACTTTGATCCTTCTGACAACACGTTTACAGTGTTGTTTCCTAATACTCAACTAATTTATATGGAAACACTGACTTCATGCATGGATACGGCTTCAGAATATAAGAAATTTCCCTCCTTATCTATGTTCGTGTGTTGCTGATAGAAAACTGGGGCATAATTTAAGTTTCATTGAAATGCATCCAGCTCCTTGATTTATTAAAGATTAATATCCTAACCCATGCAGGTGTATTCATGTACTGATATAGCCATAGCGTGTCCTCTCCCATTTAAGTGGATTGGTGTTAGGTAATGGACATTTAACATAGATTTTTGAATAAAATCACTTCTGGGCATGCACAAAGATATCGAATTTCGTTATAGTACTATAATGTTAAGAATCTCAAATATTTGAAACTTAGATTTGCAAGTATAAATAAGGACAGACTGTAAATCTGTTGCTAAGATATGCGACACTGAAAGGATAACATTTCAGTGATTCCTCCCCATAACATTGAAAGATATATGTAGTTTCACAATGAAAGTATTTGAAGCTGACATTGAATCTAGATTAAGTTAGAAGGGCGGGTTGAATTAAGACGGATTTTTATGTTACTTAATACTATAGAATACGATATCTAAAACCTATAAGCAGTATCTTAAGTACGAAGTAAAAATTGCAATCGGTGATATAAAACGGTGAAACGGACTTATTTGGACAGACTTTTCAAGTAGACGGAACATCGTAGTTGCAAATACACGTTTCCAATGCCCACATGGTGGTCTGACGATAAGTCAAGATGATCACATTGCGGTAAACGAAAGACACGTATCCGGTATTTTACTGCTGCACGTCTGCACATTTCGAGGTTCCAACATTGAATCGGAGCATTACCGATTAGTTGCCAAAGTACAAAAAAGTACCAGGAAACTGCTGTCTGTGAGGAACTTTTGCCTTCAGTGTCTTCAGTTTTCATTGACAACGCTGCCAGGAGACCATCAGAAATGCCGCCTCTGATGTACTTAGTTTTACAAGATGGAGGCGCACTGTGCAACACTGCACCCGAGGATGTGAGACTAATTTTCACATGCTGCCGACACGTACCAGCGAAGAAGAAAATCGAACACAATCTTCTACAGCGAAAAATAGGGAATTCGAAAAACGCAAAGTTAAAGGTTCGCAAATATTATCAGAAGTAATGAGCACAATTAAAAATTGTCACTCTAGTTAAAATTAATATAAGAATGTGTATATACGTATACGTATATATGTAGATATAGAAAAAATAATCAGAAAGTAGAGGAAAGTTCAAGGCTTCATTAAAATATATAAATACTAAGGGTGACCAGGTAAGAACGATACGGAAGAAAAAATTAAATACAACAACATCGGTGTGAGATATAAAATTGATTCTGGCTTTGTTTGGAAGCTACGTTCATATGATTATGTATGAAATAGCACATCATTTAAATGGTCGCTTTGTTCCGGCAATAGTGTGTCGAATGTTGGCCTCGAGTTCGTTCAAAGTGGTTGGCTTGTTAGCGTAGACTAAGGACTTGACATAGCCCCAGAGAAAATAGTCGAGTGGTGTAAAATTGCAAGATCGCTACGACTAATTGATGAACGTTAGCCGTGAGATGACCCAGTTGCGAAATTTAGCATTCACAACTTCGAACGTTGCGTCTCTTGTGTGGTATATAGCGCCTTCTTGTTGGAATCACAACTCAGAAATATCGATGTTGTTGAGCTCTGACCACAGAAGGTCAGTTAACATCGCTTTCTCATTTCCTCATGGCAGAAACCGCACCAATCAGTCAATACATGTAAATGCATTGATGCTTGGCCTAACACTTGTGGCCTATGTTCGCTCCAATAACGGAAATTCCGTATCCAGTATTTAAAGCGCCCAATTAGCGAACTCACCGTCTTTGGTCGTCTAGAGTTAATTCTTGCGTCAGCACAATCTTTTACGGATGTAGGCCCAAATCCAACCCCAAAATAAGCCAGGTTGATTGTGTGATGATACCCAATTCAGCTGATTGGCGCCGAATCGACATTTTTGGGTCTTCTTCAAAACTTCAATCATGGTGGCAAGATTGTTCAAAACGTCCACCCAATTTTTGGTCTATTGTGAAAATAAATGAGAAAAAAATGCACAAACTTTGGTGTATAAACACAACGTTATGAACCTAGCTTAGCTATGGTAAACAAACAGTGATTTTGGCGTCATATACTTTTCGTTGTGTAAAAATGTCTGATTTTATACCAAATAGTCGTCGTTTGGGGGAAGTATTATTTTTTTTTTTAATTCGAAGTAAACGGAGACTGAAGCGTATCGAGAGCGCCATAAAGTTTACGAAGTTGCTGCTCTAAGTGAAACAACGTCCCGTGATTGGCTTCGTCGCTTCAAAGACGGTGATTTCGATTTTGAAGATCGTCGGCATAAAGGAAGGTCAAAATCCTTCTAAGACGCTGAATTGGAGGCATTGCTTGATGAGAATCTATGCCATTGCATGCGTTGGGAATGATTCAAAAACAATGAACTTGGGTTCCTTATGTAAACAATAACTGTTCCAACGGCAAAAAAGGAAGGGTTCTCAAGCAGAGGCATGAAAAAGTTATTCTACAGCATGACAACATTCGGTCTCACATTGAAAAAACCGTTAAAACCTGGAAACGCTCAAATGAGAAGTCCTACCGCACCCGCCATATTCCCCAGATATTGCGCCGAATGATTATTACTTATTCCGTTCTATGGCACATGGTCTGGCTGATCAGCAGTTCCGCTTGTATGAGGACATCAAAAAATGGCTTGATTAGCCTCAAAAGGTAAACACTTTACCGTAACAGTATTCGAGCTTTGCTAAAAAGATGGGAAAAAGTTGTAGCTAGCGATACAACTTTAGCAAATACATACTTTAAATGATTCATTTGTAACCATACAGGGTATGCCGAAAGAACAGTATATGAGAACTTTTTCTTTTTCCTTTAAAGTCTTACTTTAAAATTTTATGTTACGTTAATGGTAGGCCCACAGTTCCGTGTTGACAAAACGGAAGGGTTAACGGGTCGCGCAGTTTTAGAAAATAACAGTCTCACGAATGGTTTTAAATCACAAGCGGGAACAAGGCTTACGGTCGACGTTCTTATTCTAAATACAAAAATATTTTTGAAAAATGGGTGCTTATCTTGTTTGAGGTTTTCCTGCCAATGCGGGGTCGGTCTCTAGCCGTAGTTGCGTCTGACGGCGGAGGGTAGGGCGTGTAGGCCGCAATCACTTCTTCGTAGTCCTTTCGTTCGGTGTTGTAGTTGTGTGCTTAGTTTTTATAGTACGTTGTTGTGTTTCTCGTCCTCGGTTAGCTTCAATAATTTTGTTGTTCGTGTTCTCGTCCTCGTTCTTGTTCTCGTTCTTTATTTTTTTTTTTTTTTTTGCTTGTTCTGTTTGGACTTTCCTTTTTTGGCTTTTGCAGCTAAGACGATAAGGTATTGAATGAGCTTACCGTGTTTTTGGCCATCGCCGCCTTTCATACACACACGCACAGTCGGTTCCGTTAGCTTAGCTGTTAGAACAAAGGGAATCACATCCAGAGTTCCAACAGCTTCTCACCGAATCCTCAGCCAATCATACAAAACGGTGTTCTTCGTTTGTGGGTGATGTTTGTTAGTTCTGTTTGTTTTGTCGTCCAGGCGAGTGCTTTGGTTGGAAGCTAGACCCCTGCAAAGAAACCAAAGCTATTAGATTGAGAGCTACAATTGGGACCGCCTAATAGAGACGAAAACTTATTTTACTAAGGGTACAATGGGGGCCCGCAAAAAACCTTCTTGCAGATATAACATATGGGACAAGAGAACGACCGCTGAGGATTATGGGCTTTGCTTTAACATTATGTTTTGAAATTTCTTGAGGGGTAGGGGAATCTTTACATGTTTTTTTGCAAACAATGTGAGTGTAGGTTGGGTTCGTAAACCGTCCGTCCTCTACAGTCTACATGCCTGGAGCGATAGGCCGAAAGAGGGAACTGGATTCGCTGAATCCCACCTGTACCGTAGATCATGACGGTAAGGAAGAAAAGAGGGAGAAGAAAAGAAAAGAAAAGACAACAGATGGACAAGGTAGTAAAGAATTATTGGGGATTGATTTGTACGCAACAATATAAAGAGCCCAATCGAAATTTGAATTAAAAGTTAATAAAATTGTAAATAAGTACATTACAAATACAAACAGGTAAAGTTAGTTAGAGTTACTAATTGAAGATTTGTCGTTGAGGGGATTTTTATTTCAGCGTCGTTCTTATTTTTCTTTACAAACATTTCAGCGGAGAATAGTAAACCTTCTCGACGCAGCTGTAGGGCATGACGAATTTAGAAAGTCCTTGTGAAAAACCGCTTCTGCGGAATGTTGAACTGTGAAGTACCGGTATCACGAAGGTATACCATACAACAACACTGCGAAAACGACCTGACGAAAACAAAGTGAGGGTAGTTATATTCAAATCTAAATCCAACAAATTTTCTAGATCAGACCCACCGAGCTATTTAAAACTGAAAGAAATGATCTGGTTATGAGTATGCATCAGTTCATATGTACAATTTGGTCCGAGGAACGCAAATCCTCTGAATGGAATCTGAGCATCGTTTGACTGGTTCTGATGAAAAGAGACGATTGAACTGCGTCAAATATAAGGGCAAACATAAACCGATCCTCAGCAACCTGATAATTCCATATCATCGTAATGCGATACAATACAACAAACATCAAAACGGAAATGGATTCTATTCTGGGAGAGTCTACTCCTTCGTTTACAACAATTAAATATTGGGTGGCAGAATTTAAGCTAGGCCGTACAGGCTACCAAGACGAACATCACATTGGTCGACCAAATGAGATAAGTTCACCTTTTACTGTGGATTTTTATAAATCTTATCTCGAGTCCATCTAACCTGGTAGGTAGGGTAGGGTGGACAGGTAGGGTTCGTTTGGAGCTCTCTTCCACGAAGCAAATTTTAATAGTAGTAGCGACTTAACCATGCAATAAGGCGTAGATGTTTTGTGAATTAGAAAATGCTGACGAATTAAGCTTTTGTTGTGTGGATGGAGGTAAACGGAGAATCCTGCTCCCTACTCTTAAGCCAAACGTTAATCGATTCTCTGAGGAATATTGGATATTTGAACAACAGGCACAGTTTTCCTTTTCCACTATTTAAGGTAAATGAGGATGGCTCAATACGATCTCCCCACTGACCTACACAAATTTTAAATCCATACCTTTGTATAACTTATATGATTTCTGTGATTCATACGCTTCCTTCGTAGAAAGGATT
Organism: Volucella inanis; assembly: GCA_907269105.1. Classification (NCBI taxonomy): domain Eukaryota; kingdom Metazoa; phylum Arthropoda; class Insecta; order Diptera; family Syrphidae; genus Volucella; species Volucella inanis. The sequence goes on along the minus strand of OU026157.1, from coordinate 71,857,229 downwards.
AAATATATTTTCTTCCAAATTCCATTGGAAGGGATTCTTTGAATAAATAGTTTCACCCCAGCTGTTTGGATATTCAGAACTAGCAACAGTTTCGCATGGATATTATATTTCCATCAAATGTCGTGTATGGAATAAATTTTTGCCAAAAGGCAGATCAATCTAATAACTTCCTCAAAGTTGTAGCTATCATTAGTAATGGTTAGTTCTAGACGGTGACGGTGACATTATAAATTTTAATGTATTCATGGGCAATATTAGGAAGAATACATTGAAGGAGCATAAGGGCAGGCAAGATGTACTTTAGGCAATTTCTTAAAACACAATCGGTGTATTGAGCTCATTGATCCCTCTTTTGTTCCAGGTCGGGATGAGTTGGCTTTCTTTTACTGCGTTCTTCCGCTGCGAAGGATTTGTAGATCATTCGTACAATAGTAAAGCTAAATGAAATCTCCATAACCACGGAGTCAAAAGTCAGGCAGAAAATCTTTCGAGCAAAGCAGACTAGAGAGCTTTTATCCAGTACGTAGGGTGTCCATACTTTCCGTCGCAAAGCAGGAGAGGAATGATAAGGGTATTGTATGTATTCTTTTCCTTCTCAATGGATAAAAACAGCGAATGGAAGGACCTACTTCTCGTTAAACTCAGTGATTATGGCATTTTTTGATTGCAGAACCTTGATAGATAAATTATTTTATCATTTTGAATCGATTAAGAGGTGAAGGGTATCGTTTTGATATTCTTTTTTAAAATTGGTTGCAGGTAGAAAATTTGACTGATGTCGTAATTACACAGTTAGAAACCTCACTGATATGGACCTAGAAGTGTTATAGACCTAATTCGGCAAAAAATATCGTGTATGCGATGCTATAATTGGTACAGTACATGGGATCAGGTAAGGCTTGGCAGACAATGCTTGAATTTCATTCATTGGGCAGGCGTTTATTCAACCACATTTTGCAGGTTGCAACATAAGATACGAGCACTTATGTCGCAGTGAGTTCGCCGACTACTTCGCAGGAGAGTCCGGGTTCAATACTAATCAGGCACTGAAAATCGGATAAAGTATCTAATTTTATTTTCTGTCTATGAAAAAGTTTTTCACTTTCCCACCAGATTCCAGGTATGGTCTTCTTACTTCGATGTTTATTACATTTGAGCATAATGACGAAACCGCGGAATACTTTGAGTATCTGACTTAGTTCTGAATCAGGCCGGAGCCTCCAAACTCTGATGTTTAACTGATACTGAGCGTCATATTACATAAACTACAATTTTCAATTTCAAGATTCTTTTACAGAAATTAATTTGTCACCGATGGACTCGTGTGCTCGAATTTGAAATATTTTCTATTTTTTAATTGAATGACTTCCGATTGCATCTGCTGGCACCCATACCATCCGTGAGAGTAGATGAGTGGATACCTATTACCTACTACCTTAAATTACTGTGACAACAATTTACTCTCGCCGTTAGATTCAATTTAATCGATTGACCATCAACCCAGATTCGATTGCCATTACGATTAAATTTTTCACAAATCTTTGCAGTATCTCCCCATTAACTTCGAGACTCCTTCACACATTCCACTTTTAAGTTGAAGCAATCCAAAAATCTCAGAAGTTCTCATATCTACACGTGCACTCAAATAAAAGGATAACAAACAAGACACTCGACAATTTTACTCTCCAAACAAACATCCAAGTAGCTGCGAATACCAGAAAAAGTTCTTCAAAAACATACCCACGCAAAAGGTCTTCGTACATAAGTATGTGTGTACGAGTACATCGATTTCTGAAGGAAAACTTTTCAAAACAACTTTTTCAACTATTCGAAAAAAAAAGAATAGTTTCTCCTGCTCTTCCTGACTTTTATCATATGATCTGACACAGGGACCTTTGATTGGGTCCTGTACTTGTGATACGTTGCCGACTACCCTCTCTAGCTAGAGTTACTCGTATGACAATCGAATGTGCATACGTGCAGTATAGAAATCCGCTCGTCAGCAAATTGAAATACTACGAGTAATAAGAAGTTTCGTCGAAGTACTTGTGCGTGAAATTAAATTAACAGCTGTCAATTTGAATAAGAAAAGTCAGACTTAGAATCGGCTACAGGGGGATAGAGTGAAATATGTTTTCGAAATACGAATATGGGGCAGTTGGGCTTTCTGCCTTGTACGAGTATTGTGTGCCGTGTGCTTTGGCGTCTGTGATATTATTTATTGGCTTTGCTTGGCATCTTCTGTCACACATAAATGAATGATATCAAATCGTTCGTACGTACAGATACAATCCTTGTGTAAATTCTTGCTGCATGAATAAAACCACAGCTCTTCTCAGTGAGCTGTATTAAGAACCTCACGAGTTTCTCGTGAGCATGGATTCTCAGCTGCAAATGTAAATGTTGAAATGTTTCAGGAGGAATACAGTATGTTGCACACAGCACATCTACTGGATAAGTTGTGTAGGATAAAGGGCTGAATTTTGAAGTACAATATGTCAAGATGTCCCTTCACTCATTTTTCATACCAATCACAGGATACTCAGGCGATTCCTCCTTTCGTCTATATTTTCTGAAATCTATTGCAATTTACATGCAGAAGACTTGTTGAAGGGTTAGTAAGGGTATTCGAATTCGTCATATCATTTTTAGCTGGTTACCTATAATGAAAGTTTAAGACCACTCTGCGTCTTAAGAAATGGTTCCATACTAACGACCAAGCGAAACGTTCGTATAATGTTTGAATCTTGAATATTTAAGACCCCTCCAGCCAAAGAACTACGCTGTTTACAGATATCGCCCTCATCTAAGAAAAATGAAGAAAAGATAAAAATTTACTGTATATACTCGTACTGCAATGATTGTAAGGGGATGAGAGCAGTTTTTTTTTTAATGTGGATTTTGGTGAAAGTAGCAGATTAATTCAAGAAATCTTGAGCTTTCAACATCAGAGCTAGCAATTTGTAATAATCCACATTAAGATTAAATTCGCCAACTTATATACTTTTTTTCTTTTTCTGATGGAACAGAGCACACAGAAAAAGAACTAGTCCATTGTACTCTTTGTAAGTTCCTTTAAATGATATCTTTCAGTCTTAAGAAGAAAGTCATAATTTTCCTACCGTAGGTACCAGCAACCACCACGCCAGAGCCGAGTACCTGCAGACTGATGCGAACGTAAGCCGGACATTCACAGAGATAGTGCTCCACAGTGTCGTCATTACTTTCACAGCAAGCATCGCAGACTCAACTGTCAATGGAAGCCTTAACCGAGAACGCAGGCAGACCCAACGTAATTCGGGTACTAAATTATTCTCCTCTGAACCTTTCCAGGCAAGTTCATCGACGATTTCATTTCCGTGGTCCTATTGTGAACTAGCTGGGAAGCCATAAGAGAATTTAGCGCAGCTTAGCTCTCGCTACAGATGGAAATGCTTCGCATCGCAATGTAGTTCGGATTGCATTTGAATTGCGTAAATCTCCGCTTGGAAGAGAGATGCAAGCTATTTTCCTAACATGAAGTGAAATCTAATCTTGTCATCCTACAGAAAGGCACCTACGCAACATCCTATGTTAGTCTTGGAGCCGTCCGTGAAGACCAGAGTGCGTTCCTTTTCTGGTTTAGATTCTGGCCGAAACCAGTCGCAGACACAGAGAATGTCAATTTTAATTTTTTCCGCAACAGAAGTTCTGGTGTCGATACATCGGACGGCATGTCCATAAGACCAGAGTCATAAGACAGCCGGCGCATAAGGTAATCAAAGTTCCAGTGCGGTCTGTACCAAAGACCATTTCTTTTTTAACAGAAGATGGCTTTGATAATGCAGCCCATGATATGCATTTCAATGGGAGGGAGATACATCAATGCGTCTAGAACGTAGCCAGGAGTGCTAGGGAGAGCCCCCATGCATCCGAGACAAATGTTTCTTTGGAGTTTGGTAAAAGCACCATTTGCCGTGTGCTTATCTCACCAGCCAACCGACGCATAGGATATAATTGGCCATATCATAGCCGTTTGGGTAGAAAGGACTCTTTTCGGTGACAGGCTCCATGTCTTGCTGATAAATCCTCTGCACTGCCAGAAGGCCGACAGCGCCTTAGAGGTTCTTGACGTAACATGTTTAGTCCAGATAAGTATGTTATCCAGTATGACACCCAAATACTTAGCTTCTTTGGAGAATTGGATTGTGATGCTTCTAAGCACCTCAGTTTTGAGGGGGCTGCCTGCGCTTTAGAGCAGACAGTCGCTAGAGACGATCTAACAGACAGTGCAGGTACATTACATGATCCTTTTCATGTGAAATGTATTCTTATTCACTAATATTTTATTGAGCATAAAAAAAGCGAATGTACAGAAGGTACATACGTATATATATATGTTATTCTACAATTTTCAGTTTTTTTTTTAAAGGAAATGTGGTGTGTGCGATCGCGATGATGACCAGACAAAGACTGTCACGAGGACAAATATGTGCAATTGTGCAAGCTTAAACTATCAACGCTTAACTTATCTGATGCAAAACAATCTGCATCAGATGTATTGTATGTTTATGTGTGAATCAAACTTGTTACGGTTAGCGTGGCGTGATATCTCGAAATTCTGAAAACGCTGCAAGTGTACGTTCTATCAAGGAACCTTGCGATCTGAAGGATTGCTTATTAGCTGGACATGTCACTAAAACACGTGGTGAGGGTACCGCTCAGATTTTGAACAGCTTCCTCTAGCTTTTGTCTTGTCCTGAGCTTAGGGGAGCACTACTTGTCGAGCTCTTAATTAAATTGTGTCAAGTTTTTTATGCGGATTCCTCCTGTTCAACAAAGTTGAAACCTTGCATCCTGTTCTGAGTTCGATGTATCTATGGTCTGACGTCGAGATCTTCAATAGTATTTTCCAGCCAGTAGTAGCAGAGAGAATAAGATTCGCCTGTCCAGCAAGCAGATTGGCCATGTATTAAGAGCTGACAGCTGGAATGTCATTGTAAATGAGTGTTGGGTTGGAGTATAGGGCAGTATTCCTGTATTGTCAGTTTGACAATGACAATGACAGATTCCGCAACAACGAAGAGCTGCTGTAAGAAAATTTCCGGTTAAACGTCACAATACCAGCAACTTTGTCGATCACATAGCCCTCAGTCTTCCGATAAGTTCTAAGCAGGCAGCATCGAGCATTGAAGATGGATGGCAACAATGCCCAGAAGAAGAAATGGCGCAACTAATGTGCTAAGCTTCATCTGCCGAAACCTTGGTTTGAGTGCTGGGCATGTACCAAAACATCTTGCATACGAAGCGGTAATGTACAAAAGAATGAGAGCTGTTCATATTTTCTAAGAACACAAAAAGAAAGAAAAAACATTGGTTTCTATGGAGAAAAAGGGGCATTAGGAACGTGTGATGAAGGAAAAAGACTGGTGTTTAAATGTTCGAACCTTGCAAAGAAATTTCATAGTAGATTAACATTCCTGTGAAGGGTATGGAAAACTGGTTCTGCAGACGTCACTCATCATTCAATCTGTGTTAAGAAAACCCATATTTTCGTTCATATGATAAGGATATTTAATGCAGCGGCACCTAATCCCTTTCAAAAATATGGTCGGAAAGAATTTAACATCTTTTGGAAAACTCATCATAATGTGTAGAATAATGACGAAGGCAGCGGTTGGAACCCATTTATGTGGGAAGCTATTTTGATAATAGAATAGTGATTTGGACAAGGCAGCGTGGTGAAATTTGGCTTCCTTGATGTCAATTTTTATTTTAATTTTTTTAGAATTCTGTAAAACTATACGATGGCATTGACATTTTCGGCAGATCACTGGTGCATTTGTAAGTACTGGTTGTTCTTTGATGTTTGTTGGAGAAGGAGATAATACAGCAAGATTTACGAACTATTTAGACCTGTAGTACATATAATGCAAATTGATATCAAAACCTCTGCTCCAAAGACATTTCGATTTCTATTTTGATGGTTAACGTCTCTTATAATTTCTTTGACTGACGCTTGTATATAAGACTGTCCCGACAAATAAATCTGTTCACCGTAATATCCTCAATCAGAGGATATTGACAGCTTTTGATTCCCACATCATCACAATGTGAAATCATGGTTTGGAACATGTGCATCTCGCGCTTTACTTTTCATTTACTTCACTCATCGATCCCCCAGAGAATTCCTTTCAACACAGAAATTTGTCAGAGAAAAAAAAGAGTGCATCGCCAAAGGATATCCACTAGTGAATTGTATTTATCTGTATATAAGTTAGCTCTTCAAAAAAAGATGAGAAAAATTAAATTAAATGTATTTCAAAGAATCAGGAAACCTTAAAGTATTTCGAATCTCCTATGGAAAAGGATAAAGTAACATTTAACACAAAATTTAAATCTTCGAATATGTTTCCACAATCAGAAGTGTGAAGACAATCCGTAGCTACGTGGCTACAGTAAGTTGGTTTTTGTGGTAACTATTTATAGCATAAAACTTTTGAGATTATTTTTCTTGAGACAGAACCTGCTCCATCCCCCAAAAAGATAACATTTAAATTTTTTAACATCACTAGCATTAGTAAGAATAGATAGAAGGAGTAAATAGAAGGGTAGATAAAAAGGACAAAAATGATTTGTTATATTTGCATTTGTTTTATGGCAATTAAAAATTCCGGATTGGTAAGAAGATAGTTACACAGTACAAAGTACGGTTACCAACCGCATATATGGTATTAAAGTTTCGACGCACCCACCACGTGTTTTTGTTTTTATTTTTATTTTTCTTTACGAATTTATCCATTTCCACAGTTTTCGTTGCAAAGTTAAACTCAAGGAAAAGTGTCTCTCAAGTGGCTGGGAAAGTTTGCCGACATCAAATTTGATAGGGAAACGCTCAAAGGAAAATTTAAATAAAAAAGAAACAGGATTCGTATTTGAGGTAGGCGACGAAGACCTTTTTAAAAAAGTATTTGCATTCATTCCAAGTGAGACAGAGACTGAATTATTATTTCGAAATGCGAGTTGGGAATTGTAATTTAAGCGCTGCTGTTTTAAATCGAAAAGTTGCTCGATGCTAGAAGAAAAAGTTACAAAGTTGAACAATGTTCTAAAAAGTTGATGATATGATGACCCCCTTTGTATGTGCAAAACAAATATTTACTTCGCTAAACCTACATTTTAAATTGCTGAAAAGAGTTCCATTCGCATTGTGAAAGAAAATTCAATTTTTTTTTTTTATACTGGAAAATAAGTTAAGAAGTGAAAGCTACTCTCTTAGTTTAAGAGTGAACACAACACCCTTGCAGTTAGAAGGAGGACAACAAAAATGTTGCTAAGTCACTTTTTTCATTTAACTTTATTGGTTCTGTCAACCTTTTCTGTTTTTGTGTATTTTTCACACCTTCACTTTTTGAACGTTAAAAAAGATTAAAGTAGAGAAATTTCTATTAAGATATTTCAGGCCCGGGTCAACCCTGGACAGACTAATTAAGGCTTATTGCAAGCATATTCTTAAAACTAACAATTTCACTTAAAATTAAAGACAAAAACTTAAGGAAAAGGAAAAGGAAAATTAGGACGTGAGGCATAAGTGGAAATAAAAATGTTCTTGAGAGAAAGCTTACTGAGGTGGTAGTTGAAGAGAGGCAAAATATTTATAACTTCAGTCTAGACACTGGCTCCAGATGTCCGTAATTTTTTCTGTGAAGACTGAGCCGGAAAAGTGGCGTGGATTTGTGTTAAAAGAGAAATAAGTTGAAGTAAAGAAGGGCAATCAATACTATTAACTAAAATTTGAAGAATTAAGAGAATATTGGACACTTTTCGATGTTTAGAAAGAGGTTGTAAAATTATAATTTTCAGCCGATCAGTGTATGGTGGTAAATTTTGGCAATCGTTCCAGGGAAGACCATGTAAAGCAAATCATAAAATCCTGATTTGAACAGTTTCTATCCGGAGAATGTGAGTTGTGTAGTAGGGTGTCCAAACTTGGCTTGCATATTCAAGAAGAGGCCTAACAAAGGCTATGTAAAGGGATTTGATAACACAAGGATTGGAAAATTCCTTATACCAGCGCTTGGTGAAGTCGAGGGCAGAGTTGGCCCATTTTTTTTATTATTGTATTGGGTATATATTTTAATTCGTGCAGTTTTTTTTTTCAAAATTTGAACGTTTATTTAAGAAAAACATCTACAATAGTATTATTCAAAGTATTGCCCATCTGAAGCTATGACTTTTTCCCATCTTTCTGGCAATTTGTGGATCCCATCTCAAAAGAACTGCGCCGGCTTGGCAGCCAAGAATGAATCAAGCCAATTTTTGATATTCTGATCTGATGTGAACCGTATTTCAGTGAGGGCGTTCTGCATCGACCGGAACAAATGGTAGTTAGAAGGGGCAAGGTCTGATCTATAAGGCGGGTGGTTGCACCAGGTTTTAGCAGCTCATAATAAAGCACACCCATCTGATCCCACCAAATACAGAGCATTACCTTCGCGCCATGGATATTCGGCTTTGCCGTTGATTTAGCTGGCTGGCCGGGTTTCAGATATGATTTTTTGCGTTTGGGGTTGTCGTAATGGATCCATTTTTCATCACCAGTAACAATCCGATGCAAAAATGACTTCCTTTTATGGCGTTCCAGCAGCATTTCGGACATGCAAAACCGCCTTTCGACGTCTCTTTTCGCTTGAGTTCATATGGAATCCAATCGCCTTGCTTTTGAATATACCCAGCTGCTTTTAAATGTTTTGAAATGGCTGCTTGAGTTACACTCAAAGATTTTCCGAGCTCTTATTGTGTTTGGCAACAATCTTCATAACGTAATGCTTCCAGTTCTTCATATTCAAACTTTTTTGGCTGCCCAGGACGTTCATCGTCTTCCAAGCCAAAATCACCACTTTTAAATCGTGCAAATCACTTTTGGCACGTTCGCTCAGCTAGCGCATGTTCACCATAAGCTTCCACCAAAATACGATGACTTTCGGCAGCAGTTTTCTTCATATTAAAGTAATGAAGAGAACTCCCCGCAAAAACACTTTTTCAGGCACAAAGTTCGACATATTTGAGTGAAAAAAATTTATTGTTGTTTACGCTTCAAATGAATGACAAATACTGAAATGACGTACAATGACAGTATGAATAATAACAATGGAATAATACAAGTTACGCCATCTCTTAGCAATATATTATGGAAATTGAGTTCCTTATTACAGATAACTCCTAAGTCACACAATTCATTTACTAAGGGAACAGGCAGATTAAATATTAGATAGCAGCGAGGTGAAGTAAGAGAACGTTTATGGGTATAAGGTATAGCCTTACATTTATTGATGTTAAGCTCACGGACATCAAGTACAAAACCTGTCTAAATCTTTCTGCAGTGGAAGCCTTTCTAAGGAGGATGATATATATGTAAAGATTTTCATATCACCTGCGTAAACAGATATGTATGAATGATGCAATCAACATCATTAATGGTCATAATAAATAATAAAGAGCCAACGCGGCTGCCTTAAGGAAAACCAGAATAGGTTTTAATTGGGTTAGAAACTATGGTCCTATATAGAACATAGTAATGTCGATCACTTAAATAGGATTGAACCCATGTTATAAAGTTTAGTTGGAAACCAAGAGCCTTTAATTTTAGAAGGATTATATCATGAGAAATTCTATCAAAATCTTTGCTGAAATCGATCACGTCAACTTCCTTTCCAGATTCTAGTGCACATAAAGTGCTTGTAGATCTATCTTTGAGGAATCCGTGCTGGTTTTGGGAAACAATAGATGGCAAGCGAATTTATTAGGTTAAGACACATGCGTGTTTAATACGCTTCCTATAAATATTCGTGTCATTAGATTTTTGCCAGTCTTCTTAAAAATACTTAAAATATGGCTTCTCAGTTTTGATCACAGAGAAATTGAAAATTTGCTGCCCTATGTTGTTTGAATTGAAATGAAAATAGATTTGTTCTTATATTAGTTATCATTGTATTTTTATACTCTTATCCAAACAATGTTTAATTGTTTTTCGCCAAAATCGTTTCTCTTGTTTTTCTCGTTTAAGATTGAAATAATATCGATTATTGTTCACCCCACATCCTGAAATATGTTGTGACATTAACACCATTATTAACTTTTTTTATACAAATATCACTACATATTCTAAAGTAAAATATTGTTAAAAATAGATTTAGTAAAGATGCTTTGTTAAAATAAAGAATATTGGAAAAAAGGTATCAAACAAGAAATTTAAAAATAATTGCTAAAAAAAAATGGCTTAGTAATTACAGTGTCATATCAAGTACAACCATCTTCAGACTAGGTGGTCGATTTACTGTGACGAAAGATGAATAAAAAATTAACAGTGCAATAGCACCGCCCACGCTTTGGCTCCTCATTGGCGTCTTTAATAAGAAGCAACACTACTTTAGACACTTGCCTTTTGAAGGCTGAGGATCACTCAAACAATTTTTCCTGTCCTAGATGTACTTTAAGAATTCTTTCGAGATCCAACTTTAAGGGGCAGCTCGTTTGTCTTGCAGAAACACCAAATAATTAACTCGAGGTTCAGCTGCATTTGTTGTCTCTTGTATCATATCTGAAGCTCACAAAGATCACTAGAATCGTTGAATTATCAGACATCGCCGTTTTGGTCTTAAGTTAAGAATGCCTTCGATTTGCTTTACCATGTTGCTGATGGCGCGTTTTGTGTGATGTTTCGTGCATTTTTTACCGGCCTCCCATATACCTCCGAAGTTCGGGGCATCTGGGAGATAAAGTTCAATGCAAACCCTCATATGGAAAATACTTGTGCTGTAACATCAACCTGCTTGCGATACTCAGCTAATTCCGGACTCAAATTTCTGTTTGCGCCAATAAACGTGTATCCTCGTAGCGCAAAAAAGCAACGGAAAACGGCAAGAAAACACACCGTGCGCATGTTTCCGACTTGCTCCAGGTGTATAGCTCTTTTGCTGAAGAACATAAAAAAGCTATGTAACCTTTTTATGTGCTACGGCGACGACCGTTGAGGGCATAGGGACCTTAATAGTTCAGACTAGAATTTAAAAATGCTAGTGATGTCGAACAGTGGTGAAACAACAGGCTGCCTATGATTTGACTAGGAACGGTTTGCTTCTGCCCATATCACGTTACGCATCGAATATATTTAGCAATACTGCCGTCGGATAAAATGCAGCGTAACTTTTTATTTTATTTTAAAGAACTTAACATTCAAGAGGGTATTACTGCTCTTAAAATGTCGGATAACATGTTAAGTTTTTTGGAAAATTGGGTAGAGATTGAAAGAAAAATGTTTGGACTCAGTGGTTATTTCGCTCCATGAATGGGATCCAAAATTTTACAGGGAAACTAAATAATTATTGTAAATTCACTTGTTGTATTTTAGGTAACCATTCATCTCACGAGAACTTTAGTTGCCTGAAAACAATAAAGTCTTTCGGGCATGCCTGATATTGAACCCCAAACCGTTCGATTGAGAATCCACGGCCACCGTCATGTAAGGTGAATTACGAGGATGAACGATGAAAAACCTATTGAGCGCGCTGTCCTTTTAGTAAGATGATTGGAATTTTTCCAGATGCCGGTACCTATGCTTTTTTAGTCTTCCATCAAGTTTTAGAATGCTCTCGGTATCTAAAGAGGGATTCAATTTATGAATCTTACTTCGCATCGAAATGGGCTTGCTTCGAAAAAAACAGGAAATTTTATTAATGAAATAAGTATATAAATAGGTTGAATATATAGTTTTTTCTAATAACGACTTGACAACTTTTTTTTTAAATAAAAGGCAAACCATTTGAGATATTTTAAATTGTTATTGGCTTGAAGTACAATCAAAACATTTATGAATGGAACTCGACTTCGTTCATATGGCCACCGCGGGCACGTTTGCAGCGGTCGTCGGCGTGTTGGCATAAACCAATGACTTAACGTAGCCCCACAGAAAATAGTCAAGCGGCGTTAAATCGCACGAACGAGGCGGCCAATCGACTGGCCCATGTCTTGAGATAACATGCTCACCATACTTACTCTTCAATAAATCGATCATAGCGTGTGCTGTGTGGCTTGTGGCACCATCCTGTTGAAACCACATGTCGTCCAAGTCCATATATTCCAATTCGGGCCAAAAATAATCGGTGATCATGGCGCGATAACGCTGACCATTCACAGTAACATGACGATCGTTATCGTCGACGAAAAAATATGGCCCAATAACGCCGCGGGCATGCAAACCGCACCAAACAATTATTTTTTGTGAATGAAGCGGTGATTCATGAAGCACATGTGGGTTTTCATCCGATCAATAACGCATATTTTGCTTATTTTTATCATTTGCAGACGTTGCTCGTTAGTGTACTTTACCACGATGAAAATGTTGAGTTTACTGAATAAATTGACAGTGACAGTTTGATGATAAGTGAAAGAGTGCGTTTACAAATTAAATTCCAAATTGTCAAGTCCCTATTGGAAAACCCTATACAATACCTTATCCAGAATTATAAGGTGTCTCTTCGTTCTTTAGCAGTTCACCAGCTTGAGTTTTCGTGAGAATTTCCCTGGTAGCATCTGTAAACCCCCAATATCAAGCAGTAACAACAATAAGGTTGTTTAGAATATTTACTCAGCATCGCATGCTATTCTGGTTGTGTAAGTCCTTCAGATTTTGAAAAGGCACAGAGGGCGGTGGAGGCGGAAACTTCTTCATTAAAGGCATTCGGAACAATCCACTTGTCTTTACTTTCCATAAACCAACTTGGTTCAATTCACCTCATCTCACACGTTTCAAGTTTTGTGAGGTACAAGCCACGGGTTGCAACACCAGCTGGGTTTCTCGTCGATTGTACACATCTCCAGTAGTCAATTGCGGTAAGCTCTCGTATTTTCGTGATGAGATTGGCGACATACTATTTAGAACATAAGGGGGAAACTCAACGCGAGGTGTCAAATGCAATGGTCATACGAAAAGGTTCAATATTGTCTTAGCTGGAGTATACATATAAACTTAATTATGGGTATACCATTCATCAACGCGGGTACATTGAGGATGTATGTACTAGCAAGATTCAGAATGACGGACAGTAAACCAGTGTACCTTGCATTGATCACTTAGGTCGAGATAGATGATTTTTATTTGGAGCAGGGACAAGAGGAAATTTCTACGGCGTGCTGCTATCGCTAATTCACTCATCTCTTATCTCTAATCGCTCTCATCCACTAAGGCGAAATACAGAAGGCTCTCTGAGGCTATAAAGGAGGCCATACTTCTGCAGAGATTCCTAAAAATTTGGATTTGTATCACTCGTCAAGGATCCGGTTTTATTCTACCACAATATGCGCGCTTAACTAATATACCACTTCCGTACAAGGCACATCGAAATTCATCATTATTTTGTCCGGGAGGCTTTACCGAACAACAACACACGCTTGCGTTACCTCTGAACTGAAACTGAAGTCATTTATTAGAATAAATAATATTAAGTAGCTTATTCGAACAAACAATTTTCAAGCAACAAAAATATCTGAAAGTGTAGCGAAAATATTTCCTTTGGCCTTGCGTGTGGCTTGCATTCTGGATTCAATAGTGAGTCCAAAATACTTAGACTCTTTTGTATAAGGTATAGTTAAGCTGAAACATAAGTGCAGCCTGTCAATTTAAAACGTTGACAAGCCGATGTATCCGATGCTCAACATTAGGACCACTTGCAGCCGATAAACTGAAAAACATAATTTTAGTTTTAGAGCTTATTACATACTTATGTTCGGCGAACCAGATATTAAATATGTGATATTAAGGTCCCAGTTGATGGTCCACCTTCAATTGATAATATAACCCTCTATCGCACGAAGTCGAAGATTATATGACACTCAGAAAAATTTTGGAATATCTTTATTACCTATCTAATCAACAAAGTTCACCCTAATTGCTTATTTTCTTTTATATCTACTTATATGTTACAAGTATACGAGTACATGCTCCTATTTAATCTACATATTTTCCGAAGACGATGTTAGGATCTGACTCCGAAAGGTAGTTTTCAATATGAAATTACAATAAAATTGTTGATTGATCGACAAAGGTATTCAAGTTTGTTGCATGATTTAAAAGATTTCCGAGAGTGGATTCGAATTTCACTTTTCGCGATTCTATTTTCACCTGTATGTTAAGGTGGTTTATTTGTTTGTTTATTTTTTATAAATTTATTTATAATTTAAGTTTGCTAGAAGCCCATGACTCTTTAAATTCTTGCATCCGCATTGTACATTTCTAAAGCTATAGCTGAGAATGTGTATGGATGAAACCATGTAAACAGAGTTATAATGTCTGGACTATGAACTCTGTATACTTCATCTACAAAAATGGAGTAACGTTCAATAAAAAAATATACAAAAGCATTATATGTACTTCTGAATATTGCATACAATTTTACCAAACCAGTAGAAACGTTTTAGTTGAGCTACGGTTGGAATTTCCTTCTATATTGTATATGGGCGTGCTAAGTAAAGTGAGGTTTTCTCTACTGCATGTACATTTAGGATATGATCGACAGACCAAAGGAGAGAAGTTCATATGATGGTGGATCTCCCTTCGGGTTAGGGGTTAGAATATACCCGAGGTAAGGCATGCCTGTCGTAAGAGGCGACTTAAATCCACTGGGCCGGATTAACGTGTTAAGGCTGGATCAGCCAGCCTTATCTCTCTAATGCGTATCTCTGGACACACGGACTACCCTTTCTTCGCTACTCGTGGGAACTAAAATGAGTTCAAATAATATTCAACATAATACAAATATAAGCTAGGACCCCTTTAAAAAACGGGGTCACGAGATCTCTAGCACGCGGATCGCTAGGAAAATCATGCGAAAGCAAAGACCAAACACAGTCTGTAGCTCAGGGCAATAGCATTACACCAAATAAGCTACAAAATCTCGAACGCGAAAATTCTGATCTCCGCACTAGACTCCAAAATATGGAATTGCTCTGTGCCGAACTAAAAAAGCAACTAGATGCCATTAAGCCGCAATTTAAATCTGAATCTGAGTCTGTTTCGCTACTTGACCGCCCCGAAAACTCGAGTTCTAGTATCTAGTCCGCGAAACGGACTGGATACTTAAAAAAAAGCCAGGTAAGAAGCGCAAAGCTACTTCCCCGCCTGATATTGAACAAACAAAGAAGCAAGCCAGCTTTAACACTGCTGAGGTCGATAAGGCAACAAAGCAACCCAAACAAAGACCGCCGCCGTCAATAAACGTTTTTGGAATCATGGACTACAACAAGTTGCACATAATCCTGAAAAGTAATCTTATAAAGTTAGATCTCGCAATAATGATACATGGACTATTAATGTCTTTAATCCAGACAACTACTGTTTGCTTTCGCAAAAATTAAATGCCGAGAAGATTCAATGGCATACCTACGAAAATAAAACGGAAAGACCCATACGCGTTGTAGCTAGAGGATTGCATCTCTCTTGCCTTAAAGAAAACATCGTAAATGACCTTAAAAATAAAGATTTTAAGATAGTCGACGCAGTTAATATAATTGCGCAAAAACAGCGCAAAGTTGAAATCGAGAGGACGACCCCAAGACGCGGTCTTCCCCTCTTTAGGCTAACATTCGACAAAACCGAAAGCCTAGAAAGAATTTATGCCATAAATTCAATTTTGGGACTTGTTGTCAAAATTGAACCTCCGCGGAAAAATTCTAGGCTAATTCCTCAATGTACACGTTGCCAGGGATTCAGCCATACTCAGGCCTACTGCCAGAAGGAACCCCGCTGTGTAAAATGCGCTGGCAAATATCTGACTCGAGAGTGCAATGCCGCGAATATAGTCCCCAGCGATATGCATTAACTGCAAGGGAAAACATCCAGCTAATTATCGAGGCTGCGAGGTCGCGAAGGAGTTGCAAAGGCTACGAAATCAATCAAAAACGAAGCCTTTGAAAAACGCAGGGACAGCTAGAATGAGAAATAACAACAGCGGTCCTACTCCAAAGCCTTTAAAGAAGGTAATGTTGACAAACGCTAAAACCAACAATAACAACAACGTCAAAAATAACAATGCGCAAATGGAAAGTGGAAAAACTCACGCGCAAATAGCGGCGCGAGTTAATATGACTAACTGTACATCACCGGATCCTGCCTCAAATGTGTTATCAGTAATTCTCGAGAGACTAGAAGAATAGACTTAAATAAATAAGATAATAGTTGAACGGCTTCTTAAGTTCGAAGCCAATTTCTGTAACAAATTATGGCAAAGAAGCTCAATATACTTGCGTGGAATGCCAACGGGCTACAGAAAAGGCTTGATGAACTAAATATTTTCATGCAGGTGTAAGTAATTGACATATGTTTAATTTCTGAACTCACCTGGTTATAGGATCGCGTGTGGAAATAAAAGGTTACCGCGACTACCACGCTCATCATCCATCGGGAAACGCAAGAGGCGGGTCATCCCTATTCATAACAGACTGCATTTGAACATATTTTGGAAGCAATAATTGAACTTGACAAATTTCAAATGGCCGTGGTGCATGCTAAAAATAAAAATTACTCTTTTAATATATCCTCAATCTATTGCCAATCGCGCTGCAAAATAGAAAAACATGAATTTATTGACCTATTCAACTCTCTTGGACCAATCTTCATTATTGGTGGCGACTTCAACGCGAAGCACACCTTTTGGGGCTCAAGATGTATCTCTTAAAAAGGCAAAACTCTTTACAGGGCTGGTATGGAATGTGGTTGGTATTTTTACTCAACAGGCAAGCCGACATATTGGCCCTCGGATGTAGCCAAAATATCCGATCTAACAGACTTCTTTATCGGAAAAGGAGTAAACGCTAGTTACGTCAAAGTTGAAGAGGGCTTCGATCTTTCCTCCGGTCATTCTCCAGTTATCCTCTCACTGTGCGAATCCTTGGTTAAAAAACAAAGACCACCCAAATTAACTAACAGCAAAACTCACTGGGAAGATTTCCGAATAGAAGTTGTACACAATACTGAGTTGAAAGTAGCACTTAGAACGCCGTATCAACTTGAAAAAGAAGTTGAACGTTTCGTTGAAGTCATACAGCAAGCGGCCTGAAAGAACACTCCCCGCGAATCGAACGAAGTTCTCAAAGTCGGCATAAGATATCCACCGGAAATCAGAGAAATGATAAGGAAGAAACGAAGAGCGCGGAAAAAGTGGCATGAAAACCGGGCACCACAAGACAAAACGTCCTTCAATACTCTCTGCAATTTGTTGAAAAAATCGATCAAGGACTTCGATAATCAAGGTATTAATAACTACCTTGAAAGACTCACAGCGACAAAGGATACCAACTACTCCATATGGAGAGCCGTTCAAAGTGTTCGAAAGCCCCAAATACACGTGGCGCTAATAAGAAGAAACCAGGATGACTGGGCGAAAGAAGATAAGGAAAAAGCTAATGTTTTCGTCGACCATCTTGCAGAAACGTTTAAACCATTCGATGGGGGGGTGCTTCCTGAGAATGTCAATACGCTAGACGTGACGACAAACTTTCTTAGGAACTTAGACAAGTTATAGACACGCTTAAGCCCAATAAAGCCCCGGGATATGACTTAATAACGAAAGAGATACTTAAAGCGTTGCCGAAAAAAGTTTTGCTAAAGCTACTCTATTTTATAAATGTCAGCATTAGATTAGAGCACGTACCGCACCAGTGGAAAATAGCCGAAATTATTATGGTTCCGAAACCCGGTAAACCGCTGACTGAAGTCAAGTTATATAGACCAATATCGCTTCTCCCGATTACATCGAAAGTCTTCGAGCGAATCCTTCTTAATTGTCTTAAACCAATTACCGACAGAAATTCCTTCTTGCCTGATCATCAATTTGGCTTTAGAAGCCAACACTCTACAGTTGAATAAGTGCATCGAATAACCGATGTAATTGAACGAGCAATCGAGTGTAAGTTAGTCTGTTCAAGCGCATTCCTTTACGTTTCGCAAGCCTTTGATAAGGTATGACATGAAGTCCTAAAATATAAACTCCGACAAGCCCTACCCCAGCAATTGTCTTGTATTTTAGGTTCATATCTGGAAGACAGACTCTTCCGTGTGAGACACGGAAAAGAATATTCCACTTTTAAGGCAATAAAGGCGGGGGTGCCGCAAGGAAGTGTACTTGGCTCGCTGCTATATTTGCTTTTTACCCGTGATATACCGCAAACGGACGACACTGTCATAGCCACATTTGCTGATGACACTGCCATTTTGGCAACGGCTAGAACAGTCGAAGAAGCAACTGCGAAGTTGCAACGTGCCTTTACACGGATTAACAATTGGACAAAGACTTAGCGAATCGCGCTTAATGAAAACAAGTCTGTCCATGTGAACTTCACTCTCAAGAAAATTGGGAATCCACCGGTGTTTATCAACGAATTCCTTACGCGAACGAGGCCAAATATCTCGGTATGACACTCGACGCTAAACTAAAATGGAGAGCACACGTCAAGAAAAAACGTGAAGAGCTTGAAATCAAATATAGAGATATTTACTGGCTTATTGGAAAGTATTCCAAGCTTAGCTTAGAGAACAAACTGCTGTTATACAAGCAAGTGCTAAAACCAATCTGGGCATATGGTGTACAACTTTGGGGTTGTACTAAAAATAGTAACATTAATGTATTACAGACATTCTAAAACAAAGTTCTTCGAGGTATTGTTAATGCGCCGTGGTACATTAGAAACGATGATATCTACAGAGACTTAGGAGTCGAAAACGTTCAGAACGTAATTAAATTGTTTGCGCGAAAACATAATAATCGATTACAAGGTCATACGAATATTTCTGTTCAACAGATCCTCGACGAGACAAATTTATTGAGCCGTCTAAAAAGGACTAAGCCTCTCGATCTAGCGCGGTGATTAGCAGCGCAAAATTTTCCTAAACTACACAGGAATTTTCAATGGAAAATCGCCTGCAGGATATCTTATAAAAACAAAATAAAATGCGATAGAAGAACTGCTTGTTGAGTGTGAACTCAGTCGTAGTTTGCATAAGGGAGGTGTTTTTTAGTGAGTAAGAATTTCACACTACTATAGGCTCCGGGGATATAGTGTCTTTGAAGATTTCTCACCTTCCCATGAAAAAAAAAAAAAAAAAAAAAATGATGGTGCATCTTTGCTCGCTGTTGAATCTAAGTAAGCTGTTGTCTCACAGTTGGCTCATTTCATGAGATTTCATTCATATGGATCGGGCAAGGGCGAGCAGAAATTATGTACTTTTATTATGGCGACCAGGTAAGGCCTATTATAATTTCTTCAAGTAAGAACCAGTGATACCTGAAATTTTAATACACCTAAATAATCATAAGGTGTTTTTGTGTTTTGTGTTTTTGAACCAGCAGAGCCCCGTCAGGAATCCGGTTACTTCGTGCATTTAAAACTAGAAAGCCGCAAGAGTTCTTTTGTTCTTTTGAGTAAAGGGATTAGAAAAAGTTTTTTGATTGCCTGATACCTTCAGGGGCATTTTTTTCAGCCAGTTATTAATATAGATTTTTATGGAACTAATTGGTATTAACTTAAATGCTGAGGTCGATTCCCTTTCGGCCAATTCGTCCGCCTTTTAATTACCATCTTAACCACTGTGACATGACACCCAAAAAAATGGGTTCTATTAGTGCTGGCTAGAGTTTTGTTTTTTGTTGTTGGTGGTAGACCTTTTCAAGTTCTCCTTAACAAAGAAATTCATTGCATGTTTATCAGTCTGAAATACAGAGAACCTACTGTCCATACTTGCGTACAGTGAGGTATTGGTAGTTTCTCCGTATATACCTGCTCCAGCTTCTTTGTCTGTGTTGAATCCGTCGGTGAAACTTTTGTAAGCAAGGTTTTATTCTGTTCCTAGATCTGTCAATCAAAGAATGTAATCTTGAAAACAGCCGTCAGTTCATAATGATTCACTTTCCTTGAGTTCCACTGAAAGCTCTGGATGAACTGTTTTGGAGTTGTTCTCATCCACGAAAATAACCAAGTAGGTGTTTGTCAAAGATTACTTCTATATTGAAAGATGAAGTGATGGTTCAGCAGAACCTCTGAAGCTGCGTTGTGTACTGTTCTTATTGCACCCAAAGCACACTTTGAAGTTTGTTTAATCAAGCCCGCGTAGACTTTTGTTTACTTTTATTCCACCATATTGGAGATGCATAAGTGACTATAGGTCTAGAAATTGTTTTGTATACCCACAGTGTCATTTTTGGGTTAAGGTCCCAGTTTTTAACCAGTAGACTTT
Organism: Volucella inanis; assembly: GCA_907269105.1. NCBI lineage: Eukaryota > Metazoa > Arthropoda > Insecta > Diptera > Syrphidae > Volucella > Volucella inanis. Next base: position 71,836,966 of record OU026157.1, on the reverse strand, counting down.
TTTGCTCCGTAGTAAGATCCTGGCCTTTTCTATGGTTTTTTTGATATGTGAATTCCAAGTGAGTTTTTGATCCAGGCTTACCCCTAGAAATTCCACTTTACTTGAGAACTTCATGGTTTCACTAAAAAGTTTTACTTTTAGTTTGTCCAATTTTCCTCTCTTGGTGGTGGCCACTATGGTGCTCTTTTTGTGCACAAGGTTGAGTGCCCTCTGGAGGAGTTCCGAGATAGCTTCTTCGAATTTTTTCCTAGTGATGGTCACGTAAGCTTGGTCCTAACGATATGGTCTGAGGTGGTACAAATTTACATGAGGAATTTGGACTAATTTTGTTCTTTATTGTGCTATCTGTTGTCTACAAATATATTATTTTTTGAAAGGTAGATTTTTGTTATTATGTTATAACGCTTATTTGTGGTTCCAGTGGCAACTTATCTACCAAACTGCGAGACTTTTGAAAGGATTATGATTGTTGTGAATATTTTTCTTTCACACGTCAGTTTATGCTTATTTAATATTTCAAAGTACTTTTCAAATGATAATAACTGATCAGCTCTGTGTAACAGAAATGCTCCTTATTAGCTTAATTAATGTGTTTAGTTTGAGTCATCGTTTGTAAACACGTCATTTGCTCATTATTGAAAAATGAATGAAAATACAGTCCTTCAACTTTAAATATCTATTTTCAGGGCAATTAAATTCGACAAACGAAGGATGACTCTTCAATGGGTCTCCTAAGATAAATCTAAAATATCCTTTCCTTTGTCGGAAAAGAAAGCACTGCTTTGGAGGTATCTTTGTTCGTCTATATGGAAGATTGTTTGCAAAACCAAATTCCTTTCCTTCGAAAGGACAATCTCTTACTCCTCGAGTGAGTAAGTTAATAGAATACAAAGATAAGCACAGTGAAAAGGGTTAAAGTGATACCAATTTTTCTTCGGACAGCAGTAACTTAATTTTTTTCATTAAAAGTTTTTCTTTTGTAATCTCTTTGTTGCTAACGAAGTTCGTGTCTTGTTTTGTGCTTTATTTTATTTCTTTTTTAATTTGGTTTGTCTACTTAAAAAAAAGGATAAAAAGGTTAAAAACGTTTTAACCAGATTTGGGTAGAGATGATTTAAAGAAAATGTGTGTTTATTTGACACTTCATTCTTAATTTTGGACAGGACATTTTTAGAGCTTATTAAAATTGGTAGTAATTGTATTTCATGAACAGATACATTTTAGATCCAGGACACTCTAACTCTGCTTGTTGTTTCAAAAAGCCGTCTCTGTATAAAAGATAAATGGATCTGAGATACTAACTACCTATAAATATAGAGGAAATATCGTATTAAAATGAATAAAGTGTTTCTTGAAAGAGACAATGAACATTGCAGTACGAGACAAAAAGAGTCTCACATACATAGAAAAAGTATAGCAAACTATAAGCAGTGACAAGTTATAAAATAAGTGCAACGCCAAAGCACGGTAAAATGAGCTAATGTTTGCAAGAATTGTCTAACCAGAGGAGGGGAACTTTCTTGTTCCACTATTTACCTGCAACAATTACCTAACGGTGGTTACATACTATCAGGTTATACGACAGAGTTATAGACAGTCAACAAATTAATATTATTAAACTCAATAGCAGTCAATGCGGCCTTATGAGAGAGGACTCAAAGATCACATTTTCGCACTCCGAAAAATTTGCATATTGTCCTCATCGATTAAGAAAAACGTTCGATTGAATTATCTGAGATCCTATATGGATCACGTTAAGATGTAAAATATAACTGAGGTATATAAATCTGTTGTGACGCAAGTTGAATGCACAACGCGAATAACCAGATAATTGCAAAATAAATTTGGAATAAATACAAAAAGGTCCCGGAATTTATTCAGAAAATTAAAAGTATAAGTTTATTTATCTAATTTTATATTATCCCCTTTAAAGAAATTCATTTGTGCTTCCTGCGATTTTTCCATTACTTCCTCTCGGCTGCTGAAACGCGTTCCCCGTAGTGGATTTTCAACTCGATTGAACAGAAAGAAGTCACAGGGAGTCAAATAAGTTGAATTTGGTGGCTGTTGGATGGTATTTGTTGTATTTTTCGTTAAAAAATTATTATAATTCATGATGTACTACACCGTTGTAATCCATGAAAACTGTGAAGATTACCTTCTTTTCTTTTTTTGACTAAAAACGACGTGGTTTTTTCGGTCTCGGCTCATTTGGTGAACGCCATTCACTTGCCTGATGTCTGGATTGCGTGTCATACTCATAAACCTACGTCTCGCCTCCAGTAATGATCCTTTTAATGAATGTGAGATTGGATTCAGCCTAGCAAATCATCTCTTTTGCGACGTGAACACGGTCTCTTTTTTGCATGAAATTGAGGTCTTTTGGCACCGACTTTACTGAACCCAAATCATTAACCAAAATGTTTTAAACGGATCCATAGGCAATGTTCAAGTCCTCCGCTATCTCTCTGATGGTTAATTTGCGGTTATTGACCAACATTTCTCTAACTTCTTCAATTTTTTTAGTCGGTTTTCGATGTCGATGGTCTGCCACTGCGTTCATCATCTTCGATTGGCTCACGACCACTTTTGAACAGCTCGTGCTAGTGGTAAATGACCGTTTTCTTTAGAGAATCGTTGCCGAAACACTTTCCAACATTTTCAACGTTCGCGCACCACTTAATCCGTTTCTTAAGGAAAATTTAATACAAGTTCGTTGTTGGAAATTTAAATCCATTTCTAAAATTGTAAAAAATCGCTAACACACACAGAGATAGACGTATTATTGGCTACGTAACTTTTGCAAATGTCGACCTATGACGCTTAGATTTAGAGAAATTGTCAACAACAGATGTACCAACTTAACAAAAAACAGAACTCAAATCGGAACAATGGGAGCGCCACACGATGGTTATTCCGTTTTGTTTTTGATTTAAGTGGTGTCGTACAAGATTTTCTATTGAAGCATTAAAGAATCCGGGCATCTCATCTTTTCGCTAATGACAATGCTTTTATAAGCAAAAATCCTTCAAGCAGTTCTTATTAACTAGATAAAGGCGCTAGAAGATAGCTTAAGCGAAAAGATATTGGGATGACGATGTCGAACACAGCATCGGTGTGGATTGGACAAAATGGTGCGAAAACTCTGCTGTATTTTGTAACAGAAAAATGCTTCTTAAGCTTAAAGATATGTTATATATGACAGTCAAGCTTTGAAATACACATTACAAAACGCGAATTGGCGGAAGTTTCCTTATAAGGAAACCGATTGTCGTAAAAACTTCACGTTGGTCAAACCAATTGGTTTTGCCATATTCAGAGAAGGTTAGCGGATAGTCCAGTCCAAAAAGCAATAGAAGCATAAGTTTAAGCCGAGGTTCGTAGAAGAGGCTGCCAGAAGAACTCAAATGCAATTACGTCAACTAAATCTTCTCACTGACGAGATGATCTTAAATAAAGCGGGATATAGAACAGTTCTTATGCCCGCAAATTAAGTCACCTCCACCAGAATCGCTTTACTAGTCCAGATACTTGGAACAAATATGTGGCAATATATGTATCATAATTATATATTTTACCTGAAAAAGGGAGGCACGGATGCATAACCCCGTAGTAGAAATCATTTAACTATGACGAGTATTGATTTTTTTTGATTCTTTTTAGTTAAAAATTTAGGCAAAGAAGAATGTCGACATTTTCTTAAATGAGAACAAAGTTTATTAAGACCTTTTGTATATCAATTTTGTCCAGTTTCCATCAATTTTCAGACTTTCTGGTCGCCTTTTATACGTGGTCAATATTGCTAAATTTACAAAGAGGTCGTTATACCGCTCACGCTCTTTTAAATATTACAAATATGTTAACAGACTGACCACAGATGTCTAAAGGGTTATCCAACACGATGTATCATATAACATTAGTAAAAAAGCGTAAATTTTTCATAAAAAGTGGTGATATATTTACTTTCTTCAGTCTGAAGTTAGTAATGAAATATAATACCTGCCGAATACCCTCTTCAGATCTGCCCATATAAAATCATTCCGTTGATAAAATTTTACATCACATTTTCGCATTTTCGCATTTTTGCAATGGTATTTCGCAAATAACAGCTCTGATACTTTCTTTTAGTACATGATTCGTTGGTGAAACATTGATGTAGACTTTATCTTTAACACGGCCTGAAAGAAAAAGTCAAGTGGTGTTAAGTCACACGATCTCGATGGCCAAAATGAATTTCCATTTCGAGAAATCACACATCCAGGAAAATTGTTAGGTAATAGAGCCGATGTTTCAGCAGCTGTGTGGTATGTGGCGCCATCCATCAATTTCAGGTCAAACGATCGCACCAGCATCATTTTCGTAAAAATATGGCTCAATGACACCGCCAGCCCAAAAATCGCATCAAACTGTCAGTCGTTGTGGATGGGGAGGTTGTCCTATTACTTCTATTAGGTTTTCAGAGAGATGCGATAGTTTTATTTGTTTACATTCCCGGCGAATGGAAAGAATAATTTTGTGCAAAAATCCAATTCAAGTGTCAACTGGAGCTTTTAAGCTTTAGCATCTTTATGCAAAATTCGGCCCAAAAAGGTTGCAAATAGGGCCGATTCCCCTGATCGTCTTGAAATGGGCACACCTGGCTCCACTAACACACTAAGCAGTACGAAATTTACGAAACGCCTCTGAAATATCTTTACCGTTTTTGTAGTGAATGAAGTGAATACTTAAATGACACCTCTTGTTGAATGACCTTCTATTATTTATTCCAAGCCCTATTATCCTTTTTTTTATAAGAATTTAACAACTTAACACTCAATTAGGTATTACTGCACTATCTTTTATTTTCAGTCTGCCTTCAGAAATCGTTAATAGATAGACAGCAGCGAAAACAAAAATATCTTGGAAAGTATATGGCATGCAATAAGGGCCCACCTAGACCCCATATTTTAACTGGAAGACCATCCTCTTCACCACAAGCAATTGATGGAATAAAGTCTCATAAGTAGTAGACAAAAGTGTCATAGTAGACAAAAGGAAAGTAGATACGGAAAGGAAACTTCAACTACAAACAACCAAAGTAAATGCAAAGTAAATCAGGAGTTGGATCGCACGAAGTATTTATATCAAGCACAAGGTGAAGAATATCCTAAAGACCAAGCCCAGTAGCTCTATAACAGCGTAAATAATGCGACCAAAACTCTTTCATCTACCAAGATAACGCCAAATACATGGGAGCTAGTGCTTGCTGATCCAACCTACTACGAGTACATGGAAAGTAAGGTCGACATGATTTTGGGAGCAGAAGTTATTTCCGAAATATCTCAAGAACGAGTACACCAATAAGCAAACAGGAGAATATCTCGTTAACATGTCATATGACACTGGCGGATCTAGATAAACAGGTTAAAAAGTTTTGGGAAGACATTGATAAGGCATGCAAGGCAATTCAACCAGATGTAAGGAATTGTTCGAGGAAACGGTAATCCATAACAAGGAAGGCAGTATATAGTATGAATACCATTTTAAATATCGCCGGAACGAGACTTGGTGAACAACCATTCAAAGAAGAAATCCAAGCTAGCAGATAAATACGGAAATTTTATGAGATTTTTATAAAATTTTTTATTGCTCCAGGACACATGAGCAAAATTAAGATTGCTTTTATAGTGGACATAGAAAAGATGTACTAGCAAATTTTAGTTGATCCAGCCGATCGAGAAATTCACCCAAGAAGTAATGTCACATTAACACATGGGCTGAAAAGTCAGTGCCGTTTTATAGTAAAACAAAATTTTTGCAAAATTCAACTTTATTTATCAATATTGTTGCCTTCGAGTTCGATACACTGATTGAAACGATTTTTCAATCTTTCGATACCAGTTTTGTAGTACGAGTTCGGTTTAGCCTCAAAATCTGTAGAATACGGTGGGTGGGAAAGCAATGCGTAACCGAATCGCCATCGTTTTCATCGACTTGTGACACGGTGCATTGTCTTGATGAAACAGCGTTTTCTTTTTCTTCAAATGCGGCCGTTTTTCTGCGATTTCGTCCTTAAAACCCTCCAATAACACATTGTAATAGTCGCTGTTGATAGTCTGCCCCTTTTGGAGATAGTCGATGAAAATTTTTCCATGTGTATCCCAAACTATGGATGCCATAACCTTGCCAGCCGACTGTTGAGTTTTTGGTCGTTTTGGACGAGGTTCGTCGCCTGCTCGCCACTCAGCTGACTGCCGACTTGACTCTGGTGTGAATTGATAGAGCCAAGTTTTATCCATTGTCACATACCTCTGAATCATCAACACGTTGTTGTTTTTGGTTGACTGTGAGCAAACGCGGCACCCACTTTTAACAGAGCTTTCGCATGTCCAAATATTCATGTATGGTATACCCAACACGCTCTTTTAATATCTTCAGAGCTTCAGCTATATCAATCAGCTTCACTTTACGGTCATTCGTAATCATTTCGTGGACTTTTTTGATGTTTTCATCTGAAACAACCTCTTTTGGACATCCACTGCGTGCATCATCTTCGGTGCTTTTAAATTTTTCAATCCACTTGCGAATGGTTCGTTCGGCTGGTGCAGAGTCCGGGTAAAACTTCTCAAGCCATTTCTTTGCATCGGCTGCATTTTGTCCCATCAAAAAGCAATGATAAATCAACACACGATTGATTTAATTCTAGTGGTGCTCTCTCTTAGAAACGGCACAGCCCATGTGTTATTAATTGAAAACGGTCAGGTATAGAACTGCATCAGCACCTGTCAAAACTTTGAAACAATAAGCAAAGGATGAAGGACAAAACTATCCAATCGATTACGACGACGTAATGTTTGGTGGGGACACATTAGAAGAGGCCAAAGAATATAATAAACAGTTAATAAATCTTCTTAAAAGCGGCGGATTTTATCCACACAAATCGAACAGTAACGTAAACAGATTACTTGGAAAGAAAGTTCATTCACTTGGCACTTTTACACCCAACAACTTCATTGGCATCCAGCCTAGCAGTATTTTTCATTCAAGGTATTACACAACGAAGCAAAAACTCAATGCTCTAAAAGAAATGTTCTATCAGAGACTACCCGTATATTAGATCCACTAGGATGGTTAACACCAACCGTACTAAGAGCAAAGCATGTTAATGGAAGAAGACCTAGATTGGGACTTCCCCCATTTTCTAACCAACTGATAGGTAGGGTGACTATTAAAAGGACCTCAATAGCTTATAACAGACTAAAATACATAGATAGACAAAATAATTTAACACCGCAGTCGTCATAGAGATTCATTGGTTCTGTGATGCACCGGAACTACCGTATGGGGCTGATGTATACGTGAGCATAATAGACAAGGAGAATAATGTAACAACCACATTACTCATGTCAAAAGCCAAGATCACACCGTAACAAAAGAAGGGAACACACTTAACTTAACAATACCAAAACTAGAGCTACGAGTATGTGGAGCTGTGCTATTGGCCTACTTGTTATGGAAGGTTAAAAAGGACTTAAATATTGAGTCATAACACACGTTTGTCCGCTGTGACTTCACCGTGGTTTAGTTTGGATAAACCCTCATCCAAATAGAAATGGAAGGCATTTGTAGCAAACAGGGTACAAGAAGGGTTCAGTCTGGTTAGGATCCCAACAGGCACACACGATACAAGTAAGTCTAAAAACCGGAGTTTAAGATATCATCCTATAATACCACAGCACTATCACCACTGACAATCCTAGTGCGAGTAGTACCATTTTATCATCGATTCATTTACAACATTTGAGTAATCACATGAACAAGAAATGAAGTTGGGACATTTAGCACGGCTAAATTAACCTTCGCTCATAACAAGATTATTAAAATAACACAAAGACAACTACATGAAGAGTATCCAAATGTCCAAGTTTGTAGGAGCATGTACGAAGTTGAAGCAACAGTGAATAAGTGGAAATTCAAATCTAACTGATGCAATGGCGAGCCAAGGAGTAACATGATACTTCACACTATCTTCTTTTGTCAGATTTTGGGAAGCTGTAAAACTTCATTAGAAGAGATAATTGGGGAAACACAACTTCCGTATGAAGAGTTTTCAACATTACTAGCCAAAATAGAAGCATTTCTCAACTCACGACCACTATGTCCATTGAGTGGCACTCCCGATGTCGTAAAATCTTTAACATCAGCATCGGTACTATCATATTTTGCAGAGCAACAGAAAATGTGATAGATGTCCAGAATCCCGGTTGAGTCCCCAAAATGTTCAAATTGACAAACACCTTACCACGGGTGGGTTTTTTTTCCTTTCTTACTGATTATTGTTCCCACACCCGTGGTAAGGTGATGTCAGTTTGAACAGGACTTAAGCCTGTATTTTGAAGAAGCAGAAAAAAAAAATTAGTGTTTCACTAATGGACAATACTAAGACAAAGAACTCGTCCATTTAATGTTCCCTTTTAATTACTTACAGTACCAGAAACCAACACGCCAGCGTAGAGTACCTATAGCCTGACGAAAGCGTAGGATACTCTGTCACATATTCCCAGCACACGTAACTGCTTAGAAAAAGTGTAGTTCCTTATCACGAAATCAGTAAGAAGCTTGCAATTTTTCATCCTAAGAGACAAAAGGAAAGGAAAGCCGCTGACATCTTAGAGACGTCGATAAGCATTCGATTGGGCAGTTATGCTCATATGAAACGCAACTGTCAATGGAATCTCTAACCGCAGACACAAGCAGATCGAACGTAAAACCGGTTTCTGAAAAACTCTCCTCTGAGCTTTACCTATCAGATCCATCGTCTCATTTCCTGCGATTCTACTGTGACCTGTGACCCAGGCAAGTCTCTGTGAACTCGGCCCTCCGAATCAGTTAAGTCATGCATTTTTGAACTATTGTAGATTGAAAGTTGTGAGAGGGCTCAGCAATGCTTTAAGCGCAGTTTGGCTGTCGCTATAAATGCATATGCTCGCCACCTCCACCGATTTTTCAGAATATAGTTCGTTACCCTTAAGATTGCGTACTTCTCCGCTTGGAAGGCAGGCGCAAGATACCACTTCCAATAATTTATGAATTCGACCCCTATTGTCCTCCAAAAATACACTAGTGCTGCATCCTAAATTGGTTTTGGAGCCAACGGTGTATACCCGATTACATTTATTTTTTGACTCATCTTCATGCCGAAAGTATTCCTGAATACAGGGAAAGTGGATTTCGTATTTTCCAGGAAAAGGAAAGAGGGCGATTGCCCTCTTCTTTGAATGGTGCATCAGACGGCACCTTCATGAGGCCAGAGTCAAAAAACAGTTGCCTCGGAAAATCATCAAAGCTTCAGTGCATCTTATACCAAAGAACGCTTCTTTTTAAATAAAAGATGACTTTGAGAATGTAGCCCAATATGAATATCGAGCAAAAGAAGATTCATTACTACATCTAGAGCAGAGCCAGGCGTAGTTGGGAAATCTCCATGCAACTGAGACAGATCGTTTTCTGGAGTTCGCCAAAAGCAACAGTGACATATATCGTGAAACCCTGTTCTACCAAATAACCAACGCATAGAATATATTTGACTTTATCACAAAGGATAGATCCAAAGGACCAGTCAGCTTCCTTCTGCTCGTAAAGAGAACACCTTTAGCCTAACGTTACATAAATGAAACACTCTTGCACCTTATTTTTTTTAAACAATTACTGTTCGTTTTTCATCGTCTACTGAGTTTAAGGTTTATGCAATGTACAGTATGAATGATACCAAAGAGAATAAGACAAGAATACTGCATTGTGCTTGCGGTTTTGTTGACAGTAGACGCTTTTTTTAAATATTCGGACTTGAGTTGATATCAAAATGGGGACGAGCAGGAGGTAGACATTTGTTTGTTAACTCATTTGTTGAACTTATTGTAGATTCTAAGAAAAGATATGAGTGGTGTGTTATTGTATTATATACAATATATAACAGCAAATACCAGTTTGTTTGATTGCTCAGCTTTTTAGGTGCTGTTACATATATGTAACGTTAGTCCGCATATAACATAACATAATTTGTGACGGAAAATGCATTTATGTAACATTAGTCCGTATGCATCAGGCCTTGTATCTGAGTACTTTTTGTATTATTCGGCTTGATAATTATGGTTGCACTGTTGAAGACATTGCCAGAATTATAGAGGAATTTGATTCGGATGAAGAAGTTGATCGGATATATTTATGGTAGAACCACCACCTGAAGATAACTTATCTGGGAAGATTCAGGTGAAGAAGACCAGTCTGTGTTCCATGGAAATGTATGAGAAGACGATACTCAATTTTAATATGTTTATGAAGGATTGATAAATCATTTGAACGATGTTATAGATAACTCATTTCTTAATTAAGGTGTCGACGTCCTAGAGCAATCTTTAATTCATCAGCATCCATTCATTTAGTAACACCAGATGCATCAGGGGGAGATTTGTCAATTGTAAGTGCAGGACCATCAATTTTACCATTATCTACCAATATGACAAAAGGTACATTAAACGAAACAACATCAACCGAATTTAACGTTTGTAAACGTAGTTTGAAAATGCAGGTAGATACTCGACTATATTTGAGGGCACAGGCAGTCGAAATTTCAGAGGTTAGGCAAACGAGGAACCGCAGCCAAACTTTAAAGAATCGAAAACAGAGAAGGAAACTCGGTTTATCCGAAAAAGAAAAAGAATGGGCCAATGACAATGATGGAACAATGATAGATATATGAGTTGTGAAGAGATATTGTGAATGAAGTTGTTGTATTCTTATTATAGCTGCTAACCCAAACATTACTACGAAAGAAATGTGCATTTATATTAGCATATTGATAGTCCCTGGTTATAAAACTCATCATAGCAAAATAGGTTATTGGGTTGAAGATGATGAAATAACGGTTGGAATGGTTGTACAAGCAATGAGACGTGACAGATTCGAGACAATCAATCGTTATTTGCTAGACCAAAATGACAAAATTTGAAAAATCTGTCCGAGAACTGATTACCTGAAAAAAAAGTTTGCTCAAAATATCTATCCGGAGCACCATCTTAGTTACGATGAATCAGGGGAAAACCTCTATGTTTCGACAATAAAATGTGGTCGCTAAATACACCTGACGGATATCTCATAAGCTTCGAGATGTACCAAGGTGACAACCCAATGCTAAACGTGGATTATCCTACAAAATACGGTAAGAACGCTACACCATTGTTTTGTATGTTCGACTAATTCAAGCCTTTGTCATTTTGTATTCATTTGGATAATTTGTTTACATCAGTGCCTGTCCTACTTGAACTAAAACACAGAGACTGCAACGGGACAGGAATAATCCAGGAAAATCGCACTCTGGTTTCTTGCCCTTTAAAAAATAAAAAAAATAAAAACAAATGAAGAAAACAAAGCGGGGTACAATTGAGTTCTCAAAATTAGTTGCAGCAGTTATTTATGTAACGAAATAGGTCGACAATTCCCTTGTGAGTGTTGCGTCTTCACTTTTTGGAAAAAAGTCCAGTTACGAAAGTGTCTAGATATTCCCGGAAAGAGCATAAGGCTATTGAACTACCACGGCCCTATACATTTTCAATGTATAAAGCAAATATGGGAAGCATGGACCGTATGGACCAAAATGTAAACAACTACCGAATGGTAGAGGGAATAAATAGTGATCTACCAATTTACGTGGCTGATAGATGTTTCTATTCAAAACGCTTGGTTACTTCAATTCAGGCGTTCGATAGTACGGTTTTAGTATCGGACTCCTGGTGAACCGAAACCTTCTGATGGTTTTCGTAGAGTTAAAATGAAAACCAATTATACCATTGTATACCAACCATTGTATTATAAAGATCGCAAATGAAAAAAGACGACGATGTGCAGGTTCGCTGTGCAAATCACATTGTACTACAATTTGTTTTAAGTGCGATACAGGACTTTGTGTATCTTGCTTCCAGAAATATCATTTTATCGTATATCTTTAAATTTATGAATAAATATGTTATTCCTTTTTGAAATCTGTCAGAAAGAAAGCTCCACTTTAGAGCAGACAGTGATGGAGTTTAACTGGGATTCATTAAAGGAATTTTATTACTATTACTCCCACAGACATGGAAAACAGTATTCTAATAACCATTATCTTTTCTGGTCAGTGCAAAAAAGCTCCTTAAGAACTCGGTTGGTGGTGAATTAGGATCGATATCAATTTTATATTTAAGGTTACCTACGTTACCTTCTTGGTCTTTTTGGACTTTTCTAAGGTTTTGATATGGCTGACTTCTACTTTAACATACATATCTCACTTCTTTATAAAGTTACGTACGTTGTATGTATAGAAGCGATCGATGGTGATCTATCAAGAGTGTCTTTATAAAGTGACGAAGGTCGATCTTGGAAGCTTTCCTTTTATAATTGTTATGGTAATAACATATTTGAGTGTATAGTAATGCAACTGACCAAACTCGACCGCTGTATTATAAATTCACTCACCGTGAAAAAATTGTCCACTATGGCTTTATTTACAGAAGTTCTAAACTTGAAAGCAATTCCATTTTTGAAAAATTTGACAGCTTGACTTCATGAATGAATTGCATTTTTTTATTTTTATACAGTCTGTTGAGGTCCAGCATGTAAATGAACCCATGCGATTACCCGACATGACACCAAAAATCTGGGTTCGTTTTCAACTTCTTACCCGGATAAGTACATACATCATATTTACTCTCAACGGCAATGTCCCAAAGGTGGTACAAGTTTTTGGTTTTCGATAAAAATAAGTAGAAATTCTGCCTTATCCAAACGTTCGAATATCCATCAGATAGATCTTAAAATGATAGATTGTTGCTTTTCTTGTGACCGGTATTTCTTAGCTGAGTTTGTGCTCAGATATGGTGTCCTCTACTACAATTCTGTTGCCATCAGCATTCCAATTTCCGAGCCAATGTTTGTCCATGTCTGAGTCTTAGATATCGTCCTAATAAGAGATCAGAATTTATAGGTAGAGACCGACAACTAAGTCCTGTGCTCATTTCACAGTAATCGTTGAAGGCATTAGCGTTTTGGTATTAAATTAGATCACGGAGGGATGTGAAAGCCATAGTTAGGCATCTGATTTCACTAGGAAAAGAATGTTCACCTATTGAAAGCGCAGGTAGTTTTCCATCAGCAATTTAGAAGCAGGAGATGGTCACAAAATCGAGTCTGAGTTATTTTTGCCTTGTATAGGAAAACAACTTGAACCTGTTCAGGCATTCGGTTTGAACATGATCACAAACTGACGTAAAAAATATAAATACAACAAGCTTCGATGACTTGCCCACAAGCAAATGCATTTTAGCATTACTCAAAAATGCATTTCACGATTAAGGTAATCGTAACGTAAAATTAAAAAATCTGTTTAAATACAAAAAAATTATTTCGGAATTTACATAGATGTGAGAGTATGCTTTGGATCGCATTTATGATGTAGTTAGATATCGCCCAGCCAAAAAAAAATTTAAAAAAAGGAAACATTTTTGTTACTTTGTGAATGAATGCGAATGAAATGAAAACCACAGAATTTAACTTGGAAAATGTTTACGGAATGCAATTTCACTTGTCAGTCAAACCACATTGACCACAACAAACAATCTAAACTTGAAAAATTTGCAGAGTCCTCCCCTCAATCAGTCTCTGTAAACAAAAGTAGCCCAGCGTTAATTGAGCTCTTTTGCTCTACTCCCAGTGCCTCCAAAAACCACTAATGAATGTTAACCGCATTTACCGCGAGCGAGTTTACTTATACTACCTTCACCACAACCTTTAACCAATGTTCTAGTCAACATCCGATTAACGTCCGCCACCAGCTAGCTAAACTCGGTTATCCTTTAATCAGTTGATAAATTAGCGCGCCATAAAGTCCTCACTAAGCAAAACCTTCCACCAAATTGCGTACCAGATACAGATATGAGTATTGGTATAAGCTCTTTCTAGAATTATCTGTGTGTACGATGTTGTGTATGATTTGAGTAAGATGCGCGTTCATCCCTAATGGAAACAATGGCAAACAAAATCCTTTGACTGCAATCTACGTGAAGTCGGGCAGATAATTAAATCAAGCAAACAACCATTCGTCAATGCAATGACGATGGTGTTGTGGTGGTGGTGTTCGTGCTTAAGCTGGAGCTAATGTTGCACTTGAGATAAGGGGTTGGCTTGGGGTTGTGTTTGGTCTAGCCATCAATAGTTTGCTAATTCTGACTCCTGTAGTGTCGTAGTCTGACCAGGGTGCAGGATGGCAACTCAACATTTAGTTAGCTCAAAGGAGTCATTAGCAGCACTCGTCTGTCATTAATTATAATTATGATAAGTGTTGACACGGAGTCGTGGATTTCCCTTGGATAAACATTTACTGACGGCTCGCGAAGATACTATCGCTGCACAGCAGACGATGGGCGTTTGCCTAGGATGTTTGCATTTCAGGTCAGGTTGATTAAACACAAACTTTATGACCAAATGCAGTCGTTGATATAATTGCTTTGCAAAGATACACATCTACCTTATAGCAATCAAAGGTGGTTTCATTTTGGCACAAAGGAAACCATAAAAGCTGGATAGCGTGGAAAGGCTATTACAATATATCGCGTTACTTTAAACACAATTCAACTGGCAATATAAAGGACAGGCAAAAACAAATTCGGAGCGTTGAAGAGGTTGCAAAAACCATATTTGCACAGAGGCATAAATATTGAATGTAGGTAGATCATAGCCATATCTATAGATAGGAATATAAATGACATTTGGAGGAAAATAAAGACTATATATGGTACGTGGTTGCATAGCCAAATAGTGGTGAAATAGAACTCCCGGTCATATCAGATATGAAGGGTGATTCATCGAGAGGTTTGATTTTCAATAGGCATTTTCTGCAGGTCACGCCTGACTCCTATCAAACTGCTTTGTCATTTGTGTTCAGTATCGTATTCACCTTTTCGGCAGGCAATGGCAAACGTCCGAAAGTCAAATCCTGCCTATGAAAAAGCTTTTCAGTAGTCCCTGATCAGGAGTGTAAAAATTCAACAAGTGAGAAACACAAATGAGTGCGAGAAGCTAGGCCTTGGCCCACACCAGGCTGTCGCGCCATTTATTTATTTATTTGTTTAGTACAATTCATCATTTGGAAAATCATCATGGAAAGACTCACACCACAACAGCGTCTCCAGCTTCTGTGAGAAATGTTTTTCGTGCGATTCGAGGAACTTACGGTGCGCATAATCGACCTACTGAAACCACTAATGCTAATATTATTCGCAATTTTGAGTCCCAGTTTACATTAGTGGATGATACTCGACCGGTTAGACCACATCCAACACGTAGTGAAGAGACTATAGCAGCTTTAGTTGAGAGTGCACGCGTATCGATACGTCGTCGTTCTCAGCAGCTTGGCTTGACGTATTCGACGTGAGGATCTACAAAATTCAACTTGTGCAAGAACTGAAGATAGGCGTCTTGAATTTGTGTCATATTTTAAGTTAATGGGCTCTGGAAAAACTCAATGAAAATCCGGTGTTTTATCGTGAAATTTTGTTCAGTGATAAAGCCCATTACTGGCTCAATGGATACGCTTTTAATAAAATTGCCGTATTTGGGATGATGAGCAACCCGAAGAGTACCAAGAGCTACCATAACACCCAATAAAAACAACGGTATGGTGTGGTTTATGGGCTATTGGAATCATTGGTCCATATTTCTTCAAAAATGAGGCAAATCAGAATGTTACCGTCAATGGTAAGCATTATCACGCCATGTTAATGGACTATGTGCTTCCTGAAATTCAAGCACATGGTCTCGGTAAGCTTTGGTTTCAACAAGACGGCGCTACGAGTCATACAGCGCGTGAAACAATGGACTTGTTAAGAAATCATTTTGGTGAGCACTTAATTTCACGTTTTGCTACGGTAAATTGGCCTCTTAGATCATGCGATATCACACTTTTGGACTTTTTTTCTAGGGATATGTAAAGTCTCAGGTCTTCAGGAAAAAGACAGCTACGATTGACGCTTTGGAAGCCAACATTACTCGTGTTATCCGCGAGATACCAGTCGCTATGCTCGAACGAGTCGCCCAAAATTTGACCTTTCAAATGGACTACATCAGACGTAGTTGTGGCCAACATTTACATGATATTATTTTCAAAAAACAAATACCATGAATTTTTCTTTTAACATATAATAAAAATTTTAAGTTCGCTTTCAAATTTATGTATTCCATTTTATATTATAAATCAAACCTCACGATGAATCACCCTTTATGAGCTCCTTACCCAGGTGATAGATAGACTTGCCAAGTGCCAAAATAGACTTTTTTTTTCTTCACAAACTCTTTGGATTAAGTTTGAGCACAAATACCAAAAAACTCTCGGGACCGTATATTGAAAAGCGGCCTCTAAAAGTCACGAGAGGGACCATGAGCACATAAATTGAGCTATGGTAGGCAAATTATTACAATGTCGACAAAGTATCTGACAACAGAGGTGGCATAGAGAAAAACGTCTCAGAAGTTTACAAAAAAGAAGAAGTTGCCACGTCTCGGTTATTAACTTTATTTTAAGTTTAAGACACAAGTTTTTCGCTTTATTTACTGATAAACAACTGATAAGTCGAAGTAAACGTTGGAGTACATCAAGGTTGTGTTCAAAGTCCGTTGCTTTTTCATGTCGTGCACGTAAAGCGTAAAGCTTTACACTTTTGTGATTAGAAAGACTTTGTTTCGGTTATATTATTGGTGGCTATGTTAGTCTAATGTTTTTATTAAAAATTGTTTACTCTTGTAATGGCAATGATAGTGTATGCCGATTTCGTATTGTTTTATTAAAAATAAAGGTAAACCACTTTCTTTGATTTGCAATCAAATTATTGTGAAGAGTTTATTTTGAAAAAAATACTATGACGAGAATCAAAAAGAAAAGGTTAATTGAACTACAGACGAAACGAATCTAATAGAAAAACTAGAATCAAAAAACCACTAAGGATTGCAAAAAAAAAAATCAAAAGCTTTTAGTGACAGCGAATTTTTCATTCTCATCACAGAAACAAGATTGGAAACATAAAGTAAAAAGACTTTAGTGGAATATTAATAATTATTTTATTACAACACCATATGTAGAACCGAATTCTATCGGGCAATAGAAATTGTTAACTGTTCACAATTCAGGCGTTGTATTCGCTTAATATAGGCAAATATGCATGTTACGTTTATCTTATTACGTCATTAAGTGGGTAAAAATATTATAATATTTGGCATCATTGTTACCACAGTCAAGTTCCTCCCACATCATCCACTCTCCTTCCGCGATCGTCTTCATACACCACATTTTTTTCCTCACTCAAATGAACTAACACAGTGTCCCTTCACATTAAATTGGCAATGATGACAATTAAAACAGATCTAGCAGAACAACCGACAAAGTCACAAAATACAATGTTCCAACGCCGACGCCATGGTTTAAACCACGGTACTTTAAGCCATCTTTACAATCGAAACATTCGATCCAATAAATACCAATTGGACTCGATGGGTGCAACGCTTGGAAGGCGCTTCAAACAGTTCCATGTGAAGGACGACCTGAAGATGCACTACTTTCTGCATTTTATGGGAGCTGCCTCTTATGACATACTGTGCGATAACCTCGCTCTAACTTTACCTACTGAGAAGTCCTATAGCGATCTGTGCAAAATAATGCAGGCTTTCTATGTTCCGGAGCCGATGGAAATAGCAGAGAAATTCCGATTTCACCAACGCAAAAAACGTGATGGACAGACAATACAGGAGTACATAATCTCACTTTAAAAGCTAAGCACCACGTGCAAATTTGGCCAATACCTTCAAACAGTCCTTCGAAATCAATTCATTCTCGGGCTTTTAAGCAAACACATACTATCTCGACTTTTGGAGACAAAAGAGTTAACCTTGGAAAAAGCTGTCAAAGTAGCAACCAGCATCGAACTCTCGGAACGTTATGCAAAACAACTGCATGGGGATATGTAAGCACCATAAATAAAATTACGACAAAACATTTCACTCATCAACAGAATTCTCTGAAAAATACCAAAGCTAATAAAAATTGTAAATCTGGTACCTTTCAAAATAAAACTAACTCAAATATACATTTGTTTCAGATGTGGCAAGGCAAGGCCTTTTTGTAAATTTTGTAATCGGACGGGGCATCTACAAACCATCTGTCAAAAGAGAAAAAGACTACGTCTGAAGTGATCCATTCGGAAGGTTCAATTTAGGGCGACTCGTTCGAGCATAGCGACTGATATCTCGGGGATAACACGAATAATGTTGGCTTCCAAAGCGTCAATCGTAGCTGGCTTATTCCTGAAGACCTGAAACTTTATATATCCCCAGAGAAAATAGTCCAAAGGTGTGATATCGCACGATCTAGGCGGCCAATTTAACGTAGCAAAACGTGAAATTAAGTGCTCACCAAAATGATTTCTCAACAAGTCCATTGTTTCACGCTTTGTATGGCTCGTAGCGCCGTCTTGTTGAAACCAGAACTCACTGAGATATGTACTTGAATAGTTCGTTAACATGGCGCGATAACGGTAACCATTGACGGTAACATTCTGATTTTCTTCATTTTTGAAGAATTATGGACCAATGATTCCACCAGTCCATAAACTACACCATACCGTTGTTTTTATTGGGTGTTATGGTAGCTCTTGGTACTCTTCGGGTTGCTCATTATATTTATATAATATTTTGTTTATTAACGTATCCATTGAGCCAGAAATGGGCTTCATCACTGAACAAAATTTCACGATAAAACACCGGATTTTTATTGGAATTTTCCAGAGCCCATTCGCTAAAAATATGACACAAATTTAATTCGCCTGGCTTTAATTCTTGCACAAGTTGAATTTTGTAAACTTTAAGGCCGAGATCCTCACGTAATATACGCCAAGTTGTCGAATACGCTAAGCCAAGCTGCTGATATAGTGATTTCAGTAGGTCGATTATGCGCACCGTAATGTTCTCAAATCGCATGAAAAGCATTTCTCACAGAACGCTGATTTTCATAATACAGCTTAACAATTTGGAGACGCTGTTGTGGTGTAAGTCTTTTTATGATGACTTGCCAAACGATATTGAACAAAGTAGTTTGATAGAAATCAAGCGTGATCTGTCAAAAGAAGCCTATTGAAAATCATACCTCATGATGAATCACACTATACAAAACCAGTCTTTTTCAAGGCTCGGACGGCACCGTTCGCTGTTTTACCTAGACAATTTAGAAAAGCAGGGAATTTTAGAGAAAATTGACCGCTCAGAATGGGCCACCCATATTGTTTCTGAAGTCAAAGCTTCTGGTAAAATCCGAATTTGTGGAAGTTTTAACTTAACTGTTAATCCAAATTTGGTTATTGGTGAATATTCTTTACCAACTATAGAAGAATTGACTTCAACAATGACCAGGGGTTAAAATTGATTTAAATCAGGCATACTAGGTGGAGTGAAAAGTAACCTCCTTGACCGCTAGAATGCTCTGCTACTTCAAAAAGATTGTGGTATTTGGCATCATGTTGAGTATGGACAAAAGCGATTTTCGTTCTCTCATAAAACATTATTTTTTGAGAGAAAAGTTGGATAAATATTATGGGGCTAATGCTCCATCAGTTACACCGTCAAATATTGGTTTCGAGAGTTTCGAGGTGGCCGCAACTCCACTACCGATCAAGTCCGCAGCGGCAGGCCCTCCGATGCGGTTACGGAGGACAATGTCAAAAAAATACATGAAATGGTGTTGGATGACCGGAAAGTGAAGGTGCGCGAGCTAGCAGATACCACAAAAATTAGTACGCCATATTTTGGGCAATATTCTGCATATGAAAAAGTTATCCTGCTACCTGGGTGCCGAACATACTCACTTCTGACCAAAAACACGAACGCGAGAGCACTTCGAAAGAGTGTTTGGACTTGCTGATGCGGAATCGGGCGGACTTTTGGCGTCGATTGGTAACTGTTGAGCACCAGAGAACAGAATGAGTGCCCGGCAATGGACTGAAGCTGGTACGAGTGCTCCGAAGCGGCCGAGGGAAAATCGATGGGTCGGAAAGGTTATGGCGTCGGTTTTCTGGGATTGTGATGGCATACTCTTAGGGGACTACCCCGAAAAAGGAAAAACCATCAACAGCGAGTATTACTGTGCATTATTGGAGCAAAATCGCTACAAAACGGCCTCACATGAAGCGAAAAAAATTTTGTTTTTGCAAGACAACGCACCGGCGCACAAGAGCATCGCAATCAGTCAATGACTTACGGCTCCAAAAAAACATTTAAAAAAATTTTTTTTCATTCCCAAGGAGGTTACTTTTCACCCCACCTAGTATTTGCATTTAGAGATCCGACCAGAGGATAGAGAGTACCTTACACTAAATACGCATAAGGGCTTACATAAATGTAACATATTAATGTTTGGGCTCGTGTCTAGACCTGCTAAATGCCAGCAAGAAATGGAGACATTACTACGAGGTATTCCTGGCATTAGCGTGTTTCTTGACAATATTCTTATAACTATGCCGGACACACCTACACATTTGAAAAGATTACAATCCCTTTTGAAAATTTTTAAGCAGCATAATTTACATATTAATTTGAGCAAAAGTACGTTTTTGGCGGGTCAAAATGGAACATTGCGGCTATAAAATTTCTAAACAGGGCATACAGAAATCACAAAAGAAAATAGATGCCTTTCATTGGTCTCGTTAATTACTATAGAAGGTTTCTAAAAGATATAACCACAATATTAAAGCCGCTGTCATTTCTAATTCGGGTATTCATCAAACAGCCCTCGTACATAACTAATAAAGTCAGTTGTTCTTTGACTGTCAGACTGGACTGATAATTTTTTTTTACAACTTTAACAGGTTGGGCTCAGAAAAGGTCCGTATTAAAGTTCTGTTTTTTTTTTGGTTATTATTTAAAAAAAAACTCCAGATATTCGAAGTTTCATAAACGCAGCAATTTAGGTAGTTTTGTGTTTAGTTGTTGTTGAGAAAACAGCTTTTTCACGATAAATACTACGAGTGACAGACTAAAAAAATAAACAATAAAAAGGTAATATAAAAAGTCTTCGCGGTTTTTTGTCACTATATGGTATTGGTGTCCATATATCTGAAAACACTAATCTGATTGTGTCAAACGAACACGGGTTTGAAAGGTGACATGTCAGGCTTAATTTTTTGTGAAGACAGCTGTGTAATTCATTGCTCTTGTTAAAAGTTATACTAATTTGGATATGGTTGAAATATTTGAAAAAATACGCTATGTGAAGGTTTTTTACTATAAAAAAAGGAAAAAACGCTGCAAAAACATGCCAAAAAATCTGTGCAGCTATAATGCTGTGAGAATGCTGTGAGTGAACGCCGGACCCAGGAGTGGTTTGTTAGATTCCGTTCCGGAAATTTCAATGCAAAAGATGCACTTCGTAATGGGCGGCCTGTCACTAAAAAAGTCGATGAACTTTTGTAACTGATGAAGCAAGACCAGCACGGAAGCTGTCTGGAGATAGCGGAGGCACTTAACATCAACCGTATAACAGTGTGGAATTATCTAAAACGGGGAGGCTACTCAAAGAAGCTCGATGTTTGGATGCCACATGAATTAAGGCAAAGAAATTTAATTGATTGAATAACCATCAGTGAAACGCTGCTTGAACGTAACGAAATGGAACCATTTTTGAAGCGATTCATTACGGGCGACGAAAAATGGATAAAATACGAGAATATCTAACGCAAGCGATCACGGTCAAAGCCTGGTTTGGCAGCAAACACGGTTATGTTGATTGTTTGGTCGGATTGGAAGGGAATTGTCTATTATGAGCTGCTAGAACGTGGCGAAACGGTCAATTCGATCCTCTACTGTGCACAACTCGACAGTTTGAATGAAGCTTTCAAGAAAGAGCGACCAGAATTGGTAAACAGAAAGGAAGTTGTATTCCATCATGACAATGCTAGGCCACAAATTGACGGAGATTGGTTGGGAAGTTTTGATGCACCGTATATCCTGGACCTTGCACCCTTTGACTAATATTTTTGTTTGGGTCTTTGCAAAACTCTCTTCATGGTAAAAAATTGGCCGACCTAAGAGCCGCTGAAAATCACTTGGCCAAGTTTTCCGCTGACAAGCCACAAAAGTTTTACACCGATTGAATTATGAAGCTACCCCGAAAATGGCAAAAGGTTATAGATAATAATGGCCAATATGTACTTGATTGAAAATGATTTTGAATAAATGGTACATTTTCAAAAATGTACCAAAAACCCGCGAAGACTTTTTATATGACCTGTTAATATCAGAATTTATAAGCTACAGTGTGCAGACCAGTGAGCTACATGGAAATTCTAAGTAAAAATCCTTCTTAATTCGAACGATTTATTTGAAGTCGTAAATGACGAATGCAGCATGCTTTAAGAAGATTTAAAAGTTAAAGAATGGTTGGACAAGTTTCGAAAAACGCAAAAGATCATTGCAATGTCAGTTGGTGGTCAAGCTTTAATACGTACCTTTATTAAACTGTATAACCGCAAATGCAATGTTGATGTCTATGTACGAACAAAAAAACAACACCAATGTAAATATGGTGCATTAAAGATTTAATTGTTTCGAGAAAGATCCGCAGGATGAGGTTTCAACACAGGTGAAACGGTTTCGATATCGATGTTAGTCACGAAGATATTAATGACAATACCGAAAGATTTCTTATATTTTTTCAAAGCATGGGAATCCATCTCAGAAGATCTACAGACAATTGAAAATCTTACATCGTGCTTAATCATGGAAGAGACATGCATCGACCACAGTGATTTGCCTTCTATACCCGCTACTTCCAACAATGTTAAAAGTGAGCACGCTTTATTCACGCAAAGAGAAAAAGCACATTTTTCGGCTAGAAGCAATCATAATAGAAAAACTTATCAAAAAAAAAAAAGAAAAATAGTTGCTGTTTTAAGTGCAACCAATTAGGACACTTGGAAAAATAACTGCCCGAATAAGAATATGTCAATACAACAGATGAATTTTGCTGATAACAGTTTCGGATTAAGTGTATCTTATGATACTTTGCTTTGTGACTCGGAATTTGTCATTGAGCATATTTATGGCTCTTAGACTCAGGTGCGACTTAACATATGACATTTCATTGCGAGTGGTTTCATTTTATGAAAATACAGATACTCCGATGGCAATAACTATCGGTTATGGTACGAAGATAATGGCATACGGTAGAGGTGAGATAGAGATTATGACATTTAACGGAAAGTCTTGAGAACAGAAGCGCCTAACAGATGTATACTATGGTCCGGAAATAAAAGTTAACTTGTTCTCGTCAGGTAGTACTCTGAACAAAAACTACATGCTGGTCTTAGACAACAGTAAATGTGAAATTTAAAAAAAAAAAAAAACAGATTATTCGTAGCAATTGGTATCAGACACAATAGTTTGTTTAAAATGCTTTTCTGAGTCATGTCTGAAAATGAACCTTACGACATCAGGTAACAATTGGAACGTGGCATGAAAAACTGGGACATCTTTCTGTTCACCAAGTCAGAAGCGTCCTTAAGGAGAATAGTATAAATTTTATAGACGATGAACCTGTTTTTTTGCGGTGCGTGGGCTCTAGGTAAAATGTATAGACTATCTTTTCAAACTAGCTTATCAAGAGCTAAAAGCGTTGAAAAACTAATACACAACGATTTATGTGGACCAATGCAAGAAAAGTTCAAAGGTGGATTTTTACTGTTCAAAGAGAAATCCGAAGTACCATCTACTCCAGACATACTTGAGCAGTGTCAAACTTGAATTAAATTGCAATGTGAAGGTTCTAAAGTCAGACAATGGCCCAGAATAAAAAAACAAGCAGGTGGAAGCAATAATTGTCCAAAAAAGAATCCAACCCCAAACCAATGTCTTCTATACCCCAGAACAAAATGGAAGGACCGAGAGGGATATGCGATTCATTACTGAGAGTTAGAACTTTACTTCACCCAAAGAATCTTTCTATCTAAATTTGAGTTAAGGCAGTGAATATAGTTTATTTAATAAATTGTTTCGGTCCTAGCCAAGTAAACAAAAAAAGTTTTTCTGAGCTATGGCATGGCAGAAAAGCGAACATAAGCTGTTTAAGAACGTTAGGTTGTGAGGTGTTCGTTTATACTCGTATACCGAAGGCGAAGTTGAGTTTTTTTTGGGTATCCTGATAATTCGAAGGGGTTTCGTATTTGGCATAAACATTTTAATAAAATCGAAGTGTCAACAGATGTTTTATTTAAGGAAAGGTTGGATATTCAACTATATATAGTTCCTCTTGAATTTACAAACCCTTAGGTTCGTTATAAGGAACATAATATAATTGCTGAGCAAAAGGTAGCTAGTGACTTATTAGGTGATCATAGTAGCAACGATAAAGAACAGCCTCGTGGTATTAATACGCGGATTTGGAGACTGGACCAGAAGGGATGAGTAGATCGGGAGGTAGAGTTCTTAGGTCGTCAACCAGACAACCAGAAAACTTCGAAGGTAAGAGGTTCTAAAAATAGTTTCCTAGCGAGCGTATTGCAAGGATACACTTTTATGGCTCAAACCGAAGAACCCCTGAGCTTCTTTAATGCATTAGAGTTAAAATGGGCAGGAAAGTGGAAAGAGGCTATTATATTTAATTATGAAACCCTCTGCCAATTTATACGATGGCGGTCCCAGAAGTACCCGGCCTGACCAAGACATGACGGTAGTTGTTTAAAAATATCACTGTATTGAAAAGTCTATAAAGCATATGTTTCAAGTTTGAAAGCGCCACGTTGTTTAGTATTTGTTTGGCACCCATCAATAGCGAACGTTGAAAGGCCTTAGCCCAACCAATATAAAAGCTGAATTGGATTCTACTCTGGGTGTGTCTGCTCCTTCGTTTACGACAGTAAAATTTTGGTTTGCTGAGCTTAAACGAGGCCGTACGAGCTGGCAAGACGAGCATTGCAAGGATCGATCAAATGAGGTGACGACTCCAGAAATGGTGAAGAAAATCCACAAAGCGGTACTGGACGGTCGTCGACTGAAAGTGCGCGAGCTAGCAAACATTGTAGGCATTTCAAAAAGTGCTGTACATCGCATATTATTCGAAACTTTGGACATGAGAAAGCTGCGTACAAAATGGGTGCCGCGTTTGCTCGGCACTCGAGCAAAAACAGTGTCGTTATTGCAATGGCCAAAATTAATGAATTAAAGTTTGAATTGCTACCTCATGCACCCTATTCTCCAGATTAAGCCCCCTCGGATTATTTTCTGTTCCCAAACTTGAAAAAATGGCTCAGTGATCAAAGATTTTCCAACGATGAAGAAATGATGTCGGCAGTTAATGGCTACTTTGAGGAGGAAGACACTTCTTATTATAAAACGGGTATCGAACTTTTTGAACATCGCTGGGAAAAGTTTATAGAGCTGAAAGGCGATTATGTTGACAAATAAACAAATTTTTTTTCCAAAATTTTTGTGTTTCCTTTGTTGGGTCGGATACGTTCCAGAAGTATAAGAACTATTTCTAATGCCATCCGATTTAAACGTGCAATTTTTCTTCATTATTCGCTTCTATTTTAAATTCTTATCTATTTACTCTCTACGTTCCTTTTTACTTTACTTTAATAGATAAAGCTCGACTGAAAATACTGATTTTTATTTTACTTTTATTTTAATTTTTAAACCATGTTATATTTTGAATTGTAATCGATTACTGACTGTATCAAATATAAAAGATATCTATCTTGATATATACATATACAAGGTGAGTTTTTTAACTTAAGACATCCAAATTACTCGAAAAATACGCGATATCGAGAAAAATGTTTAAGACACAAGTCACAAGGTTCTGAAGGGGACATAAAATGGTGACCACGAGTTTGACCTTGAGAACCATTTTCAATTGATTTTTCAAATGATAATTCCTGATTTTCATTGCTCAGTCGTATTCCTCAATGGGGCACATGACTTTGTCTCAAAGGTATTATTCATTCAGTGCTAGATACCACTGCACTGGCACGCCTAAATCATTAATCGGTTTCCAACGTTGTTAGGGTGTTAGAAGGTCGAGATTTGTTTTGAAGAAGTCATTATTGCCTCGAGTGAAGTTAAAACTCAAAGAAATTTCAGATAGAGACAAATTGTCCTAAACTTATCTGAGAGTGTATGATGTGCACTCTGCCCTTTTTTTCTACTTGAACGGAACTGTACTTCATTTAGAAGTTCGATATTTGTTTCGAGGAACTGATTATTATTAGTAATGTTTTCAAGATTAATAATGCAGGCTATTTCAATTCAAGAGAAAATTGAAATGATATTGATTTATGGAGAAAGTGGAAGGAACATCGATGGTGCTGTTGATCTTTACGCACAACGTTTCCCAGACCAGATACGATCGCGCGTTTACTTTTATCGGGTCATCCAACAATTCACTGGTGAAGGAAGTGTGCAACCAAAGAAAAGGAATCGGTCAGATAGGGTGGCTGTTGATGGCAATGATATAGCAGTGTTAGCTGCCGTTGCACACGATCCTCACATTAGCACTCGCCAAATAAGTCGTGAATCAGGAATTTCTCAAACGACTGTCTGTAAGATATAACATCCGCATAAATACCTTCCTTATCATGTTTCAATGCATCAAGAATTTTCTAGTGAGGATATTCGCAACCGGGTTTTCTTTTGTCAATGGGCACTTCAGCAAATTGAACGAGACCCCCTTTTCTTCGCCAAGGTGTTATTCTCTGATAAGTCGACTTTCACCAATCACGGTACGGTCAATCGACATAATACCGAAAACCCTTTTTGGTTGCGACAAGTTGAACGCCAGCACCCTTGGAATGTTAATATTTGGGCGGGAATTTTTGGGGATAAATTAATAGGTCCATATTTTATTGAAGGCAACTTGAATGGCGAAAAGTATGCAAACTTCTTGCGGGACCATCTTCCAGTATTACTAGAAGAACTGCCATTGGAGTTGCGACAAACAATGTGGTTTCAACATGATGGTTGTCCAGCCCATTACTCCCAAGTAGCCCGGGGCGTATTAAACAATGTTTTTCCATCAACGATGGATCGGACGAGGAGGTCCGTGGCAATGAAATGCTAGATCACCTTATCTTACGTCACATGATTTCTTCTTGTGGGGCTACTTAAAAAGTGAGGTTTACAGCAAAAAGCCAACAACACGTGAGGACATGGAAAGACGAATAACTGAAGCTTGCCAGATGGTTACGCCAGAAATACTTCTCAGTTCTGTTGGTTCATTTAGAGCACGGATAGACAAGTGTATTGAAGTGAAAGGTCACATTTTCGAGCATTTGTTGAAATAGTCTCAGGAAATAAACGTCGAAATGGTAAGAATTCAATGATTCAACAGTGGGAGGCAAGGGGACCACTATAATTAATCACCCCGAAGGAAACAAAATACTGCTACGTCCAAGTCGTTGTTTCCGGGTTATGCTAAACGCAGTATGTAAAAACAAACGACAAGCCTACGAGCAATACGACTGAGCAATGAAATTCAGGAATTATCATTTAAAAAATCACAATCACAAAAATGGGTCTCAAGGTCAAACTCGAGGTCACCATCTTATGTCCCTTCGGAACCGTGTGACTTTTGTCTGAAACATTTTTCGCGATATCGCAAAATTTTTGAGTAATTTGGATGTCTCAAGTTAAAAAACTCACCCTGTATATTATAAGATGATCAATAAATTTAATTGAATTGAACATATCAGATTGGAAAATAGGCATAGTTACGAAAAGGTTCGAATTATCTATCTTTATATCTATATGAATATACAACTAATTCCGCCTCCTAAATTCATCGTGTATATTGGAGGTAGAAGTCCAGATTGTCCTCTCATTTGTCTTCGTGGATAAAGAAGATAAGGAAAGGTAGAAACAAGGAATCTTTTTGGAATTGAATGATTGCTTCGAGTTTGTTTTTTATTTTAAATTGCGATCAAAGGAACCAGGGCTGAATGGGGATTGACGGTTCACTGCACACATATTACTATTGCCTAGCTCTAACTGGCAAACTTAATCTACTTAAGTTATGAAAACCATATTGAAGGCAATCAGTTCTTAGACCTTTATTGAATCAGTCTTCAATACAGAGACATGTAATAATAGTCAGTAACATGTCCCCTCTTCTTTTCAAATCATATGCGAGTAAGTAAGACAAAACAAAAATTAAATTTCCCACTTGTAGTTATGAACGTTTGTTCGAATGTTCACTAGCTGTGTAATTTAATCGGAATTTAATAAGATTTCCATTTACAGAGATATTTCTATTGAACATTTTCTTCTTTGATTACATATTTTCATTTGTTCATTTGCAGATACTTAAAAGGATGCTTTCATTAAAATGCATCTGTGTTTGTACTCGTTCTCGTTTTCATTTTGTTACTTATCATCCCTCTACGAATGCCTCTGGTTTAGTTTATTTTAAAGATGCTATCCCCAATTTAGTATATATAACTATGAAGCATATCTGAAGACTACGAAGTCATCCCTTTCATTCAAACCCTTGAAAGAATATCCAAGTACTTTGGCTTACTATTTACCTGTAATTTTTTCATATACTCGTAATATCCGCATTCAATTCAGGACTATGTACGAGTACTGGCTTAAGCACATATAGTATATCGGGAAGTATTATTACATCATCATATCGTTTCATCTGGTATACGTATATGTATCTCGATATTTTGCAATAAGGCAAGTATTAAATCATTCATGTCTGTTGTTTGTTATTACTTATAAGCGTTTCTTTCATTTCTATTTGTAACTTTAGTAAAATCCAATTTTGTTTTGCGATTGCCATAGCATGAAGTTCACATTTCTTTTATTGATTTCCACTTTTCAAGCAATGCCTAGAAAAGCTGGAAGCGCATTTATCAAAAAACGCTCTAAATACCTAGCAGTCCATTAGCAAATTGATGAGATGAAGTCTTTGCCTCCCCGTTTTCCGCGCATCAATTTTTTTTAGCAAAAGGTCGTCATGTCTGGTATCTTCTACTTTACATAAATACACGGTAAAGAATGCTTTGTTATGTATCTTCACGATACTAATTTAGGCATGATCCAGAAGATTTTCGACGACGGGCATAAGATAAAGTTGATTTGTATCAAGCTCTATTATTTTCTAAGTTCGCTTACAAGTTTCTACCACTCGATAAACTTGTTTTCAACTATCCCTGGCATGATGCACTGTAGCTCATTCCTCTCTATTATTACTCAGATCTTGAACAACCTAGTAATGAATTAGTGCATTTAACGTTCTCTCACAACGGTCCCACCACTTACGTGGATAGTTGTGTAGTTAAGCAAACTTCATCCATGTGGTTAAAATTCCATGTCTGTAGGTCCGTATGCAAATTATCTACTGCTACTTTACTTACAAAGGTCAGTCGCGGTGTGAAAACTTCTTAAGGGTACTTGTAAAAAAAAAATTAAATATTAGATAAAAATACTATATAAAACTTCATACAAAGGATTGTAGCATTGTACTCTCACACTGAAATCGTTATAATGAGTGACGTCGATATATGATATATTACACAATTCTAGGTGGCTTCAACATTCTGTACAGACAACACATAAAAGTCGGTATGTTAAGATTTCCTCTGCGGAAAACAACTTAACCACGCTTGTGAATGATCCCATTAAAATACCTGACATTAATATTTATGCGGCCAACACGCTGGACTTGCTTCTAATTTCTCAACCTGACAAATACATTATCGTTGTGTTCTCACTTCTAAACTCGTTGAAACACTGTGTAAGAAAAAAGTTTCAATAAAAGGATCGCATGGCAATAAGAAAAAGCTAATTGAAGCGGACTTTACAGCTTCTGAAGGAATTTTAACTGGACGTTATGTTCATCGTTAACATCGTGAATGCCCTTGCTGATATTATCACAAACATTATTCTCTTTGGAATGAGATACTTTATCCCTCATCAGATGGAGGGCATCAAGACAAAAGAAAAGGCGTGGTACGAATTGAGCTAAAAAGAGCTGTTGGAGTTGAAGAATTTTTTTTTTTTGGACTAACATTACATTCAAACCTTACAGAGGAAAACCAGAAAGAGTTCAAACGAGCCAGTCTTGACTACAACATGTTACCTAATCACGTGAAATTCCAATACGACCAATAGCTGAGGCAAATAATACTACAGTATTCCAAAGTCTTAAAAGTTGTAGGTCGTTCGTTAAAAACATAAAAAACGTTGCCTCATCTTTTGGATAAAGCAAATCTGCTTGCTGCACGCCTTACCGTACACTAGCTAGTGACGAATCCCCCTTTGCACTCGTATAGTAGCAAGAGTACTTAAAGCTTGTTCATTAATGGCCGTGGCTCAAGTGGTAGTATATTGGCTTCCCAATACCAGGTTTAATACCAGCCTTGTCCGAAAGGCATTCTTTTTTTTCAAGCAAATAAAATCTCATGAGATGAATGATTGCCCTAAATACAACAAGTCTCTAATTTTTGGTCTCCTCATTAAATGTTGGATGCCGCCCATGGAGCGAAATTTCCACTGACCCAAACATCTTTCTTTCTCTCTTTATACAATTTTCCAAAATAACTTTACACGTACTCCTCTTTTTTCTTTCCCTACAGACTCATTCCATTTCCGTCTCGCGAAACGAAAACTCGACAAGTCGATTGGTGATTTGATGGCATGTCGCACTAAAAAGCGGAACCAAAATCTACACAAATCTGCGTAAAGCAAGATATTTTTACTTGATATTTCAAAATCATTTAAGTCTGATATCGACAATATAAATGCTGGTATGCCCCAGGACTCCGTTCTGTCACCGACACTAATTTTCATTATTGACCTCTTGTCTGGCAGTTCTAATTCTACATATTCCTTTGTTGATGATACCACTTTCTGCTTTTCATATTTGTTCTTGAACTCACTTCTCTGGTCTTCGGCTGTAGACCGCGAATGGCAGCGTTTGTTAAGCTCATTAAATTCTGATATTAACAGCATAACTCATTGGGGAACCACCAGCAGAGTTTTCAGAATACAATTCTTTCTGCTGGCGTCCAACTGAAATTTGAACACCTAGCAATTGTCTATAAATGGCACTTTCATCGTCGAAACAGAGGAACTTTTCATTCTCTGTATGTGTGTCAGTGACAACTTACGTTAGAATGAAGGGCCGTAAAATAACGCCAAGCGAAATAAGTCCCCGGTACTGTTGAAATGATTCTATATTATGTGGTGCCAAAAAGTTGTGAAATGTCTAGGTTTTCCCACGCAATTTCAGATATATTTTCCAATACCCATGTCTTTTTAGATTCTACTACGTCCTACTAGACAAGATTAAAACCATGTAATAGGACTTATAGGTAATGCTAATATTCCACAGTCACTTGAAACTATTGAAAACCCACGTGATGTCTACTGCTTCATTCCATTCTAACCCTATTTTCACCATAAGTGCTCAAAATAGCCAGTAATAGTTGTTGATAGTCAAGTTGTTTGACATTATTTCAGAGCATTCTCCCACTGGTTCAACTCATCCTCATCTGAAGTCAGCAAGCTGCCATATGGCTACCTTTTAGTGAGTATTATCAAGACTTCTATGACTTTCAACGAGGGGTTCCTTTATTGTTGAAATGGTTCGGACCTTCAGTTCATATGGGACTGAAGGGATGGTGCTGGCCATATACAGCTAATTATTGTCTCTGAACCCTTATCTAATGTTAAAACGATGTGTTCCAAAATTATTAGTGCACTCATAATCTAGTGATGGTTATTTTTGTTTTCAGACACGCGGGTTTCGTTTAATCGCAGTATCCAAAATAATTAAGGCTCCCTTCAAGCGGCTGGGATTTCATTACTACGGCAATTACATAAGTCTAATGTCTCTGTATAATACGAACATCTTATTGCCTCTGCCATTTCACACGTCAAATCTTCACATTATCCCTGTCAAACTGGCAATTGACATAATCAATCACTTGAAGTAGGCGTCATTTACAGAAAATCCACAAAAGTCAAAGATTCACTTCTTCATTTACTAATTGTTGCTAACTCATGCTGTCAACCAGCCCATCGTTGACCATGATAAAGACAAATGACAGGAATGAAATGAATGGAAGATCTCTGTAGTGTTGAAAGTGGAAACTCCTGTCACGCAATCATATTCTATCCGTACGATTATCTTAGAGCAAGAACTCTCTTCTTTCAAGAGCTGGGGGATTTTTCAATTAATTTTACGAATATTCCGACTGAAGAGGACACGACGCAATATTCAATTACCTAATCTCCTCGCTTACCAATGATTCGATAAAAGATGCAGGCCTTAAGTAAGTAGGACGGGCTAATATTATTCATTGCTCATAAAGATATACATATACTCGTATATGTATAAATTTTTTTGGTTTTATTCAAATGATGTCATCTTACTTTATCCGGGACGTTTAGTGTAATCTTTCTGGGACTCGTGCGAAACTGACTGCGAGTATACGAGCACTCGTACAAATAACGTGCAGTGATATCCGATGCTGAAACTCGCGATGTAACGTTCCCCTTGAGGGTCGAGTGGTGGTAGACGTAGTTGTTATTGTCGTTGCCGATGCCGTTGCCATTGCCATTGCCATTGCCAGTTGGTGCTAAGCTTGAGATAGTAATTCCCCAAACTCAGAGCATTGTTTCTATTGCTGCAAGCATACCAGGGTTGTTATCTAGTGAAAATGTATCTCTAAGTGTCAATAGATAAGTTGTTATGGCTTTGGCAGGCAATGTCATTCTTTTTTTTCTGTCTCCTTTTGTTTGTTTTTTTTTTTTTCCTTTTCGTTTTCCCTTCCACGTTTTATTACTCTTCGGTACAATTTGCAATGTTATTTATGCCTTATGATTCTCCATTAGAATGTGTGAATGGGCTTTTTTTTTGTACTCTCTTAGCGGCTGGGTATGGAGGAGAGTCCTACCCAACCTCGCTGGGGATTTTTGTTTTTGCTGCCTTGTAACGGGTAATTCATGTTCTTTTATTGGGCCTTGGTGATGTGGCAGTATGTTTTCCTCTCTTTTTTTGTCAATTTTCTAGTCTCTGATTTTTTTTTATTTTTTTTTTTAACTTTTCGTTTGTCACTTGATGGACGTTTGGTAACTAAATCGGAGCACTAAGGGATCTTTAATTCGTTATCCGTCCTAGATAGATGAATTTTGGTTTTTTTTTTTTTAACTAAAAAAGTATTTATTTATTTTTTTTTTTAAGGAAATAGGTAGTTCTACATTTTTTTTACATTTATGGAAATGGAGATTTTAATTTTGATATGAGCAATATAGCGCGAACGTTGGGTTGCATTGTAAAATAATGTTTTGCCATTGAAGCGAGTTGCATTCACATGTCAGGTTTTGTAAAAAAAAAAAAATAAATTTAGAACAAAGTATAAAGAAGAAGCACACTAGTTCTAAAGAATGCAAACATATGAATAGAGTCGTGTAGATACATACAAAGTGTTTTTCGTTAGATGGCCTCCAATTTGTAGCCTGTTAAATATTATGAGTGAAGAAATATGACTTTAACACATGGGCGTGCCGTTTTATATTAAAACACAAAAATTTTGCAAAATTCAACTTTATTTATCAATATGCCTTCGAGGGCGATATACTGATTGAAACGATTTTTCAATCTTTCGATACCAGTTTTGTAGTACGGTTTGGGTTTAGCCTCAAAATAGGCCTCTGTTTCGGCGATTACTTCTTCATCGGTCTTAAATCTCTTTCCGTTGAGCATTCTTTTGAGGTCTGCGAACAAGAAATAGTCGCTGGGGGCCAAATCTGAAGAATACGGTGGGTGGGGAAGCA
Organism: Volucella inanis; assembly: GCA_907269105.1. Lineage (NCBI taxonomy): Eukaryota > Metazoa > Arthropoda > Insecta > Diptera > Syrphidae > Volucella > Volucella inanis. Next base: position 71,803,084 of record OU026157.1, on the reverse strand, counting down.
ATTCGTAGCCGAATTCATTTAATTTTGCCATCGTTTTCATTGACTTGTGACACGGTGCATTGTCTTGATGAAACAGCATTTTCTTTTTTTTCAAATGCGCCCGTTTTTCTGCGATTTCGTCCTTCAAACCCTCCAACAACGCAATGTGATAGTCGCTGTTGATAGTCTGCTCTTCTTGGAGATAGTTGATGAAAATTATTCCATGTGTATCCCAAACTATGGATGCCATAACCTTGCCAGCCGATTGTTGAGTTTTTGGTCGTTTTGGACGAGGTTCGTCGCCTGCTCGCCACTCAGCCGACTTCCGACTTGACTCTGGTGTGAAGTGATGGAGCCAAGTTTCATCCATTGTCACATACATTGAACAGCTTTAAACACTCCTCTGAATGATCAACACGTTGTTGTTTTTGGTCGACTCGAACACTCCTCTGAATGATCAACACGTTGTTGTTTTTGGTCGACTCGAACAGAGCTTTCGCATGTCCAAATATTCGTGTATGATGTATCCAACACGCTCTTTTGATATCTTCGGAGCCTAAGCTATCTCGATCAACTTTACTTTACAGTCATTCGTAATCATTTTGTGGACTTTTTTGATGTTTTCATTTGAAACAGCCTCTTTTAGACATCCACTATGTGCATCATCTTCGGTGCTTGTATGACCACTTTTAATTTTTTCAATCCACTTGCGAATGGTTCGTTCTGATGGTGCAGAGTCCGGATAACACTTATCAAGCCATTTCTTTGCATCGGCTGCATTTTTTCCCATCAAAAAGCAATGATAAATCAACACACGAAATTGCTTTGAATCCATTTTTTTCACAATAACAAAAGTTACTTCACTCACAACGCTATATCCCGAGAACTAATCGGTCAACAGCTGTCAAATTTATACACGTATCTTTTGAAGGTTACTACTAACTGGATTTAATTCAAGTGGGGCCCTCTCTTAGACTTTTCAGCCCATGTAAAAATGTTTCTGACAAGATTTTCTTCAACAATCTGAAACGTAGTTGTATTCCTTTCCTAACACTTCTTATTTTTCTTATTTATTTTTTTAGTTCTTATTATATTTAATTTCTTTCTATCAATTTTTATAAATTTGAATTTTTTTCAAGACTTTTATTCATGTCTTGGTTCTTTCATTCTTGCTACAGATGTATGACAATGACAATTTTCGCGGTCTGAAAATGCTCGTAGACTTAATGCTTATAAATAAAATTATATAAGGTACATTTTCAGGGACACACCAGTAGATGTTATTTGTGTTGGTGAAACAAGGTACGACCCCGGAGTTGAAAATATAGTTTATGATATCGATGGTTACAAGCTATATCGTAACGTACACATAACTAATAGGATTTGTGGAGGTATTGTATATTTAACATCAAACCGCCGCTGCTCAGAAATTGCTGAAACGATATCTACAGCTAAAATAGTAGAGGTAATGGATGGAAATCGTTTATGTCTTCTGTTATGTGTATATAAAGCATAATATTTTATTCTGTGTGTCGATTTTAACACAAATTTATTGTACTTATAAATAGTACACCCACTAGGTCCAGATTATGATGCAAAGTTTATTTGTTCTTGCTGTATCTGACGTAGCTAACACTTTTCTGTGCGCTCAAATTTCCCTGGATGGGATATCAGACCATGATCTGATATTCCCGACATATAAAATTGATTTTTCACGTAATGCCATCCCTGTTATATGTTCTTTTAGAGATTGCAAAAATATTAATTTTGATGCTATGAACAGAGAATTTAATACAATCTACTGGGATCAATTTATGTACCTGACGTGCGCAAAAGGAAAATTATCGTTTTCCAGAGATCAGTTAGCGAGCTCTACAACAAAAAGTTCCTTATACGGACTATTCGTATATAAAACTCCAAATGTCCCTGGTGTAAACCTTAATTCGATAAATTGACGTAAAAAACTTCATCACAAATGGAAAGAAATACTTACTTTAAGTAACTGGGAACGTTTTCGACAGCTTGAAATATCTCAAATAATGTAGGTCGACATTAAATATACATTTACTTTCTTTCCAGAGTAAGTTTATCAGTAGATTTAAAATCATTGTTGAAAAATCTGCGTAGCATTGGTATTGGTAAACGTATTGGGTTCTTCAATAAGCTCTGCGTTTTTTTTAGGGTTAAAGTTAAACACACATTTTTGGCATAAAAGGTTATTTTTAATCCATCAGATATTGTCCATCATAGTTTATTACTCTTCTTCTGGAAGAGACATACTATAATGCCTCTTTTATAAAAGTTAACAGATTTATGGGTAAAAATATTCTCTAGGTACGTTTTGATCTCATCGTCTGAACTGAATTGCACTCTGTCCAAATTGTTTTGTAGAGAGTGGAATAGATGGTAGTCAGAAGGCGCTAGGTCTGGAGAGTACGATGGGTGCTGCATAACTTCCCAGCCAAATTAATTTAGTTTTTGTTTTGTCACTAAAGCTGTGTGTGGTCTTGTCAAAATGGGGGCCAACTCTGGCCGTTTTTCTTCCACTGCCTGCTTCAAAATATCGAGCTGAGAGCAATATTTAACAGCATTAATTGTCTGATATCGTGGAAGCAACTTAATGTAAAGGATACCTCGCCAGACCCACCAAATCCTCAACATAATCTTTTTGGGACGCGAGTCTTGTTTGCCGGCCGATTGCGGTGTCTCATCAGAAAGCAGCATGACCTCTTTTGCCGAATGCTGTTGTAAACCACCCATTTTTCGTTTCCCGTATCAGGAAAGCCGCAAGGGATGTTTTATCTCAACAAAGACTCACAGACCATTATGTGATCCATAATGTTTCTTTCACTGGGTTCGTGAAGAACATAAGCATCCACCTTTTTAGTCTCTGCGGAACGGCTTTATGGATGATGTTGAACCACTGAGCGATCTTCCGTGTCGTCAAATGCCTGTCAACGGTAACTGCAGCTAAGATTTGATTGCCGTCTGTGGTGTGTGGACGTCTAGAGTGAACAGCATCAGCAAGGTCTGTATTTCCTGAACGAAAGCGTGCATACCAACGGTGACAATAGTCAGCGCTTATAGCCGAATCTCCATAAACGCTGCAAACCTTTCGTTGCGCCTCTTTGACACCTTTTTCAAAGAAAATAAGCAAAATATGTCGAAAATGCACTCTCTTATCTTCCATTTAAAAAAAAAATATTGAGCACTTAAAACACGTTCGATCAAAAAAAAAATTATCGTAACAATGGAAATGATAACCCCCTCTATTGAAATAAACAACAACAATTTCATAACGGTATACACAGAGTTTTTCTGAAATTTTTATGGCATTTACTACGTAAAAACAATTTCGAGTATATAATTAGTAATTAGCACATCGGTGTCGTATGCAGGCTATCCTATCGAAACAATTTTGCAACACTTATTCCAGCATAGCCGGCTTTATTTCGGCAATAACGCGTTTCTAAGTCGTCAACTGTATCTGGTGTATCAGCATATAAGAGTGACTTAACATACCTTCACAAAAAAGCGTGCAATGGAGTCAAATCACATGACCTATGCGGCCAGATGAGATGGATCACTCACTAAATGTTTGTCCCAATAAAGAAATAGTGTGACTCAGTGTATGGTATGTTGCGAAATCCCGCTGAATACATTATGTCTCTTAGACGATTGTCATTGACACAGGAAATCAAAAAATCGCGAATGATTTGCCTGGACCTATTATGAATCCGGTATGCAATCCACATCAAACAGTGACTTTTTCGGGATATAATGGAGTTTCGGGAGTCTAGTGAGGATTGTGCTTACTCTAAAAATGGCAATCATTACTGAAGATGATCTAACGGTAGAAATTTGGTTCAACTTGCAGTTGATTTATAGTCCAGTCAGTACGACGCAAACGATGGTCCATTTCCTTCAATTTCTGTACCAGTTGGACCTTCTATAGGTGTAGGCCAAGATCTTTTCTCAAAATCTTCCATGTAATGGACGGGTAGAGTTAGAGTTGCTAAAAAAGATCGAATTAATAAATTTGGGTCTTCGGTCACATTCACTTTTACAGAGACGATGGCTTCTTCGGTACACAATTTGAGCTCGTGTTGGATGAATAGTATCCATAAGAGTATACGTAGCCATAAATTGATTCATAGCATTGCATATAAACTGGTGGTTATAAGCACTATAAATTGAGCGTAGTGCTCTTTAACTTTGACGCACAGAACTCATAGAATTTTTAAAAAAAAAATGTCCGATTCTTAAACGTTGTTAGGGTGGAGTTCTTTGCATAATATTTTGCCAAGGTATATCAAAGACACTTGCCCAGTTTGACAGCTGGTTTGACAGATAAACCTTACTGAAGTTCTATACGTCAAAAAAAAAAAACCGTTATGTTTAAAGTATTTTCAGCTGTTGAATGGAACAGGAAATGGAAGCTAGGGGAAGAATATTGTCCTTCAGGGCCTGCACGTAGGGCACTTTTATTTTTAAAAGTGTAAGAAACTTTCGCTTGCTTCATTAAAAGTTTACGGTAAATAGATATTAAATTGCAAGCAAGACGAGCTGTATATAATAGTATTAGTCTGGCGGAGTCGGATCATCTGCAATGAAGGATACGTAAGTTGAAGAAGCTAAGATGCGAGTAAATCAGTCAACTGAAGTGTCATGACAGCCTCCATTTTTTGAAAGTCCAAAAACTAATCAAAACATTGAAAAATATTGAGAAATACAAGGTTCTATTATTTGTTCTATGGCGGTAAGAAAAGATCATTTTACTGTTTGGTATGTCGAACATTGATGATGATGTACTTTTGGATCAATGATAAAAAGCAAAGTTGGATATTAAATACTAAGTGCACATCTTATATGTGCTTGGAAAAACATGATGGCATTAGCATTGCAATAATGAGATGAGAATAAATACTAGTTGTACCGGTATGAAGTGAGCGTCAAGATACAAATGTCTCGATAGGGAACATTTATTGTGAACGAGCCTTAACTTTTTTTTGTTTAATTGCTATGACACCTGTCAAACATATTTAGTATATGTCAACTCATTGAGCAAATGACATCACATTTTTTCATCGTGTTTAAAATGTCTAAGTCTAATTTTGTACCAGAAAATGGTGACTTGCGGAAAGCATTAATTTTTTGTTTTTATTTGAAGAAAAGTGCTGCAAAGTCGCATCGAATGCTTGTCGAGGCATGATCTATCAGAATCACTAAGCAAAAGATGGTTTCAACGGTTCAAAGATAACGATTTTGATGTCAGAAATGAAGAATGTGGAAGACCAGCAAAAAAAATTAAAGACGCCTAATCGCAAACAATTATGGATGAAGACGACACTTTGAGTTCGAAACGAATGGCAATAATGTTAAATGTTGCACAACAAACAAGCTATGGGAAAGATCCAATAGTCTGGAAAATGGTTTTATTCATGTAATTGAATAAAAGACAGATGGAAAACCGAAAAACCACTTGTGAAATTTTGCTTCAAAAACACGATAAAAAATCAGTTTTGCATCGAATAGTTACTGGCGATGAAAAATGGATATATTTTCAGAATCCAAAACGGAAATAATCATGGATTAATCCGGGACAACCATGACAACAAGAAGACAATGCTGTGTATCTGGTGGGACCAGAAAGGTGTGATGTACCTCGAGCTATTCAAATCTGGTTAAACCATTAACACAGATCGCTACCGACAACAAATGATCAATTTGAATCATGCATTGGTCAAAAAACGACCAGAATATGCCAGAAGACACGGCAAGGTAATTTTGCTCCATGACAATGCACCTGCACACAAAACAAAACTGGTTCAGGATACAACCAAAGCACTTGGCTGGGAGCTGCTACCTCACTCGCCGTATTTGCCAGACTTGGCTCCTTCCGACTACCATTTGTTTTTATCGATGGGACACGCATTAGCTGAACAGCACTTCGAATCCTACAAGGAAGTCGAAAATTGGGTGAATTTTTGGTTTCCTTCAAAAGACGAACACTTTTATTGGCATGGAATCCATAAATTGCCTGAAAGATGGGAAAAATGTGTAGCTAGCAATGGCTAATACTTTAAATAATATGTTTTTTACTTTCCCATCAAAACTTAGTTATTTATTTTCACAAAAAAAAAGCTCACTTCATACCGTTACACCTGGTACATAAGTATGTAGCCGTGCTCGGAACTAATTTTTCGCTTTAAAACCTAAAGTAGACGTAAACAAGCTGCGTGTTATGAAGACTTACTTACTTATTTAAGGTGGCGCTATACCATAATCCGGTGTGGAGCTGGACCTCAACCAACAAGAATCTCCAGCCCGTACGGTCTTTGGCCACTTGTCAGACTTAAATATCTTTTGGGCCGGAGTATTCGCTTCCATTCGTTCTACATGACCAAGCAATCTCAGTCGCTGGACCTTCACTCTTCTGGCTAGATCGATGCTGCTGTACAGCCCGTACAGTTCGTCAATGTATTTCCTCCTCCATGCACCATCTATGCAGACGGGACCGAAAATTACTCGAATAATTTTCCTCTCAAAACAAACATGAGTAACCTCATTCGCTTTTGATAGAGTCCATGCCTCTGCACCATAGAGAAGGACTGGGATGATAAGGGTCTTATAAAGGGTCACTTTAGTTATTCGAGAAAGGGCTTTGCTACTCAATTGCTTTCTTAGCCCAAAGAAATGCGATGGGAAAGAGTTATTCTTCGTTTAATCTCAGCGCTGGTGTCATTGCCTAAGTTCATAGCGAAGCCTAGGTAGGAAATGTCCTTAACCACCTCAAAGTTATATATCTGTCTATAGTGACATTCTGTCCGAGACGTCAGTGTTGGGTGTCCTTTCTTGATGACAGCATATAGTTTGTCTTGCCCTCATTGACCGCCAAACCTATCTTCGCCGCCTCTGTCTTAACACTCACGAAAGTTCCAAAGACATCTCGCTGTGCTCTGCCGATTATTTCGATGTCGTCGGCATAGGCGAGTAGATGGACGGACTTTCAAAAGATAGTGCCTTTGGTGTTAGCGTTTGAGTTTTGCACTATTCTTTCAAGAACGATGTTGAAGAAGTCACATGTTACATCGCCTTGTCTAAATCCTTTGTTGATATCGAAGATCTCGGTGAGTTCTTTACTGACCGTGGTGGACCAACGTACATTCTCTATTGCCATTCTGCACAAACGGACGAGTTTGACAGGGATGCCAAAACTAGACATGGCTATGTATAGCTCACTTTTATAAATGCTGTCATAGGCGGCCTTAAAATCGATAAAAAGGTGGTGGATATCGATTTGGATCTATGGTGGACTTTTCTGGTTTGAAGCCACACTGATAGAGACCAATCAGTTAGTTAACGAAAGGCAGATAAGATCTTGTAAGCGATGTTAAGAAGACTAATATCTCTGTAGTTGGCGCAGTAAAGAGGATCTCCTTTCTTTAGAATCGGGCAAACAATTCTGAGGTTCGGCGGTTAGGCCATCTGCTCCAGCTACTTTGTTGGACTTAAGTTTAGATATGGCTATCTTCACTTCATCCAGGTTAGGTAGACGGAATTGTTGGTCTTCATCGTCCAGGTTGAATGGTTCATTCTGCCTGACAGCGGGACTTAATTAGTCATCGCCGTTAAACAGTCTAGTTCTTCCATATCCTCAGCATTGACTGCGATTCTACTATGATGTTCTCTTGTTCGTAAAACTTCCGAACCTCATTCCTACGATAACATCTCTCTATTTTCTCAATCGCTCGCTTCTCGTCCTCTCTCTTTTTTCTCCTGAGAAGATGGTGTTCGTCTCTCTTTTCTGCGCGTAGAGCTCACAAGTAGCTCTGGTCTTTTTTTGTGAAAGACCTTTGAAGCGCCGCCCCGGCGCTATTTGGCCCCGGTCACTTGGCCAAATAAATTATTTGTCCAGTGTGTAGCTACTTGCCTGCCGAAGATGTAGATGGGTGTCAAGTGAAACAGAATGTCTAGCGCCGCGGATGGGGTGAAGCGTAGAGCTCCGCTTATGTATAGACATGCTGTTCCTTGGATTTTTAAGGCTGTCCACCAGAGTATCCGTAAGTAAGTATCGGTCTTATGACCGAGATGTATAGACAGTGGATTATTCGAGGTTGGAGGCCCCAACCAATCCACTGTATGTATAGACAGTGGATTATTCGAGGTTGGAGGCCCCATTTGTTTCCAATGGCTTTCTTGCAAGAGAATAAAGCTACTGTAGCTTTCTTAACTCTTTCTTGAATTTTAGGTTTCCAGTTTAGTTTCCTATCAAAAATAAGACACACGTATTTTGCTGTATCGAAAAACACTAAACTGTCACGGTTTATTAAAGGAGGGTCTATAGTTGGAATTTTATATTTCCTGGAAAAGACGACAAGATCAGTTTTATGGGGTTAACTCCAAATCCACAGCGATCCGCCCAACGGGTTAATTTGTTAAGATTTAGCTGAAGGAATTTCTTGATGGTATTGAGATGTTTCCCTGAAACGGCTATAGAAGCGTCGTCTGCATAGGCAATCACCCTGCTCTCTCCCGCTTCCAAGTATATTAGGAGTTCATTTACCACTAAGTTCCAAAAAAGGGGAGAAAGGACACCGCCTTGAGGCGTACCTCTACTAACACATCTTTTAGCAGAAGTCCCACTCAGTTTGGAGTTGATTATCCTGCTATTTAGCATAAGACTGTTCAACTCCCCATGTGAATCGTCTACCTACAGGTTTAATAGCGCAGTCGTGATGACGTTGTTAAAGGCGCCTTTTATGTCTAGGTAAGCAACCATTGTCTACTCTTTGTATTGTAGCGATCGTTTGATGTGGCTAGTCAGCGAATGCAGAGCCGTTTCCACCAATTTTCCTTTACAGTGGACATGTTGAGCCGTTAACAAAAGTCTTTAATCAATTTTAGGTCGAATATGGATATCAATCAGTCGTTCTAGAGTCTTTAGAAGGAAAGATGATAGACTTATAGGTCTGAGGTCCTTTGAGACATTATGAGAGCATTTTTTGGCCTTGGGAATGAAAACCACATTAATTTCTCTTCATGACAGTGGAATGTGAATCAGTTCTACACAGCTCCTCATGATATTCTCTAGCGTGAGCAAGATAATATCTGAGGACCTTTGTAGTTCGGCCGGTATTATACCGTACGGAACCGTAGACTTGTATGCTTTGAAGCTATGCAGCGCCCAAAGGAGCTTGTCTCTTGTAATCAGACCATGAATTTTGTTCACGGTTGCAGTAGTCCTGTTTTGGTTACTGTTTGCCGCGAATGAGGAGCTACCTGGAAAGAGGGCATCCAGTAGCAAGTTGAGTGATTCATCACTTGGGGTTTATCACAGGGTTTGTAGAGAGGGTTTTTCTTAGCTGCGATGCCTCATAGGTTTCTGTGATTTTGTCACAGAATCAATCTCCAAGATTGACGCTTTGCTTTCCTCAGTTATTTTTTATATGTTTTGAGGGATTCTTTGTAAGAGTCCCTGTCAGTCACTTTTCTTGTGCTTTTTACCAGGCTTAAAAGTTTTCTGCAAGTGTTTCTAAGTGCTCCTATTGCTGAAGTCCATCAGTGCGGCTTTTTTTTTTTTGCCCCAAGGTTGAATCAGAAGGCAGGAAGAAGCCATGGTCTGATTGAGAGGCAGGGTGAATTTCCTGACTTTAATGTCAAGCTCATTGGTATTTCGCGCTGGACTTGAGAGTTCAGAGGATAGTGTTTTTGACATTGTTTTTTTGTATTTTAGTTAATCCAATATTTTAGCTAGTAGTAAGTTTAATGATAAATGTAAAAACCAGTGAAATAATTATGTTTTATGTTGATTTAAAATGGTTAAAAATTTTTGTGTAATAAAGAAAAAGCTATAGTTTCTCGTGAAATCCTGTTATATAAACAAGTTCTTAATTTACATTCATTTTATGAGATATAATAACAACAAGTTGCGATAATCTGCGATGTTGAAACATATAGTAATGCAAGTTCGCTTTAATAAATATTTTTCTTTCTTCTTCTATCAAGAAATCAGTTTAGGCCAAATTAAAAAAGTTTCAATATAATGTAGTAAGGTATGCGGCCAAAAACACAATGCCAATTTATATCCTAGCTATGAAGCTATTGCGGAAATGAAAAAAGTGTTATCCTAGAAATTTAACATAACCGATTTAGTTGTAAAATCGCCACTTTAAAATTTACTTGATCATACTACCCAAAGTTTGTTTAAGGCTATTGAAGACGTTTCTGAAAGTTTACATTGTAATAAAATGCGGAACCTTGCCTTTTTCTCCAAATGGGGTTGCGATGGAAGCTCGGACATGAGCTAATATAAGCAACGTTTTTCAGATCCAAACATTTCAGATGCCAACATATTTTTAAAATCTTTTGTACCAGTTCAGTTTATATCAGAAAATCCATGCTCAGACAAGAAAATAATTTTGTGGTTAAATCCTCGTCCATATTCTCCAATATTTTGCAGACCCATCCGAATTCAATTTGTTCATGAAACAACGGAAATTACGGTAAGAGAAATTGAATATATTGAAAGTTAAATATTCTCATTGAGTAAGACCTGTATAAAACTCTGAAATATTGTAACAGTGTTTCGGTAATGCTTCTGAACATGATAGATGGAAAGGTCTGTAACGCAATTATTATTCCCTTCGGAAGCGATTCTTCCTACTGGGCAATTCGATGACGAAGCACAAGAATTCCAAAAAAAGGATATAAAGCAATTTCGGCAAAGCTTCTCAAGAAATTTTTCAAGACAACAAAATATGGAATATATTTGTCATTAGCTTTTAGTTTCTTTTGAACGAAGCAAGTATTAGAAAATTTTTTTTAAAAGCGATAGAATCATATCCAACTGAAGTTTTGCAGTTTTTTCAAGAACCACAAGTCGAGAATTTTTTTTAAATGACTTTGTTAACATTTTTTTATATATTTATAATTATTATTATTGTTATCAGTTTAAATAAAAAAAAAAAAAAATACATCTGCAAAGCATTGAACAATTTTTTTTTTGTATTTACAATTGCTTCATCTGATAAATAAACGCATTAATTAAATTATTAAATATAAAAAAGTAATTTTGGCCATGATTTTGGAAAAATACGTCAGTGTGCATCCGTTCGTCTCATTTCAGAATGTTTATACTTCTCCTAAACCGTTCAGGGCTGTGATATACTTATATATGTATACATATATGAATGATTAGGGCACCAGGTTCACATAATTCATTTTATTTGGTTAAATATATAGTTGATGATATAAGATTCTTTCCTTTATTTTTTAAAAAAAAAACTTAACACTCAAGAGGAGAGGGTGTGACTACTCTTAAAATGCTGGAGCACGTGTTAAGTTTTTCGGTAAAACTTCATGTGTGGCATACAACATTTAATGGAGAGACTAAATTAATAATGTAAATTGACTTGATGTGGTATTAAAACAGCCATTCATCTCACGAGATCTAAGTTGCCTGAAAAAAGTCTTTCGAACCATTCGATTGCGAAATCAATAAACTACCACTGACAGAGCAATAGGAGAAAGCGGTCCTCTTATTTGTAAGTACAGTGGTCATTAGAGGAATATTGCCATTATCACAGATAAGATGTAGGTATATTATCTTATGTTGCCATATAAGAGCCAACATCTGATCTCCTATCTTGAAAAATATATAGACATGAGTTATCAAGAAGCTTTGAGAGTTTAATAAGCTAATTTTTGGAATAATGAAAAACACTGAAGCAAACGTCTCCTTCTCTCCAAGATTAAGTGATTCCACGGTAAACACCATGGAGTAATAAAAATTGTTTCTCAGTATAACAGACCAAAAGAAAGATGAGTCAACAAACAGCAGGAAAACAAAAAACTGAGTTCCCTTCAGACATTGGACTAGTTTCGTGTCCAAACATAAATAGATATAATAATACGATCTCGGGTAAAACGACTTATGCAACAGAAAAGCAATAAAAGGAAGGAAACAGAAATAATTTTCAAGAGGATAATTTGCATTTGCTTTTTTTATATGCGAAATGCACAGTCTCATCCAAGTCACTCGGTTCTGAACTGTGCAACTAGCAGCCAGGAACCACTTGATAATGGACTGACTCATTTATGATACAATACTACAAGAGCTGTCTCTCTGCCAAGCACTATTATGTCAGACACAATTAAAGTTTCAATACTTATGAACTTTTAAGTTGAGAAACTTCAAAATTTTCAATATACACCTTTCCCATGTCCGTGTTCGGGTCATAACTGACGTTATTTCATTTATTCAGAAGTTAAGAGTAATTCACTTTGCAAAAGATATCAACTTAAATAGATGGGATGGATTTAGTCATTATAGTTTTCGAAAATTTGCAAATAATTTTTGCTAATTGAAGATACATAGTAATTTGCCACAGCTCAGGATGTATTTGAACAAATTAAGCAAAAGTTGCAACGATTCGTCAACTCAAATATAAAAAAATAAGTTTTAGATGTCATTACTCAAGCTTTTTTGAATTGTAAGTGGCACAGACAACTAGCGCTGTAGCAATACAGATACGTGAACGGTATGTATAAGACGACATTTATATGTAATCGTAATATACACATTTCAACATTTAATAAAAGGAGAAGAAGATTGAAGTTGACATATTGGGTACGTAATTTAATTCGTGCGGCTTTTTTTTTCAACATTTGAACGTTTATTTAAGAAAAACATGTAATAATAGTATTGTTCAAAGTATTGCCCATCTGAAGCTATGACTTTTTCCCACATTTCTGGCAATTTGTGGATCCCATCCCAAAAGAACTGCGCCGGCTTGGCAGCCAAGAATGAATCAAGCCAATTTTTGATATTCTGCTCTGATGTGAACCGTATTTCAGTGAGGGCGTTCTGCATCGACCGGAATAAATGGTAGTCAGAAGGGGCAAGGTCTGCGCTATTCATCCATCCATCCATCCACTGTTTTTCAAATAGTTCTTAACCGAAATAGCAACGTGGGGCCGAGCGTTGTCATGATGGAAAATTATTACCTCGTGTCTGGTCGCATATTCCGGGCGTTTTTCGGCTACTGCTCTCTTCAAACGGATTAATTGTCCATTGATGGTTTATCCGGTTTTAGCAGCTCATAATACAGCACACCCATCTGATTCCACCAAATACAGAGCATTACCTTCGCGCCATGGATATTCGGCTTTGCCGTTGATTTGGCTGGTTGGCCGGGTTTTGCGCCTCGGAGTTGTGGTAATGGATCCATTTTTCATCACCAGTGACAATCCGATGCAAAAATGACTTCCTTTTGTGGCATTCCAGCAGCATTTCGGACATGAAAAACCGCCTTTCGACGTCTCCCGGCTTGAGTTCATGTGGAACCCAATTTCCTTGCTTTTGAATATATCCAGCTGCTTTTAAACGTTTTGAAATGGCTGCTTGAGTGACACTCAAGGATTCTGCGAGCTCTTCTTCTGTTTGGCAACAATCTTCATAGAGTAATGCTTCCAGTTCTTCATCTTCAAACTTTTTTGGCTGCCCAGGACGTTCATTGTCTTCCAAGCCAAAATCACCACTTTTAAATCATGCAAACCCCTTTTGGCACGTTCGCTCAGCTAGCGCATGTTCACCATAAACTTCCACCAAAATACGATGACTTTCGGCAACAGTTTTCTTCATATTAAAGTAATGAAGAAGATCCTTCGGAAAAACACTTTTTCAGGCACAAAGTTCGACATATTTGAGTGAAAAAAAATTATTGTTGTTTACGCTTCAAATGAATGACATATACTGAAATAACGTATAATGACAGTAGCTTTCCAACGCATGTTCCAATGGAATAATACAAGTTACGCCATCTGTTAGCAAACCGCACGAGATGGCTTACCCAATATATTATTTACACATTTTTTTATTTATTTTAAAACGTAAAGCTAATTAACAAACCATATATAAATAATAGTTGTCATTCTACATATAACTTGAGGGGTAAGTGTTGAATAATACCTCAATTTGAGGTGATGTGGAGTGACAATACATAGTTATAAAAATTATTAAAGTTTTATAAAAATTCAAGGCAACGGGATTATTAAAATTCAAATAAGCAAGATGAAAGTAACAATTTTCATAATAAGATAAATACAACTTTAAACTTTAAACTTTATAAACGTAAATGTGTCTCATTGGTAAAATGTGTAAGTCTTTAAATAATCCGAATTAGATATTGTTGAGCTATGAAGAGATGTTTACAGAAATAATTATGCCATGTTGCAATTTAGGGTGAGCAAGGCTATAATTAATTTTCTGCAAAGATTTTTTGGAGCAATCTCATTTCCCGATGTTTTAAACGACATAATTTTTGTTCTCTTGCTGAAGATAAGCTTCTGTGCAGTAAACCAAAGCCTTAGTTTTATATGTCTTCTGAAACTTTTGTAACACAATCTTATCCAGTATGACACTCATAGGTGAATGCTGTGTTATTATTATTATTTTTTTGTTGTTCGGAGGGCGAAGCATCCAACTGCTAATGTGAGACTCTGACCCATCTCTGGTGGGTATACCTCTGGTATACCCAACCTTCGCAAATAATCATCGTCCTTATCTTACCCCACGGAACCACCATAATGCATAACTTCCTAGGGTAGACAATTTCATATATTTCATCTGAAGAAAAGGAATGAAAAACAAAACTTTTCGACTGCATATTCTCGTTAACAGATGACTTTAGTTTTATTGAAATTTCTGTAAAATGTTAATTAAACTTATCTACAATGCTAATTGAATCAATTAAATATTCACAAACGATATCGAAGCTATCAATTTTGCCTAGAATGCTTTAGTTACTTTCCCATACTCTCTAACGTTACCCCTAGCCCATTCAAAGGAATCACAATAAACATTATTACCGGTTTTATCTATGGTATATGCTTATGCATGTTTTTGTATAGATCGCCATAATGTTTTTGAAGCTTAGTGTTAAGTGGGTATTTTTTATGTTTCATTCCGATTATATTTTCTCTTTGAATCTGCTGCAAAAGTTTAAATGTCATCTATGAATTTGAGTACCTCTTTCTGCTCGACTTGGGTTCTAAAATATACACAACGCGCGTGTATATCGGAAACGAAACAACATTCGGAATTTGATAATAACGGAAAATCTCTAAAAACCAGGCAACTGCAATATCAAGTATGAAAATTTCCACGATTAAAAGTAATAGAAAATCAGGTTGAGAACTTTTAAGTTTAATTTTGGGTTGTAAATTTAGAGGCTTTTACGAAGGCTACGAAAACTTATCCGTGCTATTATCCTACGGTTTTCAAATTTACTGATGCAAACGGGCTTCGGGTCAAATTTGACCCAGTACTCTAATTTCAGGCTTTATTTCAGTTTTTGTTTTGTTTTTTACTTGAAGATTTTATTATTTAATAATTTTAATATTAAAAAAGAAAAAAAAAAGCCTTCAAGACCTTCCAAAAAGTAGCGGCGCTTCGAGAGGTAACAGTCTTTCCACCCTTTTCACCCTCTTTATATTTGTTATAATCCAGGATTAACTCTGGCTTTTTATCCGAGCAATCACTTATTTTTGAGTCATGATGTAAAGTACTTAGTAGATTTAAAGATTTATTTTTTTTTTCGGAATGTAAGACACGGGAATGGTATTCTCGGTAAATGCAAAATTATTATTATATTATTGTTTTTGCGTATTGTTCCTACTAGTGTAACTTGTCTCTCTAGTAATTTTTTTGCCAATTGATAAGACGTGAAAAAGCTATCGGTTGTGACATTGTGTCCTCTTAGCCCTACAATTAAATCAAGAACTACACGCATACCTTGATTTTTTCCTGGAGTACTTCCGATTTCCTTGCCAGTGTAAGGTTGAATATTCCCAACATAGCTAGTTGCAGAATCGCAAGGTACCCAAAACTTGATTCCAAATCACGCTGGCTTTGATGGCATGCACTGCCGGAAGGGACATCTTTCTCTGAAAGCTACCAACTACTTATCTAATGTCAGATTTTTGGATGTGTCAGCCCACTGATTCCACAACTCACATATAGGGGCAAATTTATCTAACAGTCGTCGTTCACTTCGATTTTCCCTGTTGTCGAACCTTATAACTCTTGATACTTTCTTAAAAATTTTCAACGGCATGGTTGCAGCAAATATTGGACATCCTTTTTCAGAGTTCCATAAACTTTCAGTGCTTTCGTTGATTGATCGAAAAACGCCGGCCAAAAAAAGTAGTCCAATGAATGCAAGTAGTTCGGTGCTATCAGCATCAGTCCATTCTTCACCATATATGCGTCTGCCCTCAAGGTTGGTAAAGGTCAAAGTAGTACGTATGAAAGGAGGTGGAAAAAATAATTCAAAGACGTTTCTAATTCTAGAACAAGTATAACGTGTCAATCCTGGCACCAATTTTACAATATTTTTCCTTGAGGATCTTCCGGCACTGTTTTAATTAGGTTTTGTTGAGTAATTTATTTGACCATTTTTGACACCATCATTTCGGTAGGTGCAAAGAAATTTTCAACATCACTAAAATCACTGTCTGATGAATCAGGTCAAAGAGAATTCACTTCCACTATCATTAATAGCTACAAAGGTACAATTTCCAAACAAAGGTACTTATTAATCACTAAATGCTTACTGTAATACTAAAAAAGCGCCGTGAGTCAAACAATGTAACCGCACAACCAAAACTGATATAATGGACCTTTGAAATTGTATGGATTATAATAACCTCAACAATTCATAACAATAATGTTGGCTTCCAAAGCGTCAACCGTAGCTGGCTTATTCCTGAAGACCTAAGACTTTACATATCCCCAAAGAAAATAGTCCAAAAGTGTAAAATTAAGTGCTTACCAAAATGATTTCTCAACAAGTCTATTGCTTATGGCTTGTTGAAACCAGAACTCACCGAAAACATGTGCTTGAATTTCAGGAAGCACATAGTCCATTAACATGGCGCGATAACTGTTCCCATTGACGGTAACATTCTGATTTGCCTCATTTTTAAAGAAATATGGACCAATGAATTCACCAGCCCATAAACCATACCATACCGTTGTTTTTAGTGGATATAATGGTAGCTTTTGGTACTCTTTATGTTGCTCATCAGCCCAAATTTGGTAATTTTGTTTATTAACGTGTTGACTGAGCCAGAAATGGACTTCATCACTGAACAAAATTTCACGGTAAAACACCGGCTTTTAATCGAGTTTTTCCAGAGCCCATTCACTGAAAATATGGCGCAAATTCAAGACGCCTGGCTTCAATTCTTGCACAAGTTGAATTTTTTACGCTTTTGGGTCGAGATCCTCATGTAAAATACGCCAAGTTGTCGAATACGCCAAGAAAAGCTGAGAACGATGACGAATCGATTAGTCACGGTTTTCGCGTACACTCTCAGCTATAGCTGCTGTAGTCTCTTCACTACGTGCTGGATGTGATCTAACCGGTCGAATATCATCCACTTATGTAAACTGGGACTCAAATTTTCGAATGGTATTGGCAATAGTGGTTTCAGTAGGTCGATTATGCGCACCGTAAGTTCCTCGAATCGCACGAAAAACATTTCTCACAAAACGCTGATTTTTGTAATACAGCTGGACAATTTGGAGACGCTGTTGTGGTGTGAGTCTTTCTATTATGACTTGTCAAACGATACTGAACAAAAATGACGTCATGAGAGATCTGTCAAAAAAAGCTAATTGAAAATCAAACCTCACGATGAATCACCCTATACACCCTGCCTGACTCGAACTGCAACTTTTTAAAATGCTATAATTTTTTTATTTTTTGATAAATTTTATTATGCCAAAGCAAAAAATACATCAATTTTCAAATTGTATCAGTAGTTTTAAATATGTCCACCTTTGGCGCGAAAAATGGCATTGAGACGGCCGAAGAAGCACGCTGCACGCAAGTGGCTCTGCGGTATTTTGGCCCATTACCAGCGAAGTGCTTGTTTGAGGTGGTCCAAACTTTGGTATTTTTTAGTGCCAACCTTCGCCTTCAAAATACTCCAGACAGAGAAATCCAACGGATTTGCTTCCGGAGAATTTACAATCAATTGTGTCGAAGAAACAATATTGTTTCTCAATTCGAGCCTTCACTTTCCGAACCATTTCTGCCGATGTTGCAGTTTTTTATGACCACCTTCATGGCGTTTTGCAACACTGCCAGTATCACGGTAACGAGCTATGGTTCGAGACACAAATGATTTATTCATGTTGAGGTGCTGGAGGGCTCTAACGATAGCTGCTTGTGGTTTTCCAGCCAAATATAAAGCGATCACACTATCACGTTTGAATTCCATCACGGATAAAAAATTGTCAACACAACTGAGACGCAAATCGTTTAAAAATCTTGTAAATAATAAAATTATCTGTCATGTGTCAAAATTTGAGCTCATAGTAATGAACGGTTTGGAAATTATAGCAGTCTGAAGTTGGTTGCAGTTCGAGTCAGGCAGGGTATATATTATTCAATATTTTAAAATGAACTATCCCGCGACATGTAACTAACAAGAATGCGAAATAGATCTATATTCTTGGCTCAATAAGTTTTCTCCGGAAATCTGATAAAAAGAGTATAAATGCACAATGCAAAGATAGATCATACATATAAAATCGCAGCTGAAACAACAATATGCTGGTTGGGTCATAAATATCCAAAATTGAGTAGGTGGTTAGAAATCAAAGCAAACTGCAAATACCGTTCGATTCATGCGTTGGGTTAAATTTGAGCCGAGGGACGCAGACGTAAAAAAGTTTGTACGTCGCAAAGTCCCTAATATTGTTTTTATAAAATCATACGTAATTGTATTCAGCTCAACACATTAGAAAAAGTCAAAAAATATCAAGTCCTTCAAAAATTTTGTCTTAGAGAAAACTTAATTTCTTTCTTAAAATGGGTCAATAATCACCCGAGTACCGTAGAAAGGTTAAGTGGTGTTTTAATATAGTTTATTTATTTGTTTAATTAGAAAATCATGCCACTAAATTTTAAAAATATAAAATATATAGAGTTTGAATTTAACCTAGCATAATATACAAAATTTAAACAAATCTATACAACTTGACTAAAAATGTGGATCATTCAGTTTAATATAGTTGATAATTACTTTTTCGAACCTTTTGAAGTTGCATTAATTTCATATTGGGTGAAAGAAAGATACGAGTATAACATATAACTGGCAACTTACGATACTATTTTGAATAAAGTTTTCCAAATATGCAAGCAATCTAAATCTATCAAGCTTCTTAAATTATACGGTTCTCACATATCGTAGGTGCTTCTTTAAATAATTTGACAATAAATTAATTTTTTTTTTCTTAAAAATAAACTTCAGAACTTTAACGTTATTCTTTGTTTTAAATTTAACGATCTTAGAGCATCTAACGTTATTCTGATTGATGTGTATCGATTACATTTTAAAACTAATCTTATAGTTCTATTCTGCATACATTTCATAATCATAGGATTGCTACACAGATACAAAATTTAAGAGCAGTGTTCGAAGTGTGGTTGGATCAATAGAGGGATTCTACTTTGTATCCTGCCAAAAAAATTCTACTTTTTTTTGCAATTTAACTCGGTACGTTCTACATGCGGGCTAAATGTTTACTTCGAATCAATGATTGATATTCTATATAGGTACTTTATTTGCTCAACCTGTTTTATTAACTGGTTTTCAGTGATAATATTTATGTTTTCTCGATGTGTCAGCACCTGCTGATTTACTGATATTCAATTTGAGTTTATTTGGTCTTAAACTTATACTCAAACTATGTAGGTCCTACTGTATTCTTTCGAGCTTCGATAGGACTGTTTGTGCGAATCTGCATTGGAAATTTAGGTCGTTTTTAAATATACTGAAGAGCAGAGCTCCAAGAATGGAACCTTGGGGCACCATAAGATTTGTTGATATTCTATTAGACATTGATCCATTAACCTGCTTAAGAATCAAGTAAACCAACTTGGCTCCTTGTCTCTTACACAATAATTTTGCAATTTGACCGGAAGAATATTTCTGTTTATGGTTTCGAAGGCCCTCTTGAAATCTTGAAAAACGGCGACCATGTAATTTTTTGATGATAGTTCGTCCTTGCAACCGATGAGTGAGCTATTTAGAGCGGATTTTAAATAATGATCAGTTCTGATCAGATTATTTAAAGGCTTTTTCTAGATGCACTGATTGCACTTGTTGCACTCTCGAAACTATCTTCTGTTTGAGTGAACTTGTCCTTGGTACAACAAACACTGGAGTTTTGTTGACATTGCGTGACGGGTGTCTTTTGTCTTTGGTCTTATGAACATGTCGTCTGATGCAATGACACCAGAGCACTTTTTGCTGTAAGAATACAAAAGCTATTTTCCCTTTGCCCAGGAATGAGTTCAGCCAGAATCGAAGCTGCGAAAGCAATAAAGTTAGGTTTTCACGGATGGCCCTTAAACTGATTTAGGACGCGGCGCTGGTGTCTTTCTAGAGCAAGACAACGTTAGCAAAACTTGCGTCTGTGTTCTAAGGCGAGATATACGCAATCATAGCTAAAGATAGTTGACAGACCAGACAATTGTTTACCGATGTCTTTGAGAGATGACAAACCACTCCGTTTTTGCTAAATGTGCTTGGCATAAGTGATATAATAAGTATATTGAGCTGATGTGGTAGGTTCTGGTACTGAAGGAACTTTATGACTAAAGCACCTACCTGTTCAAGAGGAACGTGTAATGAGTACAATGGTTGGGCCCTCTGTTCCGACAGAAAGAAAAAGAAATGTCATTACGAATAGACTTACAGGTTTTTACATTCGTCAAACTTGTTTTGAAAATGGGTTTTCAATTCCCGAAGCGTATAAAGTATTCTATACGTAGTCTTACTTAATGTATCTTAGTCATCATAACTGACCAAATTAGCTCGTTATTTGCAGTGTTGTATATAAATTTCGTAACTCAAAGTCAACAGCGTGTGAAATAAAGCGCGTATATAAGAAACTGCAGCCGCCGCTGGGAGCAAACTTGAATTGCTAATTTGGAGTCGATCGCAACAGTCTGGCCTTATCCTTACAGTATGCAAACAATTTGGAAAAATATTTCAGTCTACACCCGTAGAAGAACCAGCTATTGCAATAACTAAAGCCACGTGCCTATAGCGTGCGATAGGATCTCATGCATCGGACGATGCTAAAAGCTTGAAGTCGACCCTTGTTTTTACTGACAAGTCGTTTTATGGCGAAGGTTTTAACGCTGGCATCATAGGTCCTCATAAATGAGGCCGGATCTCATGCTATAGTTGTCGGCCAACGTTACTAGACAATGAGCAATGATTATTTCATTGAAAATATGGGTGACATTGATCTTGACAATTTAAAGACAATATTTTATTTCAACTATGACCAGTGAATCGGCCACATAGATCATGCTAATATTTATTGCCACTGGACTGTGTTGGAGTGTGCTGATAAAGCGCGAACTATTCAGGCCATGGAAGCCGATATTATGCCCTTTATGGGTGAGATAGAGCTCAAAATGGTGTGCATAACCGCATCATCACCTTAATGTTGTGGCTCCCTCATACGATGAGTCTGTTTGCATATGTGGAGCTGAACATTGCGAACAACGCAAGCACAGTGCGATGAAGTTTAAAACGCGTTGTGCGTCGGAATAACTTCTAAACGACGGAGATACCCACAAGTTCTTTTAATGACCTCAGCAAACAAAATAAGTACAATAAACTTCGGATGTCACCACCAAGAAGTGCAAAGGGATATGCTGGGCAAGCATGTGAGCGAGCATTTTATGACAATACATATGTATCAAGGCTCAATTCTACATAAACCATATATGTGCTCATTTTCCCAAAACACTACTACAAAAAATTTATACGAGTTGCTCGACAAGTGATTTAGCAATGTCCTTAGTATGATATTAGAGTCATACTAGGCGATTTCACGATCCACCGGTAGAAATATGAGGTGGTAAGGGATTTTGTCTACTTTGATTCTCTCTGCCAACAAGGCAATTGTGTAGTAATGACTTATCCTGAACAACCAAGAAGACTCTTTACAAGATCTTCATCATTCCAGGTCTACTTTATGGTGATAACGGATGATATCCTCGGTTGTTTAAAAAAAAAAAAAAAAAAAAAAAAAAAAAAAAAAAAAAAAAAAAAAAAAAAATATTCGTAAAATATGCTACTATATTTCCTTAGCGATGGCAGGCTTTGGTGAGATCCAATCACAAACTATACGAGCTGTATGACGATATCGATCTTTTCATATAAATAAAGAGTGAATGAACACCAATGCTCCGGACCGCAGAGTCTTTGTATCCAACTCGAAGAGACAACGCAGTATAAGAAGCTTTGCCTTAAGTCGCGCGTACGAGTAGAAGGAAACGTTAACCGCATTGTAGTGGCGTGAGTTAACTGCGGTAGCTTGTTAGTTGTAGTAAGTAAGTAAGCTGAATTGGTACTATTACTTTGGAAAAAACAACCGGTGAAACCTATGTATGAATATGTGTTGACATAATGTCATGAACCATTATTTTCCCCTTGTTAAAAAAAAAGCTCTTTAGCTCTAATATTGGTAAAAGAGAAACTGCCCGGATAGAGTAGTAATGGGGTCTTATCTATAAAAGACAGGCAGTGTCGTGACCCACTGACAAATTGTACTGTTTATGCATGGAAGCATAGAGAGTACTGAATAATATTAGTATAAACGTTATGCAAGGTAAACAGGGTAAACCAAACAACAATAATTGAATGTGTTCCTACGGAAGACTGAGTGACAACAATATCATAGCGGGCTACAAGAGAAGAAGGAAAGGGTCATAAGGCCATCGTATAAAAAATCTCTCGTTATTCACTTGCCTAAACATAACACATTTATCATCAAAAACAAGTTGATGTCAGACTGGTTTAATGCCAAAAATTCAGAGGCATAATTTTTCAAAGAGCGCCCACCAGCTCGAGTATGCATTTGAATTCGACATTATTGCAAGAAAATATAGTTTTCTCAATGTTTGCTTTAACAAAATATAAGTTTCGAAAATGAGTATATATTTTAGTAAACATAAATCAATACATCAGTTTTTGTTAAAAGAAAGGACCTCGAACGTTATTTGGCAGCCTTAACATCGTGCAAGAAATTGCTCTTAAAGACCTCTGCTTCTTTAAACTTTGTTTCGACTTAAATTAAACCAGTCCTGACTAAGGTTTTAAAGGTCTAAATACAAGTTTCAGCAAAAAAAAAAAATATTGTAGACAGCAAAGCTTCGGACCATATCTAAATTGATACGCTTAAGTATCTATGTCATGCATCCAAGCTTAAAATGCTCTTGTGGGTTGAATTACATATGATTCTATCACCACAGCTTTGTTGCTAAGCTTAAGACCTTTCTTGGCACCACTCCTTTCTGTTGGTTTTTCAAAAATACTTTTTGACATTTCTGACTTCTCTTTTTTATTTGTTATTTCTGTTTCTTTAATGTCATTTTGATCCAAGGGGGAATATAACTTCAGACATTAAGTTAATACCTGCCGCACCGCCCCACTCAACTCATCACTCAGTACATCAAGATATGCACAGCTCTATCTGTATCCGTATTCGTCTATATTCGTCTCTGCTTATCTTATGTGTGCTATAAGATGGTTTCTTTAGAATTCTATTCAGCTGCATAAAAGGATTCTAGAGTTTTTTTTTTCCACTTCAGCTATACTGCGTGGACTACTTTCAGAAATCAATCAATAAGTAGGAGAAAAGTAAAAAAATATACAAAATCCCTACTTCAGCAAGGATGTGATGGAATGGCAAAGCCACTGGAATTGGCTTTGGGATGTCCCGGGCACAGACGTGGTCTATCCAGCTTTTCTGATGCAATCTTATTTTTGCAGTCAGGATGCATTTCGTGTGGATTTTTAAATCAGAATATTCAATGCAGACCTGTTATTCTTTGGACGTTCGATATCCATAGACGAAGAGAGAATTCAAATGGATTGACTTGTTATCTCTGAAACAGTATCACGACCATAATAAAAATGCTACAAAGAGAATGTTTCTTTTATATTCTTATTTTGCTCCAAATACGTTCTGATTTAATGTTGCTTTTTTCCACTTCAATTTTATAATTTAGAAGTGACTTACTTAAGTTTTGAAAGAAATACATTATGTGAAGTATCTTCTTTCAAACGATGATGAACCGAAAATGAGGAATAATTTAATTATATAAGCAAAAGTTTTGAATAAACATACTTTCAGATTATGAAGTATTTGTTGCTTCTTCTGTCAAAAGTTTATGTTCTGAAATTTGTATAGTTTGCAGGTCGAAGTTGTAGGAATCGTTTTTCAATTTTTATCGCATAATAACCGGATTAATTATTTATTTGAGTAAATACAGTAAGCAAACAATGAAGGAACTTATTCAAAATAAAAGTTAGATAACTTGAGGCGAATTTGCACCTTAAATGAAATAAGTATGACAATTACAGAAATGAACATAAGTGAAAAGCAGCTTATAAAGTGCGCTTACTTACTAACTTGGATAGTTCTAAAGTCCATGGTAGACCAGGACCTCAGCTACCATTCCCCGCCAACTAGGACGGTCTCACAGGACTCCCGTGCGCCTGTAATATCTCCCCTACCTCTTTGTTCTTCTGGGCTGAAATCGACAAATGGGCTGGTGTCCATGCCTTCAAAATAATTTAGTTATCTGAGCCGGGTTATCCGAGCTTTTCTCAAGAGGTCGGCATAACTGTTCAGTTCGTTGTTAAAAAGTCTCCTTCATTCAGCCTTGGATTCTAACAAGACCGAAAATTACCTAAAGAACTTTGTTCTCGAAGCGCTCAAGAGGATCCTTATCTGCTTTCATTAGTGTCCTCTTGGTTTTTCGAGAGAGTGCTTTATTACTCAGTTGAATACGGGATCTGCATTGCAATTGATCCGGAAACTGCTAAACCGCTAAAAACTTGTATTTGGGCTAGATTCGTGATGTAGTACTTGCTGTACCTCCCAGTGGTGCTCCCGGGCAACTACATGTATGAATCCTTTTAAATGTAGGCTAAAATTGCCAATGCGAATGATCTAGTGTTTCTAGTCTAGGTAATGTGGATATTTTGCTTGGGATAAACTATGATCGAATGATGACAACTTTTGGCTTTGTACCCGGAGGAAGGTTAGTGTCTCTTCTCAACTCAAAATGTCAGATGTCTGTAATTGGAAAAAGAGTTCTTTCCATATAACTTGGACATATTGGTAGTAAGTAAAGTAAGATTATCAAAGTGTAACTCTGTGCTGCTCTTGGCAACCCAAATGACAATGGTGAGAGTTTTGTTACTTTTTGCTGACAGGCAAAAATCGTCCAACCAAATCGACCATTTGACGATCAGTCGACGTTTCAGAAGTTGTATTTTAGACGTTTGAAACAAACAAGGAGCCGACAAACGGTTGGTTCGGGATCGTCATATTATGGTATCTATTGTCCAATTACGTATTCTATCTAGAATGGCTAGGAATAATATCGACCGGCTAACGATCCCCTCGTTGTTGACGTACTCAACAACTTAGGGATCACTTTTCGCCAGGAGTAGAAGCAATCGGCAGCTTACTGCCAACGATCATCCAAGAATAATGAAACGCTGTGAAAAATGTTTTCACATCTGGAGCGGAAAGTATTATTTGTAGATAGATGTCAAGACATAGCATATGGTATGCAGAGTATACCTGGAGGCGAACTGAAGAACGTAAGCTGCTTATAATTCATATCGTAGATAATACCTAAGCAGTAAGGAGAAACGAGCTAGAGTCCCTGTATCTAAAGAAAATGAGAGAAGTGCAGAATATCAAACGACGGGACAAACATACAAACGCAACTGTATCCACGTCCCGACCACAAAAGCAGAAGAAGCAGCGGGCAGGTGTGATGGCAGAACCATTAACAGATTCACCGAAGAGCTGATAGATTTTCATAGCCTAAGTCAACATCTGGTTGTTTCAGATAAGGATCAGCCTAAGCAATGGAACGAACATTTTGTTACCGTCCTTAACAGTGTATTCGCCAGTGATGTGCACCCAAATCAAACTGAGCTGTTCGAAGCAACATTTTCCGAATTCGCACTTTCACTTCTTGTAAAGGTGAGATCGCTACCCAACGCATTAAAGAACCAAGGTGGTAGGACACAACAACATCTGTAGAGCTTTTACATCCTCTTGTAAGAGAGCTTGGAAGGAAGACAGTCTCTCCGACGAATGAAAGAAGGTAATGATTGCGAAGTTTCCTAAAAAAGTTAGTCTTATGGAGTGTGAAAACTGGAAAGACATCAATACCCTGCGAATCATTGTTGATTACTGGTTTCCACTTCTCCTGCTGTAAATTGATTTTGAGAAGGCGTTCGATAGAGTCAACAGACAGTTTATCTGGCTTGCTTAGAGCAGGAGAGGTATATCCGACAAACTAATTGCCAAATTATCGCCGATAAATATATTTTTTTATTTTTGATTAGTGATGTACTTCATGTAGCCTTGTCTACTGAAAACGGAGGAATTCGTTGGAATCTTACATGTCAACTCAAATATCTAGACTACGCTGTCAGCGTTTGTTTGCTCACTAAAAAGATTAATATGTCTGTTCTAATTGACAGCAAGATCGGAGAGGGAGGTAAATTTATTAGGTTTGAAGACTAACGTTGCCAAAACCAAAATCATCAACCTCGGCACTAACACATCAACTCAAGTTAGCATTGCTGGATAACCGGTACAGAGAGTAGAGGGTTTCCAATATATTGGCAGTATTGTATTTACTGAATTTGGAACCGTACAGGACATTGTAAGCCGAATCGGCAAAGCAAATGATGTCCACGATATGGCAAAGCAATGCAATCAGCTTAAAGCCCAAGCTACGACTGTTTCGTTCAAATGTTGAATCCGTGTTGTTGTATGGGTGCAGCATTTGCAGTACTATCTACAAACTACAAACGTTCGTTAACAGGTACCTGCGGAAAGTTTTCAGATTTTTCTAGCGTAGCCGTATCTTTTACAAACTTTTTTATTAGAGAACGGCTCAGGAATTAATAGGCACAACCATCCAACGGTGGAAGTGGCGCTGTGGCAGTGGATCGGTCATACACATACACCATAGTGAACTACGCGATGTAATGGAATCCATTATCATAACACGGTAATAGAACGCGTCGGCCGAGAAATATATTAGTTGAGGAGACGTCAGGAAAATTGCTAGGAACAGTACACGAAGGCGCATAGGCGTAGTTAAGGCCACACAAAGCCTCAAACGGGACATAAGTATAGTAATGTAAGTAAAGAAGCAGCGATTAACAAGCGCGATTTTAAGCATAATCCCTTACTATCTCAAATTTTTGCTGTTTATCATGACATTTTGTCTGTATCTCCCTATTTGTTGATAGCATAAAATGTACCTCGTTTTGTCTTCATTGACCTTTAAGCCTAGATCGGCGAAAAAGCTCCATTTACAGTTCCCTAGGTGCTTCCATTTGTGTCAATGTCGTCATGGATATGGCGTTGACGTTACCGAAATACATATGCGGCTTTGAAATCAATGAAGGAGTAGTGGGATTGTGGGTGAGAACTCTTGTGTTTTTCTTAGATCTAAGGAGCTACAATAATGTACCATAAACATTTGATCTTTCGACTTTCCTGGCCTAAGCTCACACTGATAGGAGCCGATCAGACTGTTAACGAAGGGTCTTAGTCATTTACATAATACAAAAATACAAGTTTATTCATTTAAATCTAATTGTCCCCATTAAAGTAATCCCCATCGACTGCAAACACTTATGCCAGCGCTTGATCCAATCCTCGAAACATTTTTTTTATTCGGTTTTCGGTATGCCCATCAGTGCTTGCTGCGACTTTTCCATTACTTCCTGTTGTTGGATGATATTTTCTGATGATGGCACTGTTTACTGTCTGGCCTTCTGGGTAAAATTCATGATGCACTACACCGTTGTAATCCATGAAAACCGTGAGCATAGCCTTCTTTTTTGACTGAAAATGACGTGGTGTTTTTGGTCTCGGCTCATTTGGTGAACGTCATTCATAAATTTACGTCGCGTCTCCAGTAATGATCCTTTTGATGAATGTGGGATCAGATTCACCTCGCAAATTATCTTTTTTACGGTCTCATTTTTGCATGAAATTGAGGTCTTTTGGTACCAACTTTACTGCTACATGACGGAAACCCAAATTATTAACCAAAATGTCTTGGACGGATCCATAGGCAATGTTCAAGTCCTCCGCTATTTCTCTGATGGTTAATTTTGGTTTATTGACCAACATACCTTTACTTCTTCAATATTTTTAGTCGGTTTTCGATGTCGATGGTCTGCCACTGCGTTCATCATCTTCGATTGACTCACGACCACTTTTGAACCGCTCGTCCTACTGGTAAACGACCCTTTTCTTTAGAGAATCGTTGCCGAAACAATTTTCCAACATTTCCAACATTTGCGCACCATTAAATCCGTTTTTTACGCAAAATTTAATACAAATTCGTTATTGCAAATTTAAATCCATTTCTAGAATTGAAAAAAATCGCCAACACACACATAGATAGATGTACTCTTGGCTACTTAACTTTTGCAAATGTCAGGCTATGATACTAAGATTTAGAGGGAATGTTAAGAACTTATGTTCGAACTTAGCAAAAAAAACGGGAATTAGAACAATGGGAGCGCCATACAGTGACGCCACCGGGAACTTTTTGATCAAGGTGGTATTTTCGTCGACTCATAGAGGGCGGTCCCAGAAGTACCCGGCCTGACCAAACATTGGCGGTTGTTGTTTGATCAGTATCACTGTATTGGATAGTACGCAGTCTATGAAGCATATGTTTTAAGTTTGAAAGCGCTACGTTGTTTAGTATTTGTTTGGCAGCCATATGTGATACAATACTTTATTTGAAAGGCCTCAGCCCAGCCATTATAAAATCTGAACTGGTTTCTAATCTAGGTGAGTCTGCTTCTTCGTTTACAACAATAAAATTTTGGGTTGCTGAGTTTAAACGAGGCCGTACGAGCTGCCAAGATTAGGTGACAACACCAGAAATGGTAAAGAAAATCCACAAAGCGGTACTGGATGATCGTCGAATGAAAGGGCGCGAGCTAGCAGATATGGTAGGCATTTCAAAAAGTGCAGTACATCGCATATTATTTGAAAATTTGGACATGAAAAAGCTATATTCACCAGATTTAGCTCCCTCGGATTATTTTCTGTTTCCAGACTTGAAAAAAATGGCTCAATAGTCAAAGATTTTCCAACGATGAAGAAGTGATGTCGGCAGTTAATGGCTATTTTGAGGAGCAAGACAGTTCTTATTATAAAAAGGGTATTGAACTTTTTGAACATCGCTGGGAAAAGTGTATAGAGCTGCAAGGCGATTATGTTGAAAAATAAACAAATTTTTTTTTTTTCCAAAATATTTGTGTTTTCTTTGTTGGGTCGGGTAATTCTGGGACCGCCATCGCATTTTATAGATCAGTCGATATGCTCCGTTCTCAATCGTCATCTACTGCTTAGATAGCATCTTAGCCTTCAGTTCCAGCAGTATATACAGTATGGCTTTTTTTGGCTTGAGCTTGGATATTGCTGTCTTCATGTTGGCCGAGTGGACAGAAATGTTGCCTGTGTTCGTCTAGATTAAATTGAGGAAATCCTGATAGTAGGACGTTGTTTATTATCACCGCTTAATAGTCTGCAGAAATAATTTTTCCAGATTCTCAGCGTCGACTGCGATTTTACTATGAAATTGCCTTCTCCAACCTTGGAGATGTAACTAAAACTTCATTCTTCTGATAGCAACTGTCTACGGCCTCGGTCAAGCACTTGTTGTATTCTATCTTTTTTCCTTTGGAGGAGCCTATGTTCTTTCTTCTTTTCTCTACATCTGCTGCTCTATTGGAAAAGTCTTTGAAGGTGTCATGGGATTGTAGTCGGTCGACGTTGAATTTACTCATAATGGTTTGCTGGCTTTGGGCTGTTATGAATATCCGCATTGTTCACAGTAAGACCGAGTCGATATTACCTAATCGAAAGGTTCGGACATCCAAAACACTGGAGGTGTGCTTTGCGTCGATCCTGTTGCTCAGGAGTTAGTGAGGTTCCTTCATGGATAGTTTAATTTAATTTTGATTTTAATTTGGTGAGGGCTGATGCCCCCGTGTTTCCACTTAGTACAACCAACCTTAAACTAACTTATAACAATTAAAGATTAGGAAATAAGGGCATGGTGGAGGAGATCAAGTTGATGACGGGAAGTGCTTAGGTTAAAATATAAAAGGAGAGAGGTTTAGCGAGAGTAGCGTAAATTACGAGGGTTTCTATTGAAAGAAATAGAATTGGGGAACTTAGTGTCGTCGACGTAAATGGATAGGGTGCAGTGTTTAATAATCCTTTAAAAATAAAGAAGAGAGGACCTAGATGCTGCCTTATGGGACACTAGAAATGGCTAAAAGCCGAATTGAAAAGACTGACCTAAAACGAGCGCTATAATTACGGTTCATCAGACAAAAAGATATTAATTTTAACAATATGGGGTCAAAATCGAGAGAAGATAAGTTGAAAAGGGTCAATTGATGAAATATTTTATTAAAGGCTTTAGGAAAATCTGTAGTAATAACATCGAAGCTGGAAGCGAAAAGGATACGAATTCAACTATTGTTGTAGAAGTTGATCCATCTTTCAGAAATCTATGCTGATTGGGTGATATAAGTGAATTGCACTGGAAGCTTAGAACTTCATATAAAAAGCTTTCAAACATTTAAGGTATGTGAGAAAGCTTTGCAATGGGACGATAGTTATTGTAGTTACATATTTAAGTCGTTGATCCCTTTTTTGTGGACCGGAATTATGAAAGTGATCTGTCTATCTTGGGGGAATTCCCCTTGTATGAGGAAAAAATCAAATAGGGAGGAAAGTGGGTGCGAAAGGTTGGAAGCACATTTTGCTTGCGATCATATAAAAATTGTCATTTCTTTTGCAATGGGGCATATAGTATACAGAAGAGATTCAGTTACAAAAACAAAAACTATATTTACGGTGGTGGGAGCATAGGACCTTATTTATGTTTTTAATGTGACCGTAGATAGAGTGCGGTTGATGGCAAATGTCAGTGATTCTTTTCTCGAAAATAAGAACGACGTTAGTAGTTCCAGCAGAATGGCGTTATATATATTATGATGCTAATGAGATCATTAACTTGCAGAGGACTCGATGCAACGACAACATTATATCGCAATATGCACCAGTGAATTGACCACCAAGATTGTGGGATTTAATGCCGCGGATTTACTTCTTGTGGAGCTACGCAAGCCTTTTGCTGTGTGTTCATATGCTCCAAACTGTCCTATTCAGGGCTTAAAAGCCAATGTTGGCGAGAAACAGTCTTAAATGGTCGAAGTTAAATTCTAATAAAGATTAAACAAATTGATCCGGTGGAACGCACATGAATGGCGAGACGACGTTGTGGAAAAAATAATATCACTCACTGTCGAGACATTACGATAAACAAACACGAAAAAACGCAAACACAAGCGATGGTATATTATCATTGTTGTATGTAATCGGATAGTGAAAGATAATATGCACTCATCTGGAAGTATGTATATTATACACACATAGATCTGAATATACTGAGGAAAGTAAAAGTTCTTCAATAACAATAGCTTGCCCGCAATGAGTGAATGAGCATCAGAGCTATAGCCATTACGATTTTCAATTCAAAGCCGCATAGCTGGAAAGAAAAGGGAGACCGATTCCTAAGCATTTGGAGATTGGAGCCAGCTCAATTTAACAAACTGTAAGCATTGTGCCCGGGATCGGGTATGCATCAGACGCTAACCAAGTCTATAAACCACTACCAAATCTCTTATTACCTCTTAGTCCGTTTTGTGGTCACAGTACTGAAGTAAGTAATGTTACCGTACTCCATGCAAAAGCATTGTCAATTATTGGGCGTACTATGTAATACTTTTTCCAGTAGCACTTTAATGTACCTTTGAAAACTCCTTAATACTTATATCAAAACAAAGATTTTATGTCGCAGACGTTTTTGCTGAAGATTTTGTGAAAGTTGACTATTGGCTTGAGATTGGCACTGATCTTGACTTGGGGATTTGGTGGAAGATATAGATTTCTTAAAGTCCAAATTTCGACTATGTAAATTAAGTTTAGTCAATGAAAACATATATTTGCAACGCAGACGATCGCCATTGTAAGAAATTTTTCTTTGATTGGAGGGAAACATTTTAAGGGAACTCTATTTGAAGAATATTACTATTCCCGTTTATATTATTCTGACTTTAAATTGCAATCAAAAACGTTGATCTTTGTCAGATTTGTATTCAAATCACTAAATTTAAAAGTCAATTTTTTTTTCTATTATCTCTTATCTGTTGAAATATTCAATTCTATTGAGTGTTGAAAGACTCCACCTCGAACTGATAAAGTCATTTTAATGGCGTCATTCGTGAGAGAGGACAGAGAAATAGTCACCTGAATTCATCTGCCTTTTCCGAAAAGGCTTACTGTCAGCTAGCAATCCCCCTTTTAAGCGATCAATCATTCACAGCCTTCATATCATGTTCTTAGAATCCCACCCCATTCTGCATTGTATTTAAGAACTCTTAAACTCAAATCTTTATCACTTTTCCAGTGTCTGGGTTAAGTAGGGGTGGACGAAAAAAAAATTACTCCAGTCTACTTTTCCTGCTAGGAGGACCATCCCTCAACTCCATTGGGCCACTTGTCCGCCCGTTCAGTTGCGATAATTCTTTTCAAATCCAATTGACCGGACTTCATTATGGGCCGTAATGGTAAATAGGATTTCTGTATCAAATCAGAGCATTCCCATTGCGCTGCGGGATTTACCTTTCGCTTTAGGTAATTGAATTCTTTTTATGAGAAGCTTCCATTCGATATGGAGTATGCTGTCATCCAGACAACAGGGATATCCGTTTTGAGAGGTAAAGCTGGGCGAAAATGAAATGCCGGTCAATGGTATGTAGCTGGAGTTAAATGCTTCAGGGATTCAGATTGTTGTTCGTTTTTTTTTTTTTTTTTTTCTTTATTGTCTATCCGCATTACGGATCATTGCTTGCTTA
The DNA here is from genome assembly GCA_907269105.1 of Volucella inanis. Taxonomy (NCBI): domain Eukaryota; kingdom Metazoa; phylum Arthropoda; class Insecta; order Diptera; family Syrphidae; genus Volucella; species Volucella inanis. Next base: position 71,770,000 of record OU026157.1, on the reverse strand, counting down.
TATGGATTTGTTTGAATACCGATTTTTTTTTGGGGGGAATTTGTTGGTGACACTTAATAAATCACATATCGCTGTTATAAATTTTAAAATTTTATACGGAATTTTGAGTGCGAGCGCGTCCTCACCGAGATTTAAGTCCAGCTTACCGCAATCATTTGACACATGAAATTCGATATTTATTTGTTGGAGCGATTTGGCATGGTCTCTGAGGAGTAAAGCAGGGGATTGCCGTAAAATGCTATTCCAGGGTAAATGTCAATCGGTTTTGTGTGATGTGAAGTGTATATGTGCGGATTGAGGTACTGCTGATGTTAGGAATTAATAGGCAATGGTCATTAGGGAATATCAACTGAATTCAATTACTTAGCTCTAACAACAAATAAAAACCAAATCGCCCTAGGTTCTAAAATGAAATTCAAAAATAAAAAATTTACGAGATACATACTCGTAGGTGTTTAAAATAAAAAAACCTTATCGGTGTGCTCATTCGAGGAAGAGAGGTTTTACCACAATATTGTCAAATATTTTACTGTATCGAACAATACTGCAGATAGAAACAAAAGCAGGATACATATAGGGCAAGGTATAATATATTGGTCACTGAACTGCTAAGAGTTAGACTGTTTCACGAAAGGAAGTATTGTTACAATGCAATGGAAATCTACTTAAAATGCAATAAAATCACTCATGACTGCCGCAATTTCGTTTAACGGTTTTAGATTTTCTCGTATGTACCTCCAACCTGCAAGTTTTTCTCTTGAATGATCTCAATTTGAATTTAAACACCGGCTGTGCTCCTGGCAACTACTTAACTCTCATAGCAATGCACCCTGCGAGCTGCACAAAAATGTTGATTCTGTATAGAATCCTTCTGATATTGCTCAGATTCCCAGAGCGGGCGAAAGAAACATATTAAAGAAGAAAAGAGAGGTACCAATGTACATTGGGCTTAAATGTTTGCAAGTTATAACGACTAGGAAATAGAGAGTAGAAATGAATCACGATATTTTAGAGTACTGATGAGCATTCATAGCGAGACGGTTATAGCTGTTTTTTTTTTTTATGAAAATCCAATTTTATTGTAAAAAAAAATGTTACAAATGAATTATTCAAAAAGCTAGCAACAACTTTTTTCCATCTTTCTGGCAGAGCTGGAATACCATAACGGTTAAAATGTTTATCTTCTGACGCTATCCACCAATCAAGCCATTTTTGGATGTCTTCATATTAGCTAAACTGCTGATCAGCCAGACCATATGGTGGGTGGGGTAGAACCTCCCATTTCTTCACGTTTTCAGGTAGGTTTTAACGGGTTTGACAACGTGAGGTTGAACGTTGTTATGCTGTAAAATCACTTTTTCGTGCCTCTGTTCGTATTGTGGCCGATTTTCGCACAGTGCTCGGCTCAATCGCATCAATTGAAGTCGATACGGTTCCCTAATGATGGTTTCATTGGGTTTCAACAATTTACAATAAATAACGGCCACCTAGTCCAACCAAGTACACAGCATAAATTTCACAGCGTGAATATTCATCCGAGCCGACGACGTTGAATCATTACCGGACAGTTCCCATGGCTTTGACAACGGTCAACGTTCCTTGGTTTCAAAGCATATGGAACCCAAGTTCATGGGTAGGCGGGTAATTCCTAATGCTAAAGCATTCTCTTTTTGCATTTGCACGGATCCTCAAAGAGCAATGCCTAAAATTCTGCGTCTTTAAAGGATTTTGGTCTTCCTTCATGCGAACGCTCGTCAACATTGAAATCACTATCTTTGAAGCGACGAAACCAACCACGGCACTTTGTTTCACTTAGAACTACATCTCTGTAAAATTTATGGAGCTCTCGATGCGCCTCAGCCGCCGTTTTCTTCGAATGAATTAAGAAAATCAACAATTCCCTAAAATTACGATTATTTGGAACAAAGCATACATTTTTACACAATCAAAAGTATATGACGCCAAAACAAAACCACTAATTTGTCAAAACGGTTTGTTTACAATATGTCTTAGCTTAGTTCATGACGTTTTGGATATGCCTTAATTAACCAGCACTTACTGCTGTATACATCTATTGACAAACAGCCTAAAAACCTAATATAACATTTGGGTTTTTATATAATTTGGAGAAAACACCTTGACGCTTGACTTTGAGAATTAAAATTGTTTATTTATATGTTATATACTGTATTTAAATATATTGTCCAGTCTTCATAATTTTCAATTACACTAAATCTTTCAGCATAATCCGGCAAATATTGTTCCCAAATTCTTATTGAAGACAAAAAGGCTCCAAATTACTTGCAGCCCTAGCAAATACGACTTGAATGTTTCACGGATAACGAATCGGAGGACATTCTTGTATAAGCTAATGCTAGTTAACACGTTCGAACACCATTTCAGCGAGTGTCAACAATTGTTTTTTGTGCAGTTCGAGCATACTTTAAGCATCAAAATGTATGTTGAAGATCATAAATTTTTCAAAATTTGAGTGTTTCAGTGTGTCATGAACGATTATTTTAACATGAGCGTACCATACACATCTCAAGTTGCAAGAGGTTGTAAACTTTACAGCTTTAGACCGAAATAGAGTGCTAGGCTGAAGATTTCAACCCAAAGAAGTATCCAAAATGCGCAAGCGTGTAACTTATGGGTATATATGGATATATGCAAGAAGGGGTCGAAGAAATGTTCATAGTTACAGCAGAACTCGCAGATCAGATCATAAGCTGATAACTGCCATGAAACTTAGAATATACCTATGTTAGTTACAGCTTACGCAAGCAATCAGAAAAGGAAATATTTCGAGGCGACTTCCAAGAGCTTTCAAAAGGAATATCTAGGGAGGAAATAATTTTCATCGGTCCTGATTTAAACGGGCACGTTGGGAGATCGCTGTAGAAGATATACTTAATTCATGCAAATCCCTCTGTGTAACTATACCAATACACTATTGATTACAACGGTAGATACCAAATCCAGATAGATTACCATCTGTGTTGGATTAAGGTAAACCAAGAAATAAAAAAATATAGAAATACACATTTTTAGTATTTAGCTTATATTTTATCCATCAGATATTGTCCATCATAGTCTATTACTTTCTTCCAACGTTCTGGAAGAGACATAATCCCTCTTTTGTAAATGTCAGCAGACTTATGAGTAAAAAAGTTTTCAAGGTACATTTTGATTTCATCCGGCTGAATTGTTTTGGAGAGAACGGAACAGATGATAGTCAAAAGGCGCAATGCCTATAGAGTACGGTGGATGCTGCATAACTTCCCAGCCAAGTGAATTCAGCTTTTGTTTTGTCACTAAAGCTGTGTGTGGTCTAGCTTTGTTGTGATATAAAACATCATTCGCCAACTACTGCCATTTTCCTTATACTGCCTGCTTTGAGCTAAGAGCAAAATTTAACGGCATTTATTGTTTGTTTTGGCACCTTGCCAGTCTCACCAAATGCGTAACATGACCTTTTTGAGATGCAAATCTTGTTTACCCACCGACTGCGGTGTTTAACCAGAAGTGCACCATGACCTCTTACGCCAAATGTTGTTTTAAACTATTCATTTTTCGTCTCCCGTAACCACTCTTTTCAGTAAAGTCTCAAGCGAATTTTAATTTTAACAATAACTCACAGACCATTATGTGATCTATAATGTTTCTTTCATTGTGTTCGTGAAAAACATAAGCATCCACCTTTTTCGACATTCCAAGCCTTTTTAGTCTCTGCGAAACGGCTGTATGGTTGAACCACCGAGCGATCTGCCGTGTCGTCAAATGCCTGTCAACGGTAATTGCAGCCAATATTTGATTGTCGCCTGTGGTGGGTGGACGTCCAGTGCGAACAGAAAGCGTATAAACCAACGCTGACAAATGTCAGAGCTTATAGCCGAATCTCCATACACACTACAAATATCCCGTTGCTTTGTCTGTCTGTCTGTCTTTCCTCTGTCGCTTTTACAACTTTTTTTAAAGAAGAAAAGCAAAATATGCCGAAAATGCACTTTCTTATCCTCCACTTAAAAAAATATTACGCACTTAAAACACGTCCGATCAAAACAAATTCTCGTAACAATGTAAAGGATAAACCTCTCTATTGGAATAAACAACAAAAGTGTCATAAAGGTATACACAGAGATTTTCTGAAACGATAAACTCTACTTCCAAGCAAAAAACCGGAGAAAAACCTAATAAACGCGAAAGCTACATACCACATGTGAAACAACTTCAATAAAAAATATAAGAGGTTTGCAAATCCTCTGTTCTGTATTAAAAAACACAACACACATTAATAAAGAAAAGTAGTGGTGGTGAAAAAATGAGAAGAATGAGAGAAAAATGAGCTAAGGAACAAAAGCAAAGTCATCTAAATGTGGACTAAGTACATGGTAATCGATGGAGTACTTCTTGAGTTACACTATGAACGTTACAAAAAACAGGAGAAAAAAGCGGCATCTAGGGCACGTGGGTGAAATATTGCCCTTTTTCCAACTTACCGAATACATCGTCAATATTCGGAATTGGGAATTTGTCGCTTATAGTAAACTCGTTCAGTCTTCGATAGTCAATGACTAGTCTCCATTTCTGTTGACCAGAATTGTCTATTTTTTAAGGAACTATTCATATCAGGCTGTTATATGGAGAATTGCTTTCTTTGATAATACACTGATAGAGCATTTCTTTAATCTGTTTCTCTCTCTTTGATGCTTTATTTTGTTGACACTTGTCAATTGCTGTGCATGCACAAAAAATTGATTGTCTGATTGATACATATCCATATCAATTCATAATCAGTCTTTCCGCAATTAACAAAAAAAAAAATATAATTCCCCCAATACCAATAAGTACTGTTACCGAAGACACATTTATTCATTTCGAAAAAATCGCGAAAATACCAGACGAATTCAAGGTAAATGCAACCATATCTTGAAAATTGCTAGTTCTAAAGACCAAAAAGTTTGATGCTATATTAGGCATAAATATTTTAATACCACTAAAAGTCAAAATAGATCAGATGCCTAAGTAATAGAAGGAAAGCTTCCCCTATAAAGGCACAGATAACATAAAAAGTCGCAACTGGATTAGTTCTGGGCAGTCGACATCACAATATATAAACTCCATGGCGTTTTTTGAGATGTAGGTAGACCTATGACTCATTTCAAAGTTCTGTCTACCGTCTTCATCGAAAAGCGTTCGAATGAGTTCCTGAACAACTTTTACGGACGACATAAAGATCTCCAATTGTACAAGAGACACACAATTAGCAAATCCTTACACTCCTTGTTTTGACTCTTATAGAAAATAACATATGGTAACAAATTTCCTTTCTTTTAGTTCTTTACAAAGATAAATTATTTTTATTATGTTTTTATCATGGTTCTTAAAAATTTATTAATTGTAATTTTCATCCAGCCTCTACTCTTAGCATCGAATTTGTCTAGTTGTAGAGGCTGAGTAAAGTCTATGTATCTTAAGAAGTTCTTCAGATGAGCCCTAAATCTAAAGGATGATCACCCTACCCTCTTCTCCTTCTTCCATCAAACTCCTTTTTCACCTAGACTGGATCAAGGTGCTCAGTTGTGAGCAGAGTATCCGGGTACCTTGCGACTTTCGGATTAGCTAGCCTTATTTGTATACTGCGGACCTCTATACTGATGAATCTCCCCTACTTCGCTACACATGGCATGACCAATAGATACTATCTTAAAAACAACAACAACCGTAATACGGCGACTCCATCAACTACCTGCAAGGCTCCTGCAATATCGAGCAAAGGTAAAACTGCAGTAGGATATGATGCACCCTTAAAAGCAAACACAACGAGTCAGAATCCAAACCCTCAAGAAGTGGCAGGACTGTGGAAAGCCATGGTCCTACTTACTCTTAGAATCAGGAAATCTTTGGGCCACGGTCTTATTGCTGATGGTAAAACTCCTCACTCATAAAACAATTAAAAGCTCAACTGGCTCTTTACTCCTGACGTCGAAGTGCTGTGCGCATAATCAAAACCTTCGGATCCATTCCGGAGGTTGAGAGCAAAATAAAGTGGGCCAATAACATGCTTAAAGGCGGATTACACTATTTGTCCCGAAATCTTTAAAGACTCCTCCAAGTGCCAGGGATCGTTGTAGGAAACCGTGCCGGTTACCAAAAGAGCTAAAATTAGGAACATAAGAAATCCCCCCACCCCGGGAACTTCCAATATGTTGTAGTATGGAAATGTAGTCTTTTAGTGAAGTCCTAAAAGACGCTATAATGATCGCAGTGATCGATAAAAACGACGCCGATGGATCAATATCACCTGAACGGTGGAAGTTAATCACGTTGGAGCCACTTTACACAAAATCCATATGTGGATTAGGAGAGTGCTGACCGGATGCACAGTTTGAGATTTTGGCTAAGGAGGATATCCCTAGCAGACCTAGATGTCGTATTCTAGAGACCATCAGGCTCATCAACCCGAAACTTCCGACTCATGACTGGAAGGTCGTGAAACTAGAGGAACTAGGGGGCCTTTATGGATGCGTGCTAACTTTGATTAATAAGATAAGATAAGATAAGATAAGATAATTTGGAGCGTGGAAATCCTTTCCAGAAATGAATAGCAACGACTCCAACTTATCCGAGGCGACAACTAAGTCGTCGGTGTCCTCTTCTGTCGCTTTGTCGGAAATGGAACCCGATGATGAACTAAAAAGAAATCCTTTACGATCAGATGAACAAGATGAGCTTTTAAGCTCTTGTTCAGAATCGAAAGGCTCGAACAGCACCGTGGTGTAGGCATCTCTGGTAGATTGTAGCAGTGATGCTACGATTTCCTGAATACTTTCTCCGCTATACAAGAGACAAAGTTGACATTAGAACTTGTAGCCTTAATGTATTCTTGATTCCTAACCTCAGCGACCCCGATATTACCGTTGCCAGACTGGAGACTGCTAAAAGCACCTAGTGGACCATGTAGGCCCTCTCCATGTTGAAAACTAAAATGGGTGGTACTGGACGCTGGAAGGGTAAAACCTGTACCTCATCACTGCGACGCCAAAGCACATTTTGTAACATTGGCATTAAGCCCAATTTAATAACTAAAGATCGACAAGAAATGCTAGATATCACTCTTGTTTCCGATAACACCACTCAAATGATAACAAACTGGATGGTATCGTCTGTATTCTTTTTTTTAGACCACATAAAAGTATATATGTAATTCAGTCTAAATGATGCTCCTCCACGCCAACTATAATTCCGGAATTATCGGAAAACCGATTGGATAAAATACAGAGGAACACTCTTAAAAATACCCTCCTCTAAACTCTTAAGTCCCCTGTGTAATAATAACGAGCCTAAAAAATTAAAGTCAAGGATTTTACCTTGGCTCTCAATTAGTCAATGATTGCTTCTTATTCAACCTAAAGGCAAGAAACAGCTGCACTTCTGGACATCAGCACTGAGTCCGCTAAGAAAAATCCTCTCTATAAATCTAATGATGCCTGGTTATTTGAAACAAACGGTTGGCTCTTAGATGACTTCAAGTAATGAATCACTTTCCAGGTAGCTCTATTTTTACGGCCATTAAAAACTCCAGCAAAACTACTGCAGCCGCGATCGAATTTCACGGTGGCAAACTGATCCATACAAGTCTGCTGGACCAAACAGTATAATACTAACCTGGCGAGCTACAAAGGTCCTCAGATGTTATCCTGCCAACGATAGAGAATATCATGAGGATCCGGAAAATGCTCTCATGTTGTTCCAAAGGACTTCACACCTATAAGTCTATCACTATTCCTTCTAAGGCTCTAAAGTGACAGATTTTTTTTATATGTATACTCGTAATGAGCGCGTGTACAGTGTTTTTACGTATCCTTAACATTTTTGCGAACACCACGGGCTACGAAAAGTTAAGGAGGATTGTAAGAGAGATACTGCTGCACGTTGGTCTTAAATGCTTTGCAGTTATAATGACTAGGAAATAAAGAGCTCAGCAGGGCACTCTATAAGCGAGTTGTACGGCTTAGTAGCTGGGTTAAATTTGTTCAATCTCAGTGGTAAAGTCTTCTTGCGATTATCTCCAGCTCAGCACACGAGTTTACTCGTTACCAAGCACCATTTTTTGTTAAATTTTATACCCGTCTGTAAAATTAAAATGGAACCGATTACTTACACAGAAAAAAGTTATGACGTTTTGTTTTGGTAGCACGTTTCACCCTGCACCCTGTACTTAGCCACAAGTATGCAAAGCAAGTATGTTCATGCGCACATAGACTTTAAGTATTTCGTGAGAGAAAAATGCCACTTAAGCTTAAGGGTTTGTTATAGACGATAATCGTTCTAACATTAAACGTTTTTCTATTAAATCGAGAAAATGATAAGTGGCCGCCGCCAGATTTGATGACCATTCGGACTCGATTTGTGGCATTTTCCATCACTCTTGCCAGAACTTACGACGAATATTCTCTTTGAGGGCTTCAAACGGCTCACAAAAATAAATCTGGAACGGTTAAATTAGGCGATCTTGTCAGCTAGTTCAAATCACCGAACGAGATTTAGGATGACTTGAGCGTAGGTTTCACGCGTTTGGCGATGAACAGCTAACAGCTGATGTACTGTCTGTACTTTGTAAGGGAATATCTTATAGTTTTTCACCAAAATTCTCTGTAAAGACCAGCGATTGATGCCTTATTTGGCCGATACTGCGGGTCCTCTTCGACATCTTCAACCACAGTTGGAATATTTTTAGCAGAACGGCTGGTCCGCAGTCGATAAAAATGTCAGCATCTCGTGTTGTCCCATAAACTTCAAGGCTAGCGACTAAATATTGTAGTGTTTGCCCAGTTGGTGCGTCAACACTACCGACAAACTATTCCTCAAAAAAATCGTAACGATTATTCCGTGTTCTTTAGAAGTATAGCTATTCATGCCTTGTTCACGTGTATTTTGTAAGTGTCAACTTCACAAGTGTCAAAGTAGAATTGATATTTGCCACCATTTGCAAAAATGATAGCATTTTCCGATACGGTGATAACATTTGCGCCAACTAGAATAAGAAAAAATATCAGCGACGGAAACAAAAATATTACGAATGTCATCAGTAATAATAAAATATGATCTTTTAAGTATCATACTATAGTTTGCGCATTCTCATACGTCCACTGATAGTGGGCAAATTTTAAACTGAGGAAGTAAGATTATTTTTACTTACTGGAATAAAGGAATAAATATGGTAGGCTGCTACGAAATATAATTTTCCTTTTCCAATTCTATGAAATTTCAAGAATTCCAATTCTTGAAAGTGTACGCACAGCATAGTACAAATATCTCTTATTTATTGACTACACAGTGAGATGAATTTCAAGAGATAGATATTTAACTCATTTTAAATGGCAAATAGTCCACAAGATATATTACTACATATTACACTAGAAATCCAATTTTCTACAATTTCATATCCTTATTTCAATAAGGCTTTCCATACGATGTGTGGTTCTTTTCTTATTCAACTGCATTCACAGCTTGCACAGATATTACAGTTTTAATCACTTCCTCATGACTGACGAAACCGGCTTTTAGATGAACATAGGAGTATGTATTCAGATATTAGCAGATACCCTGCCGGTGCCATTTATGCAATTTGAGTCAGTATGAATACACCTTTCAATTGAGATTGTATGATATGAAATTTTATTGCACTTTACTTTGAAAGAATCCCGCTTGATACCGAAATGAAAAATTTCAAATGCAAAATAGAAATTCGAAACTGAATTCAATATTCAAGACATAATCTAATTGAAAGTAATGTTAGAAGGTTTGAAGAGTAGGTTCTATGCCTACACACGTTTATGTGGTGTTTGATATGAGAATAGAGGAACCTATGAGGAGATTGTCGAACTAAAAGTTGTGACTTTGTTGATACATTTAAAGTTTGAAGGTAAAAAGTTTCAAAGCCTGACTGTATGAACGAAGAACAACCGGGAGCTGTCAAGATATTCGAAGGAAGATATATTTATACTCACTGGCTACGGGAACGAGAAAAATTTAGTTTTTCACACAAGAACGACGGATATTTAGTAACAATGATTTTATGAAGGAAAATACAGTTTCTTGCATTTATATGCTGAGTTAATGTTCGTCCTAAGAACTAATTGGTATTGGCGCATATTATGCCGTACCTGCGAAGATTTTTCACACAAAAGCTACCTGTAGCTTGTGCATGGAAAGTGAATCAGGGTTAGGATAGACAGTTTCGGAATATGTGACCAAGGGCATAATAAGAGTGCGAGCAAGCTTTTGCCCAGTTCCAAGGGGAATGAAACTGGCTTGCCAAAGCTTTCTTAAGCACCTGTAAATACGCCCACCAATGAGGTTGATATGGCTATAGCAAGCTAACTTACGGTTTATAACGAAACCAAACTTTTAGTTTGAAGTTCGCAAGCCATATATCAGGACGGATTTGAGCATCGTCAGCATAAAAATAAGAGAAACAATGTTTGCACACTAAGGGTAGGTCGTTCACAAAGATGCAAAAAAAAAAATAAAAATAAAAAATTGGGCTAAAAATATATCCCTGTGGTATTCCCTGTTTGGGCGACTTACATGCAGAAAGTCTCTCGTCAACTATAATTCTTTGCAGCCTGTTAGAAAAATAGTCACGCAAGAATCAAATAGATGCATTAGCTTTCAGCAAAAAATGTTATGATTTACCCTATCGAATGCTTTTGAAAAATCAAGAGAACAAAGCAAAGTTACAAAACCCTTATCGAAATCCCTCCGAACATCTTCCAGTATGCTAACCATTGCAGAGGAACAGCTAGAACATGTCCAAAACCCGAATTGAAGAGGGTAAAGCAAATTTCTAACAGCTATGTGGTCTTTAATCTTTAATCGAGCAATCATCTTCTCAAAGAATTTTGACATGCACAGTAAGATACTTATAAATCTAAGATCGGAATGAGTAGAACCATTAACTTTTTTGCAATTGGAAAAATTCTTGCGTGCTTCCAGGCATCAGGAAAAGTTGACGTTGTAAAACATGTGTTGATAACTTACAATTACGGGTAGAATAAGCCGATGAATTTAATTAATTCATCCGAAAGATTATTTTATGCCATTTAATATTTGAAAGTAGTTTCGGGCATTCGGGTAGTTTTGGGCATTCTAGAGGCCCAATGTACGACCACTTTTTCGACTAATTGACTTTATATTCTTATAAAAAATATTTATTTATTAATGTTAATGTTGTCCCCTTTAAGTAATCTCTCTGAGATATAATACACTTGCGACAACGCTTTTTTCAATTTTCGAAGCACTTCTCATAAGGTTTTTTTTGTTTTAATCTTGAACTATTTCAGCGATGCCATTTTTATTCCCTCAATCGTTGCAACTATCCGTCGTTTCATGGGTCTTTTCGGTTTTGAAAACAAAACCACCTATGCGTCATCATTTATGACTCTTTTGAGTCAGTCGTGATCATTATTGACGTCATCCAAGAGCTCCTGAGCGATGCTCATGCGACGGTTCTTTTGATCAAAATTAATAAGTTTGGGAACAAACCTCGCTGACAAACGTCTCATCCTCTAAACATCCGAAAAAATTGCATAAGGAAAACAATTTTTTTCGCGAAATAAAATACGCATACCTTCTATTTTTATTCCGTTTGACATCATTGACTCAAATAATATATTTTATTGCAATTAGACAATGATAACCCGTGCCGACTTGATGCCAAACTTTTGACATGAAAATTTGTACTGACTTACTATAGAAGGAATTAAGAATTTAATTTTTATTACTTAATTAAAACTCCAATACACCCGAATAGTATGTGTATTATTTACTCATTTAAATTAAAAAATAATATAATTGTTTAAATTTTCTTTTTAACGTATGTTTTTTACAGTCAGGATAAATTTTCTGGTGTTCTTGTACGCAACGTAATAAAAATTGTTTTTGTTCCTCCTCAGCTGTGATTAATCCATGCAAGTCTTGCATCAATTTAACCGCTATTTAGTCTATACGTTTACTAGCCTCAGTGCCGAAACTTTCTGTTTAGCTTCTTAAAACGAAGTTTTATTTGACCACAAAGTAGGACATTCATGTAGAAAACTGTCTTCAATTGTAAGGCGATTGAACAAGGACTTGCTTTTTACTGAAATGAAGTCAGAGATGTTTTTTTTCTGAAACAAAATAAGAAAAGAGTGTTAAAAAAATATACTTTTACAGAAAACGAAGGTAAAAGCTTCTATAAATATTAATACCAATGTTCTTTAATAAACTTACCATACAATGAACCACAAAGTGCTTCTTTCGATGGGATGAATCGTTTTCCATAAGTTATTTCCTCTTTGGTTAAATTATCAACAATTTTAACTTTAGTTTCTTGGTCCACATCATCGTCAAACAGTGATAATATAGAAACTTCGTCAGTTAAATACCGCAAATGCTGAGTTATCTTCTGCAAGGCTGCTTTTGAGATCGTCTTATCAGTTTTCTCGTAAGACTTCATTAATTTCAAAAAGCACAAATCTTGGTAATATGCTTTTATTGCTGAAGTGCATTGGAGCCATGTTTTAATGTAGGATGTTACAATGAACAAGCAAACGTCAATCAATGCCGCCTTGTCTTTGCTTTTGATCTTGAATTGAGCACTAAGTAACGATATTTTCAGGGAACAAATTGCTCTCGCCATCCATAGAGCATGGTGCATGGCAAGTTGTCAACTTCGGATTTAGTTAGGTGCTGTGTAAGTTTTTCTCTATAGTTCTGTATTTTACTATCATTAATACTTTTCCAGTTTTCTCGGAACTTTTTAAAGAGTGGAATATCAGGGCTTGCAGTTACTTGACTGATTTTTGCTTCAAACACGCCTTTTAAGACCAGTTCATACACGGAGACAAGCAAAAATAAGCATTTCTCTGTTTAGTTTTTGTTCAAGAAGCACACAGACACCGTTGAAACGACCTATATTAGTATCACAAAAAAGAATTTGCATTTTATCTTCTAAATTCCAGTCCACAATCGCGTTCCAAACTGCCGGCGCTTGTTCACTTCCTGTAGATCTTTCTAATCTTGGCACAGCAATAAGTTGTTTTTTGTTTTCATAAGAAATAACTATAGGAAGACGTTCTTCTTTTGATTTCCGAGCATTTAATGCAGGCAAAAGCTTGCCGTCCCAATGAACAGTCACAACCTCCGGTATCTCATTTATGAAAACAAATTTTATGGCTTCAGTGCGCTCTTTCCGTTTTTCTGTGCAAATTCTTTGGATGGAAGACTTACTTAACGAAAATTCATCAATATTATATCCAAGTGCTTCAATAGTTAGTTCAAGAATGAAGACAGAATCTGTCATACTCAATTGACAGCCATCTAGCACTGCTGCTAATTTTGGAGTTATGAAATCTTTCCGCAGAGGTGTTTTGCTGGCTTGCGTGTTCTCGACAAGATTCGGTACATCCTCTTGTAAATCTAAGTTTTCATTGGATTCAGAAGATGGGTCGTCTTTTTACGGTATATAAGATGATGTCGAAGGATTCGACTCAGACAAATATTTAGCACGTCGTTTTTCTTCTTCAATAGTTCTGAGGCGCGCTCTTTTCTCTCTATCAGTCAATTTTTTATCCGCTCCTGTTAAGTGACCAGCTTTCTTTAACACTGTAAAAAGATTTTATCCTCATTTATTTTTACTAAATGAAGAGCATTGGCGTGTGCAATCAAACAAATTATCTAAATTATTGACAAAGTCTTGACGGTGCTGCCCAAATATGTCTTGTGTCTTTTGTGCATTTTTTTACAAGTCCCTCCAAACTAGATATAAGTTTCACTTCACGGATATTGTAAAATAAAACTGCTAGAACTTGCCCATTAGACGGAAGTTTTAAGCCCGTTATTTGATACTTTTCGTCACCTATTACAAATATAGCCCTTTTGGAATTGCGTAATTCCACTGACATATTGATTGATTGAAAACAATGCGTGTTCTATAACCAAATAAAGAGTAATCACAAGCACATCGACACGTTAGGTCGCGTCAGCCTTAGAAAGCAAGTACTGTCATGTATCAATGTAAGTCGGCATGGGTTACCATAAGTAAAAAATTTAGAGGGTATGCGTAAAAAAAACGACTTTGATTTTTTTTGGGACACCCTAGCCAACATTGTCAGCAACTTCTCTTATGGTAATTCGATGATTTTCCAAAAAAATGTTCCTTACCGCTTCGACGCTATAATCTTTTTTTAATATGCTTGGGCGTCCAGATCGAGGTTCGTCATTGGCATCTTCTCGGCCATCTTGGAAGAGCTTGTACCACTTGTAAGTATTTGTTTTACTTAGGGCGGACCCACCAACATTTCAAGTGTTTTAGAGTACTTGATTCCAATTTTTACACAAAATTTGATGCAAAATCTGTGTCCCTTTTTTTTAATAATTCAAAATCGCCGAGCACGTAAGACACATCTTACTTTTCTATCTGTCAAAAGTCAAAAACAAACTATGTATGCTATACATATATCTGAATCTGTGAACATACGCTCGGATCATGTGTACCAATACAGCAAAAAAAAAAAAAAAATAAATCGATAATCAAATGATCGTTGCCCTCGAAATTTCAAAAGTCTTACTTACTTTTTGAACACATCTCGTATACTAGTAATAGACAGCTATAACTTTGAGGTACACAAGAATTTTGTTTACTTCTGCTCCGGTACTAATTCTGACAATTTCATCAGAAAACATAAAAAAAGAGTTACTCTTGCCAACCGCTGTTTCTTATACCTAAGAAGGCAAATGAGGAATAAGCTCTTGTCAAGAAATACTAAGGAGACTCTACATATATAAGACCCTCATATACTCGTAGAAGCATGGGTTAAACGAAAGTGGATAAAGTTTTTTTTGACCATTTTGAAAGCAAGATTATTTGAGTCAATTTTGGTCCCGTTTGTTTTGTGGAGGTTTGGAGGAAGAGAGTTTATATGGAGTTGCCATATATTGTAAATCGCAATATAAATGTTAAATCAATGAATCGACATAAAACTTCGTGGTTGAATTTATTTTTATTGAAATAGTAAATAGTGTTACGAGTATCCTTACTTGATGTGTGTATAATGCCAATAAAAACTAGGTGTAAGTCAGTTCTTTGATAGTCTCAGTTTATATAGTCCGAAATATCCACTTTAAAAAATGAATGTTTGATCACTGACTTAGATATTATGAATGTATCTTTGGTTACTCATTCTCGTTACCATTATAAGGAAAATTTTATTGGTATAGTGTTAATGTTAAAGTTACAAGTAAGTTTTCCAGGTATTCCATCAGTATTTCTCCCTATCCCATACAATATTTCTTACGCGATTTCAGAAAGGTGAATAAGTTTAGTCTAGTCAAAGACTAATAGTCTTTGACATATTTATTCAGTCGATTCTGATTGAAATAAAAGAAATTATTAATAAAAACGTGCCTTCATTCTCCGAAAATAAATATAGGAAACTTATTTTAGAGTGATATACATAGATCATATTCACGCTGGCGTCGAAATCGTACTAAAATTAAGTAACTACGGCAGAGGTAAAAAGGCAAAGGCTAAATTTTACTCTTCAAAGCTCAGTCATGCGCAGCGTTCATCTACACTTTGGAAAACCTGCAATATTTAAGAGTGATTAATAAGATTTCTGTGGGGTGTGATCAAGATCCGAATCAGTCAAACAATTTCTTTCTCAAAATAGGCGACAGTTCGATAATGACTAATAGCTGCTATTCTTACCTTCCTGTAATGAATCACGATAACATAAACCTCTTTGAGTTCAAATGTGGTTTTCACTATTTAAAAGTGGTGATTTTGGCTTGGAAGACCATGAACGTCCTGGGCAGCCAAAAAAGTTTGAAGATGAAGAACTTTAAGCATTACTCTATGAAGATTGTTGCCAAACACAAGAAGAGCTCGCAGAATTTTTGGGTGTCACTTAAGCAGCCATTTCAAAACGTTTAAAAGTAGCTGGATATATTCAAAAGCAAGGAAATAGGGTTCCACATGAACTCAAGCCGAGAGACGTCGAAAGGCGGTTTTACATGTCCGAAATGCTGCTGGAAAGCCACAAAAGGAAGTCATTTTTGCATCGGATTGTTACTGGTGATGAAAAATGGATCAATTACGACAACCCCAAGTGCAAAAAATCATATGTGAAACCCGGCCAACCAGCCAAATCAACGGAAAAGCCGAATATCCATGGCGCGAAGGTAATGCTCAGTATTTGGTGGGGTCAGATTGGTGTGCTGTATTATGAGCTGCTAAAACCGGATGAAACCATCAATGGACAACGCTACCGAACACAATTAATCCGTTTGAAGAGAGCAGTAGCCGAAAAACGCCCGGAATATGCGACCAGACACGAGGCAATAATTTTTCATCATGACAACGCTAGGTATGCAGCAAAGTGGGGGATTGTCCTCACTATTATAGGGCTTTCTAATAAATAACGACTTGACAATTTTTTTTTAAACAAAAGGCAAACCATTTGAGATATTTCAAAAACTTTATTATTGGCTTGAAGTACAATCAAAACATTTATGAATGGAACTTGACTGCGTTCATATGGCCACCGCGGGCACGTTTGCAGCGGTCGATTCGTTGGATCCAATTATCAACGACTCGGCCACACATTTCGGCCGAAACTTAAGCTATTTCGCGTTCAATGTTAGCTCTGGCTCTTCCAACGTCGTCGGCGTGTTGGCATAAACTAATGACTTAACGTAGCCCCACAGAAAATAGTCAAGCGGCGTTAAATAGCACGAACGAGGCGGCCAATCAACTGGCCCATGTCTTGAGATAAATCGATTGTAGCGTGTGCTGTGTGGCTTGTGGCACCATCCTGTTGAAACCACATGTCGTCCAAGTCCATATCTTCCAATTCGGGCTAAAAATAATCGCCGCCGGCATGCAAGCCGCACCAAACAGTTATTTTTTGTGGATGAAGTGGTGATTCATGAAGCACATGTGGGTTTTCACCCGACCAATAATGCATATTTTGCTTATTGACGAACCCACTAAACTTGTTATTGCCTGTCTACTAGGTCGAGAATTACGACCGAAAATTAGAGTTAACGCTTTTAAAGTTGCAGTCACCGATTCAGAATATCTGTAGAAAATTTTTATAACTTGCAGACGTTGCTCGTTAGTGTACTTCGTCATGATGAAAATGTTGAGTTTACTGAATAAATTGACAGTGACAGTTTGATGATTAGTAAAAGAGTGCGTTCACAAATTAAATTCAAAGTTGTTCAAGTCGTTAGTGTACTTCGTCATGATGAAAATGTTGAGTTTACTGAATAAATTGACAGTGACAGTTTGATGATTAGTAAAAGAGTGCGTTCACAAATTAAATTCAAAGTTGTTCAAGTCCCTATTGGAAAGCCCTATATAAATTCAAATAAAATGTTATCTCTTTCTCAATCAGGCTTTAAAAAAAACCACAGATATACCAATTAATTAAAATTCTAGATGGTTTGAGAAGAGAGAACGATAAAAACCACTTATCTATTATGTGCCAGATTATCAGACCAACAACACTTGATTGAGAAATTGAAAAGACAATTCCGTTTTAGTAAAAATGCTGCAGCTCTCATCTTCAATTATTTGAACGGTAGGTTCCAACAAGTGCAAACTAGCATTGGAAGCTCAACTTTCTTAGGTTGCATATTCAGGTTTACCCTAAGGATCGATTTTAGGACCGCTGTTGTTCTCGTTTTCCTTAATAACTTGCCTAATATTTGCCTTGACACATCTGAGCATTTATATGCAGACGATACCCAGCTTTACCTCTCCAGACCGATTGGATTAATGGATGATTGTGTAGTAAGGCTCAATGAGAACTTAGATAGTATTCATGTCTAGTCAATTCTCAATAAACTCTCTTTAAGCCTTCTAAGCTCAAAATAATTGTTATCTGCAGCACCAATATAAATTTTTTTAATGGGAAAACTGATTCCATATGAAAATCAGGTAAAAAGCTTAGGGATATACATTTATTTCAAACTCTCTCCTGAAAGCCATATTAGTTATATAATTCAAAGAATATATGGTGGTTTACGTCAACTCTATATATCGTATGCTTATGTTACATTGTTAGTAAAGTTTAAGCTCGTACGAGCTCTATTTATGCCCATATTAAATCACGGTTAGTAGTTTATAGTGACGTTGATGTATTCTCGTTTAGAAAATTAAAGTAAGCATGTAATTCAGCGATTCGGTACATACATGGTCTCCGAAAATATAACTTAATTTCAAGATTTTCTCAACAAGTCAACGGATGTAAACTTAGACAATATATAAATGTTTTAAACTGCCCCTTTTTCTATAAATTATTAAAAAAACTAAACAATCAACATAACTCTTTGAGAAACTTACCTTGGCTCACTTAAATCGCACTCGAAATTTAACGTCCCTAATTTCAACTTCTCAAATCAAAGTCAGCGTTTGTTTTTTGTCAATACCATTAGATTTTGGAATTCAATACCAAGATACATACGTCAATCTATGTATTGTAGTTCGCTTTCCATTTTTAAAACTTTGCTCACCTGATTTGTAAAAAGTAATTGTAATAACCAGTCACAAGGTTCTAAAGGGGACATAAGATGGTGACCACGAGTTTGACCTTGAGACCAATTGTCAAGTTCAAACGAAGGTCACTTTTGATTTTTTTAATGTTAATTCCTAATTTTCATTGCTCAGTCGTATTCCTCAATGAGGCACACGACTTTGTCTCAAAGGTGCTAGATACCACTGCACTGGCACGCCCAAATCATTAATCGGTTTTCAACGTTGTTAGGGTGTTAGAAGGTCGAGATTTGTTTTAAGGAAGTCATTATTGCCTCGAGTGAAGTTAAAACTCAAAGTAATTTCAGATAGAGACAAATTGTCCTAAACTTATCTGAGAGTGTATGATGTGCACTCTGCCCTTTTTTTCTACTTGAACGGAACTGTACTTCATTTAGAAGTTCGATATTTGTTTTGAGGAACTGATTATTATTAGTAATGTTTTCCAGATTAATAATGCAGACTATTTCAATTCAAGAGAAAATTGAAATGATATTGATTTATGGAAAAAGTGGAAGGAATATCGATGGTGCTGTTGCTCTTTACACCCAACGTTGCCCAGACCAGATATGATCGCGCACTTCCTTTTATCTGGTCATCCAACAATTCACTGGTGAAGGAAGTGTGCAACCAAAGAAAAAGAATCGGTCAGATAGGGTGGCTGTTGAGGACAATGAAATAGCAATGTTAGCTGCCGTTGCACACGATCCTCACATTAGCACTCGTCAAATAAGTCGTGAATCAGGAATTTCTCAAACGACTGTCTGTAAGATATTACATCGGCATAAATACCATCCTTATCATGTTTCAATGCATCAAGAACTTTCTGAGGATTTTCGCAACCAGGTTTCCTTTTGTCAATGGGCACTTCAGCAAATTGAACGAGACCCACTTTTCTTCGCCAAGGTGTTATTCTCTGATGAGTCGACTTTCACCAATTACGGTACTGTCAATCGACATTATACCGAGAACCCTTTTTGGTTGCGACAAGTTGAACGCCAGCACCCTTGGAATGTTAATGTTTGGGCGGGAATTATTGGGGATAAATTAATAGATACATATTTTTTTGAAGGCAACTTGAATGGTGAAAAGTATGCAAACTTCTTGCGGGTCCGAGGCAATGGCCTGCTAGATCACCTGATCTTACGTCACTTGATTTCTTCTTGTGAGGCTACTTAAAAAGTGAGGTTTACAGAAAAAAGCCAACAAAACGTAAGGACTTGAAAAGACGAATAACTGAAGTGCCGGAAGATTACGCCAGAAATACTTATCACTTCTGTTGGTTCATTGAGAGCAAGGATAGACAAGTGTATTGAAGTGAAAGGTCACATTTTCGAGCATTTGTTGAAATAGTCTCGGGAAATAAATGTCGAAATGGGAAGAATTCAATGATTCAACAGTGGGAGGCAAGGGGATTCACTCTAATTAATCACCCCGAAGGAAACAAAATACTGCTACGTCCACGTCGTTGTTTCTGGGTTATGCTAAACGCAGTATGTACACAAATGACAAGCCTACGAGCAATACGACTGAGCAATGAAAATCAGGAATTATCACTTGAAAAATCAAAAGTGACCTTCGTTTGACCTTGAAAATTAGGCTCAAGGTCAAACTCGTGGTCACCATCTTATGTCCCCTTCAGATCCTTGTGACTTTTGTCTGAAACATTTTTCGCGATATTGCGTATTTTTCGAGTAATTTGGATGTCTCAAGTTAAAAAACTCACTCTGTAGAGTAACCTGGGAAATTAAATGCCAGACTTTATAAAAAGACAACTCTAGACAGTACCATGTGTCGCATTCAATAAAAACATAAAAGGATCTGACGACATTTTATACACAAAGCCTGTCACTCACATTTGTGCACAAAGATTACAAAGCAAAGCATAATTAAGCAGTTAATTCATGCGAGTAAGTCCGTGCCGTATCTGTATGCAAAGATACAAGTATTGCCCTCTTTAAAGTCCTCTGAAACTACATCGTCTGTTTAAGTAACTTTGCATAACAAATTTATGGTCAGACTAAAAAAGGATTCATTAAAAAGAAGAGAATATTAATAACGGTGTGCACATTTTTTCATTGTATCTTTGTCCAACAAACACAGCTTAAGGTCAATCCACGAAAGGTTTCCGCAATTGTTAGTTCAGTTGTAGTTTGGAAATTTGTTTTTCGAGTTTTCTTTTTGCTATGTTTTTGAATAACCCAAATTTGTTTTTCATTAAACTTTTTCCACGCGAAAATGATAATCCTCCAGTTTGCTGTTGCACTAGAACATCCCAGATCCCACTACTCGCACAAGAGAAGACCAACCAAATGGAGGATAAATATGAACAGGTGCTTGCAGCTATTGCTTCTGCTGGGACAATTGCTAGATAATTTCACCTTTTGAAAAAAAAAAAAACTTTTCACCGTAATAGCACTCATTTACAATTTGGACTTAGTGCCAACTAGGAGCAAGAGCATACGATTACGACTACAGAAGCAGGTGCAAGTGAGTCCGACGCGGCAATCCTATCAGCGTAGCATTGTTTTGCTTCATGTTTTTTCCCAGGGAAAGGTGCAAATGAGCGCACTTTGAAAGTATTCATCTTAATTCAATGGAAAAGGAAGGATTCCCAGACTCCTTTCTTTGGGACGGTGGACCATAAGTTGTTGGCATATTTCATGCATTTATCCGCGGCCAGTAGTACGTGCACGCTACATGAAAAGGTAGCACAATCGTGTCGTTGTTGGAACACAAAATTTTGTTTTTGTCAAAATTTGTTATAAACTTATTAAGGGCATGATGTGGGCTTAAATAACAAATATGGGTCTGCTTCTGTTTCTTGATGTTTACTTAAGAAAGCGAATTAGTAATAATTTGCGCAATTTAAAATTAGAAGGACAAACTTTTGTGAAAATTGGAAAATGGTTTGGCGCACTCGTAGTCAGACTTTAGCTTTATTTTCTGTGATGTTATGACAATGAAGATTTGACTTCTTTTAAGATATATACATTGGACAATCTCATTTTTCTTTATCGATTATAGACAAAAAGCCCAGATTGCTACTCACATGTTGGTGCTGTTCGAGTTCCTATGCCCCAGCTGTCCTTGTAAAATTGCATATATATGCGCTTATAGACGCATAACTTGACTTTGGTGGCATCGTTCTTTCTCATAATGGTACATCAGATACTTACAACATGTGAATTGACACAATGCATTAATTAGTATGATGGTCGGATTTTAATCTGACGTCCTTCGTATACGGATTGGTATATTTTGATAATTGTTGTCTTTAATTTTTTGCTCGCAGCTGTTTGGCAATTTCTCCAGTGTTCAAAGAGTATATTTCGTCGTGAAACTTAAGTTTATTTTGCATCTTTACGCAACCGTTAGCGATCGGTAAAACACATCAATCACGATCTTCTTATCCTCATAACCAGAAGTTATTAGAGGTACCTCGGTTGATGGTTTAATCCCTTGATTGTTAATTTTTTGGCGCTCATATTGATAAAAGTGACAATCCATATTTCGCCAACTCTTTGAACAAAGTATCTCCCACAGTTTTCACATAAAGTAACTGTGTAAACTGTGACTTTATAAACTGAAATTACTACAATTGTAAAGTGAAGAAAAGTCTCACCAATTGACTAATCGTGTCGTGGTTTTGGTTTCGTGCAGATGAAGGAAACTATACTCAAGAAAATCAGAGAATCAACCTTGGAGACCCGGAAAAATTCACAAGACCACACTGTTGATCGACAAGAAAATAACAACTCTCAACCAATTGCGTGCGAATAGAGTTTAATTATTCAAATGTGTGTTAATCAGCCCAGCCAAACAAAAATAAGTTGGAAATCAATTTGAAGTTAAAAACGCATATTTGCCATGCTGCATGAAATTTAAATTTTAAATTTTCGTTGGAAAACATATTCGATATTCGCAAATCCGAAAAACTTATTTAAATATCCGCACTGCAGCTGCAAAATTTAGTTGCCGCTTGTGATAGTCATTTTGTTAATTTATTATTGGTGCTATCAATGATAACGATTCGCTAAAATACACAAATGAGATCAATTAAAATCCACTCCTTTGTGGTTAAGCATATATAAATAGAGTGGTTCGGTTTGGGGTGCAGATGTTTTGGGATCTGATTGATTGATTCATTCATGTTATGAAAAAGTAATATGAGTGCGGGGTGTATCTTCAACACCCACTGAGTTACAGGGTGTTTAAAAAAGTTCCTTCAAAGAAGGAAACACCAACATATATTCAGTTATAGCTTCCAGCGTGTTAAACTTAGAGTACCCAAGCTATCCTCGTTTGATAGACAACTGATTAATGGTTAATTTATATTTAGACACTATTATCCTTCATGATTTCCCTTTCGAGATATTAGTCTTGAAACACAACCTTAAAAAAAATCTCGGAAAAGTGTGTCGATATAATAATTTTTTTTTATTATTACTTTGGTGCACCTTAATGTTACCTACAAATTCACCATACAAAGCTTTTGCCAAGGCTTACAGCATTCCAGTTGAAGGTTAAAAAAATGAATCTTGTAGGGCAATGTTTTGGATTGTTCCTTTCAATCTGTCGACTTAGGAATTTTTCATCCAAGTAGTCCTTAACTTTTTGGCCATAGTATACTTGGATCACATCATGTTGGTAGCAATTATTAGTTCCTCTTTGTGCAAATGAAACATCTTCTAGCAGTTCTGGAAATTAGTTTTTTTAAAAATTTTAAATAAGTTTTACTGTTTAGTGTTTGTGGAAGTATGAAAGGCCCAATTTACAATTCCACTTGCCCATACGTTTACGCTGAATCGATATTAAAATCTTGTTCTTGTTGTATGCGGATTTTCATTCGCCCGTGTGCGTAGGTTATGAAATGGGGTTGAGCCATATCTTGTGAATTGCATTTGAATATATTGGATAAATGCATTTTTCATCGAAATGCTCGTAATAACTCCTGGTTGTGTATGAAATTTCTCTCTATAAGAGGTCTAAATGAATACATTCATTCGCTATCCCTTAACGAGTACAGTACTTCAGTGAACTCTATTCATCGCAGTTATGTGAATAAGTGTACTATACACTAAAAAGTCTTGAAGTACAACTGTTAAGGAAACAAATGTTGTACATCGTTGTTTGCTATTTTTCTTATTCGTGGGTAAATTTAAATAAATAAATAAAACGTGTAACTACTAGTCTAAGTTATCATTTTACCTTGAGTACACCGAGTCCACTGATTTAAAGGAATGCATTGATTGAGTAATCATGGACTTACATACTCTGTAATAAGTAATTGTAATAATAATTTCAATCTAAATTTTT
Organism: Volucella inanis; assembly: GCA_907269105.1. Classification (NCBI taxonomy): domain Eukaryota; kingdom Metazoa; phylum Arthropoda; class Insecta; order Diptera; family Syrphidae; genus Volucella; species Volucella inanis. The sequence continues at coordinate 71,746,098 of OU026157.1, read as the reverse complement.
CTAAAATGTAAAAATAAGACAAATCTTATCAAGGTAAAGGTGATATTCCACTTCAGAGACCACCACAAGAAGTGTCTTTCGCTTAAGTAACAGATAACAACCTCGACGAAAAGTTATCATTTCACAAGAAAGTTAGGTCAGATTAGAGTGGCGGTTAGAAATCCAACCCACTTAGTCCTATTTTTTAGATTGTTTAAGTCGTTGTAGAAGAAGGATCCTAGGTGGAGTTTTCTTCTCTGGGAGAGAGTTTTTAATGTACAGAGAAGGCGGGAGAATGTCTCCTCTTCCTCCTCGTCCATGCAGCTTCTACAGAAATCGTTTGTAAAAGCGCCAAGCCTTCTTGCATGCTCGCCTATAAGGCAGTGTCCAGTAATGACACCTACTATAAAATGGCGTTGAGATGTTTGCTATTTAAAAGAATCAGACTCTTAAAGCGATTCAGATCTAGCTTTGGCCAGATATATTTAGTGCCTAGACATGCTGTCCCACCGGTCCATCTAAGACCTATTCTTTTATCAGCATCCAGCTTAAATAATAATTTGCACGTAGCGATTGGTATACCTATGCTGCCCTTTGCCGGTAGAATAGGAAAAGTGGTTCCAATTTTGGCGAGCTCGTTAACCATATAATTCCCTGGAATGTCTCTGTGGCCCGTCACCCAACAAAGGTGAAGGTTGAAATGCTCTGCCATCTCCGCAAGAGATGATCGGTATTCAAGGGCGGTTTTAGAATTTAGTGAGACCGAGTGTAGGCACTTGATAGCGTCCTGACTATCCGAATAGGTACGGATGTCCTTTGCAGATATCACGTTTTTCTTCAGCCAGTACAGAGCTTCTTTAACTGCCAAAATTTCCGCCTGGAACACGCTACAGTGATTTGGAAGACGGAAGGAGGGGCTTCAATTAAGCTTATCTGAGAAAACATCTCCACCAACACCGCTATCCGTTTGAGATCCATCTGTATAGAAATGGATAAACTTTTCCTCCATGAAAGCATCTAGAGGGAAAGCTTGCATGAAAGACTTTGTCAAACCGAAGTTTAGGTATGTGTAAGTGGATTCCTAATACATTAAGAATATTTGTCCACTATGTAGTCGCTTTAAGACGAATAGCTGCAGTCGTGAGTATCGGTCTTATGACCGAGATGTATAGCCAGTGGGTTATTCGAGTTTGGAGACCCAATTTGTTTCCAATGGCTTCCTTACAAGAGAATAAAGCTACTGCAGCTTTTTACAAGAAACCATCCTAAGAAAACAAAAGATAAAATAACCTTTGGATTCCTTATCAAAAAACACCATTTATTGAATAAGATAAGAACATGTACGACAAGGCAACGTTTTAATAAACAGCAGCTAGAAATATTACTTTCGCCTGTAAGCGCTTTTATTTTAATTCTCAAACGAAAGCCTGGGAAGAAAAAATTCTCTTTTTCAATTTTTCCATGACAAAATTCTATACTGCAACAAAGGAACCTCTACCACAATCGGTACAACTTCGTATGTTGTAAACTTTTCATTTTAGCAGAAATGAATCTTCCTGTCATAGAGTGTAGTAAGTACACTATATGCACTATATATATATATATAGTGTTCGCAATTAATACTAATTGTACTAAGTGCAGTATACCCGTTCTATGTAAGTGCACCGAAGTAAAACTTTGGTATCAATGGACGAATTATTCACTTTGTAATGAAATATAAGATAATACATTTTCAAGATATAAAAACAATGAATTGAGAACTTTAAGAGAAACTTAATGTTTTCAAATTGATTTCAAATAATTCCTTGCAGAGCTCCACTTTTTTATGCAAAACTTGCAAAATTCGCGGCGGAACATATTCACTCGTAAAAATATCGAAAGTGTACTAATTGATTTGTTCCATATTTAGGATTCGTTCTTCTAATTATGCATGTCTCATAGCTACCGCATGTGGTAAATATCGAATATAGTTTCTCGCAATTTTCTGTAATTATTTGTGAACACCCTTTGATTAGGAACACGGCATGTGTTGATACTATACTCGCACCACCTTCATAAACAAAATGGATATCTTTGAAAAAATAATTAAAAAATTTTGTGTTTGAAGACCAATTTCTCGACAATGAAAGCAGAGAAGGTAATAATGTTTAAATATGAATAAGATACTAATCAATTGGCTATCAAACGAGCTTGGTTGATCTAGGTTTGATACACTAGAAATTTTTACTAAATAATTATTCGTACCTACTTCTTCGGCTACAAAGACTTGCATGCCTCGACGTCACCGGCGCACAAATGTCCACAGCAGATATAGAAGCCTTCATTGGTATTACGCCACTCGATCTGTTTATGTTTATGGCAATTTGCAGCACGGTCAAGCTGCTACACATATGAGGGATTAATCACCTAAATCACATGAATCAAATGATTCGTATCTCCAAAATCCACGAGATTGACATGATCTGCGTGGTAAACGACCACCCCCTAAGAATTTGTGCTTCCAAAAAAAGTTCAATGTAGTCGTAGTGATCCGAAGCCAAGTAGCCAATAACTTAATCTCAAACCTTAAAGGTATCAAGTGGTGTACGGATGGACGTGTGTGCTGGTATACAAATTTCGTCCAAGCACCCGAATTTCGCAAACAATGGGAAAAAGTGAAATGAAGTAGCCATTAGAGAATTATGGTCTAACCTTATTGACTCCAAATCAATCTTGCACTGCTTCAATACACTAAGAAAACTCTCTCATAAGAACAAAGTAGAACTTTGGTGGATGCTGATTCTTTCATGGGTTCTGAGCCGTTCTTTAATATCGCGATTTCTAAAATCAACTCACCAATAAAAAGTTTCCAGAACAAAATGTGTATATCCCACTGGTAAAACATCCTATGGCTTCAGCAGGCGAAAAGGGGCATCAAACTCTACAACTCAAAAGGGATGATATCAGATTTCTAACCGGAGATTGCCACCTTTGATATCACAATATCATTCAGGAAACTGAATGCCGTCTTTTCATGGAAGACGACAAAACCGAGTAACACATTTTATGTAAATGCATGGCTCTGGTACCTCTAATACCAGGGGAAATTCTCAAAAGCCTGAGCGTTTGTCTGCGAAAGATTAATCATTCAAATTGATAACATTATTTTGAGTTTAAAATGTAATTCAATATTTTTACGAGAAAAAGAAAAGATTCATAGCAAGATTAATTCATACCAACGAAAATAAAACAATTTACAGATTTATACATTTGAGCTAAGGTACATTTTCTTGACATTCTTCACAAATATAGGTTTCGGGAGGCTATCTAGACTTGTTGACATGTTGACTCATGACTATCAGAACAACGTTGCGTAGCGGAAAATGTTCAAACTATGAATTAAATGAAAATAAACTAAAAAAATATAGTACAATGCGGTTTTTTTTTTTTTAAGCTTTATCGTCTTAATGGCGACGTTCTTTTCAATGTATTCATACAGATGGACCCCCATATACATAAATATTGTGTGTCAAAGCAAAGCGTAGGTTTCCATCGTTCACACAAAAAATTCGCATGCTATGGAGTCTGGTGAGCTAGAATGTCTGTTTGCTATTTAATTTATTCCCAAAAATTGCATCCACATCTCCGTCAAACCGTGAGGAGTATGCAGAGTGATGACGACTTACTGAAAAGCGTTAATACAGCACACCCATCTGATCCCACCAAATACAGAGCATTACCTTCGCGCCATGGATATTCGGCTTTGCTGTTGATTTGGCTGGTTGGCCGGGTTTCACATATTAATTTTTGCACTTGGGGTTGTCGTATTGGATCCATTTTTCATCACCAGTAACAATCCGATGCAAAAATGTGGTGTTTCAGCAGCATTTCGGACATGCAAAACCGCCTTTCGACGTCTTTCGGTTTGAGTTCATGTGGAACCCAATTTCCTTGCTTTCGAATATATCCAGCTGCTTTTAAACGCTTTCAAATGGCTCCTTGAGTGACACCCAAAGATTTTTCGAGCTCTTCTTGTGTTTGGCAACAATATTCATAGAGTAATGCTTCCAGTTCTTCATCTTCAAACTTTTTTGGCTGCCCAGGACGTTCATCGTCTTCCAAGCCGAAATCACCACTTTTAAATCGTGCAAACCACTTTAGGCAATTTCGTTCAGCTAGCGCATGTTCACCATAAACTTCCACCAAAATACGATGACTTTCGACTTTCGGTTTTCTTCATATTAAAGTAATGAAGAAGAGCTCTCCGCAAAAACACTTTTTCAGGCACAAAGTTCGATATATTTGAGTGAAAAAAAAGTTATTGTTTACGCTTCAAATGAATGACATATACTGAAATGACGTAAAATGACATTAGCTGTCCAACGCATTTTCCAATGGAATAATACAAGTTACGCCATCTCTTAGCAAACCGCACGAATTAAATTATTGACCCAATACACACGACCAGATCTCTACATTTTCAAATATTTATGTGAGTACAAAAGTCGTGGTGACCTACGATCGGATGACTGACGAACAAGTGTCTTACCGCTCTACAAGTATAGCCCTACCGTAAATGGGCGATGTGCTGCCGATCAGTGACACCCGTGACAATCACCGGACCTGCAAATCATGCTGGTATGCGACGTGCGATACCTACCAAGTTTTTTTTTTTTTTTTTCTAATTTCTGTCTTGCCAATCGCGAATTAAGATACTTTGGCCTAAAAGATTTTCTGTACCTTTTTGTCAGAACTGTAGTTATTATAGTAGATTTTCTATCTTTCGAATGAAGTTAATTACATTACTAGCAGAGGAATTCATTATTTCATAGGTATCAAATTGTCCCCTGAAGAAAATATTCCGTCTAATTCCGTTGAGGCCTGGACATTCACATAAAATGTTTTTAGTGTTTCGTCTTCTTCAAGACAAAGTTGGCACTCTGGAGAGTTCGACTAATTTAATTTTATTGAGGTGATATTTTAAACCATGATGTCCTGTGAGGTAACTTAATAAGTTTTTGATATCATGCTGACTTAGATTAAGACATTGATTGGCATTTTTAATAAAGGGCAGGATGGCTCGTGTGGCCTGTCCTAGACCTGGGCTATTATCCCAATATGAGATACATCTCGAGTACTCCCAGCTATTAATAGCTTACTTAGCTGCCAATTTAGGGATGCAGTAGAAGGTTTCAGGTCCATTAAAGGAATTTTCTGAGCCTTTTCTTGTCAGTTCATCAGCTTTTTCATTCCCATCACTGTGTCCATAACCAAGAACCCATCATAGTTCGATCTAAGTCCTAGAACAAAATTTTTGGCGGGTTTTGAAGCATTACATAACTGATATGGGGTCAATGATATGCGAATTAAGGGAATTTATAACTGCTTGACTGTCCGTGAATATATGGATGTCTGCGGCTTTGATACCAGAGTTGCAGATATGATTGGCATATTTTTGAATGACGTCTTTTACAGCTGATACTAATACCGAAATCGGCCTTGATTAATAAGTATTTATCTGGCTTTCAAGCATCGCTTTGACACAGTTGATAGTGGGTTGATTTATATTTTAATTGAACAAAACATTTGATATGGAGTCATATCCAGTATTGTTAAAAGTACCCTCTATGTCAAAAAATGCACAAAATGTAATTTTGTACGGCATGAAGAGCTTCTGCTATCGGTTTTAGCAGAGCTCCTTCTGTCGATTTGCCCTTAGGATACTCGTATTAAAACGGGCGCAGAGGCAAGCTGTTTTCTAAGCTTTTTCTGATATGAACATCAATAACTTTTTCCATTGTTTTCAAATAAAATTTTGTCAAGCTTTAGGACAGTATGCTTTAAGGTATTCACCAGGCTTGTTGCCTTATTTGGGGATAAAAACTACGTTGAGCTCCCTCCAAGTGCGTGTTATGTAGCCCCAGTTGAAGCTGAAACAAAGTAAGGGTATTAGGGTTGGTACAATGAAGTCTAAGCTGTAGCAGAGCTGGAAAAATGCAGCTTATACCTTGTATGGTTTAAATGAGTTGATAGCCCACTTAACCTTATCCGGACTGATTTCTAGATAAACTGTCGATTCTGCTAATGTCAATTTTGTAGGACCCTGATTGTGCTCTCTAGTTTAGTTAACAATCCTATGCAGTTAGAATGATCATTGGAGAGGGCAGGAAGTTGTTCGAATTTCTCGCACTTAGCATACCAGGAGGCTATCTTTGATCTTCCCAACTCTTGGTTGTAAAATGTTTTAAAAGATCTATATTGTTCCCAAGTTTCGATGCGTTTAGCTTTTTTAAAAGGCATTCGCACTCTTTTCGTAATGGTTTCTAGGTTTTTATTCCACCACAGTTCGCTTCACCTTAAAACTATTTTTAAAATAGAAGAGAATGAATTCGTTTATTTTGGATTGTTCTTCGTCTGCATCCATTGTTGTTAGTGATACTGATGGCAGCAAGTCAGCTTTGACTGCTAAAATTTCGCTAGATGTTCTCCATTTTGTAAGTTTACTGACATTTTGGACCAGCACATGTTTGCCAGTTGAGTCTTAAATTGAAAAGAATGTACATGTGATCTGATAAAGATGCCTCCTCGGACACATGCTAGCCTTCCACGATATTTCACAGAAAAGGAGACGAGTCAGTGAGGTCTAAAACCTCCTCTCTTATGGAGTTTTAAGATATGGGTTTGTTTGCCTTAATTAGTATAACTAGCTTCTTGCTATTAAAAAAATTCTAAAAGAACTCACCTCTTTTATTGTATCACGGCTGCTCCAAGACGTATTACGTGGATTGACGTCGCAACCGATGATAAGGTGTACTTGCTTGTCTTAACAGTACTGCACAAGTTCCCGTACTGGTGTGGACACTTCCTCAATGTCTCTAGCAAAGCACCAAAATGCGAATATGAACCTATGCAGCTCTCTGCCATTGTGGCGTTCAATTTGCACCGCCACCAGGTCCCTAGTTATGAAGCTTGGAATTAACGAGAATTTTAAATCTTTCGCAACAAAAAAGGGTGCCCTCGCTCTAAGAGAACTTATAGCAAGAACTATCTATGTATCTGGTTTTACTTTTTAAATCAAAAAGCTTACCATTGTTTGACCATGGCTCTTGGAAAAATCCACACATCGCTGGCTAAGGATGTCCGAGGTACCTATAGCTCGATGCAGGTTTGACTGCAGCACTACCAGAAGGAATGCAAATGCAGGTTTCCGTTTTTTTTTTATTGATTCTTACAAGCTGAACAAAAAATGCTTAGAAACTAGCTTAATCAACTTGATTCACGTTATTTTTACCAACTAGTACCCATAAGGACGCTCTAAGCTAAGCCTTATACTTAAAACTATGCCTTTTAACGTATCCTAACTGATTTAGTTTTTTTATCATTATTTTATTTAAGTTAATTATTGAAAAAGTCTTAAGCAGGGTTCCGTACTCTGTAGAGTTTGTTGTTACCTCTCCTTCGTACAGTACACTGTTAAGAGCGACCATCTCGTCTAAATCTGTTTCCTAGTTGCCGGACTTCCTACTCGATCTGCCGCCAACTTTGGCGGTTCTGCTTTTGACCATGGTGGCGTACTGTACTGTACAGTGTTTGCAATAGCAATAACGCTAGCCCTAGGTAAAATACCGTCTACGCTTCCGCCAGCTCCCTCTGAGGTTGTACTTATCGTATTTTAGGTCGCTGATTTAGAGCTCTGGCCGTCTTGTCCGAACTTTTGATGATGAGCTTGACCAAAACGGTACGATACCAGACCCTTCAGCTCTACAAACTACTTCATAACGCTTTCGTTTATTGCATATCCCTAACGTTCAATATTTGCAGAGCCCCCCCACGGTAATGTGTTAAGTTCTTTATTTTAGACAGTATCCTTTCTCTAGCTTTACCGGTACTTTATGGGAAGAATCCTCTGATGACATATATATACGGAAGATTTTCCTCTTTACAAATAAGCAAAATAAAAAATTCATTTCATCTATGTTACAATCGGACGCGCAGGTCTGTACATTTACCGGTGATAGTAAAGCCATAAGTCCAGGAAGTTTGACTGTGTAATCGTTTGAATTTTCTCGTGTTGACTTAGATAATGTGGTTGAGAGTTTTTTATCCAACAAATCGAACGCAACAGACATCGATGACATAAACCCTGCGTTCATTAGGGCAGTTTTGTCTCTTATTTTGCCTTAAATTACACATTTGCTCAACACTATTTTGACCACTGCGGAATTCCCTAAGATCTGGCAACTGTCAAAAGTTATGCCTTTACCCAAAGACTCTAGTGGTGGCGATTTAAGACCGATTTGTATTTTACCATTCCTTTCTAAAGTCATCGAGAGAATAATGCACAAGCAAATAAGGTGCGAGAGAACAGAAAAACGATATCAGCTTATGTATTTGGTAGTCCCAGTAACAATAACAACATCATCAGTAATGAAAACGGCAGCAACAACACACACAGTAGTAGCAAGATTTACATCAACGACTGTCTCACTGGCTATACAAGATCATTATTGAAAATGGCAATTAAATCCAAACGTGAAAGTAAATGTCAATTTGTTTGGGTTAGAAATCCATCTGTGGTCATTAGGAAAAGGGAAGGTCACCAGGTTAATTAAATTAGTAGATTTGAGGATTTTTCTAAACTTGTAATCTAATTATGACAAATATTAACGATAGTAATAGTTCTTTTACAAATCCTCTAGATGACACTAATAGTATTGGGTATGTAATTTAATTCGTGCCAGAGAGGAAATCCACTTGAGTTTTTTTAGCGACAATGGCGCAAACTTTCAAGGCGCTGACAGAGAACTAAAGGAAGCGTGTAAAACTCTTGATTCGACCAAGCTTATAGAAACCTTTATCCCTAGTAATACCAAACGGATTTTCATCCCGGCGGCATCACCCCACATGGGAGGAAGCTGGGAAAGACTGGTGAGGTCTATAAAAAGTAACCCATCGGATGAACTATTGTGCGGTATGCTGATGGAAGTCGAAAATGTAATTAACTCTCGTCCATTAACATACATGAGGCATTCACACCGAACCATTTCCTCTTAGGTTCCTCGTCGGGATCAAAACGCGTAGCTGTTTTTGATGATAACACGGTCTTCTTGAGAAAAAACTGGTTAACGACCCAACATTATGCTAATTTATTTTGGAGAAGGTGGGTTAACGAATATCAGCCCACTATTACTCGCCAAACCAAGTGGTCCTCAGCCGTTAAGCTAAGCGAAGTGGGCGGTATTGTATACATTGTTGATCCGAAAAGTCCTCGAAATTGTTGGCCAAAGGGGCGATTTAAAAAAACTCAAACTTTTAAGGATGGCGAAGTACGCAGTGCCTCTATTTTAACTCCAACAGGAATTTTATGAATGACCAGTAGTGAAGCTAGCAGTTTTGGACATCAGAGACATCCATGATCCTGTAATGGTAAGTTCAGGTGAGAGTGTTAACATCTCTGATGAGATATTTGGCTCAAAAGCCCTGTCTATCAAAAGCCATGAACAAAAGATATGAGGTTGTTATAACCTGATTCGTAGAACTCGTTTTATATTTCCTTTGTTTCCTGAATTTGGCCGACCTATTCGCATTACATTGTAAACATAAAATTAAATATGTAAACTAAAAGTAAGAACTGTAATTAGAAAGACATACACTTGTTAATATTCATATATACAGAATTTTTTAACGAAGCATTAAGTGAAACTTAAATATAATTTTCACTTGCTTAACTCGTTGTCAAAAATTTAGTCTGTTGCCGCAATTTCGATAACACTCCAGCATTCAACGAAAAAATTAGCTGTTTATCCGTCACATCATAAAGCGAGAGAACAGATGCTTTGCATACAATGTCGTATAATAAAAGTCTCTTGCACATTAAGTGAAAATTTTAAAATACTCACCTTTGACAAATATAAAAAATCATTTGGGCAGAACCTTCAAAAGCTTATTTAAATGTGCAGATCATCAGACTTCCTTACTTCGGGACGAGCAATTGAATAAGAAACCTCTTAATATCAGCATTAACTCACCTATTGTTACTTCATTTCACTACTTTCTTAAGCATCAGTGATTAACCGCCCCAAGAAATCTACATAACTACTATACTGTCAGCATAAGTGAAAGCACAGTTTCCTTAATTAACCAAACGTTACCTCCGCTTTATTATACCCGTAACCTACTTGTCGATCTTTGGTCTAACTCAAAACACCACGGAGCATATTTGCTTAGATGATTACCATTACATTCATTCCATTTAAATTTTCTTAAATGTCTCCTCCGGATTTGGTGTACTGAAATTCAGCGAAGACTTCAAGCAAACATGCGTCCTATTCGGGAGCTTCAAGGTAATACACATAGCAGTAGCAAGTGTACCAAATATTTGCTTTAAGGCAAACAATTTACACTTGGACGTTTTCGGACTAAAACAAGAACAAGCCAAAGGCACCAGCACCTGGATGTTAGTGGGTCAAGTGAACTAAGTGTTTTATGCAAATATAATTCACTCACAATAACAAAAACATCAACAACAACTACTACAACCAACAACAACGACGACACTGTGCCAATTATTTGACAACAATGAGCAAATTGACTAATTGTGAGAACCATGGACAGTGTCAACCCTAGCAGTCATGCACGAGAAAAACACGGTCCACAACCCTGTCTGAACAGTAAATTATATTTACTCAATGGAAGCGGCTAGCATTGCGACATATTCTTTGAAAGAAACATTTACGGATAACCAACATCAAATCGATTCTTCAACATGCGTAGCAAGGACACAGTATTGGGCTAACTCAAATGACATATCTCCTGGAATCTAAAACCCCTTCCGTGTTGAACGGATGGGATATGGTGATGATACTCAGCTGTACATGTGTTAAGGCAGATGTAGTCCACCGAAGAATATATTCGAATTATGGCCCAAATGATGAATTCATTAAACAAGGAACCTACTCCTGAATCTCACTGAAATTCGGAAATTGATTTCTCAGGGGTTAGATGGACAGTGATGGTTAATTTGACACAGTCTTGTATACCAGATAGAACAGTACGAACAGAAAACTTTCCAAATTTTCTCCCTATTTGCACATAGTGTATTGGTATTCGAACTCGTATTCGTATTTGAACACTCATTTCCATCTATGTTATAAGGATATCACTCATTGGATATGACTTTGGGGGAAAATCCTTGTTAAGCTGTAGTTTTCGAAAGTGTTTGTTCGTTTGTCACAGAGTTGACGATCAATTATTTCTTACTGAACTTCTGATGTATTTATCGTTGATTGTTTACCCCTAAGCATTTGCTCTTGACAGCTTGCAGCTAAAGGACAACGTTTATAGGCGACCAGTAAACAATTTCTTGTTAAGTCAAAACCGAATGAGATTTCATGAAATTTCATCAAACGTACTTTGAAAATGTTCTAATGCAAATGCTAATAACCATAAAGCCCAGAGGTGGCTATTTGTTTGAATTTTGTGAAGAACTCTTCTCTGAATAATTGATGCTTCTAGCTTTATAATTTATGTAAGTTATTCAAGTTCCAAAATTTAATTTGCTTCTCTAATAACCACTCAATATCTCGGTACCTTATTTTGGTTCATAGGATGGAAGTTATGGCAGCCAGTAGTATTACCGAAATTGGATTTTTTTTGACTCGAATTCAGGCTTTAACCTCGACTGTAAAAATGAAATGAGGGTAGCAATATATATAGGTTGAGAATTCCCAGGAAAATGGACTGGCAACCTCCTGTCGAATTGTTCAAGGCAGCGGAAGATAAATTGGTAGAGAGCATGTATCAAAGATGTATATTCAAAGATTTGATTGGCAGAAACCATGCCTGAAGCATGCAGCCCTTGTACTCCTACAATAAAAGAGACACCCTTAACTGGGCCAATTATTTTGGCATCAGACTCCTTAAAGATTTTATCTGTCATTCTAAGTAAACTCCTGGAGCTATTTATCACCGATCTGATTTGTAAGTCCACAATCGACAAAGTATTCACACTACACCAGATTCTGCAAAAACTCGAAAAGTTAAAGTCAATACACAATACCTTTTAATCGATATTAGGTCCATGATAGCATCTTTTGCATCCTAAACTAAAGTTTGTGCAGGAGGAACACGGAGAAAACTCGCCGCTCCGTAAAGATTGAAAACATTCACTCTAAGACCTTTGATGTCTTTTTTAACATCATACTTGAGAAAATTGTGTGAACCCGCAAGTGAAAACCAGAGGAATACCATAATTTTCCGGCAAAGATCGGTTTAGTCATGAATGCAGGAAAAACCATGTATATCTGAGCCAGCAACAACTCCAACATCAGTGTTATGCCTTCATGTCATAGTTGACGCCGTAGGGATTTTCATATAACTACATACAAATTCTATGAAAAGACTTTTTTAGAGAATTGCCTTGCACGGGATTCGAACCTGCGACCCTCTGCTTGCGGAGTCTGTGCATATACCACTACACCACGGCCACCCCCAAGTTATGAAGAGAAATTATGTTATGAAGAGTTACTATTGCTAGTCGCTGTTTCTGCGGCCCAAGGAGACAACTGAGTAATAAGGCCGTAATTAGATTCTACACAAGACGCTAATCATTTGAGTTCTTCTCTGTGGTACAGAGTGTTGGCGTTAGTAGAGCTGAATATATATACTTGTCTGCTTTCAACGAAATATCCTATTTTTGGTCCCTTTTGTGTTGAGCTAATCAAAACAGTGCACATTAGTCACTTGAAATGGCTAGGACATGTAGAGGAAATAAACACCGATTTCCAACCCGGATAGACAACGTAATAGAGGAAGCCCATGTCCTGTAAGGAGTTTCCTAATAGTTTTAAGCATGTTAGTTGTTACTTAAATATTTTTTGCTCTATTTGGAACAGAATTTGGGAGAGAAAAGCTTTAGTTGTTACCGAAACGGCAAGGAAGATTGGAATCACAAGAGGTATGGTAGTTCGGTAGATACAAGAAAGGAAATGGTTGTAAATTTCGACGGGTGATGTTAAGGACATAGAGTTGTAAAGAGGAATGAAGTCGATAAATGGATAAAACTCGTCTTACCTCCATGAGTCTATAACGCATATGTTTCAAGTTTGAAAAGTCCACGTTGTTTAGTATTTGTTTGGAAGCCATCAATAGTGAAGGTTGTCAGTGAATTTGTGAAAATGGAGGAAATTGGTTATCGTTATATGATACAATGCTTTATTCAAAAGGCCTCAGCCCAACCAATATAAAATCTGAACTGCATTCTACTCTGGGTGAGCCTGCTCCTTCAGTTACAACAGTTAAATTTTGGGTTGCTGAATTTAAACGAGGCCGTACGCAGTGGTCGACCAAATTAGGTGACGACTCCAGAAATGGTGAAGAAAATCCATAAAGCGGTACTGGATGATCATTGGCTGAAAGTGCGCGATCTAACAGACATTTTAGGCTTTTCAAAAAGTGCGGTACATCGCATATTATTTGAAAATTTGGACATGGTGCCGCTTTTGCTCACACTCGAGCAAAAACAGTGTCGTGAAGATGTTTCAATTGAGTGTTTAGCGAAGTTTCACAGCAACAAAGCAGAATTTTTGCGCCGTTTCATAACAATGCATAAAACATGGGTCCATCACCTTACACCCGAGACAAAAGAACAATCAAAACAATGGATTCAAAAGGGAGAACCGGCTCCAAAGAAGGCGAAAACCGTTTCATCTACAGGCAAGGTCATATCGTTGATTTTTTTGGGATGCGCGTGCGATAATTTTCATTGACTTTCTTGAAACTGTACTCTGAACGCTTAAGATAACAAGTTGGACCAGATTCGTCGGCCGGCCTACCATAGCACTTCCAACGCCATTCACAGGTCCCGTCTAACAGCGCTCGGAGCTGCAGATATTGCTTAGTAGTAGATTAAATACACACCAAAGCAGTGGCGTGTAATACAGGTGTCAGGTGCGCTGGTGGTATAAACTCGTTTGATAGATCTGGTGGATGAGATGTTTTAGTATGGGTGTAGATTGCACGTCATCGTGCATTATTGGGTGATGATTTTGCTGGCAGTTATAACATATATAAGGTGATATACACTGGTGAGGTCGATGATCAGCTCGCAAGCAATTCTAATATAACCTCTCCTTTTTCACAATTTTTATATGCTGGGCCGAGGTTCGAGGAACTATTGCTTGATGACTCTGTACGATGTGATATCAATATTGTTTGTTTTGCTTTCTTGGATTTCGTGTTTTTGCCTGTTATTCAAGGAATTTGTTCAGCTCTGTATAAAGCCATCATTTTGGCCTTTTTATTGTTCAGCTGGACGCCCAATTTGTTGAAGTGCTCTAACTGGTTCTGATGCTCCATAAAAAAGTAGGCGTAACCTCTCGACAGACCCAAAGATGGTATTCTTAGTAGTCATTTCATGACAAGGTACGAAGCCTTAATTAAAGAAAGTTACGTCGATTGTTGTTAGTTTTGAACATAAGAATTTTCTGATAGTGGACCACCTTTAACTGACGTACTCAATTTAGGACATACAAAGCTAAGAGAAGTGTAATCTGTATATTTTGAGAAGATAAGCAAGTTTTGAGGCATAATTGAAGGCACAGTTGGTGTCTTGGGGTGAACAAATAGCTCTGAGAAATTTGGTTAGTCAACGTTAGTCGACTTCTTAGTCGAGTTCTTATATATGTAAGTAGGAGGAAAAGAAGAGGACCCATACGACTGTCTTTTGGGACACCAGGCTGACGCAAATTGATGTTCGATTTCGTTACCAAGTTGGGAGGGTAGAAGACACGAACTCTATGAGGCTTAAGGTAGTTATATAATGTACATTTAAGGTGTTAGCTATCGGAACTAAGAGACTTGCACTGTAAGGTTCAGGCTTCGCATAAAATACGGTCGAAGAGTTTGAGTATAACTTATGAGAAAATTTACCATCACATTGATAGTAGGTATTATAAATTGATTGAAGTTTTTAAAAAGTTTGCGCGGGAAGGAGGGAAGGAGGGTAACCATCAAACTTTCTATTATAGTCGACGAATTGAAAGAAGTCTTAAAGTCCTTTATTTTGCAATACCATATTAAGGTAAAACGGTTTTGTAAGGACCAAAGTTTATACACACGAGAGGACGTAGATAATAGCCTATGGCTAGAGAAGGGTATATTTAGATAATATATTACAATAGTAGGAATTGATTTAACAAAATTAGTAAAAGTTGATAGCTTTAGGCTACAAAAATAAGGTCTTATTGCCTATTGTCGATTAAAGAAAAGATCACGATGGGGTCCATTTCAGATGAGGTAGATTGAAGACATTGAAAAGATAAAGTTATCATCAAGTGATTCAGATAAGTCGTTTAATAGATTAAATGCAACGACAGCAACTATATAGGATATAATAGATTAGGTCGGAAGAATGTATTATAACAGCATATGACATACACATACCTGCTGGGAGTGTTATTTTTATTGAGCCAAAGTTGGATTTCGGAGAAAACAAAATAGTAATGAAAGCAGAGTCAAGTTGTAAATGGCCAGTAAATCTGGCTTACAAGCAGCATCAACCGTAGGAAGGAAAGGTTGTGATTTTAAATAACATAGTTAAAAGGACAGAATAATCCATGTTTTATTATAATGTCAGGAATCAGATTGGTTTCAGTTAGAGCACAAATATTGAAAGGGACAGTATAAGATTCATATAGATTTTTGAGTGAAGACCTTCAAAATCCTGGTATTAAGAGTAATAGAGGGTATGCAGAGTAGACACGTTAGATACGATCAAATATATCGTAGTCAACTCGGTTGTGGTGGAGATGTGAGACTCTTTTAGAGTGTAGCAAATCAAGTTCTACTTTTTGTGGAGGTGTATCTAAAATCTCTTTGCGTCCAATATAGAGGTTTCTGAAACTAGCTACGTCCGAAGGCAGGACTATCAATGAAATTATGTTGATAACTGTGGTTAGACCTGCTACATGTGAACTTCTAGGTCTTTCAGCATAAAACACTACGTCAGAATGAAGTCTAAAGTTTATATCAATTAGTTTGCGACCATTCAACTTATCATAGCGCACTGTTAACAAAATTTTCCAGCAAAGCCGATGGGCAGTCCGATACATAATTGATACATGTCAATTTTTAAGTCTTAAATTTTTCGATCTGATAAAATATAATTCCCAGATCTGATTGTTTCCAAGATCTTCGTGTGTATGGATATATGTTTATATAATAATGTATAGTTAATGCAAGGCTCTGGGTGTTATCCTACGATATTCTTATAAAGTAAATGTCGCGTGCTATTGAAAGCCCCTATGCACGTTTTTTGGAGTGTGGTAACAGCAGCAATAACGTATTTTCATGAGAGCTTATTTAACCAGGCAACCAAAGCATAGAGTATAATTGGCCTTATCATAGCCGTGCAGATCCACTGGACCATTTTCGGCGACAAGCCTCATGTCTTGCGGCCAGAAGGCCTTCGACGTTACATGTTTAGCCCAGAGAAGTTTGTTACCTGGGATGATACCCAAGCACTTAGCTTCTTTGGGGAATTGGATGGTGATGACTCTAAACACTAGATGAGTCAGACTAGAAAGCTTCCTTCAACTCGTAAAGAGAACAACCTCAGTTTTGAGAAGGTTAACTTAGTGCACCAATCATCGATCACATTTTGGGCACACGCAATAAAGCAACTTCATCTGCCTATAGCTTGTGCAAAGATGTCAGAGCTAATGAGCATATGAGGAGAGAGGATACCAACATGCACCATAGGAGTGGCGGTAGAACGCCGCCTTGCTGCCAACCCTTCAAGTGTTTACCCTGCTATCACAAATTAACAGCAGTCAGCATCCGAGTTGTCTGACCGAATTACACATTCTGTCTTTGTCTATGAAAATGCCCAATGCGTACTCTTTCTTGTTGAGGTCGCCTTCAATTCGCAAGAACTTCCGCATTGGTAAAAATGTTGCATCGCAGGCAGAGGATGCATTCGCAAAGCAGTTTTGGGCACATGGATCGCGACTATTCTCTCCATGCTTTTCAACATGAAGGAAGTCAGACCTATAGGTCTGAAGTCCTTGGCGAGCTTGGCGAGGATAACACCTCTTTTCTGATTTCCAGTATGAAATCTTCTCTCCTAGTTCGCCAGGGTTTCGATATGTATGCCAGTAACAGGCTAGCAGTGAAGATTCTCTTCAGAGTTATAAGCGGCTTGTATATACCCTTTTGTAACATAACTGGGTACATGCCACCTTTTCGCTGCAATTTAAAAGTTGATGGCCTCATTCATCAACACACCCGATGAGATATACCAATGACAGCGTATTGTGTTATTCAGCTCACTAGCAACTTCGTTAACAGGAGCCGGTTGTGAGCTGGTTCTGATTAGGTTGCCTGGGAAGTGAGTCTCAAGCATGAGGTGTCGTCAAATTTTCCGAGTGTACAGGTATCACCAACAGTTTTGATCTTTTCGTAAAAGTCCTTATAAATAAGAGGCACTTTTCGAAATCCGACTTAGCTTCTAATGTTCTTGTTGCTTCGGTCTGTAAGGATTTTATTTAGTAACCTGTTCAAAAGCTTTTAGGTATTTTTACGAAGTCATTGCAGATAGTCTTGTAGCTTTATTTTTGTCCTGAGCTTAGGGGGACCTTAATGTACCTATGGATACATGACATGCAGACCTCCGATAGTATACTACTTTTCAGCCAGTAATTTTCCTAGCATACCATTTGAATAACGTTAAGTTGATAACTTGTTATCTTACTCCCAACTTGTTGTCTAACATAGAGGTTAGACGATGGTATGAAATCCAGGACATGATTGCCTTTAACGTTGCATTTGCTACTATCCAAAAAAGTATTCTGAACATTAGCATCGCAGGATATGGTAAGTTCCATCTTCCTGGAATCACATGAAAGACCCTGCATAGGGATGCAGTAGCAGACTTGGAATGTTGAAGATTGATCTGAGTACATAAAGTAGATGAGTACTGTGGTGGTCGTCTCTTATCTGCACTCACTTGGAAACAAAGTTTAAAATAACCTTTCTAAGGTGCAGATAGGGCCGTGAGTCATACCTAAACTTATTGTTTAGCCTCATGCTTAAGCTGTTATCATCAAATCTAGAGACCGATAGCTGGAAGGATGATTTACCGAACCGACTTATCAAGACGCGGTTATAAAAATTGAAGCAGCATGGGCCACAAATTTTATAGGTTATTTTATAAGAAAGACACATATAGTCTTTTAACTACAACACCTTTGCTTGATGAATCTTTGAATCCACCGCACAAACCAGAAAATATGGACCATCCCAATCAGTGCATAGGCAATTAATGAGGATGAACATCAATTTGGTATCTAGAAGTGGATATGTGTGTATACATCAAGTCAACTGGTAAAGCTGATTATTGGAAACCATATTGCACCCGAGAAGCCACTGTCTTTAGAGACTATATTTAGATCTGTATTAAAAGTCTTGGCGTTCCATTTAATGCTTTGATCATCCAACTTTCAGGTATGTAAAAAAGAGCGATGATCCCAAATTGACTATCTTAGTGTCATAGTGCCATAATAGTTCCATGCCTATTGCTTATTAAAGATGAACTTATGAGAACGTAACGAAACTTTGTTGTGGATTAAATCTTGCACCTATCTGGCGAGGATTCACTGATGACGTCCTATGATATGAATCGTGGCTCTAACTAGTATTTATAGGTCTAGCTACAAATACTGTAATTTATTATGTTCGCCTGATTACTTGATCCATTTAGACGAAAATAAATTATTTCTACGAGTCTATTTTTCTATAATCGTCCTGTCATGAAATTCAAATTATGAACCGATTTAAGGAGAAGATAGTGTTGGCCACTTTAATTGATCAAAAAAATGTGAAAATACCTTAACCTCCAATCCTAAAATAACTGTGAACAGTTAAAAATAAACCAAACGCTTTTGTAAATAATACGTTTCCATTTCAGGTAAAGTTGGTGGTCCATGTACGGCGTCAGATGTGTGACAAAGAATCAAAAGGTATTTTTTTTTTACTGTTGGAGGACCAACAGTCATACTGTCCTGTCATTCTTGGTTCATAAATCAAACAATTAAAAGTTTATATTGATTGAAAAAAATTTAATACGACCTTATGCCTTCGCGGCTAACTTAAAATTAACTCAAAAACTAATTTTATTAGTTAAACCTAGGTGCATGTTAATGCAGCCAGATGCCAGGTCAGAAGTGGACGTCCGTTGATAGCTCAAGTGTCTTCTTGCTGTCGATGTCTTACCTGTCTCTGAGAAGAGAATTCGTTGCAGTCGATCACACTTGAAGTTGATGTTGCTACTCCTGGGAACCGTATCATGCGTTGGGCGCATAATGAAATGTTTTCGGCGTTAACTTCAGTCCACTACACCCATATAAAATCCAGCTTCTGCAGGAACAAATTTCGAGGGACAGTGGTCTGCGACCAGAGTTCATAGATTGTGCTCTTAAGCAGCTTGATGAATCATATTTTTATCGAAAATTCGTGTGTGTGTCAATAGATTTGTGAACAAGCTAAATTTAGATTTCTGAATTCAGGCACATCCAGAAGAGATTCCAGGAGAGAATGGCCCCCATACAAAAGAGCACTGTTTGGTCTGATCTCCACGTGCATTCGTTGGTGAAAAGAAAGCTCTCGTTTCAGATAATTGCAAACGACACCGGAAAACGATTAGTATTTATTTCTTTTGACTTCCTCAGTAATTTAATACCAAATAGCGCAGTCCTGATGTCCATTGATTCGGATTCATAAGTCTTTGTAAAATTATGTATGTGTGTTAAAGCTTGGAAACCAAAATCAACTGCCTTGATATTAAGATAAAGCACCAAATGCTTGAAAAAGTGGCCCAAAATTCGACCGGCAGGATACAGTAGCAAATCATATTTCTAAAGACGTGTTCAAGGCATAATGTCATAAACCATACAGGCCAAGTAGCTTCGCTGAGCTAAGCTATGCCAAAAGTTATTATCTTCATCGCCTGTATCTGGTAGTCTTCAAATGGCCATCTAAAAGGCGATATGTTGAATGATAGATCGCTTGGTATTTTTCTTTGAAAATACTTTGTGGATGCTCTCACTGGCTAAAGGTTGTTGCTTTCTACTTATAATAATCCATAAGTGTATTTCCTCAGACCAGATCTGTGGCCTTGAGACCATCATATGAAGAATTTCCGAAATAGGCCTGAGTTGTCACTATGGAAACGTTTCTTGTTTTTTTTTTGTTATTGTAGGAGATTGGTAGCTGAAGCTTGAATTTGGATCACCGCTGAGTATGTTTACAAACAAACTGGAATCTTAATGTAGCGAAGACAATCAAAAAGGCATATATTGATATTTTTATCTTCAAAAGAACAGTATTAAAAATTTGGGGTTTATAGCCTGCTATGGTGGACTGGCTGTGTACGGTGTTAGTAAGACCCATAATTATAGTGGAAAGCAACAAACAAGAAAACAGTTTACGAAAAATTAGCTGCGGTTCAAAGAACGTCTCCCGTAGCCAATACAGGTGCGCTTAGTACCACACCTTTCTGCACCCAACAACGCTTGATTTACAGATCAAACAACTTGCTGGCAACTGTGCGATACTACCCACTAATCTGGGTTACTTCAAGAGCAGTAGTTTCGGACATGACACGGTCCTAGCGAAGCTACTGCCAGGCAATCCAATTCTAACCGATGAAATTCCTTGGTTGCTCGACTTTGACATCCCGTATCATGAAATATATATCCGGAAAGGGAGGACTGGGAAAAAAATGCGATAATAAGATCAAATAAAATTGCAATTTTTACAGACGGTTTGAAAATAGAGGAAAGAATGGCTACTGGTACCTTCTCAGAAGATCTAGTACAAAGAGAGTGTACAAGACTAATGGACGCGAGTAGTGTCTTCCAATCAGTGGTTCTGGCTGAGCTAGTGCAGATGAGATCGGTATACGAAATAAATATCGCTATCAACATTGATAATCAGGCCGCACTCAAGGCAATGAGATCAACCAACATCAACTCTGATATAGTCAGGGAGGTTGTCACACAGTCCTTAAGACACTATGCAGATCGAACTAGGTAAAACTGTGCTGAGTGCCAGGACACTTCGGTATTAAAGGAAAAGAACAAGCAAATGAGCTTACAAGAAAAGGGGGCTACTCGAAAATAGTGTGGTTGCCAACATGAAACCACCCCTCTTCATAGTGAAGGGCACTATCCAGGAAAAAATAACAAAGACTGCCAATCTAAGGTGGTCAAATCTTGAAGGACACAGGGTATTTAAGACTCTCTGGCCACTTTTTGAAGGCAAAATATTAGGAAAGCTAATAAAATTAAACAGGGGTAAGCTTAGGACAGCAAAGAGACTTAAGTCGATGGTTATTTCCAGATTCTGCGATGATCTGCAAACTGTTAAAGACATAACACACATACTGTGTGAATTCGAAGTAATATTGCGTAGTCGAAGGAAATTTTTAGGGAAATACAATACTTTCCATTTGAAGACAAATTCCAATGGTTCCACAGTGACGGCGATGGGTCCGTTTTGGTGTCTGGAGTCTGTGTGATGGCATATCCATCATACTCCTGTTTAACCCAACCTAACCTTTGTTTACAATAAAGCTACTAACCCTAGGTAGACGGTATTTTCAGGAATAAACGAAAATTCTGCCAAATTCGGAAGATATCGATAGGACTATGCAAATTTATTGATTGTATACCTGAAGGTTAGAAGACAACTTGATAAGAACCGAACTTTCGATATTCTTTCAGGAAACATATGTCAATACCTTTCAAAAAGCTCAAATTAATAAAGGTGGAGTTGCGTCTCAAGGATGACTCTTGAATTGCAGGTAATCTGCTCATATTTTAAGATTATTGTTCACTGAAAGCTCTTGTGTACCTTCGTAAGGATTAAGTTTAACAGAAATAGGTCAAACTCACTGCCTTGTGGATTTTTATAAATAAATGTTCATTACTTCTTAAAATGTAAATTGTAAATAATAGCATTATTAAGAGTGCGATTCTGTGGAGATAACCGTATTTAAAACAAGTTTTCAAGAGGATTTATATAATTCTGGAAAATCGTTCTCCATCTGAGTGTGAAAAGCCTTTTAATAAATATCGACAGAAAATGGATTTACTCTCTCGCGCTGCCATAACGGAAAGTCGGATATTCCAATTCTGAATCGAATACCCATCAGTCTCCCTCAAGATCAACAATTCATAACAGAAAGTAAACAATTTTAATTCTTAAATTACATTTCGCATCCATGATTCGGATGATTAAACTCTTCAAGTGGATATGGTCGCCATCTGCAACGACAACACAAGTATGTATACCCAAAAAGTACATTTTCATATTTACGTACACTCCATATCTCATTGAGAAAGAGTGAAAAAAAAAGGAATTTACTCAACTCAAGCGTGAAAAATGCACCTTCCCGCCAATGTTTACCTATGATTATTTATTACGACAAATTGGAATTTATTCTCGTGAGCCGTAACCGCGGTTAATTAAAAGAGAGTGGTTATTCAATTCTTTTTGCAATTATCCTTGCACTACGAAATGCACTGTCATTAAGCTTATTTAACGCTTTGCCAGGAATTTTCTCTTCCCTTATTTTGTTTATTATTATTTCTTGTTTTTTTTTTTTTTTTTTTTTTTTGACTCTTTACCCTGTCAAAGAGATTTTTTAAATACTATCTCGTGCTGAGATATACGCTTCCCTGGAGCACACTGGACGGGCATATCCTTCCGTTGAAGCTTTTCAAATTATTAAAAAAAAAGGAAAAAAAAAAATCACCTAGCATTAACGCGGTTGATCGTAATCGGTATTTTATTTTTATTTTTTTTTTTTTTGAAAATTTTATATCATCTCCCTCCATGTCAGGCATACATCCGGTTATGTCATTATGTATTCCAGTGATAGTTTGGAGGGTGGCTTGGACATGGACACGGATGTGAACAGGTCAACACATGATGCGCGGTGTACTTTACATTAAACGTAATGAAAATTCCGTTATGCGGATAGACGCCATTTGCACTTTGCCATGTCGTGCAGTTTCAAATTACGCAGAGATTTTTTAAACCAGATAGCGTTTATTAATTTACAAGCAAAAGAATTATTAACATCGATGCCATAATCACTGCCACCTTGTGTTTCCTCAGAGAGTACGGGTATCCAATATTTAATATAATTTACCCCTAAAGACACAATAACACACACAATTTTTTGATTGGTAATTGATGATGGTTGGTTACTGTTGTAAAATCAGTTATTTTTGGCACTCTACCTGTTCCGAACCGATACCACATTTCGTGGATAGCATTTAAAATGTTTAGTTTCAAAAACCCAAGGAAATGGAACAACAATTTCCTCAAAGTTTCTTGGTAACTTATGATGAATGATTTATTTCTTATACAATTCTTAAAGTAGCATTTCTTTAGGTTAATAATTCATTGAACATTTCTGTGATATAAAATAAACATAAATATAAGTATAGAACGGGCAATGACATCCGTATCTATGAATGCAAAATGAGGGTAACTTCGGTCATATTTCGTATGAGATATGTCAACAGCGGGCTTAGATATTAATTTAGTCCATTTTTTCAGCACAATCAGTTACCTGGAACAACAAATACTCAATGACATACCTTCCTTCGATAAAGACCTAAGCGCCCAGTACAGCCGTGGTCAACGAATGTTTTCGGGTTGTTAGATTTAATTCTGTAAATTTAGAACAATATCTCTCTGACAACTTATGGTGACTTCTGGAATTTATAATCCTAAATGATATCAATGATGTTTTCCTAAATGAAGTAAGAAATATTTTTCTATTTTGGAAGTTGAGTATCTTCAAGGGATAATAGATGGTTCAGTGTGTCTAACTGTCAAGAATGACAGAGGTCATCGGCAGTTCCAGGTCATCATCATCGGTAGTGGCGAGGCTTAGCCTGCTTTAGTTCAAAACTCGGCTAACACTAAAAAGCCGATGTTATCTATTTTTCTGACATCACTAGACTTACGATGTGCAACGGAAAACATTCGAATATAAGATCTTCTGTTTATGAAAAATTCTTTCAATCAAAAAATTCTTTGCGCAAGCTTCAACAAGGTTTTAATAATGCATTGACGACCTTTTAGATCAAGAAATAGTGGAAAACCTTACTCAAACATTATCTAATACATCTCATGAGGATATTGCCATATTTATGATAACCAAGATTCTATCCAAGCGGTCCCCGCCGAAACAATAGGATCGAAGTTTGTGAAGCTTTGTCGTGAAGAAATTGAAGCGCTTTGTGTTCAGCATAAAGTCAAGCTGTACTCGATTTCTGGCTACAGAGGTAACGAACATACGTGTTAGCTTAAAATGGCTCAGCCACTGAAACAATCTGTCGGACTAAAGTGTCGAATCTCCCTTTTGCTGTTGTAGGAGGTTAGTGAAATTGTGAATGCAAAATACTGGTAAGGCTAATGAATAACACATGGGTTGAAAAGTGCCATTTTATAGTAAAACACAACATTTTCGCAAAATTCAACTTTATTTGTCAATATAGTTGCCTTTGAGGGCGATACACTGATTGAAATGATTTTTCAATCTTTCGATACCAGTTTTGTAGTACGATTTCGGTTAAGCCTCAAAATAAGCCTCTGTTTCGGCGATTACTTCTTCATTGGTTTTAAATCTCTTTCCGGCGAGCATTCTTTTGAGGTCTGCGAACAGGAAATAGTCCCTGGGGGTAAAATCTGGAGAATACGGTGGGTGGGGAAGCAATTCGTAGCCGAATTCATTCAATTTTGCCATAGTTTTCATCGACTTGTGACATGGTGCATTGTCTTGATGAAACAGCGTTTTCTTTTTCTTCAAATGCGGCCGTTTTTTTTTTTGCGATTTCGTCCTTCAAACGCTCCATCAACGCTGTTGATAGTCTGCCCCTTTTGGAGATAGTCGATGAAAATTATTCCATGTGTATCCCAAAATACGGATGCCATAACTTTGCCAGCCGACTGTTGAGTTTTTGGTCGTTTTGGACGAGGTTCGTCGCCTGCTCGCCACTCAGCTGACTGCCGACTTGACTCTGGTGTGAAGTGATGGAGCCAAGTTTCATCCATTGTCACATAACGATGCAAAAATTTGGCTTTATTGCGGTTGAACAGCTTTAAACACATCTCTGAATCATCAAAACGTTGTTGTTTTTGGTCGACTGTGAGCAAACGCGGCACCCACTTTGAACAGATCTTTCGCTTATCCAAATATTCATGTTTGATATATCCAACACCCTCTTTTGATATCTTCAGAGCCTCTGCTATCTCGATCAAGACTTCACTTTACGGTCATTCATAATCATTTTGTGGACTTTTTTGATGTTTTCATCTGAAACAGCCTCTTTTGGACGTCCACTGTGTGCATCATCTTCGGCTTGAATGACCACTTTTCAAATTTTCAATCCACTTGCGAATGGTTCGTTCGGCTGGTGCAGAGTCCGGGTTCTTTGTATCGGCTGGATTTTTTCCCAACAAAAACAATGATAAATCAACACAACATCAACACATTGCATCCATTTTTTTCACAATAACAAAAGTTGCTTCACTCACAACGCTATCCCTCGAGAACTAATTATCCGATAGCTGTCAAATTTATAGACGCATCTCTTGAAGGTTGGTACTAACTGAAAATGGATTTCTGGTATGGTATCTATTAATTTCAAGTGGTCTCTTACGAACAGCACTGACTTTTCAGCCCATGTATTATATTTTAATTCGTGCGGTTTTTTTTCTTCAAAATTTGAACGTTTATTTAAGAAAAACATGTACAATAGTATTATTCAAAGTATTGCCCATCTAAAGCTATGACTTTTTTCCATCTTTCTGGAACTGCGCCGGCTTAGCAGCCAAGAATGAATCAAGCCAATTTTTGATATTCTGCTCTTCTGCATCGACCGGAAGAAATGGTAGTCGGAAGGGGCAAGGTCTGGGCTATAAGGCGGCTTGGGTAAGACTTCCCATCCACTGTTTTCCAAATAGTTCTAAACCGGAATAACAACGTGTGGTCGAGCGTTGTCATGATGGGAAGTTATTGCCTCGTGTCTGGTCGCATATTCCGGGCGTTTTTCGGCTACTGCTCTCTTCAAACTTATTAATTGTATTCGGTAGCGTTGTCGATTGATGGTTTCACCCGGTTTTAGCAGCTCATAATACAGCACTCCCATCTGATCCCACCAAATACAAAGCATTACCTTCGCGCCGTGGATATTCGGCGTTGCCGTTGATTTGGCTGGTTGGCCGGGTTTCACATATGATTTTTTGCGGTTGGGGTTTTCGTCTGATGCAAAAATGACTTCCTTTTGTGGCGTTCTAGCAGCAATTCGCACATGCAAAACCGCCTTTCGACGTCTCTCGGCTTGAGTTCATGTGGAACCTTAATTCCTTACTTTTGAATATATCCAGCGGCTTTTAAACATTTTGAAATGGCTGCTTGAGTGAAACCCAAAGATTCTGCAAGCTCTTGTTGTGTTTGGCAACAATCTTCATAGAGTAATGCTTCCAGTTCTTCATCTTCAAACTTTTTTGGCTGCCCAGGACGTTCATCGTCTTCCAAGCCAAAATCACCACTTTTAAATCCTGCAAACTACTTTTGGCACATTCGCTCAGCTAGCGCATGTTCATCATAAGCTTCCACCAAAATACGATGACTTTCGGCAGCAGTTTTCTTCATATTAAAGTAAGCGAGGAGTTCGCAAAAACACTTTTTCAGGCACAAAGTTAGACATATTTGAGTGAAAAAAAAATGATTGCTGTTTACGCTTCGAATGAATGACATATACTGAAATGACGTACAATGACAGTAACTTTCCGACGCATGTTCCGATGGAATAATAACAATGGAATAATACAAGTTACGCCATCTCTTACCAAACCGCACGAATAATTATAGAAGTTAAAGGCCCAATATAACAGTGTGGTTGGTAGAAAATCGTCTAAGCTTTTTTGTACAAATGACATGACATTCTATATACCTTTCTGCATATGGTACGAGAATCGTTGAAAGCGAGAAAACGCGGTATTCAGTTAGGTTTTTAAAAAGCATTAAAGGGACGTGCTATAAAGAAAGTCCAATTACCGTTATACCAGAAGCCCCAGAGTCGAATTTACACTCTACAAATAGAACTTGAGACAATCTCAAGACATCTTTAACCCGTGAACTACTTTTTTGAAGATAAGAAACGTCATCGTGCGTCAGCGCATCTTTAAAAAGTTTTGTGGCTGTCTATGATGGCTGCGAATTAGAGCTAAGTAAAGGGTGATTTATCGTGAGGTTTGATTTATAATGTAAAATCAAGCTCATAAATTTGAAAGTCAACTTAAAATTTTTATTATTTGTTAAAAGAACAATTCATGGCATTTACTTTTTAGGAATGATGTTATGTAAATATTGACCCCGACTACGTCTGAGGTGGTCCATTCGGAAGGTCCAATTTTGGGCGACTCGTTCGAGCATAGCGACTGGTATCTCTCCGATAACACGAGTAATGTTGGCTTCCGAAGCGTTAATTATAGCTGGCTTATTCTTGAAGACCTGAGACTTTACATACCTCCAGAGAAAATAGTCCAAAGGTGTAATATCGCACGATCTAGGCGGCCAATTTACCGTAGCAAAACGAGAAATTAAGTGCTTACCAAAATGATTTCTCAATTAGTACATTGTTTCACGCGCCGTATTTCTTGTTTCTTGTTGAAACCAGAGTTCACCGAGAACATGTGCTTGAATTTCGGGAAGTACATGGTCCGTTCATATGGCGTGAAAACGGTTCCCATTGACAGTAACCTTCAGATTTGCCTTATTTTTGAAGAAAGACGGACCAATGAATTCACCAGCCCATAAACTACACCATGCCGTTGTTTTTAATGGAAATAATGGTAGCTTTTGGTACTCCTTGGGTTGCTCATCAGCCCAAATTTGGCAATTTTGTTTATTTACGTATCTATTGAGCCAGAAATGGTCTTCATCACTGAACGAAATTTCACGATAAAACACCGGATTTTCATTGAGTTTTTCCAAAGCCCATTCACTAAAAATAAGATGCAATTTCAAGTCGCCTGGCTTCAATTCTTGCACAAGTTGAATTTTGTACGCTTTTAGGCCGAGATCCTCACGTAAAATACACCAAATTGTCGAATACGCCAAGCCAAGCTGCTGAGAACGACAACGAATCGATTCGTCACGGTCTTCTCATACACTCTCAGCTACAGCTGCTATAGTCTCTTCACTACGTACTAGATGTGGTCTAACCGGTCGAGTATCATCCATTTATATAAGCTGGGACTCAAATTTTCGAATGGTATTTTCAATAGTGGTTTCAGTAGGTCGATTATGCGCACCGTAAGTTCCTCGAATCGCACGAAAAACATTTCTCACAAGACGCTGATTTTCGTAATATAGCTGAAAAATTTGGAAACGCTTTACTGGTGTGAGTCTTTTTACAATAACTTACCAAATGACACTAAACAAAAATATCAAAGCACTTTGATACGAGTAATGCGTGATCTGCCAAAATAAGCCTATTGAAAATCAAACCTCACGATGAATCACCCCTTAGATGGTAGTAAAATTCCATTAAAACGGTTGAAGTATCTAATGGAGCAATACTTAACTATCTTTCTATGATAGATTAATCAAGCTAAATAGAATTTCAATCAAATTAACCGATTCAGTTTTGCATTACTGAAGTAACTGGACGCGATAGAGGAGAACACCTGGCTATATCAGAAACTAAATTTTCTGCGAATAGAGTTGTTTTCACCGGTGTGGAGCTATAGCTGTGCCACCATTATCTTTGAAAACGTCTCCAGGACAGACGAAGTGTTAGCAAGTGTTTGCATCAAGTTGCTCCTGATGACTTGGAATCGGGCATAGAGAAGAAGGAAAGATGAAGCCCACTTAAACACAACCGTTAAAATGGGTAAAAGTTTTTACTAAATATGATGACGAAAGGTAATTTTGCTGTTCTTGGAAAACACCTAGATTCTTCTTATATAGATGTCTGCTTTCAAATTATATGTATTTACGTTTATCTTTTTTTCTTTTTTCAAAGATTAATTTAAAATCAGAGTTTAGCACTCAAAAACAGACCAAAATCCAAGGTACATACCTGCAGATACCCTAATTTTGCCATCTAATCACCTTACACAACATCATGCAAAGTTTTACTTAAGATGTCTAAATATTTATGTATCATAATTCAGAGAGAAAATGAAGGAGATGTATGTAAGAGTGTTTTGTTAACTTTAAATTAACTTTGTCGCAAAGGTTTATGGCGCTGCTTTTATTATTCTGCCAACAAAATAACAAAATAACAAAAAAAAAAAAAAAAAAAAAAAAAAAAACATAAGCACAGCACAAGTATGAGGTAAATTGTAGTGACAAATCTACAAGCAGAAGCTGCTTACTATCCACGTTCTGTGCCTTAGGACGAATACGTGATACACGTGTACGCCTGTGTAGATAATTTCTATATGCAGTTGAATTAAATTGCAAAATAATCACCTACTTAATTCAAACTATGGAATTCAAGTACAATAAGTAGACTAGGCAATATACTCGTAGAAGCAGCGTAGAAAGAACGTATACGAGTATATAGGTATTGTAGGCGCTGTTCACATTATCGTAAACATTGGGATACATATACTTTCCCTGAATAAATGCGATCCGGGAAAGAGAATTTATATGTAGTGGAAAGTCTTTAAGAGAATACAAAATTGTGAATATAATTGAAAATTGAAACAAGAAATTCGAGTATTCAAAGGGTGTCCCAAAGTTCAAGCATGTTTAGAACATTGCCCCATTTGCAATGTAAAGTGTTGCTAACGAAAAAAATTAGTCAGCCTAGAAAGCAATAGAAATGAAAATAATAGTTAAACGAGGATGCTAAAAGTTAGTATTTAAAAAAAAAGTTCAAAAAGCCATTCTTCATTATTGAGGAGTATTTCTCACTTCTTTAAAATCTCAAAAATTTTGACACACTGTATAAAGTCGAAAAGTAACAAATAATGCACGACCGATAACATGTGCTAAGAATAATCTGCCACATAGCTAAATTCCATGTTAATTCTCATGACATTTCGTCAGACTCCTAGGAAGGGAGTTATGATTCAATGTGCCTATACTCAGTTTTATAATACGGACACGAAATGAAGCGTCGGTATCCCACGAGCTAGCTATGTATAGTACAAGGTGCGACAAGATAATTTCATTATTTAAATTAAGCGCTGATGGAAGACCCAGATGGCTGTGCGTGGTATTATTCGAGAGAGGGAATCCTAACCTTTCGTCATCTTGTGTTTCAATCGTCATCATGTGTAGAAGTAACAAGCAGCGTGCGTTTGCCTTAGATATCTATTTTTCCAACGACTGTTCGGTGTTTTCAACCAAGCGCCCTTCTGAAATCACTTCAATATTGCGCCATTGTTGGGTCGTATCTCGGACCAGAAGGAAACTGATTCTGTGCAGAAAGAAAGAACTAGAGATGCAAGTCCCATAGGAATATCTGAAAACAACGAAGCAGTAAGTCCTGGAGTTTTGCGATATCCGCGGCGTCAAACGTCCGACACGCAAACATGCGTCTATGTACTCCTGATGAAATGAACTTAAGGGACATATGGTTTCAACAGGGTGGCGCAACGGCCCATAATTCATGGGCATCGATGGCTATGTTGCGAGAGCACTTCCCAGTCTCCCTCATTTCACTTAGGGGCGATTTGGAGTAGCTTGCGCGTTCACTCTGTTTGACCTATTGTAACTTCTTTTTATGGGGGTATTGGAAATCCCCAATCTACATTAGCTGCCCACAGACTGTTTACGACCTGAAAAGAAACATTCAAGAAGAAACGGTCAACCCTCTTTCGTTACCTGCCGCTTTTTCGTTTTGTCGAATTTTTAGCATTTACAACGGAGGAGTTTTAGGAAAGTTTGAATTAAAATAATTTTATTGGCTACGTAGGAGCACTATCGGTGGAAATAGTTATAAAACATCGTAAAGCAACGGACATTTCATCCTAGTTGGATAATATAAATGTCATTTACAAGTATTATCGCATAGTTTTGAACGCCGTCTAGTGAGTGCAAAAGGTATTGAAGATTCGTTTGGGGTAAAGATCCCGATATTATTATTGGAGCCTTTTCGGTTAAAATAGCGTTAAAACAAGCCTTAAAAATGGTATGCCGACCATGTCAATTAATTGGGTAAGAAATACATATCAATAATTTTTTATACCATTTAGACCATATTGGTCTTGTTCCAACGCTGTCATTTGCACACATACCCAGAGTAAAAAGTCTGTTTATTCGGAAGATGCAAATTAAATTATGAAAATTGAAATGGTATTCAAGCTCCGCGGCAGAAGATCGCAATGTGCTTTGAAAGGATTCAATCATTTGATAGTTCCCCACTTAACTATGCTGTTAATATCGAAATTTAATGAGCTTACCATATGCTGCAGCAATGAGTCCACAGCCGAGAACCAGGGTCATGGTGCCGAAATGAATACAAAAACCATAAAACAGCAAAATTCTGTATACTGTATTGGGTTGGATACAGATAAAAGATACTAATTGAAAGCTAACAAAACAAAACGAAACAGAGCCTTGGATTGAATGTTTCAAAAGGAAATTTCAAATGCATTGATTAAAAAATTCTTCGATCAAAGAGCATGAATTCCAACTCTGCTAAAAGGGTTGCGTCAGGTGCAAGTATTTTTCTTTACCAGTGAATCTAATGATGTGAAAACAATACTTTTCTTCTGTCGGAACAGAACACTAAAAGAAGGAACTCCTCGTATATTCCTTTAACAGAATTTTTTTAAATGATAAAGTGCCCATAGTAGCAGCACCAAAACCATTAGCGCCGAGTATCTACAGCCTGATGCGAGCACTAGTTGGACACTCACAGAGGTAGTACTTCACGGTACCGTTATCGTTTTTAGAGCAAGCGCCTTTAGCAAAGTCGAAGTGCCCCTTCGTCTTTACTATTGCGGGGTAGCAGGAAAGCCGCTGTCCTCTTAGAGAATTCGTTATACATTCATTTGGTCTGAAGGGAATTTGGAGAGTAATGCTCCCTGCAATTATGCTCACATGTAACTCAACAGTTAATGATAGTTCCAATCGAGGATGTTGGCAGTCCTAACGCGTATTTGGGTCCTGAAATACTCTCCGTTGAACCTTACTTAGCACATTCATTGGCGACTGACTTAGGACCTAAATAAGACTTAGTGCATTCAGCCTACCGACTGCGAATACCTACATGAAAGAATTCAGTGATACTTTAAGCGTAGCTTAACTCTCATTACGGATGTAAAATGTTTCGCCACCTCCACCGTTTCTGGATAATAGTTCGATGCTATATATGCTTAGAAGATAGACGCAAATTTTCTTAACAAGGAGTGAGATCTAACTTTATTGGCCTCCAGAAAGACACCATGACTATGATATTCTAGTCAAACAGATGACATGTCCATAAGATTAAAGTAAAAAGACAGCCGACGCGCATGATCCTCAAAACTACAGTGCAGGTTGTACCACGGCCTACTATCTTTTTAACGGAAGGGCAATTATGAATGTCAAGCAGATGGAGATTCATCAGTGCATCTAAATGACAAGAAGCGACGAGTGTATAAACAACATTATAAACATTGACACGTAAAAAACAACGATCGATAAGCCTAAAAATAAGATTTCCTGATCTTGTGAAAAAATTGTTAGCAAATTATAACAAAACAAGTGGCGGACTGAAAGAAATTTTAGTTTTTGGAATAGGGAAAAACTTGAGTGTGCGATATTCGTAATATTCTTTTGAAGACTTGAATAATCAAAAGATTCTGAGTTTTAATAAAATAAGTTGCTCCCCAACAGGTAATACCATATTGTTGTCTTGAATGAAAAAATGTCATATTAGATCCTAATTAAAAGATTTTGGAAGTAAAGCCTTACTAAGAATACTACGAAAATAGATTCTCAGATTTTTTGTGTTATTGGAAAAATTTAACCTTTAGTCAAAGATTAACCCTAAATGTTTAAACTCCTAGTACACCTATTAGATAAACAAATAAATATTATATTGACGCTGCAGGAAGCGTACCCGAGCTTAAATCGTTTACATTGAGAAAAGAAAGCTCTGGGCTCAAAATTGTTAAAAGCTGACATATGGAAAAACACAATACTGGTTTTGGATTTATAACCAAATTATGTTTCGCAAGCCAGATTCTTAATAAATTAAGATCCCAATTAATATTTTTATCATTATTTCTGAGCCATAGGCGAATCCCAAATCATCCGCAAACGCTGTTGCTCAGTTCAAACTGAAAATAAAGTTGATGTATATCAGAAAGAATATTGGTCTTAGTACAGAAATTTGTGGCACCCCTAGCTGAAGAAATTCAATTTTGCTACTGACGTCATCAATTTTCATTTTCTAGGATATATTTTTCAGGTAATATATATATTTTCTAAAATAAAACAACGAAATCAGTTTTAACAAACAATAAAGAGTGATTTACCATATAAAAGGCTTTGAGTATATCAACAAATAAGCCAGCTGTACTCATCTTATCTATCATCAAGATTGCCTAAAATTTTCAAACAAAGTTATAAGAGAGCATCCCTCTGTAGATCTAACTTTCTGAAAACCAAATTTTACAGCACTGAAAAAGTTTATTTTATTTAAAAAAGAATTTACACTCCTTTCTAGCGAATTTTCAAAAATTCTGCTTAATGATGATAAAAGTGAGATTGGTCTACAATTGGCTAAAATATCAAGAGCTGTCTTTTTAGAAAGAAGTAAAACATCAGCGTATTTAAGATCTTCAAGAAAAATACCTGAAAGAATGCTTTAGTTCAATATATGTGCAAGAATGTCAACTTCAGAATAATCAATTCTAGAAGAATTTGAGTTTTTCAATGCACGCATTTTTTTTTAATATTAGGTGTGCAACTAAATGCAACAAATGCAACTTCATTGTGAAAAAATGGTTACAAATGAATCATACGAAGTATTCCTAGCTACAACTTTTTTGCATCTTTCTGGAATAGCTCGAATACCGTTAAGGTAAAAGTATCCACGAATCAAGCCATTTTTTGATGCCTTCATATGAGCGAAACTGCTGATCAGCCAGACCATGTGGCATCGAACCGAACAAGTAACATTCGGAAGGGGCAATATCTAGGAAATATGGCGGATGGGGTAGGACTTCCCATTTGAGCGTTTTCAGGTAGCTTTTAACAGATTGGCAACGTGAGGCCGAGTGTTGTCATGCTGAATGTAGAATCACTTTTTCGTGCCTCTGCTCGTATTGTGGCTGTTATTCTCACAGTGCCCGGCTTAATCGAATCAATTAAAATCGATACCGTTAGCCAATATTGGTTTCGTTGGGTTTCAACAATTCATAATAAATAACGGCGACCTGGTCCAACCAAATACACAGCATAACCTTCGCAGGGTGAATATTCGGCCGAGCCGACGACGTAGAAACATGGCCGGGCAGTCCCCATAACTTCCCTTTAAGTTGCTGTAATGAATCCCTTTTTCATCACCCGTCACGATGCGATGAAGAAAACCCCGCCTTTTTTGCCGCTAGAGCAGTTGTTAACCGGTGAAAAAATGACGTTTAACGTCCCTTGGCTTCAAAACATAAGGAACCCAAGTTCAAAGTTTTTGAATCATTCCCAACGCACGCATTCGTTTGAAAATGGCTCCTAGTGCGGAAGTAAGCTCTTCTTGCGTTTGGCACGGATTCTCATCTAGCAGTGCCAGTACTCATCTTCAACACAAGCATATAAGTTAATTGCAAGGGTTTAGGTTTCACAAGTTCAGCGCTGGTCAAAGAGTCTTTCTTCGTCCTAGGGAGTACTTTCTATGGTGCTTATCTCTTCAGCGGCCTTCTTTTTTTTCAAGAGCCTCTAGCTTCTGTGTACTCTTTAAGAGTTTTTTTACTTCTTGAAGTGTTCGGTACATTCGTTTCTTCACGCGTAATACGAATTCTTGCTTTTCTACTTCTGGATTGCCATTGTAAGG
Source organism: Volucella inanis (assembly GCA_907269105.1). NCBI lineage: Eukaryota > Metazoa > Arthropoda > Insecta > Diptera > Syrphidae > Volucella > Volucella inanis. The sequence continues at coordinate 71,711,062 of OU026157.1, read as the reverse complement.
TTTATAATCAATCAAATTTTTGTGTCCCCATCTCCGATCTACCTCACATATTTAACACTATAACGGTGCACAGAACGCTTAATTATTTCCGAAATTCCATTGACCTCAATTTTACCACTACTGGCCCCGTGGTTTGATGTGCATTCGTCCTTGTGATCATCATATAAACTCTCGGCTTCAATAGGGTCGTTCGTTGCTAAATACTGGCATCCAGCATCCAGCATCCAGCATCCAGCATCCTTTACATATTCTCGACTTAACTATGGCATCAAGAATTTTATTCGAAAATTGTAATTTCAATGACACCGTGCCAAAGAGAGAGGAATAACCTCTCTTAGCCCACGAACCATCTCCTAAGACCGTTAAGTGATTTCCTGGGTAACCTTTTTTCACATTGTTTTCGTTTTCTTCCTTTATTACTTTTCGAACACAACGACAGTAGCAGCTTTGACATCGACACTTAGTTGTTCTACCACTTGATAATATAGAGACTTATGAAAAATATTTAAATCAACAACAAAAAAAAAAAAAATTCCAGCGTGAACGACTCCAAGCAACCTCACTACATACATAAGTAAATCGTCGGTTAATCTCATAAGCATTTTTTATAATTGGACATGAATCAATCAGATATTCTTCGCACGAACATTTCATACAAAATTGAAATCGTAATCCTCTAGGTAAATGTTTCAAAAATTTAATATCACTGTTGCAAAGTTTACATTTTAACGCCGATTCTAACGCAACAAACACCAAGCGAAACTGATTAGAACGTACTTGAACCTAATTTCATGGCTTACTTCAAAGTCACTGATATCTTTCAGTTTTCTTGCACTTGAACTCAAAAAATTAATAATGCTTCTGCAGTATGTTGATTTCCTTGAAACGATACAAAACTGTACAAAATTCTTATATTTCATCTTTGTCAATTGAAAAGTTTTGCTATATACGGGAACGGTCAAAACGTCGGTTTCAGTCAGTTTCGTACAATGAAACATTCTAGAAGGATGCTATTTGAGGAACTTTCTTTTTAGTTTTATAAGTGACAGTGTATTGTGGTCAAAAAGATGCAAAGAGGCTGAACATTTTTGAACCGAAACCATTGAATCGGCACGAGTTAGTGACACCAAATGAAATGAATGCTAGTGTATCTGCAAAAAAATTGAAGCAATCAAAAACTTTGTACGATATTCACGTGAATCCAGGTTTTGTAATCGTATGAAGTGTATAAAAATATCAAGCCAGTCTACGAAGAATTGACCAGAGACAATCTTCTAATTCGATGGCGTGGTGTAGCGGTATCCGCATAGACTCCTCAATTCTCTGAAAAAAGTCTTTTTATGGAATTTGTATTTGTATATATGTAAGCCCGTCGGCGTCAACTCTGACATAAAGGCATAACACTGATATTGGAGTGGTTGCTGGCTGGGCTAAATGTAACGAACTAACAACTAGCACGTACTAAAACCCACTGATTGAGGATACACTGGCTCCAGTTTGACAACCACCTCTGGAAAAAATATCGAAACCTGTAGAGTTTCAAAACTACTACACCACCCGACTGCGTTCCGGTGAAAAGCCAGTAAAAGGGTATTCAAATTCCCTTGGTGCGCGCGCGGAATTATAAAAAAAAAATACTCAAAACCGTAATGAAATTTCTAATTCGATTGTGTAAGCATTGTCCCCAAGATCTATTGCTAGTGGTAAAACTGTGTTGGATATAGTTATGGATGTTGCAGTTTGGGTGTAAAATGACGGCTTTACTTGCACATAATGAAACCAATTAGAAATCGGCCCGAACAGCTAAGAAATGCGCTTGGAGATTCACAAAGAGCGCAGAAAGATCGCTGTCTGAAGTTGTGAAAGAGTGGAGGATAGCACTAAAATCCAGTAGAAAAGAGATGGAAGAGCAGGAAGTGCGTATGAGGTTTTCTAATAACGACTTGACAACTTTTTTTTTTTTTAAATAAAAGACAAACCATTTGAGATATTTAAAAACTTTATAATTGGCTTGAAGTACAATCAAAACATTTATGAATGGAACTCGACTTCGTTTATATGGCCACCGCGGGCACGTTTGCAGCGGTCGATTAGTTGGACTCAATTTTCAACGACTCGACCACACATTTTTGCCGAAACGGCCGCTTTTTCGCGTTCAATGTTGGCTCTGAGCTGATCCAACTAAACCAATGACTTAACGTAGCCCCACAGAAAATAGTCAAGCGGCGTTAAATCGCACGAGCGAGGCGGCCAATCGACTTGCCCATGTCTTGAGATAACACGCTTACCATACTTACTCTTCAATAAATCGATTGTAGCGTGTGCTGTGTGGCTTGTGGCACCATCCTGTTTAAACCACATGTCGTCCAAGTCCATATCGTCCAATTCGGGCCAAAAATAATCGGTGATCATGGCACGATAACGCTGACCATTCACAGTAACGTGACGATCGTTATCGTCGACGAAAAAATATGGCCCAATAACGCCGCCGGCATGCAAACCGCAGTTATTTTTTGTGGATGAAGTAATGATTCATGAAGCACATGTGGGTTTTCACCCGACCAATTACGCATATTTTGCTTATTGACGAAATTTATCATCTTGGCGTATCTTCTCCAGAACCTAATCGGAGAACGTACGTCGCTTCAAATGGTCCATCGGCTTCAATTCTTGAGTCAGCTTGATCTTGTATTAATGTAAACCAAGATCCTTACGCAAGTACGCCATAATGTGGTCTGAGCGATGCCCAATTCTTGAGAACGCCGTGGAATTGACTAATTTGGATCGTTTGCTACGGACGTGTGAACAGCAGCGATATTTTCGACACTTAGACCAACCAGTTGTCTCACTGACACGGCAACATCACATAACGAATATGTAGACTCAAATTTTTGCACTAAACTTGTTATTGCCTGTAGAAAATTTTTATAATTTGCAAACGTTGCTCGTTAGTGTACTTTAATATGATGAAAATGTTGAGTTTACTCAATAAATTGACAGTGACAGAGTGCGTTCACAAATTAAATTCAATGTTGTCAAGTCCCTATTGGAAAACGCTATAGAATTATTTTTTTTATATAGAATAGTTCATTTGTTAATAACAATTTTCTGGCGATTTTTCTGCAGACTTTGCAAAGTTTGACTTTGGAAGTGCGCCATTCGGCCAAAAGTCAATATATCAAAAAAAAAAAAAAAATAAAAAAATAAAATAAATAAATAAATAAAAATAAAAAATAAAAATCCTACGTAATAGCTATTGATATGTACAGCCGTAGACCCTTAAAAAACAGAGAAGTCATCTGAGAAACGCTGTACACCCGCCATTTTTAAATAAATAATTCTATAAAAATTATGTCTTATGTACAATATGTAGTCGATTTATTTTATATTTTTCCTGAAAAAAAAATCACAAAAAGCCTATTTTTACGGTCTCTAAAGTGGCTTAATCTCTTGAGAGAGGCATTAGAAAAACTCAGTCGGAAGATCGACTTAGTATAAATTTTACCTTTTCTTTTATGTTGCATTTTTTCACATTTTTCACATATCGATTTGTTCATCAACTATCTTCAGAGATCGAGCTTTCGCAAAACTTTCTTTTTATACGCTCTTTGCCTTATTATCGTTGACATTTGGTACTCCAACTATTTCAATGCAGTTACTAAGAATATTTTGTTGTTGCCAGTTGAGCGTATTTTAAGCAATAATTCATCGAAAAGAGAAATCTATTATATGTTCTAGGCTGGGCAGTTTTCTTAAATCATTTGGAGTGTTAATTCAAGACCAGTTGGGCAAAGCGTTCCCTAAAATCCAAGATGGGGCATAAGTGGGTCACTGTATAATCAGCAAAAAGCTGAAAAAAATATTTTTTTCTTGAAAAATCATTTCACTTAGACTTAGCTGCTTCTAAAGCATAAGTGTAATACTGGGTATTAATACGATTGCCGTCTGTAGACAACTTCAAAATCTTGCAAAGTCTTTTACTGCTTTTTTACCCCTGAGCCACCAAACAATTACAAATGCAAAAGCAGCTGCTTCTCTTAACAAAAAAACTTAATAATAGTTATGATCTTTGATGATTTATACTTCTACTATCTTTCTTTCGATCTTTAGCTGATATTAAATTTACCAAACAAAACATTAAAAATTCGAAGCTTAAATGTTTTTTTTCAATGGTTTCCTCATGAATCTTATTGCGACTGAGTTTTACAATTCTCTGAAATCGACCGAAAATAAACAACTCTGGAGCAGAACTATATATAGGGTTTTCCAATAGGGACTTGACAACTTTGAATTTAATTTATGAACGCACTCTTTCACTAATCATCAAACTGTCACTGTCAATTTATTCAGTAAACTCAACATTTTCATCATGGTAAAGTACACTAACAAGCAACGTCTGCAAATTATAAAAATTTTCTACAGATATTCGGAGTCGGTGACTGCAACTTTATGAGCGTTAACTCCAATTTTCGGTCGTAATTCTCGCCCGAACATATTTTTTCGTCGACGATAACGATCGTCACGTTACTGTGAATGGTCAGTGTTATCGTGCCATGATCACCGATTATTTTTGGCCCGAATTAGACGATATGGACTTGGACGACATGTGGTTTAAACAGGATGGTGCCACAAGCCACACAGCACACGCTACAATCGATTTATTGAAGAGTAAGTATGGTGAGCGTGTTATCTCAAGACATGGGCCAGTCGATTGGCCGCCTCGTTCGTGCGATTTAATGCCGCTTGACTATTTTCTGTGGGGTACCGTAATACATTGGTTTATGCCACCACGCTGACGACGTTGGAAGAGCTCAGAGCCAACATTGAATGCGAAATAGCGGCTTTTTCGGCAAAAATGTGAGGCCGAGTCGTTGAAAATTGGGTCTAACGAATCGACCGCTGCAAACGTGCCCGCGGTGACCATATGAACGAAGTTGAGTTCCATTCATAAATGTTTTGATTGTATTTCAAGCCAATAATAAAGTTTTTTGAAATATCTCAAATTGTCAAGTTGTCAAGTCGTTTTTAGAAAACCCTATATAATGAGTCATATATTTTCCACAAACACAACGGCCAACGGCAAAAATTCAAGCCCTTATAGAAAGCTCAAACTTTTATTTAATTTAAAACTACTACCAAAATTATAAAAATTCAAACGGTTGGCGCTTAGCACTAACACATTTGTATCTTTTTTTTCACCTATTCATCTGGTTGATCTATTTGGATCTTGATTTCAATGGAATGCAATTGTCTCTCGGCGTTATACTTCAAAATATAATAGTTTTTTTCGTATTCCTGTTCGTATTTTCGTATTCGTCTGTGGAACTTATTGTTATAATTTGCAGTTCTGAGTATATCCCTACTGGGCATTATAATATGAATTTCTCCAACATTAGAATCCAAGTCTATATCGAAAATATTCTCCAACAGCTGCAAGTAATGGTGTGGTAAACCTTGCGACATTTTTATGTTATTTACAATTTATGTATTTCTGTGAACTGGTGTGACTGAAAATAAAAAAAAAGTCTAGAAAAATAAAGCCTTCTGACTAGGTGCCTGGAAATTTGTTTTGGATCTGCTCTTTCTGAATTGTTTTAAATTTCATGAGAATAAGTTGAAGACATGTAGAGTAACGAATAAAATTGTCCGCAATTAGTAGTTGCGTTTAGCGACAGACAGTTACGTTCCGGCAATGGCACTAATGTAATAATATACACCTTTATGAAAAAAAGAGAACTGTGGGCGCATTCAACTGGACAGTAACGATTACCTAAAGGTTTGGGTTACAGGTGATAATGGATGTAAATGGAAAACTATTTTTAGTGAAACCATATCAGAACTTCTCCAATTGTCCTACGGCTCAATCAATCTGTGCTTGAAGTTTCCGCGTTTGTATAAGCATTTGGTTATATTTTACTTCGACGTATATGGTATACGTGCACACAACCAGAAAAGTGATATTTTTTTTACAAAGTTCACCAGAGTTTGAATCAGGAGTATGTTCCTGAAACCTTATACCTATCTTCGCTGCGGAAACAAATTGACCGCGTTTGGAAATGACCCTAAGGGAATACCTAACGTCGTAGCCTTGTTTTTATCTTTTCACCTTTTCAGCTTAATACGACAATGTGCTCTCCCTCCTAAATGCTTTGATACACTGTATCAAATCAGCTTATTTCTTCTACACTAACTAAAATTAACGAATATCAAAACGAGAAAAATAAGTGGAGCGGAGTCGCTGCGTGAGTGAACTGAACCTAATAAACACTCGAAAAGTCTCTTGAATATTAGGAAGGACTCTCCATGTTACCTCACTTCACCCCTATGACCGCAGAGCACAGGCAACTCGAGAGGCGAGTGCGTTCAAAGAGTAGTAGGGGTACCCAACCCTTTGCAGCTGCAGGTATGTTTGTGTGAACTCCGACCTTTGCCCGCGGGAATGTGGGGGAGGGCATCTTGTTGCTATACCAAGGACGTCCTAAGTTACGGTTAATCATGCCTTACTCTAGGTGGTAGCTAAGCGCAAATACTAGAAAAAGGTAGAACCCGAATTCTTCTTTATATTAACTGGTGTTCAACCACGATGTAGGGGTGGTGATCTGATTTAATGAGCCTTCACCTTGAAGGACATAGAGTACTTTCACACCCCTTTATAGCACTTAATCCGCAAGTATTATACACATCTCAAGAAGCCATCCCGTTATCTTCACTACAATGGTGTGTCACCAACACGTTCTTATTCTTGGCCCCTATTCGGACAAGAAAAAAAGATGTGAATACGCTTCCCAGTGAATGTCACGCTACGAGCCGTGTATCGATCAGTTCACCTGGTGGACATGGGTAATAGTATTGAAAAAGCCAATAGGTAAAATTATGATCAACAATTTGTTTCAAAGTTGGAAGAGCAAGGATATAGATACTAGACATCTGCAGGAATGCATTCACACAATGAATACACAACTCAATTAATGAATACTTCTTATTGCTTATTGTACAATGCGACCTATGAATGAGTCGTAATGAGTGCGTTTCTTTAAGCTATGTTGTCAAACATCGAAGTTCGCACTCATTCATTTCATGCAATGCATAACCTCACATTCAAACTATTCAAGAGGGCTGAATACAAGAAGAAAGAAGAATCTTTCCAAGTAATGAGAATTATGAATGCTTGTATTTTGAGTTATTGGATTGTGTTTTTATCGTATATTATATACTATATAATTTTAGTTGATGAGTAATAAATATAAAATTAGTCAAAATGTATGTAAGTTTTTCTTGTAAAACACAAACATATGTTTGTAGGTTACGTTAGAAGGTAACTCGTCGTCTAATTTAATAGAAACAGAAAAATGAAATTATGAAAGGCGATTAGAAAATAATTCTGCAAAATGGAAAAAGCAAGCAAGGTGAGATTTTTGAAAAAGTTTACATTGGCGGAAGAATAGTTAAAAACGTTGTAGCGTACAAAAAGAGTAGTATGGCTAAGAAATTTAAGAAAAGTACTTTTAGTCTTGTTATAACGGTCTAAAATAGGCCCAAAGTAGACGTAAATCATGATTTTAACCTCGTGCATATTCGGCGAAGGAAATGGAAATAAAGCTTTGTTCAAGAAAGCAAAGGAAATCAAAGGAGAAAAAAAATTGCTAATTTATGGGTAAGGGTAGTATTTTGATGAATAAACAAGGTGATAAAACTATAAAAATTTGTTCGTTTAATGACTAAAATAATTTATCCTTGTAATGTCTTTTTTTCTTTTTTTTTTAACCATGTTTGATATCAATAATATTATTGACGATTCTTATAACAATCTAATTACTCTTTTTGCCTATTTGATAGTAAGCTTTGTGTAAGTGTTTTTCGACGTGAGCAACTATTTAATGATTTTTTTATATTTCATCAGAATATTAGTAGCTTAAGAAAAAAATTGGATCTCTTTTTAACTCACTGGACCCATTTTTAAATAAGCCTGATTTGATTTTTCTCACTGATATCTGGATCTTCGATGATGAAAAGGACGCTTATGAAATTCCAGGGTACAAGGGCTATACAAGGTGTAATAACTCACACGCTGCAGGTGGTATAAAAAATAAATCGAGTAATTGTGTAAGTGGATGTGACAGGATCTTAGATGTTCGGATATGATTAAAGTTAGTTGCACTATTAATGCACAAAAGATTGTATTTGTTGGTTGCTATAGACTTCATATATAGGTAAAGATGCTTTTATTGATGAACTGCGCGACTTATTAACTAAGGCAAGAGTAAGGAATCCTATTATCATATAAATCTGGATATCCTAACCGATTCCCAACTGTATGAATGGACCAATCTTTAATATGTAGTAATGGTTTGGAGCCTTGTATAAATGTTCCTACAAAGCAACCCTCCAATACTTGTATTGATCATTATATTCTGTAGGTTTGATTGCAATTTGAAATTCTCTCTAGATAGTAGCACTGCTGATTTCAGAATTTCTGACCATTCCATGATTATTTTATTCTTTCAGTCTAAAGAAAGAGTATTAACAAACAAAATTTTTAATATTCCTCGAGAACCGTGAATCACTCATATCTAAAAATTCAGTTACTGCAAGAAACCTGCTCAGACATATGGACAAAAAGTGATCATAATGTTGCTTTTTAATTGTTTTCTAACATACTTCTCAAACATGACAGTGCATAAGAGATATAAAAAACCAAACAAGCTTAAGCCTTGATTGATAAGCTTTTTAATAGAATCGCTCCACGGGTATACCAGCTTATTTACAACATATTTATCAGTACTAAAAGTTGCTTAACAAATTTTTTTATTATATCTGGAACTTAAAATCGACAGTAGACTAAATTAGAGCTCTCATACTGCTTCCCTAAGAAAATACCTGCTAAAAACGACCAAAATGCATTACCATTTGAGAATATTTTGCACGAGAAAACTTTTAGTAATGATTTATTATAGTCTGGTCCAATCCAAATTTCAGTATGTGTTTACTTGTTGGGGCGGTACACACAAAAACAAAACACAAACTTTGCTGATACTTCAAAAACATTTGCTTAGAATCATCTAGATATGAGCACAGTTTCCCACTCTTTCTTAGTTTTTTTATACTACCTCTAAAAATAGAGTAGTAAAATAAAGTTTTAAAAATATTTATCTTGAGAATTGGATAATCATTAAATTATGATCCGAACACTTATTATCTTCGTAGCTCGGATATGAATGCTTCTATTCCTCCCCACAATACTCATCTCTTCTTAAGTTTTTACTCATCTGTCGCTTCTCGTATATTCAATAAACAACCCATTGAAGTAATGCGTTCTCAGAATATCTTTTCATTTACCAAAAGGGTCAAAAAGTTGCTGTTTAATTATGTGTGACTTCAGTGTGATAGATATTTTATTTAAATTAATTATTAAGGTGAGATATTTAACATTAAACCTTTAACATGAATTGAATCTCACCCCACCACTGTATTTTGATTTAATTAAAAACTGAATTATGGTTTTTACATTTTTTATGTTAACTAACTCGTTGCATTCGACACTAGTTCTACTAACTATAGAATGTATCTACCCGTTCATTCTCTAATGAAAAATATTTTAAAATTGTGGTATTTCTAGTTGACTTTTAATTCTTATTTAATGTTATTTCTTGCTTAAATTTTGCATATTGAATTTCTGGTACATAGTATTATTTGTTAAAATTAAGAAAATTATGATTAAAGTTCTATTAACTTTCAATGTTATTGAATAAATAAATGAATTATAAAAAAGAGTAGTCTTCTGTGGAAAGCAAGATAGTTGAACTTGATATTACTATTTCCCAGAGTTTGACATCAGTCTCTTTTTTCAATGATGCGTGCATATAGAATATGCGATTAGAAATATCCTTTCGGAATTTATTACCTTGGATGGATTAAAGTCTAATATTCACTAGCTATTATGCCCCAAGGCTCCGTTCCAGCTTCAACACATTTCTTAATTTTCATTAATAATCTTTTGTCTGCCACTTTAAATAATACTTCCGGCTTTTCATATTCGTTCCCGGCTCTGCCCTTCGGCTGTAGAACAGAGGTACTAGCTATTAAATTCCGTTGTAGAAGCACCTACTCAGTGGAATTAAGATTCCAAACCTTACCGCCGTCTTAAACTTAAAAAACTTAAGGCAATTTTCTTTTCTCTGTATGTTTATCAATAACAATTTACGACTAAATGACCACATTTTCGACGTCACCAAAAGCGATAAATAAAAGAAATAAATATATATAATGTCCCTATCTGATTTGGTCTTTATAAAAATAAAATAAAATACACAAAAACCAATTATTTTCAGTACATTGTGACACTGTTGGAAAGAGCAAACATAGTTTTGGTATGCGATTTCATTCATATACAATAACTGTCTCAGCTGACTTAGCAGTAGCGTATCTTGTAAACTTAAATTTTCCAGGACCTTGTTGAATTTATTTCAAGGGCTTAAATCATTTCTGGAATGTCTTTAAGGGAAATCTACAAAAAAAAAGTCCAACGGGGTCAAATCGGAGCTACGATTTGGAAAAATGACATCGCCATCTGGGGTGATAACACGATGACCGAATTTAGCAAGCAAAAGATCGAATGTTTGATGGGATGAGCGGCATGGTGCGTCATCGTGCTGAAATAAAAAATCGTCCAAGTTCGTGTCTTCAATTAAAACCCTTAAAAACTCGGTTATCATGGCTTTGTAGCCCTCACCGTTGATCTTAAGAGGTGGCCGTGGTGTAGTGGTATATGCATAGACTCCTCAAGCAGAGGGTCGCGGGTTCGAATGCCGTGCGAGGCAATTCTCTGAAAAAGTCTTTTCATGGAATTTGTATGTAGGTATATGTAAATATAACCTAAAACCTGAGTTTCAAAACTACTGCACCACCCGCCTGCGCCCTAGTGAAAAGCCAGTGAAAGGGTATTCATATCCCCTTGGTGCGCGAGCGGAATTATAAAAAAAAATCGAAATGGCGTTTCCGAAATGAAATGGGAAAATGATGCCATCACTCCAAAGTTCGCACCAAACTGCCACTCACTGCTGATGAATTGACTTCTTCACAATCACATGTGTATTTATCGATCCCCAGTTGAGACAATTCTGTTTGTTGACATAGCCGCCGAGATGTGTCCTTTGTCAGAGAAAATTATTTTTCGGCCAAATTCGACGTCCAATTCCAGCTGCTGTAAGGCCCAGCAATAACAAAGCGCATGGTAGTTTGCCTTCAATTTCTGAGTCAATTTGAATGATAAGGGAATAATCCGAGATCTTTGTGCAAAATTCTAATCAGGTTGGTGCATAAAATGTTGAGTTGTTAAGATCGATGGTGAATCAATGTTCCTGCTGTAACACTCGGTTACAGCAGCCACATTCTCGTCGGTATGTACCGTACGATATTGGTGTCATGAGTTTTGTACGTAAGCAAGCCAGCCTCAAACTTTTTGCACAAGCTTGCATACAGCAGGCGTGGTGGGTGCTTCATGTCGGCCAAGTTTTTTTTTTTAGTAACACAGCACTTACTTTTCAAGTAACTTTATAAGTTTGCAATATTTCCCAACGTTGTTTAAGCGTAAAAAGATTTATTTTGTTCCTTAAGGGAAATTTACATAGAAAATCGCAATAAATACCGAACAAATATGTTCGTCTGCTTGCATAATTAATAAACAACTATCGAATATCTCTGCATACCAAGAGCAGATGTATTTATTGGGACTGCGGGTAAAAATACTCAGTTAAAATTGTGGAAAAAATGAGAAACTGAAGAGGAAGAAAAAAACAGCAGGCAAAATGTCTGTGGCATATAACAGTCGTCTGCACAGCAGGGCGGTTCACCGTAGTAAACGCTTCAGTCGATGGAGCGTGGTCAACCCTGTTGTGGTTGACCTGGTGGATCGCCCAATAGAGGTGTAGATACCTCCACCGCCTAGTCCGGCGCACATACAGAAAATATCGTACGAAAATTGTGGCATAATCCCGACGATACAAAATTTTCAGAATATGGGCAAATTACAGGAATGAATTTCTTACCATGCAGCATTACATCAAAATTTAGTCTACAGTTGGCTGATCCGTCGATGAATATTGCTCAAAATTGGCCACCACCGCATGAATGACTTCACAATCGCAAGATCCACAACATGGCATCATCACCTCAAAATAGCGCCATACCCGAATGTTAATCAGCAGCCTCCAACATCACATGCAAACATGCCGCAACCTTATTTGCATCAATCTGAGTCGCCGGCTGGGCAACCACAGCAGCAGCAGCAACAACAATAGCCACAAGGAAGAAGTGCTATTCACCTCCTGCCGGGGTCGGGAATGTTCCGTAAAGTGGTATACCACAACTACAGCAACCACGCCAGCAGTAACAGTACCGCGGAGGATATCAGCAGCACTTCCACTATCCTAAATATCCGTCCCAAACTCAATCTTATCAACCACATACTGGTTATCCAGGTGCTATTCCACCTTATGGACCTCCAAATCAAGGATATCCGTCCAGCAGCCAAGACTACCAGGTGGGCCGCCTCCACCAAATCATCCCTATCCGAATACTTCACAGCATCAAGGCCCGGTACCGGGATCATATCCTCCTCCTCTTTCTAATCAATAATCGCAACCGCCACCATACAGTAGATGTATGAACCTCCGGCTGGAGTGCACGCGCTACCAGGTTAATATCCTCCGTAGAATGCCGGCGGTATGGGCTATGGGTATGTTGCCCCAAATGTTGATCCAAACTACGGTCAAGCAGCTCAACCTCAGATGCAGCTACTAGAGCAACCTGTTTACCAACAAGCAGGAGCCGGAACTCAACCATCATATCCGCCGTAGCCACAACAACTGCCGTATCAACAAGGTTCTGGCAACAACAGCAGCGAATTGCAATGGAACATCCATCATCGTCACAACCAAATCAAGTATCACCACAGCCACCACCCAATCCGGCAGTTCATATGATTCCTCGTCTAGTCTAGACCAAACACCACCACCCAATCAAATTGTCACAGCCAATAACGGTCAGAATGCACCCCCAAATGCTTCATAATAACCTCTAGTTTCGCAACCTTCCTCTTTCAACCCACCAACTTTGTATACTCCTCCTCAATTGGCCATAAGTGAGCCACAAACACAACAACGATCGACGTTATTGTCTGGATCACCAACTCCTTACACTCAGCACAAAAGCATCCACCCGGTGACCAAATAATACCATCCGGTTCAGAGGGCCTTCCTGCTAGAGCTTACTCCTATGGCTATCAACCGCCTCAATAAGCGAGCAGCTAATTCCGATTATATACGAGTATTCTAGTACCCTAGAAGCGTTTTTATTTTTATTTCTTTTTTAACATTATATTACTTCATAACAGAGTTGAAGCATAACTTCCTACTCGCCGACTCGCGTCATCAGCGACGCATTGTTTTACTCTTAAAACCTGGAGTGTTTTTACCTTTCCATTTATTTGTTTGATCTAATTCAAGCCTAGTTAAGATACAAAATATATTTCAACAAATTTTCTGCCTGTCGAATGGTCCGTTTTGGTATCCTAAATTTCAAATAAAGACAGCCAAGATTTCGAGCGGGAAAGAGCTGTCAGTGTCAAAATAACACAAGATTCAAAAAGAAACTTGTATTTGGACCAACCATTATAAAGCATTTACAGCCAAAAATGGAAATATTCTACAATGGTTCAGTTGCTTATAAGACTTGTCTCCATTTGCTATGTGAGATTCAATACAATGCGATAAAACTTTAATCGTAATACCATGTTTGGACTATTCTGAAATAGTCTTCCTTATTTGGTACGCGCTTTTGAGCCTGCGCTAATTATAATTATATAAAAAAATAGTCTCCTTGTCTGAGCTATCCAATTGTTTTTAGTATGTTTTCTCCTCTGTTAGTAGGAGTAGATTTCGTTGTTCATTGTCGTACAGTTCTTCCATTAGCTGCCGTAAATGAAGCCGAACACCATATACTTCGAAATATTTTTCTGTCGAAATATTCGATTGCATTTGCATGGAACTACCGTAGGATGTGATGAATCAAGTACCTACTTCTTGTTTTAAGATGCATTGTACGCTTTGTCAATTATCGGCCATGGTAGAGTAACTCCTCGTATACTTTAAAATTAGGTCAAAACTACGCAGATTTATGTGAAATCTCCAAAGCGGATGAAACCCTTTTCTCTGTGTAGCTTACACTCCCATGTGTGGTTTGTGGAACAGAAAGTACAAAGAAGCTTTTCTAGTGCGCTGAAAGTACACTTTCAAATGTGAATAGGTAATGTTGGGCACAGCAATGTTACACCCTGAAGGATCCCCGAATTTATCTTATCAAATTGACTAGAAGAACATGTCGGTTGTTCCGGTTATCTGGCATGGTATTAAGAGAAAAATTTAAGTATCTATCCCGAACACCAGAACACTTGGTTTGGATAACTATAAGCAGCGGACTTAGGAGCTTAAGAATAAAAGGCTGCTTAGTCTCAGTAAAGTGCTTCATGGGTCAAGTGATATTCTTTTATGGAAGCATATTTAAATGTGATTCTAAAAATCAGAGATTAACATGCTAAGGAAAACTTCTTCTCATAGCATACGGTTTCGCTATGAGAAACTTCAGAGATCACTTAACGTTTAACACATTAACTCTTTGAATGACAAGCAATCTCATTTCGATCTTAACTGCCATTCTGTAAAATGGCGATTAAATTCTCATGAACGCATCCTCCAAGTATATTTGTTGCTCATCACAATATATATGCAACCCAACGACTCTTTTTTCACTTTGGTGCACTTCTTTTCTTCTAAAAAAAAAGTTAAAACTTCTCCTTTCCATCAGTAAATTTGCCTTCCTTACTTTTCCCACTACGATGCGTAGTTTCATAAGTACAATTTAATTTGCAGTGTACTCAGTCATTTACTTGATGCTGCCGTAGTTACAATCACTATAATCTTTCGCTCTTCAGAATTACCATTCTTCTTGGTAATTGAACTAGTTTGCTTCTAAAATGGCTTTTGCCACTAAGCCAGGCAGTACCTGTACTTGTTGTTGCATCTACTACTGCCATCACTTGCAAGTGCTCTATATTTTTCAATTACCCAAGCATTTTTCTAGTCACCTTGTTGTCTAACTTTGAAACTATGCAAGAAGGTAATTGTAATTACTTTACAATTTCCTACCATAGTCTAAGTTCTATGACAGCCGGTTAGGTACTTCCTTTTGCCAGCTCTAAGAAACTAAGGAAGTGCTCAGCCAAGAATCATGTTCCACGAACTCGATATGGGGAGAGAAGAGTGTGAAGTAACCCTGTTATTTTATCTCCTCTTAGTGACTGGCCAATTATTTTTATCGTCTCCATCTTAAGACAGGAAGAACCCAGTTAAAGCATTAAATTCCAACTCCAACTCCAACAGTCAAGAGATGTTTGCAACAGAAAGAGAGAAAACGAGAGAGAGTAAAAAAAAAAATAATACGACAGCAATTAATTCCAACAAAAATCCACTTTGTACGGGTAGGGTTAAGGTACATCCATCCTGCTAAGATACACTTCAAGTCTTGATGTACCCTTTTAACCTCGCCTCATACCTCATTGAACAGCACCCACTTTCTGCGTAGAGTTAAATAAGAATACAAAAAAAAAAAAAAAAAAAAAAAAAAAAAATTAAAAGATGTGCTGCGAAAAAGCAAAAAACTGGTTCAGCAGATGTTGCATGAAATCTGTAGGAAACAAAAAAACAAAAACAAAAATGTGTATACACATTCCATAGGTATAGCATATAAATGGAATCCAAGAGAATTCTCCAAAGTATCTTTAAAGTTTCCTACCGCTGTTACCAGTTCTCTGTAATTATCTGCAGGAAACTGAGAAGAGGAAAATGGACCAAAACGAGGTCCACTCTTCCAACACCGATACCGACAACCTGACGATGGATCTCTATCCCCATCCTCATCTCCATCTTCTACTGAAGATAAGTTTTGCTTAAAAAAAATTACGACCTTATTTCTTGAGATAGTGTTATTGTTGTTGTTTTATTCTTATAAAGGATTAAGATATTTTTTCCCATCTTTCTCAATCTCTTTCTATCTCCCCCTCTGGCCGCTCTTTTTAGAGTCACCTTCATCAACCAGTGTGACTGTGATGGTTTTCTTTTATGTTTTGTTGTTTTGCGTGCAGGTGATTGCTGGAAGTATCTACTCCTGCTTCCCTGGAACATGTTGTATCTGCAATCAATGAGAAGTATGAAGTACACGTAAAAAAACGAGAAAAAACTTTCCCGGCACCTGCTGTAATGAAAATTTTATGAGCACGTTCTCACGGGACTTCCCTTGTGAAGCCATGACGTACAAAGTGCAGTGCAGATTCATTGACAAAAAAAAAAAAAATTCTACCTAGAACGTACAAATAGATGAAGGATGCTGCAATCGTCGGTACCAGAGAGCTCAGCTTTCAAATGTTTTTCATCAGGAAGCTGATGTTATGGTGCTTAACGGTTTTCCCGAATATGAGTGAATTGAATTTTGCCCTCTACATATGTATCTATGTATATACATACGAGTGTATGTGGTGTATAAATATCACTGATTAGACGTTCGTAAGACAAATAAGTTGAATGAAAGTACTACCCAAAATGGGGCAGATATAATAAACTAGCAGAACTACCCAGTGAAGATACCAACATGTCTTTCGTATGGGTAAACAATCAAGGACAACTGAGGCACTGATTAGTTAGACGAGCTCGAATAGTGTCCATAAATTAATAAAAAAATCTGATTATAGATATTACTCGTACATAATGAAGCAGAAGTAGACTGAATGATATTATTAATTTTATTTCAGAAATGTGCAAAAATATACCCGTTATCATCTGCATAACACCTATCTTTGAGTAAGATTAGGTTTTCAAATTTTATACCGCCAATACTGAAACAACCTTGAAATTGAGGAACAATGGAAGTTACCTAAAGTTTTGTTTTTATTACTTACTTATTTAGATCGCTACAGTCTCGTGTGAACCTGGGCCTTAACCAATAGATTTCTCCAGTTAGCGCGGTCTCTGGTTAACTACCTCAAGTTGCGCATTTCAAGTTGGTTGAAGCCCCGTTCCACTTGTGCACGCAAACTAAGGCGCAGTCATCCTCTACCGCTTTGTCCTTCCATGTTCATTGGCTCTATATGTCCTAGTCATCTTATGCGACTTATGTGCATTTTTCTGACAGAGTTAATGTCACTTTACAGCTAGGTCATCGTAAGTCTTCTCCCTTAAACCCCGTCAACTTAACTAAGACCAAGAGTTAAGAGTTTTGTGTTCGAAAAGGCCAATAATATCTCCATTCTCTTTCGCTAATGTCCATACTTCTGCACTATTAAGTAGGACTAGGTAGATGGATTAGTGGGTTATGATGTTTTTGTTTCTTGACGAGGTCTTGTAAGGATTTAAGTGCTCACAGGGGCATCCATGATGCAAGAGTAAGCTACTTTACTCCTTACAATGGCGCCCAACGTGGGGTTGGATTCCATTAGCCCGGAATTAAGATTCTCATGCTCTACCGACTTAGGTAGCTGTCTGGATTATTTTGCATAATTATGGATTTTGAATTTATGTAAAATAAGTCCTTGTTATCCTCATGATAGCTTAAATCGTCCTTCGATAGGGCCGACTTTGACTTTGAACTTTGACGTTTGATATTACGAACGATAACGATATTAAAAGCTACCATACACAGATCCGACTAAAATGGTAGCGATTGGTCGCATTCATATTAGCTGCGATAGTAATTGACCAACCTTAGCCTACAACATCTAGCTTGCTATAGGTCGTATTGATTTCGCTGTTTTATGCTGGGACATTTTTACTTGATGTAAGTTATGCCGGAGTAAGTTAGCTTTAGTTTCGTAAATGAATCGGTAATAAGAATTAGGTTATAGTCAAATGTGGTCTTCTTGTTGCCTTCCCCCCTTTTTCTGTTTTCTTTCTTTCTTTTTTCTTTTAAATCTGTTCATGAAATCAATTAATAGTAACGTAGCTTTCTCTATAACTGTTCATGTTCTTGTTTGTTTTTTTCATTTTGGCACTAAACATAAGGGTAAGTTGAGTTGAGATGTTTGGGGTAGTGGCAAGTCCTGCTCATACTGGCAAGCTAAGGCCGTGAATCGTGAGCTTGTCACAGGCATCCACTTCTTCATCATAGATGTCCCTACTTAACATCATACAACCTTATTACCCATTTGCTTTTTGGACTGAAGAAACAGCAATTAGGAAAAATAACTATTCGTCTTATTTCTGTTAAGATATCATTTAAAGATTAAAAGCGTAGTAAGGGACTACTTCAAAGTTGTCTATTGTGACTTTGTTTTGGCCTCATTCATAACTAAACCCATTTTCGCCGCTTTCAATATCATCAGAATCTGCAAGCAGTTTTTCAGACTTTTTGGAAAACTGTGCCTCTAGTGTTGACTTGGAAATTATGCAAAATTTTCTCAGAAATGATGTTAAAAAAGTTAAAGACAGTACATGGCCTTTACTTAATCCCTTTTGAATATCAAAATTCTCTGAGAGGATGTTTAACGGAGCAGCAAGCGTTATCTGTCGTCATACCATACCTCTATAGATGTTGTCATAACCGGCCATAAAATCGTAAAAGAGGTGCATCTTGTCGATTTGAACTTCCTTGGTTTTCTTTCTGGGATATGTGTTAGTGCAAATATTTGGTCGATTGTGGATTTACAGAGCCTAAAACCGCACAAATAAGGGCCAATCAAATCGTAGATAAATGACAAGTAATGTTAAGATGGCTGTTGCTCTTATAATTGGCGCGGTTAGGACGATCTCTTTTCTCGTAGACCGAACAAACTGATCTTAGATTCCATTCTTCACGAATATTTTTTCTCAACTAAAGCAAATGAGTTTGGGTATGCTTTCTACAAAATCATTTCCCGTTACCTTAAATAACGACTGTTAGGCTCTCCGATCCAGCAGCCATTTAAGTCAGATGATAGATCTCTTAACTTTTACCGTCCACCAGGTTATGTATTATGTATTTTAAATAACCCAGCGGAATTTGGGTTGTCCTCGCCCTTTAAAAATCTTCTGGGTGATTTTTTCATATACTCAGTACCGACTGTGATTTTACTACTGAGTTTCCTTGTTGAACTGCGCATGCGTCTTTTCGAGTCTTGTTGCCTTGACACGCTTGTTTTTTACTTTTTGGATGAGCTTCTGAATATTCTTGGAGTAGCACCTCTCTATTTCCCCAATCGCGTACTACTCATGGTATCTATTTTTACTTCGGAGAAGCCGATAGTCCTATAAACGGTGTGAAATTAATAGATTTCTGGATTACTGTATGAAATAGAGAGTTTTCGAAATCTTTAGTGAGACTTACGATAAAATCTCGCCATAAGAAGTAAGGTGGATTTTGTAGTTTTAAAACATCCTGAAGGGATAAAAAAAAATCCTTTAACCGCCAGAATGTAACTGCATACTCGAAGATGATTTTATTAAGTAGTTGGCACAAATAAGCACGAAGATTCAGCTTTGAAATCTTCAAAAGGAAGTCAACAGTCATGTCAGAGGTAACACTACATAGAGTAACCTTTTTTAAAGTATGTGTATTCACGGCTATATATGGCATGGTGAATTATATGGAGATCCAAAGCAACATCTGTGTATATGCATATGAAATAGTTGTTAGACGAAAACGCAAGCCAACTTGACAACAGACGCCTAGTTTCTGCTTATGCTCGCACCATCCTTAAGATTGCTCCCAGGAGCTAATTAGTAAATCATAAGAGCTATGTCCTCTGGATAGGAGAGAAGTAAATTTGGACCGTAATTGCTTAACAAATCGTCAATCGAATTGATTAAATTGCAATTATGGCAAATTGCATGACTTGGACCACTGTATTTTAAATTAAAACTTTAATTGCTCATTGGACAGTAATTCCGAACTCCGATGAAACAAAAAAGCGACATGAAGTGATTCCGAACTCCGATGAAACGAAAAAGCAATATGAAGTGGTTCTAAACTCGGATGAAACAAATTTGCGATAAGAATGGGTGCTCACAATACAAGTTTCTTTTTAAAAATAAAATAAAATGTATAAAAATCCAAAAGTTTCGGTAACTTATGGCTTTATTAGAAAGAACGAAAATTCCCATTAGTTATGGAATACGATTTGATACATGCAGCTGCCTTCGGTGCACCCTATCAATCTAATTTTCAAATAGTTCGTTGACTATTTCTGGCTATATCTCACGAATGGTTCGGACGATATTCGCTTTAAGGGCTTGAATCGTTTCTGGATTATCCGCATAATATCGATCTTTAAGGACACCCCACAAAATTTGCCTGCAATTTAATGATTTCGAGGGAGAAAGAGCTGTCAGTGTCAAAATAAAATATGATTAAAGAAAATTATTTTTTGAACCACCGTTTATTTCTTACTGACAGTAATGTTATGACACAAGGATAAATTGTCCCACTTCCAACTTCCTTCCTTGACACCAGTTTCGTTGTAAATGCTTAAAATTCAATAAAACGAAAAAATGACAGGAACAGGGAGTAGGTAGCGCGCGTGGTGACCCAGCTCAGGCAGAATGCGACATAAGAAAGTTACGGAAAGGCGACAGACTTGAAGTGGGAAACAAAAAGAGGGAGGTCGATGCGCGTGTCGAAGCACTATCTCGGTCGGAATAAGCCATGAGCGGTAAAGGAGGTGTCGTTGATGAGTGCGCAAAATACGAATTACGTGCATAGTAACAACATCATCATTGTTACCATCATCAAAGAACTTACCTAGACAATAAGTACTTGATAGCAACAGGAAAAGCATCATCAACACTGAACAGAAAACTTCAGCATCACAAAATTTGTTGGACTAGTTGGCTTGGCTTTTGTTTGCCAAGATCAAGTAGGTAAGGAGCATAGAACAGCCCAGTGACATCAGCTGACCTAGTTTGGTATTATCGCTTGCAATGCAAGCAAAACAACGAGATTGATTATTAATAGTTAACTATAAACTCTTCATGGTATAGGGTCTTTCAAAAGTCGCGCCTAGATGATTTTTTGAAATAAAAAATTTAAGTGCTTAGATTGTTTCTGTTATTTTTATTTTTACAAAAATAAGGGTCTTAACAACTATGTGTGGAAAAAAAAAACAAAAAAAAAAAAAATAAATGTCCACCACGAGCACTTCTACAGACTCTCATAAAAACATCAACATTTTCAAGGACTCGCTCACTGATTGACGGATAAAGTCATAAATTTCGGTCCGAATATTGTTTTTCAGCTGTGTAGTTGTTGTTGGCTTACTATATCTACATAGACTTTACTTTCCAAAAACTTAAAAGAAAGTTGACTAATGATCTAACGTGAAATAAGCTTCATCACTAAACATGATTTTGAGTGAAAAAACCAGCATCATGTCTAACAACCAATTTACGAAAGTCCTGTGTAGATTATGATCTGTTGTCTTCTATTCATGTTTTAATTGGATTTTGTAAGGATGTAAATGCAAATCCTTATTTAAAATACGCCAAACAATCGATGAATGAATGCTTAATGCCTGAGAACGTTGTGATATCGATGTTGAACGCTCTTCAGCGGCACTTTATATTATATAGTATCAGTAATGTTCTCAATAGAGCGTCCACTTTTTGGTCTACCAGACCTTCTTAGATCTTCGAAAGAACCAGTTTCTTTAATTTTTTTTTTACTAACCTTTGAATTGTTGACTCATTTGGACGATTATTAACAACAAAAAAATCACGAATTTTAGGAGTTGTACGAGTATTTTTTAAAGATCATACAAATAAGGCAGTGCTCATAAATTATTCACTACTGACATCTAGGAGCGTTTTTTTTATAATATTTTGTATTATTTTGTATATATATTGGGTATATAATTATTTTTGTGCTGTTTTTTTTTTCAAAATTTTAACGTTTATTTAAGAAAAACATGTACAATCGTATTATTCAAAGTATTGCCCATCTGAAGCTAAAACTTTTTCCTCTGGCAATTTTTGGATCCCATCCCAAAAGAACTGCGCCGGCTTGGCAGCCAAGAATGAATCAAGCCAATTTTTGATATTCTGCTCTGATGTGAACCGTATTTCAGTGAGGGCGTTTTGCATCGACCAGAACAAATGGTAGTCAGAAGGAGCAAGGTCTGGGCTATAAAGCGGGTGTAGTAAGACTTCCCATCCACTGTTTTCCAAATAGTTCTTAACAGGATTAGCAACGTGGGGCCGAGCGTTGTCATGATGGAAAATCATTGCCTCGTGGCTGGTTGCATATTCCGGACATTTTTCGGCTACTGCTCTCTTCAAACGGATTAATTGTGTTCGGTAGCGTTGTTCATTAATGATTTCACCCGGTTTAAGTAGCTCATAATACAGCACACCCATCTGATCCCACCAAATACAGAGCATCACCTTCGCGACATGGATATTCGGCTTTGCCGTTGATTTGGCTGGTTGGCCGGGTTTCACATATGATTTTTTGCGATTGGGGTTGTCGTAATGTATCCATTTTTCATCACGAGTAACAATCCGATGCAAAAATGACTTCCTTTTGTGGTGTTCCATCAGCATTTCGGACATACAAAACCGCCTTTCGACGTCTCTCGGCTTGTGTTCATGTGGAACCCAGTTTCCCTGCCTTTCAATATATCCAGCTGCTTTTCAACGTTTTGAAATGGCTGCTTGAGTGACACCCAAAGATTCTGCGAGCTTTTCTTGCGTTTGGCAACAATCTTGATAGAGTAATGCTTCCAGTTCTTCATCTTCAAACTTTTTTGGCTGCCCAGGACGTTCATCTTCTTCCAAGCCAAAATCACCACTTTTAAATCGTGCAAACCACTTTTGACATGTTCACTTAGCTAGCGCATGTTCACCATAAATTTCCACCAAAATATGAAGACTTTCGGCAGCAGTTTTCTTCATATTAAAGTAATGACGAACTCCCCGCAAAAACACTTTTCCAGACACAAAGTTCGACATATTTGAGTGAAAAAAATTATTGTTGTTTACGCTTCAAATGAATGACATATACTGAAATGACGTATAATGACAGTAGCTTTCCAACGCATGTTCCAATGGAATAATAACAATGGAATAATACAAGTTCGTGCAAACCGCACGAATTAAGTTACTATGTCGCGTAAAAAGTCTTAGAAGTATGTCATTAATCAAATAAGTTGTGTTTTATTTGTAAGGGCTCGACCACATACATTCCAACGTTCCATTTCGTGTCCGTACTATATGTAGATCCGAGTATAGGCACATGGAGTTATGCTGAATGACTGCATGTTAAAACTGCACTTTACAAAAAAAAGAAGATAATTTTTTTTTTAATCCAGTCAACTAGGATTCATTTACCATTGTCTGGTGAAAATGAAATGATAAAGGCTATTTGTGAACTCTGCGTTCAGAAGAGATGGGAGCAATGTCTATGTCCTCGAAAGAAAAAGGCTTAAAAGAGATCGCTTACGGCGATAAATTGGAAACGAGTTAATTAGTTTAAATTACAGTCACATGGAAACATGTTCGATGAGCAGATTATCGAAATTGATTGATCATTTCTCAAAAATGAAGGTACTCGAAGTTGCATCAGCTAGAGGGCGATCAGTCTCCCTAATGTCGTTTTTTCTTACTATTATACTAGCTGTGAGCGCATGAAGCCCTATTTCAAAAACTTGATAGGCGTTTATCAGTATGGCTTTAGGCCTGGTTAATTCCTTATCGACAAAAGATTCATTTTATGGCAGATCTGGGAGAAGATTCTGGAGCCCTAAATTAAGACTTATGTGCCGATCGTTTTGAAAGCTGAATATGATATGATTTATATCACTGAACTACATAAAAGCAGGAAACGGATCTATCGATTTTTTTAACTTCCCCGACAGATTTCTGTACATGTGGCAAACATTACGTATAAGTATTAGAAAGCTATCGATAGTTAAATTGAAAAAGGGGAACAAAAAGTACTTAGAACTGTTAGCCCCGGTTTTGAGGTGATCAGTACCTTGATTTCAGGTTTTTTTTTTGTAAAATTAAACAATGATACCAACCTAGAATGAACAGCGAACAAATACATATGCCATTTACTTTTCCTATGGCCTTTTTTTTTGAAAAATGGCAATTTAATTGGTATTTTTGGCATCATTCTTACTATATAAGTTGTCTTCAAAAAGTAAGGCGACTTTATATTTTTTTATTCATTATTATTAATTTTACCTCTTCAAAGTAATCCCCCTTAAATATAATACACTTGTGCTAACGCTTTTTCCAATCCTCGAAGCACTTTTCATAAGCACTTTTTGATATAGCCTTTGTGCTCTTTCAGCGATGCCAATTTTATTTCTAGGAAAAAGTCGCATGGATCTAAATCCGGTGAATATGGTGGCTGAGGCATGATTGTCGTGTTGTTTTTGACAAAAAAATCTCTCACAAGTAACGGTGATGCAAAAGCCATGAATTGTTTTTCCACAAATCCGGACGTTTTTTTAGTATTGCTTCTCGCAAAAGGCGCATAACTTCAAGGTATTACTTCTTATTGACCGTAAGAACTTGAGGTTAAAATTCATGATGTAGTTTGCCACGGTGATCGAAAAAAATAGTGATCAAAACTTTGTCATTCGTCACCAGTTATGACCCTTTTGAGCAAGTCAGGATCATCATTGACGTCATTGAGGAGTTCCTGATCGATGCTCATGCGAAGGTTTTTCTAATCAAAATAAAGAACTTTTAGAACACACTTCGCTGACACACGTCTCATGCCCATGCAGAACATCTGAAAAAATTGCATGACACGACCCGGCCAATATGCCAACATCCTTAGCATTTTCTCTTTAGTAATTCGACTATTTTCCAAACAAATTTCTTTACATCTTCGAAGTTATAATCTTTTATTGATGCTCAGAGGGGTCCAGAGAGTGGTTCGTTATTGGTATCTTATAAGAGCTTGTACTACTTGTAAACATTTTTTATTTTTTTTACTTAGAGCAGACTCATAGTATACTACTGTTAACATTTCAAATATTTTAGAGCATTTGATTCCATTTTTTACACAAAGTTTGATGCAAATTCTTTGCTCCATTTTTTATAATAATTGAAAATCGCCGATCACATCAAAACACGTCTAATCTGAAAATTGACTAATACCACATTATGTATCCAATTCAAAACAATTAGATATTGTTCTTAATAGAGAGTACTACTAGGAGTACTACTCAAAGTATTATGTGAAATTAGCATAAAAAGAATATCCGACATTTGTTGACAATTGCCGTAGATATAGTAAAACCTCATAAGCTTTGCAGGAATTCACTTGGTATCTTATTTGTAGTCAAAAAACTTGTCATATCAAAAGTTAGAAATATAAGTATTACAACAGATATTCTCTAGTTCAAATATGTCTTTTTTAAGGCTAAGGAACCTTCGTGAGCCATAGGTAATAATTTGTAATCTGGTTTGGCTAATGAATTGTTCAAAATGGAAATGGCTGTGAAGTAAGATACAAGAAGCAAGAAGAGATTCTTTAATCACCGAGCTATAGATTGTGTTGCCACCCTATAATAGATTTTTAAATAATGTCATACCAGAGTTAGAAAGTGCACAATTTCCAGAGGGAGATTGTGTAAAAGAATACAATGGACTAGTCTTTGCCTAAGTGCTCTGTTCCGACAGCAAGAACACTATTACACTATTCATGGTTAATCAAAAGCAATTTAAACTCATCGAAAAAAGCAAATCGGAATCATTAAATCTTGGAAGTAGAAGAATAGCGTGATTTCTGCCTCCCAGATCATGTTTAGATCCATAAATTGACTGTACTTCTCGAGTTAATAAAGCTTACGATGCAGATTTGTGGAATAAAAATAAAAATCTGCAGTGAAAATTTGAATTGTTTTACTGACTTCAGGTGAAATGACCTAAATATTAGATACACGTTTTAAAATACGTTTTAATTTTCTAAAAGAAATTTTTTTTAAAAGAAAATCATTTTTGATCTTCAATGACTTTTGCAACATTAATTTTAGAACAACGTTTGCTTTGAAACAATTAAAGTACTCAGCTTCTAATCTCGAAGATCCTTTAGAGCAAAGGTTCCCAATTTTTTTCAGCCACGGAACTCTAAATGATCAAACTTTTTTTGGTGGACCCCCATATTGATACTTACAGAAAATATTGTTCCTTGAAGTGCGGTTTGCATATTTTTATGTTTGGCAAGAAAGGAAAGAATAAATGATATAAAAATATTAATTTTAAGTTTTATAAAACATTTATTGTACAACAAAACACACGTTGTAACTTTGTAATGTGAAGAATGAAATGAAGGAGAACCATAAGAGCTTTTTCGAGCTTACGAGCTGTCGACGTGTCCATTTTCTCGGGAAAAATTTTCCAAAGATTTTTTAGGGATAACCAAAATTTGATGTATTCTCCTTTCATCAACATATTTTCTTCAAAATCTGTTTAAAAGGGTAAAACTTTCGTAATTTTTTTGGTTAACACATTCTATCCAGAAACTAAGTTCGGTTTTAAATGATGATATTTTGTTTTTAACTGTAAATTAAAGGACTGGCAAATTACGTTGAATTTATCGAATATATCGGCCAAATACGCCAATTTTACCAACTATTGCTCATAGTGCAAGTTCAAAAAGCGCACTTTCAGATGCAGAAAGGGCAGTTCGACGAAGAATATCTTGAGCTCGTTGCGCAATTCAAATACTCTGGATAAAATTTTTTCTATCGAAAGCCATCTCACTTTCGTGTGTGGAAGAAGAGATTGATGCTGACTTCCTACATCTACACACACATTCTTTAAAAAGCCTTGACTGGAGTGGACGTTATTTGACGTAATTAACTATTTGTACGACTTGATTGAGAACTTTTATTAAGTCGGGTGAAATTTTCTTCGCGACAAGGGTATGACTATGTAAAACGCAGTGGCTGCTACTACATTTCGGTGCAACATTCTTAATTCTTGCCACAGTTCCTTTTATTTTAGTCATAGCTACTGCTCCGTCGATGCACACGTCAATACATTTGGTCCATTGAATATGGTGTTTACTCATATAATTATTAATGTTCACAGAGAAATAAATCTTCTTCATTAGATCCTTCGAAGGGTTATCTCATGAAAATAAGCAGTATTGATAGTTTCGTCAAGTTGTATTGCAAACATTTCACTGTCTTTCAATTTACAAATTATTTTATCTTCAATATGGTCTGAAATCTTATGAACTCGATCAGGTATGATATATTTGGAACACTGGACTGCTTCAGCTGCGGGTGGTTCATTTCAAGGTGTCGTTTAAGCTTTGCAGGTACCAAAGAGCTGTTTAACAGAATAAATACAAAGGACAAGTACGATTCTTCTTTTTAAAACAGTTCTCTCCAGAGGTTCCCCCCTTTTGTTGGTTGGTGTACTTTGTCGGATCTTCTGACTTATTTCCAGTTCACTCTGCTGCTGGTGAACACAATACAACACTTTTCCCACATGTGAGGCTCTCCGTTTTGAGCCAATTGTCCATTATCACAAACCGAGCAAAAAGCAGAACAAATCCTTACAAGTGTGTCTTCTATCCCTTTAGTAGTAAAGTGCCACACCATACTTCAAAACTTAAAACAAAGGAAAACAAAAAAAAATAATACGATCTTAAAACACAAAATACTTAAATACGATATAATTAACAAACCGCGCTGTAGTGCATAACTTCAATCTGCACCGAATACTTGCAACAAACTGGTATAAGGTCCGCAGTAAAAAAGGGAGAATTCAAACGAAAACAAATAAGAAAAACTCCAGTTACATATCCCATGTAACCAATTGTTTTGACATACAATTTTGTTTGAATAGCTAAAACAGCCCCTACCTTCATATGAACAATACAGACACAAGTGTGTGTACCCACATGGTATTGTTCCAATACGCAACACTTATGGTGGCAACGACACAATAAATTCAAAATATTTTTTTTTCGCGGATAACTAGATGTATGAATTTGACCCTTCTACGAAACCGCAGGGTTGTACGAAACACCTTTTGGGAACGCTGCTTTAGGGAACAAAAAGAAAACACGTGTGCTTACTTTTAAGCTTGACAATCGAGTCCATTTGATTTGACAATTCATTGAGATTGAACCTGATCCTAATATTGAATTCGACATCATTTCAGCTGGACTTCGTCCAGTCGAATTGATTCTATCTTCCTGTACTGTAATAGAAGTCGATGTAGTCAGGTGTGAAAATGTGATGATGAGCGAAGACCATGCTTTGATGGGTGATGTTAATTTCTGCCTAATATTGGTAGACTTTAAAAAGTCTTGGAATTCCTTAGATGTGAAGCTTGTAGCATTTTCTAAAGCGAAAGTTAGTGGAAGACCGAATCTTGAAAAGATTTCTCCTAAAGCACGTATAGGAAAAACTTCTAACCATTTGCTTTTTGCATAAACAATGATCAAAAAGTAGGTGCTCATGGACGGTCCAGCAAAAATCACATGTATTCTTTGCCATGGTTGAGGTGGAATTTCCCACGGATGCACTAATACCTTATTTAGCCAATTATTCTATGTCCCGAATTGGGCAAAATTTTTTTTGTGAGCTGAATATTGATGTAAGTGGCTTATTGTCTGTAGTCAGAGTAAATTCTCTGCCATAACAGTAATTGAAAAATTTTTTCAGTCCCCAAATAATAGCTGCTGCTTCCTTATCGAGTTGACTGTAATTTGCTTCTAACTTGGATAGGGAGAAAGGGAAAAGCTATGGGTCGTTTCTCTTTGTTCGTTATATAGGACAGCACAGCAGAAAGCCCAGAGGGTGAAGCATCCGTCGCTAAAATTAAAGGAAGCCTTTCCTCGAAAAGTTATAAGAACATTGTCACATCCTCCTTCAACTTTTCAAATGATTTGTTGCCCAAATAAATTCGGTGTTCTTTTTTAATAACTTTTAGAGATGATGGAATTTTGTAGCAACGTCCGGAATAAATCTGTGGTAGCAATTGATCCATCCTAAAAATTGTCTTAGTTTTGTAAGGTCAGTTAGGGGTTTTACTATATGTCAACAATAGCTTTAATTTTCTTACATGTCTTGTGCAAAGCTTAATTATCAATTCGGTGTCCTAAGTATGACACACTTTTTTCGAACATCTTACACTTTTACTTGCTCAGGTATATATTGAATTTGCGCAACTTATCAAGCTAGAGTGTACATCTTTCAGTAGCTTCATTGAGTGTTGAACCTGCTACTATAATGTCTTCAAAAAAACATGGAGTATCTTAAAGATCGTTCATTATGTGTTATATATATATTAGGTGAAGTTTTGACCCCGAACATTAATCTAGTTACCTTGTATGTTCCTTTAATAGTATTTATTGTTTTTAGAAGGCCACATTCACCCGTAACCGTCAGGTCTAAATAGGCTTGGTTTTAGGTATTTATCGTCGATGATGCAATTGCTCAACGTAACTTTGTAATCGGCGCAGAGTCAAATCGTCCTGTCACTTTTGATGACTGACACAACAGGTGTTCGTTAATTTGAATGCGAAGTTTTTTCAATGATCCCATCTCTTTAGAACCGTTCAATTTCTTCCTCAACCAACTGAAAATTGAAGTGGCTTTCTCACAGAGTTTAAGACTCCGTGTCTTTCACGGCCGGAATAGTCTCGATCTTCGTCTGAAACACGTCAGCGTACTCTCTAAAAAACTTTTGTGTAATACTTTCCATTTTGTCGTCTGTCATTATTTTATTAATCGAATTCATTCTAAGTAAATTTAACGCCTTTACCCATTCGCGTCCCATTAGGGTATCGAAATTAGCTCTTACTACTTAACTTCGACTTGGGAAAAATATCCTTATTATAAGTTTTTAACATTATTCCCGAAGGAATCAGCTTTGATTACGGCCAGTTCTTTGTAAAGGTGTCAAAGTTCTTAACTGAAACCGCCGTTTCAGTGGCTAGTTCCATTTTAGTTGGCCTACTGTTTATTCTAACCTCAATGTAATGCTTGCCTTCTTGATCCGTTGTGTAAGCTAGCTTTAAATTATTAATTTCGTAAAAAGCTTCATCTGATGATTCACTAAATCTAATGTATTTTCCTCTTTCGAAGATTTCATGCATACTTGACAAAGCTGATTCTTTGTTAGGCACCTATTTGCCATGTGACAACTGTCACTGCACCTGTAACACGCAAATTTATTTTCCTTCGTAGAGCGGTTGCTTGTAACCCTGTTGTAGGGTCCCCGTATTCCTGTAGTACCTTTGACCTGATATACACTTTGCATTTTGCGACTTTCAACTTCAGAAGACTCCATGGCTTCTCCGATATCTCCACAGTTTTTTTCTAACTTTATGTTGACCACCCTCAGAAGCCTCTCATTGACATTGAAGTCCCTCAGTCTCCTGATTAGTCCCCTGATGAATTGCAAATGGGTATCCAACGTTGATTTCTTGCAAAATTCGCAATAAAATAAAGTCACTTGGCTGCTGCAGTGGGTCCATTAAAGCCATAGGTATACCTTGTAGTCAATGTTGTATCGCAGTTTCTTAATCTCGAAGATTTTTTAGGGGACAAAGAGAAAACACCTGTGCCTGCTTTGGAACTTGATAATCTAGTCCGTTTAATTTGCCAATTCATTTAGGTATAAGTCACAATAAAAAAGTAACATATAAGTTATACACATACCTATTTGTTATCATATATCGGGTTTTCCAATAACTACTTGACAACTTTTTTTTTTAAATAAAAGGCAAACGATTTGAGATATTTCAAAAACTTTACTATTGGCTTGAAGTACAATGAAAACATTTATGAATGAAACTTGACTTCGTTCATATGGCTACCGCGGGCACGTTTGCAGCGGTCGATTCTTTCGACCCAATTTTCAACGACTCGGCCACACATTTCTTCTTTTGGCTCTTCCAACGTAGTCAGCGTGTTGGCTTAAGCCAATGACTTAACGTAGCCCGACGTAGTCGGCCAATCGACTGGTCCATGTCGATTGTAGCGTGTGCTGTGTGGCTTGTGGCACCATCCTGTTGAAACTACATGTCCTTCAAGTCCATATCTTCCAATTCGGGCCAAAAATAATTGGTGATCATGGCGCGATAACGCTGACTATTCACAGTAACGTGACGATTGTTATCGTCGACGAAAAAATATGGCCCAATAACGCCGCCGGCATGCAAACCGCACGAAACAGTTATTTTTTGTGGATGAAGTGGTGATTCATGAAGCACATGTGGGTTTTCACCCGACCAATTACGCATATTTTGCTTATTGACGAAATTCATCATCTTGGCGTATCTTCTCCAGAACCTAACCGGGAACGTACGTCGCTTCAAATGTTCCATCGGCTTCAATTCTTGAGTCAGCTTGATCTTGTATTAGTGTAAACCAAGATCCTTACGCAAAATACGCCATAAAGTGGTCTGAGCGATGCCCAATTCTTGAGAACGCCGTGAAATTAACTGATTTGGATCGTTTGCTACGGACGTCTGAACGGCAGCGATATTTTCGACACTTTGACCAACCCGTTGTCTCACTGACACGGCAACATCACACAACGAATATGTAGACTCAAATTTTTGCACTAAACTTGTTATTGCATGTCTACTAGGGCGAGAATTACGACCGAAAATTGGAGTTAACGATCTTAAAGTTGCAGTCACCGACTCCGAATATCTGTAGAAAATTTTTATAGTTTGCAGACGTTGCTCGTTAATGAACTTTACCATGATGAAAATGCTGAGTTTACAGAATAAATTGACAATGACAATTTGCTGATTAGTGAAAGAGTGCGTTCACAAATTAAATTCAAAGTTGTCAAGTCCCTATTGGAAAACTCTATATATACTCTTAAATTTGAAAGATGTCCTTTCCAATAGGAGTCAAAACAGGGCAGCGTAAAGTTTTTCTTAAAACCGTTGTATATTGGAGCTGATGCCCTTAAGAATTTAATATTTCTTCCTCAAAATATGTCGAGGAATCTCCTCTTAAAATTTTCGACACATTACATGGAACTCCGGGTAATGAAAAGATTATTGAATTCTAGCTTTGGGATTCAAGACGACAAATAAATTTAAACTTTCGCTCTAAAGAAATAGTAAACATCAATAAATTTTTGATGCAACCTACGATTTTTTGTTAATTTTGAACCGTGTGATTGATAGACATTGCAAGCCGAGACATAAAATTCTTAATTTGCCGAGACAAAAGCCCGAACTAAATTATTGCGCCACATCGCCAGCTTAAAGGGATTATGAACTTTGAGTTCCAACAATTCAACTTTTTTATTCATCGTAAAAAGCCGTAGTATTTGCCTATTCTGATCAGCAATAAGGAATAAATTCCTGAATTTCTGATTTCGACGCAATATTTTGAGTAAAGTAGCACAGCCTTATCAAATCAGCGATAAAAACTT
This sequence comes from Volucella inanis, assembly GCA_907269105.1. Lineage (NCBI taxonomy): Eukaryota > Metazoa > Arthropoda > Insecta > Diptera > Syrphidae > Volucella > Volucella inanis. The sequence continues at coordinate 71,678,612 of OU026157.1, read as the reverse complement.
AGTTCAAAAATATGAACAGTAGCTTTTTTAGTGGTTAATTCTCTCCACTTAAACTTATTTTCATACGAACTCCGACGTCGCAAAGGCAATATTATATTGTACAGCATCAGTACATAATATGTACATAAGTGAACACAGAGAATAAGAGCAAAATTATTTGACTGATAAGGTAAATTGGTTAAAATAAAGCAGTAACATTGTCATTTACGATATTTTGCTGTGAAAAAATATAAATGTCGCTTACGATAAATTTTGTTTTCACTCTAATTTATAACTAATAAATAAATAAAATAATTTTAAAGACGCGTAATCGAATAAACTATTGAACTGCATCATTAACTAATTTTTGCAAAAAATGTGGCTTACGATAATTTGACGGTTAGGGCGAGATATCTTCACAAATAAAATTCAGCCCAAGTTTTTCCAATGTAAATCCAACAAGTAAATCACATCGAAGGATTGCTCGAACTGCTTATAATGGACAGGAAATGGATTGACTTCGAACTTTTATAGCGTATCGGATTTGAGTCTGAGTGGTTTTGTCATAACTAAAGAAACAAAGTTGAAGTGGACCTACAGATGAAGGACACATGCTCCAAAAGCTATACTCTTGTTGGTAAGAACGTAAACAGGGCAGATGGAAAAAATAGAGTGTCGCCTTAGGCTTGTTGTTATTTATTTCTGTGCATAGACATTAATTTTGTGTAAGCTCTGCTAGACCAGTTCTCCGGGAATTTGTGATTTTATGTGTTTCTTGTATTTCTCCAGATAATGAGAATTTCGAATTTAAATTGAATTACACATTTTCCTGCGATTCAATGGTGAGATACAGCATTTGGATTTTTTTTTTTTTTTGTTATCTAACATTATTTCCATTAATTGGTAAACTTTTAAAAACAAAAATATATAAACAATTTCAAGTCAATAAGTAATTAAGCTAATATAAGTGTTTTTGTTTTAAATAGTTACTCAAGAGAACCGACCACTTATTTAATAATAACGACTTTAAATGAATGTGGATGGATACAACCATCAAAAAACGGGTTGAAAGGATTGGCGCTTGATCTGATTTAACTTTTTTAGTTGGTAACTGTCTTGGGACGTAAGTCATTACCGCTTTGTCGTTGAATCGTTTGCTACCCATTTGGTATCCTGTCTTATTGTCATTTGTCATTGTGATAAAGTGAGAAACAGAAATAAAACGGTCTTTAGCACATTTTTTCGCTTTCCCTTTACAGCGAAATATATGGGAGGCCCATTCCATTGGTATATCTCTCAATTATGTCTCAAGAATGTCAATATGAGATTTTTTTTGCAGATAAAAGGCCTTTTCGCGCGTTTTGCTTAGCAAATTGTGACAAATCACCACCTGTCATTACATAAGTGAGTTAACATTTGGTGAGTGGCATATCTACGTCCTTTAAGGAGTACATGGCTTTAAAGTTTCATTGCCAGAGGTTAGGCATGTTTTGAAAGTTCTACATTTTTTACAAAGGCTTGGGAGTGAGTTCAGTCTTTCAAAACTTTTGTTACGGCTAATAATTTTTCGCTGCTGCAGTATCTTATTGCCCTTATAATTGAAGGAGTGATTAAGTTCGAAGAGTTTCCTCATCACAAACAAGTTGTCATATTCTAAGACTCCACCATATTCGAGCGCAAATACGTGAAGTCGCTATGCACAGTTGGTATACTTCAAGTTAAGTTAATTTTCTTATTTTATATTCGCAGTTCCATGTATATGTAGATGCAGTTTCTCTGTTATCCTTATATTCCTTATATTCTTCAAAAGCAGCATTTAAGACGATACATATGTAAAGACGCGTGGTTAAGTTCATTTTCTACTAAGAGGTCTTGGTACGTTTCCTGAGATACATATCACAAAAAAAAATGAACTTTTTCGGTAGACTGTGGTAAATCTCTGAAAGAAAAACAATTAGGAAAACTTTTACCATTCCATAACTTCAGAAAACCGAAGATCCTCTTCTTTAAGAGAAAAATTACAAGTCGAATACAATGCGTTGCTTAGTTATAAATTATTTTTATTTTTACTTGGAAGCGCGTTGTTTTGTTAAAAGTAAATAGTAATTCGATCAACTTAAACAGATATGCGCCAGTGTCCGATAGTAGACGATAAGTCTGATAAAGTAACAGAGGCTCGGCAGGATTTCAAATGGAATGCGTCTGTGATGATTAATAATGATCGGTTTGAAATTCTTTGGCACTTGTTTCTCTTAGATCAGATCTTTTTAACACTATATTTATTGCAGTATTTTGTTTGTTTTCCCATTTCCGCAGGCTTCAACTCAGATCTTATAGCCTTTTCAGTTCTGCCACTAGAGTAGCATCACCTCCGATCGGACCTTTTCCAAGCTGCTTCCTTTAAATTCTCAGAAACCATCGTTCATTAAATACCTGTCTGTCTTTGCTATGGTGATGCTGATTACACTTAAATTTACAAACAATAACAGTTGTTGATGATTTGACTTTCCCATATAAGTCGATAGGTGTGCTCATAATTTTTAGGTGCCAGCTTAAAATTGGTTAGGCAGTATCTATTTCTGGAGGTGTGGTAGTTAAAACTTTTCCCATACTAAGTCGCTGAGCAGAGAGTGCTCAAGCATTCAAGCAAAGGGGTACGATATGGAAAATGTAACTCTTAGAGTGAAGTGCTCCACGCAGAAAACTTTTGAATAGTTGAAGAAGTCTGTGCCGATAATCTCACCCCTGAATATTAAAACTTTCGAGGTTTAAATTGACGCGCCCCATCTTCTGTATTCCGCTCAAATCAGGGAAACACGGAATGTGCTGATGCGTCTTCATACACAGAACCCTGGAATCGACACTGATAAGTGGAAAATCTATTTTCACTGGAAGAGAAAGAATCGGGAAAACAAGGACGGCACTTCTCTTGTTGTGGGCTTAGATAAAGCTTCTGTCGAAATCATTAAGTTAAGGTATGACTCAAGTCCCTATTTGTATATTGGAAGAGTTAATTTCCATTTTGAGTCCAAATGAGTGTGTAGATAACAGTCGACCACCTCAGTACTCATCTATTCTGAGTATTCAGATCAACCTTCAACCTTTCAATTTTAACACTGCATTCCTATGCATAATATCTATACAGGAACTTTGGGTGTGAAATAAACGCATCTGGGCTTACAGATGTTTAAGAGGTTTTACGCCATTAGCTTCGATACTCTGTTTCTAGTGAGAATCGTCGAGCTCCCTAAATTAGCCATCAACCTCAGATTCCACCTCTTCATTATTGGCAAATCTTTTACCACCGAACCAATTTTCCAAATTCGGAAATACAAAATAATCCGACGCATCCGAAGCAATTCGAACTTTAACTCATTGATGAAGGCAATCGAGTTAATGGATGTGTGAAGTGGTGCATTGTCTTGATGAAACAAAACTTCTTATCGTAAAGGTTTTCCTGTCCTGTTGGGTGGCAGGACCACCGGTAGTCCATACCTGGACTTAAAACACGGTACCATAGGATTCAGAAACCCCTCCAAATTTCGGTCCGGGCCTGACTTGTTGAGGTAGGCCCCCTTGTGGGAGCGTCATGGTGGCTATGACTTAAACCCAAAGTCGCGGGAAGGGTCTTGACTCAATGTAGAGTTGCAAGATATTGGGTGCTGCGACCCTAAGAGCAGTTAGAGATTTTAGGTCACCAAGGGTGGAACTTTTTGCCTCCAAAACGAGTTCCGCTTTGGTATCAAAGGAATGACGGTGAGCGATGGTAAGGCGTATCCTTGCTCCCATGGATGTATGGGCATCTCGTGAAATTAAGCCTACCAGGCAGGAGTTCACGTGAGACACTTGAGACATCTGTCCCACTAGGCAACCGATATATGTATGGTAAAGGGCCTTTGAGATCCACAGGGCCAACCTTCTCTCGAATGTTCTCTTTTCTCTACCCGAAAGCCGATACTTTCCGATGCTTAGTTTTGTTTTGACACCCATTTTGAAACATCGTCTTAGTGTTTTTTGCGATCATGGAAAGAGAGCAGTAGCGCTCCGTGATCCAATTCTTTTTTTAAGTGACAAAACCTGCGAGAAATTCAAGCCTATTCTCCACGCTGTGTATGGGACCCATTCACCTTCCCGTACAACCGTTTACCATTTATTTGCAGAGTTTCGCCATGACCGCTCGTCGGGTTTTGATGAACCGAGCTCAGGTGGCCAAAACCGGTTAACACAGAGGAAACAGAGGAAGAAAATCTCGTATTGGCGGACCGCCGAATGAAAATTCGTGAGTTGACTGAGATAGCAGGCACCTTAACTAAACGCGTTAGCCATATCCTGCATAAGATTTCGGGCATAGGAAAGTTGTCTGCCGGATGGGTACCGTGTTTGCTCACACCGGAGAGTAATAGCAAGACCAAGATGTGCTTGGTCCTGTTTAATCGAACTCTGTATGAGTTTTTACGTCGTTTCGTGACCAGAGACCAAGGAACAATCGAAGCAATGGGTTTCACCCTATTAACCTGCTCTAAAGAAGGCGAAGACCGTGCCTTTGGCCGGAAAGGTGATGGCTACCGTTTTTTTTGTTACCTATTTGGAGAAGAGAAAAACAGTCACAGGAGCATATTATGTCGATTTATTGGGTTGGTTCAACGCCGATTTGAAGAAAAAAACGACCATATTTGACGAAAAAAAAAGTGCTCTTCCACCATGAAAACACACCAGCTCACACCTCCGCAGTTGCCACAGCCAAATTGGTCGAATTGCACTACCAATCGCCGAAAAGAAGTACGGGTCGGACGACGTGTTGACGTGATCTGGGGTATCTAAGGGCAAAGAAAAGGCAACTTCCCGCTGATCTACAGGTATTTGATCCTGTTACTGTTACTGTTAATTTCATCACGCATCAACACTGTTTCCTCAACAGTATCAGCCCCAGCGAACAGATCGTCTACAAAAGTGTCTTCTAGTTGAGCAAACCTACGCAAGGCTCCTTCCTTCGAGGATCCGAACCCAGGTCTGCTCTCTTTTTTAAATGATAACGATACCTCGTATCGTCCGCTATCCAACCTTTTCGTCGTTGCCTTGTAGAACTCCTCACATACTTTGTTCTCATATGTTTGGTGAGCCTTAAAGGGTGTTTCTTCCATCTCCCAGAAACGTTGGAGTTGCCGGCTGACATCAAGTATTTCAAGGAAGTTCCTTATGGTTCGACTGGGTTTTTGTACTTTACCCATCAAAATCCACCGAAATGACGTATTCTGCGCAATGCGTGACTTTGCTTCTTCGCCGCGGATGATTTCTGGAAGTACTATCTCGGAGTAGATGTCGTTTCCCAATAGAGGATCGACTTCGGCGGGTTTATAGTAGGTCGGGTCAGCTTGAGTTAATCCGTGTATGTGTTTCCCCAACCCGGATACCTCTACGAAAGTCCGTTTTCCCTTCATACCTAATCTCTTGACTGCCCGATCAGTAATAAAGGTGGCCTCTGAGCCCGGATCTATCAATCCGCGGAGTGTAACGTCTATACCCGAAGAGGATCTTACTTTCTCCAGCGCTGTTGCGAGTAACACGTCTACATGGGATTCTACTGCGTGAAAAGTGTTGACCTATTGTGTGGGCTGAAAAGGGGTAGCGTTTAAGTGTACTGTAGATAAATGGGATTGTGTGGGGGTGGATGTATGTTGGGTGGTGGTGACCGAATTTGGCGCTGCATGTGTTGTGTAGTGTTGGGTATTTGTTGTGTGTGAATTGAATTGTGAGTTTGAAGGGGGGTTAATGTGTAAGTCATTGCCGCCGCGGAGGAGTATTTTGCAAGTCGGACTATAGGGTTAAGGGGTTAAGAAAGTTGCATCACCGCTGTGAGAAGTGTATCGACTTGAAAGGAGATTACATTGAAAAATAAATTGTCAAAATTTAAAAAAGTTGCGTTGTCATTTATAATTCGGTTATACATCAAGCAGCCCTCGTACGAGTGTATTCAGACATTGGTTATTCTTAGCCACAGACGTCGCAAAAAAAAAAAAACAAACTAAATGTATCCTTAGTTCGGATATCAAATTATGCTCTCTCAGAATCCTCCATTATCTTTAAGGCTTCTGTACCTTCAACGTACCTAGATACAGTGAAAGAAAGTAAGAAGATTAAAGAAAAAGTTATGCATACTTATTACTTAAAATTTTTGTCAAAGGTATATTTTCGGTTTTTAAAACAAGCCAAACTTAATTACATGAACCACTGAAAGTTCGGAAAGTTCATTTAGTGCAGCATTTTAATTACCTTGGTTGCAACTCGTTCACTGGCATTGTTAGTGCTCTTACTTAATGTCTAAAAGTCACCATTTTCAATAGACACAAAGCCATAGAGTGCAGTGAAAGTTTAATGACAAGGAAAAATTATTGTTAAAAGTTTGAGGAACTTTTACCTGTGGCCATGGTGAATGGAAAAACGAATCTAACAATTGAATTTTCTAGTGCTGTGGCTGTTTCAATTAAATGGCTAAACACTTAAGCGGACAACTTCAGCATTACGACTTGACTGAAATTTTGCTCAGTTTTTAAATTGCGGAAAATTATGGGGACAAACCAATGGACAAAAAGAAAAAATTTGGATGGAAATGCTCTGTATGACTTTGGAGTGATTTAATAAGAAGAGTTCATGTTTTTTATTTAGTACAAGATACCGTATAAAAAAATCATATTTTCGTGCATTGCTACCGTTGAGGCCATAAAACATATTTGAGAAAGGATATAGAGTTGGGAGATAAATGTGTCATTCCTTATAGTTTGTGCTTTCTTTTTCAGGTTGAATATGAATAAAAAAAGTTGTCGGAAGGCGAATGTCACGACAATATTTCCGAAAGAGAAGAGGATGAACTGAACTACTAAGGGTGGCAAGAACAATTACACACGTCTGACAACACAATAACAATAGAATATAAGTTAACACTCAAAACTCCAAACATCAAAAATACAGGTAATGTAGCTATAAAAACAAATTCTTCCAATAAATCTGCCGATACAGCATACCAAAAACGAGAAAAGATGCACCTGAGATCGTTCGTTAGTGAAAACAATTTGTAGTGTAAGTAATCGTAAGTAGATTCAATGTCATTGCCCATGACCTCAAGTAGCTCCAGTGCTACAAATTTTAAAGAGAAAAGTGCAACGACCTCAAGTAGTTTCTGCGATATTTTTCTCGTTCGGCTGTCAGTCCAACCCAAAACAATTTGTAAAGCCATTAATTTTAAGTAGCTTCAGTTCCGTTTCCAAGAGAAAGGAGGCTCCTTAGTAACTATTACAAAGCTAGCAAACAGAAGAAAAGGGCCGTGTTATTGGTATTCTTAATATTGTGCGTAACTAAATAGTAGGTCAAGCCGACAGTATGCTTGAATCCTATAGTATACACCTTAATTGAAAAAGTATTGTACACTCTCTAATTCTGGATTACGTAGATAAGCGAAACGTGACTACGCTACTAAATGTCAAATCTAGGGCAAATCTCCATCCTTTCATAGGTCTCTTCAGTTTTAGGAACAGGAAGAAGTCGAATTGGGCCAAATCCGATGAATATGCTGGCTGAGGCATGATTTTCCTGATGTTTTTGGGCAGGGAATCTCTAACAGGAAACAATGTAAAGAAAGATGAGTAAGCTCTTTAGGAATAAGCTGCCTACAGTACCAGCACCCACCACGTCAGAGCCAATTACCTGTAGCGTGATGCGAGCGTAAGCCAAACTTTCACAGAGATAGTGCTCCGCGGTGTCGTCACTTTCGCAGTAAGCATCGCAGGATGTTGCGTTATTTATACCCAGCACATTTATGATATGTACTTTGTAAAAGTGTAATGCAATGTCACGATACAAGTAAGCAACCTGCATTCTTTCCTGCTGAGAGACAGCAGAGAGACCGCTGACTTCCTAGAGACGTCGGGTAGTATTCGTTTGGTCTGCCTACATCCCGCTGAGCTATGCCATCTGCAGTTGTGCTCGTATGAGACCCGACTGTCAATGGAAGTCTTAGCCGAGGATTTAGGCAGACCCAACGTAGGTTCGGGTTCTGAAAAACTCTCTTCTGAACTATGCCTGGCAAGTTAATCGGCGATTTTATTTCCTATAATCCAATTGTGACCTGGGACCCAGGCAAGGTTCACTGAATTTAGATTACCGACTGCGTTCAGTGATTTCTTGCATTCTCGAGGGTTCAGCAAGGCTCTAAGCACAGCTTGGCTGTCGCCTCCTCCACAGTTTCTCCTCAATATCGTGCACTGCACTGGTTGGAAGACAGATGCAAGCCGTCAGATCCGACTGCATTCCTTTCTTGGATCAGATTCTGGCCGAAAGCAGTCCTGGGCACAAGGATAGTCGATTTCGTATTTTTCCTCAACAAGAGTTCTGGTGTCATTGCATCGGACGGCATGTTCATAAGACCGGAGTCATAAGATATCCGGCGCGCAAGGTCATCGAAGCTCCAGTGTGTATTGTACCAAAGACCACTTATTTTTAATCGGAATACAGCTTTGAGGGTGCAGCCCATGATATAAATAGCAGTGGAGATAGAACGCTGCTCTACGAGTAGCGTAAGCTCTTAGATGAAATCCTCTTTTCATTTGATCTCCGTGAAGTATGATAGTTGTAATGGACAACGAAAATCGTTCAGCTCCAACTTAATATACAAATTTTTAAAACACCTACATATTGTAGCTCCGTCAAGGGCCAAGTCAAATGGTTTCATTCGAACCTCATTGGAATTATGAGGTACATAAAAACGGTAGACACTCACCGTTCCTATACGAAATTGTTCCAAATTGTTCAGCTGTATTACGAAAATCAGCGTCCTGTGAGAAATGTTGTTCGTGCGATTCAAGGAACTTACTTGCCAATACCATTCGCAAATTTGAGTCCCAGTTTACATTAGTGAATGATACTCCACCGGTTAGACCACATCCAGCACGTAGTGAAGAGACTATAGAAGCTGTGAATTGAAGCAAGGTGACTTGAATTTGCGTTATTCACAGAATGGGCTCTGGAAAAAATCAATAAAAATCCGGTGCTTTATCGTGAAATTTTGTTCAGTAATGAAGTCCATTTCTGGCTCAATAGATACGTTAACAAACAAAATTGCCGTATTTGGGCTGATAAGCAACTTGAAGAGTACCAAGAGCTACCATTAAATTCATTAAAAACAACGGTATCGTGTGGTTTATGGGCTGGTGGAATCATTGGTCCATATTTATTCAAAAATGAGGCAAATCAGAATGTTACCGTCAATGATAAACTTTATTGCGCCATGTTAATGGACATTGTGCTTCCTGAAATTCAAGCAAATGGTCTCGGTGAGCTCTGGTTTCACGTTTTGCTACGGAAAATTGCTTGCCTAGATCGTGCATAGACATATAAAGTCTCAGGTCTTCAGAAATAAGCCAGATAGGATTAATACTTTGGAGGCCAACATTACTCGTGTTATCCATGGGACACCAGTCGCTATGCATGAACGAGTTGCCCAAAATTGGACCTTCCGAATGGACCATATCAGACGTAGTCATGGTCAACATTTACATGATATCATTTTCAAAAACTAAATACCATGAATTGTTCTTTTTTTACCGATAATAAAAGTTGTAAGTTCACTTTCAAATTATAAATCATTATTGATCAAACCTCACGATGAACCACCCTTTAGAACAATAACTTCTTAATCTAATATAGTTAAGTACTACATTAATCCCTATCATAAAATTAACATTGATTCTATGCTCCTAATCGCCTCCGCAAATGCCAAGCTAAGAATGGTTATCGCTATAAATTAAACAACAGCTGTTCGAACAAACAATTATCGAAAAGGAAAAATAACAAAAGTCATCGGTACAACCCATTCTATGTAAAAAATAAATATAATATGTAAATAAATAAGTGGCGCGACAGCCCGGTGTTGGCCAACGCTTAGCTTCTTGCAATCATTCTCACTTTGTGAATTCTTACACTCCTGAGTAGGGCCTACTGTTTATTGGCGGTTCGAAACGGATCTCCTGTGAAGCTTTTTCATAGGCAGAATTGGCTTTCGGAGGTTTGTCATTGTCCACCGAAATGGTGATGATGATTTTGAAAAATTTGCTGTTGTACTCCTACCGGGATACCCATTCTATGTACCCCTTCCTATGCCATAGAATTTAACAAGTAAGGATTCAAATCAAAAGGCTTTTCCTCAAATCCGAAAGCAAATCTTCACTGAATTTCTTCGCCACAGCCTGGAAATGGATTGCTAGTACTGCAGACGAACAAGACTTCGAGGTTATAAAGGCAAAAATAAATAAAGTACTTGACAGCAACAACAAACAAGTATTTTTAGGTAAAAAAATGTAACAAATAATATTGCTAAAGAGTTAAGGATGAAAGAAGCAAATAAAAACAATTACAAATTACGAATAAAATTCAAATAAGAAATATTGAAAGAGGAAACGTTAACTACGTTGGGTATAAGACGATCAGCACTTGGCAAAAAGCTGTATTCTCAATGTCAACTCTTCCAAAACGGAACTGGTTCTTTTTACCAGAAAGTACAAGATAAGGCAATTCAAACTCCCAAAACTCAACGGAGTGAAGATTTCGGACAGAACAAGTGAATTGGAATTTTAATGTAGCGGAAAGAATCAAAAAGGCATATAATGCTCATTTTAACTGCAAAAGAACAGATAACAGAAAAATTTGAGGCTTAAAGCCTGCTATGGCGTACTGGCTGTATACAGTTGTGGTAAGCGTAAGACCCATACCTACATCCGGCTCATTAGTATAGCCATTACAGGTGCGCTTCGTACCACACCTATGGCAGCATTGGACACCTTTCTGCACCTAACATCGCTTGATTTATAGATCAAAAAACTTGCTGACAACAGTGCGATATGACTGACTAATCTAGGTTACTTCAAGAGCACTACTTTCACGGAGCTACTTCAAGTCAAATGTAATTGCAATTTTCGTAGATAGCTCGAAAACAGAGGAAAGAATAGGTTCTGGTATCTTCTCAGAAGACCCAGAACTAAGAGTGCCTATAAGACTACCGGACGCAAGCAGTGTATTCCAATTAGAGATTCTCTCAGTCATCAGGACAACTGAGCTAATGCAGATGAGATCGGTATCCGAAAGAGATATTGCTATCTATATCGATAGCCAGGACGCACTCAAAGGAATCAACCATCATCAACTCTGATAAAGTCAATGTCCGTCGTACATAAGTCAAGACGTTATGCAGTCAGAACTGGGTAAGACTGTACTGGGTGCTAAGACACTTCGGTATTAAAAAGAAAATGAACAAGCTGATGAGCTTGCAAGGAAAGGAGGGCCACTCGCCAATAGTGAGATTGCCAAGATCAAACCACCCCTCACAATCACAAGACTGCCAATCTAAGGTGGTCATTTCTTGAAGAACAAGTCTTTGTGGCCGCTTTTTGACGGCAAAAGATCTAGAAAGTTAATAAAAAAACACGAATAAGCTTAGGACATGTAATAGAAATCTTGACAGGACACTGTTTCCTGCGGAAACACACAAATAGACTCAAATTGTCAGATACAAATATTTGCAGATTCTGCGGTGATCTGCAAACTATTTAGGACATAACACACATACTGGGTGAATGCGAGCCGATATCGTGTAGGCGAAGAAAATTTTTAGCAAATATTTTTTTTCGAAAACATAGAAGAAATAGACGGCACGGATTTCACAGGCATTATTGGCTTTTGCAAAGAAATTGGGTGTTGTTTAGGTTTTTACTATTTGAAGACAAATTCAAATGGGTCCACGAGGATCGTGATGGACCTGTTTTGGTACCTGGTATCTGTGTGATACCTAACCTACATATATTATATATTTTTAATTCTGAATCTAACCGAAGTTCCAGAAGCAAAAATGGCCTGAAATAATACTTCCCTACCTTATATTTTAAGTTTTTCCACGGTAAAACTATGCTAAGAGGGGACGCTGGCATTATCAGCACCATTTTTGGCGATAAGACGATTTCTGAATTTCGTCTTCAATAAGTCGGTTGCTCCAACCATCGAATTCTTCTCCACATCCACGATAGTCATTTGGGCTTAAATCTTGGGTCAATACAATCTCATATAGACACAGGGACGTCCGGGGGATGCTAAGTTTTGTCACCATTGGTGCGAAATCAATTTATTGTGGTTTTACCTGAACAACTCCCAAACAATTCTCTTCAATTTAGGGGTCCTGCTATCTCACCAGCGCTGCAATATGATTGGGTGAATTTTGTGATTCAAATTTCACTAGGCGCTCGATTCTTCGTTTATGGGGACGATTATAGAAGTCGAAAATTGGAAAATTACATACGTAACGTAAGTTCAAAACGTTAAAGCTTATATTTTTCTTTAACTATCAAATACACTAGCAGAAATAAAGAAAATCCCAATGAAGATGAATGATCCTCTATAGAATGCAAAAAAAGGAGTACTCGTCAAATTGGCAAGGAAGCGAAATTGGAGGGTGTGGGGAATTGGAACGGAATGTGCATTCTTTACACCGGAGCGAGATCAAAAGGATCCTCTTGTATTACAAGAACCAAAAATTAATATTTCGCGCCTTTTTTGCTGTTGCATTAAATCATTATAATATGATAGTTCGATTTGGATATTCCGCTATTATTAAAAATGGATACAGCAACGATTTCATGTTGTGCAATATTTTTGCGAAAAAGTGAAAGTTCGACTGTCACAATTCGTAAATTGCGCCTAATTTGTAGAATAAACAAAAAATTTAAGAAGATTGGGGCGATTACAGATGTCAGATCATCGATACGTGTTTAGCCACTTCGTACAGAAGAAACTATTAAAGCTATTTGCCAAAATATGGTCGATATTTAAAACATAAAATCGCAACCACTAATATTTATCTCGAACATCATTTTGAAAAAGATCCATTTCGAAAGCTTTTAAAGCTTTCTTTCCGATCCGATTTGCCTTTGTTGAGGTGATCCTTAAGTCCCTAGGCGCGAAAATATCAGGAGAGTTAAGATCTTGAGTTGTTGGTAAGAAGTATAAACCAAACAAAGGTTTCCGCTATCGAGCTCTGTGATATAGATTGTATTCGAAGAAACCTTCACGGATGGGTCATCAATATTCTGTAAGACAGTTTTCAAAGCTCCCAGTTCCTTACCTTTTTACAGATCCTTTTACAGTTTACTGACAAAGTAAAGTCACACAAATAAAGTTGCCAAATAAATTTGCCACAACAGTTGCTCAGTACCTTTTTATTGGCTTTGAAACAATAAATATATTAATCTCCCAAAAAAATACTGCAAAAATCATCACATCTATAAACAGTCGCAAGACCAAGAGCTTAACTAACTAACTAACTAACAATAAAATCTAAAAGAAATTGGCTAATTCCAATTGGACGAATGGCTTATCACTGCCCATCAAATGTCACTTCTTCCTCACCTCAGGAAATCTTAGACTTCATCTGAAATCATCTGCTTCTTCAAGTAGATAACTTTCTTTTGGTTTAAAAAGCTAGATTCGAAGGAGCATTGCATAGTTACCACTCTCCCAGGATGATCACAAGCCCCTAAAGAAAATTGCTAAGTTGTTTAATTTACCATGGGAGCATCAGATTTCGTAAAGTGCAGGAAAAATTGCTGGAGTAGTTGTTGTTTTATACTTTAGAACATAGTCGCAAATCTAGTTCTATGGACATTTCCAAAGGAAAATCTAATAAAGAAGGGACAGCTTGTAACGAATAAGTTATTTAATGGACCGCAAGGCTTAAGAAATAAATAGCACCATAATTGATGTTGTCAAAATTTGGGGTTGTGTGGGGATTTTCCTCATTTCTCATTAGACCTTAGCCTCTATTACTTTTGGCTCTGTTACGAGAATCTGAGGAACACCCTTCAACTTGTTTGGAATATGAGATTCTAAAGGTTTTTAATAAATCTGCTATTTATTGTTTGATCGAAAGTGTGATGAAATAATTGGCCCATCCAATATTTCGCAGGTAATACAACTTCTTCCAAGTAATCCTCTTCTGAAATGAGTACTTCAAGAAATGCATCATTGAGCTCAGACTTTACCAATCGCATTACACACTTGTCTGACACTAAAAACAAATTTACTTTAAAAGCATAAAAGTCACGTTTCATTTAATTCCGTAATATCTCATTCCTAAAACTGTTTTCACAGCTCTGACCCGGAATTTGTGGGATAGACAGCTGTATTACAGCTTCATTACATATCCGCAACCTAAAAAGTCGCATTGAGAAATTAACGCTATTTCTTCTAAACGGTTGTTCATTTATTATGCACCATCAACCTCTCTAACTGATCCAGCCCTTAAAATGCAACTTCCCACATTCTCATCGAGAGAAGATGGAGTGAAAAAAAATTTATTTTTTCTATTCAAAGGAAATTTTTTATGCAAATGAGAACTGCAAGGATAATGGAAGCAGAAGCTGCATACCACCGCCCACAAGAATTGAAAAGAAAAAAAAAAAAAAAAAGAAAATTAAGAAAAATCCACATTTACGAGCATCCTGGCGAAAAGCCGTCACCACGTTTGCTCCTAGAGAAGAACGACGTGCAGAGAAGATCTCCAAAGATAAACAAGTAATTTTCTGCTAACATATGTGAACGTGTGGAGCTGTTTAACGCCACCGGGACATACCAGGTTGACGGTGTACACGATACACACAGAACATCTATATAGAGGAGAACAATAAAAATAATCCTTAAACCCAGCTCTCAGACCTGGTTCCTTCGTCTTAAGTGTCCTTGCAGAAGATTCCGATGGTTTCTGTCGTTTCTTTTTTTATATATACTTTTTTATATTTTAGTTTTTACTTTAGTCCTGCTCTCCTCGTTGTTGTGTGGACAAAGCTCAGAGGTGAGGTGTAAGGGTAAAAAATATTACACAGTAGCTCACTGTCGCCTAAAAGAGTCACCTTAAGAAGATAATAGTGCAGTAATGGGGGTATAATACCCCGTTGAGCTGTGGACGTGAGTAGCGCTCCAGAATGTATGTATGAACGTTTTCTGAATGCGGTCCATTAATTCTTAAAGGTTAGATGTTTCGTGTTCGTTTGTTTAAATTTGTTATTTTGCTTTTGTTTTTCTCTTTTTTTTTTCTTATTTTTCATTGTGCAACTTATACCTGGGTTAAGTGGGAGTTTACCTTTTTTCCAGAATAATCGAAAGTGCGGTTAATTTATGCACTTTGTCGCACATAGCTGGTTACGAACAAAGAATCTTAAGTTTTCTTTATTATAATAAAGTGCGTTGGAAAATAGAATAATTCTATGACAGAAAAGAAAGTAGATGTAGCGGAACGAAGATTTTAAAAATAAGAAAAGAAATATTTAAATGCATATAAAGGAGGTGGTGAAGCAATCTTAAGAAAAACAAAAAACAGCTTAACAACGAAAGCAAAAACAGTAACAACTTAGAGATCATCTTACAATTCAAGGATTTTAAGTAAGAAATTATGAATGCGTCAGATTACAATGAAAGAAAAATATTCCCGTAGGGATACCATAATAATGCAGAATAAAACTAGAGTTGACTATATGTATATGTATATATGACTATAAATAAATTTTCTCTTCAACGGTGTATAATAAGTTAGGAAAAAATCTTTTTATTACGAAACAGAGGCCCTTAAAATAACTTTTTTCAAAAAAAAAAAAAAAAAAAAAAAAAAAAATTACATGCCATTCTTTTTTTTTCAAAAATTTACACTAATAATAATAAAACAGGTTTTAGATGAAAAATTATTAATATAATATTAAATTAAAAATATTGTAGACAGAATTTCTTTGTACACTATTTACTATTACCTAATATTATTGTGAGTTTTTTGGGAAAGGGATAATTTAAACTAACTCTGACTATATTTATAGAAGAAAGAAGGGGAATCAATTAAGAAATTATAGGTTAAAAAATTGATAAAAAGTTTTATTGTTATATTGATTATGATATTGTTATTTGGTAGGAAACAGGCATACTTTTCCTCGTAAAAAAGATGGGCTGAGTCTTTGAAGCATTGATTTTCATTTTGAAGAAAAGATGCGCGTATAATCAGCGAATAGAGCGGATTGGCAGTATTTAATATGTGGGGAAGTCTTATGTGAAAATAATGTAAAGTATTAGGCCTACTGCAGAACCTTGGGGTACACCAGCGTTGATTGAAGAACAGTTAGATAGCCAACTATTCATGGACACCTTTGATGTTCGCTCAGAATTAAAAGACTTTATAATTTTAGGTAAGGTGGGAAATTTAGGGTTAAAAACTTGTGCAACAATCCCTCGTACCACACCGTTTCAAAGGTGTAAAAGTTGTCTTTTACATATTTTATAATGCGGTGAATTTGGTTGCTAGTGCTATGATGAGGCCTTAATTCGAATTGTTGTTATTGAAGAATATTATTTATTCCCTTTATAAATTTTGCTCAGCGAACTACTCGTAAGTAAGCAAATAGGCCTCTATTTACACGGCAATATACTGAGCTTACCCGATTATAATATTGGGTATATATTTTAATTCGTGCGGTTTTTTTTTTTTTCAAAATTTGAACGTTTATTTAAGAAAAACATGTACAATAGTATTATTCAAAGTATTGCTCATCTGAAGCTTTGACTTTTTCCCATCTTTCTGGGAATTTATGGATCCCATCCCGAAAGAACAATTCCGGCTTGGAAGCCAAGAATGAATCAAGCCAATTTTTGATATTCTGCTCTGATGTGAACCGTATTTCAGTGAGGGTGTTCTGCATCGACCGGAGCAAATGGTAGTCTGTAGGGGCAAGGTCTGGGCTATAAAGCCCAGGAATAATATAAGTTACGACATCTCTTAGCGAATTAAGTTATAGAACCAATATTTCTTCTAATTTCCGATACTATGCCTCGGCTTCCATCGCACGTGCTCTTGTTAACGCTTTCTATGCCTTTTTTTTACACCGTTCGTAACCTAACTCAATAGGCACCTTATCAGTTTCGATATTTCCACTGTACTTAGTCCACATTTCAAAGACTTGCTTTTTGTTCTTTACGACAAATTTCGTTTGCAGGTTCCACCATGTGAAGCTGGCCTTTTGAAATACCGAGCAGAGTTTCCGCACCACTCTTACATATTTCTTCGAATATATTATGTTCCACATACTTTTTGTGCTTACTCTTCTGGCTTCTTTCCTTGTTTGTGAAAGTTTTTCTTCCTACTGATGCGGGTTAACGATGGACGTGATTTAATTTTTTTCACGAAAAATTGTCATTGTTGCTGGCCAATGGTTATACAAGATCACTTTAAAATCTTTAACCTTCCGCTTCGCGTTATTCCAACACAGGTGGTAATTTCTCTGCGTTTCGTGCTCAAAATGATATCAAGTGGCGTTATTTTCTAATAAATAATATATTTAGAATAATAAGGCCGTATTATTTACATTAGCTTAGTACTCGTACATCTTTTTGGCTGCGTTTTCCTTTCCAAAACGTAATTCAATTTATTTTATCTTAGTATGTTTGAACCTGTGCCGATGGAAAACATTTCCTTCAGTGATATTCTATTTAAAGCTCATCAAACTCGAACCAAAACATATGTTTTCCTGATTGCTCATACCCCACTTGCGCTAACAATATTCGCCTTACGCAAGAATAAGAGATCAAATAACGTCAATGAAACTGATATTTCAATTATCAGTTTTATTGCCGACTTGTGGTCGCGTAATCTTGATACGCTTTCGATTTTATCTAGTAACTGCACTGTCCATTCTTATTTTGTTCCATTCTATTTCTTAAATTTCATTTTATAAGTTCAAGTAGCGTGCCCTGTATCTGAATTTAGCCACATGTTATATTGAATTTATATTGCCGTAATACGTTTTCTAGTTCGAAACTTTTTCATATTGTTGTGCTGAGATAAAAGCTTGCAATGCATAATTTATTTCTAGAAAGCATCATTTTGCTCGCGCCCGGAAACTGGGATCACTCTTCCGCTGACCAAAAGGAGTACCTGGCGGGAGAGTTTATTTATATACTTCCATCATACCGTACTTTCGTACTATACTCCTTTGATCTGTGTGATATATGAATGTAGGAAACCTGGCATGTATATAGATTTTGGGAAGTCTCACAAGAAGTTAGTGCGCCTCCGGCTCATTTTAGGTGTGCCTCACGGCCAAGTTTATCTATTTGCAACAATAAAAAATGAATATAGCTATCACTACTAGATTTTCAATTGTTCTCAAGTTTTATTTAAACAGGAAAATCAAGTTGAAATTTTGAGCAAACATCAAAAGTATGTAAGGGGATAATGAGGCTAATGGATTCGATGTCACAAATGATTTTTTTTTTCAACAAACAGCCTTGGAAGTTTGTTATCTCGACATATACCAAAATATTAGAAGAAATGGTCTTCAAAAAAATTAAGTTTCTTGTCTTGATTCATCACAACTTAACTTTCTTCTCTAATTTAATGGTAATAATTTAATATTTTATGTTTAAAATAAATAAAAGAAGCGGGCAGTAAGTATTGCATGACTTCTTCGAATATATGTTTGCAAAAACAGAAAGCTTCATGTTCCCAACTTTCTCAGCATACCAATTTACAACCTTTAATGTGCAATTCACTGGATTATTGTTTTTTTTCTGCTTACTAATTCATTTAACTTTATGACCTAGCCTTGACTCTAAATCCTACATCTCAGTCAAAATAAACGGTAGAAGGCGAAAATGGCTCTTGAGATCTCTATGCGGTATATACCTGTGTGTGTGTGGCCCGAAAAAGTAAACATTATTTGTACAATAGTATTGTATATAAAGAAATACTATTTGATCACGTAACATAACTGCTGCCTGTCAAGCTCCATAAACATACAGAGCTTATGTTTGTCTGTACGCAGACAACGTATATTTCAACACTATGACTGCAAGTTTTGTTTTTATAGTCGAATTAAAGTTGCATACGATCGTATCCCGACTTTGTACCTATTTGTTAGCCCTAATGCTCCTCTCAATGTGCTTATTTTTGAATATTCTCTATTGATTTTTCCCTTTCGTTTTTTGAAAATGTACATATTTCCACTTAGATTATCGAATACTTTATGACATAAAATATGTGTAAAAATTAAGCTTGGCACCATAAGACGCACATGGTCTTTATTTCAGGAAGCTACCACATTGCCAAACTGTAACATGTACTAAGGCATAACTAAAACCGACAGAAGTCTCATACCTATGTAATTCCATTTGAATGGGCTACAGCCACCGACAGCGAAAATTCTCTAATCTCTTTCACAACATGGGGCTCAATTCATCTCGCCCAAACGGTAAATACCATTCACCATGTGGCAGAACCAATTAAAACAGTTCACATCGTCCTCTCACAATTCAGACTAATTCCAAACTTTGTCCCACCAACCACACATGAAGGATACCGCGAAGACGAAGTAAAAACTTTCATTTACCCCATTCCTACCTCTAGGATAAGGGATATAAGACGATCATACCACTGGTTTACCAAAATAAAACAATTGGCGCCCCTCTGACCAGCCCAGCTTTAAGAACTCTCAACACTTATCAGACAAACCGTCGTCATCGTCAGTCGTCGGTGGTCTCTTACACGAAAAAAAAAAAAAAAAAAAAACTTTTTATCCGGGGTATTCTTGGCGTGTTTTCACAAAAGACGATGAGAGAATCGCTTTCTCGATATCCATTTGCTATCCTTTACAAACTCCCAGTAAAGGCACTTGCCATTCCGAAGTCGTAAAATTTTAACGGCAATTAAATCGAAGTGTGGACATTTTTCTTGTCCAATTTTTTTTTTCTTCTTTTTTTCCTTTTTGCCGCTTCAGCTCCAATCTTCAGATTGAGTGGCGAAAAGGGTGGAAAACAACAACCCTCTTTACTCCTACCTAGAATACTGAGCCGTGATTTATTTTATTTGTTGCTTCACAGGACCTTCGAAAAGGAAAGCCGCCTTCATCGTTCTTGTCGTCCACCAAGTCGGTCCTGGTCGTGTTCTGCTGTTGGTTCTGGTGCTGTTTTGTGGAAAATACGAGTATTTGCCAATTTTCGGGAGGGGGTGATGTTAATTTTTATCGTTTGCCTGTGCTTGGTGCTTTAATGTTGTCCTTTTTCTTGTTCTTGTTCTTGTTGTTTGTTCTTATTTTATTTGAAAAATGTGTTTCAGTTATTTTGCTTAACAAGAGGGTGAACTGTGAAGAAACTACAGTGGCAGAGGCTGGGAAAATTCCCATAAAGCAGATTAGGTTGTTTCTGCAATCGGTAGGCTTTTGTATTGATTCATTATAAAATCATTTCATTAGCTTGGTTGTTTATTGGGGTCTGGCACAATTTCCATTGAATTGAAATCCCTTTAGTCTGACTAACTTGGCCACTTTTAACATGTTTCTTACAAAAAAGAGCTGCTATGGAGGAATTCGTATAGAAAAACATTAAAAGCTGGAATATACGAGTATGTATGCAGTCAAGGGTGTGATGAACATTGTGGAAATTTACCAATCGACCTTACAATATCGTGTTATAGGATATTTGTGTCGGGAAATTCCAAGGTCGTTTTAATACAACTTTATGGAGTATGAAAGAATCTAACTTACTTATTTACTAAGACGGCGCTATAGTCCGGAGTGGGCCTGGACCTCATCTAATAACCCTTTCCACAGCTCGGTCTTTGGACAATCGTCTGCAGTTGCACAACCCAAGATGGTTGAGATCCGCTTTCATTTGTGCGTGCCATTTAAGGCGATGTCTTTCTCTTTAAGATTATAGCTCAAAGTAGGAATAGGAGAGAGAGGATCTTTGGACCGAAGCGTTTACGACCGTTTGTTTTACATGTATCATCCTAGTTATGTACTTTTCTGACAAGGTAGGTGGAATGATTGTAGAAGAAAGGCTCACTTTGGATTTCTGCTATCACAATTTTTTTGTACGCAAAAATCAATGGTTTGTCAACTGTAGTTCACCGGTAGTGTCAATTTCGCCTTAATTATATAACGCTTAATTTTACATAGTTCTAGCAGCCTCAGGAAAAAGAAAGTATAGTCGATCGTAAGCCGACATTTTATTAACCTTTTTGGCATGTCACTAATAATTTTGAAAATTCTAGAAGAGCTTCTTAGTGACGAGAGATTGCTCTAAAGCAGTGTTCTCCTCCTAATTTTATTATGCATTGTGTCAAAAGGCTCAAGACTTTCTAAATTTCTTGGTTCTAGCCCAATGATGTTATAACACCGTACTTACTGATTCAAATTTAGATTTATACTTGTTCCATGGTGCATTGAATCGAAGGCGTGTTTCAAGATTGATGGACTTACAACTACAACGGATATTCAGTTCATCACTAATTCAGTTAATCAAATTGAAATCGCCCTCTTAATAAGAAGAACAAGAACGACGATGAGGAAGTATATAAGAGTAGCCTTCATACACCATTTTTCTGGACGAGAAACATTGAGTAAGAAACTGCAAAAGTGCAGCTAGATATAATCGTATTCTTCATATCAGATCCTGGGCTTATTTCTAAAGAAGTTAATTAAAACATAAAATGCTGGATATAATTGATGTATGGTTTATTTGCTAATAACGTGAGTGGTGTGAATCATGCTTTTAGCTGAATGTTGGTTTTGAAGCTATTTTCGCATATCTCGTGAAACATAAGACCCAAAAAAAATCAATCCATGGTGCAATCGCCAATAGACATTAATTACTCACTGTGAACATCATCATTGATTAGCTTATGACTCTCACCATCTTAGCTTGTGCAGTTTTGCAACTAAGGTTTAGTTGCTGCAGACATAAGCTATGAAACGAACGGAGAATTCGTCCATACATCTTAGGTAGGTAGGGTAGGTAAAATTGGTTGTTGGAAATACCAGCACACCTAGGCCTATTGGCCCATTGTGATAGCACATGGATCTATGATCCTCTTGCTCATGGCACCAATTGGCGCATATAATAAAGCGTAGGAGTCTAATAACGTCCATATTCTTTTGATTGTTTCAGTCATTGTAGAAGAAAGCTCCTAAGCAAAGTTTTCTTCTCTGGGACAGAGCAAGACATGTAGAGAGAGAAGTTGGAGGATTGTCTCCTCTTCCTACTCTTGCTATTCAGCCTCTACAGAAATCGTTTGTATCCAGCTGACACCTATGATGGCGCTCAAATATTTCTTGTTTAGAAGGATCAAACTCTTGGAGCTCTTCAGATTCACCTTTGGCCAGATCTTTTTGGTCGCTAGACATGTTGAATCAAGAGTCCACCTAACGTCTATTTTTTCATTGGCATACCACTTTAATATTGATTTGCATGTAGCGATTCGTATACCTATGCTAACCTTTCCCGATAAAATGGGTAGAGTGGTTCCAATTTTGGCGAGTTCATCGGCCCTATAATTCCTGGAATGTCTCTGTGGCATTCAAGGGCGGTTTCAGAATTTAATGAGACTGCGTCCAGGGACTTGATAGCGGCCTGATTACCCTCAAAGTTACGGATATCCGTTGATGCGGATATCTTTTGCTTATATCTTTTGTTTTTCTTCAGCCAGGACAGAGCTTCTTTACACGCTACAGTGATTTGGAAAACAAAAGGAGAGGCTTAGATTTAGCTGATCTGAGAAAACTCAGCCGCCAACCCCGCTATCAGTTTTCGATTCATCTATTTAAAAGTGGATTGACTTGTCCTCCATGAAAGCATCTCCTGCCAGAAGGATCTAGAGGGGAAGCTTATATAAAAAATTGTGTCAAACCAAAGTTCAGGTATGGTGTAATTGATGTTCTCTGTGAGGATTCCTAATATAATAAGAATGTTAACGTGGCCAAATAAATTATTAGTCCAATTTGTAGTCGCTTCAGGGCAAATAGCTGCGGACGCAGCTATGGATGATCTTGTGGAATGGCTTACATTTGGTGTAGAAATTGGCAGTACGAAAATTAAAGTTATCATGCACGCAGATGACATAGTCATACTTGCAGAATCACCTTGTTCTCTTCAGATGATGATAAACAAAGATTTCGAGCACTGCACACTGTGGGGTTTGGAGGTTAACGTCGAAAAATCGAAAGTTATGATATTTCAAAAAGGGTCTGGCAGAATAATAAAGAGGCGAAAAATTAAAATATGGTGAACACGAGTTGGAAGTAGTAAAAAAATATACTTACCTAGGAATGGAACTGACGTTCAACATTAAGATGGAAAAACATCTAAAAACTAAAGTGGATAAGGCGAAAAAAGCAATCTGTTCGAATTGGAATAGGATTTTCAGCAAGAATTAATAGCTGTTAGCTCAAAATTTAGCGCATTTAATGTGACGGCGCGATCTATCCTTTTGTATGGTGCACAGGTTTGGGGTGGTCAGAGGTACGAAATCATCGAATATCTACTTCGTTTCTCTTTGCGTAAAATCTTCTACTTGCCCATTAGTACACTGGAATATATGTATCATTTGGAATTAGGTCTTCCAACAATGTCTATTTCATCTATAAAACTAAATGCAGATTATCTATCAAGGCTACTAAAAATGAGCGATTTCAGACTACCAAAGTTGGTTCTGCGATACGCAGCGGACTGTGGTGTGACGATAAACTTCGCCGAAAGTAATGATGATGGATGCAAAAAGGCTTTTTATGAGGTCATCAGGTCATCACAGATGAAAAAAGCAGGTACTCCTTTATTGAAAAAGCGCGGGAGTCAACAGAGAGGCAATTATATTCGAAGAATAATTTTAACTTAAATCAAAACAATGACTATTCCAGCAGCTATTCCAGTTTTGTGATTGGAACAATTTTCAAAATTAGAGGATTAGGAGATGATTGAACTAAACTATGTACCACATCGAAACTAAAGGACTAGCAATTGCACTCTTTGCAACTTACACGAGAGGGAAGACGTACTGCATTTCATTGGCGTGTGTCCGGTACTGAAAGAGTTGAGACGTTTCCACTTTGGGACGAACATTCTTAATATTGATGAGATCAAATATTATCTTAATGGTTCAAACTGGATACAATTTTTTAAGTATTAAATCGAAGCCAATGGTTACAGAACGAGAATAATAAACGAAAATTTTTAACAAACAAAATTGTTAATATTCATAATTTGTTTTGAACTAAACTACTATACAATTCTTTACACTATAAAAATACATTTCTGTTTTAGCTAAACTAAAAGCCCAGAAAAATATTAAAGTCTCCTTCAAACCTATATTTGTTTTAACAAAACTTAGTTATTTACTTTCACTTAACCAAAAGCACATGATTACAAAAAAAAAAAAAAAAACGGAATAACTACAATGTGGCGCTCCCATTATTCCGATTTGAGTTCTGTTTTTTTTTTTTTTTTTTTGCTAATTTGGTACATTTGTTGTTGACATTCCCTTTAAACCTTAGCGTCATAGCTTGACATTTGCAAAAGATACATCGCCAAGAGTACATCTATTTCCGTGTGTGTTGGCGACTTTTA
Source organism: Volucella inanis (assembly GCA_907269105.1). NCBI lineage: Eukaryota > Metazoa > Arthropoda > Insecta > Diptera > Syrphidae > Volucella > Volucella inanis. The sequence goes on along the minus strand of OU026157.1, from coordinate 71,654,174 downwards.
ACAATTTTAGAAATGGATTTAAATTTGCAACAACGAACTTGTATTAAAATTTGTGTAAAAAACGGATTTAATGGTGCGCGAACGTTAGAAATGTTGGAAAAGTATTTTGTCAACGATTTTCTAAAGAAAACGGTCGTTTACCAGTGGCACGAGCAGTTCAAAAGTGGTCGTGAGTCAATCGAAGATGATGAACGCAGTGGCAGACCATCCACATCGAAAACCGACGAAAACATTGATGAAGTAAAAGAAATGTTGGTCAATAACAGCAAATTAACCATCAGAAAGATAGCGGAGATACTTGAACATTGCCTATGGATCCATGCAAGGCATTTTGGTTAATGATTTGGGTTTCCATCGTGTAGCAGAAAAGTTTGTGCCAAAAGACCTCAATTTCATGCAAAAAAGAGACCGGCGACCATGTTGACGTCGCAAAAGAGATGATTTGCGAGGCTGAATCCGATCCCACATTCATCAAAATGATCATTACTGGAAACGAGACGTGGGTTTATGAGTACGACACGCAATCCAGACATTAGGCAAGTGAATGGCGTTCACCAAGTGAGCCGACACAAAAAAAAAAAAACACGTCGTTTTCAGTCAATAAAGAAGGCAATGCTCACGGTTTTCATGGATTACAATGGTGTAGTGCATCATGAATGAGACGTTTGCGTTAAGCAATTCGCCGAAAGAGACCAGAATTGTGGGCAAAAAAACATGATAACGCACTGTCGCACAATGCCACCATTATTATTTTATATTATATTTTATATATATATATATTTTATATTTTATATTATATATTTTATATTATATTATTCGCAACTTTTTGACGAAAATTGCATCAAATACCATCCAACAGCCACCGTATTCACCTGATTTGGCTCACTGTGACTTCTTTCTGTTCAATCGAGCTAAAAATCCACTACGGGGAACGCGTTTCAGCAGCCGAGAGGAAGTAATGGAAAAATCGCAGGAAGCACTGATGGACATACCGAAAACCGAATATAAAAAATTGATCGAGGAGTGGATCAAGCGCTGACATAAATGTGTTGCACTCGATGGGGATTACTTTAAAGGGGACAATATAGATTTAGATGAATAAACTTGTATTTTTAATTTTCTGAATAAATTCCGAAATTTTTTTTGATCAAGATAGTATTTTAGAACAATCTCTAACTAGTTTGGAGTTAATTATCCTGCTATTAATCATAAGACTGATTAACTCCCCAAGTGAGTCATCTACCTGCAGATGTGACAGCGCAGTCGTGATTGCAGATGTGTTGACGTTGTTAAAGGCGCCATCTATGTCCAGCAAAGCAACTATTAAGTACTGTTTATATTGTATTGATCGTTCGATGTGACTTGTCAGTGAATGCAGAGCCGTTTCCACCGACTTTTCTTTGCAGTAGATATTTCGAGCCGTTGACAAAAGTCTTGGATTAATTTTAGCTTGTATGTTTGAAAGATAATAGACTTACTATATAGATCTGATGTCCTTTGAGACAATATGAGTGTATTTTTAGGCTTTGGGAATGAAAGCTTCATTGACTTCTGGATCAGTTGTACACAGCTCCGCAGGTATTATACCGTCCGGACCAGCCGACTTCTATGGTTTGAAGCTATGCAGTGTACAAAGCAGTTTGTCACTTGAAACCAGACCATGAATTTTGGCCTACTGGCCTCAAACGGGGAACTAGCTGAAAAGTAAGTGACCAGTAACAGGTTGAGTGATTCATCACTTGAAGTTGTCCAAGAACCATCCGTTTTTTTTTTTTCAAACAACTAGGCATCGTAGGATTTGTAGAGAGGGTTTTTCTTAGCTGTCTCAGAGGTTTCTGTGGTTTTGTCACTGAATGATCTCCAGGATTGTCGCTCTGCTTTCCTCAGTTCTTTTTTTATATATTTTGGGGGATTATTTGTATGATTCCAAGTTAGTCAATTTTCCACCAGTCCGTCTCTTTTCGCCACTAGGCTGAATAAGAAGGCAGGAAGCCTTCAGGCACCCATAGCCTGATTGAAAGCTAGGGTGAATTCCTTGACTTTCATGTCAACATCGCTAGTGTCACGCGGGGGATTTCAGAATTCAGAGGATAGTGTTTTTGACATTATTCTTTTGTAGTTTTTTCGTTTCTTGTTTTCTAATTTTGCAAACGATGACGTTAGTACTCATAATATAATCAAAAAGTGACTTACGTCTATCGTTGATGTCGGAACTGCCCCAGTACTACCCTCCTAGGTTATCACCAGGGAGAGGACCCACATGATCGTGGCAAAGATATGCCGATGCCAGCCAGTAGGAGCCTTTGGCAGTCTCTAGTCTGGCAACGGTTAAGTGGGCTTCGCTGTGGTTTGGAAGTAAAAATGAACTAAGGCTACGTTTCACTAATATACAAGTTCTAATCTTATCTTTGTCTCTTGTATAGAGGGGAGCGTATACAGGTGTCTTAACTGCACGAACCACGCTTTCTACGATCCATGTTTCCTGGAGTTGGATGATGTGTTACGCATTTTTGGAAACACGTGAACTCATCTTAACGATGTGTCAAAGATTTACCAGATTTTTTATATTCTCTATCAGTTTTTCAACAAATACCACCCTTTTCTTTGGAATAACATACGCAGGACAGCGAAAAAAAAGTACATGTAGCGAAGCTGCGAAAAATTCCTACAAACCTGCTATTTCCTCTCTGAGTTGACGTCGCTGTTTGCATATTTTGTGAAATCGTCTTACCAAGAAGAAGCTAACCTAACTATGATTCCTGTGTAATTGGCGATCTCTCATCGTCACCACTGATAATGGATCCTAAAATAAATTCAGAGTAAACATCGGTTCCCAAGAGAATATCAATAGTCCCTGTCAGTCAGGGACTTGAAAACATAGGCTGGGGAATTTGTCTCAAAAGGTGTTACCAGTGACCCAAAGGTAAGACTTTTTTCCCAATCCAGATACCTTAATGGGAGTTCGCCGTTGATAAAGCTCTAGAAATTGTACAAATTAAAAAAAAAAAAACTGAAAAATTATTTCAGATCCAGGATCGGATAATATCCTAAGATGAAGATAGTTTCCACATGAAGATCTGACTCGAACCACTGCTCTTGTCAAAATAATACTTGGTCGATGAACTTCTTTGGTTTGGTTGGTATTTGTTTTTGTATGAAATGTTTATGTACCTGTAGTTGTATTTGTATAATTAGTTGTAGGCTTGCAGCTGAATCATCAGATGATGCATCAGAAAATGGTGTTTCTGCTTGCAGTGATAGCAGCGTACACTGCTTTGACATTGGTTTGTCTTGTGGCTGTACGCCAAACAATTCCGACAAACCCTGATTCTGTCCACTGCCTTAGATCGTTCGCAGATCTCCAAGCCAATGAACTTTTCATAAATCCGAAAAGATTGTTGACCTTTATGAAAAACCGCTGCCCTTTAGGCCACTCGTTCCAGCTACTGCTTCCAAGGTACGAAAATGCGTTTCCAGGAACTCTGTAAATTGTGTTAGTGTGGGCAACTCCTTCGAACTACATAACTTTTCTTCTCACAAACGCTGAGTAAAACCAGGTAATTTTTGTGCCAATATATAAATTAATATGTCATCCCAAGAACTAACTGGCAATCCTAAATTTTCCATGGCATACTTACATTCCTATTACATGTCAAAAAGAGACTTTATGCTACTTGCAGTCTCCTTTGTCAACTGCTGTTGGTAAAAAAAGTTGGCGTTTACCAACACTTGCTTGTGGTCGTATCTGGCGACAAGCAGTTTCCATGCTTTGTCAAAATTTCCAAAATATGTTAGAAACCTAAATGCTGCAACAAACGAACAGCTTAACCTGTAAGAGAAGATCTTAGATAGTGAAGTTTTTGAATTTCACCCAGCCTTTTATTTGTGGTAACTAAAAGCAAAAATACATTATGTAAAGCCCGCCATTTTGTTTACGAGCCCTCGACTTGTGAAATTTGAAGTTAGGGTAACGAAATCTCATTACAACAGCCACCTGCGGAATCACTTTCCACAATGTTTTCCTTAGATGCTGACATAACATTGTCGATAGCATCGACCAATTTACCCCGGTAAGTGAAATATGTTTCTTGTAACAAATTGAAAATTTCATTAAAATTTTAATCTTCCAGAACTTCCTCAATAAATTTTCGTCGAATCTTTGCTCAAATGCGTTCTTGAAGTTCACTTCGAGAACAAGAAGACGACCTGACAGATAGCTTGCTGTACGACGTGATGCTTCCGGCTTTTTGACGTTAGAGTGGTCTCGAAGAATCTGCTCCAGAACACCTTTCTGATCTGCACCCGATGACAATTTAGATATTTTAAATTTTTATTTTTTTTTTCTGTAAATTAATTAATGAATGTGTGTGTGTATCAAGTGTCTATTAGCTTTATTAGTTTTCTTTTATGATATCAACTACTACTACTATCTATCAGCTTTGCCCAACTGGTGAAAGTTGAGGTTAAAGTTAAAATGATGGATTTTAACACGGTGTGGGAAATGTGATTTATGTACAACCACCGAAAAACTCTTTAAAGGGAGTAAGAAAAGGGGTAAGACACCGACTGCGAGGGAATAAAACAGATCATATAAGGAGTCACCGCGGTTTTTTCGGTGTATTTTAAAAAAAAAATTTTCTTTGTTTAAATCAATTTCAATCAAATAAGTATTGGCCATATCATCTATGACCTTTTGCCATCGGTGTAGAACTAGAACAAGTGATTTTCAGCGGCTCTTCGGTTGGCCAATTTTTTACCATCAGAAGAGTTTTGCAAACACCGAAACAAAAGGTAATCAGAGGATGCAAGGCCCGGGCCATACGGTGGATGCATCCAGACTTCCCAACCAAGCTCCGTCAATTTGTTCTGGGTCATCAAAGATGTGTGTGGCCTAGCATTGTCATGATGGAAGATAACTCCCTTTCTGTTGGCCAATTCTGGTCGTTGACAGCTTCATTCAAACGGTAGAGTTGTGCACAGTAGAGGATCGAATTGACCGTTTCACCACGTTTTAGCAGCTCATAATAGACAATTCCCTTCCAATCCCGTCAAATACTCAACATATCCTTCTTCGCCGTCAATCCAGGCTTTGAAGTCGTTTATGGTCGGTGACCGGTCTTTGACCATGATCGCTTGTGTTAGAGATTTTCGTATTTAATCCATTTTTTATTGCTCGTAATGAATCGCTTCAAAAATGGTTCAATTTCGTTATGTTTTTAGCAGCGTTTTAATGATTATTATTCGGTCAATTTAATTTCTTTGCGTAAATTCATGTGGCACCCAAACATCGAGCTTCTTTGAGTAGCCTGCTCGTTTTAGATGATTCCAAACTGTCGTACGGTTGATGTTTAGTTCCTCCACTATTTCCAGATAGCTTCCACGCCGGTCTTGCTCCATCAGTTACAAAATTTCATCGACTTTCTTAGTGACAGGCCGACCAGTGCGAAGTGCATCTTTTACATCGAAATTTCCGGAACAGAATCGAACAAACCACTGATGGGTCCGGCGTTCACTCACAACATTCTCACTGTGAACTACACAAATTTTTCGACATGTTTTTGCAGCGTTTTTAATTTTTTTATAGTAAAAAAGCATCGTATAGCGTATTTCTTCCGATATTTCACTCATATTCAAATCAGAATAACTTTTAACACATAATGAATTACACAGCTGTCTTCACAAAAAAATATAGCCTGACATGTAACCTTTCAAAGACGTGTTCGTTTGACATAATCAGATAAGCGTTTCCAGGTAAGTGGACACCAACACCATCTAGTGAAAAAAAAAAAAACGCGGATACTTTTTATATGACCAATATGTAATATACTCGTATGTAGTTAGTTTTTTTTATTTATATATACAATATATATTCTTTGTGCACTTGCACTTTGCACTTGCACTTTTATTATTTTAAAATGTTTAATGTTTTGTGTAGTACGAGCCGGATCTCGTAAGGACCAAATGTTGTGGTGTGTAGGGCTAAATCCTTGTGCTAGGGTACGATAGGATAAAGTAGGGGTCGAAAAATGCGGTTTAAATAAAACACGTCTTCTCTTCTTGAAGTAACTGCAAAGAGCGTTAATTTGTTGTACCGGAAATAACATCCATTTTTAACCTTAAAGTGTCGTACAATACATTCAGATTACAATCATAAGCTTACGTTACGTTTATTAGTTTACATTTTGGATTTGTTATATTTGTTATATTTAGTTTAGTTTAAGCTTAGTTTAAATAAAATCATTATTTATTCAAATATAAATGATGTATATCCGAACAGTGCCATATCCCGCCATGTATTTACAAAATTGTTCACTTATTTACACATTTTATTATTTTGCTAACATTTTTTTCTCTGGGCACTTCTATAAGACAAGACAGAACAGTATTTGCAATCATATCAGACAAAAATTCGATCGGGGATATTTGACAGTCTTACTAGCTCTTGACTTTTCAAAAATGTTTGATACAGTAAGCCACGAAATATGCGTTGCAATTGGATCTTGCATTGATAGACAAGTTTGGCAGGTATATCCGAATTGAAAATGGCTTTATATATATTTTTTCCCACATCAGTAGGATAAGTTTTAGGTTGGTGGTCGAATCCTTCGCTTCGATTCGTTTCAAAAGATCGTTTTGCATTCGACTTTTGAACTTCGTTTGGTTGCTCCGAATTAGGCAGAAAATTATTGCGGAAACATTTATGTAAAACCATATCATATGCAAACTATCGTTATTGGTAGTCATCTCCAATGACAATGTCAGCTCCGTGTTTACTTCCAAAGTCTTAAATCTTTTACTTTTCTACAGGGCGCGGGCGGGTTGTAGTTTGAAACTCAGGTGTATTAGGTTTTGATATTTTTTCCCAGAGGTGGTTGTCAAACTGGACGGGACAAGCCAGTGCATCCTCAACCAGTGGGTCTTAATACGTCCTAGTTGTTAGCTCGTTACATTTAGCCCAGCCAGCAACCACTCCTACATCAATGTTATGCCTTCATGTTAGAGTTGACGCAGAAGGGATTTTCATATAACTACATACAATTTCTATAAAAAGAATTTTTCAGAGAACTGCCTCGCACGGGATTCGAACCCGCGACCCTGTGCTTGAGGAGTCTATGCATATGCCACTACACCACGGCCACCCCACCACCACGACTTATCGCGAGTAAGTCGAACAGGATGGATATTAGTTACGTATTAAGCGACTTCCGTTTTCGAACTCAATGCTGATTTGAAGCACGCAATTTAATTATGCACAGTTTCATTAGAGAGGTCTTTCAGGGCGAGGCGTTAAATAAAGGTAGTACTTCTTCCTATACAACGCAATTTGTCCCACATATTGTAACTAAAAGTTATCTAGTGCCTTATCTATTACTAACGTATGTTTTTAGTTAGCTTCAATCAATCAAACTTGTAGATGAGTGGAAATAAGCAGCGCTCAATCACCACGTTTCGCTCACCTTCATAATATCTAACTGGTATTACAGAAATAGATTTTCTATAAGCGAAAATCTGTGGTTTTGAGAGCTCCTTTCAGCTTTGTTGATGGCAGTCTTCTTTCAAAATCTAATCAATATTCATTTGCGGTAGGTAAAGGTCATTTACTTTTTCTATTTGTAGAAAGAAATATTTTTACCGATTGCGGCTGGCACTTCGCCCTTTTTTGGAGTTTTATTAATTCGTTTATCAAACTTGGAGATTTCAAGTAAAACGTTTAGGACGCAAAAGATGCCGTTGATGTTAGATTTAGTATATTTAAGAGCTACAGTATCTTGTTTGTAAGAGATTCCAAGATACTGCTCTTAGTGATTGGTTCTGCGTTTTTTTTTTTAGTTTTACAACGTAGCCTTGTGGCGATATTGCTTTGTGGAAAATCAAAAACAAAGGGCTTATATCCCTCTCGGAACACTAAACTTTTCCAAAAGCCCTGCGGCAGTTTGAATATTGGTTTTTCTAATAGGGCTTACATTTTCAATCTATAAAGGTTTTTAACCTTTTCGACGGGTTATGAAACCTTAATTGAAACCTAGATTGTTAACTGTTCTCAACTTCTTCTGAAAGACAAAAATAGCGATTGCTGCGATTCGCGTTTGGAATCAACTTGTTTATTTGAATCCCAACACGGAAATATCTTCTTCCGTTGCCGTAGGTGCCCCTAACCGAAGTTGAGGCAGTTATAATGCACGTTCGCGTCCTGAAAAATTCTTCTCTTAAACCTACCTAACATATTCATCGACAATTTCATTCCAGTGATCCCATTTTGACCTAAAACCCAAACAAGACTCAATGAATTCAGCCTTTCGTCTCCATTTAGTGATGTCTTGTAAAGATTACATGAGTTCTAAGACATACTTTAGAATCTCGCAGTGCGCAAACAATTCAGGAACCATCTCAACTTATGAGCAGTAACAACCAAGAGATCTGAGCGAACAACGGTCTTATGAAGACGATTATATTTAAAAGATAAAGAAACCACTGTATTTTGTCATTTACTGACTCCTGGTAATCTGAACTTTAAGCCCAGTACCACGTGAAAAGAGAGAAAGTACAGCGTAGTGTAAAATGCGATAAGCGCAAATACATCAATGAGCTAGCTGCACAAATCGAAGAGACAGTAGACCGGTGCGACAGTAGAAATGTTTATACTATTACCAATGAGCTGCACCAAACAGCATACTATTAAAATTGTGGACGGTTCCCTACTAATCGCGAGGATAAGGACCAGTTCAAAAAATGGAGAGAGCACTTCGCGGTGATACTTAACCATAGAGACAACAGCGTGAACCAAAATGAACCATGTGAAGTAGCTAACACCCGAATTTACATTGGCCTTCCTAGCAATACTGAAACCTATCATAGCTAATGCTTTAGAAAATAAACGTCCTTCGGAGTAGTGAAAACAGGAGACGCTGAAAAGGGCAATCTGATGAATTGCGTAAATTAGAGAGAGATATGCGTTCTGCGGGCAGTGGCCAAAATAATATCGAAGATAATTCTGGACAGGATCCAAGTACATTTACTCTCAACTTTCTATATCGAGGAAGCAGGTTTTCGCTCTGGAACTTTCTGCACCGGTCATAAAAACACCTTGCGTATCATCGTATAGCAATGTTTCAAGTATGGGTCTCCGTTCTATTTGCTTTTTATGGATTTCAAGATGGTTTTTGATAGTGTGAACTGGGATTTCAAACGGAAAGCCTAGACCTAGGCTAGGAGGGGTATTCCTTCTAATATCGTTGCTATTATAAAGGGTGGTTTCGAATGTGCAAAAAGACGTTTTCAACACAATGGTATGTTATCAGAAGCCTTTGAAGTCCAAAGCGTAGTTCGGCAGGGTTGTGTTTTATTGAATTCAGTGCAGCGGAAAGCAGAGGGGTTCAATGAACAATGACATCTTACCTGACACCGCTTGATATCACTGATGATATCTGCTTGCTTGCGTAGAGGGTTTTGGATCAACACCTGATGAGTCAGAATTTGGAAGTTGAAGTCAGCAGTGTGGGGCTTTAAAAAAATGCAGCTAAAAGCAAAGTTCTTGGACTTTTAAGCTCTTTCTCCCAAAGTAAAAGTGCAAGGCTTTCCTTATTTGGGAAGCATTATCTCCACTTTCGGAGGCACGGAACTCGATGTTAGTAGCAATATCGGTAAGACAAAAGCTGCTTTCAAAATGTTGTTTGAGGTATGGAAAGTAATGTTTACAGTAATACAACCAAGCTGCGACTGCCTTGCTCTAATTTCGGTTCATTATTGCTGTATGAGTATAGTACTTGCAAGTACTTTTGGCCCAACCGACATCACACACAACGCAAAAAGTCAAAACCCCAGTCCGTGTTTTACCAAAGACCACTTTTCTCGACCGGAAAATATATCATTCTTGTGTGCATACAGCCGAGATTATTGTACTCTCTTGGGGTATAGAAAAAGTACCAATGATGTATTTTCGTGAAAGCTTGTTCCATCGCACAACCGACAAATTATTTTATTATAACGATGTAGATACAGAGGACTTTTCTCGACGAAAACATCAAGCCGAATGCTCCTTTACACTACCAGATGGCCAAAAGTGCTATGGAGGTTTTCAATATGACATGTTTCTTTCTTGTAAACAGAAAAACCTAATTTTGAAATGAATGACTGAAAACTCATTTTTATTGGGCCAATCACGGATTACGTGTAGGGGGCTTAGAACAGACAATCACTCGGCATGATCCAACATAATAATACAAATAATACATCTGCATATTATGCATGAGTAAAGATGTTATAACTATTGAGAGCGTTCACCAGTAATTCGACCAACATGCACCATAGTAGTGGGGATAAGACGAAGCCTTGTGGGGAAGTCCTGCTTAGTCCGGCAGGTTCTAAATACACCAGCCAGTGATTTGTCTACACTGTGTTGTCTGGCCGAGTTACATAAGCCTTGAAAGTTGGGTTGCCAAAAGCATCTTCACTGTTAATGAAAATGTCCAGCTCGAATTTCTTCTTTTAGGCCTTAAGTTATGCCACCAAAAGCGCAGTTGCCATTGTTTTACTTGTTTTCGCCCACTTGTAACATCCACCATTAATTAAGTAATCCAGGAATGTAAAGATCTCATTCCTAGCTTGGAGCTTCAAATTGAAAGTATAATTCTGATCAGTTTCTGATTGTCACACATGTTGAATATTTCGGATGGCTATGCCCCATATGTAAAACAAATAGGAAAAATAAAAATTAAATTAATTTATTATACAGTAGTAAGGATCACTATCGCAGGTAAACTATTATCTGCAAAATACTAAAATTCATCCTTCTAATACGTACACGCAAACCCTAAATAAAATTAAAAAAAATTTACTAAGTGACTTGGTTATACGAAGCAGTTGCCTAGAGTCCAGGTTCATTACGTACATTGGATGAAATGCCGGCATTAAACAGTAAGGAAAAACAGAGTTCCGTCACGCACTTATCCCATTAATTTCCTTTTTACTTTCCGACTTTAGAAAACAAAAATGAAATTTAGGTTTTCCTTATCACATCCTTAGTAAGGCCGCTTGTCAAAGCTGTCCACACTAAGCTTTTCCATCTAATTGGACTGACAAACCAAACATTGTTTCACCCTTAAAGCCCGTTTGCATTTTCCCGTGTATGCCCTGTACACACACATTTTTCACTTTGGACATATTAATGCTTCTCTCTCTCTCTCAATTTCTCTGTTTGTAATTCTTTCGAAAGAGTATCAAAAGACCAAGTGAATATGTTCACAATTTAAAACAACCGCCCATAGTGTTCTCTATAAAAGTCGTATTCTTAAGGATAAATTCCCATCGATCACTGAAAGATGTCCCTTACAGCAATTCCAAGTATTATATGTATATTTCTATATAACTCGGATATAACAATGGTTACGACAACACAAAAGAGACGGAGAATGAACGGATATTTTCTACCCATCGCCGACATCGCCATCAACATTGTCCTTGATCACATTTACAAGCATGGAAAGGCCCAGCGGTACAGCAATTTCTGAAACATCATCTGTTTTACTGCTTTAGGTGAGATGATGTGCAAGGAGTGTGCACCAGAAATACGAGAAGTGCACTTGTTCAATTTATCATATGGCATTATAATGCTCCTGTAGATATGGATACTATGGTTCCCATCTAAAAGGACATCATTGAAAGGATTTCGCTAAAGTCTTTGAACAATTGCGACACTAAATGAAGAAATGGTCTGTAGAAATACGACCACGATTGTGCTCCATTCGGATACAAAAGACCATATCTATGGGTGTAATCGACAAATGTACGCACATTATTCGTCTAGTACATGGCGATTGTGTAAATAATCCTGAATTATCTTTGGATCATTTAGTCCCTTGCATCCTTAGGCATTTTGCAACATTTATCTTTAAATCTAAGTACGTTATAAAGTTGAAAAAAAGGACAATTACCTTTACAGATATACAAGTTTGATTAAAAGTATATTCCTATGCTGAAGAAGGTTTTCTTCTTGAAATTTATGGGCACACGTCTCCACAGCCTAGTTGAAATTCTATTAAAGAGGAAATTATTGGTGATATAAAAGGGTTCAGTCTAATTAGGTAAGTCCTGAGGTGGTCTTTCTTCCTATTTCAGCAGCAACAACAAAAACAAGGACGTCCTTCAAAAAGGATATTAAATTTAATTTGAAATTATATTCTTTCGATTTCCACATTTTAGTAAGTTGGACATATCCGGAACGACGTGCGAGTATTTACCATATATGCAAATGAGTTTCCGAGTTTCCCTGTTTCCGGGTGCCTTAATATGACAAAAAAAAAAAAAAAAAAAAAACAGAGCAAGGAAATTTAAAAATTCAATGAGTTCTGCAGAGTGCTTTTTATTAAGGGCGGGGTTGTGGCTCCTTTTTTTTTTTGTTATATTTGTTGTTGGCGTGTGTGCCGACCTTTCTTAGCAATAATTTTATGCGTTATTCACCTGTCAACAAAGCATTTCATCCTTTCTTCCTTTTTATGACATCTCTTTATAGTAGTAACTTCGGATAAGGTTGTATTCGACCAGCAGAATTACATAGAGCTTTTCGTGTTACACTTGGCCAAGTCGCTTAGTCGTCTCGTGAGCTCCTTCTCTCTACAACCCTAGAAGAAGTTAACCCTGATAAATAAAAAAAAAAAAGTGTAAGAGCTACTGTATTCGGGTACCATGCTTCTGGCAGAAGTCACTCGTTTATCGTTCGTACAATGTTAAATATTAAAATGTCCTGATCCCCGAAAATTATCGATTGACAAATTGACTTATTTTTATGTCGGTAAGAGAGAAGAAATACTGGGGTATGGTTGGTTTATACGGTAGTGACTCTAGCTTTGTGGCTGTGTTGGAGTAGGGGTTGGGTTGTTAACCCTTTAAATGCTAAGGATCGTGGGAACTTCACACCTTAGTTAGCTATTAAAATTTATGGTATTCAATTTGAGGGAATTTAATATTTGTTTCGGTGTTTGGCCTGAACTCCTGAACGAGTTCGTGCTAATGTGATTTGTTGTGAAAGGACAAAAGTGTTTTTTGAAAGGATAAAGTTAAATTCTGAAATTTTGGGGTTTCGGTAGCTGTATTAAAGAGATAACATAAATTTGCGACTTTTCAGAAAAGTTGTTAGGTTGAAAAGGATACATTTTTTTTTTTTTTTGTCGGAGAACAATTTTTGTGGAGTTGTGTGAACATTGAAATAATTTTTTTAAGGTATTTACAGTTGTAGGTGGTTATCTTTTGAAATAAGGAGATAAATATTCCAATTTTATGGGATTTTGACCTACTTTATATATATAAAAATAATGGAATCCGACTAGATTCATTAGACGTGGAAACAGAGTTTTCTTCGTGCATTACAAAGGCAAAGCCAATACTACAGTTATAAGCAGCTTCTTTTTAGTTTTTCGCAGAGAGATGAGTCGTCGCTTCAGTGAGTCTGAAAGGCTGAGAACATAAGTTTTGGGTGCATCCCTTATCCCACTCCTAATTCGGTGCCTATTTCGGACTTCAGAGAGACAACTTACAAGTTGTCAGATGAGGATGACTATCAGTCGATAACTAGGCAATCGGTAATTAAGGTTCATTTTTTAATAATATTTCGTGCATACGTGTATTATGAAGGTCATCCTATCGGTGCAATTTTGCACCACCACAGCATAGCCGGCAATAACGCTCTTCTAAGTCGTCAATTGTAGCTGGTTTATCAGCATACACTAGTAATTGGATATACCTCCAAAAAGTAGTCCAAAGGAGTCAAATCACATGAGCTAGGCGGGCAATTGACGGGTCCATTTCTTGAGATGATTCGCTCAACAAATGTTTGTCCCAACGAAGAGATGGTTTGACCTGCTGTATGGCATGTTGGGCGGTAATGCTGAAACCATTTTTCTCTAAGAATCAAAATAATCGCGAATCATTTGCATGTAGCATTCGCTATTCACGATAATATTGCTTGCATCTTTATACAAGGTGGTGTAAAATTAATCATCCAATTTTGTTTTTAAATTTCTGTTAAGTGGCAAAGATGCCAAGTTGTTGCCAAGTGACAACCACCAGTATTGATACACCATTGTGCCCGATTTGTCGAGATTTTCCGACAGATTTTTTTCCGCAAGATTTCCGGTGAAAACTGTTCGCATTCCAGCTCTCCTTAAGGGCTGCAATTGCCTGAGGTTTGTTGGCATAGGCCCGCGATTTCAAGTAGCCCCAAAGATAGAAGTCTGGGGTGGTTGAATGGAGCGATCTTGGTGGCCATTGTAAATCGCCAAAACAGGAGATTACGCGACTGGAAAACGCTTCTTTCATAATATCCATTGTGGCTCATGCTGTGTGTTGAAACCACATGTTTACCAGGGCCCGCTTATCCAATTTCGGCAGAAAGAAGTCGTTTAAAATGGCCATGTAGCGTTCTCAGTAACAGTAACAGTGACCGTATTGCGTATTGCGTCCTCAAAAAAATACGGTCCAATCATTGCTCCCGCTTGAACCCCGCACCACACAGTGGCTTTGAGTGGATGAACCTGAAACGAAGATTTTGGTTATTGACGTAACAGCTTTGTCGTCGTCTTCGTTGTAGAGAGTAAGGAGAGAGAGACTGACGATCAGAAGTCATTAACTGATGCACTGATGATACGAGAACATGTGTAAGTCTTTCACTTAAACACGCTGTAGGGTCCACCTTTTGATGCCCAATTGCGTGGCCCGTTGTTGATGTTTTTCGTTTTCACCGACATCGGCAGCCACACCCTCGGTATTCCCGGCCGAATGACCAGTCCGGTGGCGGCCACACCCTGCGTGGTCTCCTGTGGTTCCACTCTATTCGAGTCGAGTAGCTAAGCGCCGGAATGTTTGCCCAGTTGGTGTGACACGATTGGGACATCAACATCGAAATTCACGCTGGACTTGTTTGGTGAGCACTTAATTTGACGTTCTGCTACGGTAAATTGGCCACCTAGATCGTGGGATATCACACCATTGGACAATTTTCCCTGGAGATATGTAAAGTCCCAGGTCCCAGCCAACTACGTTTGAAGCTTTGGAAGCCAAAATTACTCGTTTTACCTGAAGATACCAGTCGCTATGCTCAAACGAGTCGCCCAAAATTGGACCTTTCGAATGGACCACCTCAGATGTAGTTGTGGCCAAAATTTACATAATATCATTTTCAAAAAGTAAGTACAATGAATTGTTCTTTTAATCGATAATAAAAATTTTAAGTTTATTTTCAAATTTATGTCTTTTATTTTACATTATAAATCAAGCATCACGATGAATTACCCTTTATTTGTATACTGCAGCTGTCTAGTTCACAAATGTCAAATATGATTGACGTAGGACGTCATTTATAAAAACTATACCATCTTTTGAAAGGGTGATTGATTTTGCGCCACATTATGTTAGGTCAATTATGCCTCCGGCATTCAAACTCCACCAAACAGTGACTATTTCGTGATAAAATGGGGTCTCGAGTGTCTGGTGAGGATTGTTCTCACTCTTAAAATTGAAATTTAGTTTGCTAACATACCCATTAAGCCAGAAATAAGCCTCATCGCTGAAGTTGATTGGACGGTAAAAATTCAATTCAGCTTCCAGTTGAGTTTCAGCCCAATCTTGTACGGTTCAAAAGATGGTCCGTTGGCTTCAATTGCTAACCAGTTAGATCTTTTACGGGTATAGGAAAAGATAATTCGTCTAAATATTCCACGTGGTGGTAGGGCAGAGTGCGAGTTGCTGAGAACGTTGTCGGACCGATAAATTTGATAGGCACAGTATGAGCTCGTGTTAGATGAATATTATCTATAAAAGGATACGTAGACATGAATCGATCCATAGTGTTGCGTATAAGCTGCTCAGATGGGCGAAGTCCTCTCTAAATTTGACGCACAGAATACGAATTTTGAAAAAAAAAAGTGCACAATTCCTAAACGTTCTTACGGTATAAATGTTGGCATGCTAATTTGACGAAGTATACTGAACATAAATGGTAGAGACAAGTGCCCAATCTGACAGCTGGTTTGACAGGAAACACAAACTGCAGTTAAATACCTGTAAAAAAAAACACCCCCTTACTAGCGGTCGCCGATGAAATGGACATACGTAATTGGTAGAGATAAACGGTCTGTTACCGCTGTGTTCGCTAGTATTGAAATAGAAGCTGCCAAAATGAGTTTAGAGCGGAAAATGAGGGCAAAACCATGTATATGCTATCAACAGAGTCGACCAATTTGTCAGAATGTCACAATCATCAACTTAGCTCTGCATCAATTCTGCCACCAATAATACCTCAGTAAAAATAAACCTAAGAATAACTCTTGCCAATCGCTGTTTCCTTGGAAAATTTAATAGTAAGCCCCTAGATGCTTCAACGATGAACTATAAGAGCTTTATGGCGACATCCATGTAGTCAAAAAACTGAGTGTCAGTCACCTGAGGTGGCTAGGATATATAAAGCGAATGAAAAAAACCCCGAGAGACACGCAGTGTAATAGGACTGCATCTAGGGTGGCGCACGCATTAAGAAGAGGTCTTGGCCGACTTGTAGTGCGTAACTGAAAAGAGTTAGTCAGGCTCAAGAAAACCCATTATCATCAGGCATGTCTGATAGATAGCGACTGGTATCTCGCGGATAACACGAGTAATGTTGATTTTCAAAGCGTCAATCGTAGCTGGCTTATTCTTGAAGACCTGAGACTTTACATATCACCAGCGAAAATAGTCTAAAGGTGTAATATCGCACGATCTAGGCGGTCAATTAAGCGTAGCAAAACGTGAAATTAAGTGGTTACCAAAATGATTTCTCAACAAGTCCATTGTTTCACGCGCTATATGGCTCGTAGCGCAGTCTTGTTGAAACCAGAGCTCACCGAGACCATGTACTTGAATTTCGGGTTACTCATCAGCCCAAATACGGCAATTTTGTTTATTAACGTATCTATTGAGGCAGAAATGGGATTCATCACTGAACAAAATTTCACGATAAAACACCGGATTTTTTTTTTTTTAGTTTTTTTTAGAGCCCATTCACTGAAAATGGGCTTCAATTCTTGCACAAGTTGAATTTTGTACACTTTTATGCCGAGATCCTCACGTTAAATACGTCAGGTTGTCGAATACGAAACAAGCTGCTGGGAACGACGACAAATCGATTCGTCAGGGTTTTCTCGTCTCTTCACTACGTGCTGGATGTGGTCTAACCGGTCGTGTGTCATCCACTAATGTAAACTCGGACTCAAATTTGCGACTGGTATTGCCAATAGTGATTTGTTTCAGTAGGTCGATTATGCGTACCGTAAGTTTCTTGAATCGCACGTCTTTTTGCGATAATTTGCCAAACGATACTAAACAAAGGTTGCAAAGCAGTTTGATAAGGGTCACGCGTGATCTGTCAAAAAAAGCCTATTAAAAATCAAACCTCACGATGAATCACCCTCATCTCATCCCTGATTTCTTGTTGGTGACTTCGTTTCTTTTCGTTGTTTGATGCAAGCAACGTACGAGTGTGGATGAAAAAGGACCCGTTCTAAAGACAGGTCCATTGAGCACTACCATCTTTGAAATGACGCCATTCAAGATTACAAGTTAATTCATCGGTTAGTTATTTTACACTTAAAATGTTTGCACACAGCGGGAACCATGAAAAATTAGGGAGCAAAGAAAGAGAGGTACCGATTTACGATGGTTTTAATTGTCTGAATATTACAATGACTAGGAAATAGTGAGCTCCGCAGGGCATTCCAAGAGCGAGTTATTTGGCTTTGGAACGAATCGTGATGTTTCAGAGTATGTCCGGAAAATAGACCTGAGGACTGATGGGCATTCATAGCGAAACGATTGGTACGATTGAAGGTTTGAAGGAGCGGAATGCTACTGGCGATTTCTATGATGTGTTTATGATAGAAATAGCGAAAGAATGAAGTGGAACTTGAGGTAGGCATTGAAGAAGATATTCATTGGTCCTAAATGTACAAGAAATATTATGAAAAACTTCCGTTTTCATTATTTACGTGTACTTATTGGTAGATCTACGTATGTTTTCACGATAAGTTTTACTAGACTCGAGCGAAAAAGGCTTTGCCATCGCTTGCATTCGTACCTTACCAGCAAAAAGTCAGTAAACCAGATCAGTGTTGGTTCATTACATGGATCACTCATCCAAAATACTAGAACTAAAAATTAAGTCGAAACCAATGTGATCAACATTGTTGATCAAGAGACCGACATTTTTTTTCGATTACAGTTACAACGATAACCTTTCCTTCTTTGAATTAAAAATCATCAGTGCAGAATACTCTTGGTAACCTTTGTCGGATGATGACATCCTAGATGATGACACGACCTTATCGGTAAATATCCGATCTCTGAAGTTGCCACTTATTCAAGTTGGGGAATGGCGTCGCAGAAAGGTCTTGATCTGAACTGAATTTATTCACTGAATTTTAGTAGGCTATGCTTGCGTTTAAGAACATGTCCTTGGTCGGACGTAACCACTGGGTAACGACCGATTTACATCCTTACTTCGCAATGGATCTCGAGACCGGTGATAGGAGATTTGCAAAATGTGTATTTAATAAAAAGGAAATTTTTTGGAATTTAATTTGAAGAGAACGAAATGCAACATGATGTTAACCTGAGTCGTAATAAGAGTTCTACTTAAAAAAAAAGAGGAGCTAGCTTTAATTTTAACTCGCATTACAATTCTTGGCTCTCCTAGCTTTCGAAGGTGTAAAAAAATTATGACGGACGTTAGATTAATATTTGCAGATTTTTGTGCGAAGCAAAGAATTGTCCGAAACTCAAAGACCAACACACAAGGCACGATCTTTCAAAAGTCCGTCCAATAACTTGCAAACGCCGATGATATTGACATAATTGGTAGAACACAGCGAGCTGTCACTGGTACGTTTGCTAGTATAGAAGCAGAAACAGCTAAAATGGGCCTAGCGATCAACCAAGTATGCGCAAGAAGGGACACCCAACATCGTAGATTCGGACAAAACGTCACGATAGACAGCTATAACTTTGAGGTAGTGAGGGACATTGTCTACCTCGGCTCTGCTATAAATTCTGATAACAACATCTCAGAAGAAATTAAACGAAGAATAACTCTTGCCAACCGCTGTTTCTTTGGGCTAAGAAGGCAATTGAGTAGTATGGCCCTATCCCGAACAAATAGGGAGATTCTGTATGAGGCCTTGATAATTCCAGTCCTGCTTTATTGGCGCTGAAGCTTGGACTCTATGTAAAGCGGATTAAGATACCCTCGGTTGCTTCGAGAGAAAGATTCTTTGTACAATTTTTGGTTCCGTCCGCATTGATGGGCTTTGGAGAAAGAGATACAACCAACATCGACCTGGTCAAAAAACTGCAAGTCAGTCGTTTAAGATGGCTAGGATATGTGGAGCGGATTAGAACAAATGCTCCGGCCCATATAGTCTTTGAGTCTAACCCGGAGGGACAACCCAGTAGAGGAAGACCTCGTTTTAAGTGGCGCGCGCAAATCGAAGGGGACCTCAAACGACTAGGAGTGTGCAACTGGAGGCAGTTTGCTAAGGACCGAGCTAACTAAGTTTAGCTTAGGTTTCGGTTTTACCCGAACTGTAGAGCCGCCTAAGAAGAAGAAGAGTTGCTAAACTCCTAGGTGAAGTGGGTTAAGCAAGCTTATGCAATGAAAACAGGAAACAGAACCCTAGTCAAGACAGTGCAACAAGGCAGACGACCAAAAAAGAAAAGAAAATAAAATTCTTGTAATGAACAGAGCCATATTGGTCTTGGAGCGGTAAAAAACACTTTAATGACTTAAACGTAGCTATAAAAATTTCTGACGAATTTAGGTGCCTGAACCTTCAAAATACTAGGAGTCTGGAGCCATAATGCCAAATGCAATATACACGTAGGCAGTAAGTGTGGCTTTGGCTATTTTTCATAGAAATGGGTATTAGCCTTGTCGGCGCATGTAGAAGGAATGAATGTCATGGTCGATTTGCAGAATTTTCGAAGTTTTCAGAAAGATCTTGCCTTACACTACTCGTCATTTAACTTTCTGTATTTCATCTACTAAATATGTATAAGTCTCGCCGTATTCAATTTGATTCGTTATATTCTGAGGGCATGTGAACTCCCATGTTGAAGTACGACATTTATAGATGTACAAGTAGTATGTACGTTTGTAAATGCAAATTGTGCGTTTATTTTTTACAGAAGTATTCACGCATTGCTAATTTGGGAAACGTAATTGGCCTTAACCAACATAACCCGGGCATATATGCTATATTGGCAGCCAAATGAATGGTCCTGACGTGAGCTTTTCTGAATTATGTTTTTTTTTTTCGCTTCTGATGATGTGTTCTGCCTTCGCCTTTTATCATTCCGACAGATTTTGGCTTAGAAAATCACACACAACGTTATGAATTTATTGTATACGTTTTTTTTCTTTTGCTTTTTATGGTTTTTGTAATTTTACACATCAGTTCCTTTAAATAGAAGTTTAGCGTGAATTTGGCAAAGAACTAGGGATTTTATTGTAACAAACACATACCATATACAATACAGATATATCCATAGGACGAGGTTGTTGTGAATAATGGAGAAGGGGAAATAGGAAGGAAAAAAAAAATCATAAGCTACTTAGTGACACATGGGATGTATGTTATGTTGTGTATGTATGTAGTTAATGGAAATTGTCTGACATATACGAAGCTAGAATCATAACCATAACACCTAGTCACTTACATATATATATTTTTAAATTTTGAAATAACCTCTGAATCGTACTAAGTTTCTTGGAATCTGAAGGAAGAATACAATTTGTGAGTTATTGTTAAAACATATCGGTTTCTGGTTTTTCGATTTGGTGATTGGATTCAAATTTACGAAATACGTAAGACTTAATCTCAAAAAAAAAAGAAAAAAAAAAGAATGGGTTCGTTATAATTCTATATGTGTGACAGTAATTCATAAAATCCAGTTCAATTCGAGTTCATAAGAAATATATAGAAAGAAAATTTCTTATAATTTGGTTATCTGATAATAATAGCCAAAGTGCATGTAAAGTAACACATTTATTTTTTTTTCTGTTAACATGCGCTCACCCGAACTAGGTTGAACCATGTAATAGCTATGTTCAGCAGTTCATAAAGTCCTCAAAAATAGGGACATATAGGGTTTCCAAATAGGGACTTGACAACTTTGAATTTAATTTGCGAACGCACTCTTTCACTAATCATCAAACTGTCACTGTCAATTTATTCAGTAAACTCAACATTATCATCATGGTAAAGTACACTAACGAGCAACGTATGCAAACGTTCTCCGATTGGGTTCTGGAGAAGATGCGCCAAGATGATGAATTTCATCGCAAAATCATCTCCTGTGACGAAGCTCATTTTTGGCTCAATGGATTCGTCAATAAGCAAAATATGCGTTATTGGTCGGGTGAAAGCCCACATGTGCTTCATGAATCACCACTTCATCCACAAAAAAATAACTGTTTGGAGCGGTTTGCATGCCGGCGGCGTTATTGGGCCATATTTTTTCGTCGACGATAACGATCGTCACGTTACTGTGAATGGTCAGCGTTATCGCGCCATAATCACCGATTATTTTTGGCCCAAATTGGAAGATATGGACTTGGACGACATGTGGTTTCAACAGAATGGTGCCACAAGCCACACAGCACACGCTACAATCGATTTATTCAAGAGTAAGTATGGTGAGCGTGTTATCTCAAGACATGGGCCAGTCGATTGGCCGCCTCGTTCGTGCGATTTAACGCCTCTTGACTATTTTCTGTGGGGCTACGTTAAGTCATTGGTTTATGCCAGATCCAACATTGAACGCGAAATAGCGGCCGCTGCAACGTACCCGCAGTGGCCATATGAACGAAGTCGAGTTCCATTCATAAATGTTTTGATTGTACTTCAAGCCAATAATAAAGTTTTTGAAATATCTCAAATGGTTTGCCTTTTCAAGTCGTTATTAGAAAACCCTATATATCCGACGAACAGTTTTGCTCTGTTTTGACATTCATAACGAATAGCATCGACCAAGACTGAATGGATTAATGTTTTGAAGAAACCTCTTAATTATTTTGAACTTCTTGTTGTACTAAAAATGACGTTCTTTGTAGATTGCATTCCAGTAGTGAATTCTTTGTGGATTACAAATCCCATCAGTTTCTTTATTTCTCGGCTGCAATAATTTTTTTTTTTTTTTGCACAATTAAGAGAGCGACCGAAAATTTATACGTCGCCCTTGCGTGCCAGCAGCTGGATTGATTTCTTGAGTTCGTAATTTCGTTGCAGAATACTGATTTTCTGTATATCAGTCCTGTCGTCTGTCATAGTGCAAGAGGTATAAGTAAAAGTAAAAACTAATTGCTTCAGCTTAACAATTCATTCACTTAATTATATCTCTACTATCTTAACTATTATTAAATTGGAATGAAGCCGTACTCGTATCTGTTAATTGAAAATATTTGTAAAAAAGCACTTGGGTATGGATGTGTCAGTACTTAAATCAATGTTGTTTTTTTTTTTTTTTTTGCATTCTTGCCCGTTTGTCTGTTTGTCCAAGAATCACAAAAAAATTGTTAAACCGATTCTAATAAGGTTTTTACTGTTCCATAGCCTATTTACCAACTTGAGAACTGCAATAGATTTCATTACGATCGGTAGAATATAGCCGGAGTTACAATTAAAAAAAAACATACAAAATAAGAATATTTTATGAATTTTAATACGTCATCTGGTGGATACATATATACTTTTATATCTACATACAATTATCAAATTGTGCTTAAACCAGTTTGGGTTTTCAATTCTCACTCTTGTATTATCGACTTTAATGATCTTTGCTGGTATAGGATGATTCAACGTGAGGTTTAATTTATAAAAAATAAAACACATAAGTTTGGAAGTGAAATAAAATCTTTTATTATCGATTAAAAGAACAATTCATTGCACTTACTTTTTGAAAATGATATCATGTATTGGCTTCCAAAGCGTCAGTCGTAGCTGGCTTATTTCTGAAGACCTGATACATTACATATACCCAAAGAAAATGGTCCAAAAGTGTGTTATCGCACGATCTTAGCGGCCAATTTACTATAGCAAAACGTAAAATTCGGTGCTTAAAAAAATGATTTATCAATAAGTCCATTGTTTTACGCGCTGTATGCTTGAATTTCAGAAAGCACATAGTCCGTTAACATGGCGCGATTTCATTTTTGAAGAAATATGGATCAATGATTCCACCAATCCATAGACCACACAATACAGTTGCTTTTAATGAATGTAATGGTAGCTCTTAGTACTTTTCGGGTTGCTCATCAGCCCAAATACGGCAATTTTGTTTATTAACGTATCCATTGAGACAGAAATGGGCTTCATCACTAAACATAATTTCACGATAAAACACCGGATTTTCGTTGAGTTTTTCCAGAGCCCATTCACTGAAAATATGACGCAAATTCAAGTCGCCTGGCTTCAATTCTTGCACAAGTTGAATTTTGTACGCGAACGAGAACGACGACGAATCGATTCGTCACGGTCTTGGCGTACACTCCTAGCTACAGCTGCTGTAGTCTCTTTACTACGTGCTGGATGTGGTTGGAGTATCATCCACTAATATGAACTCGGACTCAAATTTGCGTATGGTATTGGCAATAGTGTTTTTAGTAGGTCGATTATGTACGCCGTAAGTTCCTCGAATCGCACGATAAAAATTTCTCAAAGAAAACTGATTTTCATAATCCAGCTGAACAATTTGGAGACGCTGTTGTAGTTTGAGTCTTTCCATAATGACTTGCTGAACGATACTGAATAAAAGTGATAAAGCAGTTTGATAGGAGTCATGAGTCATCTGTCAAAGAAAAGCCATTGAAAATCAAACCTCACGATGAATCACCCTATATAAAACTAAATCGATTTACTTATGAAAACTAATTGGCAATTGTTATCCAAATAGTCAACATGGATAACACCTCGCGCCATTACCGTTCCGGTCAAATTCACTGTTTCTGAATGATTTCTTTAGAGTACGTTCATCGGTTAAAACCCATTGTTTCGATTGTTTTTTAGTCTCTGATGTATACCAATGAATCCATGTTTCATCAAAGGTCACGGAATAACTCAAAAACTCCTTCGAATTTCTATTTAACAGAGCCAAGCACGTTTTTGAAGTGGTCTCATGATTGCACTTGTTCTCCGGTATGAGCAAACGTGGTGCCCATCGCGCGGACAGCTTTCTCCTGCCAAAATCTAGTGCAGAATATGTCTAAAGCGTTAAGCTAAGAAGTCTTCTATCTCAGGTGACTCCCAAATTTTCACTCGCTGGTCCGATAATACGAGATCATAGATTTTGTTCACGGCTTTCTTTGTGGTACCCGGTTTTGGGCCACCTGGGCACGGTTCATCAAAAACCGACGTGTAGCCATCGGCAGGTCTTGCCACTTAATAACAAGAATGAGATTACGGAGCGATACTGCTTTTTTCATGGGCGCAAAAAACATTAACACGATGTTTTGAAATGGGTGTGAAATCAAAACTAAGCGTAGGATTGTCCCAAATGTTGACAGGCGGCCTTAAAGAGGTTATACTTAATGATGGTTTACTTATTTTAGATCAAAAGCGTGACGTATCTTTTAATCCGGGTCCTCATAAAACAGCCCTCGTGTATCGCAGGATGGATGTTGTTCATTAAGATCGAGATATGCTTTTTGTTGTGGTTTTGAATGTATTTTTATAATGTGTTGTCTATTGCGGCGATATACGTGTTCATTTTTTTATTGAACTAAATATGACCCCAGATCATTTTTCAAGATTTTTGATAATAAATTTGTTCAGCAGTTGCAAGTTCTTTCAGCGGTTTTGTTGAACGATCGAAATTTCTTTTCAGTTTTTCTGTATTATTTTTGAAAGCATATAGTAATTGAAAATTGCTTCATATACCAAAGCAGGTTTTAATTTTTCGAAACTTGTTGGAATTTTTGTTCTTAGTTTTTGATTTATCAAAAGTTTTGCTGGTAAAATTGGAGTCGCTTCAAACTTTTTCTTAATAACCCTTTCACAATTTGCATCGACCTTTCAGCAAGTCTGTTCGACCTAGGTGTGTATGGACTAGTTAGAATATGTTCGATATTCCAAGCATCGCAAAATCGCTTACCAACATTTTAAGAATATCATGTTGTGATTTTTACACTGTAGTAAGTTTTTTACTAGAATATCCCTTGTTTAAAGCTGCAATTTCAACGAATTCTAGAATCTGGAACAACTTTTGAATAAAAAGAAAAACTCATGAAATAGATTACAAATAAAAGTTTATTTCATGGAAATTTTTTGTATTATGTGTGGAAAATTACATCGGTTTAGGGGCCGCCATTAGAATGCAGGTACTAATAGGCTCTTTTAATGGCACTTTCCATGACTTTTTGAAGTGTTGCCGGCGTAATTTGCGCGATTTCTTTTCGAATCAGCTCCTCTATAGTGTGTGGTAAACCTTTTCCTTAAGGTAACCCTATAAAAAAGCCTAGAGCTAACAGATCAGGCAATTGTGGTGGCCTATTAATATCACCGCTTTTTGAAATAATGCGATTTTGGAATTTTTCGCGCAATGAGTTGATTGTCTTATGAGTGTCTTGTTGAAACCAAATGATCTTCACATTGTTGTCTGCTTGCATGAGTGAAAAACAGAAGTCCTGAAGCATTGTTCCGTAGCGTTGCCCATTAACTGTAACGCTTATATCCGCATCATTTTCAAAGAACTATGGCCCATAAATCTTATGCGAGGATCTTAACGGACGTTGATTTTTGGGATTCTGTGTGCCCCAAAATCTGCAGTTTTGCTTGTTTACAAATCCACTTAGATGAAAATGTGCCTCGTCGCTCTTCATAAAATTTCCTAAAAATGTTTGGTCATTTTCGACGATGTTAAGGACAGTTCTGCAGTACTCTAAACATTTTTCTGGGTCACCAGGATTAAGTTGTTGGACCAACTGGATTTTGAAGAGGAAAAGGTGCAGATCTTTCCTCAACATCCGACGAATCGTCGAATGTTTTTGACCGATCGTCTATAGCGAAGTCTACCGATACGCCTCACATCACTAACGTTCACGTATTGCTCAAATTTGGCCAATATTGCACGAATAGTGGGAACTCCATAAAATTGCCAGTACGTTAAATGTAAATTATTGACCAACTGTTTTCCGTGTCAAATTTCCCCAGTCTCATGTCTGCAACAACAACAAAAAAAAAATAAAAATAAAAATAAAAAAATACTGAAAAATTGGAGATTTAATATTTTTTTTTTTACATAGGAAAGAGACTTTTGGAACACCCAGTAGTAGTCAACTACTAACACATACATCTTATTTTAAAATTCAAAAAGGTCTGATCCGTAATTTTCGCCAATGTAAAGGTAAAGTTCCATGCGGCATCAATGGTTCTTTTGCATTTGACGCCTTATTCTTACAACATATTTCACAATTAACTACTAAGTTCTTAATATTCAGCCAGTAACCAATGATCTTGCAAGTTTTATGCATTTCATATGTCCGTTATGTAGAAAAAAACTTAATATTTCAGAACGCATTGTTTTCGGTATGACAATCCCATGAATCATAAAGACAAGACAAAGACATCGCTGACAATATGTAATTCGTTCTTAATTTTTAGATAGCGCCTAACTAAAGGATCAATATTTTTAATATGATATTGCTTTAGCTTGAGCAAAACTTTGTCATTAAGAGATTCTTTATGTATGCGATTAAGTTTTGTGTCACTGACTGCCAAACTTGGAGTTATGAGGTTACAACGTACAATAATTAAATTTCATTGTCAAACTCTGCCAATGATTCTGTAGACAAAGGTGATCTATCTATCTAAATTAAAGATACCTTTAATTTGTAAGCCTGTATCTTTAACATAAGCCTTTGAAGTTACGTCGGAGCTTTGTATAAAACATTTTATAACAATGGTATTAATGGTTTGTGGTCTGTTTCAACCATAACTTCTTTTTCGAATAGAAATTTATGATGATGACAAATAATTCCTTTTTGATTTGCGCATAATTTCTTTGGCACACAGTTAAAGTGGCTGATGCATGGGCTATTGGTTTATTTTCTGAGAAGCATCTACGGAAAGTTTAATAGCCCTACTATTGTCAAAATAAGGTAAAACTTGATATTTCGCAATCAGTGACTTCAGATTTAAGAACACTTTTTCGTGTCTCTCATTCCAATGCCACTCCACTTCTTTTCTAACAGTTTCCTGAGATTTTAATTTTCGAAAGCCAGCTCCTTAAGGAATGATCCCAGATAATTCACCATCCCCAAGCTCTTTGACATCATTCGGACGTGGCATTTTTATTTTCATCCGGAGGAGTTGGCATCTGTCAATTTAAGGTGTACACAACATAGTGAAGCTCTATTAAATATTTAAATAAAGAAGGAATTAGTGAGATTCGGAATCTAAATTGCTGTAAAAGTAGATCTATAGCGATAGTGCCCCTAAGTCACTGCATTTCTCAGGAATCTGGGTGAGTTATCACTGCTTTCATTTAAATATAAGGATGAACAAAGAATCGGAAACGCCAAATAACAACAACAATAGCATTGTGTTACCGACATCGGCACCGACTTCTAAACGCAAACAAAGATCAACGACCAACAACAAAAATCGATGCCGCTCCTAGACCTTAAACTGATGATCGAAGGAACTATAACGTCGCTCCTAGACGAGAACTTAAGAAATGTAGCAACTAAGTCAGATTTAG
The DNA here is from genome assembly GCA_907269105.1 of Volucella inanis. Taxonomy (NCBI): domain Eukaryota; kingdom Metazoa; phylum Arthropoda; class Insecta; order Diptera; family Syrphidae; genus Volucella; species Volucella inanis. The sequence goes on along the minus strand of OU026157.1, from coordinate 71,626,403 downwards.
CAAACATATGGTATCCACCAAAATGCAAGACTTGCGCACTGGGGGTGGCCGTGGTGTAGTGGTATATGCATAGACTCTTTAAGCAGAGGGTCGCGGGTTCGAATCCCGTGCGAGGCAATTCTCTGAAAAAGTCTTTTCATAGAATTTGTATGTAGTTATATGAAAATCCCGTCGGCGTCAACTCTGACATGAAGGCATAACACTGATGTTAGAGTGGTTGCTTGCTGGGCTAAATGTAACGAATTAACAACTAGCACGTACTAAGATTCCCACCTCGGGAAAAATATCGAAACCTAATACACCTGATATTCAAACTATTACACCACCCGCCCGCGCCCTGGAGAATAGCCAGTAAAAGGGTATTCATATCTCCTTGGTGCTCGCGCGGGATTAATATATAAAAAAAAAAAAACTGAATATGCTGCGTTGAGGGGTTAAATACTGACAATGGAACAGAACATCGTACATCTTGAGCGCAGACTCAAACAGTTGGAAAAAAGATCGAGTGAAAAAAATATTGTAGTGCATATGCACAGCACAGCTCGAATTGGCGAGGGCTAAAGAAATATGTCTGGGACTCTTACATACGACAGACTCATCGGTGATTGTCATTGTAAGAATGCGGAACAGAGAAGATGTTGGACGTATATTGAAATCAGCAACTAAGTGACGTGGAACTGGTGTTTTTATGCACAAAGATTATACAGAGGCATCAAGAGTAAGAAAAAGAAGAATGTTGGAGCTAAAAACTGAAATCACAAAACAAAATAACAACATAAGAACGGAACACTAAAAGCAGACAACGACGGGTTTTGTATTGACAAAATCAATAACATTCAAAGCGATAGTGAACATGGAAAGGCGTTATTGCAGAGGATAGATGACAAGTTCAAAATAAAAGTGACAAGAGATGATGGGCAGAATACTTATGGCGTAAGCACAAGCGGAAATCTCAACAGCGCTTCTCAAATTAGCGAAAATACATGTTAAAGTCGTTTTTAATTGTAATGCAGTCTGTCATTTTAAAAGTAGTCCTAAGAGAAACAGAAATAACAAAGACTGTAAGGATTTTAAAGAATTTAGAGTTTTATCATATAATGTTGCAGGATTAAGTAATAAGTCCCTATTTCCTGAATTTTATAATTTTATCAATGATTTTGATATTAATTTTCTATTTGAAATATACGTAATGAAGAATAGATATAAACTCTACGAAAATAAATTAATCAATTACGAATTTAAGTGGATATCCGCCAAAGGAACGTGTGAGAAAACCAGAGCTAGCGGTGGATGCTATTTGGGATACAAAAACAATCTTAATATTGACTGTGAATTTAGAACAATCGAACATCTCATATATCTGAATCTAAGATAGGAAAGCAAGAGATTTTACGTATTACTAATGTACTTTAACTACAACCACTAGGAAAGAGATTTCGCAATATTGCAGGAAGCAATGATTGACTGTGACCAGCAAAACGTGATTGTAATCGGTGATCTAAATGCGTGAGTAGGCAACATCAGTGGAACGGAGGATTAGAAAACTGGGGAAAAAACGACTGTCGAAAGATACAACTTGCAATGAAATCTGTGATCGGTTTTCGACTCCTAAATGGTACCAGTGAAAGCGATGAACATGAAGTGCTGACGTACATTGGAGGACGGGGTTCATCAGTTATCGACTACTGTATAACAAGAGGAGATTGGAATCATCATGTTATTGATTTCGAAATAAGACATGTAATTTACTCCGACCACTTACCAATCATTTTCACGAGTGGACACACAACACCTGAAAATGATCATATGAGACAAATGACGGTGCTTCCCAACCTAGTTTGAAATGAAAAAAACTCGGCTTTATATCGGACGAAAATCGAAGAGTAACTGCAAGAACAACATGTTGTCAGTATTGGTGAAATCGAACAAATCATAAAAGAGTCCTACCCCCAGCGATGCACAATAAAACGCCCTGTAGAGGAAATAAGAAGCCGTGGTTTTATAAGAGGTGCCAAAGAGCTAGAGAAACTATTCCGTGATTTTAATTCAGAAGATCGGACCTTAAGGCTTATCAGGAATATAAAGTTGTGTGTAGACAAAGTAGGAGAAAGTACACCCTGACTGATTCGAACTGCAACCAACTTCAGACTACTATAATTTCCAAACCGTTCATGATAGTGAGCTCAAATTTTGACACATGACAGATAATTTTTAACAATTATTAACAAGCCTTTTAAACAATTTGCGTCACAGTTGTGTTGAAAAATTTTTAATCCGCGATAGAATTCAAACGTGAATGCTTTATATTTGGCTGAAAAACCACAAGTAGCTATCATTAGAGCCCTCCAACACCTCAACGTTAATAAGACAATTGTGTCTGGAGCTCGTTACCGTGGTATTGGAAGCGTTGCAAAACGCCATGAAGGTGGTCATAAAAAAACAGCAGCATCGGCAGAAATGGTTCGGAAAGTGAAGGCGGATGCAAGACAAACTGAAAAATGAGCTTAGGCTCAAGCCATTGAAGTTCCAAAAAGCACACGATCTTACACCGCAACAGGAAAAAGTTAGAGTCGAAAGAGCGAAGGAATTGCAACGCTTGCACGAAAGTGGTGAGTTGCCGAATTTGGTTTTTTCCGATGAGTCGCCGATGCTATAGAGCAATATGTCAACAAACAAAATAACCGAGTTTACTTGCCAGAGAGGTCCTTGGAAAATTTACACCTTCGCACGGCCACCAGAAAGCAGGCAGCACCGATGGTGATTGTTTGGGCAGCCATAACCGCCGATGGTCGCTCTCTGCTCGTATTTTTGGACCGTGGCGTCAAAATTAATGCGATCGTATACCGTGAAACTGTCTTAGAGACAGTATTGAAGCCTTGGGCAAACAATCATTTCGGTTGGAGACCGTGAACATTTCAACAAGACAGACCCATCCAATTATAGAGTCAAATCATTCTTAAATGCCACCTACAAAATCCTTGGAGCAATACTGCAGAGGCGTCTCGACACATGGATAAGGAGCAATAAATTATTGAAAGAGTTTCAGGCGGGCTTTAGGATTGATAACTTAACCGTATTGTAGATCACATATTTGTCTTGAAAATCATAGCAGAATCATTCATGAAACAAAAGAAAGAGTTATACGCTTTTTTTTGTAGACTTTAAGGCAGCTATTCAACTCTGTGATAAGAAATGATTTATTCTATAAATTATACCAAATGGGAATCTCTTCAAAATTCAGAAATGTGTTGCAAAACCTTTATGAAGACACCATATCGGCCGTTTGGAATGGTGGAACTCTTTCGGAATGGTTCAAGACGGAGACAGGTGGTGTTCTTTAAGTCAAACATTATTTGCACTTCTCATAGATGATATAATCGACTTTCTACCTGGTGGAGTTGAATTTGCCGAAGTTAATTTTAAGGCCCTCATTTTTGCGGATATTGTGTTGCTGGCATACTCATCAGAATCGCTGCAACTGACGATAAATCGGTTACATGAGTACTGTAGATTGTATACCCTTATAGTCAACTTAGACAAATCTAAGGTAGAAGTTCTCGCAATGAAAATTGGTATATAGCGGCGAACGAATAGAATTAGTAAGAGTACAAGTATCTCGGTATCCTATTTACAAGTAGTATCAACTTGAAAAAAACATCTAAACAAAAAATTAAAGAAGTCTAAGAAGGCGTAGCCTTTACAAACTGTTTCAATAACCCAAGTATAGGCCACAGCAGTAAGTATAAAGTTTTTGAAGCAGCAGCTAAGTCAATGATGCTTTACGCAGCCCAAGTTTGGGGGTATAAACCTTATGAAGAGGTCGAAAAGATTTTACGTTTCTTTATCAAAAAAAACTTTCCACCTTCCGTAAATGCGCCAAATTACAAGGTGGTGCTCGAGACAGGTTTATTGCCTTTATATATAAAGACGCTTAAGCTGCACATAAACTTTATACTACGGGTGATGAGCATGTCGGTCGATCGACTACCAAAAATAGTGGCTCTACATACAATACAAAACAAAAAACGGCATAGTATCAAGAATGGATGGATCTAGCCTGAGTATATGGACTTGGAAGGAAGAAATTGGAAAAATGAGTTAAACCGACTAATAGAAAAAGTCGACGAGGAGGCTAGAATGAAATTCCTAAGTGAAGCATCGGGATCGCTACATCGTGCTGTGTATAGTCGGTCAAGTAATAACATGGGGATCAGAAAATATTTCAAAGATATCCATTCAATTGCAATGATGTTTAAATTTCGGGGAGAACTATTGAACCTTAATTTCGTTCCACATAGAGATGATCTATCAATCCTATGCAGCATGTGCAGTTTTTCAGATAGGGAAGATACTCTACATTTCATCGGCAAGTGTCCAATTCTGAGGGAGACAAGAAAACACTTTTTTGGAAAAAATTTCCTGGCGGAAGAGGAATTGGCAGAACTCAATGAAATGGATGTTAAGAATTTATTTAGATACTGCAAAAACGTGTTGACATACAGGGAAAATATTATTAGGGAGAACTTCTAAAATTATGTGTACAGTTAGTTCAATCTTAATTGGCAGACGCAAAGCCACGCAAAACAGATTTTGTTATATAATATGCAAAGATATTTTATGATAAAAAACCTAATCTAATCTAAAATCTAATCTTGTTTCATCCGGACGAAGATTCATTAAAAATATGACTGATGTATTTACCATAATCTCACTAACGCATATGCGCGATTTAGTTGTATTTAATTTTAGACCAATTTTTTGTGCTGTTTTCAAAACCATTTTTACCACTCACAGCATCTGCTACCCGGGTACCCCGCCTACGAAATTCATGCTAAAGTCTATTGTTATTTAAAATAATTATATGCATTCGACCAATATTTAATTATTCATATTTCAGGAAGTTATTCCTCAGCAGCCGAGAGAAAGTAATGGAAAAATCGGAGGAAGCACTGATGAACATACCGAAATATGAAAATAAAAAATATTTCGAGATTGGATCAAGCGCTGGCATAAGTGTGTTGCAGTCGATGGGAATTATTTTGAAGAGAACAATATAGATTTAGATAAATAAACTTGTGTTTTTAATTTTCTAAATAAATTCTTTTTTTGATCAAGGTGGTAAGTTACTTCGCCTTGTTTTTGTCCATTCCATATAGCCACGTCCTTGATCAGTTTCGCGGTCCATTATCTTCTGTTTTCCAAGTTCCAACGCTTTTGCCACTGTCGTTTTATGAGCTCCTATGGCTCCTCGATTGTCGATTGCATAGAGCTCCGCGGCTTTTCACTGCTGCCATCTGCTTCCTGTACTTTTCTTACTGGAAAGTGTTTGCCTAGATCAGACATTAGAAGCCTTCGTTTGCTGGAAGTAGGACCCCCTACTTTTGCTATTAGTCTATTTAATGCGAACTTCGATGCATGTTCCGATACGGACTTTATCTGTTACCAGAAAATGAGTCTCATATTGATAGTCAGTCTCAAGTGTTTCACTACTTTAGGCCCGAGTTGGAAGTTAACGATGAGAGAGAGGGAAACTATCTTGTTTTCTTCGGTAGCTAGGCTAAAAACGTGTTCATTCAAGGAGAATATTTCAGTTTCTTCTGTAGCTAGGCTAAGAACGTGTTTATCCATTCATAAGTTTACTCGTTCCATAACCTGATTCAGATTCACTTGCTCGTCGCCGTGTCTTTTTCAGAAATCACTGCGGCGATATATGCATACCTTGCCATCGTATGAAGCCCCAGCTGCCTGGCATCGTAGATAAGCTCGTAGTCTTTGAGCTTAGGTAAACTGGAATGTTAAAGTGCATTCAGTATATCGCTCCACCTAGTTGAATTGAAGGCATTTCTCACATTAAGAGTTGCCATGCCTGGTGAACTGGCTACCTGATTTTTGTACTGCATATGTGAGGAGTAGGAATTTCCCTGCAGTGCCTAGCATGCAAAGTGCTCCGTACTCAAATGGGGAATCCGGGCCTTTATTGCCTTTGCTGATCAGCACCAAGGGTTGTGTTTATTAACTCCTGAGTAGGACCGCTTCTTCAAGGCAACTTCTGTATATGTTTAGCAGTATCTGTGGACATGTGTGGGAATTAGGAATAACTAAACACCATACCCATAAAATTTAACAAATAAGCTATTAGCTATTAGCAATTAGCTACATAATTCAGTGTTATCATGGATAACAAACTCCTTTCGACTAAACACATTGCGTCAGAAACCTCCAAAACGCTGTCGACTGTCTGACAGTGTAAAGCAGATTTTGGCAAGACATGAGTCTCCTCATCCTCCACATGGCTATGATAACTTTTGCGTCAAATTAAAGACTTTTCTACACACCGTTTGGTAGCTTGTGTGCATATTGAAAAGAGCGTAAGCCGCAACAAAATTTTAAGCGCAATATTAAGAAAACTACGGTATAAGACAGGGTCCACTTAATAGAATCGAAACCGTATATTACAAGATAACAGGATCATTTTACTCATATGGTGTAAGCATAAAATGTTTCTCTGTTAGTGGTAGCAGTATCAAAATTAATATCACAGGACCTTGCGACAATACAATGTTATATGAGAGAACAATTAACTCGTATAAGAAAGCACAACTATGATGTCATTGCTCGTATTTGTACCAAAATGAGAACCAAAACAGGAGACATATTGGGTCTATTAATTCGTGCGGTTTGCTAAGAGATGGCGTAACTTGTATTATTCCATTGTTAATATTCCATTGGAACATGCGTTGGAAAGCTACTATCATTGTACGTCATTTCAGTATATGTCATCGCCGTTTGAAGCGTAAACAACAATAATTTTTTTTCTCTCAAATATCTCGAACTTTGTGCCTGAAAAAGTGCTTTTGCGGGGAGTTCTTCTTCATTACTTTAATATGAAGAAAACTGCTGCCGAAAGTCATCGTATTTTGGTGGAAGCTTATGGTGAACATGTGCTAGCTGAGCGAATGTGCCAAAAGTGATTTGAACGATTTAAAAGTGGTGATTTTGGCTTGGAAGACGATGAACGTCCTGGGCAGCCAAAAAATTTTAAGATGAAGAACTGGAAGCATTACTCTATGAAGATTGTTGCCAAACACAAGAAGAGCTCGCAAAATCTTTGGGTGTCACTCAAGCAGCCATTTCCAAACGTTTAAAGACAGCTGGATATATTCAAAAGCAAGGAAATTGGGTTCCACATGAACTCAAGCCGAGAGACGTCGAAAGGCGGTTTTGCATGTCCAAAATGATGATGGAACGCCACAAAAGAAAGTCATTTTTGCATCGGATTGTTTTTGGTGATAAAAAATGGATCCATTACGACAACCCCAAGCGCAAAAAATCATATTTGAAACCCGGCCAACCAGCCAAATCAACGGCAAAGCCAAATATCCAAGGTGATGCTCTGTATTTGGTGGGATCAGATGGGTGTGTTGTATTATGAGCTGCTTAAACCAGGTGAAACCATCAATGGACAAACCCTACCGAACACAATTAATCCGTTTGAAGAGAGCAGTAGCCGAAAAACGCCTGGAATATGCAACCAGCCACGAGGCAATAATTTTCCATCATGACAACGCTCGACCACACGTTGTTATTCCGGTTTAGAACTATTTGGAAAACAGTGGATGGGAAGTCTTACCCAAGCCGCCTTATAGCCCAGACCTTGCCCCTTCTGACTACCATTTGTTCCGGTCGATGCAGAACACCCTCACTTAAATACGGTTCACATCAGAGCAGAATATCAAAAATTGGCTTGATTCATTCTTGGCTGCCAAGCCCGCGCAGTTCTTTTGGGATGGGATCCACAAATTGCCAGAAAGATGGGAAAAAGTCATAGTTTCAGATGGGCGATACTTTGAATAATGCTATTGTACATATTTTTCTTAAATAAACGTTCAAATTTTGGAAAAAAAACCGCACAAAAATAATTAAATACCCAATATGTTGTTAGATGTTTTAGCGTATCGAATTTGCATGGGTTGGCGTATATCGGAAAAAAGGGCATGTAACTTCTCATGAAGTTATATTTTTCTGAAAATTAATGAAAATAAAGCACTTGTCATCCACACAATGAAGCGCATCTAAGTGCTAAAAGATATTGTTAATATCAAATTTAAATAAAAATTGGATAAATGTCATCAGAAGCTCCGAACGCGAAAAGGTGTCGCGATGAAGGAAATAGAGGGAGAAAGAACCGCATTTGATTTTCTTTTTAATTTTTCAATATGCAGATTCAGAAAATTGATTGAGCTGCAATGAGTATTCTACCTTCACAGTTTTGTCATTGGCTTTCCCCTAAGTTAGAGTAAGGAATATACATATGTGTACTTGAAAGTAAGCAACATCTCTCTCCTTTAAGGCTTCTTTTTCCCTAAGAAAAAAATTCCACTTCTGTGCTTCCGTCATGTGGTTATACGGGTGAACTTTTTCTACATACGAGTATGGTATATGCGAGGTAACCAGAGTTGCGACTATATTTTGCGCTTTACCCTTGGGTAGTTCAATGTGGTTTCCGTTGATGTAATGCGGTTTGAGTTAAGCGACTAGTGCTACCACACACTCTAGGTGATTCCCATGATAACCCTCTAAAATTCGACAAAACAAAAAAATCCCAGCTGGCATTTTATTTCAGGGAACAGTGATAGAATCCAAAACGATTTACACCCCATGGATACATATCCGATTTTAAAAGGAGTTTCGGACTTATATTTGTCCAGCTCAAGGTATGACCACAATTCAAATGTGACTATGCAAAAGGGACGATTTTCTGTTACCACTGATCCTTTGCAGAGGTGATTTCGTAGCAACTTTTACGCAAACCATTAGCGCCGCAGTACCGCTGTGTGATTTAGAATCTATCTTCAATATAACTCAATTCCTCTGTCACGCCGCATCATCATAGTAAGTGAGCATACCTACCAGAATTCTTGAGAAGAAAATCAACAAGAGAAGTGCAAAATAGAAACATTCCGTTTTGCAATATCCTGTATAAGGATTCAAAGTCGTTAATGTTGGAGTATTCTATTTCTTCTTCTTAGGACGAAGAAAAAAACTTAATACGGATCACGGATACAGATGGGTAAGGATATTTTGAATTTCATTACTTGACCCTTGGAACTTGATTGAGCTTTGGTTACACCTTATTCTTCCCCTCCACAGTCTTTTAATATTAAATTGTCAAATTTTATGTTCGAAAGAAATCGAATTTATGTAAATTAAACGATACAACGTTTACTGGGGCGTTGGGAATATCCACAGCAGCGCACAGTTGAAGCAGGTACAAAAACTTAATTAAAAACCAGTGTCCTAGATGATGATGTCCAACAAAAGCAGTAAAATGACTTTATGCGCAAGGGGACGTCTTAAAAGAAGATATTGTTTTCAAGGACATGGAAATGTGTTTTTTTATTGTTTTTTCTTTTTTTTTGCTTAACCTTCACTACTACCACGGCTGGGAGAGATCTTTGGATGGGATCTATTCAACAATAACATTAGCTAGGGGATTTCCAATATCTGTTCGAAGAGAATTGGAGATGCCATTAAGTGGAGTACAATTTGAATCCTAGAGATTTGGTTTAAAATGAGAACCGATACTTTGCAAGAAGTAAAATAATTCCGTTGGGACGTAAAAACACATATCTGACTCAGATATCCTTTAAAGAAATTTACTGGTAATGTAGTGCAACTAGATACGGTATAAATTTTATAGCATTCCAAATGTTTATTTTGACAGTTTCAAAGAAAATACAACTAGAGCAACGGGAAACAGTGGCTTGAGCTGGAAATTTTCATTTGAAGTAAATTCCATTTTTGCTGTTTACTCATATTTAGAATGACGTGTAAAAGGGACGAGAGAACATATAACGTTTATAAATATATGTTACCGAATACGAGCACGTGGATACAACAAGGTTCATTAGTTTTGCACTTGCTATTTTTTTCTTGTCCTTGACTGTTTTGTGGACCCATGATTTGGTTATGGTTAGTAGTTAAGGTAATCGTAAAAGCTACCATCTACATATTTACTGTAATACGAGTATGTACTTGTACAATAGTTTAAATTATTTAAGGCGAACAGTTTGTCTTTGAAGTATGTTCCGGACAAAGTTCGTACTTCTGCAGCTTAGAGTAGTGCTAGGTGAAAGCGTACAACTTATTAAGGTGACGCTAAGGTTCGAAGTGATCATGGGCTGCATAAACAAGGCTCTCAAATGTTGCACTCTAAATTGGTTGAGGTTTCCTGACAATTATGTGTGTCACCTTACAGATCATGTTTACACTCCCCGACCATACAAATGGGACCGAAAATCATAATTTCTCTCAAAACACCCAAGAGCTTCTTCACCCGTTTTCGACTACATCCAAACAAAGAGTAGGACAAAGATATTAGGGGTTTTACGTAAAGCTTGTCTTAAGAAAGTGAGCTCTGTTATTCAATTGCCTCCTAAACCAAAAGAAAACAGCGAGCGTTATTCCGCGTCTGCTTTCTACGCTGATGTCGTTTCTGTTTGTGACTGTAGAAGTTATAACTACAATAGTGACGTTATGCTTTAAATAATTTAGTGGGCAGTCCAGCTACACCGATGCTTTATTAGAATTTGGCTTCGATACTGTTCTTTTAACTTCATCTAGGCCATGGGGATTAGGGGAATGTTTCGTCTTTACCCAGTATAAATAGTTTATTCTGCCTGCCAGTGTTATTTAGAGCATCATCGGTGTTATTCAGTCTGCAAAGGTAGTTCTTTCTTATTTTAAGCACTACTACTACTTATTAATCTTTTTAGACTTCCATTTGGCTTTGTAGCCACGGACTTATTTCCGAGAAGTCCGTGCTCTTCCTTTCGCTTATGCTCGTAGCAGCTTTCGTCCTTCGATGCAGCGCAGTTTTTATGCTTCTTGTTTGTCTGCATATACTTGCTTGCATTTATCGTCATCAATTTCTTCTCGTTAACAACAATTAGTTTTGTGTGGGCCTAAGATTTTGAGGGGGTTTTAGAGCATGGGGACACGTGATCCGCAAAGATTCTAGCGATTTCTTGCGATTGAAGCTCTTAAAACTCGTACTTTTTTGGTCCTAATTGACTTTCGATATAGCAATTTCTTATTGTTTAGTCGGTGAAAGATCGTGGGTATCGATCTCGAGTCTTTTCCAGGTTATGTATGCTCATATGCTTGATCCTTCACATGAAAAGCCTGATAAAACCTTCACATTCAATACGCAGAAGACTTATTGTTCTCTAGTTGATATAATTCGTAGGATCGCATTTTCGTACGTAACAGGAACAGCACAGATCACGTTCAAACTCAAGTTACCGCAAACTTTTACGATTATAGTATGCCTAGGAACAGGTGTATACGCTAAACGATTACAGCTCAGTCTCAAACAGCTTTGTCTAGAGAACGTTTGAACCCGCCATGGTCAACTACAGAGTTGTTTATATCACTTCCTCCATTGATTGAATTGTTATCCTTTTCATCATTCACCAGGTTCATTATTGCTCCCTCTGTATGATCATCTTACTCTAAGCAGTGGTTTCTTTGATTACCAATCACGTCTTCGGCAGCAGTCCACATGAACTGGGAGGTATGTATCTAATTGAGCATATGTGCAAATATCAATAAATTCAATGTTTGGTGTCTGATTATATAAATGTCATATCGCAGGCTCATTCTATTGGCCGAGAACTACCAATAGAGGATTGTTTTCTGGTCGTCGGGCTTATGATACTAATACGTATGGCATCACTCGCAGTTGAGAATTCTAAAGGAATATCCCAAACAACTGCCCAAACACTTTAATCCCTTTAATGGTAAGTTTTTAAATGTATATGCCAGAATATATTTCCAGTCTTCTACTCGTCCAATGTTTTTGTCATCATTTCCTACCTTCATTACGGTTCAAGCATTCTTGACTTACGCATCGTTCACATACCAGGCTTGTGGTTGTGAAATGAAAAATGTCCTCGTAGTTACTTATGTGAGTTTTTTTGTTACTGGGTGCTTGTTTCCACAACATCATACAACATCCCTTTCCGGATTCTTTGGTGCAGATATGCACTTTTCATTCATCTCATGAGTTTCGCCCTTTCTAATCCGGTACTCATCAAAGACTAATTCGACTAATGAATTTCCTTTTGATCACCACATCAGTTCCCGTTTTTCCATTGCCTTAAAGCCCAAAGAACCATATGAACCTGAACTAAACTTTGACTGCTGCTATTTATTAAAATGTAAACTTGCAGACTGAAAACTGTTCACTGTCATTAATTCGGAAAGTTTCAAAGCATCTCACAACCAACATAAATCCGTTTCAAATCCACCGCGCTTTGATATTCCTTGCTCTTGCTGCTGGCGACTTTTTCAATTGCAATAAATTTAATTCCATGGACTATATCTCTTGCTGGAGTTGTCCTGGTGGCCCATCTTTTTCTCTGCCAACCCTTGTAGGACCATTTTAAGTCCCCTTCAACCCCTTCCTTGTTCTCTTTTTCGACCATGAAACACAACAATTGACTCTGAAAAATAGCTTAATGGCTTTTTACTTACGGTCTTTATCTGTTTTTGGCGGAGCCGACTCGGGTTGGGGTCGGACAACGTGTTAGATAGATCTTTATTTCACTTTAGATGGTTTCTTATGGCTTGTATCTGGATTTTTGGGATATTTGTTTCTCTCATTCGAATGGAAACATTGTAGATAGAGTCATCGTGCAATAGCCGTATTCGTACTTTTATTATGCGGGTTGCAACGACAACGAAAAAAAAAAAAAATATATTTAAGCAGTAGGACTAGTTTATATAGAGCTATTGATTGTATACTCAGTAGAAACAGTAGAAACAGTCTATGGGATTCTAAAAAAAAAAAAGAAAAACAAAATCCGGGATTATTCTCGAAGAAAAATGAAATTATTTGCAACTTGGGAGCGTACACCATTAACCTAAATTTGTGCAATTATTTTGCCAGCACAATTTTGCTTGGGCGAATCCTAAATGTTAATGGAATTGTGTTTCCTTTTTTGGAGGAGTACCGGTTATTGTCTCTGCCGGAAATGAGTTGCACGAGGCAATTGGGTCGATGACAATGACGATACAATGAACTTGCAATTAGAATTTTGGTTTTTGCAGGACAATGCCGTGAGAATAGCTCAAGGAATTGGAATTCTTTCTAAAATAAAAGAAAATACTCGCATATTTCTACTGAAAATCGTGCTTGTATTTAAGATCTATATCTACAAGTTTTTAAGAAACGACTGTTTTTGTAGACAGACGAAATGTTCAAATGTTAAATAGGCGATGCAAACGAACTTAAGGAAAGAGAACTGCAGTCAAATAAGGTAAGGCTTATACCTGAAGAATATTGACATGGCTTCGTGATGTAATACTAACAGGGAAAATGCTTCAGGTTTTCGTCGGTATTTCAGCTAACTGACTTAGGTCTGGCTCCGAAAGTGAATAACGATAGGTTCATGGAAGATTATGAGAACACTTCTTGACCAAAGTAAAATAATAGATACCTCCAAATGAAGTTCAAATTTCGGAGGCTTTCCACTCATCATGATACGGCTCATGATTATGCCTTTGACTGATAATGGGAACAAAGACGTAAAGGCGGACTTTATAGCAAATAAGATAACCGAACACAAATAGGTAATATCATCGTGATGGTAGTGGTTCTCAAACCCAGGGTAGGTAACGAAAAACCGAAGACACCTAGAAAAAATATTTAAGCAGGAGAAAGGTGACTTTTAACCTGGATTCTTTTAAAGAGTGATTCATGGTAAGGTTTGATTAATGTGAAATAAAACACATAAATTTGAGAGTGAACTTAAAAGTTTTATTCGTGGTTAAAAGAACAATTCATGGTATTTACTTTTCGAAAATAATATCATGTAAATGTTGGCCACGACTACGTCTGAGGTGGTCCATTCGGAAGGTCTAATTTTGAGCGACTCGTTCGAGCATAACGACTGGTATCTCGCGGGTAACACGAGTAATGTTGGCTTTCAAAGCGGCAATCGTAGCTGCCTCATTCCTGAAGGTCTGAGACTTTACATATCCCCTGAGACAATAATTCAAAGGTGTGATATTGCACGATCTAGGCGGCCAATTTACCGTAGCAAAACGTGAAATTAGGTGCTCACCAAAATGATTTCTCAAAAAGTGAATTGTTTCACGCGCTGCATGGCTCGTAACGCCGTCTTGTTGAAACCAGAGCCCACCGAGACCATGTGCTTGAATTTCAGGAAGCACATAGTTCGTTAATATGACGTGATAACGGTTACCATTGACGGTAACAAAGACTCATCAGCCCAGAAACCGTTGTTTTAATGGATGTAATGGTAGCTCTTGCTACTCTTCGGGTTGCTCATTAGCTCAAATATGGCAACTTTGTTTATTAACGTATTGTGTATGGTATATTGAGCCTGAAGTTGGTTTCATCACTGAACAAAATTTCACGATAAAACACCGAATTTTCGTTGAGTTCTTCCAGAGCCCATTCACTGAAAATATGACGCAAATTCAAGTCGTCTGGCTTCTTGCACAAGTTGAATTTTACACGTTTTTAGGCCGAGATCCTCACGTAAAATACTCCAGGTTGTCGAATATGTCAAGCCAACTACTGAGAACGACGACGAATCGATTCGTCACGGTCTTCGCGTACACTCTCAGCTACAGCTGCTATAGTCTCTTCACTATGTGCTGGATGTGGCTTAACCGGTCGAGTATCATCCACTAATGTAAACTGGTAGTGGCAATAGTGGTTTCAGTATGTCGGTTATGCGCACCGTAAGTTCCTCGAATCGCACGAAAAACATTTCTCACAGAACGCTGATTTTCGTAATACGGCTGAACAATTTTGAGATGCTGTTGTGGTGAAAGTCTTTCTATGATGACTTGCCAAACGATACTGTACAAAATAGTTTGATAGGAATCACGCGTAATTTATCAAAAAGCCTATTGAAAATCAAACCTCACGATGAATCATTCCTTACATCGAGAAAACATTTGGACTGTAGCTATCGAATTTTATTTAGCTAAGAATCATTATATCCTAAGCTTCGAATGCAATACCAAGAAGACTTTGGTTTTTAGCATGGCACGTTGAAAATGTATAAAAGTATCATTCGTAGCGCAGGTTATTATCCTTTCTTAATAGATGTCTTGACAATGTTTCGGGCACATTCGCCCAGGTGCCTAATTTGCAAAGTATACCATGCAATAAAGCCTCGAACTTGCAGGAGTTTCTTATTTTTCTTATTTTACTTAAGTTATTGGCTTTTGGCATATCCTGCTTTACTCTTTGTAAAATGTAAAAACTTCACTGCTGCAAATGCATATCTGATTCGTAGTCGTTTCTTTTCTGCTCATTATTTTTTAAGTTACAATTAGCGAACGTTTTACTTTCTTGCAATATTCGCATCCGTTCCTTGGTTGCAATAAGTTAGCAGATTGATTCAATCTTGGATGCGCGGAATGTCAGGACATCTTTTATTCAGAAAGGAGTGATTTACATGTATTAATCTTATACTATAGTTATCATGTCCCCTTTAAAACCTTTAGGAAGAGGAATCAAAGAACCAGAATTTGAGTCCAATCTTCTATACATACCAATTGTAATACCAAAAATATTGCCTCTTTTCAGCCTGGCTTTAAAATTGCAGAGGAGGATCCCTAAGTCATACAAAAGGCACTGCCCATACACTTTGTCTAGAAGCACATTATTTATTTGGTGCCTTCATTTTTCTACTTATATTACAGAACTTATCATGAAGCTTACATCACGAAATTTCAAGATTTTTTATTTTAGTTTTAAACTTATTCCAAAAATTTTCAACAAATTTTCTGAATTACTAGTACGGTGTGATCAGATTTATAGTAGCTTATGTAGATATTACGTCAAGCAAAAACTAGCTAAAGACAACGGTACTCTGGAGAATAAAGTATAATATGGTAGTGAGAACCATTACTTTGGTGAATGTATAATTTTTTTAAATTGCATTAGTCGGGCAACGTGAGGTGGTCTTTTCCTCTGCTTTAAGGGATTTCTAGCTTGATATCCATTCAATCTTAGTGTCCAAGTTATCTAAGCCGACGAATGTCACACTGCTCGTACTGTATTTGCTCAAATCTTGTCCTCCCGGTCGATTTACGAGTGCACAGAGTCTATGCGTCTCCACATTTGATAAAGTCCTCATACCTATACCATAGGGAAGGACTGCGACAATTAATGAATCAGAGAATCTTCTGAGCCCAAAAAAACCGCGATTGGAAAAAGTGAAGAAAGAGACAGAGTGCTTGACTGCATCGAAATTATAAATTTTTACTTTGAAGTCCTGGAAGTTTGATACTCCGTTTTTACAACGTTTACGGCGACACCCGAGGTTTAAGGAACCAAGCCGAATCCAAAAACGGCGAATAGAGAGAAGTTCAATATATCGGCACTTAAAAAGCACTGAAAAGTTGAAAGATTTATCCAGGAAAGGTTACATACAGCATCTGTCATTAATAGTCGCTGGCCTAAGAAAGGAGAATTAGGATGAGAAGAATCTAGAGTCGCAACTAGAGTCGCTGAAAATCAGTGCGAATGAAAAAAAATTGTATTTGCCGCTAGTGAAAGAAGGTGCCGAAAAGTCTTGAGTGCGAACCCTATGCACAGGCTTATTAAAACTCCCGGATATAGACATCGATCACGTCTGGCAGATACCGAATGCCATTACACGTCATAAGGGAACGTCAAAAAGGTGATGCTAATTCGGGTATAAGAGGGATACTGACTATAGAGATCACCGTTTTGGAAATAAAGAGTAGGGGGAAAAAGATTACGTTGTTACAGTATGTTATTTACTATTTTTTTGAATTATTTATTATTTGAATCTGCGGAATAAATTTAGTTGCCAAGCAATGCCTTAAAGATTGTTGAATTACTAAACATTTTTATTATATTTTTTTTTTAAATGTAAACTTTTTTTTTTACGAAACAAAACAAATAAATAATAATTATAGCCTGCAAATGCCTCAGATAGAGCTCGCTGTGGGTCTATGTTATCCAATAGGCTAACAACCGTTTCCGTGTTATGGATACGAGAATTAGTATCAAAATACCTAGTCTTGCCACAAGTTTTAGTAAAAATATAAAACGCTATTAAAAAAACCATTAAGCATATTGTATTCAAATTTTTTTCATTTATTAGACCACGATATTGATTATTAAAAAAATTTATATTCACTTGAAATGACTGCCTTTTGCTTTAATACAAGCCTTCAAGCGGTGTAGCCATTGGGCTATAGTGGGGCGTACGGTTTTCATGGAGATCGTGAACGCTGTTCTGGTTAATGATGTTTTAAGGCTTTCCCAATTTCTGTGGGGAGTCTTGGAGGCCAAGTTTATTGATTCTGAGCCAATCTTGTGTTGTATGGGCTTTATGCGCTGGAGCAGAGTCCTGTTGGAATATCCATCTGTATCCATTGAAAAGGGCATTGGTCAAACTCTTCACAACACCTTTTAGCACTTCTTTTTGGTAAACCTTTGCACCAGTTTTTACGCCCTTTTCACAGAAAAGAATGTGACACCATGGTGAAAGACCCCCATCAAACCACTACAGAAGCGGGATGATATCCATGTTGAACCCTTGGAAGAACTTTTTTCGCTTCCTTAGATAAAGAGGCGTACATTTTGTCATTTTGTTTGTTGAAAACTTATTCCATGGTAAAATTTTTTTCATCCGTAAACAGAATGTTTTCATGGCCATTGTCTGCGTGCAACTGCAAAAGTTGCTTGCATCTTTCCAGCCTAATTTTTTTTAGTTGAGGTGTTAGAAGATGATCCCTGGACCGACGATAGGTTTTCATATGTAGATCATCCCGAATCAGCCTAGACATGGATCTGTTTGATATATCCAATTCTTTTGATCTGATCTTCTGTTTCCTAAGGAGATATCTCCGAACTTGTTCAGGCACTGCCTTTACTAGCGCATTCGTATTAGGTACATGCAAAATTAATGACAAAACGTTTATTGGCATTGAAACTTAAAAATTCAAAAAGGTAAGCTCATTTAATTCATTTTAAAACATAAATATTTGTAATTCTTATTTATATTTAGATATCTTAGTTTCTGGTGATAAAAGATTCCGTTCTCCTAGTCTAGAACCGAGAACTTCAGACTGTCTGATGGATAAATTGAATTAATTCAATGAAATTCTAGAATGTAAGCATTCGGATATTTCCTTCTCTAGCGCATAATTTTCTTCATGGTAATTCTTATCACTTGACTTTGCACATGGTTCGTGAGTTCTTGGCGTGATCACAGGAAATTCTTCACTATGAGGTATTGGTATGGACACAGAAGCTAATTTAGGGTATTCTATTTTGTTTTCAATCTTTTTTTTGAAAACTCACATGTTCATGCCAAATCATTCTAATAACAAACGACATCGACTTCTTTTTCCCATTTAACTATACGATAAGTGTAACATAATACGAGATACGAAACAATTTCGGAATCTATTCTTTGTCTTGTTTTATAGATGGATTAAAATAAGTTTATAAGCTTGCCTTACTTTTCCAGTTACAGCCCTTCCTTTGGATTTTACAGTATATTAGCCACACACATAACAAAATTTATTGGGAGAATTTTCCCAAGTGCGACGCACGACCGATTTTTCCCAAATTTATTGTAGTTTATAGATTGTATTGTACTTTCACTTAAAACTATCTCAACACAACTTGAATCACTTTCTTAAATTATTCCGATTGCCAACCGAATTATTGGTGCAATTAACACATGAAGGTAACTTTCATAAGTGCGTCAATAGCACGAGAAATTGACATCATATGACAGTTTTGCTTTTCATTATTATTATAAGTAACTTTAAGGAAACAGTAACACATATCATCACTTATGTTACCAAACCTTTTCATGCTGTGATTGGGACATACGTTCCTCTGGTGTTGGCTTCCGAGTTTCACACAACACTGTCAAGCAAGATGTTGAAGAAATCGGATGATAAAATGAAATGATGAAAGTATAAAAAATCTCGGTAGACTATAACAGTCATGGAGCTGCGTCATCCTGCAGAGTCAGACAAGCTTAGCAAGGATGTCAAACCCGGACGTGCTTCATTCAAGAGTTTTTTCCAAGACTTGTCGCCATATAAAAATCTAATCGATTGTGGATATTCCACGCCTAAAACCATTCTGATAAAGAGCAATTAGTCAAACACATAGTACGTCAAAGAAGATTTTATATGCGACCTTAAGGATTTAGGCCTTAGTCCAGAAGATCTCTATCTTTAAAATGGAACAAATTACCAACTTTGAAACTTCGTAAAAAAAGGAGTGTCAGTATCAGCTGCTCTGTTAGTATTAAGTTTGGTGGAAAGAAATTGTTGCCCATCATCATCCTGTCTGATAGAGGAATGTTGATACCTTCGTTGTTTAACAGTCTTCCTTCTGAGAAGTCAGCGCTTTTCCTTCCTTTTTTACTCGTACAGCTTATGAGCCGCTCTGGTTTGTAGAGTCTTTCTATACGCTCTCTGTTTCTCTGGATGTGATCAATCTGGATGACGGTAAGTTGATCAGAAGACAGCCATGCCCCCATATGAAAGTGCAATATTGATATTTTTGTCGATAAGGTTGGATGCTTTGCCGGATGTGGTGTTTTTCAGGTTATATTTACAGATTGTGATGCTCAGATGGTTAAGCCTTCCTCCTTCGTTTGGGAGTCACGTATATTAGTTCAAATGCATGAATAAAAATTGTTTGCTTTTGTCTGATTTAAATAATAAATTCGCATCTAAATAGCCGCAATTTGCCTTCTCGGTAGCAATTATCTTGGACATTTTCTGTCGCATTTTGTCATCGTTTTTAAACTCAGTTGACCATATGAATAACCTCTAATCAGGGGCCACATACATCAGTGCCAGTAGGTTTGTATGAAATTATGAGTGCTGCCACTTACCATATTTGAGCTCTTCCGCTGCCATCGCATTCCAGAAGTTCTGATAGATTAAGACTCGGGCTTTGAATTTGTCAAAGTAGCGCAGATTTAATTTAATTTAATTTTGGTGAGGGCGAAAGCCCCCATTTATTCGGCTTAATACAAGCTATAACTTAAAATTAAACTTAAACTAAAACTTAAAACTAAGGTTGGTTGTTGTGGTGAAGGAGAACCGATTTGAGGTAGGAAGTGGTGCAGTGGAAGTCAAAGACGCTAGGGTTTGAATTAATTGTAGCATGCGGGAGATTGGTTCATTCGCGTCATAGGTGGTGTGGTAGGTTGGGAGATAGAATAGACGAGAGATACGTAGATTACGAGGGTTAGTGTTGAGGAAAATAGAATTGTGAAGGGACGTGCATTCAACCTGACCTGAAAGAAGTCGATGAATGAAGAGAAAGTCGGCTGCATCTCTGCGTTCATCAAGGGTGTTTAGGTTAATAAGGTTGAGACGGTTTTGATAGGGGGGCAGAGTAAAAGAATCATCCCAGGGCAAACCTCGAAGAGCAAATCGAAGAAAACGGCGTTGGATGCTTTCGATTCTCGAGATATGAACGCGATGATATGGGGACCATACTTGACTAGCGTATTCTAGGAGGGGACGAACAAAGGTAATATAGAGGGACCTGGTCACGTATGGGTTGGTGAATTCTTTGGACCATCGTTTTACAAAACCTAGTGCAGAGTTGGCTTTAGGGATTATCCCATCCATATGCAAACGGAAATTGAGCTAGTTATCACACAAAATGCCGAGATTTCGAAGAGATTCAACGGAGGAGATCGGTTGGTTATGGAGAAGGTAGAATCGGGGAGGAGATTTGAGCCGCTTATGTGAAAAGGTGATGGATCGGCATTTGGTGATATTAAGTTCCAAACAATTTTTGAGGCACCAGATCGAAAAACTATCAAGGTCTTGTTGAAGAAGGAAGGAGTCATGGGGAGAGGAAATGGTTTTGAAAAATTTGGTATCGTCGGCGTAAAGGGAGATGGACGAGTATTTAATGATCCTATCGAGATCATTTATGGTTAATATAAAGAGAAGGGGGCCGAGATGGCTACCTTGAGGAACTCCAGAGGTGGCCAAAAATGGAGCGGAGTGGGCTGACCTAAAACGAACACTGTAAAAACGGTTTTCGAGGTAAGAGGATATCCATTTTAACAGGATGGGTTCAAAGCCGAGGGCAGACAATTTGAAGAGTATTAATCGATGAGAGATTTTATCGAAGGCTTTGCTAAAATCGGTTGCAACTACATCGACTTCGTTGCCGTTCTCTAGGGCAGAGATGGCAACGGATACGAATTCAACGAGATTTGTGGTGGTTGACCTACCCTTTAGGAAGCCATGTTGTCTAGGGGAAATAAGTGATTTGCATTGGAAACTTAGATCTTCATACAAAATACTTTCGAGGAGTTTGGGTATATGGGAGAGTTTAGCGATTGGACGATAGTTTGTTATTTCGTTCTTTGATCCCTTTTTGTGGATCGGGGTTGTAAAAGAGGTTTTCCAAACCTGAGGAAATTCTCCTTGTGAAAGGGATAGACGAAAGAGATCAGAAAAGGCAAGGGAAAGAGACGAAGAGCATTTTTTAAGAAATATGGCAGGGAGGCTATCTGGACCGGGTGTAAATTCGTCATTGAGTTGGTGTAATTTATATTCGATATAGAAGGGGTCCAAGATGTGAGAGAGAAGTGGGCCGCTAGAGAAGTTCAGTAGGTAATGAAAATAGAAGGGATCTGGTACAAAGGAGTCGTTGGTGAAGGATTGTTTAAAGAAGCTGGCCAATAGGTTGGCAGTGGTGAGTGGATCGGTTGATGACTTGTTGTTGAAAGAGAGGGAAGGAGGGTAACTATCGGATTTTCTTTTGTAGTTAACAAATTGGTAAAATTACTTAGGGTCATTCATAAGGTTGACTTGCGCATTGTTAATGTAACGCTATTAAAGGGAATCGTAAAGTTCGGTGAAATGAAGATAAGCACCAAGATAGTTGGAATCTGGTCAGGAAAACAGCCCATAACTTGTTTCTCTTGTTTCGTAAGGAACGAAGCTTGCGATTATACCAGGGAGGACTAGTAGATGATGTTTTAAGGCGGGAAAACGGAACGTTCTATACACAGTCTAAAAATAGGGTACATACCAATAGCTTGGAGGGAAGTTAAGGTTGTTTCTAAGACCAAAGCTCGCAAACAGGGGGATATTTCAGACAAATGAGTCTGTCATCATTCATGCTTAAAACCCTAGGAGATTCACATTAGGAATAATGGCTTTTTGACTGATTCACAGCATGCATACGAGTATATGAAAGAAACATCTGTAGAAACCGCCCTGCATGAGGTGGTGGAAAAAACAGAGAAGAGTCTGCACTTCAGTGAGTTTGCGATGACGGCCTTTCTCAATATTGAAGGAGTCATTAAAAATACTCTAGTAGACACTAAGATTAAAAACTGGGTTTACAACATGTTTGCCAGTAGGAAAATAAATAGTTCCATTGGGCAAAGCTCTTTTATTATGTTCGTAATCAGGGGAATCCCTCAGAGAGGAGTCATATCGCCATTCCGGTAGTTACTGGATATTTATGACATCCTTAAAAAGCTCAGTAGAATGGCTATAAATGCCACGGCGTACGCGACATAAAAAAGTTGCCCTGAAGATCAACACTTGGCCAAAAACCTGTGGTCGCAATGCCAACACTTCCGAAACGGAACTGGTTGTTTTTTTTCGAAAGTGCCAAATACCGCAATTCAAACTCTCAAAACTCAACGGAGTGGAACTGTCCCATTCGGACAGCTCTAAGTATCAGGGCGTGATTCTTGACAAAAAACTGAATTGGAATCATAATGTAGCGAAAAGAATCAAAAAGGCATATTATGCTCTTTTTATTTATAAAAATTTGGGATTTAAAACCTGTTATGTTGTACTGGCTCTAAGAGGTGGTGCTAAGACCCATACTTACATACGGCCCACAAGTATGGTGGAACGCAACAAACAAGAAAACAGTTTATGGAAAATTAGCGGCGGTTCAAAGAACGGCTTCCATAACCATTACAGGTGCGCTCTGTACCACCTCTACGGCAGCATTGGATACATTTCTGCAGTTAGCACCGCTTGATTTACAGATCAAAAAACTTGCTGGCAACTGTGCGATACGACTCCCTAATTTGGGCTACTTCACAATCAGTAGTTCCATAGCACGGTACTAGCGGAGCTACTGCCAGGCGATTCAATTCTAACGGATGAAAATCCTTCTTTAGTCGACTTCGACATCCCGTAACATAATCCGGAGAGGAAGGACTGGAAAAAAATGGAATAATCAGATCAAATGAAATTGCAAGTTTTACAGAAGGCTCGGAAACAGGGGAAGGAACAAGTTCTGGTACCTTTTCAGAAGACCCAGAACTAAGAGTGCCTTTAAGGC
This sequence comes from Volucella inanis, assembly GCA_907269105.1. Lineage (NCBI taxonomy): Eukaryota > Metazoa > Arthropoda > Insecta > Diptera > Syrphidae > Volucella > Volucella inanis. The sequence goes on along the minus strand of OU026157.1, from coordinate 71,603,008 downwards.
TACCAAACGCAAGCAGTGTCTTCCAATCAGAGGTTCTGGCTGTCCTCAGGGCGGCTGAGCTAATTCAGATGAGATCGGCATCTGAAAGAGATATTGCTATCTACATCGAAAGCCAGGCCGTGATCAAGGCAATGAAATCAACCAACATCAACTTTGATACAGTCAGAGGCTCTCCAAGACTCTCTGGCCGCGTTTTGACAGCAAAATATTTAGAAAGTTAATAAAATTAAATAAGCTAAGGATGGCAATAGGAATCCTGACAGGATACTGTCCTCTGAGACTCAAATTGTCAGATACTTGTATTTGCAGATTCTACAGTTGAGGACAAAACACACATACTGTGTGATTGCGAGGCGGTAACGGTATTTTTAGGGAAATACCTAGAGGAAAAATATAACACGGACTTCAAAGGCCTTCTTGACTTTTGCAAAGAAATTGGGGGTTGCACCAGCGAAATTATTTTGGTTTTCGCAATTTGAAGACAAATTTAATTGGTTCCACAGAGACGTTATAGACCCGTTTTGGTTTCTGCTGTCTGTGTGATGGCATATTCATCATACTCCTATTAAACCTAACCTAACCTAACCTACACCTTACCTTATTCATAATTTGCTTGCACAAATGATTAATTTTAGCCCACTTAACTGGAATAAAACGAAGTCTTGCCACAAAAGAAGCACCGAAAAACCATCATCTTTCGCATCTATAAATGAATTTTCACAACAAATGATCTGAAAGGTTAATCCCATTTGAAGCCAATGACAAAATACACATGGCTATAACCGAATTCATTATTATTTAAGATCTCAACTCCAATTACAGATCCAGTTTTCGTTTACCTTTTTCTTCATTCAGTCTACATCAAGCTCCAACTGCACAAACAAAGTGATAATCTTGCCTGCGGGATCCATAAAACGTAACCCACCCCAATGCATACAAATTAATCACATAATCGATTTTCAATCATCCAGTTATTTTGTATCCACTGATCCATTACCTAACCCTTCATCCCTTCTGGCCCAAAAAATATCCATTCTTGCTCCCATAAAAGAATCATCTTTTTTTTTTTTTAACTAAATCCCTATGTCAACGGAATACATTTATTTAGTTTGCCTGTCTACTGGGTACCAGGCATGCTGTCCAGATAACTGAAAGCATTTCTATCGCTACCATAAAAAGGTGACCTAACCATTTTTCTTTTATTCCACCACCGCCTCGCTCTCCTAGCTTTAGACCAACAATAAAACCATAGAAAACATTCGGTGTCTCCATTAAGTGGTGAGCGGGAATCTATTTTTTATTTGCCCACATAAAAAGAGATTCTTGCGGTCATAATTCGTTTTAAGCCTTCAGGCTGAAAAAGGACTTTGTGTTTTGTATCCCTATAGGGCAATACGACATACATATATATGTAGTGTAGTGGAGCAGGCAATGAGAAAAAAAAAAAAAAAAACACCAACCCCGAGTTCTGCTATAGATATATCATTTGGGGGGCAAATAAATGTTTGAATGAGTTAGCAAGGATAACAACTGTTCACAGTGTCACATTCAATTGCCTGGGTCAATTCTGGAGGCTTGTCAGCCAATGCCTAAAGAAAGTCGTGAAGAAAAAAAAAAAAAAATAAAAATAAAAAAAATCATCGAATTCGAGACGTCATTATACAATATCTCTGTGTTGGGATTTATTACATGTTTGCTTGGGGCTCCTTTGTCACTTATCCTTCTATACTGGATTTATGTTTTTAGTTCGCTCATCCGGACGATATCGTTTTGAAACTGACAATTTCGAAGAGTGGGGTTTAAGATAGTTCTTTGTTCTTTAAAGATAATCCACTTATCTGCCTTTAAAAATAGGATAAAAGATCCTCAAAGGATTCAGTAGTTAAATTCAACATATTTATTTTTTTTTTTTTGTTGAATACCCGACTCAACTAATAATGTATGGAAAAAGAAATCTTTCCATCTTCATTCCTATATCTTTTTCGATACTTGTATGTTTTATTGCCCTCTAGTTTTCGAAATACATTTTTAAACTATATTTCTTCTCTGTTTTCTTCTTCCGCTAACCTCCAAAACAAATTTTACGTATAATAACACCTATTGCTGTATACTATGTGTCTTATGTATGTTTACTGGTATTGCTGTTGAATGAGATAGATTCGTTGACCTTAGAATTATCCTTAATTTTATACCACCTTTTTACTAACTCGAAAATTATGTTAATAATCGCTCTAGGGTTTTAAGCATGAATGATGATAGACTCATTGGTCTGAAATATGCCCCTGTTAGCGAGTTTTGGTCTTAGAAACCACCTTAACTTCCCTCCAAGCTATTGGTATGTACCCTATTTTTAGACTGTGTATAGAAATCTCCGCTACTTTGACATATTCAAAGCCCGGGTCTTAATCTATCAGAACTTCTGGAATGCGATAGCAGCGGAAGAGCTCAAATATGGTAAGTGGCAGCATTCATAATTTCATACAAACTTACTGGCACTGATGTATCTGGCCCCTGGTTAGAGGTTATTCATATGGTCAACTGAGTGTAAAGACGATGACAAAATGCGACAGAACATGGTCCAAGATAATTGCTACCGAGAAGGCAAATTGCGGCTATTTAGATGCGAATTTATTATTTAAATCAGACAAAAGCAAACAATTACTATTCATGCATTTGAACTAATATACGTGACTTTCAAACGAAGGAGGAAGGCTTTACCATCTGAGCATCACAATCTGTAAATATAACCTGAAAAATACCACATCCGGCAAAGCATCCAACCTTATCGACAAAAATATCAATATTGCACTTTCATATGGGGGCATGGCTGTCTTCTGATCAACTTACCGTCATCCAGATTGATCAAATCCAGAGAAACAGAGAGCGTATAGAAAGGCTCTACAAAGGTTGACCAGAGCGGCTCATAAGCTGTACGAGTAAAAAAGGAAGGAAAAGCGTTGACTTCTCAGAAGGAAGACTGTTAAACAACGAAGGTATCAACATTCCTCTATCAGACAGGATGATGATGGTGAACCTGAATCACTAGTTAGTCCGGGCTTTAGCTAACTGCCTCCAAGTGCGCACAACAAGTCAGTTGAGGTCCTCTTCTATGTTACTAGCATTAGCTAGATCGATGTCGATGCACAGCTCGTATAGTTCGTCGTTAAATCTTCTTCTCCAAAACCCGTCAATGCTACCAGGACTAAATATTTTAGAAAGGATTTATTTCCCGAAACGACTGATGGTATTTTCATCTTCTTTTGATATAGTTCATGCTCTAGCGCCATAAAATAGGACTGGGATGATCCAGGTCTTATGGAGACCCTTCTTAGTTTTTCGGGATAGGGCCTTACCACTCAATTGCTTTCTTACCCCAAAGAAATAGCGATTGGCAAGAGTGATTCTTCGATTTATCATATTTGTGCTGAGGTTTTGTTGCCAGAATTTATAGCAGAGCCTTCTTTTTCTTCTTCGATTAAAGCTGTCGAATGTGAAGATCTCTCTAATTCGTCGATATTATGTGTCTGTTTTTGGTGATAGAATATACTTGGTTTTGCACTTATTTTTCGCTTCAACCCGTTTAACTCTCACAAATATGTCAATATCATTGAAATACGCTAATAGTTTCATGGGCAACTGATACTGAAATTTTGTTCGTTAGACATACACTCTTATGATCAGATCTGAGTAATGAGTTGGTGTATCCTCTCCATAAAATAATTTCCAGCAGAGTTGAATACCTTGGCGGAAAAGCCGTCAGGTTGAGCCATTGGATCTCAGCTCAGATATTGATATCAATATTTCATGTTGGTCAGGTGGATGGAAGCTTGAACTTGAAGTTGAATGGCCTATTCTGCCTGATGGCGGGATGTTGGGTCTCTTTATCATTATACAGTCTACCGAAAAAATTTTCCATATTCTCTTCACCGACTGTGAATGCACTACATGGTTTCTTTTCTCATCCCTACAGGTTTCTGTACGACACCTTACCTATTGGAAAAACTTCCACACGTTATTTGTGGAGTGCAAACTCTCAATATGGTATATTCGATGGCGTGCTTCTTGTTCTCTTTTCTTTAGGAGAAGCCGGATGCTCTTCTCCCCTCCTCTGCTTTTACAGCTTATGAGTGGCTCTCGTCCTTTTGTTGCAGTGACACTTTCTACGCTTCTTCTTTAGTTGCATATGCTTGCCGGGATTCTTCTTCTTAAACCAGAGATTTCTTGGTGGTGATCTGGTGAAAATCTGGATATTGGTCGCGGCGTAAACGATGCCAAAGTTGGCATCGTTGTCACTGGTCTTTGGTACTTGATGTTGCGGCATAGGGTTGTTGATATATTTTGGGACACGCGTTAACCAATTTTCTTCGTTATATCTTGCGGTCATAATTCTCACAGAAGTTCTTTCTCGTTAAAGCGCGTCGGAAATCCGCATTCCCAACTTGGCTACAACAACAGATGAATGTTCATTGCCCCAAACATTCGGACGTCCAGAATGGTGGAAGCATGCCTTACTTCTATTGCAATGTGAACGATTTGATTGAGACCGCTATGTACTCTTGTTTATATTAAAATGAGAAAACCTTGTGCTTGCTATATTGACGTTTCGTCCCGCTCCAAAATCAATAAGACTAAGTCCGTTGCCAGACGTGGTATTGCTTACTAGATGTCCTGCCAAAGATGTCTTTCGTTTTCATCCTAACGGTAAAATTGCCTAGTACAATTTTAACGTCATAGTTTGGATATTGCTCATATGTGTTATCGACGAGCTCATAGAAACATTCTTTGGTAACGTCGTCTTTGTATTTCGTAAGGGCATGGGTGCATATTCGGCTTACGATAGCGAATTTAGCCTTGATGCGGATTGTCATAATGCTCGCTGCTTAAGCTTGCTTAAGTCAGCCGTATATGGCAAATTCGGGTCGGAATAATTGCTGTTTTTTTTACGGTGATATTTTACGTCCTGATATCTAGGACCTGTGCTTTGGCAATACTTGCCTGTTAATTTCCGAACATTCCACGTGCAGATCCGAAGGTTGTAATCCTTTAAACGTTTGCAAGGGTTGTCAACAGTGAATTCATTTTTTTATGCGAGGCCATTAGTTGTTTCGTCACATCGTTTTTATATCTTCCGTATAGGGTTATGAGCTCTATGTCGGTGTAGGTCGGTTTTATGCTGCTGTGCAAGCATATTCTTGCCATTCTTGACGGCATGAGTACGGGTTTACGGGGACCACCACTGGAAGGTAAATCAAACACTTCGCTGCGATCTTGATTCTTACGCTGCTGGACCAATCCAAGTTATAGGACAGCCAATCTTCGGAAAAACAGTCGTACTGTAACATTTTATTTTAAATGATTATTGTTTTTATTGAGATCGTAATAATTACTGAAATTACAAAACTAAATTCAAATGTAACAACTTAATCTTAATGTGAACAAATAAACGTAACGCAAGATTATGATTTGTAATACGAATGTATGACACTTTTACAGTTAAAAATGCATGTAATTTTCGGCAGAATAAGTAAACACTCTCTTTGCGGTTACACTACACCGAAAAGATGTGTTCTATTTTAAACCGCATTTTTCTACCCGTTTTCCACCTTACACTTATTTAGCACAAATCTTAAACCTTACGCACTCCAACAGCCGAGAACTGAGCGACAGTTGCTCCTCCTTTCTAATTCTATGATTTTTATTGTATTGTACAAACGATACTTTCAACTTTAAAAATTAGAGCAAGCTCTCCCTTCACTGGTTGAGCATTCATCATTTTAACTATTAATCAAAGTCGTGACCTCTTTAAATTTTTAATTGTGGTCCATACTTTAGAAGGTATGGTTCATTCTTGCTAACTGCGGTTTCGGCATTTTTATATGCGACAACCGAAAAAAATTTAATTGTATTTAGGCCATTAAATCTTTTCCGATTGTCTTTGGCCGCAATCCTTAAAAGGTGATCAGGTTTGCCCGTGCTAAACGTTAAACTTATTTTGTTAATTGTCGCTAGCTTATCGATGCAAGGAAACATTTTATAAGTTCGTACAGAGTTCCGCTATATTTAGTTTCTTTTCTTTTTTATAATGTTCGTGGTCTTACTCAAAACGCACATTACCGGTTTCACTGTTCAAACAGTCTACTCTTGAAAGGTTTGCCTTTTGTTGTCGACCGTTATTTTCTTTCCACAATTATGTCTCTTTATACACATATGGCCTTTTAAAATTCCAAGCCGAGTTTTTTCACTACGAGGGCTGTTTGATGAATGCCAGGACTTAAAACGAACGACAAAGCAACTTTTTTAGGTTTTGACAATTTATTTTTCAATATAATCCCCATTCAACTTGATGCACTTTTCCCAGTGGTGCTGCAACTTGTTTAAACCCTCCGTATAGTACGACTTTTGTTGGCCTGCAAAATACTCCTCCGCGGCGGCGTGACTTTCTCGTTCGCCCCGTTCTTCTTTCAAGGTTTGGGAATAAAAAGAAGTCCCTCCGGAAAATCCAGAGGATGGGGAAGAAATTCTTAGTGCAATTCGATGTGGTTTTTTCTTCAAATCGGCGTTAAATCGGCCCAATAAATCGACGTAGTATGTTCCTGTGACTGTTTTTCCCTTCTCTAAATAGCCAACGTGGATCACACGTTGGCCCTCTCCTTTCCGGCCGAACGCACGGTCTTCTTTGGAGCACGTACACCGGGTAAAACCCATTGTTTAGATTATTCTTTGGTCTCTGGTGTGTACTAATGAATCCATGTCTCATCAACGGTAACGAAAGTACGCAGAAATTATCCGGATCTCGATTAAACAGGGTCAGGCACATCTTTAAAGTGGTCTCAAGATTGCGCTTGTTCTCCGGTATGAGCAAACCCGGCGCCCATCACGTGGACAGGTTTGCCATTCCAAAATCTAGTGCAGAACATGTCTAATGCGTTAATTTAAGAAGTCTCCTATCTCAACTAATTCGTGAATTTTAACTCGGCGGCTCGCAAATACGAGATCATGGATTTTGTCCACGGTTTCCTCTGTGGTGACCATTTTTGAGCCATCAAAAACCAACGTGCCGCCAAGGCGAAACTCTGCGAACCAATGGTAAACGGTTGTACGGGAATGTGAATAGGTCGTATATACACCATCGAGAATGGGCTTGATTTCCGAGAGATACTGCTCTTTTTCCATGGTCGCAAAAAACACTAACACGATCTTTTGAAATGGTTGTCAAAATAAAAATCGGCGTCGGATTGTCACAAAATTGACAATGATGATACACTCATTTCGGCTCAGTAACGTCAACTATCTTTCAATCCGGGTACTCATCAAACAGCCCTCGTAAGTTTACATTATTCTTTGAAGTGACAACGGTTTGAATTTTGAATTTCCCTTAGTTTCTTGACGAACACTTCTCAAAGGTTTGAGTTATTAGTGGTTTGCCAGAAACTTTTGAATCTTCTACTCGCTGTTCCACGTTATTCCAGAATAGATGGTAGTCTTTCTTGGTTGTCCACCGTTGCAATATACAATATATAATCAAGTGCCGCACTTACTTAATAAACAAAGACCGTGAGATGACTTAGTTATGTAGATTGTTCCCCGTTGAGTTCCTCATTCCGAAATCATTTCCTCTATATTTGCAGTTCGTTTCCCCTGTGAAAAAGATTAACTTTTTTTTTTTTTGTAATTGCTTGTGAAGCATAGACGCTTGCAATATTCTTAATTATAAATGAATATTCAACTTATATTGCACCACCTCATCTTAGAGGATTGATTTTCATTTTTTCTTGTTTTTATCTCGCAGGGCAATGAGTGGCAGAAATATTTTACAAGCGTTTACCGTACTGTCATTTTGCCAATAACTCGAATTATAATATTTATATTATATACATACATTTTGAAGCTTAGAGAAAATAACCGCTGGATATATTGTATTTTGAATTTATACGGAGGGCTTTCTAGGAAATTGACTTGGTAATGTCTTTTTATTCGCTGCAAGTTTCTGTCTGAAATACTGTTGCCCCCAACTTCTTCGAACTTGTGCATGTTGTTGCCAATTAACATGGCTAAGTATCATGACATTCGTTCATGACTCTCGGAGAAAATACTGCAAAAAATCCAGCAGGAACAGGATTTTACTACTTTGAATATAAGAAAACATTTAGTGGGCGGCCGTGAGTTATGTGGTACTAAATTACCTTCCAAATCGGAAGGTTCTGTGTTGGAATTTCAACCGAAAAACATTCATTTTATCAGTTAACAAAAATTAAGGAAAATGAGTAGTTGACTAGGAATCAACAACAAGCCAACTTACACTAAAAATTTAGTCTCCCAAATAAATGTTGGATGTCACCCATGGAGCGAAATAACTACTGTATCTCTCTATTCCATTTTCCAAAAAAAAACTTAACACATGCTAAGGCTTTATAAGTGTATTCATACTCCCTTTATTGTTAAGTTCTTTAAAAAAAAAAAAAACGAGAATGATCGTCAACGCGAATTATGGCTTCACAGCGATTGAAGTAGAAACAAATAGAAGAGTTTCTGATGCTGTTGTATTTGCTCATACAATCTTCAAACAAAAATTAAAAAAACGAGGAATTGAACATCATCTTGATCAAAAAGTTTCCAGTCTCTTCACAGTGTGGCGCTCCCATTATTCGGATTTGAGTTCTATTTTTTTGTTAAGTTCGTACATCTGTTGTTGAGATTCCCTATATGTCATAGCTTGACATTTGCAAAAGTTACGTAGCCAAGAGTATATCTATCTCTGTGTGTGTTGGCGATTTTTTTCTATTTTAGAAAGGGATTCAAATTTGCAACAACGAACTTGTATTAAATTTTACGTAAAAAACGGATTTAATGGTGCGCGAACGTTGGAAATATTGGAAAAGTGTTTCGGCAACGATTGTCTGAAGAAAACGGTCGTTTATCAGTCACACGAGCGGTTCAAAATTGGTCGTGAATCAATCGAAGATTGCAGTGGCAAAATGTTGGTGAATAACCGCAAATTAACCATCAGAGAAATAGCGGAGGACTTGAACATTGCCTATACATCCGTTTAAGACATTTTGGTTAATGATTTGGGTTTCCGTCGCGTAACAGCAAAGTTGGTGCCAAAAGACCTCAATTTCATGCAAAAAAGAGACCGGAGACCGTGTTGACGTCGCAAAAGAGATGATTTGCGAGGCTGAATCAGATCCCAAATTCATCAAAAGGATCAATACTGGAGACGAGACGTGGGCTTATGAGTACGACACGCAATCCAGATATCAGGCAAGTGAATGGCGTTCACCAAATGAGCCGAGACCAAAAAAACCACGTCGTTTTCAGTCAGAAAAGAAGGCAATGCTCACGGTTTTCATGGATTACAACGGTGTCGTAAACATGAATTTTTGACAGTAAACAGAGAGTATTATTTGGGTTCGCGTGAAGCAATTTGCCGAAAGAGACCAGAATTGTGGGCAGAAAACTCGTGGATTTTGCACCATGATAACGCACCGTCACACAGTGCCTTCATCAAAATGCAACAAATACCATCCAACAGCCACCGAATTCACCTGATTTGGCTCCCTGTGAATTCTTTCTGTTTAATCGAGTTTAAAAACCACTACGGGGAACACGTTTCAGTAGCCGAGAGGAAGTAATGGAAAAATCGCAGGAAGCACTTATGGACATACCGAAAACCGAATATAAAAAATGTTTCGAGGATTGGATCAAGTGCTGGCATAAGTGTGTTGCAGTCGATGGGAATTAATTTGAAGGGGACAATAGAGATTTAGATGATTAAATTTGTGTTTTTAATTTTCTGAATACATTCCGGGAACTTTTGAAGCCCTACAGTCATAGGAAATAGTCTAAAGAAGGAGAAATATTCAACTATAGGCCATCACGGACAAGAAGAATTGTGGAAAATGCTTTTGGAATATTGCCCATCCGATTCAGAATACTTTTAAATACGATAAAATTTTCCCCAGAGAAAACATCCGCAATTGTGCATGAATGCTGCTATTTACACAACTTTTAAAAGCAACGAAATCCTACCAACTATTTAAAAGACAGCGTTGATATGGAAAACACTTTCACCGAGGAAATACGTAACGGATCATAGCGATCAGACACATTTTTTTCATATATTTATTTCACTATTCTTAAATTAACAAAATCAATTATTAAAACTATATCTCACCTAGTAGATAGGCAATAACAAGTCTAGTGCAAAAATTTGAGTCTACATATTCGTTTTGTTATGTTACCGTGTCAGTGAGACAACGGGTTGGTCGAAGTCTCGAAAATATCGCTACCGTTCAGACGTCCGTAGCAAACGATCCAAATCAGTCAATTCCACGGCGTTCAGACCACATTATGGCGTATTTTGCGTGAAGATCTTGGTTTACATCCATACAAGATCAAGCTGACTCAAGAATTGAAGCCGATGGACCATTTAAAGCGACGTACGTTCTCCGATTGGGTTCTGGAGAAGATGCGCCAAGATGATGAATTTCATCGCAAAATCATCTTCAGTGGCGAAGCTCATTTTTGGCTCAATGGGTTCGTCAATAAGCAAATTATGCGTTATTGGTCGGGTGAAAACCCACATGTGCTTCATGAATCACCACTTCATCCACAAAAAATAACTGTTTGGTGCGGTTTGCATGCCGGCGACGTTATTGGGCCATATTTTTTCGTCGACGATAACGATCGTCACGTTACTGTGAATGGTCAGCGTTATCGCGCCATGATCACCTATTATTTTTGGCCCGAATTGCAAGATATGGACTTGGACGACATGTGGTTTCAACAGGATGGTGTCACAAGCCACACAGCACACGCTACAATCAATTTATTGAAGAGTAAGTATGGTGAGCGTGTTATCTCAAGACATCGATTGGCCCCCTCGTTCGTGCGATTTAACGTCTCTTGGCTATTTTCTGGGGGGCTACGTTAAGTCATTGGTTAATGCCATAACGCCGACGACGTTGGAAGAGCCAAGAGCCAACATTGAACGCGAAATAGCGGTCGCTTCGGCCGAAATGTGTGGCCGAGTCGTTGAAAATTGGGTCCAACGAATCGACCCCTGCAAACGTGCTCGCGGTGGCCATATGAACGAAGTCAAGTTCCATTCATAAATGTTTTGATTGTACTTCTAGCCATTAGTAAAGTTTTTGAAATATCTCAAATGGTTTGCCTTTTATTTAAAAAAAAGTTGTCAAGTCGTTATTAGAAAACCCTATATACATCTGCTATATCTAAAAAAGTGTGATTCTGAATGCCTCAAACAAAAGTTGATTAAAACAGCTTACGGAAATCTTATAATCGATTTATTAATCATTGGCAGTTCAGCTCAAGACAAAAATATATAGGGAGGTAACCTCATGGATCGACCGTCTGGTTTGGTGGTTCCTACAAAAGTGATCGCAAATGGTCTTGTATAATTTAATCAGACAGCAAATAACCACACACTTTTAGCTAGAAATTATTATTGGACGTCATCAATAGCCCAAAATTGATTGTACAACAAAATTGCAGTAATCATTAATTTCATAATCCAAAAAACCGTAAAAATATGTATGCCGCTGCAGTGCTAATGATGACATTGAAAAACATTAGATAAAGAGAAATAATAATAAACAGAATAAGAAATATGTTAGAGTCATAGGGTAAAAATAAGATGTTTGGCAAATGTAAATTCAAAAAGTAATAAAAATTCGAATAAAAATCCGAACATTAAACATGTTAATATTGAAGAAGTGCATTGTTTTTGAACAAAGCGCTTTACCTAGTGACATTGGTACTTAAATTCAAATAGTGTTTACCAGTACGTCACTTCAAAAATTTTTATTTACATCATTAAGTGGGATGAACAATGTTTAATATAAATAACGCATTTAATGATTTAAAATAAAATAATGAACACAATTATTAAAATGGGAATATGCAATATAAGACAACAATTCTTCAACTTGGTTTTAATTGTGATCAAGAAGCCTCGCTTTTTTTTTTTTTTTTACAAATATATGTATTTCTTAAGCGCCGAATAGAAAAAAGAAAACAATGGAGTAAAAGTTTTTGTAATTAGTTGTGGAGGAGGAATACTTATCAATATCCGGTCATTGCTACACAAATAACGTGTAACTTTCGAAACTTTAAAATACTAAAGATAGCTAACGGGACGGATTCCTAACCTTTTAAATAAAAACATAACAGCTCAATCCTAAATATTTCCGGGGAGAAGAACTCCACGAGAGCTGTGTTCTTTCGAAAATTAAATTCTTCTATTTCGGGTTTCCCGGGATACAATTCTCCCCTTCTAATTATTAATGTTCAAATGAGCATTTGACATTTTAATAAAATTCAAAAATTAATTTTGTTGTTTATCAATTGTCAAAATTTTCTCATATATAGGAGATTTTTGTAATTTTTCGTGGTAAAATTAAGCTTTGTGTTTTAAATGTTAGAAATTATTATTTACGGCTGTGTTGTTTGTGAAAAAGTTTTGTGAAAAAGATGAGAAAATGCATAGCATTGCATTCAGGTTGTTGGCAAAAGAAGTGAATGTCGAAGACAACCGATAAGAACTAATAATAGGTGTTTACGGGAGTTTTCTGAATCATTGTTCATATGTAGGTGCAAAAGGGGGTGCTAAATGGGGATACCAAACGGATATTGGAATAGATCATATTATTGGTCTGGCCTATCTACCATCAGCATAGTGCTCGCAGAAGTACTAGATGTATTGGAAGCTATGACCACAGTGGATAAGTGTCTACAAAACGGTCAAAGAAAAGAGGAACGTTACGTTAGCATTCTACACTAAATATAGTATGCCCGGTATTGTTCGATGTATTTATGGCACACATGTCCGGATTGTTGCCCCTTCTGTTAATAAACACTTATTTTATAACAGAAAAGGAACCTACAGTTTAAATGTTATGCGGATAAATTGTTTTATTAGTGCTGTTTGTGTTTTAAATCGCAAAATAAAATTAATTGCGAGGTGCGGGCGCACTTTGAGCAGGAATATTTACATATATGGTATTGAAATTTGAGTTAGGACATGCCGTATATCCTTTGGATCTGTGACTTTTGACTCCTAATAGAACACCTGCAGTAGTTTCAAGTGATACCAAATTTAATTAGGTCCATTCACGCTGTCGTAATATCATTGAGCGGACCAATGGAGTGCTTAAAAATAGTCTGAAAAAAGGCAGCAAAAATCGTAAACGTTTCTTATGCATTGCATAATATAGGGTAATTAATCGTGAGGTTTGACACCTATCGAACTGCTTTGTCATTTTTGTTCAGTATCGTTTGGCAAGTCATCATGGAAAGACTCACACCACAACAGCGTCTCCAAATTATTCAGCTGTATTACGAAAATCAGCGTTTTGTGAGAAATGTTTTTCGTACGATTCGATTAACTAACGGTGCGCATAATCGACCTACTGAAACCACTATTGCTAATACGATTCGCAAATTTGAGTCCCAGCTTACATTCGTGGATGATACTTGACTGGTTAGACCACATCCAGCACGTAGTGAAGAGACTATAGCCGCTGTAGCTGAGAGTGTACCCGAAGACCGTGATGTATGGCTTGACTTGGTTTAGCGTATTCTACAACTTGGCGTATTTTTCGTGAGATTTTCAACCTAAAAGTGTACAAAAACTTTGTACGAAAAAAATGTTCAAAAATTGAAGCCAGGCGACCTGACCTCTTCATTTTCATTGATCGCTTTTCTTTTTTTTTTCGGAAGAATTCAACCCAAATGATACTGCTTCAACCCGTTCTACAGACGCTTTCATACTTATTAAATTGTATATGGCCTGTTCTGTATCCAAAAATTTGTATTCTTTTTGTGGTACTCCCCCAGTGGCATTTCTTGTTTTTTACATTTATTATTATTATTATTATTATTTTTTTTTTTTGATTACTCCAAACCTTAATCAAATCTAGTTGGGCTTGTGTTCTAAGCCATTCGTACAATAACACCTTAATTTCACTCGGCGAGAGATTTGCATGGTGGTTTCCTGAATTCAATTCTTTTTCAGCCAATTGCTAAAACAGGGCCACCTCTTCTTTACTTCTTTGTGGAATCCACATGCAACGTCGCGATGTGCTTCCATCAAATTTAGCAATGTTTAAAGTTGAAGCTTATTTGTTGTTTTTGACCAATAAAAGCTTCATACTAAAATTTAAATTGAGAAAACTAAATTACTTACATTTTTCCATTAAACTATCTCGCAAATGTTTGGGAATAAAATTGCGGGAAATGAAATGACAATGAATACTTGTTACCCAAAAATTTTTTCTCATTTTCGAAGATTGCATAGAATAGGGGAAATGGGAAAAAGGAAAAAAAAATCTCCGGGAGTTTTTATTTTGAATTGGGCTAATAGACTAAGCTATGCGGCTTGCATCACAAACAGCGCACATTTGTAATATAATAAGCGGCTGTAACTTCGACAACTTATTCAACGACATAGACAATGGTATAGACAACGAAATAGACAACGAAAAATAGGGAACTAGACACTTTTTAATGATAAAAACATCGAATGTACTCGTACCATAAGTTTTTTCTTAAGCTATAGTGAATTTTGCAGCTAGCTCATATTTAGATCAATAATAATACGCAGATATTTGAATTTTTTGACTATTGCATTTTAAATTATCACTGAAGGTAATCTTCGAATTTACTTCACTCCAAATATTAAAAATGAGGCATTACCTGGAGCAGTCAGATGAATGAAGAATCCAACATGCCTAAATTATAAAACACTAGTTCAGTTTTAATACTTACAACTAATTTATGGTAGAAAAACTAAGTTGTTAGTATGCTGTTGTTATCAGTTATATTAGCAACTAGGCCAGGAGATTACAACAGGTATATGCAATGCCTAAATCATCCTCAAAAGCCGTGATTCTCCCTTTAACGATTAGATATAAATTTATTCATTCGTATAAAAAGTCACCGCGTTTTTTTTTTTTGTCATTAGATGGTGTTGGTGTCCATTTATCTGGAAACACTAAACTGATTGTGTCGAACGAACAAGTGTTTGAAAGGTGATATTTAAGGCTACATTTTTTGTCAAGACAGCTGTGTAATTCGTTGCTCGTGTTAAAAGTTATACTGATTTAAATATGAGTAAGATATCTGAAGAAATAAGCTTTGCGATGCTTTTTTACTATAAAAAAAGGAAAAAAGCTGCAAAAATATGCCAAAAAATTTGTGCAATTTACGGTGAGAATCTATAAGTGAATGCCGGACCCAAGAGTGGTTTGTTCTACTCTGTTCTGGAAATTTCGATGTTAAAGATACACCTCGCACTGGTCGGCCTGTCACTGAAAAAGTCGATCAAATTTTGCAACTGATGGAGCAAACCGGTACGGAAGCTGTCTGGAGATAGTGGAGGCACCAAACATCAACCGTCTGATAGTTTGGAATCATCTAAAACGAGCAGGCTACGCAAAGAAGCTCGATGTTTTGGGTGCCGTATGAATTAACACAAAGAAATTTAATTGACAGAATAACCATCACTAAAACGCTGCTGGAACGTAACGAAATTGAACCATTTTTGAAGCGATTCATTACGGGCGATGAAAAATGGATTAAATAGGTCAAAGGCCGGTGACCGACCACAAACAACTTCAAAGCCTGAAATGACGGCAAACAAGATTATGTTGAATGTTTGGTGGGATTGGAAGGGAATTGTCTATTATGTATTACGTGGAAAAACCATCAATTTGATCTACTGTGCACAACTCCACCGTTTGAATGAGGCTATCAAGAATGGCCGTGGTGTAGTGGTATATGCATAGACTCCTCAAACAGAGGGTCGCGGCTTCGAATCCCGTGCGAGCCAATTCTCTGAAAAAGTCTTTTTATGGAATTTGTATGTAGTTATATGTAAGTCCCGTCGGCGTCAACTCTGACATGAAGGCATAACACTGATGTTGGAGTGGTTGCTGGCTGGGCTAAATGTAACGAACTAACAACTAGCAAGTACTTAAGACCTACTGGTTGAGGATGCGCACTGGCTCGTCTCGATCAATTTGACAACCACCTCTGGGAAAATTGGTCGACCGAAGAAATCAGGGCCAAGTTTTTCACTGATAAACCATAGAAGTTTACACCGATGGAATTCTGAAGCTACACGGAAAATGACAAAAGGTCATAGATAATAATGGCCAATATGTACTTGATTGAAATTGATTTTCAATAAAGATTTTTTTTTTTTCAAAAATGTACCAAAAAAACGCTGATACTTTTTATATGACCTGTATATAAGAAATAGTATGCGATCAAGTACTAATCCTTAGGGTACTCCTAAGATTACGATTTTTCTGTAGCTATGGCATTGTTCAATTTTAACTGTTTGCATCCTATCGTTGAGATAGAAAGCAAAGCAACCAAACCCACGAAAGCCTACACAGTGTAATTTATTTAAAAGAATGACTGGATCTACCATGCCGAAGGTTTTAGTTATATCAACGAAAAGATAAGCGCAACATTTCTTTTCATCTAGACCTTTGTTAATATAAGAAAAAAATATTAAATGCGCATCTTCAATTTAATTTTATAAAGTTATTTCAGCAGTCTGTTTTTAATGGATTTTTCAAAAACCTCCGAAAAAAAAGGCAGTGGGTATATTGGCCTGTAATTATTTTTATCATTTCATTTTTCCTTTTTGAAAAGCGGCAACACAATGGCACATTTGATCGTGATAATAATTTTTCCAATTTCAATGCTAAGGTTAAATAGATAAGCTTAAACATCAGCAATATTTTTGAGGATAATGTTCGAAATGCTTTCATTTTAACATGAATAGGAGTTTTGCAGCGAGTTGATGACCACTAAAGGTCCATGACCTTTATATCTTCAAAAAAGAAACTGTTTCTGGAAAGCAAACATTCTAAAAGAGCAGACCTTTGACACTTAATACAAAAATTATTACAAACGTTAGGGGATGACAATTGACCAAGAGGGTTAAACGTTGAATACGTTTGCGACTGAAATTGGGCCATCAATATCAGTACCTTCGTTACTAAGCGAAATAAAAATTGGGGTGGTTGGAGATATTTTTATTATGATGTTTTTTTATGATTTTCCCCTCCTTTTTAGGGTAACCTAAAGCACGTTGTATTTAAGCGTGATAGTAATTCAAATGCTTATATATTTTTTTAAAGTGACTTCTCAAAATTGACATTGAGCGGATGGGTACAACATTTTCTCCCTAGCTTATTTTTCAAATTCACGAATTGCAGTCATCAAGGGGAAGAAACCATATAGTGTATGCCAAAGAATATCGCGACAAGTCTCGTATTTGTTTTAGCTCAGTAAGAGGGGTTTTATGGCAGACAGAGTTATTAACGGGCTCTTATAAATAAAATGTGTAGCTTCATAAAGGCGTTTTTATATGCTTACTGCTTCTTCTCCTGTTGATGTTGATGCTATCATTCTCATCTAAGTCAAATTGTTAAAATCCCCTCTTTTTGCGATTCCTGGTCTTTGAAAATTCCTAACTAACATATATGTCGTCCATACCAGTTCCTGATTTTTCATTTGATGATAAAAACATGAAGATAGTATACTCTAGTAGGTGATTTCGACCTCCCTCATCTAAAATAGGCGCTTTGCGACGATTCTCTCTCTTAATTCGTCCTCTGAAATAGAAATATTGATGGTGGACTGCCTAACCAATTCAAGTCTATATCAGATAAGTGGAATACCTAATACAATGAACAGACAACTCGATCTTGTCTTCAAATCTGATTTGGATAATTGTGTCGTATATACAAGTGATCATCTAGATCTCCCTAGACCTCTTCCATCACCCCTTGTCAATTATATACTCATATGAAAACGGCAACACATGTGCCTATTCGGAAAATTCATTCCAGTTCCAAAGAACCGACTTTAACAAACTTAAAAGCCTCATCAGTAACATTAACTTTGACTTTATTGCTGAGACAACTAGCATTGATCTTGCCCTATCAACTTTCAATTCTTTAATTTTCTCCTAAGGACTGCATGTCAGCTCCTCCCAGGTACAATAAGGAGTTGCGCTCTCTCCATAGCACAAATTCCTAAGAACTCTATCTGATTTCGACTATAGTAATTATTGATTTGAATACAATCGTTTTTTTTTTTTTTTAACTTTGTGAGTCTCCTTACCTTGAGTACCTCTACTGCATGCAATTTGGCTTGGTCTCGGATCATAAACGCTTCGACCAGTTTGTGAATACCAAAAAAAGTCAGACGGGTGCCCATCTACTCTCAAATTTTTAGTGAATCTTCGATTCTTAATGAATCGCCGACTCAAAATCTATTGCAAATTTCATTGCTTATCATTTCAAAAAGTCTTAGTAAGCAAACAGCTGAACCCTATCCTAATTACTTTAGCTATATGAGAAACTGATCTGAGACGTCGTCCATATCGTTTAATATAACAACATCTTGGTATCTGAAAACATTTCCAAATTTAAAGATGATTTTTCGTTCGGCCCTGATGTACTTCCACCTATTGAAATGAAAGAGTGTGTAACAAATCTCGGTCCTCCCCTCACTACCCGATTTAACTTGTCTGTTTCAACAGGTACTTTCCCTTTCCTATGGGAGGAATCTTATATCATTCCTATTTATAAAAAAGGAAGTTAGGCCGAAGTTGACAATTATATATGTTAGAAAAGGGGACAAAGCCAGGAATTGCTGGAGCAAAAAAGGTAAATAATGAATGCACGGTTATTTCATTATCTAGGAATATCCAAAATCAATCAAAACAACCGATGCATTAAAATTATGAGCAACGAAATGGTAAATATCGTTGTCGAAATATCGAAATCAGAACTACTTGACAAATTTAACCATTTTAAGAGCTGCGTTGAATATTAATTAAATTTGGTAACTAATAGGGTTTTATCCGATAATGTCTCCGAATACACCATGTATTATGCAAGAATTCTCCCCGCGGCAAAATGGTGTCGCAGAGCGCGTCAACCAAACTCTAGCTGAAATGGTAAGTTGACACTTCAGGTCAGTTAATATCCGCAATCTTTGTCCAACGAAGCCAGACACAAACAAGACACCAGAAGAAATCTGAACCTCAAAGATATCCAATTTGTCACACTTCAGAAGAAATTGGATCTAGAGCTATTGCATTGGAAAAATGAGGAAAAATACCTTGATCGTATCCTACATTGACAGCAAAGCCTATAAACTGCGGCAGCTATTCGTACTCTAACCCAACTCAACAAAGGAAAAAAAAAAAAAAATGTTTGTCCTAACATTCATTTTACGATTTTTCTATTCACTTTTCACCAAAATGAATAAATAATATCAATATTCTTTTAAAAGTTTGCTTTTGTAACGGTTATAACATCTAGGAGATACAGAATTCCGACTATAGACCCTCCATCAATCAACGGTACCAGCTTGGTCTTCTTCGATACAGCGAAATATCTGGGTCTAATTTTCGAGAGGAAACTAAATTGGAAATCTAACATTCAAGAAACAGTAAAGAAAGCCTCAGCAGCTTTGTTCTTGCAAAAAAGCCATTGGGAACAAATGGGTCCTCCAACCTCGCATCACCAATATTCAATGGGCTATATATCTCCGATATAAGACCAATACTC
This sequence comes from Volucella inanis, assembly GCA_907269105.1. Classification (NCBI taxonomy): domain Eukaryota; kingdom Metazoa; phylum Arthropoda; class Insecta; order Diptera; family Syrphidae; genus Volucella; species Volucella inanis. The sequence continues at coordinate 71,583,389 of OU026157.1, read as the reverse complement.
AACCACGGGGTGGTTGTGTGGTGGACGGCCTTAGACAAAGCAGTCTAAATGTAGGAATCTAAGCAAAGTTCAAAGAACAGCATGTCTGGTCATAAGCGGAGCCCTACGCACTACTCCCTCCGCTGCTCTAGACAGTCTGTTTCACCTTACACCCCTCGACATTTATAGCAGACAAGTAGCCGCCAATGCAGCTATTCGCCATAAAGCGACTTCACAGTGGGCAAATAAACATTTTGGCCACGCAGATATTCTTAACGCACTACGAATACTACAAGAAAACATCGTCTACACCATACCCGAACAACGGTTTGACAAGGGCTTACATGTAAGCATTTGCTCCAGATCCTTGTGCGAAGAAAATGTCTTCCTGGATGTTAATTTAATCTACTTTTACACCAGCGATTAAAACAGGGTTAGTGGGGTGATGTTTTTGCCGATAAGCTTAACTTAAGCCTCTCCTTCCACCTCCCCAATTCTGGTAGTTAAGGAAGCCCTATCCTAGCTGAAGAAAAGTGTAATATCTGCAATGGATATCCACATCTTTTCAGATAGTCAGGCCGCTATCAAATCCCTGGACTCATGCTCTCTAAATTCAAAAACATTCATGGACTGCCGATCATCTCTAATGGAGATGGCGGAGCAGTTAAACATTCACCTTTGCTGGCTGCCGAATTGTAGGGCTTACGAACTTGCCAAAATTGGAACCACTATACCTATCACATCTGAAAAGGGAAACATAGGTATACCTATCTCTACGTGCAAACAAGATATAAAGCTGGATGCTAATAGAAGAACAAATCATAGATGGGCGGTTGGATCGACATTCTTAGCGACCAAACAAACCTGGCCAAAGCTAGATCTGAATCTCTCCAGGAGTTTAATTCTTCTAAATATGTAGAAAACGTCTTAGCGCCATTATAAGTGTCATCACTGGATATTGCATCATAGGTAAACATGCAAGAAGGCTTGGCATGTTTACTAGCGACTTTTGCAGAAGCTGCATGGATGAGGAGGAAGAGGAGACAATCCGTCACCTCCTCTGTACATGTCCAGCTCTCTCCGAAAGAAGAAATTTCTACCTAGGGGACTTTTTCCACAACGACTTCAGTAACTTAATCAACACAGGTATTTAAAGTCTCCTATGCTTTATTAATATTGGGTCTATAACTTAATTCGTGTGGTTTGCTAAGAGATGGCGTAACTTGTGTTATTCTATTGTTATTATTCCATTGGAACATGCGTTGGAAAGCTACTGTCATTGTTCGTCATTTGAGTATATGTCACTCATTTGAAGCGTAAACAACAATAATTTTTTTTCACTCAAATATGTCGAACTTTGTGCCTGAAAAAGTGTTTTTTGCGGGGAGTTCTTCTTCATGAAGAAAACTGCTGCCGAAAGTCATCATATTTTGGTGGAAGTTTATGGTGAACATGCGCTAGCTGAGCGAACGTGCCAAAAGTGGTTTGCACGATTTAAAACTGGTGATTTTGGCTTGGAAGACGATGAACGTCCTAGGCAGCCAAAAAAGTTTGAAGATGAAGAACTGGAGGCATTACTCCATGAAGATTGTTGCCAAATACAAGAAGAGCTCGAATAATCTTTGGGTGTCACTCAAGCAGCCATTTCAAAACGTTTAAAAGCAGCTGGATATATTCAAAAGCAAGGAAATTGGGTTCCACATGAGCTCAAGCCAAGACGCGTCGAAAGGCGGTTTTGCATGTCCGAAATGCTGCTGGAACGCCACAAAAAGAAGTCATTTTTGCATCGGATTGTTACTGGTGATGAAAAATGGATCCGTTACGACAACCCCAAGCGCAAAAAATCATATGTCAAACCCGTCCAACCAGCCAAATCAATGGCAAAGCCGAATATCCATGGCGCGAAATTAATGCTCCGTATTTGGTGGGATCAGATGGGTGTGCTGTATTATAAGCCGCTAAAACCGGGTGAAACCATCAATGGACAACGCTACCGAACACAATTAATTCATTTGAAGGGAGCAGTAGCTGAAAAACGCCCGGAATATGCGACCAGACACGAGGCAGTAATTTTCCATCATGACACGGCTTGGCCCCACGTTGTTATTCCGGTTAAGAACTATTTAGAAAACAAAAACGCCCTCACTGAAATACGGTTCACATCAGAGCAGAATATCAAAAATTGGATTGATTCATTCTTGGCTGCCAGGCCTGCGCAGTTCTTTTGGGATGGGATCCACAAATTGCCAAAAATATGGGAAAAAGTCATAGCTTCAGATGGGCAATACTTTGAATAATACTATTGTACATGTTTTTCTTAAATAAACTTTCAAATTTTGAAAAAAAAAAACCGCACGAATTAAAATATATACCCAATAGCTCCAAATGGTTTCTAGAGTAGGAGGGTCACAGATCCACGTGGCATCACAATGGGCCAATAATCCTAAGTGGGTTGGTTTTTTAACAGCCACTTAAACCTAACCTAACGATTATAACAATAACCGTTTACATGATTTTTGCATTTGAAATTGGTGCATGCAATTCGCATAAGCTTGGGTATGTATGTTCACTTGTACAGTCACCCATGATCAAGATACAGTATATATTCTAACATACCATAGAAAAAGGTGTACATTGTAACATCCACGCAGTACTTAGATGACGTTTAAGTGATTAGCAACAATTAGACAAGTATTTTTTAAAGGGTTCAAAACAGTGAAAATGTCATCAAAAAAATGTAACCATGATACTGATGCATTTTGTTATAACATATATGTGGCAAATTTATTAAAGTTTATGATATATATTTTGAATTGGTTAGGTGAGAAATGCTTTGCGAAGCCTATGAAGCGTACTTTAGCTTCCTTATTCGAAATCAAGACAAACCATGGGCTCCACATGTTGCTTGCAGTAATTGCAAAATATGTTGAGAAGGCAAACAGTTTTCAGTGAAAAAATCTGAATAGTTATGCTTATTTGAATTTTTATTTGTTTTAGGTTGGTACCAAGGTGAGAAAAGGAGAATGAAGTTAGCAGTACTTAGAATTTGGCGAGGACCAAGAGACCACTCCACTCAAAACACGTAGTGGCAAGCACGCTAGGCCAATCGAATATCCTAATCTTACTCCTTGCATAGAACATCAATTTCCAATCCCAGAACCGCCAAAAAAATTAATCCAATCGAACTTATCTCAAACTTCAAACGAAAATAATGAAAATGAAGAATTTTTACTATCACAGGAACAACAAAAACCCCATCTAATTTCAGGGAAGATTTTAATGATTTAATAAGAGATTTAAATTTTCCGAAAAGTAAAGCAGAGATTTTGGTCTCTCGCTTAAAACAATGGAATTTGCTTTCGATCAACGAAATCGCCATAAGACATTTTCTTCGTTCTTTACAAAATGAAGATGAACCTTGTTTTTGTAACAACATCAAAGGTTTGTTCAAAGAAATTGGGAAACCCTGTGTTCCCAATGAATGGCGGTCATATATTGACAGTTCAACAACAAGCCTAAAAACAGTTTTATTACACAAAGGAAATAAATTTCCATCTCTTAAAGTAGCCCACTCTGTACACCTGAAATAAAACTACGAAAGTGCTAAAATTTTACTCAAAGCTTTAAAATATCAAGAGTACAAGTGGCAGTTCATTGGAGATTTTAAAATGGTTTGGTTTTTAATGGGAATGTGTTAATGCCACCTTAAAATATTCAACTTGGGCTAATGAAACAATTCATAAGAAAAATCTGAAGTTTTTTTATTTAAAAAAATTTTTTTTCCTAAGTTGTTAGAAGCGAAGGTTAAAGCTGGAATTTTTGTTGGTCCACAAATTAAAAAAAAAAAAAAAAAATGCCAGCGAAGAATTCCCAAAATTGCTAACTAAAAAAAACTGTTGGCATCGTTTTTAAGCACTAGTTTCTGGATTTGTAGGCAACAATAAAGTCGAAAATTACCAAGAATTTATTGAAAACATGTTGAGGAACTTTAAAGTCATAGGTTGCAGGATGTTTTTGAAAGTACATATGCTCATATAGATAAATTTCAAAACAACATGGGAGCATTCTCAGAAGAACAATGAGAGCATTTTCATCAAGATGTTAGGGACTTTGAACGCCATTATCAAGGACAATACAATGAAAATATGATGGGAGATTACATTTGGAGTTTAATACGAGAAAGTGCTTATGAACATCAAATTAACATTTGTTAATTTCCACTGTAAATATTTTAATAATCAAAGATGCAAAAATAATTTATAAATCTATTTGTTTAGATTTAAAAAAAATATTAAGTCATAGTTTTTAAAATAACTCCTTAAAACGATCTCCTGGCTATAAAGCAAATTTTTTAATCAATTATTTCTTTGTTGACTATAGATACACCTTTATAAATTTCATATCCCTTTTTCAAAGCCAAAATTCATGTTGACTTGTGTAATTAAGAGGTGGGATATGGTATTTATTCATTTTGTGTTTCAGTTTTACCCTATGCCAAAAGACGATGCCTCCTTTACTGCCGAAAACGAAAATTTGAGCGATCCATAAAAAAAATTTATGATAAAACGAATATACCAACTTTGAACTTAGTTAGAAGTTGCCAAAAGAACTGATTTGTATGAAAATTGTATATATTCCACACCAATTGCTGTGTCCCTAAATCAGTAAAAGATGTGGAAAGGTCTATGCATGTGGGCATTTGGACGAAACCTATAGAAATGGAGATACAACTTCTAACTAAAAATGAGACATAGTAACCAATGATTCGCCAAATGGATAGAAATATTACCGGCAGTAGGTTGGTTTTTAAAACCAAGAGCACACCAAATAGAGTTGTATGTCAAGAGTATACATAATCCCATGGAATTGACTATTCCAAACTATTTGCTCCTGCCGCTGAAATAAGCTCTTTAAATTTTTTGTATGCTATTGCGACAGAACAGGATCTTTTGAAATTTTGCGGGCAACGTACATTCGGTTATCTATTTTTTTCTCTGTATTGGTACACATGTCCCGAATATATTTTCACAGTTTCAAGCTTATATCATGCTTAGTTTGTTTTTGACAGATAGAAAGGTTAGACTTGTTTTGTTGTGCTCCGCGGTTTTTAATTATTATAAAAAAATGGAGTAAAGAATTTGCAGCAAGTTAGGTGTAAAAAATTGAATACATAAAGGGCTTTAAAATATTTGAAATGTTGACAGTGGAATACGACGAGTCTGCTCTAAATAAAAAAAAAAAAGGTTTACAAGTGGTAAAAGCTCTTTCAAGATGGCCGAAAAGATGCCAATGACAAACCTCGATCTGGACGCACATAACAAAATATGATATTGTTGCAGCTGTGAAGGAAATTCTTTTGTAAAATTGTCGCATGACCCCAAAGAGATAATGTTGAGCATGTTGGCATATCAGTCGGCTCGTGTCATGCAATTTTTTTTTTTTTTTTTATGTTTTGAGCAAAAGACGTGTGTCAGCGAAATTTGTTCTAAAACTACTAAATTTTGATCATTAGCATCGCTCAGTAGCTCTTAAATGACGTCGTTGATGATCCTGACTTGTTAAAAAGAGTCATATTTACCGGATTTGGTCCCATGCGAATTTCTTCTGTTCCCAACACTGAAGAGGCCTATGAGAGGACAAAGATTTGCAACGATTGAGGAAATAAAAACGGCATCGCTAGAAGAGCTTAAGTTCTTATGAGAAGTGCTTCGAGGATTGGAAAAAGTGTTGGCACAAATGACAAATTACAACATTTATATTGATAAATAAATAAATAAATAGTTTTTATAAAAACATAAAGTAACCTTACTTTTTGAACACACCTAGTACATATTTCAACTCCCTTTTTGTTCAAAGAATTAAATGAAGAGGTATACATCTAGCCATTTGCCGGGTTTGTTAATGGCTTAAAATATTCTATTTTAACTTTATTTCTTTAATCACGGCATATGTATGTTGATGATTTAATTGCGGCAACAAACGGTTTGGGGTTTTTGAAAGCATTTAAGTCTCAAAAAAAAGCAAAATTTGATCTTCATGATATTGGAGAACCAAAGTTGACAATTTCAAAAATTGAACGAAATCGATATTAAGGGACTTTGCCAATATCTCAGCCCAGATATATAAAATCTTAGTTCAAAACTCTAATCTCTTGGACTAAAAGACACGTTCTTTAAAATGACCCCAAAAACGAAACTAGAAAAGAAACCTACCAGTGAAAGTGAAAAAGAGCCAATAATTCAACACTCATATCAGGAGCTAGTCGAATACCTTTTAAATCTACGAATATATATATGTATGTGTTTAGTCGAGCAAATATCGCTGTTATATAAGCATGTTGTCTCAATTCAACTAAGATCGAAGACAGCAACATTGGAAGGCTGTTCTTTCTGTTCTCAGTTATTTCTTATTCTAGAAAAGGGAAATTACTCTATGCGTATCTGACACAAATTGGTCTGAAGACAATTGAATTATATGCTGAGATCGATCGATTGGGAGTATCGAAGGCAATCTATTATTAAATTGTTGGGTATAATTCGTGCGGTTTTTTTTTCAAAATTTTAACGTTTATTTAAGCATAACATGTAACATACAATAGTATTATTCAAAGTATTGTCCATCTGAAACTATGACTTTTTCCTATCTTTCTGGCAATTTGTGGAGCCCATCCCAAAAGAACTGCGCCGGATTGGCAGCCAAGAATGAATCAATCCAATTTTTGATATTCTTCTCTGATGTGAACCGTATTTCTGTGAGGGCGTTCTGCATCGACCGGAACAAATGGTAGTCATTTGTCTTGCCCAGGGGCAAGGTCTGGGCTATAAGGCGGGTGGAGTAAGAATTCCTATCCACTGTCTTCCAAATAGTTCTTAACCGGAATAGCAACGTGGGGCCGAGCGTTGTCATGATGGAAAATTATTGCCTCGTGTCTGGTCGCCTATTCCGTGCATTTTTCGGCTACTGCTCTCTTCAAACGGACTAATTGTGTTCAGTAGCGTTGTCCATTGATGGTTTTATCCGGTTTTAGCAGCTCATAATACAGCACACCCATCTGATCCCACCAAATACAGAGCATTACCTTCGCGCCATGGGTATTCGGCTTTGCCGTTGATTTGGCTGGTTGGCTGGGTTTCACATATGATTTTTTGCGCTTGGGGTTGTCGTAATGGATCCATTTTTTATCACCAGTAACAATCCGATGCAAAAATGACTTTCTTTTGTGGCGTTCCATCAGCATTTCGGACATGCAAAACCGCCTTTCGACGTCTCTCGGCTTGAGTTCATGTTGAACCCAATTTCCTGGCTTTTGAATATATCCAACTGCTTTTAAACGTTTTGAAATGGATGCTTGAGTGATACCCAAAGATTCTGCGAGCTCTTCTTGTGTTTGGCAACAATCTTAATAGAGTAATGCTTCCAGTTCTTCATCTTCAAACTTTTTTGGCTGCCCAGGACGTTCATCGTCTTCCAAGCCAAAATCACCACTTTTAAATCGTGCAAACCACTTTTGGCATGTTCGCTCAGCTAGCGCATGTTCACCATAAACTTCCACCAAAATACGATGACTTTTGGCAGCAGTTTTCTTCATATTAAAGTAATGAAGAAGAACTCCCCGCAAAAACCCTTTTTCAGGCACAAAGTTCGACATATTTAAGTGAAAAAAATTATTTTTGTCTACGCTTCAAATGAATGACATATACTGAAATGACGTACAATGACAGTAGCTTTTCAACGCATGTTCCAATTTTATAATAACAATGGAATAATACAAGTAACGCCATCTCTCTATAGACCCAATAATATGACTGTTTATTATATATTATTATACTGACAGTTAAAGCCTTCAGTATAATACTTTTCTAGAACTAAACATCGTCATATCAACTTTAACTACATTCGACAAACTGTGCCCGATAAAACTCAACTTAGTATTTACCAAGTGTACACGATTCACTAAACACCGTTTAAGTTTTACGAATCTTGGAATGAACTTAAATTATAAGATACATTATTTTATTATTGCTATTGGACTATGTACACAATAATCTTTTAATTAATTTTAATTATTAAGTTGTTTTTAATTTGTGTTTTAAGAATTTTTTTTATCTTTTAGTGTTGAGGGGGTGTGTATAGTTTGAAGGAACTTCCTAATAATTGTTAATCTATCATACTTCTATAAACTATATCTTTATGCTATGATATCGATTTGGCTATTAGGTTATTTCCGACTTTTCATATAAATAAAACACTTTTTTCATATAATAAACTTTACTATATAAACTTTAAACAACGATACAATTTCCATTTTGTTCGATGACTTAATAATCTTCATCGGCAAGAAACTGAAACAAGTGCGATTTCACAGCGTCACCATCATTGAAAATTTTACCATCCAAAGAGTTTTGCAAAGATCGAAATAAATGGTAATCTGATGGAGCAAGGTCAGGGCCATATGGTGGATGTAATATTAATTCCCAACCAAACTCCAAAAATTTTTGGCAAGCGACCAAAAATTTATGTGGCCTAGCGTTGCTCTGGTGAAAAATGACAACTTTTCCAAATCAGTTTTTCGTTGATCGCTGTATTTAATTTTTCCAGTTGTTGATAATACACATCCGAATTGATCGTTTGATTCCATGGAAGTAGCTTAGAATACACCACACATTTCCAATGCCACCAAATTGAGTGCAAAACCGTCTTTTGGTGGATATATAGTAAGCTTTGGAAGTGGATTTTGCTGGCTCATCTAACATGGACCATGATCGTTTTCGATTCTCGTTACTGGAAAAAATTAATTTTGCATTGCCAATGATGATTCATTTAAAAAAGGGTCGGATTTATTGCTTCTAAGATGCAAATCGCAAATGTTGATTCGCTTCGTTAAAAGAATTTCTTTCAAATCATGTGGAACCCAAATATCAAGTTTTTTTAACAAGTTTCATACGTTTTAAATGATTCTTTCTTGCCATCTCTCGTACATGACGTTAAATTTTACATGACGACCCGACTCGATTATGGATTTAATATGATCATCACTAAGCTCATCTAGTCGACCTGATCATTGTTCGTCTTTTAGTTGAAAATCTCCGAAACGAAATTTGTCAAATTTCCTATTTGAAAATAGATAGTTTATTGTTATAGGTTTGGATTTTATTCCATTTTAAACTCAAATTCTAACTTATGTTTAGGACGATTTTATTATTTAAAGATTTTAAGTTACTAATTCCGAACTGCCACTCTACTACCGCAATCACAAACTCTTTCACTTAAACTTTCTGTCATTTACTTATAAGTCAGTTGTGTTCTCTTTTTTCAAGTGTCAGTGAGCCATTTCCCATGATTCGAGATACCACTATGTTTTAACAGCGTTCTCCCCTACAGAGTCGTACTCTGGTGATGACTGTTTCGGAACTGGAAATCGGACTTTTGCTGTTTTTGTATACACGTTGCCTGACTCGAACTGCAACTTTTTAAAATGCTATAATTTTTTTTATTTTTTGATAAATTTTATTTTGTCAAAGCAAAAAATGTTGGAAAATACTTCAATTTTCAATTTGTATCAGAAGTTTTCAATATGTCGAAGAAAGCAAAGAAAGCAGAAAGCATCGGAAGCGCTGCACGCTGCACGCAAGTGGCTCTGCGGTATTTTGGTCCATTTCTGGCGAATTGCTTGTTTGAGGTGGTCCAAACTTTGGTATTTTTTAGTGCCTTCGAAATACCCCAGACAGAGAAATCCAACGGATTTGCATCCGGAGAATTTGCAATACATTGTGTCGAAGAAATGAAGTGTGGAACATTGTTTTTTAACCAATCTTGGTTGACGCGCGCTTTGTGAGACGGTGCCGAGTCTTGTTAAAATGTCCACCATCTCTGACAGAAATGATTGTTTGCCCAAGGCTTCAACACTGCCTCTAAGACAGTTTCACGGTATATGATCGCATTAATTTTGATGCCACGGTCCAAAAATACGAGCAGAGAGCGACCATCGGCGGTTATGTCTGTCCAAACCATCACCATCGGTGCTGCTTGTTTTCTGGTGGCCGTCCGAAGGTGTAAATTTTCGAAGGAAATCTCTGGCAAGTAAACTCGGTCATTTCGTTTGTTGATATATTGCTCGATAACAAAAGGCGACTCATCGGAAAAAACCAAATTCGGCAACTCACCACTTTCGTGCAAGCGTAGTAACTCGCTCTTTCGACTCTAACTTTTTTCTGTTGCGGTGTAAGATCGTGTGCTTTTCAGAACTTCGATGGCATGAGCCCAAGCTCATTTTTCAGTATGTGTTGCATCCGTTCAAACGATATGTTGAGCTCACGAGCCATTTTTCAATCATTTTGACGCAGATTTCGCTCAATTTGAGCCTTCACTTTCCGAACCATTTCTGCCGATGTTGGTGTTTTTTATGACCACCTCCATGGCGTTTTTCAACGCTGCCGGTATCACGGTAACGAGCTATGGTTCGAGACACAAATGATTTATTCACGTTGAGGTGCTGGAGGGCTCTAACGATAACTACTTGTGGTTTTCCAGCCAAATATAAAGTAATCACTCTTTCACGTTTGAATTCCATCGCGCATAAAAATTTTTCAACACAACTGAGACGCAAATCGCGAGTATGGTACAAAATCTTAACTTACAATTTAGCATTGTAAGATAGTTCGCTAATGTCAGCTCATTGTCAGAACCTTCGTAGACCTGACAATATTGTCAGATCTGGCAATCGTTTGACAATCGCAAATGCCCATCGATATAATACTGTGTGTGCTTTCGTAATAGTATGATAGGACATGCTGCCAGCATAAGGTGGTGCGGTCATTACCACATGTTTTCCATCCACTGCTCCAATGCAGTTTGGAAATTGTTATAGCTCGTTGAATTTGCTGTCAACAGCATCCCAGGCTTTTGGTGTTCTCATCGTCTAGAATTAAATACCGTTTTCCATACAATTGTGTGTACATTGAAATAGAAAATGAAAAGAATAATGAATACATTGCATCCAGAACATATGGTATGATTGACGAATTTTTGAAAAAGGAATGCAAAATAGATATTGCATAGACCGAAAATGTTCGCCGGTAACAAGGTGTCGTAGAATCAACACAAGCCGCTAAACCGTTGAAATGCTCATGCGCATATTCGTTTATCGCTCTTGGATATGTAGAATCACAAAATCTAGAAGACCGTCAAATTATTTAGGACAAATACGCAAACAATTTCGATACAATTCTGGCTCCTCAGCTCTCAATTCGACGAGCAATTTCAAATAAAGACTCTTCTGCTGACGGTGGCCACCCATTTCGATTTATTATTATTATTATTTTTTTTTTTTTATTATTATTTTACATTTCTTAAAAATCACTTCTTTTTACTCAGCAATCAGCGCAACGTGAAAAAAACATCTTATGGATTTGAACCTCTTGTTAAGGAACCAACACGTATTACAGACAAGTCACAAACATGTATATGTAGATCACATTTTTATAAGTCTGAACCCTTACTTTACACAAAAATTATCTGGTGAAGTATTGGACTACATAATTACAGATCACTGCATGACAAACTTGAATATAGAAAATATTTAGTCAAATAGCTCTAATAAATTTATACCTTTCAGGACAATTTGTAAAATTACAATAATTTCAACAAATTAGCGAATTGATTAATGTTTGAATTCTGGGAACCCGTTTATAATGAAATAGATCCATCAAAGGTCACTTGTGCTATAAAATATAATAAATTAAACCAAAAACGCCTGAAGCCATGGATAGGCCAAGAGTAGCTAAATAAAAAAGTGAAGAAAACGCCGTCCTTGCAGACAAAAATTAAAGAAATACTACATAAAAATACCATAAATAACGAGGTAGAAAAGGAAGTTAAATTAAGTAGAGACAAATGTAAGAGCAATGTGAAAAAATGGGGAGTAGTAAACAATATCCTTAACAGCCAAAATGAAAAAGAAAACAAAACATCAGATTGAAGCGGGAAGTGCATTTGTATCTGATCAAGTAGATGTTGGTATTCAGTTTAACCAATTCTTTATGTCGGTCAAAACAATTTTTTTTATAGCTTGCACGTACTTAAGGGATTTAAATACCCTTAAAATGCTTGCCCTCAGCGCGTGCGAAAGAAGGAGGAAGTAATCGAAACCATTATCTCCCAAATGCAGTTGCAATTGCAATTTATATGCGAATTCAGTCGAAGACGAATTGCAAAGCAACAGTTTTGTTTTTATACCTTTCACGCCACTTGAGATCCACTCAAAGTACTCAAGTACTTCGATTTAATAACCATTTGCCTTTTGAAACGTGTTTCATTGTTTATTGTCGATGCTTTTGAGTATATATAATATAATCATACTTCCTTCGTCCCTAAAAGGTGCAGAAGTCATTTCTCTATTTAGGAATTTAATGGAGCAATATAGACATATCTCTATACTCGCAACATTTAGTACTCGAAAACTACTAAAGAAACGTATTAAAGTTAGCATAGTATTATTTCTGAACAAAAACATTTTTTTTTTAAAAACGAACAATTTGGTTTCCGTGAGGGTAAATATACCGGGTGAGTTTTTTAACTTGAGACATCCAAATTACACGAAAAATACGCGATAATACGAAAAATGTTTCAGGCAAAAGTCACAAGGTTCTGAAGGGGGCATAAGATGTTGACCACGAGTTTTACCTTGAGCTCCATTTTTTTCAACGCATAATATTTGTTCAGATTTTTTGCATTGCCAACGTGCTTTCTTATGACACAATGTACATCTGAGCTGCTGGTTGTTTTGGGTAGTGACCGGCCTCATCACACTGCAAACTTGAAACCGCAGATGCTGTTGGACGCAAATTAATATTGTATGTCTTAAATAGTGACGAGGAATGTAGCGAAGAAATTGAAGCTGATCTAACTTGTTTCCATTCGTTAAAATGTGAAGGCGCCACGCATTTGTCATAGCTGGATCCAGCATGTACGTGAACAAACAAAACACAAGCAGTGCGGTACAAGGAAATTGACTGATCAGCTTGATCTACACCACCCATACCCTTGTTATAGCTTTGGAAAACATTCACTTGTTTCTAATTTGCCGAGTAATAGCTTCTTCACTCTTGTTCTCAGTGGCTCTTTAGGATTGACTCCTGGAGATTTCCGCAATACAAGTTGAATGCGTAACAGCGCCCGTCCGAATTTGTGACCATCCAATTTTTGTAGCCGAATCGAACTAACTTGCTCCGTATGAATTGTTTCGCCGGATGCCGCCCAAAGAACTTCACAATTAACTCGTCTATTGACAAATCTTGGTGAAAAACACTCCACTGCATAAATTTCTTCATAAGTATATTTGTCGGACGATTTAACTGCCGGTACAAAAGTTCTCGAGGCAATGAATGGTAACCAGTCAATAAAAGAATACCGGAGAATGTTTTGAGCTCATCGACAGATACTTTGAAGTCATGCTTATTTTTCTGACTAGAGTATTGAACAATAATTGCAAAAACTTCCTCATCAAATATTTTTTCAAAAGTTTGCATTGGGTTATGATTTCTCATTTCATCCAATAATTTAGATGCGCTTGCACATTACTTTCAGTGGAACCTATAGGCTCATATATAGCCTTTATTTTCGCTTCTTGATTTCAACGAGCGGTTCGTCATCGCTGCTGTCGCATTCATCTTCACTTCGATTTATGAATACTTCGACTCTAATATACCTGATATGTCTCGCGGAAAAGCATTGGCCTGAATGTTGTCCTCATACCCTTCTTCCTCATCGGTTAGCAGATTTGGGTCTGCAACCAATTTCTTTTCTGTACCATCGTCTTCCTCAAGCATTACAGCTTCAAGTACTTCTTGAAACCCGAGGTAGTCGTTATGACTGTAAAAGGTGCGTTTAGCCAATGTTCATAAAGCAGTTACATTAAAAAAAAAAATTACCACTGGCCTTAATTGTGTACCCCGTTCTGAAACTTTACCTTTGCTACCAATGCTATATTTTTTTTTTGCTAAATGAAATTTTATTTTATAGTCTATAATATATTAATGTAATTTTAAAAAAAAAAAACTAATAAATTTTCGTGGAAAAACTTATAAATAAGAAAGTATTACTGAATATATTTCGTGATCACTGAAATAACTCCACCAGATGCGTGGCAAAATCACTTTAAACTAATTCTGTTTATTCCTTTGTCCAATAACACGTCAACATGTATCCTTATCATCAAATGCCAATAAAAGGAAAAAGAAAAAACACAAATGATAAAGAGTTAACGGTAATGCTTTAGGTGTCCTCGTTTGGGCACGGCTGACTTATATGGGTTAAATATACTACGGCAGTGGCTTGCCAGATGGTGGCAATGGCCTGATATTTGGCTCACTGGCTGTTACGTCAACCTACCTGGGATCGAATCCCGGTAGAAACTCAACTGCAAAATTTTTCAAATCGTCATCACCCTCCGAAAGTCAAATTCTGCCTATGAAAAAGCTTCTCGGAGAGCCGTTCGGAATCGGCAACAAACAGTAGGCCCTGCTCAGGAGTGAGAAACATAAATCAGTGCAAGAAGCTAGGCCTTGGCCGACACTGGGCTGTCGCGCCAAAGTATTTTTTTTTAAGTGGCTTGCAAAACACGAGTTACTTGTAAGTGAAAGACAAAACTCATGGTCTGTAACCTAAAAGGGCCTTGCCCTCGTGCCCAAAATTATGCTTATCTGTACATACATTTGGTAAGAAAAACTTCAATGAACACTTAGTATGTAGCTTAAACTGCTTTAAAGTACAAGGTGCTGAAAAGTAAAAAAAAAAAAATATATATATTTAGAGGTGTTCATAGATAGTTAAATTTCTCGGCACACGTGGATGAGTTGAACAAATATTTGTTATCCGTTACCCGAAAAATGTATCTTTTAAAACACATTTTTAGGTAAAATATTGCTTTTGATACATTACAATTGCAAGATGGGAATGCGAGTTGGGGAGGAACCTAAAGAGTGACTAATAATTTGTGTGGAAGTTTTTATTAAGTTAAACACATGCTTATTGTGAAATCAATTTTAATTAATAAAGACCAATCTATGGCAATTATGAATAAAAGACAACATAATTCATGAAACACAGCTTCTGTTCCAAGCAACCATCCGAAGATCAAAATTATCGATGCTTTTTGAAGAATAAGTGGGTCAATGGCCGGAATTTCAGGTTGGATGTTATGTTAGAGATTTTGAGTTATTGGCATAGACCTAACTCTTCAAATAACCCCACAGGAGAAGTCTAAAAGTGCGAATCGGATGGCCTTGGAGTCCAATAAACTTCTCCATTAACAGAAATAAGGCATTCTTTAAATTTCGTATGAAATAAATTGATTGATTGTGTGGGCGGTAGCACCATCCTGTTGAAACCAGAGATCGTTCAGACCCAATTCATTCAATTTTGAAAAAAAAAAAAAAAAAAATAGCCGGTCAACAGGTTACGGTAACGTTCCGTTCACTGCAACTGTCTTTCCAGCATCATTTTCGATAATTTACGTGCCAATAATGCCGCCAACCCATAATCCGCACCATACAGTGACTGTTTTGGGCTGCATTTTCAGATATTTAATTTATTTATTTAATTAATTAACAATAATAGCGGTTTGTACAAAGAAGAGCCAGGCTCTTTTACAAATGCATGCATACATGCAAAAAAAAAAAAAAAAAACAAATAATTCAATTAAAAAAAGGCGAAAAGAAAGAATCGTTATTATAATAACAATAAAAATAATTTAATTTCAATTAACAGAATAAAATAATAATAGTAATTTTTAAACGATACTAATAAAATGTAAAAAATAAAAACGTATGTTGATAAAGAAAATTTACAAAGTAAGCGATGGTATATTATTGTGTATTATATATACCAAATATCTATTGGTTAATGTTAGTCTCATGTATGCCTCAAAGATCCCTAAAAAGGCCGAATAGAAAGACACTGAAATTTCTTGTTCCGACCAAACGCCGGATTTCCCATGGAAACGAGTTTCACAGCCTAACAGAGTGAACAAAAAACAGACGGCTACTTTCTAAGCAAAAGAAATTAGAAGGATTAATAGTAAAAGTCTTAGATGATCTAGGAAAATGTATCTTGCAATATAAGTAATGTGACGAATTATAATTTATAAGTCGTGCAATGAATAATGAACATCCTAATATTGTCATTCGAAACCTGGAAATGTGGTCAAACTTTTGCAAGTGGAACAGAATTCTTATCATGGAGTTAAAAGCGAGTTTCGATTTTCTGAATTATGCCGAGTCCAGTGAGCTGTAAACCAAACTAGAGTAAGTTATGTGTGGTACAAGTAAGGATCTAACTAATTTTAGCCGGATTTCAACTGGACAGATTTCCATAATAACCGAAGACCAATGTAATTTTTTTTAACTAATGTGTTAATATGATCATTAGCATTATAGCAAAAGAGTTGTTAAGGATAACACCGAGGTTTTTGACATTTTTGACATTTTTCGTAAATCTCATATGGGTTTTCCGGTCCCCAAAACGATAATTTTGTTTATTTACGTACCCATTCATCCCAAAAAGGGCTTCATCGGAAGAGATCAAATTCCGTGACAAATTGTTCCGACGGCGACGTCGTAGTTGGTCCAAAGCCTCCAATTTTTGTGTAATTTGTATTTCAAGGCATGCAAATGAAGGTCAACTTAAAAAGTTCGCTGTAAAGTGCCTTAAATGAGTTCCAATTTTTGACTTTGGCGACTAACTGAAGCGGCTGGCTGGTTTTAAACACTTTCATTCACAGTGGTGATGTTTTGGTGCCTATCGAACCAGTTTCTTCAAAACACTTCACTATTGTACCAATTCCGGACTCACTAAGGCGAAATATTACTTTCACATACCGCCCATTTCGTAATAAGACTATAATAAGTGACTACATGATTAAAATTGCCAAATATTGTATGACATCTGTCAAAAAGATCAACAGCACGGAATTCAGTAAATCACCTTAATGACAGATTATATCCACACCATCTATTAGCTTACCCTTTACAATACCACAATTGAGACATTATATGAGTATACAGCGCAAAAACATCTCATTCGAATGGTATGTAAAGTAAATTTATCAACACGTTGCTGGTCTTTGTTCTTTAGCTTACAAGTTTACCATTGAAACATCTTTATATTTTTAATATTCTTAAAGTATTTTTTACGCCAAGCAATTATAGCAACACCCTTAGGAGTTCAATTACATACGGACTAAGGGTAAATTATTCATATATCTAAGAATACCCATTTATCGAAAATTTATACCGCGGCAGCATCAAAGCTTTTTAATAAATGGCCATATGAATTAAGATAAAATTTTATAAACCAGTGCATTTTTAAATAAAGTAAAGAAATTACTTTTCAGTATGAATAGTTCTGTAGTCAAAGTATTTTTATGCTTAAAATATGTAAACTACATATGTTATCTTCCACAAAAGCTTATTTGATATTCTTTTTTTTTTTTCAATAAGTTGTAACTTTTTTTCAATTTAGTTACGTATATATATTTTTATTTATTTTTTTCGAGTTCACCCCACACGACTTACTTATATTAAACTCTATAAACTAATACATTATTCGCTTTTAAAGCCACTTATTCCCAATATGAGTTCTATAAAATGATTATAATTGTTGTTGTTAGAACAATTCAATTTTACAGCATTTAAATATCATATTGTATCTAATATTTTGAAAATAAATAAAATTGTCAGAGAATGATACAAAACCTGAACTTACAATTTAGCATTGTAAGATAGTACGCTAATGTCAGCTCATTGTCAGAACCTTCATAGACCTGACAATATTGTCAGATCTGGCAATCGTTTGAATATAACTTCAGCCACATTTGAATTTCTGAAGTTCCATATACGCATGATTGACATTTAGGATAAAACCAAAGACCGCATTAATATATCAAAATACTCAAATAAATGTTAATAGAAATATAATATTTCCAAATAAAATGGTAAAAAGAAGGTTTTCTAAGGATCATTTATGGCATTATCAGAATTGGAAAATTTGACGTGATGCCAAGTATATTTTAAGTAAAACAAGAAAAAAAAAAATTCCCCTTTTCTGCGTAATTTTTTTTCTTTTATGCAATGTAACATACGATTACCATATACGTTGCCATGAATTATAGGACTGACAATTTTCAGAGAACATGTTGAATTTAAATGTAGTACATATCATATTATACATGTTTACATTTTTATATATAGTACAGTTAATCATGAAATGACTTTAATAAATTTTTGCACATAGTTTACCGCACCGTGGCTTATGGATTCTTTTGCTTGGAGGCTTCATTTTAATGCATCTTTTCGATATATAATTGATATCCTGTGAGTGGTCAACAAAAATCACAACCTTCAGATGAGTATAAAAAATTAAAAATAAATTAAAATCGAATAATAGTAGAGCAAGTTATAGCGATTCCGTTCCAATGGTCCGAGTAATGTTTATCAGTTTGTTGACATAATTGAGTTTAATGAAGTTGGATTGTCAATACCTTAAACCTCATTTTGCTGACTTAATTAACCCAACATAAGGGAATAAATAAAAAAAGGAAAATTATTAAAATGTTGCTATGTTTTTGATAAGGTCTGTGCGATGATTTGCTTGGCCAGAGAGGGTTTTTGACATCACAAAATTTAGTTAGACTTCTGCCGTCATAGATGGAGACTTCTCACCAATCACCAGACATCTATTCAGTTTTTCGTCGCAATATCATACAATGGCGCAAAATTAATTATCCAATCATGTTTTCGAATTACACTTTTACTTAATAAAAAAGAGATAATATTAATTTTGAATGATGGAAAATTTAATTTGGACCTTTACAATTGTTTCTGTTAAGTGGAGGAGATGATATCCGACAAGTGGCTGCCGTCAATATTTCCATGACTTTCCGCAAAATTTTCGGTGATAACTGTTTGCATTCCTGACGAAAATTCTCCTTAAGTTTGCGATTGTCTGAGGCTTGTTAGCATAAGCCCGCGACTTCAAGTAGCCCCAAAATAAGACGTCTAGGATGGTTAAATCGGGCAATCTTGCTGGCCATGTCAAATCTCCAAAACGGAAGATTACCCGACTAGGAAACGCTTCCTTCACAATATATATTGTGGCTTGTACTGTTTGTGTGGTTGCACCGTCTTGTTGAAACCACATGTTCACCAAGCCCCGCTCACACAATTTCGGTAGTAAGAAGTAGCATTCGTCAGTAACATTGACCGTATTATTTAAATGAGAGAAAAATAATGTAACAATGACCTGTATTGAACTGAGCACATTTTATCAATTTTTTCGGTATTGTTATGACATTTTAGTATGAAATTGCATGAAGTACAAGATGAAGTAGAAAAAGAGGTTGCTGCTGTCTATTTACAACCACCACATGCCGAGTATGAATTTGCTGAAGACGATGCAGATGACAATGAAAGTGGCTTTATCATAGATTTACATCACAGCCAGTTACTTCAAGAAGCGGAAATTGATTTTGTTAGAGCTCCAAATGAAACTGGAAAATGAATTGGAAACAGTACCGCTGATTGCAACCAACGATCAAAGTAAAGCTAAAAATGCTAATAATTCACATAAACCAGCTATTCCGTTTATTCCATGGCAATATATAGGTCCAGAAATTGACATTCCGACGTCTAGACCACTTTTGAATAACAAAGTTTTAGTTGCACAAAACCGACTTTTCCTGCTATAGGGTTCTTCAATAGGGACTTGACAACTTTGAATTTAATTTGTGAACGCACTCTTTCACTAATCATCAAACTGTCACTGTCAATTTATTCACTAAACTCAACATTTTCATCATGGTAAAGTACACTAAAGAGCAACGTCTTCAAATTATAAAAAAATTTTCTAAAGATATTAGGAGTCGGTGACTGCAACTTTAAGAGCGTTAACTCCAATTTTCGGTCCTAAGTCTCACCCTAGTAGACAGGAAATAACAAGTTTAGTGCAAACATTTGAGTATACATATTCGTTGTGTGATGTTGCCGTGTCAGTGAGACAACGGGTTGGTCGAAGAGTCGAAAATATCGCTGCCGTTCAGACGTCCGTAGCAAACGATCCAAATCAGTCAATTGCGTTCTCAAGAATTGGGCATCGCTCAGACCACATTATGGCGTATTTTGCGTAAGGATCTTGGTTTGCACCCATCCAAGATTAAGCTGACTCAAGAATTAAAGCAGATGGATCATTTGAAGTGACGTACGTTCTCCGATTGGGTTCTGGAGAAGATGCGCCAAGATGATGAATTTCATCGCAAAATCATCTTTAGTGACGATGCTCATTTTTGGTTCAATGGGTTCGTCAATAAGCAAAATATGCGTTATTGGTCGGGTGAAAACCCACATGTGCGTCATGAATCACCACTTCATCCACAAAAAATAACTGTTTGTTGCGGTTTGCATGCCGGCGGCGTTATTGGGCCATATTTTTTCGTCGAATATAATGACCGTCATGTTGCTGTGAATGGTCGGCGTTATTGCGCCATGATCACCGATTTTTTTTTGGTCCGAGTTGGAAGATATGGGATTGGACGACATGTGGTTTCAACAAGATGGTGCCACAAGCCACACAGCACACGCTACATACGATTTATTAAAGAGTAAGTATGGTGAGCGTGTTATCTCAAGACATGGGCCAGTCGATTAGTCGGCTCGCTCGTGCGATTTAAAGCCGCTTGACTATTTTTTGTAGGGCTACGTTAAGTCATTGGTTTATGCCAACACGCCGACGACGTTGGAAGAGCTCAGAGCCAACAATGAACGCGAAATAGCTGCCGTTTCGGCCGAAATGTGTGGACGAGTCGTTGAAAATTTTGTCCAACGAATCTACCACTGCAAACGACGTGCCCGCGGTGGCCATATGAACAAAGTCGAGTTCCATTCGTAAATGTTTTGATTGAACTTCAAGCCAATAATAAAGTTTTTGAAATATCTCAAATGATTTGCCTTTTACTTAAAAAAAATTTGTCAAGTCGATATTAGAAAACAATAAACAAATTATGTGGACTGTGGTGTAGAAGCGAACGTTCTATTTGAAAGATTCTTTGATGATGACGTTTTGCAAATGATATGCGATGAAAGCAGCCAATATGGTGCATTGGTCTCGCAAAAGAATCCAGAAATCACAAAAGACGAATTGAAAGTACTAGGTGGGGTGAAAAGTATCCACCTTGACCGCCAGAATGCGCTGCTTCTGCAAAAAAGGTTATGGTGCCTTGAAGTCTGTACATATTTCAGTGCCAAATTTCATTGCGATACTGTCTTTAGTTTTGTTTTGACAGCTGATTGTTTTTGACGTGATTGGCATCATGTTGAATATGGACAAAAACGATTTTTGTTCTCTCATAAAACATTATTTTTTGAGAGGCAAAACGGCGAAGGAAACAAAAGAAAAGTTGGATAAATATTATGGGGCTTATGCTCCGTCAAATATTTCGAGAATTTCGTGGTGTCCGCAGCGGCAGGCCCTCCGATGCGGTTATAGAGGACAATGTCAAAAAAAATGCATGAAATGGTGTTGACTTACCGGAAAATGAAGGTGCGCGAGCTAGTAGATACCACAAAGATTAGTACTGAGCGCACACGCCATATTTTGGACAATATATCGCAAATGAAAAAGTTATCCTTTCTCTGGATGCCGCGCATACTCACTCTTGACCAAAAACACGAACGTGAGAGCACTTCGAAAGAGTGTTTGGACTTGCTGATGCGAAATCGAGCGGACTTTTGGCGTCCATTGGTAACTGTTGATGAAACTTGTATCCACTATTACACACCAGAGAACAGAGTGAGTGCCCGGCAATGGACTGAAGCCGGCACGAATGCTCCAAAGCGGCCGAGGGAGGCTCGATGTGTCGGAAAGATTATGGCGTCGGTTTTCTGGGATTGTCATGGCATACTCTTTGTGGACTACCTCGAAAAAGGAAAAACCATCAACAGCGAGTACTACTGTGCATTATTGGAGCACATTGTGTATTATTGAAGGCCGAAATCGCTGCAAAACGTCCTCACATGAAGCGAAAAAAAAATTTGTTTTTGCAAGGCAATGCACTGGCGCACGGATAAAATCAATGACTAACGAGTGCAATTGCTGTCGCATCCAGCGTATTTGCCCGATTTGGCTCCCTCGGACTATTATCTTTTCACAAACCTCAAAAGATGGCTCATCAATAAAAAATTCAGCTCACGCGAGGAAATCATTGACGCCACGGAGGAGTATTTTGCAGACCTTCCGGAAAATTACTTTTCGGACGGGATCAAGAAGTTGGAAAATCGCTGGAATAAGTGTATCAAACTAAAAGGGGACTATATTAAATAAG
Source organism: Volucella inanis (assembly GCA_907269105.1). Classification (NCBI taxonomy): domain Eukaryota; kingdom Metazoa; phylum Arthropoda; class Insecta; order Diptera; family Syrphidae; genus Volucella; species Volucella inanis. Next base: position 71,561,041 of record OU026157.1, on the reverse strand, counting down.
ATAAAAAAACATTTAAAAAAAAATTGTTGTTACTTTTCACCCAACCTAGTATTCTTCGGTATCATGCTTGTCACAGGTTACAATTATGTTTCTAGCAAACGATCATACTGGATGCGTGATAGTGATTTACATAATGCAATGGTCTCTAGGGCCATGACTCGTTATCGCTTCAGTACAATTGAACGCCTCATACATTTTGCTACCAAAACTGTGATCGATGGAAACGACAAAATGTGGAAATTGTGATCACTGATGGATAAATTTAAGGCAAACTTCTTGAAAATTTTTCAGCCAGAAGAGAATCTTTCATACGACGAATCAATGATTAAATATTTCAGACATGGTTCCAAATAATTCATCAAAGGCAAACCATTGCGTTTTGGTAACAAAGTGTGGTGTTTGAATACACCCGATGGATATTTATTAAATTTTGAAGTTTATCAGGGTAAAAAAACCCCATATTAACCCAGGATTAGAGAAAGAAGATAGCACCATTGCTTCAATTTATTTAAGAGTTTCCCAAATATATGCAGAATTTGAGTTATTCTTTTCACTTCGACAACCTTTTCACCGGTATTCTTCTGCTTGATTACTTGAAGAAACTTGGCAACCTTTTACTGAAACCATAGGGGAAATACGCATTTCACACAATTACCCATTACAACATTTCGATCACACATTCTGTTAAGAGTTACAACAAAAATATGGGTGGTACGGATCAAATGGATCAAAACATTGGTTTTTATAAAAGCGGTAAGTTATCATGCTTTATAAATAATGTTGTTTATTGAAAATTTAATGAACAATTTACATTTCTTTTCACATGAGTACGAAAGAATAAATGGTGGTGGTCCATTTTTACTTGGTTGGTTGATGTTTCGGTGGTGAATATTTGGGCACTACAGAGAAATGCTGGTTATAACATTTTCGGCTACAATTTCGGCGAAACCTTGCAACGCATTATTGCAACACTGTTTCAATGCGTGTGTCCAATACACCATTTGTACTGCGTCAAAAAATACCAATAAATGATCGTTATGACGGAACTGGCCATTATCTGTGTGATTCCACCAAGAGACTATGCCAAGGACCAAGTTGTAGCAGAAGATCAAACGTAAAGTGTGAAAAATGCGATGTTGCTTTATGCATTCATCCTGGCTATAAAAACTTTCACGTTATTCGACATGAGTAATACTTCTGCTCCATAAAAATAATTTGATCAGCTAGTTTTTTTTTTGTCAAATAAATGACTAAAAAAATGTAAATGTCTTTCATTATTTACCAAAAAAAATTCTAAAAAAAAGTGTCCCTTTCCATACAAAATACAGGTAAAAACCTTTTCGGTAGCTTTGTAGCACGTCAAGCCGATGGTCCCATATGGAACCACCTCATTATAGGTAAACGATGATTTGTAGGTGAAAAATTCTTTCTTTTTTGAACCTAGGCGGTCAATATTAATGTTGTATGAATTTTTGCATCGAAATTTCAAAAAAAAAAAATCATTCGGCACGAATAGGTTGAATTGGAAAAGAAACGAAGAATTCAAATGAAGCTTAAAACAAATTAAATTGGTAAACAAATAGGTACATAAAACACATTCCATTCGATTGAAAAGTAAAGTGAATTCCAATGCGATTTAGAGAAACACAAAACAATGTTATTTTATATACAAAAATTGCAGAAATGTGCATTACACATTCCCAAGTCTATAATGTAGATGAAACTTCACTATTTTGGAGATTGATGTTAGAAAAAACGTTAGCGTTCCATACCGAGAAATCCGCACCAGGGCGTAAGATCGGTAAAGAAAGAGTAACACTTTTAATTCGCTGCAATGCAACAGGAGAGCATAAACTTAAATTAATGATGATCGGAAAAGCCAAGAATCCAAGGGCGTTTAAAAAAGTAAATTGCCAGCTAAAGCTATTCTATTGCTAGACAATGCGACTTGCCATCCATATTCATTAGTAGATCGGAATAAGGACTTATGTGTTATGTTTTTGCCACCAAACTGCACTGTTCTAATCCAGCCTATGGACCAAAATGCTATTCGAATTTTAAAAATGAATTATCACAAAATTTTTTTATGACGTCCATTGTGCAGCTTAACTGATTCTGTAAAAAAGTTTTCGTTGAAAGATGTTGCTTTTTTGACTTGGGATATGGTGGATGAAGTTGTCCTTAAAAAATATTTTAACAAAACAAAGAATGGGATTCAGATGATGATCTACCTCTTGCAATATCTTGCCCAAATAGCCCCGGATATCTATTATGATAACGAAATCGATGAGTGGTTGAATGACGCATAAATGATCAGACTGAAGAAGGCGATCTCAATAAGAGTAGTTGCGATGAAAATGAAGTTGAAATCAAAAACCGAAAAAAAGCTATATCTGTTTTTAACGCATGTATTAAATATGCAGAAGAGCAGGATTTTACCGCTGGGGATATTTTAAAACTTGTCGGCTTGAGAGATGTTGCATATAAAAAGAAAGCTTCGATAAAACTTCGACAAGCAAAAATTACAAATTTTGTTCAAAAACATTAAAAATGTTTATAAAGGTTTAAAAAAAATGAGTTTAGAATGAGGACTTTTTTTGAGGGCGAGACCACGTCAGTTGGTTTGAGATGGGAAAAGTGAAAGAGAGCCTTAGACATATACCTTGATCCTGCCAGCATTGAATCTTAATCGGAAAACAGAGCGTTGCTATTGCATTTTGGAGGTTTGGGCATACAAAAAAAAAATTTTCCAGTTTGCCGATGCAACTAAAGAAAACGATATATCGTATTTAGTATAGCTATTAAGGAATTAGATGAATATTTTTGAAAGGCGTATATTTAGGCTTATGAAACCGGAAGTAGAAGGAAAATTCGAAAAGTTTGTAATAAGATTCAGAAATCAGGCTGAAAAGTGTGGTTTTTATAAAATCGATGAGCACTTAATTGACCAAATAGCAGTAGTTTAGAGGAGTTAAGCAAAAATATTTCAACAATAGGTGACGATACAACAATAAAATAAAATAAAAAAAGTTAATACTCAGGAAATAGTAAAACAACAGCTTGAAAATTATGGAGATAAGTCTATAGGTCAAGATGTCAACATGAATAGAAATGGGTCCAGGAGAAATAGTTATCGATCACGTTGTGGTAGTAAAAAACACTTCTCACAGGAAGCAAAGTGTCCTGATAAGGATAATAATCGACAGCATTGTAAGACAAAACCTTGGCGAAAAAGGAAATTCCTGGTCCGGAGCGTAGTGTTTACAACAAGAAAAAAGTAAAGAAATACAGTTAAGAAGTCGCCTTATTAAGAAAGAGAAAGTGGATTACGTATTTCATATCGATAATGAGACGTCCATAGAATGTAAGATTGGAGGAATAGAAGTTGACATGATAATTGATTCTGTTTGTAAACGCAACCTGTTAACAGATGCACTTAATCAGATTATGAAACTAAATAAAACGTTCCTTGCATACGGTAGTTATACCCTTTTAAACGTCATCGGGTGTTTCGAAGCAGTTACAATGATTGGTAAAGGAATAGAAAAAGACACATTTTTTGTTATTGCAAGAGAAATACATAATATATTAGAAGTCAAAGCAGCTAAAGCTCTTAAGGATTTCGAAATTAGTGCTGATGTTAATCAGGTAAAATGTTTACAATTTCCCAAACTCAAAGATAATGTTGTGGAGACACCACTTGATGAATCAGTTAAAGTTGCTTTCCAACCATACAGAAGAATTCATATACTTTTACAAGCTAAAGTTGAAAGAAAGCTGGAAGAACTGCTACACTTCGACATCATAGAAGAAATTTAAAATCCTTCCAAGTGGGCTCCTACTATCGTTCCCATTCTTAAAGAAAATGGAGAAATAGGAATTTTTGTGTATATAAGACTGGCAAATGCAGCTATTTTGCGAGAAAATCACCCTTTACCTACTATGGATCAGTTTTTGTCAAAGTTTGGAAATGCCAAACTCTTTAGTAAGCTTGATGTTAAAAACGCCTTCCACCAGATTGAAATCCATCCCGAGTCGCAGTACATAACAACATTTATAACAAGTAAAGGCTTGTACAAATGCAAGCGATTAATGTTTGGAATAATTTGTGCCCTAGGACTTTTCCAGAAAAATAATGGAAAAAAATTATTTTGAGGTGTAGAGGTATATACTTGTTTTCGGGGGTTCCAAAGACGAACATGATAAACGCTTAGAAAAAGTTCTACAAACTCTTAAGGAAAACAATGTGCTTTTAAATAAAGATAAATGTGTATTTGCAGTTTGTAAGATTCAATTTTTAAAACATAAATTAAGTACTGAAGGGGTAAAACCTTTGAAAAAGTATCTGGAAAGCATAAAAGTATTTAGAGCTCCAAAGTCATTAGAAGAACTGCCTAAATAATTTTATTGGAAAATGAATACCACAGTTAGCTACTATCACGGAGCCTTCAAAACAACTGTGCAGGAAAAAACTAAAAAACAGTAAACATAGCGAATATTGGACTGCCGCACAAAACAAGGCCTTCAAAGAGTTAAAAGGAGTTCTTGCAAACATTAAATCGTTAAGCTATTATAATGTCGAAGACAGAACGCAAGTTATTACTGACGCAAGTCCAGTTGGACTTGGGGCAATTTTGCTGAAATTAACTCAAAGGAAAAAATAATTATAGCTTATGGGAATAAAACACTTACAGAGTGTGAACGTAAGTTCACATACCTACATATATGTACCTACGTTCACGGTATAGTCAGGCGGAAAAAGAAGCTTTTACGTTAGGCTGGGCAATCGAGCACTTTAACATTTTTCTGTTTGATTACAGACCACAAACCATTAGAGATCATTTTTGGACCAAAATTGTAGCCATGTGCTCGCATAGAAAGTGACTTTTGCGGCTACAATCTTATCAATATAAAATTGCTTATAGACCGGGTAAATCAAACATTACCGATTCATAATCACGGTTATGTAAATATTCACAAGAACTGCCTTCAGGAAAAGACAATTATATTCAACAGATAGTTGAGAGTTGAATACCAAAAGTTGTATCAATAAAAGAAATAAAAGAACATTCAGCAACGGATTAGGAAATACAAAATATTAAGGATGGGTCAGTTAAAATCTTCAAAATATTCGAAAAGGAGATGTGTTTTTATGAAAACATTTTACTGAAAGGAAACAAAATAGTGGTTCCACAAAAACTCAGAAAGAACTTTTCTGGAGGCAGTACACGAAGGTTATCCCGGTATTATGCCTATGAAAGCACAAAAGTGTGATGGCCTCGGATTAACAAAGATGTAGAGAATCATATAAAAATAATGGTTTCCTTTCCTCATCCTCCAGTTCCATTAAAGAAAACGAAAATGAAAAACAGTTTACCGCACCATTATAACGAAAAAAAAAAACTTAGCCCAAAAGTAAAATATTCATTTCATAGAAGCTGTCCATGCTCTACGCTTAACTGCGGTTATTTGAAATTGAGAAATCCGTCTAGTTGGGACCGGCAGATAGTTACTCATAGCTGGTGCTTATAGTTGAAGTTGCACACACTTTGACAGTATGTGTCTGTGATCACATCAGTAGCGGCATCCACGTTGTTTTCGAGGAAACATAACGACCAATTAAAATTCCCAAAAAAGGTGTTAAGTCCATTCCAATTGTCTTTCTCGTGTTGCCTTACGGTTTTTTTAGAAATCTTTTTTCTAACTGCATGGTCGGTGTATGAGAAATAAGCTGATATGACAAAAAGGTCCGACGCCCCTCAAAGCGAGTGTAGTTATTAAATTAAGAAGTTAAAAACAAGTTTACCTGTCAGCGCTCAGAACCATCAGACAAATAACTAGTCCATTGTACAAGGAGTAAGTTCCTTTTAATGGAATTTTTCAGACTTTCGAAGAAAAAATGCGTAAGCCGGACATTCACAGTAATAGTGACTCAACAGTGCCATGTTTACTTTCACAGCAGATATTTAAGGTGTTGTATCGCATATGTCCAGTATATTTTAGAATTTAACAAAAGTGCAATCTTACTGAGAGATAGCAGGAAGGCCGCCGACCACTTGGAAACATCGGAAAGCATTCATTTTGTCGGCCTGTAACCTAGAGAGCCATGCCATCTACATTTGTGCTTACATGAAGCTCAACTATACACAGAAGCCTTAACCGAGGTCGCAGGCAGACCTAACGTAAGTACCCGTGCTGAAAAACTCTCCTCTCTTTCAATTCTCGTTATCTCGTTGTGACATGAGACTCTGACAAGACTCAGTGATTTAAGCCCCCTGACTAGATTCAGTGAAGTTTTGCATTCACGAACTAGCATATAAGTCGTAAAGCGCTTGGCCTTAATCTATAAGTCATTTATCCTCCCAAGATTAGATTAGGCTAATTGCTCCTGAGTTCTCAAAACAGTGCGATAAAACTCATAGAAGGTGCAAATATTCACATAAATGCCCACTATTGGACGTACTCTGAAATATCGTAATTCTTTGCCAAATCATACAACTCGGTTATAATTTGCCCTGTGAAGCTCTTTATTTCCTTATAATTATAAACTGCAAACATTCAAAACCAACGTATATCAGTATCTGTCTTTCATTCCTCCCTTAATTTTCTTCACCTGCTCTCTGAGCAAAAATTGTTAGGTCAATTATAAACAAACATGCCATGCTGCATTCACTTAGTTGTGTCTATAGCTCTTGCTAGTTAGGCTTATTTAAACAAGATGTTAACAATTAAAAGGTTTTAACAATGATGATGGTGAAGTAAGTGGTTACTGGCTACGAAATTTGGGCTCATTATTATACCCTAGTGTAAAAGAAGAATAGATTATTTCATTCCATAAACGAGTTATATGGCATAGGAACGAAACACGATATTTTAGAGCATGTCCGAAAGTGGGCTTAAGGGTATACTGATGAGCATTTATAGAAGGTTTGAAGGGACGGAATACTAATGGCGATTTCAATGCGGCACTGGTGGTGGAAATAGCGATTAATCAAGGGTGTCAATTGATTGACTTATGTAAAGACCTCTGAGTTCTATCGTACGATTTTGAATCCTATCTAGCAGTGGCAGAAATGTATTAGGAGCACCTAAAACATGGGCAGATATATGCCTTATATATATATATATATTGAGGATAGATCAGAGCGGATGAAATATTTCTTACATCGCTTGACGAAACTTAAACATTTTGCAACATTTTTGACGACATCGAAAATGTGGTCAATTCAACGGCTGGGTGTTTAAAGTTCGCTTTAATGACAGCAAACACCTGAGCTTTGGAAGCTTTGGAAGCAGGGACGGGAGTCCGGGAACGAATATGAAAAGCAGAGAGTATTGTCATCAGCAAAGGAATATACTGGATTAGAAGTAGCAGACAAGAGATCATTAATGACAATTTAAAAGAGTACCTGAGACAGAACTGAGTCCTGGGGCACACCAGCATTTATTTTATGAATATCATACTTGAAACCACCCAAGACAACTTGAATTGAACGTTCCGAAAGGTAATTTCCAATCTATTGAAAAAGACAGTCATCGATCATCATCGATTCTGATGCTCAAATGCCTCTGTCAAATGTCTTGGGAACTGTGGTTCCATTTTTCGGTGAGACATACCATCGAATCACCAGTGAAACTGTTGCTTCGAAAACTGTGCTGTCGGTCATTGAGACGTTTTCGTGTTTGAAGATATTTCATGAGCTGACGATTTATCAGCGTTTTCATGACCTTGGAAAGAAGGGACGTAAGTGCAATGGGTCATGTGATTATCATGTGTTTGCTAGTTTAAAGAAAACCGTACGTGACAAGTGATTTAGTGATGAGAAATTACTACAGAGCTGATTCGAAATTTGTGATTGGAATTTTCCAATTTTTTTCAGCTGTCTGAATAAATTTGTGAAAATGATCCAAAATTCCTGAGTTTTCCCTGATAATAAGTAGGTTACTCACCAACATTATCAATTGAATTGGTCAAAGGATTCGATTTTAATTTTGAATCAACTCTTCAGTAAATAAATCTTTTTTTCCATTGTCATGTCTAATTGAAAAGGTTCCATTGCTCTAGAAAACACTCAAAAATGCCGCGATAATGTTTTTATTTTTTTTCTTTTTGTTATTTTCTGATAAAATTCAACCAAACCTATTAACTTAACACTTTATTCGACGAAGCTTTTTAAGTTCGCGGAATATTAACAGCACACCTTTAACAATAAATTGAAACTCTGTCCCTGTCCCCGAGTGACAATACAACTGGTATCCTACAAAAGTGTGAACAGCAAAATGGATGCACGATCGCACATATGCAAAAATTCAGTTACACACCTACATAAATACTTACAAATAAAAATAAATCCAAGAGAATTGTGGGCAGAATTGCTTTTCCTTAATTTTTTTTTTTTTTTTTTTGTAAATTTTTGCAGTTGATACAATACAACTTTGTATCTATAAACATGTTTTTATTTATTTATTTATTTACTTATATTTTTTTATAGTTGTACATACAAAAGTATTTTTCCGCGAAATTGCATGCGGTCAATTGTTTCTGACATTGTGCTGGCAATGGTATTCCAATTCGGAAAGCAGATACGAATGCCTATCTATCTTCTACATGTTTGACACTCATCGTTTCGGTTGGGCGTTGTGTTGGAGCAGTCTTAAAAATATATTATCATCTCTAGAGAGTTGACATGGTAACCAGAAGCACAATGTCAACTGCTGTTGCTTCTGCCAGTTATCATCACAAGCATATTTATCGAGTTTAATTATTATACTCGTGATATTGGAAACCACATCACCATTGATATACAAAAAATTTGACAAATAATAAGCGAAATGTGTCCAAAAAAAATTTATGAAAACAAAAATAAAAAAAAGGAACTCGAAATTGAACATAAAATAAATGTTGTTGTAGCTATTTGTTTTGTTGTTGTTGATAAAAAAAAATGCTTAAATTGTTCATTATGCGGATAACCGCTGAAGTGAAATTAATCGAGGGGAGTGTATTTCCAGAGGCCTCCACCTAATGGGGTGACTGAGGATTTGCTCAAAAGTTCATGGTTGCAAAACACTTTCAGAGATTTGTCGATTGACAGATTTAATTTAAAAATAGACAACTGAAAATTTCTACAATTTTCGTTACGGAAAATAATTGAATACTGGTCTGAGTGTAGATCATTTCTGGAATATTTGATATTTGGAAAAGGCGGGACCTTTAGCAATATAATAAAGTATAACAAAAAAGATGATTAATAAATTGTAGTCCCATCGTCGATGGCGTATATTGTTTGTTGTTTTAGTTTTTACCATTATGTTCTCCAAATGTAATGCAGATTACCTAAAGGTAAATCTTGCAGGAAATTTGATGACAATATAATATTGTATGTTAAAGATAATTTCCTTTTCTCAAATTCTGCAACTGAGCTGACGTGGCCTTATAAGTTAATAGGAACAATTTTTACCTAATTGGAGACCACACTCCTAGATCCTAGATAAGAGGTCTATTCAAAAAGTATCCGACAGTAGATGTGTGTAAGCGAAATTAAAATGCAACAGATGGTACTGTTGTTATAGTCTTTTGAAAACTATCCAACAATAAATTACAACCCACCTGCCTGGTGACCTGTAGTCGTATGGTATGTACGAAGAGGTGCAATCCAGATTTTCCCATTACGCACTACCACAAACATCCACATTTGGTGAAGTATTCAAAACACGACCGTTCTTAAGGATCCCATTTCCAAAAATTATCAAGTACAAATTTTTATATTTATATTGATATACTCGTACATGCATACGTCAATTTTTTAAATATCCACCGTTGCATGTTTTGTTTTTAGAATCATATTGTAGAGCCTCAGTTAGGTACCTGAAATAAAACAGGTAAAATTAATTATTTGAATAAAATTTGAGTACAAGATGTATAACATTGTAGATAGCGAACACTCCTCTTATAAAACAATGTATAGATTTTCGCCATTTGAAAAGCAAAGAAGACCTCTACTCTTTTGCTTTTTACGGCAGGTTCCATATATATCAAGGTATGGAAAGAAAGAGGCTCAGAGACACACAAGGCGTACTTCGCCATCTTCATTTGTCTGACCACTAAGGCAATCCACACGAAATTAGTCAGCTAAATGACTACCCAGGCATTTATGACAACGTTCAGGAGATTCACTGCTCGATGAGAAATCTGCTCTCAGTTTTTATAGCGACCCTGGGACTAATTTCATTGGAGCGAACACGGAGATTAAACGAAGTTTGAAAGCTGTTCAAATTTTTTAGAAAGACATTGCAGACACATTAACCAAGGAAGGAGCAAATTCTAATTTCATTCACCACCTAAACAGGATAACCGGCAACGAAGTGGAGGAACTCAGTACGCTTTTGGCGCAAATAGAAGCCTGATTGAATTCCAAGCTCTTGCGGCCTTAACACCAGAGCACTTTCTAATTGATGAGCCCCTCAATAGCATCTCACAGCACGATTTAACTGAAACAAGGAGAAATTATATCTACCGACGGCAGCGGATTCAACATTTATTTCAAACATTTTGAAGGATAGAGCTCGGAACCAAAGTGGCAAAAACTACAGCCTGAGATAAAAATCGGAGACCTCGTACTTATAAAACATGAGCGACTTCCACCTACAAATAGGAATATAGCTCGCGTATTGAAAAAAACATCCAGGACAAGACAACTTAATACGCAAAGTAACGCTACGAACACAACACGGAATGGTAAAAAGACCGATCGCAAAACAATGTGCGTTACCCAGTAACGAAACGCCTACGGCAAACACAGTTATTTAAACGATAGAATGCATCGGCACTGGTTGGATCACAACTCTTGTGGAATGGACCAGAATTTCCTCATCACTCAGCTCAGAAACAGGAGAAGAAAGACGATTTTTACAAATCCATTGTGTCATAATTGAAGACACATTGTCTTTATAACAACCCTCTTAACTTAATATTCATTTCATACTTATAATACAATAGCAGTTCCCAAATTTTATTAGCAACAGCTGTTGTCAAGGTTAGAGCCGCATCAGGAGAATTTATTCAGCTTAGTGCCTTACTTGATCCTGGGTCGAAGGAAGTTTCAATTGATCAACAATTTGCAAATTTTTGGAAGATCGAAAAGTGCTCTGATACAAAACCTCTTTCTGAAGAAGATGTATTTTACGAAAAACCATACACAGAAACAACCACACGAAACTTAAATGGATGCTACATAGTTCGTCTTCCATTTAAGATACCCCAGAGATATAGCTACTCAAGAGATATAGCTCTAAAACAATTTCAACTTATGGACAAGGCTTTAATAAGAAACCAGGAATCACGTTTGTAGTACAATAAAGTCCTTGAAGAATATACCATTCTTGGGCACATGGTCGAAATATCCTCCAAGGAAATCGTGTACAACAATGAGCTATGCTCGTACTATCTTCCACACCATTCTGTGGTTAAGCCCGAGAGTATCACAATAAAAGTTCGAGTGGTTTTTAATGCTTCTAGTTCATCCAATACTGGAGTAAGTTTAAATGATATGCTGTACCCCGGGCCGACTTTACGGACTGATCTCATCACTTTGGTTTTAAAATGGCGTTTTTAATGCCGATATAGAAAAAATTTATACAAATTTTGGTTCACCCTGAACATTCAGCATATCAAAGAATTTTGTATTGCAGGCCTAACAGTAACAATCTTTTACAAGACTATGAACTTAAGACAATCACATTTGGTGTTAACAGCGCACCATACTTGGCTATACGTACCCTTTTAAAATTATCTGATGATGTGAAACAAACACATTCACTAGCATCCACGATCCTTAAAGAAAACTTTTATGTTGATGATGTTCTTTTTGGTGCCCATGATCTACATACAGCTTTACAGACACAGCATCAGATGACAAAAGCTTTGAGTTCAGGAGGATTTTCCCTTAACAAGTGGACATCTAATTCACCGGATCTCCTATCCACTTTCTTTTACTCATATCTATAATAAAGATTTTCTACTATTCGAAGATAAAAGTGTCTCAAATATACATGGTATTCAATGGATCGCCAAAAAAGATGTGTTTCAGTTCCTTTTTAAAAGTAATGACTCAAATCATAAGGTCACAAAGAGAGCCGCTCTATCAGTTATTTCTAATCTTTTTGATCCTGCGGGATGTTTGGCGCCTGTAATTATTATGACGAAAATTATCATGCAGCAAATCTGACGTGATGGGTCGTCTTGGGACGCAAACCGAGTGCCTCTTACGTGTCACCGTTTCCTTACCGCACTTCCAGCTTTTCGGAACATTCGTATTCCAATGTGGATTCGTTATAGTCCTGATAATCACACCCATATACATGGTTTCTGTGATGCGTCTGAAAAGGCATATGCAGCGACATTCTTTCTACGCATGCAACATAATAAAACTATGTGCTGTTCCTTCCTTATTTGTGCAAAGACAAATTTGCTCCAGGAAAATAGTTACCTTTACCAGTGTTTAACAGTGGGAAACCGTATTTCGAAGATTCAAACAAATGCTCCAAATGTTAAATAGAAGCATATTGTATCTTTGGATAATCCTGCGGACTTGGCCTCAAGAGGCTTATCGCCGGCATGGATGGATGGCATGGACCTTCTTGCTTGCAAAAGTCACAATTCTTGTGGCCGCAGTCGGTTCTTAAATATCCTGTTGACGGTAATCTTGAACTTAGACCAGTTCAGGTAAATCATTCAGTGTTAACATTTAATATTGAAGAGATTATAAAAGGGTTCTCCTCGTGGTCTAAAGCTTTGCGTGTCATTTCCTACATGGTATATTTTTTCCGTAGAATAAGTCCCCGTTTCAGAAACCAATATTCTTACCGGTATAAATCGCTTTCATCGTCCGAAATATCTAAGACAAAAACTTTTATAATTCATTTGACTCAATCCCGCTTTTATTTAACCGAGTATTTACGGTTGTCACATAATCAATCAATTCCAAGAAGAAGTCCTTTGGGCACTCTAAGTCCACTCATGGATCAGAATCAAATTATACGTTCAAATGGTAGACTAACATGTTCTACTCTTACCTACAATGAACGATATCCAGTCATTCTTCCCTATCACGTCCATATCTCAAACTTTCTAGTAAAATTTATACATGAACTTTCGATTCACGGTGAAAACCTATTGGTGATTCGACTAATTAGAAGTGAATTTTGGATACCAAATGTAAAAAATCTAGTGAAAGAATTTGTTAGAATGTGTAAGACCTGCTTAATACAAAGAAAGAAAATGCTTAACCAAATTATGGGTGCATTGTCACTTGAAAGAACTACAATTTCTTCACCTTTCACCAATACTAGACTCGACGTTGCGGGACCATTTCCGATCCGCAGTTTTTCCGGAAGAAACTGCCGTGTTACGAAGGGATATACGTTTTTGTTTGTCTGTTTTGTTACCAAGGCTATTCATCTTGAGGCTACTATCTCGGCATATCTCCCCTATATCTGAAAACGCTGTTGACATTCCTCCGTTAACCCCAGGTCATTTTCTTTGTGACGGTCCCTTACTAAACCCTGACGAACCAGTAATAGATGAAACATCTTTTAGCTATGTAAAACGATATGAAAAGTTAAGATTTCATATCTTCATTTCTGCCGTCGATGGAAAGATGAGTATCTTAAAGAGCTAAATAAAAAATACAAATGAAAATACCCAAAAAGAGATGCAGTTGTTAACGATTTAGCTATTATAAAAGAAGGAAATCTCATCCCGAATGAATGGCGCATAGGACGAATAGTAAAGACATATTCTGGTCCCGACACTCGAGTTCGTATCGCCGATATTCGAACACAGTTTTGTATTGTAACTCGTCCAATAACTAAACTATGCATTTTAATGTCGCATAAGAGGAGGTCCTTGTTTTTTCCCAATCCAATGAATTTTAACTATGTAGATTTGTAATACGTATACGCATTGCTCAAGGCGAAATACATTGAAATTGAACAGAGCCCTTAGTTCTATAAAACAAGAAGAGAAATCAAGGAACCCACCTAGGCATTTTATCTAGCAATAACTTCCACCCGTCCTCGAGGTAAGTCTTCATCACAACAATAAATTTTTACTTTAAACGAATTTAGGTTTTTTTTTTTATTTGTGATGAGCATTACCACCGGCAAGGGAAATCTATAGCCCTACATGGGGAAACGACAAATGCAGACAAATATTGTAAGAAAATCGATATAGTGTATGCGAAATTGGCTGAAAAGTAACCTGCGGTGGCAAATAGGTGTATTCCAATCCTATTGCATGAAAATAGACAATACGATCTAGCGTGACGGTGTAAAACCTGGTATAGTCGGGATTTGAAATTCTTCCGCAATCACCGTACTCTCCAACGGACTATCACCTTTTCCGCAGTCTGGAGTCATTTTGCGAGCAGAAGGTATTCCGAAACCGAGCAGAGGTTTTGACTTTACAGCGTCCAGAAATCAAGCCTTCTATAAAAATTCAATAATGTATCTTGAATAACGTTAAAAAATAAAATCTTGGCTAAATAAAAAAATTATAAAAAAAATATTGGCTTTGAAATTGTTATCTTAAAATTAGACATTTGATGTGGTATAACCTAATACTTATCGTACCCAAAATACAGAACTTCACCGAAATCATTGTAAGAATAATAGATATTGTTGAAATTTTTACTTATACTAATATGTATATACATTTTTTCTCTCATTTATTCAAACGTTTCGGAACAGACAATGTTAACAGATTTATTGTTATTAGGAAGTAGCAAACACTGATTTTATTTGGGCGCACTCTTGATAAAGCAATATTAAGCTGACTACTTGAAAAAAAAAAAAACGTTGTCCCTTACGTTACCCCAATAAATTCAAATGACTGCCCCTGAGCCTTATTAATCGTCATGCATGGTTTAATGGGGAGTCAAAACTGATAAGGAAGATCCGTTGGTATCATTGGAATTCTAGGAATAAGGGAATTTTTTCCCGCTGCGGGAAAATAAGAATTACAGCTCTAGTAATATTTTTGTTTATCTTTTTTTTCAAATTTTATTGGTACGGAGGAAGACCTCCTGGGTTAAGAGACATTATTGAAGGTAAATTATACTGTTATTTTCATTTACTATGTAGGTCAATTACTTTGTGCTAATATGAATCTGTTTTTAACTTCAGGGGCGCGTGGTTGTTTATTTCATCCACAGAACTATTTTTCGGTGACACTATAGCTCTTTCGCAGAACCAAGAAAATGGTCTTGATTGTAAAGCCTTCAGATCTCCATAAACATAGATCTTCTAATTGAAATACATATTCTCCGTATCTAAAAACTTATACTATCCATCACCGTTTCTTAGCAGAAGAGATGTGCACTCGCCATTGTCTTTTATATTGGTTTGCAGTTGAAGTTTTTGGACATGTTCAAAAATATAATATGATTTAAGGCAAACTTAGATGATATCTGGTACAGTGCCTTCGGGAGTTACGGGCATTATTTGCTAAAAATCCCCCAAAAAGACCATTGCCACTCCACCCAAAAGCTTCGACAAAGATCTTAAGTCCTTTAAAATTATTGGTTCCTATAAAAAGTCTCCCCGGTTTTTTGTCACTAGATGGTGTTGGTGTCCATTTATCTGAAAACACTAATCTTATTGTGTCAAACGAGCACGTGAATATGAGTGAAATATCTGAAGAAATACGCTATGTGATGATTTTTTACTATAAAAAAGTGAATAACGCTGGAAAAATATGCCGAAAAATTTATGTAGTAGTAGAAGTAGTATTTTTTATTTTATTATATATAACACATGTGTAAAATTTACTTGAACACATTAATTCATTAAGTATATTAAAAGATATATATATTGTATTGAGTATGTTATTTAATTCGTGCGGTTTTTTTTTCAAAATTTGAACGTTTATTTAAGAAAAACATGTACAAAAGTATTATTCAAAGTATTATCCATCTGAAGCTATGACTTTTTCCCACCTTTCTGGCAATTTGTGGATCTCATCCCAAAAGAACAGCGCCGGCTTGGCAGCCAAGAATGAATCAAGCCAATTTTTGATATTCTGCTCTCATGTAAGCCGTATTTCAGTGAGGGCGTTCTGCATTGACCGGAACAAATGGTAGTCAGACAGGGGGAAGGTCCGGGCTATAAGGCGGGTGGAGTAAGACTTCCCATCCACTGTTTTAAAAATTGTTCTTAAACTTCCACCAAAATACGATGACTATCGGCAGCAGTTTCCTTCATATTAAAGTAATGAAGAAGAACTCCCCGAAAAAACACTTTTTCCGGCACAAAGCTCGACATATTTGAGTGAAAAAAATGAGTGACATATACTGAAATGACGTACAATGACATTAGCTTTCCAACGCATGTTCCAATGGAATAATAACAATGAAATAATACGAGTTACGCCATCTCTTAGCAAACTGCATGAATTAAGTTATAGACCCAATATATAATAGAAATAATATAGTGACATTTTATATATTCTATACATAAAGTATTAAAATAGTGCCAAATGCCACTTTAATGGGTTTTAACAAAATTATTTTTGTCTTTGAGCTAATGTTCGAATTGTGCTCTGCGAACCAAATTTTTAATTAATGTCGGAGATCAAATCTAAGACACTTTCAGAGCAATATGAGCAGCCAACATCATCTGCAAACGCCGTAATTCTACTTCTGAAATTTAGTGAAAACAGTGTATTTATATAAATAAGAAATAAAATGGGTCCCAACACAGAACCTTGAGGAACTCCCAAACTGAAGAAACGATTCTCGCTTCTCATACCCTCATACCTTGATATCGGTTTGATAGATATGATCTAAGTCACTCTAGTATGAACCCACGAAAACCCGCTTTTTCCATTTTATCCAACAGTATAGTATGGTTGACCATGTTTAAGGCTTTTGTGATGTCAACAAATAAACCAGCCGTGAATTTTTTACCATCAAGGTTAGATAAAATATTTGAGCAAACATTTAGAAGAGCGTCTTCGGTAGATTTATCCTGCTGAAAACCAAATTGCATTTAATTGAAAAACTCAATTTTTTCAAGTAAGACATTATTCTCTCTTTAATAAATTTTTCAAATATATTGCCTCAAGTGGGCAGAAGTGAAATTGGCATAGGTTTTTCATATCGTCTGCAGAGCTTTTTTTAAACAGCGGAATTACGTCGGCGCATTTGAGTGCCACGGGAAATGTTCCTGCAAATATTCTGCTATTAAAAATGACTGCCAGGACGTCAATCACATAGCATGCTACTCGTTTAACAAGTATATTTGAAATATTATCAAAGCCACAAGAGTTCGATTTTTTTAGGGATCCAATTGCTTTTAGGAGCTCTAAAGCAGTGATATGTTCGAAGGCAAAGCTCATATATTGCAACAGGTCACCACCCCCACTTATTGAATTGTAATAACGAGTGTAATTTCTCAGGACTGTTTGTGTTGGTATGCTGTTTGTTATTAAGGTGAAATACTCATTGAAAGCATTAGCAATGCCAAATTTGTCAAACAGTTCGCAATTGCTCACACAAATTGAATAAGGTTTTGTTGTAGAACGAGATTTGTTCAGAATATCATTCACTACTTGCCATTCTGATTTAGGGTTACCCTTAGCAGAAATGAATTTAGTTCGACAATAATTATCGCGGCAAAAAGCAATCTCTTTTTTTAAATCCAAACATAGCTTTTTAAACGTATTTTTCAGCCTAAGGTTCATGGGATTTTTGGAGCATTTTATTCTTAGCTTGTGTTTCACGTTAACTTTTTCAATGAGTTGACTAGATATCCAGGGTTTTAATCTTTTTTTAGATTTTTTCAAGGGTTTCGTAGAGGTGCAATTTAATATAAATTTATTAAGGCGAGTTATGAACACATCATAAGAAGCAGAAGCTTAACTTTCCATGTAAAAATCGTCCCAGGACTCAGAAGAAGATTAGAAGATTTGTCAGCTTTATAAAATCAATTCTTGTTTTTTGCTTTTGGCTATTAACTTCGGTACGGCTGATCAATGATTTGCAAGTCATATGTGAACCTTTCGCAGGAATTCAATGGAAAGTCTGCAAATCGCCCATAAATATGATCCAAACACGTACCTGAAGACAACCGAGTGGGTTCATTTATAAAACTAACTAAACCGTAGAAGACCAAAAGGGCAAAGTAATTAGACACAGTTTCGCTACGTTCTAACAGATTAATATCGAAATCTCCCAAACTAATTAGGTTTTTTGCTTTTATTGTGTTCAGCAGAATTTTCCTATGAACGCCAATACATTGAACATATGTGGACGATAAACAGACAACAGAACAAAATCTTTCTGATTAAACCTAACAGAAATCTTTAGAATGTCTGCGCTCTGAAAGTCGACACACTTAGATAAAAATAAAACAGCCGATACCGCCCGCAGCATAATCTTCATTTGGATTCGCAAAGAAAACGAAACCCGGTAGATGATAATCGTTAATTTCAAACCCATAAATCCAAATTTCAAAAACAATAATAATATCCGGAATGCAATGAAAAGAATCAAGGTGGGTAGCAAGAGATGCAAAGTTTTTTCTCAAACTTCTAATATTATGGTGTACGACAGTTTGTTTATAGAGTATGAACTATTTTTAAAAACATTATCACAAATAAGCAAAACTTAGATCGAAGATAGAAAAGTCATCATTTGTGTCATTTAATTCAGAATTCATTATTCAAACAACTTCAAGATCTTACTTCTTTCGCTTGCATGAAGAGAGCCCCTGTGTATGACGTAAGAGCATCGTTGATGTAAATCCTGCTTTGCCTTTTGTTGTTGCTGTTGCTGATGAGGGGCGCTCTCGGTAATAGTGGCGTTAGAAATTAGGTTTCCACTGCTTCAACGACAAGTCAGTGAACTTGACACAGATGATCGATTTGTTTGGAGGTCCTTTGTTTTTGTTTCGCATACATTCTTTACATAGCATCTCTCTATGTCAGCATCGGGAACATCAATTGACAAAGCATTTTGGAGTATTGTCAGGGCTTTGTTCATAGCATTATTGTGGGTTACATTTGATACACCAACAATTTCGATGCAGTTGGGGAGAAGATGTTGCTGTTGCAAATTTAGTTTACTCTCCAGTGAATTTACCTTCGCTTTCAGCTCTGCATTTTCGGTTCGTAGCTCGTTGAATGAAGGCAGGAAGCGATTGTTTATTTCTTCCAGCTTGGTTAGCTTAAGGTAAATCATTTGGAGAATGAACTCTGATTCAGCTTCAGTGTATCTAGATGTGCTTCAGTAGTTTGACCTCTGTTGTAAGTTCCTTGGTTTCGGTTAGTAGTGGAGGACGGTGCATTTTCTTTTTTTTCTCCGCATTGTTTGTTGTTGTTGCTGATAATTGTATCAGGCATCCGCATAGATCTATGTTACGCCTGAGCACTTCGCACTTGTCACAACGGAAATTCTTTCCGGAAGAGCACATAAAATCAGCATCTTGTTCACTTATATTTGTACAGGATAGATGAAAGAATGCAAAGCAATCACTACACGATATTTTAGTGGAACAATTCCTTTCAATTTTTTCGGTATAAATAGAGCACTTCATAGTGAAGGTATAAAACTTTTATTAAATGTTCTAGTGAGATGCGCACCCCACGCCACTCACGAGTCCACTATGTGTAGTTTACAGAGAGAATGCTGTGAGTGAACGCCGGACCCAGGAATGGTTTGTTGGATTCCGTTCCGGAAATTTCGATGTAAAAGATGTATTTCGCACTGGTCGGCCTGTCACTAAAAAAGTCGATGAAATTTTGTAGCTGAAGGAGCAAGACCGGCACGGAAGCTGTCTGGAAATAGTGGAGGCACTAAACATCAACCGTATGACAGTTTGAAATCATCTAAAACGAGCAGGCTACTCAAAGAAGCTCGATGTGTGGGTGCCACATGAATTTACGCAAAGAAATTAAATTGACCGAATATCCCTCAGTAAAACGCTGCTGGAACGTAACGAAATGGAACCATTTTTGAAGCGATTCATTACGAGCGAAGAAAAATGGATTAAATACGAAAATATCTAACGCCAGCGATCATGGTCAAAGACCGGTCACCGACCATAAACGACTTCAAAGCCTGGATTGACGACGAAGAGGGATTTGTTGAGTGTTTGTTGGGATTGGAAGGGAATTGTCTATTATGAGCTGCTAAAACGTGGCGAAACGATCAATTCGATCCTCTACTGTGCACAACTCGACCGTTTGTATGAAAAAACAGCATCCAGAATTGGCCAACAGAAAGGGAGTTATCTTTCATCATGACAATGCTAGGCCACACACATCTTTGATGACCCGGAACAAATTTACGGAGCTTGTTTGGGAAGTTTTGAGGCATCCACCGTATAGTCGTACCTTGCACCCTCTGATTACCATTTGTTTCGGTCTTTGCTAAAATCTCTTGATGGTAAAAAATTGGCCGATCGAAGAGCAGCTGAAAATCACTTTGCCAAGTTTTTCGCTGATAAATGCCGAAAAATGGCAAAAGATCATAGATAATTATGGCCAATATACCATATACTTGATTGAAATTGATTTTGAATAAAGAAAATTTCTTTTCAAAAATGTACCAAAAAACTGCGGAGACTTTTTGTATGATCTAATATATTCAAAGCATCAATAAAAGCTTGATTACTTAATGGTTCATTGATCCCAAATAATATCGAACAGTTTTTTAGAATGGAGCATGTAGCTTCTTGATGAGCTTAAACGTGGAATAGGTAGTTCAGCCTCAACTAAACAAGGTTTCTGTTATTGCAGAAGAAACTACACCAAGATTAATTTTATTTTCCTTGCCTTGGTTTAATACCATCAGAGAATGGGATCTCGTTATTTTCTTGCTTGGAACGCACTTTGTATAAAATATCTTCACACATACTTTCTCTAAACTCTTCCCATAGATTTTTTAGTTCAGTTGCCTGAAAAAATGTAAACAAGATAACAAACAAATCTGTTATATGTGATGATGACTGTGATGCGGAGGCATAAATTAAAGTTTGTTTCCAGTGGTCCTAACTATTTTTACGCTGTTTGATATGTTAGTCTAATTTCGCCATTTCGGCGTTGACTGTTCTCAGCATTCTTATTGTCAAGAAGAATCCGTAAAACAAAACATTCAGCGAAATTTTGACGAATTCTTTGTTGACTTGGAACTACTTGTCCACGCTTTTTTGCTTGCAATAATAACTCCTGAACGAATCAATAGATCGTGACAGTTTTTTTTTTTTTCTGGGAAAAAAAGAAAATTTCTAGGGCTATAAAAGTATTCAAATTCTTTACAGGGTGTTCCAGAATCTTTCGCTGAAATATGACTTTCTCAGCACAGGGGATAAACATAGTATTTTACTTTAAAAATATTCAAAATTCCATGATTAGAGTAATAACAAGGTTTTTTTAAAGCTAATTTGATCAAAACAGTGGTGAATTAAAGTAAACAAACCATTTAAAAAAAAAAAAACATATTTTTGGTGTATCAAAAAAACTTTTTTTCTTTTTGTGGCAGATCAGAGTAATAATGAAATACAGAGAAGAAGAAAGTAAACGAACCAACAATTTAAATAAAAAAAAAAAAAAATAGATTTCTTGGAAACTTTCGTCAATATCTGGGGTAATGTCTAACAAACTTTCCATTTCTGGACAGTATTGTGTTTTGAGATCTTTTTCGGTTCTGACATGCCCCAATGAGGAAATGCGTAGGTCCTATAAAGCTGCAAGCATGCTAAAAAGGCTTTATTCTGCCACATCATTGAGACCTTGAGGCGATTGGTACTTGTTTATATTTTGACTATGAGTCAACATTTTATGAAGAGTAGTCGTGAATTTTTTTCTTGGAATATTTTTACTTTATTAGCTCTGTTGTTGTCTTGGCATACTCCTCAAATTTGACAGCGTTATCATAGTCCCTGCAATACAAAACATTAAGTATTCAAGCCTCGTTATTACCTTTCTATTGAGCCCAATTATTCAAGCTGTTGCCTCTGATTCTTGAAAAAAATTCTTCGAAGTATTTCCATTATTGATAGTTCCAATTCCTTGTATTGGTTTATCGATATCGAACCCAATCTTATCGCGGAAATGGCTTCAGAGCTTTTGTTTTCTTCTTTTGTCTGCCTCGTTTATTCCAGTTGATTCATCGATATCCTCTCCATCTTTTCGAACTTTCAAAATAAATTCTATGCACCTGATGCTTCTATGTAATACCGTATTCGTAGTTTTGTTTGTTATCATTTGATTCATCTTGATTGTTAAAGTTTTTTTGTGTTCTTTGCATGTGAGGCGTTGACTTCGGACATGTTATTTACTTAGCAGATACTTGCCATCTCCTCCGTGCTTTCCTTTTTTCTCGTAGGAGGCCTTCTATATCGGTCCCGTATATTTGCTTTCCGTGTTTTATCCCTCTTGTTCGAAAGTAAGTGTTGTTCCACGCAGCTCTTTGGATGATTTCTACGAACTTGTCAACTTCTATTTGCAACGGCGTCTTAAGTAGAACTCTTAAGGCAATATTTTCCTTGCAATTTCTTCTGAAACCGTTCCAGTTTGTTTCCTTATCCGTCAATCTGGGCGGTCTTTCGGTTTTTGCTATGCTCCTGCCGATCTTAAAGATTACTGGCGAGTGATCTGAGCAGAGATCACGGGATTCTTCTAAAGTCGTAAGATATCTGGGGACCCCTTTCGTAATGAAAAAATCGACCAGGTCAGGTATTTTATTTGTGTCGGGGGGAAAGTAGGTTGGCTTACCCGTCGAAAAAAAATCCAAGCCATGTTTCATACTTGTTTGGTACCCCAAAATGTATGCTTTGCGTTGAAATCACCACCGAGAATAAAGTTTGACCCAAGTTGGTAAAAAAGGCGATCGAGTTCGTCGTCTGGAATCTTATATCTCGGAGGGAAATAGCAAGATGCTATATTATAGTCTTTATGATATATATTTACGGATTCTGTTCCATTACAGATTCAAGTTCTATTGTCACGTTCTCGGTATACTTAATGCAGTCTTTAATATGAAGTGAGGATCCACCTGAGGGATGATGCTCGTGATAACCAGAGTAACCTCTTATCTTGGTGTGTTTCCGAAATCAGTCATATGGCAATACGGTCTTTCCATAGAAAAAATTCTAATTCGTCGATTTTTTTTAGAAGGCCATTTGAGTTCCGAGTTGACGAATTAATAAAAAATTCTTAGGATCGTTGGTAAAGTTGGTCTGCGCTATGTCGAGAAAGCGCTGATGCAGGCAGTTATGGGGCTGTATAAATTGGAGATAGTTGGAGTAGTCAGAATAATACTCGTAATTATTTACGTGGCATAGGATTGATTCTGTTATACGATCGATGAACAGACATCACTTAGATGAACTAGCATTTGACGTGGTAAAAAAATTGATCATCCAACGGAATTCCCTTCAACAGGGGCTGAATCGATATTGTCGATGGAATCACTTTGGGCAATAAGTTGATCCATCTATTCAATAGGAAGAACGTAGGTTTCGGTTGGTTGCGCCGTAGCGAATGTAGAAAGACATAACGTATCGCGGCCTTTTAGGGATTTTTATTTTAATTAAAGCAAAGTCAAGTTTTACAGAAGAAGAGATAGAGATGAGAGAAGAATTAAGGCTATTGTAAATTGCAAGTAGGATGCCTCGGCATGGAGAATTAACTTAGGCAATGTCAAAATCATCAACTATAGGGAGAGAGTGATCGTCATCTCGGAAAACATTATAAGAAAATGGGAATAGCCCCTGGTTCTTTACGTTGGGGATTAGATTGGTTTCTGTAAGAGCATAGATGTCAAAAAAGAGGCCGAACGAGATTTAAAAAAAACAGCACGAGTTTTAGATCATCTCTTATGCCTCTTACGTTTTTGGTAGTTAAATGTAAGAAAGAGCTTGTTACGCGGGCTAGTAGAGGAGACAAAGAAGACAAATTAGAAACGAAAACAATTATCAAGGTCTGCTTGGCTTCGCTAAAAGTGAGACACTCTTTTAGAATGTACATGGCTCCGGAAAACACCGATTTCATCCGCAATCTTTTAGGGAAGTGTGTTGAAAATTTCGTGTTTCCTGTTGTAAAGATTCCTGAGACTAGCTATATAAGTAGGAAGGCCTTCCTACCATGACTACCATGACAACCATGACACTTGTGTTGATTTTTCCCTCAAAGCAAAAATAGTAGGATTTATCGTGAAGATATTTATAGGAGAAAGAGACGTATAATTTCATATACTTTTTTATTACTTAGGCAAGGAAGAAGATAACTAAGAAACGGGGCTTAAGATATGTCAGCTAATAAAGTTCGGATATTTGGAAATCAATTGTTGTATTCGTTGGAGCGGGTGTAAGTGGTTTAGCAGTGACCGTATCATAGAAAGGGGTTAAATTAAAAGAAACGAGTTGATGTTGCGGCCTGAATGGAAGGGAGGCAATAAGTTTATTTGTGGGGAAACGTTATGGGGATTGCTTTGGGATATAGATAAGAGGGGACAAATTTGGAAATTTGGAAATTTGGAATTTTGGTTTTAAGGCTCCAGTTGGGGTCAGGTTTAGTGTGTGAATGGGGAATGGATAAAGCTGATTTATAATAGGGTTCATTAGGTGAGACCTAGATTCGTTTTCTTTCTATATTTTTGTGGATTGGTTTACCCGTTCCTTTGGAGACCCGTAGCTTTCCAAGGTTCACGTTGGTGTTAAATGGGTAAACTTAGGTTGAAATTGCGTTTATTTTCGTGGTAAGATTTTAGGAATATTGTGCTTTGGCTGACGATGATGCTATACCTCTTTTCAAAAAACTTCGAGATCCAAGCAACATCTGCGTAATTTAGGGCGCCTTTCACAAGTAGGGTGATGAAAATCTGATTCGTTGTGTGAATTCGGTCTAGCCTACTATCTCTGAAGGTGTCCATGTCGTGCTAAGTTTCCGTGGAGCGGCAACAGAAGGGGATGACGTTGGAGCAGTTTTGTTGCCATACAATTTTCGTATCGAAGGGCTGGTGCGAGGATTTGGAGGTTAGGTTATAGGTACTGGATGTAGCAATGATTCAGCTTCGGCTTGTAACAATTTTTTTATTTTATTTATTGAATCTATCGAAGCATGGACTCATACTGCTTCGAGAGTAGATAATTGTATGCTTCAGATTTTATGATGGGAGATTGGATGTGTATGACTGGAGATGAATATCTACTAGGACGGGTGAAAAGTAACCTCTTTGACCGCCAGAATGCGTTGCTACTGCAAAAAAGGTTATGGTGCCTTGAAGTCCGTTCAGTGCTATACTGTCTTAAGTTTTGTTTTGACACCTGATTGTTGTTGACGTGTTTGGCATCATGTTGAGAATGGACAAAACGTTTTTCGTTCTCTCATAAAACATTATTTCTTGAGAGGCAAAACGGCGAAGAAAACAAAAGAAAAGTTGGATAAATATTATGGGGTTAATGCTCCGTCAGATTACACCGTCAAATATTGGTTTCGAGAGTTTCGTGGTGGCCGCAACTCCACTACCGATCAAGTCCGCAGCGGCGGCCCTCTGATGCGGTTACAGAGGACAATATCAAAAAAATACATGGTGTTGGCTGACCGGAAAGTAAAGGTGCGCGAGCTAGTAGATACCACAAAGATTAGTACTGAGCGCACACGCCATATTTTGGACAATATTCTGCATATTCTGGACTTTTGGCGTCCATTGGTAACTGTTGATGAAACTTAGATCCACTATTACATACCAGAGAACAGAATGAGTGCCCGGCAATGGACTGAAGCCGGCACGAGTGCTCCGAAGCGGCCGAGGGAGGCTCGATGGGTCGGAAAGGTTATGGCGTCGGTTTTCTGGGATTGTCATGGCATACTCTTCGTGGACTACCTCGAAAAAGGAAAAACCGTCAACAGCGAGTATTACTGTGCTTTATTGGAGCGATCGCTGCAAAACGACCTCACATGAAGCGAAAAAAATTTTGTTTTTGCAAGACAATGCACCGGCACACAAGAGCATCGCAACCACGGCTAAAATCAATGACTTACGGCTTCAATTGCTGTCGCATCCACCGTATTCGCCCGATTTGGCTCCCTCTGACTATTATCTCTTTCCAAACCTCAAAAGATTGCTCATCAAAAAAAATTCAGCTCACGGAGGAGTATTTTGCAGACCTTCCGGAAAATTACTTTTCGGACGGGATCAAGAAGTTGGAAAATCGCTGGAATAAGTGTATCAAACTAAAAGGGGACTATATTTAATAAAATGAAAAAACATTTTAAAATTTTTCTTTTTTCATTCACATTTTCACCCCACCTGTCTTCCCAGAGAGAGTTGGTGGAACTGCATTATTGCGGAACCTATATATATAATTTCACTTAACATTTTATCGATGTGGCGCATTGATGTTTCCTCATTTGTGGATATTGCCATTTCTATATAAACAAAGTCCCCCACACGTTTTACACTGTGTTCGAAAGTTGACAGTTTATCCGTTATCAGTCTGACGAGTGGGTTATATTTGGATTCATTGAAGTCCCTAAGACATTTTATTGCAAAGAGCACATGTGAGTATGGGATATTAATACACTAATCGCAGAAGAATAATGGATTTTCTGAAAACTTTTTAACGAACACTGTGTTTTATTTATCAAGGCCGACACAAATAGCATGGAGTATTTTGCTGCTGATCCCCAGAGCAGTTGGTTAATCCACAAAAAGACATGATGAAGACCAGGAAAACAAAAAGCAACACAAAAATAATTGCGGAGAAAATAAATAACAAAATGCACCAAGCTTACTCTCCCGAAATTAAAAGACTAGTAGATCAAAAATAAAAAGGGTACGTCAGCGATAACAATTTTTGGGTAAGAAATTGGGTTATTGTATTGATTAAGGTAAAGACAAAATAAGAATTCAAAATAATTGAGCAGTTTGAGCTGACATACATTGCCTAAAAATAAGTCTTAACCTGCTTAGCCAACTTAAATTATATTATGTGTATAATACAGTTATCTATTTTTGTAAAGTTAAACCTTATTATACATAGAGAAGTTCCTATCTCTTTTGTTTTCTTAAATTTTTAAAATATTTTTTTATTTATTGGGTATGTAATTTAATTCGTCCTTTTTTTTCAAAATTTGAACGTTTATTTAAGAAAAACATGTACAATAGTATTATTCAAAGTATTGCCCATCTGAAGCTATGACTTTTTCCCATCTTTCTGCCAATTTGTGGATCCCATCCCAAAAGAACTGCGCCGGCTTGGCACCTCGTATTTCAGTGAGGGCGTTCTGCATCGACCGGAACAAATGGTAGTCAGAAGGGGCAAGGTCTGTGCTATAAGGCGGGTGGGGTAAGACTTCCCATCCATTGTTTTCCAAATAGTTCTTAACCGGAATAGCAACGTGGGGCCGAGCGTTGTCATGATGGAAAATGATTGCCTCGTGTCTGGTCACATATTCCGGGCGTTTTTCGGCTACTGCTGTTTTCAAACGGATTAATTATGTTCGGTAGCGTTGTCCATTGATGATTCCACCTGGCTTTAGCAGCTCATAATACAGCACACCCATCTGATTCCACCAAATACAGAGCATTACCTTCACGCCATGGATATTCGGTTTGGCCGTTGATTTGGCTGGTTGGCCGGGTTTCACCTATGATTTTTTGCGCTTGGGGTTGTCGTAATGGACCCATTTTCATCACCAGCAACAATCCGATGCAAAAATGACAAATGAAATGACAAAAAAATGTGGAACCCAATTTCCTAGCTTTTGAATATATCCAGCTGCTTTTAAATATTTTGAAATGGCTGCTTGAGTGACACCCAAAGATTCTGCGAGCTCTTCTTGTGTTTGGCAACAATCTTCATAGAGTAATGCTTCCAGTTCTTTATCTTCAAACCTTTTGGCTGCCCAGGACGTTCATCGTCTTCCAAGCCAAAATCACTACTTTTAAATCGTGCAAACCACTTTTGGCACGTTCGCTTAGCTAGCGCATGTTCACCATAAACTTCCACCAAAATACGATGCTTTCGGCAGCAGTTTTCTTCATATTAAAGTAATGAAGAAGAGCTCCCCGCAAAAACTTTTTTTCAGGCACAAAGTTCGATATATTTGAGTGAAAAAAAATTATTGTTGCTTACGCTTCAAAAGAATGACATATGCTGAAATGACGTACAATGACAGTAGCTTTCCAACGCATGTTCCAATGGAATAATAACAATAGAATAGTACAAGTTACGCCATCTCTTATTGGGTTTTATAGACCCAATATTTTTAAATTTTTATAATATTTTTTTTTTTTTTAATCGAAATAAGTCCTAACTAAAGCTATGTCAACGAGCCACAGTTAAAAAATTAGCCTGACAACTTTTGCACTTTAATGAACCTACCCTGTATTGGAAGAATTCGACGAAGAAGCTTCTTCTTCTTCGAAAAGCCACCAAAATTGCTTGCGCTTCGGAGCAAAATTCCTTATGTCGCAGTTACTCGAACGACGTAGAAGATTAGCGGCACCGCTAATCTGTTCTGGATCAAACCCTCCTTATCGGGGCAGAGAAACGCTTCTGGAGGAATAAAGCGTGATACCTGTAATAGGTAGTTCGATGACGACATTACGACTTCGGGCCAATTTAATGAAGAAATTGTACACTCATATAAGGTTTGTCCTATTGTACAAGACTTCACTAGCATGCCCTTCCCATTTTAGCATAAATGAATACTAATACATTTATCGAAAACGGCAACTGGGAGGTATGGCAAGCACTTCGCACTGTGTTGATGCCTCAATCCAAGTTATGGGACCCTTAGGAGTTTCTCGATCAGCGAGTTGCTACCCATCATTCAATTTGCCAAGGTATTTCCAACCTCGTCTTACTCCTTTCATAACAGTTCGTGCTCCAATTTCGCTGCATCACCAATTGGTGCAAATAGAGTGAATTCGTTATGAAATAGCGGCACCTCATTGTCACTGTCAGTCACTTTCAGTCCTTTATTTTTGTCAAATTTTCAGTTTCCTGTTAAAAGTATATTTTGAAACCAAACTACAAAAGGCATTACCACTCCAATAAATTGAACTACTCTTGAAAGGAAAAACGAATAAAATAAGATAAAAATAAAAATATGTAAAAAAAAAATAATAATAATTATAATATGGAAAAGAATTTCTGCCGTAAAATACTTTATTGCAAGAGCATGGAATTTCAAAATTTATCTCAATATTTGCACTGAAAAATGAAAACAAAATGAAAAGTATGAGTTTTCGTATCTCTGTGTATTTTCTCAAAGCAAATGTTGTACTCAAATACAAAGACAACAGTATTCCTGCAATATGCATTCGTAATTACTCTCTGTGAGATACTTTCTTTCTCTTGCAAAAATAATATTCTATATACGAGTATACATACTCATGTATATATTAATATGAAAATATCTATGAAAATACGTCAAGAAGATGAAAATGAAAAATGATCAAGGTCTCATCGCATCGCGTTTCATTTCGAAAACTGTGCGTCCAAACAAACAAGTGAACTGAGAATATTTCTTTTATGAATGACCATTGACCATTCATGCAAGAGACCCACAATTCCAAAGATGGTCATTGTGGATTTAATATATCAATAATCATATGAACCTAAGCGGGGAAGAATTCGTTGTCAAGTAATGTTTTTTTTTTTTTTCTTGGACAACTTCCAACGTCCGCTTTAATTTCAACATTGCAGTCGACCCTCTTACATAGCCGGTCATTGATTACCATACAGTGCACCCTTAAGAGGAAGTGGTCGTGTGGTCTTCCAAGAACCTCAACACGGGAATTACAATACTACGCAGCAAGTCAGCGGAACCACTGTTCAGAGTGTTCGACGGTATCTGTGTCTACTGTCCGTTGTCCCCTCTGGTCGTTGTTGATGTCGTCAACGTGATAAGTGCTTCTTCATGCATCGTCGTCTTTATGGAGATATCATGCCCAAAGCTAGATACGAGTTAACGTAGAACACATGTACATACACGCGTATATCAGTATGCATAAAGAGAGGTGGGAACTTGGCTTTTGCGTTGCAATATGCTCGTAAAACAAAAAACGGAAAACCTTCAGAAGCCGGAAATTCAATAGACTTCAGTATTCCTTCCACTCGGAATTCAATTCCATCTATTGAAGTGTGCCATCAGCGAGAAGCCCAGACATTCAGTCAGGAAAGTCAGTCCAGCACTTCAATCGTGTGTTCCATCAATTGATGAGCCATGATGACAATTAGTCGGCGCGGCCCCGACGTGTGTGACAAATAAGTCAGTTGGTCCGGTCGGGATGGTCCTATTGGTGATTGACCAGCAACATAAGTTTGGTGTCGCTTCTGTAGCGATTATGTTTCCCAGAGCGTGATGTTCTTCGCTATGTTATTTGTGATTGTTTGTGTCTGCTTGAGCTTGTGTATGTACTTCGGACGTGAGTTTCCAAATTAATTTCGGCAGGAAGGAGGGTACACTTGAACATGCCAGAGAGGACAGAAGACAAGTCGTAGCATATTTGGCAGCCGTCCAAAATAATGGAACTCTATCAGGCGAAATGGTTACTTAGCTTGATTAGCATAACAAATTGAGCAGTGCCATTATTTGCCTCCTGCAGTTGACGTTGCTGGTCTATGACTATACCGTGGCTGTTCCATGGCTTCTCTATGATTGGGTGTGGTACAAGTGGTATTGGTGGTGCTAGTGATAGCTGAGAAAAATAGATTCTCATGGAACAGTGGAAGTAGCCACCTGCTGCCATGTTTGGTAGCGTGTGGCTTGTTTGTTGTTATGTGTGATTCTCTGACTGAACGCATTGATTTGTCATGTTGAACAAGTGGTTAATATTCGTGGGGCGCTACTGCACGTGGGTAGTTGTGGTATTTATTTATTTTTTTATTTTTTTTTTTATTGTTATCAACTTTTTTTCATATTTTTATATTTTGTTTTTCTTTGATTGAGGTATCCCCAAAAAGGTTTTATGGTCCTCATGGCTTTTTATGGTTTGAGAGCAATTAAATGACGGGGAATGTTAATGCGTTACAGTGTTTTTTGGAGTGAAGTACTTTAAGTTTAACTAGTGAGTCGATTATATATGGATGACTATTCAGGAAAGGAATGCGTTTTAGTACTTCTTGCCTTAAATATGATCCTTTTACAAGTGTTCTAACATCCGTTTTTAAAAGGGTTAGTTTTTTTAATTATGCAGACAGAATTTATTTGGATAGTTGTTTCGAAGAATTAAAATCGCGTTTGGTACTATTATGGTTAGACGAATGATAGCTTTTGTTGCACTGTGTCTTACATGTTAATTTGGCAAAGTTACGCTTGGATTTTATGTATTGAAAATCAAAGTGTTTTTGGTTTTGTACTTTTTCCTTATTTTATTATACTAGAAG
Source organism: Volucella inanis (assembly GCA_907269105.1). NCBI lineage: Eukaryota > Metazoa > Arthropoda > Insecta > Diptera > Syrphidae > Volucella > Volucella inanis. The sequence goes on along the minus strand of OU026157.1, from coordinate 71,529,643 downwards.
AAGCAGCTTCAATAGGCTTCTAAGTAACTCAGACGATGTCAGTCTATCCCACGTTGGAAGAAACATCGTGATCCTTTTAAACCAACTTAAAGAGGGAAAAATTGGTGAGCGTCGGTAAAAATACCCGCTATTGGCGTATGTTCTGCTATTTTAGTTCTTTATCTCTCTCCATTTTACATGTTCTAGAAATTTTAGATTAACTCATGTCGCTGTGCACTTTAATTAATATTCTCGCAAACCGTTGATATGTGCCTAGGTTGTTCTTATGCCCAGCAAGTTTGCTTGTAAGCATCGTTGCATTCTTGAACGTCCAAATCTGTGAGATCGAAACCGATCTTAAGGTAAAAAAATTGGCTTATTTCTATGGAAAATATCAGCTGAAGAGTCAAATGATGGACTATCCTGGACTTTCCAAAAGCCACACTAATACAGACCGATCAGATTTCTGGAGAAGGATTTAATATTTCAAGCAATATGGTAGGTAAAGAAGGAGGGCTCAATGTACGAGTAGCCTTGCATTGGATGTGGAAATGTAATACTTAAGAAAGAATTACAACGTCCTGAAACCTACTAGAGAGGAATGTGATAGAAAACACTTCGTAATGCATTCATCTGAGAGCCCAGAGGTGAAAGTAAAGAAACTATGCTAGCAGCTCATGAAGAACGAAGATTTATAAGACCTCAAAATAGTATGGTAAACGACATCAAGAATTGCAGTAAGAGAAGGTATGGCGAGTTCTAAACAGTGTATCAAAAGTTCGCTGCAGGAGAGTGACTATACACCCTGCCTGACTCGAACTGCAACCAACTTCAAACTGCAACCAACTTCAAACTGCTATAATTTCCAAACCGTTCATAACAGTGAGCTCAAATTTTGACACATGACAGATAAATTTATTATTTACAAGCTTTTTAAACGATTTGCGTCTCAGTTGTGTTGAAAAATTTTAAATCCGCAATGGAATTCTAACGTGAACGTGAACGAAACAAGTAGCTGCAAAGTGAATAAATCATTTGTGTCTCGAACCATAGCTCGTTATCGTGATACTGGCAGCGTTGCAAAACGCCATGGAGGTGGTCATAAAAAAGCAGCAACATCAGCAGAAATGGTTCGGAAAGTGAAGGCTCGAATTGAGCGAAATCCGCGTCAAAGTGGAAAAAAAATGACTCGTGAGCTCAACATATCGTTGGAACGGATGCAACACATACCGAAAAAATGAGTTTGGGCTAATTGAAGTTCCAAAAAGTACACGATCTTAAACAGCAACAGAAAAAAGTTAGAGTCGAAAGAGCAAAGGAGTTACTAAACTAAGAAAGTGGTGAGTTGCCGAATTTGGTTTTTTCCGATGAGTCGCCATTTGTTATAGAGCAATAAGTCAACAACAAAATGACCGAGTTTGCTTGCCAGAGAGGTCCTTCGAAAATTTACACCTTCGGATGGCCACCAGAAAGCAGGTAGCACCGATGGTGATTGTTTGGGCCGCCATAACCGCCGACGGTCGCTCTATGCTCGTATTTTTGGACCGTGGCGTCAAAATTAATGCGATCGTATACCGTGAAACTGTCTCAGACGCAGTTTTGAAGCCTTGGGCAAACAATCATTTCGGTCGTAGACCGTGAACATTTCAACAAGACTCGGCACCCTCTCACAAAGCGCGCGTCAACCAAGATTGGTTAAAAAACAATGTTCCACACTTCATATCTTCAACACAATGGATTGCAAATTCTCCGGATGCAAATCCGTTGGATTTTTCTGTCTGGGGTATTTTGAAGGCGAAGGTTGGCACTAAAAAATACCAAATTTGGACCACCTCAAACGAGCGCTTCGCAGGGAATGGGCCAGAATACTGCAGAGCCACTTGTGTGCAGAGGGCGATGATTACTTCGCCCGTCTCAAGGCAATTATTTGCGCCAAAGGTGGACATATTGAAAACTACTGATACAATTTGAAAATTGATGTATTTTCTAACATTTTTTGCTTTGGCACAATAAAATTTATCACAAAATAAAAAATTATAGCACTTGCATATAGCATTTGCAGTTCGAGTCAGGCAGGGTGTACATAGAGAGTATACGGAGCAAACATTTAATTTAGAAACAGATTTTACTGAGAAACATTGAGACCTTTATGCTAAAGACATTTAACTTGACACTTTATTGTTTGTTTAAATTTGTTTAGAAAGTAAATATTATATTTTTCTGAAGAATTTTATAATTCTAAGTTTTTGTTCGAAATACATATTGAAAATACCCCTTAGCCCTTGAAGTACATGTACATATATATACATGCTTTTTCGAATCTACGTTTAATCGTTTTTCTTTCTTATTTTTGTTTATAAAATTTTAAGTTAATATAAGGTGATTCATAGTGAGGTTTGATTTTCAATAGGCTTTTTTTGGAATATCACGTATGACTCCTAACAAACTGCTTTACCATTTTTATTCAGTACCGTTTGGCAAGTCATCACGAAAAGACTCACACTATAAAGGCATCTTCAAATTGTTCAGCAGTTTTACGAAAATCAGCGTTCTTTGAGAAATGTTTTTTGTGCGATTCGAGGAACTTACGGTGCGCATAATCGACCTACTGAAACCACTATTGCCAATGCCATTAGCAAATTTGAGTCCCAGCTTAAATTAGTGGATGATACTCGAACGTAGTGAAGAGACTATGGCTGCTGTAGCTGAGAGTGTACGCGAAGACCGTGACAAACCGATTCGTCGTCGATCTCAGCAGCGTGGCTTGGCGTATTCGACAATTTGGTGTATTTTACGTAAGGATCTCGGCCTAAAAGCATACAAAATTCAACTTGTGTAAGAATTAAAGCCAGGTGACTTACATTTGTGTCATATTTTCACTGAATGGGCTCTGGAAAAATTCAATAAAAATCCGGTGTTTTATCGTGAAATTTTGTTCAGTGATGAAGTCCATTTCTGGCTTAATGGATACGTTAACAAACAAAATTGCCGTATTTGGGCTGATGAGCAACCCGAAAGTACCAAAAGTTACCATTACATCCATTAAAACAACGGTATGGTGTGGTTTATGGGCTAATGGAATCATTGGTCCATATATCTTAAAAAAATGAGGCAAATCAGAATGCTACCGTCAATGGTAACCGTTATCGCGCCATGTTGACGAACTATGTGCTTCCTGAAATTCAAGCATATGGTCTCGGTGAGCTTTGGTTTCAAGAAAACGGCGCTACGAGCCATACATCACGTGAAACAATGGACTTGTTGAGAAATCATTCTGGTGAACACTTAATTTCACATTTAGTTACGATAAATTGGCCGCCTAGATCATGCGATATCACACCTTTGGACTATTTTCTTTGGGGATATGTTAAGTCTCAGGTCTTCAGGAATAAGCCAGCTACGACCGATGCTTTGGAAGCCAACATTACTCGTGTTATCCGTAAGATACCTTCCGCTATGCTCTAACAACGCGCCCAAATTGAACCTTCAGAATAGACCACATCAGACGTAGTCGTGGCCAACTATTATATTATTTTATTCGATAATAAAACTTTTAAGTTCACTTTCAAACTTATGTTTGAAACTACTGGCTTTCAAAGTTTTGTTTTGTAGTGTTCATCTGAATGACCACTTTAAAATCCGCCGTTATCGATTCGACGAAGCATGTCCCTTGCTTATTTCCAGGATTAATGGATGAGTTTGAAGCGAATTTAAGCAAATGTTTGTAGTGCGTATGCACAATAGAGGAAGGCCGAGTGAAGGATGTTACTAAGAAGGATATTGGCAACGTTCACTTTAAGTTTTAAGTTTTGCGGAAGCTGGCATATGTAAACTTGGAGCTTTAGAAAACAAAATGCTGCTGGCAACTTTATTATGATAAATAATAATTTTATGCTATGGAATAGGAGTGGTGAACGATAGCCACAAGAAGAGTAAAGAGTGGAAGTGTGTGGTTGGTTGATGAAACTCATAAATAAAGGCTTCCACCAACTTCACGACATGTTGTAGCGGGTTTCAGTTGATTGAGATAGGGTTGTAGATAAAAGCTAACTGCGCTTAAGGCGAAACGGATACATTTTCATTTGTGTAGATTCCACGGGAAAAATATGTGATGATCTTAGTAGGGGAACCAGATTTGATTTAATAACATTGGGTGTATAATAATAGGTTAAGAATTAAGCGACGTCAGCCTGGCGATGCCCAGCTCTACAGAAATGACCCTATACAAAATTGTGCTCATTTAACCCCCAAGTGGTAAATGTCCAACCGAACGTGACGTCCAAAACTTATAACCGCAAGTGTTTAGAAAGGGAAAATAAAAATGCAACAATTCATTATTAGGAATGGCTGAACCTCAAAAGAAGGGAGTTTAGCGGATGAATTCAATTCAATAAACATCTGGGTTAAATCAACATATTTGGAGCTGAGGTCAACTCTCATACCGCCGAAATGGGCTACAGCCTCCGAAATATTAAGCCTACGGGGTCATAAAATAGGCTGAACCTCTAGATTGGTTTTAGACATCGAAAGACATATAATAAAAATATAGTTTAGCTTAGAGTGCCCGCTTGGAGCGGCAGTAAGTTAAAAAGCTGTTAGAATAACAATAAAATGCAATAAAATAAAATGCATTATAAAAAACCACTAGGTTGGTGGTTGTGCGTGGGGTTGGCACATTTTTGGCATCACAGTCGGGAAGCATAGCCTGCAAGACACTATATCTGGAGATGAACTATGTGTAATTTGGTTTGATGTAGGGCTGATCATTACTATAGCGAGCACACAGTATCTAAACCTTAATATCCACATAGAGATATGACAGTGACATAATCATCAAACCGTCACAAAAATTTATCATGTTACGATTGGCGCTAGAGACTTCTCCTGACCTTTTAGATACGTTGGAAAGCATTCGTGGGCTTGCGAGAAACCTGAAGCAATGCTGTCTGCAGTAAAGCTCATATGAAACATGAATCCCTTATGAACCTTAGGAGCATTGTCTAAAATGTTGACCAGTGATTTCATTTTCCGTGATCTCATTGTGACTTGGGAGTCAAAAAGTGTAGCTCTTGTAAGTCCTTATGCAACCGAGACAGATCGTTTTTTTTTTTAGCCTGGTAAAAGCAGAAGTGACATATTTCCGTGAAAACACCACGCAACTGGTGCATAGGACATAATTTAGCTAAGTTTCTTTTCGTTTTTTTGGCTGCATTGTCGTGATAGGAAGGCTTAAGAGCCGAAGATCTTAAGGTTCTAAAAAGAACGCAAATGAGACGTCGGACTAAATACGTCAAAACTAGACGTAATATGATTAAAAGTATGCAGGTGACCCCACCGAATTCGCGACACTCCACTCGTGGTATTTTTAATTGCAGCCGGGTAATGGATTCTGGAGGCAGCAGTCAATATAATACCAAAGCCCTCCACCGATTTAGGCGCTGACCCAAGAGCTAGTGGATCACTTGATTTCGATGTCACCCTGCGATACGGGTGGGGCCTGACTGTTCCTGGTAAACTTCATCAGAATAGATCAGTGGTTGGTCAGAGTGCTGTTTTTGACGGCTTGCCTCGGAAAATCGAAAAAGTGGAACGCGATACAGAAGAGGCACGATCTAAAGGACTACCCTCTAAGGGGGAGTTGAAGAAGAAACGGAGACTTGGGGAAACCCATGAAACTAAATCTTAATAAACAGGAGTTCAAGTAAGACTTCTAGAAACAAATGGCCCGAATAGGGCCAAGAGAAACAAAGATTCCGGCACTCCTTCTTTTCCGATTTTCGGTAAAAAGGCTACTCTCACTGTTCTACTCTAAGTTAGAGGTTCCGTGTATGTGCTATGTAAACAAGCACGCGAAATTTTGTTAAATAAACGGATTTGAGTAAAAGAAAATCTCAAATCAAGATCTTAATCGGTAAATTGTCCTCCCAAGTAATAGTCTCATGACGTTATATCCCGTAGCAACTGGATCTTATACTGGTGTAATCCCAGATATCACAGTGGAGGGACAAAGCAAAACTGTTGTGATTGGCGTTAAATTTACAATTGCTAATATTTTCTCACACTTTCACTCAAGACGGCTACGGTTTCTTCTATAGGTACGCGTTGTTGGCTTGGCGTCTATTATGTGATTTCCTGTTCGGACTCTCTTTGATTCCGTCGTCGGGGGAGTGGAGTCGTTAGATCGGGTTCGTTTTGCCTTCGTGCCGGTGTTTTCGGTTTTGGCTGTAGCAGTATCTAGAGCACGATTCCTGGAGTTGTCTTTTTCTAAGAAAACAATAAGATGATGCGTTGATGAACATCTCTGAGGTCCATTATAAGGGGGGCAACAACAACTTTGCCTCTCCAGCGGCATCTGAGTCGGAAGACGAGGATGAACTCATAAAAGAGATTAACAGCAACATCCAAAATCTAAAGGAAAAAGTGCTTTCTACTAAGCAAAATCAAACTGCTCGCAGGCAGAGCACTTAGAAGCAGAGAGCTCCTAACCAAAAAAGCAACAAGAGCAGAAACAACAACTGAAGCAACAACAAAACCAGCAACAGCAGAAACAGCAACTGAAGCAAACTAAACAGCAGCATCAGAAACAACAGCTGCAAAAACAGCAACAGCTGCAAAAAAAAAAAAACAACAGCTAAAACCACAGCAGCTGAAAAACCGCATCAGCAGCAACAACAACATCAACAACAACAACAACAACTGCAGCAGCAGCAGAAAAAAGAGAAGGTGCCTCCCAACAATACCTATAAATTAGAGGTAAGTGCAGCCAAAGACCTGTGTAAGTTGCTCATTGGTAACAATTTTAACATTAAGAGATTGGGGAACGATCGTCATGCCATCCACTGTAATACAGCGGAGGGCTACGCGAAAGTGAAAGAGCTCCTAAAAGAAACGACGACGGAGCACTCCTCGTTCACACCGAAGTGTGAAAAGCGGCAATCGATTCTGCTGAAGGGATGGAAACCGTCTTCTGATCCTGAGGAGATCCTGGCACTGCTCAAAGAGAAGGAGTGCGAAGGACTTAAGCTTGTGCGGGTAAAGCCATTTACCACAGCTAGAGCCAGGCGGGAGAGGCGGAGTCTGCCGTTCTTCCTGGTCCAGCTCAGTCCCGGAAGCCGTCTGGATAGTCTTAGGAGTATCAATGTCCTAGACTACCAGGTGGTTTACTGGGAAAAATTAAAAAAGAGCGAAGGCGTTATACAATGCGATCGCTGCCAGAGGTTCGGGCACGCAGCGTCTAACTGCCAAATGCAGCCTCGATACGTGAAGTGCGCTAAAAACCACAGTTCCGAGGAGTGTGCTCTGGGTGTTGACGGTGCATCCGATAGGTCGCAGCTCTCGTGCGTATTATGTGGAAACGTGGGACACACAGCAAACTATCGGGGTTGTCCTAAGTTCGCTGACATTAAGAAAGTAAAACTGGCTCGGCAGCAAAAGGTGGAGGTCAAACGTTCACCTGTTAGGTATCAAACACCAGCCGTCACGTCCCAAATTTCCTACGCCCAAATGGCGGCAGGTAAGGGGGCTACGGTTCAGCAAGCGACTGTTGCTTCTCCGGCGCCAATGACGAGAACAACGGAAGCTGCACCTAACATGCTGGCCATCTTGCTCGCAATCCAAGGGCAGATGGCTCAGCTGCAGAAGCAGGTGCAAGAACAGGCCAAGCGGGTGGACCAGATCTACGCGCTACTGCAGGGCCTAACGCAACACATGTCGTAATAGGTACGCACATGGTAAAGCAAACTTTGAAGGTCCTTGCGGTGAATGTTAATTCACTGATTAGGATCGAACGAAGAGCCGCGATGTTTAAATTGCTACAAGACCAAACTCCTGATGTGCTTTTCTCTAGCGAAGCAAAGCTAACCGATAATCACAAACTGGAGTACAATAATTATATTGTTAGAAGAAGTAACCGGCCCAAATCCAAACGTGGAGGTGGTGTCGCGATCTTCATTAAAGAAGGCATAGAATTTTACAGAAATTCACAATCCACCTTATTCATTAGAAGAAGAGAATTATTTTATAATCGGCGGAGATTTCAACGCTAAATACAGAGATTGGGGAAATTATTTGACAGTTTAGTCAGCACGACTGACATCACGGATAACCAATCGTATCCCGGGCGGGTCTTACTTGAATCTACTGCTGTATGACGAACGTATACGAATTTACAAACGCTAAACTGTCTGCGCACATTCGTGTATGACAGCGACCATTGCGGTTTTAGCGCCAAAATTACAGTTCCCAACGAAATTGCGGAATTGGAGGAGTTTGTCCAAAGATATTCTTACAACTACAGTAAGGGTCGATGGACACGCTTCTCCGCAACCTTGACAAGAGCGCTCTCCTCGAACACGCTCCACCCACCGTCCAATAGGAATTTGTCAAACGAGGAGATCAACAATTACCTAAATTAAGACAATTAAACAAACTATGGACACTACAATACCGCGGTATCGACGTACGACCAACGAAGACCTGTCCCGCATTCCTAACATTGACGCACTGCACCGACAGAAAAGTAGACTTCAGTCAAGGCTCAAAAACTTGTACAGACAGTTTACTGACAGACAACACCCGGAGATCAGGACTCTGAAGTCGTCTATTAAAAATTTACAAACGCTAACAACTAACGGTTACTGACAATAGCAGGTATTGATCCAAATGAGGCCGCTGATGATGACGACTTCTCTGTGATCGAGGAACCACAGGAGAAGGTTGAGGCCATAGGGGCAACTTTCCAGGAAGTATACAAGGCCAATGATACCATTGGCCCTAATTATGACCTGGACGATCGCGTCACGGTGCACGACTTCTACATTCGAAATGAAGTAGAGATTTGGCGATCCGAGGGCTCTGGTTTCACCCGGTTCAGCGACGAAAACATGGCAAATAATGTCATTACCAGAGAGGGTGACCTACCCCCGTTCATTTCGAAGGAAGAACTCCATGAGATCTTCGACACAATCAGAAATCTTCCTCCAGAAGCGGTGGACATTTACGTCACCCTGTTTAATAATGCAATGAATAATGTACATTATCCAGCGCATTGGAAAACGGCGCTGGTTCAACCTATCCCCAAAAAGGGAAAGGATATATCCAATCCGGCAAATCTCCGGTCGATAAATCTCCTTCCGAATATCAGTAAGGTTTTTGAAGAAGTAATCAATACAGCTCTGTCTAGGTGGGTTGAGGACAAACATATAGTACCGGATAATCAGTTCGGTTTTAAGGCGAGACATGATATCTCACATGCCGCGTCTAAACTGGTGTCCGATATACAATGGAATAAGGGAAAAATCAATGTACTGGTGCCTGCCTGTTGACTTGGAGAAAGCCTTCGACACCGTATGGTTAGAGGGTCTTTTCTATAAATTGACTTGACTGGGGATCAGTAAACCACTCTTGGACATTCTTTATAGCATGCTAACCAACAGACAGTTCATCTTGAAGAATGGTGATGTGACTTCTGTTGGAATATTTCAAATTAAAAATGGTCTTCAGCAAGGCGCGTTCAATTCGCCGATCCTGTTTGACATTTATACAAGCGATTTGATAGGTTCACTTCCCCATACTATTGCGTACGCAAACGATTTGATAGCGTACAGAACAGGTCCAAAAATTTAGGTCATTAATACTGTCTTGCAGCGTGACTTCGATAAGATAAGACTGGAAGTTGAAAATCAACTTTCAGAAGTCGGAAAACATTCTCTTTAGAACGCCGTTGTCTAGAGCCTCTAGGGATACCAGAAAAAATTGGCGAAAATTCTCGATCATTGGACAACACGGGCAGCCTCTTGCCTGTCAAAATGTGGTCAGATACCTTGGGGTCTGGTTAGATCGGTTTCTCTATTTTACCACAAACGTAGATGCTGCTCTGACCAGAGCTAAGGGCGCTTTTGCCCTTACAAATAGACTGTTTTATAGCAGCTAACTCGATGCAAAGGTAAAGGTAATCTGCTTCATGGCCGTTATCAGGCCCATGCTGGTATTTAGGTGTCCCGTGTGGTTCAATGTACGAGTAAGCTTAAAGGAAAAGATTCGGGTGTTTGAGAAGGCTTGCCTTAGGGCTTGTCTTCGCTTGTACAGAACACCAGAGTCGGAGTACAATAAAATTTTATCCTAATGAGGTCCTTTACAACAGGGCGAACCTAATACGAGTGGACAACTTCGTAATTAAGCTGACTCGAAGGCACCCTTACCACGAGAGTGTGCGCTCTGACGGCTTCGTTCCACCGTAAGCATTCCTCTACCTAGATCAGAAAGGGTTGATAAATCAGCGGTTCCGTTAATCTTCCATGTCGCTCGAACAGCTGGAGACCGGCAACTCAACAACAGAGACGTCGCACACGGCAGTGTGGATCGTCTCAGGTTCAGTAGGGCGGTGGGGAGAAGATGTTTCGTCGTCGTTTCCGTCAAGTACGGACCAGCCTCACTAATGAGGCAGAGCTGACCAATCTATTTGCTCTGTGAATAGCGATGGCCAGTTTGCATAGGTTTAGGTTAGCACTTAAGAAATATAATATTGTATATATATAATTGTGTAATGTCTATATGTGTGTATGTGTGTATTGTGTATGTAGGATTAGGTAGACTAAGGTTTATTTTAAGTTAGATATTAAGTTTTTAAAAAAATAAAAAATTACATCCATAGGCTAAGTTTTTTGTTAACAATTTTTTCTTAGCCCTAAGTATACAAAATAAAATTTTTTAAATAAAATGTAAATGAAGTCGAAGGACATAGATATAAGAATTTAGAATAGCTTAGAGTGCCTCTGTGGGGCCAGTAAGTTAATATAAGATTGTTAAGTAATTATAAGCTAGCTTTTAAGCATTTTTTATTAGTATGTAAGAGTTAGTGTTTAAGAAAATAAAATGCATTTAAAACTAAAAACTAAACTAAAAAACTGCCTTTTCATAAGGCTTGCTTGAACCTCTCTTTCCTTCCTGTGTGTAAACATTTTAAGGGTATACAAATACCTAGAGCTCACGGTCATTACATAAAAAAATATTTCTCCTCTCCGAAGGTCTTACTTTATTGTAGCCAGTAGGTTCTTGTGACATGTTTAGTTTACAGAACTTACGACACTACTTTTCTGGCAGACGTCCGATCAACAGTTTCAGCTCCAGGGAGCGCACGTGCGTCCCTAAAAGGTGGTGTTTTTAAAGAAACATCAGTCTCTAAAGTTAAAACTTTTGTTAGATCAATTTTCATACCCACAGGTAACAAAAGTCAGCCAACCGCAGATACCGTTTTGCTGTTAGGAAGGCTGGGGATCCAACATGGTTAAAAGGTGTTTAAAATTATGCAAACCTCAACTTGAACAGATGCGCTAAATGGTGAGAAAAATACTTAACAAATACAAGCATACTGGGATATACAAGACCGCTTTAACCAATTTCAATACCGCTCCGACAGAAGGGTCAATATAGGGTTTTCTAATAGGGACTTGACAACTTTTAATTTAATTTGTGAATGCACTCTTTCACTAATCATCAAACTGTCACTGTCAATTTATTCAGTAAACTCAACATTTTCATCATGGTAAAGTACACTAACGAGCAACGTCTGCAAATTATAAAATTTTTTTACAGATATTCGGAGTCGGTGACTGCAACTTTAAGAGCGTTAACTCCAATTTTATTGAGTCAACATATTCGTTGTGTGATATTACCGTGTCAGTAAGCAGCGGGTTGGTCGAAGTGTCGAAAATATCGCTGCCGTTCAGACGTCCGTAGCAAACGATCCAAATCAGACAATTCCACGGCGTTCTCAAGAATTGGGCATTGCTCAGACCACATTATGGCGTAATGTGAGTAAGGATCTTGGTTTACACCCATACAAGATCAAGCTGACTCAAGAATTGAAGCCAATGGACCATTTGAAGTGACGTACGTTCACCGATTGGGTTCTGGAGAAGATGCGCTAAGATGATGAATTTCATCGCAAAATCATCTTCAGTGACGAAGCTCATTTTTGGGTAATTGGTTCGTTAATAAGCAAAATATGCGTTATTGGTCAGGTAAAAACCCACATGTTCTTTATGAATTACCACTTCATCCACAAAAAATAACTGTTTGGTACGGTTTGCATGCTGGATGTGTTATTGGGCCATATTTTTTCGTCGACGATAACGATCGTCACGTTACTATGAATGGTCAGAGTTATCGCGCCATGATCACCGATTATTTTTGGCTTGAATCGGAGGATATGGACTAAGACGACATGTGGTTTCAACAGGATGGTGCCACAAGCCACACAGCACACGCTACAATCGATTTATTTAAGAGTAAGTATGGTGAGCGTGTTATCTCAAGACATGGGCCAATCGATTGGCCGCCTCTTTCGTGCGATTTAACACCGCTTGACTATTTTCTATGGGGCTACGTTAAGTTATCGACTTATGCCAACACGCCGACGATGTTGGAAGAGCTCAGAGCCAACATTGAACGCGAAATAGCGGCCGTTTCGGCCGAAATGTGTGGCCGAGTCGTTGAAAATTGGGTCTAAGGAATCGACCGCTGCAAACGTGCCCGCGGTAGAACGAAGTCGAATTCCATTCATAAATGTTTTGATTGTTCTTCAAGCCAATAATAAAGTTTTTGAAATATCTCATATATCAGTTTAAAAAAAAAAGTTGTCAAGTCGTTATTAGAAAACCCTATGTATACAGTAATCCAATGCCGATAAGCACGGAACTACAAAAACCCCACCTCAAACCTTAAAAGTATACGGATGGATCAAAAATGAACACCCTGATGGTATATTTGAACCAAACACCAGAATATCGCTACCAATGAGAAAAAGTTCCAGCGTATTTCAAGCGGAAATACATGCCATTTAGTTTTGCTTCAATCTCGTCCTCAATAAGAGAAAGTAGGGTGTCCCCATCCATTTGTTCACGGATAGTCAAGCAGCCATTAAGGCATAAGACTCTAACCTCATTGACTCCAAATCAGTCTTGCACTGCTTCAACACACCACAAGATCTCTTCGATAAGAAGAAAGTAAAACTTTGGCGTGTGCCTAGTTATATGGTTTAGGTATTGACGCAAATGTAATAGCTGACGAAGTGGTTAGAAACGGTTCGGTTCTGAGCCGTTCTGTAATATCCCGAATGGAGCAATAACGACTTAGGAAAACAAAACGCCAGGGCTTCAACAGGCGAAAGGAGCCATCGAACCCTATCAAAAAGAATCCCTACAACTCAAAAGGGATAATATCAGAATAATAGTTGGATTTCTAACCGGGCACTGCCACCTTCAACTCTCAAAATCTCCACCAGAGAGATTCACAGTTTCCTCAAAAGAGCTGAACCTTTCTTGGGTTCGTAATACTGATTTTGTAGTTCAAAAAATCTTTTGGGTCACAGTGCCCCCAAAATTAGCGGATCAGCTCCTTCATAGAAAAAAGAAATGTATGTAAAACGAATTTTTTTACAACACACACGAATAGTAACCCCAGTTGGTCGATCGTGAGGAGCAAAATGATCGCATTATTTTCTATATATGTTTAGTCTATTGAATTCCAATTTTCAAAATAAGATTGATTGAAATAAAAGCATTTTTCTGCTGAAATATATTTAAGATGAGCTAGTTATTGTTATTCCAAAGATCACTTCCGATCATAGAATGCATTAGAAAATTCCAAATATTTAGACCGGAATGTTACTGATGGATTTTTTTGTCTTTAGCTTGTTCCTCTTATATTCTCGTAAATTTTTCGAATTTCATTGCTCCAATCGACGTTAATTGCACGAACTGTTATCAACTGTTTATTTGAGCTGTTATCAGTCTTCAGACTGAAATAGAGAGTCGGACCAAAATTATGTCGTACCATCTTTACCAATAAGAAATCGAGATCATTAATATCAAACCACATGAGGAATGTACCTTCGAGTATACGAGGTTTCTTTGATATTCTTAAGGCTCTTAATTCAATGTTAGATAAGAGCGCCTGCTATATGAATAAATCAAATGTCACCTTTCATGAAACATAGTAAGAAATGTAAAATGACAGGATAACAGGATACAATATCTTAAAAAACAAGTATTAGTTGGATTACTTACGTCTCGCATCATTAGAAGTTACATGTTAACCATAAAATTGTCAATTGAAGGTGACAGTTAAAGGTAAACCTTAAGGAACCCTAATTGTGTCATGCAATACCCAATGTTTAAATATTATTTTCCTTTCCTTTTTACCAAAAAATACCTGCAATTACTGTTTTTTTTTTTTTTTGGAAAATGGAAAAAGTGAATTTCGAAGAATAGAGGGTAATTCGAAACATAAGGCGAAAAAGGAAAAACATGTAAGCAATCAGGAAATCTCATTTGCAGCTATCGAATTCGTAACGGAAAGAGGAGTCGAATCAATTAGGTGGTAACCACGGACCACACTCTTTTCAACAGCTATCTACGAGAGTTTGTACATATACTTGTACAATATATGTATCCACAAGTATGTTGAAGTATCTATTAAGCAAACTTTTTATAAAAGTATCTGACAAAGTTCATATAACAGATGCATCATTCGTATGTATGTATGTGGGTAACACCCCATACCACTACAAATGTTTTTAATAGCACTGTAATGGTCCTCCTAACGACTAAACTGAATTCCTTAAGAAACATAGTTTTCCCTAATTACTGCTCGTTGGTATACCATATATGGCAATGCAATTAAATGCGAATGATTGAATAATTATCGACAACCTGCAGGGTGTACGCTAATGTTGTATGTCAGGCTTATTTAGTCCCGTTTACGTAATGCCGTTTCATATTCCTTGGAGTTGTTGTTTTTGTTGTAATTGTTGTTGATAAGGAGCGTGTCCGTTCTGACTAGAAGTCTTCAATCAAGAACAGAGATCAGATACAATTCGCATAATGATGGCCACTTAATATGCAAATATCTTGGGCGCTGTGCTACTTAACTTTATGTCTATTAAATCTGGTAGCCAGAAGGCGATTGAAGGGTGAATTTAGATTGTACAATAGTTGAAGTGTGAGCCGAAGACAAGGTGGTAGTGAATCCATTTCAAGAAGGAGGCGATGCTATGAAAGATGACTACTTGAAATGTTCATTGCTTGATAATTACGGCATATTTTACTTTTACAGTTTATTGACCGTCACGTTATTTGGCATTGCAAATTGAACGGATTCATTAAGCAATGTTTGTGATGAAATTAATGCGGTCACTGTATTTTGAGTCGTATCTATAGTACGTAGAAGTACATGCCATCGCATTCTGACCGATTTAAACTGGTTAAGGGTTGAAATGGGCCGAACGGGTTGAATAATGATTAACTAGTTAGGTTAATGCGAGCATGAAATATGTTTGTTGACATTGGTTGTGGGATATATGAAGCTGGTCATCCGGCGGGACATTCCAACCAATTTGGTATGGGTTTTGATTATGTTTGCCTGGCTGATGTGCGGCTTTGTTTTTACTTTTCTTGACTCTTGGTCGATATTAATGAGTTCAGTTAATTGATTGTTAATTTCATTAATTTTGCGTGAATAATTGAACTTGAAACTTTAAAATAACACTGTAGATTAAATATGTAAGATTGGTTAAGGCGGGAGAAAAAAGTCCGGCTGGTTTTAAAGGCTGATTAATGGAAACAGCACAGTCTTTGTTTGATGTCAGTCATATGGGTAGTAATTGTTGTAGCGGGAATTAAAGAGGACACTCACCAAAATAATGCAAAAGGAATTCATCATCTTTTATCAGATTTAAATTGAATAATATGATTCGCTTTCGATACAAACATCAAATTGAAGAATGGTTCACTTTAGTTCGTGGTGATTGCATTACATGGAATTGTGCAAATGTTTTTTTGAATTTCAACTCTTTTTCAAGTGAGATCCAATTTGATTTGTACTCAGTTTAGCTTTCCCCTACTGTAATGAATAGGCTTATGAGGTGTATTCAGAAAATAACGAGAATTTTAGTTTTTTAGAAAAAATATTTATTTATTCGTCTACATTAATGTTGTCGCCTTTAAAATAGTCCCACTCAGATGTTATGCGCTTGTGCCAACGCTTCTTCCTCGAAATATGTCTCAAACTCGATCTTTGGGATAACATTTAGCTCTTTCAGCGATGCACTTTTTGTGTCATCTATGCTTGTAAAACGACGGCACTTAAAGGCTCTCTATATTTTTGGAAATAGGAGAAATTCACATGGAACCATGTCTGGAGAATATGGAACAATTTTATATCCAAAACATTCGAAAAAATTTCATGGCATGTGCCAATCGATATGCCAACATCATCAGTGACTTCTCTGATTGCGATGCGTCCGTGGCGTTCGCCATCTTCACGGCCATCTTGGAAACGCTTTTACCACTCGTTAACTCTTGTTTCACACATATTAGACTCACCATATGCCTTTGCTAACATTTCTTTGATTCATTTCTTTTAACAAACGAAAATCGCTAAGCACATAAAAAAACGTCTTACATTGGCGGCTATTACAATGAATACAGCTGATTTTATCATACTTCAGGGGTATGTATACCAACATAATAAAAAAAAATGGTAATCGGACTCCCCACACCCGCGAAATTTATAAAAATTTTTGAACACACCTCGTATGCCAGATAAACGTTTGCAAATAGTGAAAATTTATTTCGAAAATCGTGGTATAGTTCGCGAAACTTACCGTCCATCTGAGCTACTTATTCAAATAACCGTTTATCGTTTTTTTTTCACTATGAATTCTTTAATTGATAATTCAAATCTACAGATACCTGGTACATTGCACACTGCAGAAACTCTTCCTACTGTGGAACCTAGTATTGGAGGAATCCGAATAGGAAGATTTGCCATCTGACACAGCAATCCACTCTATTGAAAATTTAGTGGAAAAATCTTGATTTACTCGTACGAGCTTACAAGATCCAGCTTGTGCAAGAATTGCAGCGGGTTGAAAATCGTGTACAAGATATGTTAACGTGCCGAGGGCGATATTTCTCATTATCCTCTATCTCACCATCAAATTTTGATCGAATGTCATTACATGTCATTACTGAGATGCCATTTCACATATAAGTCACTGTTTTGTGTGCTCTATCGGCTGAGAAAATTGGACTTTTTTTTTTCAAAACTCATGCCGGACAATACATTACGTTCAACGGAAAGCGCTATACCAGGTGTACCGGTGCGTCAAGATACAAATTTCTCGATAGGGAACATTTATTGTGAACGGGCCTTAATTTTTTTTTTTTTTTTTGTTTGGTTGCTATGACACCTGTCAAACATATTTAATATACATCAAGTCATTAAGAAAACAACATCATATTTTATCATCGTGTTAAAAATGTCGAATTTTGTACCAGAAAATGGTGACTTGCGGAAAGCATTAGATGTTGCACAACAAACAATTTCTGATCATTTAAAAGCTATGGGAAAGATCCAAAAGTCTGGAAAATGGGTACCACATTAATTGAATGAAAGACAGATGGAAAACCGAAAACCACTTGTGAAATTTTGCTTCAAAGACACGATAAAAATCAGTTTTGCATCGAATTGTTACTGGCGATGAAAAATGGATTTATTTTAAGAATCCTAAACGGAGAAAATCATGACTTAATCTGGGACAACCATCAACTTCAACTGCAAAACCAGATCGATTCGGCAAGAAGACAATGCTGTGTGTCTGTGTGGGACCAAGCCTGGTAATACCGTCAATACGGATCACTATCGACAACAAGTGATCAATTTGAACCATGCATTGATCGAAAAACGAAAAGAATGGGCCAGAAGACACGGCAAGGTAATTTTGCTCTATGACAATGCACCTGCACACAAAGCAAAACTGGTTCAGGATACAACCAAAGCACTTGGCTGGTAGCTGCTACCCCACCCGTCGTATTCATCAGACTTGGTTCCTTCCGGCGACCATTTGTTTTCATCGATGGGACACGCATTAGCTGAGCAGCACTTCGAATCCTATGAGAAAGTCGAAAATTGGGTGACTTATTGCTTTGCTTTAAAAGACGAACAGTTTTATTGGCGTAGAATTCATAAATTGCCTGAAAGATGGGAAAAATGTGTAGCTAGCAATGGCCAATACCTTGAATAAAATGTTTTTTACTTTCCCATTTAAAAAAAGTGTTTTATTTTCACAAAAAAAAAAAAAAAACGATTCATACCGGTACACTTGGTAAATTATTGATTAGTGACTTTTCCTCATTTGAGTGGCATTAACGTAAAAGGGCTGTCTTTTTAACTAGACTGCGCCTCATGACACGTAGAGTGCGGCACAATGAGCTCACAAAACCTATGCATTGGCATCCAAAATCGTGAGATTTAAGCTGATAGGTTAGGTAAGATAACAAGGGATGTGCTGGTGCCTAAGAGATAATAACACACGGAGGCCTATTGGTATATTGTGATTTCTTGCTGATGTTTCTAGCGTAATGATATTACAATTATTATTATTCTTATTATCGTAGATTATAGCTGGCTTGTGTTGGCTGAAAACCAGTCAGAGCTTTCAACAAATCATATAAGATTTATCAGTTTTGGTTTGCTGAGGGTTTTAAGTTCTCTAAAGTCTATACCCCAGGTTTTTGGCACGGCATATATGGAATTTAGGCCAGTCGTTCAGCAAGTGTCTATTTCTTATTCATTCCTTCAGTTTCTGCAATAATCTTAAGAAGAAGCTTCTATGCACCTGTACCGATGCGGATATCGGTACCCGAGAAGGGTACGTGAGATGACGCAATCACTCCTGAAGATCCACGCTTTGTTGGATCGTTCTATGGCTATAAGTTCCATTTACATTTTAAGTTTTAATTGGTATATTTGTGTTATTACTCCTGTGCAGAGAGGCACCTTTTCCTGCTATTTCATCCGCAGACTCTTCTTATAGTTTATACATATTTTTGTTCCTCTATTAATTTGATTGCCAAAGCTTTTATGGCTGTTTGACTGTCCACAAAGATAAAAATCTCTGAGGGATCAAGTTTTATGTGTAATACAGCCTGTAAATTTTTAAGAATGGCAAATATTTCTGTCTAAATACAACTTTACAGTTGACTCCAGCTCTTGTACCTTTCTCCATTTTGAAGCCGTTCGTATAGAGCTTTAGTTAACCAGTCGCGTCTGCTAGCAAATTTGGAGAAACTCCACCACAACACTCCGTCAGTTCTAATAGTTCGTTCTGTCAAAGGCCTGATTCGTTTCGTCTGATCAAGCTTTTGGAACGCGTGCATTTAAAGAATTCGTCTGAAGGAATGAGGTTAGGCATTACCTCTAATGTAACTTGAGGACCTTGCCGCTCTGCGGTACTTACCGTCCTTATCGTTACTGCGACACACGATAGTCTTCGTACTTGTGTGGGTTTTTTTAGGTAACTAGCCTTTTAACGAGTGTGTTCAAGGCAGATTTCTTTAATTTTTTAATCGTTGGAGGCTATTTTCCACCAACAGGACTGACTATGTTGTCGGCGTAGGGTACTGCTTTAACAGCCTTCCGTTCGAAACTTAAAAGAATATCGTTTACAACAAGAATCAATGGAAGGAGAGATTTCTCCTCCTAGTGAAGTTCCTCTTACAACTGCTTTCCTGACTATGTTTCTCCCAAACTGTTTCTAAACTGATAAATCTGCTATTTAGCATGTTCTCAATCCATTGTGTTATCGTTGTTTCCACATGGAGCATGTCCAAGGCCGTCGTTTTGGTACCGGTGTTTACATTATTAATTGCTGCTTTGATATCTAGGAAGGCGGGTATAGTGGACTCTTTGTAGTACGTATCCTTTTCTACGGTAACTACGAGTACAACCTCGTGCAGTGCCATCTCTACTACTGGTAAGCGTGTTGAGATACGCATAGGTTGTGTTTGCTGAGTTTTCATCGTATGTATATATTGATCTAGAATTCACTCCAGAGAACCAAGAAACCAAGACTTATAGGTCTGTAATCCTTAGCAGAGGGGTGGTTACGTCTGCCTGCTTTGGGAATTGGAACAACGTTTGCTGCTTTACAGTAGTTAATGATGTGACTAAGCTTAAGATAACCGATAAAGATAGATTTAAGCCAAGGTATGATTTATAAAAGAGGGTGTTATAACATGGCCGAGACTCTTTTGGGGTTAAACGATTCGATCGGCCATATTGATCTGTGATTAGGTTAGAGTTCATGGGTCCATTAGGAGTTGATATTGTGGTGCCAGTTAATGCCTGTTCATTAACATCCTTCCAGCCCAGGAAGTGTTTTTTCCATATGAAAGAATAGTGATTCCAGATTGCTCTCCGTTCAGAATCCATTGGAGTATTTCTGTTATCACGGGGTTATTGAATCTTTCGGTAGAACTTTTCTTAACCTCGCTGATCGGTTGGTACTTTCTATCGCTTCGCTTCGCAAAAAAGAGCCCAGGATTGTTTATTGTCTATTCTTACGTCTATTGTGTAGGAGTTGACTTCAGACCTATGTACATGGGATCCAATCTTTCTCACTCTTACTGTGTTTGGCTTGTCTGCGAAGTTTTCTGTCTCTGTTTTGTGCCGTTTTAGTTTTCAGCCAAGGGGGTTGGAAGTGCTTGCATTGACTAGAGGTGAGACAATTCTTAATGACGGCTTTTCTTCGGTTCAAGCGGATGCAATAGAAACAATTAAGGTTATTAAGGGTCTCTAACAAAGTTTTGCCACTTTCGCCGACACACTCATACGTTTGTCGTTTGTTCAGAATTTCGGCAATATTTCTTTAAATTAAAATTTTCTTTTGGCCCGAGCTAAAACAGTGTATGGTACATTTTGTAGTATTCCAATATTGCTTGTTTCCGTTGCAGTTGTAGAAACCGACGATAATAACCAAGTTTCTGTATGTTGAAAAATCTGCCATCGAGAGTGTTTTTTGGATTAAAAATACTATCTATGTTGTGCAAATAAGTTCTTTTGTTTTTATAATTTTTTTAAGAGATCTGACTATATAATTAAACGAAGACATCACCTGTAATTGAAAATAAATATTAAAATTCTAAAAATGCATGCTTGCATGAATTGATGTGATGTGAACTCGGCGATATTCCAGCAATTTTACGTCTAATGTTCGCCTTTAAGTCGACTTAATGTAGTCCCACAGAAAAGAGTCAGCAGGGCAATAACTAGCAATAAGACGATTACGGAACTTCCTCTTAATTAATTCGATTGTGGCACGTGCACGTGGCAAGCTGCGCACACTTCTGGAGGCCACATATCCTCCAAGTCTTCTAGTTACAGAAGTAAAACTAAAAAATTAAAACTGGTTAACATGTAGTGGTAGTAAGCTCTATGACTGTCTCTGGCTTTCCAAGATCAACTCGGAAGCTATACGTAACAGTCAGTTTCTTTGTAAACAATGACCTCTGTCAGAGCACCTTTTGCCATTTCATCAAATTTTTTTGAAAAATCATTTATGTGTAAGGCTGTATCAAATAAGTAGTAACTTTCGTCAAATTCATGGGTGTTCCTTTATTTTTGTTCTTCTTTGAGTAGTTTTAACTTTATAAACATCTACAATATTTCCGTGAAACTTCATGTTATTAAAAGGCTTTCTATAAATAAAAAATCGCTGACTCACAGTTAGGCATTTATAACTATGATCCACATTTTTTACTTCAATTTACTTTTTAGCAAAAAGTAATAAATATGGTATAAACACATATGGATGTCGATATGTACTTATGGTAAAATGAAAGTGAGTTAGCCATTTCTATAAAAATTGAAATCCGAAATACTTGATTAAATACACCGACGCTCGTATATTTGGATTAATATATTTCAGAAGGGCTCTACCACATTGGTGATAAATCCTTTAACCAGCGAACAGATATTGTTCACCATAACCAGCTTTAGTGGTATTTTAAGTTGGTTTTTTATTTGTTTATTTTTTTAGCAGGTTTTGTCTAGTGACAGTAATAAAGTGCGCAATTAATTAAAACCGGCCTTTGTGCTGAGAATATAAATTTAAATGTAATGTTCATTATACTTAAACGTATAAATACAATCCACAAATGAAATGTCGTGAAATAAGCTTTTACATTTTATTGAAAATTTGGGAACAAAAAAAAAAAAATGTTTTGAAGTTGTTAATTGCCAAGCTTAATTTATTTGTGTGCTTACATAGTGTTTTTTTTATTTTTATTTTACACGTACCTATCTATGCGACTATTTGTTAGCATTATATTATTTGTGAACAACATTTCGCTTTTGCCTGATATCCATTTGTAAAATACTTTCAAACATTCATTCCTTTATTCCGGATTTTCAGTGGATTTGGTTCAAAATTGCTGTTCGTGAAAAAGAAATTGAATAAGTCAAAAAATATTGTCAAGAGCAAATTTTACTCTACAAAGAGTACATCGAAGTTGAGCATCTAGAAATATTGAAAGTTAGCTAACTTATAGATGATATCAGTCGAAGTTTTAAAAAAGGATGTTTACAAATTTTTATATTTACAAAATAACAGCCAAAAAAAGGTGGAAATCTACAACAGATAATTTTATAGAACGAATAAACAACGCCTATTTGGATGTCGATATGTCGTTGAAGTAAAAATTAAGAATCAACAATGTAATTTCCAGCTTCTGATAGGTAGGCAATTGAGTTCGCCAACATAAGGCAGATATAAGCTTACCGCTCCACCGAGAATAGCTCTTAGATACACTACAGGCAATACTGTTAGTGTTAAAAACGTCAAGTTTGCTGATGAATTTGCAAAGATTTATTCTGTCAAGGCCGTGAAATAGTTGATAAGTTTCAAGTCAACTTGATCTGCTTCTATTCCGAAACTTACAAACCTTGTTAATCACTGATAGCATGCAAGCAACTTTATTGATAGCAAGGAGACCAGGTAAATAGCTTTGAATTCAACTCTTTTATTCTGGATCAAGTTTTATTGGTTAATGTTGTCATTAATATTTATCAATCTTTATCTAACATTACTCCACACTCTCTGTACTCTTCCCTGCCAATATAGGGTGATTCATCGTGAGATTTGATTTTCAATAGGCATTTCTGACAGATCACGCGTGACTCCTATCAAATTGCTTTGTCATTTTTGTTCAGTATCGTTTGGCAAGTCATCATAAAAAGACTCACATCACAACAGCTTCCCCAAATTTTTCAGCTGTTTTACGAAAATCAGCGTTCTTGGAGTAATGCTTTTCGTACGATTCGAGGAATTTACGGTGCGCATAATCGACCTACTGAAACCACTATTGCCAATACCATTCGTAAATTTGAGTCCCAGCTTACATTAGTGGATTATACTCGACCGGTTAGACCACATCGTACAAAATTCAACTTGTGCAAGAATTGTAGCCAGGCGACTTGAATTTGTATCATCTTTTCAGTGAATGGACTCTGGAAAAACTTAATGAAAATCCGATGTTTTATCGCGTTATCGTGAAATTTTGTTCAGTGATGAAGCTCATTTCTGACTCAATAAATATGTTATTAAACAAAATTGCCGTATTTTGGCTGATAAGCACCCCCAATTAGAACCAAAAGCTACCATTACATCCATTAAAAACAACGGTATGGTGTGGTTTATGGGCTGGTGGAATCATTAGTCCATATTTCTTCAAAAATGAGGCAAATCAGAATTTTACCGTCAATAGTAACCGTTATCGCGCCATGTTAAGGGACTATGTGCTTCCTGAAATTCACGGTAAAACAGTGGACTTGTTAAGAAATGATTTTGGTGGACACTTAATTTTACGTTTAGCTACGGTAACTTGGCCGCCTAGATCGTGCGATACCGCACTTCTGGACTATTTTCTCTATATGTAAAGTCTCAGGTCTTCAGGAATAAACCAGCTACGATTGACGCTTTGGAAGCCATCAGTCGCTATGCTCAAACGAGTCGCAAAAAATAAGACCTTCGGAATGGACCACTTCAGATGTAGTCGTGGCCAACATTTACATGATATCATTTT
Source organism: Volucella inanis (assembly GCA_907269105.1). Taxonomy (NCBI): domain Eukaryota; kingdom Metazoa; phylum Arthropoda; class Insecta; order Diptera; family Syrphidae; genus Volucella; species Volucella inanis. Next base: position 71,505,740 of record OU026157.1, on the reverse strand, counting down.
CAAAAGATAAATGATATTAATTGTTCTTTTAACCGATAGTAAAAATTTTAAATTTACTTTCAAATCTATTTTTTTTATTTTACAATATAAATCAAACCTCACAATGAATCACCCTATAGTTGTCTGATCAATGCGTTACGGCGTAACACAAATGACAGCCGTTTAATAAGACAAAATATTTTGAATATTTTCCCATCCCTAACGCGAACAAGTCGAAGTGATTTGTCGACTACCTTACATTTTCAGCAAGGTTTGCTATTTCATCATGTATCGCTTTACGCTTGTCGAACGTGCGTAAATTATTAAAAAAATATTATCTCGGTTGTAAATACACAACGTAAATTTCGTCGTAAGATCGATCATTATTATGGCAGGCAATTTGTCGTACACTTTTTTGGATCTTAAGCCACCAACCAGATAGAGATAGGTGCGAAATAAAGAAAACATAACCGCCGTAGTGGCCATTATCAAAGAAGACACGGAAATGTCTATCGCCAGAGTGTCAACCCGGCCTCTTTTGGCCTATTGCAGGAAATGTTGGCCGGGGATCCGAATTTTTGCAAAAAAAATGATCTTCTCGGACGTGGCTCATTTTTGGCTCAGCGGCTATGTCAACAAGCACAATTACCGTTATTGGGAAAAATACAATGCCAAGTGTTCGGCCAGGCATCAACGCATCAAACAAGATTAACTGTTTGGTGTGTTTTATGGCATGACGGCAGCATCGGACCTTATTTCTTTCGAAATGAGTGAGGAGATAATGTTATCGTCATTGGTCTTAGGTAAAGAGCGATGTTAACGTAATTTCTGTGGTCAGAGCTCGACAACATCGATATATCAGCATGCCATACAAACGACGCAACGCTAGAAGTTTTGAAGGAGAAATTTGGCGACTATGTAATTTCACGGCAAGCGTTCATCCATTACCCGTTGCGATCATGCTATTCGACACCACTCGATTATTTTCTCTAGGGCTACGTCAAGTCCTCAGTCTAATCACTTTGGACGAGCTCGAAGCCAGCATTCGACACGCTATTGCCAGAATCACGCCGCACATATTGCACCGAGTTATCAAAAATTAGACCAACCGATTAAAACATTGCCATTTTAATACCAGAAAAAGCACTGGTGACAGCCCGCTGAGTTCTCCCAATTATGTCGATATCATCGTCGTACGCTAGTAGTTGCACAGACTTTTGAAATATTGTGCCTCCTGTGTTCGCTAATGAGTTCCGCACAATTTTTTAGAGTATAACGTTAAAGAAGTTATATTATTATAATTTATTTATAATTTATTTATTTTTTGACGTCAAGGGTTTTTGTTAAGTCGTTAGCGACCTTGAGAGAGCAACAAACGTTCTCCACTGTCATTGATAGCGATAACAAAACTTTACAGGGCTATGTATATGTATTGAGCTCGTCTCTTTAAATGCACTTGAAATGATGAAAAGACGGTGGGGGTGGACTTTTTTCCGGGATATGTCGGAGTGTGATGATTTGGACGATTATGCACTTTACTGCTCTGAAATCCAATCTAATCTAATACGCGATAATAAGAGTGTTGACGAAGGGTTTCAAACCATATGGTAGTTAAGATCTTGTATTGCGATGTTGAAAAGACTTATACTCTACAGTTGGATGGGGCATACAATGCTGAGATTTTATTCATCAGCCATACACTCTTCTGACCAGTTCTGAGAAATGAGTCAATGTATGCTCTCCACAAGTAAACTTTCAGCAAATTTGAATACTTCGACCAGTAAGCCGCTGGTCAACAGCAGCAGCTTTCTTATATTTTAATTTAGATATTTTATTTTTTATTTTTTATTTTGCGCATGGAAGCAAGAAAGAGAGGTACCAATGATCGTGAGATTTAAATTTTTGAAGGTTATAACTGACTAGGAAATAAGTAGCACGACAGTGCATTCTATAAGCGAATTCTACCGGAAGGGAATGATTCACGATATTTTAGAGTACGTCCGAAATTGAGCTTGAGGTTAAAACTTTGAAGGGACGGAATGCTACGAGGCATTACATCGGTGTTCAAGGGAGTCAATTGGTTGAGTGATATAAGCATAGCCTATGACTCTTATCGCACGATTTTGAATCCTATCTAGCAGATTCAGAGATGTTTTAGGCGCACCTGACCAGATGTGTATATTGTACTCTAATCTTGGACAGACAGATGCCTTATATAGGGTTTTTCAATAGGGACTTGACAGCTTCAAATTCAATTTCTAAACGCACTCTTTCACTAATCATCAAACTGTCACTGTCAATTTATTCTGTAAACTTTCATCATGGTAAAGTACACTAACGAGCAACATCTGCAAATTATAAAAATTTTCTACAGATATTCGGAGTCGCAAAATCATCTTCAGTGACGAAGCTCATTTTTGGCGCAATGGGTTCGTCAATAAGCAAAATATGCGTTATTGGTCGGGTGAAAACCTACATGTGCTTCATGGATCACCACTTCATACACAAAAAATAACTTTTTGGTGCGGTTTGCAAGCCGACGGCGTTATTGGGCCATATTTTTTCGTCGACGATAACGATCGTCACGTTACTGTGAATAGTCAGCGTTATCGCGCCATGATCACCGATTATTTTTGGCATGAATTGAAAGATACGGACTTGGACGATATGTGGTTCCAACAGGATGGTACCACAAGCCACACAGCACGTGCTACAATCGATTTATTGAAGAGTAAGTATGGTGAGCGTGTTATCTCAAGACATAGGCCAGTCGATTGGCCGCCTCGTTAGTGCGATTTAACGCCGCTTGACTATTTTCTGTGGGGCTACGTTAAGTCATTGGTTTATGCCAACATGCCGACGACGTTGGAAGAGCTCAGGGCCAACATTGAACGCAAAATAGCGCCCGTTTCGGCCGAAATGTGTGGTCGAGTCGTTGAAAATTGGGTCCAACAAATTGGCCGTAGCAAACGTGTCCGCGGTGGCCATATGAACGAAGTTGAGTTCCATTCATAAATGTTTCGATTGTACTTCAAGCCGATAATAAAGTTTTTGAAATATCTCAAATGGTTTGCCTTTTATTTAAAAAAAAAGTTGTCAAGTCGTTATTAGAAAACCCTATATATTGAGAGCTGATCAGAGGGTTGAATTATTGTATTTCTTACATCTTTTGAGGAAATCTAAATATTTCGCACCACTTTTGAAGGCATCGAATTTGTGTTCATTTCAACATAAGTTGCCACTGACACATGCCGAGAATGAAAAGGTTTTCGGTTACTACGATGTAAGTGCCGTTTATGGATAATAGCTGGGTATTTAAATTTCGTTTTAATGACAGTAGACAGCATTGAGTTTGGAATCATTAAACTCCACACTGTTGGTAGTTCTCCAATTGGTTATGCTGTTAATATTGGATTTCAACAGTTGGAGATTATTGATGTGAGTCTGGGAATGCATATGAAAAGCAGAGAGAATGATCAGCAAAGGAGAGCAAAAGATCATTAATGAAAAGTAAAAAGAGCGTCGGAGATAAAACAGAACCCTGAGGTACACCAGCACTTATTTTGTGAACATCAGTCTTCAAACCGTTCAAAACAACTGAACGTTCTCAAAAGTAATTTCTAATCCATTAAAGAAGTCATCATGAAGACTGGGCAGTGAAATCAAAATACTGAAAGGCGTGTGAGTAATGGAAGAATAAAGAAGATATCGAAAAATATAGGGAATGGGTACAAAATCATAAAAATAAGTGCGATGTGAATCACGATGGATCAGCAGGAAATATGGAAGTCGATAAAGTTATTGAGATTTTTCAGCGATTCGAAGCTTTGCACAAGGTTAAATATACCCAATATACACCCTGCCTGACTCGAACTGCAACTTTTTAAAATGCTATAATTTTTTTTAAATGCTATAAAGTTGGATAATACTTCAATTTTCAAATTGCATCAGTAGTTTTCAATATGTCCACCTTTGGCGCGAATAATGGCCTTGAGACGGCCGAAGAAAGCATCGCACGCTGCATGCAAGTGGCTCTGTGATTTTTTGGCCCATTCCTGTCGAAGTGCTTGTTTGAGGTCATCCAAACTTTGTTATTTTTTAGTGCCAACCTTCGCCTTCAAAATATTCCAGATAGAGAAATTCAACGGATTTGCCTTCGGAGAATTTGCAATCTATTGTGTCGAAGAAATGAAGTGTGGAACATTGTTTTTTAACCAATCTTGGTTGACGCGCGCTTTGTGAGACGGTGGCGAGTTTTGTTGAAATGTCCACGGTCTTCGACCAAAGTGATTGTATGTCCAAGGCTTCAATACTGCCTCTAAGATAGTTTTACGGTATACGATCGCATTAATTTTGACGCCACGGTCCAAAAATACGAGCGGAGAGCGACCATCGGCGGTTATGACGGCACAAACCATAACCATCGGTGCTGCCTGCTTTCTGATGGTCGTCCGAAGGTGTACATTTTCGAAGAACCTCTCTGGCAAGTATACTCGGTCATATTGCTCGATAACAAATGTCGACTCATCGGAAAAAACCAAATTTGGCAACTCACCACTTTCGTGTAAGCGTAGCAACTCCTTCGCTCTTTCGACTCTAACTCTTTTATGTTGCGGTGTAAGATTGTGTGCTTTTTGGAACTTCAATTTTTCGCTCAATTCGAGCCTTCACTTTCCGAGCCTTTCCGAACCATTTCTGCCGATGTTGCTGTTTTTTTATGACCACCTCCATGACGTTTTGCAACGCTGCCAGTATCACGATAACGATCTATGGTTCGAGACACAAATAATTTATTCCCGTTGAGGTGCTGGAGGGCTCTACCGATAGCTACTTGTGGTTTTTAGGCAAATATAAAGCAATCACACTATCACGTTTGAATTCCATCGCGGATAAAAAATTATCAACACAACTGAGATGCAAATCGTTCAAAAGGCTTGTAAATAATAAAATTATCTGTTATGTGTCAAAAATTGAGCTCACTGTCATGAACGGTTTGGAAATTATAACAGTCTGAAATTGGTTGCCGTTCGAGTCAGTCAAGGTGTATTGGTGACGGTGATTGGAAACCTATGGGAATGTAACAGTACTCAAGAAAGAGTATACTTCACTTACGCAAATTGAATTTCTATTTATTATGGATTACCCATTCGTAGAAACTGTAATTCAGTTGAAAATATGAGAAACAGTATATGGGCTACACTCGATCATAAATTATCTACTGATGCAAAACCAAATCCCAATACACGTCCGATCGGAGAGGATTCCTGGTGCTCATGGCAAAAGGCTAAAGCTGTAAATAACATAGTTTGGCTGAGTACAAACATAAGCCAACTCTTCTTATTGAAGTGTACGATTATACTCAAAACTGTAATGGAAAATTCGACTGTGTGGGCATTGGCCTCAAAATCCATTTCTAGTGGAGATGAATTTAGAAATCGGCTAAAACAGCTACGAAATATGCTCGGAGATTGGCAAAGAGCGCATAAAGCTGGTAAAAAGATCGCTGTCTGAAGCTGCAAGAGAGTGGACTACCGCATCAAAATCCAATTGAAAAGAAATGGGAGAGCAGGACACTAATCTAGAAGGGCAATTATATAGTATATTCTTTTATGTCTTAAATTCCGAGCGGCTCTCCTGGGAAACTTTTTCATAGGCAGAAGAAGGTAGGTTTGCCATTGCCTGCCAAAAGGGTGATGACGATTTTGAAAAATTTGCTGTTGTGCTCCTACCGGGATTCGAACCCAGGTAGGTGGCGTGACATCCAGAGAGTCAACCATCACGCGATTGCCATCACCATAACAGATTAAAGGTATTTCAAAATTTTTCATGACATTTATCTCAAAACTGCATTTTTATGCCTACCTTAAGGCTTGTATTATCTTTTATTGAACAACAGCGTAAGACTTATACAGTAGGGCGAACGTAATAAGAGTAATAAGGGTACACGAAACCGTCAATAATATATAAAAAATTGTCCGTTTACTAAGTTTTTTTTTCCTAAATCAAAAAATATTTTCTTAGTTCTAATATTGGATCTATACCTTAATTTGTTTGCTAATTCGGTTTGCTAAGAGATGGCGTAACTTGTATTATTCCATTGTTATTATTCCATTGGAACATGTGTTGCAAGCTACTGTCATTGTACATCATTTCAGTATATGTCATATATTTGAAGCGTAAGCAACAATAATTTTTTTTTCACTCAAATATGTCAAACTTTGTGCCTGAAAAAGTGTTTTTGCTGGGAGTTCTTCTTCCTTACTCTAATATGAAGAAAACTGCTGCCGAAAGTCATCGTATTTTTGTGGAAGTTTTTGGTGAACATGCCAAAAGTGGTTTGCACGATTTAAAAGTGGTGATTTTGGCTTGGAAGACAATGAACGTCCTGGACAGCCAAAAAAGTTTGAAGATGAAGAACTGGAAGCATTACTCTATGAAGATTGTTGCCAAACACAAAAAGAGCTCGCAGAATCTTTGGGAGTCACGCAAGCAGCCATTTCAAAACGTTTAAAAGCAGCTGGATATATTCAATAATGCAATAATGCAATAATTTTAATTTCGGTTAAGAAGTATTTGGAAAACAGTGGATGGGAAGTCTTACCCACCTTATAGCCCAGACCTTTCCCCTTCTGACTACCATTTGTTCCGGTCGATGCAGAACGTCCTCACTGAAATACGGTTCACATCAGAGCAGAATATCAAAAATTGGCTTAATTCATTCTTGGCTGCCAAGCCGGCGCAGTTCTTTTGGGATGGGATCTACAAATTGCCAGAAAGATGGGAAAAGTCATAGCTTCAGATGGGCAATACTTTGAATAATACTATTGTACATGTTTTTCTTAAATAAACGTTCAAATTTTGAAAAAAAAACCGCACGAATTAAATTACATACCCAATATTATTAAAATAACTAAGTTTACAGATTTTAAGGAAGGCTTCGTCGGAAGATATCGATTAAGTGTTAGTTTTAGTTCAGCCTACTTTGGGGGTATATAAAAATGCTACTGCCTTCCTCCGGCATCTAGATGTCGAATCTGAAAAAAAAAATTTCTATCTATGAAACAACTTTACCTACTGGTTTATGTAAACTGAGTATATCACCTAATTCCACTTAGGCGAGCTGGAGAGTTGCGCAATTCCGAGAGTTCCCTTGCATCTGGCTGTTAAATTTTGTTTCTTTATTTTTTAAAAGAGTATTATTACTCTTAAAATGCTTGATTACGTGCTAAGTTTTTCAGAAATCACATCCACCTAAGCATAAATACACAGCAACACTAGTCCTAGGATTAAGTGATCGTAGATACAAACGATATGATCTCAAAAATTAAAAGCAGCCTTCTTGCATTATGGGAGGTGAAAGGCAAACTAAAGAACAGTTTTTTTTTTTTTTTTTCATATAAGATCGTTGAATTACTTTCGCCAACTTTTAAATAAAGTTTATGTTGGTGTACTTCTTAAATAAATTTATTAACCCAGTTATAATCTACATACTTCATACAATTTTTTAATTTCCTAGTTAGGGTAAGTTGTTAATGACTGGCTTAATTAAGGACTGACTTTATGAACAACGTTAAAAAACTGGCACATTTTGTAACGGTTGAATAAATACCAAAACTTTTCTTCATAAAAAAAAAACAAAAACGTCAACCACTCACCAAGCCAATCTCTTTAAATAAATAGTTAAAGTTTTTGATTCGCTGTTCATCTTTTCGCTATGCGTTTTCTATCTCAAGAAGCACAAGTACTATAGCTCACTTGAAAAAAAGAAACGGAAACCTGCACCAGTTTTAATTGCTTAATGGCGTGAATACTCAAAAAAAAAACTTGCATCACTTGTTTGTTCCCACGAGCAAACTTTATACACCTGCTTTATATACCATGCCGTAGAGACCCACATACCTGAAAGTCCATATCTTAAATCCAATTTACCCTACGGGACGCAGTTACTCATGAAATATGAAGAAAAACCTGATCTGCTGACCAGATTCTTGTCATCAGCACTTCAGGAACACCAACACTCTATAGCTCTTCCAGTTGCCATCCATTTGTCGTGCATTGCCCGTTCAGTAGCCAAAGTTTCTGCAAATGGAAATTTCCCACGAGTGGCGTGGTACGTTTCTAAGTGGGAAAGTGGAATTGTCCTCGCCTTTCCTACCATTTGCATTGGCTTCGGCAGGCAGGATACTTACTTACAACCTCATTTCCGCGAATAATTATGGAAAAAGCGGAATTTCGTGAATCCACAGTCGTTTCCGTTTCGACGAGTAGCATTTGCATTTGCAGCCCTTTTGACTGGGTTACATTCGTCATTGCATCTCCCCTCCTGACTACGACTGAGTCTGCTCAATTCAATTGACGCCTAGCATTCGAATTTTGCATTTTGCGACTACGAATTGGAAGTAAGTGCAGCGATGTGTGTTCCAGAATCAGGAAGGTATGACGATGACATCGCCTGTTTTCGTACGGTTCCCCTTGCGTCATGTGAGTGCCTCCAATGTGTCTGCGTTTGTTCATGTGGTGTTCAATATAATATAGAACCGGCACAGTATTGCAAACCTGACTGGGAGTGAATTTTAAGTACTATCTGGAATACCCTCTTCTAGATTTAGATTCAGATCAACCTATGTATCCTTATTTTAAAGAAAGCAAGTGTTGAAACGTTCGCTTGGTTATGGTGGGGGTGATGGTTAGTATTGGTTGGTAAAAGGCACGTTCTGCTTGCTGCTTTCGGTATCTTTTCTTTAATGTATAGTAACTGAGCCCGGAAGAGAAGAGGAAAAACATGCCGTGGTTAAATTTATTTTAGAATTTTTCGCCATTGAAAAATAAGTGAACGAAGAAATTGCAAACAGAAAAAAAGAACATGTCCTTTACCAACTACATACGCGAGTATGTACATATGTAATCGTAGATATATATTTTTTTGGAATCGAAAGCTACGTTTCGTTGGCTGACGATACGGCGGGATTTTTATTTTATTTTTTATTTTTTTATTTTTTTAATGGGAAACCCTTCAAGCTGAAACTCACGTACAACATTCGTTTGTTTTGTAGCAATCTTGTGAGGGAGAAAAATATCTTTTTAAAGGGGTTTCTCATTATAACGCTCGAATGTGTGCAGTTTTTTGAATTTTGTTTTGCTAAAAATTTCGGCGAATATTGAGTCTGTGTTGATGTTTGCAAGTGTCGCTGTGGTTTTTGAGGGTGGAACGTGAATATGATATAACAAAAAAGTGCAGTATGAATCAATAATTGGGCTAAATGTTACCGAAATTTGAATGGACTTAGGAAATACTCAATTCCAACGATCTGCTTTACCGAAAAATGGCAAAAATTAATATTAAACGTAGCTTTTGTGAATAATCTAGACAGAGAACTTGATTAAAAATCATCCAAATATTTGTCCAAATCTGCTTGGAGTAACTTTTACTAGAAAGTAAAGACTTTCAGTAGAAGATCTCTGCCTGGTGAATAGCATTTATTCAACTGCTTTTTTTTATTTATTTTCTTTTTAAAGAACTTAACACTCAAGAGGTTATGACTACTCCTAAAATGCCGGAGCACGTGTTAAGTTTTTCGGATAATTGAATAGAGAAGAAGAGAAAGATATTTGGGATCAGTTGTTATTTGGCTTTATCGGTGGCATCCAACATTTAATGGGAGACTAACTTGTAGACATGCAGACATTCATCTCCCTAGATCTTAGTTGCTTGAAAAATGTCTTTCTGACACGGCTTGTATTAAACCTCGAACCTTCACAAACCTCGAACTGTCAATACATTAACACTTGAGCCACAGCCACCCATCTGTGATCCCGGATACCCTAAGACTCTACTTTGTATAAATGATGTATTCATCAATTAGGTGAAGAATCATTTTTCCTTGTTTTCACGAACAGGTAGCACAACTAAGACCAAGGAATCGAAAATACTCATTTCTTGAGCGTGATATTGAGACTACGAAACGTGGATGTATATGAAGAATATGCACATTTTGCAATAGCTCATCAAATTTGTAGTTAGATCAAAACCCCCCTAAAACAAGACTAAACAAATAATTTTTACTTGAAAAAAGTTCAGTAACTCTTATACTTTTCATTCACAGACATAATTGGTGAGTTATTGCTCTGAATGACGTTCACATTGTTATTGTGGGCTTAGGTGTTTCAAGCCCTATTCATTTGCCAAAATAAAACAAATTTATTTCTGAGATACTCCTAAGACATCTTCATTTGTTTTAAAAAACTTCTCTTTTAGCTCGCTGAGCCCGAATGACAGCATCAGTATGTCTAACATATTCCAGCTGCTTATGACCAACATCAAATGGACTAGGTGGGTACTACTAACATCTGGATGAATCGAAAAGAAGGAGGAATGAACTTTTGTCTGCTTTATCGAAGATACATTGAGCTATTACCAGCTGAAAAAATTGGTATGCTACAAGGTTAACAGGAATGTCCTGAAATCTTCAATATTATAAAATTGTAATGAAGCCGTGTTTGTACATTGAACAGATTTCCAAAAAAAAAACACTTGAGTTATATCGTATGGATGTGTCTGTACCCCAATCCGTTTGTCTATTTATGTGTTTGTCTGAGCATCAGAAAAAATCTAATGAACAGATTCTAACAGAACTTCCACTGTTCGATAGCCCATTTCTCGACTTAAGAACAGCAATATGTTTTATTATTAGTCTCGGTGGGAAAGAACCGGAGTTATAATTACAAAAGTATTTCAAAATTAGAATATTTTAAAAATTTTAACTAGTACTACATCGGTTTTACTCATATGTATTTCTGTATGTATTTATGTATGGATATATGTATGTAGGTACTACACCCATACTTTAGAACCAGAGAGATGTAGTTGCCGATCTAGCGTAAACATAAACATTAAACATCATATTCGTACATACAGCGTTGTGCAAAACATTTACAACTAGTTGCAGCGACACAAGAAACATATATTTTATTAGGTGCGCAACTAAACTGTTTGTCAAAAGATGGCTTCAGCAGAAGGTGCTGATTGATTTTGACATTTTCAAAACATTACGAACCAAGCTTAGACATATGGTAAACAAACCGTTTTGCACATTTGTGATTTTGTTTTAGATTATTCTTCATTTATTCGAAGAAAACGGCGGCTGAAGCGCATCAAGAGTTGCAAAAAAGCTTTCGGAAATGCTGCCGTTGTTGGTTCAGTCGTAGACCGTACCGTAAGAGTTACTCGCCAAGCCAAAAAGGAAGAGTTTTCTTCATCAAATCGTGACGGGTGATGAAAAATGGATTCATTACAGCAACTCAGAGAGAAAAAAGTCATGGGGACCGCTCGGTCCGGTAAACTCGGACGAATATTCATGATGCGAAGGTTATGTTGTGTATTTACTCTATTAACACCAGGTTGGTATTATTTGTTATGAAATCTAAAGAAACCATCACTGGGAATGGTATCGACTTCAATTGATGCGAGCACTGCGCGAAAAACGACCACAATACGAGCAGAGACACGAAAAAGTGACTCAACAGTATGACAACGCTCGGCTTCACGTTGGCAAACCCGTTTAAGCCCAGCTGAAAACGCTCAAATGGAAAGTCCTATCTCTACCGCCATATTTCTCAGATATTGCGTAACGCAATACCCAATACCCAATTTTGTTTTTAAGTCAAAGGTCCCGAAGGGTTCTTTACCGACCTTGATGGAGCAGCGTGCATTCTCCATCGTTATCCTACGCAAACAGACGAGTTTATATGCTAAAATTACATAGTTCGTCTTTATAGATGCTGTCATACGTGGCCACAACATCGATGAATAGGTGATGTATATCGATTTAGGTTTTTTTTCTAAAATTAGTAGTAGTGTGAATATTTGGTCGATGGTGGACTTTCCTGTCTTAAATCCACACTGATATGAAACAATCAAGTTGTTGACAAAAGGCTTCAGGCGTTCACACAATACAACAGACAGGATCTTGTAGGCAATGCTAAGAAGACTAATACTTCTGTAGTTGGCGCAGTGCAAAGGGCCTTCTTTCTTGAGAATCGCGAAAATAATGCTGAGGTTCCATTCATCTGGCATACCTTCGTCCGACCGTATTTTACATATGAGTTGGTGTATGCTCTTTAACAAGACATCGCCTCTCGCTTTGAAAAGCTCGGTAGTCAGGCTCCAGCAGCTTTGTTGGACTCAGATATGGCTATCTTTACTTCATCCAGCTAGGGTGGATGGAATGGGTGATCTACATAGTCCAGGTTGAAAGGTTCATTCTGCCTGATAGCAGTATTTAGTTCGTCATATTTCCATATTATCAGCATCGACTGCGACTCTATTACACTGTTCTCTTGTTCGTCTCTACATGCTTCGGTTCGGGGTTTGTGTCCGTAGGAGGAGTTTTTCACCTTTGGTAAAACTTCCGAATCTCAGTTCTGTAGTAGCATCTCTCAATTTTTATGACCGCGCGCTTCTCATGATCCTTTTTTCTCCTAAGAATCCGATGTTCGTCTTTCCCCTTCTTTTCGTAGAGCTTATGAGCAGACTGCGTTCTTGTGTAGCGCCGCTTTGTATGGATCTTGCCTAGCTGCATGTGCTCGCCGACACTTCTCGTCAATCGGGTTTCGTTGTGGTACCGAGTGAAACCCACCACATCAAAGGCGGTATTTCTGATTGCCTTTTAGTCTTCAATACTCGATGCTGGCGGCATGGGACCTCTTAAGAGAAACTCGATCGGAAAAGAATTTGTCAATTCCTTGCGATTGTAGCCCTCCGACGTCAAACTTCATCACAGTATTAGCTTGTCTTGCGGTGTTCGGGATATAAACAATGGTACATTGGCTTCTAGGTAATGGTCCGAGTCGATCTTGGCTTCTCGGAACGTTCGAACGTCCATAATTTTGGAGTAGTGCCTTGCGTCGATGGCAATGTGATCAATCTGGTTAACGGTTAATTGGTTAGAAGTTCTAAAAGTCCCCCTTGTGAATATCAAAATGTGGGAACGAAAATATTTCAGCCCGCGAAAAAGTCGAATAGCCTGAATCTGTTATCGGAGGTGATATCGTGCAGGATATACCTTCTTACAGTACTACCAAAGATGCTATCTTTTCCTAGGTTTGTATTAAAGTCACCGATGACAATTTTAATAGCATAGTTAGGGCATTGCTCGTTAGTTTTGTCCAAGAGTTCGTAGAAGTCATCTTTGGTGTCGTATTCTTTCTCCTCTGTGTGGGCGCGCACGAGTGTAAGACTAATGTTGACAATTCTAGCTTAAGACTTCTTGCTTAAGTGTGCCTCTAACAACGTATCCGCACCCAAATAGATGCTCTTTTTGCTATCGATAACAATCGCTGTAATATAGTCCAGCCCATCTGTCGATAAAATCAGCTTTTCAGCAGTTCAGGACTTGCACTAGTTGTACTAGACCTAACATTCCACGTGAAGATCCGAAGTTCGTTGTCCTGGTTCGTTTGCAGGGGCTATCAACAGAAAATCCGTCAGTATCCGAGGCTTGTTGTCGCTTCGTAACTACATATTTTATATATGGCCGGACAGTTACCCCTGCAGAACAACCCCCAACCTGGAGGGCCAGTTCCATTATAGATAACATTAGGACGAGGAGTCGGTTAGACCGAAACCAGCAACCCATTTAGGGGTGTGAGCGCTGTCGTTGATCCATTAAAGGCTCATCTGCCACACTCTCTTTCTCAAGACTCTGGCTTAGTCTCTGAAATCCTTACCGGTATAACCTCCAGATATGTTGGGGTAGCCCGGATAAGGTCTCCTTTTTCTTTTCCCAACTGTCACTCCATTAAGGTATAAGCCGAAACCTCCAATGTCAAGAAAGGTTTAAGACAAGGCAGCAGGCTGTTATATAACTTCTTTAACATCAACTTAGAGGCGATTTTCTTAAAAAGTGCACAATTACTTTCAGTTACGTGGATGGCATTTGAATGGTAAATGACTGGTATTGCCCTCGTAGAAGTAACATCCTCCGGCGAGTGTTGGTTCGTTAAAAAACGGGATAAAGCATCTACATCCGAACATCTTGGAACTTATGAGATCTTGGAGTCTCTTCGAAGAATTCGATGCAGAGAGGACAGTGACGACAAAACAGGACATGTGCAGGTTTATCTGTTACCCGCGAATCCGCAATCATACAACTAAGGCCTCGGATATGGACGGATACTTTGTTAACGACTTTGGCTATCGATTACGGTAAACGATCGGATTTTTGAACGTGAAGACACTCATCGGCTCTCGAGAAGATGGTCCTCAGCTGCTAAAGCCAAAGAAGCAGCAAATTAATGCGACAGTTTTAACTGATATCAAGGAACTTACAGGAGGGCGTAGCAACAAACATTATCCTGTAAGTTGACGGTTCCCTGTTTACAGTGGATAAAGACCAGCTCAGAAGATACAGGGAGCACTTCACGATGGTACTTAACCTTACAGCACTGACCCCCTAGAAATACAGTGATTGCAATCACCATAAAAACCCGTAAGAAGATAGGTATTAGTTGAATTGATATATCGACATAGTTGCTGAGACCTTTATAGCTAATCCATGAAAAAATTTGCGTTGTCAGGAGGAGTGGAATCAGTTGTTAAGTTGTTAAGTTTCCAAAAAAGGGTAATCTAATGGATTGCGAAAATTGACGGGGGACATGCATACTGCCGGGACTGGCCAAAACAATATCAAAGATAATTCTGAACAGGATCAAACTTCATTTAGGCTCACGACTCGATATCGAAGAAGCAGGGTTTTGCTCTGGATCCTCCTGCACCGATCATATAAAAACCTTGCAGATCACCGTAGAGTAATGTGTTGAGTAAAGGTTTCCATTCTGCTTGCTTTTGGTAGATTTTATACGAAAAGCCTTGCCCGTGAGGGGTGATAATAATAAGCGATGTTACCCGCGCAGTAGAATGATATTTTATCTGAACCATATTGATAACGCTTTGTATTTTCACCAGATGAGTCAGAATCTGGAAGTTGAAGCCACCAGAAGGGCATTAAAATAAAAAGAGCTAACCAAAGCTGCAGTCCTTCATTAATAGATGCCTGTGCATCATTTTGAGAGTATTGTGGCGAATCTCAAGTACAGAGCTCCATATTGGAATAGGGCAGGAGCCAATTGATATCACTATAAGAAGAATGAAATTCTTCGAGACACGTCATGTAATGACACGCGATTACCTAGTCAGGAAGAAGATGTGCCCGCCCAAGGCAAACATGGCATAGAACAAAAGAGAAGTTGTGGACGCTTAGAAAGAGGAAAAGTGGACGCGCAGGCGTTATTGATGCCCTATGTGACCTAAGGGAACTAACTAAGTAAAGTGGATATCACTTGGATTGGATTGGATAAGCACAGCGAGTCGTTAATAAATCTGTCGTGACTATGTAGGCGAAAGCGGCCAATATTGGACTGAAGATAAACAAGGGCAAAACAAACTGCATGCCATTAACATAAAAGGACGCACACTTCGACTGCATGGCCAAGCCCTTCTGGGCAGAAAGTCAACATTGGAAGTTATAACTTCGAAATAGTTAATGAGGAGAAATAGAGTAAGTCTTGCTAATTGCTGTTTCTTTGAAATAAGGAGACAATTGAGTAAAAGAGCTTTCTTTCATAAGACCACACTGTCATTATACAAAACTGTGCAGAGCCTTGGACATTGTTGGAAAGAGAATAAAAAGCAATTTGCCGTTTTAAGAGAAAGATACTGTGTAAGATTTTCAGTTTTTTTTTTTTTGTATTGACAAGGAGTAGAGGATTAGATTCAACCCCAAACTGTATGGTCTGTACATCTACATCGGTCTAGTCAGATGTCTACGAATCCAACGTATGAGATGGCTGGGCTATATTGAACGAATAAACACCGCAATTCTGCCTCAAAGTGTATTCGAGTCTAACTCCGAGGAACAGGACATCAGAGGACAATCTCAGCTAAGATGGCGCATGCCAGTGGAAGGCATCCTCCACTAATATGGAGTAAATCCTCTGTTTTTGTTTATCTCTTATCGCAAATTCATGTTGCAACATTAACCAGGTTGACTATGTCTATGTCTATAGCTTTCCATAACTTTCACGTTTTCTACAACCTCTACCTGTGCTGATTCATATACGAACATATTTTACACAATATCAAATTAATTCGCTGATTTATGGTTAGACTAGAAAATATAATATTTTAACTTATACATCCGCTATCACAACCAATTTGTGTTACAATTTTAAGTGAAGTTTAATCGATTAAATATACCGATAATATCTCGCTAGTACAAGAAATAGTATCTTATGCCTTTCTTTTCAGTTCATCGTGACTTTTATGCCAGAAAACGTGAAGAGCAAAATGTTCACGAGCCCTGGGGTCTAATCAATATGGATTATGGAAATGCTTTGTGTAACACTGAGCTATCTTACTTCTTTCGTATAGTAACCCCCCAGCAAGGTTAAATCTCGGCAAGGATGTAGCATACGATGAAACATTCTCAGATATACACTCGTGGTAATGCATAATTTTTATCATGTGATTCGCATTATATGCACATCCATTTGCCTTGAAAAAGAACTCAAAGTCGTCCAATTATGAAAGGCTCTTTCGCCTTGTAATTCCATTCCGTTAAAAATCTCGCAACACCTTATGCTTAAAGTCATTACAAATCTCCTGTGAGTTATTTTTCAAAAGAATGACCAAGCCTTATAATGAATACAGAGTGTTCCCTAGACATCCATGAATAGCCAGCAAAAAACTTCTCTATCCTGCATGCTAATGCCTAACTTGCGGTTGCTTGAAAAATAACATGTCCTTCAACATACTGTCTATTCAACATCCTCCGACCAAATTGTGGTTAATATTCCTAAAAATTTCAATTTGAACTGCAAGATCCAGGTCATAACGTAACGATGAAGACAATCATAAAGATGATGATGATGATGATGTTACACACCCTTTGTATGCCGCTTTTTATTCGGAACAAACATCAAACTACTCCCCGCTAAACAAGGGGGTTGGACATGAAAAAAAAAGTCCTTGAATTAGCAACACAAGTAACTCTATACAGGATCAACATTGTTGACCCAAATCCATGTTGGGCATTATTCCACTTTTGTTGGATTCTTCTTCCCGCTTTGTTGTCGTCCCCTCCGACAACGGTCTCGGCCAACACTCTGTATCCGTATCTTGTGGGTGATTTCAGGAAAACAAGTAGTAAAACCACGCGAACAAAATAGCTCAAAACTTAAAAAAAAAAAAAAAATTATATAAAATAAAACAAGAAGATGGCAATGGCCAAACTACAAAATGCAAACAGAGAATAAAGTTATCCTCGGTGTAAGCCTCAACAGCCTCATAAATTGATTAAAAACTTTCCAAAGGACTTTGCTTGCCTGCCTGACTACTCGTACGAGTATATAGTATCTTGCAATGTTGGATCTGTGTAGGTACACCCGATATGCCACCGAATGTCTTATGCATTAAATAGCAGAAGTACCACGGTGTACGAGTACCCCGTGGAAAAATACTCCTTTAACCCTTTCTTCCGAAAGGAAAAACCAACTCTCCACACTCATTTTGGCCTTAAATAATGTTTCGTATTCATTTTGCTGTAAGGACGAAAAACCTGCAAAAAATAAAGACACTTTAAAAAAAATCACCAGTAGAGAAAAAGTGAAAAAAAAAACCACAAAAAAGAGTAAAGAAACACTTTTGTGCAATTCAGCTCAACCGTAGCCGGAGGTCGCTTATGGCATTCTGCTTCTTGATGAATCTGTTAAGGATGCTCTCGGGAGATAGATTTCTTTTTTACCGTTTTTCTACCCTCAAAATGATCCTGAAAAATGAATGAAATTTAAAGGACATGCGCCATTGCTCAGTAAACATTGGTTTGGTTAAGGTCAGGAATGTTTTGATGAGGACCAAATGAATGATGCTCAAAAAGAGAATCCGAATTATAGTTGCATGTCGAACATGTTCGGGGAAATGGTTTGATATGGAGGGAAATTTTTTGAGTGAAATTTTTGTTCTATTGACCGAGTTTTAGCATAGTAGGTCACTTTTTATGTATAACTGGTAGTAGGTTAGGTAAAAGTTGCCGGTGACATTTGTGCTAGGCGGAGGTGTGGTGTTTTCATATTTAATGACATCTTTCATGCTAATTGAATAGTCCACAATTGTAATGTAAATAAAATCGCTACTTTTATGACAAAAGTCATTAATATCATGATCTGATATAACTTTTATATATTTATCAATTATACTATTGTACAATTTATGTATAGTAGTTTGTGGTAATCGGTAGGAAATTACAACTAAAAATAGAATGATAGCAACGTAAAAGATGTCATTTCGGGAATTACATTGCATGCAATTGCATCATTTGTTGGCGAAATTGCAAAAACTGCTTTCACCTACGAATACTCTCTTTTTTACTCCAAGTTATTGAAAAAGGCAACAAGGCGAATTGCATTAAACTCTTTCCTCTGCTCTGAGTATATTTCGAGTATAGTTCCTCCAATCGTACTACCTATGTTGTATACAAACATATATACATATATAAATCTACTCGTATTTGGTTTAACTGCCTCGACCATATACCAACGAAAGCATCGACATTCATGGTTTTCGATGGTCAGAGATAAACTTAGGTCCAAATAGACAGACGCACAAACAGATTCACTCAATAGCGCCTTTCAATTTACGTGTTACGCCTTAGGTAAAGTTTAAGTTGTAATTTGAATATATCTTACAGATTTGTTGCTTCTCGCACGAAGCGATATTCATGTTAACTTCCTGCCAATATTGGTACCGGTTTTATGCACTTGTTGCAAATTACTTACAATATTTCCAGGGCTAAATGTTGTTCAAAATATCTAGAACTTCGAGAACAAAGTGTCGAGTGTCAATTGTTATGTGATTCAATTTGGTGAAACGACAAGCCTTTATGTGAATTTTAATAGAAGGCAACTGCATGCTAACTGTCGCACATGTAACCATGGAACTGATAAGCTAACATCCATTTTCTGAAGTCGTGCCATT
Organism: Volucella inanis; assembly: GCA_907269105.1. NCBI lineage: Eukaryota > Metazoa > Arthropoda > Insecta > Diptera > Syrphidae > Volucella > Volucella inanis. The sequence goes on along the minus strand of OU026157.1, from coordinate 71,486,734 downwards.
CTGCCTTTTTGAAATTTCGGAGTGTTGTAATCAAAACTCTTTGCCGTGCTAGATGCTATTCATCCTCTTGTCCTATTTTTGGACAAAAATATTCTGGTATATTTTATTAACGCCTAGTGGAAATATCGGAGTCCTTTATGAATAATACAAGTCGCAGCGCATGAAATTTGATGGAATAGGCCAGACAAAAGGAGAATCCAAACCATGGCGACTAACATCGCGCAGCTTAGTTCATATATAATTGTATTGTTAATTGGTAATTCGAAGTAGATATAAGTGTTAAGTCATATGGTCATCAGAGAACCTGAACGACATCAGATGCATGGCAATTGAATTTAAAACTAAACGTAATATCGCCTTAAGAAGAAAGTATTTATAACAATGTACAATACGATCCACAAGACCACATGACAATATTAACTTATCATAACCTGGCAAGCCGCATTCAAAATTGCCAACATTGATTCGTACCACTAGCTACGGGTTTTTAGAACCCTGAAAATGTTTGCATTAGCGCGGGTGAAGGAAATTAAGGGAGGAAAGGAAGAGAGATGCCGATGCACATTGGTTTTGAAAATTTGCAAGTTACAGGTTATATAGGGTTTTCCAATAACGACTTAACTTTTTTTTTTAAATAAAAGGCAAACCATTTGAGATATTTCAAAAACTTTATTATTGGCTTGAAGTACAATTAAAACATTAAAACAATTATGAACGGCTTCGTTCATATGGCCACCGCGGGCACGTTTGCCCGGCCACACATTTCGGCCAAAACGGCCGCTATTTCGCGTTCAATGTTGGCTCTGAGCTCTTCCAACGTCGTCGGCGTATTGGCATAAACCAATGACTTAACGTAGCCCCACATAAAATAGTCAAGCGGCGTTAAATCGCACGAACGAGGCGGCCAATCGACTGGCCCACGTCTTGAGATAACACACTCAACATACTTACTCTTCAATAAATCGATTGTAGCGTGTGCTGTGTGGCTTGTGGTACCATCCTGTTGAAACCACATGTCGTCTTAATCCATATCTTCCAATTCGAGCCAAAAATAATCGATGATCATGGCGCGATAACGCTGACCCTTCACAGTAACGTGACGATCGTTATTGTCGACGAAAAAATATGGACCAATAACGCCGGCGTCATGCAAACCGCACCAAACAGTTATTTTTTGTGGATGAAGTGGTGATTCATGAAGCACATGTGGGTTTTCACCCGACCAATAACGCATATTTTGCTTATTGACGAACCCATTGAGCCAAAAATGAGCTTCGACACTGAAGATGATTTTGCGATGAAATTCATCATCTTGGCGCATCTTCTCCAGAACCCAATCGGAGAACGTACGTCGCTTCAAATGGTCCATCGGCTTCAATTCTTGAGTCAGCTTGATCTTGTATGGGTGTAAACCAAGATTCTTATGCAAAATACGCCATAATGTGGTCTGAGCGATGCCCAATTCTTGAGAACGCCGTGGAATTGACTGATTTGGATCGTTTGCTACGGACGTCTGAACGGCAGCGATATTTTCGACACTTCGACTAACCCGTTGTCTCACTGACACGGCAACATTACACAACGAATGTGTAGACTTAAATTTTTGCGCTAAACTTGTCATTGACTGTCTACTAGGGCGAGAATTACGACCGAAAATTGGAGTTGACGCTCTTAAAGTTGCAGTCACCGACTCCGAATATCTGTAGAAAATTTTTATAATTTGCAGACGTTGCTCGTTAGTGTACTTTACCATGATGAAAATGTTGAGTTTACTGAATAAATTGACAGTGACAGTTTAATGATTAGTGAAAGAGTGCGTTCACAAATTAAATTCAAAGCTGTCAAGTCTCTATTGGAAAACCCTATACAAGATATCTCCTGGTAGGGGGCGGGAAATCGTAGGGGATGATAATTACTCGTTGTGGTAGAAGATAAAAGCTAAACAAGAACTTTTTAAAAAGTAAAGGAAGGAATTTGAAAAAAAAAACCGATAGTTGCTTCTGAAGAATGAGGGCTATTTAGTTTATCAGAATGATAGACGCAACAGAAAACTATAGTAGAGGCGAGATGGGTACTGAGAGCTTGAAGGAGCTACTTGTGCAGAATACTTATGTATGAACACGACGAATATACCACCTTTGGATGAAGACCGTGAAGTTAACCATCAACACAACCAAGACGAAGTGAAAAAAGCAACAGTCAGACTTGAAACCAACAATGGTCGAGTCGACCAAGGTGGTCGAGTTTCTTAAAGCTGGACGAAATAGTTGAATAAGGAGTGTGTATCAACTTATCAGTTAAACTTGTTTTGAAGGCCGCATTCTCGGTGAATTGAATACCGGCTATGTTATGGCTGAACTGTGCATATTATGTGTATCTCTGCTGTCATACAATGCAAACGTCTTTAGCCAATAGTCCACACCAGTAAAGTTTCTGACCTTGTATGTGATATAAAGACCAGGAATATTAAATCAATATCCACCATCTCGTAATCGATTTTAAGTTTTCTTACAGTATCACTAATATATGTAGACAAACCTTGCAAAATCCCAGGCACGCTGCTTCCGGTTGTTTGGACAAAGTAGCGGCTTGGATTGGTATTTCTTGTCACCTCGAATTTGGGGGCTATGATTCGTAGACCCTTTTTGCTGGAGCATTACAAGACTTTCGTGTATTCGACGTGTTTTAGCTTTTTAAACTAATTCAACTTCTTGATACAGCTCATAGCGGTTGTATCTTCTCAACCATTCAACGAAAAAATTTTCTCTCAAAATTGTTCAATATTTGTTCTGCTTATCTTCTAGCATCGGCTTCAAAGAGCAGAACTGACACATAAATGTTGCGTAAAGTATACATTTCGCTTTCTGAATTAAGGGATTTGAACCCATTTGCTCCATCAAACCGAAGTAGCAGCGATATCCTAAGTTAAGTCTTAGTCGAATCTTCACTGGGGTGTTATTTGTGGATTTGATGTTGACTCCGAGGTAGGTAAACTTCTTAGTCACTTCGAAATTGTTATCCACAGCGATGTTTTGTCCAAAGTGGCGGACAGATGCTTCTTAGTTTGCTGACAACATGTTTTTGGTTTTGTCCTCTTTTACTTCAGGGCCAACTCGTTTCGCCTGTTCTCCTACTGCGGCAAAAGCCTCTATAAGGCCGTGCTAAGAGCGGCCGCTGATGATATCGTTTGCATTCCCCAGCAGCTGTATAGATTTTATCAAGGCATTAGCTCTCATGTTAATACCTACCCTGCATACTATCTGCTCAGGCAATAAATTGAAGAAATGCATGTGTTTGCCGAAATCCAGTACAAGTTTGGAATACTTCTGTTTCCAAATTGGAAATTGTACCGCGGGGTTTCCAGCACCACACGACACAGCTGGATTACTTTTTCCGGTACCCTCAATCGGCCGCCGACTTTTAAAGCTTAAGATGATGAACGTTGTCACATGCGGTCAATGAAAAGACGGAGAGTATGGACTTGAAATTCGTTGGTCTTTTCCAAGATTTATAATACGTTATTGTGAAAATTTGGTAGACTGTGGATCTGCGCTGCTTTTGGTACACGCCCCGATTAGTGTGTTGCAGAAAGGGTTGAGATATTCACGCAGTACATTGGATAGGATTGAATACGCCTCGATAGTTCATACATGACATGGGATGGCTTTTCTTGAAGATCCGTCATATAGATCCAGTCATCGGATATAGTTTCATCTACCCGTACTCGGTTTATAATTTGGTGCATGCATCCAACCAAAACATCACCTGGCAGACCATCAGAGTTGGCAGCTTTGATAGCTGAGCCAACCTCTTCTACACTTATTGGCTTCTTTATTGACTGGATGTGGGTTCTCTTTTTTCTTATTAGTCTCTGTACCTGATGCTAAAAATGCTGCTAGACACATCAACTATTTTCTGTTAGTGGGTGTCTAGGTTGGCTTCATTGTTTCGAAAGGCTTGTGTTTTTGGCTTAAAGTCATGTGCCAGTCTCTTAGCTTTTCTGAAACACATCTAAATGTTGTTTCTATTGCGGGACTCTTCGATATACTTGAGCTGTGAGACTGGATAGCTCTTTTATTTCTACGCAATATATACTTTTTTTGCCCTTTTCTGGCTCGTTACCCTTATTTTGCGCTGCAGCGTTTGCAGGTGTGCACTTACTGTCATCTTTTTCCGGGGTATGCGCTCATTTTTATACCAAGGGCTTCTTTAAGATGATGACAGGTAGCTCTTTGATAATGTCGTAATACCACTCCAGCTCTCTGTAAGCCTCGGCTACTCCAGTCCTGCTAAGACTAGCAATATTAAATTTCTTTTTTCGGGTGAATCGCAGCTTCTTCTCGTTGGATAGTTGAGGACGCAAAGGCTACAACAAGAAAATGGTCAGAATCATTCTGAATGTCTGATACGTGCTTTGCATCTATTAGGACATGGTAGAGACATGATAAGCGTTTGATCACCTGGAGTGCGCCAGGTCGCTGCGTCTTTGAAACGTAGTGCTACTTATTGTCGTATTATGAGCTGCTTCAAAATCTATTAGCCGGAAGTCATTGTCAGTTGCCGTGTTGTGGAGGCTCTGCTTTCCGACTAACCCGCCGAAGATATTTTTATTATCGATTTTAGCAATGAAGTCCCCGAGCCTAATTCTGTAATTATACTTCGAACAGGCTCCGTAAGCTTCATCCAGAAGGTTATTGAACTCCTCCTTGATAGAGTCTTTAGTTTTATCAGTAGAGGAGTGTGCACAAATTAGGCTGATGTTTTGGAATAAAACCTTTATGCGGATCACAGCCAGGAAAATATTAATCGGCTTAAAGTCAATTATCATGGACCGTAGCCGATCTCACTCGAATGGCTCAATTTTTCCGTTTTTGCATACCTACCTTGTACTGAAAATGTCTGCATTGTACCCTGTGAAGACAGATTCAAGCTTTTGAGTAGCACCAAGAGTTACATGACCATGAATACTCTATTTGTGTACTCCATGTGACGTATTGATCAACTATGTATGCAAGTATGTGCATAGCAAATGTATGGTGAAACGAGCTGGAAGATTGCTGTGGATCAAATCCACGTTTATTGCCCAAGTTCTCCCAATAAATACAATAATATATCAATAAAATACTTTCTTTTAGTTCTAAGTTTATTTCGTAAGTATAGTTTAAGTTTAAAGTAAGAAAAAGGCATTAGAATACTCACTTTGATTTGTGAGCTAAGAGAATAAAGACCAATCTGATACAGAATCTTATTTGTGGGATTTTTATTTAATCATATATCTTTACTCAAGGATGTATATGAACGTCCTGGGTCGTGATCTTGCTATCCAAGGCTGGTGTCTCTCTCATAACAAACAGGTTTTTACGTGGCAGAGAAGCTACCCCGACGACGGTACAACCCACAACCCTAGGACGACGCGACGGATCGGTTAAATTGATGTCAGTAAACCATTTTGAGTATGTGAGTGCTGCCGTTGTACCCATTACCGCTTCACCTGGCACGATCTCTTTTCCAAAAACTCGACGTATTCTTGGAGATCTTTATTGGCCTGAATTCCAAAATGTCGAAGTAGCCCAGGTAAAGTTAGTTTATTGCTTCCATTTGAAGCTTTGGGACCACCGTTGATTCCATCTAGGAAATTCGTCCGCTATAGTGCTGCTATTTTGTCTCTTGTTCAACATCCGCGCTAATATGCTTCGCAAATCGAGTCCGGATGGACAACAACTAGCATCCGATGGCTACCACTTGAAGGTAAAAGGAGCAAAATTGATGTGTGGTAGCAGTTACGACAATGGACATCGCCCGTTTGATGCCAGTCAATGTCTACCCTTTTGGAAGTGGAGATTTGTCTTCTCTTCCTCCTCGTTCATGCAGCTTCTACAGAAATCGTTTGTAAAAGCGCCAAGCCTTCTTGCATTCTTCCCTATAATGCAGTGTTCAGTGAAGACACCTATGTTGGCGCTCAGATGTTTCCAATTTAGAAGAATAAGACTCTTAGAGCCATTCAGATCCAGCTTTAGCCAAATCTGTTAAGTCGCTAGACATGTTGGCCCACCGTTTTAGCTAAAGTCTTTTCTTTTATTAGCATCCAGCTTAAATAATAATTTGCACGTAGCGATTGGAATAGGTAGAGTGGTTCTAATTTTGGCGAGTTCGTCGGTCCTGAAATGTCCCTGTGGCCCAGCTCCCAACAAAGATGTATGTTGAACTGCTCTGCCATCTCCGTAAGAGATGATCAGCGTTCAAGAGCGGCTTTAGAATTTAGTGAGACCGAGTCCAAGAGCCTGACCATCCGAAAAGATGTGGATATCCTTGCAGATATCACGTTTTTTTTCAGCCAAGACAGAGTTTCCTTAATCGTCAAAATTTCTACCTAAAACACGGTACAATGATTTGGAAGACGGAAGGAGAGGCTTAGATTTAGCTTTACTGTTTTAGATCCATCTTTGTAAAAGTGGATCGACATGTCCTCCATGAAAGCATCTTCCTCTCAGAAGGATCTAGGGAGGAAGCTCGCATGAAAGTCTTTGTCAAACCGAAGCTTATAGTAGATATAGTGTAATCGATGTTCTCTACGTGGAATCGTAATATATTAAGAATATTAGCGTGGCCAAATAAATTATTTGTCCACTGTGTATTCGCTTTAAGGCGAATAGCTGCGGTCGCAGTTACTTGCCTGCTAAAGATGTCGAGTTGTGTTAAATGAAACAGAATGTCCAAAGCTGCGGAGGGAATGGAGCGTAGACATGCTTATGCATAGACATGCTCTTCTCTAGACGCTGCTTAATTTATTGCAACTGGTTGCAATATCTAAGGCCGTCCACCAGACAACCACACCATAGGTGAGTATAGGTCTTATGGCCGAGATGTAAAGCCAGTAAATTTCCTCAAGCAATGTAGAAATATTTCACACCCTCTGAACTGACCTCAATGCCATATATAAGGCATCACCGCCCAAAATTGGAGTACAATGCCTATATCTGGTCAGGTACTCCTAAAACATCTCTGCACCTAAAGAGGGTTCAAAAACGTTCGATAAAACTCATAATTGATGCTTATATCCCTAAGTCAATGGACACACTTGAATGTTACTTTAAACAATTAAATTACTCATATTTACGAGCTGAATGGTATCCTATCTGTTACCGTACATACAGGGCAGCATAAGGCTTTGCTTAAAATCTCTGTATCTCGGAGGGATGGAATTCCGAATTGCTTTGAATGCAGTCGCTTGAGTCGAGACAAAAAATGTATCATGTCACGTCTATCAGCGTTATATTATCTGAGACCATACACAGTGAGAATTTGCTTAGACCTTTGAATTTTTATACTTCTTCAGAGTCCTACGACCCAGAGTCCTCGTGTGTCAAAATGTTTACTTTATGTACGTAGCTCAGAGTTCGACACATTTTTGCCAATAAATATTTTAAAAATAAATTAATGTCTTTACCTGGTAAATGAATTATTATATAATTCTAAGTAATGTTTAAGACACAATTTTATCTGAAGTTCAAAATCAGTTCAATTTTAAATTGCAGATTGACATAAATAAATAAATACAATAAATGTATTAGGTCTGTTCTCAATAGTTTAGTAAAAGCGAAAACAATTACTTAGATTTTTCGTATTTCGTATTTCGTTCAGAAATTCCACACATTACACGATTTATTTGGATCTAATTGCCAGAATATGAATCTTAATCAACGTAGAACTTTGGTTCATTTTGTATAATGTGTTTTGTGCTTGAGGTCGAGAATTTCCATATGAAAATCGTTGCATTGGTATGGTAACCAATTTAGCGACTTGGAGAATACTCCAATACCTTCTGCATATCCTTCTTCAATATCTTTTAGCTCTCAAGTTCTTCTGCAATTGTTGATATTACTACAACTGAACAGAACAAGGTAGTTCCTAACTTCAGTGATGGCACTTCTGCCTAAAAGATTCCTACTGGAATCAGAATCTAAAATCAGAAGAGATTATTCTCTTAGCCTTAGAAAAAATTAGGAATTATTATAAGCTCTTCTACGAGTTTGTATAACTTTTTCGGGCCTAAGGCCTTGCTGCCAGAATAAAATGGCAGACAACTCCTTTTTAACATGTTTTCCAATATTGCGTTTCCAACTTATGTGGCAATGTAGTACTATTCCAAAGAGGTCGTTTCTGTTTAGTAATAGCTAAAATTTGGTTGGTTTACCTTTCCTGCCAAAAGTAAAATAAATATGAAAGATTATTGCTTGGTACTTACAAGCAATTTCTTTAAATCAAAATATTGCTGGCGAAACGTAGGTCAATATTTGATGCACATATATGCGTTCATCCGCAGAGTATTGATCAACAAAAGTTAAGTGAAAAGCTAATTTTTAGGCATCATACTCCATGAGATAATTGTATTTCTCTCAATTTTTGTAGAAAGAACCAGTAAGAGCTGGAGCTATATATCTGCCTCTCCATCCTTATCTATACCTTTGTGATAATGTCGTTATTTATTGAAGTTTGCTCCCCTAATTAATGCAGTAATCTCAATTTTGTTACATAATGCTAAATACGTTGCTCAAAACTAAAGTAAAAATCCTTTTCGTTCTGCCAAGTTAGCTCGCATCCAAAATTTGCAGAGAGCTGTCGAAGATCCATACTTTCACCGGACGTTCTATGTTATATATGGTTTTGTTGCCACACTTAATATATATTTTAAGCAAATGAGTTCGATAATCTTAATTAGTCGCTTGCTGAGATCCATTTTAATCATCCTTATTTAGTAAGTTTGCAAACTATTGTTTCTCCTTATTACTGGGGTTGCTTTAATTCGATTAGAAACTTTCTCTCCTTGATCCTTTGATTCTCAATAAAGCCACATGCTCTCCTTTCTCTGCCATCTCCGGATAAGATCTTCCGCTCCGTCAGTTCTCCCTTTCATTTTTAGAAGATGGTTCCTTTATCGTTTCAACATTTATAATCTCTTCTTGGTCGGCTAATATTGTACTTTCGGGTCTGTCCACTCCTTTCTGCACTATCAACAGATACAACTTGGTTAGTTTTACTTGCGTTTAGATGATGACTGAAGGCATGTACCACACTTATTTAACTTCTAACCACTAAAGATGAAAAAATTGTGAATGAAAACAAAATTAATCTTTAAAGTTAAAGGATCCTACAGCTTTCATGTCGATTCGTTACATAAGTTAGAACATAAATTGGATTTCAACAAACATCGCATCCCCGAAAAGCGAATGGTATTCTCTTCCTTCCTATAGACCCCTTCCATTTACATGAAAACGCTGATAAATCGCGTATCCCGAAACACGATTTTTTTTTTAAAACATTTGACAAAATTTGGCATTCGGCTCCTTTTCGAAAATGCTTGCGCATTTGTGATCGATAATTTTCGTTAAGTTGTCTCAGACAGGTTCTGTCTTTGACACTCTTTTTAATTTTCATTAATGATGGCTTGCCCACATATTGGAAGTCGTCAAAAACGTTGCGAAATATTTGGACTTACTCAAGCAATATGAAATGCTTCTGTCCCTTTGAACTGGCCTCAATATATAAGACTTTTATTTGCTCAAAATTCAAGTACAATGGCCATATCTGGCTAGATAAGATTCAAAACCTCGAGTTAACTCATCGGTGATGATAATTTCGACGTAATTTCTTCTGCATTGTCTTGTTCTATCGCTATTTCCACTAGCTTCTGGAATACTCTGCCAAGCTCTTCATTTCCTGGTCATTGTAGTTTTCAAACATTCAAAACCATTATACTTCGGTACCGCTCTTTCTTTCCTTCTTAATTTTCCTTTCATCGCGCTATGTGCAAACATTTTAATCGTACACAAAATTCATTGAATGCGCGTTAATTATAAAAACACGGTTGAATTCTTAAGGCAGGGATGACACTGCCAGATGACACCTCGTAAATAAACTGGTACTGAATAAGAGGTTTACTTAAAGAAAATGAATTACACTTTCAATTTAACGTTAAACCAAATTTAAATCTGCTCTACTTGATTATGTGCCCCAAATCACTCATAACTCGAGAAAAACACTCAAATACAATTCCAGATAGAATTTAATTTTCTCTCATACATGTTTGAGCCCAAAACGATTTCGTGTGCCTGTTGTATACGGTGCACCAGGGTAGATTAGGCAAAATTAAAGGCAACCATATGAACGCCTTCAACAACAGAACAAATGTACACTGTACAACAGTTATTTATCCCATCTCCTAGCGTTCCAGAACGTTAGTACTCCATGTAACCTCGAATTGGATGGTCGGTGTACGTAGTAGCAGCGCGTTCCCATTCCACTCGCATACGTTACGTACGTGCACGTGAATACAGTTAGTATAGGGAGTGAGTGAGTTTAAGCTATTTACGAGATTGTGACGCCTGTTACCGTTTGACTATTGTTTTTTTTTTTGTTTTTGTTTTCGGTTTGATTTTCTTTGGATTTGGTTTTACGGTCCTCTGCAGATAGTGAACGGATGCATACCACTCTTCCGGTTTGGCTTTACCGTTTGCTGCAATATTAACCTTGTGTTCTTTTATGGTAATAGTCGTTGTGGTAGTCGTAGCCGTATCTACAGCATCCTTCTATAACCGCTCAACCGCCCATCCGTGAAAAAGGTGTTATTTGTCTTGTCACCGTCCTTTACAGTCATCTGGAGTCATTATCAGAGGGTGTCTAGATATACACTCGTATTCGTATCTTTCGTCGGATCACGGTATCCTTTTGTGGTTTTGTTTACACCTTGTGGTCGTGATGAAGTGATGATATGCGATAAGCAAGTGTATCCAAAGGGATAATAGTGTTTGAGTGCCTGATTGTGTGTGGATGTCAGTTGGTAATTTATACTCCAAACAAAGGGTAAAGGTACTCGTTTACCAAAGGGACGTCAAGATTACAGGTGAAAACGGTCACCGACAGTTCGCGATTTTCTTATACACGTTTCTGTTCTTTATTTTTTTATTTGTTGTCTTAGTTTTGTTCGTTTCCCCTTTTGTGTTTGGTTGGGTGAGGTGTTGCTAGTAACAGATACGTTTCGGGAATCGTTTTGGGACTCGTTTGTAACTCGATAGTAACTCGTTGGGAATTCGGTTAGGATTCGGGCTTGCTCAGTTGTGCGTGGAACGGATATTTTTATTTTTATTGTTACCGATATCCTTGTCCCTCGAAGAGATGTGCAAATACCTGTGAAATTGCTTTCTTAGTGATTTAGTAGTTGCAGAACAAAACGGTATAAGTTGAGTCGTTAAAATCAGTGAAAAGAGCTGCATAGACCCGAAGGAAAAGGAGTATAGAAAAAGGAATGTGCCCTATGCTGTAAAGATAAAGTTGTGCTTCCTCCTTTCAAACGTTTGCAGTGTGTGTGCATTGATATTAATATTAAATTGAATTCGAATTCTTGTTCGTTTTCTTCTTCAATACGTACTTCAACTTCACTACCCCGTATCTATTCAACTTTCTTCGTGAGCTCTTCTGATTGAAAATTAACGAAGAAAAACGTTTTCGGTATTTCCTTCAACCTGCTAAGACATCCATCCATCCATCATCTTCCAACCGGATCTTGAGGATTCTATTGAATTTCCTTCGACCATTCGTAACAAAGACCGATCGAGAGAAACCAGGTCAACATATTTCTCATCCCGAGGTAAGTAATTGCTCAAGAGGCTTATCCGTTCATGAAGGAATAAAGTATGCCATCCTTGGTTAGGAAATGGGATTAAGAAATATTCCAATTGCAAGGAGGGTATTTGTGCATTAAAAAAAAAAAAAGTAAACAATTCTTCTCAATTTTATTAGAGTTGACTATATGTAAGGACTTTATATAAATGTGGACATTCAAGTATGTTTGTGTACTGAAACGATAGCTTACTCATAGTTCTCGATTTTTGTTGACTTGGGAAATAGTTAAATTTTAAATTGAATCGAATGAAAAACTCAACCAAGTTCAAAATATTCTCCTCAGATAATCTTCACAAAAAAAAAAAAATTCAAATTATTTGTGTTATCAAATATTCAGAGATACAAAGTGAAACTTTTCTCAAAAGCAGCAGCATTTGTCTTAATTTGAAATGATGGTCATTGAGTTGGAAAATTTTAAAATTAATGAGATTTTGTGAACAAGTTTTGTCCTAGTTGAGTGGCGACCAGGCCGCTTGACTTTAATTATCTGAATAAGGACTACACAATTTTAGAGTTTTCGAATTTTATGAGAACTTCGTTTTTATAAGATGTTTTATTTTTTTACATCTTAAACATTGTCATAAAGTTGTGCCTTCTAAAGTACTTTTTTTTGAAAATTTTCGAGTCAGTGTCTCACTTCAAATTCTTAGGAGAAATTTGAATAGTGGAAAGGAGTTCTGCCATCTGCAAGTTCAAGGAGCTTTGTCAATCAAAATCTTAAGGTTTCAGTGACAGAAAAATTTTAAATCGGTTTTTTTTTCTGGGAACGTTTCAGGAACTGGTATTAAATCTGCCAGAGTTTGGATAGAAACCCTTAGGTGGTATGGGATGATTTTATTTAGATATTTGGCATATCTAAGACCCACCCGATGAAAAAATGTCTTTAATTGCATGGGTCTGAAAGAAAAGTGTGACTCCAACGGTATGCATTATTCAATAAAGTAAGTCTTGATTAGCAGGGTGGTGGCCGTGGTGTAGTGGTATATGTGTACACTCCTCAAGCAGAGGGTCGCGGGTTCGAATCCCGTGCGAGGCAATTCTCTGAAAAAGTCTTTTCGTAGAATTTGCATGTAGTTTTATGAGAATCCCTTTGGAGTCAACTCTGACACGAAGGCATAACACTGATGTTGGAGTCGTTGCTGGCTGGGCTAAATGTAACGAACTAACAACTAGCACTTACTGAGACCCACTGGTTGAGGATGCACTTGCTCGTCCCGTCCAGTTTGACAACCACCTCTGGGAAAAATATAGAAACCTAATACACCTGAGTTTCAAACTACTACACTACCCGCCCGCGCCCTGGAGAAAATCAGTAAAAGGGTATTCATATCTTCTTGGTGCGCGCGCGGGATAATAAAAAAAAAAAAGTAGCGTAACAAAGTTGGACAGAGACCTGGCAAATCAACACATGTGATCTCTATGACTATTGGATACGATGACAACGAACACAATTATTCATAATGTAGTTGTAAAATATTTAAGGCTTGCTTAATTATTTAAGTTGTTTTGTCCATTGGAAGCGACTCCCAGTCGTTTTGTCGTTTCTTTTTTCTTACGCATGTCTCTTGGATCAAGTCCTTTCCTGGGAATGCGCATGTACCCCAATTGATTAATCTTGGTCAGTACCTTACCTCCTGTATACTCACCACATTTCAACCTTAAAATACAAAATACAACATGCGATCTCCTATATTCAAAATTAAACAAGAAAATGTAGAAAACGATTAAACGAATCAAATTATATTAATATTAATATATTACGAGGGCTGTCTATTGCAGAGAGTGAAAGTCCGAATTTTTCTCTTAGTTCTTGATCGAGCAATGTTTTAACTTGTAGCTCAAAAAAATACATATTTACACTATCTCCTCGTAATAAAAAAGGGTATGATCTAAATGGGCGATGAGTTGGGTTTAATCAAAAGGGGCGTTGTAGGCTGTGTAAGACTGGAACTCCATTATTCAAGTATCGACAAAAGAAGAACCTTTATAAGATGGTTATAATCATAATTTCCAAATTTTTTTTATATCTCTATTTCTCCATGTTGCTCATAAGCAGCTTTGTTCAGTGTGACCACAAAAAAAAAAAAAAAAAAAAATGTTTGGACAACAGGCAAAAACTTTGGGTCGAAAGGGCTAATTTCACTTCTAAATCACAACGGTTCATCAACGGATCAATGATCTTAATAATACTACAAACTTCCAATAAATACTTTAACGTACTCGATAATACGTCCGCATTATAATATTCGACAATACTCAGTAAGAGCAAACTTCTAAACAAATATTCAAATATTAGCATTATTGAGCAAGAACTCAGTCTTTATTTGTTTCGGATGAAATGTCTTAAGTCTTATATAGAAAGTGCGAAGCAAATTGAAGGGTCTTAATTTCTTAAATCCAGAACGCTTTTGAACTCCGTTTCACAAATAAACTTACCTCTTATTGCGGATTTGGGTACACTATTTTCAGGTGGTAACAATTTTTATTCTGTTATTCATTTCTTTGAGAATTGCGTGCTTTTCTCATTTTTAAAACATGCACCTAAAAATATGATTGAATTTGACGGAGAATATAGAATATTGAGAAATATGACATTACCATTGACGTGGAAAATTTTTGGAGTTATATGTATATCCAAACTGGAAACTGAATTTGTAAGAACTCTATAATGTTTGGCTCATACATAGCAGTTAAATGCAAATCGCTTGCTTTCCTCAAAAAATCTAATGAGGACTAAATTAAAAAACTGGCTTATAACGAAAACCTTAACGGGTTTGTTATTTACAAAAAGTGCACTTTTAACCCTGTGCAATGAAGTACAACTTTCCGAAGAACACAGCCAGCTGTTAAACATGTATGATTTCAAAAACTAAAGATTGTTAATAAACGATGTAAAAGTTTACTGCAAATACTCGTAAAGATCTCTGTTTATACATAGTATCCAAATTTACACATAAAATAAGCACTTTAAAAAAAATCTTGATTTTTACAGATATTCTTCAAGGACAAATACAGAAATACATATTAAGAAGCTCAGGCTAATTTCTATGGCGAGGTCTAGGTGTCTTTCTCTATAGATTTTACCAAGCGTTTCCAAAAAATGCCCACGTTTTAGCGTCTCTTCCTGATTGCTGATTTTTGTTTTTTTTTTTTATTCTTTTGTAATATATGTAGTTACAATATTTTCAAATTTCGGCTTTAGCTTCTCCGTCCCAAAAAAAAAAAAGTAGATTCGTTGTTTGCATTTCATGTAACACATTTTGTTTCTTCTTTCTTTCTGCCACGAATTCATCATCGTAATTCTACTTTTTTTTTTTTTTTTGATTCTCTGAAACAAATATATTTACATTAAGTTAATTTTTTTTTTTAAATTTTAACCATATTACTTAAATTTTTCGGAAAATTAAACCTGACTGCTCTGCTGCCGTTATTTTATTTTGGCTGCGCCCCGAGATGACGATCGGAATGCGTTAGTTTGATTTAAATTTGAGACTATGAACACAAGTGACATAGATATTTATCAGTCTGACGTTTACGAAGACACTTGAAATGTTTTATTTCTTCAGACATGTAAAACAGCTGCATCGCACAATCACTGTCATAAGCAGTGTCTTGTACAGCATATAGTTTGTTTACTGATTCACAAGCTCTGAAATTACACTTCTTCTTAAGGTTGACCTGGGCCGCCACCAATAAGTGTCTTCAGCCAACTCGATCGATGGCTGAGGTCCAACTTTTCGGCCCGTAGCAGTGGTGTTCTGCTCTACATGACTCAGTCACTTTCGTCGTTTGACCTTCAATCTTCTATCTAAGTCGATGGCGCTGTACAACCTGTACAGTTCGTCGTCGTAGCTCTTTCTTCACGTTTATGCAGACGAGACCGAAAATCATCCGATGAATTTTTCTCAAAAAGCAGCTTAGAGAACCCGCATAAATTTTTGATAAATTCCATGCCTCTGCGTCATAAATCAGGACTGGGATTATTAAGGTCTTACGATTCTATAGGGTCGCTTTTATTGTTCAAGAAAAAGAAAGGAGCAGCAATTGGCAGGAGTTATCTCAGCCCTGGTGTCGTTGACTGAATTGTTAGCGAAACCAAGGTAGACAAAGTCCTTACCTACCTTAAAGTTATATCTGTCGTGGGTGACAGTTTATCGGTGTCGGGTGTCTCTTTTTGTTGCTCTCGTTGATCGTTAAAGCGATCTCTACCACTTCCGCTTTAATATGTCAATATCATCGGCAAATGTTAGTAATTAGACGGACTTTTGAAAGATTGTGCCTCCTGTGGGTGGGTTTTGCACTATCCTTTCAAGAATGGTGTTAAAGAAATTTCATGACAGCGCATTGCCTTGACTAAATCCTTGTTTGATATCAAAAATCTGGTCAGTTATTTACAGCCATTGATTGAGTGTGCATTCTCCATCGTCACCCTGAAAAAACGGACGAGGTTGGCAGGGATGCCAAGTCCAGGCGTTGCTCTGTATAGCTCATCTCTTTAGGTGCTGTCATACGCGGCCATACAACAGACGAAAAGGTGATGTGTTTCGATTTGAAGTTCATGGGTTTTTTTCCTAGATCTGCAGTACTGTGAAAATTTGTCGATTAGTGGAGTTTCCTGGCCTAAAGTCACACTGATATGAACTTATCAGGTTGTTGATGAACAGATAGAGGCATTCACACAATACGGCAGATAGGATATTGTAGGCGATGTTAAGAAGGCTGATGCCTCTGTAATTGGCGCGGTTCATAAAGTACTGATGTTTCATTCATCGGGCATACTTTCGTCTGAATATATTTTGCAGATAAGTTGGTGTTATCCACTGTTGCTTTGAAGAGCTCAGCGGTCAGGCCGTACACTCCAGCATCTTTGTTGGACTAAAGCTTAGATATGGCTATCCTCACTTCATCCAGGTCGAGTGGGCGGAATTGTTAACTAGATCGTCTAAGTTTCAAGGTTCTTGCTGCCTGATAGCGATATTTGGTTCTTAATTACTGTTATACACTATACAGAAATGTTCTTTTCAAAGCATCAGCATCGACTGAGACTCTATTACGCTGGTCTGTAATGGCTTAGGTTCGCGGTTTATATTCGTGGCATGTTTTTTTCTTATTTGAGAATCTGGGGTTCATCTCTCCACTTCTGCTCGTAGAGCTTGTGAGCAGCATGCATGTGCTTGCCGCTACTCGTCGGTCGTGAAACCTGTGGTTTCGTTGTGGTGGCCGAGTGAAACCGAGTACATTCAAGGCGGCATCTCTGATGGTTTTTTGGTCTTCAATACTTGATGCTTGTGGCATAGGATCTCTTAAGAGATTGAAGGAAACTCGGACGGAAAAGAATTTGGCAATATTTTGTGATTGTCGCCGTCCGACGTCAAACTTCCTTACAATATTAGCTTGCGATACTCGAGAGTCCGGCAAACATACCTTGGCTACATCTAGGTAATGGTCCGAGTCGACGTTGTGCTTTGCGTCAGATAGGACAGTCATCTCCAAGTCCACTTATTAATATCGAGATACGTTAACCGCGTGCTAGCTACGATAATTTTTTGCCCCTCGATAAAGTGGATTAGCCTGAATCCGTTATCGGAGGTGGTGTTGTGCAGGATATTGTTTCCAACAGCACTTCCAAAGCTCTGCATAGATAACGTCGCCGAGGACAATTTTAATGGAATAGCTAGGGGACTGCTCGTAAGTCTTGTCCAAGAGCTCGTAGTTGCCATCTTTGTTGTCGTCATATTTCTCCTTTGTGGTGGCGTGTATACGTATAAGTCTAATACGGATTGCTACGAGGCGCTTTTTAACATGTCGGAAACCCAAGACTCTTGCTTCAATCTCCCTCTAACAACAAATCCGCATTCAAATAGGCGTAATAGATGTCGGAGTTTTTCATCCACTTTTTGTTCGAGCCGTTCCATAGCAATTCTTGGATGGTGGTAACATTTGCTTTGCCGCAGTTCTGGGCTTCAGCTAGTTATTCGAATGCACGTGGCCTATTAAGATTCTTAACATTTCATGTGCAGATCCGAAGTTCATTGTCCTTTTTTCATTTGCAGGGGTTGTCAACAGTAGACCCGTCCATATCCGTGGCTTGTTGTTGCTTCGTAATATTTTTTCTTTTTAATGGTTGGGCAGTTACCCAAGTGGCAAAATCTCTAACCTGGAGGTCCAGTTCTGTTATAGACACTGCTAGACACATATGACAGATATTGTGCTGTTGAAAGGCTTCAACAAGAGCCGTTTGTCAGGTGGTACAAATGTTGAATTGGCTTTCAAATTGGAAGGCTCGGTGTTCGAATATTAATCGCACGCAAAAGACATTAATTTTTTTCAGTCAACTAAAAGTAAACTAGCCGAAATTTATGTGATTCATGGGTCACGCTAAGAACTAATAAGAACTCATAGTGTTCTATAATGGTTTTTAAGATTCCATATCCTTCTTATAGGATAAGAACGAGTTAATCAGAAAATTGTCAAAAGACAGGTAAAGTCTGTCCGTGAAGGGTTTTGGTGAAGCAAAGAAAAAAAAGGGTGGTGAGTTTATCTTCAATTTCCAACTACCCGGAAAGAGTTGAATACATACTTGAAGTGAAGCCAAAAGCTTCTTAATGATCTAAGCTGAATATATATATTTTTTTAATACATAATCGGTATATGGATTTTAGTTTGTTTTGGAACATTAGCCCTTGGCGGTGTCTTTTTTTAGGCTTGTTTTGATTTAAGAAATAACAGGTCGGCTTAAAAGTTCGTAGACACACATAGATGGTGTTACTAGAATTAAATCCATATCGTTTATAATAGTACTAACCTTCAATTGGTTTGTGAGATATAGTATTGTGAGCTTAGCAACTTTTGTTATTATGAAAAAAAAAAAAAAAAAAAAAATACTGTTGAAACCAAAGCTTTGCTTGATAAACATTATTCGCACTCTGCAGCAGGAAAATCAACCGTTGAGAAGTGGTTTGCCAAATTTAAACGGAGCGAAATGAGCACCGAAAACGAAAAAGTTTATTACAGGTGAAAACGTGAAAAAGTTGACAAAATAATTATGAATAACCGTAAAGTGAAGTTAATTGAGAAAACTGAGACTCTGAAGATATCAAAAGAGTGTATTGGACAAGAAAAAATCGGCCCCATTTAAAAAAGAAAAAAGTGTTGTTTCATCAAGATAATGCACTGTGTTACAAATCAATTAAAACGATGGCAAAATTGCATAAATTAGGCTACGAATTGTTTCCCCATCCACTGTATTTCCCAGATCTATCTCCAGTAACTTTTTCCTGCTTGAAAACCTCAAAAGGATGCTCACTGGAATAAAACTGAGGTTTATTTTGAGGCTTTAGAGAAATTGTACCATAAAAATGGTATTGACAAGTTACATCAGCGCTATAATCGTTGTATTGCCCTCGAAGGCAACTATGTTAATTAATAAAATCGAATTTTACCAAAAAAATATGTTTTACTATGTTAGTCTACGAGTACGAAATTTTCAGCCGACCTGTTATGAGGAAGATTGTAAGATTTCTAATAAGTCTTGCTAACATTGGGTTTAGTCTTTGAGATAAAAGAACTGTTAGCCTGATGTTTCAGTGATGTATCTCCTTTAAAACACGCAGGTCTTGTTCTATTTAAAGAAAAAAATAATTAAATTTGCTTATGAAGTTAAGCAAATTTTTCTTAAATTTCAATAAATGTGAGCCATGCCAATAGGTTTCGATTATTACTTAGAAAAATTCGAAAGACTGCTCCATTTTCAAGAAAAAATGTATTGCATTTTGTGTATGGGTTTTTTTTTTATAACTTAAAAATTCATCGGCGGATTTTGGTCAAAATCTATTGTAATTCGGCATGACGTACATACATACGCATAGGGGCAACATAAAAATTTACACATCCGGCCATACATATACCCACACAGAGACATTTTCTTAAAACCTGTCTGAGAACATGATAGACACCTTAAAAAGTAAAGATATCACAAATTTTTCATTTCCGGTTTTCGTGGTGAATGCTTGTCAGGAATTTATTAATATGAGTAGTTGACTAGAAAACAACAAAAAGCTAACTTCCACTAGTAATTTAGTTTCCCCATTAAGTGTTGGATGCCACCCACGGAGAAAAATAACGATTGAGCCCTACCATCTTTCTTCCTCTTTCTCATTTTCTTTCAACACGATTTCCAAAACACTAAACACTAGCTTTGGCATCATGAATGAATTCACACAACCACTCAAGTGGGTTATATTCTTACACAATTCTTACAAAAAACAGAAAACAGAGCTTAAATATTTACTAGTGCTTAGTTAGTTAGATACTTACAATAAAGTTAGCTGAATATATGAAAAAGTGTTTCTACCTATTAAGAAAGGCTATTATTGTCCACGACCTCGACTTTCAAGATAATTGACGATTCAGTTTGTACTGAAACTTGTAAGCCAACGGACTTGTTTTCCCCTTGAACGATGTTGAATATGAAACCACATTCTTAAATTTTCGTTAGCAGCATTTACTTCAGATGAAAGGAGATTAAATAATTTTGCCAGATTTTTCTTTAAATATTTAAGTAACCTTAATGGTAGAGATTGAAGAAAGAGGTTCTCGTTTCTTTTGATTTTAAGAGCATCACTGGTAATAGGTTATTTCTTCAAAAGCAGTAATTCTTTCTATAAAAGCGGCTTGCTTAAAATTTCAAATCTAAAATGAGTTCTAAAATTATGTGTGATGGTTGCCGAAAATAAGGGCTAAATATTTAATAAACAAAACTTTTTTTCAGAGTTTAAAAATTCAGTAAAATTTATGGCAGTAAAACAGAATTCTTTAGACGTATCTTTTGCATTACATAAATTTTAGGAATGTCACATCTACTCTGCATTAACCACTTACAAACCAAGGCTGCCGTAATACATTTCATTTGGTAAACTAGAGCTACATTCAGACTGTGATAGGCTTTTGTCAGGTGTCTTCGAAATATCTTAATCGGAAAATTCCCAATCAAAGTCCTAAGTAGATATGGTAGAAGTGGTTGTTTGGCATTTGAAAGATTCAGTTAGCAGTTATTCAATGCGCTGATTTTCATTGTGGTCCTCAAATTCAATTTTTAGGGATCGATTTTAGGCTAACAATACAGAAACTATTCAGACACTTAAGCTTAATATTGATTAAACGGTTTTAAATCATCGAAAATGTACTATAAAAATTTGTTTTACTAGATGTGCCATTGCTAATTAAACCTTTGAAAGAAATTTTATTCATACTTAGTTTGGAAGTAAAGCAATGGACCGTTTGTTACAATTCTGGCCATCGGATTGTAACTACTATTGTTAAAAGTGGCAATATCTCTGGGATAATGACACAGTTGAAACTAAACTTTGAGAGCTGAAGATTTTCTCTTGATAAAAAAAAAATAGAAAGGAGTGACGGTGAACATATTTGTATAGAACGCCTTGGTAACGTGGTGGATATCAATAGAAAATTGCATGGCTTGCTATCGCATATATCTCTTCGATCGCCTGTATGAAATTGCTTCGCAGAAAGTCAAGTTAAGAAAGAACTTGGACCTACTTCAAACACATATAAACATATGATACTTTGAAAGCATAAAAGGCAATTTAATAATCTGTTGCAGTAAAATTAGGCTTAACTTAGGGCAGATAATAAAATGGAGTTACTCATAGGCTGAAATCCAAAGATAAACCCTAAACCATTCAAATTATTTCAATGTGATACAGCGCTAAAAGTTCATCAGGAATGATTGGTCTGATGAGGCCAGGATCAGTTGTATGGTAATTATCACCCTGAAGTCAGTCTATTCTTTTAAATTTAGCTTTTTAGTGCTAAAGCTTTTTAGCCATCAGGAACTAAGCTTAATAATTGCTTAAATTCACTTTTTTTCAAACTAAATACGAAGGTATACGAGGTATATCTAACTACGCTTCTCACCTGCGATGGCAGTTTGTGTTGTACTTAGTTTAACAATTTCCGCTGAATTTTGTTGATATCTTAAAATAGATTTCGAGATTTAAACGGAATTGCTTCCAACTTTTTCAAATTGATTTTTAATTTTCTTAACGCCACAATATTAATATTAATATGGTCGAAGAAACATACCAAAAAAATATCTTGGGCTTAATTTGCAAAACATTTAGTAGTAGTAGTAGTAGTAATTTGTGATTTTATTGCACAGTAAAAGAAAAATCCACAGATACAATACAAATTCTTAAAGTACCATATGTCATTGGCATTTTCCATCAGCCCGAAAAGAGAGATTTTCAATCTAAATTTTTTTTTTATAAAATAGTATTTAAAATGCTTCATTCTATATAAATTAATGCTGCCGATTATTTGAAGCAGTTTCTAGATAACTCGTCAGCATACTCCAGTTTTGCTCATATAGAATTGAAATACTCGTAACTTCGTTTGACATTTCCCCTGGTGAATATTCATAATCACGTTTAGTATGGGACGTATTCCAATTAAGTGATCGAAGTCTTCTTTAGCACGTTCCTTTGGTTCTATACGTCATGTTATTTAATTGTAGAAGATCAACTCTAGCCTTGAAATTTACCGAGCTGTATTTATTGGTCGTGGAAATAACTTTTCTTCCAGAGGACATATTCAAGAGTCCGGTATGTGTTCGTGGTAGGACTTTCCTGCTTTCTTTCACCAAAGTTTGATCTTTATCTACATTGTAGTCTATCAGGGTAGTATCGTGTCCGCTACACAACCTACGCCATTTATTGAAGAATTGAAGTTTCCCTCGCAGTAAGGGCATTGCAAAGACAATGTCTAGCAAAACTAATGTCATAATGTGAATTAGCTGTCATTTTGTAAGAAATTAAATAAATTGGGAGTTGTTCTTACAAAAAGTTTACTTGAAGAACTAAAATTGATGACAGTAAATTAAAAAAAAAAATTATATCGGTTAAATAAGCACTTCCTTAGTTGATGCACTTTTGTGCTCGTTTTATGGAATTTTGAATTGTTGCTCGCAAAACATCTGGCTCCACATTGATGATTTCTTCTGTTGGCTTTCAAGACTTTCAAGGCTTGTGGCTTGTTGTGGTTTTTTTCAAAAAGCCCCAAAGCAAAAAGTCTGCCCGGCCAGTTCGAATAGCCAAAACGGGAGATCACATGGCCTGGAAATTAGTGATTCAAAATCTTCATCGTTTCCGTCCTGTTTTAACTAACAATGTTCGAAAACCAATATAGAAACTTGCGGCAAAAAAACTCGTCTTACGACGATCACTTTTTCACTACAAATGCTGCACCAAACCGTCACTTTGAGGGGATGAAATGGCTCTTTGTGCATTTTATGTGGATTCTTTGTGACCCAGAAATGCAAATTTTGTCTATTCACATAGCCACGTAGATAGAAATGGGCTTCGTCGCTCATTATGATTTAGAGGCGAAATCATCCTCATTTTGCACCAGGTTTAACAGAGTACGGAAGTAAATTAACAGTCAGAAAGCAGGAATTGATAAACGGTATCCACTTTATCATCTTCAGTTCTTCCACAAAAATTTGACGCAACTGACCTTTGCCTTTACCAACCAACCGACCCTCTTTTTTTCAACTTTCATCATGACTCCATTCCATATTGCAGTCGTATTATTTTCGTAGAGGCTTATCATAACTTTGATACTGTTGATATTCCCAGATCACTTAGTTTGTAAAAGAGCGCCCTTCTGTCAACAGAGTCAAATGACAAATTAAAATCTACGAAGAAACACATACATCTTCTTGTCCTTTTCCAAGTAAGACCTAGCAATACTTTGCAGTGTAAAAATTTTATCCACCGTGGAATACATAGTTTTTCCTAAGCCTAGCTTCAAAATCGCTAAGTAGGACGTTAGACGTTCTTAAATAATTTCCGTGAAAATGTTGATTACTAAGTTAAGGAGCGATATTCTTCTATTAATTATAGGTCTTTAGGATTTCCTTTTTCATTAAAGGAAATAATTATATTTTTTCTGAAGCTAGCTGGTATATCACCCACGTCAAAATTGAAATTATAGACCTCTGTTAGTTTTTTCAAAGGATAGGATCTTCTCTGATGGTTTGTTTAACTCTCTGGACTCTCTGGAAAGGAAGTGCATAACGTAGTTTGTTCGTGCTATAGGGTGGGTTCAGCAATTCTTCAAAATGATCAGCCAGTACTTATGGTTTGGTTTGAATACGACGTGCGAAAAGTGAGTTACTCACAGTTCGAGCGGATTCTCAAAAGGAACGACTGTTCTTGATTCCTGCATCTCCTTTCCTTCTCCCTGTGCTTAGTTTTGTACGTTATGATGGCCTTTTAGTACATGATTTTTGCAAAACTGCTGCCTGCTCCTCTGATTGATCACCATTAGGCGAACGATCCTTTTCTAAATGCCGCATATTTCCAGTCATACCATAGTTGTTTCTTTTAACATCTTCTATCATTGATATCTGCAGTTACAAATGAAAAACTAAGTTTTATGTTCTCTGGTGCACAAATAAAGGGCTACAACAAGACTATCTGGATATGATAAATAAAAAAAGTGGCAGAACTTTGTCAACATTTGTCTTAACTTTAAAGCGATATGAAAAGAGCAACAATTAGCTAGATCTAAAAGTGCTTTCACCAGCTATTTTTAAAAGAACTTCAGAAAGACGGGATTCCAAAAAGAAACCAGAAGCGACAGAAACGTAGAAGACCATAATCTTTATTGATAACTGGCTTATTTTACACTGTGGATATGTCAATCAATTGAATGCAATAGTGGGTAGATTAATCTGAAAGGGAAACTAATCAAACGAATCACATAGGAATAATTTAGAGAGTAAAGTGATTTTTACAATTAAGATTTGTTGGCAAATCTGATCACTAAAAGCTCGCTCGTTTGCAAATGAATCGAGCAACATTCCTGTATTGTATTTAAAATGACAACAATACGCGCAAATATTTAAGAGTATTTTTCTATGACTAAATGTTGCTTTGTATTGATTGTAAACATTGAGTCCTTATTTAGAAAGGAGTGAAACTACTACTGCTAGCTCTGAATAAAATCCTCATTTTTTCAGTTGGATTGGTTTTTTTGGATCACACAAGGGCTTCGACGACATAAAGCCATCCATAAAGGAACAGAAATAGGTAAGAGGAATACTAGCTTTAAGGAAGCATGTGCTATCAACATATCATATAGATACGACATTTGGATTTGTTATTTTAATAAAGGACACAATTTTACTTTATGGTATGTTTTGAAATCTTTATCGCAATACTCTGTATGAACTACGAGTATTCCATAACTCGTATGTGTTGAGCACAATATCTGTCAAAAATCCTCTAAATATCTTACAGTATTCATACCTTTTTTTGAATTTCAAATGACACTTTTGCAAATTTCTTGTTCTACATTTTGGCTTTCAAGTGTTAAAGGATTATCTGGGTAGGTAGACTTCCTAAAGTAGCCCTACAAAAAGGAGCTAGTGACACTAAATCGTATGACTTTGTAACAGCTTGTCCGTAATTGTTTTCAAAAACGTGAAGAATACCCATAGAGTTGAAGAAAATTTTCTTTAACTGCTTCTCGCTTCAGCACTCAATCTGAGTATATTTTGGGCTGTCCATGGTATCAAAGTTAGATGCTTGTACTAAATGGTGTCTTATCGCTCTGCGTCCAAATAATGGCATCTATACGAGTGACAGCGCTCTGAAGTTGTAAACTTCAAAGTTACAACATAGATGTTACTTGGATCCTGGGCTTTTACTGTTCCGTTATGAATGGTCCAAAAACTGGTTAGGTGACACAAACTGATGTCTTTGATGAGATCGCATTTTTTATTGATAAAATACGCGCGTATGCTTCAATCAACAATTAGAGCAAACCTTCAAATTATAGTATGAAGCGTAAGGGACTGGTGAGGAGAATCTAAATTAAATGCGTCTATTATAGCAGACATACTTCTATTGTAAAATACACTATTTAATGTATGATACTTTTCAAAGCACTGTAAATTAAAATGTATCCATATATAGGAAAAATTTTCAGAACAAAAGCCGCTAGTAAATTTGCATTAAGGGTCCCCAGCATTTTCAATTATAATTAAATTTCGGGAATACAAACTTTGATGACAGGACTTTGCAGACTGTGCGAAAACCACTCTCATAAATATGGTTTTACTCTTTTCATTATTTATCATTTTTTTCCTTATGCAGATGTGAAAAATATTTTATAGGAACTGGAGTTTTCTTCTCGGCCATTTAACGATTCCTTTGTATCCAACAAACTTTTCAAACAGAACGTAAAAAAAAAAAACAAAAAACACGCAGGGGCTTTTTCCGTTATGCTTTTTGCGGGTTTCTTTCTCTTCTAAAAAAAAATGGATTCTATAAAAAGAGCAAAAGGATTAGCCTTCGCTTAAATCTACTAAATCTGGAGATACCCAAATAATATTACATCATAATAGAAATACCTTTGGTAGCTGTAACTTATTTGTATTCATTAGAAACCAATTCGAAACCAACTCACCGAATCCTGCTTTGTAGAATTCGTAAAATTCCAACAAAAGATTTTATTTCCAAGAAAAGTTTGATTTGGAGTTTCATTTCTTTTAGAAATTGTCCTGGACTTACAGATTATTCCTACCAATGAACGCATTAGGAGAATTCGTAAGTTGGTTAAAACATTTTGTTGTAGGTAAATAATAAATTGAGGCAAACTTAAGTTTTGAAGGTCTCGATTGTAGTTGTTAGAAATCTCCTCGACGACTGGGCTATAACTATTTATTATTTCAAACTTTTTTACAATGCAAATTGAAGTATGGGTATTTCTGGGATATAAAAATGAACATAAATGTTTTATTAATTTTTTAATTTATTTTATTTTAAATACTAGAGGGTTCCGCCTATGTAATACAAATTTCAGTGAAGGGGGATAAATTATTTTATTATATAAATACATTGAGAGATTTGAAATTATTTATGACTTGCGAATCTCGGTCAGAGATATTAGATTTTCTACAGAGCTCTAGTTTGTTTGTCTATCAAGCTACTCTGAAGAAATCTTCGATCTCTTTAATCTATCGTTATCCAAGAAAAGTGACGTAGCTGCCGACAATTTTTTTTTTGTTTTGTTTTATTAATTTTTATTAATTCTTAAAAAATACAACAGAATAAAGAATTCAGAATAAATATAACAATTGAATTAAGTTCAAAGGGAACTAGATGTGAAAGCAGAACAATGTAAAGCAAATTGATAAGCTCTTAGTGCTTGTAATTTGTAATCTAGTGGGGTCTTGATATTTCTATAACTTTTTTTGTTTTCGGGTATATTTTGAGGTTTGATGTTAGTTTTATTTATTGTATTTGACAAAGAAAATTTTATAAAATTTGTGAAAGTAAAACTACGATCACGACTCTTTTTGTTGCAAATAAGACGTATAATGTGTTTCTGAGAAATTAGAAGAGGGTTCAGCTTATTGTTATGAATGCTACCTCAAGAAGTTAAGCCATATTCTAGCCTAAAATGAACTAATCCATATTAGATACATTTTAGAAGATCTCGAGAGCAAAACGACTTTAAAAAATATAGTTGTCTTATGGCAGCTATAAGATACTTCTGTAGTGAACTAGTACGATCAGACCAATTTATCCTCCAATCAAGCATCACACCAAAAAACTTAACGCTCTCTATACTAATACATTTATTAGTTCGAAATAAAAAAAAAAAACCTTAACTGTGTTTAAATTAGCTGCAATTCGCAGAATATAAAAAGAAAGTTCCAAAGTGTAACTCCCTTCCATTCGTACTAAAAAACATAATTTTAGTTTTATCACTAATAACTAACTTAACACATGGGCTGAAAAGTCAGTGCCGTTTTATAATAAAACACAAAATTTTTGCAAAATTCAACTTTATTTATCAATATAGTTGCCTTCGAGGGCGATACACTGATTGAAACGATTTTTCAATCTTTCGATATCAGTTTTGTAGTACGATTCCGGTTTAGCCTCAAAAGAGGCCTCTGTTTCGGCGATTACTTCTTCAACGGTCTTAAATCTCTTTCCAGCGAGCATTCTTTTGAGGTCTGCGAACAGAAAATAATCGCTGGGCGTAAAATCTGGAGAATACGGTGGGTGGGGAAGCAATTCGTAGCCGAATTTATTCAATTTTGCCATCGTTTTCATCGACTTGTGACACGGTGCATTGGCTTGATGAAATAGCACTTTCTTTTCCTTCAGATGGGGCCGTTTTTCTGCGATTTCGTCCTTCAAATGCTCCAACAACGCAATGTGATAGTCGTTGTTGATAGTCTGCCCCTTTTGGAGATAGTCGATGAAAATTATTCCATGTGTATCCCAAAATACGGATGCCATAACCTTGCCAGCCGACTGTTGAGTTTTTGGTCGTCACCCAGCTGACTGCCGACTTGACTCTGGTGTTAAGTGATGGAGCCAAGATTCTTCCATTGTCACATACCGACGCAAAAATTCGGCTTAATTGCGGTTGAACAGCTTTAAACACTCCTCTGAATTATCAACGCGTTGTTGTTTTTGGTCGACTGTGAGGAAACGCGGCACCCACTTTGAACAGAGCTTTTGCATGTCCAAATCATTCGTAATCATTTTGTGGACTTCGATGGACTGCATGCATCATCTTCGGTGGTTGTATGATCACTTTTAAATTTTCCAATCCACTTGCGAATGGTTCGTTCGGATGGCGCAGAGTCCGGATAACACTTATCAAGCCATTTCTTTGCATCGGCTGCATTTTTTCCCATCAAAAAGCAATGATAAATCAACACACGAAATTGCTTTAAATCCATTTTTTTTTCACAAATACCACAAGTTGCTTCACTCACAACCCTATATCTCGAGAACTAATCGTCCGACAGCTGTCAAATTTATACACGTATCTTTTGAAGATTGGTACTAACTGAAAATAATATATAGATTTAATTCAAGTGGTGCTCTCCTTTACAAACGGCCCATGTGTTATGTTGTTGGAACCTGTAGCCCAAGATTTACAGGTCATTAATTTATTTCAGAAACTAGATTTAACGCGGAATTCCTTTGGAAAGCACATGCCATGTTGTCAGGTACGATAATTTTGTAGAAATAGCGAATTGACGAAAATTAGGAAAAGTGTCGGACCGAGCACTGAA
The DNA here is from genome assembly GCA_907269105.1 of Volucella inanis. Classification (NCBI taxonomy): domain Eukaryota; kingdom Metazoa; phylum Arthropoda; class Insecta; order Diptera; family Syrphidae; genus Volucella; species Volucella inanis. The sequence goes on along the minus strand of OU026157.1, from coordinate 71,457,927 downwards.
CCTTGAGGAACTCCTTTATTAAGTCAACAAAATGAGCCGCAGTCATATTCCTGTTATTAAAATCATTATATGTATTTATACAGAAATTTAAAAGAGCTCCTTCAGTTGAATGTTTCTTTCTAAAAACTTTACCATTCTATTTTTAATAGCATTTTGGAGAACCTTCGAAAAACTGGAAGTAAATATATTGGCCTATAGTTATTTATTAGAGTTTCATCAACCTTCTTAAAGAATGGTATAACTTCGGCTTGTTTTAAGTCATCTGGAAAAACTACACTCGAAATACTTTTGTTATAGATATGGCCTAAGATGTCACAAATGTTCAAAGCTATTACTTCTACAAAGTTATTTAAAAAGCAGTAAGATGTCTTAGAATTGAAAATTTTTAGGGATAGAATGATTTTATACAGTTCCGAGGATATGACTAGATCAACATAAAAACTCTGTGAGGCGGATACAACATTATCTGAGCAATCAAATTTAGGAAGATCAGTGCAGCTGTCCTATACCACTTTTCTACCAATAGAAAGAAAGTAAATATTAAATTTTTCAGCTTAATCCTTGAGGTCACGAATGGTAACATCTTCATCTTTAAAGCTATGGAATAGACTGCATATAGATGTCTTGTTCTGAATTTCTTTAACCAATTTTTATTCCTTTCTCGAGTCACCTTTCACTTCTCGAAACTTGTTGGAATAATAATTACTTTTACACAGCATAACACTTTTTTAAATATCTTTACATATTTTTTTTTAAGCATTGGTAATTTTAGCGTTATGAGGGAATTTAGTCTGTTATTTTCTTTAGTCTTAATAAGCAACTCAGCAGCTATCCAAGGTTTTAATCTTTTCATTTTATTTTTACTTTTCTTTACTATTTTCGAACAAATCATGACATACATATTAAAAATATCCATAAATTTTCTATAATCTATGGAAGGATTATTTTCGTAAATTACGTTTGTACAGAATTCATAACGCAAAAAGTAATTAAGCTCTTTTAAATCAGTGATAACAGAATGTGGACAGGAAGAAGAGATATTAGAATTCTTAGCAGGAATGTAATTGAAATTTAAGCATGTCATGCAGTGATTAGATATTTGCAAATCGAAAACAGATCTGCACCTTGATGTGGTGCAGATGCTAAAAAAAAATAAGTACTTATCTAAACAAATAAAATCATGTAGAGTAACTATATTAATGCCACCCAATTATACTATGCCACTTGATGACACACTTGATAGCACACTTATAAGTCAATATTTACAAGAAAACTTTTCTTAATAGAGATTTTGCTATCGCCTTTTGGATTCTATTTAGGAAGAAATGTAGAGGAGAGAAGATAGTTGACAAAACAAAAGTACGTGCATTTTCATAATACATAAACCTACTAGGGAGAAATAACTAGAGTCCTGTAGAGAACATACCATATTCTCCGACTTGTACTGGAAGTCTAATAATTCATTTCCTTTAGAATTTAATTTCGTTTGTTTTAAAATTGAAAAAAAGTAATTCCATCAAAATCTCACTTTAAACGGTCATTTAGGGAAAATATCTTTTTGCTCAGTTTTCCTCTCAACAGCACGTTGCTACATTATCCAATTATATGCACGCAACTATACAAACATTTAAAAAATTAAGGATCCAAAAAAGAAAGCTTTAAAAAGGCAGTTGTAACGACAAAAAAAAAAACCTAATAATTTCGATTTTTTGAAATGGCTGTCAACTATTGCATATGTACAAATAGTACTTATAGCGAATAGAAAATTTATTTAGATTTTAAGAAAACGTCGAGTCAAAAATATTTTGACTTCTATCATAAACCCACCAAAAGAGATTCGATTTTGATAAGATTTCCATTTTCTAAATGCTTTTTGATTCATATTACTATAAATCAAAAACAAACAAATTGGTGTATTTGAGTTTTTATTCTTTTAACACACAAAAAAATCCGTCGATCTAACTATTGTTGATTTATGTTTTCAATGGGTTTTCAAGTACTCAGAAATCTATACCAAGGAAATCAATGCATATGGTATTGCCTACCTGGCCAAACAGTAATCTTACGAAAAATTTAAATCATATCATCAGAATTTGCAGTCGTATGATGCACAACTAAAAATCTTAAAACCTATTAAAGGTTCAAGGAACCAACATTCTTGATATTTACTTTTAAGGATGAATTCAATAAAGGCATAGAACTGGCTAATCCACTGCATATCCTCTCATCTTGTATGGTGGTGATATCCGTGATAGATTTATTAGCTTAATTCTTTGTTAAATTGTTGATTGTACGATAGATTATTGGTCAGGCGTGTGTGCTACTTCTATCACGGTTTATGGGGATCAAAGGACTATCCGTCTTATATGTTACAATTGCCCATGACAAGAACTTTATTAGATAATTTCGATGACGAGTACCTAAGAATTAAGACACATCGCGACTTATAGTTTACTTGATAGACATCTAATCTTTTTGATGTCCTTGGCAATGATTGTGTTCGAGTCAGTATTCTCCAAATTTCATGTCATTTCTACTAATTGATAAAGTGCTTCATGAGGTGTTAGAGCACTCCTTCGTTATGAACATTATCTGAACATTTGTAGGATAGACTCATAGAGCCCCTTCGATCACACTCTGGAACTAAATCTTCATAAATGTGTTGAATGTCAAATGCTTGTCGATATTCAAGCTGATCATATATTGTATAATATTTTAGTAGCTATTTAGTCTAACACAGAACCTGTGTAATGATTGCTCGGAAAACTGCTGACTGTCTTATAACGTGGATTGGGTCAGCAGCGCACACTCAAGTTCAGTTGTGTTCCCCGGTAACTGCATGAGTAAGGGATTATTAAAAGCTAAAATTTAAAATATGAAGGGCATGCTTGGCGAATATAGCGAAATACGGGCCTACGCCATCATAAGGCTTACAACAATGTACATAAGAGATAAAAATTATGTAATGAACCAGATAATGGTCTCGCATAAAAATGCATTAACTTTTGACGTATCTTGTAAACGTTTAAGGGACAACGACCATCGGATGTGGGGAATGTTCGGAACATTAACATACTACGTACAGCTGAATAATTAGCAGAGTTTCTTGACTGCTATCACGCAGATAGCAAGTGCGATGGGATGGGCCGGATATAACGAAGATAAAAAACTTTGATATACTAGTAAAAATTTCTCCGAAGTCTTTCAACATACTTCCACTCTGATTGGTCAAAAATATCCTAGAGAATCTATATGTAAAGCCTTATCGTCTCACTGCTTGATTGTTTTGATATTTGAGAAGTATTTCAATGATCTCCCATTAAACGCGTAGAAAACCTTCTATGTACAATAGATTTGCTCGTCGATAAAGATTTTCATATTTTTTACAAAAAAAAAAGATTTCATTTTGTATAACTGCATAAAAACGGAACGACACACACTTCAGTAATGCTTTGAAATTGGTAAAATTCACAAAAATGATGAACAAACAAACTTTTTGCTCAGTTCAAAAAAGCAATTATTATTCAGAAATCTTTAGCCGTCGCGCAAGACCAACCCAACACAAGAAAACAAAGATTTGTCGATTCCATTTTGACCTCAAGCATTGGGCATGCATATCACAAGCAACACTGTACCAAAGTTCTATGAAAGCTTGGACCGTAGAGCCTATACCATAAGCTTCAACTGACATAAGAGCTTGAATCGCGCGACCATCAGCAGTGTCGTAAATTTATCAATAAGGTGCTGAAAATACATGATGTTGACCAAGATATTTTAAGAGATGAGGTACATTTCAGTCTTGAATTCTGTGCTTATAAACGGAATTGATGCATTTGGACCATAGAAAATCAATGAACGATTCTCAAGAAGCCTCTTTATCCACAACATGTTACTGTCTGATGTAGTTTTTGGCAGGAGGCCTCATAAAACAAGTGAATCGGTTAACTTCGAATGGATTGCAATATCAAGTCATGATCGGTGAATTTTATGGTTGGAATTTGAAGAAATGGGTGTTGCTCCTTTGGGAGAAAAAAAAAATCATTTGGAATGGTGGTGAAAATTGGCCGCTAAATGTGATTTATTAAAATGGAAACTCTTTTTTTTTTTTGGGCAATATGATGTTTTTGGGCCGTGATGTTATCGTAGAAATCGATTCAAATACAAGCTTATTCATCTAAATCTATATTGTCCCCTTTAAAGTAATCCCTATCGACTGCAAAACACTTATGCAAGTGCTAGATCCAATCCTCGAAACATTTTTTATATTCGGTTTTCGGTATGTCTAAATCTATATTGTCCCCTTTAAAGTAATCCCTATCGACTGCAAAACACTTATGCAAGTGCTAGATCCAATCCTCGAAACATTTTTTATATTCGGTTTTCGGTATGTCCATCAGTGCTTCCTGTGATTTTTCCATTACTTCCTCTCGGCTGCTGAAACGCGTTCCCCGTAGTGGTTTTTTTTTTGACTCGATTGAACAGAAAGAAGTCACAGGGAGCCAAGTCAGGTGAATTCGGTGGCTGTTGAATGGCATTTGTTGCATTTTTCGTCAAAAAATTACGAATAATGATGGCACTGTGCGACGGTGCGTTATCATGGTGCAAAATCCACGCGTTTTCTGCTCATAATTTTGCTCTCTTTCGGTGAATTGCTTCACGTAAACGTCTCATAGCGCCCAAACAATACTCTTTGTTTACTATCTGGTCTCCTGGAAGAAATTCATGATGCACTACACCGTTGTAATGCATGAAAACCGTGAGCATTGCCTTCGTTTTCGACTGAAAACGACGTGTTTTTTTGGTTTTGGCTCATTTGGTGAACACCATTCACTTGCCTGATGTCTGGATTGCGTTTCGTACTCATAAACCCACGTCTTGTCTCCAGTAATGATCCTTTTGATGAATGTGGGATCGGATTCAGCTTCGCAAATCATCTCTTTTGCGACGTCCACACGGTCTCTTTTTTGTATTTAATTGAGGTCTTTTGGCACCTACTTTGCTGAATCACGACGAAAACCCAAATCATCAACCAAAATGTCTTGGACGTATTCATAGGCAATGTTCAATTCCTCCGCTATCTCTGTGATGGTTAATTTGAGGTTACTGACCGACATTTCTTTCACTTCATCAATGTTTTCGTCGGTTTTCGATGTCGCTCGTGCCACTGGTAAGCGACCGTTTACCGAAACTCTTTTCCAACATTTCCAACGTTCGCGTACCATTAAATCCGTTTTTTTACGCAAAATTTAATACAAGTTCGTTGCTGCACATTTAAATCCATTTCTAAAATTGTAAAAATTCGCCAACACACACAAGATAGATGTACTCTTGGCTACGTAACTAACGTAACTACGTAACGCTAAGATTTAGGGGGAATGTCAACAACAGATATACCAACTTAACAAAAACAGAACTCAAATCGGAACAATGGGAGCGCCACACGATGACGCCACCGGGAACTTTTTTTTATCAAGGTGGTATGTAAACATGTGATGAACAGATTTAGCAAAAGAACTTCCATACGCAACAGGACTCGTCAAGACTTAACTTGAATTTTATCATTATTTTATTATTTATTATTATTTCTGATTTAAAAAAAAAGAAGTGTTTTCTTGGTAAGTCAATATGAAATAATATCATTATCTTACTTGAGAACATTTTATTTTTCTTCAAATCAACTCTGTGATAATATACTCATAGCCCAGGGCTATATTTACTTAGGTAGCTCTGAAGTTTTGAGTGAAACTGGGTCCCAACTAACAATCCTGTGTAGTTAGCTCGGGCCTTCATTTGCGCACTCCAAATCGTTTGAGGTACACTTCTACTTGCGCACCCCAACTTAAGTGAGGTCTTTCTGTACTGTATTGTCTCTCGGGGCAATGGTGTCCATTCGTTCTACGAGTATATGTCACAGTTAGGCGACTAATGTGCAGTTTTCTGACTAGATCAATGCCACTATACTTCTTTGGTTTTTGTTAGGATATACCGAAATGTGTATATGTGGTCGATAGTGGAATTTCTTAGCCTGAAACCACACTGATAGGGTCAAATCAGGTTGTTCGTGAAGGACTTCAGATCAGATTTCTGATCTCGTACGAAATGTTGAAGGAGTCTCTTTTTTATTGATCGGGTAAACGATGTTGGGATTCGATTCAAAGGCATAAACCATATGAAACAGGTCGATGTATGCTCTCAACAAATTCGTATCCAGTAGCTTTGAATAACTTAGGTGGTAAGCAGTCGGGTCAGGTTTCTTTTATTCTTAATTTCAAAACTAAGTTTTTGTTGGCGATGCATTGATAATTGCAGACTCTTAAACATCCAAGATATATTTTCCCCGTGGAAACCGAACTAAGTATATAAAACCTAAGATTTCACAAATTTTGTACAGAAATGTTAAATTTGGGTGAAAAGCTTAACAGGATGTTTCGGATGGTGTTTGGAAGAGATTACGAGACACAATGGTTTTAGGCAAAGCCATACGCTGCATGGTTTTGACTTCTATGGATAGAAATTTATCCATGTATTGTAAGAGGTGGGGTATCGTTGAGCTCGTAATTGTGATTGCTTTAACTTTCTCAAGATAAATGTGTCAAAAATTATTGAAGATCATAGGTGATTTTTAAAGTGAAACTTTTTATCGTTCATTGGGCAGTAGCTCCTAGATCTGATGTAACCAGAAAGCGATATAAAGTGGTTCAGAACTTCGATGAAACGAATCCTTAGTCGATGGCACTATACTTGTAAATGACACTATCATTATCCAACAAGGATGAAGTGTTCATTGCTGCACGATGTTGTAACACTAAACCCACGAGGGCTGCTCCTATGTAGCCAGTAAAGTTATTCCACTTCAAACTCTCCTTAACACCCATCTTTTCGTGAATACTAAAAATGCGATAAAACGGTTGGAGGAGGGCGCATGTTGGGGCAGATAAGATATGGGAGAGGAACAAAAAGAGAAGCGGTAACGCGTGTGCAGAGGCACTAAATCGGACACTTTTTTTTTTTTTTTTAAAAATTTAACACTCCAGAGGATACAATATATCTAGAATATAACTACTACAACGTGCCTAAGTACGTGCTAAATTACTTTAAAAAAATGGGCAAAAAGAGCAGGAGTGATATTTGAACTCAATGGGTATTTCGTTCAATGGGTGACATCCAACATTTAATGGGGAGACTAAATTATTAGTGGAAACTGACTTGTTTTTTAGGTGGGCATTAATCTCACGAGATTAATGTCTTTCGGGCACGGGTAGGATTGAACGCCGATACACTACCACTGGAGCCACGGCCACCATGAGCAGTAAAGGGCATCGAGATGAGTGCATAATGCATAATTTCATCTCAAGTCAGAAGTTTTTAAAATACGACTCAATTTATTGAAACAGGTAAAACATTAAATTAAAAATTATTAAAAATTAAAAAAAAAATACGAATATTGATTGGATATTCTAATTTTTATTTTCTTCATCTAATCTTGTCTCATATTAATTGTTTAAAGTGCAAACCATTGTTTTGTATACACGCCAGAGTTGGTCTTTGAAAATCTCAAACAATATCAGTTCTTTCCAATTCTTCTCAGACTTTCGCAGCTGCCTCGTCAATTCTATGGTTCAAGTCATCCAATTTTGTTATGTATATGGGATCAAGTCCGGATATCTTGGACAACACAAAATGGGTTCATTCTGACCTATCCACGAATTTCCAAACAAGTGATCCAACCACTCAAACTGTATGGCCCTAGTGTGCGGCAGCGCGAATCGCTGGTACACACAAGGTGTTCTTGGTTGCACCTAAGAATTCTGCTAATTCGTTTCGCAAAAATTTCAGGTAGAGCTTCATGACTTGCTTTAAATAGATGATTCCATCCCTGAAGAATTGGTACTAATCCGTCCATAAAGTTGGCCAATAAAGTTGTTTTCCGCAAAGTGTATTTCCAGAATGTAATTGCAGAATACCAACCGCTACTTTGGGTCCCTGTGCTGGAACAATGAATGCTTACATGCCTTTTGAATGTAGAATTCTCGCGATGTAAGTCCTGCTGCTTAAACTAAAATGTCTGCTAAGTTGCCTAAGACTGGTATTTGGATGGTTTCTGGCGTTATATAAAATGTCCTCGTAGCCCTGAAAGTCTTTGGCTAAAATGTTTTAATAAATGTTCTGCAGTCCTATCGGAGTATCTTGAAAACTACTGACTTGAAATGAAACGACCTGACTTTGCTTTTGCTTGTAAATACTAGGTACACATTTCAGAATAACAAAAATCGGATCAATAATAATAAGTTAAAAAAAAAATTAAATATTCAATAAATTTTGAGACATTAACATAAGCAAATATTACTTTGAAACAAATAAACTACTCATAAATATGAGTTCAATGATATTCTATTGTGTCTGTTACCATACACGCATAAATTTGAAAGAGATTAATCTCTATAGGAATCTTAACAGACCAGCGTAAGGAAGTTCCGTATCGCGGTGGAGAAGCAATTCCAATACTCCGCCCTTCCCACACGGTTATTTTCTTAAATTATGTCAATGAATCTCCCCGTAGGGTCTTTAACACATCGCATTGCTCATGTTTCCGATTTTGATGTACTAGTTATAATTACCAATTATTTTTTTTTTTTAATTAAATCGGATCTGTTTTGAGGGTTTAGGGGTTTCGCGATTTTAACGTTTTAATGAATCGACTGGAGCGCAAATATAGAAAATCATTATTCAAATTCTATGATACAATAATAAAGAGTAAAACGCATGTCACAAAACAGGCATGAATTCATATTTATTTGTTTTCAATAAATTTATTTTATGTGCCGTGGTTCCCTTTTGTTTTTTCTGCTTTTAATTTATGGCTTCACGCAGGTTTGATTTCTCTATGTATCGGAAATGTTTGCATCATGGTCATCATCTGTGACTTCGCCGCGTATCTGGGTCAGATAGACGAGCCTACGCATGTGTTTATTTATCATGCGATATGCTATCAAATCGGATGGTTGATTACAATTAATTTTTTTTTTAAAGTATCATGGTGGTATGTCATTTACATTTGTTAACTATCATAAACACGAAGATTACATACAATTTGAGTTCCACTTATTTTATTTAAACCTAAGTCTTTATAATTAACATAATTAACAGCATTTCTTTGATTAAAATTACTGAAAAAAACTCAGACATAATTGGTAGGCACATGCAATAGTTTTTCTTATATATGAGTAATTTCTGTTAATTATATTTTTTATTAATCATTCATTTACGATCCTAAACGCCATTCCATATTATGCTATTATTTTGATAGCATCGTCAACAAAAACGAAAATTTGTTGAAGTTTTTGCATTTCTTCATTTTAATCTTTTTGTTAAACAATAACTACTTACGAGTAAAGTTTTAATTGGTGTACGACCGTACTTTCTTTGTACATGTTTTAGTTTTTTTTTAGTTAGTTAAATGGATTTTTTTATTCTACAAATTTAATTTACAAAAAATATAAATATGTCTCTAAATCAAGTGGTAGTAGGCTTTCAAATCAGACGATTCGAGGTTCAATACCAGCCGCGCAACGAATTCTTGTAAGATGCGTGGTTGACTAGAAATCAACAACAAGACAACTTCCACTAAGAATATAGTTTCCTCATCAAATGTTGGATGCCACCCATGAATCGTAATAGCCAATGAGCCCAAAAATCCTTATTTTTCTCTCTGTCTCATTTTCCTAAAAACTTAACAGCTGTTTAGCCATTTTCATTGTAGAAATACCCACTTGTGTGTTAAGTTCTTAAAAAAAAAAAATTTGTAGCGAAGTGCGTTTACTGTGCAAATATATCCCATGCCACCATTCAATATATGAAATGATTCCTCCAGCCCTAGTGTGCGAAAAATTTGATCCGGAATTCATTAAGTATTGGGCATTTAACAATGAAATGTAACATATCGTAACGCACCCTGAAACTTTACAAGTAACATAAAATTGAGGGCTCTGGGTAATGTGAAATAAAATTAAGTTTAAGTAGCTCGCCTCGTACTGCTTATATTGTCTGCTTATCCAAAAAATACGTCCTCTTGTACCACCCTGATCAAAAAGTTTCCGGTGGCCTCAACGTGTGGTGCTCCCATTGTTGCGATTTGAGTTTTTTTTTTGGTTTTTTTGTTAAGTTGGTACATCTGTTGTTCAGATTCCGTCTAAATCTTAGCATCATAGCTTGACATTTGCAAAAGTTACATAGTCAAATTTGCAACAACGGACTTTTATTAAATTTTGCGTAAAAAAACGGATATAATGGTGCACGAACGTTGGAAAAGTGTTTCGGCAACGATTCTCTAAAGAAAACTGTCTTTTACTAGTGGCATGTGAGGTTCAAAAGTGGTCGTGAGTCAATCGAAGATGATGAACGCAGTGGCAGACAATCGACATCGCAAACCGACGAAAACATTGATGAAGTGAAAGAAATGTCGATCCGTAACCGCAAATTAACCATCACAGAGATAGCGGAGGACTTGAACATTGTCTATGGATCCGTCCAAGACATTTTGGTTAATTGATTTGGGTTTCCGTCGTGAAGCAAATTTGATGACAAAAGACCTCAATTTCATGCAAGAAAGAGACCATATTGACGTCGCAAAAGAAATGATTTGCGAGGCTGAATCCGATCCCACGTTCATCAAAAGGATCATTACTGGAGACGAGACGTGGGTTTATGAGTACGATACGCAATCCAGACATCAGGCAAGTGAATGGCATTCACGAAATGAGCCGAGACCAAAAAACCACGTCGTTATCAGTCAGAAAAGAAGGCAATGCTCACGGTTTTCATAGATTACAACAGTGTAGTAGTAAACAAAGAGTATTATTTGGGCGTTATGAGACGTTTGCGTGAAGTAATTCGCCGAAAGAGACCAGACTTGTGGACAGAAAACTCGTCACACAGTGCCATCATTATTCGTAATTTTTTGACGAAAAACGTAACAAACACCATCCAACAGCCACCGAAATTACCTAAATTGGCTCCATGTGACTTCTTCCTGTTCAATCGATTTAAAAAACCACTACAGGGAACGCGTTTCAGCAGCCAAGAGGAAGTAATGGAAAAATCGCAGGAAGCACTGACGGACATCCCAAAAACCGAATATAAAAAATGTTTCGAGGATTGGATCAAGCGCTGGCATAAGTGAGTTGCAGTCGATGGGGATTACTTTAAAGGGGACAATATAGATTAAGATGAATAAACTTGTATTTTTAATTTTTTGAATAATTTCTGTAAGGTGGTATGTAGTGTTCCATTTTGTTTAATAAGCTCTGTATTCTGACGACTGCGCTTTATTTATAAATTTGTCATAGGCTTTGTTGTCAGTTCTCTTTAGCAGCAGCAGGTTGCCTTATATTCGGTTAATGAGAAATAAAAGTAATAGCCGCAATCCGTCCCCAATGATTGCCACTCTTGTATACATTTTAGCACTAGCTTTGGAATTCCTTTCAGGCTCGTCCCATTAAAATGATAATATTGTCCAAATGGAGCTTAAGAGTTTTCAAAATCAAAAATTCAGCACCACGTTCCAAGTAAAGCATATAGTTTGGACAGCTACTTGATAAAAACCCGTCAAAAAAAAAAAAAAAAAAAAAAAATAACAACAATTTCAGAGGGGAAATGTCTCCAAACTTGTGATGCGTAAAACTGGATGGAAGATGCTGTAGCTCAAAAGATTGCTTGCGTCGGGGTATGAAAAACGTGTTTAATTTTAATACAATTTAATACATTTCCTTGGACTGTATTTAACACTCGTTTAGATTCTGTTAGCTTTTCATTCAAGTGATTGGCCATGCTTAAGTTCGGTATTATCACCACTCCAACATATTTATTTTTTCAACAATTCAACTTTATAGAAGTCTTTGAGATTTTAACAATTCTTTTTAAGTCGTTATCCAAGTACCTTTCTGAAAATGTATTAGCTGCAATTAATTTCAAACTTCTCAAGTGTTCAGCGATAAAATAGGACCAAGAAAAACTTCCAACACATCTTTACCAAGATGTAAATAATAGAATCAGTCTTGATCTTATCTCTGAGCCATATAAATACAAACTAAACAATTAATAAAAATAAAGGAAATTAGTTCATTTTATTTCAAGTTGAACATTAAATATATAATTTCACCAAATTATTAACTTTTAGGAGCAACAATTTTTTCAAAATGTAAGTCTGAAAGCGCTTCACGTCGAGGTGTATTCAGCAGAGCAGCAAATGAAAAAAGCCTTTCCACAGCTGCAATGGCTGGTAGAGGTGTATTACCTGAGTAATGCTTTCTTCAGGGCTGGGTACTGATGGAACAGTTCATTAGGTGTTGATGTGTTGGCAAGATATGCAAAATATTCGTTTTCTAAAGATCAACTGTTGTTACTCAATGACTCTAATAACTGATCTGAAATGTAAAATAATTGAAGAATTTGAAAATGATTTATTATTTTTTTTTTTCTTAATTGAAGTACCAAAATTAAAATATGGAGTTTTTCCTTCAGTCTCAGATGTATTTTCATTTTGACTTTCATCAAAAGAGGTGTGACAATTGGCTAAAGTAATTTTCCTTTTTTACCAATGAACTTATTTCGGCTTTTTTAGTATCATTAAATGCAGAATGGGAAATGTACTGAAGCAACAATCGCGTCTTCCACATCGCGCGTAAAATTAATATATGTATGAGTTGAATGGTCTAACTAGCGCGTCTTCAATTTTTTTAACAATTACCAAGGGCAAGACTTTCGGTGGATTGTCGCTTCCAATCATTTTGTACGATACTCTAATCATAGCTAGAGTGGGAAGTAAGTAGATACAAATCCAAGGGTTCCGCAATCGGTCCTAAAAGATGTACATATATGATATGTATATTCTTGTAAATAAAAAAATTCCGGTTCGAAGAATGGCTGAACTTCCAGGACCCAGCACAGTTCAAGAATTTTCTCCGTGTATTTAACAATGTCTGTGACTGCATCGTATAAGGAGTTCCATCTTGTTGGAACCGGACATTTTAGCTGACTGCCCAAGACAGCAACAATTTTCTCAGATGTTTTCGGTCTATTAACCTTAGACCAAAGATTTGGGCATTTTTGAATTAAATTAAAAAAAAAAAAAAAATATTAACGTTCTATGTATACCAGTAATCATTTTGCCTGTTTACTTTTTCATGCTGTTTGTAATGCGAAAAATGCTAGCGCAAGATACGCGTAAAATCCGTGAATGCAATTAAGTTAACCGTATGTGTTATCAGCTGTTTCCATTTCATATTCTTCCAAGCTGTCACCGTTATCAAAATTGTCGGCAAAATATGTCCCGTTTCCAAATTCCTTAAAAGCTTTTAGGAAGTTCAAACCGTTGTCAGTCACCGTTACCACAACGTTATTGCAATTCGTTTCGAATTTTGCATGAATTTCAAGGATGATGTCATTAATCCGATGTATGTTATGTATGCGATTCTTAAAATCGCTTACAAGCAAGAGCAACTGATTGCTTATTAAAGTCTTTATCTACCCAATGACATGTGTAGTCAAAAAAAAAAAAAAAAAAAAAAAAACTACGATGTTTCGTTGACCATACATCAGTAGTTGTGCAAACATACTTTTGTATTGCTATTATATGCTTCAATTTTTCGATCATGGAAGAGTATGTATGTAGACTGTCCTATAACTTGGATTGGGCTAGGTGGAAAATAACAACCAAGTTCGTAGCGTGCTACTCTCAGTGTTGGTTCCCGGTATTCATGCTGGCTAAAATGGCAAGACATCGCGCAGCTGAACAACTAGCGAAGATTCTCGATTGGTAACAAACAGACAAAGGATGAACAACTGTGATATGTACTATGAAAAATGTTAAAGACCACCGGCGTGGAAAAAACAGTAGTCGCAGCGTTTATTCGAATGTGGATTCTCCGTAAGTGAACGTCTAAAGACGATTCGTATGAAAGTTAAATTCTCCAATATAAGTCTTATAAACGCTCATACCCAGACAAAGGTTAAGTGTGACCTGACATGCACTAAGTACGACGTGAAAGTCATCCTTGAAGATTTTAATGACAAACTAGGCAAAGATACCCTCCTATGGTAATACAAATATCTCTTGTGTAGGTTCAATTTTACTCATACTTTAGTATGAGTCAACGTCGTTCTTAAACCTCTTGCTGATGTAACACCCAGTACTTGTTGCAAGTCAACATTGATCTAAACCAAGGTCAGGCCCTGACCGATATCCGGGAGGCTTTTGACTCCCACGGTGCCATGATTTTAGTCCTGGTAGAGACTGCTAGTACTTCTGCCTCCAACAGGATCTTCAGAGGCGTTAATTTCAGGAAACTGTTGCCGAAGACGGCGGGGCTCCCGGTAATACAGTTGGCTCTCGTGTTTTACGTGGACGCCTATTTAGTGAACTTACGTGGACTTAAGTCCACGGGATCCCCATACATCAATGGGAGCAAGGATACGTCATGCATTCGCTCTCCGTCAATCCTTTGATACCGAAGTAGAACTTGTGTTGAAGGCCGAAGTTCCACCCTTGGTATGGGACGAGGCAGACCTAAAACCACTTACTGATCTAAGAATCCCAGCACCCAGTACTTTGCAACTCCACATTGGGTCAAAGACTCTTCCTGCGACTTTGAGTTTAAACCACAGCTACCATGACGCTTCCACATGGGCGCCTACCTCTTTAAGTCAGGCCCGGACCGAAATTCGGGGGGGCTCCTGACTCCTATGGTACCTTGTTTTAAGTCCTGGTAGCGACTGCTGGTGGTCCTGCCACTAACCACTAATACAGTGGGGAAATATCGCAACCATCCCATTACCTTTGGAAACAGACACAAGCTTATTGATTTTGTGGGGGACGTAATGTGTAACTTCAGCTGGCACACGGTTTCCACTTCATAATAGCCATAAATGGACATGGGTAAATCATGATCAACTCACTTCTCCAGTGTTTTGGATATCCGAACGTTCCGAGGAGCTAACATCGACTCAGACCATTAGTTTGCTGCAGCAGAGGATGCAGATGCAGGTAACTGCAACGGGCCAAGTTTTAACATCGAAAGCCTACAATAGCAAGAAACCGCCAGGTCCTCTTCCAATTGAGTTTTCCCTAACCTTTTGGGGAGTACGATTTCGCCAGCCTTGAACGTTGAAAACCCAGAACTCTCTCAATTAATAAGACATGCCTCCATGATTTTGTAATAAAATATATGTATATTTCAATAAATTTTAGATTTATGCTTACCAATAGATACCTTATTTTTTTCAGGTAAGTTGGAAACAATTATGGCCAATTAGCGATTGGATTCGAATAGTCAGGTTTATTTTCAATTTTTATATCACCTATGTACTGTTAGTTTGGTCTAAGGTTGCAACTATCTGAAAACTATTAGTGGGTGTCTTCACTTTGCAAAATAACTTCCAGCTACTTTCTCCTCAGAACTAATTTTGGTTAGATCTCAATTATTTGATACATTTTGGAAGGCTGCAGCAGCAATTTGGGCAACACAATACGGATTGTCGGTTCACTCTGTTACGATTATTATTTTTCAAGAACTTGTTTGCCTGTTATTTTGTAACAAATATTTGCATTTGCATATAAAAACTGAAGAATGCTCTTATGTAGCTATGTAACCACATACGAGTGTATATGGAATCTCTGAGGAAAGTATATAAAAGGGAAAATCTACCGGGATCCTTCCTAGCAACCTATTTGTGGTTAACGTGAAACCCATGACGAGTAACCATCTTTAGGGTTTCGATTGGAAAGTAGATATTTCGTTGTTGAAGCGAATATAAGTGCTCGAGCAATTTTTGGTTAAGCGAGAAGATATGTTGCAATATTTGAAGTATTTGCTTCATTCTAGAATGATTATGACTGAACTGCACAGTTTTTAAAGTAAATAGTTTAAATGAAAATAACAATTCTACTCTAAAATGTATTCCCGAAAGTAGAAGTGGATCCTAGTGACATGACATAACTTCTTTTGGATTTGCTTTTGGTTCGAGTTGTATGTTGATTTATTGTTATGTTGATGTCGATGCTGTTAAGCAATAAATTGTTAGCTATCTTGACTGATGAAAGATGAAAGATACCCGAAAGCGCAACCTTTAACCGAATTGAGTCTGGTCTGGTATCTTTGGAAGTCGATCCCACATTGAATGTCTATTTTAAAAGATTGTATCACCATCGCTATTCTTATCAGTTATACTCAATCTGTGGTTAAGAAAGCATCCTATCTCCTTATCACTAAGCAGATTCAATAAGAAAATTACCCTGTCATACCACAACTATCCAGAATAGTCTGCGGAAATATTATGCAGACCATATGCAAGCGAATACGGACTAGAACTCACGTCAGTAGATATTAGTCGTCACCTCATTGAGCTTGGCGAGCAAGATAACAGAAAAACGGAAAGGAACCGATAAAACTACCTTTAGAGGAGTTCAGGCATGCTCCCGTTCACATTGCAAGCAGTTGGTGGTCTGGATGATAGAACCGTGCACAATGGTTCTGATAGATCGAAAAGGCGCTACATTCAACAGGCGATGAGGGATAACTAACTGGATTATGATTGGAACTAAGAAATTCCAACAAACCTCACACTAGCTTATAAGTACTTTTTATTTAGAAGAAACAAGCTACCGAATCAAGTAGGGAAACTGGTTGCTATTCATTAAAGTCGATGCTGGCTTAAACAGAGAATAGTGGTTAAACTTTAAGAATTCGGAGAACATTAGCAAATTTTTGTTGTAAAATTTGGCTTAAAAACCTTTCCAAAAAACCCAGAAACAAGTTTGTAGCTTATTTGTCGGTTGTATCAACACCATACCAAAGTCTGGTAAGATTAAAATCAGTGGCATTTGCGAGCAAAGAAATTTCAATGCTTCCTAAGGGTTTTGGCTTACTATATAGCCAGGCTGTGTAAAAATGAGTATAATGTAGGAACAGCAGACAAAACAATGAAAAAAATCGGACCAGAAGACTCGAAGTTACCAGTGTTGATCGATGTTGATTTCAATGCGAATGCAAAAACTGAAGCACGCTGCTTGTAGACATCATATATTGTCGATAGGATGTTTGAAGAAATCGACCACATCTCCTGTCTTGACCCCCTACAACGAATAGCGTTCAATTTTTCATTATTCATTAAACCCATATTATCTTAGAACCAGACGGCAAGTCTTTTGGTACAGAAGTAAGGCTAAATTTGCCCAGCGACGATTCCAGTTTAAAAATCGACTCAAAAAATTTCATTAAGAAAAGCTTTAACCTGACAAAAACTAGAGTGAAATATACTCGTCTTATTACCGAACGCAGCTCCTATCTGGTTATTTGTATAGATTTGGACATGAAAACTGATATACATATGTACACATACATGTACAAGGTGTGAAGATTAAGGAAAAATATTGAACCATGTAACATCTTACTGTCCCAGATTAACGACATCCGAAACCTCTATTCCAGGTATTTAGTATGCAATCATTAATATATAATCCAACTCCAAAATTGTAGCTTTACGGAGCTTTAAAGAGTTGAAAAACTAAAAGTGATTTTTGTATCCTTTGCTAAGGTTATGATCATACACGAAGGTTTCATTTTCAGCTTGATACTGAAATGAAAACGACTTCTTTGTTGTGATTTGGTAAGGCTTAGAGGAAAGAAAAATCTATCGAATTTCTTGAACTCAAAACAAAACTGCGTAAGGAATTCTTGTCATTTTTAAGGGCTAAGATTTCATTCCGATCCTCGAGCTGCTTTTTACTTTAAGCGACAGATGTTATATCTGATCTTAGTCATTATGTTACGTGCGCTTACTCCAATTTTCGCCTCGGTTCTTATAATCCTTCCGGTAAGCGAACAATTGAAAGCTTAGTAACACAATTCGAATCAAGTGAAGAAAATATAACTGCTATACGCAAGTCGGTAAGTCAAGACCGCTGTTAATCAATTTCGTGCCATTCTCAAGAGCTGGGTATCTCTAGTATGTGGATGTGGACAAGACTTGGCTATAGCCAAAGAACAATCATACACTTCTAACTTTTGTTGATTAGGCTCTATTGAAGACGGTAGAAGGCTTGCATTCTCATTGAAAAATCGTCCTTAGTGACGAGATCTATTTATGGTCAAATGGCTTTGTTAATAAGTAAAAGTAGTACATTTAATTATGCGGATTAGCGGAGTTGTTCGAACAGCAGCATTGTATATGGGAAATTTATTGTTTGATCTGGGTTTCATGTCAGTGTCATTGATTATGTCTCCAGTGTTCAGCACAATTTTTTCAAGCGCGTCACCTTGACTTTTTTGACATCAAAAGTCTCATTTAAGTCGTTGCCGACTGTGACGGAGCAGCGAAAGTTTACAATCGTCAATCTGCACAGACGAACGAGCTTGGACGTCAAAACTAGACATGACTCTATACAGTTCGTTTCTTATAATGCTGTACTATGAGGCCTCAAAATCGATAAGTTGGTAGCCGACATCGACTTGGAATTTTTGAGATTTTTTGATCAGGATCTGCCGGAATGTGAAGACTTGCGCTATCATGATGCAAAATCCACGAGTTTTCGCTTCACGCAAACGTCTCATAACGCTCAAATAAAACTCTTTATTTACTGCCTGGCCTTCTGGCAAAAATTAATGATGCACTACACCGTTGTAATCCATGAAAACCGTGAGCATTGCATTCTTTTTTGACTGAAAACGACGTGGTTTTTTAGTCTCGATTCATTTGGTCAACGCCATTCACTTGCCCGATTTCTGGATTGCGTGTCGTACGTATCGTCTCCAGTAATGATGAATGTGGGATCGGATTCTGCCTCGCAAATCATATCTTTTGCGACGTCAACACGGTATCTTCTTTGCAAGAAATTGATATCTTTTGGCACCAAATTTGCGGCTACACGACGGAAACCCAAATCATTAACCAAAATGTCTTGTACGGATACATAGGCAAGTCCTCCGCTATCTCTATTATGGTTAATTTGCAATTATTGACCTACATTTCTTTTACTTCATCAAAGTTTTCGTTGGGTTTCGATATCGATGGCCTGCCACTGCGTTCATCATCTTCGATTGACTCACGACCATTTTTGGACGACCACTAGTAAACCACCGTTTTCTTTAGAGAATCGTTGCTTTCCGTTTTTTACGCAAAATTTAATACAAGCCTGGAGCGATTTTAAAGTCATACTTCGGACATTGCTCATATGGAAACATTCTTTGGTGGTATTGTCATTGTCTTCCGTAGTGGCATGGTCGCATATTACGCTTCTATTAGCTAATTTAACTTGGATGCAGATTGTCATAGGACATTCGCTCACCTGTCGGAAGCTCAAGACTTCTTGCTTTAGTTTGTCGCATATTCGGCTACACGTGGCCTGTTAAGGTTCAGAATGTTCCACGTGCAAATCCGAAAGACATTGTCCTTTAGACAGGGTCGTGAATAGTAAATCCGTTTTTACCCGAGGCTTTACTGTGCTCAGCACATCTTTTTAATCTCTTCGGTATACCATAGGCTTGTGACACCTATGACGACGTAGGCCAGTACTGGCCGAGCGTGCCCTTGCCATTTTAGTCTGCATCAGTAAGTTTTTACTCATGCAGTTACCGGCGATCACAATTTTTAAGACAGTCAGTAGTTTTCCGATCAATCGATACATAGATCCACGTCGCAGGAGATGAATTAAGTAAATGTTTCGTTGATAGCTTAAAAACACGTCTTTTTTATTTAAAAAAAAAAATAGGTACGTGTAGTGAAAAAAACCCTCTAGGAACTTGCCAGAATTCAAATCTATTGAAGTCGAGATAAAAAATACGGTATTTCTAACATCTAGAAAATAGTAAAGACGAAAAAAGATAGGTCATGTTTTCTGCTAAAGTTATGGAGTCATGGTTTGCATACTATCACAGATCTCCTCATAGATCTCTGTTTCAGGATCTCGGGTCTCTCTCTATGACTTTTCATGACGAGAATAGGGTAAAATAGTTGCATTTCGAATAAGTATTTGCAAAATTCTTACTAATGAATTAAATAAATAAGATTGCGCACGCTAAAATAGTACTTACGTTTATTTTTTAAAGCAGACGTTCCATACATTGAAAGCTTTCTTACCCCTTTACGACAAATTGCTCATAAAAGAGTATCACAAAATAGCTGTTTATGTTGTTGCATTGGTAATAATTATTTGTTAAAATCAACCCGCAGGTGCATTCAATTCTTTGAATTCAAAATGAAAATCATTAATGAATTCCCGTTGCTTGGCAACTTAAAAGATAAATCTCGTACGACTAAACCTAATTACCTTTTGCACATAACTCTCCATAGAGATATTTAGTGCTAAATTAAACAATTGTACAAAAGCATATTTACATAAATTAACAGAAATATTTTCATTGATTGCTGCTCTAATAGTTTGTATGCATTTTCTGGGTATTAACCGACTATATACGTTGCAAACAATGCCTCTATTGTTCTCTGTCAAACAATAGTTCTATAATAAGTAAACAGTTCCTGTCTTTATATCATACAGAGTGTTTATCCAAATTCTTATTATCTATGGATTACGTGCATCTCTTTTATGAAATTAAAATTATTACTGTGTGTACAATAATAATGCTCCTAAAGCTTAATGAGATCACTTTTGTCCTTTGCAAAGCCTCAAATTCATAGCAAAGGATTTAAGTATTAAACATAAGTTGTACAATGTACGTTGATGCACTTATTTAAACATATTTTGGGCATAAAGTTATATACTCGTATAGGTACACTTGTGTTAGGTTAGTTAGTTCAAGTATTTGCTGACATATAAAAGAGCTGTAAGTTGTGAGGGGGGTGAGAAAATGACTAGTGTTCGACTTCTGTAGTCCGCCTTAGAAACGACTTGATCAAGATTTATATAGATGTATGTTCTATCTATTCTGCATTGTTTTCAGTAAAAAACTGTTGGACCCCGGCAAATATTGGAAAAGCAACTATGTATAAGCGCTCGTAAATCCACTTTGAGATTGTTTCTTTAAATATTTGCAAATTCCTTTTTAGGATTATCATTTCCTTGGCAGCTGTTTAATGTTTAATGTTTAATGTGTTGTATTTTGAGTGAGCAAAATCGCATAATCAAAGCCACTCTGTGCACCAAAGAGACCTATATTTTAACGAGATAATCATAAGAATTTTCCAAATTTGGCTTAGGCTCTGTAGTTGAACAATCGTCTGAACGAACTTTAGCACAGGCGTTATGAAGTGTTTTCTAAGTCTTAGTATCATAACCGGATAACAATAAATTCCTCTACTAATCCACAAATCTAGTACTACTAATCACCTTTATAAAATATTAACAGTCTAGAAAAAGACCAATTTTTCTATTGGAGACAAATGTAACAAATGCAAAAATAAAAAGGATAATGATATTTAGGTGTTCACTTAGAATATGAGAATTCGGAGTAGACTAGGTGCTTTTAAAAGCCTAATGGAGATACTTGAACCTTTCTAATTTTATATTCGAGAAACGCGATGCGATGGACCTTATTAGAGGATGGTTAAAAACATCGACACCACCAATATTTCAGTTATGGCAGAACAAGGTTACGCAGCGACCATAGGCAGCTTCCAAGATACTACATCCGAAAACAATGGCTGAGAAGATTCGTCATGGTAAGTTCGTGTTCGTGTAGGCAGCTGGCATTTCCGTAAGGTCCTGGTCAAGTGTCTTTCGACTTGATCATCCAGTATTCTAGACATCCGCATATTTCTTAGCAGGAAAGTACCGAAAAATACTATGAAATTTTGACGACCAGCTTTCTCTTAAATTTATTTCATTTCGCCATTAAACGTCGATGACCAGCAGCGCGGCAACTTGCATCTATTGCTTTAGAGCCTCACTTTCGATAAAGAATGACGACTAACATTGGCGAAAATGGATACTGAACTGAAGACTGGTTTCATCTGTTAACACGTGCCAACAAATGAAAAAAAAAAAAACACCTCAAACTCAAAATTTACCGAAGCTTTCAAACTTTAACAAGCGATAAAATCAATATTAATGCAAGGACTCAAAAGCAAACTTTTGGTTCAGACCTCAAATTACAATCTACTGGGCCATAACGAAGTAAGGATAGCAATGTCAAAGCTCTAATCTAAGAAAACTACAAATCTTGTTGGAGTTTTTTCTATTTTGTATTGGCCTTACTAAACAGAAATATGTACTGTGACCTTTAGAAATTTGAAGAGATGACGATAGATGATGATGATAGCCGAGTCTTTGATGATGTATTTATGAAAAGGAAACGTCTCCTGTCAAGAATTCTCACAATTGCTGAGTATGTGTTTTGTAGTTTCGATATTCTCCTAGCCCGCACTTAGCTTTAAGGCATATGAAAGTGATTCAGACTTGTTCGAGTAATTTTTTTATTTCGTCGTTCGACGGTTAATTTTGCGAGTTAGATCGCTGTTTCGAATTGACTCTTCACATTCCAGCCATTGTTTTTTTTTTATGAGGTTAATGACGATGGAATATTTTGTATTTAATTCTTTGGTTAAGGGCTTGTCTTAAATAATTGATAGCCCAGACCCTATTTTGGTTTTGGAAAGAGGAACGACCTCAGCTATATTATTTTGGCCAGTGGCACTTATGTGTATCGTCTGGGTTTGCTACACTGGACAAGCAAATTTCATGCTACAGTTTATTTACAAGCAACTGGATATTCTGTTGCACTTGACACCCCTCGATATCTTCAGCAGGAAAGTTTCTGCGACTGCAGCTATTCGCTCTAAAACGACTACTTATTGGAAAAATATTTTATTTGGCCACACTAATATTCTTATTATAAAAGGAATCTTCCCAGAAAATGGTAAATGGTATATCCCAATATTGGTTTTACAAAGACTTTCATGTAAGCATCCCCTCTAAATTTCTCTGCGAGGAAGATGCTTTCATGAATGACAAGTTTCTACTTGTTAGCTGAATGCTAACAAAAGAACAAACCCTAGGTGGATCTGTCCAAAGCTGGATCTAAATCGCTGTAACAGTTCTAACAGTTTTCCTTATAGGCAAGCATGCAAGAAAACTTGAGGTCCCTACAAATGATTTCTGCGGCGCTACATAGACGAGCAAGAGGAAAAGATAATCATCTACCTACTCTGTGCATGCCTAGCCCTCTCTCAAAGAAGGAAACTCCACTTAGGAGCTTTCCTCTACAATGACTTAAGCGATCTAAAAAATATAGACGTTAACAGTCTTCATAAGCTCAAATTGCTTTCAAGAGTAGGAGGATCACAGATCTACGTGGCATCATATGGACCAATAGGTCTACTAGGTAAGTAGGTTGGTCTTTCCAACAGCCACTCTTAACTTACCTAACCTAATATTCGAAATTCCCTACAGTATAACAATCTAATCAGTTGTAGAGTTGTGTATTAGGCTACATATGTTCGGTTTTTCGTCCGAACGCGTTTTAAGATCTTACAATGGTAAATGTCAAACTTGTTCATCATCACTTTGGTCAGCCGATCCGATTGCACTTCTGGATAAAAGTAATGTCAGATATATTCCTTCTATTCGTTTTCGCCTTATAAATCAGTAGCATCCTTTCTTAGAAAATTTCTTAAGTCTATCTATTTTTAAGGCCGTGTATTTATTTCATTCACATGCTAAAGGCCATATCCTGGCCTTAAACTTCTTGTTTTAAAAATGCAAGTTATTGCGGTCCTCATTAACCTATGGTGCAAATATACACTTAACTATGTCAGAGAAATGCATAAAGGAGTATAATAATTTGCTTCTATTTCTGTAACGACAAACGCTTCAAATGGCTCCATCCCAGAAGGGTTATTTTTTTTTTTTTGGTAAGGAGTCATACATATTATCCACCGCCCCCATTTAATTTAGATTTTAGTATCAGAAAATTTGATTTATACATGTGAAAATGAGAGTGGAATTCGATAAATTCACATTGGTCGTTCACAAAATATACCCCACACAATTACCAGAGTCTATGTTAGACTATCCCGGGAAAATATATATGAAATGCAATGGCTTAATTAGGATCCGTTAATTCAAAGCAAAATTATAAATAATTACATGTTACAGTAAACACCATAGTACGGACATAAACATACTCATTCACTTTCAAACAAAAAATAACAGTTCAAATAATATTCTCTGATTGTTAGCTATTATTTAGTTCAATATACGATGATTATCTTATTTAGATTCAGTTATTCGAAGGCCTAGACCGAAAGCCAATTATAGATTGAAAATCCAGCACTGATCTCATTCCCCGTTCACTCGGTATTGAATTTGCAGGGTATAATTAGTGGGATTTCGAACACTTTAAATATTTGGTTATTCTATTAAGCACTAAAGTAAATATCGTCGTAGTATTGTAGATAATTTAAATTGTTTGTTCGGAATTATAGAGAGAGCTTATTGTTAAGTGTTGAATGTCACATGTGCATAATGACATACTTTTTTCCAGTTAGGTATTACTTCCTTAACACAGATAAATAATTTAATTGAGGAAGAGCTTTTGAATTATACCCATAGATACTTGTCGAATTCCCCAAGATATTAATTTTTTCACAAAAGTTTTGTAAAAAATTCGACCACAATTCCATAAGAGTCATACATTTTTGAGATTGATATGGGAATTTGTACCCTGAAAGTAACATCTGCGTTACATGAAAGTCTGCAGAAATTTGAAGTTCAGGAGTTTCCCAGTCATATAGTTTGGATATTTAAAATTCAAGAGATCATTATAAGATATTTTATTCATACGGTTTTTAAAGGAATTCAGTTGTACGTACGTATGACGAGTGTTGCCGCTGGAAGGAAATGTGATGCCCTTAGAGCTAGAAAAATGGTTATAACTTTGTTAACAAGCCGAAAGATCTTGTTTTCACAGACAATAAAAAGTTGTTTTGCTCCTGTTGTAAACACAAGTTGCTGATTGTGTTCCCAATTTTATCCTCCACGACACCAGTCTCGTCACTAAGTAAACTACGAAACAAATGTCGTCGGATATCTTCAATAGATGCCCCACAGATACCAACGCAATCCCAGCGAAGATTTAACATAGAAAATTATGAGCTAAGCATGACTGACATCTAGTGTACCTGCTACATTAGCAGGTAACACAAAAATGATGCTAATTCCTTGCCTACTTTTTTCTATCGAACCAGAGAACTTAGGCAAAGAACTAGGCCATTGTACATTTCATCATGCTTTTACTTAAATTTTTCAGTTTTTCATAAAAAAATTAATTACAAAGATAAAATTCAGGTCTACAATGCCAATAATACCAGCACTTACTACATCATTGGCGAGTACCAGCAATGTTATAGGATGTTGTGTCACTAATGCCTAGTAAAGGAGTACTTTGGTTTTAGCAAAAGCAAAGTGACGCACCAGTGAGCAATCTACAGTCATTTGATTTGATGCTGAAGGACACCAGAAAAGTCTCAGAAACGTCGGAAAACATTTGATTGGTCTACTGGGAGTCATGTCATCTGCGCTTTGGAAGACAGATTCAAGTTTTCCTAGCGAGAGGCAATATCTAAGTACATAACGTGGGCGTGGGTGACGAGTAGTATGCACGAGTAGACGTGTCTATATCTCCGTCCGGCTAAAGAGACTAATTACAGTGTATCTTCCCAACCAAATAACTCATATTCGGTGTGATATTTAAGAAAAAAAATAAAAAAATGTCTGCATCATTGCTTTGATCAACTTGCTGTGAAAGCGCTAAGCACTCTAATATATGTATTAGCTTAAATGGTGTTATTTGCTGTTTTTACATCTTCGCTACCACTAAAACCACTAAACTTCTTCCAAAACGAACAATATCTCTCCAAAATACCCGCCTGAAAACGGCCACTCGTAAAGGTTTACTCTCGACATCCAACCAGCTAAATTCACTAACTACGAAGCAACCCCCGAAAATCAATTGATGAACATCTACCAAGCACAGGAAACTATTGCGTCACAGCCCAATCGAAGACATAAATAAGTTTCGTAATGAAATTACGCTTAAAATTGAGGAAAACAATTTAACATGGGTGAAGCGAGGTGAAGAATTCAGCGCAAATTTCTTCGAGTTGGCGGAAAGTTTAAACAAACTAGAAGAAAACATTAATACAGCTTCACACAAGCATAAAATAGAAAAGAAGGAACTTGGTGTATTACCTGCCTTCTTTGGCATACCTAAGCTTCTCGCCAAAAATTTCAAGCACATATTCAATCAAATGTGTCTTCGATTAACTACAAGCCACTGCACTTGAGTGATGCTTCTCAGGGAGAAATTTAACCCTCTTGAATTGTACTTAAATTCAACAGCATTCAAGATAGAAAAACTATTCTCAAATCAGTTGCGACGTATAGAAGGACTAACAACAGATATTTTAGCACAGAGTTAGAAAGCAGCTGTTACATGAGAGTGTAACAAGACATAAGATCTAACCTAACAGACTTCGGTGGGGTTAATCTTATGGCAAACCCGAACAAAAAGACCACTTTATTTCTGTTAAACACTCAAGTTAACCGGAATGTCCTTCAGCAAACTTAATAATCTGACAAATTGTTTAAATTCGCATTGGTTTCATAGCGGGAAAAATAAAAATGCAAAATAGTTTAAGAAAATTAAAAAACGGCAAAATTATTGTATCTTGCGCTCAAAAGGTTAAAATGTACCCATAAAATATTTACACACAGCTTGGGCGAAGAAAACTTAGGGAGGAAGAAAAAAGATTGGTCTTAAATGTTTGCAAGTTATAATGACTAGGAAAGAGAAAGATCGGCAGGGCATTCCAAAAGCCAGTACATCCGAAATTGAACTTGAGCATTCATAGCGAGACGGGTGTTACGGTTGAAGGTTTGAAGTTGCGGAGTGCTACCGACGATTTCAATTGAGCACTGGTGGTGGAAATAGCGATAGAACAAAGTGACACATGAGGTTCGGGAGTGTCATTTGACTGACACACATAGTTTTATCACACGGGTTTCAATCTCATGTAGCAGGTGCAGAGATGTTATAGGAACACCTGACGAGATGTGTGCATTGCAAACAGGCGGACAAATGCCTTATACGAGTACACATATTAAAGCCAAATCAGAAGGAAAAAAAAAATATTTCTGACATCGTTTGAGGAAATCTAGACATTTTGCAGGATTTTTATCGACATCGAATGTGTGGCAATTCCGATGTATGTTGTCAATGATACACATACCGATAACGGAAAGCTTTTCGGTTTCAACGATGCAAGTGCCATTCATAGATATTGGTTAGGTATTTAAATTTCCCTTTAACGACAGCAGAAAGCATAGTGTTTTCGAAGCAATAAATTTCACGGTGTTTGTATTTCCCAAGCTAGTTAACCTGTTAATTCGTTCTACGGACGAAGTGTAGGGATGTGAATTTGTGATTGAATGTGAAAAGTCGGAGACAGAACGCAGCTCTGGGGGAG
Source organism: Volucella inanis (assembly GCA_907269105.1). Taxonomy (NCBI): domain Eukaryota; kingdom Metazoa; phylum Arthropoda; class Insecta; order Diptera; family Syrphidae; genus Volucella; species Volucella inanis. Next base: position 71,430,453 of record OU026157.1, on the reverse strand, counting down.
ACCAGCATAAATTTTGTGAATATCGGACTTGAAACTATCCAAGACAACATGATTTGAACCATTCGAAAGGTAATTTATAATCCATTGAAGAAGAGAGTCGTTGATCCCTCGACAGAAGAGCCTGGTGCTTTAGTACAACTACCTTACTTTTACCAGATTGATGCCCACTTTGGTTCCCACAAGTGGTTACCAGTGGACCTGTTGTTACAAAACCGTATTGCAGGTCATTGAGAAGCATTCGTGTTTTGAGATATTTCAAGAGCGTATAGTTTATCAGCGTCTCAATGAGCTTTTAAAGAAGGGACGTAAGTGCAATGGGGCTGTAGAAAGAAAGTGAAAAGGATTCGTCTTTCTTATGCCTGGAAAAATGCTGTTTTTCATCTGCTGGGAAAGTGTCATTACACAGTTGTTTTACCAACGTAGAAGAATACCTGTTCAGAAGAAGGTGAAATATACTATATCGACTAGCGAATTTGTGTTTATTAATATCTTTAAGTTCTCTTGGACTCCATCCAACAGGAAGGCTTTCCTATTGATATAACTAGTCTCAGGAATCTTTAGAACAGTTACCATGAAATTTTCAACACACTTCCCCAAAAGGTTGCTGATGTCCTCGCTGCTCTTTCAGAAACCAGTCCGATCACCGACATTAAAAGCGAGGTGCTATACCTGGCGAGGCGTACCACTAGCCATTCATAATAGCCTTAATTTTTCTGTTATCGAGTCGTACATCCTTGTTATTAAAGCGATTGACCATCAAAGATACCCTTATCTTTGGTGACTTTAATCTGCTGATGTAGACTCCATTTAAGAAATGTCTATGCATTGATCGTATACTCAAGCCTATGCCTGTGATTAAGTCTTTTTTTTTACAGTGAAATATTTAACTTTATTTCTTTTTACGTTCCACTTTCTCATCATAAAACATCCTTTACTTCCCCTCCTTGATGTAACAGAAGACTAAGCTCTTTACGAAACAAAAGAAACAAATTTTGGCCAGTTTTTCCTTGCATCAATTCTTGTTCTGACACCTCGCTCTATAACTACCTTTATCAGCGCTTTCTCGACGTAGTGCAGCCAACTTTATCAACGATTCAAAGACATTTTATTAATTCGTCTACTACAAAAGGAAATCAGACGGCTACCCTCTGGTATATAATCGACCTACCCACATACTATAGTCAATTATTTTACAACCTCTTTTAAAGTAATCAATTGCAGACTACTTCTACGTACCTGACCCCATATATTTCTAGCACCTTCCCAATTTTTTTATTGGCTCCTCTCTACCTCAATCTGTTGATCATACTCTTATCGAAGAAAAGTTATAAAATCTGTATGATGAACTTTTACAAGGGCCAGACGGGCTCCACGAAATAATTCTCAAAAAATGTGCCTACAATCCTTCGCACTCATTCTCACATACCTAAGATATTTGAAAGTATTTTACCATTTATGAAGTTCAAAGCTTTCAGTGTAAGTAACTTTTATCACCCAGTCAACATGGGTTTCTAAAAGATAGATAAACTACTTCAAATTTAGTTGAATTCGTATACTTTGCGTTTTAACCCCTAGAAAATAGCAACGAAAACGATGTTATTGCTACAGATTTTACTAAGGCCTTCGATAAAATATCTGATCAATAGATCCTTTTCAAATTATCTTCTCTCAGTTTTAAGCCTGTATTATTAAAATGGATATCTTCTTATCTGGAGAACTATTATTATTGCGTTCGTTTTGGGTTAGCCTTCTTAACGTTTTAACCACTTCTGGTGTCCCACAAGGCAGCCATATAGGTCCCCTTCTTTTAATTTTAACAATAAACGTCCTTGAGAGGATTATTAACACTGTCCCTTATTCATTTACGTCGACGAAACTTAGTCCTCAAAAACTATATATTTCTTCACCCCAAGACTCTATTCCTCTTCAAGATGTCTTCTTTAGGTTTTCCTAAAGTTTCCACTTGGTGTCAAAAAAATTGGTTAGAGCTTGATATGACTTTGTCTGCTATGTCACATCAATTTCCTCCTCGTTTTATTTTCTGCATGGCCAACCCATATACCAGGTATATTATATGATAAAGAATTAAACTTCCATTCGCATATTGATAAGATAATCCTTCAAGTCAACTCATCGCTTGGTTTTATGACAAGGTCACTTTGCTTTCCCTTATTCCGGCCCCTTCTCGAATATGCTAGCCAAGTGTGGTCCTCCTTTCATCGAGTTCATATATCTCGAATCGAAAATATTCAACGTTTCGATTTGCCCCTCGAGGACTACACTGGGATGACCTTTTTGTTATACCTTCCTATCGTGACCGCCTGAAACTTCTTAAGCTGAATACCCTTGAAAAACGAAGAGACGTAGCCGACATTCGCTTCATTCATCGATTGCTCTTTGGTTCTGTGGATTATGTCTCCCTTTATAATTTTATTTCCTTCAACACTAACCCTCGTAATTTACGATTTCCTCGTCTCATCTATATTCCAACACATCCCACCTCTTATGGTTTCCTCCAACAAATCTCCCGCATGTTCCGTAAGGACAAACCTTAAATCTCCCTGTTTTTTATTTTGACCTGAGCAGTTCTCTTCTCAAACTTCAGCTCCTGCACCACTTTATCTCCTTACCATTAATTTTTGGTAGTTTTTAAGTCTTGGTTTTTATGTTAGATTAAACTTGTACTAAGCAAAATACATGGAGGCGTCAGTCCCGACCAAAGTTAAATTACTACCCGAGTGCGAAGGTGAATTCGTCTATTGAAGATTCGACACACGTAAGTGTAGGCGGAGACAAAGCACAATTTGGAAGTGCTGAACAAGTAGATTAGCCTTGTCAGAAGCGCTGACAGCTGGATAAATGATAGTTGGGATGGATAATGAGGCAGAATTTGTAATACTTTTGACGAATGACTAAACATTTTTACTGTCTTTGGGATACATAGTGTGATATTTTATGTTTCAAATTTTTGGTCGTACCGCAATTTCACACGCTTAAGAAAAACGCTGCAGTCATTCTAGGCTCGTTTGAATATCCCTCTATTGGGTTGGCCTTATAGGATCGACAAAATATTTCTTTAACCAGCTCGAATCGTACCACGCCTTTTCTTTTGGTTTGTTGCTCTTTATCTGAAGAGGAATAAATGATCTCATTTCAAAGGGAATACGGTCAGTTAGGTATAATTCCTAAAGAATGTGTTTTGTTAAGTCCACTCGAATAAGCTTTCCTCTATCGTAAAACGGTTCTTTTAGGAATCTTTTCTCTAACTATGTAGTCAGTTTACGAGAAATAAGTTCATATGACAAAACGGTCTGGTATTCGAGTGGACTCATTTACAAGCTGGGTCAAGTTGTTTTCCGCACCAAAGATCTCAGCATACCATCTCCCGGTTGTTGTCTATCCAGAATGTCGAAGCTACCCAGAATCGTTCGTAATAACGATTCCAGTAAGGGGATACAGGGATACAATTCTTTGTATGGAGCCAGACTGTGTATCAAACTCGTTAAGAGTCGAATTGCTGTCAAGTTTGCGGCTTCTGTAAATAAAGCAGTTGTGGATAATTTTCTTACTGAGAAAGAATTTGAACCATATGAAGTTGCATTCCGGATTAGAACTAAGAGGTATGGGCGGGGATCTACCTGTTTTCCACTAAGTTCCAAAATAGCTGACCTGTGTTTGCAGACGTAGACGTACGCAGAAATATTATTACTTTCTGGCCCGTTTTATGGGCTACGTCAACCCTGAATCATAATCATAAACAAACATAAAAAAACACAAACACCGACAATGCTATGACTGGTTGCGAAGTGAAAATTCTGACGTTGGTTTACCGAATTAATTAAGTATATTATGGTCATGTAATGAGATATTTCATTAAGGTGGCTTAAGCTCGCCAAAGTCCATTATAGTTGGCCCTACACTCGCATGCTCGTAAAAATCGCATTGCCGCTCAAACACAATAAAACAGCTGTTCTCCGCCTATACTAAATTCGGACCAAGTTCTATGTCCTGGCATCTCTATAAAATTGTATACGGAAACATTTTCCTTAATGTGTAGGATTTTGCATCTTTCGTATATTTTACGAGGGCTGTATATTTACACTTTTCCTAGCGGTGCTGCAACTTTTTTAACCCCTCCGTATAGTACGACTTTTTTTGGCCTGGAGTATTTTCTTCGTGGCGGCGATGACTTCCTCATTCGACCCGTTTTTCTTTCCGGCGAGCGATCTTTTAAGGTTCGGTAACAAAAAGAAATCACAGGTAGCCAAATCCGGAGATAACGAAGGATGGAGGAGCAATTTGTAGTGCAATTCGACCAATTTGGTTGTGGCGACTGCAGAGGTGTGAGCAGGTGAAAAATGTGGTTGTTTTTTCTTCAAATCGGCATTGAATTGGCGCAATAAATAGACGTAGTATGCTCCTGTGATTGTTTTTCCTTTCTCCAAATAGTCTGTGGAACACATACACCGGGTAAAACCGATTGTTTCGATTGTTTTTTGGCTTTGGAGTGTACCAATGAATCCATTTCTCATCGACGGTCACGAAACGACTCATAAACTTCTCCGGATTTCGACTTAACCGGGCCAAGCACGTCTTTGAAGTGGTCTCACGATTGCGCTTGTTCTTTTCTGTCAGCAAACGTGACATCTATCACGCGGACAGCTTTCTTATGCCTAAAATCTCGTGCAGGATATGACTTACGCATTCAGTTGAGATGCCTGCTATCTCAACCAACTCGCGAATTCGGCGGTCCGTCATGGATTTTTTACTTGGTTTCCTTTGTGGTAACTATTTTTGGGCCACCTGGGCGGGATTCATCAAAAACGGATGTACGGGAAGGTGAATGGGTCCCATACATACCATCGAGAACGAATTTGTGTTTGAATAATTTCGTAAATACAAGTCAATGAGAAGTATTGCAGTATATTTTCAAAGGAACATCCGAAGATTGTTTTGGCATACCACGAAACATGGTCGCATCTACGCAGGTTATATATGTATCATGTAATATTGTTGTAGACTACAATTAATTTGACATGTAGTCAAGATTACCAAAAAATTCACAACAGTTTAATAAAACTGGCAGTAGTAGAGTTTTTGCTAGAAGCATTTTCGTTTTTGTTGGTGTATAGGCACGTGAAGCCTGAAGAAGATGAAGACAGCTATAATCTTTTCCAAACTTTGCAGTAATATTAACGTCCCACGAACAGACTCAACATATTAGATGTCTGATTCCCCTAGCTGCAGCAACGGAAAAGAGGTCAGATTTATGTTATTCCGATAAATACCGATGACTTTTGATTTTCTCGGGTTAAGGCATAGGTTATTAAGGTGCATTCCATTCAATCCAGTTGCATTTGAGTTCACTGACAATACTGCCTCTACGACAGCAAGACCTGAGACACTGAGAAAATAAAAACTGTCTGAGTTTCTGTTACTACCAATGGATTCCTCAAACGCCAAACTTACATCAGAAAAGTTGGACGAGTGGCATGATGTAAGCTTATGAAACTTATGCTCTTGTTTGGCAACTCCTTTTTGTCGTAGATTTTTTCAAAGATTTTTCCCTACGGCAGATGGATCAAGTTTGTCTTTATAAAAACGTACTTTTGCCTTTCGTACCTCACAGTACACCTTATTTCGAAGTAGTCGAAATATGTCGTGTAGTCTCATCAATTTGTATCGCTTCCAACGATAATAGGCGAAATCTCTATCCTCCATTAGATAGAGTGTAAGTCATCCAAGATGGGAAATTAAATTCTATCTTTTTGGTTTTTTATTTCACATGTATGTCAAAGAGCCTATTTAAAACTCCTTGAAAAAAAACAACTTGCCTGTAAACAGAAGACGTGTAGAAGATTTCGTTCAAGGTAGATCTTGCAGGAGTCCCTATAATGATAGGTATCACTATGAGAACGTTTAGGCATATCTAGAGTTAGATACAGTAGTTCATGCTTCGAAAAACTTGGGGCAGGTATTTGGTTTTAGAAGAGTGTTTTATCTAAGTCGCTATTGAAGAAGAGATCAAGCAGTGTACTGGGATTGCTTGAATGATGAGTGGGTAAGGTATTATTTACCGCGAAGAGATATGTCGAAGAATATGTCGAACAGATAGTTAAAGCTTATATTACTGTTTGGTCTGTAACAGCGCCTATGAGGAGTTTCACACATAAAATTAATAAATAAATAATCAATCGGGCAATCAAATTCAGACTTACACATAAATTTATATTTCATATCAAAACGAACATAAGTTATAATGCCACCATCCACACGAAATGATCTATCGGACCGGTAAAGCCTGTCACCATCTAAATCGTCAGAAGTTTTGTCACAAGTTTTGGGAAAAAAACCAAGTTTTAGTCACAGAGACAATATCAATATTCGAACCTTCAAACAAGTACCGAACCTCGTCAACTTTTGGGTATAAACTTTGTGCATTGATATGGACAATATGTAAACCATTGTGTTGTGCATGGAAAATCCAAAAATGAAAAATTTGTCTAAAGTAAACTTAGTGGCGACACTTTAATTGGCTGGTATAGGTGTCATTGTGGCCGGCGAAGCGGGGTTGCAGTCGAATGCGATTACTTTGAAATTGACAATATATATTTAAATGAATAAACTTGTATTTTTAATTTTCTGAAAAAATTCCGGAACTTTTTGATCAAGGTAGCATACTGAATAAGTTTAAGCACTTATTTTCACCGGAACTTGGTTATTATACGGGACCGCCAGTCTTATTACACATCGATTCAGCGACGTCGCCAGTGAAGCTACCTCCACCGCCCCTACCTTTCGCCATCAGGGGTCTGTATGAGGAAGAAATTGATCGGTATGTAATCAGGACATTCTAAAGCCTTTAGAATACTCCAAATGGGCCATTTCTACAGTGCCAATCCTTAAAAAGAATGGCTCTATCTGGATCTGTAGAGACTATAAATCAACGTTAAATTTCAGCAACAACAGACTATTTGTGTACATTGAAGAAGGATCAATTTCTGTGTTGGTGGTCGATGAGCGTTCAACTTCGCTACAAACTACATATATCCACACACAATGTTGCATTCAGGGTTACCAAACTTCAATTCGGCATCTTCTCAGCGCTGGAAATATTTCAAAGCTGCATAGAAAGCTTCCTACAAAACGTTCCAGGAGTTTTACCATATTTTGACGATATCAGTCAAAGTCAAAATAAAGTCAAACAAATATGTAATTGTATTATAGTGATGTTATTTTGGAGATCTTTTGAGAAAACTTGTGTTTTTAGATATCATTTGATCGTCATTTGACGTCAAAGAGAACACTAATAAATTTTATTTCTTATACTTGTACAATCATATCACTGTTTATTTTTATACGAATGCAATACACACTGCTTTAAGTCTATTAAGTATACTGAGTTTAAGCCAGTCACGAAAGTTATTTAAATCTGACTCTTCATAATGTTCAAAAAAAAAATACAAGAAAATATTAATGCATTATCGGAGACATTTGGCAGATTTTTACTACTCAACATTTGGGTTGCCCAGTTGTAAAATCAGTTAATTTCTGTTTACAAGTTTTTTGACAAATTACCAGAAACTCCTTAGACTTTTCCGATTCATATTAAGAACCCAGTTTTTAAAAAAAAAGAACTCTCAACTGATTTAAATTGTAAAATCTGAATAATATTAGTTCATTCGAAATATTTTTACTAATCAAATTAAGAATTAGAAAGGATTTAAGTTGTTTTGATTCTGTAAATAGAATCTTCTAAAGGTTTTTATTTGAAGGCATAGTATTCAACTTAACAAAATTTGTTAATTTTTTTTTTTTTTTTTTAACTTTTTGTTCAAAATAACCAAAAATTAGTAGCGTCGGCAAAATCATTTTTCTTTGTTGGCAACCCTGCCACTATCTTTAAGGGACATATGCGCCAGCTTCATTTAAAAGTAATGGTACGACGGCCAAGTGAGTTTAAGCATTCCGTTTGCCATTAAGGTGTTGCTATTAAGTACAATTGAATTTTTGAGAACGAGAGACATCATGAACAACCCGCATTTCGATGGTGGCGCCATCATCCACAGCGGATGGTACCTGCGTGCGTTATTATTGGCTTTTTCCTGATATTTTTATTGATAGCACGAGCCACATTATTATAGGATTTGATTTTTTTTTTTTTTATGTACTCGTACATAGGAGTAAAACCTCTTGGAGGTTTTATTGATGTTACGAGAGCTTGTCACGCTTCATGCATCAAAGGTGGTGGAATCAGGTGGCGTATGTTTCCAGAATATAAAGCGAGACATTAGATGATAAATCATAAATCAATATATTTATTTTTTTTTTTTAATTTTTTTTCTTTTCCTTTTCTTGTGATATTTGAGTGATTGGTATGCGAATTGCAAAACCAATAGATACATTTGAATTTGTGTTGCTTTTTTTATTGCGAATTAAAAGCCATTCGCATATTTTATAGAAGTTTGGAAAATAATCATCTCGCACTTAGAAAAATATTAAAATGGATTCAAAAAAATTCAGAGTATAGTGTGGAGAAAAATCACTGAAAAAGGTAAACAAAATTATTATGTTCATTTTTTTATAGATTCCGTGGAAATCGTTTTGCTTTTTCCGTTTGGGTGTCTTTCTGTTGCTTTGCAACGTTTGTGTTTCTACCATGGTGAAAAAAGTACGTCGACAAGAACCAATGGTTAGAATGAAAGATTTTTCGTGCGGAAACATTTAAAGGGACGGAAAAGACACAGAACTACAAGGGCCAAATATAATTTTTTGTAAGGATATTGTTACTTTACACACAAACGTAAGAAACCCACTACCAAGATGAAGTACCAAAAATGTCAAAAGTTTCTTTTGAGTGATACTTGTTCTATGCGGCTTGCTTAGACATGAGGTGTTTTACAAGAAAAAAGAAAAAACATTTCGTCATCAGTCTTTCAAGACAGTAGTAGTGTGAGAGTTAAAAGTTTGTTGTGAGCACCATGAGGGACTGAAGATGTAAGGTTTTTTATTTTTTTTGAATACTTTGAGGTAGCTCCGTTGAAAAAGCAACTTCTTTCCTCCGAATTTTTGCAGGTCACCCAAATTATGGAAGTTGACAAAGTTTGTCAGGTAAAGTTTCAATTTCCGGCATTAATTGCTTATTTCCAGAAATAAGGTTCTCATAAATAGTTCTCTGTTTTTCATGACGAGATTAGATATGAGGTTTAATTGGATATTTTATAAATTGGTCCTAAAAGATTGATGAATTTGTGTGTGTTAAAATATGACTTCCTTCTGTTCAACGATTTTAAAGCAAAAAAGAACTCATTTGAGACAGTGGGAGCATACCGAATTCCAAGAAAATCATAGGGTCCTGCTTATTGGTAGTGGAAATGGAAGAAAATAAATTTTAAATATGAGACTATGACTATTAAATTAGTCAAAAAGAAGGAATCATAACTGCTATGAAAATAGTGGCGAATATCACAGTTGTATTCTTCTGATCACGTATGCTTTGAACACGACCCCTTTGATTTTCTTTTGGATCCAACTCATGTTTCTAAGCATCCAGAATGAGGTTCAATCATTGAGCACTTTAAACTTACAAGTTCTCCGTTGATTAGTGTTGGGTATTTTACAACAGAATCTACAGAGCAGCTGCTACGGTTTTAGGGAAAGAGAAACCTCGTCTCTATACGTGCACCAATCATGTCATGATGTAAAAAGAGATCATTTGGATAAAACTTAATCAACCATTTCCAATAGTAAATGCAAATATTATGAGTTCGTTTTCAGTTAATGGATTTTTAAGAACAACAACTTATGCCCATAGTTTTTCCCTTCCGAAATGTAAAGGGAGAGACCCTTGGTTAATGAGGATCAACTAAAGTAAGATTAATTAAAATATTCAGAATTTTAAATTGAGATCCTTTTACTGGTTGTAGTTTAAAAAAGAAATTAAGCTGTAAATAAGTGTTCCTTTGTCGCATTAAGGCTTCATACTTAAAGGCCCGAGTTGCCCGACACACAGACACGAAAGACAAGACTTACATGTCTCCTTCATTCGATTCATTCGACTTTTGTAGAAACGAATGTATGAAGGACCAGATGACGCTTGATCACAGGCATGCAGTGAGACTTATTCTTCTGTTGTAAATCACCGCTGCTTTAAATAATTCAGCAGGATAGCCATCTGATCTTATAGCTTTTACTTTAATTTGAATATTAGTATCCAAATGATCTCCAGGTGAATGAAGCTGTTATTAGGCCTGTACAGTTCAACAGTCCGCATAAGCATTTCTTCCGAAGTCCATTTGGCATTTCTATTCTTAGTAATCTCAGACTTTGATAGAACTTCTGAATATCATTTCTGTAGAATCATCTTTCAATGGCTTCCATAGAGTACTTATCTGATTATATATCTTGTTCATCTTTGCAGTACCACTTTGTTTCGCTGAGTACTCTTGCCGATACACTTCGTGAAACAAGGAGCTTCGTTGTGGTATTCAAAGGAAAACTAGTACATCAGATATTTCGTCTCCAACAGTTTGCTGACAATGTCGCCACTGATATTATGTGTTTGACAACATATGTCTTCTCAAAAAGTTCTGAAAGACTCGATAACGAAAGACTCTAGTAGTCTTTTACGATTCGCAACTTGACTACAACAAAGTTGTGGTCTGAATTGACCTTCGTTTCTCGAAATATTCGTACGTTCAAAATACTAAAATTGTGTTTTTCCTTGGCTGTTCTCGATTGTACTCAAAGGCAAATCGTGTACATGTCGCCACCTATAATCAGCTTGAATGTGATTTGTGACCGAAGTCAAATGTCTGGGCAAAACAATGGGAAAAAAATTGACCTCAGGGTTGCTGTACGTACTGTATATGTTGGCCTCTTTGTCGCTTGTGCAATATTTGTGGCATCGATATGGTATGACACAGTCATGATCGATCCCGGTAGCAGGAAAATCCTCCCTTTTCGAAGAGTAGCCTTACTATACAATATGCTTGTTTGCCGCAATTTTTCCAAAGAAGCATAGGAGGGTATCTCCCTAAGTGAGCTTGACTGGGCGTCTAACATAAGAGGCGGCCAGATATCCTTACGGGTGCGTAAGGCCCTGCTAGACGAATGCGATATATATAGATGGATATTTAGATTCGACGATAGTGTTAACGAAAGGGGTACTTACCGCTTTCTGAAGAATGTCTTGTTTATGCAGGAGCGAATTGAGCTTTGAGCGAATTGAGTTTTAATCAACTTGCGCTTTTTTTTCAATGAAAAAGGTTCCTTTAATGCATTCTTGCATTAGAGGAGACATAGCCAGGTGAGAGGCTACGCCCGTGTGATTCTTTTGGAAACTGATACATGTATTGTGTGATAGAAATCTTGTAGGTATGGGCGTTTGAAGACGGTGTTTGCAATGTTGCGGGCGTTCTAAATGATAACGCTGTGTCTACGTTTTCGTATGCGGCGGTTAGGTTTAGTGAGTCAGTGTCTCACATTGGTACCTGCATGGTGCCCCGCCTTCGAACAAGAAAAGAAAAAAAGAGAAACGCAGATAACACAAAAAATAGCTAGAATTCATGAGTATGCGAATACAAGTTTTGCTCAGAGAGCAGATGAATAAAAGGCGACTAGTCGTTGAAGTAACCGCAAGGTTGTGAAGCTCGACCAGAGGCTGTATTCTGGTACCACGGGAGGTCAGGAGCCCCTGGAACTTCTGGTACGGCCTGACCGAGGTTTAGGCCTGCTTGTGAGAGTACCGTGGTGTACCCAAATCAATCCGACTACTTTATTTCATGGTCGTCTTTTCGGACGAGTTGATGTGGATGTGCACTGCAAACGGATGCCATGGTCCATAGAATGGCAGAGGTTTTAGATGGGGCTCAACCCCACACGGAGGGAGAATATTGCATCTTATATACGAATTCAAGTAGGTACTAATAGCATAGTAATAATCCTGATATAAGCATAGGTGCTCTATGAGATACGGTGTTCACATTAAACCTTTGAGACATTCTGTTGTCGATGAAAATGTGACCAATTCTGGTTGATGGTATTTGAATTAGGTAACGAGGTCCCTTTGTGAGTGTTAAAATGTGGGTAACTTATACCAGTGTTGATGACATTCCGCCGTACCCCCGAAGTCGATTTCTTTACCTACTGCGGTATCGTTTTGGCCACGTTTACATACAAAGCCGCCAAAGATGCTTCTCTTTCTTACCTTTGTGCTGATGACATTTTATGTGTAGTCGAAGAGTTCCTAGAAGCAATTTAGGCGTCAGTTCAGATGTCTGAAGCTCAAGTATTTTTCTCTGATGACAAATTCACATTTAAATAGGTTCTTTGCAGATCTGAGAGATTAGTTTCTTCGGAGAATTCAATATTATATCCTTAGTATCTCTACTCCTCCTTTTTTAACCTGTCCTTCCGACCGGAATACGAGTATGTACGTCTATTCATAAAACATTTCAATCAATTCCGTCGACAAGAATCACATATTTTATATCTTCGATAACTACTTAATAGGTGTTTTTGAATAAATACAATTGTTAAACAGAATACATGATATTATGTATTCGCAGCTTTATTTTATGAGGTAGTTGCCTTCAAATTGAAAGATTATATTGATGTATGCGACATTAGTCCTCCCCTTGATATTCATATGGTCGCCCGTTAAAAAAGAAGCGGTCTTTAGTGCAACATGCACTGGAGCTTTGATGATCTTCTTTTGAATATAGTCTTGCCATATAGACATGCTGTCTGATGCAATGCTACCAGAACTCTTGTTGCAGAAAAAAAAATACAAAATCTTATTTCCCTGTTATTAGGACTGGTTTTGACCAGGATTTGAGGCAGAAAAGGAAATAAGTCGGGTCTTGACGGATGGCCCTAAAACCGATATAGGATGTGGCGCTGGTGTTTTTCTGGAGAACGACCGCGTTAGGTTTCACTTTTAGTTATGAAAACTAGCGTCTTTCTCTAAATCCTGATAGCAACGAACTATTATGTGAAGAACCAGTGGAGAAGACGAAGCAATTGAATATGTAAAGACAGCCAAGCTGCGCCTAGTATCTTTTTGAAATCTTTTACGACTCCCAAGCCAGTTCGAGAATGTACGACATCAATGCAAAGACTGAAGCATGTCTGGGTCCCAGGTCATGAGAAACTAAATCTCCAGTGAACTTGTTAGACAAGGTTCAGAGCATAGTTTTTCAGAGCCTGATCTTACGTAAGATCTGCTAGCGCCCTCAGTTGACCTTTTAATTGATAGTTGGCTTTCATATGAGCACAACTGCAAATGGCATGACTCTCCAGGTTGCTGGTAGATCAAGCAAATGCTTGCCGACGTGTCTAGGAAATCAATAGCCTTTTTGCTCTCTTTTAACATAAAACTTTTGAATGTTTACTGGTGTCGTGACTGGTCACTTAAATATGCTGGGAATAAGTGATATAACATCCTGAGGCGTTTGCTGTGAAAGTGATGACTACACCGTGGAGCACTACCTGCAGCACACTAGGCTGCAGGTACTTGGCTTTCTTAGAAAAACTGAGAAATTCCATTAATAAAAACTGACAAGGAGTTCAATGGACTAGTTCCTCGTCTGATTGCTCTGTTCCGACAGAAGAAAAATTGCGACTTTAGTCTTTAGCAATATTAGTAAGGTTAGGTTAAATTAAAGGACACTTATAGCTCCAATGTCATACTAGATTTAGCAATTACTGTAAGTGCTTATGGCATATGCTGTTAACTGTTTGGTAAGGCCACTGTGGATACACTAGCTTAATATTCAACAATGTGTATGCAGCTTTGGTTTCAATTATGGAGCTTATAGTGCTTCTTTTAATTGATATTTGTCTGCCTGTTTCATTTAAGCTTTAAGTCTAAGCACTAGTCATGTACTATTTTTCATTTCACTTCTGGCAACTATACGCTCTAAAATGAAAACAGCTTCTGGCCTATTCGACGGATATTGCAATAGTCGTCTTATAGTCTTTTTGCCAGAAGACTGACTTGACTTGACAGGGATGGCCGTGGTGTAGTGGTATATGCATACACTCCTCAAGCAGAGGGTCGCGGGTTCGAATCCCGTGCGAGGTAATTCTCTGAAAAAGTGTTTTCGTACAATTTGCATGTAGTTATATGAGAATCCTGTCGGCGTCAACTCTGACATAAAGGCATAACACTGATGTTGGAGTGGTTGCTGGCTGGGCTAAATGTAACGAACTAACAACTAGCAAGTATTGAGACCCACTAGTTGAGGAAGCACTTGCTCGTCCCGTCCAGTTTGACAACCACCTGTGGAAAATATCGAAATCTAATACACCTGAGTTTCAAACTACTACACTAACCGCCCGCGCCCTGGAGAAAACCAGTTAAAGGGTATTCATATCCCCTTGGTGCGCGCGCAGTTTTAGTTGCCTTGTGTAATGCCTTTTTTATGGATACGACCTTAAAATAACCACTCTTCATCGAAGAGATGTACTCGTACTTTGAACTTAAATTCTTTTTATCTGAATCTGCATTTATCTTTGAAGTAGAGGAATAAGTTACTATGTTTTCCATTAACAACAATTTGAAGTTAAAAGTAAAATAAACAAAGTAGTGTTTAAGTTTGTAACCACATTTTGTAAGATTGACGGTGACACCGTGCATAATTTTCAATCTGGCAGTCAGGCTTATACTCTCATCTTTCCAAAAAAAATTATTAAAATGAACAAAATATGAGAATATGGTATGGTGTAGTTCTTTGTCAAAGTGCGCCTTTTCTTATTTTGCAAGTTATTTCGCGGTGCCTTAAATATTCACCCTCAGCACAGAGATAATGTCATCGATCTTTAACCTCATTTACAAATAAGTAAATGCTATACATTATTAAATTAATTTATATTTAAGAAGTTCCAAATCTTTACACAAGTCTTTCTATTAAGCAGGACTCCGTTTAAGTATCGATGTTGTGTTTTAGTGCATATTCGTAATCCTGCGTTAAGGGTGCTTTCTATTCAATTCTCCATTGCTTAGGGATTCTTCATCTACTCTTCCAACTTTTTGTTGCAGTATTCAGGTTGCTACTAAATTCTAAATTGGCACAAATACTCGTATACTTGCAGCCTTATTCTATCATGACGTCAGTAGATTTAGGTAAAATGTTTTCGTGATTAATACATATTTCTATTTTCTACATTTAGATACTTCTATCTGAGTATATTATTGTTTTAAAAACAAGATTTCCTTGTAATAAAACTAAAGAAATTCTTTGATTAAATTCAATTATTTTTCCAAACTTTATGTACACTTGCTGTCTATCTAACTAAACCCAGATATTCCAGAAATCATTATCTAGCTTCAGAATTTATCATTAATCTTTAAGTTTCTCAAACAATAAATGAATGTACGAAAGCAATGAAGACTTCTTTACAATTCTACAGTTTTTTTTTTTTTCGTTTTAGTTTCAAAGGATCTCAATGTAGTGAGAATATGAGAAAAAGACTTAAAAATAAACAACAATGTACGAGTATACAAGAGAATACGAGAGAATACGACTACAGATTCCCCATATGATAGATAGTTTTGTTTGGCATGGAATATACCCCTGCTAAAAGCTAAAGAGGCATTCGGTTCCGCTTTTTCCTGTCGCAACTGAATAAATCATTACTCATTCATGGAGTGTACTTCATAAGTAACTCTCCATCTTTAGAAGCAAAGGTTTTTTTGACACCCTTCAACCCCTCTAAAATCCGGATTTATGCGAAATTCTAAATACCTTACGACAAGAGTAATATTATACTCAGTGTACTAGTCCTACGACTGTGTATTCTAAGCTAGCTACAAGAAGCTACTAAAGAAATTTCCAAACATTTACAAACACAATGATGATGTTTCCGAAGGTTTTCGAGACACATATCCAATGGAATGTATAGCTTCATGTGCCGACTATGCACGCAGAAATAACAGAAGCAAAACATCGCAAGAACGATGGTATTTAAATTGTATTTAATAGAGTGGTGATAAAGTCGTTTCCTTATGTTGCCTTTGTTTTCTTTTTTATTTATTTATATTTCTTGTCATGTTAGCATTGTTTTAATGCGATTGAGATGAGTTGAACGATGAATAAACTAAGGCGAACCAACAAGATGGGAAGTAAGCACTTCTAGAGAATGTAATTGATGGCAGGATCGTGGAATTTTATGGGCAATTTTCTTGAATAAAGTGTTTTATTTTCGAAATGGTATCTTTCTAATTAAGGGAGTTAGTATTGTGGAGTTTATATAGAAGTTTGTAAGATTGTACTTTCAATAAGTTATGGCGATTGAATTTTTTACATGCGGAGATGTTTGTCACTTTCCACTTCAAACTTTTCAACTATCTAGTGAACATATCACCGGAACTAGCCTCAATTTAAAATTGTTTTATAACCTCTACATAACATAACACTGCTTTCAGGAGATTTTGCCTTCTGTTGCAAGTTTCTTTTGTGTATATATCACTATGATGTCCAAGCCATCAGTATAGTCAATCTCTTAAGTTGTCAAGGACAAGTAATAAAAGAAGTGGTGAAAGAATACCCTATGAACAGTCATTAATGTCTCGCCGGAAGTAGTGATATTCTACGGCTTTTCAGCATCGCTTTGATCCATCTGCGGGTAGGGTGATCAATAGCTTAGAGTTCCATGGCTTTGGGGTAGAAATCGTATCCGGTATTGTCAAAAGCACCTTATTGCCGTCTTTTTTCGTCGGTATCTGGAATACTTAATAGTCGTTCTTTTATGGAGTGTTCTCTGATATAACCATCTATTACCCTTCCTATTGTTTAAAAAAAAGTAAAAAAAAAAAACGATGTGAAGCTTCATTTATTTATTATTATTGTATTATTATATATTCAAATGATTGTTCTTACCAGCAAGCTAATAATTTTTTTCTTTATTTGTTTTCAGGTAGAAACATCTATTTACAGCAGTTAACACCCATCAGTTTCAGTAACCATAACTTACCGTCTTTCTGTTTGTTAATATTAAGACAAAATCATAAAGAAATTCGCAACTGCTTAGGTGTTTCATTAAATATTAGGTGCGCAACTAAGTTTTTTGAATAAAATGCACCTTTATTGTGAAAAAATGGTTACAAATTATGCATTCAAAGTAGTGCCCATCGCTAGCTACAAATTTTTCGAATGTCGGTAAATACAGTAAAAGAGTTTATCTTTTGAGGCTATCCACGAATCAAGCCAGTTTTTAATGTCTTCACATGAGCTGAACTTTCGATCAGCCAGACCACGTGCTATCGAACGGAACAAGTAATAATCGGGCGGCGCAATATCTGGGGAATATGGCGGATGGGGTAGAACTTCCCATTTGAGCGTTTCCAGGTAGGTTTTAACGGGTTTGGCAACGTGAGGCCGAGCGTTGTCATGCTGTAGAATCACTCACAAGAACGTCCCAATCACATCAATTGAACCCGATACCCTTCCCCAGTGATGGTTTTGTTGGCTTTCAACAGTTCATTATAAAGAACACCAACCTGGTCCCACCAAATACACAGCACAACCTTCGTGAATATTCGGCCGAGACGACGACGATATTCTTTTTGAGTGGCTGTAATGAATCCATTTTTCATCACCCGTCACGATGCAATTAAGAAAACCCTTCCTTTTTTGCAGCTGGAGCAACTGTTCACAGGTGAAAAAACGACGCTCAACGTCCCTTGGCTTTAAATCATAAGGAACCCAGGTTCCTTGCATATGAATTATTCCCAACGCATGCATTCGCTTGGAAATGGTTAACCGGGTAACTCTTAATGCTGAAGCAAGGTCTTCTTGGGTTTGTCCTTTCTTCACGCGGACGTTCGTCAACGTCAAAATCACCGTCTTTGAAACGACGGAACCAATCACGGCATGTTGTTTCAATTAGAGCAGCATCTCATCTTTTTGGGGCTCTCGATGCGCTTTAGCCGCCGTTTTTCTTCGTTTTCTTTTAGCAAATGACAATTATTTAGGACAAAATATGACATTTTCACATAACCAAAAGTATATGACGCCAAAACAGAATCACTAATGTGTAAAAACGGTTTGTTTACCATATGTCTGAGCCTTATTTACTAAAACCATCTATTGACAAACAAGAACTTTTTGACAGATTTGTACGAACTCTTTTTGTTCCATTACAAAAGATTCGAGAAAAAATGTATGCTGTTCGATGCTGTTCTCTCTTTTCTCATTTTCACCGACAGGGGGAAAAATTTCACTAAACTAGAATGATCAATTAGAACCATGTATTGATCGCAAAACGACCAGAATGGGCCAGAAGACACGGCAATGTAATTTTGCTCCCTGACAATGTACCAGCGCACAAAGCAAAACTGGTTCAGAATACAACCAAAGCACTTGGCTGGGAGCTGCTATCCCACCCGCCGTATTCACTAGACTTGGCTCCTTCCGACTACCATTTGTTTTCATCGATGGGACACGCAATAGCTAAGCAGCACTTCAAATACCACGAGGAAGTGGAAAATTTGGTGATTTTTTCGTTTCCTTAAAAAATTAAACAGTTTTATTGGCGTGGAATCCATAAATTGCCTGAAAGATGGAGAAATGTGTAGCTAGCAATGGCCAATACTTTGAATAAAATGTTTTTTACTTTCCCATTAAAAATTAATGTAGACAGTCATCCAACAAAAAGACTCATTTTAAAATTTCGCGTCATACTGTAAAATGCCCCATATGCGCCAATTACCATTGCAATGACTTTTGATAAATGATAACTAGAAGGTTATTGAATATGGATCGACACATATTCGCACAACGTGTCGAAATATTGAAAATACCACGGAAACATTTCGTAAAAGTCGTACTGCTTTTGATCGTCTTTAAGCACCTTCTCGCATAGGTGCAGTGAATTCAATTGATAAATTTGAACATGTTCGTGTTCATCCATCAAGGCCAGTCGAAAATATTGCCGCCGTAATTGTGAGTGCGACCGAAAACCCAGATGTGTCCATTTCGAGACGATCACAGCAATTGGCGCTAATCGCAATTACTTTGCAATAAATTTTGCATAACAATCTTGGCCAACATGCTTATCAGATCAAGCTGACACAAGAATTGAAGCCAGCAGACCACGCCGAACTTTCGCTGCTGGGTTGCTGGAAACAATGAACAACCAGGATTTTTTAAAGAAAATTTTTCTGAGTGATGAGATTCATTTCCATAAACAAACAAAACTGTCGCATGAGTCTCTGAAAACCCAGAAGAAATATCGGAACACTCTCTCTATCCACAGCGAATTACAGTTTGATAAGGTGCGACCGTTTCAGTGAATGGATTACGTGACCGAACATTGTTGAGTGCCGTTTTTTTTGCCTAAAGTTGATGCTATGTAGTTGGACGACGTCTGTTTTCAGCAGGACGTCACCGATTGCCACAGAATTGTTGAAACAATGGCTCTATTGCGTGAAAAATGTGATGGAGATATGTGATTTCCTTAAATGGAAACTTTAATTGGCCTCTGAGGTCGTGCGAAATAACACCATTCGACCCCTTTCTTTGGAGCTACGAATATGTTATAGGTAAAGTTTCATTTTTGCAGAAAATACAATTCAAAATTTCAAATTAAAATTTAATTTTAATTTGTGTAATCAACGTATATAAACTAAGATATATACGAAGACAGTCAATTTGAATAATTGGTTAATTGAATATCCTGTTAACTAACATAAAGAACAAAAAGTTCAGTTGAGCCAGTTTATTTCTAAACTACCCATTGTAGGCACGGAGTGGACATTTGACAGATACTTAGACTTAAATAAAAATATCACAACTTTTCATTAAAGTGTTGAGTTTATCTATTGCAATAACGTGATATCCCGTCAAGCTACTCCTAATGTTGTAATTGGAGAAAGGCGCTGGAAGATAACGGGTTACGAATCAGTTATACCAAGACTGAATGTTTGCATTGCCGTTTCTCCTAACACGCAGACCCAACTCCTGGCATCTATTTAGAAGAAGTCATCATCAGTGTGGGTTGCCTTATTTGACGCGAAAGCTGTGCTGTATTTTGTGTGAGGAAAATTTCGCTTAAACTCACGAATTCGATATGAATGACGGACTTTCATCCTCAGTTTTAACGTACTTAATGTTTCACTAAAAAAAAAAAAAAATTAATGACAGCGACGTTAATAAAAATGTTCAGAATATCAGCGGGTGTAACAAAATGTGATTTTACAAAATGTATAGGCTTTCGCGGAAGCCCCATATAGTGATAGTAAAGAAACGTCACGACCATTAAGCATAAGAGGTACAAGTTCAAGATGTGGTTAAAAGAAGGGGCCGATAAAAAATAATTGGATTCTTGAAATTCGAAAACATCGGCAAATTCTTAGTCCTACTAATGATGTTATATAAAATATAAAAATGTAAAATGACCCTAAGGTCCAAAAATGTAGCCAACCCTATAAGCGATGTAGGAGTAATGCAAATGTATAGGAGAAATATGCAAAACAACATAAAATTATACGCTTTACATAATTCAAGGGTGCTTCGTCAGACATAAAAATGCAGTTTAACATGTTTTTGTCTTGTTCAAATATTTGAAAAAATTTTCTAACAAAATTCGAAAGGAATCAGCAATTCCGATGGGTTCATTGTGCTTCTTATTTTAACTTTTTATGGAAATAAGTTAAAACCTTCGTGCAGGATTGTCTGCTGTGGCTGTTTGTTAATACCCTTTTAAGCAGATAAGCTCCTTGTAGAAGCGAAATGATAAAGCCTTTTATAATTGTCCTGTTCCCACTAAATGTCTTTTCACTATAGAAGGATAGCCGCTAAAAACGGCTATAAACTCTCTTTGGATGGAAATTACAGACTTTTAATAAAAATGGAACTGGAATGGAATTAATATATTGTAGAAAATGATTTTACTTCTTTTTTGGTACCACGGCACAGCAGCCACACTGTATTTCAGTTCTTTAATTCCTTATAAATTTTCCATTCGTTAAAATACGCATTCGTTCACAACATTGCATGTTTCGTTTTAAACTTTTGGTTTCATTGAATGATCTCTAAATTTGAAAACTTTTATGATATTCTCTATGAATATAGCGGCAGTAAAATGTTAAGTAATTGCACACAACCACCATAGTGTGTTTGTGACAGCTGAAAAGAAGTAATGGTTTGGTCTAATGGATTAGTCGGTATTAATTTCATATTACATTTCGAAAACAAATCAACAGAGCTTGTTTCTTTTGGAACTCATTTGATGCCTTCGGATTTTCTCCAAAGATGGAATTTTCGGTAACTTGAACTAAGAGCCAGTCACCAAGGATATTAGCCCGCCAGAAATAATATCAAATGTCATTTCACTTAAGAGTTTCTATTAAGTTACATTTAATTAAGAGTATTTACCTTTGCCTAAGAGAAAATCTGATAAAGTTCAATTTATCGACGTCCTAACTTAAATTTTGCAGTAAATATTTAATTAACAGCACGTATTAGCTGTTGACATACTGTGTGAGAACTAAGCATTAATAAAATTAACACCTCACTAATAGCGGGCTTAATGTTATAATAAATTCCAACCTACCAGAGCCAACATTTCTGGTTTGATAAAATTTAAGGAAAACACTTATGGACCGAAGTTAAGTTACCACATATATGTGACATGTGAGTGAATTAAATAATTCGTTTTATTATTGAATGAAATTGGCAGGTGAGCAAAAGCTACTTTTTTCTGATCTCACTAATTAATACATACCATAAATATATTTGTTAATTCGTGCTTGAATTTATAAAATTAATTCGATACCATAATGTTGTAAATATTAATTGAAAAAAATATCAATTGCTAGTGGGTAAAATATAATTAATTATTTTCAGATTTTTGATAACCTATAGATTAATTTGAAATAAAAAAAAAATCAGGAATTGTATTTATGTATCACTTATCTAATTAAAAACGTTAAATGGCGATTGGAATGTTAAATCTCTTCTCCTTTTCAGAATCATAGAGCTTAAAAGAGCTTAGGACTAATTACAGGCTGTTAGCTTCGATATTTTTGGGTAACTAAGGGAATAATTCGGATACTCCTTTTCGCTTTGAAAGTGGCCCAAATTGTAAAGACGCGAGTGTACTTATCAGCTGAAGTAAAAATAAAATTATTGATGGAGAAAGATAGGCATTTCAATAACAAAAAATTAAAAATATATTTTTTTTTACGAAATTGAAGCAAATAAATTTTCTATTTGCAATTACATAGTTAATCAAAAATTGACAGTTTTGTATTTTGCTTAAAATAACTATTTCCCCTTTCTCACATCTTAAGATATCTGAAGTCGAATTAACGAACCAGGAGCTCTATTCTGGTAAAATCATGTAAATCTGGTGTATTTTGTGGATTTCTGGAACAGGCATGAAGTTTTTGCTGTTGAGTCGGAAACTTTAATTATCATGAGGTCTTAAATCATGCTATATGACATTTTTGAAAAATATTTTCAACACTTTGTAACATTACACTTGACTTAGAGACTGAATTTCGAAGCTTTTGATTAGTTCAAAACTGGGTATTGTGTGATTAATTTTATGCATAACTCGAATCACTTGCTTTTTTCGAGTAATACAGGTCTTAGTGTATTAAAATATGTGCCATTCTTGTAAGAAATGCCATACTGCGGCTCTGATTTCAAAAGTCTACTATAAACTAACCTTATAATAGGTAGCTGACAAAAAAGTCAGTGGTTATTTCGCTCCATAGGTGACGTCCAACCTTTAATGGCGAGATTAAATTTTTGGGTTTTTTTTTTAAATTTGAACGTTTATTTAAGAAAAACATGTACAATAGTATTATTCAAAGTATTGCCCATCTGAAACTATGACTTTTTCACATCTTTCTGGCAATTTGTGGATCCCTTCCCAAAAGAACTGCGCCGGCTTGGCAGCCAAGAATGAATCAAGCCAATTTTTGATATTCTGCCCTGATGTGAACCGTATTTCAGTGAGGCGTTCTACACCGACCGGAACAAATGGTAGTCAGAAAGGGCAAGGTCTGGGCTATAAAGCGGGTGGGGTAAGACTTCCCATCCACTGTTTTCCAAATAGTTCTTAGCCGGAATAGCAACGTGGGGCCGAGCGTTGTCATGATGGAAAATTATTGCCTCGTGTCTAATCGCATATTCCGGGCGTTTTTCGGCTACTGCTCTCTTCAAACGGATTAATTGTGTTCGGTAGCGTTGTCCATTGATGGTTTCATCCGGTTTTAGCAGCTCATAATATAGCACACCCATCTGATCCCATCAAATACAGAGCATTACCTTCGTGCCATGGATATTTGGCTTTGCCGTTGATTTGGCTGGTTGGCCGGGTTTCACATATGATTTTTTGCACTTGGGGTTGTCGTAATTGATCCATTTTTTATCACCAGTAACAATCCGATGCAAAAATGACTTCCTTTTGTGGCGTTCCAGCAGCATTTCGAACAAGCAAAACCGCCTTTCGACGTCTCTCGTTCATGTGTTCATGTGGAACCCCATTTCCTTGCTTTTGAATATATCCAGCTGCTCTTAAACGTTTTGAAATGGCTGCTTGAGTGACACCCAAATATTCTGCGAGCTCTTCTTGCGTTTGGCAACAATCTTCATAGAGTAATGCTTCCAGTTCTTCATCTTCAAATTTTTTTCGCTGTCCAGGACGTTCATCGTCTTCCAAGTCAAAATCACCACTTTTAAATCATGCAAACCACTTTTGGCACGTTCGCTTCCACCAATATACGATAACTTTCGGCAGTAGTTTTTTCATATTAAAGTAAGTAAGAAGAACTCCCCGCAAAAACACTTTTTCAGTCACAAAGTTTGACATATTTGAGTGAAAAAGAAAATTATTTTTGTTTAAGCTTCAAATGAATGACATATACTGAAATGGCGTACAGTGACAGTAGCTTTCCAACGCATGTTTCAATGGAATAATAACAATGGAATAATACAAGTTACGCCATCTCTTAGCAAACCGCACGACACAATAGATCCAATATTAGTGTAATTAAACTTGTTTTTGTATTCTAGGCAACCACTTACGTAGATTTAGTTGGTGAAAGAAAGAAAATCTTTAGGGCGCTGCTGGTATTGAACCCCGAGCCGTCCAATTTGGAAGCCAATACACTTCCACTTGAGCTACGGCCACCATCCTGCCTTAGGTAAAAAGTGTGGTATTTCTGATTAAACCAATGATCTAGAATGATATCTTAGTATTTAAAATTAACAACATACTCAATTTAAAAGCAGCCCTCAGTACATCTTGCATTTTCCTTGAATAATATAAGATCATGTTTATCCACTATCCACCCAAAATCGCAAGCAATTTGGTATGTGATAACACAAGGCAAATTATCGCATTTTTTGCCCTTGATATTGTTCAAGAACTTTTATTTGAATAGATTAAGGTAGTATCGTAAGCAACCAACGAGATTTTTCCCTTAAAATCTTGACTAAGTAACAAGTTAATATACTTAAGAAACAAAATCGGTCCCAAGACAGAGTCTTGGGGGACACCTGTACTAATGCCATTTTGTGAACTTGAAAATTATTTATTTTAACAATTCGGCCACTATTTAACTGAGTCCCGCGTTAAATAGTTTATTCAACAAGAATGTGTGGTTAAACATATCAGAAGCTTTGGTGATGTCAATAAAAAAAAGTATACGGAAGTTGTGAAGAATCTAGACAGTCGTCAGCCAAACTGCAAGTCACTAAGGAATCGAGGATTTCTATCTAAAAAGGATAATGCTCTAGTCTCAATATATCCTTCAAAAACTTTTGAAAAAACCGATAGAAGAAAAATTGTTCTATACTTATTATCATCTTGTCACCTTTTTTAACTTCCTGACAGGAAGCAATCTATGCTATTTGCTGCATCACCACGTCTTATTCTCTGAATCGTTCGCAGCTCGTTTCGCATGTTTGTTTGTTTGTTATCTAATTTTCTTCTGACCACATCATTTAGTCAATTACTGACAGCGGGTTTGGTTTATTAGTTCTCCGCAGCAAAAAGCATATGCAATCGAATATCGCATGTTTTATGTCTTCTACTTGATTTGTGCAGTCTGGGCTTCGTGCCCGAAGCGCTGTGTATAATTTCGATACCCACCGTTAACAGAAAGGAACTGTGTAAGATGATAGTTACAGTTTGTATGCCTTCGGTTTGTTTAAACGCCTTAATGGGATGGAATCAATTTGTAGGTTTATCTGCCATTCGTAATGGTATTCCACTGAGCTTGCCACCTGGTTATTGCAGTTGTTCTTTCTCTTTCCAGATTACTCTTAATACGCGAAGTCAATATGTTAATGATAGAATTCTCCTTGCTTCCATTGTCATTAGAGCCCCCACCTAATCTGGGACAGCATATAACTGGACTGAGTTCACTACCTGGGATAGTAAGATTCTTATGGCTCCGAAGTGTGACAGTGTTCCATAAAGTTTTGCCTCAAGTTTTGACGCCTGTGAGGTATAAAACTAAGTCTTTCTTATGTCCACGCATTCCGTCAACAAACCCGATTATTTTTACTCCTGGTGGCGCCCTCAATTGCAGAAATCTGTCGTACATGATAATCCAGAGTAGTTTCTTCAATACCAGTCCTTGTGGGACTCTCGCGGTGATTTCATAGTACTTTTCCCCATCGCCGGTTTCATATCTAACATTCTACTGCTGAAGCAGCCGGATACAATCTTTCGCAAGTAAAAAGTATGGTGTATACATTCTGGGTAGTGACCTTCTTATAAATGACCAATTTGCTGAGTTAAAAGCATTTGTAATGTCCAGCGTCCCAATCGCCATCTTTTTCCCTTTTATTGGTTCAGCTGTTATGTCTTCTGCCGCTGTTATGGTGTCGACGGTGGAGCGCGATTCTTGAAATCCGCCACATTGAGCAATCTAGCATAATCTATGATCGTTCAATTATTTTGTCCAGTGTGTCCAGTAGATATATTGGGCACTATGATGCTGGTTCTTCAGATGATTTGTTTTCCTTTAGTAACAGTACAAAATTTTGTAGCTTCCACTACTCTTTCCGACACTTTTGCATCGTTGTTA
Source organism: Volucella inanis (assembly GCA_907269105.1). NCBI lineage: Eukaryota > Metazoa > Arthropoda > Insecta > Diptera > Syrphidae > Volucella > Volucella inanis. The sequence continues at coordinate 71,404,400 of OU026157.1, read as the reverse complement.
TAAAAATGTCTGGTCACTTTTGAACGGCGGTTTTCACTGCTTTATTTGGGATGCCATCGGATCCAGGCGTTTTTTTGATGCCTATCTCCTTGCATGCGTTGAAAAGTTCATTTGGTGTTAGTATTGGAACTGTGTTGGGTTCACTGATTATGCGAGTATTGTGGTAATAGACCTTAGCATTGTGGAACTTGATAATTGTGGAGACCAACAGCCCTTCAGTTTAGTCATTATTATTCTGGACACCATACCCCAAGTATTAATGTTCGCTACGTCGCCCAGGTGCTTGAATCATCTTGCTTTACTTTCTTTTATCGCCTTTTCCAGATCCCTTCTTGTCAGTCAGAATATGCCTAGTTGTTCTGGGAAATCAGCTCAAGATGCATTCTCCGATGGGTTTGTAAGGAGTTTGCTTTGGCTGCTCTTATTTCTGAGCTCCATTTGGAGCACGGTGTGCCTCTTTTATTGCGTATTCCTCTATGTTTTTCTGCGTCACATGCTGTATTTGTAGCGCAAGTAAGGTGATGCAACAAATTTTTCCCTATTTCGCTGTCGACCAGCTCGCAGACATTCATCATTTTGTCGAACATGGGCATGTCCATGTCGAACAGTTTATCTTTCTGTTTTGGGCCCACTAACCTAGGGTGTGAAATAGCCTTTTGCTCCTTAACATCGATTTTTTTCGCCTGATAGTCACTGTGTAGTAGGGAGTTACTCATGAAGGTAATATCGATGATTGATCCCATTCCCGCTTTTTATTCGTTTGTAATGCTAACATTCAAGGATGCGAACGTTTCTAGTAGAATACTCGTATGTCCTCAGGCATTAGTGAGCCTGCTACCACATTCTATTGCTCAGGCGTTAAAGTCTCGGCTTATAACTAATGGAGGTCCTCCGGGTGCATCTGCACTTTCGCTTTCCAGTGTGGCCGCGGGTAGCAGATGTAGAAGTTAATCCCGATTATTTTTGCACGAACCGTCTGATCGCTGCCGACTTGGAAGGTATGTTTTCCACATATCCAAAATTGCGGCATGTCTTGATTTATGACAGATCCAGATGTTGCTGTTGAGAGTTTTTTACGGCTCACTGAAAAAATGATGTCCTTTCCACCGTCCCTAGCCGTTTGCGCCAGGAAGTCCTGGGCTGTCCTACAGTGATTAAGGTTATTATCTTCATGGTTGCCTGGTGGTAGTGACTCTCCTGAAGCCCGGCATTTTCTGCTACCGGCTACATGTTTAGCCTTTTCTGGGTTGTTCTTCTTGCAAAAGAAACAAAGCGGGTCTTTCTTGCAGTCTTTAGCTATATGGCATTCTTTATCACATCTTCTAAAGTGCTTCGAGCGGTCCATCTAATTTTTGCATTGACGTGTAGTGTGACCGAATTCAGAGCAACTGAAACATGTAGTTAGCGTTTTTCGTTCCGGGACGCGACAGCTTATCCATCCAATTTTAATTCTACCTGACTTTAGCATTATGTGTGCAGGCAAGCAAATCGACATAATTTGGGTGTGTCCATAGACGTTTCTCAGATTTATTAATGTCTACATTATCTATGTCATTCAGCTGATATTACTGTCTGGCTGTTTTGCGGATCTTTTCCTTCGTCGTGGTCTCGTCCACGTCCTTTACTTCTAGAGTAATTGCGGTGTGTCAGAGCCAGATTCTCCACATTGTTGCTAAGGGTTTCAATAATTATCTTTTTAAATTTATATTTTTTCTTCTGTGTCCTTCAGTTGCATCAACAGGTCCCCTTTCTGGGTTCGGATACCCAGAGAGCACTAAGTTTTGGGTCTATGTACATTTTGTGTGTGAGTTTGTACACATGTGTCAATTTGTTTAGCTTACATGACTGGCGTAGAAATAGCGCTATCGATTTGAATTTTTGTCAGATGATACGTCTGTATGCTGAATCGCGGCCATTAGACTTCGACCAAAATCCACCAATGACTTTTTAAACTATTTAAAAAACAGATATGCAGAAAATATAATTAATTCCTTAAAATTTTTGCATTCAACGAAAAAAAAAATATCAGAAATATAGAAAGAAATTTGTCAAGTGGCTACGAATAAGATGCTCTAAGTGATGTTATATTTTTTTGAATTTCAAGTGAGGTAAACTGAACAAAGAAAATGCTTTCAGCTTGAAATTTTGTTTGTTATACAGTATTGTCACACTGTAATGTAAAATCATTGCAATTCTGACCAATGTTAGAAAAAAGTTATTTAATAAATTAGCAACTTCTAAAGGGTAACAATACATACACATTATTTTTAAAAGTAATATCTATAATTGATTTGTTTTTGATCAGAATTTCGTTTATAACCTGCCAATGCTTTGTAGAATTAACTATATTATTAGCTAATTTATAATTAAAATAATTTTTCGAATTGGAATTTCAAATTTAACCTCATGACATAAATTATAATGGTATTCCGTAAGCCCGGCATTACTAATGAGCATCCTAGTAAACAAAGCTTTTCTTTCTTATTAGTTTTTTTTTTTGTTATTTTTTTTTATAATACCTCGCGCGCACCAATGGAATATGGATACCCTTTTACTGGCTTTTATCCAGGGCGCGGGCGGGTGGTTTAGTAGTTTGAAACTCAGGTGTGTTTGGTTTCGATATTTTTCCCAGATGTGGTTGTCAAACTGGACGGGACGAACCAGTGCATCCTCAACCAGTGAGGTTGAGCCCATTTAGCCCAACCAACATCAGTGTTATGCCTTCATGTCAGAGTTGACGCCTACGGGATTTACAAATAACTACATACAAATTCTATGAAAAGATTCGAACCCGCGACCCTCTGCTTGAGGAGTCTGTGCATATACCACTACACCACGGCCATCAAACTTTATCCATGCTTAAGACATTTCAATTTTTTTTAATGTACCTTGAATACAGTTTGATATAGTATAACTGTAAGCTGTTGGAAAATATATTTAAAGCAGTAAAACGATGAGGGGCATTCTAAACTTTATTCCAAAATTCAAAAATTAAATTTAGTCTTAAGGCTACAAAATTTGTTCAACCGTTTCTGGTTTATTCACGTATACGTATGGTATAAGTAGTTTTACATTTTTTTGCTCCCTCAGATACAATAAACTTGTGCCAACGCTTTTTCCAATCCATGAAGCACCGTTTTTATTTTTTCAATCATTGCAAATCTTCGTCCTTTCATGGGTCTCTTTAGTTTGGGGAACAGGACCAGTTATTCGTCATCAGTTATGACCCTTTTGAGCAAATCAGGATCATCATTGACGTCATTCAAGAACTCCTGAGCGATGCTAATGCGAAGGTTCTTCTGATTAAATTTAAGAAGTTTCAGAACAAACTTCACTGACACATTTTGAAATGAAAACATTTGACCCTGCCAACTGCGAAAGTGAGTTGTCTATAAACGGAATCGCATGTATCTGCCTTCTCACGCTTTTGTAAAGTTCCCCAAGGTCTACACAAATTCGTGTCCTTCTTTGGCACAATAACCATTCGTGCACACCATTTTGTATCCTTTTCGACTGAAGCTATGGCCCTATCCTTAACCATCCTATTTACCATAGCTCGTCTAAGACCTTGGGGTTGCAACTGGATCTGCGTTAGGTTTTAACTCGAGTGTTTCTAATCCCTCGAAAATATCTTTGAATTTATAATTTTTATATTCCTGTTCTTCCGAATAACAATGGTATTGTGTCCTTTATAATGTAAACCACTTCTTTTACATCTTGTTGTCCATACTTTAAGAAAATCGTAGCTTTTGCCAACATTTTCATTTGCTATTCTACCCCGTACAATTTCGTTTCCGTTTTTTCTACATTTAAGTGTTTCACGTTGCCTACGATTGACCAAGGCACAAAAGTGACGTTGGCGCCTGTGTCGACTTTAATGTTATTTTATTGTCTCTTTCTCTCCTACAAAGTAATCTCCTTGTTACCTATCTTTATTTTCTGTAACCGCACATACCCCTTTCGTCGTACAGACCCATGCGTAACACCCCTTTTTCTTATATTTTTTGCAAGCACTATTTTTCGCCATTTATACCCACACCGTTCTTGTCACTTATGCGCTTAACCGCTGGTGTCTAATTTGATTTTTGTTCTATCCCCTCGCTTTTTACTTCTGTCAAATGTATGGATGATGCCGAATGAAGGTCTTGCTTTTGACGATAATGGTCTTCTACCTGCCGAAGTGATGTGGTTGCTTTCTCTAAGGTAAGACCTGGATCTAATTCAAGTCTATCGCTTAACCCATCGTCTTTCATGCTTACTACCAGGGTCAATAAAATCATGTCCTCAATAAGACTGCCCCATTCGAAGTATTTTGCCACAGCGTGTAGCGCCATAATGAATTCTTCACCAGTTTCTTCCTCCTGTTTACGTTTTAAGAATTTTGCGCGTTCATAAATTATATTTCTTTTTAGAATAAAATATTCCCAAAATATTTTTTTTTTTTTACTAAATTATAAGATTCAGGTACGGAGGTGAATGATGAATAAATTTCTTCGCCTTTTTCGCCCTGCAATAAATTGAAATGTTTATCTGTGTCCTTTCACTTGATTCGTACAAGCCGTTTCCCATTTGATATCGCTTTAATCTCCTTATCCATTTCGCTCAATCTGTTGCGACGAATGTGAATTTTTCTGTAGCGGCTAGGGCTAGTTGCATTTTGTGTGTTGCTGATGTGGCTTTTGTGTCTCGAATGGTAGTGGCCTTTTCATCGGTGCTTACAGTTTGCGCATACACATATATGTATATAAACGGGTTGAAAATTGTTAGACGTGTTCCGACTAAATGCAATTTTTCCTAGTTACATTTTCCATTGAAATGTGTATGCCTCTTTCCTTTAAAATTGTTTCTACTTTTATTTTTTCTGAAGTGGGAGGGGTATTTTTTTTTCTTGTCTCTTCGGTTTTTCTCCTGAACTTTTAGTTTTTTTTTTTTGGTTTAATTTAATTTTAACGTTGCTCGTTACCATGATGAAAATGTTGACTTTACTGAATAAATTGACAGTGACAGTTTGATGATTAGTGAAAGAGTGCATTCACAAATTAAATTCAAAGTTGTCAAATCCCTATTGGAAAACCCTATACATATATGGATAGGAAAGAAAAAAACAAGTTTCTTTTGATTCATTCAAAGTGGCGTAAAATTTGTCACCCTATCGGAAGATGGTATAATTTTTGCAAATGGCGTCGTACGTCAATCATATTTGAAATTTGTAAACTACAGTATGCTGTATACAAACAGCTGCAGTATACAAACAGACAAGCAATACTCCGCTATATTCTGAAAGAGCGTCTAATAATTGTGCCGAAGTTTTTCACCAAAAATCGGTGAAGCGTGTGAATTTCGACGTCGATTTCTTAATCGTGTCGCGCCAACTGTGCAAACATTTCGGCGATTTACTACTCGACTTGAATAGAGTGGAACCACAGGAAACCATGCAGGGCATGGCCGAGGCTGTGGCTGTCAGTGTCGCTGAGAACGAAGAAACATCAACAAGACGACGGGCCACACAATTGATCATCACCAAACTGACCCTACAACGAATTTTAGTGAAAGACTTACACATGTTCACGTACAAATTGCAAACAGTTCATCCATTAATCTTAAAACCATCCTCAATCTCAACAACGAAGAGGGCGATTTTGTATCGAAAATCATCATGAGCGCATTTTCACTTAAGCGGTAACGTCAATAAGCAAAATCTTCGTTTCTGGGGCACTGAAAACGCGCGTGTGATCCATCCATCCACTCAAAGACACTGTGTGGTGCGCGGTTTACTCGGGAGGAATGATTGGGTCGTATTTTTTTGAGGACGCCTTCGGCAATGCGGTTGCTGTTACTGGCGAACACTACAGGGCCATGATAAACGAGTTCTTTGTTGGCTTGGTGAAAATGTGGTTTCAACAAGACGGTGCTACCATGCTACACCAGCATGAGCCACAATAGATATTGTGAAGGAAGCGTTTCCTGGTAGCGTAATCTCCTGTCTTGGCGATTTGGCATGGCCAGCTAGATCCTCCGATGTAACCATCCCAGACTTCTTTCTTTGGGGCTACTTGAAGTGGCGGATTTATGCCAACAAGCCTCAAAAAATCGCAGAACTTAAGATGAATATTCGACAGGAATATGAACAGTTATCACTGGAAATCTTGCGGAAAGTCATAGGAAATGCCATAAAATGGGCACAAATGTGTATCAACACAGGCGGCAACCACTTGGCGGATATCACTTTTTCCGCTTAACAGAAACAATTGTATAGGTCCAAATAAAGATTTCCATCCTTAGAATTATTTCTTTTCATTTAGTAAAAAGGTAATACAAAAACAAAATTGGATGGTTAATTTTGCGACACCTTGTATATTTTATTTTCGTTAGCAACTCAGGAGGTGAAACAAAAAGAAAAAGAATAAACTAGCAAAGACGTAAAGCAAGGGTTGTTAGGGGTTGTCACTTTTACTTTGTATTCTCTACATAAATGAAATAGTAATGATTTGGTTGTTCAATAAGTTTTGTGGTTTTTTTCTTGTAAGTAGTGTTTATCGTGTACACTCTTATACAATTTTTGTTGTTCATTCCAATAAAGAGGGTTATCCTTTACATTGTTTTGATCGGACGTGTTTTAAGTGCTTAATATATATATATTGTATATATACAATATTTTTAAACGGTGGATAAGAAAGTGCATTTTCATGCATCCATCCATCACAGACGACAATCAACTCTTGGCTGCAGTTATCGTTGACATTCATTTAACGACACGGAGTTTGCTCAGCGGCTTAACATCGCCCATGCAACCGTTTCACATAAACTGAAAAGTCTTGGAATATCAAAAAAGACTGATGTTAAAGATCCTCACGAACTCCGTGAAAGAAACATTATGGATCGCATAAGAGTGGTTACAGGAAACGAAAAATGGGTGGTTTACAACAAAATTCGGCGTAAGAGGTCATGGTGCGCTCTTTGTAAAACACCGCATTCAGTCGGTCCCAAAAAGTTCACGTTGAGCATTTGGTAGGAGTGGTGAGGTGTCCTTTTCTTCGAGTTGATTCCATAAAATTAGACAATGAATCCCATTAAACTAGGCATTGGTAGAAAAACGGCCAGAGTTGAAGAATAGGAAGGGCGTTGTTTTCCATCATGACAACGCCAGACCACATACAGCTTTGGTGACAAAACGAAAGCTAAATTCATTTGGCTGGGTTATGCAGCAGCCACTTCAGACATTGCGCCTTCTGACTACCATCTGTTCGGCTCTATCCAAAAAAATTTTGGACAGAAAGCAATTAATTCCGAAAATGAGATCAAAGTTTACCTGGAAAACTTTTTTACCCATATGTCTGCTGACTTTTACAAAAGTGGTATTATGTCTCTGAATGATAGAAGAAAAAAGAAGTAGACCATGATGCACAATATCTGATGGATTATACAAAAAATGTGTGTTTAACTTTAACCCTTAAAAACAGCAAAAAATATTGCACAAGCCAATAGATTGTTTAACATACCTCAACATAAATGCTACTGGGAAACTTATTGACTGCTTGTGTCTATTGAGTCCTCTTCGAATTTTGACTATAAAGTGGATTATATGTACAATATTTAAAAGTATATGTTATGCTATGTTTTTGACGAAGAACACGATCAAAAATCTGATTTCTTTTTGACAAAACTGTGTTACTGTGAGAGTATCGGAAGTTTTCACGTCATAGTCTCGGGTGTTCTATATCACTTGTCTTTCTGTTTTTATTTATTAAGAATAGATGTCATATTTTATTAAACAAAGTTTACATTATGAAGTTTTCCATTGTATTACCACTATAGATTTTCCAAATTGCTTATATGAAATCGACACGGGATGATACATTATTTCTTGATGAAATACGTCATCAATATTATAATTACCACCATCTTTAATGATACGATAAAAACGACTGCAACTATTATCCTAACCACTGATAGTTGGAAAGTTGACAAGTCAGTTAACCACATGAGTTCAATCACGATGATTGCCAGCCACACTTTACATCAATATCACTAGAATGACCAAAATCCCCCGCAATCCGACATCTCCACCATAACCACCAAGTTAAGCGGCATCACGAACACAAGTGTGTTGCAGTCACCCTCTACGGCCACACTACAACTGCTTTTCTTCGGCAAGCTTTACTGGGTGGCCCGATTAATGTCGGCATTATGTCCATCGTTCAGATAACCACCAACCACAGGACCACCACCCCTGCCATTAGATAGATCAAAGAGAACAAGCAATAGCGAACCAATGGGGTAACGATGACAAATGTGGTGAAGTTCATAATAAGCCAACAATAAGCGAACGATGACAAATGGTTATCCTTTAAGAAATTCTGTTATTTACTTTTGGAGCTTTGCAAGTTTGGTCAGTGTTGAAGAAACAAATAATAAAAAAAAAAAAAACAATATAAAACAACAAATTGCCAAAGGATGCTTTTCATAACGTATTTTTAAACCGATGAATGATAGATGAGTGTCTAGAATATTAACTACTATAGGGCTTTCTAATAAAGACTTGACAATTTTTTTTAAATAAAATTCAAACCATTTGAGATATTTAAAAATTTTTATTATTGGCTATCAAAGAATTTATGAATGGAACCCGACTTCGTTCATATGGCCACCGCGGGCACGTTTACAGCGGTCGATTCGTTGGACCCAATTTTCAACGACTCGGCCACACATTTCGGCCGAAACGGCCGTTATTTCGCGTTCAATGTTGGCTCTGAGCTCTTCTAACGTCGTCGGCGTGTTAGCATAAACCAAAAACTTAACGTATCCCCACAGAAAATAGCCAAGCGGCGTTAAATCGCACGAACGAGGCGGCCAATCGACTGGCCCATGTCTTGAGATAACACGCTCACCATATTTACTCTTCAATAAATCGATTGTAGCGTGTGCAGTGTGGCTTGTGATACCATCCTGTTGAAACCACATGTCGTCCAAGTCCATATCTTCCAATTCGGGCCAAAAATAATCGGTGATCATGGCGCGATTACGCTGACCATTCACTGTAACGTGGTGATCGTTATCGTCGACGAAAAAATATGGCCCAATAACGCCGCGGGCATGCAAACCGCACCAAACAGTTATTTTTTGTGAATGAAGTGATGATTCATGAAGCACATGTGGGTTTTCACCCGACCAATAACGCATATTTTGCTTATTGACGAACCCATTGAGCCAAAAATAAGCTTCGTCACTGAAGATGGTTTTGCGAGTCCGAATATCTGTAGAAAATTTTTATAATTTGCAGACGTTGCTCGTTAGTGTATGAAACGTTGAGTTTATTGAATAAATTGACAGTGACAGTTTGATGATTAGTGAAAGAGTGCGTTTACAAATTAAATTCAAAGTTGTCAAGTCCCTATTGGAAAACCCAATACTAACGTTCTTTTTTTTTTTTGAACTGCATCTAAATTTAACACCTCGTGCTTACCTAGCTAGAAATTATTTTCACAAATTGATAAGACTTTATGGTTTTAGTTTCAAATGCTTATACTGATTAAAAAGCATTTTATGTGCCTTATAAAAATAATTGAGTCATTGATGGACCACCAATTTCAAAAAATTATCAGCTTATGACCTAATTAACACGTCAACTCAAGCTAAATAAAAATTTAGTAACGTAGTCTTCGGACAATCATGAATAGCGACGCTATTGATTGATTGATATCTGCTAATATCTCAACCAGAAATTCTGCATATCTTGAATCACTGTAGTCCTGACAACGCAGCCTACAAAACATACTTCTATTAAATCTCCTGATCTCAGAGTTTTTTTTCCATTTAAAACTTTCCCATGAATCCCGTGGTTCCAGAAGTATACTATAAATGCACGAAGTTGTTAGCTTTCCCTAGAGTTGAGAATATCAGATCTTTACATGAAAGCGGTTTAGAAAAGGGAAGCATTTGATTTTTGAAAATGATTTCATATAATTGTTGGCCACGACTACATCTGAGGTGGTCAATTCGGAAGGTCCAATTTTGGGCGACTCGTTCGAGCTTAGCGACTGGTATCTCGCGGATAACACGAGTAATGTTGTCTTCCAAAGCCTCAATTGTAGCTGGCTTATTCCTGAAGACCTGAGACTTTACATAACCCCAGAGAAAATAGTGCAAAGGTGTGATACCGCAAGATCTAGGCGGCCAAGCACATAGTCCGTTAATATGGCGCGATAACGGTTAACATTGACGGTAACATTCACTTGCCTCATTTTTGAAAAAATATGAACCAATAATTCCAACAGCCCATAAACCACACCATACTGTTGTTTTTAATAGATGTAATGGTAGCTCTTATTATTCTTCGGTTTGCTCATCAGCCCAAATACGGCAATTTTGCTTATTAATATCCATTGAGCCAGAAATGGGCTTCATCAACATGCGCTGAAAATATGACGCAAATTCAAGTCACTTGGCTTGGAATGCTGATTTTCGTAATACAGGTGAACAATTTGAAGACACTGTTGTGGTGTGAGTCTTTTCATGATTACTTGCCAAGCGATACTGAACAAAAATGACAAAGCAGTCTTAAAGGTGTCACGAGTAATCGCCTATTGGAAATCAAACCTCACGACGAATCAGCTCTTATAAGTTTTTAACATGTTTCAGGTGGTAAAAGAAACCTTTTTTTACGAGCACAGCAAGGAGACCTACGACAATAAAATGATATATTCTGTCATTAGTTCACGCAATCCATATAAGATCGTAATTAAGCCTCCGATCACCTCTTGGAGGATGACAAATCGTACTAAAATACCGCAGATATCGCAACAAAAGTAATAAATTCTTGTGGAGTTTTCATATACAATAACTAAACAATTTACAGCTGGTTTATGGTCTGAAATGTCATATATATTGTATATATATACTTGTATCAACCATATGCTATATATATACATATATTAATGAACATTAAATAGAGAAAGTGGTAAAATACCAAGATATATCTGATTCGGTTAAAAGAAAGTATTCTTAGTGCCGTAAGTTAGCCGAGAAGACCTTGCTACATTATCTTAAAAGGTGAATATTTCTGTCAACTTTGACTAGTGATATTGGTGGGGACATGTACCAAATCATCATATAAAAGCAGGCGAAATAGAAATAGAACTATATAGTATATTCGCTGTTACATAAATACTACTTTAGACAGCTATTGACAGATTTGAGGAAGGAATAGAATATTTAAGTGAACTTACTTTCTAAGATAGTGTTTAACGCCGGGTCTTAACCATAAAATCTCTTCAGTTAACACAATCTTTGGCCAGGTCATATATGTAGCTACTAGGTCAAGTTATAGCCGTCTGTTTTGACCTGTTTGTGGGTTGGTTTGTGGGTCCCTTCTTGTTAACAGTATAAATTTGGTTTTGCAATTTCTTAAGAGTTTTTCTTCTACCCTAGCAAAATAAATGCAAAAGCCTTTAGAGCCTTTTCCGAACAGATGTAAAGTAGCATTTGTATCTCCTTCCCTTATATCGTCTCTTTCGATCCCTCTTGTTTTGAGTAGCAATACTTTTTTTTTATAATCAGCGTGCTCAAGGGATTTTTGTACCCCTAAAATGTTCGTACACAGCACGGGCGAAGGAAATTTAGGGAAAAAGAAAAGACATGTACCGATACGGAAACTTAAGTTATTGAAGGTTTAAATGACTTCGCGATTTTGTTCAGTAAAATGATGTTTTTAAATGCTTTTAAATTATAACGACCAGGAAACACAGAGGTCGGCTGGGCATTCCATATGTGAGTTGTACGGCTTAGGAAATATCACGATATTTTAGAGTACGTCCGAAAATGGGCTGATAAGCATTCATAGCGAGACGGGTGTTACGGTTGAAAGTTTGAATGGGCGGAATGCTACTGGCGAGTTCAATGGAGCACTGGTGGTGGAAATAGCGATAAAACGAAGTGAGACAAAAGATATTACGTCGATGTTCGAGGGTGTCAATTGAATGTCTGATATTGGTATCACCAATGAGTTTTATCGCACGGTTTTGAATCCTATCTAGCAGATGCAGATATGTTTTAGTAGCAGCTGACCAGATGTGGGCATTGTACTCCAAATTTGGGCGGATGAATGCCTTATATATTGTGGCCAGATCAGAGGGGGTGAAATATTTCTTACCTCGCTTGAGGAAACCTAGACATTTCGCAGCATTTTTAACGACATCGAATATGTGGTCATTCCAACGTAAGTTGTCATTAACACACATACCGAGAATGGAAATTTTATCGGTTTCGACGATGCAAGTGCCATTCATGGATAATGGTTGGGTATTTGAATTTCGCTTTAATGACAGCAGACAGCATTGAGTTTTGGCAGCATTAAATTCCACTCGGTTGATATTTCCCCAATTGGTTATGCTGTTAATATCGGAATTCAATGAGCTTAACATACGCTCCGTTCCCGTTCTACAACCGAAGAGCAGGGGCGTGAGTCCGGGAACGAATTTGAAAAGCAGAGAGAACTGTCATCAGCAAAGGAATATATTGGATTAGAAGTAGAAGACAAGAAATCATTAATGAAAACTAAAAAGAGTGTCGGAGACAGAACGGAGCCCTGTCTGCATTTTTTTTTTGTGAATATCAGACTTGAAACCGTCTAAGACAACTTGAATTGAACATTCCGAAATGTAATCCATTGAAGAAGAGAGTCATCGATCCCAAAAGCACGCATCTTCGATAAAAGAGCCTGATTCCAAACTCTGTCAAATGCCTTAGAAATATCAAGTGCAACTATCTTGCTTTCGCCAGATTGATGTATGTTATAGTTCCATATTTCGGTGAGACATGCCATCAAATCACCAGTGGACCTATTGCTACGAAAACCATATTGCCGACTTTAACATATGTTAAGGCTTGAGAAATATCATTCCCCACAACAGATGAGGATGCAGCTGGAGCATCATATTTCATAACTCATGTGGATGAAGCTAACTATGGAGCTAGTAACAAACTAAAAGACCGACGGGTAAAGAGAACTACATAATAATTCTCCGACGAAAATTACCAGCACAGAGACAGGTTCTACTAAGATTTTTTACAACAAAATCAGCAATTTGTCCTTTTCTTTGATTTTAGGTTAAAAGTTAGCGTGATTTTTTTTTTTTAACTAAATTGCGAGTATTACATAAAAAAGGTGAAAGAAGCATGAAGGAAGGACAAGGGACGATAAGACTAGACGGTGTCAGAAAGTTCATAGGGATTATAAATCATTTCTATGTGTAGTGTATACGTAGCATTATGTAGCGTGGAGTTTTTGTTTGTAATTTAAATAAACAAGACTCTCATGGCTGACGCGTGTATATTATTCTCGAGAGACTCGATGGCAAAAATATTACTCTGCTTAAGTGTTCGGGACATCGGTCCCATCTTAACTCCATCAACGAATGTAATTGTTAATTAATAAACAGAAGAGTTGCAACGGAGCTTTGTTACATTTTTGACGACAAAAAAAAGAAAAATATTTTCTTTTAGGTATTCCTTTTTGTGAGTTTATTTCGTGTTCCATCGACATGGGAAGTCTACTTTACCAATTTTCTATTTTTTTCATTCGTTCATCAGTGGTTCCGTAAATTATTTATAACAATTAGTGCCCAATGTGATGCATACATTCATTTTCCTCATAAAGACTCGTTGCACTTCCATTTGCTTTACATATACCAATATACGAGTCTTCCCGGGCTCACTCCTTTGGTATTTGGCTGTAGAAAGGGAATGGCAACATCCAAATGAAAAACTCAAAAACTCAACTCTTAGATAATGTTTTTCGAAGATCTTTTGACGCTGTGAAACATCTTGGTTTCCTTAAACGTAAAACCTTATATATTGTTTTTATCTGCTCAAAATTTGGAGTGAAATACCAACATCCAGGTAATATACATGCTCGTAAAATAGCCTGCATCAGTTAGATAGGATTGAAAAACATGCTAATCAACGATTAGGATACACTGTTTTTGCCCGTTCAGTTAAAAGGCTACAACAAAGATGATGGCTCACCTGGTTTTGCATCTATTTTCACCAACAAAGCTTCCATGATATTATATTACTAGTAGCATATATGTAGTAGCAGGTAGGAATGCTCATCAGTGTTCTCTGAAATATCACGATCCTTTCCTAAGCAGTATAATCAGTTATGGAATATCCTGCAGGGCTCTTTTTTTCCTAGCCATTACTGACATAGATTGGCAGCCCTCTTTCCTTAAGAAAGAAAAAGAAATATTTCCTTCACCACTTGTTACTTGTAGTGTTGAAGAAAACTATTTTGCTGACCTGGTTGCTTAGTATGGTATTTACGAATTGACGCTAAACCACGCGACATTGAATCAATACCTTAATTGTTTTCAGCTTTATCTCCTTAGAGATGCAGTTTTGGAGCGCCGTACTGTGGAGTACTTGTATGACAAAACAGCTCAAAATTATTGTATGACTTTTTTTGTAAATTTATCAATTGAAACACAATACATTATGGGAATTCATTGTTTATTCTTAAATGTGTTTAATCAGAATCCGAAACTTTAATCTTCTTTTTCTTCGTCATCGTCCATACTTCTGTTTTTATCGTTTTCTAGACGCTTGCAATTAAAATATTTCGTGCCTCCTGGGAAAAAGGTTTTATTCTCTTGTCTTGTGTTGCTCTAAGGCTACTAAGGTACGGGTCTGAGCCCAGTAATTATCTGTTTATGACGTCTCTGTTACAGGCTACAGGCTAAATTTCAGCCTATACTGCTGGTAATGCTTATTTCGAGCCTCAGCTGCCTCCTTCGAAATCTGACCAATAGAACAAATTGCATGGTTTATTACTTCTGCGCCATGTATCAACATTTTGTGTATAGTTGGTGACATGGGATGCCAGCCGTACTGATCTATGTACAATTTAGGGGTATCATGAGCGAAAACATCAAATTTGTCGGCATCAATTCTATATCCGCTCGAAAAAACTTCTAAGATAGTTCTAAAGCGAATTATCAAATTAAGATTTACCCCAGTAATATGAGAAGAACATTCTGGGTCATCGAAAAACATTCTGGACGTTTTGCCGTCATTAGTATTACCGAATCCTGCTTTAGGTGTATCTACTAGGAGTTCTATTTTTTTTTTTAAGGTGCATTGAATTTTCTCCTTTGTAGCTTTTACAATTGCTTTTTCTTCAGCAGATCGCGCCTGCCACTTTTTAAAGATATTTTATAAGCCAAATGAAGAAGCGATTCAAAATACGCGCTTGAAGTATTGAGAGTCCAAACTTTAGTGCTTCTACATTGACGTGGTCGGTTTTTATAAATTTATTGAAATCCTTAGAAGTCTGTCCATAAATATAGCATCTCATAGTAGAGACAGGATCTGTAGCAGCATTGCACACTTTGCCGTCAACCATTGTAATCAACATGGTATGCTTTATTTTTGCTGCTTTATTAGAACTGAATACTTCTGTTTATATGAGTTGTGCAATTTCGCTTTCAATGTAATTGATTCTTTGGTAACATCCTTAGATTCGCTATTGCATATACGCCTGCAAAATCTAGGAGAATATGCGACAGAATTTTGCCATATAATTTTTCTCTGTTCACCAACAATTATTGCAACAAGTCGCAGAGGAACAAGTGAGCTTAGCATTACTGTAAGTGCTGTTTTTAAATTTTTGCTTATAATGCTTCTGTTGCGAGCCATCGTAGCCCCATTTTGAAATCAAAACCATATTTTTGTTTTTTTTTTTTCCTCTGAACATGTTTCTACTACAGCTGCGACATATTTACAAAGGCGTAATGCAGTGTGATCAAGCCATTCTTGCAGTTTTTTTTTTTTTTTTTGCATAGGTTTCAGTGACTGTGATATATTTTTTATCAGGGTAATATTTACTTTTAGCCTTTTTTTATCAATGAGAAGCAAGGGTAGATACTCTTTATAGGTACACTTGTATCTCTTCCCACTGCTTTCTCGTAAAGTCGCCTTCAACAAATTTTGTCAGGGCCTCTTGAAGTGTAAACTATTTAGCTGTAACTTGCTTCGCGCAAGAGGTGATTAGCTTACTTTTTTGATTATTTTTGAGCATTAGAATTTCCTAAACTGACTTACTCAACTCTTTAACTGAAACTTGCTCTTTAGTTCTTCGCCGCTTACTGCAGCCACTTAGCTTTACGAACGATTTTAATGGTCGCTCTGGTTAGTGCAAAGGCTAAAAAAAAGGCATTGTAATGCTTGATTCAAGCCACTTTTTATTGGTTTAGGGAAATCGTTCATCTTTGTAGCTCGCTGCAGTTCATTTTTTCTTGAAACCGCTTTTAAAAAACTTCAAAATAATGCTGACACTACTTTTTTGTTTAATTTAACATTTTAAAATTTGTATAAGCTTTTCTTTTCAACAAAAAAAAATTTTCATATACTTTTTTATCTCCTAAATCTTTTAACATATTGCATAATTCCATTCGAGTAAAACTCTTGAGACTATCCGATGAATCTGCAAGCCAAGTAGGAAATTATGTCTAAATTAACATAAGCTATCATAGTCTTTGAAGTGACACAAAACAAAAGAGCAGACGTAGGCGGACAGTCTTATGAGGGTTTATGATTGCCAAAAGACTAGTGTTGACGTCCATAACAATATAATAGCCCGACCGTGCCATACTCATAAACAAAACCACCATTACCTAAAAAGTTTTATTAAAATTAAACACTAAATTGGGACTTCATGAACACAACAAATTCATGCAGACAAAAAATTTAAGTTTATGTTTAAACATATCGATTATACCTTCCACTTAATAATCAAATGATTTTTTTTCTTTATTTTACCACACAAAAAAGCAATAACCAAATCAAAAAAGAATCACGAACAAAAGTCCAGATAACCAATAAATGCAATTCCGACAGAGGCTGAGTTCAGACTGATAATGTGACGAATGGAAATAGCGGTGCAATTTTTCTTGCATATGGAAGAATAACGGTACCAACCGCAATTTGTGCCAACTTGATTGCGCCGTTACGTCTATTTTTAAGGAGCATTTGTTCTTTCATCCCCGTTTGGATGTTGTTTTTAGAGTTTAGAGAGTTTACCAAAGAGCTTTTCCTTAAATTTAGTGTGGCGGCTAGGGTTTTTAGCTTAAATCGTATTGATCTTGTGTCTTTCGTTAATGATTTTTCGAGTTACCAAGTGTTTTTTGTTTTCAATTCAACGTTCCTTACGAAATATTTGAGATTCAATCAATCTAGTTGCATACCTTGTGCTCGAAAAGTTTTCCTCAGCTAGCAGTACTACACTATAAAAATGTTGTTGCAATTTTAATTTCCATAACCAGGATATGATGTGAAATCTTACATATGGTATATCTCAGCTCTTACACCCGCCTTTGAACTCAACCTAGCACGAGACAAGCTTCAAGAAAAAAGCTTTTATTTCAAAGATGATGTAATTCTCATGTCAAAGCTTCATGAGTTGAAAGCCTTTCTATCTATAAATTCATCTGTTATTTTTCTTTCCCAGCAGTTATATGGACTATGGACTAGCACTTATTAGTCATATATATAGCTTAAGTGAGAAAGGTTAGATGTAGAACTAAATAACAAGCGTACAGATATACCGGCTGAGTTTTTTAACTTGAAACATCCAAATTACCTGAAAAATACGCGATATCGCGAAAAATGTTTCAGACAAAAGTCACAAGGTTCTGAAAGGGACATAAGATGGTGACCACGAGTTTGACCTTGAGCCCCATTTTCAAGGCAAACGAAGGTCACTTTTAATTTTTTAATGGGAACCCCTATTTTTTTTTTTGACAGATTCGTAATCTGCGTGAAAAATTACAATGCTTTTACATGGAACACTTTTTTCAAAAATGTGTTCTTTACACGTCAGAAGGCGCCATAAAACTTAAGACATCAAAATTACTCGAAAAGTACGAAATATCGCGAAAAATAGTTCAGACAAAAGTCACAAGGGTTTGAAGGGGATATAAGATGGTGATCACCAGTTTGACCTTGAAACACATTTTCAAGGTCAAACGAAGGTCACTTCTGATTTTGCAAATGATAGTTCCTGATTTCCATTGCGCGGTCGTATTGCTCGTAGGCTTGTCATTTGTTTTTACATACTGCGTTTAGCATAACTCAGAAATAACGACGTGGACGTAGCAGTATTTTGTTTCCTTCGGGGTGATTAATTAGAGTGGGTCCCCTTGCCTCCCACTGTTGAATCATTGAATTCTTCCAATTTCGACGTTTATTTCCCTATTTTAACAAATGCTTGAAAATGTGACCATTCACTTCAATATACTTGTCTATCCGCGCTCTAAATGAACCAACAGAACTGAGAAGTATTTCTGGCGTAATCTTCCGGCAAGCTTCAGTTATTCGTCTTTTTATGTCCTCACGTGTTGTTGGCTTTTTTCTGTAAACCTCACTTTTTAAGTAGCCCCACAAGAAGAAATCAAGTGACTTAAGTTCAGGTGATCTAGCAGGCCATTGCCTTGGACCCCCTCGTCCGATCCATCGTTGATGGTAAACATTGTTTAATACGCCCCGGACTATTTGGAAATAATGGGGCTGGACAACCATCATGTTGAAACCATATTGTTTGTCGCAACTTCAATGGCAGTTCTTCTAGTAATACTGGAAGATGGTCCCGCAAGAAGTTTGCATACTTTTCGCCATTTAAGTTGCCTTCAATAAAATATGGACCTATTAATTTATCCCCAATAATAATAATTCCTGCCCAAACATTAACATTCCAAGGGTGCTGCCGTTCAACTTGTCGCAACCAGAGAGGGTTTTCGGTAGCCCAGTAATGCATACTATGTCGATTGACCGTACCGTGATTGGTGAAAGTCGACTCATCAGCGAACAACACCTTGGCGAAGAAAAGGGGGTCTCGTTCAATTTGCTGAAGTGCCCATCTGTTATATCTTACAGACAGTCGTTTGAGAAATTCCTGATTCACGACTTATTTGGCGAGTGCTAATGTGAGGATCGTGTGCAACGGTATTTCATTGCCCTCAACAGCCACCCTATCTGACCGATTGCTTTTCTTTGGTTGCACACTTCCTTCATCAGTGAATTGTTAAATGACCCGATAAAAGGAAGCGCGCGATCGTATCTGGTCTGGGAAACGTTGGGCGTAAAGAGCAACAGCACCATCGATTTTTCTTCCACTTTCTCCATAAATCAGTATCATTTCAATTTTCTCTTGAATTGAAATAGCCTGCATTATTAATCTGGAAAACGCTACTAATAATAATCAGTTCCTCAAAACAAATATCGAACTTTTAAATGAAGTACAGTTCCGTTCAAGTAGAAAAAAAGGGCAGAGTGCACATCATACACTCTCAGATAAGTTTAGGACAATTTGTTTCTAACTGAAATTTCTTTGAGTTTTAACTTCGCTCGAGGCAATAATGACTCCCTCAAAACAAATCTCGACCTTCTAACACCCTAACAATGTTGGAAACCGATTTATGATTTAGGCGCGCCAGTGCAGTGTTATCTAGCACTGAATAAATAAGACCTTTGAGACAAAGTCGTGTGTTCCATTGAGTAATACGACTGAGCAATGAAAATCAGGAGTTATCATTTGAAAAATCAAAAGTGACCTTCGATTGATCTTGAAAATGGGGCTCAAGGTCAAACTCGTGGTTACCATTTTATGTCCCCTTCAGAACCTTGTGACTTTTGTCTGAAACATTTTTCGCGATATCGCTTAATTTTCGAGTAATTAGGATGTCTCAAGTTAAGAAACTCACCCTGTATATGTAATTATCTACAGATCTTAAATTTTTAGAGGATCAAAATTAATTAATAGGTCGAGTTCCAAGACTCGTATTTTTTAGTCGTCATCACAGAAACTTTAACGATGTGAATTAAGAACTCTTTTTCTTTAGCTCAGTTTTGAAAAATAAATGCTCGTTTAAAATAGATTCACAGGTTCTTTGTAGAAGGAAATTTTTTTATACATATCTCCACAATAACTGATGTTTCCATAAAATATTCCCCACTAAGAATTATGTTTTTAAATCTCTTGCTGAAGAGTAAGAAGAGATGTTCAGCCATTTCTGAAAGTAAAATATTATTTTCACGAAGACCTTTCTGGTAAAATCCGACCGATGGAGCTGAGAAACGGATAAAGAAGAGGAAAGCAAAATAATTCCACAATGAAGCCATTACGTTTAATGAGAACTTCGCAACCTTATGGTGGTTATATCACCCACAATTCCTGGATTGTATACATATTTTAATTAACGAATTCTAGCAATACGAATGGTATTCCCGCATACAGCAGAACGAGTATGTAATGCTTGCATAATGATCTAGTTTAAAGCGAAACGTTGCTGTATCCATAAAATTAATTACGATTTTATAATATAAGTACACTGTATAATGTATATATATCAGGTGACTTCTTATCCAACGACAAAGATGCGCTCTCTGAAAAAAAAAAATCATTCTTTGCCAATGATACGTTCAGTACTTCTCTTAAGTAAGTAAGAGTACCTGCATTACCACCCATATCCATATCTGAATCGAAGACAAAAATCTAAAAATAAATACGAATGGAACTTAGCCTCACAAATAAAATCCATAGCTTCTCATAGAACAAAAAACGGGAAAAGCGGAAAAAGTCTCAATTAGACTTTGTGTTGAAAGGATTCATATATGTTTACGATGTATACATGTTTGCGTTAATTTTTTTTTTTAACGCCGTCGACCCCTGGAATACATCATACCGATTGATTTACGGATTGAATCATAAAAGAAATGAAAACAAAATGAGAAAAAAAAAGGAATCCATTCAATGGTTTTCTATTTCCTGGCCAGACAACCAAATCTCTCTCAGGCCAACGAAAAAAATGGAGAATTCAAAACAAAGTTATATTCCAATTTCCTCTCGCTCACAAATTACACTTTCTATTCTCGTTGCTTTATCCTCGACTGCCACGAACAAAAAATCGGCCAACAAATTGAATGTTAAATACAAAGGACCAAGAAGGCAAAAGAAAAAAAAATCCATCCAAAGCTAAATCGAAGGTCCTTCCGTATCCGATGGTGCTCCATTTATTATGAATACGCGATGGAGAAAAGTTATAACTCAGTCGCTAAAGCGCCATTTCTCCACATTTTTTTATTATTCCCTGGTGCTAGTTGGACTAAGAAGTCCCCCCACAGCTAATAACGGGAATTCGGGAAAATCTAGGCCACCTTACGTTTACGAATACAATATCCGGCCGCCAAACTCGATGTCTTAACCCTTTAAGTTGATGATGCTTCCTCTTTTTTTTTTTTTATCAAATTGTTTGAAG
Source organism: Volucella inanis (assembly GCA_907269105.1). Classification (NCBI taxonomy): domain Eukaryota; kingdom Metazoa; phylum Arthropoda; class Insecta; order Diptera; family Syrphidae; genus Volucella; species Volucella inanis. The sequence goes on along the minus strand of OU026157.1, from coordinate 71,383,095 downwards.
GTTGTAAGGGTGATGGTATAGTGGAAGTACAAGTACTCTAGTACTAAATATTTTCCTTTCACCTTTGTTTTTGGTTTTATGATCATTCAACCGGAGAAGGAGATGTTTGTTTTCCTTTTTTTACTCTTTGTGCCACAACACGATGGAAACTTGTGTACGGTATGGAATACGTGAGTTACTTACCCTTCGTCTTCTAGGTTTTCGATTGAAAGTGAGGAATAAAATGTAGAGATGCTAATGGCGAAAAGTTTGCCGTTTTACTTGTATTTGTATTTGAACAAGGAAAGGGAAAAGTGTGGGTGAGAAAATTTTCAGAAAATTAGTATAAACCATAAAAATGGAAGGGATACGTGCCGGAGCAATCGTGGTTTTAATATTTTTCCATGAAAGGATGTGTATTCATCTGTGAGGCAATACAACGTGACAGACCTGTTAGTTGCCTTGAGTAAGATGAACTTTGAACAAAGGTTATTGTATAAATATTCGAATACACAAATGCTTTGCTACTACTCTGACTACAGTGCTAAGTATTATGTTACACATGCAAGCACCCTAAATAGAATTTATGATATATAAATTTTTTTTTTTTTTTTTTTATATTGTGATTCTCATTGTATAATTGTTATAACTTTACTATGGTTCTTACAGTGTGTATGACAAACTTAAAATGTATGTATAATGTTAATATTCTAGAGACGGTGCTTCGTACATCTTGGTATGCACATATTTCTTTCTTACCACAACAATTTAATTTTTAATGTCTGCCGTGGTGTTCCAATGGAATTTAAAGCCGTTATTTAGGTAACATATTTTGACTTGAATGCTTGCAGTTAAGCCACGGATCTATAATATACGAGTATGTGGACAGGTTACATGTTTATAATTTATTCGTATAGGCTACGATTGAACAAGGAAATCTAGTGTTTCAGTAAAGAACGCGAACATTAAACAAAACGTAGTTTTACCTTCTTAAGCTAGTCGTCCAAGATCTTTTCTTTTGATTAGCATTTACCCTGCAACCAGTTCAATAAACTTCTTTCATGTTTCAGGCATTTGCAAAAAGGTGATATGATGGCAAAAATACAAAAGTGAGTACAGAATCTGCAATCGTTATCCGAAAAATAGTACAGAAAATGGTTCTTACATTTTAAGGTCTTTAACACACACTTAGAAATCCGATTAGATGCCAGTTAACACAGCCAGAGATGGCGATAATGCTGCTGGCACTCCTCGGGTTCGTGTTTTAATATGAGATTTATAAAGGATCCAGTGAAAAAAGCCTTCAGAGCTTAATACTTTACCTTATTCACTTGTTCCTCACATTATCTTTTGTTATAATTTGAATCACTTATGTCTCGTATGTTTGAAATACAGACAAGGAACGAAATTGAAGGTTTTTGCCACCAACGAAAACGTCAGCGCTATATCCGTGATTGGTTTAGAAATTATCCTCGCAGTTTTATCATAGTTTTATGGATCTAAATAACTCTCCTCACTTTCACTTTGCCAGGAAACTGATAGAGAATTGATAATTTTAGGTACGACATGCTGAGTGTAGTGTAGTTGTTGTTTGACCCAGTTGTTTCATTGGAAAACAGCCACTTACAGCTTTTAACACTAGCGAAGCGAAAAGTTAATATTTTTCCCTTCGAAGGATTTGACAGATATTATTATATGTAAGCAAATTGAGATCATGGACTCACTATAGCAGTGATGGTGGAATATTGTTGGACAACCTCTTATTTACCAAAGATACAATAACATTTGCAACTAAAGTTCTGTTTACTGGAATTTCTCTTACCCACATCTACGCCGTATTGTCCAGTCAAGTTTATTCTACATAACAGATTTTAAATTGCTGTTTAAGAGGATGTTCATATTAGTGATCCAACGTTCCTTGGTCTTGAATAATATGTAATTAAAGATATGAGTCTTATCGTAAAGGTTTTCAGATTTTAATCTCACTGAAAATTACAATCGACCAGGCATAGGTCCTGTTGATCAGCAGGACTATCGGTAGTCCTCACCAGGACTTAAGACTCGAAACCATGTTAATCATAGCCCTCCTAACTTCGATTCAAACCTGACTTGAAAGAGGTAGGCCCCCTAGTGGGAGTAGCTTATTGGTTCTTGTTTAAAGCTAAAGTCGCCGGAAAGGTTTTCTATACTTGGTTGAACAGTCGCATTATGGAGTTGCAAATAAGTGCTGGGTGCATGGTGAATGGACATCCAGTGAACTTAAGTTTTTCTTGACAGGGTTTCATGCGCAATTTAAGAGAGAGGCACGTAAAATTCTTTCTATCTACTTCGGTGAGAAAGAGGTCGGATGGATGGGTTTTAAACACTCGTACCTCAGCTACTTTCACAGTTTCACAGGGATTCGGTATACAGGCCTGCGCCGGGTTAGCTTCTCTCAGGAGTTGCATGAAGTAGGCCTATAACATTTTGCAAGATAATTAGAATTTCATTTTACAAGTAATCAGATTATACTTGGCTTAAAACAAGATCCTATCTCTGCAGTAATATAGCCCGCCGTAAATGCTATATGAGTCGGCGTTATTTTCCTGTTTTCTGTTCTAATAGAAAAAGAAAATTATCCACTTTGTCATATCGAGTTCAAGATTGTGAGTACAGATACTCATCAGCACACCCGTCGCTAACCAAATATATCCCAGAATCTAGCAGATGGTATGACGAGTCACTCTGAGGGATGCAATGGCTCTTGGTGCATTTCATGTAGATTCTCCGTACCCCAGAAATGCACATTTCATTTCTTCATATAACGCTCATTATGATTTGGAATATCTTCTTTTTGCATCAGGTTTAACAGAGCATGGGAGAAAGGTAACCTCACTTGACGGTCACTTTACAAGGGAATATATTCAGGTCTTTCACCAAAATACCACAAAACGAACGTTTGCTGATGCAAAACTGTGTGCATCGTTATCTCGCCGATGTTTGTGGAATCTTCGGTCACAGGAGTGATATTCTCAATTGAACGAGCAAAACGAAGTCGGCCATTTCTTGTGACATCTCTAGTGGATCTAGTTTGCTCAACCAAACTTCTATGGTAATTCTTTATGCACATAGTGCAGGACGAGGAAATTCACGTTGCGTTATAATAATTAACCGGAAGGGGTCACGTAACAATATCGCTCTATTGCTTATTGTCAACTAATTCTCTATCTATCTACAACATGAACACATAATGACACTTGACATTGTTTGCAAAAATGTTAGAACCGTCATATTATAATATTATTTTTGCCCCAGTTTGTAGATCGTCACCCTCCACCTAATTGTATCTTTGTTTTTTAATTGACTATCACAGTTGATCACCGCAGTGTTAGCACTCTACTCAGAGTGCTATCATCAGGCTTCTCACTTTGAAGCGTCAAAGAGGAGATAAGAGTACTTCCTTTAGTAAGTCACTTTTTTCTCTTTTCTGCCTTTCGAGATCATTTTGAAGAATTTGACTAATTCCTTTCAACAAAAAACTATTATTTGTTAGTTCCTGTATTAGTTTCTTTCAGTCCTGGTGTGTGGGTTAAGTTATGGATGGAGTTAATTGCTGAATAAAGTTCCGCTTTTATTCGGTCTTTGGATGAAGATGAGACACCAGAGAGAATACATTAAATGTTCTTACTCAATACTTCAAATAACTACCTGTCTTAAGCTTAAGCGTAACAAAACTCTCTTTCAAAACTTTTCATCGTTTCAACTTAATCTTACAAATGTCGTAGATAAAACCACAGAACTTATTGAAATCGGAAAACCAAGTGGATACTAGATTCGTGAATATCGTTTGTTAGTCCTAGAACCAGTACCCCTTAATGGTAAGGGTTGGTTTTTTTGTTGCCACCGCCTGCTATCCGTTAAGCGGTTTTCCTAGTTGCTTATTTTTTAACATCCAGTTAGGAAGATTCCGATGTTATTTCGATTTCTCATCGCGGCACTTATTAAAACCTTATTTTTTGTGCCCTTAAGGCATCCCAATAAAATGTTGTGGTCTTGTATACTAATTTACAAGTCTTGTTGGAGTTACGACTAAAAGTTGTCGTACTTCGAGGCAAAGTTACAAAAATAGGCTCTTATTTCAACCGGTAAATATAAGCAAATATAAAATAAAAACATACTCTCATATCTAAAATAATTTCCCTTACCAGATTTGTTCGAAGTCGGTAGCTACGAGTAGATGAAACCTGCGTTTGTTGCTCTGAAATAGTTGGAAAATATAATATATACCATATATACGATATATAGATATATATAATTTGAAAAATTCAAATAAAGGACCTCAAGTCATATACCGAAATCTTGCTTTTATTTGACCCACCATCAAACCAAGCCTTACGCTAACTTTTATGATACACGCATCGATATTCTAGTATACCTCTACATCGTTTTTTTTCTTTTTTTTTTACAAAAGCCTTAGCGGCCATTTAAAATGGCTAAAATGGATTAAAACTCCAATTACTGGAGCCCCTTGCAATGTCATCGATGACGATGTGCTGATAAATAATGCCAATAAAGTGATTGTGCCCCTATCAAACTATTGCAAAAACCATGTGAATTTCTGCACAATCCATTGGTGTAAAAATTCAGTATGGAAGTATGGATTCGCATAATTCTGTGCATGAGAAACTAAAATCTGAAAATTGTTAACACTTCACCCATGATTTAAGAAGCGAAAAAGCCTCTTAAAGTAGTCTTGTTTGGCTTAGGTGTGTATGACACAAATTAACTAAAAAATAGGCTTAATAGACTAGAAACTAAAATGATTACTAAAAAGTATGAAAGATACAGGGATACTTTTTACATAGTTTTCCTAGAAAGGGGTACAATTAAATTAAGTGAACTTAAGAAAAAGGTTCGTTGTATTTTTCACACTTAAATTCAATAGAGTCTTTATCGCCAACAAAAGAATAAGTAACGCAGTGTCGAAAATGTCAAATGTTTGGGCATTGCGAAATTGCAAAGTGAAAACATAATCCTCTATCTGTGCTGGTCATCATAAGACCATAGACTGCAACAACATAAACATGCATAAGTGCGCGAATTGTCGTGGTAATCATGTTTCAACTAATAGCACATCCGCGAGCAGAAACAATTACCTGTAGCTAAGACAAAGATCTGCAGGGAAAGCTTTTCGCCCATCACAAAAACGCAGCAATCACAATCCCGATTTCAATACTCTCCTACTGTCAATGAACGATATTCCATCTCTCCTTACACGTGTAGGAGTCCAGATTGGGAATCCCAACAACAATTCTTGAGCTTCAGCATGGAAGTGCACCACATCATCCTTAGCATCAACAGCGCACAATTAGCGATTAAGTTTCTATATGGTATATTAATGTTAAATAGTTTCGATAAAAGTAATATGAATGTTATTAGATGGAATGCCAGAGATATTCGTAAACATGTTGAATTTCTTAATTTTTTAAATAATAAGATAATTGACATTGCTCTAGTCACTAAAACACGGTTGAAATCTAAAAATCGGATTTCATCGTCAGACTATAAATGTTATAGATTAGATAGAGAAAATAGAAAAGGTGGGGGTGTTGCAATTTTGATTAGGAGATCAATTCAACTCGAGCTTTTGCTTTGTGTGCAGACTCGATACGTGGAAAATGTAGGAATTGAAGTTACTTTGAGTATTCAAAGAAAACTGAAATTTATTGTGTGTACTATATTTTCCCGGAAAAATTACGGGTGCCGTAATGGCTGAAGAAGAAAAACCTGGTCCAAAAAATGATCTTAGAAAACTTTTTATGGTAGTATGAACTGTAAATTTTTAATGGGATGTGACCTAAACTTAAACTTAGCTTAAGAGTAAATTCATGGGGTAATGTACTGTCTAATCTTGCTGTTGTGCTGCAAATGTCTATTATGTTCCCGTCTTGTCTTTCTTATGTTCCATCTGGTTCTCTTGGAAGTCCCTCAGTTATTGATTTTTTTGTAACAATTGTCCCTGGTCTTATGTCACAACCAATTTCAATAAATGAGCTTAGTTCTGACCATAATCCGGTTTTTTCTCATATTCGTTAGTCGGGTTTAGAAAAAGTGCAATATTTTCTAGATTTGAGTAACGCAAACTGGACTAACTTTAGAACAGAAGTTAAAAGAAAGGTTCTACCTATTCAAATGAATCTTGAGAGCATTGAACGAAAACCGGATGTTGACTCAATTGTTCAGAAATTTTCCAAGGGCATTATTAGTTCGGCTGAAAACAACATCCCAAAAGTTGCGATAAGAACTTACAGGGCTAAGATTCCATATCGCATCTTGGAATTTATAAGAAAAAATAACATGAACAGATGGAAATGGCAAAGATATCGTCAATCTGTCACGCAAATTCTAATAAAATCTGTCAATAAACAATTAACAAGAGTATTCAAGCCCACCGAAATAACAAGTGAAATAAAAGGCTCTAAAAGCTAGACAAAGCTTCCAAACCCTTTTGGAACATGGTTAAAATTATAAAAAATAGATCCAAGCATATGCCTTGTCTTGTATAATTATTATACAGACACCGAAAAGGCGAAAGTATTAGCTTCTAAGTTTTCTCAAAATCACACTGTATCTCAGCATTTAGGAGATACAATACAATACAAACAGTATTGTAGAAGATGTTTTAAGTCAATTAGTAAGCTGTGAAATTCCACCAAACGAGCTTATAACCGAAGTTAATATAAAATTTCTCGTATGTAATCTTCTTACAAAGAAATCGAGTGGAGTGGACCAAAAAAAAAAAAAATATTTACCGTGAAAATTTGCCTAATTATGGGAAAAAATGTCTCACCCTTATAGTTAATTCTTGTCTTAAGATACAGCACTTTCCAGATGCATTAAAAAATGCGAAAGTTATTCCAATACCAAAAGCAGGCAAACCTTTAGACAGAATAAAAAGCTATAGAACAATAAACTTACTAAGCTCTATAAGTAAAATCTATTTTTTTTTTTATAATTCCGCGCGTGCACCAAGGGGATATGAATACCCTTTTACTGGCTTTTCACCAGAGCGCGGGCGGTTGGTGTACACTCAGGTGTATTAGGTTTCGATATTTTTCCCAGAGGTGGTTGTCAAACTGGAGCCAGTGCATCCTCAACCAGTGGATCTTATAGTACGTGCTAGTTGTTAGTTCGTTACATTTTAGCCCAGTCAGCAACGACTCCAACATCAGTGTTATGCCTTCATGTCAGAATTGACGGCAACGGGATTTTCATATAACTACATTCAAATTCTATGAAAAGACTTTTTCAGAGAATTGCCTCGCACGGGATTCGAACCCGCGACCCTCTGCTTGACGATTCTATGCATATACCACTACACCACGGCCATAGTAAAATCTATGAAATAGTTTTAAGGAGAAAATTATTAAACTAATTGACGACAAACGTATATATTCTCAGGATATGAAATGTCATTAAAAGAAACCATGAAATAGGTAGATCCACAGGTATGATCATACTGGATATTGAAAAAGCATTTGATTCTGTGTGGCACAAAGGTCTTATATAAAAAATGTTAAACTGTCCTCCTTTCCTGTCTAAAAGTCGTCCAAAATTTCATGTCGAATAGGTGCCTTAAGGTGCATGTTAATTGTGGTGTGTCCAACCTGGTAAACTTTTCCGCTGATGTACCCCAAGGCTCTGTTCTTATACAAGTGCTATACAATTTATACATTGCAGATTTCAAATTCCTTCCAGAATGCAATGCAACAATATACGCTGATGATACGGCCATATTTTCGTCACATGAAGTTGGTCTCAGTATTGAGGCGAATCTTAAAAATGCGGCTAAAATATTACAAAACTACTACATTAAGTGGAAAATTATATTTAACGAGGAAAAAATCCAAGCAATTTTTTTCACCAGAAAAAGAAAACCTTGTTTCCTTCCGATCAACCAGTTAACTATTGACGGGCACCCCATAACGTGGGAACCATCTGTAAAATGTCTGGGCATTTATCTTAACAAAAAACTGACTTTTCAAGAGCATAACATTAAAACAATTAAAAAATTTTATATTGTGATAAAATTGTTGTACCCATTTATAAACAGAAGACCATTGCTTTCGAATGAAAATAAATTATTGATGTACAAAACTGTTTTCTAAGCAATTCCTTTGTACGGATACCAGGTCTGGGGTAAATGTGCAACGAGTCATAAAAAAAATACAAATATCTCAGAAAAAAATCTTAAAAATAATGTAAAACCCTGGCATCATTCCACATCAGACCTTCATCGAGTAGATAATATTGAATTGATCTCCAATAGAATACATATGGTAAACTTAACGAATCATTTACGATCAGATGCAACATTCCTGAGAATCTTCTCATTAATCAATTATATATAGCTTTAAGTGCGTGATGAATATACTTATTTATTTATCTGTTTATTTATTTATTTGATATATATATAGCGTGATTCATCGTGAGGTTTGATTTTCAATAGGATTTTTTTGACAGATCATGCATGACTTCTATCAAACTGCTTTGTCATTTTTGTTCAGTATCGTTTGGCAAGTCATCATGAAAAGGAAATAAATTTAATAATAGTTTATTAGTATTGTGAAATAAAATTGAAATATAATGAAACATTTTTATTTTATTGTAAAAGAAAATTACAACAGCGTCTCCAAATTTTTCAGCTGTATTACAAAAATCAGCGCTTTGTGAGAAATGTTTTTCGTGCGATTCGAGGAACTTACGGTGCGCATAATCGACTTATTGAAACCACTATTGCCAACACCATTCGCAAATTTGAATCCCAGTTTACATAAGTAGATGATACTCGACCGGTTGGACCACATCCAACATTTAGTAAAGAGACTATAGCAGCTGTAGCTGAGAGTGTACGCGAAGACCGTGACGAATCGATTCGTCGTCGTTCTTAGCAGCTTGCCTGGGAATATTCAACAACTTGGCGTATTTTACGTGATGATATCGGCCTAAAAGCCTACAAAATTGAACTTGTGCATGAATTGAAGCCAGGCAACTTGAATTTGCGTCATATTTTCAGTGAATATTGATGAAGCCCATTTCTGGCTCAATGGATATAAAAAAGCAAAATTGCCATATTTGGGCTGATGAGCAACCCGAAGAGTACCAAGAGCGACCATTACATCCATTAAAAACAACGGTATGGTGTGGTGTATGGCCTGGTAGAATCATTGGTCAATATTTTTTCAAAAATGAGGCAAATCAGAATGTTACCATCAATGGTAACCGTTATTGCGCCATGTTAACGGATTATGTGCTTCCTGAAATTCAAACACATGGTCTCGGTGAACTCTGGTTTCAACAAGACGGCTCTACGAACTATACAGTGCGTGAAACAATGGACTTGTTGAGAAATCATTTTTGTGAGCACTTTATTTCATGTGTTGATATGTTAAATTGTTGGATATGTAAAGTATCAAGTCTCGTGCTATCCGCGATATACCAGTCGTTATACTCAAAAGAGTCACCAAAAATTGGACCTTCCGAATGGACCAACTCAGACGTAGTCGTGGCATCATTTTTAAAAAGTAAATGCCATGAATTGTTCTTTTAACTGATAGTAAACATTTTAAGTTCACTTTTTAAATTTTATTTTATTTTACATTATAAACCTCACGATGAATCACCCTATATACAATATATGTTTATTCTTTTATTTATTTTTTATTTGCTTATTAATTAATGTATTTATAATGTATTAATCTATTTGTTTATTTATTCATTTATTTATTTATTTATTTAATTATGTATGTACATACCATACTTATAATTTTTTGACAAATTTGTTAAGCGGTTTGTTTTAATTTATTCTGTTAATTTAATTACTGTTAATATCACTTCAAATTCTTTATTTATATGTTTTTGTTAATTATTAAAATTTGGGCTTTTAACTATTTCTCTTAAGAATATCATATTTGTACCTTTTTTGTTTTTTTTTAATTTTTACACAATTCTTTAGTTTAAAGATATGCTATTGTAAATCATACTTCTGTACTAAAATCTCTGTACATTGTGCGATAACAATCTGTAATTTTTTTTTCTAAAAGAAATAAAGACTATCTATCTACTACTTGATGTTTTTGTGAAACTTCTCATTAGCTCGTATCTCTACTGTATGCAGATGACGTGCCTGTTTTGTATTCGCCTTCGGCCAAAGGGTTGACAAGAAAGGGTACTTAAACATAAAGAAGATGCTACTTCAACCAGAATTCTAATTACATCACAAAGCGTATAAATGAAGCGCATACTAGCCTTGTTGATAAACCGAACCTTTCCTTACTCTGCTCTAGAGCCCCAGTCATGAAACACGTTTGGTTCTGGGTCGAAACTCCTTTTTCGATAAAGATTATAGTATTATGTGCAAAATAAGATTATATTAGCATCTATATCGCAATCACTGAACCACCATTACCGGCCACAATCCTTAAATTAAGGCCCTTAAAAGTACATGCGCTCTTATTAACTTGTTCATACTTTAAATGATTATTGTACATATTTTTCCATTAACTCGTATATAAAGAGTGTACCCGCCATGGTAGAAAAAAACTCATTGTTTTGGAGGCATTTCTGCCAATATCAGGTTGGTTCAGAACAATGAAGATACCTACTGTACCGTAAATGGAAATCGCCTTGAAAACCGTTTGAAAGTCTCAAAGTAAAAATTCGATGGTGGATTTCATAATTCTGTTCCGCTGGTTCAGTAGGGTGGGAAATATCTGCACCCATTCTTTAATTTAAATCTTTTGTTGGAGTTTAATTTTTTATAACATTTTTGATAAGTCTTGTTTATGAGCTTTCTTGTTCTGAACAGATGTCGAATATTTCGTTCCTTATTGTTCTCCTTTAGTGCTCCATCGTAACTGTCGAATGCCAGTAATTCCTGCTCAGCGCTTCCGAATCTCGTCGTTAGTGTTTGACTGCTCGCAATTGACCTTAATACTCTTTTTAGAGCTTGTAAAATCCCGATCTGCTTAATACCTCTTCAAAAATCTTATTGACTTATATCAAATCAGCAACAGTATGTACTCGTACATACTTGTATTCATTGGAGAATCAGTAAAACAATTAAAAAAATTTAAAATGATAAATTTTTAATGAAAATATTCACTGAAAATATAGCTTGAATTCAATCTCCTTATTTCCTTTTCAGGTAAGCTAATTTTGGAGACGCAAGAGCATTGAACTTTTGAAACATGGCACAGGTAACATTTTGCGAGAGATTAAATATGATACAGTACGTTTTTGTTTTCTTTGAGTGATAGACCTTCCAATACGGATAACTTTCATAGCTGTAATTTTAAACAGAGTTTTTATTTATTTTTAGTATTTTTCGACAACATCTCTGTACTAGGTGCATCAAGCTGTTCAGAAATAATAGCACTGATTTGCTACTGTTCCACAAAAAGGAAAAACTGTTTCTTATGAAGGCTCTTTCTTTTATGGTCATTCAATTTTATGTATTTATAACTTTGGTAGGAAAATTGATAAGCAAAGCCTATGCCATATCACGTCTGGCAACGGACTTAGGCTTTACTTTGCAGCTGGACGAAATATCACTATAAAAAGCACAAGGTTTCCTCATCTTAATGCACACAAGGGGACATGTCAGTCTTCGGATCACGAAACGCTAAGACATATCTCTGGACTTACGAACGTTCCGGACAGCCAAACCATTGACTCGGATTACAACCTCGTTGCAGAGGAGTTACAAATGCGGATTTCCCAAGCGTCACAAAAAAGAAGGACTACTATGAGAAGACATAACGTAGGAAAGTTGCAATCACATGAGACCGCTAGAATCTTCACCGAACGCGTATTCCGAAATCCTTCAGCAACTCCTAAGCTGCTAGCATCGAGTATCGTAGATCATAGGCAACATTATCAACGTGCCAAAAAAGTCGTCGCAACTGTTGTGCTAGGTTTCACCCGACCACCACCAAGAAATCTCTGGTTTGATGAAGAAAGCCAGCAAGCACATACACCTAATCAAGAAGTGTACAAAGCGGCGCTACAAGGAAGGGCGAGAGTCGCCCGTAAGCTCGACGAGCAGAAAAAACGGGAAGAACATCGGCTTTCCAGAAAAAAAGAAGAACGATATTTAGAGGTTGTACTCAAAGAATAACCTATGAAAGTTTTACCAAAAAGCCAAAGCAAAAATACCCATACAGAGGCCTCCAGAAATAAATAAGGAGGTTTTGCAGTAGAATCGTAGTCAAAGCTGAGAATATGATAAAAATTTTTCTGCAGACTTCAACTTAGACGATGCTAGCTAAAATTGGTCTGTAAGGATAGCAATATCTAGGCCATATCCAAGAAAATAGCTGCACCTGACGGCTTATCAACAGAGGTGTTCGAAGCTGCTGGAAATGACTTTTTGAAGAGCATGCACCAACTCATTTCTCATATCTGAGAGTGTATGTCTAATGAATGGAATCTCAGCATCGTTTGCCCGATCTACACAAAAGGGGACCCTTCAAATTCGCGAACTATAGAGGTACAAGTCTTCTCAACATACAACCTGCCATATCTGCCATATTGTGTCAATGTCTGAAATCTTTCCTCAATAGTCTGACTGGCCCATTAAAGTACGTTTTCGAAAAACGGGATCCACAATCAACCAAATCTTCACACTTCCACCATATTTTCATTTATTTATAGATACGAACTATATGGAGTCATATCGTCCACCTGGTTAGAATGATGATTGAGAACGATTGCTGCTCCGTCAAGGTGACGCGCTGTCATATAACTTCTTTAACTTCGTACCAGAAAGAGTTATGCGGACCTCAACAGCGCATACTGAAGGCACATTCTTTCTAAAGTATGTAAAACTACTAGCGTACAAAGATGATATTGTCCGTTTGCTGCTATTGAAATGGAAACTGCCAAAATGGGTTTAGTTGTTAATGAGTATAAAACCAAGTAAAAGTGTATGCTGTCATTAAAAAGTCGAATTTGGCAGAACGTCAAAGTCGATAGTTATTATACATATAATTTCGAGTAAAATGATTCGTCTACATTGGCTTTGCTATAAATTCCGCCAATAACACCTCAGTAGAAATAAAACGAAGTATTACTCTTGTCAATCGCTGTTCCTTTGGACGAGAAACTCAATTGAGTAGTAAACGCCCTATCCCCGCAAGCCGATGAAGATATCCTCAGTCGTTTCGCGAGAAAAATTCTTCGAAAAATATTCGGTCCCGCTTGTATAGACGGGCTTTCTATACAAGCTATACAAGTTGTATAGCAACATCGACTTAGTCAGAAAACTGCGCATCAGTCGCCTGAATATCTAAGACATGACTGGGCTAACTGAAGAGGCTTGCTTGTTTAGGCCCAGATTCACCCTAAACTGTAGCACCACCTAAGTAAGTTGGTAAGTAAGTAAGCAATTTTGCGTATTGTATATATTTAGAAAGTGCTTATTTTTGGAAAATGGCATAGTACAATAAGTGGCAATAAGTACATAGAGGTTTATGTTTTACCCGTTTCCAGTGCTTTCTGGAAAGAAACGTACTGCAGTACCAAACAATTTTCATCTAGTGTTCTTGTGTTATAATGCTGTTGCCTAACAATAAAAAAAGGATCAAATAGAGTATTCGATTGATTGCAGCACTCAGATTGACTAATATCTTAGACAGCTCTGTTGACAGGATGGTATGGGCGAATCTTTCGTCTCGTAAGGATAATGTTCATGACAATTTTTAATGAACGAGTTAAAAATATTCTGCTCACAAAGTATCGTTCAACTAATGTTGTATTGTGTGAAGCGTCAAGACCTGTACGGACTATTTAGTCACACATTTTTTCGACGAACACCTAGCGACTGTCAGCTGCTCCTCTAAATGGATTACAGGATGCTTTCGTTTTTGCTTGTTGAGGGACTTTGTAGGTGTTCCTCGAATAGTAATTTCCTCGAAATCGGTAATTTAAATTGTGCAAGAGTACGTCATAATCGTTTGCGCGACGTCAAAGAATTCATACCGCCCATGAAAAAAAATCTTTTCGTACCATTTTTTTTTTATCGTTAACGAATGGTATATAGTTATTATCTTAGTATGAACGCGAGCTTTTCTGATGACCAGCTCCGTTGCAACATAATGCAGCAGAATATTCACAGATTTGTTGTCAAAACAAGATACCAAACTGTGTCTTCAATTCCATTCCTATTGGTATTTAGGAATCAGGTACTCATTTAAACCCTATCCAAAGGTAATTGGAAAATGTTTACTTGCAAATTTGGTAAGTCTTGAAAAGTCCAGCTACTTCTAAATCTGACGCAGTTTCGGGGAATGTGTGGCTCTGCTCTGCAGCAAGTACAATGTATCAATATCTTAACTGATTTGGCTCGTGGTGGCACTTACTGAATATAATTAGTTCATCCGCTAGGAACTCCTTCTTTGAAAAATCATAGCAGCAACCGTACCCTTATTTTCCCAAATGAGCTCGCACTTTAAAAAGTTTGTCATTCGGAACAGAGGGCATCCTAAATGGCCTTAAATCATTACATATCATCAATAAAATGAAGCAATTTTTTGATTGCTTTGATTGTCCGGAGATCGACTAGAACTTCAGCTAACATCTTCTGGTCTCCATTCGTTTGATGCGGAAATCATCGCTATACAGCTCATGCACTTTGCTATAGAAACATCTGCTTCATTCACCATTGATAAAAATGGGACAGAAAATCACCCTAACAACTTTCCTCTCACAGCTACCGACATAATTTTCATTCGACTGCATCAGTGTCCCAGCTTGTACGCCTTAAGGCAGGACTTGTAAAAAGTGTTGTTTGTTGCTCAAGAGAGAGCTTTACTACTCAATTGGTATTGGTGATGTGTATCGATTTGAAACTCTCAGTTTTTTCTAAGATCGTTAGTAATGTGAAAAATAGTTCTATGATAGACTTTACTGTCCTCAAACTACGCTGATAGGGACCTGTTGGTTGTTGGCAAAGGGCCCTAAGTATTTCCACAATACGGCAGACAGGATTTTGTTTGTGATGTTGAGGAGCCTTATTCGTCTGTATTCAGACGAAGTTTTGCTTCTTTAGAATCGGGCAAACAGTGCTGCGGTTATTTTCGTCGGACAACCTTTGCCCGATTCAGATTTTTGAGATGAGTTGATGAGTGCTCTGTATAAAATGAACACCTGCTGCTTTAAACAGCTCAGCGGTGTCCAGCAGCTCTTTTAAACCTATAGTTGGAAATTGCAGTTCTGATTTCATCTCGGTCGGATTGACAGAAACATTGTCTGTTGAATGATTTATTCCGCTTTTTAGATTCTTTGAACCTACTGTGGTTCTATTATGAGGTTTCTCTCTTTTTTGTTTTTTTTTTTTTTCAAACTTTATAGCTTTACCATGTTCGTTTTATTTTCTTGTTAAATTTCCGGTGGAACTTCTTTAAGACCTCGATCGAGGACTTCGCTTACTCTGCCTTTTTTATTTTAAGGAACCTTTGCTCTTCTAGCTCGCCAGCCGCTCTCGTTCATTTCTGCAGGGCCGCTTTGTACATCCGATGGTTTCCTAGATTTGATTGCCTGAACTCTCTGCTGAAGCGGTTTGAAACTCACTACAACAGAGGCGGAATCTCAGATTGCTCTTTAGCGTAACGCTACTGGTCTTCTACATTTACATGTCATTGTGCCATAAATATTTCTTAGAAAAAATATAATTCTGCTCATGTTGTTAGAAATTCTGGCAACTTAGCTACTCCATAAATTTAAGGTTTTGTTCCTTAGATAGAGTCAATCGTCGTTTCATCCAAAAAAAATCTTCTTTTTCTTCTGTTTTGACTGTTTTTCAATCTGAAATTGCTTATCCGTTTTTTTGGAGCTCTAACACATTCACTTAAATCTTGAGGATTTAGTGGGCTATCGAGCTCCATATTCAGAGGAATGCAGCTTACATTTGACGATCGTCCATAAAATTATCCATTTCTGCAGCAAAATAGAAATTGTATTGAATGCACCAAATGACAATAATCAATACTTTCTATGAAAAACACTAGTCTTCATATGCGAAGCCATATACCTATAATATTGTATATATATAATACTTTTTATCTGAATGCTTCTATTCAAATTTATTTTTTCATTCACTGTACTCATCGATTAATCGAAGTTACTGAACCGTGAACAAAAATATGCTCAGTGGATTTGAACAAACACAGCAGATATCATTTTCTCTGCCTAAGTACACAAATTAAAAGAGCTTTTTTTTAAATTCTTTATTTTCAAAAATTAATATGTAACCGTAATTGTTAATTGGTAATGTTATTAATTTTTAATTTTTTTCCTTTTTTATAATTTTCGCGTGGTCAAGGGATATACAGCACGGGCGAAATTTATAAATAGACACATTAAGTACTCAGCTAAGAATAGTTATTAATTATTATTAATTAATAAAAATGTTTTAGTGTGGAGTGAAAAATTGTACTAACATTTTAATTTAAAATTTGATTATAAGCATAAACACTTAAGTTCAAAGAGGAAAGAAGGATATAGAATTAATAATGTAGAGCAAAAAGCCACGAGAAATAATTTTTTGAATTAAATAGCAGTTTTATACATTTAGATGATGAAACGAAACAAAATTTCAATTCCATGATGATTATAATTCAAAAGCCATAATTTAACATTAATTATAAATTTCTTAAAAGCCTTGATGGTCCGTATACCAGCGGAAAGGATATTGAAGAGTTTACAGGATAGGACAGAGCTAAAGTTTCTCAAGCTTGATGTGCGAATAGGTGGAATACTAACCATGGTACTTGTGCTGCTTTTAAGGTTATGGTTATCGTTGATGGACTCTGATGGTATCCACTTCCAATTAAGAAAATTTTTAGAACTTTGTAATAGTGCCTTACAGATAGAATTTTCAATTTATTAAACAGCCTTAAAGTGTTGGTTATACGAGACGAACAGCATGTTTTTTGTATCACAAATTTTTGTAATACAACTAGTTGTTGTACTTTATGAATGTAAGTACCACCCCAACAACTAATACCATATTCCAATCTGGAAGGAAGGAAAAATAAATATTCCTTTAAGGCACTTGTAGAGCAATACTTACGAAGCCGATAAAAATTATGGCCGATAGATTCAATTGCAAATCCTTGGTACTTATCAGACTTAACTATTGGGTCTATAACTTTTCGTGCGGTTTGCTAAGAAATGACGTAACTTGTATTATTCCATTGTTATTATTCCATTGGAACATGCATTGGAAAGCTACTGTCATTGTACGTCATTTCAGTATATGTCACTCATTTTTTTCACTCAAATATGTCGAGCTTTGTGCCGGAGCTTTGTGTTTTTGCGGGGAGTTCTTCTTCATTACTTTAATATGAAGAAAACTGCCGCCGAAAGTCATCGTATTTTGGTGGAAGTTTATAGTAAACATGCGATAGCTGAGCGAACGTGCCAAAAGTAGTTTGCACGATTTGAAAGTGGTGATTTTGGCTTGGAAGACGATGAACGTCCTGGGCAGCCTAAAAAGTTTGAAGATGAAGAACTGGAAGCATTACTCTATGAAGATTGTTGCCAAATTCAAGAAGAGCTCGCAGAATCTATTGGTGTCACTCAAGCCGCCATTTCAAAACATTTAAAAGTAGCTGGATATATTCAAAAGCAG
Source organism: Volucella inanis (assembly GCA_907269105.1). NCBI lineage: Eukaryota > Metazoa > Arthropoda > Insecta > Diptera > Syrphidae > Volucella > Volucella inanis. Next base: position 71,365,445 of record OU026157.1, on the reverse strand, counting down.
GGAAATCGGGTTAAACATGAACTCAAGCCAAGAGAAGTCGAAAGGTGGTTTTCCATGTCCGAAATGCTGCTGAAAAGCCACAAAAGGAAGTCATTTTTTCATCGGATTGTTACAAGTGATGAAAAATGGATCCATTACGACAACTCCAAACGTAAAAAATCATGTGAAACCCGGCCAACCAGCCAAATCAACGGCAAAGCCGAATATCCATGGCGCAAAAGTAATGCTCTGTATTTGGAGGGATCAGATGGGTGTGCTGTATTATGAGCTGCTAAAACCGGGTGACACCATCAATGAACAACGCTACCGAACACAATTAATCCTTTTGAAGAAAGCAGTAGCCGAAAAACGCCCGAAATATGCGACCAGACACGAGGTAATAATTTTCCATCATGACAACGCCCACGTTGTTATTCCGGATAAGAACAATTTGGAAAACAGTGGATTTAAAGTCTTACCCCACCCGCCTTATAGACCAGACCTTGCCCCTTCTGACTACCATTTGTTCCGGTCGATGCACTGAAATATGGTTCACATCAGAGCAGAATATCAAAAATTGGCTTGATTCATTCTTGGCTGCCAACCTGGCGCAGTTCTTTTAGAATGGGATCCACAAATTGCCAAAAAGATGGGAAAAAGTCATAGCTTCAGATGGGCAATACTTTGAATAGTACTATTGTACATGTTTTTCTTAAATAAACGTTGAAATTTTGAAGAAAAAAAACCGTACGAATGAAAATATATACCCAGTAATTCAATTAATATTACATCCAATATTTTAGTTATATTGTAAAAGTACTACAATCAAATTGGAGTGAACTAAATCTGCAGATACACGCTGCAAGCATCACGATGATGAATTTCGGTACATGAGCTTAATCTTACTGCCTATTATTTCGCAAGACAGTGAACGCCTTGATTGATTTCAACAACGAGGCCGAAGCTATTATTTGAGCCATATAGTACACAAAATCGAAGTCTTGTGAAAAAGTTACAGGTAAGTTTACTGACAACTTATGTTAAAGTAGATTAAGAACAGTAAAGGACCTAGGACAGAAACTTGTGGAAAACCGAGGTTGACAATTTTTGATTCTCTAAAACTGTTGCCAGTTTTTACTTTTTGCATTCTGTTTTCAAGATAGAATGTAAACCAATCTATTGTTTAATCGCCCTGAAATCCTGTCGTATACAATTTGCTCAAAACAATTTTATGATTTATCATATCGAAGGCCTTAGTTATACCTCCAGCGCAGTGTTTTTGTCATCGAACCCCTTGTATTATATATATGTTAGAAAAAATCCAGAAGAGCATCTTCGGTAGAATGTATTTTCTCTGAAACCCTATTAAGTAACACTTAAAAAGAAAGTCCGTTTTTTTTTTAAGGAATTTAAGAACTCTAATATTACAGATTTCTCAAAAACTTTAGATATTATAAACAGCATGGAAATCGGTCTGTAGTTCACTTTTTCTTTTTTGCTTCACTTTTTGAAACTGTTTTAATAATTCTGTGAAAATTGATTCCTCCTGTCTTCATATATCTTCTCAACTTGATATTTATAGCATGGGTTGCGTTATAAACGTATATTCTTCTTCAGACCTAAAAGGGAGGTCTTTGCTACCTTTATAAGAAAAATGTCGTAGTGATGATTCCTAACGAAAGTTTATAGCTTTTTCGTGATTGTGGCGATCAATCTTTAAGTAGGCATAATAGCTCGCAATATTTTCATAATATGTTTCTTCATTCGCCCATCCCAAACAATTCACAGTTACCAGCTTGTTGTAGAGACTACTAACCCCACTTCGATTGCTTCTCTGACTCTGCTTTTTTCAACTAAATGGCATAACTTAAATAAGCCTGCTCAAAGACCAGCGCTCTCCGGGTCCACATTTTGACCAAACTCCTTTCCACCCTCTTTCAGCTCTCCATATCGAAAAATGGAATCTCTAACTACAGTCCCATCGCTAAGCTTCTTGTATACCCTTTCCTAAAAGGAAGATCAACAATTACTAATTTAACAGAACTCGTTTCTACTACTCTCTGATTTGGAAAACGGAAACGAAATCAAGGTAATTGCTACCAATTTAAGCAAAGCTTGAAGCTCTCGGATCACCTGTCAACTTACTACGCGATTTAGGTGTTATATGCGATAAGGAACTTAATTTCGGGGCGCATATTGATAATATTATTAACGAAGCTATTTCTTCACTGGGATTCATTACGTCACTAAATCCTTTTACCTTACATTCGTTAGGCCCATACTGCAATATGCTAGCCAAGTCTGGTACCCTTACTACAGGAGCCATTCTAGGCAAAATGAAGCTATTCAACGCAAATTCATTCGACTTGTCTACCTTAGACAGCAATCTATAACTTGCCTCCAAACATCGATCGCTTAAAGCTGTTGTAATTAATCTTCAGCCCCTCAGAAATTTCTGATGCACTCTCTGTTCATCAACTACTCACTGGTTGTACTGACTGCCATACCATGATCCAAATGATAACCATTAATACCAATCCACCTAACCTTAGTTTAATTCTTAAATTAAATAAACTGTCCGGGGTTGGCCCGGGCCTTAATATATCAACCAATCAATCATATGTGAGCTTTGGTTCTTGTCGTATCTATTTTCAGACGACATAATACTCTTTACAAATCCAAGTGGGGATTTCAAATCCACAATGATAGGCCCTTAGAAATTACAAAAGCTAAAGTCGACTCTTAAGTCTATTTTAGCTATCTGACTCTAAACTTAAATTTAATGATTCGTAAGTTTAGTGATATCTAAAGTCGACTTTAGCTATCTATTGTGACCTACACCTATAATTGTGAATAACAGTTCTGGAATAAAAATGACATTTGACTTTTGAATTTGATTTTTCCTGATAGCTTTTTTATGTGAATAAGTTTTAACAAATTAAAAAAGGACTCAATAAGAAAAAAAATGGAAAAAGTAAGTTTATTCGGTTTGAGGTTACATATGAAGAACAAAGAACAGAAATTAGAAAGGAATTTACCGATTTTCTAGAGACGGGAAAAAGAGCGGAACTGGACACTGAAGGAAAAGGAGATTTTGAAGGACACTGGCAAGCAATATATCAATATAGTGGACTGCAAGATTAACAACTAATCAATGATTGTTAAGAAGTTGGAGGCGTGGAAAAAAATCTGCGAGGAGTTACAGAATATAAAAGCGCAGTGGGGACGGATGAAAAATAATGCCCGCTCACATAAGTAATTCTACCTTCCGAAAAGAGCAATGCGCAACTGGTGGTGGAAATGAGCCCAAAGAACCTGATAAGCTTGACTTCGCGATTCAGGAACTGATTCCAGATGATTTTACAGATGATGTAGCCGAATTCGATAGCGATGCACATTTTATCAAGGAAAAACTTCAAAAAGAAAATGTAAGTCCCGAACAGAGCACTTCAGCTAAAATAACTTATAGACACCAAAAAATGAAAGGCAAAAATTAAGCCTTAGTGAGCAAGTGCTTCAAAAGAAGATTGAACAAATTCAGTTGGAAATACAACACGAAAATGAATTGTTCAACATAAAAAAGAAATTGAAGAAAAGAAAATAAAGAAAAAGGAATGTTGTAATTCAACAAATTGAATTGAATTCGGTTTCACAAAATGAGCGTTAATTTCTTTATTTCAATTTCTTTACTTGCTCACTATGTCTTAATTTTAGCCTTTTATTATGTTTTGTTGTATTTGTTTTTAAACGATATATTTATTGAATGAATTAGGTATTACGTTTTTAAGTGAACTATGTATGTACTGTTGTACATAAAATGAACTATGTTAATACAGTTAATATTTTAAATATGAACTGTAATTAAATATGTAAACTGTGAACAAATTAATAAAGCAACTATATGTACTTCAATTAGAAGTGAAAAATTGTATTTCTGTTTCAAAAGTAGCTTGTCTCCCCGCGTTCAAATTCGTCTCTATACCTTCATGGTCTTCATTTGAACTAGCTTCGGAATCTTAAAAAAAGTAAATAATATGAGTTGGTCACTGGATATTATATTCTCCTTACTAACAGATATTAGATGAATCTTCTATGATGGAACAATTTCTTAGCTTTGCGATGTTCCATAACACTGCATCGCATTTTTTGCCTCCTCCAAATCGCAATGAAACCCATTAAAGCAGTATCGAAAGCAGTTTTTAAGCTGACCGAAAGTTCGTTCAACCCCTTGCTAATATGCGAAGGCGCTGATAACGTTGCTCCGCAGGGTAAAGCTGCAATCCTATTCGGAAACGAGTCATTACTATATCTAGGATGCGATATCTATCTGAACATTAAGTGAGTAGAATTCCTTCCTGCATCGATATCGGGATCCAATCTCATCTCCAAAATCTAAATTTATCAAAAAAGGTCCTCTTGGCCCGCCTTATTTCTTCTGGCGTTTCAGGAAAATAGACGAATTAGGGAAGTTTATCGACTAATGCACTTATGACCTTTTTTATTATAGTGCTAACTGTTCTTTGACTTACACCATGTATGTCTGATAAGGATTTATTGTTTAGTTTAAAAATTTGAGGAGTTAATGTGATTCGTAAAGTTATCAGTACCATGATGTGAGTTGGAACAGGACAACATTAGTACATTCTTACCTATAATTTCTTTTGAATTCCGCATCTGTGTATTGCTCAAATGGATTAAATCTGTTTTTTACACTTTTCTTTTTCTAATTTGCTACACATTCCTTAAAGTATTAAAATCTCGAAAAATACGTTCGTTTAACATTTTTTTTCCCCAAATTAGTCTTCTTGAACTGTTATTTTAGATTGGATTTAGATAGCGGTGGATCGAATCTTAACTTTTTCCTAAAGTAAAGTCGACTTTAACACTTTAACACTAAAGTCGACTCTAAATTTTGTTATTTCTAAGAGCCATTGTATCTGTACTGATGACAGAGATTCTTCTCAGATGGATATAACTAGTCCAGACGAGAAATTTTAGACTATTGAGTCAAAGGATTCCTATCGTCGTAAGCTAAACGGTGAAACAATCAATTTCAACTTACGTAGATGGATCATCTTTTGCCGCTGATCTCCTGTGTTTCGTAAAATGTGCGAAAAAGTTCCATGAGCTATTTGGCCCAAATAGTTCAAACAATCAAACAATTAATGCATGTTCGTTTAAAAATAAATTCGTTGAAGCTCTTCTGATGCACATACTGTTGCAGACTCTTATCATGTATGAAATTTCGCCACTCACTTTACATTATTTATTTTCATTCTGCTCTCCTTATAATCATGGCTCTTTGCAGCCACGTATACATTTACAATTCTTTAATTATGTTTCCACAGGATATTTGTGCTTTTACATCCATTTTGAGTGTACTCAACCGCCCCATGTTACCACCATCCTAATTTTGTGGCAGCTTTTAACGCTAACGCACACGGGATCTTAATTCACATTCAGGACACATCAATTTCATTTTTATGTTTCACATAAATGTAGCACAAAGTGTGCATGGTCCCTTGGCATTTCAAGTGTTGTTTCTTTTCTGTTAACAAACTAACAAAAAGGATTCTTTTTGCGCAACATTTTTTGTTCCTTTTCTGTTTTATTGAGATTTTTGTTTTTGTGAAATAATTTCTCTCAGAATCAGAAACGTGTCATGAGATTTGAATATACCTACAGAGCGATGGCCTCAATCCTTTATTTATGCAGGCCATGGGAATGACGTACGCATTAGTCCAAAATATGGGCTCTAACTCAGCGTCATCACCCTCAAAACAACCCTTGCCGTCATTAAAAAATAAAAAAAATAAATAAAATTAAATAAAAAAATGTAATTGTTTTTTGAAAGTACGAGTAAAGTCATAGCAGATTGTGCAAATCCGGAAGTTAAAATTTAATTCCGAAAATTAGCTTTGAGATTTTTTCGTTTGTAAACATATTTTACGCTCTCCTGGCACACAATTTTCCAAAGCTAAAAGCTCGAGGTTAGGCAGATGCCAAGTAAAGGGGGGAGTGAAACCATGGCACGACGAGGAGATTGGAAAGGGTTTGACAGGGCATACGCGGTTATGTTGGTCTAACGCCAAGGTTTCTACGTAGCAGTCGCCAGTTTGGAGGTTTGCAAAATTCACAAAATGAATGCTTGTGGCTTAAGAAGCCCGAGAAAGTGCTGTGCCGGCAGCTGGTATGTATCCTTGGGTATTGTATTCAATTGCATGGGGGTCAACGGCGAGGTAAAAGATGATTTGACTTTTTTGGCAAACAAAACGAAAGGAGTGCACCAGCACAGTTTGACCAAAAGGGAATTGGAGTAGAAAAACAGATCGGGAAATAATGAAATACCTGATTAAGGTTGCTAGGGAAGGAGTTGAGTATGAACGTGGATGGTCTGCGTAATAATACCAGGGTGCTGAAGAGGTGAAAGTATTGTTCTGTGGCTTCTGGTTCTTCTTGAAATAATTTCGGTGCCAAAAGGTTTAAGTTTGCCAATAAATTTTAAGGAGTGGTAAACATAGTAATATATTAGGCGTCTGAGAAGGTCGATTGTCACTTGGGGTTGGTTAGCAGCTTAGAGAGGATGACCATGTCTTAATTGTGTGTGCAAACAGATGATACATCTTTTCTGTTTATGATATTTTAGGAGTACATAATAGTTCATTGGAAATTATTATAAATGGGAGTTTGTTCAAGCGAATATAAAAGGATACCAGGCTAGAATCAGGACCTTATAGGGAAAAGTACCTAATCAATTTGACCAGTTTTCATGAATTCATATTTGGTGCTGGTCATCTAACTAAGACGAAAGTTTATCTGCAAGATATTTTGTAACAGTGGCAAATATTTTTGATAAATCGTGTCCGAGTTAACGGTCCAATCTAATATGCTGAAAATCGATGTAGCGTTCCGATAGTGGGTATGGCTGTAGTAGATTTTCGATATTCAATTTTGTATGGTTTTTTTTTTTTTTTTTTTAGAATTTACGTTAACGCATATGTGCCGAGGTTTGCTTGGTCGACATTGTCACTTCTGGCATTTACCACAAGATATTGACTCACATCTCATATTACACCAATAAGAACAGAAGACTTTTAGATGCAGAATTCATTATGTCAAAATCTTTGAAATCTTCCTTTCGATTATCCATGTATATAAACTGTCACTCTACCTCTGTTTTGATATTTTTCAGTGAAAGATTTCCTGACCTTGTAGGTTTCATAACTTCTGTTTTTCTCCGTTTAAGCAAAAGGCGAATGTAAACATGTATACATATTGTTTTTCAAAAAAGGTACAAGCTTTGAGACGCCGTTTTCACTCCTCTAATCATAATGAGAATGACTGATCTTTATATTTTGTTGACAAACTTTTGTCGTTTATCGCTGATAAAGGTTAACTGCGCCAATACCATGTAAAGGGTGTTTTACCATGTTTTGCAGCGTTTGACCTTTTAGTAGATATCAAATGTTACAATCAGCTTTACAATATGGAATAATTGAAGCCAGATCAACGATTTCAAATTGAAGCCTATAGAGCACTTCGTGATATATACGGCAGACATCACCGGCCATCTGAACATGCTATTTATCGAATTCTTGAACAATTTTACATCCAATAAATGTTATTGAATTCTGGCAGACTAATAAAAACGAGAACAGTGCGTTCGGAACATAATATCGCGGCTGTGGAAGCAATTATTGAAGAGGTCGTTATTCGCAGCTACATAGCCTTCACTATCTGGAATATGCTGCATAAAGATCTTAGTCTTAAGGCTAACAAGTTCAAATTGGTACAAGAACTAAGGCCGCGTGACCATTTATTGCATTGGATGACCCAATTTTTTAATGCAAAATTTTGTTCAAAGATGAGGATCATTTCTGGTTAATAAACAGCTACGGAAACAAGTTTTACATCTCATTTTTGAAGCAAGGACAGTCCTCAAAAAGTTCACCACATGCCATTACATGTACCATATGGTGTGGATTGTGGATTGTGAAATATTTCTTCAAAACTGAGGCTAGAGCACAAGTTACTTTCAATAGACATCGGTAAAAAGAAAGAGCTGTGCTTTTAACAGGATGATGCTCCACCCCAAACTATCAATGCAAACATGGCTTTATTGAAAACACGGCTTGGCATTAGCTAAATTAACCCGTTAATTGGCGATTTTAAGCCACTGAACTATTTTCTGTGGAGCTACGTCAAGTCAAGGCAACCATTTTCCGAGTAATGCCTGATGCATTTTACGTCCCCAATGCTCCAATAAGGTGTCGAAAATTAAACTTATAGAATGCGGTTTGTACGAGACAGCCGTGGTAGACATATACCCGAAACTACAATATTTCAAGTAGGGTCAACACTCGTCAGCTGATGGACTATCTGCACTTTATAAGGAAACATCCTTAAGTATTTCACCAAAATACGCCGCAGAAACGTGAGTGATTAAGTCTCTGAGACATCTCTAGCCTTCCAGTTCTTGTATCAAAGTCTGTAAAAGTCGTGCGGCTTAATGCCCGGCTAATGCCGGGCGGTCAGAAATGCACATTGCACCAAAATCTATGACGAATTGTTCATCAAAAAATCGTGACAATTATTCTGTATATAGCGCTCAATCGCTTATTTCACAATTTCTAATTATGTTTACTTTACAAATGTGAAAACCAAATTGACACTTCTAAGGAGCCTTAGAAAAGTTTTTTAAACAATTATGTCTGAAATTGTGTTTATGTATTACGGTTATGAAGAATGGTTCTTGCTATTTTTCCTGTAGGAACAAGGCTCTAAAGAATCAATTCACTGTACTCATTATACCATATTTTCCATCAACGAAATTTAAAAGAAATATAAGTTAGTGGTTCAGTAATAAAGTGCCTTCCGTACAAGTACCCACCACGTTAGCGCTGAGTACCTGTAGGCTGTAGGTTGGCCATAATTAGCCAACAACATCTGGCTTATTTCAAGAAATAACAAAACGTCATCGCAGTGTGATGCTGGGATTTTTGTTTTTGTATATGGTATCTTTGTATCTTCCTGTTTCCTTTCCTTTTTTTACTTTATCTTTCTCTATTCATGTGTATTGTGTCCGCCCGTATTGTCAATATAAAGTAAAGTACATATAGTATGTAGCTTTCTCTGCTTCTTTCCTTGACTTTACCATTCTCTTTTTAATTCTGGCACGAAATAAAAGTGTTGAGTAGTGGTGCGCGGGGTAGTAACAAGGACCATCCCATTCCGACGAGCTAGAGCCGATCAGACGCGAACGTCTGTGGCACGATCTAATCCTGCACTATCGATGCCTCCTTCTCTAAACTCCTAACTAAAATGGCGTATGTTGTGCTCCGTGTATTCTTCTCACAGCCACCATCGCAGAATGTTGTGACACTTATTACCACCGCGTTTAGATGCTTAGCAAAAGCATAGTGGCTCAACACGACGCCAGTAAGCAGTCTACAGTCTTCCCTACCAAGGGACAGCAGGAAGATCACTGACCTCTTAATGACGTCGGGATGCATTTATTTGGTCTGCGGTCTACCTGAAAAGTCACATCATTTGCAGTTATGCTCATATGAAACCCGAATGTCAGTGGAAGTTCTGAACGAGAACGCAAGCTGTCCTAATGCAGTTTCCGTGCCACTATTGTTACCAAGGACCCAAACAAGACTTGGTGAAAAAAGACTACATGGCAGATACCTAAATAACCCATAGATTATTTACAATATAATTCTTGGCCTAACGGTTGATTGGAAGATATACGCAAGTTTTTCTAACTAGAAGCAAAGTCTTACTTTCAAAAAGAATCGAGCACTGCATCCTCAATCGATTTTGGATCTGTTTCTTAGCTCAAACTCTAACCGAAATTACTCCTGAGTGCAGAGAAAGTCGATTTTAAAATTTCGGAGCAACAGAAATTCCGATGTCATTGTATCGGGGCTCAAGGTCATCAAAATCCAAAATCCAGTGCGCATTGCATCAAACACCACCTCTGTTTAAATGGAAGATATATTTGAGAATACAGAGAGAGGGCAGAGAAAATTCCAGAGCGCAGCCCGACGAGCTAGCGAAAGCACCCAGCCTAGGCAGATCTGTCTATAGAGTTTGGTAAAAGCAGCAGTTACATATTTCCCCGAAAGTTTGTACTGCCAGCAGACAACCAACGAGGTTATACAAAATGACGTACAAAAGCTTAGCTCTTTTAAGCACTATATTAGTCAGACCAGTTACATATCTTTCATCTTGTCGTAAAAAGAAAAACCCCAGTTTTAACTGAAGGCCAATTTCTGATCCACAAATAGTCGAGCACGTCTAGGGCTGCCAACAGTTTAGAGCAGACGGTAGCTGGACATGATCCAAGAGATAGTAAAGCTACATCGTCTACATATATCTGAGCATAGACGTCAGAACTATTGAGAAAGTAAAGAATTCCACATGCACAATAGCAGTGGAAACTGAAACCAAACCAAAACTAGTCTTCGCATACTGGCTTCAGTCAACATGCACAGTCGGAGTCCTATTCACCAGCATTGCCTTAATCCACAAAACTAGTGACTCGTCTACGCCGTATAGGGAAACCAGATGCCCTCAAATTTTGCTTTGTCAAAATTGAAGTCAGTGTCGGTGAAATTGCACAATGGGGGATTTTTTTTGTCGAGTGCGCCTTCAATTCGCCTACCAGACTTAAAAGCTCATTCTTGCAGGATCTTCGGCGTTGGAAAGAATGTTTCATCTTATACAAGTGATTCATATACAAAGTAGTTTTGTACACATTAAACTCGAGTAATTTGGCTTACTTGATTGGCCTTATGAGGCCTACACTCTCTGTATAAATGTACGCTACCTTTTCGAGCATTTGAACTTTGCGGTTTACTAGCATCCACAAAAAAACTTTACATTGGCCGACAAGATGTTATCGAGTGGCGTTAAAAAGCATAATTTTGGTGGCTAATCCACTTGCTCATTTCGCAATATAGTGTTAAATCGTGTCTCAGTAATCAAAAATTGCGAACGCAGTATGCCACATTGCCACATCCGGCTGAATATGCATACCATATAAAGCAATATCGTCCATATTTCGAAGAAATAATTACGAAGTATTTTCCAATAAGGTTGATTTTGACCTAAGTTTCGAATTCATTCTTGAAAAGATAAGGACATCCGATGTCATCAGCGTTAAACCATACTCAACAGTACGGATGTAGTTGAATTTCATAAGTTTCTTCCAGATATTCATCATTCAAGGAACGACTGAGCCTCGTCACTGAGGACGATTTTTCGTTTTAATAAGAGTCGGCTTGAAGCTGTTCAAAAAACCGATTCCTTGAGCTCTTACTGCAATAATGGTCTTGTAGCCTTAGTTACTGCTTAGTTGCCACTCTCTCACTCAAAGCCTCAACAGTTTCATAACACGTCGAATAGCGAGCTGAGTTGGTTGATTGTGTAAACAATAAAAAAGTCCAAGTGATACGGACGTTTTTGCTTCTCTAAGTGCATCTATAAGAATTTTAATGTAATTTGAATTGTAAGTCATATCATTAAAAGCGTCCTTAGATCCGTATCAAAACCTCGATAGATTGATTCTATGTACAAGGCTTTCCAATAATGACTTGACAACTTTGAATTTAAATTGGGAACGCACTCTTTCACTAATCATCAAACTGTCACTGCCAATTTATTCAGTAAACTCAAGATTTACACAAATGCAAATTATAAAAATTTTCTACAGATATTCGGAGTCGCAAAATCATCTTCAGTGGTGAAGCTCATTTTTGGCTCAATAAGCAAAATATGTGTTATTGGTCGGGTGAAAACCCACATGTGAATCACCACTTCATCCACAAAAAATAACTGTTTGGTGCAGTTTGCATACCGGCGGCGTAATTGGGCCATATTTTTTCGTCGACGATAACGATCATCACGTTGCTGTGAATGGTCAGCGTGATCGCGCCATGATCACCGATTATTTTTGGCCCGAATTGCAAGATATGGACTTGGACGATATGTGGTTCCAACAGGATGGTGCCACAAGCCACACAGCACACGCTACAATCGATTTTTTGAAGAGTAAGTATGGTGAGCGTGTTATCTCAAGACATGGGCCAGTCGATTGGCCGCCTCGTTCGTGCGATTTAACGCCGCTTGACTATTTTTTGTGGGGCTACGTTAAGTCATTGGTTTATGCCAACACGCCGACGACGTTGGAAGAGCTCAGAGCCAACACTGAATACGAAATAGCGGCCGTTTCAGCCGAAATGTGTGGCCGAGTCGTTGAAAATTGGGTCCAACGAATTGACCACTGCAAACGTACCCGCGGTGGCCATATGAACAATGTCGAGTTCTATTCATAAATGTTTTGATTGTACTTCAAGCCAATAATAAAGTTTTTGAAATATCTCAAATGGTTTGCCTTTTATTTCAAAAAAAAGTTGTCAAGTCGTTATTCGAAAACCCTTTACATAATAGGGGCTTCCTTTGTCCTCAGGACATCAACGTTGGTTGGGAAGTGGCTCGATAAAGTTGTTCACCAATTTGTTGTAGTAACATAATGAAAAGTGGGATGTACTGACAGTGCATTTCAAGACAATTTGGGCGCTTATTCAAAGTTTATTTCGTTTTTTTTTAGCCTTGATAAGTCATAATCGAAGATACTCAAATCGCACTAACTATTTGAAGCCTCTCAAGCAAACTTTTTAACTTCACAAAGGATGAAGAATGTAATCAAAAGTTCTTACTTTCAAATCAACGTCAGTCTTCCTTACGCATCAAGTAAGACTACAGCAGTTCTTTTAAAGAAGAAGACGTAACAAAAAAGCAAAGAAATACCGTTAAAAGTAATTTGATGCAAACCCTAATATTGTAACTGCAAGCAATTTCTTTTTCATCATTTGTTCACAACCAAAGCACACGATGGGTGCATAGGTATCACCATCTTTAGCCCGTGGCTCTGTAGAAATTCTTCCAAGTGGAACTTTCATTGAGCAACATAATCTTCGAAGGATAAACTTTAGAAAAAAAATTCAAATGCAGTCATATCGCTCTGTGTTGGATTCAGTGACCTAAATCGTTTTTTTTTTTTTTTTTTTTTTTTTTTTCTTCAATTCCATTCAATGAAACTGTCAGCGTCGTCTTGGAGAGCAAAGGAATGTTTTCGTTCACAAAAGAGCGGAAAGGGAGGGATGTGGTCATGTTATAGAAACCACAGTGTCCACTGGTCACTGTTTTGTTCACTGTCCCATTGTTCGCATTGTCCACTAAACATAATCTTTCTTGTTCCAGTCGGTAAACTTGCAGAAAATAAACAGCAATTTATCAAACCAACTGGTGATTGGAGGAGTGCAACAGCGATCGGTACCATGATCACATTTCGTTACGCCGAACCGAATCTGAGTGACAGTACTTGACATACGTATGTACATACTGGTACTCGTTTGTAATAAACACCTGCTTCCTAAAATTGACTCTTGGTCGTTGGTTAGTCTTTAATCGCAACACTCGAACTCATAGATACGAGTATTTATACAGCATTCTCAGGAGAATCAAAACTCTCAAGCATTGTAATTAGGGGAGGAAATCATTCACCTTTCAGTTCACATAATGGTTATGTACCTTGCTGCGGAAGAGTCCTGAAAACGGAAGTACACGGAAGTAGTTGAAATGCTTGTTTGATTGAGGACTTCATTATTTGAAGGACTTAACCACAAATGCGACACCAAGAAGGAAGGGTATTCGTAAGCACCTGTACAACGTCACGCTTCGATTACTCAACAAGGGGAAAGGTTTCTCTTGTCACTGTGATAATCGTTGTTGGCAGGCGTCTGCTCCATTCCATACCGCTCCCCTAAATTTCAGTTAAAGTTGCAAATTCGAACAGACAAGGATTGTTTCTGTGCAGAACCGGAACAGTTTGTGGGTGAGACCTGAGACCATCCTCTCATTCGTAGTGTTGCGGTTTTCACGAATTTTTGCCTTCTCTTTTTGTTCCTTTTTGGTTCTCGGCTTACGAGTATACCCAATTTTTTTTTTCTTCGTCGATTTCCGGGGTTCACCATTAATTTTTATTTTTTCAACGTTCATTTCCAGAAGATTTAGCACCTGTCTGGTCGAAACGGTGGTTATCCGCAATAAAAGAAATGCCACCGTGGCCACCGGCAAGCCAGCGCTGCCGTTTGTCAGGGCGCGCGAATAGTGAATGTGAATCGGAGCGTGATATAAATTTACTGCCAACACTCATGAGTGAGGGTATTCGTGGTAAGTTATATTCTCAGAGGCTTTTGCTATATATATATATATTTTTTGTATGATATTTACGAGTATTTGCAGTTAGTATCTGTCTACACTTTATCCGGTTATGGACGTAGTTATTTGTATTTGTAGTTTGCACACCCTCAAATGTAGGACTAATATTTTCCCTTAGTTTTGTCAATAATAACGGTTGGTGGATGTTGTCGACAACCTTGCGGTTGAATTGGCTCTAGGGGTCTTCGATAAATCTGTTAAATTGGTTTCCGTCGTAATCCTTTCATTCTGGCTGAGTTTGGATGAAGGTCACCCAAAAGGATGTGCGGGAAGCGAGAAATTCTATAGATTAAATTCGTATGTCTGTAGTAGATTGCTTAGACGACACGGAATATCTACTCAAAGCCAGGATTTGAATTGACTAATTCAATTACCGATTAAATCACAGTCATATGAAAATAGAGCAATCGAGCAATGAGTGGGATTTCAAAATTAATGAAAGTAAGTCAGCCACTACTACTGCAAATGTCACACTTGGGGGCCTTCTGCCATGTTGTTTTCAATCATCGGGAAAAGCAGGAACCGCAATCATAATAAAATCTAAAGTTAAACCACAGAAAGGACTACTAATTTAGAGTTTTGGATAATTACATTTTAGGAATCATAAATATAGTTAGTTCCATCATAAAACTTCACGGGGTGGCGTGGTGTAGTGGTATATGCATAGACTCCTCGAGCAGAGGGTTGCGGGTTCGAATCTCGTGCGAGAAAATTCTTTGAAAAAAGTATTTTCCTAGAATTTGTATGCAGTTATATGAAAATCCCGTCGGCGTCAACTCTGACATGAAGGCATAACACTAAATGTAACGAACTAACAATTAGCACGTACTTAAGACCCAATTAAGACATCCCGCGCGTGCGGGATTATAGAAAAAAGAATCTTTTCTATAATTTCATGCATATTCTATAAGAAAGTATATTTGCTGACTTCCTGGTAATCAGTTATAAAGTATCTTCAGTTAGTTCCTTAGCTAGCTGCCTCCAAGTCCACATTTTAAGTCGGTTGAAGTCGCCTTTTTTTTGTGCTTGCCACTTTAAGAGAGCTCTTTCTCTATTGCGTTCTCTCTCCGGGTAAAATTCAAAAACTCACCGGACCGCAGCATTGGTGTCCATTTGCCCTGGACATGTTCTACTTGATCAATGTCTCCGTGCAGCTCTTGTTGAATCTTCTTCTCCAAGGCCTGTTAAACCAAGCGAGACCATATATCTTAGGAAAAATTGTTCTCTAAAAACGACAGATATGTTCAACCGCTTGTAATAGTGTACGCTTCAGGATCGTACACGTAAAATAGGACTAAGATGACCAAGGTCTTTTTAATCTCCTCAGTTATTTGGGATATAGCTTTTCTATATAACTGCGTTCTAAGCCTAAAGAAATAGTGATTGACAAGAGTGAGTTTCTGATTTATTTCTTTTTTGGCAGAATTGATAGCAGAGCCGCGAAATTAAATGATAGAAGTCGACTACGGTGTTCTCTTCAATTCATGGAGTTTATGTTGACGTTGATGTCATATTCTTAGGTTTGCCCTTATTTATGACTGCAAACCATTTTTCTGCTTCTGTTCCATCAATTGCGATGAAGCGCGTGTTCTCCATTCTGCACAATCAGACAGAATGCCAAGACCAGCCATGGCTCTGTATATCTCGTCTCTATAGATGCTGTCAAATGCGGTCTTAAAATCGACAAAGAGGTGGTGCGTATCGATTGAAGTGTAAAAATTTGGTTAATTGTGGGCTTTCCGAGCTTAAAATTGCACTAATATGAACAAATCAGATCATTAACTGACTTTAAGACCGTCTTCATTCATGTGGATAGGGAAAACGGTGATAAGGTTTCATTCTTCAGTCATGCTTTCTCCGGATGACAACGTTGGAAATGTTTTGATACATGCGCTCTATAAAGTCATATCCTACTGCCTTAAATAGTTCGGAAGTTAGGTTGTTTGATCCAGCAGCCTTGTTGCACTTAAGTTTCGATAATGCAATCGTCACTTAATTTTTGTCGAGTGGTCGCTTGACGGATCTTCTACCTAAAAGTTGAATTTGGGTTGTTTTCGCTGTTTAGCAGTTTGCAGAAGTATTTTTTTCATATCCCCAGTATTGAGTGCGAAAAGATCTTAGATTCGGACAAGAAAAATTACTTTCTGGTTCAACATTGAATCAGTTCTACTGCATTGAAGAAGTTCTCGGAAAATAAATACCACTGTCACCTGAAACTTTATGATACGAAGATATTAAACCTCAGCTAAACTCCTTAGGTAGAAATTTGGGTCCCCCGATGTAAACTTTGCGTACAACAGTAGGAAAAAATGTGACCATGTGTCGGCATAACCACTTTTATTGCCAAGTTAACAATAACAATTAAGTAAAATAAATGAATGAAGTACAAACAAATAATTTTGAAACTACAAAGATCATACAGTTATGTTTAGGGAATCTAAACTACTCCACTACTCCACTGAGCTATCGAAAAGATAACTATTCAAATTGTCCTGATATTTCAGCGGCAGTCAGTGGCATCTAAGATATGATAATAAACCAAAAGTCTAAATCTGAAATTTCCGCAGTTTCTTAAGTTTGTAAATATGACTGGAAATACAAGAAAACGCTGATTCAGTTTTTAAATGCTGATACGGCAATAAAACAAAAGAAACAATCACTTAAAATAGAACTGTTACATACTAAGCAGACCTTGGGGCGTTTAAAAGCATGTGAAGATCATCTTGTGTTTTTAGATAGATTAGGTATGAGAGCTACGTTCTTCCCTGTCCCGTTGATATATCAAGAACAGTCTTTGGCATCTGACATTCAACTTTCTGGTACATAGCTAAGTAATCGTAAGTACTAACTTATTTTCTTTGTCTTAGGTAACTCTAGATTTCAGAGTGAACCTGTTTTTCTATCATTCACCTCTCTCCATTTAGCTTAATTCTGTGTTATCTGCCTCAATTTCCGAACACCAAGATGATTGGCGTTCTTTTCCATTTAAGAGCGTGCACCCTGTCACTTAGATATGGACTCAAAAACATTCGCTTAAAATATGCTAGCCATTTTAATCGATGAGACTTAGCTCTATAGCCCAATCTTCTTTCTATTTTAGGTGACGCTAAAGTCCGGTGTACTCCTGCCCTCGGCTAGCAACTCTTTCCATTGCAATAATCGACTTCGATTGCGCATACCACATTGATTAAGGTCCTCTTCCATTTGAGCGCGCCACCTAAGGCGACGTATTCCACTGCCGGGTTGTTCATACTATCATAGATGGATTCGAAGAATATCCGGGTCGGTGCGAAGTTGTTCATTCGTTCAACCTGATAGCCTTATACAATTGTATTTTCTTCTCCAAATTCTATTTGTGCAGATTCAAAGAACTTTTTTCATTGAAGCAAGTAGTGGTACCTTCATGTCTTTTGATAAATACCATGTTTCCCCGCGATACATAGATCTGAGACAGTAATATTCTTATGGACTGCTTTATTTATTTATTTATTTATTATTCAGTTGCCTTCATGGTAAAGAAAAAAAACTGCTTTTGGCAATAGTGATTTCTCGGTTGGTTTCAACTGATGCGTCCTTCTTTGCAGCGGAATTTGGGTAGAGAAAGTCTTTTACCATTTTAAAACTATAGTTTCCTGCTGTTAGTTGCTGTGTGAGCCATTGGCATTGGGCAGTCTTTATTACAAATGTTGAATATATTTGTAATAACAAAGGATACGAATTTCGACTCCACACCTCATGCAATGAACATTGTGTATGTGTGCAATTCTTTTAATGTCACGTGAACACAACAACTCGAAATTAAAAGGGAGACTTATCACAAATGTCATGGTGTCAACAGTATTTTATTATAAAGTTTTCGGTCACCATAAATTCAGAAATGTGACATTTCTCGTTCGCAATGGTATCTGTGGGAGGTTTGCTCAACGGAGCATGGGTGATATGTTAAACATATGTAGAAAGTAAAACGTAAAAGATATGGGCTCTCGACAAAACAATAATATAAGCATTTCAGATTCAAGGAACATATTGACAAATCACAGAAAATATGGTAAATCTGATTCCATTCCAAATACCCACACCCTTTCTTACCTTAGCAATTAGTACTCATAATTTTGTTTTCAATCCGTAAAACGCTAAAATTGTAGATTTGTTATACTATAAATTCTTCATCAATCAGAAAGGCCCTCTTAATCATCTTATTTTTCGATTCATATTACGTACAATCTTTACTATGTACGTACATTACTTCTACCCGTAATTCCCCTGAGGATAGCCACCTTTCCCAAGGCTCATTCTACGCGCATATTCTATTCCCACTATCCATATCTACTGCTAGTGTTGTAAATAATTAAATTGTTTGCTAATTTCATCAGTTTTGTTGCTGTCATTCCATGTCATTGTTTATTTTTGTCATGGTTTTCATCGGAAAGAGGGAAAACAAAGAGACAGCAAACATAAAACAAAAGTGCTCTAGTCCATGCGTTTCTAATTAGAAAAGCAGCCATTCTGCCGACAGGAAACTAAAGTGTGCTTCCGTTTCCGTTTCTGTTGCCATTTTTTGCTGTCTGCTTGGCATAATTATAAATGTCCAGCTGGAAAACAATTAATCATGGAATTACGCTCCTTTGGGGGTATCACCAAATGGAAATGGAGTCTTAATTTGCGTGGACGAATTCCTTTTTCCTTGACACAATTTCTTGCTTTATATTGTTGTTTTTGTTTTTCTATTCTCAGTGTTTTATGACGACATTCTCATGATTTTGAATGATTTTTTATCATCGTTCAGATATAATATTTCTTTATTGATTAACAGAAACAGTAGACACAACTCCCATTGGCCAATATTAACGTATTGTATGCTTTTGGGTTATGGCCAGATATCGGATGGTAAATAGCAAAACACAAATCGCTTTCGACCAGTTCTGATTTTCCAGATGAAATAATCGTGATTTTGCACATCTACTCAACCGTATGAGCCCAAATATCATATATATACATACAAAACAATAAGAGGACGGTCGTACCTATAAAACAATTCTCCTATCTAGCCTCTATTCACCCACTATCCACCCTTCTTATAGTATCCGAACCACATCGATGCCGATACAAACGCTGTGATCTGTATTTTCCTGTCATGAAATTAACTCAATTGAAAAATTGTGCCTTTTGTCGCAGAAATAACCGTAAGTTGAGTCGGTGTGGTAGTTTACCCTGCTCGTTTTGGGGTGGCCTTATTGATTTTCAATAGAAATGTTGACATTTATCTAGATCCTCTGTCACAAGCTTTGATACGAGAATATTTGTATGTAGCATAGTATAGTTAGGAGTTTTATATGTGCAACTGCACGAACCATCCTTAGGGTATAAAAGGATACGAATACAAATATACATATGTAAGCAAAAACAAGGATACCCCATTTTATCAGTCAAGTGCCTTTGAAGTCCTTATAGAATCAAATGGTTGGTTGTTTGGAATACTCGATGAGATAAAGTCATAACTTCGAGTAGACCACAATCTAGGCTATGGAAAGTGTTAAGTTTGAAGAAGATAATAGTTCATTCGTATTCCAACAGCACGAATTTAGGCCAATAGTTTCGGAAAGATGACAAGCCTATCAGCATGTGGAAAAGTACGTTTTAATTAGAATTTTACCGCCTTGTCTCTGCATAGAAATCAATGTGTACTGTGCCCATAAGATTGTGCCAAGACAGATGATTGCATCTCTTGATGACTTGAAAAGTTAAACTTCAACATAAATTAGTTGTAGTCAATGAGAACTTGGTTTTAATATTACCTGTCATGGGCTTTATAGGCTATAAATTAAGATGATTTGACATCTATGACATCATAGACATCTCACAATACAATCATGGCAGATTCGATATGCTTTATTTTAAAATGCCAGAAATCGATCCCATCGCTAGTGTTAATATCGTATATACAATATTCTAATATCAACGAAGATAGAAAGGAAATAGGAAAGCTTCTGCTCCAATATAGGCTTGGATCAGCATTTCCAATTGATTAAAGGGTAAACTTCTTTAAACTAAGTATGTAAAGTCAGAAACTATAGTGTTATGCCTGGGGCTGAACGTTTATAAAAAAAAAACGATTTTTTTTAAAGAACGAAGTTGAGGAAAAATTAAAAAATGGCATGTTTGTGTTTTTTATTGGGTATATATTTTAATTCGTGTGGTTTTTTTCAAAATTTTAACGTTTATTTAAGAAAAACATGTACAATAGTATTATTCAAAGTATTGCCCATCTGAAGCTGCTATGACTTCAGATCTTCCACATCTTTCTGGCAATTTGTGGATCCCATCCCAAAAGAACTGCTCCGGCTTGGCAGCCAAGAATGAAACAAGCTAATTTTTGATATTCTGCTCTGATGTGAACCGTATTTCAATGAGAGCGTTCTGCAACGACCGGAACAAATGGTAGTCAGAAGAGGTAAGGTCTGGGCTATAAGGCGGGTGGGGTAAGACTTCCCATCCACTGTTTTCCAAATAGTTCTTAACCGAAATAGCAATTGGGGCCGAGCGTTGTCATGATGGAAAATTATTGCCTCGTGTCTGGTCGCATATTCCGGGCGTTTTTCGGCTACTGCTCTCTTCAAACGGATTAATTGTGTTTAGAAGCGTTGTCCATTGATGGTTTCACCCGGTTTTAGTAGCTCATAATACAGCACACCCATCTGATCCCACCAAATACAGAGCATTACCTTCGCGCCATGGATATTCGGTTTTGCCGTTGATTTGGCTGGTTGTCGTAATGGATCCATTCATCACCAGTAACAATCCGATGCAAAAATGACTTCCTTTTGTGGCGTTCCAGCAGCATTTCGGATATGCAAAACCGCCTTTCGACGTCTTTCGGCTTGAGTTCATGTGGAACTCAAATTCCTTGCTTTTGAATATATCCAGCTGCTTTTAAACGTTTTGAAATGGCTGCTTGAGTGACACCCAAAGATCCTGAGAGCTCTTCTTGTGATTGGCAACATTCTTCATAGACTAATGCTTCCAGTTCTTCATCTTCAAACTTTTTTGGCTGCCCAAGACGTCCATCGTCTTCTAAGCCAAAATCACCACTTTTAAATCATGCAAACCACTTTTGGCACATTCTCTCATCTAGCGCATGTTCAAAATAAACTTTCACCAAAATACGATGACTTTCGGAAGCAGTTTTCAGTAATGAAGAAGAACTCACCGCAAAAACACTTTTTTAAGCACAAAATTCGACATATATGAGTGAAAAAAAAAATTGTTTTTGTTTACGCTTCAAATGAATGACATACTGAAATGACGTACAATGACAGTAGCTTTCCAACGCATGCTTCAATGGAATAATAACAATGGAATAATACAAGTTACGCCATCTCTTAACCTTACGAAGGCAAGGATTTTTTCCTGCGTGTACAGCAACTGGGATTGTTTATCACCTCACCAAATTTTATTGTAAATAAAACAATATTTAAACTGAAAAATTATTCTTATTTGCTATGAGATCATATGAGGTATTAAAGTGAGAAAGGTCTTCTTTTAAATTTTTTTTTTTTTTTTTTACATTAGCACATAATTTTCAACAATCTGGCAGTTAAGGCAAATATCCTTGCGGTGTGTGAAGTTCGAAGCATACCGTTTACCCGTTTTCGTAGACACAGTGCACACCTTGCTTGCTTCTGTAACATTGCCGGGGGTTAATTTCCATGAGGTTCTTGGTTTATATCTAGAATATCCCGTTAAGTACTTGCTAATTCTTGCGGAAAATTTTTAGTCAATCGACTCTTCATATGGGGTTCCGCTAGTTGTAAGTCCATTTGCAATAAAAAATTGCTTCGATCGATGTGTTTTGAGTATTTAGCGTCAATATAAAGCACCATCGAGTTGATTCCATCTTATCCAATCATTCCGTAGAAGTATCGAAGTGGCCAACGTCTTATTCTTCTAGCCGAACTATGTGAATGCATCATTTTGTCGAACGTGTTGACCCCGCCTTTCGTCGAATTAAAGTCAAGTATTATCACCGGTTTGCTGGTTTCTGGGTTTATTTCGGCCTTATTTTATTTATTTATTTTTGATAGAAGCAGAACAGACGTATTTTTCTGAGTTGTAAAAGAAACCAGTGTCTTTCGCTTATCGAAAGCAAAGTAGGAAGTAAGCGGTTATTTGCTCTTATGTGGCAAGGAAGATGAAGGAATGTCCAGCTTGTTTTTTTCGAAGTGTACCGATGATAATCCTTCAGTAAATCTTCAGCAAGTGAAATCGTTGAAAACCAATTATCATATGTAACATTGCGCCAGAAACCCTTGATATTTTCAACTAGCTTTTTCATATAATCGACCGGTGTTTTAACTTCGGTTCCTTTGACAATATTTGGAATAGCATCGAACATATAGAATGTCTAAGCATCACAAATGGCAACTAATTTTAGTTCATACTTAACTGGTTTTGATGCTATGTACACTTGAAATGGATACTTTCCGCGTCAATTGTCACAAAAAAGTGAGGTTGGTACGATTTTCTGCAGTTAGTAATAAATAGTGTCCATATGTCTCTGAATGGGGCAAATGAAATCGAAAGCGATTGGCGTTTATAATAGCCCTGTAAATAGCACCACAAAAATGAGACCACATGTCTTTGACGCTTTTTTGATTGTTTTCGTTTATAGCCAAAAAATGTAGAAGCTCTATTAGGGCTTCAAGTTCTATGTTATCAGTCTGGTGAACGTTATGTTTATCTTTATATTTAGGGGCACGTGGGTCAATTTCTTGATTAGTATATAAAACATTTTCAATTTTAAACGCATCATCCCGTCCTAGTTTGCGAATATTCACAATGTTTCTACTTGGTGTTCGACACGAAGCTGGTGGTACAGAATACCAAATATGTTTATTCTTACATCTTATCACTTTTTCTCCCAATTGAGTTAGCGGAATATCATCATTGTAACTGCTTCCGCTATGGGAAATAACGGCTTTCTCCTCTAAATGCACAGATATATTGTCTTCTGTTTCCGATATGTCACCATCATCTGAATAGCGTTCATCATCAGAACCATTACCTTTTCTTGGAAAACAATTTTCAGCCATGAAGCCATTTTTGTCTAAAAACCAAATACCAAAGTTAATATCAAGAAAAGTCTACGTAATAATAGCGAAGGGGGTGACTGGTAACCCCACAACAAAGTTAATTATTTAGATAACATAAACAAAATAACGATTTACCTCGACACGCCAATACAAGCAACTAACTGCCTACTATGTAATTAGAAAATAGATCGACCTATAGAAAAATATAACAACAAAAACAAATGATATTTGTTGTTATTTTTCTCGCGTAGTGGGGTGATGAGAAACCCCGCTTGCCATCGGAAGGTTAATATATGAAGCGGTGGAAGTCTGGATAGATCTGAACTTGAATTATTTTACAAAAATAACAATTTAAATGAGGAATGCTGTCGTTGCACAATGCTGACACTGAGTCTTGTAACTTTTCTCTTGCACCTCCTTTCATTTTAAGATTGTTTAAAATTGTTTATTATAATAATATATAAAACAAGGACTTAAAGAGCTAAAAACGGCACCGATTTTTAAACCCGATGGCATCTTCAATGGCAAGACGCCGAAAAAATCAACCTGCGTAGCTTTATTATGACCGGAAGCCATTCTGGAGGGATATTCAGACTTTTTTCACATTTAAATGTTATGGACGGAGGTCAATATGGTTTTCGTAGCCGAAATGGGCAGAGAATCTCATATTCATCCTTGCAAGGTAAAATGAAATCATCGGTCCCTCATCATTTCTTTTGGAAAATTTGGAAAACTAATTGACATCCATCTTATCCAGAGTATATTATACTCTTCAACCTTGGTTTCGATACCTGAATATCAATATTTTAGGAGCTATTCAGTTGAAAAGACCTTTCCATTCATCGGTACACCCATATAGTTAAAAAATTTAAAACTTTCACTCCTAAGAAATAAGCTATGATAGCATGTCTTGACTTTGTTAATGTCAATCAACAATGTATGGCTGTATACCATATATAAGAGTACAGAGAGTTTTTCACAAGAAGTATTGATTATATGAAGTTAAGAAATGTCCTTTCTCCTTATTGGAAACACACAGCTACAATTTGTTCGACTTACTTTCTACTGAACTTTCTAGTGAACAAAGTCAAGTTCCTTCCATTCTCATTTAAAAAAGGGACAGAATGGAACTATTCAATTCAATTTATTGACAGTCTTTAAAGTTCAACATTTAGATATGACTATTTATGAAGCCTTAGAAGCAGAAGATTATTTAAGTTATTATTTTACTTATAAGATATTTTGAGTACAGTTGATAATATATTTATCGGTGGGAAATTTATGTTTTAAAACGTTAATATCGCGAACAGTTATAAGCCGTGCGGGACGGTTTTACTCATCTTTCTGAGTGCGAATTTATAAATTAAAATGTCACAGTGGTCGGGAGAGCATCGTGCATTCGCTATAGAAAATTCTTTTTAAGAGTGGTGATTCTTACGTTATTGCGCGCCAGAAGTTTTTTTCACGCTATAATATTCGCGGGCGAAGTGTTAACTCATCTCATTCGTGGATGCAAAGGTTCCGGCAAACTTCTTCAGCTCTAAATCCGCCACATCCAAGGCCCAGCAGAACTTCGAAGACCATCGAAAACGTGGAAGCCGTGCAACGAAGCTTGCGCGAAAATACAACAGTTTCGATCCGAAGAAGAGCGTCCCTTCTTGGCCTTTAAAATTTTTTTTAAATTTAAAATTTAAAATTTCAAGTGGTGCAAGAATTCAAAAAAAATAAAAAATTAAAAAATTTACGAAAAAACTTTTGCGAACTAATGATGGAAAGATTTTGTACAGCATCTTCCGGAGTGACGAGGCAAATTTCCACCTCAATGGACATGTGAATAAGCTAAACTGCAGCTACTGAGCTCCACAAATACGTAACCCACGTTTAAAACATCAACAGCCCTTACATTGTCCAAAGGTAAGTGTTTGGTACGCCTTTTTGACGAACGGAATTAACGGGCTCTATTTTTTCGAAAATGCCAGAGAACAGTCGATAAATGTGAACAGCGAAAATTATGCGAACATGATCACAGAATTTTTTTTTACCACATAGGCGAGTACATCCATCTTAATCGTCACACAAGTGGTTTCAACACTCCGCATACCGCTACACACCATAAGTTTCCAGGGAAACTGATCAGCCGATTTGGAGACGTTACGTGGTCACCAAGGTCTCCAGACCTTACCCCTTTAGATTTTTTTTTTTTATGGGAGAACCGTAAAATTAAAGTTTACAATTCGAGGCTCCTTGCGGAGCTGAAGGACGACATTCGTCGCCAAATTGTCGACATTGAGCCTAGCTTACTGCAGCGTGTGGCACGAAATACAATAGACCGTTTTCAAGAGTGTGTGCCATTTCCTCTATTATATGTGTAGAAGTAAGAAATAAAACAAAAAGTCTTATAGTTTTTTGTTTTTATTCACGTTAAAAAACATAAATTTTCCACCACCCTGTAGATACGTTGAGATAGATTTTTTATTTATACTCCTCCACGGCGACGATGACTTCCTGGTTCGACCCGTACTTCTTTCTGGCAAAGTGCGAAGAATTCGCATGGAGCCAAATTCGGAGAATACGGAGGATGGAGGAACAATTCGCGGTGCAATTCGATCAATTTGGCTGTGGCGACCGCGTAGGTGTGAGCCGGTGCGTAATCGTGATGAAAAAGCACTTTTTTCTTCGCCAAATATGGTCGTTTTTTCTTCAAATCGGCATTGAATCGGCCCAATAAATTGACGTAGTATGCTCCTGTGGTTGTTTTTTCCTTTCCCAAATAGTCAACGTGGATCACACCTCGCAGTTCCAAAAAGCGGTGTCCGGAGGGACGGTCTTCGCCTTCTTTGGAGCATGTTCACCGGGTAAAACACATTGTTTCGATTATTCTTTGATCCCTGGTGTGCACCAATGAATCCATGTCTCATCGACGGTCACGAAACTACGCAGAAACTCCTCCGGATTTCGATTAAACAGGGCCAAGCCCGTCTTTGAAGTGGTCTCACGATTGCAGTTGCTCTCCGGTGCGAGCACACACGGCACGCTTCGCACTGACAGCATTCTCATGCCTAAAATCTCTTGCAGGATATGGTTTACACGTTCAGTTGAGATACATGGTATCTCAGCCAAATCGCTGAGGACATGGACATGAATTTTGTCTACGGTTTCCTCTGTGGTAACCGTTTTTGGGCCACATGCGGGCGGTTCATCAAAACCCGACGTACGACCACGGCGAAACTCTGCGAACCAATGCTAAACGTTTGAACGGGAAGGTGAATGGTTCCATACACACCATCGAGAATGGGCTTGATTTCCTCGCAGGTTTTTCCACTCAAAAACAAGAATCGGATCACGGAGCGATACTGCTCTTTTTCCATAGTCGCAAAAAACACTAACACGACGTTTTGAAATGGGTGTCAAAACAAAACTAAGTGTCGGATTTTCATCAAATTTTAACAGGCGGGCAGAGGTTATACTAAATGTTGGCTCAGTAGCGCCACATATCTACTAATCCGGGTACTCATCAAACAGCCCTCGTAATTTCAGTCTCATAGAAAGATGAGTACTCATTCACTTTGATGATAAAATGTCTATGCTGTAAGTGTTATACGACTAGGAAAAATGTTTCGTGTTATGTTTAGCAAGAAAAGTGCACAGTTTCGTGTCTAGTTTTATATGCTGACGTTTTAGATATGTCAGATATTCTTTGTTTAGCCTTCCTACATTCCATAAAGTATTGCTTTCTACTGATTGGCTGGAGAGAAACTCAACTTTCGAAAGACATAGGTCCTACGTAATACATATTTTCAGACTTTTTGAGCAAGTTGATCGGCGACATTTTTTCTCGCGATCCCATAAATGAAGCCTCTTGAATTCAGACTTCCGGTTATATTTAGAAAAGTCTCGATATCGAATTATGATATTTTGGTAGAGATTTAAGGGGCTAACGCAAAGACGGAACAGTTGCGCCTTGTTTTTCGAAATGTTTTAGTTCATGTGCATTTAGATTAAGTATACTTGCAATTGTTTACCTAACAAGGAGATTCTGGTCTCGTACAGCACTGCAGTCCTGATTGGCTTTAAAACCGAAAGGTTTTGAACACGAAGATTCGCTCGTGCTGTGTGGAAACGTTTTAAGGGTACATATAATATCTTAAACGCACACAAATTGATTTCTTTTCCGGCTCAGACTTCTTTCAAAGCCAGTCCTAAGTCGTTCTGGTTTCATGTTCAAAAGATAGTTGTCAAAAGGCACTCGTGGCCTTAAGCCATTAAAGATACCAAAATTAGCATCGCAAAAGCCATTACTGTGTTGTTGAAACTTAATTCAACTGAAGTGTAGGGTTAGGTTTTATTTGTCTGTTACAAGTTTTGCCAAGAATTTCTTTATACTGTCAGAGAACCGATAGTTTTTTGCTATGCTAATTGCATACGCTTGAGCGTATATGTTAGAATTGTTAACCCTGTCATGAAGAGTATTGACCTAAATTTTTTTTTTTTTTATAATCTCGCGCGCGCACCAAGGGGATATGATTACCCTACTGGATTTTTTTCTGCAGGGCGCGGACGGGTGGTGTAGTAGTTTGAAACTCAGATGTATTAGGTTTCGATATTTCTCCCAGAGGTGGTTGTCAAACTGGAGCCAGTGCATCCTCAACCAGTGGGCCTTAGTACGTGCTAGTTGTTAGTTCGTTACATTTAACCCAGCCAGCAACCACTCTAACATCAGTGTTATGCCTTCATGTCAGAGTTGACGCCGATGGGATTTTCATATAACTACGTATAAATTTCATGAAAAGACTTTTTTCAGATATTTGCCTCGCACGGGATTTGAACCCGCGACCCTCTGCTTAAGGAGTCTATGCATATACAACTACACCACGGCTACCCAATGCGCATCAAAACAGTGAACATGGGATGCGCAACATATATCAAATTACGCATATGTCGTCACATATGACAAATACATATCCACTTCCTTCTGTTGATGATTATTTTTAAATAAAACATATAAATATATAGATTTAGTCTGGCAATTTTAATTTTATAAAAATATAACTACTATCTGTGAAAAATGTCCACCACGAGCACACCTACAGGCTCTACACATAACCGCATTATATTCATCAATTTCCGTCCGAATATGATTTTTCAGCAGTGCAATTTTTGTTGTCATATCCACATAGACTTTAATTTTCAAAAAACCCTAAAGAAAGTAATTTGATGGTATTAAGTTGCATGATCTAAGTGGCCAGCTTATGTCAACATTACGTGAAATTAATCAACATGTAAACTTAGACAACCAATTGACAAAAGTTCTGTGTTGATTATGATATACGAGGTTTGTTCAAAATGTGGGTTCATGTTTTTATATCCCTTCAGATATAATACACTTGTGCCAACGCTTTTTCTAATCAATTTAGAATCACTTTTCATAGGAATTTTTCGGTATAGCCTCTAGCTCTTCCAGCTATGCCGTTTCGAATCTCCGTCCTTTCATAGATTCTCTTTTGTGAACAGAACCCGTGGTTCGTCACCAGTTATGTCAGGATCATCATTGACGTCATTCACGAGCTCCTGAGCGATATTCATGCGACAGTTCTTCTGTTCAAAATTAAGAAGTTTCGGAACAAACTTCGTTGACACACGTTTAATGTACAAAATATCCAAAAAAAATTGCATAACACCAACCGACCGATATGCCAACATCCTCAGCTAATTCTCTTATGGTAATTCGACGATTTTCTAAAACAATTTTCTTCACAGCTTCGATGTTATCATTTTATGTTGATGTTCTGGGGCGTCCAGAGTGAAGTTCGTCATTGGCATCTTCTCAGCCATCTTGGAGGAGCTTGTACCACTTGTAAATATTTTTTTTTTTTTACTTAGAGCAGACTGTAAGATGAGACTAAAATGAGACGGTGAGACTGTCAAGATTTCAAATGTTTTAGAGAACCTGATTCCATTTTTTACACAAAATTTGATGCAAATTCTTTTACTTCATTTTTTATAATAATTGAAAATCGCCGAACACACCAAAACACGTCTTACTTTTCTATCTGTAGGATATGTACTTGAAAATGTGAACATATGTTCGATAATCAAATGTAAGTTGCCCGCGAAATTTCACCTTACTTTTTGGTCGTACTTCGTATGTTAATTGGATTTTCTAAGGATGCAAATGCAAATCCTTATTTAAAATACGCCAAACAGTCGGTGAATGAGTGCCTAATGCCTGAAAACGTCGTGATATTGATGTTGAAGGTTCTTCACAGGTTCTACTACAGCAGCAATGTTCTCAGTAGAACGTCGACCCTTCATATGGCGATATGAGAAGCTCTATTCATGGAAGAAGATTATATATTATATACATATATCATGCTGATTTTTCAAAGCAAATCTTCAGTTATGAAGCACATTTTCATCTATCGGGACTTAGCATATTTGACGTAGATACATGTGTATATGGAGAGATGAGAACTGTTTTGTGTGGTCGCGTCGTCGGTTCATATATTTTTCACAGTCAAAGAATAAGTCATTTGCCCGCGTTTACCGAATATTTTTGACACAAAGCCAATGCTTTTGCAAGAGACATGTAGTACCAATTTGATGGTGGTATATGCCACACACCGGGCGAGACAATGTAAGATCTGCGTAAAAGGTTTGATGGCCGTATTATCTCACGTCTTGTCGGAATCGATTGGATCTTCAAGGTTATGCAATCGGCACTGGATTGTTTTATGGGCCTATGTAAAGAGTCATCTCTATGACAATGTAAGAGTATCAAAAAGTTATCGAAAAACGGAAAAAATCATATGCGAAATTAAGGCGCATACCGAGTGTAAAATTTTGAAAAAGAAATTGAAATAGAAATTTCATATTTAGATAGTCCCTTTAACATATTAATTTAATTTCAAATGAATATCTCAAATAGTTTTTGAGTTATAGCTTTCTAAAAAGCAGCTGCTCAGCGGTCAAAAAGCTACGTTTGCTACGGCGTCTACCAGAGTTATTGTTTGGGCTCTGTCACCATTATAATACGATTTCGGTTTCTATTGTTTACTTTCATGTATACAGAAATGCTTGAATAGGTCTACTCTTTAGGGATTTTCGTTTATAACTACGTCATATGTTTTCGAAACCAGACACATTTAGTTTTAACATACTATGACCGCTATACTAAGCACTTCATAAGTTATTTTAGTAAAAATGAGTGATCAACCTCTGTATTCAAAACAAAAAAGTTCCAGGCATAGATCAGTTTCAAGAAAACGCAAGTTTACGGGAAATCAACATACATTCGAGCAGTCTACCACGAATATCAGTACTTCCGCTGGAAAACTAACACACTATTGTGTTTCATAGATATTGCATTATTCAGTTTGTTTCGGTTTTTTATCAATAAGCAATTTAGTAACTTGTAAAAGAATGTGACTATTAATCAAGTAAGCCCGAGAGGCTTAGGATTCAAAATTGCTGTCATGTGTGAATGCGGTGTTTCGTAAATCAATTCCGGGCCTTTGATTGAAAATGCATTTGAAACAAATAGACGTTTAGTGGCTGTGATCAAATTACTTTGCTACTTCAATATACAATGACGGTTATACATATCTTTTAAAAATATTTAATGTGATGGGAGTGATAGCTGAACCTGCAGGAGATTATGTCGGTAGCAAAGATGAAACAAGACTACGAGCAGCAGAGCATCAACTACAGGCTATCTCGAAAGAAGGCCGATCATGTCGAAGAAGACCTTCAACAGAAGAACAGTAAGATGAAATAAATGGGCCTGGAATAGCAGATTAGCTCTAAGTATGATTTTTATCTACTTATAACAATGAAATCAATCATTTTACCTTTAAACGCGTTTTTCTCGCAACTACATTTTCCAAATTTTCGAAAACAAATCATCCGATCGCTTTGATTTTTTTGGTTTGCTTATTTTGTATATGTAATGTAATAATTTACAGGCAAAATTCAACATTTGTTTTTCATCGTTAAATTTCAATTTTTTTTTTTTTCACAATCGTGGGTCATTTTATAGACAACCACCTTCTAGTTTACTAATCTTTTTTGTTTTTTTTTTTTTTTTTTTTGATAAGAAGTTTTCTTTTAAAAAAAATTCCGAAAAGTCACACTACATGTGCTCCTTAAAATAGATAAAGAGGTGGTAACTATAGATCTAAAATTCTTTGGTATTATCCAAGACATACCGTATTTTGCGGTGCATAAAACAAGACTGCTATGAATTGTTCATGCTCTTGTCAAATGCTTTTTCTATTAAGCTAAGATATTTGTTATAATATACGTATGTTATATACGAAAATATCAGTTTGCACGGCTTTGCCGTCTCCCTACTTTACAACTAACTTTAAATTCATGTATACTAGTTAGACAATTCATTTTAAAACCAAATGCAAAATAAATTAAAATAGATTGAGATATTATATGTTAAAGTGATTTATTTTTTATGCATTATATGTTATTATAAGTTTCCATTTCGAATCCTTTCTCGATACTGTACAATATTCTGATAACTGGTTAATTTTGGAACACTAATGCCTTCATTTTCCGATATAGTATCGCTTTCAAATATTTTCCTTCTTGTGTCCCTGTGGATTGGACTTTTGCCAATGAAGTGCAAAATGTCTACTCGCTCATACATACTCTCTTGAGATAGTACCGACGTAGCTTCTCCACTGCTTAATATTGCCTGTGTCGCCAAACTTGTGCGAGTATAAAAGAGTTGATTGCTACACAGCTTCAAACACTTTGTACTTGCTACTATGAGCAATGTTTTTGTTTATAAAGCAATTAGTCTAAACTTCATTATGGATTATTCCATTATCCATGATATCATTAAGCAGAAAGGTCAGTAAATTTTTAAACTCATTGATGCCATATTTATAGAATTCAGAGGTGATCCCATCCAACCCTGCTGGTTTGCCATCTTTTAGCTCACTAAGCGCCTCAAAAACCTCCTGAAAAGTTATGGGTTCGTCAAAAATATCGTTCTGGAATCCAAATACAACTTATTGAAAGCAAAACCTAATGGGTAATGGATTCCACAACATATAAAAATGTGAGGATTTACGCGCATTTCCGCTTTGATTATGTATTTTTCACCAATTATTTTCCTGACTAATTTTCAAGAAGAGTTTGAGTCTCAGTCTTTGAGCCTCTAGTTCAAGTTTGCTTGCCTTTTTAACTTCAAAGGGACAGCACTACTGTTGAGTAATCGCAATAATTTTAATCAAGTGAAGGAAACTTGTTTCGCCTTTTTACAATCCATATTAAACCAGGAGTCTTCCTGCAGCTGTTGGTTGAGTTAAAATTCTTAATTATTCCTTCAATTATACCGAAGTCAATTGCCTGGTGTATTTAGCTTAGGGATGGCAATCATTTCTCTGACATCCTAATCAGGAGACATTGAATATTTAAATGTGAGAATAGAAAAGGGATCAGAGTATAGAACATACTTTACATGTTTAAGTATAGCATATGGTATTCTCGCTGTTTTGAATCTAGCAGTCAATATTCCTAAAATCTCTCCTAAAACCAATAAGAAACAGCCTTCACTCGCTTTTCCTTATTGACCTGTCGTTATTATTGGGGAGCTGTCATTTACCATCAAATCAAGCTTTGGCATTCCACTTTCGCCTTCACATCGCAAGTGGTTATTGTTGTCAAAGTAGAATTCTTTTTCACCCACTTTTGATTTCTGTCCCCTTTTTTTACGGAGATTTCGTTTTTTAACTTAATCAAGCGCAGCTTGTGTGCATAAGACACCAGCTCTCTAACGTATTCTAAAAATGCCATTTGCAGTGTTGTTTTTTGGGCGCAACCCCCAATCAACCGCGATTAACGAAGAATCTGCGCTTGTAACAATTCTAGACATAAATCTTTTCGCTCATTGAAGAAACACAATCAATACATATCAGAAAAGACTAATTGAAGGAATTCGAAATCATGAATAAAACGAACAAAAAAAAAACGCGAAAACGAAGAAAGAGCAGCCGTTGCAAAAAAGCCAAGAAAGTGTCAACTTATTGTAGTTCATGTGAGGGAAATCCATCATTTTCTCTTGATTGTTTCAACAAAAAACATTAGTTTTCTTTTTTGCTATTGAAGTCAATTTATTATTTTTCTTTTATTTATATGTAAAATTATGCTTAAAGTTACAAAATATAAAACATTGCCAGAAATAGGCCAATAAAACCAGAGTTTTTCTAAAAACGTAAATTTCGCCTTTTGTACGATCAAGAACGGAATTTCTACTATGTACCAAAGAAGAAAAAAAGTGTATCTTACTAGCAAGCCACATAGAAAATATCCATTCAGAAATGGACTGACTGTGACCACCGGTGGGTCACATGGCCTCCTGGGAAACTTTTGCGTGACCACCGGTGGGTCACATGGCAGTCAACGTGTTAACAGCTTTAGTCCTTTTTCCTTCGGGCGAAATTTTGCGCATTACCAAAAAGCCTGAAACTTTAGACAACTTAAACGAACGTTGGAAGTGAAATTGCTGGAATATCAACTGAGTTATGCGAAAAAGTCACGAAAAATTGGGCCGACCATACGGAATACTGGAATGATGTCATATGGAATTTTCTAACTAATATTATCAGTTATACAATATTAAAATCAAAAATAAAAAAATTATTGATTTAATGTATCAGACGTCTTTTCTTTTGAAAAATCCATCCAATGGAAAACGCTTTACATTCGCCTTCGCCGTGTTTTCTGGTTAAGTTAACCAAGTCATCAAATGTTACTTTGTCAAAGGTTGCGAATCATTCCACCAGTATATTCTTTTGATACTGATTTTTCATTGATTTTTAAGCACCTTTCCACAGTATTTTTTGCATAAGTAAACATTTAAGCTTCAAAACCGATAATGCGTCCGTAAAAATATGATTTGCTGCAGTATACAACAGAACATAACAATGAATGAGGGCAATATAAGGGATCTAAATAACTTCCTCTACCTTCCCTTTTTTCAGTTTCTTTCGCTTTCAATGCAGTTTAATTTTTATAAAATTCATTTGTACCTAAAGCTAGATAAAAATAATAAAATTGTTAAGAGTTAGCCACAACTCGGTACCTCATTTCATGAATACTTAACTTTTCCGAAGAAAAATTAGAAAAAAAAAAAAAAATATATGCAATGGACTAATTATTTGTCCGAGTGCTCTATTCCGATGGAGAAAAAAGTTGTAGTCCAGCTTACTGATACAAAATAAAAAGTTAACAACAATATTGATGGAACGTGTACAAATCTTGAATTAAAAAATAAAACACATTCAGGTTAGTATGAGCTATACCGATTATTAAGCTGAGTTTAAGTTTCATTCAGCTTAAAGTTTCATTCATAATCATGTTAATGTTGGCCATGACTACACCTGAGGTGGTCCATTCAGAAGGTCCAATTTTGGGCGATTCGTTCGAGCATAGCTATTGGTATCTCACGGACAACACGAGTAATGTTGACTTCCAAAGCGTCAATCGTAGCTGGCTAATTCCTGAAGACCTGAGACTTTACATATTCCCAGAGAAAACAGTTCAAAAGTGTGATATCGTCCATTGTTTCACGAGCCGTATGGCTCGTAGCGCCGTCTTGTTGAAACCAGAGCTCACCGAGACCATGTGCTTGAATTCAGGAAGTACATAGTTCGTTAACATAGCGTGATAACGGTTACCATTGACGGTAACATTCTGATTTGCCTCATTTTTTTAAGACATATGAACCAATGATTTCACTAGCCCATAAACCACACCATACCGTTGTTTTGAATGGATGTAATGGTAGCTCTTGGTACTCTTCGGGTTGTCCAAATACGGCAATTTTGTTTGTTAACGTATCCATTGAGCCAGAAATGGACTTCATCACTGAACAAAATTTCACAATAAAACACCGGATTTTCATTGAGTTTTTTTTTCAGAGTTGAGTTTGGTACGCTTTAAGCTGAGATCACGTAAAATACGCCAAGTTGTCGAACACGCCAAGCCAAGCTGCTGAGAACGACGACGAATCGATTCGTCCTGTGTACCTGTACATTCTCAGGTACAGCTGCTATAATCTCTTCACTACGTGCTGGATGTGGTATAACTGGTCGAGTATCATCCACTTATGTAAACTGGGACTCAAATTTACGAATGGAATTGGCAATAGTGGTTTCAGTAGGTCGATTATGCGCACCGTAAGTTTCTCGAATCGGACGAAAAACATTTCTCACAGAACGCTGATTTTCGTAATGAAGTTGAACAATTTGGAGACGCTGTTGCGGTGTGAGTGTTTTCATGATGACTTGCCAACGATACAAAAATGACAAAGCAGTTTGATAGGAGTCAGGCGTGTTCTGTCAAAAAAAGCCTATTGAAATTCAAACCTCACGATGAATCACCCCTTATGTGAAATAAATGAAACAAATCTTTGGGCATGTGTCCACAGTTTTTGATTATATTGGGAAGGGAA
This sequence comes from Volucella inanis, assembly GCA_907269105.1. Classification (NCBI taxonomy): domain Eukaryota; kingdom Metazoa; phylum Arthropoda; class Insecta; order Diptera; family Syrphidae; genus Volucella; species Volucella inanis. The sequence goes on along the minus strand of OU026157.1, from coordinate 71,329,619 downwards.
TTGTCTATTATGAGCTGCTAGAACGTGGCAAAACAGTCAATTCGATCCTCTACTGTGCACAACTCAACTGTTTGAATGAAGCTTTCAAGAAAGGGCGACCAGAATTGACCAACAGAAAGGGAGTTGTCTTCCATCATCACAATGCTATGCCATTGTATGGACAAAAACGATTTTCGTTCTCTCATAAAACATTATTTTTTGAGAGGCAAAATGGCGAAGGAAACAAAAGAAAAGTTGGAAAAATATTATGGGACTAATGCTCCGTCAGATTACACCGTCAAATATTGGTTTCGAGAGTTTTGTGGTGGCCGCAACTCCACTACTGATCAAGACCGCAGCGGCAGGCCCTCCGATGCGGTTACTGAGGACAATGTCAAAAAAATACATGAAATGGTGTTGCAAGACCGGAAAGTGAAGGTGCGCGAGCTAGCAAATACCACAAAGAGTAGTACTGAGCGCACACGCCATATTTTGGGCAATATTCTGCATTCGAAAAAGTTATCCTGCAGCTGGGTTCCGCGCATACTCACTCCTAACCAAAGACACGAACGCGAGAGCACTTAGAAAGAGTGTTTGGACTTGCTGATGCGGAATCGGGTGGACTTTTGGCGTCGATTGGTAACTGTTGAACACCAGAGAGCAGAATTAGTGCCCGGCAATGGACTGAAGCCGGCACGAGTGCTCCGAAGCGGCCGAGGGAGGATCGATGGGTCGGAAAGGTTATGGCGTCGGTTTTCTGGGATTTTCATGGCATACTCTTCGTGGACTTCCACGAAAAAGGAAAAACCATCAACAGCGAGCATTACTGTGCGTTATTGGAGTGATTGAAGGCCAAAATCGCTGCAAAACGGCCTCACATGAAGCGAAAAAAAATTTTGTTTTTGCAAGACAATGCACCGGCGCACAAGAGCATCGCAACCATGGTTAAAATCAATTACTTAAGGCTCCAATTGCTGTCGCATCCACCGTATTCGCCCGATTTAGCTCTGTCGGACTATTATCTCTTCCCAAACCTAAAAAGATAGCTCGTTAATAAAAAATTCAGCTCACGTGAAGAAATCATCGACGCCACAGAGGAGTATTTTGCAGACCTTCCGGAAAATTACTTTTCAGACGGGATCAAGAAGTTGGAAAACCGCTAGAATAACTAAAGGGGAATATATCGAATAAAATAAAAAAAACATTTAAATTTTTTTTTTTTCATTCCCAAGGAGGTTACTTTTCACACCACCTAGTTTAGAGGTTGAAAACTTCACTTGTTCGCAATGGCTACTTTATTAGAGAATAAAACTTCTGAACCTTTCTTTAGTTTTTCTTGAATAATAGGTTTCCAGTTTAGTTTCTTGTCAAGAATAAGACCTTGATATTTCGCTGTATCGAAAAAAAAAAACAAAAACGGAGGAGTTTTTTGCAGACCTTCCGGAAAATTACTTTTCGAACGGGATCAAGAAGTTGGAAAATTCGCTAGAATAAGTGCATCAAACTAAAAGGGGACTATATTGAATAAAATAAAAAAAAACATTTAAAAAAAATTTTTTTTCATTCCCAAGGAGGTTACTTTTTACCCCACCTAGTACATACCAGGCGGAACCTAGTTTCCAAGAAATTCGGGATAACTATACCGAAAATAAGTTTGTCCAAAGTGGCTTAAGCTAAGATTCAAGGTGGATTAATCACCCTTTTGGAAGATGGTATAATTTTTGCAAATGGCATCCTACAGACAAGCAATGTAGAACTCTATACTCCGCAAGAGCGTGGAATAATTGTGTCGATATTTTTGGTGTTAGTGCGGCGTGAATTCCGACATCGGTTTCCTAATCGTGTCGCGCCAATTGGGCAAATATTCCGACGCTAAGCAATTCGACTCTAACAGATTGGGATCACAGGAGACCATGCCTTGCATGGCCGCCACCGGTCTGGTCGTTCGGCCGAGAATATCGCGGCTGTGGCTGCCGATGTCACTGAGAGCGAAGTAACATCAACCAGACAACGGGCCACGCAATTGGGCATCACCAGACGAATTTTTGGTAAAAAAATTACACATGTTCCCATACAAACTGCAAACAGTGCATCGGTGCAGTGCCTCCTGGTCGTCAGTCGCGTGTGAATTACTGTAAAGCCATCTTCAATTTCATCAACGAAGAGGACGATTTTATGTCGAAAATCATCATGAGCGTCGAGGTGCATTTCCACTTAAGCGGTTACGTCAATAAGCAAAGTCTTCATCGGCAATACGGTCATTTTTACTTGCGAACGCTACAGGGCCATGATTAACGACTTTTTACTGCCGGAATTGGATGAGCGGGGCTTAGTAAACATGTGGTTTCAACAAAACGGTGCAACCGCACACATATCACAAGTCACATGGATATTGTGAAGGAGGCATTTCCTGGTCCCGTAATCTTCCGTTTTGGCATATTGGCATGGCCAGAAAGATCGCCCGATTTAACCACCCCAGACTTCTTGTCTCTACTTGAAATCGCGGGCTTATACCAACAAGCTTTAGACAATCTCATTTCTTAAAGAGAACATTCGACAGGAATGCGAACAGTTATCGCCGAAAATCATACGGAAAGTCATGGAAAATGCGATAAAACGTGCACAAATTTGTATTTACACTGGCGGCAGCCACTTAGCGCATATCATCTTCTCCACTTAACAGAAACAATTGTTAAGATCCAAATAAACATTTCCATTTTTACATTTTTTTTATTTAGTAAAAAAGTAATTAATTCACAAACAAAATTGGATGATTAATTTTGCGTATACACGTATAATGGGAACAGTTCTTAAGGACATAATGATGCCTTTCTCTGCATGTAAACATTTGCGTAAGTTAAATGGGGCTGATAATAGAGCGTGGTAAATGATCCTTTCTAACACAAGTATGTATCGTATGTATGTATGCATCGTTCACTTGTAAACCGACTTCAAAATGCACTTGAAAGTGTCGTAAACTCCAAATAAAAGGATGTCTATGAACAATGCTAAAATCATATTAATGTGGCTTCTCTCTCCATGTACAAGTATGTATGTATTATGTATTTATGTTGCCGGAAGCGAAATAAAACCAATTCTTTTTTTGTATCTGAAAAAAAAAAAAAATAACATGTGTCAACAGTTACACTTATTAATAGCATCCATTATATTTTGAAGCGAAATCTACTTCAAATAATTTATCTGTTGTCAAAAAAAAAAAAAATAAAATAAAATAAAGTATTTTCAATTAACACACACATTTTAATTTATTTGATTAGATTACAATCAAATTTATTAATTTCGGATGAATTAATTTTAAATTTCAATTAAGGAAACTGTGTTGTTATTTTCTGTTTTAATTGACCAAACAAGTAGAGCCTGTTTGTTGGACTACAATCTGATGAATTGCATCTAAAGTTGTTGAAGTGGAATCTTTAGGACAAAATATTTACAATTCATTTTATAAGAAAAAGTAGCTCTATTTCGTCACCAACGAACTGAAGTATTTGTGTTTTGTTCTTTAAAATTTCAAATCGTATTGATATAAAACAAAACGGCGGTTTTACTGAAAGTAGTGTAGGATTCACTCCCGACTTTTTTCTTTGATTTCTGATGAACTGTCATAACTGAGTTAAGAGCGGAGCTGAGGCAAAAGAATCCAGTTCTGCGAATTCTACCAATTCAACCATCGTAAAGATGTATCATAGTTTTGCCAATTTTCTAAGGTATGATGCTAAGGAATTTTCGTGACATTTGACATCAAAGAACTCGCGAGTAGTAGGAAAATTATGTTTTGTGAAAAGCATTAGTTTTTTGTTTTCATTTGACGAAAAGTGCTGCAGAGTCGCATCGAATGTTTGTTGAGGCATATGGTGATCATGTTCTATCAGAAGCAAAATGCAAAAGATGGTTTCAACGGTTCAGAAATAACGATTTTGATTTGGGAAATGAAGAACGTGGAAGATCACCAAATAAGTTTGAAGACGCCGAATTGCAAACAATATTCGATGAAGATGACACTTTAAGTCAGAAACAAATGGCAGAAATGTTAAAAAATGCACAACAAACAATTCCTGACCATTAAAAAGCTATGGGAAAGCTCCAAAAGTCAAGAAAATGGGTGCCACATGAATTATATGAAAGACAAATGGAAAACCAAAAAAAACACTTGTGAAATTTAGCTTCAAAGACACGATAAAAAATAAGTTTTGCATCGAATCGTTACTGGCGATGAAAAATGGATTTGTTTTCAGAATCCTTAACGGAAAAAATCATGGCTTAATCCGGGACAACCATCAACTTCGACTGCAAAACCAGATCGATTCCGCAAGAAGACAATGCTGTGTGTCTGGTGGGACAAGAAAGGTGTGGTGTACCACGAGCCCCTTAAACCTGGTGAAACCGTTAATACAGATCGCTACCGACAACAAATGATCAACTTGAACATTTGAACAAGACAAGGCAAGGTAATTTTGCTCCATGACAATGCAAATGCACACAAAGCAAAACTGGTTCAGGATACAACTAAAGCACTTGGCTGGGAGCTGCTACCCCACCCGCCAGACTTGGCTCCTTCCGACTACCATTTGCTTTCATCGATGGGACACGCAATAGCTGAGCAGCACTTCGAATCCTACGAGGAAGTCGAAAATTGGGTGACTTTTTGGTTTGCTTCAAAAGACGAAGTTTTATTGGCGTGGAATCCATAAACTACCTGTAAAATTGGAAACGGCCAATACTATCCCATAAAAATTAGTATTTTATTTTCACAAAAAAAAGCTCATACCGGTACACCTGGTATATCTCATCTTACTTAAGTCTGTATAGACTCATTGGGATGTCCGGGTGAGGGAATTTGGTTCATAATTCTGGTTTCGACTTTCCGTCTCGTGTTGGTTGTCGTTTTGACACTAAGCGGGTCCAATATATCTTGTTGCAGCCCTGAATCTGAAAAGAGATGGAAGTGAAGCAGCAGACAGTTTCAAAAGGTCGTAGAAGTAATATCTTCCTAAGGCTCCTTGCCGCAAATCACTAAGACTGGAGCAGTAGCACAAAAATTTGACGGTATGGTCCTGTGAGCCTATATTTCCATAGCATCTGCAAAGGTCGTTGTCTGTAAGGCGCAGCTTTATTGTGTGCGCCAATAGAAGAATATGACCTGTGAATAATCAAACAACCGTAGATAGATCAGTTCTGTTTTTCAAGAGAATTTTACTTGTTCCGGCCACATTTATCTTGAGGTCTCGCAGGTTGGAAGTTATTTCCAGCTTTCATATGATTTTATTTGTATAATTCGCTCCACTTGTATTCTCAGAATGCAGAGTGAAGGTTTGATACTTTGATCTGTCAGTTCCCTTTCTAGGAAGGATACTTTTCGTAATAGCTCATCTACATGCTCATTGCCAGCACTTCTTTGTGTTTGGCTGGACTCTTAAACAAACTGGGGGCTTCGTTGACGTATTTGGAACATTTGTTGCTGTATTTTGGATTGCTTGCTTCACCAATCTGGTTGCATGGAAGTGATAAGAAGTTGAGCATACGTGTTGGGCATAGGTTCTTCCGATTTGTTAGGACTGTAGTTTTACAACGTTAAATTTCCGCACAGTATTTCTCCGTTGTTGTGGTCTAAGATGTTGTAGTTATAGATGTACTTTAAATCCAACTAGGTGGTAAGTTGAATCTAGATTTACATTTAGATTTACAAAGCCAACAACGCGTTAAATTATTGTCCATATGGATGAAAGTGTGGCGGCTGTAAGTGAAATTGTGGAGGAAGATAAGCAATTGTCATAGGCTGAGTAGAAAAAAAACAAGATCCAGCTTGACAAAATTTAGGCTGCGAAACCACTGCTTGGAGTTCGCTGATTGGACTTCTTAGCATCTTGATGTCGGCCCTTATTTTATCAAAAATTCGTATGTACTGATAAGACTGATATAAAAAGAAGGATTATTTCCTCCTTGTCCATGCAGCTTTAGCAGAAATCATTTGTAAAAACGTCAAGCCTTCTTGCGTGCTTGCCTATATGACAGTGTCCAGTGATGGCACACATGATAGCGCTGAAATGTTTCCAATTTTAATAGATCAAACTCTTGGAGCTGTTCAAATCCAGCTTTGACCAGATTTGTTTGGTTGCTAGACATGTTGACCCAACAATCCCTCAAAAATTTGTTCTTCTATTAGCATCCAGCTTTACTATTAGTTTGCACGTAGCGAGTGGTATACCGATGATACCTTTTTCACGCTACAGTGATTTGGAAGGCGGAATGAGAGACATGGGTTTAGGTTATCTGAGACATCACCGCCACAAACCCCGCTATCAATTGTGGATCCACCCGTATAGAAATGCATTGACCTATAGTACATGGAATCATTTTCCTCCCAGAAAGATGTAAAAGATGCCGAGACATATAGACATTTGTTTCCTATGGCTGTTTTGCAACAGAATAGGGTTCTTTTTAGATTATAAGCGATCCAGTTTAGTTTAAAAAATAAGACTAAGATATTTAGCTGTATCGGAGAAGACTAAATCGGTACCGTTGATTGAGCGAGGATCTATAATTGGAATTTTATATTTCCTTGAAAAGAAAATAAGGTCAGTTTTACAGAGCTTTATTTCCAATCCACAACGTTTCGCCCAACGGTTAAATCTGTTAAGGTTTAGCTGTAGGAGTTCGTTACTGGAATTGAGGAACTTACCCGAGATGGCTTTGCTCCGTTATCTGCATAGGGTTTATTAACCCCTAAGTTTCAAATAAATGTTTAAATGACACCACCTTGCTATGTCCAGGAACATGACCTTTGTGTACTCTCTATGTAGGGATAGTTCGATGTAGCTGGTCAGTAAATGTAGAGCCATTTCCACCAACTTTAATCTATAGTAGGCATCTTGAGCCATTGACAAAAGTTGTGGATCGATAATAAATCGTGTATGGATACCAATTAGTCGTTCTGAGGTCCTTTGAAAACTCCATTAACTTTTCTCCATGACAAGAGAATTTGGATCATTTCTACGCAGCTCTTCATAATATTCTCTAGCATTGACAGGATTATATCTGAGGACCTGTTTACCTCGGCAGGTAATATACCGCCTGGACCAAAAGACTTGTATGGCTTAAAGCTATGCAGCATCCAGAACAGCTTGTCTCTTGTAATCAGACCGTGTATTTTAGTCAAGTAAAATATTGTTACTCTAGGAAAGTGGGTGTCCAGTAGCAAGTTGAATGATTCATCATTTTAGTCCAAAAGCCATCGGTTTTCTCACAGAAAGGCCTCAAAAATTGGTGCTATACCATCCTCAGTTCCTTTTTTTATATATTTTGAGCGATTTCTTATATGAGTCCTAGGCTGTGACTTTTCTTGTACTCCTTACTTGGTTAGAAGATATCCTGCAAAGGTTTATAAGTAGTCCAAGTGCTGATGTCCACCAATGTGGCCTTTTAATGATTGTATGGGAGGTTGAATAAGAGGGCAGAAAGCAGCCATAGCCTGATTAAGAGCCAAGTTTGACTTTCATGTTACATGGGATACTTAAGAGCTCAGAGGTATTCAGAAATTTTTTTTGATAATTCCGGAATGCTTATTGGCTGGAAGGAGCATTCTTCAGACTGAATTGGATATAGGTATACAAGTATGTGATCTGAAAAAGAGTGTTCAGACGATAACATTCAGTTCGTTATGAATTGAATAACTGGTATGTTGTCGAAGACAAGAGTCATATTTATCTAGCACTTCTTGTCATTATTTAGTTATAAAAGGAGAGGACCCACATTGTCGTGGAGAAGCTACGCCGAAGCCAGCCAGTAGACACCTTTGGCAGTCTCCAGTCTTATAGGGGTTATTTTGAGGTAGCTGATATTAGGAAATAAGTGCACATTAATGTCACGTTTCACTATTATACAAGCTCTGATCTTACCGTTGTCTTTTGTATATTGTGGCACTTACTCAGGTGCCCTGAGTACAGAAACCACGTCTTCTATAATTCATGGTTTCTGGATTAGGATGATATCTTCTATATTTTTGAATAGACACAGAAAGAGTACGCCCGGGCCTTCTAGGAGTGATGAAGGTTAATATGAAGAAACCGTACTACCATTGATGCAGTCAACCAGGGAAGCCTCCATCACGGTGTCATTTAAGTCCTCCGATCCTGAAAATATGCCCAAAAACTAATCTTCATATTCTGATCGTAGAGAATCTTTTTTTGATTCGTCCTCAGAGTCGAGATGGCATCGCGTTATATATTGATTTGCTCTCACTAAGCAACATTGAGGGCAGAGCTCGTGTTAAACCCAATGAACAATGTTACCGAACAATGACAAGCGATTACTTTTTCGAGAATGTGACTATATTGTCCAAAATTTTCATGAAACCATTAAATTACTCAGGCCTCGATTCAATGAAAACATTGTACCACAAAATGATCCAGTGTTTGGATCTAAGATCGTAGTATTTGGTGAGATTCGAATACTTATTGTGGGGCTATATAAAGTCTTTGATGTATATTGTTAAATTAGTTGGCAGCTATATATGTTAAGTAGGTATATAGAGCTATATAGCTAGTAATACCGGCCCAAAATTGGACAAACAGGACACGCCTTGTCACAAAACCTTGAGTGTTTTTAAATCATAATATCCTAAACCATTTCTTTTAAATTCAAGCACAATTTACGTTATTTTTGTTTTAAAAAAAAAAAAGCTCCTAAGGACAACACCCTTTATTAGTTATGCACACTAAAAAAACTAGTTTTTGATACAACTATGAATTGAATAATCCATTTTTAGCTTAATAATTCAGAGACTATTTTGCAATAATTCTATTTTTTCATTAAATGTAACACTCTCATTTTTCCGCCAAAATTTTAAAGATTACACAAATAAATTGCTTAAATTTGCACCATGAGAAATCTAGGTTCAGATTTCCACTGAAATGCAATAATCAATTGGCAATTACGATATTTTCCAATTCAACTCAGTTTATACTTTTTGTTGTTGAAAGTTTAAATATCAGAATGGTTGTCAGAATTGCCTTGGCTCGTTGCTCTAATCGGCTTGCACTTGGGTAAGTACTCATACCATGTGTCCATGTCCCTTAGTAGCTGCAAGAAGGAAACCAATGTATTGAATTGGAAAAGTTGTCGCAACTTTTGAATTAGAGTGTTTTTTTTTTGCAGCCACTGGAATACACACGGAACAAGTCCCAACTATCACGAGACAGTATCCTTTTCGGTGTCCTAAAACTCTTCAGGGAATCGATTTCCTTAAAGAAAATCTTACTATATTGCCTTGGAGCTCCGTTTTCTTTTTTTTTGTTTTCTTTTTTTCTTTTTGATTTTTTGGAAGAAATTTCTTAGAGCAGACATTGTGACAAGGTATGTGATAGAGCACGAAGAACAATTTTAGAGTTTTTCTGGTCGATTTCTATTCGTACTATGCCTCCGCCTAAGGAGCACTTTGCACTACTGGAAATTCAACATCTGTATCTGCAGCCAATAACAAAAACAAGTTATTTTTCATGAAATATTCGTACCCCTCTCAAACCCCCTTTGAATTTTTAGTTTTAATTTGGTTTTGTTGTTTTTCTTTCTTTTTTTTTTTGAAAGCACAATGCAATTTTCCATTTTCTCCCGGGTTTATTTGCTTCTCAGTGGCTGCATAGGGAATCTTTCGTTTTGTTTCTGGAATGGATTGCAATTTTTGTTCAACCACCCTCTATACCCCTCAGTACGAATATTTTGATTTCGGAAACGGAAAAGATATGCATAGAGAGTGCAGCATTTGTAAGAGAAGAGTTTTGTTAGTATTTTGCTTGGAAAAATTAAAAACTTTTCAAAGTTATTTTTGTTTGTCGATGAAGCTGATGGAGGTGATGGAGGGTAGTATGCAAGATGAGAAGCAGCAATTCCGCACAATTGTTCGTTTGTTTGTTTGGGAAATGCATTGTAGACTCTGACTTAAGACGGATGCCTTGAGTTTCAGTTATTTTCTGTTTAATTTTGAGAGGAGTGGATTTTTTAAATTGTTTGATTGTGTCCTGTGCTTCGGGGATAAATGCGCTTTTGTTCGGTCCTGAAAGTGCTTTTTTAGTTGAATTTCTTATAAAGATAAGCGAGGTTCACACGCATTTCCTTAAGTTGTTGACTTAGAATACTTCTGGATTTGTGACTTTATTTTCATAAAAAATGTAACTTTGTAGAGAAATGGAATTGAAAAGAAAACAGTTTAAAAAATAAGTAAGTTTAATAGAAATGTTCCCTTTTACTGATTTAAAGATCACTAGTGATGCCATAAATGGGGCTGGAAACATTGGTTATAAGGTCAAGTTTAGAGTTAAAATTTTCACATTAAACGACATCTCCCTAAATATTATTAACGGAAATATATCCATTATAATGGCGAACAATAAATAATATATTAACATATTTTTAACAATGACTAAATCTAAATGAATTGTTAAATGAAATGTTACTATAAGCTTGAAGACAGGCAGCCGTATTTTATTCTCTAGAAAATTTTCTTCAAGCGTCGATACAACGTTGGTGACGAGGCATTACCGGACATACTGCAGAAGCAACGCGACCTAATTCAAACACTAACAACAACAATTCAAGGCATACAACCAGCTGCAAATACGGCAAACATACACTTCGAACCGTTCTATGACACCCTGGCAGGGATTCTCAAAATCCACCTCAGCCTCAAACCGAACCAGATGATGGAACAGCATAACTTTCATCTTCGTCTGCAACACGTTAGAGAATCAATAGCAAACTATCTGGCAGAATTAACAAAACTTTTCTTGCGAATCTTGCAAGAAATCAACGTTTGATGCCTATGTACGATCACAATTCATCACGGGGCTGAAGGACTTCGATGTCAAAGAGACTACTGAGGGAGGTCATCATAGAATTAGACAAAACTGTGGAGATAGCGCTTGAAATAGTGTCCTCTTAAGTTGAAAGCCGCAACATGCATAGTGTACTTCAGAGCTGCAAATGATAAGAGACTCTATATAAAAAAAGATCGCGGCCGTATAAACCTTCAACGTACTACAATAAAATGACAAGCAAATTCTCTACAAAGCACAGAATCTGTGCTGTAAGCTTTGCCAGGTGAAGGAACACAGGCATCAGATGAGGCTTTTTACGAAATAAATAAAATGACGTTAGCTTCCACAATGGATCAAGAAGTCGAGGTTAGAATCGACAATCAGTCAACTAATATGGAACTGGACACTGGAGCGGCGGTCTCAGCAATGAAGGTTGACACCCTTACAAAGCTGATGCCTACGGGGTTATATAAAAAACTTTCAATAACGATATTTTACCAATAGTTAGGAAGTCTCGAGTTGAAGTTGAGTACGGTGAGCATAACACCAAATGCTACATATATCTGGTAAGAGGAAATTGGGCAAATGGGCAAAAATCTTTAATTTGCTTAGAATCGATTCGATTAATAAAATAATGACAGAAGACAAAATTGAAAGCATTAGACAACAGTTCGAACGACCTCTCAAAATGAGTTGGTACACACGTTGGGGCAGTAATTAAAAGTGACAACACAATTCGTCTACATTACTAAATTACATTGAACACATGCATCATTAAAGAAAATTACCCAATGCCGAGGGTTGATGATCTTTATCAGAGGCTGCAACATTTTAAGGTTAGTTGTGCTTTTGATGTATATACCATAAAGCTATCTACACCTTACAGTTACGGACTAAAATTCCCTTTTACAAACAATAAGTACTAATAAAGGAATATACAGAGTAAATACGAGCAGATTGAGGATCTGGATCAAAACTTTACCTAATAAAATATATGTCAAAGATTCATGGAACAACACATAATGAACGATCTTGAAGATACTGCAGGTAACTCTATATTTTGGGGACTGAACAATTTTTTTAATTACTATTATGGCAAGGAATTTATGCTGATTGCAACAACAGAATTTCAAAAGGCCACATTAACATATTGCAGATTTTTTTTCTAGACTTCCAACCAAAAAAGGAGTTCAAATTAGTTCAGTCGAAATTCGCCTGGTATGGAGTGAAGCTTTGCCCGTCACATTTGAGCAGATACTGAAAGAACTCAACCGGGATAAGGAGCTGTGATGTAGCTTGACCATGTTGAGCGAGTGAGCTCCACTGTTGCGGTTCCAAAAGTTTCGATTGTAAACTCTTGGGATGTCGCAGCAGAGGATGTCTGCATTAAAGGTGGTGCACGAATGTGAAAAGGGACCTCATCCAACATGGAGTGCAGCAGCTGGCAAAAGATCATGCTAGCTAGTGATGCTTGTTTTCGAGTTCAAACAAGCTAACAGGAGGTGCGTTTTAAACAGCTTCAACTTTTTTTCCGAGCAAAATATTTCGAATTCATTTACTCGCTCTAAGCTTTATAATTTTCCATCGAATTTCTAGTAAGGTATCATTCTCGGGGTTGATAGATGATCGTAGCATGTTCATATGAAGATCTGGTCTAAATTTCAACCGCATTCCCTTACTATGTATTGCATAGTAGGGTCACTTCGTCACTTCTTTGTTTTAAAAGTTTGTACGGTAAGAAAACAGAATTTAATAACGATTATCCCCAAAATTGATGATTTTCCACAAAATTGAAGTGGTTATCTTTATCTCATGTTTTGCTCTCTTGATAACGTCTGCTTCTGTAGCAAGCTGGCTCTTAAAATGATACCACAGTAGGTATTTTCAAAACCTATCGGTACCTGACATTCTTTAGAAGAATATAGTGCGAAGATGTATAGTTTATGATACAAATGTAGAATTTCGACATAGGCTCCGCTCTTGTTTCAGATCCAGAGATCCAGTCTCTGAAATGACGACTTTTTCTATGAAAAGAGGCTCAGTTTCTCAAAGTGTGTTTACAAATTCCGTTCTGACTTGCAACACCATGATTTGATAGGTGTTTGATCGCTGAAACGATTTTATGATATCGAACCTGCTACTGGCATGTAAATAGATCTGATGCCAGATTGACTAATGCAGAGCATGGCAGTATTTTTAGTTCGCCAGGAAAATCCGTTTACATTGTTTTATGAATTCTGTTTCCACCTAAAGGAATCTTTTCTCCTTAAGGGGGTATTCTAGTCTACAAATTTGAAAAAAAAATTGAAAATCTTTTTTTTTCATATTTCCAAAGTTTAGAGATTCAAGAATATGCCCTTAAAATGATTTTTCAAAATCATTTTTGGCGTCCGCTCCGGTCTGACCGGAACAAATGAACAAAATACGGTAAACGCTGCCCGAGTACCTACGTATGTATGCCCTCATAAAATCTTTATTTTGTAATTAATCCCTTTTCAATGTATTTATGATTCAAGCCCATAGAAACGTCAATATTTAGTCGGAATCTTTTCGTCTCAGCATTTATTTCAAGTAAGTTTTGAGTCAGCCTTTAAGCAACGTGAACGTGTTTTATAAATATTTAAAGTGAAAATTTTTTTATATCTGGTTGTAGCACATAAAATGTGGTTATACAATAGTAAAAATTGAAAAGCCAATATTATTTTTCCGTAAATTTTTATTCAATCAAAATAGCATCAGTTGACATCTATGACATTCTTCCAACGTGATACAAGGTCAAATATTTTTTGCTCGTAGAAGTGCTGACTTTTTGAGGCAATGAAACTTTCAAAGGCTTTTATTTATGCTCGTTTCCGTAAGACTTTCTGTTGGCAAAATGAATTAAGATTGCGGAAAAGATGGTAATACGTTGAGGAAATATCAAAAGAGAACGGTGGAGGCGGAAGAATTTCAAATCCCAACTGCAACAGTTTTTGGACCTTGTGAGGTATTGGGTCTAGCCTCGTCATGCAAAAGGATCGGACCGTGCCTATTGAAAAATGCAGGTTGCTTTTCAGCCAATTTGATAGCGTTTTTCGTTTCTCTTGGTTAAAGAAAAGGAAAGTGGATTGGTCCTTTCAATGTCTATAAAATTTTCACAAGCGATGCGCAGATTTCCAGGCGCCGTAGTTTCTGGGATTCATTCCGTTCATGGGGTATCCATTTATCGAGTTTCTTTACCTTTCCTATGAGAAGATGGTGTCGACTTTTTGTCATTGCGGATACTCTGATGCTTTTTGCAATCTCCCGTACTGATTTCGCTGGGTCCTTATCTACCCTTGCTCTTAAAACATCGTCGTCAACTAACGTTTCCGGCTTCCCACGTGGTTCATTTTTAAGGCTGAAATCTTCCGAATGGAACTTTCCAAACCAACCTTGCAGTGCGCGTTTGTTTACCGCTACATCCTCAAATGCGTCATTAATGGTTTTCATTGCCAATGACGCATTATGTCCAGTTTTAAACTCTTTAAGAGGGTTCGAATTTGAACTGCCGGCAGCATGGTAAATAATTGCTACAAAAACACATACCACTTTATTTTATAAAAAAAAGGAAATTTAACGTTTTGGTACAGTTGTTTGCTCGAGAAATTCTTATTTCTGACTGAATGAATACATTGAGATTTGTAAGTTAAATGGATAAAAAACATTCAAAATTGAGTTCAGACAGAGCATTCAGACCGAAGAAGAGAAGATTTTACAGTAATTAATTTAACGTAGAAAAAGAAATCAGTTTCACTAGTGCATCTGCAGTAAAATTGAAAAGTTCGCAACATGAAGAAGTTTTAATTAATAACAATTACGGCTATTGTATTTTAGAATTTTTTTCTGTTTTAACCACATTTTCATCGATAGCTCTGTGTTCTACATGTAAGAAAGATATTAAAATTTCCCGTACAGCTGCTCGTGGGTTAGGGTTTAAACCCTAAACCCTAACCCGCTATACAATGCGGGTGTATTAGAGTTGAAAGAGGTGGTATCAACATATTTTGTAGTATGATGGATATTTGTCTAGTCTTGACAATTTATACGTGACCGCTTCCGCAGCTTACGATCAAATTTTTTCAAAAGCCATAAAAGAAGAAAAGGAATTAATATGAGATTCAATTCTCTCTTTGACGTTACTACGCTGGTTGGTAAATACAGTAAAAAAGTTGTTAATCCAATAATAAAATTTAATGTTTGCCAAAAAAAAAAAAAAAAAATTACATTAAGGCTTATGAAGATTGGTTTGAAGAGCATGAGATATCTTGTACCATAAATCATAAAAAAAGCGCCGGAAAAATTGAGGTTGACGCGGTTGTTAAAACATTTGAAAGGTCGAAAGCCAATCATAATGCTAAATATCTCCGATACATTGGAGATGGTGACACAAAAACTTTCAAAAGCATTCTTGTTATTAACCCATACGATGATGACCCGACAGTAGAAAAATAGGAGTGTGGTGGGCATGTTGAAAAGCGTTGAAAAAATGTTTATAAAGGTACAGGTGGTAACGGAGCTAGTAAACTCACTGATAAGGTTATCTTTATACAATGGCTTGGTAATTCGTCGAAATCCAGATTTAGTTGAAGACATGAAGAGAGATGTGTGGGCAACCTAATATTATTAAATTTCAACCAACAAAAATCCTCAACACATGAATTGTCCACCTTGTTCATCTAGTTGGTGCAAGTACCAAAAAGCTGTGGCCGATGTTACTATTGACGAATTTGACCATGGAAATCCTCCTCTAAATGACGACGTTTTAAAAGTAATAAAACTAATAAAATACGTTATTGGAACGATGTTTGGGTTCTGAAACCCAAAATGTTAACGAATCGTTAAATTCGCACATTCACGCAGGAACGCATACAATTCAAATTTCCACTTTCCTCGCAGTATGTATTTTGAATGAAGGCTTAATACCCACATTTAAAATCTTAAGTGTCATGCGAATCGCGATTGGCCCAGAAGATTATGCGTTTGCAGTCAGGCAAGACGAAGTTCGCATCGAACGCTTTGAACTCCGAGCTTCAGAGGCATCAAAGGAAGTCAAGTCTGCTCGTCTCCATGAAATAACATTTTGGAGTAGGGAAAGGTTTTTTGTATGTCTCAAAACTTTAAACGCATTTTTTTCGAACTTACAATACTTTTTTCGAGTTGGCGTACACGATATTACAAGTTTTAATGAACCGATTTATTTAAAATTTGTTGTGAATGCTCTTTCTTCTACCGCTTTAAGCACGCTCATATCAAAATTTTTTATTTTACTATTTTTAAAAATCTCGGAATTGTTAAAAAACATGCGAAAAAAATTCAAACGGCTGCCATTTTATGAAAATTATTTTTTTTTTTTTTTGACTTTACCAATGTTCGGGCTCTAGCTTCAGTTTTCCAGCTCAAAACTTTGTGAATTTTGAGTTTTTTTTTTCGGTTACTATAAAGTAACTATAGACTTAAAATATCAATAAACAAACGATTAAAAAATGAATGGTTAAATATTTTTTATTTCTTTTGTACAGGGCTTCAAAAACTGCCCGAAATTCATGCCTCTACACTAGAATACCTTCTTTCCGCACTACAGGATCCTATTTTCATTATTTATTAACAAATAATTTCTCTAGTATTTCTGATGGATACATATGACTTAATCGATCTGCATTAATTCTCCAAAGTTAAAAATGCATCATCAATAATACAGAAGACGGAATATAAACACACAAGCAGTATCACATTTTGTCGTAAAAGCACATCGCGTAATCCATGAGCTTCAAATATCTACATTATTCATTCAATTTTAAAATTACCAAACGTCCTTTAAACGAACAGCTATAAAAAATTTACATACTCGTACGACAACCGAAACGTGCAATCCATTTAAGACAAGTGACACTTTTCTCACTTCTCCCCCCACAGTACGGATAACTCAGGATATGTAGAAAATCAGCTCAAGGACTTCTCCATCGACCTAAAAAGAAAAAAAAATTCCCATTCCAAATGTGGAAAATGAATAAAAACATATACGAATAACATGTCGCATGACAAAGGGGTATATCCGTCTGCGGCATCGTCAAAATGCATAAAATGATTGTCTGACATATCGTGACGAATGTCAATGGCAGAAACGGTCTCTATGTTTCGAAAGAACATTTTAATATGATGTGCTAACTGTTCCAAATGCAGATTCCCCCTGAACATGTGTTGTTTCCCTTTTTTTTTCTTTTTTTTTTTTTATAAAAAGTCGCAATTTTATTGTGACGAAATGGAAATCAAAGAACAGTCGTTGTTCGTTCCAAAACCTTTTGGCAATGTTCAAGATAAAACTATTTGAAAACACTATCAAAGACAGAGAATTGAACGTTTTAAAAGGCAAAATCCAATTGAAAATTAGCTTTTTCTCGTATCTTGCCAAATTGAACCATCTGAAAATGGAGTGCTATTGAAAGTTGATTGTGATACTTGACGTATCTATTTTATATTAGGTGAAAATAAAGTAGTATCTTTACGAACGGCAACCAATTGTCAATGTGAATTCAACAGGCGGTCAACAAGCTGTGCGTTAATTATTGGTGGCTTATCGAATTATCAAGCTTGAAAAGAAACGTATTAGTCGTTAACATTCACCAGCACACATGGGTCTTTTCAATACGCTTGCATTGAATAGATAGACTAATAATAGACTAAAAAAAGATTATTTTTTTTGTTTTGCAGTTTACTTAATTGGATTTATTTTTATTTTTATTCATTACTCTCTATTACAAAAGTATTAGTACAGCTTACATTTATTCTAACAATAAAATGGAGAATAGTTAGTGGCATTAGATATTTGAATAATATTGTTAATGTCACTTCAAATAAATATTTAGGTTAAGTTGGAGTGAATATATTAGCACTATACCGTCGAGGATATCATAGAATTATTTATTGGGAACGATTTATTTAAACATATTAGTAGCGAAACGAATAAGTACTGAAATCAAAATTGCAACAGAAGGAAACAAAATAAAAAAGTGTCAAATTTGTCGACCGTACGGCAGTCGAACTCAAAAAATGTCTCGGGCTTGCTATCCTTATGGGAATTGTAAAAAAACAAGAATGGATGATTATTAGTCAACGAATGTGTTAATAGAAACTCCAATATTTCGAGAAATGATGTCTCGTAACGGATTCAGACAAATATTATTATTTTTAAATTTTACCGACAACAATAATAAACTGAACAATGCTGATTTATCGATTATTTTTCTAAAAAGTTTGAAGACAATTTTAATCTTGGTCAAAACATCTCCATTGATGAAGGAATGATACCATGACGTAGACGATTAAATTTTAATGTTTACATTCCCTTGAAAATTACAAAATATGACACTCTTATTCAGATGCAATGTGATTCCAATACGGGATACGGGGTATGGTGTGATGGAACTTTTGGACAATTACTACAACAGTGTAGAACTTTCGGAGAATTTACTTAGAAAGAAAATTCAAGTTTGTGCAACGATACGGCAATATACAGGATTTCTAGAAAAATTTAAGTTCGCAAAACTCAAAGTGTTTGAGTGTTTGTACTCCAATAATTATAGAGACTTTCGAAAACCAAAATGATACGAATGATCTTTGCGATACATAATGCCACTTTGATTAACGCTCAAAGAAAAATTGCACCCAAAAAAAAAAAAAAAACAAAAAAACAAACCTGAAAGTGTATTAAACCATAATAAATACATGTAGGAAGTGGATCGTGCAGACCAATTTCTGAGTAACTACCCTGAATATAGAAAAACTATAAAATGATAATAAAATGTTACTCTAAGTATATCTCTTAGTTGTGCATTATTTAAAGCATTCAGGACATGTCACCATTTCAATACAGAACGCAAGAATATCAGATTTCATGATTTTTTTTAATGAAAGTGTCTCAATCGTGGATAAAAGATCATGTACCTGTTCCTGAGAAAAACTTTGAGCTCACGTGCGTCTCATCATAATTCGTTCGACAGGCTTTTCGGTGAGCTAAATCAATACCAGCTAATATTTATTTCCGAAACTTACAAACAAAAACGAAGAAACTGCCATTTTTGTTCCATAAACAAAATAAAGAAGGACAACAAATTTAATGTGCAAGTCTTGTGGAGTTGCGTTACCGCCAAGCGGTAGCACTTATTCCGAGTATCATTATAAAAATCAAGAAGCCAAAGTCTTATCTTTTTCTAAAATTATAAATAAAATTATATTGAATTGTATTTCTGTGTAGAGGTTGTTAAACACTTTATAAGATAGAATGCTGTAGGAATTTCTGAGGCTTATGGTGCAAAAAGTGAGAATGGCAATAATGAAAAATATATTCCTACAATAGTTACATCCGTCAAGAATTGGACCCTGCATGTAGACACATCTCATATATATTTAGTCGCAATAACAAAATCCGAAAATTACTTAAAAGTTCGTTGAATCTAAAAAAAATATTTAACACAAATCCAAAGCTGCTATCTTGTCTATGGTTATAGCGGAATAGCGAAACAAAAGAAAAAAGTATTGGGTATATATTTTAATTCGTGCGGTTTTTTTTTTTTTAAATTTTAACGTTTATTTAAGACAAATATGTACAATAGTATTATTCAAAGTATTGCTCATCTGAAGCTATGACTTTTTCCCATCTTTCTGGCAATTTGTGGATCCCATCTCAATAGAACTGCGCCGGCTTGGCAGCCAAGAATGAATCAAGCCAATTTTTGATATTCTGCTCTGATGTGAACCGTATTTCAGTGAGGGCGTTCAGCATCGACCAGAACAAATGATAGTCAGAACGGGCAAGGTCTGGGCTATAAGGCGGGTGGGGTAAGACTTCCCATCCACTGTTTTCCAAATAGTTCTTAACCGGAATAGCAACGTGAGGCCGAGCTTTGTCATGATGGAAAGTTATTGCCTCGTGTCTGGTCGCATATTCCGGGCGTTTTTCGGCTACTGCTCTCTTCAAACGGATTAATTGTGTTTTCGGTAGCGTTGTCCATTGATGGTTTCACCCGGTTTTAGCAGCTCATAATACAGCACACCCATCTGATCCCACCAAATACAGAGCATTACCTTCGCGCCATGGATGTTCGTTGATTTGGCCGGTTGGCCGGGTTTCACATATGATCGTTTGCTCTTGGGGTTGTCGTAATGGATCCATTTTTCACTACCAGTAACAACCCGATGCAAAAATGACTTCCTTTTGTGGCGTTCCAGCAACAAATCGGACATGCAAAACCGCCTTTCGACGTCTCTCGGCTTGAGTTCATGTGGAACCCAATTTCCTTGCTTTTGAATATATCCAGCTGCTTTTAAACGTTTTGAAAGGGCTGCTTGAGTGACACCCAAAGATTCTGCGAGCTCTTCTTGTGTTTGGCAACAATCTTCATAGAGCAATGCTTCCAGTTCTTCATCTTCAAACTTTGTTGGCTGCCCAGAACGTCCATCGTCTTCCAAGCCAAAATCACCACTTTTAAATCGTGCAAACCACTTTTGGCACGTTCGCTCAGCTAGCGCATATTCACCATAAACTTGCACTAAAATACGATGACACCTTTTCAGGCACAAAGTTCGACATATTTGAGTGAAAAAAAATTATTGTTGTTTACGCTTCAAATGAATAACATATATTGAAATGACGTACAATGACAGTAGCTTTCCAACGCATGTTCCAATGGAATAATAACAATGTAATAATACAAGTTACGCCATCTCTTAGCAAACCGAATTAACGAATTAAGTTATAGACTCAATAGTTTTTTGGCGGCTTCTCTCAGGGAGTTTCTATCTGATGGCTGTCCCTTGTGCGTGGTATATTGTTGTCATCTGGCTATCACTTGTGCTCGACTTTATCAGAATTCTACGTTTAGCATGTCTTAACCACATATATATATATAGAAGCGTATAATAAAATAGGAGTATCTCTTCAAACTTATGAAGAACGGGCTAGGCGGCTGCACTCGCAGACTTTCCTTATTGTCCACTTTTAACGGACAATCATCTGCTGTAGTTTATTACTCTAAGCACTTCCCCAATAGCTTATGCCATACTGTACTTTTGAGTAAAAAATGGCAAAATAAATTGTTTTTAATACATATATTGCTGGAGCAAAACTTGTTGAGACGATAAAAAACATCAAATGGTGGAGAGAAAGTATTGCTTTAAAATCGAAATGATTTTGGACCAATTCCTTTTGCAATTTGTTAAAAGATTCATAATCTCAACTCTAAAACAAATGGTCCAACAATCGGATTTAGTATTTAAGGTGGCCTCACAACAATTTGAAGATCGCACAGGCAACAGGTGCCTGATCTTGGCAATACCAAGATCGACTGCTATCTCCCTGATGGTCACACGACGATCTGCGAAGAAAATTTTCTTAACTTTTTCGATATTTACTTTTGTAATACTGGTGGATAGACGACCGGAACGAGGAAAATCATCAACCACAGTACGACCCACTTTACACTTTTGTTTAATTGTGTTTTCGACATTGTCGCGTCCCCGTCGATATTTTGTTAGGAACACAAAATTTGACATTTCGAAACTTCCAGAACACAACATTCGAGTACACTGATTTGTTTACAATTCTATGGCGGAAAAACTCTTGACAAATGGCGCTCATACAGATATTTGAGTGCAGATGTACCAAACTAAAACAAAAAAAAACTTTTGATAATAGCAGTTTATTTAAATGGTTTATTCCGGGTACAATTTCATAATTAATATCAGCTACTAAGATTGACAGAGGCATACGCAATTCAAAGGTCGTCAATAAAGGCTTTACCTTTTTCCTTAAAAGCAATGCATGAATGGAATTAATATATTGTTACGCCTGGGCGTTTTACATAAATATAAAAATAGTAAAAACCAGAGAACACACGCTGGCTGGAATTGTAGCTGGGATATTTTATCCAGTATTGACCGTTGCGTTTAAAAATGACCGGAGCGGAAGCCGACAACAACAATAAACCGTGGTAGTGAACAGGCTTCCAAATCGAAAGGTTCGGTATTCAAATCCCAATCTCGTCCGAGAAACATTATTTTTTTCAGTTAAATCAACAACAAGTCAACTTCCACTAAGAATTTAGTCTCCCATTTAACTTTGGATGTCACCAATGGAACGAAATAACCACCGAGCCCAAAAATCTTTCTTTCTTTCTCTGTCACATTTTCCAAAAAAGCTTTACACATGCTCAGGCATTATAGGTGTATTCATACCCACTTAAGCGTTAAATTTAAAAAAAAAGGAAGAGTTTTAAAGAGACTTTTTACTTGTTGTATCCTGTCTTAAAAATGGGAAGCAAACAGATTATTCATAACCCCGCGGAGGCCTACATTATGTAATTTATATAAAAAAGTTCTGTGATCAACCATATCAAATATCAAACGCTTTGTTTATGCCAACAAAAAAGACTAGCATAAAATCCAATCCTTTTTGTATAAAAGAGCATAAGTCCTTCCGGGAAAACTTCAATCAGAAAACTCAAAATAAAAAGATATGCCAACATTTTAACGATGTTGAGGACGATATTTTTCAGCAAAAACATATCTTATAGCCACTAATTGGTACAAAAAAGAATCTATTCCTGGAAAGAATGAAGAAAGGTTTTGTCCGATTGCAAGTGATTATTAAATTTATTCGCAACTTCAATGGGATCAGTAATGAAATCATCCCCACTAACAAGAGTTTGTTAAGGATAGATGTTAGTCTTTGACGTTAAGATTATCACTTTGCACTCATGTTTGGATTTACCTTGAGATATCTTCATATTTATCATAATTTTCGAACAAATACGTATCTCCCTATATATTGTTTTGTATTTACATACGTTTATGGTGTAACTAGGAAAAAGGATCCATATGCTCCACACAAATAAAAATGTATTTTTTACGGGTGCCGTAGTGTCATTCATTGTTATATCTCACATCTACTTGTGACAAATTTTAATAAAAACTTGACTTGGAAATTAAAAATATAAGCTGATTGTGATTGCGTTTTTCTTTCTCATTTTGTTTCAGCCCAGTAATTTTTGAGCTTTATGTGTACGGGATACCTGGACCAGTAAGGAGCCTTTATCTTGATCTCTTTAGGGAAAGTAGGGGAACGATTCCCTTACAATAGAAATTTATCGTAACTTTCATAGATGCCTGTTGCATTTTTGGTGCAGTTTATTTTTATTAAAAAGCGAGCTAGTTACCTATGCCTTATGCCTTAGTTTCAGATGTTTT
This sequence comes from Volucella inanis, assembly GCA_907269105.1. Lineage (NCBI taxonomy): Eukaryota > Metazoa > Arthropoda > Insecta > Diptera > Syrphidae > Volucella > Volucella inanis. Next base: position 71,306,553 of record OU026157.1, on the reverse strand, counting down.
TGCACAGATAAGTTGAAGCCCTTACGAGTATGTGTTAGGTTATAAAAAATATATTGCAAGCCTTAGAAGCATTGTTTTCAGTGAATACCTCGTCCTAACCTTCAAAAAGCAAAAAATTATTTAATTCCCTAAAATTAATTTTTGCAATTTGGTGAAGCAGTGGTTCGAAGTTCGTAAATCGATGTTAATATCACTGAACAGATTTGACAAGATTGACTGGAGACGACCAAAAATGTGACCAATACAAGTGCCTTTGATTGGTCTTGTTATCTCATGTGTTTAACCCGTAAATGAGCAAGATAAAAACCCAGGATGGATTTGCCATCAATAAGTTCCAGTTGAAATAACCTAGATAAATAAAATTAACATGAACACTTAAAATGTGACGGTTCTTTTGCTTAGAGTTCCAGAATTTTTAGGTTTTAATTGTTTGATATAAACCTTATGTATCTCAGCAGATGGGATAATTATTGGGTTATATAAAAAGTCTCCGTGGTTTTTTGTCATTAGATGGTGCTGGTGTCCATATATCTGGAAACACTTATCTAATTGTGTCAGAAGAACACGTGTTTAAAAATTAATATGTCAGGCTACATTTTTTGTGAAGACAGCTGTGTAATTCGTTGCTCGTGTTGAAAGTTATATTGATCTGAATATGAGTGAAATATCTGAAGGAATACGCTATGTGATGATATTTTACTACAAAATGGGGAAAACACTGCAAAAACATGCCGAAAAAATTTTGCAGTTTATGGTGAGAATGCTGTGAATGAACATGGAACCCTGGAGTGGTTTGTTCGGTTCCGTTCCAGAGATTTCGATGTAAAAGATGCACCTCGCACTGGTCGGCCTGTCACTGAACAAGTCGATGAAATTTTGCAACTGATGGAGCAAGAACAGCACCGAAGCTATCTGAAGATAGCTGAGGCACTAATCCTCAACTGCATGAAAGTTTGGAATCATCTAAAACGAGCATTCTACTCAAATAAGCTCGATGTTTGGGTGCCACATAAATTACCGCTAAAAAATTTAATTGACTAAATAACCATCAGTGAAACGCTGCTGAAGCGTAACGAAATGGAACCATTTTTCAAGCTATTCATTACGGGCGATCAAAAATGGAATAAATCCGAGAATATCCAATGCAAGTGATCATGGTCAAAGGCCGGTGACCGACCACAAACGTCTTTAAGGCCTGGATTGACTGCAAACAAGGTTATGTTGAGTATTTGGTGTGATTGGAAGGAAATTGTTTATTAGGATCGACCAGAATTGGCGAACAGAAAGGGAGTTGTTTTCCATCATGAAATAAACATATCATTTTGTTCTTTAACCTGGCTTATGTTTATAAAATCGCTGTGAATTTTCTTTAGAGAGACAATCTTCTCATAAGAAGTTACAATACAGCTCTGCTGATGCTGTTACTGGTTATCAGTTGGAGTTGTGGGTTCACATTGCCCCGCACTGGTACCTAGCTGCAGATGCTTCTGCTGTTGTTGCTGTGGTGTTGTTTCTTTTTGCTGGCAATGTTCAGGTTTTAAAGTTTTGATTGAAATTGTTCATTTCATAATCCTATGTTCTTGTTGCTTCAATGTATTGTTAAATTTTTGGTACTTTTCAGTGATCACCTTATTGGTGGTGAAATTGTAGATTTTACTAATCATTGATGAAGAAAAAAGCGCAAAGATGAGTATTTGTCACATCGATATGTTGAGCTGTTAGCACTCATAAATTCGAAATCCGATTCAAATTTACACAAAAACAGTGAAAAAATCCGACATAATCAGCTAATATTTTTGATTAGATTAGCGTATTATTATTTCTCCGCAAATTAAACACTTCATTTTGGTTGGTATTTGGAAAGTAACTATGTGAACTTAATGGGTCTTTACATTTAGCCAAAGTTGAACTTTTGCTTTAATTTCTAAAGAGTGAGATGTCCCCTATATCAGTAGATAAAAGCCCATAAGCTTGGACAAGCATTTCCCAATATCAGTTCTATTGACGTCAAACAAATTTATATGACTAAAACTACTCTGAAAATAACGTTAAAGGTCTTACGTTAAGTTTATGCTTACATTTACATCACGAAGAATATACATTTCTTCCCGAGCTTAAACTCGTATTAATTAAATTTCTGGAACCAACTTTGGAAATAGAATAGAGCGACCAAAAATATGAGGTCCTTTCCCGATACAAAGAAAATATTATTATAGATCCAGTAGGCACATTCTTCAAAGACACAAACAAATTAGAAACATACTCATACTGATCGTGGAACTATGAGTTGATTGAGGTTCCGATCAACATGTGTGCGCTACCTCAGATACCGTCGTCCTCTGCTGCACTGTTTCTTGGAATTAAATTCGAAACCTCTTTGGGCCATTCGCAGAGCATTGTCCAACCATCCCTGAAGTTTGATTCATAGATTCCTGACAAGACATCCCCCGTCAATACAAAACGTGACCGAAAATTATGAGTACTCGCAGTACATGTCAATATGTTCCAAATCTGTGGTAGAGTAGGATCGTGCGATAAGGGTCTTCCAACTGCCTCCTGAGCCCAAATAAACAGGGATTGTTAAGCGTGATTCGGCCTCTGATTGTTTTGCTGATATCGTTGCTACTTGTAACTGCGTAGCCAAGGTAAACAACACTTTTAACTTCCTCGAAGCTATATCTGTCAATGGTGACGTTTTGTTTAAGCCATCGGTGGTGAGCGGTCTTTTTTGATGACAGCATGAACTTTTTATATTTCGTTTATCATCAGACCAATTTTGACCGCTTCAATCTCAATGCACACTGTGTTTGTTCAATCAGATCAATGTCAATCGCGTATGCAAGTAATTGTACGTTATTATTTAAAAAAGGTAACATGATAGCGCGTTTCCTTGACTGAAACCTTTTTTTACCAAAGATATGTAGTTAATTTATTACCAAGCTTAATGTAGCAGCAATATTTGTATATAGTCACCCTGCAAACATCATGGACTTTCCTGGTCTGAAACCGCAATTAGAAACCAGTCTGCAGATGTAGTCTTTTCATATTCTCAGCACCTAAATATTTCGATCCTACTATTTGATGCATATATGTTTATCTCCCTTTTGGCGTTGTAGCCCTGGCATGTTCGTCTTATTCTCTGAATGGAATGCTATTCCTACAGTAACATCTCTCGATTTCCTTAATCATGCGCTTCTCGTGCTCTTTCTTTTCTTTTCGAGAAGCTTGTGTTCTCCCCTCCTTTTCTGCTCGTGGAGCTCACTCTCATTTTCCGATGCAGCGCATGTTCAAATGCTCCTCTTTAGTTGCAGGTAGCTACCTGTATTCATCATCAAATCAAAGCTTTCCTTATGGCGAGGCCTTAAAACCGGTCATACCAGAAGCAGATTCCTTGATGGTCTTTTGACAACATTTCCGTTGGTGTTCTATGGTTTGTGTATAGAACTAGAGTTTGGAGAAAGCTTGAGGAAAACGAATTCGGGTAGTTTTTTTTGACTCATTTGTGCCTGAGATATCAGCATTAGTACCCTGACTGGAACAATTCTATGATTATGAGTCGATGTTGACTCATAGGAAATAACAAGCACATGTCCATAAGGGAATTGAAGTTTAAAAAAGTGAAAGTTGCGTTCCATAAGAATGCTCATGTTTTTACATTTACATACTATAACCGTACAGCAAGTCTTGTCATTATGTCTGCAATAAACTGTAATAAGTATTTCGAAAGGTATGAGGCGTATAAGAAAGGAGTGATAATCTTTCGTAATACAAGAACTGGAGAAGTATTTGCTCATATGTATTTCACTACATAACAAATGAGCTGAAAAGTCAGTGCCGTTTCATAGTAAAGCACAAAATTTTTTTTAAAATTCAACTTTATTCATCAACATAGTTGCCTTCGAGGACGATACACTAATTGAAATGATTTTTCAATCTTTCGATACCAGTTTTGTAGTACGATTTCGGCTTAGCCTCAAAATAGGCCTTTGTTTCGGCGATTACTTCTTCATCGGTCTTAAATCTCTTTCCGGTGAGCATTCTTTTGAGGTCTGCGAACAGGAAATAGTCGCTGGGGGCCAAATCTGGAGAATATGGTGGGTGGGGAAGCAATTCGTAGCCAAATTCATTCAATTTTGCCGTCGTTTTCATCGACTTGCGACACGGTGCATTGTCTTGATGAAACAGCACTTTCTTTTTCTTCAAATGCGGCCGTTTTTATGCGATTTCGTCCTTAAAACGCTCCAACAACGCAATGTAATAGTCGCTGTTGATAGTCTGCCCCTTTTGGAGATAGTCGATGAAAATTATTCCATGTGTATCCCAAAATACGGATGCCATAACATTGCCAGCCGACTGTTGAGTTTTGGTCATTTTGGACAAGGTTCGTCGCCTGCTAGCCACTCAGCTGACTGCCGACTTGACTCTGGTGTGAAGTGATGGAGCCAAGTTTCATTCTTGTCACATACCGACGCAAAAATTCGGCTTTATTGCGGTTGAACAGCGTTAAACACTCCTCTGAATCATCAACACGTTGTCGTTTTTGGTCGACTGTGAGCAAACGCGGCACGCACTTTGAACAGAGCTTTCGCATGTCCAAATATTCGTGTATGATATATCTAACACGCTCTTTTGATATCTTCAGAGCCTCTGCTATCTCAATCAACTTCACTTTAAGGTCATTCGTAATCATTTTGTGGACTTTTTTGATGTTTTCATACGAAACAGCCTCTTTTGGACTTCCACTGCGTGCATCATCTTCGGTGCTTGTATGACAACTTTTAAATTTTTCAATCCACTTGCGTTCGGCTGGTGCAGAGTCCGGGTAACACTTATAAAGCCATTTCTTTGCATCGGCTGCATTTTTTCCCATCGAAAAGCAATGGTAAATCAACACACGAAATTGCTTTGAATCCATTTTTTTCACAGTAGCAAAATTTGCTTCACTTACAATGCTATATCTCGAGAACTAATCGTCCGAGAGCTGTCAAATTTATAAACATATTTTTTGAAGGTTGGTACTAACTGAAAATGGTATGGACTTAATTCAAGTGGTACCCTCTCTTACAAACGGCACTGACTTTTCAGCCCATGTATTAGTTTAAAATAGGTTAGGTTTGGTTAGGGGAGAGTTCATCGAGCAAGCTGTTTGTTAGTGTCATGAGACAGTTTCAATGTCTTTATACCTGAATGGAGCCTGGACCAGACATGAGGAGCTAACTTGGAGCAAATTTTATAAAATGCCTGCCTTCCAGTAAAAGACGAATTTGAAATCTACATTTGTTTTTGAAAATTTTTTAATATGACGGCATGCTTCGTTTTTCCTCACTGGGTGACCAGATAGCAATAAAAGTTTTTCAAACTGTTATGTTTTAGAAGCTGTCAAAGTTACTAATCACATCCAGCTGTCAAAATATTCAGTAAGGTTTGCCATTTCATCATGCATCGTTTTACGCTTGCCAAAAGTGCTCAAGTTCTTGAAAAATATTATCGAAATTCCGGCTCTGTTGTAAATACGCAACGTTGATTTCATTGTGAGGTCTGTCATCATCATGGCTTAATTGTGCAGGCAATTCGTCGCACCGTGAGTACACTTTTTTTGATCTTAAGCACCAATCAGAGAGTCAACCCGATTTATTTTAGATTGAATTTTGACATACATCCGTATAAGATTGTGCTGATTGTGCAAAAAATCATTTTTCGGACGAGACCCTTTTTGGCTCAACGGCTATGTCAACAAGCATCATCGGACCTTATTTCGTTCAAAATAACCGCTACCGTCAATGTTTTCAGGTATAGAGCAATGTTAATTCACTTTCTATGACCAGAGTTCGACAACATCGATATTTGGGAGCTGTGGTTCCAACAAGACGGCGCTACATGCCGTGCAAGCGACGCAACGCTCGAAGTTATGAAGGAGAAATTTGGTGTTCATAAATTGGCCGCCGCGATCATGCGATTTGACAGCACTCGATTATTTTCCCTGGCGCTATGTAAAGTCTTTATTCTATGCTAACAAGCTAATTACTTTGAACGAGCTCGAGACCAACATTCGACACGTCATTGCCGGTATAATATCGGACCAAGTCAACAAAAATTGGCCCAACCGCTTGATGCACTGCCAGCAAAGTCGAGGAGTCCATTTGAATTATGTGCTATTCCACTTATAATTGCATAAACGTAGCTTCAATGTAAAGCCAGTATCAATTCAAACTGAAGCTAATCAATTTCACACCGTTGTTGTTTTATTTAAATTTTTTTTTCTTATCCCTCTTATCTGGTCACCCTATATAATAATAATTGTCAAGCTAATGCCATGAGCTCATAAATCTTAGAAACACTTTCTTTTTAGAAAAGTTTGTTCTTTCTTTCTGGAGATATACAGTTTATAGGTTTTCTTAAGGAATGTGGCTTTACGTCTATATTATTTCTAGTTGCTTTAGAACACAGCGAAGTACGAGAAAAAAAAAAATCCTTACAAATTGGATATTGGAAAAGTCTTGTCAACGCTGATTTCTTTCTATTCAAGTACCAATTTACTCACTCATTTTACTCACATTTTTTACGTATCATGGAATCCGATACATAATTTATGTAAGAAAGCAAGTATTGGTACCATAAACAAAAATTGTAACCTTGACAGAAATGACTTGAAAACCAAAAAATTGCAAACACTGATTTTTTTTTTTAAATTATTCGTACCTCTGTAATCCTTCAATTGTGACACACAAAATCTCAACATCTGGCACAATGTGGACATCGTCATCACAACACAGCACAGCACCAACATACAAATACGAGTATGTTATTCTTACTCATAAAAAGGATCTTTTGAAGTTAATCAGCAATTTAATGTGACTGCACTTGAAGTAAAAACAGTTGATGCAAATAAACTGCTACTTAAGTCGGTTGTCGGGGGGCGCTGGTAAGCGATTTCTGGTAAAAGGAAACGACGAATATGTCAAGTGTAATACAATATAATAAACTTTCAACAGGATAGGGGAAGTTGGAGTCCTTCATCCCTGCATCAAAAACTTCTTGTTTCCTCTTTTAAATATTCGTTTGGATATGTGTACGAGTATAGTATGTTAACATAAGTGGGTGTGGTGACAGGAATGGCTGCAGTAAATGTCAGACTATAAATTATGTAAATATGACCTCGTTTAATGCATAGAATATGTGTGTGTATAGTTACTTGATGAGGTAGCAGAGCGGTTCGACTTTGAAACGTACAAACGAGCACAATATATACAAACATGCTTACAACGATGATGTCCTGGAAAGTTCAAGAGTTCATTATTGCGGATCATTATGTGGAGATTGTGGGGTGGGTAGGAGTTGAATTCGAGGCTCTGAAACAATCGATTACAACGGAAGACAAATAAAATTACATTTGCATGACAGGATCTTTAAAGAAAGATATGGCATGTTGGTTGTACAGAAAGGATAATATTTCACGGAAGACTGTTGTCATTTTAGGTAGAAAGATACGTAAATTTACTGAAGAATGGGTTAGATCGAATTTTACGTGTAGGTTTGCTTTTATATTGATAAAGATATTGAAATATACCTTATGCCATGGAAGCTCAGGCTCAAGGTCCTTCAGCATGTATAAACCTGTAAATCAAAATTTATAATTTATTGATCCCGTACGGAAAATACTTGCTCTGAGTTGAGGTAAATATAATAAAAAAAAAAAGATAATAATGCGCATTCGAAAGTGGTAGTGAATAGGAATAGTGCGAATTTTTGAAAACTATTCAAATTGCCAAAGGACACTTCTAAAGACCACAAACTCTCTTATTTTACCCTTGTAAAATACTTGTACTATATAATCAAACTGAGCTGGGCGGCAACGATCTCTAGTATATTTCCTAAGTTTGTTCCTTTACTTGTCGTAAAATCCGACTACATGAGGAAAACTATATACTGTAATGAGAGGAACACATCGTGTATCTATTGCTGAGAAGACGATAGTTGGACGCATGAGTATACGAAAACAAATAAAAAAATGCAAGAAATTCAATCGCAAAAATATATTAGAGACGATGTACATAATCAAATAGATGAAAAGTGTAGTTTTAAATGAAGAGCTCCCACGTAGTACTGTCCCCTTGGCTGTCTTGTTGAAAATGATTAATATTGATCAAACGTCTAGCCAGCGTAGAGAGTGATTTATTCATTCACTGTATAAAGTAATGGTGACATTAAAAATTGCAAAAAATACCGATGACTTATTATGAAATGTACAAGTTATAGAAAGTTGACAATGCAATATCCGTAAACTTCATCGCATTCAATTCGGCTTTATGAGTGGTACGACTTATGATGAATGAGAAATTTAGCGACATTTCGAAACTACTGCATATCGCCTTCATCGTTTTAGAAAAATCCTTCGGTAGAGTTGCGTGGCATAATCTCAAAATATATCTGAGACATATATATGTAAATATGATACGAGATATGTACAATAACGTTAAAACGATTTAATGTGAGAATAACCAGATAATCTGAGGTAAGAGTCGAAATATCCCAAGGGTTTGTCCAATTTCTTTTACCGACGAAAGCCCCACAGTTTTTCATCCAGCTTTAAAAAAATAATATTAGACTATGTACAAGAAGTACAAAGTATTTCATTTGCGTCTTTAAGGTGATACATTTCAGTATGGTGTTAAATTTTACACATGCATTCGGTGAATCTCGTTGTCGGAAGCTGACATCAAGTGTGAGAAGGTAAAACCATTTTCGAGTCTCAAAGAGAAGCGAGCTCTTATAGCTACATAGAGCTTCGTATACATAATATGAATATGTCCAGACTCCGTTCAAGTTAAATGGTTCATTCTACCTAACAGCGGAATTTGGGTTATCCTCGCCTTTAACCAGTGTGCAGAAGTGGGTTTTCTGTACATTCAGTACATACTGTGACTCTATTGATGTGTTTCCTTTTTCATTTCTGCAGTCCATAGTTCGGGTTAACACTTTCGAAGTAGCACTATTCTACTTCTTTGATCGCATGATCTTCAATTTCTTTCTTTTTTCTCCATAAAAACCGTTGTTATTCCTTAATTTTTAGCTCATATAGCTCACAGCCAGCTTTCTTTCTTCTATGTGGTGTACTTCAAAGGCGAATTGATTCCCCACATGTACTTGCCTGCATTCTTCATAAAACCATACGTTTCGTGGTGATAGGTGGTTGAGTGTCAGTTGCAGCATTTCTGATGGCTTCTTGGCATCGATAGCACTACTCTTCAATCGATGTTGGTTGGATAGGACAAGCCAAGACTCTCAGGGATACGCAAAAGGCGAAGATTCGGACGGTTTGTTGCAATTGCAGTCATTTAACGTTAAGTATTCTCTATGTCTTCGTTGTTGCAGTGTCTGAATTATACTTAAACGTACCTTGTTTGCAACGAGGTAGTGGTATGCGTTATACTGGAGGAATTTTTTGTGTCGATCGTAACATGACTAATTTGGTTATGGTTTGATGAGCAGTTGGCTGTTTAGAGCAAATCCGCAACCAAATAGACGCTGTTTGTTTTTTTTTTTTTTTCATATGAAACTCCACATTGCCATTGAGAGAAACTACACCGCATCATTATTAAGCCTTAATTAAGTCACAAAAAGAACTATGTTTCGTCTGCTATGAATGCTTAGAAGCCCGATTTCTAATCAAAAATTATCAATATAAAGCCAACTTTGTGATTACTACTCATACTTAATCAGCAAACTGCATGAATTTAACTACTGTGTTGGAAGCATCTATATCGTAGCTTCTGTAACTTATTGTTAATGAAAGCATTTTATAGAACTTCATCAGGCGATTGCATAAAGGGAGCTCATGGTTACAACCATACTTAAGCATCTTAAATTTAATACTGTTGTAATATTTTCGTTAGTAGGTACCTACAAATTTGTATATTGTAAGAATACAGTCCATTTCCAACCAAAATCATCCTATTACCAATTTAACCCACCTAACCCGTCCTCCAGGGCCAAAATATCTTTCCCATGAATTTGTTCGCCACTCTATATTCTGGTTTCTGGAAAAATTTCGTTAATGTTTGTTTTTAATTTCACCTTCCCTTCTTTTATAACTTTGCTTTCATATTATTTTCACTACCACCCATGGGGTTGCCCAAACCAATCTACATGGCAGGCATCCCTACTTCTGGTTAGGGAAGAAGATATGATAAAAATGACGTTGGATTCTCAGGCGAAGAGAATTGCAGGAGTAAAGTAAAATTATGCAATAAAGAGGGATGTAATTCTAGCCTTTTATTAACTTTTTTCCTTTTTCTTTACAGTTCGTCCACCCTCTTGGTGCATAAGGTAAAGCCGTAATTTCCTGAGAATTTATTTGTCCGGCCTCAGAGAAAAGAGAAGGTATGCATAGTAACGGTTTGGCTGTGAAGCTTTATGTTCACTGCCATAGTGAGGGCAGATCCCTGTTGCATGGATTTTATTTTCCCTGTCGTTTTGTTTAATTTTTTTTTTTTCTTTTCAAATGATATTCATGAACCATAGCCAGTTTTTGTTGTTGTTTGTAGTGAGGCAAATGATGGAACTGGCGCTTCTGATGCATGAAGTGAGATTACTCCCGGAGAATAAGCTTCATGTGGACACAAAAGGTAGCATTCCCGGTCCAGCATTGAAATAAATGAAATACGAGCTTACATTGCTACAAAGGGTGACAAAAGGCCTGATTTTCTTATTAAGCTGAGATTTGCTTTGTCTTTTAATTTTTATTTTTTTTTTTTTCATTTTCTAAAGTTGTCATTGCAAGATTTAATTACCTACCTTTTGTTAGTTCCAGGAATGAATTTTGATTTTACTTTAAGACTTGTGATTATTGTGAAAACAGAGAACTTGTGGAAGATTTTTGTCTAAACCTCTCTTCCAGAACAAAAATGATTCCGTGGACTTTGACTTTGGCTGTGGCCACTAATTTTTTTTAATCGTTAAAAAATAAATACCTTTCAAGAACTGATAAACCAGGATATCAATTCTGAGAACTGTGTCATTTAAGAAATAATTGTAATTGCCAGCATATTGGATAGTTGTTATTATTCGGCTAAATCCTCACATTGTTAAAAATAATGCATGATTCCACGTAAGAGGGTTAAGGCCAAACAACTAGCTGATGGCAAACGGTTTATGCCATTGCCCGTCAAAGTAGAACTTAATGCATTTGGAAGCAACAAAAGCCATGGCTATGAATGGCTTTTTATTGAATATATCAAGAAAAGAGACTGATAAAGGCAAAGTAAAAATATAGTCAAATTAGGAATTTCCGAATATATAATCTAGATAAGCAACACTATACACATGAACATGGTAGTTCTCGGATATGATTCTATTCTTCAGACAAAGTGTCACAACCTGGTTAAAATAGTATCTAACCTCAGAGCCGTATCTATATCTGTGTAAATATTTAACTTCATGACTATGGCGAAGATTTTCTTTTACAAAATCATATACACCAAAGAATTGAACTTCAATTCTTAAGGCTCATTGTGCTATTACGATGGCGGTCACAGAAGTACCCGATCCAACAAAGAAAACACAAAAATTTTGGAAACAAATTTATTTAGTTTTTAACATATCGCCTTTCAGCTCTATACACTTTTCCCAGCGACGTTCAAAAAGTTCGATACCCTTTTTATAGTTAGAACTATCTCCCTCCTCAAAATAGGCATTAACTACTGAAATCACTTCTTCATCGTAAGAAAATCTTTGACCACTGAGCCATTTTTTCAAGTTTGGGTTCATGAGGTAGCATTCCAAACTTTAATTCACTAATTTTGGCCATTGAAATAACGGATTTGTAAGCTGGTGCATTGTCTTGATGAAACAACACTTTCTTCTTAGCCAAATGCGGCCGTTTTTGCTTGATTTCTTGCAATGAGTTCGAATAATACTGTCTGTTGATAGTTTTTCCTTTTTGAAGGTAGTCAATGAAAATGATCCCACGCGCATCCAAAAAATAGACCCCGTGAACTTGCCTGCAGATGAAACGGTCTTCGCCTTCTTTGGAGCCGGTTCTAACTTTTGAATCCATTGTTTTGATTGTTCTTTTGTCTCGGATGTAAAGTGATGGACCCATGTTACATCCATTGTTATGAAATGGTGCAAAAATTCTGCTTTGTTGCTGTGAAAATTCGCTAAATACTCAATTGAAACATCTTCACGACACTGTTTTTGTTCGAGTGTGAGCAAAAGCGGCACATTCAATCGATGATCATCCAGTACCGCTTTGTGGATTTTCTTCACCATTTCTGGAGTCGTCACCTCATTTGGTCGACCACTGCAATGCTCGTCTTGGCAGCTCGTACAGTCATGGCAAGTTTATTTTAAGTAAGACTCCTATATACGTCGTTTTTTTTCCAGTGTTCAGGTGGCCAAACTGGGGGTTAAGAATCGCAAAATACAGGTAAACAAGTTTTAAAAGTAACAACTTAAGTTCGTTATATAAAAACCCAGGCTATGAAGTACGTATAATGGAAAAGTGACTGCCTGGCTGACACCAGAAATTCGAAAATAGTTCAATGAATCCTATGAAAGCATCAATGTATCTATCTAATCTAAATCTAAAAATCCGATTTGTGTATAACGCTTTGACAAAATAATTTTTGGGGGCATTTACCCATGCAAGTATCTTTTTAAATTTCACACCTTTTGTATCAACGGATGATTATTGACTGAATACTAAACTGAATACGCTAGAAACAAAATTTGGACTTGAAAATTTTGAGAGTTTACGTCGATGGTGAAATTAAATTACCTGCCTTTGCACAACGATTCCGCCAATCGCCAAATCAAATGTTCTAAAAGGAAAAGTATACAGCGAAATATCAAGGTCTTGTTCTCGACAAGAAACTAAACTGGAAACCTATTATTCAAGAAAGAGTAAAGAAAGGTTTTAGTAGTAGTAGTTTTAATCTCTTATAAAGAAGCCATTGGGAACAACTGAGGTTTTCAACCTCGCTAAACTAGGTTGGGTGAAAAGTAACCTCCTTGGGAATGAAAAAAAAAAAATTTAAATGTTTTTTTTATTTTAGTTTGATACACTTATTCTAGCGATTTTCCAACTTCTTAATCCCGAATCCGAAAAGTAATTTTCCGGAAGGTCTGCAAAATACTCCTCCGTGGCGTCGATGATTTCCTCGCGTGAGCTGAAATTTTTATTGATGAACCATCTTTTGAGGTTTGGGAAGAGATAATAGTCCGAGGGAGCCAAATCGTGTGAATGCGGTGGATGCGACAGCAATTAGAGCCCTAAGTCATTGTATTTAGCCATGGTTGCGATGCTCTTGTGCGCCGGTGCATTGTCTTGCAAAAACAAAATTTTTTTTCGCTTCATGTGAGGCCGTTTTGCAGCGATTTCGGCCTTCAATCGCTCCAATAATACACAGTAATGCTCGCTGTTGATAGTTTTTCCTTTTTCGTGGAAGTCCACGAAGAGTATGCCATGACAATCCCAGAAAACCGACGCCATAACCTTTCAGACCCATCGAGCCTCCCTCGGCCGCTTCGGAGCATTCGTGCCGGCTTCAGTCTATTGCCGGGCACTCACTCTGTTCTCTGGTGTTCAACAGTTACCAATCGATGCCAAAAGTCCGCCCGATTCCGGATCAGCAGGTCCAAGCACTCTTTCAAAGTGCTCTCGCGTTCGTGTTTTTTGTCAGGAGTGAGTATGCGCGGCACCCAGCGGCAGGATAATTTTTTCGTATGCAGAATATTGCCCAAATTATGGCGTGTGCGCTCAGTACTAATCTTTGTGGTATCTGCTAGCTCGTGTACCTACCCATTCCGGTCAGCCAACACCATTTCATGTATTTATTTTGACATTGTCCTCCGTAACCGCATCAGAGGGCCTGCCGCTGCGGACTTGATCGGACGAAACTCTCGAAACCAATATTTGACGGTGTAATCTGACGGAGCATTAGCCCCATAATATTTATCCAAATTTTCTTTTGTTTCCTTCGCCGTTTTGCTTCTCAAAAAATAATGTTTTATGAGAGAACGAAGATCGTTTTTGTCCATACAATGGCATAGCATTGTCATGATGGAAGACAACTCCCTTTCTGTTGGTCAATTCTGGTCGCCCTTTCTTGAAAGCTTCATTCAAACAGTTGAGTTGTGCACAGTAGAGGATCGAATTGACTGTTTTGCCACGTTCTAGCAGCTCATAAAAGACAATTCCCTTCCCAATATAATCAAAAACTGTGGACACATGCCCAAAGATTTGTTTCATTTATTTCACATAAGGTGTGATTCATCGTGAGGTTTGAATTTCAATAGGCTTTTTTTGACAGAACACGCCTGACTCCTATCAAACTGCATTGTCATTTTTGTATCGTTGGCAAGTCATCATGAAAACACTCACACCGCAACAGCGTCTCCAAATTGTTCAACTTCATTACGAAAATCAGCGTTCTGTGAGAAATGTTTTTCGTCCGATTCGAGAAACTTACGGTGCGCATAATCGACCTACTGAAACCACTATTGCCAATTCCATTCGTAAATTTGAGTCCCAGTTTACATAAGTGGATGATACTCGACCAGTTATACCACATCCAGCACGTAGTGAAGAGATTATAGCAGCTGTACCTGAGAATGTACAGGTACACAGGACGAATCGATTCGTCGTCGTTCTCAGCAGCTTGGCTTGGCGTGTTCGACAACTTGGCGTATTTTACGTAATCTCAGCTTAAAGCGTACCAAACTCAATTCTGAAAAAAAACTCAATGAAAATCCGGTGTTTTATTGTGAAATGGATACGTCAACAAACAAAATTGCCGTATTTGGACAACTCGAAGAGTACCAAGAGCTACCATTTCATCCATTTCATCCATTAAAAACAACGGTATGGTGTGGTTTATGGGCTGGTGGAATCATTGGTTTAAATTTCTTAAAAAAATGAGGCAAATCAGAATGTTACCGTCAATGGTAACCGTTATCGCGCCATGTTAACGGACTATGTACTTCCTGAATTCAAGCACATGGTCTCGGTGAGCTCTGGTTTCAACAAGACGGCGCTACGAGCCATACGGCTCGTGAAACAATGAACGATATCACACTTTTGGACTGTTTTCTCTGGGAATATGTAAAGTCTCAGATCTTCAGGAATTAGCCAGCTACGATTGACGCTTTGGAAGTCAACATTACTCGTGTTGTCCGTGAGATACCAATAGCTATGCTCGAACGAATCGCCCAAAATTGGACCTTCTGAATGGACCACCTCAGGTGTAGTCATGGCCAACATTAACATGATTATGAATGAAACTTTAAGCTGAATGAAACTTAAACTCAGCTTAATAATCGGTATAGCTCATACTAAGCTGAATGTGTTTTATTTTTTAATTCAAGATTTGTACACGTTTCATCAATATTGTTTTTAACTTTTTATTTTGTATCAGTAAGCTGGAATACAACTTTTTTCTCCATCGGAATAGAGCACTCGGACAAATAATTAGTCCATTGCATATATATTTTTTTTTTTTTCTAATTTTTCTTCGGAATAGTTAAGTATTCATGAAATGAGGTACCGAGTTGTGGCTAACTCTTAACAATTTTATTATTTTTATCTAGCTTTAGGTACAAATGAATTTTATAAAAATTAAACTGCATTGAAAGTGAAAGGAACTGAAAAAAGGGAAGGTAGAGGAAGTTATTTAGATCCCTAATATTGCCCTCATTTATTGTTATGTTCTGTTTTATACTGCAGCAAATCATATTTTTAAGGACGCATTATCGGTTTTGAAGCTTAAATGTTTACTTATGCAAAAAATACTGTGGAAAGGTGCTTAAAAATCAAAGAAAAATCAGTATCAAAAGAATATACTGGTGGAATGATTCGCAACCTTTGACAAAGTAACATTTGATGACTTGGTTAACTTAACCAGAAAACACGGCGAAGGCGAATGTAAAGCGTTTTTCATTGGATGGATTTTTCAAAAGAAAAGACGTCTGATACATTAAATCAATAAATTTTTTATATATGACATCATTCCAGTATTCCGTATGGTCAGCCCAATTTTTCGTGACTTTTTCGCATAACTCAGTTGAAATGGTCACAGTCAGTCCATTTCTGAATGGATATTTTCTATGTGGCTTGCTATTAAGATACACTTTTTTTCTTCTTTGGTTCATAGTAGAAATTCCGTTCTTGATCGTACAAAAGGCGAAATTTACGTTTTTAGAAAAACTCTGGTTTTATTTTCCTATTTCTGGCTATGTTTTTTATTTTGTAACTTTAAGCATAATTTTACATATAAATAAAAGAAAAATAATAAATTGACTTCAATAGCAAAAAAAAGGAAGAAAAGATAATTTGAAAGAAAACTAATGTTTTTTTTTTGAAACAATCAAGATAAAATGATGGATTTCCCTCACATGAACTACAATAAGTTGACACTTTCTTGGCTTTTTTGCAACGGCTGCTCTTTCCTCGTTTTCGCCTTTTTTTGTTCGTTTTATTCATGATTTCGAATTCCTTTAATTAGTCTTTTCTTATATGTATTGATTGAGTTTCTTCAACCCCTACCGCACAAAGACTTTCACAAATGGACTGTTTAAACTGGCCAATTTGTATGTTTTTGTGTTTTTTGTAAACAACCAAAGCATTTACAACTGATTTCGACAATAAGAACTCAAAAGCAATCTTAGGTACCAGCGGGTTGTTTTTCATAATGGTGTGAAATGGCTAGCCATTTGTTCGGATACAACAATTCCTTTGTTAAGCTTGGTTATACTCTAACATCACTTCAAGCTTTTTCTTAATCCTGACCATCACGAGTATTTTTTTTCCAGTTGAACGTTCTTCCAGATCGTGTTTTGTGCTCAATATCAAAACATCGCGTTTATCACTCCATTTGGAAACAATCACAGTAATCACGGCCAATAGTTTCGTGTTTGTGAAGCTTAGCAACAACAACAACATCTTTCGGATAGCCAGCTCAGCTGAGTAAAAATTTTGAAAGGATACAGATGTATAAAAATTGTCTGTAACAATTGTTCTGCCCTTGTCCAAATACCTTTTTGCCAGATCTACGAAAATTTGAGTGCTGTAGGAAGTTGAAGGTGTTGGTTTTCCTCTCTGATTGTATAGGAATAATTTTCCCGGCGTAAATACAGCTAGTACTATATTTGTATAATCATTTGGGTCATAGAGTTCATAAACCGTGACGAAAGTTAAGTCTTCCACGCCAGGGAATCATTGACCCGTCTATAGCCAGTACTTTTCCTGTGGTCTAAGCTCTTATTTCTCTCAAACGGTTGCTTTCGTTGCTGAATTATTCGTAAAATGTATGAGTTTTAAAAGCAATAGGAATCTGTTCCGCGACATTATTTCTGGGATAAATGTATTTTTATAGAAGTTGTTCTTACTCCAATATTGTGATATAGATGGGTATTTCACAATACCCATTTACATAACTATACCCAGAACCTTTAATTTTTCGTTACCATTAAACTATAGAAATCAATAGGCTTCATTTGGGAAAATTTATGTTTTGCGTTGTGTCGCGTTCAGATGGTTCAAAATTAAATTCCTTCAGTGATACTCTTGTAACCCGTGCCCATTCATTTGAGGATAATGTTCCAGATGTAGAAGAAAGAACATCCTCATCTTCAGTTTCTGATTCAAAGTTCTCCATCTGAATATTTTCATTGGAATCACTTGAATCAACATCTAATGGAAAATATTCGTCTGATTCAAAAATCTGGAAATCATCATCCTCCTTAATGAGAATCTTTATTTCGACCTGTGTATCCATAAAATACATTGCGTCTAATGGTGAAATTATTATCTCTATCCATGGAATTGCGATCAAAACCCTTAACATAAGGGGCCACGTGACCACACTCTTACAACACATAAAAAAATACTCAAAATTTGAAACAAAATACATAGTGTTGAATAAAAAAAAATACACAAAAATACAGATATATTTTACACACGAAAATACAATTGTTTTTTTTTTTATGGTAGCAGTCAACGTGTTAAGTCGCATGAGGAGCAGCTAATTAATTTCGTCTTAAATAAACCGATTATGGCACCAGCTTTTAGACACGCGGTATTGTGCTACATATCTTTCTAACCGTCTAGTTTCAGTTTATGTAAAACAAAATTGGTTAACTCTATATCATTTCTGAAGAAGTATAGCCCAGTGACACCTCAGCCATAAAAACCACACCAAACCGTCAATTTCGTCGTATACAAAGGCTGACGTAACATCCGGTTATACCCTTGCCTAAATGCGTCAATTTTCTTATTTATAAAGCTATTTTACTAAAAATGTACACCGTCACTGAGAGTTAGTCTTCTTCTATCTCCAATTGACAACAGTTAGGCTATGGTTACTTACCATTAGCTCTTGGCCTAAAGCGATCTCACACGTAAGTAAAGCAAAGATTTTTTCGCAAATAACGTCACAGGCACGTTCGAGGGATGCACAGCTCCTCATTCCGGTCTTGACTTACTAATTCATGTGCGGACTCTAATACGACAACTTTATAGCCTAAATGATTCGATTCGACCTTTCTCACTAAACGCTTAATCGTTCGCTTACAACAGCCGAAAATCAAAGCTAAAACACTTAACGTAGTCATATCTGAGCCAGATTTTTGAAAAGAAATTGGACTAATTTGTAAGCGTTGTGATGGTTATGGTAGATAATCTGGAACACAAACGTGATTTCTCTCAAAAGACAGAGTGTGTGAGTTCAGTTTTGGTATGCCTTAAGGTGTCTGCTGTATTGATAACAAAAGTTGTCATGAGCCATTCGACACTTTATATTTTTGTATAAAACATGTTGGCTGTTGTGACACTTAATTGGTTACACCGCTGACAGCATATAATTTAAAATAGAAATAATTTTTTTAAGTCGCTGATTGTTATAATATCTTGTGTTGATATTGCATTTTAAGAGCGTGCAATAAGCAAGCTGGTTTTCCTCTATTTAGGCACTCGCTTTTTCCTCATAATTTCATGAACGATGATACAAATGTACAAGGTCTCTTTAAATAATATAATATATATATCGGTATTCGTTCTTGAGTATTGCATTTGAGAAATTAGGAAGGAAAAAGTGCATTCGAAAGCTCAGGAGTTGAATTTGACTTTAAAACAATGTTTAACTAAGAACAGCATTCTGCATATTTTCATAGTAATTTTCACATCATACACACTTTTTTTCTAATAAAATGTTTTTATGGTTTAAACTATTTTTTAATACACTTATCTAAATAAACAAAATAATCATTATCACATTGAAAGATAATGTGTAATTCATTTCATTAAATAATCAAGGACCTCATCCCAAAACAGATGCCAAAATATAAATCGAATTATACATTTTACAAATCCAACGAGATCGAAGTGCAATTTGTATCCAATTAAAGGGGCCAATTACTTAAAATGAAAATTAATCAAACGTAAGTAGTTGGAAAATTCTAATGAAAATACTACCAAATTGCATTGCGGTCAGAGATAACACCCCTGAAATTAATTAGAACCAAGCACATGACAAGGCGATAAATTAATTTGACATTATCTAACCATAGATGCTGCAAATGCAATTTGACAATCGCAAATCTAAATTAAAACAACCACTAAACAAAAGCTTAATGAACCACTAGTCAGATCCCATTTGGGTGTGTTCAATGGTGAGACAGACTAAGTTCACTGAAGGTTCTATCAGACAAATATACGAAATTTAAAATAAAAAAAAATGCAATTAAAATTTGTTTTAGCTGCGTAGCTAAAAACAAAAAATTTATAAAATTCCACATCGGTTATGTTTATTCAACTGAAAGCTCTGAAAAGTGAAAAGCAAACTAAACTTTATCGCAGGATTCGACTTTGGTCGTCATATGCAATTTAATTCGTTAATTAAAAATTCCGAAAATAAATGATTTACGAGTACTCATATCCATTTGAAATCTACATCATAGGCCGTAGAACGAGTATACGGAGGAGCCATATAATTGCCACATAAAAGCTAAAGCAACACGGGATTTTGCATTTTGCGAACATAATGAGTCCTGACTTGCGGCAATATACGAATATGAATTCGAGTACGGGTACACAACAGACTGGCTAAAAAAAAAAAAAAAGAAGCACTTTCAAAAAAAAAAAAAAAAAAATCACAGTTATTTATGATCTTGGTCTGTGGCACAGCAGGCGATATGATAGGTTACTCCCCTTAAAAGTGGATCCATGAACTTTCTCTAATAACCATTATCATAATAGCACAACTGAAACGTAGGCTGATGCTGAATTTTTAATTCAGGCAAAGCCAGGTTAAACGATAACAGCAAAAGCATCTCCTCCTAAGGCCTGGAAACTGAAAGATTTCATAGGATGGGGATGAAAGCATCCAAAGTGACGTCGTCAGTGGTGGTGAGAATATTTTTTCTAGTCAAAGGATTGAAAAATCAAAACCCGTGCGGTTGAGCCAATTTCTGCTCCCATATTCTACACTGTACACAACGTTCAGTTACTTTTTTTTCATGACCAAGTCCATACTGAAAGAAAGATGAAAGCACTCGACCATGAGGCAAACACCTAAA
Source organism: Volucella inanis (assembly GCA_907269105.1). Lineage (NCBI taxonomy): Eukaryota > Metazoa > Arthropoda > Insecta > Diptera > Syrphidae > Volucella > Volucella inanis. The sequence goes on along the minus strand of OU026157.1, from coordinate 71,285,982 downwards.
TTGCAAAAAAGGAGCACGCCTATGGTCTATCGTTGCTCTGGCAGAATGTTGATTGTGTAAACTCTTGTCGGCGCATTGGGGCAAATTCACCAGCTCTGTTTACCCGATGGTTTTCATTTCCACTCCACCCACCGAAGATGCGTACTTTGTTTCTAGTATTTCGTTATTTTTTTAATTTCTGGTTGCTGCTCTCTCAATTTGATTAGACTTTCACATCATTAGCCGACGAAATTGCCTAATGAGCCTACCTCATCAACAGCAAAAAAAAAAAAAAAACAAAAAAAAAAATTAAAACTCCTGAATAAAAGTTCCTCTTCCAACGTTCCGAGGACAAGCGCTTGAAAAGATACACAAAAAGGACGCCGGTAATTAAATTACTTGATAATTTTTTAATTTGCCATAGATGACAGTCAGCCTTGCAGTGGAAGGTTTTTTAATGACTTTTTCTTTGGTTTTTTTTTTTTGTAAAATTTATTTTTGTTATTATTACCTTGCGGCATCTTTTTCATGATAGCCATATTTCTCCGCTAAGTTATTTGTAAGAAAATAACCGAAAAAAAAACAACTCAATTGAGGTGAGCAACCTTTCTAGGTTCAAAACGACGAAACGGAATACATTTTTAAGGGAAATTTAGAGCAATTGCTTTAACGTTGGTCCTTATTAGAACCATTTTTACTCGTACTTTACACTTAACATTTTTTTTTTTTTTTAAAGTTTTTCTAATATGAAAATATAGATGGTTTTGTTGCCTTGAGTACTATATTTTAATTAGTTAAAAAAATCCGTTGGAAAAATCCATAACAAAAAGGTATGATGCAAGTGAAGTAGACGATGACAGTTATCCGCATAAGAGCCACAAATAAAGGGTCTTTCAGCAAGAAGTGTAGGATTTGTTTTTTGAATAAAACTAACAATTGTTGAGATACCTCTTTAACCTTTATTGCTTTATAAAGTAGTCATAAGGGGATTTTTTTTGTAACATAATATCTTCGTTTTCCGAGTTGAAGTTCAGTGTCTTAAATGCGGCAATTATGTTTATTAACGTAGCCGCCAATGCGGAAACGGGCCTCATCCGAAAACACGATTTTCTTACAAAAACCAATGTCAGCATGCATGTTTTCTAGGATCCAATCCGAGAACGTACGGCGCTGCTGGAAGTCGACCAGCTTCAATTCTGGCGTTAGTTGGACGTTGTACGCATCTAGAGCCAAATCTTTCCTTGGAATTCAGTTCTAAGCTATGTGGCTATGAAACTTTTGGGAACGTTGACGAATAGAGGTGTTTGGGTCATTTTTGACACTTTCCTTTACTTAGGCGATATTTTTATTTAACATCCGGGGAAAACAAGGAAAAACGTATGCTCAAACAAATTAGTAAGCACCATCTACTACGGTATTTTACATTTAAAACTTTGATGTAGAATATATAAGAATAAAATTCAGCCTCTTCTAGTTCTATAAAAAAAGTTATAAGTAAGATAAGTCGCGAAAACCGGCGAAAGCCAAGCTAACCGTTGTTTCGTGATTTGAATTTGTGAAAAGGATGAAGTATAGGGTTTTCCAATAGGGACTTGACAACTTTGAATTTAATTTGTGAACGCACTCTTTCACTAATCATCAAACTGTCACTGTCAATTAATTCAATAAACTCAACATTTTTATCATGGTAAAGTACACTAACGAGCAAATTTGCAAGCTGTAAATTATAAAAATTTTCTACAGATATTCGGAGTAGCAAAATCATCTTCAGTGACGAAGCTCATTTTTGGCTAAATGGGTTCGTCAATAAGCAAAATATGCGTTATTGGTCGGATGAAAACCCACATGTGCTTCATGAATCACCATTTCATCCACAAAAAATAACTGTTTAATACGGTTTGCAAACCAGTAGCGTTATTTGGCCATATTCTTTCGTCGACGATAACGATCGTCACGTTACTGTGAATGGTCAGCGTTATCGCGCCATGATCACTGATTATTTTTGGCCCGAATTGGAAGATATGGATTTGGACGACATGTGGTTTCAACACGCTACAATCGATTTATTGAAGAGTAAGTATGGTGAGCGTGTTATCTCAAAACACGGGCCAGTCGATTGGCCGCCTCGTTCGTGCGATTTAACGCCGCTAGATTATTTTCTGTGGGGCTACGTTAAGTCATTGGTTTATGTCAACACGCCGACGACGTTGGAACATTGAAATAGCGGCCGCTGCAAACGTGCCCGCGGTTTCCATATGAACGAAGTCGAGTTCCATTCATAAATGTTTTGATTGTACTTCAAGCCAATAATAAAGTTTTTAAAATATCTCAAATGTTTTGGCTTTTAATTAAAAAAAAATTTGCCAAGTCGTTATTAGAAAACCCTATATATGCCTTTGGAAACAGTAGTCAAGCTACTACTTGTAAGCAAGTCTGAGAATGCAAGGCTTCTCTAAACACCATTGGAAAATAAGAAATTCACAGAATTTTGAGTGTCAGAGCCTTATCTCAAGCAACGAAAGTCAACCCTGTCCTTTGTTCGTGGCAGGATCATAGGTGCACAGCAGCGCTTGTGGAATGTGGAGGAGAGAGTAAAATAATACATATAAAATAAAAACACTCATTCAGTGTGCTGAATACGTTTTTGATTAATGATTATTTTGCCTTCCTGCCACATTTACCATAATATCATAGTTTGCAACATTTTCAGTTTTATCTTTTATGTCATTTCCATTTGATAAAAAGTAATGCAGGCAGGTCACTTAAACTGCTGACAAAAGCCCAAGAGCAATGTCTGAGTTCATATATATAAGTTAATGGTAATATTTCACAGAATCTTGTGCCATAGATAAAAAGTAGTTGGTTTCTCTGAAACCAATACAAGAAATGAACACTCATTTCCGCCTTCAAAACGCCTTTATCCTCCCTAGAAATAGAACATGATGAAAGAAATTCTAGGAAAAGAAAAAGAACAGTCGGCAGTTCTTTTAAAAAGTTTTTTTTTTTTTTTTCTAAATTTCAGTACTTATAGTCGTTTATCTTAATCGAATAACAATTCGATCAATCTTCGTATCCTCCTTATAACTGTCATTGTGTGAAAATAGTTCTCCATGCATTTTTCATGACCGTTGGTTCTCAAAATACGAGAACGTTCGCATTAAGAGTACAACCGAGAAATTGCTTTCACACCATGTACCTCAAAAATTTATCATAAACGATACAGGACAATATTTTGAAAAAAAAAAAGTAAATCCCAAAGAAAGGACTAAAAATTGCTATTGGCTTTGAACTTTTTACCCAACCAACTGCCAAATGACTTGACATTACTTATGAATTGGTTTTCTATCCAAAGCAGGAATAAGAAAAACGAATAACGAAAAGAAAATCTGCAAACTTTCTGGTTTTTCTTGTGTATATGTAAAGTTTCCCTTGGAGGTTTTGTATGTGGCTTTCTTGACGTAGGTACTTTTCATATTTTATAAAAAAAAACTTGTATCTTCGTGTCGCCATGTAAATAGTTTTGGCAAAGCATGTATATACTGAATTATGAGTATAAATATGAAATGTATGCAAATATTTTTGTTAGAATCCATAGCTTATGAAACGAATGCTGGCGTATAGTTGGAAATCGGGTATAGGCAATATTTCTCCTCTTGTGTTTCGATCAGAGTTGCCACTTACAAAGAACCTGTTGAAAGTGGCTTTAATTTCAACTATTAAAGATGACTTCTTACCTTTTTAAGAGCCTTATTTAAATACAACAGTTAATGGGGAGCATCTTCCTTACAAGATCTCGAAGCAGAGTTACAACTATTTTGATGCTTAAAAGTAGGCAAAATCTTACTCTGCGCCGAGATTCTGAAGTGATTTAAAGAGTGCAAAGCGACTCAAGCGATTTGTAGCGATTTAAACTATGATACTTAGTTCTTTTAGAAAATGTGTTAGTACTAATACTTTTGCGATTATGGGAAAGAGCAATATTTTCAGCAGCACGATGTGCTTTATCGTATTTCAGCTAAAATTTAGTAATGAGACAGAATTGTTCCACCTTATTTACGAGTATGTTCAAAACAATTGCTCGTCTAATTGATTAACAATTTAGATTTTAGCTTTCCCGATACTGCTGCTTATTTCTAGTTAGGTGCCCCCGTCAGTTGAGTTATATGCAGTGATCTTTTAATTTTTTAGACTTTGGTACCCAGTCATTTTAAACTCATTTCAGTTCTTGGTGATATCAATTTATGTAATATTGCACAAGGTATACCTCTGATTATCACGAGAACTAAATTACTAAAGAACCTGGCAAATACAACTTTCGTATATAGGGTAGCTTTGGTGATGAATATCATCCTTAAAGTTAAAAAGGAAACATCTATAGTCTCCACTCGGCTAAACATTGCTCTTTTTTAATCTGCTAATTGTAACTTTTTTTTGGATAAGCTAAGTTTCTAGGTGAGTCACTTTTCTATTAGCTTGCTTACGGCTGAAAGGACAAATTCTTTTATATTCCCCACATTTCATCGTTTTACCATTTCTTGGGAATATGATGAAGATTCACTAAATCTTGGATGTCGTTCGTTGTAGGGTTTTGAAATTGTGGGAGCTAGGAAGCAGTTCTTTCCTTCACCCTTCAGAACGATGATTTCGCTTATGTTATTGAACGCGTCAAACAGCTTCCTTATTTTTTTTATTATTCACGCAATACTAGAGCTCTTGTTCGTAGTTCCTTACTTGTGCTGTATTTAGAACATCAAAGTGATACGCTGCACTCATCGCGCGTACAGTTTTCTCATGCCCACAATCTCATGCAGAATTTGGCTAACATGTTCAGTTGAGATGCCTGCTATCTTATCCAACCTTTTTTCCACGGTTTCCTATATGGTGACCCTTTTTGAGCACCTGTTCGCGGTTCATCAAAAAGCGACGTGTGGCCGCGGCGAAACTCTAAAAACCAATGGTAAATGGTTGCACGGGATGTAAATGGGTTCCATACACACCATCTCGCAGGTTTTCCCACTCAAAAATAAGAATCGGATCATGGTTGCAAAAAAATGGGTGTCAAAACAAAACTAAGCGTCGGATTGGTCGGGGTAATGCTAAATGATGGTACACTCATTTTGGCTCAATAGGACCATCTATTTTTCAATCCGGCTACTCATCAAACAACTCTTGAAGAAAAGTTTTTTTTTTTTTTTTTTTTTTTTTTGTTCAGATGGTAGGACAGTCTCAGGGAATATGTTTCGCGATGTCTTCACTTCTCATCTTTTCCAGAAATGACTTTCTTTTTTCTGTTGAACTAGTCCACTGTACTCCTTGTAAGTTCCTTTTTATAGAATTTCTTAGTAAGATTAGTAAGCATTTTAGCGATAGAGTGCCTACAGTACCACCACCCAAAATGTCAGCACCAAGTACCTGTTGCCTGATGTAAGCCAGATGGTTAGAGATGCAGTGCTCCCCGGTGTCATCACTTTCAGAGCAAACGTCGTTGGATTTGTATTCTCACCAAGGACGCAGACAGACCAAATGTATGTTCGGGTCCTAAAAAATTCTCCACTAAACCTTGTCTAGCACGTGAGACTGGGAGATTTCATTTCCTGTAATCCCATTACGATCTAGGACCCAGACAAGGCTCGGTGAATTTAGCCTTCCGACTGCTTTCAGTAATCTCTTGTATTTTCGAACTGGCTTGAATGTCGAAAGAGGATTCGACAAGGCTCGAAAGGTAGCTTGGCTGCTAGTACAGATGCGAGATTGACCCACTCCACCGGTTCTTTACAATATAGTTTGTTGCCATCTGGAATGCGTATATCTTCGCTTGGGTGACAGACCGAAGTTTTCCTAACGAAGAATGAAATCTAATGAAACCATCGCCGCATCCTATATTGTTTTTTGAGCCATCCGTGAAGACCCGACAATATTCCTTCCCGGGTCAAATTCGGCCCGAAATGGGAGTTGGGCACAGAGAAAGACGATTCCTTATTTTTTCTGCAGTAAAAGTTCTGGATTTGTTGCATCAGATAACATGTGTTGTGCCAAAGACCACTTCTTTTTAAATGGAAGATGGCTTTGAGACTGCAGCCCATTATTATATGAATATAGACGGGCCGTTCTGATTAGGTTATCTGGGAAGTGTGGCTCAAGCATGAGGCATAAAGTTTCTACTTTCAACTGAGTGTATGTGTCATCAGATTTACTGAATGATTCCAACCTTTCTTCTTTTGAGGACTTTGACCATCCTACTGGTTTCACCACCAGTTTGGATCTTTTCTCAAAAACCTTTATAAGAGGCACGTGCCTCTGCACGTGCAGGTTTTAAACAGATTTCTCTAGCTTTTGTTCTACCCTGAGCTTAGAAGGAACAATGCTGGACAAGCCGAGCTCTACCTTAGATTGCATCCAGTTCGCTTTCTGTGGATACCTCCTCTTCAACAAGGTTGAAACCTCACATCCGATTCTAAACTCGATGTCTTTACAATCTGATATGAAGATCTCCGATGGTAGTTTCCAGCCAGTAGTCTCCTTACCATACCTTTTGAATAATTTTGTCGTTTACTTTCAATCTAACTTCCGTACCAAAAGTTAGCTGTAAGCAAACACTGTTGACAAGAAGGTCAGACGATAATATGAAATCCAAGATATGATTGCCTCTCACGTTGCATTTGCTACTGCCCCAAAAAGTAATCTGAATATGAGCGTTGCATCATAATGATAAGTCCCATCTTCCTGGAATAATAGATTCAATGAGCCTGGCTACCGCCTTTGGTGGTGGTGGTAATAACGAATAATAGGGAAAATAAACAGCCAAAACTAATTTGTGCCACTCTCTGTTCATTTGATAGCTTATGTCTGCGGCAACTAAATTTTGGATGGTGAGAGAAAAGGAAAAAATTTCAGTCCTTCCGATCTCTCATCATATAGTGAAGCCAATTAAATATGCGAAACCACATATGCGTTTATTTCACACCCATGCTTCCTGTATGGATATTTGTATTTAACGCGGAAGGCCTCTTACATAGAATCCTGATATGTGTACATAAAATATTGTAGATGAATACTGAGGTTGTCTTATCTTGTCTGCATTCATTTGGAAACAAGGTGGAAATTAACCATTCTTATGTGCGGATGGGGACTTGAGTCATACCTAGATGTAATGGTCTCAACAGCAGTGAAAAGCCGTCTTTGTTTTTTCGATTTTTTTTTCTCTCTTTGCGATAGTAAATTTTCTATTTTCCAGATTCCAAAGTTCTGGGTACGAAGACGCATCAGCATATCCGCCGTTTCCCTAAGTTGCCTAGGAACCGAGAATATGACGCGCGGTTGTGAAAAGCTCCAAAGTCTTAGTTTCCAGATATGGGATTTTTGGCAGTGTTTCCACTCAGCGTTGTTCAAACTGTTGTCATTGCCAACCTTCCCAATTCGAAGCGCCAGAGAGAAGATAACGGTATCCTTATAGGTGCGCTTTGCTCGTCCCCTTTGACGTTTCGGGATTTTCTTGGAGGTAGCTCGGTTTGGAGGATACAGTTTCATCCGGATCTTGTGCATTTGGGAAACCGCCACCAGACTTGTTTCTCAGCGGGGATCTCACCGCATTAGCCGATTTCTGTCGGCCAGAACTACGACCTTTGCTGGTTGTAGCACTGGGCTTATCAGTTGTTGGCTGTGGCACCAATTTCATCTGTGCATTGCCTGCGCAAGATCCATTGACTGAAGAAGAGGGCGCAGTTTCAGTGGGTGTTAGTTCGGCCGAATTCTTTCTCATGTACATCGCCGATGGGGAATATAAACTTTTAGCATGCACGTCTTCGACAGAAATTGCCATCTTTTTGTCCCATGTTTACGTTTGCTCTTCATCTGCCACTTGGATAGTAGTCCTGTAGAGTATGCCTCTGCCGGACTCCGTTCCACCTTTCCGATTTTCTGAGACAACCCGTCAAAAACAGCATTCTCCATCGTTTCAGCACAATCTACTCAACGTGCCGTAGAAAGAATCGCAGGAGTCATCGCGATCAAGTAATCCAGCAGCTCATGGGGCAACGCCTAAATCTGCGTGGGGTTTCTTGAGTATGTTAGTTGGGGCCTCTAGAAAACGTACCCCGGAAGGAGCCGAAAATACTAAAGGTGTATTGTCGCTATTGCGACCACTATCAGGAGTATTATTGTTTTGAATCACTTCCATACTGTTAACCATTTTACATCTAGTTTGGACGTTTTTGGCGCCTAGTTCGACATTTCACCTAATTTCTTTTCAGCCAGGATCTTCTACTCTTATGTCGAAGGCAGACAAAGAAATGAAGCTCAAAATAGTTTAATAGTAGTTAAAGGGTTATACTAGATCTTAATCGCATTTGTGGTGCTGAGTACACTCATGTTTCACCATTTTCATCTGTTTTGCAAATGATGGCTCATCGATATTGAGTTTTGTGAAATTGGAATACAAATGCATACTTACCTAACTAGAGGATAAAGCTAAGTTTATCACTGTTAAATGAAGCGCAAACGCTAAGTCTGTGATGGGATTTGCAGCCATCCGTAACGGATAGACTGCTTTCTTTCCTTCCTTCAGATTGTTGTCAGACGTGATCCTGGCCGTTACAACGGGGTGATGATTAAATCGTCGGTGTGATAGGAAATCCTAAACCATATCTGTATTGTACCTGATGGACTAAAGCGGAATTAAGTCAACTGCTTATTCTTGAGCTTTTCTCCATTATGGGTTTTTCAGGCATCCAAAATTTACGCATGTTTTTGGTTTGTCTAACCAAAATAATAGCGTTTAGAGTACGAAAAACTCTTGTCAACTATCTTTTGTAATTAAAATGTTAGGTATCCATCATCGATTGCGTTATTGGGGGAGGAATCTATCGTTTCAGTTGAATATTTGTTATTGATTGCAACAATTGCGGCTTTCGATACCACATCGAAAGCTTGTTGTAGCCTATCCCCATAAGAAAAGAGGTGACCGTCAGTAGATCATTTCATTCGTAGAATCAAAATTTTTGAGAATATTTTCCTTCTAGAACCGTTCAAAACCTCCATGTTCTCAGAAGTCTAAGAAGCTTTTATGAACTACATTTCGAAATGATTCAATAAGAATATCCAACGAATCCTAACTAGTTCGCCCAAAAAAGGTATATCGGACGATGCTCTTTGCTGATTCTGTAACGAGACCACCGAAAGTACAGACAACATCCTAGAAGAGGATTAAATATTAAGAAAAATATTAAATACAGGATAAATGGATTCATTATATATTTTCAATTTCATTCAAACACTGGACTTGAGGATGTGCTCTGAGCTGGCTATCCATGTCAAATCAGGGGAAAGATTTCCAAATCTGTTATAATTTTCAGAAGTATTATATTAGCATTTGTTCTGGACGAGAGATACATATCTGTCAGATATAAAATACTATTTACATAAGTAGAGAACACAATTACACACACAATTACTACACCTTATCAATTGTCTACCTATCATCAACAAAAAGAGTGAAAGTGGCAACCCTGCTTGCATCGAATAATAAAGTTATGTTCGCTTTTTTTCAATATTTATTCCCCTTCAATTTCGAAATTGAGAAAGTAAAACTTCACGATAAGGATAACGAACAACGTACAACGAGCAACGGGCAACACAAAAGCGCAACGTATGCCTTGTATGCTGCCCTACATACGAGTACACATTTCTATTTGGCCTTGCGCTTACATACATATTTTTTTGTTAAATTCTTTTGTTTTCAACAAGTAAAAGGACGATGTGCTCCTCAATTTAAGCAAAGTTAACTTTTACCGATGTCCTCAGGCGTATTTTTTACCCTCAGTGATTGGAATTGGAAAGTTTGCAAGAGTGTTACGCTACGGATACATTTAATGGTGGAGTTGGTATGTGCTTCTGGTTTTTCATTTTGCATTAAACGGAAATGCTAAGTAATGAGGAAAAAAACACGAAAAGCTAAAGATACGAAGCGAATATTTGCTTGTTTCTGAAACTTATCCCTATACTTTTAGTGTTTCTTGCATCTGAATTCGAACACTCGTACCTATTTAGATCGGGGAAAACTTTCTACTCGAAACGAAGATAGATGCAAAATGATGTCATAATTCGAGCTATGATGAACAAGTCAACTATTCGTTGGGGTTGACGGGTGTTTGAGGGTGAATTGGAAATACCCGAGTAGTTGTCGGAATGTTCCGATGAAACTTTTATCGGAATTTCTTTTTCTTTCCTTTTTTTTTTTTTTGGTAAATTACGATTGCATAAAAGTTACAAAGTGGGGGAGATTCTCTTTCAGATATTTATTGAAGTTTCTTTGAATGATTATTCTATACGATAGGTACGTTTAGTAAGAGGGAGCATGTGTATGTTTACTGTTTTCCTACTTTCGTGATTGCTTAAACGAGTGAACTCGTATATCCTAGAGACACAAAAATACAAACAGAGAAATTTTAGCGTTGCGAAATGCAAGATATTTTCAAAGACAGGTAAACATTTCGAATAGGATATAGAAAATTTGCGCAATAACTTGAGGAAGATAAATCTTCTTTGAATGCATGGTGAAGGATTTGTTCCTTTTTTTAATGTAACTCGTATGGGTTTTATGTACGTAGTCCATGAATGACGCGAATATAGTTTGAAATCAATTGGCTTTGTTTAAGATTTGTGTTTAAATTATTCCGCAAAAGTCCTCACCGTTGAAATGGATGTTCTTCCTTTTTAGAAGATCAAGATTCCAACCCGTAATTACTGGGTTTTTAAAGAAAATTGGAAGCAATTCAAGAAATCAGACACTAAATGGAGCCCTTTAAAGAAAACTAATTCCATAAAAGAGCTCGGGACTTAAGAGTTTTAAAACCAAGCAAAAAAACTACCAAACAGCTCACTACATATGTGTAACTTAGGGAGAGGTTTTTCTGTGAATGGATAAACCTATTTTAATATCTTGGATGACACATATTACTTCTCGGACCAAATTGGTTACAGCTTTGCCCACAAAATATTGTAGCACATCTGTCTTATAGAAATGCCACTTAATGTGATAACTTTGTAACGTTGGTATGATGTTGAATTTCTTTTGTTTAGTAATAGCACTGAAATTGGAATTTATTTTTCCCGAACTAGTCAAGGAATTGGAATTGACATCTTCGTCAAAAACTTTTCCATTGGGAATATGAACGAATTGACTTATGTCCTAGGAATAAGTTCCGATGAAAGTAACTTAGGGTCTTAAAGCACTTATAGAACCGTACTAATGGTATTCTGTGACAAGATGTTTTTAATGAGCTCGCAAGATTAGTTTCACTTAGATTAGTACCAAATAAGCATTCTTTAAAGAAATTCTGCAATAGTTTGGGTGAAATCGAGATTACGTCGATTAGCTTAAAGAAAATAGATTGAACATTATTTAATGAACTTGATCCGAATAAAATAGGGCTGAAAGTACGCTTCGCATACATGGAGCAAGTGGGGGAAAAAAAAAGATTAGTTAACTACAGGGGCCTCACTACTTTGAGTCTCTTCTAAATAGCTTTCACAAAGTGGTTTTTTTGACTCAAGATTATTTTATTATCAGTGCCGCTTTCGTCTATGTAAAAGTGAATCCAACAAGCTTTTCACTCTAAGAATGGTACTTGAGTGGGCTATGGTATTTTAAGCTTGCTTACGGAAAGATGATTATACAGCGCGGTCGACGAAAATTTAGGGTGGAAAGAAAGAGTGGTACCGTAGAACGTTAGTTTTAAATGTTTGAAGGTTATAATGACTAGGAAATAAAGAGTAGGGCAGGCCATTCTATTGTTGGAATATTGTACGGCTTAGGAAGAAATCACTATATTTCAATGTAAGTCCGAAAGTGGACTTGAGGGTATACTGATGAACATTCATAGCGAGATGGGTCTTACGGTTAAATGTTTAAAGGGGCGAAAAGCCACTAGTAATTTAAATGGAGCACTAGTGGTGAAAAAAGTGATAGGAAAAGGTAAGGCAGGAGATATTACGTCGGGGTTCCAGGGTGTCAACTGCTTGTGTGATGTTAGCATCACTTGTAAGTAAGTGCAGTGAGGTTTTAGAAGCACCTGACCAGATGTTAGCATTGTACTCCAATTTTAGGCGGATAATTGCCAAATATACCATATAATCGAGGCCACCTGATCAGAGGGAGTGACGCATTTCTTACATTGCTTGAGAATACCTAGACATTTTTGACGACATCGAATATGTCGATCTAAAGTAAGTTACCATTGATACACCTACCGGGAATGAAAAGTTTTTCGGTTTCGGCAATGCAAGTGCCATTCATGGATAGTAGCTGGGTGTATAAATAATGCTTTGATGACCATAGATAACATTGTGTTTTGGAAGTTCCCCAATTAAATATGCTGTAATTTTTACAATTTTATTAGGTTAGCATACGCTGCTGTTTTCGTTCTACAGCCGGAAAGCAGATACGTGAGTTCGGGAACGAATATGAAAAGCAGAGAGTATCTGTCAAGTCTACTATCTATCAAATGCCTTAGTAATACAAAATGTAGCTAACTTACTTTTTGGTTCCACTTTTCAGTAAGAAATGCCATAAAATCATCATGGACCTATTGCTACGAAAACTATACTGTCGGTCATTGAGTTTTCGTGTTTCGAGATATTTAATTAATTAACGGTTTGTCAGTGTTTCATTGAAAAGAAGGGTCGCAAGTGCTATGGGGATGTAGGAAGAGAGAAGAGAAGATTTGGCTTTTTTTTAGAGACGGGCTGATGTCTAGTAAAAGAGATTAACTGTGCGGTTAATCTCCGATGGGTAGCGGCATTTTCATAAAGATGGAATTATTAACATTTTCTTGTTAATGCTCTAATTTGGCTTTTTCTTATTTGCGGAATAAATTCAAAGAAGTAATTTTCATAGTAAACACAGGTTTTTAATCAAAAATTCATATATCAAGTTAATAGCCTCCACGATTTTACTGGTACCAACGCACTCTTTTTTCGAAATCTTCCTTGACAGTTTTGCATAAATGTGACTGTTCGTTGCTCCTTCAGGCGGGAGTGGTGATAGAATTGTTGGTATAAGCCTTAGACTTAAAAAAAGTTCAACGGAATAAAATCGCATGATCTTTGTTGCCAATTGAATTGTCTTTTGTGCTTTATGGCATGTGACACAATCTTTTTATTACCATATGTCGCTCACATTCATATATTGGAATTTAGAAACAAAAAACTGGATTATCATTGAGATATCAAGGAAAACTAGAGGTTGTTGCCTGACCAGGCTCATTTTCAAAGAAGGATAGTCTGAAATCCAAAAATCCGCACTAAACTGTGACACGTTGTGTATTACTTTTGTCTTAATAACCACTCGTGGATTTTCCGAACCCCGAATTCGAAAATTTTGACTTGTTGTTGTTCCATTATTCATTCAGCGAACTCTCCTCGCTGTGCGTGGTCAGTAGGCTTCAGTCCCTGAATCAATTTTTATGCATGAAGATGCAAGTATTTCGTGACAATATTCAGTAGAGAGGTTCCCTAAATGTGCAATTCTTAACCATGGTACCAAACGATACTGGAATCTTAGCAAAACTCTCATAAACTGCTTCGATGTTTTGTACTGAACGACTTGTTAAAGGACGGCCAGAATATCTAAGATCACTAGTTGATCCAGGCTCCCTGAATTTTCGAAATAATTACAGTCAATGAAGTTAAATCAGTATTCCAACCATATTTTGTACGAAAATTGCAAACTGTGGCTACCAAGCTTTCGTTATTTTTTAAAATATTGCTCAACAATGGAAACATATTGTTCTTTCGTATAATGCTTCATTTTTAAATACCCTGAACTGTCAGATGTCATGCTGTTTTTTAACAGGTTAAGATTTTTGTTTTTAGAACATTATGACGGGAATTGGGCTTAAATCAAAATTCTTCATGCAATGTAAAGATTAGGTCATAGTATTGGGTATATATTTTAATTCGTGCGGTTTTGTTTTTTCAAAATTTGAACGTTTATTTAAGAAAAAGCTATGAATTTTTCCCATCTTTCTGGCAATTTGTGGATCCCATCCCAAAAGAACTGCGCCGGCTTGGCAGCCAAGAATGAATCAAGCCAATTTTTGACATTCTGCTCTGATGTGAACTGTATTTCAGTGAGGGCGTTTTGCATCAACCAGAACAAATGGTAGTCAGAAGGGGCAAGGTCTGGGCTATAACGCGGGTGGGGTGAGACTTCCCATCCACTGTTTTCCAAATAGTTCTTAACCGAAATAACAACGTGGGGCCGAGCGTTGTCATGATGGAAAATTAGTGCCTCTACAGCTCTCTTCAAACGAATTAATTGTGTTCGGTAGCGTTGTCCATTGATGGTTTCACCCGGTCTTAGCAGCTCTTAATACAGCGCACCCATCTGATCCTACCAAATACAGAGCAATACCTTCACGCCATGGATATTCGGCTTTGCCGTTGATTTGGCTGGTTGGCCGGGTTTCATATATGATTTTTTGCGCTTGCGGTTGTCGTAATGGATCCATTTTTCACCACCAGTAACAATCCGATGCAAAAATGACTTTATTTTGTGGCGTTCCAGCAGCATTTCGACGTCTCTCGGCTTGAGTTCATGTGGAACCCAATTTCCTTGCTTTTGAATATATCCAGCTGCTTTTAAACGTTTTGAAATGGCTGCTTGAGTTACACCCAAAGATTTTGCGCGCTCTTCTTGTGTTTGGCAACAATCTTCATAGAGTAATGCTTCCAGTTCTTCGTCTTCAAACTTTTTTGGCTGCTCAGGACGTTCATCGTCTTCCAAGGCAAAATCATCGTGCAAACCACTTTTGGCACGTTCGCTCAGCTAGCACATGTTCACCATAAACTTCCACCAAAATACGATGACTTTCGGCAGCAGTATTCTTCATATTGAAGTAATGAAGAAGAACTCCCCGAAAAAACACTTTTTCAGGCACAAAGTACGACATATTTGAGTGAAAAAAATTATTGTTGCTTACGCTTCAAATGTATGACATATACTGAAATGACGTAAAATGACAGTAGCTTTTCAATGGTATAATACAAGTTACACCATCTCTTAGCAAACCGCACTTGGGTCCAAGTTATAGACCCAATATTTGCCTATTAGTCATATTCTAAGGCTTCCTCTGCTGATTTTAAGGAATCGCATTCTGTCGGTCGAGCATTTAAATCCCTATCTCATCAATAACGTTCTGAATTTTGGCTTTCAAGGCTTAATAGTACGTTAAGTTAATTAGCGTACTCAGAACACTCTACCTGGTGGAATAGGATATCGTTCTTATCAATGCTGTCCATATTTTCAAGAAAAATATCACTGATCTTTGTCCGATAATGTCAGCCATTAGCTGTAACGCTTGCTTTGGGCTCATTTTGGAAAAGTGGAGATTAATGATGAGATCGGGGCAGATCGCACCAAATAGTGCTGTTTTTTTTTTTGGGTATAATTGAGTCTCATGAAACCCTTTTAGATATGTGCCGCCCAGAAAAGCCAGTTTTACTTTCAATAAAAAAAAAAATGTGGCCAACTTCATGAGCTGAATTCGAGTACTCTCGTCACTAGCCATGGCTTTATTGATTTGGTTCCTGCACGGGCTTGATCCTCTACAGAAGTAGATTGAGAAATATTCACAAAATTTTGTACATATGTAGTGTATGGACAAAGGCAATGTGTTGCGATCAGAACTGAATTGAAAAATTCTGCATCGCCATTCATATTTTTACATTATGTTGACAAGTTATTGGTTTTGCGTCATATAGAACTTTCGAAAATCACAGAGTGATTTGGAAGAATCGCTATTAGAAGATTTATCAGTTGAAAAAGACACTCTTTAATTTTAAAAAAATAGAAAGATACAAATAAATTGGAAAATTTAAAATGGTTTCTACTCTCTTGACTGTAAAATCTAGAAAAAAATTAACTTAGACATTTCTAGTTAACTTCTGAGCAGTGTGTTGCAGACAAATAATTTCAAAAGCCGTGTCTCAACTATTTTTGTATACCAAAATGTGGGATGAAATCCACTCGGATTCTGCTTCTAGGGTGTATAGTTTTCGTACAGCGTTGATTGTTTTTTTTAATAATGCAACTTAGAACTTAAATTTATTTAAATTACATGAATTTCCTATAACTTTATTTTTTTTTATTATTTTTCAGAATTTGCTGCTATAACAAAATAAAGAAAACTGATAAAGTGGTAAGTGTAAATCATATTGCAACTCCAGGGATGGGATATTTTAATTTACAAATTTAATTTAATTTAATTTGCAAATTCATGACTGCTGGACTACCGGCAAATCAACGAACTTTGCAATAAACAAAAGGGGACCGCAATCACATATGTAGATGGTGGTTGGTAAGCGCATGACGGAAATCCGAAAATTGGGATTGCAGCAAGCGGGTTAGCGAGGGGGTCGACAAGATCGCTCAAGACGAAAAAAAAAAACGATTTAAGACACAAAAAGTAGGCGCCACCAATTTTTAAAAATGAGAAAAAAATAACTCTGATGGGGGAACTTATGGTCGTATATTTTGTTTGTTTCAACGGGAGTACAGTGTATGCAGAAAACTCAAACAAAAACGATCTTTTTTTTAAATTGTATTCTACTGGGTTGACCAACGGAAAATCCATAGTTCCGAATTGTCGTACGGAAATGTTTTAAAACAGAAACAGGAAGAAGGCTTACGGTCACGGTTATTAATCCAAATATGTTCAAATGCATACATCTAATTTGAAAAAGGAGTCCTTAGCTGGCTCGGGGTTTTCCTGCCTATTTAATTTAATTTCATAAACTTTTCAGCTATTGATATTGCCCTGATCGACTGTGGGAGCTTATTAAACAACTGATAAGATAAAACAGAAAAGAAATTACGATACGCAGTGGTACGAAAAAAAGGTACAAATAACATGTTAGAGAGGTTTCCAAATAAATTATAATTTAAAATAATACGAAACTTACGGTTACCAGACTTCAGAAAAGACGTTTTTAATACTTTAAAAGTATACAAGTGGTAAACTGGAAGAATTTTTTGGTCGTTTGGATATCTACCAGGTTTATGACAAATTTTCCATAAAATGTATATCTGTAAAATCAGCAACGGTTGCATTTTATTTAGGTAGAATAGATACCTCCCAAACAAGTAAATCCGTATTGCGGCTTTGAATGGAAAATTCCATAGTAAATTATCTTTATAGCTTTGCATAAATTACGCAAAAAGTAAAATGCATCGAAAGTACTTTCTCAAGGAGTGTGCGTGATTCGAAAAACTCATTATTAAATCAAGGGTGACTTCAAGTACTTAAAGTCGTCGACTATTTCAATTAAAAAACATTCATCATTACAGTTTAGACTACTAAAAAAAGGGGAAGAGGGAGACGAACAATACAGTTAGACAGTTTGTATTTTTATAAATATACATTTGCCTCCGATTTGTTGATAAGTTAAAAAACAATATTTTTATTTTGTAGCTTATAACTAAATTATGTATTGTTAAGTGTCTGAATAGAATTAAATCCCAATTGATATCAGAAACTAGGTTCAAAGGACTGTTCAGACCATAAGAGAAGTATATGTTATACGCAAATGCAGTAGGTGAACCTTTGATATTAAGATCAAATAGCGAATTAAAATAAATTATAAATAGGATTGGACCCAAAACAGAGCCTTGAGGTACACCCAGATTCAAGAACTTAATTTCGCTCCTAATTTCAACTAATTTCAAGGATAAATCCACGAAAAACCAACGTTTTCCAGTTTGCTCAACAAAAAATTGTGGTTAACCATATCATAAGCTTTGGTTATGTCCATAAATAAACCAGCCGTACATTTTTTCCCATTGAGGTATGAAATTATTTGAGAACAGTACTGTAAGAGCGCATCCTCCGTCAACATTCGTTTTTGAAATCCAAATTGAACGGGATTAAATAAATTTGTTTTAGTTAAAAAAAAAACCCACTATCCTATTTTTGATTAGTTTTTCAAATAGGAGTGAAATGGGTCTATAGTTGCCGATCTCAGTAACCGAACCCTTTTTAAACAATGGAATGACATCTGCGCATTTGAGGCCGTTAAGAAAGATTTCCGCAAACACGCAGCGATTAAAAATATATGCCGAGATATCCACCATCAGCAACACATGAATTCGATTTTTTTAAGGTATCAATAACTTTTAAGATTTCAAGAGGAGTTATGGATTGAAAAACGAAACTAGTACATTGAAATTTTTCAGCACAAACGGATGAACAAAGAGAACAAGATAATTGGACTGAGCAAGGTTGTAAGTTGCAGCCTATATTGGCAAAACAGCAATTAAATGCATCAACAACAGCACGCTTATCAGACAAATCATAGTAATCGACACGTAAAACAATAGACTTTTTTTTTTTTTAAATATTGATTTATTTAGTATGTTGTATACTATCCACCATTAATCTTTCAGGTTTCCCTTTGCTGAGCTGAACTGAGTACGATAGTAGGTATCTCTACAAATCGGAATCTCCTTTTTAAGTTCCACGTACAATTTCGTATACCTCCTACTTAAAGCCAAGTTATCAAGATACTTATTGCATTTTAAACTGAGTTTATTTTTCGTATAACTTTTTTTAAAAAGAGCCTCTATACTTATTAATAGTCCAGTCAAAGAGTGGTCAACAATCCTTAAATCGCAAATGCATATTTCTAAAACGTCTGTAAATATGGTCTGGACAACTACCCGAAACAGTCCGAGTGGGCTCAATGATAAAGCATGCTAGTCCATGCGAAGCTAGTTATGCCAAGTAACTAGTTACCGTTTCACTATTATCCATAATGGTAATATTAAAATTTCCTACATTAATTTGATTTTTGGAATTTTCCATTTCTAACAAATCAGAAAACTGTTTTACAAATAATAAAACATTGAACATACATAAAAAACATATATTCTAGGGAAACCTTTAGAACATCTGTACTCATAAAATCAACAAACAAGACATCGATAATCTTGTAGTTTTCTTTAATACAACACCCAACACCACCAGCAGCGTAGTTTTCATTTGGGGTTGCAAAGAAGTTGAACCCGGGAACAGAATAATCGTTTTTTTCAAAATCGTATTTCCAAATTTCAGACAAAAAAACAATATCCGAAATGCCGATTTAGCTTTTTCAAGATAAGCGTAAATATAAATCTCTTAAAAAAGTTTTCCTGTTTTGAAATTGACAATGTTTCTCAGATGACTTGGATCAGATATGGAGCGTAGACTTTCAGCTCTGATGTGTTTTAACGCCGCATTTTGTAGTTTTAATAAGTGTTATTCAGTAGATGATTTACCCCAAGCGAGTATTCTTAACTTCAGCTTGAATTCAATTTCCTTCATTTTTGGGAGATAAAGAATGTGAATACACCGGTCTTTTTACAGCAATCTTCTTCAAATTGCTGGACGAAATCATATTTTTTTGGAAACAAAAAATTACGAATGTGCTGAATTTAAAGATGGGCAATGAATAAAGATCCTGACTTTCTCAGTTGGCATTACAAGTCATCTTAATCAATTTGATTTTAAGCTTCAAGGAAATAATCATGTTGTTACAACGCTTTTTTATAATATTAATTCTTTTAAACTAAAATTATTACTTTGGCGAAACAAATAGAGAATGAAAACCTGTCTCAATTTGAGAGCTGTCAATATATTTTGCTTAAGTCACCTAAATTAAAATTTATAGAATATGCTCATAAACTTAAACTATTAGAAACGAAATTCGATTTAATATTTCCTGATTTGAAATGCTGTGAATTACAATTTCATCTTTTTATTTCACCTTTATCTATCGGCATTGAGATTTTTGATAAAAACTGAATTGAAATCTAATGTGATTATTTGCTGAAGCAAAAATGTATGAAAATTAGAATTTCAGATTTTTATACGTATTTATTTGTATATCGGTTTCCTAAAATGTAATCGTTTGTTATGCATGTACCGGTGGTGTTTGGAAGTACTTATTTATGCGAGTAACTATTTTCTTTAACCCTTAAGTGCAGACGTGCATTTTTTGTATCGTTAGTACCGACGTGAGACCTGAGAGGCCGCATATATAAAATAATGTTTTTTAAAGAAAGTGATGATTTAAATATTTGTTTTTGCATTATAATAAAAAATAAAGTGTTTAAACAAAGTATACAAAGAATATCAATTTTATTTAATTTTTAAATATAAGACTACAATAATATTTGGCTTGAATTTTGGTTAAAAATCCGACTATTAGATATACAATATCAAAACATAAAGAATATTCCTCTTATAATAACAAAAAATAGTATTTCTTACTTACGACTTATATAACATTAAAAAAAAAAAAAAAAAAAAAAAACAGGTACATAAACCTTCCGAAAAAAGGCAGGGTTCTTGAGAGTATTTTCCTTTTATTTTTTTTTTACCGTACCTACACAAGTCAATCCTCTCTGTTTCATTGAATCAATTAGTTGTATTGATGTGAACTAATTGTCACACGTTATATTTTTGTGACTTACTCAAGGCGTAGGATCTTAAAGCTTTTTTTTTTGCATCTATAAGCGTTTCTCCATCTAAACTTATTCCACAGTACACATAACAATCATAAAAATATAACCGTTTTTGGCATCACACAGGCACATTAGTTTTAGCTCATACTTAGCGGGCTTAGCATATAAGTATATCATCAAAAACGATCGCCCTCTTAATGGAACAAGCATTTCATGAACTGTAGCATATTCAAGTATATTATATACTCTCTGACAATTTGATACGAATTTGTTGCAAATATTCGATATCGCAGCCAATTTAAGAGTCACCTTTCTCTGTGCACAGAAATCTATTTTTAAACATAACGCATCTAAAAATGTCTCTTTCGGTACCATTAGTAGCAAATATTAAGTCTGCGTCTTCGTGGTTAGGCCAATAAAAGCTTGTAACTCAACTATATCAATATCTTTTATTTCTGTTAGCTTCTTGTTGGTTCTTAGCAAAATCTCCGATAACATCACTTCATTTATATATTGTTTCCATAAAGAATAGGGATCCTTTCCATCAATTTCTGTCAAATGTCTGGATACTCGGGAAATAATATTGTGTTGCGGTGTTTTAACTTATGATCTGTTTGGAAGTAATTTAGACCATTTGTATTTATTTTTTCCTCTAAAACAACTCAGTCTAGAGAACGGAACATCTTCATGTGATGACGTTGACGCTGTGTGCAGGTATTCAGGTTGAATTTCTTAGGTATCTGAAATATCAGTGCTAGTATCCGTATCATGCTTACTGTATTCCGGACAAAAATCTTCGTCAACGTCGTCAACCTCTGATCCACTGGAATCTTTACTCACAAGCCAGCTCTCAAACACTCGCGCATTTGTAGTTTGACATTTTAGAAAAGAACTATTTATTTTACTACCTGAAGTCCCGAGCATATCCATAATTCACAATACCTGTAAAAATAACAATTAACTGTAGCAAAAAAATAAAACAAAAAATTAACGTAAGTACCGACGAGAGGCCTGAGAGGCCGCGTCGGAATTTCAGATTGTAATTAATCACTAAATGCGCGCGCAACGACACCACTTTCTGTTCCGACGTCGACATGGACACTATTTTCACAACTACTTAAAAGCGGGAATCGATATTGCTTAGTTAAAGGAATAAACTGACAAATCAACTGCCTGTCGGAGCCTCTCAGACTGCACGTCGGTACTAAAAGGTTAATAAAAAAAAAATAAATAAAAATTCAGAAAGGTCATGATTAACCGATCAACATTTATCATCAACTTTAAAAATTGTATTGCATCAGCTCAGTATATTTAACCAAATTTTGATGACTTACTTTGTGAAAAACGATGTCAAATATCATCTAAAAAGTAATATTTTACTGTGATTTTGTTTATTTCTTATTATAACATTTATTTTTATTTTCTTTTTAAAAATATAAAAATTAAAAAATAGCATGAAATATACAACGGCTATGTATGTACCTATAACTTTAAATCTAATAAATATTTAAAAATAATATAATCGCTCTAAAAATCGTATTATATGAATTTTTTGAACATTGAAAACGTGCGTCACTTAACTTAGTACGAAATATGGTACACTGTAACATGACTGCTCTAGATCAAACCGTAATAAATTAAATGGTTTTGTTCCGAAAGCAAGAAAAATTATTAAAGGGTAAGGCCATTCTAGGATTTTTAAAATTCGATTTTTTTATTGCTTTAAAGCGTCTTTTAGGACCTCAAAAATGATATCCCAAAAGACTATGGCCGGGAAGTACCTTAAAGTACTTTTTTTTTCAAAGTATAGTACAAGGTATTTGTTTCTATAATTTTATCTCTAAACTGCATTTTTCAAGTTGATCGCACACATAACTTGAACAATTTTCAACCAATTCACTCCAAATTTTTACTATGTTATATTGTCTTAATAAGAACGTAGGACCTATTTTTATATGACATGGTCATTTGACATAGTTCATTTGTTATTAACAATTTTCTGGTGATTTTTCTGAAAATTTTGCAAAGTTTGATTTTGACTAAAAAAATTAATTATTCTATAAAAAATATCTTTTACAGTCAATCATTTGTAAACTCAATTTGGTTTATATTTTTGCTCAAAAAAAAGCGCCTAACCCCTTAAGCCTTCCTTATACCATTTTATACTGAATCCAAGCTCTAATCTTTCGGCACATGATTTTTATAAAACAATCTGGTGTTTAGCAAGTACCAGTATTCAATTATTATAGTTGTTAGACCATATTTACCTAAGTTCACTGAACAATTACATCTCTACTAACAATTTGTAGACTCGAAATACCACTTAAGAGTATATCAACACAAAGTTAGAAGTTAATTCTAAAACTTTAAATCAGTACTTTCCAAATTGCTATAATTTATGTCTTGTTATGGTCTTAGAATTTACAACAGTCATATGATATCATAATTTATTCACAACTTTAGGAAATTTATATTCAAATTAGCTTAATGTGCTGGTTACCTCAAAAGCTTCTCCTAAATTTCTAAATGTGATATGCCTCATCAAATCTTGAAATATAAGAGACATCCTTCTTCAGTTCCTTTTCCTGTCTGATATTGAAAAGTTTTTTCTGTAAATTTATTCATGTTTCCATTCGAACTTAACTTTAGTTAAATGATAGACAGGAGTATATTATTTTTAAGTTTTGTTTTTGTTTTCAAGACCAAGTAAAGGTGAACATAGCCATAAAATGGCTTCTACTTAGTTGTAAAATAAAATTAACATAATTGCGTATCTCGTGCGTAATATCAATTTATCATCCCTAAAGGACTTTACAAAACCATTTTAATTTTTTTCCTCGTTTCTTTGTATTTTGCTCACTTTGTTCTTGTCATTCATTTTAAAACCTTGAAATCCTCGAATCGATACCTTTTTCCGTAAGGTAATTGCAAGTTTTATTCCAATTGAGGTTTTTCTTGACTTGATGTTTTTTGTTACCCTTGAGGTGAGTGTTGTAGATTTTTTGCTTTAAACTTGAAAAATATCTTTTTAGGTATCATATCCATATACTTCATACAAAAGGTTACCTTGGGGATGTGAAGCGCACAAATAAGGTTGTCAAAATTGAAATTTTTGTTTTTGGTATTCGTTGAGTCCTTTTCGATTAAGGGTGGAACAATATTGCAAATGTCATCTCAAAGGTTTCGTAAGATAAGTTTGCAGGGTTTTTATTATAACATAATTCAGAATTTTGTAGTTATTCAACTCATCACATACTGTCGACTTATAAGGTGCATAAGCAAGTTTGTTCAATTAGGTGAAATCCATGATGGTTATGAAAAAGGCATACATAATCGTTTAATTGAAGGCCTTTACCATTTCTATATACCATATGCGCATATAAAAATATAATGAAATGGATAGACAGATTGCTCTCTGTTAAAGTATGCATACTGTTATGGAAGCATCGTCGTCTTCTATTCAATAGTTCACCCCTAAACCTTAACAAAGCGTATGTGCGTACGTACGGGGTTTGATTGGCTTCGGTCCCTTTAACCAGAAGTAAGGAAAAGAGAGCAGCTTTGACAGCATGTTTAGAAAATAAATTCAGGCTAATTGATTTTGTAGCGGGGTGAAAAGTCATCATAGCTAGCACATATTTTTCACACCTCAACATCTACAACGTAAAGCCGTCAAGAATTTATCAAAATGCGATATTCCAGACGACAGAGCACCGAAGTAACACTTCAAATGGATTGTACGTCTCTAACGTTTAACAGAATTTCAGGACCCTGCTGGAGAATCGTGAAGTCGGATAAAATGATGCCTAATGTCAGAGTGTCATCATGGTCTTATCGGTCCTCAAGGCTGCCTACTCTCTACTCTGCATCGATTCTAGAAAAATCTAGCTTCTAAGCATATTGCACAATATTTTATCTACTATATTACGTGACCCCTTAAGACTCTATATAAAAAATCTGACAGGTCCTGAACAGTTTGGTAAGGTAAGAGAACCAAGCTCATCTCTAATCAAGCTCATAACTCGATACTTCTCATCTATTTATCAATCACAGAAAGGATGCTATAAAAAGCGATGTAAATTTTTAGAATCCCTGCCAAACACGTCCGTCTGCTAAAGATGATTGGGAAATCGAAACACTACCATTTGAGTCACGGCCACGGCCAGAAGATACTGCTGCTGCTTCATTAATGTCACCAATGACCACACTGAGGAATTCTCTGTCAAAAAGCGATTTCGATAAGTTAACGCAGTGTCATGTGAATTCTTCAACATTATACTTAAAAAAGTTGGGCGTTGTTGGCCTGTAAGTGCCAGTACCAGGCGTACAATATTACAAAATTCTATATGATTGTTAGTAAACGCTAATTACATTGACAGTATGGGAAAAAATTAGCTAGGTGTTACAAGAGGGTTTGTGGTCATTGAAGAAAGGATGGGCCTACTGTTAAATTAAGGTAAAACGAAGCATATGCTTTCGACAAGAAACGACACCCACAGTCATCAAATCGTTGAGTACGCGATCACAAGAAACTTCAATCTTCAGATGGTAGAAGACTTCGGTTTTTGGTGATTTGTAGTCATGATTCAGCTTATGAATAGGGTCATCTGAATCATAAGGCAGAAGCTTAGACATAATTTAATGTATATATTTGCAGATAAGCAGATAAGCCCGAAATTTGTTAGCAGTTCAAAGCAAGATGCTATAGAATGCTTATTCTAGTCAACTTAAAATTAAAAGAGAAAAGATAACAACAGAGAGCCTACCATTTTTTTCCCTTATGCCGAGTTAAATATATATATATCTAATGGGCTCAAAAGTAGTGTAACACTTAACTTAATGTTCGGGATTCCATAGATCTAAATTGAATTGCTTTTGTCTTCTAATATCCCTTATTCTACTTTGGTCAGTCTAACGAGACTTCACTTTACAGCCATCGGTATTGATTGTCTTTTTTTAGACAGATCCATCTTTTGCCTTAATGCTGACAAATATCTCACGGACATTTTGTTGGTCTCTACCGTTAATATAAGTGTCATCAGGATATGTGAGAAATTGCACAAACTTTTCAAAAGTTGTTGCACTGGTGCCGACTTGTGACACAATATTTTCAAACATGTTATTTAGGAAATCGCATAATTTTTTTAGACATTGATAAAGTTCTTCATCGGTATCCTGCCCATAATTGATTATGTTTGGCAGGATTGACTAAAAACCGTTGGCATTGTCATAATAACCTAGAAATCGATCATGGACTTGATATTCCTAAGTTGTTTTGGCAGAATGAATTTAGCATGCTGATATTGACCTATCAAGTAGTTGATAGTCGGATTTTGAAGTTCACATAATAACTTTATTTGGTTAATGATGATTTTCGGGGTTTTCATTCAGCTTAAATGTTGCATTCTACCTCTTAACATTGTCTTTTTAATGTTTGTTTAAGCACCTACTATAGTTCTAATTTTCTACGATGGCCTCTACATCATACTTGCGAATTCTCTCCTTTTGTTCGACGTAAGCTTGGTATACTGGAACAGACCCAACTGTTGGTGTGATATCTGTTCCTAACCAATCGTAACGAACAAAAAAAATTCCAACGAATTTTTGGTTATTATCGTTGTTTTTGTTATTATGTATCCATGCATTTAGTTGTAGAGTTGTAGGTGCAGAAGTTCACACAATGTTACATGGAAGATATCCTATATATTAACATTACAAGATATACCCCGTATTTAAGCATTTTTCCAGTTCGATTAGATAAATAAAGCTAAACAAAATTTGTACAAATGTCTGGAGTCTTGAGAACCTTCACCATTATTTCTTCCAAGATAAAACCAATGTCTGCAAGGATACCTAAATGTTTTCAATATATTTTTAGTTGAATAAAGCATTTTCGTGCAGTACAGACCAATCGACAAATACTCCATTTTGTGAAAAATGGAAAAAAATATATACACAGACATTTATCTATTATAGACTAACTAATCAGTGTGATATATCTGGCAAATGTATTTGCTCCTTTCCGACCGTTCCTGGTCTCAGTATCGGAGTAACAATTCATTCATAACCTAAAAAAATTAATTATTTCACACATTGTAACGAACAGATCGCAAGGTGTCGTTAAAAGGCGTAACGTTAAAGTAAAATTACTGCAAACATCGACGGTTTGATAAAAAGGTACATAGTTTTACATCACCGGGGAATAACCCTTTTTCAAATCCAGAGCATGGTTGCTTACAGTTGGATTCCGTAGTAAGCATATAACATTGACTAGGTAAATCATACGCGCATTAAAATTTAACAACTCTGGGGAACATAAAGCCATTAAAATTAACAACGTATGTGTATAAAGTATACAAATTGTTTCTTATTTTTATCTCGAACAAATAATCCTGGCGGAGTTTTGTAGTTTGCCTGGAGCGTAGTTCCTAATTACATCGCTCTACATTCGTCCACTCAATTGTATAACTTCTTCTGAAAGAGTAGGAACAGAATAAATATCTTACCGACGTGCTGCTGTAAATAGGTTAAGTTCAATAGGTGAATTAAAATATTTACGAGTGCTAGATTTCGATGAAGCGAATAGAATGGTGAAATATACTTTTGTTTTTAGATGCTTGGCGAATAAAAGAGTTTAGCCTTAGTGTCGTCAACTATATCTAAGCCATTGTTTTCATAGACGGAAATAAGAATGCATACGGATCGATACTATACATATCCCAGACATCCTTCACACACTTTAACGAGATGTCTTGAACGAGAACAATATGTGTGTTGACATAATTCTCATTGAAGCTTTTGTGCTAACAAGCAGACATGATGTATTTATGAAAATTGTGAATTTATCAAACAACACACTGACAATTGTTGGAATGCTTCGTCAGATAACAGAGAGATAGAGCACATGGATTGAAGTCTGCAACAATTGAAGTTATAAACGCCGTATACATATAATTGCATTCATATATAAATATGAATATACATATATTCTGCTCTTGCTAAATATACTTTATAGCAGTGTTAATTATGAATGAAAAAAAAAATCTTACTTTGTGACTGCATATCTTTTGGATGACAATTGTTATTATAACACCTCCCGAAGATCTTGCCCGAAGAGCCGCGATAGTTGAACAACTTAAAAAGCTATAAAGACTTACTTTATGCCTCCCCACAGTACCTTTTAGGAATTTCTTCGAATACTGTAAAGTAAAGAGGAGAATTGGAGAGCCCATTATTCCGAAATTGATATGCGCTCTGTGACGATTGTGACTTTTCTTTATCGAATAAGAACAGCGATCGGATTCTGGTAGGTGAAGACCCATACTCTCGTTTCACAAGAAGAAAACTGCTACAATGCCAAATTTGTTCAAATTAAAAAGAAAAAAACTTTTGAAGTAGCTACAACAAGTAGCTACAAGTAGTATACCTTTCAATGTCTAATCTTACAATGGTGCATGGCACTTGAAAGCATGTGCCCCGTAAAGTAACTAGGTAAAGGCAGCCATATTCCACAGGAGGGTGAAAGATCACAATCAAACAATGTTTAGGATGAATAGAAACCTGGCATCCTAATTACAACGTAAGAAAAAAATAACAAAGAATTCGAAAAGAGAAAAAACAACGCCTTGCGGATAATCGATTTCTGCAATAACAAAGAATAAGTCCTTCGTCATGTTTAAGTAAACAACTATGGGCGTTTATATAAAATCTTTGAACAATGTATTCGCTGCCGAAATGGAAATGTGGAGTCAAAAACGTAGCCAGTGTTTACTACAGTGTACTGCAATTCATGATAATTGCTTTGATATCAACACTTCAGCTAGACGGATCAAAAATCCTAAAGTACCATTGCTTCTTTTTTTTTGCCAGTAGGACGTAGGTCTAAACAACTTAAAAGCCGATGCAACCAGAGTGTTTTTTTATCTAAAAATCCCTATAAAACTTGAAACAACAACGACGCAACAACTTGATTAAGTCCTGACTGACGTATTACATATTTGTAGTGTTATAACTTATACTGGTGGTGGCTTACAACTGTTGTCGTTTGCGAGAACGGAGAAGATACCATGGCACAGAGGTGCTATCGGTGATGGATAACACATTGTACAATGTTAAGTCCACTCATCTGAAGACCTTTAACTTTTTTTTTTCTTTCCTCATTTAAAAAGAACTTAACACCTAAGAGGGTATTAGTGCAAGAGCTTTTTTTTTTTTGGAAAATAGGATAAAGAAAAAGAGAGAGAGAGATTTGGGTTCAGTTGTTATTTCGCTCCGTAGGTGGCATCCAATATATATTAGAGAGACTAAATTATTAGTGTAAATTGACTTATTGGATTATTGTTGTATTTAAGGCAACCGAGAATTTAGTTAGTTAGACTGAAAAAAAGGAATGTCTTTTGGGCACGGCTGGTATTGAACCCTGAACCGTACGATTGGGAAGCCAATACACTACCACTTGAGCAATGGCCACCAAAGGGCATACGCCCGGGTTCCAGACCACGTATGTCCGTATGTCCGTCTTAAAACAAGCTCAACAGCTTTCGACTAAAATTTAATATCTGTAGCTAGTGCTACAGTTCTCTTCCTTGTATTTCTAAACCCTTCAATGCCACACGACCGAGTACGTTTTTTTTAATTTTTTCCATTGTATATGATTGATTTTTCTAAGACACCCTCTAACATTACAAATTGAAAGCTCATTGAATTGTGCTCCATTAAATAGCAATACGTCGTAGCATCCGAAAAGAACTTTTTCTCTTTCCCCAACAATTTATCGACGTCTACAGTTCGTTCATCGGAAGTACCCTCAACTCTGACAGGTAACGAGGCAAGCATTTCTTTGTGAACCTTCATTATTTTCAATACCTAGCGCACTAGGATGGATATGGGCATTTTTGAACACCAAGAAGAACACGATTTCAAAATGCTTGCAGCAAAGCCATTTGATTTAATTTTGAATATTAAACTCAGGCCTATGCTGTTTTGTGTGCAAAATATGCAAGTTTTCCGTTAAGTAGATATCAGCATATCAGTCGGCAAAACCGTACACAAGATTTCTATAAAATCTCGAAGGATCTTTGAAATTTTCTTAGGACTAGCAAACGGTAGCAGCGTCGCGTCATTCAAATACATTGCTATATTTCGAGCCAAATGTGATTTCACAATTTTGGAATTTGGAGTACTGATAATATGCCCAATTCGACTATATGATGAATATTGAATATGAAGAATTCCAAGATAAACCAATATACCACGATGTAGGGCGAGTAAATATTGTATGTATATAAATATGTTAAAAATATTTTTCTTATTCTGCTCTTCACCAGTGAAATACAAAATATACCCAAAGATCACATACTGCTAAGAGTACAACAGATTCATAAATTCAACCATTAATTACCCGGAATGTTTCTCTTACTTAGCTTAATACTTACTTGCCCCATCATATCTATGATAGATAAGCATAAGTTTAAAACGGCAATAAAAGGGAGCATGACTCCAAGGAGCTAACTGCAACTCGACTGTGAGTGAGGGTGCTTGAACATTTAAAGGATATTACAAACATTGTCTCAGTTGCTCACCTTTTTCATATAGGGTTTTCCAATTTTGAATTTAATTTGCAAACGCACTCTTTTACTAATCATCAAACTATCACTGTCAATTTATTCAGTAAACTCAACATTACTGAACACTAACGATCAACGTCTGCAAGTTATAAAAATTTTCTAAAGATATTCGGAGTCGCAAAATCATCTTACGGAGCTCATTTTTGCTCAATGGGTTCGTTAATAAGCAAAATATGCCTTATTGGTCGGG
The DNA here is from genome assembly GCA_907269105.1 of Volucella inanis. Lineage (NCBI taxonomy): Eukaryota > Metazoa > Arthropoda > Insecta > Diptera > Syrphidae > Volucella > Volucella inanis. Next base: position 71,255,690 of record OU026157.1, on the reverse strand, counting down.
TGAAAACCCAAATGTGCTTCATGAATCACCACTTCATCCACAAAAAATAACTGTTTGGCGCGGTTTGCATGCCGGCGGCGTTATTGGGCCATATTTTTTCGTCGACGATAACGATCGTCACGTTACTGTGAATGATCAGCGTTATCGCGCCATGATCACCGATTATTTTTGGCCTGAATTGGAAGATATGGACTTGGACGACATGTGGTTTCAACAGGATGGTTGCTGGTTGGCCACAAGCCATACAGCACACGCTTCAATCGATTTATTTAAGAGTAAGTATGGTGAACGTGTTATCTCAAGACATGGGCCAGTCGACTGCCTGCCTCGTTCGTGCGATTTAACGCCGGTTGACTATTTTCTGTGGGGCTACGTTAAGTCATTGGTTTATGCCAATACGCCGACGACGTTGTAAAAGCTCAGAGCCAACATTGAACGCGAAATAGCGGCCGTTTCGGCCGAAATGTGTGGCCGAGTCGTTGAAAATTAGGTCCAATGAATCCACCGCTGCAAACGTGTCCGCGGTGGCCATATGAACGAAGTCGAGTTTCATTCATAAATGTTTTAATCGTACTTCAAGCCAATAATAAAGTTTTTGAAATATCTCAAATAGTTTGCCTTTTATTTAAAAAAAAAGTTGTCAAGTCGTTATTAGAAAACCCTATAGTAGTTGAAACTGTTTCAAGTTGTATAGATGGGCATAGGATCTTATATAGAGTAAAATGGATCTGTTTTTGAGTGGTATTGAAAGAACGATAGTATAGAGCCGGGCACCATGGTAAACTTTCCGTTACCTTAATTCTGATGGAATCAAAATTGGAGCAATTCAACATTGACCTCTTGTAAAAAAGACTTGAAAAGTTTAAAAAAATATCCTACTATCTATTTACTATTCTCTCAGTTGTAAAGTTTCGATCGCAGGAGAACTGCAGCGGAGTCTTGAAAAGAGCACATGGGTCAGAAACCCCTCTGCTTACCATTTTTAAGCCAACTGTTGTATCATCTGCCTAACATCTCATAAGTATCCGTTCTCACGTCACGTCTACTGTTTCATTTTTTTGGGACCTTAAAAAATGATGATTCCCTGAAAAAAAACCAACTTTTATTTTCACTTTTGTACATATACATATACATATACCCATATACCCATCCCAACTAATATTCTTTCATTAAATTTGACTCTTATTTTGGTTTGTATGATTCCTGGCTGTGAATCTTACGATCCTAACCTACGAGAGTTGAATGCTTGTTGTATTCTCGAGCTATTTCCGTTTTTTTTCGGAAAAAAAAACTTCTTCTCAACAATAGCGTTGCATTTGTGTAAAACCATATGCATACGACATGATGTTGGTTATTCCTAGGACTTCCATTTCAATCGAAAAAGGTTTGGTAGACGTGTGTGGTCGTTATTAAGTCAATTAGATTGACGGTGTAAAGAGAAAAAAGAACAGAAAAGAGTATCAGAATGTTCAATTACGTTTTATTTTAAAAATTGCGTTTTACTTCAAAAACTCCAATATGGCATCCAACAAAAAAATGATATTTAAAGAAAAATACTAATATATATGTAGAAAATGAATGAATATAATGATGTTCACCTGCAGGTCAGCCAAATGTTGAATAATTACGAACATTTCCAGGGAAGGTCAATGGATAGATATGTAAGAATAATTCGAAACATCCTACCCATTCGGACTATCAGGTCCGAAAGATTCAGCATCCAATAGTGACATAACACCTGCACTGAACTCATACACAATCTATTTGCCATCTTAAGGGTGACATTTCGTCCTAACCCGTCATTGCTTTGGTAAACTTTAACTAACCGACCCAATTGCCAGTAAGTGGGTGCTAAACTTTCTTGCCGCACGACGACGATGTCACCGACCTTGATACAGTCCTGATCCCGCTGCCATTTACCCTGCGCCTGCAATGTCGTCAAATACCCTTCGCTCCATCCTCGTCAAAGTTACTGTTGCACCTGTCACAAACACTGCAATTGTTTGATGCGATTGACTAGGACATCGTCAATATTCGGTTCCTGGGCGGCGATGAGTGGAGCACTTACGAGGAAGTCTCCTGATGTTAACGACTAATTGTCGTCAGGATCATCATGAGCGAGGGGATAGGGTGAGAATTGAAGCATTCTTCAATACGCACAGCTAATGTTTCTAGTTGATTACGCCAGAAAACCTGAGTACCAAGATACCAAATGGTGCTTAGCGGACTTCGCTGCAGCTTTTTAAAGGTCACCTTGATGTCAGGCGCTGGGTGTTATGAAGCGCCATTTTGCGCCGTTGTTGAAAGATCTTAAATCACCTCAATATGCGCAGCCTTTCTTCTTGTGCAGACAAAAATGGCAAGGTAGGTTTCCACCGTTGGCGGGGGTGTCTTGTTCCAATACGAACTGTGAATGGACCACGATAGTCCCCACCGTACACCAAAAAAGGTCTCGATGAGGTTATCCGTCGCCTCGGCAACGAGGAATTCTATGTGACAATATGGGCATTTGCCTTCAATAACAGTTATTAAATGAAATTTCGCCGATAGTTGGATTCTCAAGCGACGTGGAACTCAAGAGTCGTTTTGCATCAGATGTGTACCAAGACTTTGAGCACGTCTTTCCACAAACTAGACAAAGGCGGAATTTCGTGTGAGGAACAACGCATGCACCTATCTCTCTGCGTTAGGCGTAGGAGTTTTGATACTACAAACAGTACCACCAATGCAACCAAACACTCAACTGGCAATTTCTTGACACCTAACGGTCGCAATGATATCTGTGAAAATGCTCTTGATGCCTTCTCTCCCACAGTCTTCAAACTTCAAATTAAGGAGACGTGAAACACGAATTTCCGCAAGGAGTCTGCAATTGTCAAAACGATTTTTCAATGCCTGCCATACTTCCTCATATCCTCGCGAATACATTCCGCCAATGGGTGGTCGGATCAATGGCCTGTCGCATTTTACTCAATTTAAATGTTTCTGAAAATTCCGTCTTGTGCACCAGAGTTTCAAAGGTGTTCATTGAAGCTGCCATCAAAAGTATAGATCGTCCATTGGGTGCAACAGCATATTTAACTTCATAAATATGGTGAGCTTACCTTGAATTGCCTTGCAATTCCTAGATGTCGCACTTGCCGAATAAGGCACCTGATGAATGCACGACTGGAGGTGGTGTTGATGGTACTACTAGTGTATTTTTGAGATGTGTCAACCTACGATTAAGAGTATTATTGTACATATTGCATTGTACGAAGCCTCTATCTGTTCCCAAATAATATCATCCTCAACCAAATCAGCAGGCTCAACTGCACCCACCAATATTTATAGTGTGCGGCTTTGACCTTGGTTCACCTAGACAATATCAACATCTCTCAAGTTAATTTCGAACACGGGGCTCTTCACACGCTGTAACGCATTGATAGTAGTCATTCCCAAATAGAATTCTGAAACAATTCCACCAACAACCAGTATATGTATGTGCACCAACATTCGACAGAAATTTCTTAAACTGAATTCCTTACATGGGCCACCAACATTAAAGAGGAAAAATTAACAAAAATTAATATCAGAATTTTCAAAACGTTTTATTTAAAAATCTACATGTTGTGCACCACAAAAAATTCAACATGGCAACCAATAAAAACATGACATTTAGAAAAAAAGACAGCAGACGGACCCTACAGCGAATTTTAGTGAAAAACTTACACATGTTAATGCCTCCTGATTGTCAGTCGCGTGTGAATTACTGTAAAACCATCCTCAATCTCAACAACTAAGAAAACGACGAGGCGCATTTCCACTTAAGCGGTTACGTCAATAAGCAAAATTTTCATTTTTGGGGCACTGAAATTCCGCATGTGATGCACGAAGAGCTATTACATCCACTCAAAGCCACCATGTGTTGGGGCGTTCACGCGGGAGGAGTTATTGGGCCGTATTTTTTTGAGAACGCCATCGGCAATACAGTCACTGTTACGAGTTCTTACTGCCGGCAGTGGATGATCGGGGCTTGGTAAACATGTGGTTTCAACAAGACAGAGCAACCGCACACACAGCACGAGACACAATGGATATGGTAAAAGAAGCGTTTCCTGGTCGCGTAATCTCCCGTTTTGGCATCAAAATCTTTTTTTTTTATTTAGTAAAAAAGTAATTCAAAAACAAAATTGGATGATTAGTTTTGCTTCACCTTGTATATAAAAAATGAGTAAAATGATGTTCAACTGTTGAATAATAATAAAAATTTCCGGGGATTGTGGATGGATGGATGTGTAGCAATAATGCTGAACAGACTGTTTATCGATGGCGAAACCAACTATCTAATTTACAGATAATAGAATGCCCAAGCGTGTGAATGGTAAATTCGGTTCGGAGTGCAACTGTTGACTTTCTGCATATGACGATCTACTGTTCATGACAAACACTCTGTTTATGACAAATTCATTTTTGACGGGAATTTGAAGACAGTTCTTGCCTTTATACATGATGCTTAGGACTTTTCGCCGCAGTGGCAATACTACGATTCCTGTGATGCAGCAAAGTATTTTAAGTGTGGTTTTTAATAAAGCAGACCTCGGGTAATCTCGACCTATTTTTTTTTTTTTTTAGGTTACAGGTCTTCGTTCCCTCACAGGTGGCTTAGCCATTTTTCTACACATATACACATAATATAGATTTTTAAGATCGATATCTAGATAATTTTTTTTTTATTATTTTTTAAAGATTACCCGAGATCTGTTTTATTGAAAACCATACTTACTTCTCGGCGCCACAGGAATGGTAGTATCTCCACTGCAGTCAGCTTCTGATGACTTATTTATATCAGATAAGTTGCTAATCCTGCTCTCGTTAGTTAATTTCAATATTCATCCATATGTCCATTATATTTCATAATATGAGCATTATAGCATTCTTCTATCGGATATGGTCGTTGTCCTTTCATGATAGCAGTAAAATTATCCATCCAAGTTTATCGACGACAGAACTCACGCTAGGGATTCTTACAAGAATATTGCCAGTAGGCCTCTGTGGTGGTATGAGCGTTTCCGTTGCTTCATTTGAAGCTCATTTGCCATTAAAACCATTTTGGCATCCTTGATAGAAGTTGGAAAGTACCAAAAATAATCAGAGCCCCGAATATTTCCAACTAACTCAAATGATGTTACGGCTGAATCGTCGCCGTTGACTCCATCAAGGGGAGTTTCTCCATGCCTATATCCAATTTCAAGCTGGCATTTTATATGTTTTTCAGCATCCATTGCCTTTCTTCTCCCTTCGCAATCAATGAGTGCCTTCAAAATATCTGCAATCGACTCTGGATTAGCTTCTGTTGTATAGCAAACTACGGATAGATAGTTGGGCATCACATGACTAGCTTTCAATATACATTTTCGTCATCGCGGGAGGTTTTGGTGGATTTTTTCTTCAGTTTTTGAATTTATCACTTAAGATTGGAGTGAACGATAAAGCTTGCGATATATTGTATTATTTCGATATCGATTTGGCTGTACAATTTCTTTCACTTCGAAATCTCACATCGAAAAAAGAAACAAAAAATCCTAACAACCATATACACACATACATATATACCAGTTTCATGTTAAAGGAATGCGCAACATTGCTAGGTTTCCCACATAATGGATGCCTTAAACAATTTAACCTGACAACAATAAGCAACAACAGAGTATTCGTAACCCACTCCTTAGTTATTTAAAAAGTTAACAACGTAAAGTACTACTTAGGTTCTCGGTATAATACTGTCTCTAAGTCATGTCCCCTATTTTATGTGATGGAGTTTCTTTCTACCTGCAAGGTGTACATGTATCCGTTTACTCTGTAAGGGTCTATCTTTATATATCGACATATGACTTCCATTTCTCTGACATCACAAGTTTCATCAGACAATAATTGACCTTTTTAGTACGAGTTCTAAGACAAACTTCTTCGCATATTTTTGAGGTTGAAATTTTTTTCCTTTTACTTAAATCCACAACATTTGGTTCTGTACCTTAAAAGAAGGGGCTTTTGTGTTTTAGTTTTGCAACCTTAAAGGCAAATTCGATCATATTGGTAGGAAATTATGTTCCTGTTTCGATAAGAAGGATGGGTTTGGGGAATCCACTTTCCTTTATTTGTTGTCTGTTCTTTTTGTTTCCAAAAATCAGAAAGAGGATAAAAGGATTTCATTGTATCAGAATGAGTATCATAATTTAGTTGGAGTGGGTTGGTAGTAAAAGGGAAAAGATGTAAAAAGGATAACATAATGACAACAAGGATATACGTACACCATATGTACATACAGTATTGTAAAAGGTCGGAAGTTAAATTCGTAAGGTGATTTCGTAATTTTTTATTTATTAATTTTACATTATCTTGAGAGCTGCCAGCGGGTGGGAGCACAGATTTTCTTGCTAAGGTGCTTAGGAAGATCCTTTTTATGTTGTTCCAGTAAAAAGGCGGAACTTTGTATATTCAGTTGTGATGATAGAATTTTATAGGCATGCCATATAAAATATTAACCTGGTTTAGTGGTGGTTATAAAACTCCTGAAATAAAACCGGACTATGAGTTAAATATTAAATAGGGTTTAGTTTTGCAACAAGAGGCGAAATATCTGTGATTTGGCAATGTCGCAGGGATAATCTTTAAGAGTTGTTAGTAAGAAACTTTACTTGTTCATTTGTTAAGAATAAGCAATTCTAACAAAGTTTGTACACCCCATCCCCGGGCGCATATAAAAACTTGTGTGAAGATAAGCGCCTTAAAGAAGGTTAATGAATATTTAATTGATCATTAGTTATTTTGGAATCAGGGTTGTAGTATGCAGGATGACTTTTCTTTAACAATACTGAAAGAAAGATTGGAATTAGAAATAACTTAAGCAGCTACTTCCTTGGCATATTTACAATATTGAATCCTTTTCTCATAGGCGTTTCTGGAATGCGGTGATGTGCTTTAAAGTTTACTTTTCTTAGGGTTGATATTGGTTCTAGCTTTGCTATTCACGGACCGGCATCTAAAGGTAAGATGTTTGTTAAATAATTCAGTTGTGAGTCAGGCGATGACCAGAAATGTTTACACTCGACATTTGCGCCTCTAAAAGAGCATACAACTAGTACAACGGAGACTTGCCCTTAACCAATTAGTACGTGGTTGTTTTGTGGTTTGACTACTACCAGGAGATTAGCGAAATCGCTGACTGTATCTTTTTATGAAGGGATCTGGTGCTGTTTACCATCCCATTTCTTGTAATTGCGAGCTTAACTAGTTGGAAACTGTTTGTCGTTTGTAGAGGTTATATTTCCATCGGCATGTGACTGTGAATGTGACTTTATATAGGTTCCAGTAATATGATCCCTTATCGAATTAAACCGGTTTTACGCGTCAAATACGCATCCCTACCTGTTTAGTCTTATATTTTACGAGTATAGCAGATGTAGTAAATTTGCTGTTTATTTTTAGCCAACTTCCTGAACGAAAGTTATATTGGTCGAATGCTTTCTAGTTTTTGAGCAACAAACAGTGTACGTTTTGAGAATAATATCTTTTTTCTTTCCGGATCCTCTAGTGAACTATCATAGAAACAAACTAAAACAACAAAATTTGCAAACGACATGGCTAAAGACTACGCTACAAAACCCATTTTGGGTTATCTGCCGATAGTGATAAACAGGTGAAAGAAGAAGAAGTTTTTAAATATGCCGAGTACAATTCAGCGTCGATTTGTAAGCCATATGGTATGTCCGAAATATTCAAGTTCCGTGACACCGAGGAATCGATGACTCAGTTCGATGGGTCTGACCCCATTGACATTAATCGGTGGATCCAGGATTTTGAAAAGACTGGCATTACCGTCAAATTGAACGAGTGCAGAAATTTATTTACGCATATAAATTGTTAAGGGGTGCCGTTTGACTTTACCTTAGAAGCCAATTAGATATTAAAAGCTGAACCGCGCTGAAGAAAGTGCTCATGAAAGAATTTGGAACAAAGCGTCGCAAAAAGTTTTCAGATAATCTATTGGAATATCTTTACTGTATCACAGAATATGGAAATACGCACGATCTAGACGTGCATCTAGCACTACTGCTGCCCAGGTAGCAGTCAAGATAGATCGTTAAAATTGAACTTGTTTTAAGTGTGGAGACACATTTGACAATGGTGTATCGATCAAAAACTTTCACATGCTTCAAGTGCGGGCAACCAAGGCATAGAGCGCGTGAAAGCAAACTGAATTAAAGTAAAAAACATCAAAGATCGGAGACTAGGAACGGTAACACTGCAACAAAGAGTGATCGAAACGAGTCTTGGCCGGAAGCAAGGATATTTATAGGTAAGTGATGCTGGAGTATCTACAATTGAAAGCGAGCAAGAGAGATCTGCTGGGTGTTAGGTGGCAAAGGGTTCCGACACTAGACAACGTCAGATATTAAAGACCATGCAGACACCATTAATAGTATAGTCAACAAAGTTGCAAGCGAGTTGGGCGAAAGCTGTTGGTAAACTGGTTTCTTCAATGTCCCGATGGATCCATGCTGTCGGAAATATACAGCATTTGTAACAAAGGAAGCACAGTTTGAGCCCCTATATGTACCACTTGGGATATCGAATTCTCTAGCAGTGTTTGCAATATTCATCAGTAATCCAAGTAGTTGAAGTAGAAGCATATGAAGGGCGATTACGAAGGTATAGAGGAGTTGGAAAAGGTCTTTAAAGTTGGTACTAGGCATGGTCTATATTTAATTTGGGATAAACGTCAATTTTAAAGAAGAAGAATTGAATTCCCTGGGTAAATCATCGAAACCAATACGAATAGACCATCTGACAAGGTCAGTGAGACAGAATCTGGTAGCAATTAGAATATAAAGCCCTGCAACATTTTCTGTGCTTAATTTTTGCCCCACTTATTACTTACTAACAGATGCCTTCGTCTAAACAAATCACCTTTGCTTAAATTGTTCAACTCTAAGGCGACTACTGAGATTCACGCGGATGTCAGCAAGTACGACTGTGGAGCTAATTTGCTACAAACGTATAGCGAAGACCAGTTGTTCCACCCTATGCAATAACAATAACAACGGCGATAGAAGAGAAATACTACTCTAATGCACTGAAAGTGAATCAAAAGTTGGAGAGTCTACGTAGCAGGACTGAAGTTTTAGATCGTCACGGATTGTACAATTCTGCCATGAAAAAGAAGGGTGGTTCCTCTAAGAGTATCCAGATGAGCTGAGTTCCCTCAAGAGTTCTAACATAAAATCGTACATCATTTCGGTTGAAAGATGGGGCATGTGGACGCCCTGAATACAGTGGAATGTCTCTTGGTAGAGGATTCTTTGAAAGAGGAGCAGGTCAAAGATAATTGGATTCGAGCTGTAAGGAATGTTTTTAAGAACGATGAGTACGAAGATTTCTACTTACAGGCCGAAATGCTATACAAGGACCCAGTGAACGATTTGGTAGGAAATAATCCACAAGGGCATCTTTCCATTGAATTGGTGGAAAAGACCTTCTTCATTATAGATTTGACTAAAAAGGTAACAAACATTATCATGGGATGCGTAAAGTGCATTGTAGCAGAGTCAAAAGCAGAGTAGAATGAAAGTTATGTTGGTCCAATCGACAAGGAAGATAAGCCTTTGGGAACGTATCACATCGACCACATTGTGCCGATGGAGCAGACCAACAAGCATGTATTCATTATGGGTGACGCCTTCACTTAATTCGTGTGGCTTTATCCAACGAATGGGGCTGACTTGTAGACTAATTGAAAGGAGAGTCCAGGATTTTTGGCAACCCAATGCGGATTATGTCCGATAGAGGAACGGCTTTCACGTCAATAGCATTCGGAGACAATTGTCAGGTGGAGATTTTTTACGGTTTTCAACAGTCGGCGATATCAGCAGGAGCTCCTCGCTTCAATGTTCATTCCATCGTTTTTCCGCTGAAAGTCCTCCTGTTAGCAAATTTTTAACTATTTTCAGATCGTCACTAGAAATGCGCAAAATTATAATATAGAAAGAGCTCTGAGCTCTTCCAACGTCGTCGGCGTGTTGGCATAAACCAATGACTTAACGTAGCCCGCACGTACGAGGCGGCCAATCGACTGGCCCATGTCTTGAGATAACACGCTCACCATACTTACTCTTAAATAAATCGATTGAAGCGTGTGTCGTGTGGCTTGTGGCACCATTCTGTTGAAACCACTTGTCGTTCAAGTCCATATCTTCCAATTCGGGCCAAAAATAATCGATGATCAGGGCGCGATAACGCTGACCATTCACAGTAACGTGACGATCGTTATCGTCGACGAAAGAATATGGCCCAATAATGCCGCCGACATGCAAACCGCACCAAACAGTTATTTTTTGTGGATGAAAGGTTGATTAATGAAGCACGTGTGAGTTTTCACCCGACCAATAACGCATAATTTGCTTATTGACGAACCCATTGAGCCAAAAATGAGCTTCGTCACTGAAGATGATTTTGCGATGAAATTCATCATCTTGGCACATCTTCTCCAGAACCCCATCGGAGAACGTACGTCGCTTTAAATGGTCCATTGGCTTCAATTCTTGAGTCAGCTTGATCTTGTATGGGTAAACCAAGATCCTTACGCAAAATACGCCATAATGGGTCTGAGAACGCCGTGGAATTGACTGATTTGGATCGTTTGCTACGGACGTCTGAACGGCAGAGATATTTTCGATACTTCGACCAACCCGTTGTCTCACTGACACTTCAACATCACACAACGAATATGTAGACTCAAATGTTTGCACTAAACTTGTTATTGCCTGTATCCTAGGGCAATAATTACGACCGAAAATTGGAGTTAACGCTCTTAAAGTTGCAGGTACCGACTCCGAATATCTGTAGAAAATTTTTATAATTTGCAGACGTTGCTCGTTAGTGTACTTTACCATGATGAAAATGTTGAGCTTACTGAATAAATTGACAGTGACAGTTTGATGATTAGTAAAAGAGTGCGTTCACAAATTAAATTCAAAGTTGTCAAGTCCCTATTGGAAAACCTTATACTTTCTAAGTGCTTGTGCTATGTAGACAGATAACGAACAAAACTATATTTTAAAAACTTGCTGCCAAATACAAGGAGATTCGATGCATTGCTTATGAGCTATCAAACAATTTGTTTCAAAAAGTAGATAATAAAAATTGGCATCCACAATGTCTCGTTACTGTTGTTTGTATATCCCAATCACAGAAAGTTGTTCTAATTTTTGAGAGTCCGTTGAACCTTGAATATCACACCGCAGCTTATAGAATTTCTTATTTTTAAAAACCAAACCAATCAAATTGATGCGTGGACAAAATAGTTGAAAAATTCATTACCTGCAAACGACTTAGTTTTATTTTTATTTTAAGCCAAGTTCACATACTCGTACTAGCAGCCAATTAAAAGTTTACATTCTATAAGAAGCCTACAAGCACCCTTGTTCATAAAATATTTTTTCTACTGAGTAGACAATTCTAACTTCAATAAAACTTAACTTCTTTGGCATGCATCTACCTTTCCACTGCAATTGGCAGCTTCAAAAATTTTAATGGCAATATGCCAATGCACGTCACATCACATTAATTAACGAAACTTTTCTCCATTTTCCAATTGAAATAAGTGCAAGTACTCTTGCACATGCCGAATTTATTTTAATTTCGAAACCCACATGCAGGGTACGAGTACTTGTATATTTACATCTGAGGGATCGGTGAAAACGAACAGTACTAGTATCTCATTTTCGCTCAAAAAAGTGTATAGGTATATTGAAAAATTTCTGTTCATTCAACGACGAAATAAAGCAGTAAAACGATTTATATGCTTCTTTTTTTTGACAGGATACGCATACTTAACCACGTCGTCAGCATCATCGTTATATCCTTCGGTACGAGTGTAATACCAAAAGCAAAACAAAACAGAGCGAGAACGTGAAAAGCGTGTTTCCAATCAATTTGAAGTAGGTATGTACTTCGTGTTAAAAAGGAAAAATAATCTGAAAAAAAAGAGAAAAAATGTTGTCAGCCATGGAGGACCAATGCTAAAAGCGGTAAAAAGGGATTCATTACGGAGACAGATTAAGATTAATGAAATAGCGAAAAGTGAATCTTTCGTTTCATTTCGTTGATTGGATAAAACTCGACAAATATAGACAGTGAGAATGTACAATCATACATAGGCATATGGTTACCGTTAAAGAAGTAAAACACTTTGTATCTCCAATATTTCATACCATAAGCCATTAATTGATACGATTCGTGCTTAAATCCAGTACTACCCCCAATTGTGGTGACTCACAAAGGATTAAACGAAAAGAGAGGAGTTCAATGTTGGAATATTGGTAGACAGATTCTAAAGACACCAACCATCGGCTAATTCTACCTAGGTTATGAAAGAGGTATTCTAACCAAAGAACATAATGAAGGTGGACTTGCCTTAACTGACGGGATAACAACGCTTCTATGGTTGTTCAGCTCTGAAAGAGTACATATTCTGCGAAATGAATGCAAGAAAATATATCTCTAGGCCGAATATCTCAAAAGATAAGAAAGGATAACCCTTGTAAGATTGACTTGACCAGAAGAATAACAGTTGAACAGTTTAGGTGACTACATACTTATAGCGAGAACTAAAAGAAACTACCAGGATTGGAAAGATGATACATATAACATATATCAGAAGTATCAACAAAATTAACTTAGCACACTTAAAGGTCGGCTGGTAATAATCGACCGGACTTTGGAGTGATTTAACTAACTATGTCAATTTATGGGTGTGCAGAAAATATACCGGTGATCTTAATTGTTTGCACGTTTTCACACGACTGTCTTACGAGCAGTCCAACAGATAGAACTTAATGTGACGAACCACTCAAGTACGTTGGCCAAGATTTTTTTTATTTTTTTTTGCAGTCATAGAATAAAACTTGTAGTTATAATATGTCAGCGTTCCTTCCCTACGGTTGCAGAAAACTGGTACCATCCCAGCGCATGAAATATCCAATAACATTTACTGCAAAAAGATATTGCCATTGCCAGCCCTATCTAAAAGTTATCTAAAAGTTACTATCCATAAAGTTTTCCGATATAAAGTTTAATTTTAGCGCATTACTCTATCATAACTTGACAGTGTTAATAGAAATGCAGGCGTTCCCAAAATCCAGAACCGATCCAGGTGATCTGTAATCGCGTCAAAGATTTTGCTCACAATAATTCTGATCACAGCCAAACAAACACATATAGCTCATTAGTTTCTGCAGTATATCAGATCGCCCTTCTTTTTCAACTAAACGATTACCCATTCATTTTTAGCTAAGATCTTGTTAATGCTGTGACCTTGTTATTTTCACGGACCTTAATCGAAGTTTTAATTTCTGCAATGCAACAGTGGATGAGTGGATAAACACAGCATTTCTTCTATCTCATGATTTGATTTCCTTCTGATATCAGCAAGGAACAGCTGAAAATTTTACAGGATACGTATCTTGGTATGCCCCTTGATTACTTAATAAATGGTTCCCCTGTCATATGAGTGTCCTAACAGCTGACATGTAATACACTTCCTTAACGCTATTGTAGTTTGAACATTGCGAAACAAGCTACTAAATTCGTCTTAAGTTGTCAGCTGTTATGCCGATTTTATTTAACTCCTAAGGGTGGGTCATAGCTCATCCCAGATGGATGTACTTCGACGGATAACGTAGAACAGTTTTCTACCTTTTCAATCGGTTGATACATTTACGAACTAAGGTTCACGCATTTACAAATTGAGAGTAAGCACATTCATCGGTAGCGGCATTGAGAGAATGTAGTTTCTGTCATCGCTTGAAGAGAAAACACTTTCAGCAATAACTAAATATCATAGGCTATCTTCTGTCAATATAGGTAAGCAATACGTCACCACCGTCACTGGAACGAAGGAGCAAAATATTGACATATTCTATGGGTCAGAGTCCCTAGATTCTTACAAAGATACTTTATTGCACCATAGAGCTCCAGTAATCGTTCACATTTGTGTGCTTAGATCTGTGAGAAGCCTTTTAATAAGAATTTTGGTAGAGTAATACTTACGGATGCATACGGATGCGTACGAATTTACAGATGTATAACAAAAGTCCTATCTAAGATTTAACATATGATAAGGATGAAGTCGAATACTTATATGAGATCAGCTCTTGCGTCGGATATCGGAATTAACATATGACCTCAAATCGTCGATTAATATGAATGTGGTTTGTCTGGCTTAAAGATTGCAGGCAATCATCATAGCAGATGCGTAGCTCAGATAGTGGGCCTCATTGAGCATCATTGGCCCTTAATTGGGGTTGCTAAGATCGAAATAACTACCATATCCATTTTGGGGGCCTATGTAGTATCTATTCATACCATAATTGGCGCTCAAAAGATCTACAGTTACAAGTGCGTAATGTGTAATGATATGAATGGAACATTGTTGCCTATAAAAATAGATCTCATTATCTTTAACCGAAAATTCCATAAATGACCATTACTGTTTAGTAGTGATATTACTCTGGCAATTTTGACGATATGACAGTTTTGCGGGTTGCCGACAATTGATGTTACAGATGGTTAGGCTACGTGCAGGAAAATAGGTAGCAAAGGGCCTTGACTGCTATCACGCCATCCTATAGACAGAGTATATTCGGATTCAGATTTGCCATATGTGGTAGACTTAGGTAAGAAGTCCTGAGCTTCCAACATATGAGCGAGGTCTTGTGATAATCAGCATCAGAGTAAATTCGATAAAACAATGCGCCCATGCCCCGACGGAAGACAACGACGATGCCACCAAAGAATGTTTCTAGGCAATTTTGGCGCCCAGATGGTAAGCATAGTCTACAAAAATTACGTCTGGCAACGGCTTTAGGCTTATTGACTTTGCGATGGGACGGAATATCGCTATAGCAAGCACAAAGTTCCATCGTCTCGATAAATGTTATACATGGAGACATGGTGATCTCCGAATCAACAATCGCTAAATCCAGTTCATCATTTTGCAATAGACTTAGGACATACTTCCAGTATTCTGGACGTTCGAACGTTTCGGCAGCTAACACTGACTCGAATCGCCACCTTGTTGCAGCCAACGTGCGAATACGGATTTCTCAAGCGCCACAACAAAGAATAATTACTGTGGAAAGATATAACGTAGAAAAGCTGCAATCCTAAGAAACTGCCAGAATTTTCGCCAAACTCGTATCTCGAAATCTCTCAACAACTCTCTTGCCACCAGCATTAAGTACCAAAGACCAGTAGCAACGCTGCCAATGCCACAACTGATGTACTGGGTTTCAGACGACCACCACCACGAAATTCCTGGTTAAATGAAGAGTGCCGGCAAGCACACGTAGCTTAAAGAGAAGACCTCAATGCGACGCTTCAACGAAGGATGAGAAAAACATCGAAAGAAAAACGAGCACGAGAAGCGCGCGATCGAAAATATTGCGAAGTAACACTAGAACAAGAATAATGTACGGAGATTTTACAAACAGATAAAAAGGAAATAAGACCCGTATAGAACTCTGTAGAAGAGGATAAGGAAAACATGTAATAGAGTGAAATTCGGTGCTAAGAGTATGGAAAAACTTTTTCTACAGACTATATAACGGCGAAAAAGCCCAGCATGCCGCTGCCAGGCAACAGTCCACCTGACCCGAACGAAGTAAGGATATATAAGCTAAAACTCGATAAATACGCTGTAGCTGATGGCTTAGCGGTTGAGGTAGGTATTCAAAGCTGCTGAAAATGACTTTGGGGAGAGCATGCCTCAACTTATTTCTCAGATTTGGTCAGGAGAGTATACACTTGATGAATAGAATCTTAGCACCGTCTGCCTAATCGACAAAAAAGGACACTGTATATACTATAGTATGTGAACGTATGAATATCTTCGGTAACAACAAAACTGATCTCTTTCAGTGAGGTTTCAGACAAGGAAAGTCCACAATCGACCAAATCTTCACGAGGATCCTAGAAAAAACTCAAGTACAAATCGACACCAACCATTTTTTCTTCGATTTTAAAGCCGCATATGACACTATAGAGACGAGCTATATAGGGCTTGTAGGTATGACGGAAGCTGTCAAAATGGGTTAAGCGGAATATGAGCGCAAAAACAAGCATATGCTGTCAATAAGAAGGTCACACACCATCAACGAATTGAAGATAGCTCTGCTATAATTTTTTCCAACAACATCTAAGCTCTTTCTTTAGGCTAAAAAGGTAACCGATTAGTAAGGCCCCTTCCCAAAAGCTGGGGAGACTGTACATAAGACCTTGATCATCCCAGTCCTACTCTATGGCGCAGACGCATATGGAAGCCCGTGTTGGCGGGGTTTGGAGAAGAAGATTCAACGACAAGCTATACGAGCTATACACAGCCGCATCGACCTAGTCAGAAAGCTGGGCATAAGTCACTTGAGATGGACATGTAGAGTGAATGCAAACCAATTCTCTGGCCCGCAGAGTGTTCGAATTTAACCCGGGGGGACAACACAGTATAGGAAAATTTCATATTACGTGGCGCGTATAAGTATAAGGTGACGTCAATCAACTTGGAATGCGCAACGGGATGAGCCGGTGCCACGAAAGTAATTACTAATATAGATTCATACTTCTGCTTTCCAAGCCAATTTCAACGGCTCAAAAAATAGCAGAAAATGTTTGTTTCTGTAACGATAACGAAACTACACTCAAAACCTTGTTTTACCCTTAAGTATTCCTGAGCTATTAAGGAAATATAAGATCTCTCTCATTGACACTTGCCCTGATAAGTGTAGAGTTACAAAGTTTATATTGTAATACATGGTCTGAAAAGTCAGTGCCGTTTCTAAGAGAGGGCACCACTTGAATTAAGTCCATACCATTTGCATATTAGAAACAACCTTTAAAAGATACGTGTATAAATTTGACAGCTGTCGGACGATTAGTTCTCGAGATATAGCGTTGTGAGTAAAGTAACTTTTGTTATTGTGAAAAATAAATGAATTCAAAGCAATTTCGTGTGTTGATTTATCATTGCTTTTTGATAGGAAAAAATGCAGCCGATGCAAAGAACGAACCATTCGCAAGTGGATTGAAAAATTTAAAAGTGGTCATACAAGCACCGAAGATGATGCACGCAGTGGACGTCCAAAAGAGGCTGTTTCAGACAAAAACATCAAAAAAGTCCACAAAATGATTACGAATGACCGTAAAGTGAAGTTAATCGAGATAGCTGAGGCTCTGAAGATATCAAAAGAGCGTGTTGGATATATCATAAACGAATATTTGGACATGCGAAAGCCTTGTTCAAAGTCGAACAAAAACAACAACGTGTTGATGATTTAGAGGAGTGCTTAAAGCTGATCAACAGCCGAATTTTTGCGTCGGTATGTGAAAATGGATGAAACTTGGCTCCATCACTTCACACCAGAGTCAAGTCGGCAGTCAACTGAGTGACGAACAGGCGACGAACCTCGTCCAAAACGACCAAAAACTCAACAATCGGCTTGCAAGGTTATGTCATCCGTATTTTGGGATACAAATGGAATAATTTTCATCGATTATCTCCAAAAGGGGCAGACTATCAACAGCGACTATTACATTGCGTTGTTGGAGAGTTTGAAATACAAAATCACAGAAAAACGGCCGCATTTGAAGAAAAAGAAAGTGCTGTTTCATCAAGACAATGCACCGTGTCACAAGTCGATGAAAACGATGACAAAATTGGATGAATTCGGCTACAAATTATTTCCCCACCCACCGTTTTATCCAGATTTGGCCCCCAGCGACTATTTCCTGTTCGCAGACCTCAAAAGAATGCTCGCTGGAAAGAGATTTAAGACCGATGAAGAAGTAATCGCCGAAACAGAGACCTATTTTGAGGCTAAACCAAAATTGTACTACAAAACTGTTATCGCAAGATTGAAAAAATCGTTTCAATTAGTGTATCGCCCTCGAAGGCAACTATATTGATAAAATGTTGTGATTTACTATAAAACGGCTCGGTTTTTTCAGCCCATGTGTTATATATTATTATATCGACCATACACATATGTAAGTATTGTATATATTCATTATACAGAAATGTATCCAGCAATCTCTTAGGCATACTTTAACTAAAATTAAGGTAACGAAAGTCTTGGATATGGCTTTAATTGTGAATCGAATAGAAACATAGAAATAGTTGTAGATTTTCCAATTGAGTCGGTGTAATAGTACAGGCAATATCGCTCTTACTAGCACTTGCTTTCCCTACCTACGGTTTACAACATCATCAATGTAAACTTCGCTGGTTTGAATGCCTGATTTAAAAATTGTTTAGCTGCATCATTTAAGCCCACATAAATATTATAAAGTGATCTAAAAGAAGGGAACAACTGAGGATGCCTCCTCTGCATGGTGTGTTTATTCTTTCAATGATTTGTAAACAGCAAAAGATTTTCCAAATTGATTTGATAAATCATTGGAAGAGAATTTTTTTATTTGTTTCATTTAAGAAAAAAAGACCCTTAAGGTCATAGTTTAATGATATTTTTAACCTTGGTTTTCAGAGAAGATTTTTTTTTCTTCAAAGGACCTACAATTCAGAAACGAAAAACAAACTCCATTCTTAATCCTGCGGTAAGCCCATTTGCAGTTTAAAACTTTTACCTTCTCTAACTCATTTCATCATCGTACTCGCATCCGTAAATTTCGATTTCAATCCTTTTAAAGCCAGAACTCAATCAATCAATTTATTGAAATTTAATAAAGCGGAATCGCCCATGTAGGAGACGTACAGGTACACTTTTCCACCATCATAATGGAGTGTGCTCGTAAAATCGATTCTCACACTCAAACGCAACACCTGGAAACGTCTTGAAAGTTCTCCGTCATACTACCTCCGGATAGCTATTCGTTAGGTAGCCATTTATGAGACCGTAAAGCAGTAGGCTGTAACACACACGTTTCTCACTTTTCCTCTATGCCATTATAGCTGCACAACGTTGGTACAAGCATACTAATTGAACTTAAAGTGATTTTTCCGTTTCCTGTACGAATACCTTTAAAGGACTAACTTTGCTCCGTTTAAAAACAATCCTCTAACTGCTGTTGGCAAATGAAAGCAATTGAATACGGTTTCCCTTTTTTCTTAAATTTCTGTTACCGTTATTTAAAACTGCTTGTGTGTAGACTTGTATTATGTTGAATCAAATTGTTCAAAATTTCAATTGCTTTTTAGAAGTTTTTCTTTTTTTTTAGTTTTGCTATGTTTGTTTGTTTGAAAAAGTTTGCTGTGCAGCTAGAGTAGAGGATATCCGGGGCACCCTTTTACCAGATGCATGTTAGTTTTTTTGTTAGGACTTACATTCGTCGGGATAAGAGCATGAGTATGTCGTGAAATTTTATGTTCAGTTCGCTGTTTTTATTTTTATTTTTTTTTAATTTAATATCTTTGTTTGTGACGTGCAATAGAAACAGCGAAAATAACACAAACACGAATTTACTTATATAACATCATCACCGTGGGTTAGGGATACTCGTACAACTATGTTGATAGTATAGGGAAGGAGGTATATCCTTGGGTATATGAAAACAAAAGTAAGAAATTTAACAATACGCCCTCGTATAGGAATAATCCACATCGTTCAACTATTGTAGGTTGTGAGGGCCACTTCTTTGCCAAAGGACTGCTTTTTTCTCAGACTTTTTTTTTTGATTTATTTATTTTTTTTTTTTTTTTTTGTGATTTTAATTAAAAGTGCAAGGATTTGTTCCTTGCACTGGGCTCTGTTTTACATTTTCTATTTGGTTATTTCGTTCTTAACTTTATTTTGTCATACTTTAGAGGTTTCTACTCTGTATTTGTACGTATGTTTGCTCGCCTATATACTGTAGTCGTATGACTTTGTGGAGGGTGTACTTGTGTGTGTTTTTTTCTTTATTTCAAGTTTTTCTCCTGTGGCATTTCAAATGTTCAACACTCTGCATAGAACAATTTGCGAATCCTTTTCTGGATTTGTTTTGTTCATTTTAGAGTATAAAG
Organism: Volucella inanis; assembly: GCA_907269105.1. Taxonomy (NCBI): domain Eukaryota; kingdom Metazoa; phylum Arthropoda; class Insecta; order Diptera; family Syrphidae; genus Volucella; species Volucella inanis. The sequence goes on along the minus strand of OU026157.1, from coordinate 71,235,643 downwards.
TCACCATGGGACCTTTTGTGAGTACCTATCTACCGTCATCCTTCAGTGGAGAGAGCAAGCGACTACAACTGAAGTAAATCCCTTTTGCTGCGTAGTCAAGGCTTTTGCCGCGCTCGCCAAATAAAAGGGCCAACTTTAAAATAAATACAATAAAATTCACGCCACGGATTTCTATCCATATAGACTAGGACGACAACTACGAGGACGGTAAAGGAAACAACTAGAACCTGGAAGGGATGTACGAGCTTGAGCATGCTGTCGACCTATTTATGGAGTGCAAAAGTGTTTCTACATCCCCATTTTTTCTACCCTTTACATTTTCTTCCGCCGCCAGTTTTAAGATTTCCTCGCTCAAATGAAAATGAGCAAAAGAACACTGTTGTTAAATATAAGCCGGCAAGATAACTGCAAGTGGCGGTTTTTTGGTCCTTTTAGTCGTCATCGCCGTCATCACCATCCTCATCAACATCACCGTCTTCGTTCTGTTTGTACTTTTGACGTTTTCACTTTCGTCCTTTTCTCTCAAAGCAAAGAACGGGTATATGTATTCATAAAAGTGTATATGCGAGTGTGTGCAATATGGCTTTTCATTCATAGAAAGTTTCGTAGATTATGTGAAAATTTGTGCTGTAAATGGAAGAAGGTTTGCTTTCAGTTTCTCTACCGTTTTTTTTTTTTTTTTTTTAATTCGTTTTCTTTTTATTTTTTGGCGGCTTAACCATTGTCGAAGGGTGCTAATGGCTTTGCCTTGCTTGGAATGTTTTCAATAGCGATTTGAAATTTGGGAAGACTGCCTTATTCTGTGAGGATTTCCTTTCTTTTAAAGCTCATTACGAAATTGATGATGATCCTTTAGCATTAATGTAACAGAGCAGTGGAGAGTTTTAATTGCGTTTCTAAGTGGAATAGTTATATAACGGTGAATGCTAAGAACCTTTCAGAAAGTACTTACCAGTTCATGTTATTCACATATAATGGCACTACAGTAATTAAATGGATTATGAAGCCATTTTAAGGGCAAGCATATTTGTGCTTTGTAAGCGCCATTGACCATATTAAAATTTACGAGGTAGTCTTGAAAAGATCTATTGTAAAAAAGGCAAGTTTTTAACCAAAGATAAAACTTATGGTAGTAGAAAGCAAAATAATCGATAAAAAATATTCAAAGTTATATTCAGTCTTTAGTGTTCCAATTGTACTGTATTGTTTACATCCAACTATCGGTGTTTCCAATGCAATTTTTGTTTTTGAAGTGAAAATAATTTATATATTGTTTGTTGTTCCAAATTGATTTTACATCCAGAATACGAACCGGAAACCAGAAATATTGTTAGTGTTGTTTAATGAAATGAAATCATCGCTGGTGATAACCAAAAATGGTAGTACTATCAGTATGCAGCCCTTTCTTAACCTCTTCAACAGCGGCTGACTACCAGCGAAAAACACAATAAATAAATTAACAAACAAAAAACAGTAAAGTAAAAGTCCTTTATGAGGAGCTTTCCAAAAACAAAATCCAATACGCGCGAACAAGCCGTGCAACTTGGGATCAAATAGAACACGATTTAACGTTATAACAAAATAACTGCTTACTCAACCGGATAAGAATGATTAACAATGGCTGTAATACTTAAAATCTAACATCGGTACAATTGACTCCAATGGCCTTGGTTCATACGGAAACATCATGTAGGTTCGCGCATGCAGATGAAAAATACATACGATACACCTGACTGAATATTTGAGTCTTCCTTCATTTCAGTTAGATAGGTGCCTACTTATGCATGTCAACTGCCGCCCTTTCAAATATCTTCATACCAAAGATCTTCATATATTAAGCAGCTTAGGTTTTCATTACGTGTTGTTGAACTTCCTTGATAACGCGCTGCACTGGGCAAAGGACTTGTTTGTAAGAAAAGGACACGGAGTTCTGGAATGCTGCCTTTCACGTAGATTTTTCTACATAGAAGATAAATTCAAATGAAGATTACTATGACAATACAAATATCTGTAATTAAAGAAGAATTAAGACTTCCTTTAAAGGATTTAATGGGTTCTACGTTTTTAACACAGATGTCATGCAAATGATCTATATCTAATTTCACCCTTTTGCTAGTTACATGGACTAGGACAGGAGGAAGTGCTTGTAGACTTTTAGAATTTTTACTGAAGTATGCTCCATCTTTCATACTGATTGTTTCGTTGTCCAATTGGATTAAGTAAGCTCCTTTTAAAAGGATTGAGGGGTTTCTATCTAAAAGAGAGCCATTTTAGTTCGTAACAAAAATAGTGTTTTATCTGACAAATTCTTGGTTAACAAGTATCTTCTGGTAATTTCCCTATATGAAGGCAATCACCCTCTAGTCCGAATTCTTCATAACAGTTGATAAGTAGTTTCGCAAAATGTAAGTCAAGTTGCTTCCCGTCATTGATTGCGGCACGAGCGTTCACTAGATGAACAATTTTAGGCCCAACTCTAATACCTCTAATTGCCTTACTGAATCGGGAAGCTTGTAAATATCCTTCAAGTTTTGTTCACATGTCGGCCTACATAATTGTACCGCATCATCCGTTCGTGGAGCGGAGCTGTCTCTCTGAACCCCAACCTGAAGCCGATTTTCGATAAACGCCAAGCGTTCGTTAACATTTTTGGTGGACTTTTGTGGATTGAACTGTTATATTCTGCTAATGTGGCTTTCTTTTTCCTTGAGTTATTCTATTACGAAATTTATAGCTCCTGTGAGTTGAGTGACTGAGGTCTTAATCTCATCCATTCTATTTAATAAATATTACCAAGGAAGTATTCGAGAGAAATTATTTACAAATTTAAAAATGACAACTGGCTTTTTTCCTTAATTAAGTATTATTTTCCAACTGAATATTTTTTTTTTTTCAAAGGAAAACAATTTTTTTTAACTACAATATGTATTTTTACTACAATATTATGTTTTTTTTTAAATATATACGAATATTTTTTTATTCCTAAATTCCTGGTAAGCGCTCTCTATTAACTATCGGGGTAGCTACTTTAGTTTGGAAGGCTCATATGGATCCTCTTTAGTCGTTAATATGTTAAAAATCGCAGCGAATTACTAGGATATGGGGTCTTCAGCACGACGATTAAATTTAATTAATTCTCAAATAATCCGGTCCGTTTTTTCTTAAAAGGTGGCTCCTAGGCATAATTTTGAGCTGCAAAATTAAATGGATATACCATAAGTGTCTTGTCTTTTTTGTTTAAGAGACTACTAGTTTTGTGAGAATTTTAGTATATCTTTTCTTACTATTATTTTCTTTAAATTATTTTACTATAATCCGATCAATATAGGACATCCCCTTATCCTGATCTCCTTATCCTTACTTTCTTTGAAATATGATATTGTGCTTTGTTCTTTTTGAGGGAGTGAGGGGAAGGTTTCTCGTTCACTTCACTTGTTTTATTTGGGATTATATTGGGTATGTAATTTAATTCGTGCGGTTTTTTTTTAATTTTGAACGTTTATTTAAGAAAAACATGTACAATAGTATTATTCAAAGTATTGCCCATCTGAAGCTATGGCTTTTTCCTATCTTTCTGGCAATTTTTAGATCCCATCCCAAAAGAATTGCGCCGGCTTGGCAGCCAAGAATGAATCAAGCCAATTTTTGATAATCTGCTCTGATGTGAACCGTATTTCAGTGAGGGCGTTCTGTATCGACCGAAACAAATGGTAGTCAGAAGGGGCAAGGTCTGGGCTATAAAGTGGGTGGGGTAAGACTTCCCATCCACTGTTTTCCAAAGAGTTCTTAACCGGAATAGCAACGTGGGGCTGAGCGTTGTCATGATAGAAAATTATTGCCTCGTGTCTGGTCGCATATTCCGGGCGTTTTTCGGCTATTGCTCTCTTCAAACGGATTAATTGCGTTCGGTAGCGTCGTCCATTGATAGTTTCACCCGGTTTTAGCACCTCATAATACAGCACACCCATCTGATCCCACCAAATACAGAGCATTACCTTCGCGCCGGTTAGCCGGGCTTCAAATATGATTTTTTGCCCTTGGGGTTATCGTAATGTATCTATTTTTTATCACCAGTAACAACGCGATGCAAAAATGACTTCCTTTTGTGGCGTTCCAGCAACATTTCGGAGAAGCAAAACCGCCTTTCGACGTCTCTCGGCTTGAGTTCATGTGGAACCTAATTTCCTTGCTTTTGAATATATCCAGCTGCTCTTAAATGTTTTGAAAAGGCTGCTTGAGTGACATCCAAGGATTCTGCGAGATTTTCTTGTATTTGGCAACAATCTTCATAGAGTAATGCTTCCAGTTCTTCATTTTCCAACTTTTTTGGCTGCCCAGGACGTTCATCGTCTTCCAAGCCAAAATCACCACTTTTAAATCGTGCAAACCACTTTTGGCACGTTCGCTCAGCTTTCGCATGTTCACGATAAACTTCCACCAAAATACGATGACTTTTGGGAGCAGTTTTCAGTAATGAAGAAGAACTCCCCGCAAAAACACTTTTTCAGGCACAAAGTTCGGCATATTTGAGTGAAAAAAAAAAAATTATTGTTGTTTACGCTTCAAATGAATGACATATACTGAAATGACGTACAATGACAGTAGCTTTCCAACTCATGTTCCAATGGAATAATAGCAACGGCATAATACAAGTTACGCCATCTCGCACGAATTAAGTTATAGACCCAATACTTTTTTTTCTTATTTTATTTGAAATTTATCACTTTTCGGCACCGTTTTCATTTCATTCACTTCACTGTTTGAAAGTCTAATTTGAGTTAGTGTAACTAATTGTAATTTTCTTTTTAATTCATTCTTATGAATTGTGAACACGAGTTTACGAGTTTTAAGGCTGTTCCTACTCGGGCGCCAGTAAAAGTCTTTTATGAGGAGTTTTCCAAAAAAAATACAATACGCAAGAACCAGCCGCGCAACTTGAGATTAAATGAAATACGATTTAATGTGGTACCGGATAAGAATGCCTAACAATGTCTCTAATACTTAAAATCTAACTTCGACACAATTGACTTAAATAGCCTTGGGTCCCACTGAAAGTTTAAGAAGGTGAAAAATATATAAGATGCGTTTGACTGGATAGCTTCAACGTATGGCAAAGCTACTTTTGTTTTTAAAACAGCTATATTGCTTGAAGGACATCAACAGTTTTACTTTTGATGTGATTTTAGAATAGAGTTTTCCTAGACGGAAGTTTTATCACAATAAGCACTTATGCTTCCATATTAGCAAACGCAATACTGACAGTTTGTTGTATTCTCCAAATATTGTCTACATATCTCATCCGCATACAGTTATAATACTAACATACTAACAAACCTTCTATATACATTTTGTGTTCTAAGCCAAACACAACACACCTGTGGTTCGCCAACTTACCTGACAAGTTACCTTGTCCCATGTGACTTTCGGCTTTTCCCTAGCCGAAAATGTCTTTGAAAAGGACCAGATTTCAGACCATGGAAGACATCATTTGGATTGCGACTGACCTGCGCGCTATACCAAAAGATTTTTTTCAGCATTGATACCAGCAGTGGCAGAACCGTTTGGGAAAGTATGTAGTAGCTGTAGTAGTAGTGAACGGGCCTAAATCTTTTTTTTTTTTTGTTTGATTGCTATGACACCTGTCAAACATATTTAGTATACATCATGTCATTGAGCAAACAACATCATATTTTTTCATCGCGTTAAAAATGTCGAATTTTGTACCAGAAAATAATGACTTGCGGAAATCATTAATTTTTTGTTTGAAGAAAAATTTTAAGAAAAGTGCTGAAGAGCTACATCGAATGCTTTTCGAGGCATGCTCTATCAGAAGCAACATGCAAAAGATGGTTTCAACGGTTCAGAGATAACAATTTTGATGTAAGATATGAAGAACGTGGAAGACCACCAAAAAAGTTGGAAGACGCTGAATTGCAAACAATTGCAACTTTGAGTCAGAAATAAATGGCAGAAATGTTAAATGTTGCACAACAAACAATTTCTGACCGTTTAAAAGCTATGGGAAAGACCCAAAATTCTGGAAAATAAGTGCCACATGAATTGATTGAAAGACAGATGGAAAACCGAAAAACCACTTGTGAAATGTTGCTTCAAAGACGCGATAAAAAATCAGTTTAGCATTGAATTGTTACTGGCGATGAAAAGTGAATTTATTTTCAGAATCCTACACGGAAAAAAATCATGGGTTAATCCGGAACAACCATCAACTTCGACTGCAAAACCAGATCGATTCCGCAAGAAGACAATGCTGTGTGTCTGGTGGGACCAGAAAGGTGCCCCTTAAACCTGGTGAAACCGTTAATACAGATCACTACCGACAACAAATGATCAATTTGAACCATGCATTAATGGAAAAACGACCAGAATGGGCCAGAAGATACAGCAAGGTAATTTTGCTCCATGACAATTCACCTGCACACAAAGCAAAACTGTTTCAGAATACAACCAAAGCACTTGTCTGGGAGCTGCTACCCCACCCGCCGTATTCATCAGACTTGGCTCCTTCCGACTACCATTTTTTTTCATCGATGGGACACGCATTAGCTGAGCAGCACTTTGAATCCTACGACGAATTGGAAAATTGAGTGACTTTTTGGTTTGCTTCAAAAGACGAACAATTTTATTGGCCTGAAAGATGGGAAATATGTGGAGCTAGTAATGGCCAATACTTTGAATAGAATGTTTTTTACTTTCCCATTAAAAATTAGTGTTTTATTTTGACCGGCACATCTGGTATATGATGATGTTATGCACAAAAGTAAGATCTTTTTTGAACAGATGTCATACACTTGTTAAGCTGTTGTTGATATGTTGATATGTATTACTTTGCTTTTGTTTTCCATTTACTCATATAGTTACAAAATGTCCAAAATGGAGGGTTCCGTTTGGCTTATGGGATGAAAAAATGAGTAAAACCGTTCCAATAAGTACTTCCTTTCTCGATTTGGATTACTAGAGTTAGTACATAAAAAGCCTTCACACTGATTGAAATGCTACATACATCTGTTTTCGCATTCCTGGATTATATTTTAAGCAAGCTGCGACACAGTTAAGGTTCCCGACCTAGGGGGCTTGTTATAAGTCGATGTGTCGCTAATGTATGAGAATTTTTTGTAATAGCGATACAAAAGTAACCCCACTTTAGCAATAAAAAAGTAACACAACAATACCTATCAAAGTAGTCTCCTTCTACCGGCGTTTTACTTTAAAGATCTGAATTTTCTTACTACTTTTCGTCTTTTCGGATCACTATTAGGTTGATTCATAGTTTTTATAAAAAAAAAAAATCAGGGAGATCCAGCTTGTACAACTATCTAACGTACTTATGGTCACTAAGCCTACTTTTAAGAGGGTTCGGACAATAAAGGTGTGTGAATATGAAATGTCGATTTGACTAACAGATGGCCATTGTATTTTGGATGGTAAACATCTGGCAATAAGATCCATATGTCACAGGTTGTGATTTTTGAAGCAACTTTTTTTGTCGCCTTAAAAATGTCGAATCTTGTGCCAGATAAGGATCATTTGCGGGCAGTTAAATTGCTTTATTATTTTTTTGTTTTTCAAAGAAAACATGTTTGAACTCAAAGGACTTGTAAGCGTTCGTTTGTTCATTTAAAAAGGGTTATTTTTGGCACCGACAACAAAGACTATGTTAGCCAAGAGAAAAACTTCGAAGATGCCGAGTTCCAAACTTTATTAGATGGGGACTCGACTCAAACACAAGAACAGTTCGAAGAAGAAGTGAAAGTTAATCATACAAATGTTTTTAAACATTTAAAAGCCATAGGAAAGATCTGAAAAGAAGAAAAATGGATTCCATATCATATCATATATATGCCCAGAGGCACGCATCAGTCGTTTTCCATCATGACAATTTTCTCGTCCACATGTTGCAAATCAAAACAAAAAAAAAAAAAAAAAAAAAACTATTTGGTAAACATTAATTCGAAAGTTCTGTCCCACCCGCTGTATTCACCAAATTAGACCCCTTCTGAGTATTACTTGTTTCGATCGATGTAGCACGGACTTTTGGAACATCACTTTCATTCTTACGAAGTGAGAAATTGACTTGATGAATATTTGGCCTCAAAAGACGAGAAGTGTTATTGGCGCGACGGAATCCACCACCGATGGGAAAAAGTCATAGCTAGCGATGGCCACTAATTTGATTACTGAATTCATTCATTATGTTGTTTAAATAAATGAGCTTTTTGAGCAAAAAAGATATTTTATATTCACACACCTTAAATAAATGTTTTCGATCTAGAAAATGTTTTTTATTCGAAACGAATTCCACTATTATTTAGCTTTTAAAGATGAATCAGGCTTATATGTACCGTTTCTGGAAATTACAAAGTGTATCCTGTCAGTGCAATTTTTGACTACTTCTTCGAGCATATGCGGCCGTTTATAACTCTAATATCATTTATTCAATCTACGCTTTTGTAATCGACAGATGAATGAAAATTTATAAAAGAAACTTAAAAACTAACAATAATATAATTTTGTGAATAATGTATAGGGTTTTGCAATAGGGACTTGACAACTTTGAATTTAATTTCTGAACGCACTCTTTCACAAATCATCAAACTGTTACTGTCAATTTATTCAGTAAACTCAACATTTACACTAACATTAAAAGTACACTAACGAACAACGTCTGCAAATTATAAAAAAATTATACTATTCGGAGTCGCAAAATTATCCTCAGTGACGAAGCTCATTTTTGGCTCAATGGGTTCGTCAATAAGCAAAATATGCGTTATTGGTCGGGGGAAAACCCACATGTGCTTCATGAATCACCACTTCATCCACAAAAAATAACTGTTTAGTGTGATTTGCATGCCGGCTGCGTTATTGGGCCATATTTTTTCGTCGACGATAACGATCGTCACGTTACTGTGAATGTTCAGCGTTATCGCGCCATGGTCACCGATTATTTTTGGCCCGAATTGGAAGATATGGACATGGACGACATATGGTTTCAACACAGCACACGCTACCATCGATTTATTGAAGAGTAAGTATGGTGAGCGTGTTATCTCAAGACATGGACCAGTCGATTGGCCGCCTCGTTCGTGCGATTTAACGCCGCTTGACTATTTTCTGTTGGGCTACGTTAAGTCATTTGTTTATGCCAACACGCCGACGACGTTGGAAGAGCTCAGAGCCAACATTAAAGGCGAAATAGCGGCCGTTTCGGCCGAAATGTGTGGCCGAGTCATTGAAAATTGAGTCCAACGATTCGACCGCTGCAAACGTGCCCGCGGTGGCCATATGAACGAAGTCGAGTTCCATTCATAAATCTTTTGATTGTACTTCAAGTCAATAATAAAGTTTTTGAAATATCTCAATATTTAAAAAAAAAAATTGTCAAGTCGTTTTTAGAAAACCCTATATAATAAAGATCATATAATTTCATTTTAATGATTAAAAATAAACATTAAAGTATTTTTAAATGTATTCCTTTGCAAAGATATATATATCAAGCTCAAAACAGTAAGCGTTTAATAATTTAATGCACCTTGAAACAGGTTCGTGTGTGGTACATGTGTGGTCAAAGTAATATGACGAAACACAAATAACAGTGGTCTTTTTCTTAAAATTCTAGACGAGGCATGAAAATTGACACACATAAGTAGATTTACACTATCAACATAACATATAGTTGCGCATAAAACACCTCGAACGAACATGACATTATACATTCTTCTTCTCAATTCTAGACTCATTATACCAAGTACAAGACATTTAGAACGATAAGAATGATGAAACTCATTATTATTAAAACACAAACGACGTAAAGAAAAATTAAAAATCTTTTTTGAATATTTTCAATTCTACTAATATTGGAAATAGTACTAGGATAGCAAACAACACAAGCATACTCCAAAACAGGACGAACAATACTACAAAACAAAGTCTTGAGAGTGTCATGATCCTTAAAATCAGAGAAGTTCCTTTTAATAAAACCTAAAAGTGAATTGGCTTTAGCGAAAGATTAGTTTTGAATCAAAAATTACACCAAGATCCTTATAATCGTTAACAACTTAAACATCAGTGTTATTAAGTGTGTAGTTTGGCAAAATATTGCGAGCACTCCTACTGTAGCTCATACAATCACACTTAATAACATTTAACATAAAGTCGTTCAAAATGCACTACTTTGCAACTGAATTTAAGTTTTTTTGAAACATCAAAAAGTCAGTAAGGGTTGATACTATTGAGTAAATTTTAACATCGTCTGAATACATAAGGCAATGAGCATGTTTTAAGTCAGGGAGATCATTAATAAAGAGCAAGAATAAATATAGACGTTAGTGACTTCCTTCAGGGACACCCGAGGGAACTAAAATCTACTTTTAAAAACATATTGTATTCGTCTACGTAGATTAGAATCAAACCATTGCAGTAATGGACCAAAAAAGCCATAAACCTTAAATTTTACTAAAAGAATTGTCAAATTTACCCTGCTTAAAGCTTTAACAAAGTCAGTGTATATGGACTTGTTTGTGCTTTTCTAAAGAATTTATCCAAAAAGTAGAAAACTCCGTTAAGTTTGATGTGGTTGAACGACCTATTCAAAATCCATGTTAATTTTTACTAACGAAATGCTTTATAGTGAAATTTAATTTATCTTTTACAAGTTTGTCCAAGAGCTTAGGAATAAATGAAAGTTTAGTGATCGGTCTATAGTTCGAAACCAGATGTCTGTTACCAGATTTGTATGCTGGGTATATAATATAAATTTTCCCATCTTCAAGAAAAACACCTTCCGATAGTGATTGTTTAAATAATAGGAAAATAGGAACAAATCCAAGAATATCTGCTTTTCGTTGTGGTTTTAAGTTTCTCTATGCTACTTCAACATCACTAACATCAAACAAATAACATGGAATACTAAAAGCAGATGGTAGGGAATTAATGTAACACAGGTCAGCGGAGTTACTCGAATTGGTTGAATTGTAGATATTTTGAAAATATTCAGCAAACATATCCGCGATTCCTTTAGGCTCACTCGATTGTTTGTCATTGAAGTTCATAGTTGTAGGGAAACCAGTACTTTTTCTTTTAGAATTTGTAAATTTCCAAAAATTTGTTAGATAATTTTTTAAATTATTTTCAACTTAACTTATATAATTACAATAAAGAAATTTAGACAAAAAAAAATGAACTCTTTTCTCAGACGTGAAAAAAGGGTATAATCGTCATATGAGAAAAATGTCTTGCACTTTTTATTCGCGGCATTTTTAGCATTTTTTAATTTTATTAGTCTTTTGTTATACGAGGCCGGGCAAGAATATCCTTTCCTGCTTAAAATAAATAACTGAAACAACTGAACTTCTCGGTTATATTTTTGTCCAAGAATTCATTTGATCCATTTATATTATTCAAAAAATTATTTTTGCAAGAAAGACTACTAACATTAAATTTAAAAACTTTAATCGAATTATAGAATTTGGAAAAATTATCAAAATTATAAGTTTCTATAACCAGATTTATTGCACTATAATGAACTAAGTTCGATAACAAAGGACAACATTGTGACTCTATATAATGTATAGTATTTCAAAGTTTCTATCATTGCAGGCTTATCGACGTAAATAAGCGCTTTCTTGTACTTTTACAGAAAATAATCGAGCAACCATTGGCCAATATTTAGGTTCTGCAATAAGTTTAAAATCACACCCCATCCTGCTGGAATCATATATCGACAATATATGATATACTATATCAAGTATTCATTGATCATCCTCTGCATTGTTAACCACTAACTTTAACGCAAGCTTATGTCCCATTTTTAAAGATAGTGCTACTAGTATATAAATCACACACACAGTACATTATTACGGGCGTAAAGTTGTCTGAAAAGTCTCTGGCGGCTTATGCTCCCTCCAAATATTGCAATTTTGATTATTGATGTTGAGCTAAAGTTGAGCTAAAAGTGAGCCCCATCGCTGATCATAATTTTGCCAAACCAAACAACTCCGAATTATATTTCATTTGATTTTTAGTCCATTCAGCGAAAGTCTGACGCATTAAATGATCATATGGATTCAATTCTTGTGTCACTTGAATCTTGTGTTTTCTTTTCGCAAAGTGTTTTAAGTTATAGACGGTCAAATCTGAGCTTTTGTGCAAGCCTGCCAACTGCGGGTCTTTATTAACAATGGCCTTAACTGTAGTGAAAATTTCTTTAGAACAGACTGATCCTTTGAATTTATTCTTGGAGTCCTTATGTCCTAATGCCCTAATGTGATATAGCGTTCAATAAATGATGGTCAATTATTCCGCCCGATAAGACGAAGTACCCGATAAGTTTGGGTAACTGAATGCTGATTTTATAAATTTTATTACACGATTTTGTAGCGTGTAAGTTTATATATGATGAATTGTAAGCCTTTTCTGGAAGTAAAAACATTGACACCATAGTACTCTTTACATTCTTTTTCAAAATGGTAAAAATGTGAACGCGTTTCTACAATGCAATTGACTTGCCTCTTTAGTAAATACTTTAAGTTACAATACATTATGGTCATGTGATTATTCTATCTTTCTAGTACCAGATTAAAAAATTGCACTGAAGATGTTAGCAGAAAGTCGTAGTTTGTATGGGTTGTTTAATAATATTCTGATAGTGGATCCCTGATGCAAAAATAAGGAGGTTGATAGTTTTATAGCCTCAGGTAATATTTTCGAAAAGCGTCATGAAAGTTTATCTTTTTCCTAATTCAGATTGAGCCTAATTAGAATTATTTAATTTGTAGTTTCCATGCCATTTGAAGGCTTAATTCAAGATTATAGCTTTTTCCTCAACTGCAATGCTTCTGTAGAGTGAGAAAACTGCTCAAGAAATTATTCTTTTAGATGGTTGTTCATTCCAAAGATGTTAGGCAATTATCTAGTCTAAAGCTGAAGTGCACGTGGCCCTCATCCAACAGCTCCCTTCAAGCCGTCGATGAAGGCTGTCGTCCCTCTTCGACAATATAATGTGTTTGCCCTCATTTACCTTCATACTGATTCTTATACAGCTTTTTGTCTATGTCATCATTGCTTGCAAGTTGTACAGTTCTCTAATGTTGTCCTTTGATTGTTGCACAGTCCTTTTGAAAACTTTCATCAACTAGAATTATCACATGATGCATCAAGATTGATGAACAAGTGATGAGGATGATTTGAATTTGAGGGGCAGGTCCCAAGATACATGTACATAAGGGGCATAACATGTCAGAATTTCCACTTCGCAGCCTTGGTTAGCACCGTCGGTGTTTGTGTTGTCTGTGTTTGTTTGTGATTATGAGCAGGAAATTTAGGATTGACGTAGCTAACATACGCAGGCTAAAAAGTAATCACTTTTCTGCGTTTGTTCACGTCTGTAAATACAGACCAGCTATTTTGGCACTTAATGAAACACGGGTTGATCGCCGCTACGAACTAGTGCCATCTTTCTTCTCTCACCGCCACTTAGATGCGTAGTGATGTAGCTAATCAAAATCCACCACAATTTGTGTGGTGATCCATGTTCCAATCCGGAATTCAACTTCTTGTGGCTAAAATTCTATCTCCGCAAGTAAATTGCAAGCCACAAACAGCAATTTTCCTTTTAACGATTTCGACGCGCTGTCTGACTCCATTCAAAAAATTGTATCCCTGTGTCCTCATACACAATTCTGGGTGAAGTTCTGGACAGACAATGCCCGAAGGACGATGTGTTGAAGTCTTGGCTGCGGAAAACAATTTGACCCAGCTTGTAGATGAGCCCATACGTATACCAGATGTTGATAGTCATACCCTTAACACCCTGATAAACACAAGGTCAATGTGCGATCCCCTCTACATCGTACATCGTACATCGACACACAGTTAGAAAACCGATTCCTAAAAGAACTGTACGGCCAATTGGGGGACTTAACAGATTTTTTTTTTTAACTTGTCGTTATGTTTCCTCGATCACAGAAATCAAGAGTACTTAAAGATCTCAATATACATAAATATACAGGTCCAGATGGTATATGGTATATCTCCTTCTTCTGAAGATGTGTGAAGAACAAAACCACTGTTAAGCTTAAGCTTTTTCATCAATCCTATTCTTTAAGTCCCTTTCTGAGCAGATGGAAAACAGTATTTGTCTAGCCCGCCCCTTCTTTAGAGGTTCATGAAAACGTTGATAAACCGTCAACTCATGAAATATCTCGAAAAGCGAAAACTCAATGACCGGCAGTATGGTTTTCGTAGCAATAGGTCCATTGGTGATTTGATGGCATGTCTCACCGAAAAGTGAAACCAAAGCATACATCGCTCTGGTGAAAGGAAGGACTTGATATTTCTAAAGCATTTGACAGAGTTTGACGTCAGGCTCATTTATCATAAATGCGTGCGTGGATTAGAAATTACTTTTCCGAACCTTCAATACAAGTTGTCTTGGATTGTTTCAAGTCTGATATTCATAAAATAAATGCTTGTGTGACCCAGAGCTCTGTTCTATCTCCGACAGTCTTTTAAATTTTCAATAATGATCTCTTATCTGTTACTTCTAATCCAATATATTCCAATATGACAGTACCCTCTGCTTTTTATATTCTTTCCCGGTCTCACGTTCCTGCTCTTCGGCTGTAGAACGGGAACGGCAACGTATGTTAAGATCATTAAATTCCGATATTAACAGCATAACCTGTTTACATTTAAAACCAACGTTCATCAGCACCTCTCTTCCATCCTACCTGAGTTTCCTTCGCCCCCCGCTTTGCACAATCATATTAAGGGTACTTAAACCCTTGGGCGCTCGCAAATTATAAAAAAGGAGGTACTCTTTGAAATCCAAAGAAGCATCTATTATTCTCTTTACTTCTATCCGTAAGGATTCCAGTCATTCTTTAAATTATTCATTACTCCCCACCGTTGTTACAAAATTACCATGAAACAAGCGACCTGGTAAAATACTTTTAGAAACGCCAAAGGTTCGGAAAAGCTTAATCAAACATATCTTTAGAATATGAGACAAGTTGGCCAAGTTCTTACTTAAGCCGCATCAATTTGGTTTTTTATAAATTCGTCCTCCTGACCATAATCGAGAAGCTGGTGCCTTCACTGCTTCTGTAGTCCTATTGTGTGGTCTTTCTGGCTTACGCTGTCATTCTCATTTTCAAAAAAGTCTTTGTGCATTACCTGTATACCTTTTTTTGCTCCTCGCGTTAAGCCTCTAAAAGCTACAATGGTCACCGCTCAAACACCAGTCTGCTTTGAATGAGCTTAACCGTAAAAGCTCAGACTATTCTGTCTCTCCATTATTTCAACCCAATGTAGCCGCAGAAATCTATCTATCTTAAATCGATAAGGGTTTATTTAACTATGATTTCCAGAATCTGAACTATAGTCATTGCGGCACTTACTTTCAGTTACTTGGCATACTGACTTCTATTGTAGAACTACGAATGTTGCTGTGTTGTTGTTCAGTATATTTTTCTTGTGAATAGTAAATGCAATCGGAGAGGTAATCTTATGCTTAAGTAAGAATCATCTGTCTGCAATAATAAATTCTTTTTATAAAATGAAACAGAAAGAACATCTGTCAAAATTGAACACTGTGCTTGAGAAAAATACACCATATTTTCCACTTGGGTGTCTTTCTTGAAAAAATTCCTTCGGAGTGGTATGACTGCTTTGACTGAGTTAATGAGACATTAAATTACGTACATTTACGGGCTCTACGACAAAGCCGCTTCGAGGAAATTTTTCCTATGTGAATTCTCCAATTTAAAAATAAGCCCTTTGTTGCTGAATATGCGTGAAGATTTTAGATGATCCCCTATGCCCTGAAGTTTAAAAAAGTTTATTTCAAAATGTTAGTACTCAAGTACTCAATTACGAGTATATACAGCTTTTCAATCGAAATGTCTTTGGATTATAATATAAATATAAAAGGATTATAAGTTTAACCCAAGTTAGATAAATATTTATAGTGTACGCCTTAACAGCCAACAACTCTTCAAGTTTAAGTAAACAGTTTCTTCCTCTTGTGACTAAAACCAACCGAATAACCTAATAAAACTTTTTTCTCTTCAGCAAATCATATAATTCTATGGGGCATTCCGTTGACTTTGCCCCAAATCTAGACACTGCGAAAAAGCACAATACCATTCTGTTAACAATGGAATACAAAATTTAACCCACCCAGAGGCAAGAAACCAATCAAAATAATTTAAAAATCGTAAATAAACTACGTGTGTGGTAGCTGGTGGCTTGCACCCACATCCTTCTTCTTTTCCAGTATGGTTGTGCAACTAGGGTATCGCCCCGAAATAAAATATAAAACAGTAATATACAGCCTTCTGTGTATATTACTTGTACTCGAATTTAACATGGCCACCAACTCCCGTACATAATCGTATGACGCAAAATAAACTCTGACAATACTCGTACCATTCAAGTTCAAAAAATTTGCATTCATAAAACCGAAGGACGAAAGTTTCTCGTTTTTGTTGAAACCTCGAGGTTTTTCCTTTGTTTTTGTTATTTTGAGATAAAAAGAACAAAAACAAACATCGAAGACGTAATGTCTTTGCCACTGTTTTTCCATGTCATCGTTCCTTTTCGTCAATCTTTATTATTCAACAAAAGCACACAAAAAAAAAAAAAATTGACTCAGAAGGAGCCGAACCAAAAAATAAAAATAAAAGAAAATTTTACGATTCTGTTGGATGTAGGCTTTGTTTATTTTGGCACGCAGCACAGGCCGCATACTACCACGAGGATGATCACAGCTACAATCACAAGAGTCTTCAGCAATCATAAGGATAATTTTTGGTATGTCCGTGAATTTGTCGTCCTGATTTACCGAGCAACATATACCAACCACCACTCTATGCTCTGAGGTAGAGTTTTATTTTCATTTTACGATTTTTGCCTAACAATGCCTTAGACCGGATATGTATATATAAATGTATGGACGTATCCTTAGATGCCTTTGTTGCTTTTTTTTGCAACAAAAAACGAAAGAATTTCTAACGAAAGGAGGAGGGAATTACTGTCAATAGCCTTGACAAAGTGCTTGTTTGCTTGAGGGAGAAATGGTGAATAACTTGACAAAAGTAAAGGAATGCAATAGAAAGACTTAATAGGTGAATGTTTTTATATGGTAGAAAGGCACCTTAGAGGTGTTACATTTAAATTTAAGACGAAATGCATTGAAGCAAGGGCAAGGATCAATATGTCAGAAGGGTTTCAAATATTTTAAGAGATAACAAAATGGGTATTAGTTGCTCACACAAATAGCAGTGAATAAAATACTCTGATGATCCTGTGTCACCAGGGTAAAAAACCAATGAATATTGTTTACTAACTTACTTAAATTAAGCTAAGGCCAGTCGAACAAGGGTCTGAGCCATCAAGGCTTTCCAACTCGGTCGGTTGATATACAGTAATTGATCTCCAATGTGCAAATCCACATTAGTTAAAGAATCTCCTGTGACACTTAGGCCCGTTATCTTATATAGGGTTTTCCAATAGGGACTTCACAACTCTTTCACTAATAATCAAACGAAAACGATTACCACAAAACCGTGAACAATATCCATATAGGCGGCCGCCGGCTGAAAAATTGCGAGTTAGCTGAGGCATCTCAACTGAATGCGTTAGCAATCATAAGAAAGCTGTCGGAGCGATGGATGGCGCGTTTGCTTACACCAGAGCACAAGTGCAATTGGGAGTTCACCACAAAGACGTGCTTGGCCCTGTTCAATCGAAATCCGGAGGAGTGTCTGCGTCGTTTCCTGACCGCCTATGAGACATGGATTCATTGGTACACATCTGAGACCAAAGAATAATCGAAACAATGGATTTCACCCGGTGAAGATGCTCCAAAGAAGGCGAAGACCGTGTCTTTTGGCACGCGCGAAGTGTGATCCACGTTGACTATTTGAAGAAGGTAACGTCGACCACATTTGGGACCGGCTTATACCTTCGCAGTCGCCTATGAATTGCTCTCACATCTTCCGTATTCTCCGAATTTGGCTCCCTGCGACTTTTTTTTGTCCCCACACCTTAAAAAATCGTTCGCTGGAAAGAAGTACGAGTCGAACAGGGAGGTCATCGCCGCCGCGGAGCAATATCTTGCAAGCCAACAAAAGTCTGTTGTGTATCGAGTTGAAAGGGGATTATATTGAGAAATAAATTGTCAATACTTACAATAAAAAAGTCGTGTTGTCGTTCCTTGTCAATCCGGTCGTTCAGCAAAAAGCCTTCATATTTAGCTTAATCGATGATGGACCTGTGCTTGTGATTTTACTTCATAGTATAGGTAAACCAAGTTGCTGATAAAAGGTTTTAGACGTTCACAGAATATATGAGAGGTTTTTATCTTTGATGATGTGATCCTATTCAACAGGCACACTTTCATAAGGACAAATTTTTGAAATGGCAGTGTATGCCCGTTTAAATCGGTTTTCAGGCAAGATGTATGCAAAGAATCAGACCGTCTTTTATGGTTCATATTTTTTGTTGTCGTATAGCACTTGCAGCACTGCAGCACCTTATTATCGGTTAAAAGAACAATTCATGGCATTTAGTTTTTGAAAATTATATCATGTAAATGTTGGCAACGACTACGACTGAGGTGGTATATTCAGGAGGTCCAATTTTAGACGACTCGTTCAAGTATTGTGGCTGGTATCTCGCGGATAACGCGAGCAATGTTGGCATCCAAATCGTGAATCCTAGCTGGCTTATTTCTGAAGACCTGAGACTTTATATATCCCCAGAGAAAATAGTCCAAAGGTGTGATATCGCACGATTTAGGCGGCCAATTTACCGTAGCAAAACGTGAAATTAAGTGCTCACCAAAATGATTTCTCAACAAGTTTAAGATTTCACGCGCTGTATGGCTTGTAGCGCTGTCATGTTGAAACAAGAGCTCGCCGAGACCATGTGCTTGAATTTCAGGAAGCACGTAGTCCATTAACATGGCACGATAACAGTTACCATTGACGGTAACATTCTGATTTGCCTCATTTTTGAAGAAATATGGACCAATGATTTCACCACCCCATAAACCACACCATGCTGTTGTTTTTAATGGATTAATGGAGCTACCATTATGATCTTGGTACTCTTTGCGTTGCTCATCAGCCCAAATACGGAAATTTTGTTAATTAAAGTATCTATTGAGCTAGAAATGGGCTTCATAACTGAACAAAATTTCACGATAAAACACCAGATTTTCATTGAGTTTTTCCATAGCCTATTCACTGAAAATATGACGCAAATTCAAGTCGCTTTTTTGCTGAGATCCTCACGTAAAATACGCCAAGTTGTCGAATAAGTAAAGCCAAGCTGCTGAAAACGATGACGTATCGATTCGTCATGGTCTTCGCGTACAAAGCAGCCGCTGTCAAAGTTCCCATAGCGATAATCTTATTTGATCTAAGAGTTTCGGAACTGAAGTCATTTTGAGATGGGTCTCCCGCGACTGTCGGACCGCACGAAATAACTCCATATTGTACAATAACAAACAGACTCAGATATATTATATGGTAAGTAGGTGCACTGGTGCCGTGACATAAGTACTTTTACAAAGCGACATAAGGCTAAATTCTGAGATTTCCGGCTATGTCGCTTGGCCTTATGTCACGGCACCTATGAACTTACTATTAACGACTTCAGCAAATGAATGTGTGAACTGTTAACTGGTAGCGTTAGCGAAGGTGAATACCACTTCAATGTGATGGGAAAGGCCGGACAGAAAAGGTTAAACACTATCAGATATACTCGTACATATTATAGCAATTTCTACAGAAAGAAAAAATGGTACATGTGCGAATGCAGATTTGTTGTCAAAAGAAGACTTAAGAAGTGTCCTTTAGCAAAAGACCTGGTTTGACACACAATGCCCGACAGTAAAAAAAAGAGGAAAGATACTCGTAAATTCTCAAGTAAATGCAAACATGACGGATTTTCAAAAAAAAAAAAAAAGTAATAATAATAATAAATATATACAATACAATTAATAAATAAATAAAGGAAAGTTCTTTAAAAAAAACATGGCAACTGAAACAAACAGGTTCAATGCCGAATTATTGTATTTTAAGCAGCAGTGGTGGGTTTGGTAAAATTTGTTCGACTGAAACAATGCACGGTGAATGATGTACAAACATAATCGACTATGGGACAAATAATCAACTTATTTATTATTATTTTTTTGTAACTCGGACTCGCTTAAGGGATTTGAGTAGCCTTAAAATGTTTGTACACAGCAAGGGAGAAGAAAAATCAGCGAGGTAGAAAAGAGAAATACCAATGTACTTTGATCTTAAATGCTTGCAGAAATAAAAGAGCTCGTCAGGGAATTCCATAAGCGAGTTGTGCGACTGAGGAACGAATCACGATTTTTGAGAGTACGTCCGAAAAGAGGGCTGAGGGTATACTGATGAGCATTCATATTAAGACGGGTGTTACGGTCAAAAGTTTAAACGTCAGAATTCTACTGGCGAATTCTATGAACCACTGGTGGTGGAAATAGCGATAAAACCTAGTGAGACATAAGACATTACGTAGGTGTTCACCTATGAGTCTTATCGCACGGGTTTGAATATTTTCTAGCATGTGCAGAGATGTTTTACGAGCACATGACCCGATATGGGTAATGTTCTCCAATTTTCGGCAGATGAATTTCTTATGTATTGCGGCCAGATCGGAGTGGTAGAAATATTTGGTTATTAAAACGTAGGTTGTCACTGACTCACATACCGAGAACAGAAAGTTTTTCGGCTTCGACGATGCAAGTGCCATTAATGGACAATGGCTGGGTGTTTAATTAGACATCAATGTGTTTTGGAAGCATTCAAATCTACTCTGTTAGTGGCTTAGTTATGCTGTTAAGATCAGAATTTAATGAGCTTGACATACGCTGCTGTTGCCGTTCTACAGCCGAAGACCAGGGAAGTGAGTTAGGGAACGAGTATGAAAATCAGATCGTTAATGAAAATAAAAAAGCGTGTCGAAGACAGAACGGAGCCCTAGGGCAAACCTGCGTTTATTTTGTGAAAGCAGATTTGAAACCACACAAAAGAACTCTTCCATTGAAGAAGAGAGTCATCGATCCCAGAAGCACGCATTTTCGACAAAAGAGCCAGGTGCCAAACTCTGTCAAATGCTTTAAAAATATCAAGTGCTTTGGTTCCACTTTTCGGTGAGACATGCCATCAAATCACCTGTGAACCTACTGCTACGAAAACCGTACTGCCAGTCATTGAGAAGTTTTCGCGTTTTGGATTATTTCATAAGCTGACGGTTTATTAACGTTTCCATGACCTTGGAAAGAAGGGACGTAAGTGCAATGGGAGATAGAAGAAGATTGACCTTTTTAGGGACGGGCTGGAAAAATTCTGCTTTCGATCTACTCGGAAGGAATCCTAAAGAGTAGGATTGATGAAAAAGCATACGCAGTGGTTTTGCCAGAGAAGAAGAACACCTCTGCAGAACAAGGGGAGATATACCATCTGGATCAGCGGATTTGTGAATGCGAAGATCTTTAAGAACTTTTGCTACTACACGAGGGCGAAAGTGGATTTGTCCCATTGAAGATTCGATGCACTCAATTTTAATATTTTTACTACCTTTGGGACATTTTTCGGGTTTTCCTCTGACAGTTTGGTCTTGAAGGACCGAATAAACATTTCTCTAACCCTGACATTATTTTTACAGCTTGATATTATTTATCCGATGAGGGATAAAGTATCCCATTCCAAAAAGAATAGTGTCTGGGATCATATCAGCATAGGCAACCACGTCGTTATCGAGGAAACATAACGACCAGTTAAAATTCCTAAGGAGGGTATAAGGACCGCTCCAATCGGCTTTCTCATATTACTATACGGTTCTTTTAGGAATCTTTTCTTTAACTTTGTGGTTGGAGTACGAGAAATTAGGTGGTTTAACACAATGGCCCGACGAGCCTAGAGGTGAAAGCACATCAACAGTGTACTTACCAGGGTGATAAATTAAAAATAAGTCCAGGGTATTGGCGGTATGACTATCAACTTTTAGAATTCGTGGGGGCTCATTTCCGAGCTGGGTCAAGTTGTTTTTCGCAGCGAAGATCTCAGTACACCGTCATGTCTGTCCAGAATGTCGAAGCACCCAGAATTGTGTATATTGAAATCGGCCGTAATCACGGTCTCAGTATGAGGATATAGGGATACAATTATGTGTACGGAATCAGATAGCGCATCAAATTCGTTAAAGGTCGAATTACTCTCCAGTTTGCGGTTTCTGAAAATAAAGCAATAGTGGATGATTTGCTAACGGAGATTGGATTTTAACAACATAAAATTGAATTTAAGATTGGGACAGAAGTTAAGTTGTGGTGGAGTTTGGCAAGCTACATCACTTCACACGTAAATGGTGAGATCGCGGTGAGAGAAGAATAATGACACTAGTTTGTAGCCAGGTAGAGTGATCTGAGAGGTGTTGGCGGGGATCTACCTGTGTGTGACTAAGTGCCAAAATAGCTGGTCTATATCTACAGATGTCGACGTATGCAGAAAAGTTATTACTTGATGAAACGAGAAACCGGTCAACAACTAAAATTTGAAAAGCATAAAACACCATGGCACCAACACTAAGTCTTAAGTAGAGACTCTAAGTCTCATACTCGAACTGATGGTATGGCGAAAAAAAAGCTCCAATAGTTGGTATCTGTCATCGATTTGAAGTAATTATACTGTTCCCACTTGCAAGTCGCCTGGCACCAAATTTATAAATTTATAGATTTACATATCCTGGCGCACATATAGTATAATCGTAGCTTTCTGAATTTTAACCTGCGGAATAAATAGAATTAAGCTTTATTTGAGCTTATGAATGCATACCTTGGCTAAAATGCAGCATGCATACTGACGCTGGAGATCTTGTGGAGCTTCGATTCAAAACCTAGTAAAGAGTTCTCAATGTGCACTCAACATGAAGCAGTACGCGGTCGGAATTTTTTAACGACATTGAGAGTGCTTTAGACAACGCAACTATTACTTCTATGTGTTGCTCGACTAGACAACACTACGCATATAGATTTCTCAATAAAAGCTAAAGTCTTTTAAACAGGGTCTAAAAAGGTTTTCCTCTGAATATGCAAGTTTGTTAAGGGTGTCCCAAAATTCATGCAAGAAGTAATTCACATGTAGAGAGAATGATTTATAAAGTAGAGAGAATAGGGTATATCTTTGACATTAGTCAAAAAATTGCATTTTGGGTTTTTGATTGGGCTTAATTCAATTGTTGTTTCCCTTTCGTTTGGTATTAATTAACGTCTTAAGTTTATATCAGTCTTTGTAACCGGTGTCTCTGAAACATTTAAGATTCTTCTAAAGACTTAAGTCACCTTAAGTCTTTTATACCGAACGGAATAATCAAATAGGAAAAAAGTGTAGTTATACTTATGTATATTTTGATTTTTTTGCAAAATTTTTGCAAAATTAAACTTTATTTATCAACATAGTTGCCTTCGAGGGCGTTGAAATGATTTTTAAATGTTTCGATACCAGTTCTGTAATACGATTTCGGTTAAGCCTCAAAATAGGCCTCTGTTTCGGCGATAACTTCTTCATCGGTCTTAAATCTCTTTCCGGCGACCATTCTTTTAAAGTCTGCGAACAGGAAATAGTCGCTGGAGGCCAAATCTGCAGAATACGGTGGGTGGGGAAGCAATTCGTAGCCGAATTCATTCAATTTTTCCATCGTTTTCATTGACTTGTGACACGGTGCATTGTCTTCATGAAACAGCACTCTCTTTTTCTTTAAATGCGGCCATTTTTCTACGATTTCGGCCTTCAAACGCTCCAACAACGCAGTGTAATAGTCGCTGTTGATAGTCTGCCCCTTGTAAAGATAGTCGATGAAAATTATTCCACGTATATCCCAAAATACGAATGCGCAAGACTTTGCCAGCCGACTCTTGAGTTTTTGGTCGTTTTGGACGAGGTTCGTCGCCTGCTCGCCACTCAGCTGACTGCCGACTTTACTCTGGTGTGAAGTGATGGAGCCAAGTTTCATCAATTGTCACATATCGACTCAAATATTTGGCTTTATTGCGGTTGAACAGCTTTACACACTCCTCTGAATCATCAACATGTTGTTGTTTTTGGTCGACTGTGAGCAAACGCGGCACCCACTTTGAACACAGCTTTCGCATGTCCCAATATTCGTGTATGATGTATCCAACACGCTCTTTTGATATCTTCAGAGCCTCAGCTATCTCGATCAACTTCACTTTACGATCATTCGTAATTATTTTGTGGACTTTTTTGATGTTTTCATCTGAAACAGCCTCTTTTGGACGTCCACTGCGTGCATCATCTTCGGTGCTTGTATGACCACTTTTAAATTTTTCAATCCACTTGCGAATGGTTTGTTCGGCTTGTGCAGAGTCCGGGTAACACTTATCAAGCCATTTCTTTGCATCGGCTGCATTTTTTCCCATCAAAAAGCAATGATAAATCAACACATGAAATTGCTTTGAATCCATTTTTTCACAATAACAAAAGTTGCTTCACTCACAACGCTATATCTCGAGAACTAATCGTCCGACAGCTGTCGATACACACGTATCTTCTGAAGGTTGGTACTAACTGAAAATGGTAACGTCCCATTTCAGCCCAAGTTTTATATAATATTAAGAATGCAATAAACTTTTATCACAAAATGTTGATTTTGTTTCTGTTGCTGAAAAACCAGTTTCACCTGTGTCTACGCCAGCTCCATCGTTACCTGCTGATATGCTAAACATTTTCGATTCCGATGATAGCGTTATGGATGAGGATTATATCCCAGAAGAAGAAACCAGTGATAGCGAAATGAATGAAGTCCCAACTAATTCAACTCAAGTAAATGAAGAGACAGCAGTTTATAAAATGGAAAATAATGATAAGAAGTGGTCCAGGCGCATAAGGAAAGAACGAACTAAATAAATTCATAGCAGCAAAAGTTATGTGAGTAATATTAGGAAATTTATTTTTAACGAGTACTGGCAGCACCCACGATAAAAGGGTTAACTTCGTCGCAAATCTCACAAATATTAAAGAAAATTAGGTTTGTCGCAAAAGTATAGCTGGCGTTTTAAAAAAGCAGGGAAGTAACTTATAAATACTTTCTTGAAGTAAACGGTACAAGTGTTTCTATGTATACATAAGGGTTGCTTCAGCAGACCTTTAGATGAAAAAGAAAGGTTCATATCAAACGCTGTCAAAAATAAAATCCATAACACATCCGGCGTTACGGTGGACGACCAAAGAGGTATAACAAAAAATCTGAAAAGAAGCTTAATGAAGTCCTGACTCACATAAAATCTTTTCAAAGCTATGAAAGTCATTACACCAGACGTACATATATTATAAGAAAAAGTTTTTACCTTCCTATTTAAACTTGCGCATTATGTACGACTTATGCAAAGAAAAACGAGAGAATTTTGTTGGTCGTTCAGTTTATAAAGTTAAACCAACCTTTAAAAAGTCAAAAGAAGACACCTACTACAAGTGCGACATCCTTCACATGCGCGTTCAAGTTTCTGCTAATCAGGAAGCAGAAAACGATCTCCAAATCCACCAGGATCAGGCTGATAAGTTAGCAGCACAAGACAACGCGCAAAAGAAATGCTTCAGCTTCAATCTTCAGCAATGCCTGCCAACACCGTTTATTGGATTTTCAGTAGCATTTTATAAAAGGCAGTTATGGACCTATAACATTACTGTTCACGGTAATGTTACCGGAGATTCAACGTACTACATGCGTTTCTGAGTTGACATTTTACTCAAACACGTGCGGGGGAAAAATAAAAACAGTCATGTGGCGGCAATTATTTTAGTGGCTCAAGTTAAGTTCCTCAATTAAACTATAAACCATAAGTTACTTGTTCCGTGTCATACACATATGGAATGTAATGCGGTCATTACATGATTGAAACATAAAAAAAAAAAAAATTAAATCAAATATTTATCACCCCCACGATTGGTACAAGCTAGAACCAACAACAGGCTTAAAAAGAAATTCTTAGATTTTGCCGCATAATTTTTGTGTACAGAAAAAGAAATACTATTAATGATTAGCTTTCTTGGCATAGAGTGCAATAGTTCCAATATCAGGATAATGTTTTAGTGTGATATAAAAACAATTTAAACCATACCAAAGAGTTTTAGATTTTAAGCTTCCTTAGAAGATGAAAAAATAGATGTCTCAAAGATTGTCCACTCCTAGCCATGTATAAAACTTTAGTACCGATATTTGAGGAGGCAAAAAGGGATTTGTGCTTTCTTTTAAGCTTAGTGTCACCTGTGTTTCACGACTTTTATAAAAATTTACCAACTTCTAACTCCGCAAAAAATGATGATCCAGATTTGGTAGGTGAAAAAGAAGCAGAAGCATCATAAACATTTTTTTTTTTTTTTTGGTATTAACTGTACATTTTTTAAGGTTTTGATTAACTAAACAATTTCCTATTTTAAAACTCAATGGCAATATTTTATTTTCTGACTAAAGTCTTACGAAGATACAAACTTTTACAAATAATACAAAATAAGTGGATCCTAAGGACTTACGTCATCGAAAAAACGGTTAATACTAATAAATTTGGAAAAATGTATTAACATAATTATATAGGTCTTCATTTCAGAGCTTACTTACCACCAATTTTTTTCGAACAAATTTAATCCCGATTTGCAAATAATTAAACTATTTTTAATTTGGTTTTACGAAAAACTGCAGTTTCCGACTTAATACCTTTTTGCCTAACGATAAAGATATATGAAATAGCACATCGGATAAAATGTCTCCACGGCTTTGCTTTTATTTTGTCGAAATTTTTCATCACAGTTTTGCATAAATACGGCTGAAATTTGTTAATACAGCACTCAATTTGCTCTGGTCTGATCGAAATCGTTAGATACATGAGTGATCCTATAAGTGATTGATGCGTTTTTTTCTATCAATTTGCAGTTTGTACAGTTTCCACATTTTTTAAATTTTGCTCGGACTCTAATGATCCCTTTACAATCTTTCATTCCATGGGATTCAAGCTGAGTTTTTATTGTCTGACTTTGTGAGATATACAAACTGTCTCGGTTGGTGTTATGTATTATTTTCAATCCAAGAAAGTGTCCAATTGGACCTTTACCGATAGCTTTCAACTCAGTGCATATTTGACGCTTCATATCTTTAGGTTTTTCTTCAGTAGAACATGCAAGTAAGATATCATCTACATATATGTATAACAATAATATTTAACTGTTTGGTATTATTTAAAATGTAAGCACAAGGATCCAAAGGAGTTTTCGTAAACCCGATTTTTAACAGTGCTTTGTCCATACTGGTATTCCACTCTTTTCCTAATTTCCTGTCTTAATGCATTGAGTCATCATTTCAATTAACAAACGCGATTGGGGAATTCCTTTAAATCTTCCTTTAAATCACTATTCAGATAGACGTTAATTACGTCTTTTTTGTGTACACATAGCTGATTTTCCGCATACCGCAATGTCAAGATAAGTCGAACAGATTAATAACGGATTACTGGGGACAAAGTTTCAACACCTGATATTTGTCTAAATCTTTTTGCGACTAATCGTGATTTATAGATACTTCTCAACGTCCCCATTTTTTCCACTTTATATCGTGAATACACACTTCGGACTTATGAATTTTGAATTCTTAGGCCGTTCAAACAGATCCCATGTATGATTTGTTTGTCATGAATTAAACTCCGTATTCATCGAATCCATCCATTTAACATCTTCCTTAGATGACAACGCCTCCCTTATTGTGGTAGGAGTGACTTCGCTTTGGCCTAAGCAATTATTAAAATTACCAAAATCCTGTAGTTCTAACTTCCTTCACTAGCTTCTTGCTATGACGCCATTGTAACTTTTTAAGCCAACCACTTCGTCTTCCGATTCCGACGTTGAGCTATGTCCACCTTAATCACCAGTTTCTTGGTGATCAATTTGTATTACGTGAGTCACATCTTCCTGCTTAGTTTCATCTTCTTTTATTGGTTCTTATTCATATTCTCTTGTAACGTCTGAATCCTCTTGGGTGGCCATTCTCCTGTTTCTCTTTGAGTTATTTCGGTTTTACCTCCTCCTGGAAATAAGTAATCATGCGCATTTAATGTTGAATTACCTTCTCCTTCCAGAAACTGGACGTCGCAGCTCTTAAATATTTTCCTTTGCTCTGTGACGTACACACGATAAGCTTTGGACTCATTCTGGTAGCCAGCCATGTAACCGGCGTTGCCCTTTCCCTCGAATTTCGATCTGCCTGATCGTTTATGAAGCATGATTGCTCTTCAACCGAATGTTAGAAGATGACAACAGACGGTTATTTCCGCTCAATGCGTCATGGGGAGTCATTGATTTTACCGCCATCGTTGGTGACCTATTCCTTAAATAAGCAGCAGTACTTAACACCTCTGCCCATATCATCTTTGGTAGATTAGAGTCCAATAACATGCACCTCGCCATATCGACGAATGTCCTATTGGCTCTTTCAGCAACACCATTTTGTTGTGGTGTATACTCCACCGACAACTGTTGGCAAATGCAATCTATGCAAACATAGAAAATTCTCTTTTTACATATTCGTGACCTTTATCACTTCTAAATATTAGGTGCGCAACTAAGTTATTACTATTTTTTGATGAAAATGCAACTTGAAAGAATGGTAACAAATGAATCATTCAATCATTTCCCACCTTTTTTTACCGAGCTCGAATACCGTTACGGTAAAAATGTTTATCTTTTGACGCTATCCACAAATCAAGCCATTTTTTGAAGTCTTCATATGAGCGGAACTGGTGATCAGCCAGATCATGTGCCATCGAACGGAACTAGTAATAATCGAACGGCGCAATATCTGGGGAATGTGGCGGGTGGAGTAGGACTTCCCCTTTGAGCGTTTCCAGGTAGATTTTAACGTTTTTAGCAACGTGAGGCCGAGCATTGTCATTCTGTAGAAACACAATTTTCATGCCTCTGCTCGTATTGTGGCCGTTTTTCGCGCAGTGCTCGGATCAATCGCATCAATTGAAGTCGATGCCATTCTCCAGTGATAGTTTTGTTGGGTTTCAACAGTTCATAATATATAACACGGATCTGGTCCTACCAAATACATAGCATAACCTTCGTAGCAAGAATATTCGGCCGAGCCGACGACGTAATAGCATGACCGGATAGTCCCCACGACTTTCTTCTCTTTGAGTTGCTGCAATAAATCATTTTTCATCACCCGTCACGATACGAAAAAAACGATGCTCAACATCCTTTGACTTCAAATCATAAGAAACCAAGTTCCTTGTTTTTGAATAAATCCCAATGCATGTAATCGCTAGGAAGTGGCTTGGCAGATAACTCCTAACGCTGAAGCAAACTCATCTTGCGTTGGGCACGGATCCTCATCGAGCAATGTCTCCAACAACAACATTATGGCCAACATCGAAATCAACGCCTTCTTTCTCCCTGTTTTTAGTTCCATCAAGCGCTTACATTTTTTGAACACATCAAAAAAAAAAAAAAAAATTGGAGCTTCGAGCGTCAAACATTTAATTAATGATTGAGAGCACATTCAGTTAGATTTTTCGTCTCCGATTTTACTATTTTTACGCGTGTTATGTCGAGTATCGATACTCGTACTAGGGTCCTGTTTTGAAGCATGTCGTGTCGTGTCGTGTCTAAAATTTTACTGAATGTGCTCTCATTTCAGATTTGTAGTTTATATAATAAACATAGATACACGAAGCATGATGAATCTTCAAAAGAAGTTTTCTGTATTGGTCCACATACATCACTATGAATTAGTGAGCTTGTAAATGATTTCCTTCATATTCTCCCTTTTAAACAAACAGCAATATCTTTACAAGTAACATAGTACTTACTGTGTAAATAAATGTTTTGCTATTCACCAGAATGTCAGAATTTTGAGAGAAAACTTCACTTATCAAGCAGTGTTGGGCCCGGTAAGTACGTAGGTGGGGGACCTGGGACATGGGAAATCAGTACTCCGCGTGCTGTTGCAAAAACGCGTCATATGCGCATATTACCCCGGCGTTAAATCCCAGACCCTACAAATTAATTTGTATCGTTCCCTTGATAATAATAATAACTTCACTTATCTTGTCACAAAATTGTGAAAGGCTCTCGATGTTATACGTTATACGAGTATATTGACTTCTCAAGTGCTAATATAGGGTGATTCATCGTGGGGTTTGATTTATAATATAAAATAAAATACATAAATTTAAAAGTGAACTTAAAATTCTTATTATCGATTAAAAGAACAGTTCATGGCATTTAGTTTTTAAAATTGACATCATGTAAATATTGTCCACGACTACGTCTGAAGTGGTCTATTCGGAAGGTCTAATTTTGGGCAACTCGTTCAAACATAGCGACGGGTATCTCGCGGATAACACGAATGATATTGGCTTCCAAGGCGCCAATCGTAGCTGGCTTATTTCTGAAGGCCTGAGACTTAACATATCACCAGAGAAAATAACCCAAAGGTGTGATATCGCACGATCTAGACCAAACGTGAAATTAAGTGCTCACCAAAAAGATTTTCGAACAAGTCCATTGTTTCACGCGCTGTATGGCTCGTAGTGTCGCACAGTGGGGCAGAATAGGCTTAAAGTTGGAATCAAATCAACGTATAAAGCTAGGAGCCTGAAATTTCGTCTGATGCTTATTGAAACTGTGTATAAGAAAATATCCAGTCCACTCATGGCCAAGCCCACAAAAACGCCCCATATAAGGAAAAAACATTGCTTCAGTTACAATTTTGTATAAAATCGATTTGTTAATATTATCTTTGTATATGCATATTATTATATATTATTATTATTAATTATAATCTGTAACGGAATCTTCATGTTCATCTTCACTATTGTCATCTTCGTCATCATCACTGGACTGGCGAAGCTTTAAGTAAATACAATGCTTCCTCGGGTAGCTGTTGATGTTTTTTGTTAGGTAGTTTCCTCTTCCTGGTGATTATTGCATCGGAACTTATTAAAAAAGAGTTAAAAACATCTATATTATTGGGTATATAATTAATTAAGTGCTGTTTTTTTTTCAAAATTTGAACGTTTATTTAAGAAAAACATGTACAATAGTAGTATTCAAAGTATTGCCATTCTGAAGCTATGACTTTGACTATGACTTGCCCATCTTTCTGGCAATTTGTGGATCCCATCCCGAAAGAACTGCGCCGGCTTGGCAGCCAAGAATGAGTCCAGCCAATTTGTAATATTCTGCTCTGATGTGAACCGTATTTCAGTGAAGGCGTTCTGCATCGACCGGAACAAATGGGGCAAGATCTGGGCTATAAGGCGGGTGGGGTAAGACTTCCCATCCACTGTTTTCCAAGTAGTTCTTAACCGGAATAGCAACGTGGGGCCGAGCGTTGTCATGATGGAAAATTATTGCCTCGTCTCTGGTCGCATATTCTGGGCGTTTTTCGACTACTGCTCTCTTCAAACGGATTAATTGTGTTCGGTAGCGTTGTCCATTGATGGTTTCACCCTGTTTTAGCAACTCATAATACAGCACACAAATCTGATCCCACCAAATACAGAGCATTACCTTCGCGCCATGCATATTCGGCTTTGCCGTTGATTTGGCTGGTTGGCCGGGTTTCACATATGATTTTTTGCAATTGGGGTTATCGTAATGGATCCATTTTTCATCACCAGTAACAATCCGATTCAAAAATGACTTCCTTTTGTGGCGTTCCAGCAGCATTTCGAACATGCAAAACCGACTTTCGACTTCTCTCGGCTTGAGTTCATGTGGAACCCAATTTCCTTGCTTTTGAATATATCCAGCTACTTTTAAACGATTTAAGATGGCTGCTTGAGTGACACCCAAAGATTCTTCTTGTGTTTGGCAACAATCTTCAAACTTTTTTGGCTGCCCAGGACGTTCATCGTCTTCCAATCACCACTTTTAAATCGTGCAAACCACTTTTGGCACGTTCGCTCAGCTAGCGCATGTTCACCATAAGCTTCCACCAAAATACGATGACTTTCGGCAGCAGTTTTCTTCATATTAAAGTTATGAAGAAGAACTCCCCGCAAAACACTTTTTCAAGCACAAAGTTCGACATATTTGAATGAAAAAATTATTGTTTTTTACGCTTCAAATGAATGACATATACTGAAACGACGTACAATGACAGTAGCTTTCCAACGTATGTTCCAATGGAATAATACAAGTTACGCCATATCTTAGTTATAGACCCAATAGTTTTTTCACGACTAGATTTTCGCGAATGATGCTCTCGATATTTTTTGAAGTCCTTGTTTCGTGCTTCTAGGGCTTCCTCTGTCAGTTGGCCAATGGGTTTTAAAGCATGCGATATTATTTCTGGTCCATGAATGAAATATTTGTGGACCGTGGCATTTCATCATGCGAAAATTTCCTGAACATCTTGACACCAATTTCAAAGCCCCTAAATACAGCTACCATAATAATGTGCATCTTTTTAATCAGCTCTACATCAACTTTGGTTATGTCTGCAGAAAGTTTCTGGATTTTGGAAACAACGTCTGGCTGTATTTCCGTCACTGAAATTACCAAATCCGGGCTTTGGTTTGTCTACTATCAGGCCACATCTAAAATTATATCCAGTCATGAAAAACGGTTAGGCCAAACTCCAAGTTTTCGGTTTCAACTTTTCGTGCAATCATATCCTCTATATAATTAAACTGCTTAGATGTTGCGCCACTTAAATAGCACACTAAGTTATGACTAACAAGCAGCGATCTTCCCTCAATCAGCGCTGCTGTCTTTTGCAAGTTTTTTATTTGCTGAACTACTCTGTTGACTCTTTTACGAACTCGACTTTTAAAGGCCTGCAGTATCTTGTAGAAGACGGTCGCGAAGTTTGCCAATTTTTGCATCACAGGTTAGTCAAAGTGGAACAACACAGGTTATGAAGACAGACTAATCAGATGCTTCAAAATCATAAAAAGCCTGTTTGTAGGAACTATGTCCCGAATTACCATCAAACCCCAACTTTTCTAACAAGCACGGGGGTGGCCGTGGTGTAGTGGTATATGCATAGACTCCTCAAGCAGAGGGTCGTGGGTTCGAATCCCGTGCTAGGCAATTCTGTGAAAAAGTCTTTTCATAGAATTTGTATGCTGTTATATGAAAATCCTGTCGGCGTCAACTCTGACATGAAGGCATAACACTGATGTTGGAGTGGTTGCTGGCTGGGCTAAATGTAACGAACTAACAACTAGCACGTACTTAAGACCCACTGGTTGAGGATGTACTAGCTCGTCCCGTCCAGTTTGACAACCACCTCTGGGAAAAATATCGAAACCTAATACACCTCAGTTTCAAACTACTACACCACCTGTCCGCGCACTGGAGAAAAAGCCAGTAAAAGGGTATTCATATCCCCTTGGTGCGCG
Organism: Volucella inanis; assembly: GCA_907269105.1. Lineage (NCBI taxonomy): Eukaryota > Metazoa > Arthropoda > Insecta > Diptera > Syrphidae > Volucella > Volucella inanis. The sequence continues at coordinate 71,202,171 of OU026157.1, read as the reverse complement.
CGCGGTATTATAAAAAAAAAGCAGGGTTTATCTAATTCTTCATTTTTTAGTAATAGAATGACATCTTTTTGTGTTTGCAAGAAACGTTGAATAGTGTGGTCAAGTAAGGCTTGCAAAATAACATCTACCGAAGTTGTGGTAATTGCAATGTGTTTGGAAGGGGGATAGCACTCCTTTTTAGCGGCTTGAATAATCTTATAAGAAGGTGAAGAGATAATTGAGCTTCAACCCCAACTGCAAGCGCATCTTCACCTGAAATTCTTATAAGTGCTTCTATATTTCTTTGCCCTATCAGGGGTGGTGCTTGTAATTTCTTTTAGAACTTTGGAAGCATTTACCTGTTCTTCCGCTTTCAATCTCATTTGAATAGCATAATTTAATATGGAAACTATTGTAGATTCTCGCGATTTCTGAGTTTTCCTTCTTTTAGTTCTTTCGGCACAACCTTCGAAAAGAGTACTTAGTCGACCACGCTTTTGATCAGAACAACCAAGAAAAGAAATAGAAGTCTCTTAGCTTGACTATTTGTTTTTATAAACAAATCGAGTCGTCTATGTGTTTTAACCCATTTATATTGTGACTTAAAATGAGGTTATAATTTAACTAAGCTTTCATTATTAAAATTTCATGTTCGATTTTTTAGTTCTTCCGTTAAAAATGTAAATTGCTGTTGCATTTCAGTATGTTCAGCAGATCCCATTATATTAAAAAGCTCCATTCGAGTAATAAGTAGAGGAATTAATCCCTACAGTTGAAATCATTTCATTAAAAACTACAATAAAACTGCCAAACTATTTTTTTCCGAAAGTACATTTTTTTAAAAAATCGTGCAACAAGAGTTGCAAAAAGTAGCACCCAAATTTTAAATTTTTATCAAAGTACACCATATAAACAATCAAAAAAATAAAAAAACTAAAGCTTGGACGGCTTTGGAACATAATAAATTTCATCAATATTTACAAAACAAATGCTAAATTATATTCACTGAAACCTCGTACAATGAATGTTACCGTAACTTACAACTAAATGCACTTTCATACAAAAAAAAAAAAAAAAAAAAAATTCGGCTTAACACATACCTGAGTTTGATGGCTCTATACTAAGAATTTTAACAATCTTCAACTTCTCAGAAAATTTTTACACACAAAAAATACTACAAACTTTCATTTAACTAGGCACTTGCTATCAGTGAGCATGTATCGCTAGTACTGATTCATTTTTCATGGTATGTGACTAAGATAACGGCATAGGACAGTTAGTTTATGATGAGTGTGATATTTAAGTACTCGAAAATAAAACAAACGGACCCAGAGAAAGAATATCAATTTTTGATTTATTGCCAACTTTTTAGCAATTCTGCCTTACAGTACGTCGCCTTATTGAAATCAGAGCTCACCGAGACCATGTACTTGAATTTCAGGAAGCACATAGTCCATAAACATGGCGCAATAACGTTTACCATTGACGGTAACATTCTGATTTTTGAAGAAATATGGACCAATGATTCCACCAGCCCATAAACCAAACCATACCGTTGTTTTAATGGATGTAATGGTAGCTCTTGGTACTCTTCGGGTTGTTCATCAGCCCAAATACGGCAATTTTGTTCATTAACGTATCCATTGATCCAGAAATTGGCTTCATAACTGAACAAAATTTCACGATAAAACACCAGATTTTAATAAAGTTTTTCCAGAGCCCATTCACTGAAAATATAACGCAAATTCAAGTCGCCTGGCGTCAATTTTTGCAGAAGTCAAATTTTGTACGCCTTTAGGTAGAGATTCTCACGTAAAATATGCTAAGTTGTCGAATACGCCAAGCCAAGCCGCTGAGAACGACGACGAATCGATTTGTCATGGTCTTGGCGTACACTCTCTTCACTACGTGCTGCATGTGGTATAACCGGTCGAGTATCAACCACTTATGTAAACTGGGACTCAAATTTGCGAATGGTATTGGCAGTAGTGGTTTCAGTAGGTCGATTATGTGCACCGTAAGTTCCTCCAATCGCACGAAAAATATTTCTCACTGAACTCTGATTTTCGTAATATATTTGAACAATTTGGAGACGCTGTTGTAGTGTGGGTCTTTACATGATGACTTGCCAAACGATATTGAACAAAAATGACAAAGCAGTTTGATAGAAGTCACGCGTGATCTGCCAAAAAATGCCTATTGAAAATCAAACATCACGGTGAATCAGTCCTTATTATTAAAGTCTCCATCTCATGATGTGCATGTCTTTTTTGTGTCTATAGACTTCATATGGTATGTTGTATGTTTCGTTATTCCTAAAGGAGCATGTGTTTTTAGATCAATTGGTCAGCTAAGTTAATCATTTTATGTGATTTTAATTTGAATATTCTGGAATATATTGATACAGTTTCGAGTTGTTTAGCAGTATTAGCATCGTATAGTTGTGCTAACTTTATTAATTAGTCCACTAGGATTGTATTTGGCTGATGCTTAGATCTCATTTATGGACGTTTTAGCAACATTTTTATAAATAATGATGATAACTAATCATTCCAACTTCGAATTCATGTGGTTCTAAACTTTGTTGTTTAAAAAATTGCAGGTTTTATACTTGAAGTGTTAGTAAATAAGTAGAGTTTTCTTTGATGCTCTCAAATGCGCAGATGTTGTACCACTGTTTACAAAAAGTTCTCCCGTTAAAGTCTCTTACTAAAAGTCAATTTCGCTTCTTCCTGTCTTTAGTAAAATCTTTGAAAACCTTATTAAAAATAGTTTAATGAGTTTTCTGAAGTCGAATGAGCTTATAAATCCCTATCAATTAGGATTCCAGAAACGTAAATCAACAGAAGATGCCCTACTGCAGTTTTGCTCGCAGGCTATGTCAAGCCTTGATAAGAAAAAGTGTACGGCTGGCCTATTTATCTACATCACTAAAGCCTTCAATGTATATCTTATAAAAAAAAAACTAGAAAGAGTTGGGTTCCGTGGCTTCATGCTTAATTGGTTCAGGTCCTATCTTGAAAAAAGATCTGAAAGAATGAAGATCTATGAAGTTAGAAGCGAAGTATAGGGTTTTCTTATAACGACTTGATAACTTTTTTTTTAAATAAAAGGTAAACCATTTGAGATATTTCAAAAACTTTATTATTGGCTTGAAGTACAATCAAAACATTTATGAATGGAACTCGACTTCGTTGGACCCAATTTTTAACGACTCGGCCACAATATTTCGGCATAAACGGCCGCTATTTCGCGTTAAATGTTGGCTCTGAGCTCTTCCAACGTCGTCGGCGTGTTGGCATAAACCAATGACTTAACCTAGCCCCACAGAAAATAGTCAAGCGGCGTTAAATCACACGAACGAGGCGGCCAATCGACTGGCCCATGTCTTGAGATAACACGCTCACCATACTTACTCTTAAATAAATCGATTGAAGCGTGTGTCGTGTGGCTTGTGGCACCATCCTGTTGAAACCACATGTTGTCCAAGTCCATATCTTCCAATTCGGGCCAAAAATAATCAGTGATCATGGCGCGATAACGCCAACCATTCACAGTAACGTGACGATCGTTATCGTCGACAAAAAAATATGGCCCAATAAAGCCGCTGGCATGCAAACCGCACCAAACAGTTATTTTTTGTGGATGAAGGGGTGATTAATGAAGCACGTGTGGGTTTTCACCCGACCAATAACGCATATTTTGCTTAGTGACGAACCCATTGAACCAAAAATGAGCTTCGTCACTGAAGATGATTTTGCGATAAAATTCATCATGTTGGCGCATCTTCTCCAGAACCCAATCGGAGAACGTATGTCGCTTCAAATGATCCATCGGTTTCAATTCTTGAGTCAGCTTGATCTTGTATGGGTGTAAACCAAGATCCTTAAGCAAAATACGCCATAATGTGGTCTGAGCGACGCCCAATTCTTGAGAACGCCGTGGAATTGACTGATTTGGATCGTTTGCTACGGACGTCTGAACGGTAGCGATATTTTCGACACTTAGACCAACCCGTTGTCTCACTGACACGGCAACATCACACAACGAATATGTAGACTCAAATTTTTGCACTAAACTTGTTATTGCCTGTCTACTAGGACAAGAATTAAGACCGAAAATTGGAGTTAACGCTCTTAAAATTGCAGTCACCGTCTCTGAATATCTGTGGAAAATTTTTATAATTTGCAAACGTTGCTCGTTAGTGTACTTTACCATGAGAATGTTGAGTTTACTGAAGTGACAGTTTGATGATTAGTGAAAGAGTGCGTTCACAAATTAAATTCAAAGTTGTCAAGTCCCTATTGGAAAACCCTATACAAGTCGTACTCAATGTTTTCACTTGATTATAAGAGTAGACTTACCGATTTTGCGGATGATATTGGATTTCTGATATAAACTGGAACTTTAATCTATTGAGAAGCTGTTTCGGAGTACATAACCTGGTAATATTCTCAAAAACTAAAATTATATATTTCAGTCTGTTCTCTGGTAACAAGCGAATGTTTATTTTCGCGCACCTAATTGTCAAAGATTTAAAACGTCCTTTTGCAATAATTTTGTGTGTTGTCGTTCTTTTCCTTCTTTTTCTTGCAAACAAATCTGTAGTACTCGTAATAATTATTTCTTAATTGGAAAAGTAGAGGAATTTAAGTATCTGAGTCTAATTGTCGACTCAACTGAAACTATTTCCTTAGAATTTTTTTTTTTTTTGCAAAATATCTTCTCAAGATATCTTCTTAACTCTATTTACTATGGAATTTTTCATTCAAAGCTATAATACGAAATTGCCTCCTGGGGTTATGATTATTTTAATTAAATCCAACCTTTGTTAATTATGCGGAAATATGTCTTAAGAAATAGTTTCCAAAAGCTTAGAATATGTCCTCGTTTATTTTGTTCTGTGACTTGGGTATTCTTCCAGTTCGTCATTGATATTGCTTTAAAGTGTTGAAGATTTTCTTTATGAGAGGTCCATTCATCATAATTTCCGTTTAATTTTGAGTTAACATCTTTCGTACTTGTTGTCTGTACCCATCTTTCATACCACTACCTATCATAGTTTTTGTTTCTTCAGTTTCATCGTATCGCTTATTTAATAAATTTCCTCAGCTTATCAGTTAAATTTGAATGTCTGGTATATTCTTGAAACATGTTGGCTTTTTTAATTTAGATTGTAGTATATAAGAAATCATTGATTATATGTTGAATCCTTGACTTTTTTTCAAGCAGTTGATATTCTTGCTTCGTTATTTCCTCATTTATTTATACAAGGTAACACAAAATTAATAACCCTTTCGGAAGATGGTATAATAATAATCATATTTGACATTTGTGAACTAAACAGCTACAGTGTACAACAAGACTAGCAATGAGACGCTATACTCCGCAAGAGCGTGGAATAATTGTGTCGATGTTTTTGACCAATAATCGATCGGTAGTGTTAGCGCAGCGTGAGTTTTGACGTCAATTTCCTAATCGTGTTGCGCAAACTGGGCAAACAACATGGCACTTACCTGCCATGTTTCATCTTATTGAAACCACAGATGGTGCAACTGCATACAACAAGAGCTACAATATTAATAGATATGTTAGATAGAAAGCATATCCTGGTCGCGAAATATCCCGTTTTGGCGATTTGTCATGGCCAGGAAGATCTCCCGATTTAACCATCCCAAACTTTTTTCTTTGGAGCTACTTGAAGTCGCCGGCTTATTCTAACAAACCTCAGACAATCGCAGCCAAGGAAAATGCAATAAAACAGGCACAAAGTTGTATTAACACTGGCGGCAGCCACTTGGCTCCAAATAAAGATTTCCATTACTCAAAATAATTTTTTTTTTTATTTAATAAAAAAGTAATTCAATTGATCATCAAAATTGGATGATCAATTTTGCGCCACTTGGTATCAATGTATCTTTTCCTCTGATTCAGAGTTTTGCTTTCATTGTAATTTAACTTGAACTTTGTTTTAATGTTCAATACTTTGATTTGTTCATTCCGACTTTTTTTTTAATTTTTTAAATTTTTGAATTATATTACTTGTTTTTGGAAAGGTCACCCCACCCAAACTAAATTAATTTTATTAGTTGTGGTACTAGAGCCCTAAAGTGGCATTCAATACCATTCTTCCATTAAATGTACGCAAAAATATAGAATATCACCTATAATGTTGTTCAATAAGTTCTGCGGTTTTTTTATGATTTAAGTTAAGCACACTTATAACACGCTTATATTTAATCTATCAGATATTGTCCATCATGGTCTACATATTACTATACTTTCTTACAATGTTTTGGAAGAGACATAATGCCTCTTTTGTAAAAGTCAGCAGATTTATGGTTAAAAAAGTTTTTTAGGTACGTTTTGATGTCATCATCGGAATTGAATTGCTTTCTGTCCAAATATTTCAAGGGAGCGGAACAGATGGTAGTTAAGATCCGCAAGGTCTGGATATCACGGTGGATGTTGCATAATCTCCCAGCCAAATGAATTCAGGTTTTGTTTTGTCACTAAGACTGTGTGTAGTCTGGCGTTGTCTTGATAGAAAACAACGCCCTTCCACCTTTGGACGTTTTTCTTCTACTGCCCACCTCAAAGTAGAGTAAAGAGAGCGGGATTAAAAGGCATATATTGTCTGATTGTGTGGAAGTAATTCGAAGTTAAGGACACCTCGCCAGTCCCACCAAATGCTCAACATGAACATTTTGGGATTCAAATATTGTTTACAGACCGACTGCGGATTTTCATCAGGAAGTTGCCATGACCTTTTACGCCGAATGTTGTTATAAACCACCCATTTTTGGTCCCTCGTAACCACTCTTTTCAGGAAACCTCAAGTGAGTTCCATCTCAACAAAGACTCACAGACCATTATTCGATTCATAAGGTTTCTGCCTTTAACTAAGTTCGTGAGGAATCGAACTGTCCAACTTTTTCGACATTCCAAGCTTTTTCAGTCTCTGCGAAACGGTTGTTTGGGCAATGCTAACCCGCTGGGCGATCCCCCGTGTCGCCGAATGCCTGTCAACGCTTCCAGAGGGAACAGCATCAGCGAGGTCTGTACTTTCTCAAAGAAAGTATGTAAACTAACGTTGACAATTGTCAGCTTTGAGATATTTTTTTTAAAGAAAAAAAAGAAAATATGCCAAAAATTCACTTCCTTAAGCTCTATTTTCAAAAAAAAAATATTGAGGACTTAAAACCCGTCCGACCAAAACAAACTCTCGAATCAATGTAAAGGATAATCTTTCTATTGCAATAAACAACAACAATTTTATAACGGTATACACAAAGATTTTCTGAAACGATAGGTACTACTTCTAAGAAAAAAAACGCAGAACTTATTGAACAAACCAAAATTTTCTTGTTGTGAATTTTTAAAAGAGAAATATTATTTTTGTAAACTTATAAATTGTAATTTATCTGTAAGAAATAAACTATTTTATCTATTTAATGGGTGACTATATAACAGTGATGGTATTTCAAATTGTTACGTTTCAGCAGCTATCAAAGTTACCAACGACATCTAGCTGTTAGAAAATTTAGTAAGGTTTGCTGTTTCATCATGCATCGTTTTACGCTTTCGAATTTCCGGTTCGCAATGTGAATTTCGTCGTAAGGTTGGTCGTCATCGTACGCAGGGAATTCGTCGTACCGTGGAAAGTTTAAGCGTGAGTATACTCTTTTAAATCTTAAGCCAACAACCAGACAGAGATTGGTGCAAAATGAAGAAAACATAGCTGCCGTAGCGGCAAGCATCGAAGAAGAAGACCCAAAAATGTCAATTCGGCGCAGATCACCTAAATTTTTCATCGCCAGAGAGTCAACCCGGCTAATTTTGCAGTTGGGTTCGAGCCTACATTCATATAAAATTGTGCTGTGCGGTTTATAGCATAGCGGCATTTTCCGACCCTATTTCTCCCGAAATAAGGAAGGAGACACCGTTACCGTCAATGGTCTCAGGAGCGATGTTAATCGACTTTCTGTGGACAGAGCTCGACAACATCGATATATCCGAGCTGTGGTTAACAAGACGACGCTACATGCTATACAAGCGACGTAATGCTCGAAGTTGTGAATAAGAAATTTGGCGACTGGGTCATCTCACACTCAACTCGATTATTTTTTCTCGGGCTGCGTCAAATCCTTAGTGTACGCTAACAAGCCAACCACTTTGGACGAGCTCATGGGCAAATTCGGCACTTTATTGCCGAAATGATGCCGCCCATATTGGACCGAGTCATCTAAAATTGGACCGATCACTTGAAGCACTGCTAGCGAATCCGACGTGGCCATTTAGATGAAGTGCTACTCCACAATTAAAGAAATGAACGTAGCTTCAAAATAAAGCCAGATTCAATTTTATATCTCATACCGTTGTTGTTTTATTTAAATCTTTTTTCCTATCGTTCTTATCGGGCCACCCTTTATCTGTATATAGTCTTTTCAGTAGGTTTGAGTTCTTTATATTAGTCAATTGCGCTTCTTATATATGCAGATGAAAATCTTTCATGAGAACACGCTGGGGAGAGCTTCTCAAAACTTTCAGCAATACTCTTACGAACTGATTCGATGTTGCGTGTTTAATGACCAATCACTAATGGATCCAGTCTCCATGAATTTTTTAATTAATCTCTTCATATTTGATAAAGTTATATCACTATTTTAGCCTAATTTTGTACAAAAATTGCGAACTGTATGTTGCAAACCTTCATTGCCACATATTACCCAACAATGAAAACGCGTTGTTCTTTCATGTAGCGCTTTTAATAACACAACACTGTTGACAACACTTTACCGTATAAGAGGCACAAAATTCAAATCTTTGGTGAATTTTTGGACACCCTTTACGAAACATTATTTTCCAAACTTTTAACGTGAACTGCAACCAATAGCGAGCCAATAGTAAAATCTGCTGAAGAAACTAAAATAACTCATGAGTTCTTGGCCTTTTTGGTAGTATTTTTGGGATGATGTAACAAATGAAGTCCTGCTTTGCTGTAGCAATAAATGCAAGTTTTAACTTTTTGCCAAGTTTCTTAAGAGAGGCCTTAAATCTCCAGGCTGACGTATATTATCTACATAAAACACATTTCATGATCCAAGACGCAGAAACGAAAAGTTTTGATTTCCCAAGTGGAAACCTAAAAGAGAAGCATTAACAATATGCTTCGATAATTTTTTAATCTTTCTTTTTCAGTTGATCTTCTTTTATCATTTGAAATCGTAACAAAGTCTTTTCCGCTGTTGAAACATAATACAAAAAAAAATTGTTTAATATAGAGCTCCAAATGAATCAAAGGCTTTCTTTATATTTTTTACATTTTTTTCACTCACTCCTTTTTATCCGGAAAAGCTTAATCAGTCAGAATATGAAATTCATTGAATATTTGCGAATGTACTTAGTAGGAGTACATGCCAGATTAATTTTATTTTAATTACTTCCCGTACCGGGCTTACAATTTGGAAAATGTTGACATCTTATTATGGAGGAATAAATGAAACATTCCATTCAAATGAGCATTCTCTCATAATTAATTCGATTCGATATCGTCGTCATTGTGACAACGCAGTTGTATGAGAGAGAAGCAAAGCCCTTATTTTCTTGCAGGGATATTATTGAATAAAATTAATTTAACATCCCTGACACGGTACGCCATAGACTCCCAGAATAGATAAGACATCCAATAATGCTCATTACTCAGGCAGAAATATTTCATGTGGAAACCCGTCCAATTCTTTTATTATTTTTCTCATCCGTTCAACTGCCATAATTTTTGGCTGAAACGACGTATCTAACGATGATAAATTTATCATATTTCGCGACATTCTGATATAAGGTTTTGGTGGTAACTGGCAACCGCAACATTTCACTTGCTCTAGGTACCGCCACTCATAATGGGGTCGTAGATAAATGATGCTACTAAAAAGTTTTTCAGTTATAAATTAACAAATTTCCACTTGTTATCCTGGATATCTTGTCAATGTAATTATCGTTTATTCTTACGTACTCTCATTATCTCTCCACTGAGAGTGAGGCAACGAATTTCTTATTTTAATATTATTCAACTTTCTGAAGCTCCCTAGGATATATCTCTCCCCTTTGCAATATACGAAATGCAAGACCAAATATCCTTGAAGATATTGTTCGGCGAATGCTTTGTCTTCTATTCAACATCAATTTGACATGTTGGCACATTCGTATCGCTATTCATAATGGCAAATTAATCGAAATGATCTTTGAGGTCCGCCATATCAATGGAGTGACAGGACAAGACGAAGGATTTCCTATTTCAATTCTTTCATCGTAGACTTCACCCAGTGTGGTGGCATTGTTAGATATGGGAATGCTTTTGACAATCCTAATGATTGAAGAGCAAAAGAAAAAAAAAAAAATGGGTCATCGGGGATGAGTGAATTATCTAATTGAGAAGTCATTATCGGGGCTGTCAAAAGCAATATATTTTTCGATTGTGCTTTAGACCTAATATACTTTTTACTTGTATAATTCTACTCGTACTTGTGCTATGATGATGTTTTATTAGGAATAAATTGCCTGAAATAGTTTACAACTTGCATAAACTAGGAACAAAAACCAATCCCATGCTGGTTTGGTATGGTACGACAGTGTGGTCTCGTCTTCTATATTTTCGCAATTCTACTAGGACTTCGATGAAAGAAGAGAAAAAAAAAAAAAAAACTGTTATGATGACAAAATCTGTTCTGTGTGCCATCTTCAACGGCCATTAAGGATATCGACGACATCCTTAAGCAGGACATGGGAATAGGGACACATTGTTCCCTGCAGATAACAGTCGGATGCAGTTTATGGGAAAATTCCGAAAATGCCTTTTGGCTGTGCAAGCAGATAGGAATAACAATTCTTGGGTTCGAAATAATTTTATTCGAGCAAGTAGTGCTGTAGTTGTTAAACAGAATTTTTTCAAGTCATTTAAAATGTGCTCGTGTATGTATGTGACACATTTTCAAATAGTTAAGTTGATTTGTATTAGCGATAAAAAGGTTATTACACATTAAAATATATCAAACAATTTAGTAAATTTTTTCAAAGGGCATTTAATACACATTTGTAGGATTGGGTGAATATGAGAAGTAGGACTAGGATATAGCAAAACAATTTAAGTTTATATAGCTTTTGTGACGAAAACCTTACTTTTTCAAATCGTAATAAAAAATAAGGGACACACGCGGTATCACGTCTTCTTCTACTTTTTTTAATGGTTGAAATAAGTTGTGAGTATAATTACATCTAATGCTAAGGCTGTTACCACAAGAGGTTCCGAAAGGCCTATTAATTTACAGCTGATGCAAGCAGAGTTTCACGTGGCGACAGAACTCATCTATAAATTTGGGAAACTTACCATGGAATGCTACACAGTGAAAGAAAAAAATTCAAGTAGTTGACTTTTATTACGAAAATTCACGTTCAATGGTGATTCGTATGCCAATTTGGTACGTAATTATGTGCCTTCCGTGGCTTGTTTTCTATGTGAAATATAATCAAAAAATTAAAAGAGATGGGCTCAGTAAAAGATGTGGAGATGCCGAAACGTGTTCGGGCGGAACGTTCAATGGAAAATATCGCCGCAGTGAAAAAAAAGGTCGTAAACCTAGACCTAAACACCTCCATTCGTCACGGTTCTCAAGAACTCCACAGCCACACTATACCGAATTCTGACCAAATATTTGGCCAGAAAGAACTGAAGCCGGCTGTCCACCATGTGGGCAGTATGTTCTTGGATTGAGTCTTGGAAAACATGCATGCTGACATTGATTTTTGCAAGAAAATCGTATTTTCAGATGAGACCTATTTCCACATTGGCGGCTACGTAATATATATAAGCAAAATTACTGAATCTGGGCATCATATATTCACTAGTGAATCAGGAGACGTCAAAGCCCCCAGAACGAGTAAATGTTGAAATCGAACATTGAAGCCATTGTAGAGTTAAAGTCCCAATTATGTGGAAGGGTGATTGAAAATTTCGAGAAGACGATGAGCGTCTATAACAAAGAGCAAATACGATCACTTCGAAGAAATTGTGTTCCATAATTTCCATGTTTCTACTTTATAAAGCAATAAAAGTTTCAGAGTTGTATCTCAACAACTGTTCATTTGGTTCTACATAAATCCTACACCTCTTGTTGAAACACGCTTTATAAACATTCCCATTGTGTCAGTTCTGGGGCAATTTATGGGCTTGGAACAATTCTATAGACTACTTCGTTTTGAAACACCTCATTAGGAGGCTAAACACTTACAGATGTTTACTATTGATTTTCTCCGGTAGAAGACATTCCTTATAAGATCATATTTTGACTCACCCAGTCATTTTTCTTTATACTTCTTGTACATCGCTAAGGATTTAAACGTGACAAACGACTATCGTGTACAACAAAACATTAAGCTGAATATATATTTTTATATAATAAACTCTTGCCATGCTCGTGTCGCATTCTAAGATGCGTCTTTATGATCCAGCCCGTCTGCCAGCCCTCAAAAGTTTTTTTCTACTCACTAACTAACGATTTCTGTTAAATCTGACTTTACTCTTCACAGGCCATATGAATCGTACTGCGCGGGAATTCTTCATTACGTAACTCTTCACCTAAATCAAATGTTCCTCTTAAATATATTTCTGATGGTTGGCTTTCTATTTTTCGTTGTGATGCAGTTTTAAAAGAACTATCTGGTTTGCTTGTGCATTAAAGTTGAACTTCTACTATTGTTTGTTGCTTGTTTATAGGTTGAGACAAACTTTGCCGGTTTCGCAAATTGTTTGGATGGCTTTTCATCACCATGTTTCTTTATTAAGTGATACTGAACATTTGAAGTATTGAGAAGGTTTTCAGTCAGCGTAGCATGTTCATCTACGTTCAAATACTTTAGGACACCCTCTCGAACCAATTTACTTACTTATGTTCGGGAAAAACCTGGTCCTCAACTAGCAAGCCTCTCCAGTTAGCCCGGTCTTCAGCTAACTGGATCAAGCTGCACACCTCAAGGCGGTTGATATCGCCTTCTACTTGTACGCGCCACCTAAAGAAAGGTCTTTCTCTACTGCGTTGTTTCTCCGGGTTAAATTCGAAGACTCTGTGGGTCGGTGCATTGTCGTCCATTCGCTTTACGTGTCCTACCCATCTGATGCGAAAAGTTTCTCTCTCGAAATAACTGCGGAAACCTTCGATAGGGTTCATGCTTCTGCGCCATAGCTTAAGACTGAAATGATAAAAATGCTATATTGATTCTCCTCAGTTTCTTTCGGTATAGGGTTTTGCTACTTAATTACCTTCTAAGCCCAATGAAACAGCGATTGGCAAGTGTGAGTATTCGTTTTCTTTCTGGTGAGGTGTTGTTGGAAAAATTTATAGCACAGCCAAGGTAGACAAGGTATATGTGATGTGCCCCTTCTTGTTGACAGAATATACTTGGTTTTGACCTCATTCATCGCTGCATCCATTTTAGCAGCTTCCGTTTCTATATATCGATATCAACTGCGTACGATGGTGGTCCCAGAAGTACCCGGCCTGACCAAGACATGGCGGTAGTTGTTTGAAAATATTACTGTGTAAAGTACGCAATCTATAAAGCATATGTTTCAAGTTTAAAGCGCCACATTGTTTAGTATTTGCTTGGCAGCCATCAATAGTGAACGTTTTCAGTGAAATTGTGAAATTGGAGAAAATTGGTCATGGTTATGTGATACAATACTTTGATTTGAAAAGCCTCAGCACAACCAATATAAAAGCTGAACTGCATTCTACTCTGGGTGAGCCTGCTCCTTCATTTACAACAGTAACATTTTGGGTTGCTGAATTTAAACGAGGCCGTACGAGCTACCAAGACGAGCATGGAGGTGACGACTCCAGATATGGTGAAGAAAATCCACAAAGCGCTACTGGATGATCGTCGACTGAAAGTGGGCGAGCTAGCAGATATTGTAGGCATTTCAAAAAGGGCGGTACATCGCATACTATTTGAAAATTTCGACATCAGAAAGGTGTGTGCAAGATGGGTGCCGCGTTTGATCATACTCGAGCAAAAACAGTGTCGTGAAGATGTTTCAATTGAGTATTTAGCGAAATTAGAATTTTTGCGCCGTTTCATAACAATGGATGTAACATGGGTCTCTATAAATGTGTCATATGCGGCTTTAAAATCGATGAAAAGATTGAATGGATGGAAGAAAAATGGAAAGAAAATGGACTTTGGACTTCTTGATTTTTTTTTTTCTGGATCTACCGGAGTGTGAACATTTGGTCAATTGTGGACTCCTCTGTTTTGAAACTACACTGACATGATCTAATCAGATTAAAGACGAAGGGTTTGAAATATTCACACAGTATGACAGATAAGATCTTGTAAGCGATGTTGAAGAGACTTATAGCTCTGTAGTTGGCGCAGTTGAAGGGGTCTCTTTTTTGTGGATTGGCAAATGATACTGAGATTCCATATGTACTATATGGTATAAGACACAAACTTTTCGACCAGATCTGAAAAATGAGTTCGTGTACGGTCTTCGCAAAGTCATTTTCAGCTGCTTTGAATATCTCTGCCGGTAAGCCGTCAAGTCGAGCTGGTTTTTTTTGAATTTCGTCTTAAATGCTGCTATCATTACCTAGTTCTGGTCAGGTAGACAGGAGTCTTGCCTTTAATTTTCTGAGTTAAATGGTCTATTCTGTCTATTCGTACTATGCTTCTTGTTAAGATGCATTTGCTTACCGGCATTTTCCATCAAGCCAGGGATTGCTTGGTGGTGGTCGAATGGTGGTCATCACTGATGACATGTTGGCAGTGTTGCCACTGGTCTTCGGTACTTGACGCTGGCCGCATAGGAGTCGTTGAAATATTTCTGTATACGCGTTCGACGAAGATTCTGGCAGTCTCTTGCAGATTGCAGCTTTTTCACGTTACATCTTCTCATAGTACATCTTCTTTGTTGTGACGCTTTTGAAATCGGCAAACGTACCTTGACTACAACAAAGTGGTGATCCGTAACAATGTTGGCTGCGCGGAAAGCTTGGAAGTCCAAAATACTGGAGGCATTCCCAACGTTTAACTCAAAATTATCAATTTGATTAAGCATTTGATGGTACAGAGACCGCCATGTCACCTTGTGTAGATATATTGAGATGGGAAAACTATATATAGTGATAGTGATATTTTGTCCCGCTGCAATGTCGATAAGCTTAAGTCTGTTTCCTTGCCTTAAAGGATTTTATCGTCATACTTAGGATATTGCTCATACGTCTTATCGTAGAGCTCGTAGAAATGTTCTTTGGTGGCTTCGCTCTTGTCTTCCGTAGGGGGATGGTCGCATATTAGACTTATGTTAGCGAATTTTGCGTTGTTGCGGATTGTCATAAGATGCTCACTAGCGTATCGTAAACTCAAAATTTCATGCCATAATAAGCTCTGGTTCTTTCCCGTACAGGAATTATCAAAGTATATATCACAGTTTTTCACCATACTTGTATCCAACCCTTTACATCACACTTCCTGGATGACAGTGAAATCTGTATGATAGATCAATTGCTTGTCTGCATATGGCCTGTTAAGGGTCCGAACTTTACAATTACAATTACTTTACTTTTATCCAAGGCCATCAGTTGGATCGTTGCATCCTCTTCATTCCTTCCGTGTAGGCTTGTGAACCCTATGATAGATTAGGCCAGTATTATGCTATTGGCTAAGAATGCCCTTACACGTTTACCTTGCATGTGTTAACTCTTACCGAGGACCACTAATGGGAGTTAATGTAAGCTGCTGTCCAAATCCAAGTTATAGAACAGTCAGCAGTTTCCCAATCAATCGTCGCTAGGCCCATGCACCACGAAACATTCTACTTTAATCCTTGTCTCGCTGGTATGCGTGGACATTTGAATGTAAATTCCACTTTTCTTTTGGAAGACAAGTTCAAGTGGTCTAATTAAATTTCAATGCCCCTTAGGGTCATAAGACATATTACAGTGCCTAAATATAACTTTTATTCGCCTTTTGATGCAATTAAAACTGTGCAATGTTTTATAAGCCATTACCGAATGAAAACAATAATAGTAAAAAGTAATAACAATTTTGGGTTTTGTTAAAAGTTTGATATGTATCAACAACCGGAGAAAGTTAACTGATAAATGCCAAATATATCAAAATCTTGGATCAGATAGTAACTGGCTACAAAATATTGGTCATATAAAAAGTCTCCGCGGTTTTTTTGTACATTTTTGAAGAAAAAATTTATTTATTCAAAATCAATTTCAATCAAGTTTATATTGGTCATGATTTCCAATTCCAATTCCATCGGTGTAGAACTTCTGTTGGGCAATTCTGGTCGCTCTTTCTTGAAAGCTTCATTCAAACGGTCGAGTTGAGCACAATAGAGGATCGATTTGATCCGGTTGTCATACGGTTGATGATGAGTGCCTTCGCTATCTCTAGAGATCTTCCGAACCGGTCTTGCTCCATCAGTTGCAAAATTTCACTTCACAGTTGCAAGTTCACTTTTTCAGTGACAGTCCGACCAGTGCGAGGTGCATCTTTTACATCGAAATTTTCGGAACGCAATGTATACAAACCACTCCTAAGTCCGGCGTTCACTCACAGCATTCTCACCGTAAACTGTACAAATTTTTCCGCATGTTTTTGCAGCGTTTTTTCCCTTTTTTAAAGCATCACATAGAATTACACAACTTTCTTCACAAAAAATGTAGCCTGACATGTCACATTTCAAACACGTGTTTGTTGGACACCAACACCATCTTATGACAAAAAACCGCGGAGACTTCTTATTTGACCCAATATATTATATTACAAATTTACAACCGGATTACACCTTTTATTGGGTCTACAACTTATTCGTGCGGTTTGCTAAGAGATGGCGTAACTTGTATTATTCCATTGTTATTATTCCTTTGGAACATGCGTTGCAAAGCTACTGTCATTTTACGTCATTTCAGTATATGTCATACATTTGAAGCGTAACCAACAATAATTTTTTTTCACTCAAATATGTCGTACTTTGTGCCTGAAAAAGTGTTTTTGCGGGAAGTTCTTCTTCAATACTTTAATATGAAGAAAACTGCTGCCAAAAGTCATTGTATTTTGGAGGAAGTTTATAGTAAACATGCGCTAGCTGAGTGAACGTGGCAAAAGTGCTTTGCACGATTTAAAAGTGGTGATTTTGGCTTATAAGACGATGAACGTCGTTGAACGTTGGGCAGCCAAAAAAGTTTGAAGATGTAGAACTGGAAGCATTACTCTATGAAGATTGTTGCCAAACACAAGAAGAGCTCGCAGAATCTTTGGGTGTCACTCAATCAGCCATTTCAGAACGTTCAAAATCAGCTGGATATATTCAAAAGCAAGGAAATTGGGTTCCATATGAACTCAAGCCGAGGGACGTCGAAAGGCGGCTTTGCATGTCCGAAATCCTGCTGGAACGCCACTAAAGGAAGTCATTTTTGCATCGGATTGTTACTGGTGATGAAAAATGGATCCATTACGACAACCCCATGTGCAAAAACTCATATTTTCCATCATGATAACGCTCGGTCCCACGTTGCTATTCCGGTTAAGAACTATTTGGAAATCAGTGGATGGGAAGTCTTACCCCACCCGCCTTATAGCCCAGACCTCTTGAAAAAAAAACTTTACGAATTAAATTACGTACCCAATTTATATTTATTTAATTCTATTCATTGTTTGTTTAAAAATAAGTGTACATATATACATATAATGCAGTTTTATTTTTTATTTTTTTTAGGTATGTACAACAAACTGGGAACACTAAAAAAATAATCATCTTTTAGGTGAGATTATTTTGTACTATTGATAAATTTTTAAAATTGGTTTTTCTATTAAACACATAATTTTTATTAAATAGGTAAACTTCTCTAGCTTAGGGTTTTGTTTAAGACAATATTGACTTTCCTTTGACTTTCTGATAAAAGAGACAGGCCAAGTGTTAGAATAACAACCTTAGTTCCAGAAGACTTACCGAAAGTTCACTTGGGGTACAGCAGTCGGACTTCTGTGAGAAAGTATTGCAAGTCTTTTTGTATTTAAATGCTTATCGGAGCTCATAAACCACATCCTATAGTTTACTTTCATTTACGCTCTAACGTCACATTTCCAAAACGATACTGGTGCCATTCGATCATTATTCATTTTTAATGAGTGGGGACGTTTCGCAGTGCTACGAAGTTCGTCGGCTATTACGCGAGAGTGTTTGTGTTCGAATTATAAAAAAAAAAAAAAAATATAAAGAAAAAAAAGGAGATTTCGGACAGCCAGTAATAATAACACTTCGCCTTGATCCACATTTAACTGTTGCACCATCATATTTATTTTTTTTTAAGTACAACAGAACAAACTTTTTCTAAAAATTTCTTCGTTTATCCGGAAACCAATACAACACATACATATACTAGCTGCCACGACTTGTACGCGGTATGTATCAACAAACCTCAATTTTGTCCTCCGTCTTGTGCCCTGATTGTGAGAATATTGTTATACATTACACAATCGTTTTTCTTTGTAGCTACAAGTAGAACTTGTACGATTACTCAAATCTGTATCTCAATCTAAAACGCACCCCTGTTTGCTATTTTGTGTGCTTCTTCAATACAACACATAATTAAATCTAATAAATAAACGGAGCCTAAATATCAGCTCATGTTGAGATTTCATACCAAGAAGTTACTACATTCGCAACACGGTAGGAATTTTAAATTAGATTCCAGACTGTCCTTTGAGAAAAAAATGATATCCAGATGCCAAATTTTCTTTTTTCTTTTCTTGATGCAAAATGTTGTTAAAATGTATTGTATCATGTTTAAAAAAAAAAAAAAAAACGCCCAGCAAACAAACTTACACAATCAGAACTCCATCTCATTTCACCAAACAAAACCCACACCTAATCGCATTTATTTGTAGCACACAACATAAAGACATTTCGAAAATGGTTTCCACATTTACGAGTAAAGTCCTTAGGGAATTTAAACTTCAAATCGCATTTCCTTTTTAAGAAGAAAAGATACACACATCCTTGGTTTCAGATTGTAACAGAAAAAGCAAACATTTGTTCAATGTTACACTGAAAAATGGGAAGTTTTCATGGAAACTGGAGAAAATTCCTCCCACAGTTTCCAAATCCAGATGGACTCAATTTTGAAGGTGAAGATCTGGTTACACGAGGTCTTCCCCCAGAGCTTTTGTCGAATATAGATTACAAATGAACACCACATTTCTCTCTTCTTAGAAGAAACTTGAAAAGTGTGACCATATGCACTTACTGAAGCTTTATAAAGAATGAGCCAACAGCTAGTTTGGAAGTTTTCATTAAATTAAACACACTGATATTGTAAAATCAATGTAGAATTTAATTGATTAATAAAGTACGGTCTATAGCAAACATGAATGGAAACCATGATTCATGTGACCTTCACGGTTTCTGTTGCAAGCGACTATTCGAAGATCAAAATTGAATAAGTGGGTCAATAGCCGCAATGGATGTTATGTTTGAGATTCTGAATTGTCACTGAGTTATTGACATAGGCTCTTCAAATAACCCCACAGGAATAAATCTAAAGGCTTCAAATCGCATGATCTTGGAAGCCAATCAATTTCTCTTCTGACCGAAATAATTTGATCTTCAAATTTCGTATGCAGTAAAGTGATTGGTTGATGACTTGTGTGGGCGGTAGTACCATCCTGTTGACTTCGGCGACGAACTGAGGTGCCTGACTGGTTTTGAACACTTTCGCTCACAGTGGTGATGTTTTGGCATGTACATGCTGGCCGAACATACTGATATGGAGTTTGACTCGATACCGAACCAGTTTCTTCAAAACGCTTCACCATTGCTTAAATTTCGTACTTACTGTTACTTTTACAGATCGCTCATTTTCGTAATAAGATTGAATAAGAAAAATGCGTCCTTGCGTGGTAAACGACTCCATGACTAAAATTGCGAAAGATTGTAAGACATCTGTCAAAAAGATCAACCACATTGACAGCCAATATACACAATATCTGTTGGATCACCCTTTATACAGGATGAGTTTTTTTAAATTGAGACATCCAAATTACTCGAAAAATACGAGATATCGCGAAAAATGTTTCAGACAAACGTCACAAGGTTCTAAAGGGGACATAAGACGGTGACCACCAGTTTGACCTTGAGCTCCATTTTCAAGGTCAGACGAAGGTCACTTTTGATTTTTTAATGGGAACCCCTATTTTTTGACAGATTCGTAATCTGCGTGAAAAATTACGATTCTTTTACATGGAACACTTTTTTCAAAAATGCGTTCTTTTCCCGTCAGAGGGCGCCATAAAACTTAAGACATCAAAATTACTCGAAAAGTACGAAATAATGCGAAAAACGTTTCAGACAAAAGTCACAAGGTTCTGAAGGGGATATAAGGTGGTAAAAACAAGTTTGTCCTTGAGACCCATTTTTTCAGGGTCAAACGAAGGTCACTTTTGATTTTTCAAATGATAATTCCTGATTTTCATTGCTCAGTCGTATTGCTCGTAGGCTTGTCATTTGTTTTTACATACTGCGTTTAGCATAACCCAGAAACAACGACGTGGACGTAGCAGTATTTTGTTTCCTTCGGGGTGATTAATTAAAGTGGATCCCCTTGCCTCCCACTGTTGAATCATTAAATTCTTTCCATTTCGACGTTTATTTCCCGAGACTTTTTCAACAAATGCTCGAAAATATGACCATTCACTTCAATACACTTGTCTATCCGCGCTCTAAATGAACCAACAGAACTGAGAAGTATTCCTGGCGTAGTCTTCCGGCAAGCTTCAGTTATTCGTCTTTTCATGTCCTCACGTGTTTTTGGCTTTTTTCTGTAAACCTCACTTTTTAAGTAGCCCCACAAGAAGAAATCAAGTGACGTAAGATCAGGTGATCTAGCAGGTCATTGCCTCGGACCCCCTCGTCCGATCCATCGTTGATGATAAACATTGTTTAATACGCCCCGTTCTACTTGGGAATAATGGGTTGGACAACCATCATGTTGAAACCACATTGTTTGTCGCAACTCCAATGGCAGTTCTTCTAGTAATACTGGAAGATGGTTCCGCAAAAAATTTGCATACTTTTCGCCATTCAAGTTGCCTTCAATAAAATATGGACCTATTAATTTATCCCCAATAATTCCCGCCCAAACATTACCATTACAAGGGTGCTGTCGTTCAACTTGTCGCAAACAAAAAGGGTTTTCGGCAGCCCAGTAATGCATACTATGTCGATTGACCGTAATGTGATTGGTGAAAGTCGACTCATCAGAGAATAACACCTTGGCGAAGAAAAGGGGGTCTCGTTCAATTTGCTGAAGTGCCCATTGACAAAAGGAAACCCGGTTGCGGAAATCCTCACTAGAAAGTTCTTGATGCATTGAAACATGATAAGGATGGTATTTATGCCGATGTAATATCTTACCGACAGTCGTTTGAGAAATTCCTGATTCACGACTTATTTGGCGAGTGCTAATGTGAGGATTGTGTGCAACGGCAGCTAACACTGCTATTTCATTGTCCTCAACACCCTATTGACCTTGAAAATGGGTCTCAAGGTCAAACTCGTGGTCACCATCTTATGTCCCCTTCAGAACCTTGCGACTTTTGTCTGAAACATTTTTCGCGATATCGCGTATTTTTCGAGTAATTTGGATGTCTCAAGTTAAAAAAACACCCTGTAGATAGGTTACGTTGCCTAGTTTACCAATGTAGAAGTACTTGTTTATGCGGTTCGGTCATTGCAAAGAGTTTTAAGAACCGAATTTAAATATGAGATTCGTTTTCGTTCATATGGCCACCGCGAGTACATTTGCAGCAATCGATTTTTTGGAGTCAATTTTCCACCACGCTTCCACACATATCGGCCGGAACGTTGTCAATTTCGCGTTTAATAGTGTTATTGCTCACCTCTAGGGTTGTTGACTTGTTCTCATAAGCTATAGAGTTAGCGTTATCCAATAAAAATAAATCCAACAGCGTTACGTCGCATGAACGAAGTGACCATTCGACCGGACCATTTCTGGAGAATACACGATTATCGAACTTCCCCTTCAATTGATCAAGGCGGGAAAACAAGATTGCTCTTGATACTCATTCACCATAAAATCCAGAAGCTATTATTGAGGCTGCGTTACATCCACAAAAAGTCACTGTTTGGTGTATTTTGTTGTCTGGTACAACCATTTGTTCCCAAATGGTGTAATTCAATGATGTTGCATGTATTTTTGTTAATACATACGAAGTCGCTGATCTACTCTGATAAACTAGAGACGATAAATGACTTGGAAGCCAACATTCGCCACGTTATATACAACTGATACAAAGTTTGACTTTGAGCCTGTGTTTTATTATATCTATGTGATAAATTTATATCCGCAAAGAATTACTCAAATGCTCATGCTATGGAATGGAAGATAATCCTTTCAAATAAAATCAATGTTTATGATAATTACCGCGATTTTTATTTGTTTTATTCTTTCGTTTATTACATTCAGATATCACATTGATCTGCCAAACTTCATTTGTTTTCAGTCGCCTGCGCTGTGTACAAGCACTTCAACACGGGACGACTGTCTCCATTATAATGGTTTCAAACTAATGAAATTTGATTACAAAATCGAATTTCTGTGCATGAGCACTTGTGAAATTAACTATGACATCGTTGACCATCTTAAAGGGAGGCCTCTAAAACGCGATTTGTATGAGACAGCCGTGGTGGACCTATACCCAAAATTATTTTCAAATATTGAATGGCATGAAATAATGTTTCAAACGAATTTATTGAATTGTCATCAAGCTAATTTTGTTGAATTTTAAATAAAGAAAAAATGTAAAACTAATTTTATATAAAATTGTTTCACAGTTTGTTTGGTATCAATGGCAACATGGTAATAATAGGTATTTCCTCTATCCAGAACTGAAATTCCTGCTCTTTATTCTAGTCCAGCAAAAGAAAGGCAGTAGAGATTCATCACCACATATAAAATATTGGTGTTCCTTCTCAGGAGCATCCCTATCAACCATTAAATGCAAGCTAATACACATACATATGTCGAAAACATCACTGCAATTGCTATGTCCAATCCAACAAATTTATACTACAAAAAACAACAAAAGTAAGAATCTTAGGTTTAATATTTAACAATGAATATAAATGGAATGACTACATCAATAACTTGACAGCATCACTCAACAAGAAACTGAACATCCATAAATATCTATCGTGCACAAGATTAAACTGCAACACCAATTTGCTAATAAACATACTAAAAACAATCCTTGTATCCAAAATTGACCATGGTCTTATCTTCTATGGAAGCGCTCCAAAAACAATTCTACATAAACTTCAATCTATGCTTAACACCTCCATCAGGATCGCACTCGGAGCTTTTCGAACAACACCCATCAACAACCTACTTCTGGAAGATAATATAAACACAATTGCCGAACGCCGGGCATGCCTTACATCTAAATTAATAAAAAACATATCGTTAGCAACACAATCACCCATACACAACATACTCAAAAAACTTAATGCAAACAAAAATAATACAAACAAAATACAATCAGTAATATGCAATTGCTTAAACTTTTGCTCAAAACTCAATATCCAACTTACATTACTACCAGAAACAATCCCATCAAGACCCCCCCTGGACGTTTCCAACTATCGCAATAATCCTTACACTCTCCCATCTTAACAAAACCAAAACCAGCCACGAAATCTATCACCAATACTTCATAACAATAAAAAAAAAAAACACATCCGAACCACAAATCCATCTTTACCGACGGATCCAAATCTGATCATAATATCTCCTATGCCATAACAGATGAAAAGACCTGCATCAAAAAGGGAATATTTTTGTACTTCAGCTCAATCTTCTCAGCTGAAATTATCGCCATCCACAAAACAATACAACTTATATTGGGTCTATAACTTTACCGACGGATCCAAATCTGATCATAATACCTCCTATGCCATAACAGATGAAAAGACCTGCATCAAAAAGGGAATACTTTTGGACTTCAGCTCAATCTTCTCAACTGAAATTATCGCCATCCACAAAACAATACAACTTATATTGGGTCTATAACTTTACCGACGGATCCAAATCTGATCATAACACCTCCTATGCCATAACAGACGAAAAGACCTGCATCAAAAAGGGAATACTTTTGGACTTCAGATCAATCTTCTCAGCTGAAATTATCGCCATCCACAAAACAATACAACTTATATTGGGTCTATAACTTTACCGACGGATCCAAATCTGATCATAACACCTCCTATGCCATAACAGACGAAAAGACCTGCATCAAAAAGGGAATACTTTTGGACTTCAGATCAATCTTCTCAGCTGAAATTATCGCCATCCACAAAACAATACAACTTATATTGGGTCTATAACTTTACCGACGGATCCAAATCTGATCATAACACCTCCTATGCCATAACAGACGAAAAGACCTGCATCAAAAAGGGAATACTTTTGGACTTCAGATCAATCTTCTCAGCTGAAATTATCGCCATCCACAAAACAATACAACTTATATTGGGTCTATAACTTTACCGACGGATCCAAATCTGATCATAACACCTCCTATGCCAATACAGACGAAAAGACCTGCATTAAAAAGGGAATACTTTTGGACTTCAGATCAATCTTCTCAGCTGAAATTATCGCCATCCACAAAACAATACAACTTATATTGGGTCTATAACTTTACCGACGGATCCAAATCTGATCATAACACCTCCTATGCCATAACAGACGAAAAGACCTGCATCAAAAAGGGAATACTTTTGGACTTCAGATCAATCTTCTCAGCTGAAATTATCGCCATCCACAAAACAATACAACTTATATTGGGTCTATAACTTTACCGACGGATCCAAATCTGATCATAACACCTCCTATGCCAATACAGACGAAAAGACCTGCATTAAAAAGGGAATACTTTTGGACTTCAGATCAATCTTCTCAGCTGAAATTATCGCCATCCACAAAACAATACAACTTATATTGGGTCTATAACTTTACCGACGGATCCAAATCTGATCATAACACCTCCTATGCCATAACAGACGAAAAGACCTGCATCAAAAAGGGAATACTTTTGGACTTCAGATCAATCATCTCAGCTGAAATTATCGCCATCCACAAAACAATACAACTTATATTGGGTCTATAACTTTACCGACGGATCCAAATCTGATCATAACACCTCCTATGCCATAACAAACGAAAAGACCTGCATCAAAAAGGGAATACTTTTGGACTTCAGATCAATCTTCTCAGCTGAAATTATCGCCATCCACAAAACAATACAACTTATATTGGGTCTATAACTTTACCGACGGATCCAAATCTGATCATAACACCTCCTATGCCATAACAGACGAAAAGACCTGCATCAAAAAGGGAATATTTTTGTACTTCAGCTCAATCTTCTCAGCTGAAATTATCGCCATCCACAAAACAATACAACTTATATTGGGTCTATAACTTTACCGACGGATCCAAATCTGATCATAACACCTCCTATGCCATAACAAACGAAAAGACCTGCATCAAAAAGGGAATACTTTTGGACTTCAGATCAATCTTCTCAGCTGAAATTATCGCCATCCACAAAACAATACAACTTATATTGGGTCTATAACTTTACCGACGGATCCAAATCTGATCATAACACCTCCTATGCCATAACAGATGAAAAGACCTGCATCAAAAAGGGAATATTTTTGTACTTCAGCTCAATCTTCTCAGCTGAAATTATCGCCATCCACAAAACAATACAACTAATAAAAGGCAATGAAACCAAACACATTATATGCTCGGACTCACTATCAGCACTTAAAGCCATCAACAACATTAACAATATTAACTACTATGAAGCTTCAATTCGCAATTATATTTTACAATACCCAAACATCAAACTGTTATGGGTCCCAGGATACCAAAATATAAAAGCGAACGAAATAGCTGACCACCATGCCAAATTTTCCTTCAAATTTCCACTCATCTATATGCAAAACTCCAACCTAACCGATATTACAAAACGTCTAAAAAATAAATTAGCTGATCCAAAAAGGAACCGTCTAATTCAAACCTCAACCTGGTACCAAAATCTAAATACAGCACAAAAACAGTGGAACAATTTACAAGACCACAAGAAAAAATATCAAGATTCATGCAAACAAAAATCATTAGACTACGCCTAGGACATACAAAACTCACACATAAACATTATACATATAAACAAAGCCTTATCGAATATCTGTCCATCTTGCCCAACCAATAAACAAATATGCATCTCATATATAGGATTTTCTAATAACGACTTGACAACTTTTTTTTTTAAATAAAAGGCAAACCATTTGAGATATTTCAAAAACTTTATTATTGGCTTGAAGTACAATCAAAACATTTATGAATGGAACTCGACTTCGTTCATGTGGCCACAGCGGGCACGTTTGCAGCGGTCGATTCGTTGGACCCAATTTTCAACGACGCCACACATTTCGGCCGAAACGGCTGCTATTTTGCGTTCGATGTTGGCTCTGACCTCTTCCAGTCGGCGTGTTGGCATAAACCAACGACTTAACGTAGCAACACAGAAAATAGTCCAGCGGTGTTAAATCGCACGAACGAGGCGGCCAATCGACTGGCCCATGTCTTGAGATAACACGCTCACCATACTTACTCTTCAATAAATCGATTGTAGCGTGTGCTTTGTGGCATGTGGCACCATCCTGTTGAAACCACATGTCGTCCAAGTCCATATCTTCCAATTCAGGCCAAAAATAATGGGTGATCATGGCGCAATAACACTGACCATTCACAGTAACGTGACGATCGTTATCGTCGACGAAAAAATATGGCCCAATAACGTCGCTGGCATGCAAACCCCACAAAAAAGTTATTTTTTGTGGATGACCGACCTAAAACGCATATTTTGCTAATTGACGAACCCATTGAGCCAAAAATGAGCTTCGTCACTGAAGATGATTTTGCGATTCCAAATATCTGTCGAAAATTTTTATAATTTGCAGACGTTGCTCATTAAAGTACTTTACCACGATGAAAATGTTGAGTTATCTGAATAAATTGATAGTGACAGTTTGATGATTAGTGAAAGAGTGCGTTCACAAATTAAATTCAAAGTTGTCAAACCCTATATTAACCGAATGTCCAACTTTTACGAATCACCGTTTTACAACTTTCTAAAATAATGACCCCATATCTATGTTAGCTAAACCTACAATAGAAAACATAAACAAAATAGAAAATATTTAAAAATTACGAAATTAATACAGGAAATATAAACATCAGTTAACATAAACACGTCTGGGAATACCAACTTACAAATACATCTTAAAAAAATAAAACAATTAGCTGAAATAAAAGATACGTAAGTTAGGTTATTAGTTTTAACTTTTGTCTTACTGTAATAATAAATAAATAAATAAATAAATAGCTAATCGAAACGAATGAAGTTAAAAATTCAGCCGAGTAAGCACACAAGATAATCCATAGGCCTGAAGAATGTTACCATTAGCAGGTCAGTAACAATTCATAAAAAAATAGAAGAGTTATGTAGCATAGTATGTACGAGATGTGTTCAAAAAGTAAGGCATATTTTTCTAAAAAAATATTTATACATTCATCAATATTAATGTTGTATTCTTTAAAGTATAATACACTCATGCCAACGCTTTTTACAATCCTCGAAGCACTTCTCATAAGACCTTTTTGGTATAGCCGTTTTTATTTCCTCAATCGTTGCAAATTTCCATCTTTTCATAGGTCCCTTCAGTTTTGGGAACAGGAAAGAGCCGCATGGGGCCAAATCCGGTGAATATGGGGACTGAGGCATGATTGTCGTGTTGTTTTTGGCCAAAAAATCTCTCTCTGAATGAACAGATGCATTATCGTGATGCCAAAGCCATGAATTGTTTTTCCACAATTCCGGACGTTTTTTTCATATTGCTTCTTGCAATAGTCAAGGTAATACTCCTGATGCATGTCGTCACGGTAATCAAAAGAAAACAGTGATCAAAACTTTGACATTTGACCAACGTTGGCATGCTTTTTTCGTTCTTGGCTTTCCTGAGTGCTTCCATTGGGACGATTGGGCTTTGGTTTCGACGCCATAACCATATACTCATGATTCGTCAACAGTTTTCAACCTTTTGAGCAAGTCAGGATCAACATTTACGATGATTGCGACGGTTTATCTGATCAAAATTAAGAAGTTTCAGTACAAACTTCGCTGAGATACGTCTCATGCCCAAAACATCCGAAAAAATTGCATGACACGAGCCGACTGATATGTCAACAACCTCAGCAACTTCTCTTACGGTAATTCGACGATTTTCCAAAATAATTTTCTTCACAGCTTCGACGTTATCATCTTTTGTTGATGTGCAGAGCGTAGGTTCTTTATTGAAATCTTCTCGGCCATATTCGAAGAGCTTGTACCACTTTTAAACATCTTTTTTTTATTTAGAGTAGACTTACCGTATGTCACTGTCAACATTTCAAGTATTTTAGAGCATTTGATTCCATGTTTTACATAAAACTTGACGCAAACTCTTTGAAAATTGCCGAGCACACAAAAACAAGTCTTACCTTTCTATCTGTCAAAAACAAACTAACTGTGCTATATATCTGAAACTTGAAACACCTGAAACCTGGACATATGTTCGGGACATGTGTACCGAAATTTCAAAGGTCATCTAACATCTTTGTTTGGAAAATGGAAGACACATATGACCCTCTAGGGTAGACAGATCACTTTTAGCTGCTAACTCGCTTCTTAACAAGGAAGGCTTTTTGCTACTCACTTTCATAGGTTTACCATAAACGATAGCACCTATTGCGAGGCTTGCTTTAAAGGTGACGCGACAAAACAAAATGATTCTTGAAAAGAGAATTCTGTTTTCCAAAACCCTGACTAAGTATTGAACATTCAGGTGCTCTAAATTTGTAGCTCTGCTGGATAAAAATATTACGTGTGAAAAGAAAAGTCGTTCAATTTTAATTCGCTTAGATTTAGCACAAGTTTATCGACGATAAGCTTAGGTACCACAACCTTCTAGCTTCAATCATTTACATACCTATTATGCTCTATATGATTTTGAATGCAATGCTAAATTGGCGAATTTCTTCAAGTTACTTTTTTGTGAATCAGACATCAAAAGATGTGCTTTCATTTTTTCACAGGTGACTAGTAAGAACTACGTTATTTATAAATATGGAACGACATCCTCTTCAACAAAATTGTTAAAATTCTTTCAAATAGTTTGAAAAATGAAAAGTTTTTTGAACGATGTGTAGCACCTCTTTGGCCAGAAATTGTAAAATTGCTTCAGAAGTTTAACCTGCTGAGATCGGGATGAATTTTGATTTAGAAATATTGCCTCTTTAGTACGAAGTGTACAAATATATAGGTTTTCCAGGTTAATCTCAGAAAATTTTTATATATTGATTATGTTTTGAATTAAATTCGTGCGGTTTTTTTTCAAAATTTGAACGTTTATTTAAGAAAAATATGTACAATAGTATTATTCAAAGTATTGCCCATCTGAAGCTATGACTCTTTCCCATCTTTCTGGCAATTTGTGGATCCCATTCCAAAAGAACTGCGCCGGCTTGGCAGCCAAGAATGAATCAAGCCAATTTTTGATATTGTGCCCTGATGTGAACCGTATTTCAGTGAGGGCGTACTACACCGACCGGAACAAATGGTAGTCAGAAGGGGCAAGGTCTGGGCTATAAAGCGGGTGGGGTAAGACTTCCCATCCACTGTTTTCCAAATAGTTCTTAGCCGGAATAGCAACGTGGGGCCGAGCGTCGTCATGATGGAAAATTATTGCCTCGTGTCTGGTCGCATATTCCGCGCGTTTTTCGTCTACTGCACTCTTCAAACGGATTAATTGTGTTTTCGATAGCGTTGTCCATTGATGGTTTCACCCGGTTTTAGCAGCTCATAATACAGCACACCCATCTGATCCCACCAAATACAGAGCATTACCTTCGCGCCATGGATATCTGGCTTTGCCGTTGATTTGATTGGTTGGCCGGGTTTCACATATCATTTTTTGCGCTTGGGGTTGTCGTAATGGATCCATTTTTCATCACCAGTAACAATCCGATGCAAAAATGACTTCCTTTAGTGGCGTTCCAGCAGCATTTCGGACATGAAAAACCGCTTTTCGACGTCTCTCGGCTTGAGTTCATGTGGAACCCAATTTCCTTGCTTTTGAATATATTCAGCTGCTTTTAAACGTTTTGAAATGGCTGCTTGAGTGACACCCAAAGATTCTGCGAGATCTTCTTGTATTTGGCAACAATCTTCATAGAGTAATGCTTCCAGTTGTTCATCTTCAAACTTTTTTGGCTGCCCAGGACGTTCATCGTCTTCCAAGCCAAAATTGATAAACAATTCAATCAAAATAGTCTGGATGTGCAATAGGTTGTGGATGTTTATTGTTTTTCGTTATTATTGGCAACACTCTTTCCATCGACTGAAATAATTACCATATTACATCTTATTTCTTAAAAAAAATGTGCAGTCTCTTAATAAATCAAAATGAAACGTCGTATTGGGAAATTCTTTATATAGGGTGTCCCCTAATTCATCAAGTATAGTTTGGGGAATGATTTTTGAGTATTTTCTAAGAATAAATTGTCTATACCGTTAGGTTTTTCCAAGAATCATAAAATCTATGGGTTTTTTCCTCAAACTTATTTAATTTTTATGTTAACGAGTCATTTTCTGGAGAAAAAATGAGCTTAGAAATTGGATATCTAAAGACCCAAATAAAATATAAATTTTATTTAAACGCAGTTACAAGATAAAGTCGGAAATGAAGTTTTTACCATTAGTATATATTGACAGAGCAATTTTCGTTAATATGGGTCAGAGTACACCAAAGTAAGCCTTTTGATAAATCCTCGATAAATGATGTCAACATTGGAGATATGTTAGACCTTTACTGCAGAACGATTTTTCTCTTAAAATATACCAGGAAATCATTCCCCAAATTATCGTTGACGAATAAGAGGACACCACGTACGCATGGAAGTTTCATGTAGTTAATGAGCATGGGTTCTACCTTCCTTTATTGCGTGTTCTTGAACAGTCTTAATTTATCAGTTGATGGTTCGCTAGACTGGTCACACTGAACATGAAGACTCCTTGAAGAATTGTTGGTTGTTATGTTGCAAGTGCTCGTATTTTATGAAAGACACCCACACTAAATAATTTGTCCCTGTGGAGATAAAAAGCAAACGAAATTCTGGCAATCGCTTGTCTCATACTTTGTTTAGTGTGTATGCATGTGTGGTTTTTAGAGTATTGAAACTCTATCCTTACATCTGCAATCGAGTATATTCTCCGTAAGTCTCTGTACTATTGTTTGATCATTGCCTGTGGTGTATGCCTTTAAGGAGTATATTTCAATTAAACCAAAATCTTGGTCTGTTATATAATTTTAGAAACAATTCAACTCCCAACACTCGTAAACACTGTCAGAAATTTTGAAAGTGATCTCCAGAATCTCAGTGGACCAAGAGCCACTTTACTACTCATAGCACTTTTCTGAGTATCTCTTTTGTCTTCAGGAGGATTGTACTGTCTTGTGTCTCGAAGGGATGTAATCTCTCTTCGTTTTTTTTTTTTTTTGCTTTTTGATGGGCAAGGAACTTTGACACTTTGATAATTGTTTTCTTTCATCGAATCAAGGGAAGGGATAAAAGTTGAGAGATAACTGTAAGCTCGCCTTAATTAAAAACTTTGATACAATATTACTAGATACATGATGGCAGTTTGCCGAGATGAGAAGGACCAAAAAATGGGAACCTTTAGAATCCATTCATTATAGGTTAAGCTTTTATGGTTTACCACCCCGTGGCCTTTGGAGTTTAATCTTTTATATGGTTGCCGGTCATATCTCTCACAGTATCAATAGTCTGATATGAGAATGTAATAACATGAAGATAATGTCTTGTGGTTATATCTCATTTATCTCGTAGATAATCAGCAATCGGATTAATTATAATTACCGCTATACTGATATATCAGTAGGTTTATCTTTTCGAGTTTATTCTTCTTATGGATTCTCGAATCTTATGGCCTTTACCAAGGGATAGTAATAAATTAAGGACGGAAACGCGAGTGAGTGATAAACTTGATGTCGTTTCCTTGTCGTCGTCGTTGTCGCCTTTGCGTTGTTTTTGTCCTTTCTATCGTTTTCGCTATCCAAGTTTCCTTCTTGTTGATTGTGAACGGATGCTATTGTTGAACTGCTCATTTGTGGATTTCCTTACTGGTGGGAAGATGTAGCTGGTGTAGGCCCTCAGGCAGTCTGTGTATTCTTCTTTCTTTTCTCTTTATCCATTCCCTAGTGCATCGTATAAAAGAAAGATAAAAGGTTTTGTTTTTAAAAGATCTTTAGAAACGTGTTACCGTGGTTTCGAGTTGATGGTCTTGTGGTGGTGTCTCTCCTAAAGGATATGCTTGAGTTCTGGAAAATTGCACATCTGGGAGTTGTAAAACTATTTATTTCGCGTTGATATGACGAGAATTTTTATTTATGTTAGCCACATGAGTATTTTATGAGTTTTGTTTTAAGTGAAAAATCTTTCTCTAAAAAATCCATGAGTTAGTGCTGAATGGGTTCGTGTGCATTTAAAACTAGAACAGTGGTATGAATATTGTCCTGGAACCTGTTACTAATGTTCTATGGATGGTTAGCAGACGAGATATCTGTGAGATAAGGTAATTGAAACTTTTTTATTATTCCAACTCTCGTAAAATATGAGACCCAGAAGGAATTTAAAATAAAATAAAAAATATAAAAGCTAGGAGATAGAGAATTAAGTTCAAAATTTCAAAATTTGTGGTTTTCTATAATTAATTTTCTGATATATACTAAATCTATATTGTCCCCTTTAAAGTAATCCCTATCGACTGCAACACACTTATGCCATCGCTTGATCTAATTCTCGAAACATTTTTTAAATTCGATTTTCGGTATGTCCATCAGTGCTTCTTGCGATTTTTCCATTACTTCCTCTCGGCTGCTGAAACGCGTTCACCGTAGTGGTTTTTTAAATAGATTACGAATAATGATGGCACTGTGCGACGATACGTTATCATGGTGCAAAATCCACGAGATTTATGCCCACAATTCTGGTCTCTTTCGGCGAATTGCTTCACGCAAACGTCTCATATCGCCCAAATAATACTCTTTCTTTACTAGCAAAAATTCATGATTCACTACACCTTTGTAATCCATGAATACCGTGGGCATTGAATTTTTCTTTGACTGAAAACGCCGTGGTTTTTTTTTTAGTCTCGTCTTATATGGTGAACTCCATTCACTTGCCTGATGCCTGGATTGCGTGTCGTACTCATAAACCCACCTCTCGTCTCCAGTAATGATCCTTTTGATAAATGTGGGATCGGATTTAACCTCGCAAATCATCTCTTTTGCGACGTCTATACGGTCTCTTTTTGCATGAAATTGAGGTCATTTGGCACCAACTTTGCTGCTACACTACGGAAACATAAATCATTAACCAAAATGTCTTCGACGGATCCATAGGCAAAGTTTCAAGTCTTCCGCTATCTATCTGATGGTTTATTTGCGTTTATTGACCAACATTTTTTCATTTTCGATGTTGATGTCGATGCCAATGCGTTCGTCATCTTCGATTGACTTACGACCACTTTTGAACCGCTCGTGCCACTGGTAAACGACCGTTTTCTTTAGAAAATAGTTGAGGAAACACTTTTCCAACTTTTTTAACGTTCGCGCACCGTTTCTTACGCAAAATTTAATACAAGTTCGTTGTTGCAAATTCAAATTAATTTCTTAGATTGTAAAAAATCACCAACACACACAGAAATAGATGTACTCTTGGCTACGTGACTTTTGCAAATGTCAAGCTATGACACTATAGTAACATTTAGAGGGAATGTCAACAACAGATGAACCAACTTAACAAAAAAACAGAACCTATATCGGAACAATGGGAGCGCCACACGGTGGTTATTATTTTTGATCAAGGTGGTATGTATTTTCGGTTTTAAAATTTAACTTGATATATGTATGTATAGTTTGTTCGCATATAAAGATATTCATTTGACCACATACCTCTCAGAATGATATGATGATATTTCTGAATGAACCTCTTCAATTTTCAAGTGGATACTTTATCTATACTGCACCTGTACAATATTAATTATGTACTTAATGTTGTGTGAAATAGTCAAAGCTTGGTCTAAATTTTTTAAGAGCATACCGAAAACAGGCAAAATCTACCTCTGCTGCCAGGCCGAGTTCGGTACCTTAGGTTACTGACCCGATGTTTTGAAGATATCAACTTCATGGACTTCTTGTCCAACGATGCTAATTTGGTGAAAGATTTGAAAGACTAAGAGTTTTCATTTTAGACACAATTATCTTTATCTTTTCTACATGCCTCAGCTTTTGAGTTTGCAATAATATGGTGAAGGTTTGTATATTGCAATAGTTGTCTTCCTTTATGCTGGTGATATGTATAGTAAGTAGTGGTATAATCGAATATCTGCTCTATGAAACATAGAAAACGAAATTTTGCATCCTTATGTTGCAAAATGTAGGCTAAGTAACTGTGTTGAGACATTTCTGCTCTGCTACATGAGACTTTTTACATATTTTAACTTACGCGAAGTGATGATGTGGTGTGTCCAGTTTTCAAACGATTTTGCAGACTTGTCATATTTAGGTGGATGATGTTGCAGAAATTCACAATTTGCTCGCAACTGTCGAACTAGAAAATTTAAAATTATTAATTTAATTAATTTGGTGGAGGCTAATGCCCCCATTTATTTAGCTTAATGCAAGCTTGAACTAACTTTAAAAACTAGGACTTAAAAAGCTAACTTAAAAATTAAAACTAACTTAAGGGTTAGGGAAAAAGGGAGTGGTAGAGGAGATCAAGTTTTAGGCGAAAAGTGATCAGGTTAAAATCAAAAAGTGGGAGGTTTGAGTTGACCTTACAGAGCATGCGGTAGATTGGTTCGTTAGAGCCATAAGAGGTGCGATGGGTTGAGATATAGAAGAGACGAGGACAGCGTAAATTACGAGGATTAGTATTGAAGGAAATAGAGTCGTAAAGGAAAACGCAGTCCACAGATTCGGAGAGCTGTCGATGAATGAAGAGAATGTCGGCTACGTCTCTGTGTTTTTCGAGGGTACTCAGGTTAAGAAGTTCGAGGCGGTCGCGATAGGGAGGTAAGATAAATGGGTCACTCCAGGGTAGTCCACGAAGAGTAAAACGAAGAAAACGACGTTGAATGTTCTCGATTCGGGATATATGAGTTCGCTGAAAGGGGGACCACACTTGGCTAGCATATTCAAGAAATGGGCGAACAAGCGTAGTGTAAAGTGACAATAAGGGTTGCTAAATTCTTTAGACCAACGTTTGATAAAACCGAGCGATGAGTTGGCTTTAAGGATTATCTCATCAATATGCGAACGGAAGTTTAACTCTCTATCGTATAAAATTCAAAGGTCGCGAAGGGATTGCACCTGGGGTACAGGTTGGTCATGCAGAAAATAAAGTCTAGAGGGGGATTGATAGGACTTACGAGACAAAGTCATAGATTGGCATTTGGAGACGTTAAGCTCAAAGCAATTTTTTAGACACCAGATGGAAAACCTATCGAGGTCTTCTTGAAGGATAATAGAGTCTTGGGGTGAAGAAATAGTTTTGGAGAGCTTAGTGTCATCAGCGTAAATGGATACGGAGCAGTGTTTGATAATCCTCTCAAGATCGTTTATAGTTAGAATGAAAAGGAGGGGACCAAGATGGCTGCCTTGTGGGACACTAGAAGTGGCTAAAAATGGCGTTGAGAAGGCTGACCTAAAGTGAACGCTATAGTAACGGTTTTCCAGATAAGAAGATATCCATTTTAACAAAATGGGGTCAAAACCGAGGGAAGACAATTTGAAAAGGATCAGTTGATGTGATATTTTATCGAAGGCCATATATTGTAGCCATATAATTTCGTTGCCATTTTCTAAGGCTGAAAGCGCAAAGGACACGAATTCAACTAAGTTTGTAGTAATTGATAAACCTTTTAGAAATACGTGCTGACTGGGTGATATAAGTGACTTGCACTGAAAGCTTAGACCATCATATAAAACACTTTCGAACATTTTAGGTATGTGAGAAAGCTTAGCAATGGGACGGTAGTTGGTTACTTTGATCCCTTTTTGTGAACCAGGGTTATAAAAGAGGTCTTCCAAACTTGGGGGAATCCCCCTTGTGTGAGGGACAGATGAAATAGGGAGGAAAGTGGATGCGAAAGATTGGAGGCACACTTTTTGAGAAATATTGCTGGGAGTTCATCTGGACCGGATAAAAATTCATCATTGAGATTTTGTAACTTTTCTTCGATAAGGGTTTGATCAAAAGGTTGAGAGGGAGAGGGGCCAATGTAAAAATTTGGAAGGTACTTGAAATACATGGGGTCGGGTACGAAGGAGTTGTCTGCAAATGACTGCTTAAAAAAGTTTGCAAAATAGTTGTCAATAATATGTGGGTCGGTCGATGATATGTTATCGAACGAGAAAGAGGGGGGATATCCGTCTGATTTTCTTTTGTAGTTGACGAATTGATAAAATGTCTTAGAATTATTGATAAGGTTGGGCTGCGCTGTGTCAAGAAAGCGCTGATAGAGTCAGTTATAAAGCTGGGTAAATTGAAGGTAAGTTCCAAGATAGTTAGAGTAGTCGTAAAAAGAATTGGTGCGAAGAAAAGCTGCCCATAATTTGTTTCTTTTATTACGTAAAGAGCAAAGTTTTCTGTTGTACCATGCAGGGGAAATAGAAGATGTTTTATGCCGTGAAAAGGGGACGTAGAGAGAAATAGAATTAAATATTTCGCTGTAAAAAATGGAGACAGCATCAGATAAGGATAGGTTAGTTAAGTGTAAGTTTATCTCGTGGCGCAACACTGTATGACTGTGAGTTTACTAATTTTACTCTGGAATTTCATGGTTTGAACGAAGTGAATTATTACACAGTGTTCCTGGCGAATGGAGAGTACTTGGCAACGTCTCATTATCCTCATCCGATTATTATCTGTTTAAAAAAAACCCAAAGGTCGTCAACAAATTAAAAATCGAATCCTATGCATTTATTTCGACTTTGTGTAGCCGGAAATTTACAGAACGGCTTTGTGGGCTGCAGATAGAAGAATGCAAATGTCTTGTGTGGCTATTATAATGATTAAACTACCACACACTAGTGCACGACACTTTATAGTTCCAGCAACTACTGTGTATTGCCAATGAACAAAGAAAAGTTGCAGCTCCCATTCTCAGAGGACGATGTGGAAGTAAGTTATATAGTTTCTGAGCAAACTAACCACTACGAAATTGAATCTCTTACAGGAATGTCACTATAGTTTATTGTGACATAATATCACAATGGGCAGCGAAAATACTTTGGCAAAAAGATGATAAATAGACATCAGAAATTGTTGACTGCTGCAAGGAAAATATTTTGCTAAACGTTCAAATATCAGCATCCTCGGCAGCTTGCAAGCTCTAAAAGCTTAAAAAGATTCACCACAAGGCAAAACATAAAAATCAAAATTTTCCTTAAAGACGAAAAGAGGGAAAAGCAGTAATTAAGCATTGCCGAGCATCACCAACAAGAACTTACCCTACCGGCCGTAAAAGTTTCAAAAATATAATGAAAAGGTTACCTGATGTTGTGGACCTGGGCGAACGAAAAAGGAGGAAATAACAGTAATAAATCACATGGCTTAAAAACATTTGTATATTACTTAGAAAGGGACATACCTCTTCATTTCCTTTGAAAAAAGATATTTGCGACAATGCGCGTCGTCAACACTATCAAAAAACGTATCAAAAATCTACAGCACGTCATTATTAAAACGCCGAAGCGCCGTTGGAAAGATAAACATCTCCACCGTTTGCATAAAATATTATATATTTGGATGTCATCCTGGATAACAAACTTTCTTGGGCTAAACATGTTACGTCAAAAATCTGCAAGGCGATATCGTAAGATATATATCTTTTCACTGAAGAAGTTTCTTTTGATATACAAGGCTATGATTAAACCAATTATATTCTATGTCTCTGATACGTGATGGAACAGGCTTTCATGATAAATTTGATACGTCACTGATGATTTTACCAGATTCCAAAAAATGATCTGATTCATTTGCATGGTGCTTTCGATAGCATTCCTGGCTCTGATGAGACACTCTCTCTTTGACATTTATATCATCCTCAAAGCGACCTTCCGTTTGAAAAAAAAAAAAAAAAAAATACCTTGGAGCGCAAACTGTATTTTGACTCTGGTTTTATGAACTAAATGCAATGCCAACGACGTCATATTGCTGCGAGAGTACGAAATCGAAATACAGAATGGTTTCGGCAAAATTCTTTAAAGTAAAAGAAAAGTGGAGTATTTACGGATGTATGTGCGCAAGTAACTTAAAATATAAATTAGTTGTATTTCATGAAAATGCGACTTATTGCGAAAAAATGGTTACAAATGAATCATTCAAAGAATTATCCATAGCTAGCTTCAACTTTTTCCCATCTTTTTGGCAGAGCTCGAATACTGTTGCATTAAAAGTGTTTATCTTTTCAGGCTATACACGAACCAAACCATTTTTTGATGTCTTCATATGAGAGGAACTGCTGATCAGACAGACCATGTGCCATCGAACCGAACAAGTAATAATCGGGGAATATGGCGGGTTGGGCAGGACTTTCAATTTGAGCGTTTCCAGGTAGGTTTTAACGGGCTTGACAAAGTGAGTGCGAGCGTTGACATGTTGTAGAATCACTTTCCCGTGCCTTTGCTAATATTGTGGACATTCCTCGCACAGTGCACGGCTCAATAGCAATAATTAAAGTCGATACCGTTTTCCACTGACGGTTTCGTTGGGTTTCAATAGTTCATAATATATAACACCCACCTGGCTCCACCAAATACACAGCATAACCTTCGCAGCGAGAATATTCGATGAAGAAAATCCTTCCTTTTTTGCCGCTGGATCAGTTGTTCACAGGCGAAAAAATCATAAGGAACCCAAGTTATTTGTTTTTGAATCATTCATAATGCATGCAATCACTTGGAATAGCTTGGCTGGTAACCCCTTATGCTGAAGCAAGCTCTTCTTGCGTTTGGCACGGATCCTCATCGAGCAATTCCTTTAATACAGCGTCTTTGGCTTTCCTTCACGTGGACGATCGTCAATCACTGTCCTTGAAGCGATGGAATTAATCACGGTTCGTTGTTTCACTTAGAGCAGCATCTTCGTAAACTTTTTGGAGCTCTTAATGCACTTCAGCCGCCGTCTTTTTCGAATGAAAGAAGAAAATCAACACTTTCCGCTAATGACGATTATGTTATTTGGCACAAAACCAGACATTTTTACAACAGTATATGCAAAAAGTATATGACGCCAAAACAAAATCAATAATCACCAAAATCACGTTTTGTTTACCATAGAACTTAGTTGCGCATATAATATAACATATGATATGTTTATATACTCGAGTGCCTTTTTGGAAGATAACAAGGTTTAATATTACTTCTCGTTAGGAAATTACGTCTTCCTTCCATGGCAAGGAACTATACTGTGAAGAATAGATGAAGGAGGCAAAGTATGAGCATCTGTATAGACAGCCTAGCTGCGCGTAGGGCCTTGCAGCATGGCTTTTCTTACTGTAGTAGTGCTGTTTGGGTCAGAGATGGACTTGCTAGACAAGGCTTAGAGATTATTTCAACCTGCTTTAGGAGTGCCTGTTTTCTCGTTGAGAGATTCCTTTGACATTTGGGTTTCGTGTGAGAATTACTGACATGACTCTCCAATCAGACCAAACTATTGCTTTCCAACGCCTTAATGGTGTCATATACTTCTCTGCGACCGAAGACTCCTATGGGAGCTAGAATGGGGCTCCTATATCAAAACTGAGTGTGCTAGGTATTAAGTGACACAAAATCTTGCGCCGCGTACTGTGAGATTGATGACAAAACCCTGAAGAAATATTTTTTGAGAGAGTACGCTTTCATCGTGCTGCAGATACTCAGCACTGATACGGTGTGTGCCTGACCTCCAAGCACCTTAGCACCATATTTATTGTTTTTAGTCCAATGGACTAAATCTTTGCCTGAGTCCGAAAGACTAGTATTAGTCTAGCTGCCTTAGTCATTGGATTCGGAGATTTCATGAGGACAATTGTAGTTAAGCTCAGCACAGGCATTTTAGTGGTTTAAGAAGCATTTTGGCAGTATTTAATCAAGATGCTACAAAATATGGGTACTTGGTCGACCAAGATTCGGATTATCAGGCGAATAACAAGGGGTTGAAAATTTTCCGAGAATTAAGTATATAAACACAATTTTTTGAAAAAATTCGACTTTATTCATCAACATAGTGATGACACAATAATTTAAGTGCCACTGGAATATTTCTATGCCTTTCCTATAGAACAATTTGTCTAACCCTTCAAAAAACGCTTTAGTTTCGGCTATCAACTTTTCATTGGAGCTATATCTTTTTCCGGTGAATATTTTTTTGACATTTGCGAAAAAATAATAGTAATCGGGGTCCAAATTTGTAGAATACGGCAGATACGGAAGCAATTGAAAGTGCAATTCATCTAGTCTTGTCATCAGTGCGAACGACTTGTAACCCGATGCATTGTCTTAATTTCTTATATTTTTTTAATTTCCTCTTCGTCGTCTTCTTAGAGTTTCTCCTTCGAAAAAAGTGCTTACTTGGTCATTGCAATGGTCATTTTGTTAGATGTTTCATGTTGTTGTAATCTCTTAGTCAACTGTGTTCACTTGTAAATCACGATAGATATTCATCGTTGCAGATATACTATTAATGGTCGGTGAACATCCTTAGAAACTTCTTTTGTTGTCTTTGAATTATGTTCATATTTGTTTTCTTGCAGGTTCCCCAGATACGGATTAGATTGCATTGTCTTAATAAAACAGAAGATTCTTTCTTTCTTTCTTTGAAGTCGTTTTTTCATGATTCCTTTCTTCAAATACACCAAAAATGCCACATAATATTCGATATTGATAGTTTTTCCCTTTTCAAGATAGTCGATGAATATTGGACCATGCTAATTTCAAAATACACACAGCATTACCTTGTCAGTTAACCCTTGCGTTTTTGTGGCTTTGGTTGACTGAATTCAGAGTGTGTAGTGGTAGATCCATGCCTTATCCATTGCCACATACCGCATAAAAAAAAAAAAAAATTTTATTTCATTTAAACTGCTCCAAATAGCATTCTTAATCATCAGCACGTTGTTGTTTTTAGGTAATTGTAATCAAACGCGGTACCCACTTAGAACAGAGCTTTCGTATACCCAGCTTCGGTATACGGTCTATTAATATCTTTACGATGTCACACACTTTCAGTTTATGGTTGCTACAAACGATTTAGTGGATTTTTTTATGTTTTCCGGCGTAACAGCTTTATGTGGGCACCCAGAGCGTTCAGCATCAATTGTGTCTGTATGACAGCGTTTGATTTCAGCGAACCATCGACAAATAATTACTTTCGATGAAGTAGTTGTATTATAATACTTTTGAAGCCGCTCTGGAGTTTTAACGTGCTTTTATACCACCAAATAGCAGTGGTGGTCGAAACGACTGTTATATCCACTAATGCAGAGGCAATTGATGTATCCGCATACGGGCTCCGACTTAACAAATAATACATGGGCTGACAAGTCCGTGCCGTTTTTAAGAGAGCTCACTACTTGAAATAAATTCATACCATTTTTTGTTAGTACCAACCTTCAAAATTTCACAGCTGTCGGACGATTAGTTCTCGAGATATAGCGTTGTGAATGAAGCAACTTTTGTTATTATGAAAAAAATGGATTCAAGCAATTTCGTGTGTTGATTTATCATTGCTTTTTAATGGGAAAAAATGCAGCCGATGCAAAGAAATGGCTTGATAAGTGTTACATGGACTCTGCACCAGCCGAACGAACTATTATTGGATTGGAAAATTTAAAAGTGGTCATACAAGCACCGAAGATGATGCACGCGGTGGACGTCCAAAAGATGCTGTTTCAGATAAAAACATCAACAAAGTCCACAAAATGATTACGAATGACCGTAAAGTGAAATTGATCGAGATAGCTGAGACTCTAAAGATATCAAAAGAGCGTGTTGGATATATCATACACAAATATTTGGGCATGCGAAAGCTCTGTTCAAAGTGGGTGCCGCGTTTGCTCACAGTCGACCAAAAAAAAACAACGTGTTGATGATTCAGAGAAGTGTTTAAACCTGTTCACAATAAAGCCGAATTTTCCAACGGTATGTGACAATGGATGAAACTTGGCTCCATCACTTCACACCAGAGTCAAGTCTGCAGTCAGCTGAGTGACGAGCAGGCGACGAACCTCGTCCAAAACGACCAAAAACTCAACAATCGGCTGGCAAGGTTATGGCATCCGTATTTTGGGATAAACATCGAAAATGCTGTTTCATCAAGACAATGCACCGTGTCACAAGTCGATGAAAACGATGGCAAAATTGAATGAATTTGGCTACGAATTACTTCCCCACCCACCGTATTCACCAGATTTGGCCCCAGCGATTATTTCCTGTTCGCAGACCTCAAAAGAATGCTCGCCGGAAAGAGATTTAAGACCGATGAAGAAGTAATCGCCGAAACAGAGGCCTATTTTGAGGCTAAACCGAAATCGTATTACAAAACTGGTATCGAAAGATTGAAAAATCGTTTCAATTAGTGTAGCGGACTCGATGTCAACTATATTGATAAATAAAGTTGAATTTTGCAAAAATTTTGTGTTTTACTATAAAACGGCACTGACTTTTCAGCCCATGTGTTAAGTGTTAGCTTTACGTATGTCATTTGGATAATGCAGTCACAAAGATTAAAGAAGGAGTAACAGTCATAGTAAACGTGGATATCAGAATGATTAGTTTGTCCGAAATTCATTGTTTAAGGATACAGTCATGTAAATGCTGAGATAAGGATATCGTTCCATTACCGAATGACTAGTCCAATTCAACATCCTTACAAATTGATCGTAATTTATAATTTATTTTCGGAGTTTAAATTCAAAGAATTAATTTCATAGTAAAATTACTGAACACCTTAAACCGTAAAAAAATAACTGCCACCTAACTTTACAACTTAAATTTTAGAATGTTACAAACAGGGGTAATCCGTTTTAAAAACTCACTTTTTGGTTTTTACTATCAGAAAATCCCTTTTTAAGATTTGAGGATACTCTTTAGACTAAGGTATAAACCCAGCCGTGACAAAGCAAATTGAAATGCCAGTGGCCCCTTCGACTGCCCTTCTACTAGTTATTAAAATCAATTTAACTCAAAATCTCTATGGCAAACCCACTTTCAATTACTTCAGAAACATAGAAAACAATAATTTTAACGATGAAAGTTTGCTTCCAATCCGTTTCTCGAGGGCGCCCTCCTCTAGTGTCAGAGTAAAAAATGCTTCGAATTGTTTGGGTTTAGACCTTTTCGACACGACCAACTGGAGATATACGATCATAGTCATTAAAATCTCTCAACACCAAGGAATAGCTAATTTATTATAGGCGCTGACAATGTTCCTTTAGCCAAAGTCCTGCGGGCTACCACAAAATTGGAAAACTGTGGTTATGGTGGTACATCACAAGAATCCAATAAATCCTTTTTCTTTTTCCACTTCCTTCTCTCTCTCTCTCTCTCTCTCTTTATCCTTATCATGGTCTTTGGCCGATGGATTAGGGAACTTTCTTATTGTCCTTTACCTTAAAGCCACCTATAAACCCATTACATTTAAGTTTTACGAGTAGTATGAGTTTTGGGGTAAGCCTAGGTTTCGATTCTTTACTATCCGATGTGGGATTAGATTTAAACAGCTTAAATAACATAACATACATATATACCAGGAGCTTCAGACGACCGCAACAATTTATATCAAAACCTATAACAAGCGATAATAAGTGTACAAAAGGATAGAAGATTTTGGAGTAAAACATATTTTAGGGTCGACACTGCAGCTACAAATCTAAACCCGCAAGCTTGCAGTGTTTTAATCTTCCACGCAGGTCGTTGGTCTT
Source organism: Volucella inanis (assembly GCA_907269105.1). Classification (NCBI taxonomy): domain Eukaryota; kingdom Metazoa; phylum Arthropoda; class Insecta; order Diptera; family Syrphidae; genus Volucella; species Volucella inanis. The sequence continues at coordinate 71,157,951 of OU026157.1, read as the reverse complement.
CGTACTGTGTCTCCCGGTAGCTGGTTAGTCGTAGTGCCCCTGGTGCTCCTAGCGTTCCTGTTGCAGAGACGTGACTCTTTCCTGTGCCATTAAATCCTATTTGGGTTGGCGTGCGAGCTTCAATGGGAAAGATTTTCAAATTAGAATATCACGTAGCAGTAGGAAGTTACACTCTCGGTGTGCTGGCTGCCATAACGGTGTGGTATAACAAAAGGAAACCATAATTCATCCGCTACCATGAAACGTTTCAAATCCAAAAATGCACGGCTATTACCTCATGAGATACGTTCTTGGGGGAAAATGAGATGACGCCAGAGGAGCTCGTACTCGTAGGATAAATGCCGCTGTTAACGTCACGTTTGCAATACTTTGATATTGGATTTTGATTAGATTAGCAATTTATGTCATTTTGAAATTCATTGATGACACACCGTGGGTTAAAGGCACGAATATGGTACTCGAGTACAAATCTGAATTTCATGTTGTATGGAATTTGTTAAATTTTTACAACTAAACTGCGGCTACTCGTTGTAAATGAATGTCACGTTTTGATTTTTCAAATCAATTTTCTAAAAGCACCTATTCACAGAAAATTCTGTGAAACCAGGCTTAGTGGAGGCTCAAATTATGATTGAATTGGTTGGTGCTTAGTTCATATCTATGTGCAATGTGGACATGTCATCGATGAACACCTGTCGTAATGAGGTTATTTAGAAATTCAACTGTTATCATTACTCGTATATAATCAACGAAAGCATCCATCAAATTTTAGCTAGCCATAATAGTGTTCTGTCGTTTTGCAGTTAAAACCCTGTCGGGGTGTTTAATAATTGTGTGCTCATCAATAAATGACAGTTGTTCTCATTTGTGCGTTATAAATGCATTGCCGAAAGAACTACATATATTACCAACATTTAAATTATAATACGGAGCTTTCAATGAGAAAATTATTTTGAATAAAATTTTCACAAAGAATTGCACATATTTGTATGCGTATTCGTTAAAGGGTTAAGAAGTCAGTCCAAAACGCAATGTCAAAACTGTGTTTGGCGGCTGCAATGCTAAAATTGGCAAGAAAAACAAGATCTTACCGCCAAGTAAATTGATTAGTGTTCATTAAAACGGTAAACACCCTTATAAAACGCTCATCGTATGAAAATAAGTGCGTAGCCCGGAAATAGATAGCAGCAGTTGCTCAAATACGAGGACTACGTCGCAAAATTAGAGAACTGGTACATGTTTCAAGAGCCGTAAGAAGGCAGATAAAAAAAATTTTAGTTATAGTGGGAATAAAAGTGGTGTCTACACAGGAGCTTCCAAAACAGCCACTGAGACAATATGCTAGTGGCGCTGGTCGAACGAATTCAAAGGCACGTGATCAGGAAAAGCGATTTATTGCTGCCTTTCGGTGTCAAGCTTTCTTAGAATATTACTTGCTTTCTCAGCGGTGTTGGCCCCTCAGAACTTTTGTATATCCAGAATATTGGAGGTGAGACTTGCGTCAATCGCATTAAAGACCTCTAGGTTTTTTGAATGCGGGAGTTCCATGCTTGCTACGATGACATTTTTATCTGATGAGAAATCGATAAGCCTAAATCTGTTGTCGTCAAACCTATATTTCCTATCATTGCGTTAATATCGCCTAGAATTGTTTAAATATCACACTTAAGACGTTGAGCATATATCTTGTCGAGGAGCTATTGCTTGTTCTCACCTTCTTACGCTGGTCCATTCCTTCACACTTTTTGGATGGCTATTTTATAAGAGACCTTCGGAAGTTATTCAAATGCATATTTTTTTTTAAGATACCTACATATATGCACGTGCATTGAGCAGTCCCCTGTGGAAGGTTGTTGATGGCAGCTGCCGAGAGGAGCACTGGCATCTCACTAAGGCACTTTCACCTGTTTCCGGGCGGCAGTGGAAGAAGGATGGAAAGACCTAAGGATGGAATCAACGGTGACGCTCACAGTTCCAGTTGGGTTCAACTAGCTGCAACTAGCAACTCTATCTGAGCTGCTTCTACGAAGTTGAATAATAGGTGTAAAGAGATCTCCAATACCAAGTCAGGGTATTGGAAAAAAGTTGACGGCAGATCAGATCAGAAGGGGTGGCCGTGGTGTAGTGGTATATGCATAGACTCCTCAAGCAGAGGGTCGTGGGTTCGAATTCCGTGCGAGGCAATTCTGTGAAAAAGTCTTTTCATAGAATTTGTATGTAATTATATGAAAATCCTGTCGGCGTCAACTCTGACATGAAGGCATAACTTCAACTCTGGGAAAAATATCGAAAACTAATACACCTGAGTTTCAAACCACTACACCACCCGCCCGCACCCTGGAGAAAAAGCCAGTAAAAGGGTATTCATATCCCCTTGATGCGCGGGCGGTATTATAAAAAAAAAGCTCTAAATAAGGTCCAACGGCAGCACTTATATCCCCGAAGCGGGTTACTGGCTCCAGAATTTGGTCCGGCCCCTTCTGTCCTAGGGGTCCCAAAAAAGGCTTGGTCCTCCAGGGTGGTGGTTGTGCGTGGGGTTAACTACCTAATCACGTGAGGCGACCGATTGCCTCGGATAAGGACGGATTCACTTTTGACGACCCTGCAAAACAAACAAAGGACAACGATTTCGGATCTGCACGTTGAATGTTCGGAGCTTGAACAGGCCGCGTGCTGCCTAACAATTTGCGGAGGCCCTAGACTGCTATAAAACAGATATCACCGCCATCCAGAAAGTGCGGTTTGAAGAAAGATGAAAAACTGTAATGTTTACTACAGTGATTGCTCTCGGACCACTGCCTAGTTGCAGCCAAGGTACGTTTAAGGATATCTCAGATGCCGCAAAAACAGGGAAATACTATTCGGTCGTTGCTGAGGATATGAAAAAACCATTTCTATAGACTGATAAATGGTGAAGATGATACAAACTCTGCTGTCAGGCAGAGCGAACTATTCAATATTGACGATACAAGTCAAGAATTCCGTCCACCCGAACATAATGAAGTGAAGATAGCAATATCTATACTGAAGTCGAGCAAGGCTGCCGAGCCGGACGGCCTACCCGCCGAACTGTTTAATGCAGCAGATGATGGCTTGGTAGAGAGCATATACCAACTTATTTTTAAGATTTGGTCAGATTAATGGAACCTCAGCATCATTTGTTCAGTTCACAAGAAAGGATACTGTCTAAACTTCGCTAGCTATTGAGGTATCAGTCTCCTAAGCATCGTATATAAGACCTTGGCTGCCGTGTTATGCGAGTGCCTGAAAACATTTGTCAACAATCTGATTTGTCCCTATCAGTGCAGTTTTAGGTCCAGTAAGTCCACAATTGACCAAATTTTGACACTACGAAAGATTTCAGATACTCACCACCTCTTTATCGATTATAAGGCCGCATGTGAGATCTTCTACAGGGACGAGCTATACAGAGCCATATCTAGTTTTGGCAACTCTGGCAAATTCGTTCACTTGTGCAGGATTACGATGGAGAAAGCTCGGTGCTGCTTCAAATTTGGTAACGATCTTACCGAAACCTCCAATGTCAAAAAAGGATTTAGGTAAGACGACGCGCTGTCATGTGGCTTCTTTAACATCATACTTGAAAGAATTTTGCATATGCCGACAATATTAACATTATTGGTAGAACATAGCGTGCTGTCACTGGTGCGTTTGCGAGTATAGGAAGAGGAGCGGCAAAAATGGGTCTAGCTATTAACAAAGGAAAAGCCCAAGTAGATATGGTATATGATGTCAATAAGAAAGGACACCCAACATCGACGAATCGGCCAGAATGTCACAATTGACAACTATAACTTTGAGGTAGTTAGGGACTTTGTCTACTTCGGCTCCTCTATCACATCTGAAAACAATATCTCTTCAGAAATCAGACAAAGAATAATGCTTGCCGATGACTGTTTTTTTCGGCTGAGAAAGCAACTATGTAGTAAAGCCCTCTCCCGAACAGCCAACGTAACTATATATCACGTAAGACCCTTATAATCCCAGTTCTGCTCTATGGTTCCAAAGCATGCATCCTTTCTAAATCGGATGAAGATATCCTTGGTGGTTTTGAGAGAAAAATTCTACGTATTTAACAATGAACTCTAGTGCTGTACAGTGACATCGACCTTGTTGAAAAAAAACTGCGCATTTGGCGTTTTGAGATGGCTTCGACTCTAATCCGGAGGGACAAAGCAGTAGAGGAAGGGCTCTCCTTAGGTGGAGTGCGCAACTGGAGGCAGTTAGCTAAAGACCGCGCTAATTGGAGAGGTTTATTGGGTAAGGGCCAGGTCTACCCCGGACTATAGCACCGCCTAAGTAAATAAGTATATGCACGTGTAGTGTCGATGATCGTTTGTCTTTTTTGAGGAGCATGGATCTTGGATAATGTTATTATTTGTATACTAGGCTTTTAGATGGTTTTCTGCTCAAATATATTTTTTCAACACTGCTGTAATATGGAATCAATGAGTAACATTTACCAAAGGGTCAGGAACTTTATGGCATCCCTTCGGCATAAGTGGCCTGGTACACCATTATAAGTAGCTCCGTGCTCGGTTATAAACTTTACCTTTTTTAAAATTTTAGTGCTTCCGGAATCATCTTTACTTTAAAAACCCTTAAAATGGGTTCAGAAAACCCTTCAGATTCGGGCTTTGAATATCATAGAATAGCCATAAAAACTATCACCAGGATTCAGCCCCACATTTGTTCAAATAGGTGATTTGCTGTATGATTACCCAATTCAGACAAAAAATATTGTAAAAAATAAACGCAGCCGCGTTTGTAGTGGCAAGAAATTGCGGGCTATAGAAGGACAACTTAAAGCATCTAGAGTTCGGGATCGAAGATAATGAAGGCTGCCGTATCGCAGGCGGAAACTCTTTGCTGGTCGGGATTCCGTTACAATAAAAACTTGTCCGTATATACGAACGCGAGTTTATAACGCAATATTTTTAAAATAACGAGGAGTCGATAGATTATGAACGTCATAGCAAAAAGTCAAACCAACATGTACCATATTATGAACTGTTAAATTATCTTTTGAATAAAATTTTGAAAGTTTCTGAAGTCACTATAGTCTTTGATAGGGAAACACCTACTAATTTTCCTATATGCGGCTTTAACATTAAAAACTACCTTTTTATTTCAGTTAGCTGAAATGTCACAAAATTGATCATTTCTTTGTTGTGAGAAACGTATGCACACGTATGAAACGTATGACTTGCTGGATATTCAACAACTATAAGCAGTGATCAGAAAATCAATTTAACAAAAAGTGAGAAACTTAATAATACACATTAACCATATAAGATGCAACCCATCAAAACATTTAAAAACACCTTGAGTCAGCAGACATCATCAAACAAAAAGGTAAGCATGTTGTACTTAGATTTTCTTTGATGCAAATAATACGATTGTGTTGATGTAGGTCGTGTCAGTTTCTTCACTTTGCAATGACTTCAAATATTATTGGTTCTTGGAGTCCAGTATCAGTTAATGTTCTATAAGCAATCTCGTTTACAAATTCGTGATAATAATTTTATATCTTCGAATATAAGCTAATGCTTCTAGATCAATGTATTAGAGGCGCAACTAGGTTCTCAATAGATGGCTCCAGCAGTAAGTACTGGTCGAGTTTGACATATCCAAAAGTTCATGAACCAAGCTTCAACATATGTTAAACAAATCGTTTTGAGACATAAGTGATTTTGTTTAAGCGTCATATACTTTGGTTCTGATTTTGCCCCAAATAATTGTCATTTGTGGGAAGTGTTCTTTCTTTCTTTATTCGAAGAAAACGGCGTCTGAAGGGCATCGAGAGCTCCAAAATGTTAACGGAGATGCTGCTCTAAGTAAAACAACGTGCCGTGATTGGTTCCGTCCCTTCATAAAGGGTGATTTCGATTTTGACAACCGTCCGCGTGAAGGAAGGAACTCTGAATTAAAGTCATTGCTCTATGGGGATCCATTCCAAACGCAAGAAGAGCTTGCTTGCCAAGCCATTTCCAAGCGATTGCATGCGTTGGCATTGATTAAAAAACAAGGAACTTTGATTCCTTATGATTTAAAGTCAACGAATGTTGAATGTGTTTATTTCGCCTGTGAACAACTGTTCTAACTACAAAAAAGGAAAGGTTTTCTTCATCGCATCGTGACGGGTGATGAAAAATGGATTCATTACATCTACTCAAAGAAAAGAAAGTCGTGGAAGGGTATGCTGTGTATTTATTTGGTGATACCAGGTCGGTTATATTTATTATGAGCTGTTGAAACCCAACAAAACCATTACTGGGGATGGTTCCCATCGAATGTGTTCCATTCATTGGCCCATTGTCTGGCTGATCAGCATTTCCGGTCATAAAAAGACATCAAAAAAGGGTTTGATTCGCGGATAGCCTCTAAAGATAAACACTTTTACTGTAATGGTATTCAAGCTCTGCTAGGAAGATGGGAAAAAGTTGTAGCTAGCGATGATAAATGTTTTGAATGATTCATTTCTAAGCATTTTTTTAAAATAAAGTTGCATTTTCATAAAAAAAAACTTAGTTGCGAACCTAATACAATATGTAATAACATCATTTCCGTCCTTAGAGTACGATTACTTTCAAAGTATTCACGAATTCCAGATGACATATATAGAGTGTTTCGTCGTGAGGTTTGATTTTTAATGTAAAATAAAACACATAAATTTGAAAGTGAATTTAAAATTTATATGATCGGTTAAAAAAACAATTTATGACATTTACTTTTTGAAACTGATTTAATTTAAATGTTGGCCACAATTACGTTTGAGGTGATCCATTCGGAAGATCCAATTTTGGGCGACTCGTTCGAGCATAGCGACTGGTATCTCGTGGATAACACGAGTAATGTTGGCTTCCAAATCGTCAGTCATAGCTGGCTTATTCCTAAAGGCCTAAGACTTTACATATCTCCATTGAAAATAGTCCAAAGGTGTGATATCGCACGATCTAGGCAGTCAATTTACCGTAGCAAAATATGAAATTAAGTGCTCACCAAAATGATTTCTCAACAAGTTCATGGTTTTGCGCTGTATAGCTCGTACCGCTGTCTTGTTGAAACAAGAGCTCGCCGAGACCATGTGCTTGAATTTCGGGAAGGACATAGTCCGTGAACATGGCGCGATAAAGATAACGGTCACCATGTAAATGATTCCACCAGCCCATAAACCACACCATACCGTTGTTTTTAATGAGTGTAATGGTAGCTCTTGGTTGCTCATCAGCCCAAATACGGAAATTTTTTTTATTAATGTATCCATCGAGCCAGAAATGGGCTTCATAACTGAACAAAATTTCATGATATTTCACGGATTTTCATTAAGTTTTTCCAGAACCCATTCACTGAAAATATGAATTCAAGTCGCCTGGCTTCAATTCTTGCACAAGTTGAATTTTGTATGATTTAAGCTGAGATCCTCACGTAAAATACGCCAAGTTGTCGAATACGCCAAGCCAAGCTGCTGGAAACAACGACAAATCGATTCGTCACGGTCTTCGACTACACTCTCTTCTATAGCTACTATGTCTCTTCACTACGTACTGGATGTGGTCTAACCGGTCGAGTATCATCCACTAATGTAAACTGGGACTCAAACTTGCAAATGGTATTGACAATAGTGGTTTCAGTAGGTCGATTATACGCACCGTAAGTTCCTCGAATCGCACGAAAAACATTTTTCACAGAACGCTGATTTTCGGAATACAGCTGATTAATTTGGAGACGCTGTTGTCATGTGAGTCTTTCTATGAAGACTTGCCAAATGATACTGAACAAAAATGATGAAGCAGTTTAATAGGAGTCACGTGTGATCTGTCAAAAAAAGCCTATTGAAAATCAAACTTTACGATGAATCTTTCTATACAATATGTAATGTCATCGATTCCGTCTTTAGAGAACGATTACTTTCAAAGTATCCACAAATTCCAGATGACATACATTATATTGCAACAGGCTTGTAAGTTAACGGGTAACACAACTCCAGAAATTCTAGCTGAGTGCGCATAGTTGGGCTAATTCGTCGAGGAACCTTCAAGCCGCAACGGGAATAACGAACGGCATAAGGCGCAAAGTCAGCAGATGTTGGAGATGAAGAAAGCCATCAATTCAGCGGTGCCACCATAATTAGGGTTTTGTAATTAGATTTAGTTTGACTTGTACTCTTGAATTGAACGCTTCGACTAATAAAAATCTATTGTTTTGGCATCCGATTGACTGTGGGATTGCGTAAATTGGATATTGGATACCAATATGTGCCGAGTCTTCAGTCAGTCAGAGTGAGTCTTTTGGCAGATATCGATTAGAAGTCTTTAATTCATAGTAAGATCTGTATCTGTATCTATATTATATTGAAGTCGAGCTGTTAGGAGGAGGTTTTGACTCCCGGTTTGCGTTTTTTTTTTTTATTATCGAGCAAGTGACAATCTTAATCTCTCCATTTAATTAAAATGTGACCAATTCAAATAATTGTAAATATATTTAAGCCATATATCAGTTCGTTCAGATCTTGTTGTATATCTATTGCTATTATGCCATCAAATTCTAATGACTTGAATGGAAAGAAACTCTCTACTGCTCTGATTGATAGCTATATCTGCAGTTTGACAACCTGGCTAGATGCTTAAAATCTGTGAATAACTTGACCTCGAAATATGTGAATATAGTTTAGATAATTCCGCTCACCCCATTATCAACTATTCATTGAAATGTAGGTTGATAACAAATATTTCTTAAGTAATTAGTCCAATTGAGAGTATTACCGAAATCAATTAACTAATTATAAATGGTTACTGATTGATAAATACTCATAATTCATATCCAACACCTAGAGTCTCCACATAAAGCCCAGTGTTTCCTTTCATGCAACACTTTATGTTTGCTGAGGAACATCACCTGCGATTATCCGGATTGATTACACACAGCCACTAAACACTAATCTGATAATCGTAGCTCGGGGCGAAACCATTTGATACCACCTCTATCCTGTTAACCCCATGGTTAGACAAAATAACAATCCAACGCAATCGTACACCGGTGTTTCCACTCTCTAAACTTTCAATTCTGTTCGATTTCACACACCCTCCTGAATGACTTTATTGTGCAATGATTGCAGAAATTCAGGAGGACATGCTTCCCCTAAGTGTTCCACGAACTCGTTCAAAGATGTTTTTCCTACCGCCTTGCATGCTCATCTGATGCATTCACAATTTACTACAGACTTACTAAAATGACATCCCTGTGTACACTTGGCTGCATCTTTGATTTTGACTTGATGCTTCTGGTGGTGGTACGAATAGTTTGGTTTCCCATGTGCTTCTATTCACTTTTCAACTTGGCAAGAACATCACAAAGCAGACAGGGAATAAATTTCACATTTATGGCATGTAGGTGTATACCCTTCTTAAGCTTCCGACAGATATTCGTAGCAGTTGTGAACTTTCGAAACCTTAGTAAACATGTGAAAAGTACTCCCACTGATGCTGTTGCTGTCGCCACTGCTGCTTCTTTCTCGAGTGATTCTGTACCATGATTTAAATATTGTTCCCATTACGCCATAGGAAGACTATTCTAGTGAATATATGCGTATTTCTATGGTCTACGCAGAACGTTACTCTAGTTTGTCTGTATCTATGTACCCCTTTATTCATGTAGAAACATCTATATATGTTAGCCTCAAGCGTCAAAGGAAGTTGTCTTGAAATGATTTATAAATTTCTTTAATGTCCATATGGTGTTGGAAGAATTTCCAGAATGTGAATGTGAATTTAGCATAGATCAAGATGGATTTTCGTTACTATGAGTTTGTTAAATGGAGCAAGGATAACACGAAAGTACTGCATGGGCATACATAGCATCCTTCAATCAACGCAAGCTCTGATAAGCTTAATTATACTTGGATCTTATCAAATAAATGCATTAGACCAAAGAAATGGAATGAATCTTGGTGTAGAAATCACCCTTAGGATTGTAAAGCTATAATCTGTCGGATAAGCAAATTTGTCCTGCCATATGTTAGCATGAGGAACACGATGATTGTGCAGTAATCGATATTCATGCATATGTATGCCTACCTTGATGATATGGTTAAATTTTTCCTGACCTGTTTTGATTCATTGGAGTATTAGCTTTTGATATATATTTTTGAAAATGGAATGTAATGCATACATACGTATATACATTTTGAACGACGATGCACATTCCTAGAAATAAGGAATGCCAAGAATGATTGTCGGGAAGTGCTACTGTTTGGTGTGGTTTTTGGGCAGAGAGCATTATTGCATTTTATTTCTTCAAAAGCGAAGCGGGTACAGTCATTTCCGTGAACAGTTTGTGCCATCGAGTCATTATTAAATAATTGTTTATGGCTGGAACTTAAAGGTATTATTTTGAGCGATGTTTACTTCCAATAAGACAGTGGTATGTGGGTTTGGTTTTTTACGAGAAAAGATTCCTGCCTGAGTTGTTTGTTGAAATGATGACTTCTTTCTTTGAAGTCATTTGAAAGTGAAAATGTTATATAACGTTCCTTAGTCAATGAAAGCGTTCAAAGATAATATTCATGCTGCTATTGACGAGATAAAGCTACAAATGTACGAAAATATGATGAATAATTTTATCAAAAGAACCAGGATGTACAACAGAGATCATAGAGGCTAATATTGTTTGTCATTATTGAAACCAATACCTATTCTACCGAAAAAAATAAAATGCAAACCTTACGTTCATTAAAAAAAAAAATAATAATAATAATGCAGAAGCCTGGCTTTCCAATTATTAGTTTCGTTACTGCCTATATTTAACTATTTGAGGCAGCGAACATGCTTGAGTGTCTCCATATTTAATTTTTTGCAATGCCTTCTAGTTCTTTCAACTTTATCTTATAAGTTTTGCGTACATCCTTTAGAGTTCTGCGTATATCTTCTATTTTATTTAATTGATCCCGCGCAACTATCTTAGCTCAGTTGTTCACAGTTTTCTGCGCATGGTGTTGTGCTATAGTATCTTCACCCGTTCTCCAGTGAAACTGGTCAATGGAGATCTGCTTCGATACCATGTAATTTATAAAGGCACTAGTTCACAAGGGACAACATCTTTTAATGAAAGATAAGGTCACTCCGCAACAACAGTATAGAAATCCTTATTCCAAATTGGGGCAAAATTACTTTTCAGAAAACATTGCTTTTCAAAATTAAAGCACGAACACGGATGTAGATTTTACGAGAACTGAAATTTTGGATATTGACTCCAAGAATATGTATCTATCAGTCATCTAAAGCAATCCTGATGCGAGCGTAAGGCGGACATTCACAGAGACAGTGATCCGCGGTGTCGTTATCAAGCAGCAAGCATCGCAGTATGTTGCATCACTTCTAGCCAGAGCATTTAAATTTACTGGCGTCGTGACGGGACATAACACTTTTGCAAAGCAACTTGCAGTCTTTCCTGCCGCTGACTTCCTAGAGAAGCACGTCGGGAAGTATTGGTTTTATTTGTCTACATCCCGCGGAGCTGTACCATCTGCAGTTGTGCTCGTATAGGATCCAACTGTCAATGGAAGCCTTAACAGAGGATGCAGACAGACCCAACGTATGTAGGTTCGGGTCCTGAAAAACTCTCCTTTGAACCTTGTCTGTCCAGTTTGTCGGCGATTTCATTTCCCGTGATCCCATTGTGATTTGAACTTAAACAAGGTTCACTGAATTCAGCCTTTCGACTGCGTTAAGTGATCTCTTGCATTCTCGAAAAAGCTTGGAAGTCGTAAGAGCGTTCAGCACGGGTTAGTGTGCATGTTTCCCTTGTGACAACGTAGTGGCCCACTAGCGATGATCGGCAGTAGCTCGACGGATTGGGGGTACTTATTGTCACTTACCTACTCACAAAATAATTATGAGATAAGAAACAAGTAAACGGTAGCAAATAACATCTACTGCCGGATGTTTTAACAGACGAAGAGAATGACTTCATAATAGGTCTTACCCAGTCTTTAATGTATTAATTAAGGTACACCGTTGTTGATTTAAATTTGAAAATAGATAAGTTTATTTTATGTATGTGTATTCAACAAACATATATAAATGTCAATTATACCAATTGTTACGCCTGCATTCGAGAAATATGCCAAGATATGCATGGACGTCAAACTATAGGGGAATATACATATATTTGGCTTACCTAGATCAACCGCAAATCACGAGTGCACACTTGATCGCTTATGAAGATTTGTTTTATGTATATTTGGTAAATTGTTTTGTTAATACGAGTTGGCACGTCTTACCATAGGTTGGGTTACAAAAATTAATGTAGATTAAGGTAAAAATTAACATTTACACTTTAGAATAGGTTTTGTTTCTTTTTTTTGTAAAAACTATGAGTTTTTAGAAAATTGATTTTTGATATACTGCGCTAAGCCTGATTATCCCTAAATCCGCTAGGATTTATTATAAGCTTAGAGCGAGCGTTAAAATTGGCGGAAGCAATTGGCTTAACGTTTCTTTGCTACTGCCGAAGCTGATCTATTCGAGTCCTTGGCGACTTTATCGCAAAGCACGTAGTCAGGACAAGCAAATTATCCCCAAAATAACGCTGTAAAATTGGGTTTTGTGAATTCAACCGAGAATTATATTCTCTATTAAATAAGATAAGTGCCTATTTGAGTTGATGTCTTTGGATCGAGATCTTGCACGTGTCATCAACTTTCTCTTGTCTACTACTTCTAATCCAATATATTTCTTTGCTGACGAAAGTAATCTCTGCTTTTCCCTGTACCACGTCCCTCTTCTTCGGCTGTAGAACGGGAACTCCGACCTATGATAAGCTCATTAAATTCTGCTATTAACAGCATAACTAATTGGGAAATCACTAACAGAATGTTTAATGTTTCCAAAGCACAATGCTATTTTTTGTCATTAAAGCGAAATTTAAATACCCAGCCATTATTAACCAATATCAGCCGTGGCCGAAAGACTTTTTCAGGCAACTAATATCTCGTGAGATGATGGTTGAATGGTTGCCTAAATGTAACTTCAAGTCAATTTACACTAACAACGCTGTTCAACAAAAATCTACTTTTTTTGGGTGACATACATTAGAAAACAGAAAATGACCCCAAATTTTTACTGAATACTTTTGTCATATTACACTTACTTCAAAGTGTTTTTGTGGATGTTTTACGGCAATATTTTGTCCCTGTGGCATCCCGAAGTAATGTCCAGCAGCAATCTGCAAGCATTGTAGGACATTAGTTGCCTTGATATTGCTTTTCCATTGTTGCGATGTTCTGGTGGAAACTTTCTCCATGTTTGTCGCTTACTGCACCCAAATTGAACAAATGAGCATCAAAAAATGAAAATAAAGTGACATGTTACATTCTATTTCCTTGTAAGCACTAAGTAATTAAGTTACAAAATTTCTGTAATCTTCAAATTGCACATTCCCAGGAAAATCTGTCACCAGAGTTTTAAAAGCTCTCCATATTAGTAAAACATCAGTAAGCATGTTGTCTAATTCACTATTTTTCAAAAGTTTCCGTATTTGTTGTCTAACAAATATGCATTCTTAAATTGTTGCCTCACTATCTTTCGGAAATTTCTCTTTCAAATAAAAGAACCCTCTACCGGTCCGAAGTAGAGCTTTAACGAAATTTTTCATTAAGCCCAATTACATTCGGTGCTCGACGTATTAAACAAACATGAAGATGTAGAATACAAACACCATAGTAGCGACTTTTCGCAGCACAAGATAAGAAATAACTCCGTACGTTGTTGAATGCCTATATTGCACACTATTAAATTAGATGCGTATTTATTGTATTACAACAAACAGACAGGAATGAACTTATATGAACACGATATGTTTCTTAAATCAAGCAGAGTGTTGCAATATTTATTCCTTTACATAAATAACTCTATTCAACATGCGTTGCATACATATAAATAAATAAAAAAATGTTTTTTTACTAAACAAATTCTGGGCAATAAGCAATTTCTTTTTTCATATCAGTTTTTAGAGTGCCGAAATACATACATCTGAAATACCCAACAATCTTTTCTCCCCATTAAATGTTGGAAAAATATTTCTTTATCTCTCTGTCTCATTTTCCTAAAAACTTCACACGTACTAAAGTATTTTAAATGTAGTTAGTTCTAAAAAAAAAAAAATAATAATAATTAACGGTATGTATGTCAATGACAACTTACATTGGAATGAACACATACTCGGGTCAAAAATGCTGCGAAATGTCTGGGTTTCCTCCTCTGATCAGGACACAATATATAAGGCATTTATCAACCTAAAATTAGAGTACAATGCCCATATCTAGTCGGTCTTTGCACCTACTACACCTACTATGTAGAAAAGATTCAAAACCATGCGGCAAAACTTATAAGTAACACCAATATTGCATTGTCAATTAACATCGAAGTATTTTGTCTTGCCTAACCTTGTTTTATAGCTATTTTTCCAACCAGTGCTTCGTCGAAATTTCTAGTAGAATTCCACGACTTCAAACGTTTAACCGTAACACCAGTCTTGGTATGAATACTCATCAGCCGTTCAACTCATTTATAGAAGGCCCCGACGATCTTTATTTCCGAGTCATTTTAACTTTCAAACATTTAAGACCTGCGTACATCAGTACCTCTCTTTTAACCCTCCCTAACCTCCTTCGCCAGCGATGAGTAAAAACATTTTAAGAGTACGAAAAATTCCTTGATCGTCCCTGTGTGGCCCACATTATAAAAAAAGCTAGAGGTTAACGCCAGCCTACTACCAGCGAATTCCCATGCATCTATTCCCATATTAATGAATGTTGAAAAACTTTTGGACGTAAGACTCTATTCTCCTTTACGAGTACACTGTTTCAGTGCAAGTAAAACAGAGTAGCTAATTTTAAAACTCAACCGTAGTTCGGCCACCTCTACAGGCCAACTTGCAATATTTTTTTAAATGAAGAATGTGTAAACACGAAATCTAATTATAAGTGTATTGGAAGCATAATAATCACGAACACGTATCTGCAATTTGAGAGCATTTTTCTACTTACGAAAGTAGAATACTAAATCAAAATAGAAATAGTCGTATTCTAACAAATCATCTGCTAATTGTTTACTTATCCGTATCTAACAAACCATATAACGATGGGTGTTCTTGTATAAACTTGACGTTGACACATTATTGACGGCATTCGTACTAATTAGGGAGGTTTAGCTTTTGTGTGTTAGTTAGTCTTTCAGACTTAATTCTATAATCCGGAATAAGGGACATAAAATGTTCATGAACCACGAACCCGGATATAATTGACATCCCGTGCCTACATTTTTATGTTAGATTGAAAGTAATCGATGATGTTTCATTAATTTACCAGGTGTACCGGTATGAAGTAAGTGTCAAGATACAATTGTCATGAAAAGGGAACATTTATTGTGAACGGGCCTTATTTTTTATTTATTTATTTATTTTTGTTTGGTTGCTATGACACCTGTCAAACATATTTAGTATACATCAAGTCATTGAACAAACAACATTTTCGCCGAGTTAAAAATGTCGAATTTTGTACCAGAAAACGATGACTTGCGAAAGCATTAATTTTTTTGTTTTCATTTGAAGAAAAGTGCTGCAGAATCGCACCGAATGCTTTTCGAGGTATGCTTTATCGGAACAACATGCAAAAGATGCTTTCAACGGTTAACGGATAACGATTTTGATGTGAGAGATGAAGAACGTGGAAGACAACCAAAAAAAATTTGAAGACGCCGAATTGCAAACAATATTGGATGAAGATGACACTTTAAGTCAGAAACAAATGGTAAAAATGTTAAATGTTGCAGAAAAAACAATTTCTGACCGTTTAAAAGCTATGGAAAACATACAAAAGTTAGAAAATGGGTGCCACATGAATTGAATGAAAGACAGATGGAAAACCGAAAAACCACATGTGAAATTTTGCTTCAAAGACACGATAAAAAATAAGTTTTGCATCGAATCGTTACTGGCGATGAAAAATGGATTTATTTTCGGAATCCTAAGCGGAAAAAATCATGGGTTAATCCTGGACAACCATCTACTTTGACTGCAAAACCAGATCGATTTGGGCAAGAAGACAATGCTGTGTGCCTGGTGGGACCAGAAAGGTATGGAGTACCACGAACTCCTAAAACCTGGTGAAACCGTTAATATAGATCGCTATCGGCAACAAATGATCAATTTGAACCATGCATTGATCGAAAAACGACCAGAATGGGCCAAAAGACACGGCAAGGTAATTTTGCTCCATGACAATGCACCTGCACACAAAGCAAAACTGTTTCCGAATACAACCAAAGCACTTGGGAGCTGCTATCTCTACCGCCGTATTCACCAGACTTGGCTCATTCCGACTGAGCAGCACTTCGAATCCTACGAGGAAGTCGAAAATTAGGTGACTTTTGATTTGCTTCAAAAGACGAACAGTTTTATTGGCGTGGAATCAATAAATTGCCTTAAAGATGGGAAAAATGTGTAGCTAGCAATGGCCAATACTTTGAATAAAATGTTTTTTTACTTTCATAAAAAAAAAAACGCGCACTTCATAACTGTACACCTGTTATGTTGTTTTAATAATGAACAACAAATATTCCATATTCCAAAATTTCCATTTCAAAGAAGGCAAGCTTTCAATTTGACTCTTTAATTTGTACATTGTCTAACTCATGTCTGTACTTCTGGAAAACCATTAAATCTGATGGACTTATGAATCAAGGAGTGATACCTCTGGCAAATCTCGAAAAAAATGGTATGCATACAAATCGTAAGAAACTCACAACAAACCTTAACCTTTTGTTTGATGGTATGAGCAGTTTGCCCATAAATGTTTCTACAATATTTTGAATCCAGCCAGTTCCTGGTAGAGCATTTTATTTGCATTCACTACTAAAAAATTTGCATACAATCATTAGCACTTTGCATTTTATGATGCACGCTGCCACTGTAAATGGTTTTTTGCCATTTTGATGTTGAATCTACTGAATTTCAGAGTCACAATTCCCTCATATCCTGTACAGAGACATGGAAACACTCATTTGAATGTACAAACAAACTGGCATGGATACATCCATTGCGCTCTAGTTCCTGTACAAAAAGTATGGCATTCATCTGCACTGCATTGGGAGTGAGTGTTGTTTTTTTAAAATGTCTACGCCATTCCACCCACTTGAGCCAGCGAGAGGTTTTAAGATTAGATTTTGAAAGATGTCTTTGATGTATGACTGAGATTCTTTTTGATGGCCTCATGAGTAGGTCATGAGCTGTGCACTTGTAAGGATTCAAGCAAATAAAAAAAAATTCTTTAAGGATACAGTAAACGCATTTTCAATTTCAGTTTTTTTTTTTTTTTTTTTCGCTTTGAATGCTGGGGTAGTTGGGCAATTTGTAAACGAATTAGGGAACGCAAACTATAAATGCGATTATTTCTTTTGTCAATAAGAAAGGCTCTTGTGGTAGAGACTTATAAAAAAGGTTCTCTCTTCTCAGTTTGTTGTAATATGAAGGGTTTCAGTAACTTTGGGCTTAATGTGTTTTATTTTTTCACTAATTGGTTTGATAGTTTAGCTTCAAAAGACAACACAAAGTCACCAGATTAAATCATTGCTACAAGAATTAACTATCATGGTGTACATAGTTGAAAAGGACATTTATTTAGTGTGCGTCAAAAATCGCTTTGAAAGTGTTTTTTTTTTTTTTGTAAAGAATGTACCTGTGATGGAAAAACTGTGTCTTAGATTTGTTTACTGTTTATTCACTTCCTGATAGGGAAGTAGGTGATAGGGGTCTATCAGTATCTTAGACAGTTTCGCAGAAAATTTCTGTGGTTTGTGTATATGTGTATGCGTGTGTGAGTACGTAGTATGTACGAACGTGTTAATTTTTTTAGCTCATGATAACTCTCGAATGAAAAGCGCTTGAGTATTTGTCGGATGATGCGCTTTCATGCCAAATCGTGGCCACTAGATTTTTAACAAAATACACCGATGATAACATTTCATCATAAAAAGACTTCGCCCTGTACAGCGTTTAAAAATTATTCTTAGAACAACTTTGAGCAACTTATGGTCCACATATATCCACCCAATATTCAAGTAGCAAAGAAAATATAGCGCCGGTAGAGGAGTGTGTACTGTGACTGCTAAAGTGACAGAAAGCTTAACTTAACTTGTGTTTATGTTTAACAAGAATTCTATTTTTTTTTTTTTTTTTAATTTTTGGGTATGTCCAGGTGCACGTTGTTTTCGGAAGTTTAAAGTTCAATTCATAATACTTGCTTGGTAGTGGCCAGATCTTAGATATTGGTAGACGCGCGATGTAAATGAGGATCCCATGACAGGCCTCAACCGAATACCATCACTATTGCAAAACACTATCACGTAGCAGATTACTGTAAAATTATTCCATCTGTGAAAAAGATTTTAAGCTTTTGACACACATATGTAGGTCGATCTCATTTTATCTATTTTTTATCATCTTTTTAAAGATGACTGATTTTACTGTTCCAAGTTTAACAGCTTTGCGCAGTTTTGAGCAGGTTTTCAACACGTATCCAAAATTTCATCCAGTTAAACATTTTTTTTTTTTTTTTTTTTTTTTTTTTTTAATATTATCCTTAAACTCTTTCAGAGAGCAGGATATTGATGCAAGCATTTGTTTGTGTAAAGCAAATTGATTTACGACGTTTTTTTTTAAAGTTTTTTTTTCTGGCATTTTGATATGATATATGCGTATGCCTCATCAATTTTATATTTTCCCAAAAATAGGCAAACAACACGAAAAGGAGAACATCCCCTTCTTAGGAGTTGTTCGATAGCTATCGGTTTATCCTCGTCTAGATATTCGTCTTCTTTAAAATCGATGCGCGGTGTAAACAATTTTTTTTTTCTCTTACAAACAAGTCTATTTTATTATCGATTAAGGCGGTTGGGAAAGGCAAGAGGGCAATAATGATATTACGATGTTGTTGATAGAAGAAATGAAGAAAAAAGGACAACAAAAAAAAAGGAAATAAGATGTCGACTTTAAGTTAAAGGCATTTGTTTACTCCTTCTTTTATTTGATCATTTTGTTTTTGTGCTTTGTGTTATATTCATAAAAATACACGAACATTCACATAAAATAAGGACCAAGATGGTGAAACATAAAATTATTGACAAGTGTTTACAGTTAACTAGAATTTATGATAAAAACTATGAAAAATAGTAAAGTTTCGTTCCGAAATACGATATTTCAGATAAGTTTTCCTATCATACCTTTGCCAAGATCTATACTTAATATTTGGCTTTATTTACTGGGGGCAAAGTTATTGAGGAAAACTAACAAAATATAATTTATGTCGCTTACGTCTCCAGCACATGCCCATCGTGCCCATCTCTGTTTGGCAATACGTAAATATCTAAGGTAAGGTCTTCCTCTGCTGCGTCGCCATACCGGGTTATATTTAAAGAGTCTACGAGCCGGAGCGTTGGTTTTCATTCGCTCTACATGACCTAGTCATATCAGACCACTGATGCGCAATATTTGTATAGTTCATTGTTGCATTTTTTTCCACAGCCTGTCAAACGATACTGAATACTTTTCGAAGAATAGAAGATATACTGAGTATATCTTCATCCGCCTTCAATATGGTCTATCCGTCATAAGGAAGGACTGGAATAATCAAGCTTTTATATAGAACCTACTTAGATTTTCGGGATAGGGCCTTACTACTCAATTCCCTTTTAAGCTCAAACAACCGCGGTTGGCAAGAGTGATTATCCATTTTATTTCTGCTGAGGTATTGGTCAAATCCACATCAGAGCCAAAGTAGAGAAGTCCTGCTGTGTGTCATATCTTGTTCACAGCATATATTTGGTTTTGCCCCCATTTTGACGGTTTCTTTTTTAATACCAGCGAACGCAGGGGTGACAGCCTACTGAATTCATCCTATTAAGTCGATATCATCGCTAGTACGTTGTACAGACTTTTGGAAGATTGTGCCTCTAGGGTTCATTCATTTGACAGTGCGTCTCTATGTCTATAATAAAACCTTTGTTGATAGCAAAAGTCTCGGTGAAGTCTTTACCGACTTTCAGGTAACATTGAGCGTTCTTCATCGTTATTCTGCACATACAACCCTTTTCTATAAATGCGACCTTAAACTCGATGAAAAGATGGTGGATATTGATTTGAATTTCTTGACTTTTTTTCAGGGTCTGAAAACCCACTGATAGGGACGAATAAGTTTACTGGAGGAAGGTTTTTTAACGCTCGCATAATGTAGCAGATAGAATTTTTTGTCCGATGTTGAGGAAACTTATACATCTATAGTTGGCCTAGTTAAGGGGATCTCCTTTATTGTGAGAGTGCTGAGATTCTGTTCATCAGGCATACACTTTTCTGACCAGATCTGAGATATTAGTTGGTGCATGCTCTCCACAAAATCATTTCCAGCAGCTTTGAATACCTCATCCGATAAGCCATCAGCTTCAGCTGATTGGTTGGATTTTCGATTAGATATTGCTATCCTTACTTCGGCGTTTCTGATGGCACTTTGGCATTATTGCCAATAGTACTTGATACTGGTGGCATTGGAGTTGTTGAGAGATTTCGGTATCTGCGTTTGTATTATGTTAATAAGTCCTTGAGTGCGCGCTGATTATATATAAAAAAAATTTTTTTCACAATTGTTCTACTTCTGGGCCCCCGCCCAATTATCAAGGCTTCGCCCATCAATGACATTGTCTAATCAAAAACGGGGGCAGAGCAATGTACTGGTCTTATAGTAAAGGTTTTCGATACCTACGCCTCCGGAAGCTGCTACGATTTGACCAGTTACAAGCGGCCGGTCAAAGGTCCTGTTGGGTGGCAGGATCACCGGTAGTCTATACCAGAACTTAAAACACTGTACCATGGGAGTTAGGAGCCCCCCGGATTTCGGTCCGGGCCTGACTTGTAGAGGTAGGCCCCCTTGTGGAAGCGCCATGGTGGCTGGGGTTTAAACCCGAGGTCGCGGGAAAGGTTTTGACGCAATGTAGAGTTGCAAGATACTGGATGCTGTGACCTACGAGCGACCCTAAGAGTAGTAAGAGGTTTTAGGTCGGCTTCGACCCTTACCAAGGGTGGAACTTTTGCCTCCAACATGAGTTCCGCTTTGATATCAAATGACGGTGAACGATGGCAAGGCGTATCCTTGCTCCCAGGGATGTATAGGCATCCCGTGAAATTAAGCCTACCAAGCAGGAGTTCGCGTGAAACACTAGAGACATCTGTTCTTCTTCTTTGTGGTGTTTGGGAAATCCGCATGCGTACCTCGGCTGCAATAAGGTAGTTATCCGAGTCAATGGTGGCTGCCCGGGACATTCGGAGGTCTTGAATGATGGAGCCCTGCCCCACATCTGTCGCAAGATGATTAATTTGATTTAACGTTTGATGATCCGGAGACTGCCATGATTTCTTGTGCATATTGAGACGAGGAACCGGATGCTTGCAATAAATTCGCCTAATACGATTTTATCGTCATATTTCGGCCATTGCTCATATGTCTTTTCGAAAAGAAACATTCTTTGATGGTGTAGTCCGAGCATAGGCGCATTTTATGCTTACATTAGCGAATTTACCCTAGATGCGGATTATCATAAGACACTTGCTTACTTGTTATAGGCTAAAAACTTCTTGCCTTAGTATAGCGTATATGATAAATCTGCATCCGCATAAGCGCCATTTTTTTTCCATATATATTCTCTTTATATACGGTCCATCCCATCCTCTTTCGTGGATGGCGATGATATCTGCGTGATAGCAGTTAGGGGCCTCTGCTAATTGTTCAGCTGCACGTCCTTTGTTTAGGTTCCGAAAATTGCAGGTGCAAATCCGAAGATCGTTGTCCTTTAAATATGTTCTAGGGTCGTTAACAGTGAATCCATTTTTATCTGACGCCATTAGTTGATTCGTTGTAAGTTGTTGTAAGTCCCATGATGATGTAGGCCGGTGTAATGCTACTGGTCGAGCGTGCCCTTATCATTTTATCTTGCATGAGTATATCCTTACCGAAGAGCACCACAGGGATAGAGGTAATGCAAACACTTCGCTTCGGTGCTATTGGTGGACCAATCCGAGTTATAGGACACTCAGCAGTTTTCCTATCAATTGCCACGCAGGTCCTCTTATCACTTAAGAAGGTAAGTGTGAGAATACCAACATGGAAACCCTTTATGGATTATTCCAAAGATGAAAGATTAATCCGCATATCTAGAGTAAAACCGGGTATGCAAGAGAAGGCCCTCTATAGTCACAATAGAGACAAATCCGTATTAAAAGCTCAATGCAGAAGCAATAGATTCTTAGATCCCACATTTTATTAGAACAAAACGAAAGAAATCATTTAAATTAAAACCAACTTCAATACAGTCATTTAATAGAGGCAGCTTTGCCATAGATATTGATATGCAAATTCCCAGTTCCCTCTGCAGTAAGACAAAGTAGGCATCACAGCGATTATTCTTCCTCAATAGCTTCAATACTACGTATGAACGAAGCACTTGTCGAACTAAAAATGAATTCTAATTAAATTTGTTTCATCAAACCAATGCGGAACGACAAAAAAAAATCAGATGGAAAAGTGAAGATGTGAGCCTATAGTTTATGTAAACGCTGTAGTCATAACTAGGAGTACCAAATTCATTAAAATATCCAGGATCTGGCAAAGATTTTGGAGTCAGTTCTTAGACAATGCACTGGCTCTATAGAAGACCAGTATTTATGTATATGAAGTAGCGTAGGCTCTATTAATACCTTTAGTACTATTTAAAGAGAGACAGTTGGGAATGGAATTATGTAGGTACAGATGTCTTGCAAGCCATGCTACATTTTGTCCCATTTGACTTCTTCTATATACGTATCTGTATCATTGCATTAGAGTTAACAATTGTTATACTACAGACTTGACAAATAAGCAAAGACTGTGCCGCTAAAAACACTAGTCAGGGTACTGACATGCAATATGTAAACATGGCAATAGACTGGGTACGCTAATCACTGGATTTTAGCAGAGCTGAATGGATTTATTGAAAGAAAAGTAGAGATATTTCCTTCTGATACATAGCAAATCGTGGGAAAATTATTCTTAAGTGAATTGCCAGATACGCCAAAATTTAATCAATTAAACATGGAAGCTCATAGAAAGCTTTTGACGGATAATTGAGAAATATTGGCTGTAGTGGCAACATAGTAGAACTTACTTCATATATATAAGTAAATCCAGTTCTTCTCAAACCGTCGATTGTTGATAAGTTAACTTAACTCTAAACAAATCGTCTTCTGATTTCAAGAGACAAACTGTTTTGGGCGCTGCGTAGTCTGGACGGTATAATACTTACGGAGCTAAAAAAAATCCTCAGATATTATCCTACCTACGCTAGAAAATATCATGAGGAGCTGTGTAGAACTGATCCACATTTCTCTCTCATGAAGAGAAGTCATTCCCAAAGCCAAAAAATGCTCTTATGTTGTCCCAAATGACCGCAGACCTTCTGAGAGAAAGATGCTTTCATGGAAGACATGTCAATCCGCTATTAGGAACACAAGTGGATTTAAAACTGATAGCGGTGCTTTTTTGGATAAGCTTAATATAAGTCTGTCCTTGTATCTTCCGAGCGGAAATTTTACTATCTTGTCTGATGAAAAACGTGATATCTGCAAAGGATATCAGCATCTTTTCGGATAGCAAGGCTGTTATCAAATCTCTGGACTAAGTTTCAATATATATATTATCAAACCGACCTTGAATGCCGATCATCTCTAACGAAGATGGCAAAGCAGTTCAACCTTCACCTTTGTTAAATGCCGGGCTACAGAGACATTCCAGGGAATTTTAGTGCCGACGAACTCGCCAAAAATGGAATCACCGGAAGTTGTAGCATAGGTATACCAATCGCTTGGTGCCAATCAAGATTAAACCTGAATGTTAATAAAAAACAGACTTTAGTTAGATAGTTAGATCAACATGTTTAGCGACCAAATAGATCAGGCCAAAGCTAGATCTGAATCGCTCTAAAAATTTGATTCTTATAAACAGAAAACATCTCAGTACTATCATAGGTGACATCTATGGACACCACCTTATATGAAAGCATACAAAAAGTTTTGATGCCTTTATAAACGATTTCTGTAGAAGCTGCATGGACTAGGAGGAAGAGGAGAAAATCCTACACATACTCTGTGCATGTCCAACTCTCTTCCAAAGAAGAAAACTTCACTTTGGAGCTTTTTAACATTCATGATAAGTTCAAAATGGTTTCATGAGTAGGAGGATCATAGATCCACGTGGTTTCACAATGGGTCAATTGACATAAGTGGGTTGGTTTGTCGAACAGCCTACTTACCTACCTAAAAACTTAATATTCAATACTCTTTTATGGTTTCAATAATTTAGAATTTTGAATTCCAAGCTCTTATATCCTAATTAGGAAATATTGTACATCACATGGTTTGTTCTTCGTTGATAAGACCATTTTCTGCTATCACTTCTTTCTGCCTAAATTATATCAATTACTTTAAATAATTTTCTACCTTCAGTCCTTCAACTTTTTGGTTGCAAACCTTTATATGCAAATATACTTTAATATCCGGAGAATCAACTCATTTGGACCTAATATATAATGTTTATGCTTTCTCCCGGGTTTTCAGTTGCCTTTCATGAGGACATAAGCCCTTATAAAAGCGTCGACGTCAACATGTATATATGTATCTATAATAAGAGAGGTACAAAAGAAAATCTCTTGAAGTCATAATATTAAAATGTTTTTTTTTTTTTTTTTAATAAAAGATTGGAAAACAATTTCTTAATTAAAACGTACGAGTAATACCCTCTTCCATTTTGCTCTTAACTTTCTATTATAAGGAGAAAAGGGAAAAAAAGTAATTTTTTCATCTTAATGAAGCTTTTCGCGGAAACCTGCTCAATCATCGATCTATGCCGTACCTCAGTACATAATTCGTAACCCTTTTGGCACGTAAAATTACATTGAGGTTGCACGTTTCACAACACAAAACGGAACGTGTTGAAACCACCAAATTGCAGAAAAGAACCATCTTTCAATTTTGCACGGAAAGACACTTCGCCACCCTGACACTTTTCAATACGCTCGCTAATTGCTTCCCATGCGACATATATTAAAAGGAGCATACGAATCCAATTTCAAACCAATTAAGTTGCTCCAGAGACAAAACTCTGTTCCTTCAGAGTTATGTCAAGTTTTTCTTCACTTAATGTCGCGTTTTATACACGTATGTCTGTTTGTAGTGTTTTAATTTATTAAATGTGACTTTAAGCGTGGAAAAAGACTGGGATGAAACAAAAGGGAAACATAAATTCAAAAGAAAATCAACAACGCGCCCAAAATGAAGAGTATGAATTTGATATCTTACATACGATGGAGAATGGGACCTGTTGACGTACGAATGCACGTGTAAGTTGACTTTAACCTCCATTCTGCAATTCATGAGTTATTTGCGTTGTAAATCAATTTTTTCGAAACTCAATCTTGTCTTTTGCTTGAACTCACATTCAGAATGATGTACGAGAGTGCACATTTTTTTATATAGTACAGAAATTGGATGGTTTCATGCTTATCTGCATCTAATTCACGCGATGCAGACGTAGGGCTCCTTGTCGCATATTATGGATGCAAACTTTCTTTGAGATCGTGGAAAAAAATTTTTTTTTTCTTTGAAAAACAGTCATGATACAGACCTTTTCATATGAATGTGATTTTTGAATAATTGGAGTCACATTCATCGGAATAAATGAAATAAATTTTCATCGTCAGGAAACACTTGAAGCTTGAAATGCAAACTTGGTTCCACTGAGTCGATATAGGCAAGGATAATCTTAAAATGAAAATCTTAGTTCAATTCAGCCTGATTTCTGCTTCAAACAAGTGGATGAAGTGGAGATTCCCTTGGCTCAGTTACTGCTTTGCATGTCATCGGGTAACAACTAAGCAATCCTAGCTTCGTTAATAGAAATGGATACTTTTATATGTATATATATATATATATATATACTTTTTATATGTATAAAGAAACATAGCTACAAAACTCGTAACTGTACAGAATATGTTGCAATAAGTCGATAAAAGATCCTGTTGCATAAATTGTGCTTTTGACCTCCTGTCAAGGTGACGTGAGTTAGCATTTGTATGGCGTAGTTTTTGGAAGGTTAAAAACTAGCACACAGATCACCTCCAGACTATGTGATTGTCATTCATTAAGTTCAGACGTGCTTAAACTTCGCTCCGCTTATTTATTTTCATTTAATTTGTTCCTGACTAACTTGCAATAATTTGCACAATCTATTTCTCGGTCATTGCCTTTGTTGTTTATTGAGTAATAGTGCCTAATAACCCAATTCTCATTCACTGCCCTTTGTGTACATTTTCAACTATTTTGTTGACTATATTTGCTTATTGCGTAAAAGTGCCTAATAATATTAAAGTTAACCCAATTCTCATTCACCACCTTTTGCGTAAATTTTCAACTGACCTTCATCGTCATCATGTCTGAATTATGTGGAAGTGCAAATTGCTCCTTAACAAATGATCCAAATGCTGTTATGTTGATCTGCAGTGGTCTTTGTTGCAAGTCGTCCCACGCCCTATGCATTGGCTTGAGTAAGAGATCCGTCTTGTATTTAAGGGACATTAAAAACAACTTTTTATTCTATTGTGATGAGTGCAAGGACATCACTCCGTCCGACATCTTGTTTGCTATTAAGTGTCTCAGTGATTCGGTCAAGAATTTTGCGGCGGAAAACAATCATGCATTCAAATCGATTCAATACAAATTCACCAAATATGATGACATTTTAAAAACAGTTGAAGTCTTATCAATTTCCCTTTGAACAATCTGCAAGCTATAATAAGAGTCAATTTAGAAACTTATCTATGCAGTTGGCTCAAAATAGTAATTTAATTAAACGAAACGATAAACACGAAATTAGTGAAGATTCAAAAAATTGTATATCCCATAGTGTTGAATCCATAATTAAGTCGTACATCCCCACAATAACAGACTCTTTAAGTTCTCTACGGTGTTTCCTCGGTTTTTATCTCCAAAGTACGTCCCGAAGCAGCGTTCCCTCTCCGCCAAATAATGATCAGTTGCTCATAAACATCATATGCTAGATGAGTGATTTAAGCAACAAGATAACCGAATCACGCGCGCTTTTAAACGAAATTGCTGATCACATCCGGATAGATTCCAGTAAAATCGACGATATACCGGTGCAATCCCAGGCTCTAACGACTGCATCATACAACACCTCGATTCTACCTGAGACGCTTGAATCTGTAATAATGGAACCACCAATAACTCCTGGGTCATCATCTCCTCTACCTCAACCCGCTCCGGAAAT
Organism: Volucella inanis; assembly: GCA_907269105.1. Lineage (NCBI taxonomy): Eukaryota > Metazoa > Arthropoda > Insecta > Diptera > Syrphidae > Volucella > Volucella inanis. Next base: position 71,130,512 of record OU026157.1, on the reverse strand, counting down.
TGATCCAAATACACCAACTCCTGAACCCACAATCTCACGATTAGGCACCTTATGGACACTTTCGGAGTGGAATAAGAGAATCAAAAAGTTGAACAATTCCAACAAAGCCGAACCAGTTGCCTTTTTAAAAAGAGGTACACATCTCGATCGAGCCATGCTTACTAGTCTCTTTATATCTAAATTAAAAATTGATGTCATCAACTGCCGTAAGATCTCCACCAACACCCTCAAGATAAGCATCCCATTAAAATATGAATGGATGTTCATCAACCCTGCTTCCGACGTCATCAATCTGGGTGGAGTAACCATGGAAAGATTAAAACCAAATAGAGGAAACAACAAACATCGTGAGGATACTACTTTTAAGTCCAGTAATTCAAATCCCACTAAACCTAGAAAACAGCAGTCTAACCCTTTACCGAAGCCCAACTCTTACAAAAAAATCCAAACAAGCTCCTGATCCAAACTGGAGTTTTAAAGTTGGGACATTCCCTTTCTTCACTCCTTCTTCACACAAACCTTCATGACAAGCCAGATTCTGTCTGTAGATGGTATAATGAAAACCAATGCAATGGTTTCCATTCTGCGAGAAGACCTTCCCACTAATCACAATAATCTGCGGCAACTTTTTGTACGTTTTCATGAGCAATTAGATATGACTCCTGATGACGTGGCCAATGATCTCTCTTCTTTTGCGTTTCACGTAAGTTCCAAACGCATACTACACCTCCAGCGAATACGGTCTAGTTTCAAAAACTATCATCGCTCCTAACCAACCACTCAATTCTTTGCCGAAGCCTCCCAAATATCTGTCCCTGTATTATCAAAATGTGAGAGGATTACGAACTAAGATTTCTGCTATTTATCTTAATTCGCAGATACTGCCCTGCGACATTTTTGCACTCACAGAAACCAATCTCACCCCTAATATTAAGAATAATGAACTATTTTTCCAAGACTTTGATTTACACCGTGACGATGGTCTAGATAAAGATAGGTACTTCTTGCTATACACTCTCGTTTCGAGTCTAAACCCTTTAAAGATCGTCCACTGCATTCTTTGAATTTGTTTGCGCTAGAATTCCTATTTGCAAGCGTAACCTATATATTTGCTGCTACTATATTCAACCAATTCAAGGTTACCATCTAGCTGTTGATGCAATCGACATATTTGTTTGTATGTAAATAATTAGATTTTTCTACCAAATTTACACGACTACCTCTACTGTAAAAATGGATTCATGATCCATGGGGATCGTCAAAAAATAGAGTCTGAGTGATTTGGTCAGAATATGTAGGAGTTGTATCCAATGGCAAGAATACCATTTGAACCTCGGCAATCATTGTCGTATGAGAAGATTAAATCGAAGCTGAACCTGTGTTTTATGGTGTTATCGTTTCAAGTTCTATTTAATGTTTCGGCTCCAAATATTATATTTTAAATTCTTTCCAGCTTTTTAGCTTTAGGACCAAAAGTGATCAGCTGGTGGCTTTACTGGTAGTGTTAGTATTTTAAAACTAGTGTCTATCTAAACTGAATATCTAGATAGCATATTTTTTGTATTTATTTCATTAGACTTGGCGAACATCGACAAAGATTCCGTAGAATTTAAAAACATTTTATGGCTAAAAAAGTCGATGGAATTACACGTGAATGAAGTCGCGTTTAGAGGAAAAACAGACCTACCATCTAATGTTAAAAAACTTCGGACACCTTACGAGTTATTCTCCTACTTCTTTACCGATGATTTAATCGAGTTAATAGGTCCGGAGACAAATCGATCTACGATCACAGAAAACGTGAAGACGCAATTTAAAATCGATGAGCACGGCATTCGTTGATTTAATGGAGTTGACATTAAGTATTGATCGTTGAACGAAGAATCAAAACGTGTCCAAAAAGGTCAACCAGATTTCGGACTTTTTGTTTCCATTCCAAAAAATGTTCGTTTGTGTATTGACGAACAAATGTGTTTGACTAAAATGATCCATCATTTGCGCTAGTGTTTACCTCACAAACCTCATAAATGGGGCGTAAAGTTTTTTGTTTTGTGCGACCCCAATGGCTATTTGTATCGATTCGAAATATACACTGGAGCCAAAAATGATGACATAATATTTGGTACACTAAATATTTGATCGACAGGAAATGTAGTAATACGATAAAATATTTAATGTTGTTGTTTATTGTTAAAAAACAAAAAGATATTTTTCTTCCATTGAAAATTGCTTTATTTCCTATTTTTACAAATCAGGTTGCCGCCAACAGTACCAAATTTTATGAATCATATGTTGTAATTTGACATTTTTTATACGTAATTTACTCGTGGCATTTTTAATCTTGGCATGTAAGAGCAAATCGCATATCAAATAGCAACTTACCATCAGAAAAAAGCGAAGAAATCAAAAAGCCGAAAGAGCGTATTTAACAGAATTTGTTGGAACCGCTTACGGTGTCCATATTTCCGCCGTATTGTGGAAAAACACAAAAAATGTTAAGTTGCGCTCAACATATGTTGGCATTAAGCCATTCCTGAGGGCGAATCTAAACTCACACCCATCTAAAATTGTCCGGTACAGCCGAAAAAAAGAATATTATATAAATATTGACTTTCCACAAATTATTCGTGTGTATAATGCCCACATGGGTGGAGTTGATCTCATGGACTCTTATATGGGTCGCAATGGAGTTCAAATTAAGACAAAAAATACGGCTACAAAAATATTTTATCATCTTCATGACATGGCAATAACGAATTCATTTATCCTGTATCGAAGATTCAACGCGGAAAAAAATCGAAATGCTGATGATCAAACATCAAAAGATATGACGATGAATGAATTTCGCACAAGTCTTGCAAAAAAAACTCTGTGCTTCCATTGAAGAACAGCCTGTTAGCCGTCCATCATCTAGTATAAACGAAGAGTCAAGCACCAGCAATATTGGTAAAAAAGCAGCTCATCCGGTGGCAAGTTGGAGATTTGACCAATTAGGACATTTTCCTGAATGGGGATTGAAAAGATCGTGTAATTGTGCAAAAAATCTGAAACACACAAGTTTTGTACAAAATATTCATTTGTGTTTCTGCAAAGCAAAGAACTGCTTTAAAAAGCATCATGCAAAAGGATAAATTGAGCATTAACTTTGAATAAAAACGATTATTTTTTACTTAATTTTTTTACTTGTTTTACTTGTTTTTTTTTTTTTCTACTTATCTTTTCTATCTCACGCCCTCAGACACAATTTTTTTTTTTTACAAACGAACTCAATATTCGCATTTTTCATCCAAAATCATCCTAGGACCAAAATTATTATACTAAAAGTTCACGTATTTCGATCTTGGGGGATAAAGTGTTCAGAAAAGTAAAAAAGCAATAATACCACTCACGATTTGTTCTGCTATGATCCTTTTATAAGGTAAGGAAGCTTATGTACTTACTCGAACTGAATTGGGCCAACCTGGGCTTACTAGACGAAACATGAATATGTTTGGTCTCATTAGATTGTCAGTCCATTGAAACTAAATTGGGTATTTAAGTTCCTTTCATTAATCAATATAGCTTGCATTGTTTCAAAAATGTTCTGCACACTCCATGATTATGTTAAACATTAATGTACAGAACATATATCTACACGTTGATTGTTGTTTCCGAGAACCATGTTATGCTCGAAGAATTTCCGTCTAATTTATCTCCATTAAATGATCCCGTTTGTGTAATACGTTGGCATATAGGCAACATTTTAGCGTATAAAAGCATTTATCAACACAACATAAAGGCCCGACCTGATGAATTGTTTGTAATTATTCATCCAAGTCAGAGTTTTTTTGTATATGTGGTCGTGATATTCTTCCACATGTGCCAACATTATGAATACAACTACAGTAATAAAAAATCGATTTTATTCGTCCGAAATTCATCTTTCGAATTGCTGTTGCCTCCAAATTGGGCCATCAATTTCATAACTGCCTAACTTGTACCACAATTTCTGGGGAAGCATTCCTGGAACGACCCGTTTTGAATATTAGAAAGTGTGAAGTTACCACGTAACCAATCATATTTCATTCAATATGAATGGTGATGGCAAATTTTAGTGGCGCTCTCTAGCAATAAATAAAAGCTAGGAGTCATCTAACTACACAATTGGCAGTAGTAATTTTTATTGCATTCCTAACGACATGGAATAGTAAATATATAAATATATATGAACTCCATCTCTATCATATGTCAGAGGTGTGGTTGTTCTAACCTCAACAGGCATAAAATTTTATCCAGATACGAAAACACCAAAGAGTTAGTGGGTTTTTATAGGAATATTAAATTTTGTTCAAGCTGGCGAACTTGCTAAGAAGAATGAGTAATTGAATGTTTCCTGGGATCCGAACAAAAAAATACTTTTTGGAACATGCGAAATTTAGAGCTGGTGATTAAATTTTCAACCCAGAGGAACTCTACGGAAGTAAGAGAGGTGATAAATGAAAGCAATAGCTGAAAAAGGTCAAGAACTTTAATTATTTAAATTAAATTGGGAATGACCGAGCAGGTGACTGCTTGCTTCCATTATTCTAGTCTCGTATATTTTTTGTACAATTTTATGCGTGGGTTCTTTTTCGGTACGAATGGATGTTGTAAAGATATGTTTGTGGCCACGCATTTTTCCCTGAGAATTTTCACCAGAATCATAACACGTGTAACTAAATAAACATATTTAAAAAACGTTTTAATTGTGCCTTAACATCCGAAAGAAAGTTCTTACTATGACAAGAATATGGCTTATAATTACTGATAAGTTGGACAGTAGAAATTCTTCTGATTTGACAGTTTTGGAAAGCTTTGCGTGTTATAAAAACAACAGAGACCATAGAAAATGCAGATTTTCAAGGCTAGATTTAAACTAATTCAAATTCTAACTACTTGTAAGGAAAAGAAAAGGTTGTCCTCATTCCAGAAAGTAAGAATATCCCCCAAACTATACTTGAAAGACTGAAAACCAATCAGACTGTCATATATATTTTATTTAAATAACTAGAAATGCTGATACAAGTTTCATCCTAGACAAGAGCATCTTATAAAACTAAAATATTCCCAGCCTGGCTTGTCCAAAAGTCAATAGAAATTGCCATTCAATCTTCGGTGGATTCCTTAGATTCCTTATTGTGTAGCGATACCAAATTAGAAATGAGAAGCTATTCTGGTCAACTTGTTTAAAAGCAGTTTCCTCTAGTTTACTTAGTTTGAGCAGGTTTTCAACGGTGTGGGCCATCTTGGTTATATGTACATTTTTTTTTTCTGCGTCATTATTGTAGTATTTATCGTTCTGAAACATTGGTATTAATTCTCTTTGTAGTTTTTTTTTATAAATTTTCTGTTATATCCCAGATAATCGAATCAATACACTCTGTCAAAACATACTATAGAACGCGCAGTCAGGCACTCCTCAGATGTAGTGCGAACATATAGCAGAAATACATATATTGGGTCTTAATTCGTGCAGTTTGCTAAGAGATGGCGTAACTTAAATTATTCCATTCGAACATGAGTTGGATAGCTACTGTCATTTTACGTCATTTCAGTATATGTCATTTTTCACTCAAATATGTCGAACTTTGTGCCTGAAAAATTCTTTTTTGCGGGGAGTTCTTCTTCATTACTTTAATATGAGGAAAACTGCTGGCGAAAGTCATCGTATTTTAGTGGAAGTTTGTGGTGAACATGCGCTAGCTGAGCGAACGTGCCAAAAGTGGTTTGCATGATTTAAAAGTGGTGATTTTGCCTTAGAGACGATGAAAGTCCTGGGCAGCCAAAAAAGTTTGAAGATGAAGAACTGAAAGCATTACTCTCTAAAGATTGTTGCCGAACACAAGAGCTATCAGAATCGTTGGGTGTCACTCAAGCAGCCATTTCAAAACGTTTAAAAGCAGCTGGATATATTCAAAAGCAAGGAAATTGGGTTCCACATGAACTCAAGCTTAGAGACGTCGAAAGGCGGTTTTGCATGTCCGAAATGCTTCTGGAACGCCACAAAAGGAAGTCATTTTTGCATCGGACTGTTACCGGTGATGAAAAATCATATGTGAAACCCGGCCAACCAGCCAAATCAATGGCAAAGCCGAATATCCATGGCGCGAAGGTAATGCTCTGTATTTGGTGGGATCAGATGGGTGTGCTGTATTATGAGCTGTTAAAACGAGGTGAAACCATCAATGGACAACGCTACCGAAAACACAATTAATCCGTTGGAAGAGAGCAGTAGCCGAAAAACGCCCGGAATATGCGACCAGATACGATTCAATCATTTTCCATCATGACAACGCTCGGTTCCACGTTGCTATTCCGGTTAAGAACTATTTGAAAAACAGTGGATGGGAAGTCTTACCCCACCCGCCTTATAGCCTAGACCTTGCCCCTTCTGACTAACATTTGTTCCGGTCGATGCAGATTTCAGCTCAAAATTAATCTTCCTACTGGAAGATGGTATAATTTTTGCAAATGGCGTCGTACGTCAATCATTTTTGATATTTGTGAACTAGACAGCTGCAGTATACAAACCGATAAGCAATGAAGCGCTATACTCCGCAAGAGCGGGGAAGAATTGTGTCGATGTTTTTAATCGTTAATCGGTCGATGATGTAAGCGCGGCGTAATTTTAGTAAAAAAAATAAAAATTAAAAATTTTAGTGAAAAACTTACACATGTTCCCTTACAAAGTGCAAATAGTGCATCAATTAATGCCTCCTGACCGCCAGTCGCGTGTGAATTACTGTTAAACCATCCTCAATCTCAACAACGAAGAGGACGATTTTGTGTCGAAAATTATAATGAGCGATGAGGCGTATTTCTACTTAAGTGGTTACGTCAATAAGTAAAGTCTTCATTTCTGGGGTACTGAAATTTCGCGTGTAATGCACGAAGAACCCTTACATCCACTCAAAGCCACAGTGTGTCGCGGCGTTTTCGCGGGAGGAGTGATTGGGCCGTATTTTTTTGAGGACGCCATCGGCAATGCGGTCACTGTTACTGGCGAACGATACAGAGCCATGATAAACGACTTCTTACTACCGGAATCGGATGAGCGTGGCTTGGTGAACATGTGGTTCACAATGGAGATTGTGAAGGAAGCGTTTTCTGGTTGCGTTACCTAGTCGCTGGCAAGATTGCCCGACTTAACCATTCCATACTTCATTCTTTGAGGCTACTTGAAGTCACGGTTTTATGCCGACAAGCCTCAGACAATCCAGACCTTAAGGAGAATATTCGACAAGAATAGGAACAGTTGTCACCGGAAATCTTGCGAAAAGTCATAGAAAATGCAATAAAACGGGCACACATGTGTATCAACCCTGATCTTATCCACTTAACAGAAACAAGTGTAAGGGTGTAAATAAAAATTTCCATTACTTTTTTTTTTATTTAGTAAAAAAGTACTTCTAAAACAAAATTGGATGATTAATTTCGCGATACCTTGTACTTATGTTCAGTCGAATTAAGAAAACCATGTTGTTTTTTTTTTTTTTAATTAACGCGCGCTCAAGGCTTTACGAGTGTGCGTCAATAAGTCCCTGAAAATTGAAATTAGGTACGTAATCTTCTTCTAGCTCAATACAAAGTGTATTGAAACGAACGTTTCTTCAATTTTTTGATGCCCTCAAAATAATACGTTTTCTTGAGGCCGTTAAAATAGGCATTTCTTTCAATTGACCGAAATATCTTACCGCCGACCCATTTTTTCATGTTTGGAAATAAAAAAAGTCACAAGGAGCTAGATCAGGTGAATATGTTAGATGGGGAAGCAGTTCGTAACCTAATTCATGCAATTTTGCCATTGCTTGTGATGAACCCACGTTTCCTCCACGGTTACGAAACGGCGTAAAAGAGCTCGTTCGGATTGTGAACGGACATCGCTAAAAACTGCTTTGCAGTTATTACACGATTGCCTTCGTCGTCAATTGTAAGCAAATGCGACACATATCTGCCCGATAGATTTTTCATATCCAAATAGTTTTGGAAAATTGAAATCACCTTTCCATGTGATAAGTCTATAGCTTTTTCCAGTTCGCGCACCTTCACTCACTAATCGTCCAATATCATCGTTGGATTTTATTAACCCTTTCTTTTGGGCGACCAAAACGTTCGGTGTAATTGAGTAAACCAGTAGTAGAAGGTTCCAATTGATGGTGGAGCGACGTCATACTTTTTTTCAAGGTTTTATTTGGTTTACGTGATGGTTTTTTACGCAAAAAATAGTGTTTAATGAGCGAAAATCACTTTTTTCTATTTTTACGAAAATTCTCGCTGGCATCTATTTCAAATGGCTGTTACAAAAAAACTATTTGACAGATCTATCTGAAGATTTTGGGTGGTTTCTTGTGACTTGTGTGTTCTGGACAAGTAAAATGTTTGTGCAGAGGTGTTTTAGCCACATCTCACCAGATGTGACCATTGTACTCCAATTTTGGATGGATAAATGCCTTATATAGGGCGATAGGAACAAAATTTAAATAAAACAATAATGGTGTGATTTTAAGCCTATGTTTGGAATAGCACACCATCCAAATGGCCAGTTCGGGTTCGCTTGCAGTGCCTCAAGCGGTCGGTCCAATCTTTGATGACCCGACAATCTTGTACAGATTAAGGCCGGGTTGACTCTCTGACGATGCTCAATTCAGCTGATCGGCGCCGAATCTGGGTCTTTTTTGATACGCGCTGCTATAGCGGCTCAATGCTCAAACTTTTCCACGGTGTGACAAATTGCCTGCATTTTGAAGTCTTGATGACGACCGACCTTACAACGAAATTCACATTGCGTATTTATAACTGAACCGGAAATTCGAAAGCGTAAAACGATGCATGATGAAATGGCAAACCTTACTAAATATTTTCACAGCTGAATGTTATTGACAACTTTGACAATTGAAACATAACAATTGGAAAAACTTTAATTGTTATCTGGTCACCCGGTATATTGAGGCTAGATCAGAGTGGTTGAAGTATATATTGCCTTGCTTGAGGAAACCTAGGTATTTCGCAGCATTTTTGATGACAACGAATGTCTGGTCGTTCCAACGTAGGTTGCCATTGACACACATACAGAGAATGAAAAGTTTTTTGGTTTCGACGATTTAATACAGATGTCGCTTTAAAGACAGCAGATATCATTGTGTTTTGGGAGCAATAAATCCTAAAAACGCACGCATTTTCGATAAAAGAGGCAAACTGTGTTAAATGCCTTAGAAATATCAAGAGCAACTTCCTTGCTTTCGTTCACTTCGGTTCCACTTTTCAGTAAGTAAGCCACCGAATCATTTTGGACCTGTTGCTACGAAAACCGTATTGCCGGCGTTGAGCAGTTTTCGTGTTTCGAGATATTTCATAAGCGTTTCCATGACCTTGTAACGAAGGGCTGCTGGACAAATGTTTCCATCTGAACGGAAAGAGTCCTAAAGAGTACGATTGATGAAAAAGCTTCCTCAGAGTACTCAGAAGAAGGGGAAATATTTGTGTATGTTAAGACCTTTAGGTATGAGCTTAATAATGGAGAATGAGGCAGAATTTCTAATATTTGTGATGAACGAACAAAAATTGTTACTACTCTTCAGATTGATTGAAATTTCACATGCTAAAGAAAGTCGTTGCAGTCGTTCCTGGCTCGTCTAAATTTTTTTTGGTTTTCTTTTGCCCGGTTGGTCTTCTAGGACCGAAAAAATATTTCTTTAGCCTTGTCAGCCTATTTACAGCTCAAGTCGTACCACGTCTTTTCTTTTGGTTTGATACTCCTACGATCCGATCTTATCCGATGAGGGATAAAGGATCTCATTCCAAAGAGAATAGTGTTCGTGATCATATCAGTATGTACCTGGTAATAAGGAAAAAAAAAACGATCAGTTAAATTCCTAAAAAAATCTGTTATGTCCTCTCCAATTGGCTTTCTCGTATTGCTATACGGCTCTTTTCGGAATATTTTTCTAATTCTATGGTCGGTATACGAGAAATTGGCTTATAGTTGACCCTTGAAGAAGGACGAGATAGCACATTGACTTTTTGCTTATCAGAGCAAGTAGTTAAATACAACTCCAGGGTGAATCAAACTGAATCATTGGCCATAATAACCGTTTCTGTATGTGGATACAGGAATACAGCTCTTTGAATGGCATCAGGCAGCACACAAACTCGTTTAAGGTTAAATTTCTGTCCAGTTTGAAGCTTTTGTCAATAGAGCAGTAGTGTATAATTTGCTTATGGAGATGGAATTTTAACCACATGGAACTGAGATTCAAATTTGAACAGAGATTACACTGTGGTGGAGTTCAGTATACTACATGACTATGCACTTAAGTGGCAAGACCGCGGTTCTTTTTTTTTAAGAACTTAACACTCTTAAAATTCAGGAACACGTATTAAGTTTTTCGTAAAGTAAAGTTTATATATAAAATACTTGTCTTTCGGCTACGGATAGTATTGAACCCCGAATCGTTCGATTGAGAAGCTTATACATTATCACACGGCTAGCCACGGTAATAGTAGAATAATGCCACAACTTCGTATCCAGGTAGATCAGACCAATATGATCTGTGCTTTACTAAGTGCCAAAACAGCTGGCCTGTATTTATAGACGTTGATAGGCGCAGAGAAATGATTACTTCTTAACCCACGAATATACCTCACCATCACTCGCTTTGAATTATTTATTTTACATAACAGCGGCTGGCATACCGCTTTCAGTTAATCAATTTTATTTTTATAACACCGTCTTTGACTCTATGATGACGATTTTTTTGTTCACTCTTGCAAAAAATGTTGCCAGTACTTTTCTGCTCTTCCTCAATTCTTTATGTTCCGAAGCTTCTGTTCGTATGCTTTATTTCTTATGAACAGCTCGTCTTCGTTCATAATAGTACAATAAAGGTATCCTGTGTGTGTCCTCAATTACTTGGAAATACTTGCACATAATGGTCTTCACTTGAAACCCAGAAATGTTGATGGCGTTATTTCGAGAAAATCTTGGTAAACTTATTCTTGATAGCCTCTTCTTGTTGTTTCCTTTCTACGCAAAACTTTCTTTTTCTTTTGGTAAGCTCAAGGCTTACGTTTTTTTCTTGTCTGGCTAAAGATAATCAGTCGAACTTATGATGGCCAAATAGCTTTTGCAGAAGTCTTGTATATTTCTTCTGACATCGACTACTCTGGGGACGATTATGGCGGAATAAATTTTGTTGCCATCATTTCTTAATGAAAAAAGCATGTGAAATATTCGAAATCAGCCAAACAAGATGCTGCATAAGAGGATGAAAATATGATTATGATACTTATGAATAAATTCAGTTACAGAAGGGTTACAGGAGTTAAAAATCTTGCAATATTTATCGCAGACCTTCAATGAGATTAAATCAATTACGGGAAGTCGACAGAGACAAAAATTGGTGCTATTGATCATACTCTTGATGCCTGTGCTACTTTAAGGTTACAAGTATGTAAGATCTAAGTAAAATTTAGAAACAATATTGTTTCCTTCGACATAAAAAATACGTTAAAACTGTTGAATTCCATTTTTACGTATTTCGTTGTCACAGCAGTCGATATCTGTAAGAAGTTCTCACTCTGTCCATTTATTCGAAATCAACCATTAACAAGTATAGGCTCCCCATTCACTTCTAGAAAAAATGCCAACTCAAACAAAATGAAATCTAATATCCCAAAGAGAACGGACTTAGATCTGGAGAAATGGTAGCGGCCACCCACTCGACACCAAAGCCATTGATAGTAATACACACACTCGTGTATCATATGGTAAAGTAGCAATGAAATGAAGATACATGTTCAGAAGGTTGTTTCAATTCGGATTCTCATGTTTTATGATATGTGTACCATTTTCTGTTGTAATGGATGTAACCCTAAGTGCATGGCAATCTGATCCAAAACTTACTTCAGATACTGTCAAAGTAACTGGCTTCCGAAAAAGGTTCACATTGTTGACATTTTATCTAGATGATGCAAAATACAAGTGAATGTCTCACAGTGAAGTGACACACAAGGCGAATGAAGTAATTTGTTTAATTTTAGAAATATGTTTGCAAGTAATTTTGTCTAAGTATGCAAGTATATCTTAGTTAAATTGAGACTGCCTTATGTTAGACCAACATACATAATATATATTCCAAAAGGGAAAAAGTACAATATACCGAAAATGCTTTCCTTCCATACATGAGATTAAATGCGGCAAGTAAATTTATGTCGGTATAAACTACACTCTCACAGCCACACTCTAAAATAGATTTATTAAAATTAGGGTTCCACAAAGAATCATTTTAAGTATTTGTTCGGTAAAGTCAATTTATGGCATTTGTGGTTATAACCCGACAATTTTTCTGGAAGTCTATCTTGAGAGACTTGGGTCTTAAACATGTTACAGATAAAATTCGTTGCTATGATAACTAACACAATCAGCGAAAAATTTCTATGTTAAACGTTCGAATTTGGAATATTGTTAATCTTCTAAAAAGGGCAATCTTCTTTCTAGGGCAATCTGGTCAACAGGTAAAACAAGCGCGGGAAATTGTTTTATCACGTACACTCAGAATTAGAATTATGCATCAGGGCTCAATATAATGAATCAGGTAACGCAAGTAGTTGAAGAAGTCAGTTCAAATGGTTTCTCTTAACTACTAACTATTTAAAATCTGTCAGATAATTACTGTAGAATAGCATCAGCAGAATACGCTGATGTAAATAGTTTTTTTTCTTTTTTTAATGTCGGTTCAGAGCACTCAGAAAATAAAAATAAACTAATCCATTGTACTCCTTGTAAAGTTCCTATAATACCAGCACCCACAACGTCAGAGCCAAGTACCTGCAGCCTGATGCAACCGTAAGCCACCGTATTCACAGAGATAATGCTCCGCGGTGTCATCATTACTTTTGCAGCAAGCATAGCAGGATGTTACATCACTTATGCCCAGCGCATTTTAGTGCTTTGCAAATGTGTTATGTCCTGTCACGACGCCAGTAAGCAACCTGCAGTCTTTCCTGCTGAGAGACAGCAGAAAGGCCGCTGACTTCCTAGAGACGTCGGGAAGTATTCGTTTGGTCTGCCTATATCCCGCGGAGCTGTGTCATCTGCAGTTGTGCTTGTATGAGACCTAACTTTCAATGGAAGCCTTAACAGAGGACGCAGGCAGACCCAAGATATGTTGGGGTCCTAAAAAAACTCTCTCCTTGTTGTCGTCCTTTAAAAAGACACAAGCGCCACATCCTCCTGGCTCAGATTCTAGGCGAAGCCAGTCCTAGGCACAAGGAAAGTCGTTTTCGTAGTTTTTCCGCAACAGGAGATCCGGTGTCATTGCATCGGACGGCAAGTCCATAAGACCAAAGGCATAAGACGGCCGGTGCGCAAGGTCATCGAAGATCCAGTGCGTGTTGCACCAAAGACCACTTCTTTTTAATCGGAAGACGGCTTTGAGGGTACAGCACATGATATGAATGTTAAGGGGAGGGAGATTTATCAATGCATCTAGAGCGGAACCAGGACTGTTGGGAAAGCCTCCATGCCGATAGCTCTTCTGCATTGCCAGAAGGCCGACAGCGCCTTAGGTGCTTTCGTCGTAACATGTTTAGCTGTTATCCACAATATACTTACCTTCTTTGGAGAAGTGGATGGTGATGCCTTTAAGCACTAGATGGGTCAGACCAGGCACCTTCCTCCTTCTCGAAGAGAGAACAACCTCAGTTTTGAGAGGATTGACTGAAAGCCCGTTACTGGTGCAGCAGTCGTCGATCACGTGCTCACTGTGTTGAGCAATGAGTCGACCAGTATGCACCATAGCAGTGGAGACAGAACGCTGCCTTGCCACCACATATTGGCCGCGGCAATCAATATCCTATTCACTAGCATTGCTTTAATCCACAAGATCAGTGACTCGTTTACGCCGTGTTGTCTGGCCATGTTGCACATGCCATCAAAAGTTGCGTTGTCAAATGCACGCTATTCCTTCTTGTCGACTGCGTCTTCAATTCTGCGTACGTCGATGTATATAGACAGTAACTGGAAAAAGGTTTTTGACATAGTCATAGTCATAGAATTTTTTAATTTTTACCAGAGTTTCGAGCAGTTTTGACAGAAATCTACCTTTCGAATTGATTTTTCCTATGTTTGATCTCAAGGCTCTGTTCTACTTCAATAGGCACGGAGAACATGTACGGTTCAAAACTATTGTAGATGATGGTGACTAGGGTCACGCTCAGTGAAAAGATATTTTGAATTTTTGCAGCAGACTTATTTCTTTACTTTGAAAATTAAGAACTCAGCAGAACGAGTTGTATGGCTTAGGAAAGAATCATGATACGATTATTAAAGAGTACGTGAGGTTGGTGGTGTACTGATGAGCATTCATTGTGATACAGGTGTATGCTACTAACCATTTAGTTGGAGCGCTGGTGGTGAAAATATCTATAGAAAAAGGTGAGACAGGAGACATTACACCAGTATTCGAAGATGTTAACTGACTGAGTTATATTAGCATTACCTATTAGTTTTATTGCACTGTTTTGAATCCATGCAAATCTAGGGACTAGCAGTTGCAGATAAGTGATCATTGATGAAGATTAAAAATAGTGTCGAAGGCAGAACGGAGCATCGGTTCACATCAGCATTCATATTGTGAATATAAGACTTGAGACCATCCACGACAGTTTGAATTGAACGTTCCGAAAGGTGATTTCTAATCCACTGCAGAAGAGATTCACCGATCCCGATCGAAAAAACATTTCGACTGATGCAAAACTCTGTCAATTTCCTCAGCATAATCAAGTGCAACTATTCTCCACTTTTCGGTGAGACATACCATCAAATCACCAGTGGAAATCGTCATTGAGAAGTTTTCGGGTTTCGAGATATTTCAAGAGCTGACGATTCATCACCCTTTCCATGACCTTGTCATGAAAGGACATAAGGCCGATTGGCCTATAGGAGGAGAAAGAAGAAGTTACGTGTGCTCTTCGGAAAAAGTCGATGAAAAAGCTTACGCAGTAGTCTTGTCAGCGTCCGAGAACACATTTTCAAAAGAAGGAGAGGTATAAAATAAAGACCAGTGGATCTACGTTTATAATGTTACACAAGCGTGAAAGTGGATTCGTTTCATTGACGCACCCAAGTGGAGCCGAGTTGAGCTGGCTGCAAAGTGTACAGCAAGCAAGTTGGCCTTGTTGAAACAGTTGACAGAATTGGCCTTGTACTTATCAGAATAACAGGTTAAAATCAAGTCCAGGGTGTTGGCTGTATGCCTACCAGTACTATTAATATAGAAATCAGCCGTAATATTGATTTCAATATGAGGATATATGCACACAACTCTTTGAATGGTGTCAAACATCGCATCAAACTCGTTAAACATCGAGGTAGGATCCACCTGTGCTTTACTAAGTATCAAAACCCTTGGCCTTTATTTACAGACATGGACGTATTTAGAAAAGTGATTGCTTTTTAGCCCCCGAATATGAATATATCCACTCTAAATTTCAGAGTTATTAGAAAAAGATAAACGCAAAAAACAAAATCACCGACGATACTAAGCACAGCTGCGAAGAAGGAATTCAGAGTTGGCTTACCGAATCAAATTTTTGTAGGTGTTATACTCTTACAACCATAGGAAACAGTACAGCAATTAACTAATGATATTCTTGCGTTCGCTTTTTATCACCAGTGAGTAAGACATTGGCTTCATTAAGCACATTGAGCGATCAACCGCAGTCAGCTCGAATATGTCACGTCTGCATTCGAAGACACATCTTCATAACTTGTTTATGCACACAAAGTAAAGGTGCATTTTGCGGTTTCTATCAAATGCATTTACATTTCCATCTATTATTGCTTTGGAATGCTCTCAATATCTCATTTCAGTACATCATCTTACATGACTTAATGTCATACAATAGTATGAGAGTATTAAGCATTTGAAAAACGATATTTTTTGTTTGATAAGGGAGGACCAACAAGTGCTGTAACGGTTTCAACATATCAACTGTGCTTATTTTATCACAAACTGGTAACCATTGGGTACAGGTCGATATCTATCCGGACTCGACATGCCAAACTAATAAGCGCGAGTGCTAAATAAAATCACACAACAGGGACAGCGGATGAATTCCCTAGATAGAATCAACGGTGTAGTCAATTCCCATCAAGAAAGAGTCAATAAAGCTACAGTTGCTTTATTCTCTTGCAAGAAAGCCATTGGAAAGAAATGGAGCATTGAACCTCGAATAACCCACTGGCTATATATCTCGGTCATAACACCGACGGGGTTGTTACCTGGTGCATATGCATAAGCGGAGCTCTATGCTCCACTTCCTCTGCGGCCTTAGAAATTCTGTTTCACTTGACACCCATCGACACCTTCAGCAGGCAAGTAGCTGCGACTGCAGCTATTCGCTCTAAAGTGAGTGAACAAATAATTTGTTTGGCCACGCTAGTATTCTTAATATATTACGAATCCACATAGAGAACATCGTTTACACCATACCTAAACTTCGGTTTGACAAAGACTTTCACGCGAAATCTATCCACTTCTATACAGATGGATCTAAGTCCGATAGCGGAATTTGAGGCGGTGTTTTCTCTGATAAGTTAAATCTAAGCCTCTCCTTCCGCCTTCCAAATCACTGTAGCATGTTCTAGGCGGAAATTTTGGCTATTAAGGAACACTCTTCTGGCTGAAGAAAAACGTGATATCTGCCTCTTTTCGGATAGTAAGGCCGCTAGTCTTTGGACTCAGTCACACTAAATTATAAAACCGTCCTTGAATGCCCATCATCTCCTATGAAAATGGCAGAGTAGTTCAACCTTCATCTTTTACAAACGATTTCTGTAGAAGCTGCATGGACGACGAGGAAGAGGAAACAATTCTTCACCTTCTCTATACATGTCCAGCTCTCTCCCAGAGAATTAAACTCAACTTAGGAGCCTTCTGCTACAATGACTTAAACGATCTAAAGAACACAGACGTTAACAGTCTCCTGCGCTTAATAAAAAGCTCAAATTGGTTCCATACGAGAATCATAGATCCACGTAGCATCACAACGGGCCAATAGGCCTAAGTGGGTTGGTTTTCCAACCGCCATTCTCACATAACCCTAATCTATGAAATTTAATTAGGTGAAAGCTCACGTGTTAGCCTGCAAACACATTAATGGAAATAAAACTATTAAAAATATAGCCCCAAAAATTCTTGCAAGTTGCTGATAAGAATAATAATTTCTCCTCTTTCTTATTCTGAATTCCCGTCAAATTGTTTTGCCAAATTGGCAAAATTAATCATCAATCATCCATTCAACATCGAGTTATAAAATCGAATTATTCCGATTTCAAAACGTGCAGATATACCTACGTATCCATATCTAGCTACAAATAATCCCAACTGACATTTATGTCCAATTGCGGGGAATCTTTCTAGGTTTCATCCTTTGAATGCTAACTATAGATATAGTATCCGTTTTGACCTCTGTTGCCAGCTGTCAGGCTAAATGTTTCATAAAATGACCAAGTGGCCAACCCAATCCAATAGTGTGGATTTCGAGAAATCATTAAAATTCATCACAACCATCGCTTAACCTCTTTCATTTTCATCCTTTATCCTTGCTATTTTTCCCATCCTTCAGATAGGTTTTAGGCATTACTATCAAACAGTTCTCCTCGTTTGGCCTAGGAAAACTCAAAAACACATTCACATCTGACCTCACTATACCTCTATTCCCCGCACCAATGTCAAACAGTTGACATATTTAACATTTGGCATTTGATCCAGGTGAACAATCTAATTTTCGTAAGTAATCCTCCCAAATACAAACATATCCGTATCCAGGACAATTAAAGGCGATGTACGAGTAACTGAGCAGGAGCATCGAGTCCTAGTATACTGTTTGTTTGCCAGCAAGATATTCGTATTTCGAATGGCAAGAGTGTTTTTCGTAGTTCGGTTCGGATTCTATTCACTGAGGTGTTAAGCGGCAAATGTTGCAGAAATAATTTGCACAAACATTGATAAGGTAGGGGATGAGGTTTCTTTTAGCAGGAATATGGCTTATTTAAGCCAAAAAAGGATATAAACGCCCTTGGCATCATTTGAATACGTTTCTATTTTCTACCAACATCATCTACTTGCTTTTTCTTGCGCAAGGTTTCGTACTTATGTTTGTGTGTACATAGTTTGTGTCATTCGCTGGTGTATGTTCGAATTTGGATGCGGGTTCAGTCGGTTCAGTACTCGCCGTTGGTTTTGATTTTGAAACCGGTGTTTAGCTCAGAGAAAATAAAACCAACAGATTGAAAGATAATTTACATATGAACAAACTTTTTCAAACAGGATACGGTTTATCCTTTTGTCATTATTCATGACTGACTTTTCAACTCAATCATGTTTTCTACAGTTATTTATACACATATACATGTATAAAACAATATCATTCATTTGAAAAGTAAGGACGGCGATTATATTAAAGTGAGTGCCCATTCAGTTAAAAAGTTCTTTAAAGGCAAGAGTGCTAAAACGTACTCGTATTAGTAAGAAAATGTCATGTATCATGTATCACAGTATGCAATGTCAGCAAATTTTATTGTATTACTTACCTTGGATAATGATTAACTCAACGGTTATGTTTTGTGACTCTTGCAAACAGCCTAGGACAGATTCTAGAATCTGCACGCATGTTTTTTTGCGGTAGCGCCATACACCAATAACTTTTCTGAAGGTATTTTAGTAATACTGTCTTATGGCAATGTAATTTCAGCCATCAAATCAAATTTCAGCCACAACAGAAACCGGTCAAAATAGCCAGTTAAAACTATTAGTTGGCCCACATACTACGAAATTGAAAGCAACACTTTCACAGGTGCTTAATAACAAAGACGCTGTTAAGCAGGGTAGATGATGGAAGCCAACAGTTACTTTCTCCCGGCTACCACGATTGCTGAAGTTTACCGGTATGCTACCGAGATCTTCCAAACAGGAAGTATGGAATTAAATCGAACATCTCGCTAGATGAAAGAATGTTCGATAATTGGAATTTTAATATCAATTTTATGATTCTCAAGAAATTAGACGCTCTCAAGAAGCCCAAGGTACCGAACTAAAAGTCTTTAAAAACTGTCTCCAATAACAGTCTCTATAACAGACCATATCTTCACTTCTTCTGGAAATCTTTCATATCCTCCCTCTCTTTACTGATTCAAAATCGACTATGACGTGCTGTGCAGAATTACTTCTATTAAAAGTCGCATTCAAACCAAAACTAATTAGACTTACTTAGGCGGCAAATGTCGATAGAGTTGGCAATTTCCAAAGTGACTTTGTACTTTCTCATATCAAGTCTACTTTACTCGTACAATGTAAGAATATAAACATGGGTGAGGCAATTGAATGAGATAACGTTTAAACCGTGCTGACGATTTAGCATCTCTTCAACAGTTATGTTTATTACCTACTCCTTAAGAATTTCCAATGAACAGACTTTAACTGAAAGGATACTTTCATAACATTTGAACCTATTTTGAAAATGTTGAAAATCGATTCGGATATCATGTGGAAGACTTCGAGATTTATTTGATCTTCATAATTGGCTAACACTCAACATGACGCAAAGTTAGCTACTTAGAGGCATTTTGCGAAAAGCTCTCGCCCCACACCGGTATATGATCCAGCTGGAACAGGAAATAAAGACAGAAGCTTATAACTAGTGACGGGAGCTCTCTTTTTTTTAAGCGGTTAAAGTACCCTCAAACTGTTTGCAAAGAAAGGTACTGATATACACTGGTTTTCAATGTTTGAAAATTATAACGACCAGGAAATAGAGAGCATTCCACAAGTGAGTTGTTTGGCTTAGGAACGAATCACGATATTTTAGAATATGTTACATCCGCAAGTGGGCTTCAGAGTATACTGATAAGTGATAAGCATTCATAGCGAGACGGAGCTTACGGTTAAATGTTTGAAAGGGCGGAATGCTACTAAGTGAGATACGAGACATTTCGTCGGTGTTAAGGATGTCCATTAACTGAGTGACACTAGCATCACTTATCGCACGGTTTTAAATACTGTATAGCAGGTGCAAAGATGTTTTAGGCGCACCTGAATAGATGTGTGCATTGCACTCCAATTATGGGAGGATAAATTCTTTATATATTGAAGCCAGATCAGAAGGGGAAAAGTATTTCTTACATCGCTTGAGAAAACCTAGAAATTTCGCAGCATATTTGACGACAGTAAGTAGTCGGTTTTTCGGTTTCGACAAAGTGGCTGTGTATTTAGATTTCGCTTTAATGTTAGCAAGCAGCATTGTGTTTCGGAAGCATTAAACTCCACTTTGTTGATGGTTGGCTAGTTATGCTGCTAATGTTGGAATTTAATGTGTGTAAAATACGCTGTCGTTCCCGTTCTACAGCTCAAGAACAGGGACGTGAGTGCTGTAACGAATGTGAAAAGCAGATAGCACTACCGTCGCAAAGGAATATATTGAGTTAGAAAAAGAATGTCGGGGACAGAGCGCAGACCTGGAGCACACCAGCATTTATTTTATGAAAATCAGACTCGAAGCCAAGTTGAATTGAACGTTATAATCCATTGAAGAAGAGAGCCTTTGATCCCATAAGCACGTTTTTTCGACAAAAGATCCTAATTTCAAACTCTGTCAAATGCCTTAGAAATATTAAGTGAAACTATCTAAACTCGTATGCTTTGGTTCCACTTGCCGGTGAGACATGCCATCAAATCTTCAGCGTAGCTGTCATTGTGAAGTTTTCATATGTCGAGATATTTCATGAGCTGACAATTTATCAGCTTTTCCATGACCTTGGAAGGAAGGGACGTAAGTGCAATGGGTCTGTAGGAGGAGAGAGCAGAAGATTTGCCTTTTTTAAGAGACGGGCTGGATAAATGCTGCTTTCCATCCCCTCGAAAAGAGTCCTAGAGAGTAGCATCGATAAAAAAGCTTAAACATCTTCAGAATAAGGGGGATCACAGCGGATTTATGAATGTTCGAAAGTGGATTCGCCCTATATGAAATTCGACGGACTCAAGTGTAGCCGTGGACAAATCACAATCTGGAAGTGTTGATTTGGTCGCAAACTGTGCAGGAAGTGGCCTTGGCTTTTTCCAAAGAGTTGACAACTGAAATGTCATTGTAAATCAGCGTTGGGATGGGAAATGAGGCAGAATTTTAGATTTTTTTGACAAACGACCAAAAGCTTTTACTACCTTTGGATCATTGTAATATTTTTTTTCCTCATTTTTTGTTCATAATGCAATTTTACATGCTTAAGAAAGGCGTTGCAGTCATGCCTGGCTCTTTTTTTGGTTTTCCTCAGTAGCGTTGGTCTTGTAGGATCGAAAAAATATTTTTCTAACCCTGACAGCCTCTTTACAGCTTAAGCCTTTTCTTTTGATTTGATACTTTTTATCCGATAAAGTATGATGAATATCATTCCAAAAAGAATGGTGCTTATGATCATATCAGCAGCGTAAACGTCGTTATCGAGGAAACATAACGACCAGTTGAGGTTCCTGAAGAAGCTATTAAGTTCGCTCAAATTGGTTTTCTCGTATTGCCATACGGTTCTTTTAGCAATCTTTTCTCTAACAGTGTTGTTGATGCACGAGAAATTATCTGATATGACAAAGTGGTCCGACGAGCCTAGAGGGGATAGAACTTTAATCTTGTATTTATCAGAGTGAGAAGTTAAAAACAACTCCAGGATGTTGGTGGTATGACTATCAACGTCTGGTATTCGTGTGGGCTCATTTACAAGCTTGTTCAAGTTGTTCTCCGCGGCGGTGATCGTAACACACAGTCCTTTGGGTGTTGTCTGTCCAGAATGTCGAAGCCACTCAGAATTGTATGAGTATACAGGGGTACAGGATACAGGGATACAATTCTTTGTGTAGGGTTACATCCCTACATCCCTACGCATCCAACTCATTAAAGGTCGAACTGCTGTCTAGTTTGAGGATTTTATAGATAAAGCAATAGTGCGCGTGCGCACCAAGGGGTTATGAATACCCTTTTACTGGCTTTTCTCCAGGGCGGGGGGCGGGTGGTTTAGTAGTTTGAAATTCAGATGTATTAGGTTTCGACATTTTTCTGGAGCCAGTGCATTCTCAACCAGTAGGTCAAGTGGGCACGGAAGGAATTTCGGATATGGAATTGTAACCACATGAAGTTGAATTCCCCAGCCGCATTTTCAAAGAAGAATGGTTTGATGGTGCACAAAATCTGCACCTAACACTGAAACAATGTTGATACCATACATTTGTTTCTCAACAATCACTCGTGGATTTTCTGAGCCCAAAACTCAACAACAAACCATTAAGATGAAAATGATTTTGTTTGAAAAACCAGCATCCACTTTTTGTTGTTCCACAATCCATTCAACGAACTTTCTTCTCTGTGCGTGATCAGTACTAAACCCTACTCGAGTCAATTGCACTTTATATTTATTAAGGTGCTAGTAGGTTCGTGATAATTCGTTATAGACAGACAACTTCTCTTGATGTCCAATTCTTGACCACGGTGTCGAACTGATATTCCTGAACTCACTGTAACACTTTCACGAACTGCTTTGATGTTTTGTGTTGAACGACTTGCTATTATTTTCTCGAGGAGCTTTGATAAGCAAAGAAAAATTCTGATCGGTCTTAAGGCAGCCGTTTAATATTAGAACATTCATCGAAAAAGGAAAGAGAGAACAAAAAAAAAAAAAAAATGAACAAATAAATAAGCAATAAAACAGAATAAGCAGTAAAATTTAATGCCATCCACATTAACCGCAGCCGTATGGTCCAGTGATCCTCTCTGAGGTTTCTCCACACCATAGTGTGCACCTAACTTGAAGCATTTAATGTTCAACACCATTGCATTTTATAGAAAAAATGGTGTAACTGCGATAAAATTAAGGAATATGAACGGGAAATATAGGGTTTTCCAAAAGGGACTTGACAACTTTGAATTTAATTTGTGAGCGCACTCTTTCACTAATCATCAAACCGTCACTGTCAATTTATTCAGTAAACTCAACATTTTCATTCTGGAGAAGATGCGCCAAGATGATGAATTTCATCGCAAAATCATCTACAGTGACCAAGCCCATTTTTGGCTCAATGGGTTCGTCAATAAGCAAAATATGCGTTGTTGGTCGGGTGAAAACCCACATGTGCTTCATGAATCACCACTTCATCCACAAAAAATAACTGTTTGGTGCGGTTTGCAGCGGCGTTATTGTTCCATATTTTTTCGTCGACGATAACGATCGTCACGTTACTGTGAATGGTCAGCTTTATTGCGCCATGATCACCCATTATTTTTGGCCTGAATTGGAAGATATGGACTTGGACGACATGTGGTTTCAACACAGCACACGCTACAATCGATTTATTGAAGAGTAAGTATAGTGATTTAACGCCGCTTGATTATTTTCTGTGGGGCTACGTTAAGTCATTGGTTTATGCCAACACGCCGACGGCGTTGGAAGAGCTCAGAACCAACACTGAACTCGAAATAGCGGCCGTTTCAGCCGAAATGTGTGGCTGAGTCGTTGAAAATTGGGTCCAAGGAATCGTCCGCTGCAAACGTACCCGCGGTGGCCATATGAACGAAGTCGAGTTCTATTCATAGATGTTTTGATTGTACTTCAAGCCAATAATAAAGTTTTTGAAATATCTCAAATGGTTTGCCTTTTATTTAAAAAAAAAAAAAAAGTTGTTAAGTCGTTATTAGAAAACCCTATATCTTAAAGTACTTGTTTTTCAAGGTATAGTACAAGGCCGCCAAGTAGGCAGCGAGCATCTTATGACCGAAACGAGGGACGGTATTCTAGGGGACTAGAGTCGGTATACAACAGCTGTTTTTGAAGCTATTTGTTCAGATTATTTCTTGTTCCATGTTTAGAAACGTCGATTTCAGTCAATTATGTACAATGAAACATATCGATAATTGAGCTAACATTTTATCTCAAAACTGCATTTTTTATGTTGGCCGCATCCATAAATTGAATAATTTTCAACCAATTTACTTCAAATTGTAACTAGAACTTTAAAAATATATTGTCAATTTATTGGCATAATTCATTTATTGTTAACAATTTTCTGGCGGTTTTTCTGCGAATTTTGCAAATTTGACTTTGGAAATGCGAGAAAAATCAATTTATCAAAAAAAGCCTACGTATTTCTCTAGCTGTTGTTATGTGCATTTACAAAAAATTAGTGGCTCATCATAATTCAATATTTGCAGGAGCAGTTGGTTTGGTCGTAGACCCTTCCAAAAAAGAGAGGTCATCTGAGAAACGCTTCACATAATTTAAATAAATTATTCTAAAAAATAATGTTTTACAGTCAACTATACAGAATCCGGCAAAATGATCTCCCGCATTTTGCACCGCCACTGAAGATGGGGAGTCACATAGTCAGTTGGTAGCCCGCGCCTTGCCATTTCAGCTGTTGTTTCGTACATATGCTCCAGTTCCAGATCGCAAAAAATACTGTTGTGGGTTTCAAATATTAGAGCTATGGCTACAGCTACAGGCTTAGAAAAAATCAAACGGTAGACCCAGAAGTGTTCGAACGCTTGAAAATGTTGCAGCTGTAAAAAAAGCAATCTCACAGCTATTCAGCTGTTAAACATGCCCCTGCTTTGCGTATCGTTCTGTGAGAAAAATTTTACACGGCGATTTGAAGTTTCACCCATACAAAATGATGATCGTGCAAGAACTTAAGGAACGGGACTGGGAAAGTCGCAGAGCATGCTCCAACGATATTCTTCAAAACCATCCCACAAAATGCTCTTTTAATAACAAGTGACGAAGCTCATTTCCATCTGTCTGGCTGTGTGAACAAGCAGAATTTTTGCTACTGGACACCAGAGAATCCACGACAGCTCCATGAAAGGCCACTTCAGAGTCCATTTGTTACCGTTTGGTGTGCTGTTGGATCTTTTGACGTTTATGGTAACCCGAGGCGTGACGGTTACCATAACGGCCGATAGATATGTAGACATGCTATGCAATTTTTTGGAACCAAGACTTAGAGAAATTGAACATCCGGATGTGTGGTTTTAACAGGATGGAGCTAGGGCTCATACGGCAGGAAGGACAATAGACGTTTTAAAGGAAATGTTTCCAGGACGCGTAAACTCTTTACGTGAAAACGTTTGGTGGCCTTTCCTTTGGGGCTACCTGAAACGAAGGTTTTTCAACATTATTCCCTAACCATTGACGAATTGAAAGCTGTAATACGCCAAGAAATTACAGAAATATTGCTTCAAATTACTGCTCAATAAAAACAAATAGCATAGTATACATTTTTAGTTAATAAAAATAAAATCTAAATTGCATTTACAATGGCGTTTTTATTAAAATGTGGGAGATCATTTTGCCGGACCTTGTATGTACAATAAACTCACAAAAAAACTTAGTTTTACTGCCTTTAAAGTGGCCTAACCCCTTAAACCATAACTCTAATTATGCGATGCTCTGTATTACAACATGGTCTTACATGCTACCGTGATTTTATGTGCATTTTATTTTCCACATTCTCAAGGTTGTTATTCTTTTTCCATTTGGAAAAGTAATCAACAGTTGGATTATCCTTTCAATTAGTTAGTACAATATAATTTTTTTTTTTAACACAAATTGTAGACACTTTGTTGAACCAGATTAATGCAGACGCTATAAAAATATGCTGTAGTATTGACAAAGTAGCTTTTACTCTGGTTTGTTTTTATAAATTGTTTGCTTACACTTTTTTTTATTGATGAATTAACACGTTGGTTGAATAGTGAGAGGTCTTCCGAACTTGTGATTGTTGGAGATTTTAACTTAGACATGCTGTCACAATGTGACTTTGTTGGCTGTTATTGCGCAACTCTGGCCGAATTTGGTTTATCTTAGTTAATTAATGAGCCTAAACGGCCTTGTTCTGGAACTTGTCTAGACCATGTACTAGTTCGATTTTGCAATATACCTTTAGATTGTTCAGGATTAAGCCTCGATTTCCAGATTACGGAACATGGCATGACAGGTATTTTAATAAATGCTTTCAAAAGAAGAGTTGAAAATAGAAACAACAACATATCATTTTCAGATAATTCTATCATTCGTTCTTAATGATAAACTTCGTTTTGAAAGCTGGAAAAAGGTATTTGCCGAGAGGGAGGTGAATCAGGCGTATAAGATATTTTTATATATAAAGATAAAGGAAATTAGCTATTTAGTCAGGTCTCCAAGATCAAAAATTAAAAAACGTAAACCTTGGATTAATAAAAATATTTTAAATAAAAATAATTTAGACAATAAACTGGGTATTAACTGTTCAAAATATCCGCAGAATGCAACTTTAAGAAACTGCTACGTTAACCTAAGTGAAAAAGATATGAAAGAATGTCGTTATAGATTTTATCGAAGGATATTTGAAAGATGTAAAGGTAATCTAATAAAGAAATGGGATAAAATTAATAAAATAATCCATCGACGTAGATATGCCTCTACAGAAATCATACGATGATTGCTAACGAATTAAACATTTACTTCGCTTTTATTACCCCCCTATTCCAGACAGCAATACTATTACCTGCAACTGTTGCTCGAGCTCCAGAATTGAGGATAATAAAATTTGCTCTAACAGTTTCTATTTTCTTCGTGGTACTGAAAATAATAAAATCCCTTAACAGCTCTAAGTCTTGTGGTAGTGATGGTATATCCAATTATTTACTGAAAGAAATAGCGTTCAATGTGCTGGATATTTTGGCTTACATCTTCAATTTAAGTGTAGTATCTGGTATATTTCCAGATGACCTAATATATGCAATTGTTGCTTTTCTTTTCAAAAAAGAAGATTCAAAAGAAAAAAAGATTAATTCTATAACTTATTCGTGCGGTTTGCTAAGAGATGTCGTAACTTATATTATTCTATTGAAACATGCGTTGGAAAGCTACTGTCATTGTACGTCATTTCAGTATATGTCATTCATTTGAAGCGAGAATAACAATAATTTTTTTTTCATTCAAATATGTCGAACTTTGTGCCTGAAAAATTTTTTTTGCGGGGAGTTCTTCTTCATTGACTTTAATATGAAAAAAATTGCTGCCGAAAGTCATCGTATTTTCGTGGAAGTCTATGGTGAACATGCGCTAGCTGAGCGAACGTGCCAAAAGTGGTTTGCACGATTTAGAAGTGGTGATTTTGGCTTGGAAGGCGATGAAGAAGATGAAGAACTGGAAGTATTACTCTATGAAGATTGTTGCCAAACATAAGAAGATCTCGCAGAATCTTTGGGTGTCACTCTAGCAGCCATTTCAAAACATTTAAAAGCAGCTGGATATATTCAAAAGCAAGGAAATTGGGTTCCACGTGAACTCAAGCCGATGGACGTCGAAAGGTGGTTTTGCATGTCCAAAATGCTACTGGAACGCCACAAAAGGAAGTCATTTTTGCATCGGATTGTTACTGGTGATGAAAAATGGATCCATTACGACAACCTCAAGCGCAAAAAATCATATGTGAAACCCGGCCAACCAGCCAAATCAACGGCAAAGCCGAATATTCATGGCGCGAAGGTGGGATCAGATGGGTGTGCTGTATTATGAGCTGCTAAAACCGGGTGAAAACATCAATAGACAACGTTACCGAACACAATTATTCCGTTTGAAAAGAGCAGTAGCCGAAAAACGCCCGGAATATGCGACCAGACACGAGGCAATAATTTTCCATCATGACAACGCTCAGCCCCACGTTGCGATTCCGGTGAAGAACTATTTGGAAAACAGTGGATAGGAAGTCTTACCCCACCCGCTTTATAGCCCAGACCTTGCCCCTTCTGACTACCATTTGTTCCGGTCGATGCAGAACGCCTTCACTGAAATACGGTTCACATCAGAGCAGAATATCAAAAATTGGCTTGATTCATTCTTGGCTGCAAAAGCCGTCGCAGTTCTTTTGGGATGGGATCCACAAATTGCCAGAAAGATGGGAAAAATTCATAGCTTCAGATGGGCAATACTTTGAATAATATTATTGTACGTTTTTCTTAAAGAAACGTTCAAATTTTGAAAAAAAAAAATGCACGAATTAAAATATATACCCAATAATTACATGTCAATTTCACTTTTGCCCATTATTTCAAAAGTTTTTGGAAAGGCAATTAAAAAGAGAGTCTTACAATTTTTAAAAAACAATACGTTTTTGAGTCGTTAACAGTTTGGGCTTAGAAAAGGCTTGTCAACAGAAGATGCATTGCTAGATTTCTGCTACTGTAAAGGGCTTGATGATAAAAGGTAATGTACAAATCTTTTTGTTGATATCAAAAAGGCATTGGATGTGGTTGTTCATAGCATCCTTTTACAAAAATTGTTCAATGCCGGATTAAGAGGTTTCATTTTTAATTGGTTCCAGTCTTATTTTATTGGTCGATCGCAAAAAGTAAAAATAGGTGGTGTATCTAGCAGCAATTGCAGAAGGTATCTGAGAGTATCTCAAGGGTCAGTCCTTGGGCCTATCCTATTTCTTGTGTACATAAACTCACTCAAAAGACTATTGGTAAATTCACCGCATTTACAGACGATTGGGGCATTTCCTATGTATCTGAAAGTCCATTGAATGATATTTCTGAAATAAATCACGATATTGACATTTTACGAAGTTGGTTTACAAAGCAGCAATAGAACCACGTTAATGTTGGCAAGATTACCAGCAGTTGTCGACATTTTCTTTCATTCCACGAATTGCTTAAGATTCAGATAAAGGTTTGAGTCTGAATGGTACATTATTTAATGAAAGTGTGTCCTGCGAAAGGGATTGCCCTAAAATTGATGTTGTGAAACAATTTAAGTATCTTAGCGTCGTTACAGAATAAAAATTGGGCTAGGCACCGCACATTAATACGTTTATGAAATATTTTCTCTCAACCTTACAGATTTTCCACTATTAAAAAAAAAAAAAAACATGTTCGATGCAGGTTTTAAGAATGTTAGAGTTAAAGAAATTACAGGACATGGAATTTGTTGTTGAGGTGGGGCCTACCAAAACAAAATTAAGAAATTACTTAAAAAGTGTGCACAGACCGTTTACTCCATTCCATGGCGTTGTTTTAGCAGTTAAGAGTACTCCCTTTGAGGCACTTTTTTTATTACAAGGTATTTTTCCTGAGATCTGGCTATTTTTACATCAGAACTTCAGCTAGATATGACCTAAGAACAAATCTAAGCTTTGATGTCATTACTCACTCCCTCATTTCGCACTACAATTTATCGTAATTCGCATTTTATACTATCATATAGATTATATAATAAACTTCCGTACTCTACTTAGTCAGTAAGATCTCCAAGTATCTTTCTCAGGAATATAAAATTTTGGCTATTTGAATTTGATCACATACAGATAATCTGAAACAATCAACTCTGATATATTGTATTTATTTATTTATTTATTTATTTATTTATTTTTTTTTTTTGTTTTAAATTTCTGTTGTCAAATTTAAATCAACTAAAGCCAAATTGAAATTAATTATTGCTATTAGCTGTTATTATTGCCTGTCTCTGTACGAATAGAATATGAAATAAATGAATACAAAAAAATAATACAATAAATACAAATCGTGTGGACTATTTCAATTTTAGTTGCCTAATTCACGATTGTTTAAGCTCCTGGACTTTCATAAGCTTTTCTACCAGCTAACGTAGACTATATAACTTGTTAAAGTATCTCGCATACTTAGAAAATGTCATTCTTTGTAGACACTTACGTACTCAAAGTTATATGCACAAATTCCTTAGAATACTTGTTTTTAACAAGTATTCTGGAATAGCTTGTGTGGAATTTTTTTTTTACACGTAAAGGCGTATGTTCACTACAGGTCTGTGAAATTCTCAGAAATGAAAATGTCCCATCTGAGACGAAATCCTTCCAAATAGAGTTCAAACTTTAATTTATTATACAGACCGTATGATTAATTAGTTTTTATGTATGAGTAAAGATACTTTATATATAACAAAATCGTCGCAGCCTACTAATTTTCAGAATTTCCTTTCGATTAGCTTCCTTTGTTACTCGGATGTAAATTAATTGACTAAGAACCTTCATCAAATAAACTTAATTAATTAAATTTACCACCTGCTGAAGTTGTAATTTCTTCTGTGAATGGAAATGGGATTTATTTTCCCTTCCTATCCATGAGTATGACGGAAAAGGAGAAAAAATACCTTATTGACTGTTTCAGTTTTCGACATTAAATAAATTGACAGCGAATTAAAATGACAGCCGCAGCAAGGGAATATTGTTGACTTAAGCCTTACACCCACTTACTAACACACCCACTCTCAATTATCCACCCATAGTCAACACAAATGAAATGATTAATGGCAAATGGAATGTAAATTCCTCGAATTTATTCCTGAAAACTTCAAATATTTAAAAAAGAAAGAAAAAAAAAAAATAATAAAACGTCAAACCAAAGGAAACCTCTAAAAAGGAGCAATAAGCAAACCAACCGAAAAGGGCGACAAAACAGAAAATTCACCCTTGTAGGCGTTGCGTCATTCGTCCTGAATGAAGGAGTTTTTGTTGAAACTTTAATTACTTTCTATGCTTTCTTGATGATGATATTTATGACAATGGTGGGGATGGATGAAGGTACGAACCTGGATGTGAATATTTTATAAGGAAAGTCATTAAATGTAATGTGAAAACTCCAGCTATGGCAGAAAGATTAAAGCTCCATGGAACAGACTTCATTCGTAGTTCGACTTTGATTCGTATTATTCCCAAATACTAAACGTCCCTTTTTTGAAATTTGGATTATTTTTTTTTTTTTTAGATTTAATCTTTAGTGAGGAAAGTGTAATTAAAATTTTATTATCTGGAATGCGCTTATTTCAATTGTCACCAGAAGAACAATTTTCAACATTCCCAGCCAAGCCAAATTTTCTAAAAAAAAAGGGGGAAAATTCTGGTCAGAATGTCAAACTTGTGGAAAATGCATTTTATGGTATTGCAGAAAAACTGACTTGATTACTTACACTGTAAGGTTTACAGTTATTGAAAATATTACCTATTGTATTTTTGGAAACCATGCATCGGCGATCCGCTGCTTAGAATCTTTATTTTCTTGTAGTCAGAGTATTTCTTATTTCATGAGAAATAAATTAAGAAAATATGCGAAATGTTTTGAATTGTGAAGACCAAAAACCCATCAATATCACATAAAGAGCGTTGCCAGCTCTAAAATTGAACATACTTGCGAAGCTATAGTGCTGACTGTAGTCTCTATCCCGGAGAGATCTTCGTTTTTTGAAAACCATTGGAAATATGTTAAAAGAAGAGGTGCATCTTATGCTACATATTTCTCTCTTCTATCTGTTTTGCCAAATTGCCGCTTGTAAAGTTAACTACATTTGTGGACCTTACAACCATTCTACAAGCACTCAATTTTTAATAAGAAAAAAAAAGGTCTTTTCTTTTAATCGTTATTAATTTATTAGTTTTTTCCTGTAGAAACCTATTACGTTAATAGTTTAGTGATTTTATCTTTGAATAATAGTAAAAAGAATTTCCTTTACTGACATTTCTTCTTCCTTGCGTGTATTTTTCACAATTTGGGAAAACAATTATTCGCAATTCGTATTTTGTCTACTTTATTGTTTTCAACATTTACTTCTTTCTTTTTCTTATAATTGAGTGGGTTTTGTGGATAATTGGTAGGAATTCTGTTTATCCTTTCTTGGTATTCTATTGCTACCGTACAAGCTCTGTAATTAGCTGGTTTGTTTTAATCACAATTAATACGTTTTGCTTTCACACCCTTCTTTAGTGCTCAGCTATATGTTGAATGTTTTCTTTTACATTTAACGCATGCAAAATCTATTTTACAATAACTTTATATATGCCCGAAGGGTTTATCTCGTTTGCATTGAGGTATTGAGTTGGAACTTCCTAAGTTATTTTGGGGTGCACATATAACGAAAAAAGCTGGACGAGGGCGGTACCAGAGGTGCCCGGCCTAACCAAGACATAGCGAAAGTTTTTTGAAAATATTACTGTGGAAAGTACGCAGGGTATATATTTTAATCCGTGCGGTTTTTTTTTTCAAAATTTGAACATTTGTTTAAGAAAAACATGACAATAATATTATTCAAAGTATTGTCCATCTGAAGCTATGGCTTTTTCCCATCAAGCCAATTTTTGATATTCTGCTCTGATGTGAACCGTATTTCAGTGAGGGCGTTATGTATCGACCGGAACAAATGGTAGTCAGAAGGGGCAAGGTCTGGGCTATAAGGCGGGTGGGGTAAGACTTCCCATACACTGTTTTCCAAATAGTTTTTAACCGGAATAGCAAAGTGGGGCCGAGCGTTGTCATGATGGAAAATTATTGCCTCGCGTCTGGTCGCATATTCCGGGCGTTTTTCGGCTACTGCTCTCTTCAAATGGATTAATTGTGTTCGGTAGCATTGTTCATTGATGGTTTCACCCGGTTTTAGCAGCTCATAATACAGCACACCCATTGGATCCCACCAAATACAGAGCATTACCTTCGCGCCATGGATATTCGGCTTTGCCGTTGATTTGGCTGGTTGGCCGGGTTTCACATATGAGTTTTTGCGTTTGGGGTTGTCGCAATGAATCCATTTTTCATCACCAGTAAGAATCCGATGCAAAAATAGCTTCCTTTTGTGGCGTTCCAGCAGCATTTCGGACATGCAAAACCGCCTTTCGACGTCTATCGGCTTGAGTTCATGTGGAACCCAATTTCCTTGCTTTTGAATATGTCCAGCTGGTTTTAAGCGTTTTGAAATGGCTGCTAGGGTGACACTCAAAGATTCTGCGAGATCTTCTTGTGTTTGGCAACAATCTTCATAGAGTAATGCTTCCAGTTCTTCATCTTCAAACTTTTTTGGCTGCCCAGGACGTTCATCGTCTTCCAAGCTAAAATCACAACTTTTAAATCGTGCAAACCACTTTTGGCACGTTCGCTCAGCTAGAGCAAGTTCACCATAAACTTCCACCAAAATACGATGACTTTCGGTAGCAGTTTTCTTCATATTTAAGTAATGAAGAAGAACTCCCCGCAAAAACACTTCTTCAGGCACAAAGTGTGCCTTCAAATGAATGACATATACTGAAATGACATACAATAACAGTAGCTTTCCAACGCATGTTTCAATGGAACAATAACAATGGAATAATACAAGTTACACCAAAACCGCAAACCGAATTAAGTTATAGACCCAATATCAATATTAATTATTTCCCCTACAAAGTAACCTTCCTAAGATATAATATACTTGTGCCAACACTTTTTCCAATCCTGAAAGCACTTTTTGGTGTAGATTTGAGCTCTTCCAGCGATGTCGTTTTGTTTTTCAAATCTCCGTCCTTTCATAGGTCCTTCAGTTCTGGGAAAAGGAAAAAGTCGCATGAGGCCAAAGTCAGAATTTTGTGCGAGTCAGGATTATCATTGACGTCATTCAAGAGCTCTTCATGCGACGGATCTTCTGATTAAAATTAAGAAGTTCCGGAACAAACTTCGCTGACACACGCCTCATGTCCAAAACATCCGAAAAAATTTAATGACAAGAGCCGACCGATATGCCAACATCCTCAGTAACTTCTCTTATGGTAATTCGTCGTCCAAAACGAGGTTCGTCATTGTCTTCTTTTACTACTTGTAAACATTTTTGTTATTTAGAGCAGACTCACCGTGTCCCACTGTCAACATTTCAAGTATTTTTTATGCAAATTCCTTGCTCCATTTTTTTATAATAATTGAAAATCGCCTAGCACACCAAAACATGTATAACCTATCTTTCTGCCAAAAACAAACTAAGTATGTTATATTCTGGAAACTGTGAACATATGTTCGGAACATGTGTACTAATACAACAAGAACAAAAAAAATTTATAATCGAATATACTGTGCCCGCGAAATTTCAAATGTCATCTTACTTTCTGAACACACGTCGTATACTAGGTACTTTTATAATATTTCAAATCCGGGAACCTTTTACGATCTTAAAAGGTAATCATGTTTTGTTTTTGCAAGAAAAAGTTGAAAGAAGTGATGCAAAAATAGAATGTTGTAAATGTAAAAATCTTTTTTATGGTGGCGCGTTAAAATTTTACCCGTTGATTATGAGATGTTATGAGAAAATACAAAAAAAAAAAAAAAAAAAAACCTAAAGATGCTCTCAATGCACATCTGTGCTGCAGATAGTGCTGCTATCTCTACAAATCATTACAAATACCAGAAAGTGAAATAATTGATTTGAAAGGTATATAACGAGGTATTATCAGAAAATAACGCAAAGCAAAATTTGTTTAAAAATTGTTGAACATTAAACATTGCTTGTGAATTTTTGGCTAAAAACAATACCGTTACGATGTCCCAGTTTCCATATTCGGCTCCGTGTGACTTTTTTCTATTTCTAAAAGTAAAGAGAACCTTAAAGAGTCGACGTTTTACAAGCATAGATGACATTAAAAGTGCATCGCTTAAGGAGCTAATGGCTACCCCAAAGATCGAGTTTGAGAAGTGTTTCGAGGGTTGTAAAGAGCTCTGGCACAAGTGCATAATATCTAGTGTGGACTATTTGTGGACATTAATGTAGACGAATACATTAGTTTTTTTTTTTCCAAAAAACTAAAATTCCCATTATTTTCTGAACACATCTCGTATAGTTAAATAGTCAAATTTAAAAATGTCGACAACTGCAATCTGAAAACTTTGAACTTGAATCCAAATTCAGCGTTCTACAAGAAAAAGTAAATTTCTTGAAGCAGTCCAATCTCTTCAATGTCGTGGATAATGTCATCGCACCGTGTGTTAATAACTCCAAAGCGAAAAAAGTGGCTATGGATCCTGTTTGCGATGGAGTGGGAGTGGAAATAGGCGAGAATGACATAGACTATTGTTATGTCAAAAAAATAAAACCAACAAGAGGACGTAAACAAAGCAGCGCTACTAGTACATCAGACGAAAATGTTAAAGGAAAAAATTATGAAAGCGAAGAAGAGCGTTAAATTTACTGCGAAATTTTTTGTGAGCATTTCAATAATAGTTAACGACATTTATATCAACGGCGGTTTGACTTAGCACTTATGTAAACTCGTCAATGCAATAAAGAAGATACGTGATGAACAAATACAAATTTATATGGATTAAGAAAAATGTAATATTTTTGCGTTAAAAAGAAGGGGATAGTGAAGTTCAAGTTAGGTGTTTTGAGGACGTCTTAACATTATAAGCTATTCTATATTTATTTCTAAAATGAACTTAAACTCATTCCACCCGAAAAACCGCCTCATTGCCTGTTCGTTTAATATTAAAGCATCCGAAACAGTGGCAACATACAGACCCAATACTTCAAGAATATATCCATTGAAGCACGTTAGAAGAAATGGTTTAAAAATTCTTATACTTATTATAAGAAGTATATAACTATTTCGGATGTAACTATCAGTA
Organism: Volucella inanis; assembly: GCA_907269105.1. Classification (NCBI taxonomy): domain Eukaryota; kingdom Metazoa; phylum Arthropoda; class Insecta; order Diptera; family Syrphidae; genus Volucella; species Volucella inanis. Next base: position 71,095,031 of record OU026157.1, on the reverse strand, counting down.
CCGTTTCCTTTATTTAAATTCATATTCATGGACCACAAGTAAACAATAGAAATCTTTTACCAAAGTACAAGCTTATACCTATTACATTCATTTAAAAAAAGTATGAATTTAAATAACAAAATAAAATAAATTAAGATGATAAAGAAATGAACTTAAACAGTTCCAAATTTTTCAATTTTTTTCAAAAAAAAAAAAAAATAATAATAATAATAAAAAGGAAAGAAACAAAAAGAGAAAAAAAAACATAAAATAGGCAGACGGAAAGGCAAATCTATTAGGAATTATTTCCATAATATTGAAAAACTTTTTTAGTGAAGATGGTTCTATTGATCGTGCACTTGATTTCAATGGGTGAAAGATTTCAATGACGAATCAATTAATCAATTAACAAAAAACTGACGAAAGCTATTGACATATTTGCATCGTGGAACAATTAATTGATGAGTTCTTTGATTCCCCGTTAATTGAACTTTTTCATACAGATATTCCGGCTCTTTTGTTGTTATTATTTTGTGTAATGACAGCACGATATTTCATAAAAGTATATAATGAGCACCCTACAATCTTATTTGTATAGGAGAAGATGTCGTGATACGCCAAAAATATACCACGCACAGTTATTAAAAACAACATTTAGCTTTCTTTTTGCCTCATAGTCCATATCGGAGAAAATTTTTCATCCATTCATCAAAATGGGTAGTAAATACGATTAAACAAGCTCTAGCTTTACGTTGGTTGGAAGGCAGTTGGAAGTTGGGCTTAGCCCCCTCAGAGCTCCGTAAATTTTTGATGCTACTTTATTTATGTGAGTATTCCAGCTAAGATTATGGCTCTTAACTCATACATACTCAATTGGAGTTTGATTTATGTAGAGTGATGGGACAATTTGTCTATCTCGGCTGACATTAACTACCATGACTTTAGTCTTTTAAGGGTTAAGGCTTAGTTTATTATCGATTGCCCATTTACAAAATTTTAGTTAGTTGCTCGCTTAAGTTCTTTACTGCCTGCTTTATTTAAGATTTCGGGAAAAGGAATAAATTTGCACATCATCTACATATATGTGACGTTCGCAGTTTACAAGTCGATTTATATAGCAAGAAAAAAGAAGAGGTCTTAGGGCGGATCCTTGGAGCACACCAGATGGAACAAGAGAAGAAGATGAACATTTATCTTCATAATACACGTACTGTAAACGATAACATAAATACATCGTTACTAAGTTTCACAAAAAGCTATCAATCAGAAACTGCGTTCTTAGTTGTTCAACTAATACCATATTTGATAATCTACATAATCAAATGGCTTTGAAAAATCCAAAAAAAAAAAAAACTATAAGAGCCAGCCAGTATTGTAAATCTTCGCAATTTTGTTTTGCACGGAATCCCGATTGAAATTTAGTGATAAGATTCTTATCGCTTAAATATTTTTTTATTTGATTGCTTGCAATTGTCTCGAAGGCAATGGCAATGTTACGGTATTCAATTTTATCTTGAGATGACGGAGGCTTTGGTATCGGCAACACCTTAGCAGTTTTCCAACAGTAGGGGAATGTGAAAGTAGTAAAAATAATATTAAAAATATAGGTCCTTTGGGAAAGGATGACAGGTAGCAAAATTTTTATGAACTTTGGCTAAATGTTGTCTATTATTTGCAGATATTTCGCCATTTGGTTTCTTGAATACATATCATTTCTATTTTACATTGTAATAATACGCTTTTTTATTTCAAACTATTTTTGCTTTATGCTGGTGACTATGTCAAAAAACCTTCCTTTCTTTAGCTGCTTTGATGTGGCAGGAAGGCTTAAGAATCAAAAAAATAACCCAGATGAGACGTCGAACTAAGCGCCAAGGACGTCTTAACTAGACGTAAAAATTTAACAGTATGGAAGACTCCAGGTGGTACTCGCAATGGCGACAATCGACTTTTCGACTACGGTCGGGGCAAGGATTTTGGAGGCCCCACCCGACATACTTCACAACTCCCCCCCCCCCCCCCCCGTTGTTTTTCTCGCTGACTGAAGAGTTGCTAGATCACTTGATTCTGATGACTCCTTCGGATCTTTCTATGACACGTTCGATAGATTGAGCTGGAACGAAGGAAAGAGTACCGGAAAGGCCTTGCCTGTTAAGGTTAAACTCGGAAAAAAAGAAAAGATGGAACGGGCTCCGCAAGGAACACACTCTGAAGGACTATCGTCTAAAGGGCAGTTGAGGAGGCGACGGAGACGCTAGGCAAAAGCACGGCACAAAGAGATGCCGAGTGCCGGGAGTCATACCCTCCCAGCTGCGACAGAAAAGAGAAACAGGTCGGGGGAAGTGACACCCACTGACACCGATCAGGGCCAAGAGGAAGAAAGTTTACAGCATGCCCATCGATGGGTCCGGATGAAACTGGCTCGGCAACCATCAAAGGCTGCAGCTCTGGTGGACGAAAATCGCTTGAAGCGGTTGAAACCACAAAATCAAAACCAGCGGAGGTTACACGCAAGCGACGCCCGGACGAGGTCAAAGCTACAACCAGTAAAAATTGTAGCTCTGATCGACGGAAGTCGGTCAAAGCGGTGAAATTTCCGCTGAGAAACAACCCTGGTGGTGGCTTTCCCAGCGCATAAGTTGCAGTTGAAAGTTGCAGCTCAGGCGGACGGCACGTCGGTGTTATCCTCACTAAAACCACGAAACGCCAAAATTAACGAGACCGGCGCACATACAAGGACGTTGCTATTTCCTGGTGCTTCGAATTAGGAAGACTGGCAATGACAACAGTTTGAACGAGTGGAAACACTGTGTCGATCAACTGTGGGAGCTGGCCAAAGCATAGAATCTTTGCATTCAAGCAGAGGCATTTTGTGTGGGAAATGGAACTCTTAGAGTGAAGTGTTCCACGCAGTAAACTCTTGAATGGCTGAGCAAATGTGTGCCGAAAATCCCACCCCTGGAGACCAAAACTTTCGAGGTCTTCAGAGAACCCAAACTGACGCGCGCCATCATCAGAGAAACGGGAGATGTTCTGTTGCGTCTTCATACCCAGAACCCTGGACTTTGACACTAAAAAGAATCTACTCTCACAGGGAGAGAAAGAATCGGGAAAACAAGAACGGCTCCTCTCTTGTTGTGAGTTTAGACAAAGCTTCTGTCGGGACCATAAAGTCTAGGTATGATTGACGTCCCTATCTGCATCTTGGAAGGGTTAATTTCAGCTTTCTTTCCAAATGAGTGCTGATAGAAGACGACCATCCCAGTATACATATATTTTGTGTACTCAAATCAACCTTCAACATTCCAAGTCTACTACTGCACCCCTATGCAGGAGACTTTCCGTGTTCAATATAAAATCCCACATACTATCCATACAGGAACCATAGGTGTGGAATAAACGCATATGTGGTTTCGGATGTTTAAGGGGTTCCACACCACTTTGTGATGAGCGATCGGTAAGACCGATCACTCTCACCAACTAAGCTTGTGCAATTTTGTAATCAAGATTTGGTTGCTGCAGACATAAACTACGAAGCAAGCGGAGAATGGTACAATTTAGTCGTTGCCTCTGCTTATTTTTCCTTTGATTCGCTACCGCCGCCACTACCGGAGGCGATAATGGAACTCCTTGAATATTGTGATTCTAGAAAGATGGGACTCATCATATGTTGCGTCATATTATTGTCTGATCTGGCTGTCAACAACGTTAGCTTACAGGCAACCTTTGTCACAAGATTAAGGCAGCAAGTAATCGACTTAACTTTATCCAACAGATATGCTAAGTACTATCGGAAATCTCCCTGTCAGATCATAGATACATAGAACTCAGAATCGGATGCGAGGTCTAGACCTTGCTGAAGAGGAGGAATCCGCATAAAACCAACTGAACATGATTTAAGGAAGATCTCGAAAAATACAATAGTGCTCCCCCTAAGGTCAGGAAAAAACAAAAGCTTGAGGAAGCTGTTAGGAACATGAACGGCACCCTCACCAAGTGTTTCGAAATGGCATATCCAGTTAGTAAGCACTCCTGCAGATCGCCTGTTTCTTGGTAGAACGTTAACCTGCAGCGTCTTCGTAAAGAATCCAGGACAAACATGCTGTTGCTTCCTTTGACGGCTTCAAGTCGCCTGTCACCGATGGCATTTACCCAGTTATGTAACAAAAAGGTATAGACCAGCTGGTAGCAGCTCTGAAGAGAATTTTCACTGCTAGCCTGGAACTGGCATACATATTGAATCCCTGGCGAACGGTGAGAGTGGCATTTATGCCGAAAATCTGAAAGGATGACTACTCGCTTGCCAAGAATTTCAGACCTAAAAGAATGGTCGAGATCCATGTGCGTAAAACCGCCTTGCGAATGTAACGCCTTGGGCATTTTCATGGACGTTGAGAGCTGAGGGTGCGAAAGGAAAGCAGAAGAAGAAAAAACAGCGCGCAGAACACTCAAGTAATATTGTTCGGCAGTTTTACCAACAGTTATATTAAAAAGATCATGTTAAGGCAAGAGGATCCTAACAGAAACCTGTTGATATGAAAAGAAAATCTTGTAATAGAATTACAGTGCTTACCGGCCGAAGTATTCATAGCTGCTGAAAATGACTTTATACCTGATGAATGGAATTGCAGCATCATTTGCGAAGTCCACAAAGAAAGAGACCCGCTCAAATGTCTCAACAATATGTTACAAGTAAAGGTATAAATCTCATCAACTTCATATACAAGATCCTGTTTGCCTAATTGCGTGAATGTCTGAAAGTCAGGAAAGTCCACAATCGTTTTCACACACCAGCAGATCCTGAAAAAACTTAGTTCAAATCGATACCCAGCTTCTGTATATGATAGCTTTTATAGAGACGAGATATAGAGAGAGATGTCAAGTTTTGTTATCTCTGACAAACTCATCCGTCTGTGCAGAATGACGATTGATGTTAATCTGACGGGCTACAAAGTGACTTCTTTAACATCATACTTGAAAGAATTGCGCGGAACTCAGAACTGGCGGCATAATATTTCAAAAGTCGGTGCAACTCCTAGCGTATGCCGATGATATCGACATAATTGGGAGAATTCAGTGGTTCGGTGCGGTGCGTTCGATAGTATTGAAATCCAAGCTGCCATTTCAGCAAAAATAAAATGAAGTGTCCGCCGAAGTGTCAATATTCCGAACAACTAAGGGAACTCTATATAGGACCTTGGTCGTCCCAGTCTTACTTTATGGCGCTAATGCATGGACCCTATCAAAAGTTGATGAAGATATCTTCAGTCGTTTCAAGAGAAAAATTCTTCGGAAAATATTCAGTCAGGTTTTTTTTACCGGCTTTGAAAGAGAAGATGCAATGACGAACTTTACGGAATGTGCAACGACATCGACTTAGTCAGAAAACTGGTAATCAGTCGCCTGAAATGGCTAGCACATTTAGAGCAAATTGACATTAAAATATCTGACCCACAGAGTCTAAAGCGGATCGGGCTAACTGGAGAGATTTGTTAGCTGGGGCCCAGGGTCCTCCGAACTGTAGCACTATCTACGGAAATAAGTAAGTTCTGGTGAAGTCTCCTAGAACTGAAAAGCCATGAAAGTCCGATTATGCTAGACATTAAATGTAACGCGATTTTCGACGATGCCACGAGCTTGAGAAGTACACCAAACAGAAACACAAATTTGCATTGAGCCAAAAGTGAGCCTCATCACAAAACCACAAAACACATTTTTTTCGATACGAACAAGCGTCGACTCTAGGCTGCAAAAAGACCAATCCGTGAACTCTCGTCACAAGTCATGTTGTCGTTCATTCTACCGCTGAATCTTATGCCGAGGTTTTTTCGCAAAATTTTGTACAGAATGCCCAGATAAAGGTTAGACTGTTGTATTGGGCGCCAATTTAACAATTCTGAAACTCCTTCCGCACTTTCACTCATAGCTGTCACAGGTTTTTGACGTACGCACATAACATTGACGCACTATTGGCTTTGCATGAAATTCATTCTAATGGATAAAAATAATAGCTACCTCAGTAGGCCTATAACAAAGGTTAAAAAAAAAATCACGTAATCTTCTATACAATTCGTAAATAGACGTCTGATTTTTTGAAAAGTATAGAAACGTTTTTCCTGTGCTTGATAGTTATCTCTGTTGAGAGATCTATCATCCCTGTATTTTTAGGTCCACATAATAAACAACATAAACATAGGAATATAGATACAGACATTTGAATATAACCATTCATTATTTATATTTAAGATCATCAAAACTGGAACAAAAATTAAGCTTACAATCTTATAATAATTTCGTTACAACATTCTCACTTTAATTGAATAGATCAATTAAAATAACATTGTTTTGCCAATAAGTCCTCCAAAAGTCCCTGAACTCAATAGCCTTAGAAGTTAAACCCTTTCACGATTTATCCTACAACAAAGTTCTATCAATTCCAATGCTCTTTCAACTATATCCATTGAAACCAATTCATGTTGCAAATTTTCCTTAGAATTTACCATCGCATTCCTGGTTTTCATGTTACTATTTCGTTTTCTTTTTTTATTTGCAGATTAAAGCAGCATTTGTATGGTGAGGGCATTGTATTGTATCATAGTATTTAGATACAAGTGGGAATAGCTGTCAAGTAAAAGTGTACTATCTGCATTCGAAATAGCAGCATTGAAACTTACTCCAAGGACTGCACGTAGCCTCCGGTTCTTATGATTCACCGGTAACATCTATTTTACTCGCTAACAATATACCATCAAGGATACAGGATTGGTTTCCAGAAGCAATACTGTACATAGCTGTGAAGGTAAAAGGAATTCGGTCAAAAGCATCAAGGTCTGTACTATAGAATTTTTTTTACTTGTTACTTTCGCCTGATTCCTTACCTTTTTTCACTCAATAGAAGCGTGTTCGTACTTTTTTAATTAACCCCCTACGAGTACGTGGCAAGTTTTCGAGTATTGGACTAGTATTAGGGGATGTATTTAACACTACAAATATTTTAACGTATAAAGATGCAGTATGTCTACATATGTATATTACCTTCGTAGGCCTTAGTACCTTCTTGGGTAAATTACAATGCCGGACCTTTCTGGTTATTGTGTGAGGTTTTCCTTTAAAAGTTTTTTTTTTTTTTTTCAGACGTAAAGTTGGCTGTGTAGCCTGAAATGTTTCGGCAAACCTGCTTCAGGATGCTTTTCATAATATATTTTCAATTTTACGACATGACTTTGTTTTATATTTCTATAAAACTTTGCAAAGAGACTTGCCGTTCTTTATTAAAATTGGTAATCGATGATCGACTGGAATGGTCGATGAGGTTTTGATTAACTTTATAGGTATCTTCTTTGTAAAAGTAGATGAACTGACGTAACTTTTAGCTCCGTTTTTCTTTTATAGTTTTCTAGAGGAAATATTCTCAATTTGGAAATTAAAAACTAATCAACTTAAATGACACACTAATACTTTGGCAAACACTTTGCAACATCCAGTAAATATTTGAAAATGAAAATTTCGTAAATATACTTAGGTATTTAGAGACTTCTTTATAAATGTGATTTAAACATGAATGAAGGGATGAAAACCTCTTCGTTTGTTTGGAATAATGGAAGAGGAATATTTTTTTTTAGACCGTGATATCCTTTCATATCCCTTCAACAACACTTGTTTGACAAACAATCATACAGCTCATATTTTCAAGAAGTCAGAGTGAAATGGGTGGTAATAGTTGACTTATGTAACTCAGAAGCGGATGGTTTTTTATTCAAATTAGGGATATCAGTAGACATCGTTTGGTTATTCAGGTTGCAAAATTTTAACAAGAATAAGAGAGTGTTGTTGTTTTGATAGTAACTTGTGGGTTATTCTTTTTTTTAGGATTAAAGTTAAACACACATTTTTGGTATAAAAGCTCATATTTAAGCCATCAGATGTTGTTCATCATGGTCGATTACTTTCTTTTAACGTTCTGGAAAAGATAGAATGCCTCTTTTGAAAAAGTCAGCGAGATTTATGGGTAAACAAGTTTTCCAGATACGTTTTGATCTCATCTTCGGAATTAAATTGCCTTCCGTAGATGGTAGTCAGAAGGCGCAAGGTATGGAGAGAACAGTTAATGCTGCATAACTTCCCAGCTAAATGAATTCAGCTGGGAGGTTAAGCTATATGTGGTCTGGTATAGTCATGATGGAAAACAATTCCCTTTTTGTTCGGCAACTCTCGATGTTTTTCTTCCACTGCATACTTCAAAGTATCGAGCTGAGTGCAATATCTAATGACATTTACTGTCTAATAGTGTGGAAGCAATTCGAAGTAAAGGACACCTCACCAGTCCCACTAAATGCTCAACATTAACTTTTTGTGATGCAAATCTTGTTAACCGACCGCACCATGACCTCTTACATCAATTGTTGTTGTAAACCATATTTTCAAGCATTTTAAGTCCCTGCGAAATGGTTGTTTGGTTAAACCGCTGAGCGATCTCCCGTGTCGTCAAATGCGTGTTAACGGTAACTGCAGCCAAGATTTTATTGTCGTCTATGATAGGTGGACATCCAGAGCGAACAGCATCAGCAAGGTCTATATTTCTTGAAGAAAAACGTATAAATCAACGTTGACAAGTGTCAGCGCGAAACTTATTGAACAACCCAATACTATAATTGTCAGTTTGTTGGTATCCAAATTCTTTAAACCATAAGTTATTGGCATATAACATACGTACATAGAATGAAACCTAATCGCTTGAGCCTTTTTAAGCAAACCACTGCAAGACCAATTCAGCACGTTTCTTCTAAGCATAGTCCTGAAGAAAAAAACCAGTATTTTCAAGATGAAAGCTCTAAAAGGTATTGATATATATTTGGAAAAATAGGTAACTGACCCAATTTATGTGAAGCTTAAAATTGCGCTGTATTGTGCAGTCCCTAATCAAAGAAAAGCTCTTCACACATGACATGTGTGCAGATAATGCTCTCCACCAAAAGGTCTAGGCATCATCGCACGGACAAAAATTGGTCAATCAGATTGATTTTTCTGCGATAAGCAAATATTAGAGAAGCTTAGAAACAATGAGGAGCGAAAACAAAGTAAATAATAACTTCGTTGTTCTCTCCGCGCCATCTTTTAGGTTCCGGTTCAATTCAGAGAAACGGGAGATGTTCTGATGCGTTTTCATACCCAGAACCCTGGACTTGACACCAAAAAGTTGAAAATATTCTCTCACAGGGAGAATTGGGAAAACAAGAACGGCTCTTCTCTTGTTGCGGGCTTAGACAAAGCTTCTGTCGAGACCATTAAGTCTTGGTCTTGGTCACTCCACTTTACTTTGTTTGGATAGGAGGCGACCATCCCAGTGCCCATCTATTTTGTGTACCCCATGTAGGAGGCTTTCCGTGTTGAATACAAAACCCCACATAATATCCATACAGGAACTATAAACGCATTTGCGGTTTCGGATCTTTAAGGAATCTCACACCACTTTATGACGATCTATCGGTAATACCGATAAACTAATGCTCAGAACACTTTTTGGAGTAGTAGCTAATACAAAATGAGAGTAAACCATTTCTTGGCTGTCAACAATGTTGGCTCTTAGCCAACCTTTGTTACGAGAGTAAGACACCAAGTAATCGAGTTAACTTTACCTTTACAGGTATACTGAGGAGATAACTGGGTGGAAAGTTCTGCTGGACATTTCCATGTCAGACCAAAGATACATCGAATTTAGAATCGCATGTGAGTTCTCAACCTCGTTGAAGAGGAAGAATCCGCATAAAAGCAACTGGACATGATTTAAAGAGGAGTTCAACAAGTACAATAGTGCTCTCCCTAAGCTCACAACGAAATAAAAGCTAGAGGAACCCTTCAGAACATAACTCTAATAAAACACTAGAGAAGTTCTGTTGCTGTTGTGAGTACCTCCACACTTCGACAGTTTAACGTCTAGCTTGAACTACTTTGTCACATAATTCGATGTCTAACTGGGATTTCTTTTAGAACCTTAGAATCTTAAACTCTTAAGGCTTCCTGCTAAGACAAGGCAGCTAACGAACGAAAGATTGAAATGATTTTATGTATAGTCTTGTGTTATCAGTTCGTACACTCCAAAGTTACTGTATTTTGAAAGTTTTCAGTCAACCCTAAAGTCGTTTTTTTGTTATCAAAAGGCTCCACTCTTTCAAATGAATGCATTTATCATATAACTGTCACTTTTTCCAAGTATCCAGTAGAGTGTAGGGTGTTGGCATTGCTTTATAACTTAATTACCACTTATCGCCCTTCAGTAAAAAGGTTGCTTAACATTAACACGCACAAAACTATAACTTGATCCCAAAAGAGCCTTCTTTAGATTACTTACTATTGTTTCGTTCATTTTAAAAGCTCAATCATGTTTAAGCAATTTTTGTTATTTTTAATTAAGCCACTCATTTTCGTACTCTCGCCTCTTCGTTTCAACCTTTCATCTACAGCAACAAACAACAAACAGAAACAAAAAAAAAAACCAAAGAAAAGTACTTAATCCTTAAAAAATATATAGTCCAACATTCATCTTAAAACAGCGCGTCATTCCCTTCTTTAAAAAAAACCGCCCCTACTTCATCATCACTCATCGGGGCAGAAGAAACGAATTGCCATACTTAAAGAAATGAAAACCGGGGGTCGCTTTATCATCACCGATGTTTACTTTGCTTTCACAGCTTACTTTTGCTTTCTTTGGACTAAAATACCACATCTGCCATACAAACCGTTATTACGTTCTCTTTTTCTTTTTTTTGTCCACTTTTACCATGCCATGGAAACACGAAAGACTAAGTGGAAAAAATCAGAAAGAAAAAGCGCGAAGAATAAAAATTAATGCCCTACTGCACAGCATATAAATATTAATAATCCTCTATGACCGGTTGGGATCCCGGCTAAAGGATTATAAAGCTTTCGACTCTACACAATTCTTTTTCATAGGTTTTTCGTTTTTGTTTTCCTTGCTTTTGTCCCTCCTTTTTGTGGTTCACCCAATGGTCAGTGTTTGCTTTACTTTGTCAGGACACATCATTATGCAGCTCTGAAGTGAATAGCGTTTGGCAATGGTAGTGGTATACTCAAGGTAGTGCCACATAAAGCCTTGCCAGCAGGCGCTGGCTACAAACGTATAGCATTACCATCTTTCTGAAATTGCAATGCACTCATTACACGTATTGAAATATTCGAATATAGCGCAATTATAAAATGTGAAAAAAAAAACCCTTTTACATATCCGAAAGAGGTTTAAAAGAAACATTTTTCCAGATATTTGGGTCTTTCCCTCTCGACTTTTCAGGTTTGGTTATGAACAATTACAGCGCTAACGAATTAGGTAAATAAAACATAAAAGCAGATCTCATGGAGTCAATCATCCATTAGAGGACTAAGACATCTCCAAAGCAAATATTGCCGCAATAAAAAGACAGTAAAATGATGAATTTAAAACTCCGACACCTCTTACGATCAAGAAAGAAAATCTTTACTTGTTCTGTTGTATTGTAAATTCACATATGACTGAGACTTAAGCAAATGACTGCCTCCAAATAAATTGTATTTTGACTTAGTTTCCCTATATAAGCAATCACTCCCCCACTAGGTCATAGAGAAAATTAATAATATGGCACCAAAGATAGCTTTCACGAGCTTCTTGACAGAATATACCTACATACGAGCAATTTAGCAAGCGAGGCGTAAGACCGCTCTGGGCTATTTAATCGTAAACTTTACAAGGATGAGGGTATTTGGTGTCATATAGTAGTCGAAAAACATAAGCGATATGAAAATTATGAGAAAGACATTGCCGCCACTTATGTATTAAGTACCACCCGACCACCAAACTACATTTAATATAAATCCGCGAAAATTCCCAAACAGCGCATGCAGAAAATCGGGCTGACGCCTAAGTTGAAAAATTCTTCGAACTCTGTCATAAGTGGAGTGCTAAATTTTTTTTTTTTTTCCGTCTGAATTAACAAAGAGTAGAACAGTTAAAATAATAACAGTCGTTTTTAGAACATCAGTAGGCAACATTTAACGTATTGCAACATGTAGGAAGTACGAGCAGAAACACTCGAATAAATTTTAAATCAACTGTGAAAAGCCAAGATGACAGATTTAGCTATTTGAAGAGATTTCATGGTTAAGGCCGTAGCCATCTAAATAAAGACAACTTCTCAGATGGAGAGAATGTGTATAGGGTTCATGAACGAGTAGGAAGAAAAGCTTTTTCGTCATTGAACTCAGTTTCGAAACCGAGTTAAATAGAGGTGTTCTTTCATAATGGTGGTGATTATCCGCGCTACTAGTTTGGCCATAGGCAGATGAACAGCCATCCATCAATCTATCAAATTATCCTTATATAGTCATTCGATTATATCTGTTAGATATCAGTACATTGTCACCTGACGCAGCTTTGAAAAATTCTGCAGGAATCCGGTCAATACTTTGTACTATCTCACCATGGAACCATGGAGGCTTTTTACGACACACTATTCCAAGCTTTGCTCTTTTAAAAAATAATTAACGGTTCGAGTTGGTGCATCTTTGGCCTGTCATATGTACTGTATTTTCTTTCTTTTCACATGATACTTAGCTTTAATCAGCTAAATACGCTTAATACAATTTAAAAAAAAAAAAAAAAAAAAAACATTTCGGACGTTTTGGTCTGGTTAGTTATGCAATTCTCAGTGCGAGAGCTTCGACATTTTTGTTATTTGCATCACATTTTAAAGTTACCACTACACTTCCATTTTATATGGTATTTTCGTTTTTATTAGGGCAGCAAGGACCTAGAAAAAGTAAAATTATTTTTACCACTGAAACAATAAATCCAAATATATCTGACCAGTAATATTTTGCATCGCGTTACGGTATTTAACTTTGTGATATTATAGTCATTATATATAAAGTCTCTGGAAATGTGTCTCCCTCTACTCTTACCTAGATTTTCTTTAATTTTTTTTTTTTTTTTAGTGGAAAATATGTAGATTACCCAGCTTTGTTAACAAAAATGTTACTTTATAAATTGACTCAGAAAAATCTTTGTTAAGATGGCAATGCTGTACGCAAAAACCTACAGCTCAAGTAGCCCGTCACGATGTAGACACGGTTGGCATCCAACTGAACTAAATTACTGAACTACTGACTTTAAAATTAAGAGAAAAAAAATGTATGCTAATTAAAAATTCTTTACATTTTCAGATGCTCCTTAAATGGTTCGTCCTTTGCCTGTGGGCAATGCCAGTGTTAACCGGGACGAAAAAGTGTCCCATGGAATGTTCATGCTCTACAGACGAAAAAGATCGGTATCAAACGCTGTGCTTAAAAGGTATGTCCTTAAAATCTCATTCTCGCACAAAATTCCAAGTTCATTTATATCCTATAAAATATATGGGTGGGAGGAAACGGAAACGAGAACGGAAACAGACATAGACCCCGACATAGATGTGGACACTATGAATGGTTTTTTTTTCTTCTTTTTTTGTTTAATTGTGTTCATTGTTTGCTTTCTTTGAGGACAAGCTGCCCAGTTATTGTCCTCCTGGGCTGTAAAAAGAGTAAGAGGATAGCGCTCACTTACTCGTACACCATCACCATCAACATAACCTTCACCAGCATTACCACAAACGAGAGGTGCTTTTGTTTGCAACGTAATGTTGTTTATGGCGCGACGACTACAGTCCTGGCGACGACTGTGGCGGCGGCAGTGAATCTGAATACCCCATCACAAAGTAAAGTATCTGAACTGCAGTCGTACTTAAGTGTACTTAGGGATACATGAGTAGGATTTCTGTTGTACAGGGTGATGGCAAGCACCTCGACCAAGTACATCCGGCAAAAAGTGTGCACTAACGTGCAAATACGAAGAATAAAATGCAAAGGACCAGATTATATTGTGTGTTCTTTGTTTTGTTTTATGTTGTGTTTTCTTTTGTTAAATCATTGTTAAGCAGTCCAGGATATTTAAATACTTGAATTGCAATGCAAGCAAATAGGGGTAATTGTTCTATGCGATGAGCTTGCCTTAAAATGCTTAGTGAGCTTTGTAATTGTAAACATTTAACATGGTTGTGCATTGTTGAGTGAACGATTGTTGGTACATATGTACGTATGTATGTTGCACCCTGTAGACTTTTCTGTTGTATTCATAGAATTCAAAACTTGGCTTGCATTCTACTGGTACAAGAGGGAGTTACAAATTATTATAAATTTTCTAGAGAAAAGTAAACCATTAGTATTTCAACTGGTCTACTATTTTATATTCAAAGCTAAGACAAGTAGTGTAAAGGGAAAAGAAGCCAGTAAGAGCAACATCACTATTCTGACCGTATTACAATACTCGTACAATATATTTCAACTATTAAAATGTATGCATATTTATCGCAGTAATTTCTGCACGTTAAAAGTACATATAATTCCAGAATTTTCATCATATAACCTAAATAGTTGGCGAGGGGTGCCTATTTAATGAGTAAGTGAGACTACTATCCTCAGATCTACACCTGAAACTGTGCAGACTCGTTAACTTCGCGATATAGTTGCAACATTGTAATGAAGCAATGTATAACTTTAAATAGTTAAAGTTACAGACCCAAAGAATGAAATAAAATAAACAAATATTGCTTACAGGCTATTAAATTGAGCTGATGACCACAAGATATTCATATCTGACTACAGATATTCACCTTTCAAAACTTCAGAGTCCGCATACCGATACTCACATCACGCTAACGATTCTAAAGCCGCATCCATGCCAAACGATGTCTTCTGTGTGAAATTTCTAACAATTCTGGCCAATTTGAAGGCCTATTGAGTTCAAAGTCGCATTCCACAGTATTTTTTGAATTCTAGAACCCGGTTCCGAGATTTCAGATCTTAGTTTCAAAAAAAAAAAAAAAAAAAAAATTCCACAAGACTTCGTCATAAAGATTCTCTTGTACAACATAATCCTCGATTGGATTACACTGGTTTCATGGGATGGAGAAACGACAATGCTTCAGCGAAGGGAGTCTGCGAATTCCCACCAATTGGTTTGCTTAAAAAACCTTCAGCCTAAAGGAGTCGTGTAGCCATGAAGTTGCAAACATTTTACATTCCTATGTAGAAACTGAGAGAGAATGAAATTGCTCTCTTCCGTAGAAAAATAAATAACTGAGTTAGCTTTTAAAGGCCTACAATGCTCACCCATTATATCACCCAAATTACAGAAAATATGGTTCATATAAAAAGGCTCCACGGTTTTTTGTCACTAGATGGTGTTGGTGTCCATTTATCTGGAAACACTGATCTGATTGTGTTAAGCTGACACGTGTTTGAAAGGTGACATGTCAGGCTACATTTTTTGTGGAGACAGCTACCAGGTGGAGTGAAAAGTAACCTCCTTGACCTCCAGAATACGCTGCTACTGAAAAAAGGGTTATGGTGCCTTGAAGTCCGTTCATATATGGGCAGACATACCAAATTTCAGTTTGGTTTTGAAAGCTAACTGTTGTTGACGTGTTTGGCATCATGTTGAGTATGGACAAAATCGATTTTCGTTCTCTCATAAAACATTATTTTTTAAGAGGCAAAACGGCGAAGGAAACAAAAGAAAAGTTAGATAAGTATTATGGGGCTAATGCTCCGTCAGATTACACCGTCAAATATTGGTTTCGAGAGTTTCGTGGTGGCCACAACTCCACTACCGATGAAGTCCGCAGCGGCAGGCTCTCCGATGCGGTTACAGGGGACAATGTCAAAAAAATGCATGAAATGGTGTTGGCTGACCGGAAAGTGAAGGTGCGCGAGCTAGCAGATACCACACACGCTCACACTCTATATTTTGGGCAATATTCTGCATATGAAAAAGTTGTACTGGCGCTGGGTGCCGCGCATACTCACTCTTGACCAAAAACACGAACGCGAGAGCACTTCGAAAGAGTGTTTGGACTTCCTGATGCGGAATCGGGCGGACTTTTGGCGTCGAACACCAGAGAACAGAATGAGTCCCGGCAATGGACTGAAGCCGGCACGAGTGCTCCGAGGCGGCCGAGGGAGGCTCGAAGTGTCGGAAAGGTTATGGCGTCGGTTTTCTGGGATTGTCACGGCATACTCTTCGTGGACTACCTCGAAAAAGCAAAAACCATCAATAGCGAGTATTACTGTGCATTATTGGAGTAATTGAAGGCCAAAATCACTGCAAAACGGCCTCACATGAAGCGAGAAAAAAATTTTGTTTTTGCAAGACAATGCACCGGCGCACAAGAGCATCGCAACCATGGCTCCAATTGCTGTCGCATCCACCGTATTCGCCCGATTTGGCTCCCTCGGAAAAAAAAAAATTCCATTCCCAAGGAGGTTACTTTTCACCCCATCTAGTATGTAATTTCTTGCTCGTGTTAAAAGTTATACCGATTTGAATATGAGTGAAATATCTGAGGAAATACACTATGTGATGCTTTTTTACAATAAAAAAGGGAAAACACTGCAAATGAAAATGTGTACAGTTTACGGTGAGATCGCTGTGATAGAACGCCGGACCCAGGAGTGGTTTGGTCGACTCCGTTCCGGAAAATTCGATGCAGCTCGCACTGGTCGGCCTGTCACTGAAAAAGTCGATTACATTTTGCAACTGATGGAGCAAGACCGGAACGGAAGCTGTCTGGAGATAGCGGAGGCAGTAAACATCAACCGTATGACAGTTTGGAATTATCTAAAACGAAGAGGCTACTCAAAGAAGTTCGATGTTTTGATGCCACATGAATTAACGCAAAGAAATTACATTGACCGAATAACTATCAGTGAAACGGTGCTGAAATGTAGCGAAATGGAATCAATTTTGAAGCGATTCATTACGGGCGATGAAAAATTTATTAAATACGAGAATATCTAATGGAAGCGATCATGGTCAAAGGCCGGTGACCACCCACAAACGATTTCAAAGCGTGGATTGACGGCAAACAAAGTTATGTTGAGTGTTTGGTGGGATTGGAAGAAGTAACGAATTACCAATGGAAGTCCTATCACATCATTCGAACAAGGTCTGAAGCGTAAATACTTTAACTAAAGTTTTGGTGATGGGAGAACATTCAACTATAAAACATAAAACAATTTTAGGTCAAAAAAGCAGTAATTTGCTTGATATGCAGTCAAAACTTTGCCTAATACTTGCTAGCCTGAATTAAAAAGGATTTTTCAATAGTGATTAAATAATTTTGTGTTTTAATACAAACGCACATTTAAACTTTTTCATGGTCTGTTTTGTCACGCTGAAGTTCATGAACTGGTAAAGCTTGGAAGTTATTCAAAATATTGCGGTATTGGAAAGAAACAAACCCAACTTTGAAAGACTCTATTGCATTGACAAAAAATTTGGTGTTGATTTCATGCCGAAGTATGATTGCACCGTATTTTTTCGTCGATGAAAATGGAGTTACAGTCAATGGAGCTCCATATCGTGCCAAGTTCGAGGAATATTTTTAGTCAGAATTGGATGAACTTGACATCAGTGATATGTGTTTTCAACAAGATAGTGCCACATGCCTCACAGCTGGTCAAACAATTGATCTATTGAAAGAAAAATTCGGTAATCGTGTAATCTCAAGAAATGTTCCGGTTGAATGTTCACCTTGCTCATTTGATTTAACGCGGTTGGATTCCTTTTAATGGGTTCATTTTGTAAAATTGGCTTCACAAAATCGATCGCCGCACATGTGCCCGCAGTGCTCATATAAACGCGATTCAATTCCGTACTTCAATTTAATAGGCGTACTACAGCTAGAAGAAATTTCAGCCTGAGATATCTGTGTTATAATTAAATACAAATTTGTTATGTCTATATTGGCAAACCTGATATCACAGAGAAGTAAAAATATTGTTACGAAAGCTGGAGAAGAAAACAGCAGAAAAATAAAAAAAAAAAAATATTTTACCAAGAAATACTTACCTGCTTCACGTTTGTTTTTTTATGCTTTTTTCACAGCTTGAAAATGTTTGTTCCCTTAGCCGAACATGGTAGAGCATTAAGCCGCACAAAGAAGGCAAATGATTAAGTAGTAAGGCGTGAGAGTAAGAGGAAGAAAGGAGACGACTTCATCAGAAAATGGAGCAAGTAATTAAAAGTCAAATTTAAGCAGTTGACGTCGCAAGAATACGGACATAGCAACGAGAAAAAAATAGAAATTAAAACTAAACATTTAATTTTAAATAAATAAATAAATAAAAAAAGAAAAAAAAATTACCAGCATTGTTTTGAAGTTTCTTTTTTGTCATTTTTGTATCCGATTTAAACTCGGTGCTAGTTTCGGTCAATAGGCAGTAGGCAAATAGGCAATTTTCGTTACACTGGTGTCAGGTGTGGTGTAGTGATCGCCTATCAGAAGAAAGCAGGCAACGGTAAAAATAGATCCGGAAAAATCGCTCTGGAGAAAAAGATAAATCCCTTAAGTTCCACCGAATCCCAGGACTACTAACTGAGACAGTTTTGGGATCAAAATCTGTCCGGCTGGGTGTCCTACTACATTGAAGTACGCTGTTAATCATGCAAGATATAGTACAAACGAAAGAGAGTTTTCGTAGTGGAAAACCAATCCTTACCAACGGTGCCAAGAAATGCCAATATTATAAAAAACTAAATTACGGAGAGAACAGGAAGCAGTTGTCTACTGTTAAAAACCGAATGTAGAACGGACCACGAATCTGGAACTGCGTACACCAGAAACGAAGGAAGTAAAACTAAAGGCAAGAATGCTGCTGACACATTTATAGGAAATACTGGTGAAGCTAGCCTCTTTCTCGAAGCGTTTATCGAAGGACAAAGATGCTCTTCTGTCATAGACTCTGGTGCGAACGTGTCTGTTTTGACTGTGCAATATGTTTCCGCTAAGAGTATCACAAGATATTCTCCGATGAAGTTGGTGGGTATTTCCAGGGGAGCGATTTGGAGTCAAGGGATGGCTTAGGTGAGATTTTTGCTAATAAAAAGAAGTTTTTTTATTATTTCGCTATAGTGCCACATGGAGTCCCAAACATCTTTGGAGTCGATTTTCTATTAAAGCATCAGTGTCACTTAGATTTTGAAGACATGTGAACAGAAATGAAGGGCAAAACACACCCATTGCACCTACCAACCCGTGTCAGCATCACAGTTGGCGAAACTCGCGGCGTTGGAAATACTGAAAGTTGGAAGAGAAACCCTCGTGGAAATTAATCAACCGCCCACAATAAAGGGCGTAGCAGCATAAGTGGAACCTACGCGTGGTTTCAAACTAACAAAAGGTGTATCAACCGGTAAAAACTTAATCGACCCCTGCTGCAAAACCTTATTTCTCAGGATGACCAATCTCTCTTCGCGTGACACAACTCCACCCAAAAATGGAAAAAGGTGGATGTAAGCAAAGTCCCAACTAGTTCGGTCGATGCCAAATTTACAGGTTTAAAGAATCTTCTACAAGAAATACCACCCGAATTGTCCAAGAAGCAGCTGATGGAGCTTGAATAACATTTGGAAGAATTTCAAGCTCATTGGACTTAACGCCGTTGATCTCCTTTTTATGGAGACAAGGAAAAACAGCTTTCACAAATGGTAATAGGCTATGACACTTTAACGTCATGCCGTTTGGGCTATGGATGGGTGATGGACGAAGATCTTCTAGGACCTTCATGGCGGACCGCACTCGCTTACAAAGGGTAAATTTAAAATTAAGCCCAGGCAAGTGTCAGTGTCTTAAATTCAAAGTAACGTTCTTAGGCCATGTGTTTTTGATTGATGAACTGAGCACGTATACAACCAAAGTTAAAGCGGCCCAACCCTGACCGAACACCAAGACTAAGAGGAAAGTACGAGACTTCTTTGGACTTTGTTCCTATTACCGGCGGTTTATCGTAAGATTTTTGACAGTTGCTAAACCGGTTTTAGAAGTTACGGGACAAAACATCGGTTTGCAGGCTTAAAAGTGCACCGATTTTGTCATTGCAGTATACTAAATAAAATCTTGCAAATGTACCGGAGCACTCGGACGTTCAAAAGCACAGTATGAACTTTAGTGCATAAGCATGACGAAGGCAAAACACAAAATTTGACAGAGAAAATCTTAAAATAGCGTCAACGGCAACGTCAGACAAATATCCAGCTATACCCTCGTTTACGCTACCTCGACATATTGGAATCTTACGTCACTTGAAGATTTATTCTCGGCATTGAGTCAAGATGTCGAAATAGGGAACCGGTGGCAGCGCTCATATCCCTGTAGTGGGAAAGTGGAACTATCCTCGAAACGATCTGGCCCTGAAGTACCCAAACACTTCAAACACTCAATGTTGTGAAACAACAGCAGTTTCGAAATCATCCCGGAGAAACAACGCAGGTAAGAAAAACCTTGCCTTAGGTGGCAAGCAAAACCTAAGAAGTCCAGGTCTGTTATGTTATATTCACCAAATCTAATGACTGGTGATTGGAAAGTGAAAGTTGAAGTACTCAAATATGACACTATATTGGTGGATCGAGATTTTGCTTGGAACTTTATTACAGTTAAGGCGATAACGCATGATATTAAAAAAAAATTTTTAGGCGTATAGTTCCATCTAAAAAAATATCTCCAAGAGTTGTTATGCCTGAATGATTGGTGTCTTTATTGTGAAATATTCTAATATTTCATTCACACAAAACAGGCATTTTTATATTTTCAGATGAATCTTCCGCTCCTAAATCAAATTGCAGCTATCAAAAAGGACATAAAAATTGCTTGCTCCAATAATCACATAAATACGAAAAGCTTCCCCTGCTAGAGTGATCAATTTCCATCAATACCAATATCCTCCATTATAATCACATAACAAAACGAAAAGTCGTGAACTCAAATGTCCCGATTTCTGATTCTTATCACACACAGACCTCTAGGATGCCACCATGCCCCATTCATCATAATAAGTCGAGAAATTACACCAACGGCACAATAATAGTTCCACACGGCTCGAATGGTTTACCATAAATCAGTTACCGCCAAAATTACGTAGATACATTTATCTTGAATGCTAAATACCCACAAAAGCACATTCATCAACATTACTATTACCAGCCATCCGTCTTCCACCACCATTTCGGGAACGTCTTTATCGGCTTTGGTATTCGCTTAGAGCAAACGAAAACCATCTTATCTATTTGGTTTTTTGTTTTTATTTTTATTTTATTCTGTTTTTGATACCATTTACATCACTCAACAATTTTTGAATACTAAGGCTTTTGTTGAAATTGTTCTTCCTTTTTCATTTGTATTTTTTTTTTTTATTTTGTATCTTTCGTAGGCGGCTTATCGGCATTTCCTGCCAGTCAATTGGATCCCGATGTCAGAGTGGTAATCATTAAAGGACCAAAAAACTCAATAACAATCGGACCGATTTTCAAATCATTTGTTAAGTTGGAAATCCTTCGGATAACCGATTCGAATGTGCCTGCAATAGGACATGAAACATTTTGGGGAAATGTTCATCTTAGGATATTGGGTAAGACGTTTATCTTTATTACAATTATTAAGTATGGAGTAAATGGTTATGTTCATATTTTATGTGGGTTTTGTTACTTTAATGTCTTTGAGATAATTTTTCTTCATATACGGAAATGGTTCCTTTTTTTGTGAAATAGCTCACATTGTAAATAGAGCACAAAACAGAGCAATTAACAAATCGGATTGTGCTGACAAGTCACTATGTCGATTATTATATCTTGAGTTCCGTTCCTTAATAGATATTTTATAGTTTTTTTTAATAGATCAAAACAAACGTAGAGTAATTTTCTAAGGAATATAACCCGCAGTTTACCAGAAATTTATAACTTTTATCCCCTTGTGTGTCATTACTTAGAGTGTATCTTTCAACTTAATGTTGTTTGTTTTGTAAAAAAAGCTTCCAGTAGGTATATCTTCCAAACCATGCTATCATTTTCGACAATTTTTGACATTTATTTTTAAATAGTCTTTGAGTAGATTTACGCTAGAAGAAAGCTTTCGTATTACTTACTCAAACCTCTTTTGAAAATTGAAAATCTCTACTCAGCTTGCGAAACATGTTAAGAAATTGAAAAAGTAATGTGCGTACGGGGAAACTATAGATCCTGTAAGTGACGGCGTGGACGATCCAAAATTATCAATTAGGTGTCGATTGCAACAATTTGGCCTTTGTCCGTCCAAAATCTTTCAAAAGATTTCAACCTGTAGCTGGTGCTCGAATATCAGTCAAATTACCATGGCTTGCGACGGGGTTGCGCGAATTGAACTCTTAAACACATTGAAGTGACCCAATTTTTGCAAATGAGCAAAATTAAAATTTCAGGAGTTAGGAAAGTCTAGAGGAGACTCATGAGTCGTAAACTACCGAGTTAATTTAGAAAATAAGCTCAGATCTCAATATTCGAAAATATTTACGGATCCGGATGATATGTGGTTCCAGAAAGACGGCCGTACGTGCTCATACTGTTCATGATACCCAGATTCTCTGACAACTCTATGCAACGACTACATAACATTACAAAATGGACCAGTGAATTGGGCAGGGAAATTGAAAATTGTCTTATGTATGTTGATTCGAAAACAAATTTTTTAACTTCGAATATAAGTGATTCCGGCATCGATATTGTATGATTAACGAAGAGCGAGTGAAAGCTAATTTTTCGGTTTCAGGATAGAACTTATTGACTGTGAGTTCAAAATCAGCGAGAATATACTGCACTTATGGAGAGACTTCGAGATGCCGAACAAAATGACAGCGTGCTGGGAGCACCCAAACATGGTTGTGATAGAGGACTTGAATGTTTAAGCTGGCGAAGAAAAAGGGATACCAAAACGTTTTAGCGGACATATTCAGGAAATTGAAAATTAAAATTTGTGATGTAAGAGGTAAGAAGTTGTTGGATTTTTTTAATTCATTAGGACTGCTACTACTTAATGGAACAACGAAAAGCGATACCACAAAATACCACATTTATGGTTAATTCACGTTTGTAGGATGGCAAGAGACATCTGTCTTTAATTAGTATCTTATAGAAGGATAGTGGAGCGACTACATAAGGGATTTTTAAGTAAAGCAAGTTCTATACGCTGATCACCTTCCATGTTATCGCATTTGAAAATATGGTTCTTCCTGATTTAGATATCAGAGAAATAATTGCCTGTCCTGAGTTAGTATGGGGCAGATTTTAGGGCGTTTTGCATAGAAGGAAACTAAATGAGCAACTACAAGCACAATAGGCAGTTAACTTAAGTATAATCAAAGGAATAGTGAAGAATTTAAACACAACATTGAATTGTGATTTGATAAGGAGTGTAAGAAGGCGAGTAAGTTATCTTCTCTTGGTTAAACTTATTTCGATACCTTAATGACTGTGTTATGAAAAATATGTACAGTATCTTAAAACTAATAGTGAGTACAAGGCCTTCTCCAAGGAAAAAATGAAAACAAACTTGATCTAGAACCTCGAACATTGTCTCAATATAGTAACTCTTCACAGTTTTGAAAATTGGTCAGGAGAACATAGTACGTAATCCAAGCACATTTCTACATGTTTTACGCTGGCAACGAATGAATTACAAATGATAATTTGGACAGACCCATAATTTTTTAGGAGGTTTTTAAAGATCTTAGTGGACTGAAAGATGACAAAGTAGCACGCTTGAATGGGATTCTCTCTGAATTTTGCAAGTATGAGACCAATGAGTTTAAAGACTGACTGACCTACCTGCTTAATGACATTATGGATACTGAAATAGTGTCACATCGATTTAAAATATTTCCAATCAACAAAACGCGTTGTAAGATGAAACCAGCAAATTACAGAGGTTTTTCCTTTCTTAATGCATCGTACAAAATCTCTCCAGCCAACTTAAAACATAGATAGATGCAAATAAGCTACTGAAATAATACCAAGATGGATTCAGGTCAGGTTATTCCACTGTTCACCAACCTCTTTGTCATATCTTCTTATAAAAAGGAAGTGATATACACACTTTGTGGATTTTAAGTCTGTTCGACTCTTACTGGTATGAAGTAAGGAAAGCATGTACTTTAAGCTTGAGTGTATTTCCTGTCCTTATTAAAGATAAAGTAGTTTTTTTATCTGAGGTATAGAGTATATAGGTCTTCTAATTAAAGTCCTTATGTTTGCGGATAATACAATGTTATTGGGCTACTCCCCTGAACCTATGCAGCTTATGCTCAATCGTTCTTATGACTACTGTGGTTATTTTGAATAAAACATGATTTTCAAAATTTCAAAACACTTGAAATGTTGACAATTGCATGCGGTGAGTCTGCTTTAAGTAAAAAAAAAAATGTTTATAAGTGGTACAAGCTCTTTGAAGATAGCCGAGAAGAAGCCAATAACAAACCTCGATCTGGAAATTGTTTTGGAAAATCGTCGAATTACCATAAGAGAAGTTGCTAAGGATGTTGGCATATTGGTCGATTCGTGTCATGCAATTTATTTATTTTTTTTTTTATGTTTTGGGCATGAGACGTGTGTAATCGAAGTTTGTTCCGAAAGTTCTTTATTTTGATCAGAAGAACCGTCACAAGAGCATCGCCCAGAAGCTCTTGAACGACGTCAATGATGTTCCTGACTTGCTTAAAAGGGTGACGAATCATGGGTATATGGTTATGGCGTCGAAACCAAAGCCAACACAGGAGAGCTTAGACCGAAAAAAACACGACAAGTTCGATAAAATGTTCTGTTTTTTCGATTACCGTGGCGTCGTGAAACGTTCGAAGTTTTGGAAAAACAATTCATGACATTTGCATTACAATAATGCACCTGCTTATTCATCTTTGCTTGTGAGAGATTTTTTGCCTGAAACAACACGACAATCATGCTCAGCCACCATATTCACCAGATTTGGTCCCATGCGACATTTTCCTGTTTCCAAAACTAAAGGGACCTATGAAAGGACTGAGATTTGCAACTATTGAGAAAATAAAAACGTTATCGGTGGTAGAGCTCAAAGCTATACGAAACAGTGTTTCTGAAAACTTCTTCGAGGACTGGAAAAAGCGTAGGCTTGTCTGAAGCTTATTGCTTAAATTAATATTGAGGAATAAATATTTTTTTTTTTTTTCAAAAGATTAAGTCTCCTTACTTTTTGAACACACCTCGTATTTTACCAGATATCTTAATATTTACAAACATTTTAAGGAAAAACTAGATAAGTTAAAACAGTCATCAATGAAAGCTAGGGAAAATGCTTTAAGAACAAAAATATTGCCTATAGTAGAAAGTGCACACGGCACACGTTATAGACACGGGTAATATGAAACAGTGGAGAAGCTACTTCTATCTAAATAGAGTATTTCATCTTCCAATGAACACATTTCATGTTCCACCAAATTCACTTTTCGTGACAACGTTAAAATAATAGGGTGATTACGTGCTCAAAGTTCCAAACACACCAGACCTTTGACTACCAAAATAAGAAGCTCTCCACACAATACGGCACAAAACAGGATGTTATAAGGAATGGATAGAGCTAGCTACTGGATGTGGGATAGAGCTAAATCTGGAAAATACTTTGGACTGAAAGCCTATACCAGTTCATCGCAAGTGTGGATGAACAGGCCAGAGCAGGATTTACGGGAGTGCATAGACTGATTTAAAGCTCTAGCAATTGAATTATATACCACACAGGGATGAACTACCGATACTTTGTAGCTTGTGCAACACGGCAGAGAGAGAAGATGTTTTGCTCTTTCTTGGCAAATGTCTAATCTTTAGAAAAACAACGAGGGAAATAGAAGGTGGCGCAAAATTAATCACCCTATCGGAATATGGTATAATTTTTGTAAATGCGTCGTACATCAATCATAGTTGACATTTGTGAACTATGGATACAGATAAGCAATGGAGTACTATACTCCGAAATAGCGTGGAAAAATCGTGTCGATGTTTTTGTCCAATAATCGATCTCAATCGTATCGCGCCAACTGGGCAAACATTCCGGTGCTTAGCTACTCGAGTCGAACAGAGTAGAACCACTAGAGACCATTCAGGGCGTGGCCGCTACCGGACTGGTCGTTCGGTCGACGAAATCGCGGCTGTGGCTGCCAAAGTCGCTGAGAATGAAGAAATAACAACCAGACGACGGGCCACCGAATTGGCCATCACCAGCGAATTTTAGTGAAAGACTTACACAAGTTCCCGTACAAAGTGCAAACAGTGCATCAGTTAATGCCTCCTAACCGTCAGTCGCGTGTGAATCAGTGTAAAGCCATTCTCAATCTCAACAACGAAGAGGACGGTTACGTTAATAAGCAAAATCTTCCTTTCTGGGGCACTGAAATTCCGCATGTAATGCACGAAGGGCCTTTAAATCCACTCAGAGTCACAGTATGTTGGGGTCTTCACGCGGGAGAAATGATTGTGTCGTATTTTTTTTTTTTTTTTTTTTTGAGGACGCCATACAGTCACTGTTACTGACAAACGCTACAGGGCCATGATAAACGACTTCCTTCTGCCGGAATTCGATGATCGGAGCTTGGTGAATATGTGGTTTCAACATGTTGGTGCAATCGCACACACAGCACGACCTACAATGGATACTGTGAAGGAAGCGTTTCCTTTTTGCGTAATATCTTGTTTTGGCGATTTGGCATGGTCAGCAAGATCGCAAGGAGAATATTTAACAGGAATGCGAACAGTTATCACCTGAAATCTTATAAAGGGCTAAGTAAAGATTTCTATCACTCAAAATAATTTTTTTTACAATATTTAGTAAAAAAGTGATACAAAAACAAAATTGGATGATTAATTTTACGTCATCCTGTATTTGGAAGTGATACTCTACCGGAAAATGAAGTTTTGAGTGTTCTTAATGAAATAAACGTGCCAAAATTACCCAGATATTGCAAGATTGCATTACAGCATCGAGAAAGGATTCTTAATGGAATTTTCTAACATACGTATTATTTAACGTATAATTTTTGAGTCTGTCTTAATTTATTTTGTATAAGGATTTTAAGTGAATTATCTGAACGGCACGGCAAAGCCACGCCAAGTCATGTTTTTTTTTTGTAATGTTTATTGTAACAAATGTTTTAGTTCTGAAATAAAAAAACCCATCTAATTTACAAAAAAAAAAAGAAAAATAATCTACTTCTTACTGCCGTAACTTGGTCTATTAATTTATAGCATTGCATTTTTATATCTTATACAACAAACAAATAGCAGATTCTGTCTCCCTAATTTGGTAATCGAATCCATCTAATTTTGTTTCCTCTTTGAATTTCGATTCTCCCCTAATATTCTTCTATGTAGAACGATAAATTTAAATCCTGCCTTAGAAAAATTAGTTGAATATTTTGTTGGTGTACCAACTCAATGAAAAAAAAAGTCAAGTAAATTATCTGCTGGCATAAAAAAAAACTTTTCGTGAAACCTTACTGAATTTTATGGGTCATTTTGTCGGGACACTCGAACGCACTTTCAAAATCGATTCCTTCTCGTTCGAAACTAATTTTATAAAGGCAATACGCAGACCAATCGTTGGCTTTAATATTCCTTATGAGTTGCTCACATTTTCAGTTTCATACTCGTTGCTTTTTCATATTTCTTGAAACAAAACTTCGAAACCCTCTCAAAAATAGATTCAAGATTTCTACAAATATTGTTCCACTTGAATTGCAAGCAGTATCGATGCTTCGTTATTTTTGATTGGTCTCAACTCCGGTAAGGATGGTGTTGCAACTGAGAGACATTTTTACTTCCTCAAAGGAGCTTACTCTTCCGTACTGCAATTGAGGGCTTCATTAGAAGGCTTTGTAATCTGAATTTCTTTCTCTTCTCCGCTAGAGTGACATTTCGGCTTTTTATATCGTTTTTGAGATTTTGCCTTACAATTTTACGTCTATTTTAAGTTTGTATCTTGAAAGTGGATACAACATAAATAGGGTTTTTTGCCATCGCTTTCCATACGTCACATTATCCTCCTGTGGTTTTTTTTTATTTTTCAGCTGTCAGTCAGATAATACGACTTACATCATAGATACTAACAAAATTTTTTCCTTCTTACATTCTGTATCTGAAGGCTTACGTATGTCAGCCCTGTTACGCGGTATCTGTCTTGTTTTGATTTAAGGAGTTCACATAAGGGAAAGCTCTCAAAGACAATCCATTTACGCCTTTTAACACAAGACATAGAAATATTTGCGTTGTCATTTTATTGCGTTAGTTCAGTATATTTTTATTCGACTACCAATTCGTGTACCAATTCAATACTGCAATTTACATCAACATTTTTCACCTGGTGTCAACAAAATATTAACGTCATCAATACTAAGCCATCACTTCTATCGTTTTCAGTTCTCAAAATACCCCTTTCTACAGTTACGTCAACGTTATATCGGCACAGATCTTGATTTTCGCTGGCCTACAGACTTTTAACCACTACGCTACTACATTAATCACATTATTTACAAATAAGTATATCATACTACTTGAACCTATTAGAGGGATTACGCGACTTTGGTACAAACGCTCCCAAGCTACAATGGCATATTTTGCATCGATCAAACATGGTCTAATCAACAATTAGATTTGTTAAATGGACCACTGGATGAATTTTATCCATATCCATAATTCCTGAAAGGAAAAATAAAATAGGAATGTATATTGTATAATGAGCGTCCGCTTAATGGATTATAAACAATTTTTAAATGTTTGGAGACACCGCGCCCGAACGAAAACCATGCGAGAATAAAGGGGAGATACCTATGTACGTTGGTCTTAAATGTTTGCGGATCATAATGACTTTTGAATAACGAGTTCAGCTGGGCATTCTAATATTACAATTTTGTAAGCTAAGCATACGTTGCCGTATTCATTCTATACCCAAAGACTATAGACTAGAGCCCAGAAGCGAATATAAAAAAAAATATATAAAATAAATAATAATGAAAAAAATAACTAATAAATATATTATACCAGAATTAGTCAGCAAGAGATCTTGAATTAAATATAATGCCGGACACAACAGGTAGCCCCGGTGTACAGAACGTCTCTTGTGTTTTAAGTGGGCACCTGTCATGAAGGCCTTATCCCACGGTGCGCCTACGCTCATATCAGGACTAAAATAGTGCGTCAATCAGCTCCCTTTAGATGGTCTTTCTACCACCTCCAGTACCTACTAGAGATCGTGTATAAGGCACGATGTTTTTCCTTGGTATAGGATCGAGGGCTATCTAATACCTCTGCCATTTTTTGGTTTATGGCACGCGGTTGCAGTGCAATTCCAGATCGGGCAGACCAATTAGTGTCAATTAGCCATCAAATAGTTGAGCACAGGTCATAGCAAGCTATAACATTTGCTCAACCATGCGATGTCTAAGCACCATTCGGCCTACTCTTCCCGCGATTTTGGGTATAAACAACAGCCACCAAGATATTCAAACAAGGGGGCTAACTTCTTCGTCAGGCCAGAACTAAGTTCTAGGGGCTCCTGACTTCTCGTGGTACCAGAATATAGCCTTCGATTCAGCTTCGGAACTTTGCGGTTACGTCCAGAGGGGCAACTTATTGCCCATAACTGGCCGCCTTTTAACCCTCTTCACTGAGCTTCAGGGTATAGCTACCTAGTTCGATGTCTAGAAAACTCTATGTTCGTATAGTCCTGAAACCTTACTATTTGAGTGTTGCCAGCAAGAACACTGCAAACACCGTCTTCAAAACCTACGCCCATAGCTTCAAGATCCCTTACATCATCATACAGCAAAAATTGACACAAGCCATGTATCCAGTCAACATGTGTCATCCAGTCATTCAAAACAAGCTCCACACGTGCCTTCCACCTGGCTTAGGCCCCTTTTATGCAAAAATGCATTAAAGGAACCATGACCAGTAAGAAGAAAGCCCAAGTTGAGATTAAATTTCAGTTCAGGCTGCTCTCGCATGAATTAGACATCCTTTAGGAAGCGGTAAGTAACCCTGTCATTTTCGCTACCGTGACATATCTAATGGTTTTACCATTCAAACGAATTGCGGGAGGTCGCTTTTTTAATGAGTCTCCCTTGAGTATTTTCATTTCGGACTTTACCTCTGATACGCCTACGACCACACTGTCGCTCCAAGCAGCGACGATTTGGTTTATCCTATTTCCTATGTCTTGCAGGTCTCGCATTTCCGCCCTAGCATTGGGTCCATCATATCGTTCCAAATGAATGGACCACAAATGGAACCCTGAAGATTTTCCATTAAAAAGTCGATTTGGTTAAAGAATGCTCCTCCTAAGCTCAGGATGAAACAAACTCTTGAGGAAACTGTTCAAAATATGAATTCCACAATCACCAAATGTTTCGAAATGTCATGTCCAGCTAGTAAGCAATTCTGCAGATCGCTCTTTCCTTGGTGAAACACAGACCTGCAGAATATAGAAAACTTCTAAACAGTTCACCTAAGACTAATTTGGACGAAGACCGGAACCTTTACAGATCAAAGAAAAAACATTTTAAAACGACTTATTC
Organism: Volucella inanis; assembly: GCA_907269105.1. Classification (NCBI taxonomy): domain Eukaryota; kingdom Metazoa; phylum Arthropoda; class Insecta; order Diptera; family Syrphidae; genus Volucella; species Volucella inanis. The sequence goes on along the minus strand of OU026157.1, from coordinate 71,064,575 downwards.
GGAAGAGCACATTTTACAAAGCTTTTTGTGAAAAGATCAAAACTATCGGTTAAACCAGCAGGCTTGTTAAAGTACTTATAAGGGGAAGATCAACCATTCTGGAAGCACTCAGAAAATCTGAGTTGAAAGCAGAGACTCATGTCTTATGCTTGTGTCTCACCAGGTAACCTAATCAGAACCAGCTCACAACTAGCTCCTATCAACGAAGCTGGTAGTGAGCTGAACACAGTACGCCGTAGTTGGTTTTCCTCATCGGTTGTGTTGACGGATGAGCCCATTAAACATGCTGTTGCTTTCTTTGATGGCTTCAAGTCGCCTGGCACCGATGATATTTACCCAGTTCTGCTTCAAAAAGGTACAGACCAGCTGCTGGCAACTATGCAGAGAATTTTTACTGCTAGCCTCGCACTGGCATACATACCGAATTCCTGCAGAACAGTGAAACTTGCTTGCCAGACTTATAAGTCTGACTTCCCCTATATTATCGACGACTGGTTCACTTATAATGGGCTTTCATCAATCCTCTCATAACTGAGGTTATTCTCTTTATGAGAAGGAGGAAGCTGCCTAGTCTGTCTCATCTAGTGCTTAAAGGCATCACAATGCAATTCTCTAAGAAACTAAGTATTTAGGTGTCATCCTGGATAACAAACTTCCCTGGACTAAATATCTTATGTCGAAAGCATCTAAGGCACTGTCGGTCTTTTGGCAGTACAGAGTGGCTATCGGCAAGACATAGGGTCTGTCACCAAAAAGGGTCCTTTGGATCTACATGGCTAAGATAAGGCCAATTATATCCTATGCGTCGGTTGTCTGGTGGAATAAGCTCTCGCGAAAATAAGTAATTGCTGCTTTCACCTGACTCCAAAGAACGGTTTGTCTCGGATGCATGGGGCATTCCTTAGCACTGCTGATGCCGCTCTAGACGCATTGATGATTCTCCCTCCCCTTGATATTCATATCATGGGCTGCACTCTCAAAGCCATCTTCCTTAAAAAAAAAAAGTGGTCTTTGGTACTACACTCACTGGAGCTTTAATGACCTTGCGCGCAGGGTTTCCTATGAGTCCGGTCTTATGAATATGCCTTCCGATGCAATAATAAAGTACGAAATCGACTTTCCTTGTGCTCAGGACTGGTTTCGGCCAGGGGAGGAATGCAGTCGGTTTTTCACGGACGGCTCCAAAACCAATATTGCATATGGTACTGGTGTCTTTCTGGAGGACGACAACGTTAGATTTCACTTCACTTTAGGAAAGCTTGGATCTTTCTTGGAGGCGGAGATTTACGCAATCCTAATAGCAGCGAACTAAATTGCCAAGAACCGGTCGAAGGGGCGAAGCTGCGCTTAGAGCGTTACTGAACCCTCTTACGATTTCCAAGCTAGTTGAAAAATGCAAGAGAGTACTGAACTCAGTGGGAAGGCTTAATTTAGTGACCCTTGATTTGATTACAGGTCATAATAGAATCACAAGAAATGAAATGAACTTGGCAGACATGGTTCAGAGTAGAAATTTTCAAAATCCGAACCTACCTTGGGTCTAAGTGCGACTTCTGTTTAGGCTTCCATTGACAATTGGGTCTCATATAAGCACAACTGTAGATGGCACAACTGCCCGTGATGCATTTAGACCAAACAAATGCTTCTCGATGTCTCTAAGAACTCAGCGGGATTTCTGCTGTTCCTCAGCAGGAAAGACTGCAGTCTGCTTACTGGCGTCATGACATTACGCTTTTGCAAAATACTTTAATGTGCTGTGTATAAGTGACACATCATCCTGCGATGCTTGCTGCGAAAGTGATGACGACACAATGGAGCTATATATTTCTGAATGTTCGGCTTACGCCCGCATCAGGCTGTAGGTAATTGGCTCTGACATGGTGACTGCTGGTACTGTAGGCACCTCATCACTGAAGCGCTTACTCATCTTTTTTCATAAGACTGAAAGATTTCATTTAAAGGAACTTAGCAGAGTACAGTGGACTAGTTCTTTGTCTGAGTGCTCTGTTTCGACCTTAAAAAAAAAAATATATAACTAAAAAATTGTCAATAATGCGTTCATACATATAACTGCCAGAAAAAGTGGTAATGTTTGTTATTCATCTGAAAAGAAGTGGTATCCACATCAGAACCAATAGACATAAAGTAGGTTTCGGTTGCAGCGACCGTAAGCAACATGGCTCAATTTCTCTAAATGTTTACTTAAATGAACCGAAATCGATGTGATGAAAAAGTAAAAAGCATGATAGTAAGAGCCTTCAGAATTAATTTTTAGAACGACCTTGATATCCAGACCACATTTCTTATTGACATGCATCGCGCTCTTTTCAAGCTTATGGAGACTCAAAGATACACCTTTGATAACTATGGTATATGGTATAACTATGAAATACAAAATATATAGGGTTTTCCAATAAGAACTTGACAACTTTGAATCTAATTTGTGAACGCACTCTTTCACTAATCATCAAACTGTCACTGTCAATTTATTCAGTAAACTCAATATTTTCATCGTAGTAAAGTACACTAAGGAGCAACGTCTGCATTTTATAAAAATTTTCTACAGATATTCGGAGTCGGTGACTGCATTTTTAAGAGCGTTAACTCCAATTTTCAGTCGTAATTCTCACCCTAGTAGACAGGCAATAACAAGTTTAGTGCAAAAATTTGAGTCTACATATTCGTTGTGTGATGTTGCCGTGTCAGTGAGACAACGGGTTGGTCGAAGTGTCGAAAATATCGCTACCTTTCAGACATCTGTAGCAAACGATCCAAATCAGTCAATTCCACGGTGTTCTCAAGAATTGGGCATCGCTTAGACCACATTATGACGTATTTTGCGTAAGGATCTTAGTTTACACCCATACAAGATCAAGCTGGCTCAAGAATTGAACCCCTTAGACCAATTGAAGCGACGTACGATCTCCGATTGGGTTCTGGAGAAGATGCGCCAAGATGTCGGGTGAAAATCCACATGTGCTTCATGAATTACCACTTCATCCACAAAAAGAAACTGTTTGGTGCGGTTTGCTTGCCAGCGGCGTTATTAGGCCATATATTTTCGTCGACGATAACGATCGTCACGTAACTGTGAATCGTCAGCGTTATAGCGCCATGATCACCGATTATTTTTGGCCCGAATTGGAAGATATCGACTTGGACAACATATGGTTTCAACAGGATGGTGCCACAAGTCACACAGCACATGCTACAATCGATTTATTGAAGAGTAAGTATGGTGAGCGTGTTATCTCAAGACATAGGCCAGTCGATTGGCCGCTTCGTTCGTGCGATTTAACGCCGCTTGACTATTTTCTGTAAGGCTACGTTAAGTCATTGGCTTATGCCAACACGCCGACGACGTTGGAAGAGCTCAGAGCCAATATTGAACGCGAAATAGTGGCCGTTTCGGCCGAGTCGTTGAAAATTGGGTCCAACGAATCGACCGCTGCAAACGTGCCTGCGGTGGCCATATGAACGAAGTCGAGTTCCATTCATAAATGTTTTGATTGTACTTCAAGCCAATAATAATAAAGTTTTTGAAATATCTCAAATGGTTTTCCTTGTATTTTGAAAAAAAAAAATTGTCAAGTCGTTATTAGAAAACCCTATACAAATCATGTAAAAGCAGCAAAAATAATTCATTACAAAATTTTTAATTGGATATATTGGTTGAAATAACTGTACCCAAGCATGTACAATTTTAAAATTTCTATACGCATATTGCATTTTTAAAACAATCTCTTGCTACCTACAGAACACCATCAACAAGTTCACAAATCCATTTTAACCTTTTGTGGCACAAAATGCATCCTCGTGGATTTTCAATCCTCATCGGAAAATGAGTTCCTTCTGTGGTCGAAACGCTTACTGGAACTAAACCGTTTAAAGCCGTTTTGTGTAGTTTCGTAAATAGAGAAATAATACGCTGAAATTCAAGTAAATCCATCTCGGCTTTAGAAGCAGCATTAGACAAATTCCAAGCGTTCAGTAATGTTGAATTGAGCAGCGATACAAAAAGGGACCACCATCATTTCTTATTACGGATTTTTACTTTTTAAACATTGACAGTCTGGTAATGTAGATTGTCCAGGCCCATGCCTGTGTTGTAGTCCAAAATCAAATTGAGTTGTGGAATACTTATCTTCTTTTTCTCTCATCGAATGGCCAATGTTTTATGGACTGAAAAGGCTGAATGGAGTCGAAGTTTGTGCTCATTGTAACCGCGCTATTATCGTTCCATTTCCCAGGAAGTATTATATTATTGACATCGAATTTGTGTTCGAAATATCCCCTCTATCGCTCTGTTTTGTTATGTTCACTCTGGTTTAAGATCTAAAGCCTACACCTTTCAGCTCATGCGATGTAAAGAAATTGTCAAAATATGTAGATTATATGATCTGTTGGAAATTGTTCGAATTGTGAAAGTACAGTCGAATACAACTCGCAATCCCAAGGGAATTGGATTCTATCCAGATATACTAGTAACATTTTCGACCCCACAATATGTGTTAAAGTTGTACAAATATTCACAACTTCTGGTAGGCATCAAGTTTTTGTAACCAATTCTTACTGGTTTTCCTTTGATAAACTGTTTTGAAGAATGATGTCCGAAGTACTTAACTATCGCTTCATTCACAGAAAGTTTTATATGCATGAATCCGAATTGTTGATATTTTTGGGATAATAAACTCATTAAGTTTTGATGTTTCGCCATGAAAATATAAATATTTTTTTTTGTGTTATCTGTTCCTGGACAAATTATTGGCAACTATTGGCGTCCTTGTGTCTTCATCTGTCTTCCAATTCATTGACTCCCTTGGCATGTATTCATAATGTTTCTAAGAAAATTTAAATTTAAAAAAAAAAACTTCGATATCATGACAATTTTTATAAAACAGAAAAACTACGATATTTTCATTCCTAGCGTTAACCTTAATTATAATTGGAATTATAATTAGGATTATAATATTATTAGGAGAATTATGCTACTTAAGTAACGCATCGATCCCGATTCCTGTCCCCAATCGCGGGATTAAAACGGAACAGCTCTAGAGCATTGATGACGTACCCGTCGTAGTTGAGCCACCTGTCCCTCGCACCGCGGAAACGGTAGTATATTGACAGAATTAGCATCAATATGGAGAAATGCCTCCGGTGGAGTAAAGCCTAACCGCAGCGTACTCTCCTATTAACTTTTATTGGGATGGTAAGCCCCATAGATCATGTTATTGCTGTTGGTCATCACCAACAATAACAATGTGCCTTCAAATCACCTTAGTCAGGAAATTGTCAATCCTGTTAAAACGAGCCACAGTGTAAAGAGCCTTGTTGAAATAATATTCGAGAGTTCTATATATAAGCCGAGATAGATTTTAAGACATTAACTCTCGAATACCTGAATTGTCTCCATGTAGTAAGGCTCTGTATGTGCAATGGACTACGAGAGCTGTTTGCTGTGTACCTGGATTGGGTTTTGTTTTGACACCCATTAAAAAACATAGCGTAACTGTTTTTTTGCGACCATGGAAAAAGAGCAGTATTGCTCTTGGTCCAAATCTTGTTTTCGAGTGGCAAAACCTGCGAGGAAATCAAAAACATTCACGATTTAGTGCAACCGTTTTGGTTGGTTCGCAGAGTTTCGCTATGGACACACGTCGGTTTTTCATGAACCGCACCAAGGTGATAAAAGAACGGTTACCAAGTTGGCTGAGGTAGACATTTTAACAGAACGCTTTAGCCAGATCCTGCACAAAACTGAGAAATCTGTCCGCGCGATGGGTGCCGCGTTCGCTCACACCGGAGAACAAGCTCAATGCCGAGACTATTTCAAAGATGTACTTAAACCTGTTTAATCGAAATCCGGAAGAGTTTCTGCGTCACTTCGTAACCGTCAATAATACATGGGTTCATTGGTATACAATAGAGATCAAAGAATATTCAAAACAATGGGTTTTACCCGATGAACGTGCACCAAAGAAGGCGAAAAGGTGATGGTCACCGTTTTTTGTGAGGTGAGATCAACGTTGACTATTTGGAGAAGGGAAACACAATCATAGGAGCATACTACATCGATTTATTCTGCCAATTCAATGCCAATTGCACACACCTTCGTAGTCACCACAGTCAAATTGATCGAATTGCACTACGAAAAGCTCCCCCATCTACCGTGTTCTCCGGATTTGGCTCCCTACGACTTAGTTTTGTTCAAAACCCTTAAAAGATCGCTAGCCGGAAAGAAGAACGGGTCGAATGAGGAAATCATCGCCGACGCGGAGGAGTATGTTGCAGTCCAACAAAAGTCGTACTATACGGAGGAGTAAAAAAAATTGCAGCACCGCTGAGAGAAGTGTATCTAAAAAAGTTACTTAAAAAGTTACGTTGTCATTTCTAATCCAAGTATTCATCAAACAGTCCTACTTCCTTGTCTGAACTATACGGGACAGTCATAAGCGATATTTGGCCTTATTGGAGTCACGTGGCATTTGACTTTTATCATTGAGAAAGTTTATTGCTGTGAAACCATCTTCTTGTAAGGGTTAAAACCTTCTTCGCCCCGACAAGACAAATATCTATATGTTTGTCAAAATATAAGTTTTTTACAAGTCAGATACCAAGGTACCAACCTATACTTCTTACCGCAAATGCCTATCCATAAATACCAGTGATGGCCAAATTTCCAGTTAATTCTGATATCCCTGATGGGCTTCTAGCCCATCTCAATTGAGTTTTGAATAATATCGTTTCCGACTTTTGAAAATTGATTTTTAATTTCCAATCACCTGAATACCCCTTATTTCGATTGAAGTCATGCTGCAAAGTTCTGTTGATGTCCTCAATTTTTGAACCTGATCTGTACGCAACGAAATCATCTGCGTAGGCTATAGCTTAAATAAGCTTACCCACTAAATCACCCGTGTAAAGATAAGCAGTATCGGAGAGATTACCGCACCCTTTTGTAAGCTGTTTTAAATAGGTGGGTGGAAGCCCATTTGCACACAGATGGCAGGTGGTTTATTAGTATGCAGAATAGTAACGGACCCAAAATTGAGCCCTTGGGTAGCCTCTGCTTGAGTTCTTTGAGAGATGAATAACCTTAATCAGAGAATGCCCTTTAAAATCTCAGGCAGAGAAAACCTATCTCTAAACCCGAACTGATTTTTAAGCTTCCAAAACAAATTCTATCCTATTTATCCACATTACCTTATCGAACGCTTTGGAAAAATTTAACACACACAGAAACGAAATAATATATCCCCCTCCTCAAGTAAGTTAATCATAGCAGTAGAGCAGTTGCGATTTGTTCTAAAGCCCGATTGTTTATCACTTAGCAGCTTATTGACTGCAAGTTATTTAGTTATTTTTTTTTTGCCGTTATTTTTTCGAATGCCTTTGCCAAAAATGGGTCTAAAATCAGCAGGTGATGTTGGATTCTTTTTTTTTCGATTGGTGAAATCTTTGCAGTTTTCCACATTTGGGATAAGGTGGAAGTTGTTATACACCAAGTGAGTAAGAAATAATTATTGGCAAGATTAATTTTACGAAACGAATCGAAATGTTATCTTCACATACTGAGCTGGATGTAATTGATGTTATGCACTCCAAAATTTCACTTTCGCTTGCTTACTTAAAGTCCTCCAGTTTCAGTGCGAGGTTCTATTTCTTTAGACAAATTGTGATGGAAATCATGAGTTGCAGATTCACCTCCGAGAAAAAAGTTGTTGAGCTAGTCGGGGTCAAGCAGGTACTTAGGATCGTTTCCCTTTAATATACTAATCGTACATAGGTTGCTGTAGAGCTTTTTGCAGGTAGGGAAGTTATTAATTTATATATTGGGTATGTAATTCAATTCGTGCGGTTTTTTTTCCAAGATTTCAACGTTTATTTAAGAAAAACGTACAATAATATTATTTAAAGTATTGCCCATCTGAAGCTATGACTTTTTCCCATCTTTCTGGCAATTTGTGGATCCTATCCCAAAAGAACTGCTCCGGTTTGGCAGCCAAGAATGAATCAAGCCAATTTTTGATATTCTGCTCTGATGTGAACCGTATTTCAGTGAGGGCGTTCTGCATCGACCGGAACAAATGGTAGTCAGAAGGGGCAAGGTCTGGGCTATAAGGCGGGTGGGGTAGGACTTCGCATTAACTGTTTTCCAAATAGTTCTTAACCGGAATAGCAACGTGGGGCCGAGCGTTGTCATGTTGGAAAATTATTGCCTCGTGTCTAGTAGCATATTCCTGGCCGTTTTTCGGCTACTGCTCTCTTCAAACTGATTAATTGTGTTCGGAAGCGTTGTCCATTGATGGTTTCACCCAGTTTTAGCAGCTCATAATACAGAACACTCATCTGATCCCACCAAATACAGAGCCTTACCTTCGCGCAATGGATATTCGGATTCGCCGTTGATTTGGATGGTTGACCGGGTTTCACATATGATTTTTTACACTTGGGGTTGTCGTAATGGATCCATTTTTCATCACCAGTAACAATCCGATGCAAAAATGACTTCCCCTTGTGGCGTTCCAGCAGCATTTCGGACATGCAAAACCGCCTTTCGACGTCTCTCGGCTTGGGTTCATGTGGAACCCAATTTCCTTGCTTTTGAATATATCCAGCTACTTTTAAACGTTTTGAATTGGCTTCTTGAGTGACATCCAAAGAGTCTGCGAGCTCTTCTTGTGTTTGGCAACAATCTTCATAGAGTAATGCTTCCAGTTCTCCAGTTCCAGTTTTTAAACTTTTTTGGCTGCCCAAGACGTTCATCGTCTTCCAAGCCAAAATCACCTTTTTTAAATCGTGCAAATCACCTTTGGCACGTTCGCTCAGCTAGTTCATGTTCACCATAAACTTCCACCAAAATACGATGACTTTCGGGAGCAGTTTTCAGTAATGAAGAAGAACTCCCCGCAAAAACACTTTTTCAGGCACAAAGTTCGACATATTTGAGTGAAAAAAAAAATTATTGTCGTTTACGCTTCAAGTGAATGACATATACTGAAATGACGTACAATGACAGTAGCTTTCCAACGCATGTTTCAATGGAATAATACAAGTTACGCCATCTCTTAGCAAACGCACGAATTAAGTTATAGACCCAATAAATAAAAGTTTTTCTTTGAAGCCCCTTCTGTAACTGTTGCCAAATTATGTGCCGCTTTATGTTTTGACCAGTTAACAATGGATAGTTTACGCTGAGTTAAAATAAGCTGAAATGTATTACTTTTTTCATTTGGATTCATATAAAGATATCATAGCTTCCTGAGTGCTGACCAAGTCGCAATTTAGAGGGTGTTAACGAAACTGAAATCTTTTTGCACAAGGTCACATCATATTTACAGAAGAGTAGATCATGATTAGGAGTTCATTTACCACTAAGTTCCAAAGAAGGGGAGAAAGGACACCGCCTTGAGGCGTACCTCTACCAACACATCTTTTAGCAGAAGTCCGACTCAGTTTGGAGTTGATTATCCTGTTATTAAGCATAAGACTGTTCAACTCCCCATGTGAGCCGTCTTCCTACAGATTTGATAGCGCAGTCGTGATTGCGGATGTGTTGACGTTGTTAAAGGCGCCTTCTATGCCTAGGTAAGCAACCATTGTCTACTCTTTGTATTGTAGCGATCGTTTGATGTGGCAAGTCAGCGAATGCAGAGCCGTTTCCACCGATTTTCCTTTACAGTAGACATGTTGAGCCGTTAGCAAAAGTCTTGGATCAATTTTAGGTCGAATATGGATATTAAACAGTCGTTCTAGAGTCTTTAGAAGGAAAGATGATAGACTTATAGGTCTGAAGTCCTTTGGGACATTATGAGAGCATTTTTTGGCCTTGGGAATGAAAACCACATTAATTTCTCTTCATGACAGTGGAATGTGAATCAGTTCTACACAGCTCCTCATGATATTCTCTAGCGTGAGCAAGATAATATCTGAGGACCTTTGTAGTTCGGCCGGTATTATACCGTACGGAACCGCAGACTTGTATGCTTTGAAGCTTTGCAGCGCCCAAAGCAGCTTGTCTCTTGTAATCAGACCATGAATTTTGTTCACGGTTGCAGTAGTCCTGTTTTGGTTACTGTTTGCCGCGAATGAGGAGCTACCTGGAAAGAGGGTATCCAGTAGCAAGTTGAGTGATTCATCACTTGAGGTTCATCATAAACAATTCTCCAAATAAAAGAACTAGAGACGGATAAGGGACAATAGCTAAATTTAGAAGGTTTGGCACTTGTTTGTTGGCAAAACGTGCTGTTTCCTTTCTCTATGAAGATAACATTAAAATCGTTTAATTGAAATATTAGTGAGTTGCTTAGTTACCACAAGTTATTATATTGTATTATGTGCTGAAATAACGCAGAGTAATTGGATATATTAGCAAACAAGTTAAAGGAGAACATCTCCTATTTTTGTTGTGCACACATGAAACCATACTTTTGGTGTTGCAGTCAAATATCTCGACTAAAAATATATTTTATACCGTTGGCACTAGATTCGGTTATTGTTTTACGTTTTAGGTTTGATTTACAATAAATCGCTACACCACCATCCGAAGTGATATGGTAGGTATTTTGCGATAAAACCAAGTTTCACTAACACATGAGTCGAAGAACAAATTGTTTAAATAATCTAAATTACAATCATTCAAACTATTCGTACGTGCATTTATATACAAATTTTAAGTCCATCGTACCTTTAGAAAGAATATTTAGAATAGACACATGGGCTGAAAACTCAGTGCCGTTTTATAGTAAAACACAAAATTTTTGCAAAATTCAACTTTATCTATCAATATAGTTGCCTTCGAGGGCGATACACTGATTAAAACGATTTTTCAATCTTTCGATACCAGTTTTGTAATACGATTTCGGTTTAGTCTCAAAATAGGCCTCTGTTTCGGCGATCACTTCTTCATCGGTCTTAAATCTCTTTCCGGCGAGCATTCTTTTGAGGTCTGCGAACAGGAAATAGTCGCTGGGGTTCAAATCTGCAGAATACGGTGGGTGGGGAAGCAATTCGTAGCCGAATTCCTTCAATTTTGCCATCGTTTTCATCGACTTGTGACACGGTGTATTGTCTTGATGAAACAGCACTTTCTTTTTCTTCAAATGCGGCCGTTTTTTTGCGACTGTTGAGTTTGGACGAGGGTCGTCGCCTGCTCGCCACTCAGCTGACTGCCGACTTGACTCTGGTGTGAAGTGATGGAGCCAAGTTTCATCCATTGTCACATACCGTTGGAAAATTCGGCTATATTGTGAACAGGTTTAAACACTTCTCTGAATCATCAACACGTTGTTATTTTTTGGTCGACTGTGAGCAAACGCGGCACCCACTTTGAACAGAGCTTTCGCATGTCCAAATATTTGTGTATGATATATCCAACACGCTCTTTTGATATCTTCAGAGCCTCAGCTCTCTCAATCAACTTCACTTTACGGTCATTCGTAATCATTTTGTGGACTTTTTTGATGTTTTTATCTGAAACAGCCTCTTTTGGACGTCCACTGCGTGCATTATCTTCGATGCTTGTATGACCACTTTTAAATTTTTCAATCCACTTGCGAATGGTTCGTTCGGCTGGTGTAGAGTCCAAGTAACACTTATTAAGCCATTTTTTCCCATCAAAAAGCGATGATAAATCAACACACGAAATTGCTTTGAATCCATTTTTTTTTCACAATAACAAAAGTTGCTTCACTCACAACGCTATATCTCAAAAACTAATCGTCCGACAGCTGTCAAATTTACACACGTATCTTTTGAAGGTTGGAGCTAACTGAAAATGGTATGGATTTATTTCAAGTAGTGCCCTCTCTTAGTAAAGGACTTTTCAGCCCATGTATTAGTGTACCTAGATTTTTCATTCAAACTGTATAAGTTTCCAAAATGTACAAAAACGATGAAAGAATCAGACAAGAACAAGAAACAACAAAGGATAAAAGTGCATTCAACCTAGCATAGAGAAATTTGTGAAAAGGTTTGTACAGAGTATACAGAGAAAACAAAAAACAACAATACGAGGTATATTCAAAAAGTAAGGTGACTTTTGAAATTTCGCAGTCAATTCATATTCGATTCACAGTTTCTATTATATGGCGTGTTTTGTTGTGCTCGGCGATTTTCAATTAGGAAATGGAGGGAAGAATTTGCATAAAATTTTGTGTAAAAAGTGGAATCAAGTGCTCTAAAACACTTGGCATACAGTGAGTCTGCTCTTAGTAAAAAAAATGTTTACAATTGGTACATGCTCTAAGATGGCCTAGAAGATGCCAATAACGAACCTCGTTCTGAACGCCCCAGCACATCAACATAAGATGATAACCTGGAAGCTGTAAAGGAAATCGTTTTGAAAAATCGTCAAACTACTATAAGAGAAGTTGCTGAAGATGTTGTCATATCGATCGGTTCATCTTACGCATTTTTTTCGAATGTTTTGGACATGAGGCGTGTGTCAGCGAAGTTTGTTCCAAGAATTCTTAATTTTAATCAGAATAACCGTCGCACGAGCTCTTAAATGACGTCAATGATGATCCTGGCTTGCTTAAAAGAGTCATAACAGGCGATGGATCATGCGTATACGATTCGAAACCAAAGCCCAATCATACCAATGGAAGCACCCAGCAGAGCCAAAACCGAAAAATGACGCCTAGTTCAATCAAATGCCAAAGTTCTAATCACTGTTTTTTCGATGACCGTAGCGTAGTGCATCAGGAGAGTTTTTATCTTAAGGTCGTACGGTCAATAATTAGTATAACATTGAAGTTATGCGTCGTTTGCGAGAAGCTATACGAAAAACACGTCTGGAATTGTGGTAAAACAATTCATGGCTTTTGCATCACAATAGTGCGCCGGCTTATTCATCGTTGCTTGTGAGAGATTTTTTTGGTCAAAAACAACACGGCAATCAGCCTCAACCATCAAATTCAACGGATTTGGCCCCATGTGGCTTTTTCCTGTTCCCAAAATTGAAAAGACGGAGATTTACAATATTTGAGGATTGGCTATGCCAAAAAGTGTTTATGAGAAGTACTCCAAGGATTAGAAAAAGCGTTTGCACAAGTGTATAATATCCGAGGAGTATTGCTTTGAAGGGGATAAAATTAATATTGATGGAAATTTTTTTTATAAAAATATAAAGTCACCTTACTTTTTGAACATGATTTGTATATGTGCGTGAACAATTTGAATAATGATTTACATTTGATTAGTAGCAACAACAGGAAGCATATCTTCGGAGCCTTTTTCATTCACCGATTTCTTTACATATACATGTCCAAATTTAGTGAATACAGCAAACAGCTGTTTTTTCCGCCGGAGAATGATTGCACTATTCAAGATTAATCGTGTTTCGTTAAGCTGTCATTTAGATGGCAGCTTTTGTCTGATTCTATACCAAGGTCATAGAGTCGAAGTTCGGTTTTATATTGTTTGTGGTAGTTCGCTGTAGTTCTAAGAACCATATCTCGCTCTTGAGACCTGGTAAACTTTAACACGATTGGAGACGTTGAAGTGTTGTTGGTGTTAGAGATGGTGATCTGCTTGTTCAGGTGAAAAACATTAACTAAGAGGCTTTAATAAAAATGCATTTATTGACAAGTTCCATAATAATGTGGGGCAATTAAGTCGAAACGAAGAAATGATTGTGATGGGTGATATATAGGGTTTTCCAATAGGGACTTGACAACTTTGAATTAAATTTGTGAACGCACTCTTTCACTAATCATCAAACTGTCACTGTCAATTTATTCAGTAAACTCAACACTTTCATCATGGTAAAGTACACTAACGAGCAACATCTGCAAATTATAAAAATTTTCTACAGATATTCGGAGTCGGTGACTGCAACTTTAAGAGCGTTAACTCCAATTTTAGGTCGTAATTCTCGCCCTAGTAGACTGGCAATAACAAGTTTAGTGCAAAAATTTGAATCTACATATTCGTTGTGTGATGTTGCCGTATCAGTGAGACAACGGGTTGGTTGAAGTGTGGAAAATATCGCTGCCGTTCAGACGTCTATAGCAAACGATCCAAATCAGTCAATTCCAAGGCATTCTCAAGAATTGGGTATCGCTCAGACCACATTTGGCGTATTTTGCGTAAGGATCTTGGTTTACACCCATACAAGATCATGGCAAAATCATCTTCAGTGACGAAGCTCATTTTTCTCTCAATGGGTTCGTCAATAAGCAAAATATGCGTTATTGGTCGGGTGAAAACCTACATGTGCTTCATGAATCACGACTTCATCCACAAAAAAAAAAAACTGTTTGGTGCGGTTTGCATGGCGACGGCGCTACTGGGCCATATTTTTTCGTAGATGATAACGATCGTCACGTCACTGTGAATGGTCAGCGTTATCGCGCCATGATCACCGATTATTTTTGGCCCGAATTGGAAGATATGGACTTGGATGACATGTGGTTTCAACAGGATGGTGCCGCAAACCACACAGCACACGCTACAATCGATTTATTGAAGAGTAAGTATGGTGAGCGTGTTATCTCAAGACATGGGCCAGTCGATTGGCCGCCTCGTTCGTACGATTTAACGCCGCTTGACTATTTTCTGTGGGGCTACGTTAAGTCATTGGCTTATGTCAATACGCCGACGACATTAGAAGAGCTCAGAGCCAACATTGTACGCGAAATAGCGGCCGTTTTGGCCGAAATGTGTGGCCGAGTCGTTAAAAATTGGGTCAAACGAATCGACCGCTGCAAACGTGCCTGCGGTGGCCATATGAACGAAGTCGAATTCCATTCATAAATGTTTTGATTGTACTTCAAACAAGTAGTAAAGTTTTTGAAATATCTCAAATGGTTTGCCTTTTATTTAAAAAAAAGTATTTGTCAAGTCGTTATTAGAAAGCCCTATATAACATTAATACTACATAAAAAATTATCTAGAAATGCTTGCTTCATCGATACCGATGAACGTAATTACTGAATATACCAACGTTGATCCAGATAGTGGAGCTAAGTCTACAACTGATGTGAAAACAAATTCTGTTGTGATTGAGTGTGGGATAACTGACCACTACCCAATTTTGTACTTTACAGCCGCCAATGAAATATAAGAAGAGCGGCAAATCAACGCCGCGTACATATGCAACACAAAAGCTAACCAGCTTAATTGCGAATCAGATTGGGATGAGGTCATGCTCGTACCAAAAATTTGTGGAGAAATTTGAAGACATTTATGAAAAAACTACGAAAATAAAATCAACAAAGAAAAGACGAAAAACAAATGCCTGGATGACGCCGAATCTAGTTGCCGAGTGTCAACGAAGAGATGAGCTATATAGGAGATGGAAAAATTACAGGATGATTAAAGGCTACGAAAACGAATACAAGAGTTTCCACAGCAAACCAAACAAAAATCAAATCATTACCAATCCAAATTCAGTTAATTAAAAAGAGACCCGCATAAAACATGGGGTTTTATAAACGAAATTCTTGAAAGGAAAAAGCTGAGCATAGACAAAAACATTGCCAACAGTTTTTCAACTAAAACTAAGACATTTGCCAACGAATTTACGCATCATTTTTCTGTACAGACGTCGAACATTTTGCACAACTGTGACGCGATCACATCGAATCGAATTCGAGCTAGCTATGCAAAACTGCTTAAAGCGCTTAGAAGGCTCGGAATAACAGGTGTCATGGAGGACTGTTTTGTAGAGTACCTGCGCCACAGATTGCAAAGCTTTATGTTGAAAAACGTTTTAAGAAAATAAGAATGTGAAATACGGTGTCCCTCAAGGATGAAAGCTGGGTCCAATCCTCTTTATACCATATGTTAAGTTTTCGAACAGAGCTTTGCTTCTGCTTTTGCAGACGACACGGCAATTGTTGTTCGACACAGATGCCTAGAATCTGCCTTGAGGATGATGCAGAAAGAGTTTAATGCTACTGAGAGATGGTGCCACGACAACATTTTGGTGATTAACTCTAAAAAAAAACAAAGATGATGCATATTCGAGGACCAAACCAGAATGTACTACGAAAACGATGCATTTCTTAGTACGCCCAGGAAAACTATAGAAGTAGTAGATAAGTACAAGTATCTTGGGGTCATCATCGACTGTCGCTTTCTCTGGGATAAGCATGTTGAAAAGCTGCGTATGGACATGAAGAAAGCCTTGTTTGTGGTAGTTCATCTTCGACACCATGCTACTGTGCCTGTTCTGAAACAAGTCTACTATGCCTTAGTGGAGTCAAAGCTGCGGTATGGTATACTTGCCCGGGGAAACACTGCGAAAACACACATTCAGAAGTTATAGAGGCTGCAGGATTCTGTGCCGAGGCAAATTAACGTCAGCACTCAACGGGTAACGAAAGGAATTTCAATGTCCTTAAAGTCGACCAAATTTTCAAGATGACACTGGTTTTGGAGTACTTCGATGATAGCCGTTTTATTCGCCCACTCGATCATGCGGTTAATACATTAAGACGTGCCTATGGTATGCTGCAAGTACTCATATTGTACAACAACTATGGTAGACGTCAACAAGAACTACCTCGAGAAATCATCAACATTTAAAACGTAAAAATGAGAACAAAAACGATCAAAAACTCTTTTTAAACTCGAATAACACTTAGTTACAATAAGTAAAAATTCTTAAAAAGTAAATTTCATTTCAAATTACAATAAATAAAAGAAAACCTTGAATTTAACTTAAACCAAAAATTAAAATTTAAAATTAACTTAACTAAATATCTTTATGTAGCTAGAGCAGCTTACCTAGACTTTTTAATATATAAGAAATACAATCCTTTGCAGACAAGCCGCGGCTTTGCAGAAATATTTAAATATTTTAGAATCGCTTATGAAAAATATAAAACTCTTTGAATTGAGTTGAATTGGCTTAAAGTTAATTGTGTAATAGGAATGGTTGTATAGTGTTTTGAGGTTCTAACTAACAAAGTTCCTTTCTAGGAATTAAAGCTCATTTAAAAACGGTATAAAAACAGCTCGGTTGGTTGTACGAGCATATGCATTGCAAGTTATAATTTGTGCATAATAGGTCAAAAATAAATGACCTAATAACGCCGCCGGCATGTAAACCGCACCAAACAGTTATTTTTTGATGGTTCATGAAGCACATGTGGGTTTTCACCCGATCAATAACGAAAATTTTGCTTATTGACGAACCCATTGGGCCAAAAATGAGCTTCGTCACTGAAGATGATTTTGCTATGAAATTCATCATCTTGACGCATCTTCTCTAGAACCAAATCGGAGAACATAGCTCGTTAGTGTACTTTACCATGATGAAAGTGTTGAGTTTACTGAATAAACTGACAGTGTTTGCTGAGTAGTGAAAGAGTGCGTTAACAAATTAAATTCAAGCTCAATTCCAGCTCGAATACCATTATCGTAAAAGTATTTATCTTTTGAGGCATTTTTTGATGTCTTCATATCAGCCAGACCATGTGCTATCGAACGGAACAAGAAATAATCGGACGGTCCAATATCTGTGAAACATGGCGTGTGGGGTAGGACTTCCCATTTGAGAGTTTCCAAGTAGGTTTTAATGGGGTTTGGCAATGTGAGGCTGAGTGTTGTCATGCTGTAGAATTACTATTTCGTGCCTCTGCTCATGTAGTGGCCATTTTTCGCGCAGTCCTCGGCTATATCGCATCAATTGAAGTTCGTTGAGTTTTTGACAGTTCATAATAAATAACACCGACCTGGTCCCACTAAATAAACAGCATAATGTTCGCAGCGTGAATATTTTTTCGAGCCAACGACGTAGAGGCATGACCGGGCAAGCCCCCATGACTTTTTTTTCTTTGAGTTGCTGTAATGAACCCACTTTTTATCACCCGCCACGATGCGATGAGTTGTGGTTCACAGGCGAAAAAACGATGCTCAACGTCCCTTGGCTTCAAATCCTAGGGAACATAGGTTCCTTAATTTTGAATCATTCTCAACGTATGCAATCGTATGCGGGTAACTCCTGATGCTGTAGCAAGCTTTTCTTGCGCTTGGCATGAATCCTCATCAAGCAATGTCTCCAATTCAGCATATCACAGTCTTTGGAGCCAATAAACTAATTAGTAATTTAGAATCGCCGAGCACACCAAAATACATCTAACCTTTCCATCTATCAAAAACAAGCTAAGTTGAAACTGAAACTGTGAACATATGTTCGGGATGTTCGCAGAGGCGAAATTTGAACAGTAGCATTCATTTCCATACCAAATGCATTATTTGATTAGCGTGGGTTCATCGATTTCATATTTCAATATTTACGGGAACATCAACTTTTCTTTTTTCATATTTTCGACGTTAAATTCATCTTCATCTGTGTTATAGTCAGCTTGAGGTGGTGTATTAGTTATGTCTACCAAGGATCCTTTATCTCTTTTTATAGCATCCAAAGTACTTGGATGATTGCTGTAGCTCTTTCCGTAAGAGCTTACTGTTGAAAATATCTGAAAATCTATGCTGATAAGAAATAAATTGATATAGTTATCCATTGCACACAAGAAAGTACACCTATTTTAAGAGTAACTTACCTTTGTGGTGAGTATTTAATAATTTTTGATGGATTCTTCCTCGTGCACACTTTCTTCACTTTTCTAAAAAAAACAATAATTCTCTAACAAAAATGTATTTATTAAATGTAATTGTAGTCCAATCTTCAAAGACCTCATAGTTAGATAAATACGTGATATAACATTAAGTCACTTCATTGTCACCAATAGAAGTTAATCTAATAAATTTTGGACGGTAAATCAGATAAATCCTTTTGACATCAAACAAGGTTTTATTCCATTAAAAAACTCACTTCATGCAGATGGACATTATTAATCTCTTTCATAATCCTTTTTAGCGGAAGAGTATTAGCTAAGATCATTTCGTAATCACATATACATATGTGATTCTACAGGAAAGGAAATCATATTATGAATGCCCTAATAATCAGCGGCGTACACCCTTAATGTATTCCAGACACATAAAGGTAGTCAAAAAGTTATCAAAATGAAACCAGTCATCAAAAAACGAAAGGAGTTAAGTAACCTAAAACCAAAAAAAAACCAAAAAAAAAAAAAAAAAAAAAAACCTTAAAAGAAGCAGAGTCCTACTACAGATCTAGATAATTATGTTAAATTAAATATCATATGAGAACTATATACGTACGATTACAATGCGCTTCACGTACGGTACACGTGATATATGTAATATAACGTATTAATATAGATTGTTTTTCTTGGAATTAGAATGGCAAACGCGTGCTGGTTTGAAATATTGCGACAAAATCTCATACGCCATAGTAGGTACTCGTATAACAAACATCTACGTGCCCCTAACACAATATTAGAATTATCATTCAACAACTACAAGCAATTTGAATAAGTCTCTTGAAAGTAATTACCTTTGTTAACAAATTTTTGTCGGCTTAAGTTCGTCTTCTTAAGCAAAGGTTAAGGAAAAGGCCATGAAGCTTTTGTAGAAATGTGAAGATAATTAAAAGACATTGCAGAAGTTATGGTTGGGTGTAGAAAGAAAATATTAAAAATAAATAAATAAATTGCTGGCGAAACAGTATGTAGTGGAAAGGACGTGTTCCGAAACACTCTGTTTTGTTCTTCTTATCATTTAATCTACACTGTGACCGGACGTATTGGTTTTTACCGGGAAGTTAGCGCTTTTTTCATTTAAAAAAGATTTCACTTTTGCAGGTTTACAATTGCATCCCGAAAAAGTGTTAGAGTAAAAAATAAAGGATGCATTACTCTTTTCGTTTTCGATTGAAATTTCAACATAAACTCACTTGCGTAATTGTCGAAAAAAAATAAACATGAGTTGAGCCACAATATGGGATTTAAGGCCACTTAAATTAGATCTCCTTAAAGCCACAGAAATAGACTTACGTACTTACGCATTCAATGTCCGCCTTTGCCGATTTTGTAATGATATTCTTCTTCTTCCTCTTTTTTTATTAGCCGTTGAAATGTGTTACAGATATAACCGCGTATTTCAGTTAAAGTTAAGGATCTGAGAACCATCCTACAGGCTGCCTTATTTTAGATCAGATCATTGGTGAGGTTTCCTGATGGTTTTAAATTTGCATATTTTTCTATCGAACTCTTAGAATGGCAAAATATTGCTTAATATAATGTGTAATTTTAAAAAAGAGCTACACATTTGCCATTTGAATTCACAAAGCATTTTAAACAAGAAAGATGATTGGCGCGTCATTTTCGAGGACTCTCATGTTGGCAATGTCTGCATTTCTAAAACTTGACTGAAATCTGATATGCGCAATAGTTTATTTAAACTAGTAGGTAAAAAATTGTATCGTGCTGATAGGAGTAGAAAAGAAGGTGGGAACGCTGCCATTTATATAAAAAATGGTTTGAAGACCAAGGTTATTATTCAATCCACAGAAGGTGATGATTATGAGTTTAACTTCTTAAAAATTCGTTTAAGCAATGATAAACTGCTGATAGGATAGGTGACTTTGATCTTGATATTTTAAACAACAAAAACAAAGAGTTGTTCGATGTTATGAAATCAACAAGATTCAATTTTGTTAACCGTCAAACGCCCACTCATTTTATGTCCAATAAAACTCCCTCCCTTATTGATGTTTTCTTAGTTTCTAACACTGAACTTATAGGTCAATATGATCAAATACAATCTCCTGCTTTTTCACATTACGATACCATATTTTTAACCGTTAATATGATTGTTGCAAATTCTGCAGATACTTTTGTTACCAATCGATTTTTTTTGAAAATAAACATACATTCGCTGTTCAATGAATATCAATTGCTCGATTGGTTCCCTGTTTACTGTACTTCTGACGTCATGGAACAAGTCGAGGCATTGGAAAATAATATATTATACCGATTTGATAAATATGTTCCCAAATGTACAAAAAAAATAAACCACGTGGTATAGAATGACTTACCCTAGAAATAAGACAAGCCATTTGCAAACCCAATTTACTTTATAAAAGATGGCGAAGGTATGGTTGCGAAGGTATCTTGAAAGAGATTAGGATTTGCAGAAACATGACGGCAAGCCTTGTCCGCAAATCTGAAAGTTCATTTTTTCAAAATAAGTTCTGAAACATATCGTCTTCTACTGTATTTTGGAAAAACATTCGTCAGATAGGTTTAAATCCAAATAATTCTGCTTCTTTACACGCTGTTAATTTAGATGAACTTAATGAAAAATTCGTTCAATCCACACAGAACATTAGGCTCCAGTTTTTTAAGCGTTAGACAGGGTATGAGTAATTCTTTTAACCTTAAAAGTGTATATGACAGACGTTGGAGAATCAATTTTTAAAATAAAATCGAGAGCTGTAGGACTAGACGGCATTCATCCTGATTTTGTAAAAATTCTGCTCCCTTATATCCTTAAACGTATTACACATATTTTTAGATAGATAGATAGATCTTTATTTCGTATATAAATTTTTACAAAGGATAGTTACCACACATTTTATATTATGATATTTTATTCTATCTTTCTACTGAAACATTGTTTTTTTTTTGCTTTGTAAATTATTATTATAATTCAAAAATAAAAAAATTCAATTAAATTTGGAAGAAAATACGATAAAAACCTCCAATAAGTACAAAAAAAATAAATAATAATAATAAGAATAATAAATAAAGAATATGAATAAATAATAATTAAATAATAATAATAATAGCAAATAAATAGCACATTAGTATATAAATAAATAAAGAAGGATACAGGTACGTAAGTAAATAAAAATAAAAATATGTTAACAATAATAAATATTGGCTCAACAAGTGAGTAAATAGTAAATAAATAAGTAAATTAAACAAACAAACAAAAAAACAATAAAGAAATAAATAAATATAAACCTACATGTATACAACATATTGTATAAACTGACATATAAATGAATAGATATATGGATAAACTACAATAGGTCTTTATTGTTTAAGTTTTTTAATTCTTACCGATAGCAATTCAATATTCGCTCTTCTATTGAGCTTTTAAGTAGAATGGTGCTATGGAAGGTTAAGCATCAACTTGAGTAGCTTATTTTGAGCTATTTTCAGTTTTTTAATGTGGCACTGCGCACAACTTCCCCACACCGGGGACCCATAAAGTAGTATCGATTGGAAAATTACTTTGTGTATGATCGCTTTGTTTTCCTTAGACAGAGCTGATTTTCTGTTTATAAAAGGATATAACATCCTTATCGCTATATTGACCTTTTGTAGGGTTCTCGAAATATGCTCATAAAATGTAAGTTTGCTCTCAAGATACATACCTAAGTATTTTATACAATTGGACCAGATTATGGTCGATCCATGCA
This sequence comes from Volucella inanis, assembly GCA_907269105.1. Lineage (NCBI taxonomy): Eukaryota > Metazoa > Arthropoda > Insecta > Diptera > Syrphidae > Volucella > Volucella inanis. The sequence goes on along the minus strand of OU026157.1, from coordinate 71,042,266 downwards.
ATTACAGTTGGCTGTTCGGAAGATAGCATGGTTTTCTTTTTCGGGTAAAAAGATAGCTTGCATTTTTTCAGCGTTCAGCTTAATTTTCCACCTATTGTAATAGTGTTCTATAACTACCAAAGCATTGCGAAGATTAGTCTCAATAGCGAGAGAAAATTCGTCTGATGAGAGTAATGCAGTATCATCTGCAAACAGTGCAACTTTACAGTTGGTTAAATTGAGAAAATCAGACTTAAACAAATTGTACAAAATTGGACCAAGAACAGAATCTTGCGGCACACCCGACTCAAAACATATCAGACTTGAAACGCTACCATTTGGATTTGGACTTTAAAAGTACGACCTGACAAAAAACTTTGGACTATCTTACACAAAAACGGAGGAAAATTGTACATTATCATTTTATATAAAAGACCATCATGCCAAACGAAATCGAACGCTTTTTCGATGTCCAAAAGCATCATCCCGGTTAATTTTCCTTGTTGGCGGTTTTTTTTTTTTTTGACAAAATTACAAATTCGGAGAGTCTGGTGGGAGGTACTATGCTGAGGTCTAAAACCGAACTGAACGTCAGGATATATGCTACATTCTCTAATTATATTTGATATTTTTTCTTTGAGAATATTTTCATATATTTTACTTACACTGCTAAGCAAACTTATCGGCCTATAGCTTTCAGGGCTTACAGGATGTTTTCCAACTTTCAAAATTGGAACCAACTTGGCTGTTTTCCAACTATTGGAGAAATATTGGATTTTCAGACATGCATTTAGAATGTCTGTTAAAAATTTCACTCCAGTTTTCGGCAAATGCTTGAAATACAAATTTTTTATAAGATCGAACCCGCCGGACTTTCTTATATTTAAATTGTCGATTTGAAATTTTAAGTCACCTTCTGTAAGAAATGCATTTAAGGAGGTGACAGGAATTAGGGTGTTGAAATCCTGGATTGTTTCATTAACCAATGCATTTGTTGCTGGATCGCTTAGGCTTGCTGATACACAGTGATTTCTTAAAAAAGTAATAGCAAGTGCGTCTGCTTTTTCATCATCTGTGTAATAGAAATTAGATCCATTCTGAAGTTCAGGTAGCTGTTTGTTTTTATTTTTAACTATTCTAACTCCATTCCAAAATGGTTTGGCGTTCTTATCTAGAGAATGAAGTTTTTTATTCCATTCCTCGTGGCATTGTTGAGCTATATGTTTCGAGATCAACTGGTTTAGGTGCTGCACATTATCTCAATATAACAACAGCCGATATCTTTGCCAATTTCTTCTTTGCATATAAATTAGTTTAATTAATATTGCTAAATTAGGGGAAAGCTTTTTGTAAAATTTGTTTATTTTAATTATTGTACCTCAGGGTTCCGTTCTTGGTCCTTTGCTATTTTTCCTTTTTATACATGACGTTTCAGTATTCAGTATTAAAAACTGCTATCACCACATTTATGCTGATGACTTGCAAATTAATAAATTGTTTAAAAAATCTGATGAATCAGAAACAGTAGAGTCATTAACGAGGATCTAAACTCATTGCATCAATGGTCCCAACATAACCAACTTACCCTTATTTCCTAAAAAAAAAAAAAAAACTAAATTTTTGACAATCAGTAGAAACAAGTCAGACCAAATACCACCAGAACTTTTTTTATGGTTTTAAAATAGGTTTCGTGTCGAACATTTAAAACTTAGGCATATATTTTAACAGCAATATGACCTGGCATGATCATATTAATATTGTAGTCTGCAAAATTAACAGCATGATTATGTTTCAATATACGCCCAGAAAATAGCTGGGCTCTTAACGATCTCAAAGATCTTTGCAAACTAAACCACCTCGCCAAAAATATTTAGATAGTTCCAGACAGTTTTTAGTTCATTCAATTCGCCTATGAAACCAACTTCCGATAGACAATAAACGTGTTAATGCGAATCAATTTAAAAAAAACTGGCTTTTTAATACTACTTGGATACAAACTGAAGCTTCCGGTACTAAGGATGACTAGGCTTCATTACCCAGCAATTTATCTTACTATTCTTCGTTTCTGTTTTCATGTCTCTTTCTTTCTCTTCTGTTTCTTTTTTTTCCTTCGTTCACCCTTTTCCTATCTTTTATAGTTCAAATTTTACCAAAAAAATAATTGTCAAGTAAACATGTGCATAATTAAGATTAGCTGTACGAGTAAGCTTACCTTTACAGAGATATTTTTAAATAAGTATGAAATATGAATATGAAAATTTTATCTATTGCTTCTTCTTCTTAGACTTATGTATTCGACGGTCTGCTTTGAACGGGGTAGAGCTACCTTATTTGGTTTGCCTTAAGTTTGTCCACTACTGATTTCCTAATATGGAGACTTCCGTGAATCTGCGTACTTGTCAGATTGTTGTCGTCCGTTGCTATCATTTTTCCTTTATAACGGGTGATTTTTTAATTGCTTGTTAGTTGTTGTTGATAAATCAATGCTAGCCATTGATCGTCCTGCTAAACGAACAATTAAGTGTTATGTGAAAAAACTTGAATCGAAAACTCCATATTGAGAGACCGCAACTTTTTCGGATAAATTTGAACTGGAAGATTTAGAGGATATGTGGTTCCAGTTGCCACACGTGGAACCGTGCCACAACCAACTTGATGAAGACGAAATTTGGTGATCATATATCGCCAGATACAGCCCTATATTTTTTCCGCCCAGGTCGTCTGATTTAACGCCTGAAGACTCTTTTCTGTGATGATGTAATGACTACATTAGGTCACTGGTCTATATCAAGACGTGAAAAACCTTAAACGACTTGCTGAAAGATCTGCCGATATATGCAGTTCCGTGTAGGATACTTAACAGGACTAATTTACAGCTCTGTTGTCCTCTAGAATGTTCGAAAAATCGATGAAAGTTCAAACGAGTCAGGAATGATTTAAAAATGTTTTTTAAACGTGTGAAATTCCAACACTACCAAAAACTGACCCAAAAAATACTACAATGTCCAAAAGGTAGTAACAATTTTTGATCGTTTATCAAAAACATCCCAACACTCATTTACAATGGCATTCCAGCTCTCAATCTGCTTGCTGCATACTTTGCAACCAGCTTAACACTTCCAGATTTTGATTTATTTCCGACAACATTTCAGTGCGTCGAATCTTCAATTGGACATATCCGCTTTCGCACTCGTGTAGTAGCAAGGGTACTTAAAGATCCTAATGAATACAAATCTGCTGGTCCAGATAGTATATATATCGTCTGAAGAGGTGTTCTTCTTCGCTAGCAAAATTACTTCGTAAGCTTTTTCATCAATCCTACTCCTTAGGATTTCCAGCCGCCCTTAAAAAAAGCGAATCTTCTTCCCTCTCGTCCTGCAGAAACATTGCACTTAGGTCTCTTTTTTCCAAGATCATAGAAAAGCTGATAGACCTTCAACTCATGATAATTTGATGGCATCTCTCACCGAAAACTGTAACCAAAAAGTACATCTGGCGAAAGCAAAAGTGTTGCACTTGATATTTCTAAGGCATTTGACAGAGTTTGGCATAACACTCTTTTGTCAAATATGCGCACATTTGGGAACGATGAATCTCTTCTTCAATGGATTAAAAATTCAATTTATCTTGGATGGTTTCAAGCTTGATATTCACAAAATAAAGGCAGAAGTGCCCCAGGGCTCTTTTCCATTTTCATCAATTATCTTTTGTCTGGTACTTCTAATCCAAGGTATTCCTTTGCTGATGACAGTACTTTTTGCTTTTTATTTCCTGACTCATGTCCCTGCTCTTCGGAAAGGCAGCGTATATTCAGCTCATTGATTTGCGATATTAACAACTAATTGGGGAACTATCAGAAGAGTAGAATTTAATGCTTTCAAAACACAATACTATCTGCTGTCATTAAATCATAATCTAAACACCCTGCCATAAATGGCACTTGCATCGTAGAAACCAAAATCTTACCATTCTTGGTATGTGTGTCAAAGACAACTTACGTTAGAATGACCACATTTTCGATATCATCAAAAATACTTCAACATGTCTAGATTTCCTCAAACGATGTATGAAATACTTTTCCCCCCTCTGATATGAATTCATGATATGAGCCATTCATCCCCAAAACTGGAGTGAGTTGCCCATATCTGCTTAGGTGTTCCCAAAACATCTTTGCACCTTCTAGAAAGGATTCAAAACGATAAAAGTCATCGGTGAAACTAATATCTGTCAGTCAATTGACATCCTTGAATACCGATGGAATATCTCCTATCTCACTTTTTTATCGCTATTTCCGCCACCAGTGCTCCACTGAAACAGCCACTAGTATTTCTCTCCTTCAAACTTTTAACCGTAACACCCGTCTCACTATAAGTGCTCAGCAGTATACCTTCGAGCTCACTTTTGGACGTACTCCAAAATATCATGATTCATTCCTTAGGCGTATAACTCGCTTATAGAATGCTCTCAATGTACTAGTTGTTATAACTTGCAAACATTTGATACCAATGTCAATCGGTACCTCTCTTTTCTCCTCCTTAAGTTCCAGTTATTTTCACTTTGTACTTTCGAGTATCTTTCACGCATATCGCGTATCATTCTTATACTCGTATACGTCTCGGGTACCTTTCTATATCTTCTGCCAAGTTCTATCAACCTCTGTTTTCGAATCGATGAGAACGATTTACAGATCTTTTGCAGGGTCGCGGTGCTTCAACATTATTATTCATCGACTTTGAATCCTATTACTTCCACCGACCGATAGATGTTACAACTTCTTTTGTTGCCTTTGCCCTAATACATACTAAAAAGACCCAGATTCTTTGTTTCATTTTCGAGTTTCCCTTTTAGTGTGCAACTACCGAGGGAATGGTATTATGTTCAATAATGCATCAAGGTATTCTTTCCATCCATTGGAAATTTCCTGTTCCTTTATAATAGATGCCTCTGCTCGTCTTTAATGTATTTTGTGGATTGAATCTCTTCCGAATATTTTCTTCATTAATATTAAAAATACGAGGGGGTTACTTGCCAATGTTTCGAAGTTCTATTGCCAGTGGCCTGAGGGTACTTTTTCTAATTACTGGAACAATGCCACTACTGCTTCCTTGCTTTTGCAATATTAATAGTATAACTTAAGATCGGTTTCGCTATTTCTGCTATGCGTGGTCCACTCTTGAAAAGCTTCGGAGTTGTTCCACACCTCCTGTGGGTTTAGATCGTCCTCGTGGTTTGTGGTCCTTTCGATTAATTTGCACAATTTCACTATCAACTAAAGTCGATTTTCGGTCGTTTTTCTTATTTTCCAAGAGCAATTCTGTCAGTCAAGGTCAATGCTTACTTGATAGTGGTTTGCCCAAGGTCGCTTTACAATGCTATTCCATCTGAGTTTTCTTTCCATGATGTTGAGAAAAACACTGCCATCTATACAAAAACAATTATATAATGCTACAGTTGAAGTGTTATAGCAGCTCTATATAAACTAATATGTATGGTAAGTCCCGGCTTTTTATGTAATAAAATAACATTTGGGATACCAGCTATGAAAGACTTATTTAGGCTTTTAGGTTTCAATGAAAATGGGAAAAATCTAATCTATCTAAATCTATCTATCTATCTTAAATATTACAGACTATACCTATTAGAATAAAAACATTTTATTAATTTTTTTTTTTTCTTCAAAATTAAAAAAAATAATAATCCTTTGTATTTTCTCTTTGTGTCATTTCATTTTCATTCAAATTAAATCCAACAACTGGCAACATCATTATTTCATTTCCGAATTGTTCGCCTACATGAATCCGGTAACTGGAACAACTCCTTTGTGGATTCCACACGTGCATAATAACGAATTCCTGTCGTCATTTATATTGAATTACATAAAAGATCTTTCCAAGAACAATATTACCAACATTTCGGAGAATAACTTCCGTGGACAGGACAATTTGCATGACTTGGACTTATCGAAAAATAAAATTTACAGTATGGCAACGCTTACGTTTCGACATTTGACGGTGAGTATTCAAAAATTTCTCTATGGATTTCTACTAGCTATATACGAAACATTATGCATAGATAGATTATTTTAAACTTTCAAATGTTTTATTAAAAACTTAAAGTTCTCAAAATGTTGCTCGATGTGACTGAATTTTGTTCTGCGAAAACCACATTTAACATTAAACCAGAGTGAAGTATGTTTTTCCTTGTAAAACAGCGTTTGTTAGTAGAACAAGCTCCCATCGCAACTTTTCGTGTCCTGAGGGTGTATCGTACCGCCAAGGTAATCCTTCTTTTCCTACGAAGTTCAAATCCAAAATGGATGCTTTTAAGTCTGCACAAAAAATCGGATGTATGTATCTATAATATGGTACTTTCCAAAAACCACCTACTAGTACCTGCCTTCTCTTAGTGTTGGAATGTGTTAGTCGAGTGGCTTTTAACTTTCTTTTTATTCTCCGGGCCTGAGAGGTACATAAATTCTGATTCCTATACTGCTGTGTCCTTTGGCTACTTCTGAAAAATTCTTCTACATCTATTATACGATCTATATTGTAGATATAGGAAATAATAATATTCATATAATTTTTCTGATTTTTGTAATATGTTACAGTGTTTATAAGCAAAAAGAAACACAAAAACTTTTAATGTAAAAATGGAAAACACGAATATAAGCAATGGGTTACATGTTGATTTGAATTGTAGGTGAATGAATGGTTTAAGCGACATCAACATGAAAGAATTAGAAAAAAATAGATGTTGTTGCTTGAGCCTTAACATGAGATCTTTGCGTAAGAATTGGAATTAGTAAATTAGTAAAAACAAATGTAGAAGAAAAAGGAAAAGGGTTCTATAGATGGCTTTCAAACTGAATTTCTGAATAGAGGAAAACGCATAGGTGGTGGAATTTTAATGCTTATTCAAAATGACTTAGAATATGTTAGAGACGACTTACATCTAAAAGCGTGTCTTACGAAAACATTCAAATTCGACTTATGGAAAACAGTATAAACAGGTATTTAAAATATACAGACCAGAATTCGGAATCAACATCGAACAAGTGGAAAAAAAGACGAGGTTGTAATAATGGGTGATATGAATATTGATGTGAAAGATCTGGGTTTATATGGTGTAAAAGAATATTCAGAGGTGCTGGCGTCATTGGGGCTAATGAATGTAATAACAGAGTGTTCTATGGTAGAACCGAAGAGGGGAACAAAATCGACAATTGATCACATCTTAACAAATGCAACGGAGTACCAAACTAACTCAGCGGTGATTGAAAACTGTATCACAGATCATTATCTAATCCTATATTTCACAAATTCGCAACAACCATCTGTAGAAGAAGGTCTGGTTAGCATGTCATTTATATGTAACGTGAAATAATTGAATTAATCACTGAAACAAAGTGGGAAGAAGTGATTAATGAAAATGGTGCAACTATTCTTTATCATAACCTTCTAGATAAAATGAAAAGTCAACATCTGTAAGAACAATAAAAAAATAAAAGAAAGCATAACCCATGGATGTCACATGACCTCATCGCTAAATGTAAGGAAAGGGATAACCTGTAAATTAACAGATTGAGCAGGATTTATGAACTGGAATATGGTATAAGACTTTTCGAAAAAAAAAAAAAAAACTAAATTGAGAAACAACAGCACAAGAATCTCTCTTTTACAGAACTAAGTTCAACCAGATACTATACAATCAGATTCCTTCAAAACATGGAGCCTAATAATTGAGATAATGGGAAGGAAAAAATATAGCGTTGATGAAACTATTAATTTTTTTCAATTGAATTTAATTCAATTTGATTTATTTAAGGAATTTACATGATCCTACAAGGAGATAAATTCTTATAATTAAATATCTAGATATATACTAGATGGGGTGAAAAGTAACCTCCTTGGGAATAAAAAAAACTGTTTTTTAAATGTTTTGTTTATTTTATTCAATATGGTCCCCTTTGAGTTTGATATATTTTCAAACTTCTTGATCCCGTACAAAAGGTCTGCAAAATACTCTTCCGTGGCGTTGATGATTTCCTCGCGTGAGATGAATTATTTGAATTTATTGATGAGCCGTCTTTTAAGGTTTGCGAAAAGATTTTAGTCCGATTGAGCCAAATCGGGCAAATACGATGGATGCGACAGCATTTGGAGCCGTAAGTCATTGATTTTAGCCATGGTTGCGATGCTCTTGTGCGCCGGTGCATTGTCTTGCAAAAACAATATTTGTTCGCTTCATGTGAGGCCGTTTTGCAGAGATTTCGGCCTTTAATCGCTCTAATAATGCAAAATAATACTCGCTGTTGATGGTTTTTCCTTTTTCGAGGTAGTCCAAGAAGAGTATGCTATGACAATCCCAGAAAACTGACGCCATAACCTTTCCGACCCATCGAGCCTCCGGGCACTCATTCTATTCTCTGGTGTTCAACAGTTACCAATCGACGCCAAAAGTCCGCCCGATTCCGTATCAACAAGTCCAAAAACCCTTTCCAAGTGCTCTCGCGTTCGTGTTTTTGGTCAGCAGTGAGTATGGGAGGCACCTAGCAGCAGGATAACATTTTCATATGCAAAATGTTGCCCAAAATATGGCGTGTGCGCTCAGTACTAATCTTTGTGGTATCTGCTAGCTCGCGCACCTTCACTTTCCGGTCAGCCAACACCATCGGGGGGCCTGCCGCTGCGGACCTAATCGGTAGTGAAGTTGCGGCCACCACGAAACTCTCGAAACCAATATTTGACGGTGTAATCTGACGGAGCACTAGAACCATAATATTTAACCAACTTTTTTTTTGTTTCCTTCGCCGTTTTGCCTCTCAAAAAATAATGTTTTATGAGAGAATGAAAATCGTTTTTGTCCTTACTCAACATGAAGACAAACACGTCAACAACAATCAGATATCAAAACAAAACTAAAGACTGTATCGCACTGAAATTTGGCATGTTTGCCTAAATATGAACGGACTTCAAGGCACCATAACCTTTTTTGCTGTAGCAGCGCATTCTGGCGCTCAAGGCGGTTACTTTTCACTCCACCTAGTAAATAAAGTTATTTTTGTAACGAATTGCAGAATGTAAAAAGATAATGTTAATTTAAAAATAAAGTGTTAAAAGATTTAAAGAAAAAAAAAAAAAACAAAGAAGATAAGGTTTACATCTGGATATAGTATGGCTTCAATTTTGGTTCAATTGGAAGTCTGTTCCATGGGCGAATCACTGAGACAAAATGGGATCGTTCTACAACAGTGTGCGTAAATTGAGGCAAAATTAAACGTATGTTAGACCCCTACTGGATCGTGCAAATTGCAGCATTTGGTTAAAGTACACACGACAGTCACATGAACTATATCATGCAATTTAACCAGGTTGCGGTAATCAAAGTAGTCATCGATGTATACTCCTAGTAGAGAAGTTTTAAGGTGCGAGCCACTAGCTTATCTCGGTTTGTTATAAATAAACCGTATACAGTCAGTGAATACTACATTTATTCTTCGTTTATATTTGAAATCCAGAGAAAAAAAAAAGAACAAATACAGTAAAAAAAAGGCATAAAAGGCATTTTTATATTGCAAAGAAAAAAACTAGACGAACATCTTAAGCGGCGTAGTGCAGAGCACTAGAGCATAACATTGCTAGAGTCTTTGAAGGTTCAGTTTTAGCTTATTTAGATTTGAGCACAATTGGATCCTCTCCAAGTCTTCATTCATTCTAGAAACTAAGTCCTTCTTTAGACCTGATGAACGACTTATATAAACCAAGACATTATCAGGGTAAATTTGGATATTCCAGCTTTCAATAGAATTCGGAAGGTCATTAATAAAAATGGAAAACAGTATTGGTAAAAGAATGGAGCCCTGTAGGACGCCCACATTAACAATAATTTTTCCGAAAATTCCGTAAGCAAAACTAACTGATTGGGTTCTATCCTCGAGGTAATTCCGCATCAGCCGGGTAGCGGCTCCAGTAAAATTGAATTAATTTTGTAATTTTGATGTCAAAATTGCATGATCAATGTCATTAAAAGTTTTGAAAGTCCAGGAGTATCAATAACAACTGATTCACAATTATGCTTACTACGGAAGCCAGACTGCCACTTGGACATCATATGATTATAATTTAAATGATTTAGCATTTGTGTGTAAATGAATATTTCAAAAACTTTTGATAAGTAGGGCAATTCACTAATTGGTCTCAAATCTGTTGGACCATGTAATGGGTATTATATAAGCAGACTTCAAGGGTGTGGGAAAAGAAAAATATTTCAATATTATTGGCAAGATAAGTTTATTAAATTAAGGCGAGATATTGTCAGGTACTACAGCATACGATTTAATGGAACGAATAGCATTCACAATATCATACCAATCCAATTGAAGAAAAAGCAACCATTTGAGTCGGAGTCATTTGAATCAATTTGAGGCATGGAAAAACTGTTGGTGTTCGGAACAAAGTACGCTATCATTTCGCTAGGGCACAATGAAGACTTTTCCGAGTTCTTATGCGCAATTAATTAATATTTTAGAACTTAATGTTGAATTCAGTTTTCTTAGAAGAAGACTTCATTTGAATCTTCTAAAAAAACTTTCTCTTTCTTGTATTAAACGTCTTATTTCATTACTAAACCAATGACAAGAAGTAGGCGTAAGTCTCTTAGTTAAAAAGGAAACATAGATGTAGTATAACATACTAACAAAGGCATTCAGTAACACCACTTTATTATCAACGTCTGGTATATAATAAATATCACTCCAATTAACGTATGTAATGAACTGTTGGAGATGCTCAAAATCAATGCTACGAAACGATCTGTAATATACCTCAGTTTTTCAGTTCAAATGCATTTTTATTTCAGTTAATTAATTAATTCTTACACGTTAGACAAAAAAATGTTTAAAAATTAGCTTAATTAACTTAAAATTAATTTATTGTGACTTATTGACGCTTTGCGATCACTCTATGTTAAACCTGACATTTATTATATGTCTTTCGACAATTGTTGCAAAACTATTTATATATTTATATTTATTAAATCTAAGACTTAGAAAACGATTGTGTTTATATAAAAACTTAGTATAGGGACTTTCGTTTAAAACTTAGAACTTATACCTATAACCTATAAATTATATTACATACCTAAAAATATCTGCACCAATTTTGAGCAAATTTGTTAATTCAAAAAATTCCAGAAACCTTAACACGTTGAGTCTCGTGTGAACAACGGTGGTAAATTTTTGTCTTTCCAAATGGACTGTGGTGTCCACCGGTGGTACAAGTGTGTAAATGGCTTTAACCTTGTGTATCTACCGGTGAACATGAAATATATAACACATAGGCTGAAAAGTTGTGTATAATATTGACAGCTGTCGGACGATTAGTTCTCGAGATATAGCGTTGTGAGTGAAGCAACTTTTGTTATTGTGAAAAAAAAAATGGATTCAAAGCAATTTCGTATGTTGATTTATCATTGCTTTTTGATGGGAAAATATGCAGCCGATGCAAAGAAATGGCTTGATAAGTGTTACCCGGACTCTCAGTGGACGTCCAAAAGAGGCTGTTTCAGATGAAAACATCAAAAAAGTCCACAAAATGATTACGAATGACCGTAAAGTGAAGTTGATCGAGATAGCTGAGGCTCTGAAGATATCAAAAGAGCGTGTTGGATATATCATACACAAATATATGGACATGCGAAAGCTCTGTTCAAAGTGGGTGCCGCGTTTGCTCACAGTCGACCAAAAACAATAACGTGTTTATGATTCAGAGGAGTGTTTAAAGCTGTTGAACCGCAATTTTTGCGTCGGTATGTGACAATGGATGAAACTTGGCTCCATCACTTCACACCAGAGTCAAGTCGGCAGTCAGCTGAGTTGTGAGCAGGCGACGAACCTCGTCCAAAACGACCAAAAACTCAACAGTCGGCTGGCAAGGTTATGGCATCCGTATTTTGGGATACACATGGAATATCTTTCATCGACTGTCTCCAAAAGGGGCAGACTATCAACAGCGATTATTACATTGCGTTGTTGAAGCGTTTGAAGGACGAAATCGCATAAAAACGGCCGCATTTGAAGAAAAAGAAAGTGCTGTTTCATCAAGACAATACACCGTGTGACAAGTCGATGAAAACGATGGCAAAATTGAATGAATTCGGCTACGAATTGCTTCCCCACCTACCATATTCTCCAGATTTGGTCACCAGCGACTATTTTCTGTTCGCAGACCTCAACAGAATGCTCGCCGGAAAGATATTTAAGACCGATGAAGAAGTAATCGCCGAAACAGAGGCCTATTTTGAGGCTAAACCAAAATCGTACTACAAAACTGGTATCGAAAGATTGAAAAATCATTTCAATCAGTGTATTGCCTTCGAAGGCAACTATAAAGTTGAATTTTGCAAAACTTTTACTATAAAACTATAAAACGGCACTTTTCAGCCCATGGTTTAAGTCATCTAGCCATGAGAATGTACAGATGCATCAAAGAGGCTTCAGTCGTTTAAACACTAAAAAAGGACCTGGAGCTGACAATATAAGAGCCCCTACACATTCCCCTGTTATACAAGCAATTATTGATTGAAGTATTTTACAAGGCCACGTACCACGGTTAATGAAAACAGCTATCGTGCGGCCAAACTACAAGGCTGTTACTAAAAATAATGTAGAAAGCTATCGGCTTATTTATATTCTATCTGCTGTTAAAAAGTATTTGGAAGACGTTGTGGTCAATAGGATCAATATTTTCTTATAAAAACATAAAATTATTCATCCAAACCAGCATGCCATCCAAAGAAACAAAAGTACGGACAGACTGTTAGGAGAATTTGCGAACAAAATCAATGATGGACTAAATAGAAATCTAAACACACTTCTACTTTATATTGACTTCAGTAAGGCTTTTGACACATTATCTCATGAGAAAATCATAGAGAGTCTCGGCAGAATCAGTGTGAGGGGAGTAATATCAAATTGGCTCAAAAACTATCTCACTGATAGTATAAGGTTTTCCAATAGGGACTTGACAACTTTGAATTTAATTTGTGAATGTACTCTTTCACTAATCATCAAACTGTCACTGTCGATTTAAAATATTCAGTAAACTCAACATGTGCTTCATAATTCATCACTTCATCCACAAAAAATAACTGTTTGGTGCGGTTTGCATGCCGGCGGCGTTATTGGCCATATTTTTTCGTCGACGATAACGATCGTCACGTTACTGTGAATGGTCACCGTTATCGCGCCATGATCACGTATTATTTTTGGCCCGATTTGGAAGATATGGATTTGGACGACATGTGGTTTCAACACGCTACAATCGATTTATTAAAGAGTAAGTATGGTGAGCGTGTTATCTCAAGACAGGGGCCAGTCGATTGGCCGCCTCGTTCGTGCGATTTAACGCCGCTTGGGTATTTTCTGTGAGGTTACGTTAATTCACTGGTTTATGCCAACACGTCGACGACGTTGGAAGAGCTCAGAGCCAATATTGAACGCAAAATAGCGGCCGATTCGGCCGAAATGTGTGGCCCAGTCGTTGAAAATTAGGTCCAACGAATCGACCGCTGCAAACTTGCCCGCGGTGGCCATATGAACGAAGTCGAGTTTCATTCATAAATGTATTGATTGTGCTTTAAGCCAATAATAACGTTTTTCAAAAATGGTTTGCCTTTTATTTGAAAAAAAAAGTTGTCAAGTCGTTATTAGAAAACCCTACATTATTAAATATAGCCACTTGCCGATAAGCACGGCGCCTTGCAGGTAAAATGAATTATGTAAGAAATACTATGTATATTTTATAAATTATATAAATAATAAAAAAAGCATATTCACTTCCTTGTTCTTTATATGTTATATGTTGTTTTAAGACATTGTGCATCTTTTCCGAGTAAATCTTTTCTGCCCAAGTACTTCATGAAGGTAGTGCTTTCGCTTTGTTGCTGAAGAAGATGGTGGAGATATTAGCGCTTGCCTCTCATCGCAGTTTGTATGAATAAGACCTTCAACGATCTTTTCCTTGAACTTAGTGCTTAGTGCTTATTATAAAATTAAGGCGTTTACAACCGTGGTTGTAGTCAACAGATGGAATACTACCCTTTTATACCATTTTAGTGTATGTTGAAGATATGGTGAGTAGGCAGACAGATCTATGAACGCTTTTACTTGAATGTAATCATCCACAATACAAGGCCTGTAATGGGTTGCATTGTCATGTTATATCATTGTACTCAGCATAAAAAGATCCCTTTTATCCTTCAACTTCGGGACAATAACTGCAGCTTCATTTTACTCAGCGCAAATCTCACCTTTTTGGAGCTTCGATTTGGTGACATTAGGGAAATTTTTTTTTCAGTTCATTTGTAGAGTGCTTACCAAATGTGATCGTCTTCTCAGCAAAGCTTCAGTCAAGAAAACATTTGTGTACCAGTTATAAGTATATATGGTCCTTCCGCGGTTCAAAAGACTTTCCATCAGTTCCATAACTACTTCTGGTGCAGATTTGTTATCTGCCCTCTCTTTTCCCGTATAAATCTTGAATGCCCATGTTTGAATAGTTTTATACCGTATCTATGTCTTTTGTTTGGAATGTATTGACCAAAGAAAATTCAACCTCGAAATGAAACATTATTCTCGTTAATGCAAATTTTTTCTTTCTGCGTATGGGCTTCTTTGAGTTTCAATTCAAGATATTTTACCACGTTCGTTATTTGCTCTCTCAATTGGAGCAAACGAACAAGGTCTATCTATGTTCGAATTTCTTCAAGGTTTGTTTCTGTCCATTGCGATGATTATGGTTTTTGACGTAAAGTACATGGTGTGTTACTCATTTCTTGTGCAGTAAATCGATTTGTTTCGTTAACAATTCATCACTGATGAAGAAATTATACAACTCGACTGGATTTTTTCCAATAAATTGTGGGCTAACACCAGGAGCTACTCTATCATACGCAAAATTTTACTAAATTGTTGTCTTACCTGAATCTGTTTCAACTTCACCTTACAAATCGTCGTCTTCAAGAAAATTTTATTGAAAAATCCACGAAAGTCAATACGGTTTTCAGAAAAAGAAAAGCACAGGTAAACTATCATATCATAAAAATCATATCAATGAAAATCTTAACAAAAGTTACCACGTTTTGGTCTTATTTATGGACTTTAGCAAAGCTTTTAGCAGGCTTAATCATTCAAAGTTAATAGATGCTCTGGAACGTATTGGAATACGGGATCAATGGCTAATTGGCTAAAGGAATACCTACACAACAGACTTTTTGTGTCAAGATCAGCGAAACCTATACCCAAAAAGAACAAATACAAAACGGAGTCCCGCAAGGATCGAAACTGGGACTAATTCTGTTCATACTATACGCCAATAATTGCTTATGCCAACGATACAGCGGTAGTGGTATGTTACAGATCCTTGCAGAAGGCAACAACAATAATTCAGAAGGTGTTCCCTGTTGCAGTAAAAATCATGGTTTAATGATCAACGCATTCAAAACAAAAATGATGCAAATATATTAAGAAACCCGCAGTTCAAGCCTTCCGAACAAGAAATACTATTACTAGCGGATTGATTCCTGTCGTGTCTCTACTAGCTGCCTTATTCTTTTTTGTAATTAGCGCGCTCTTAAGGTGTCTGAGTACCCTTAAAATATGTATACACAGCGCGGGAGGGAGGTAGAAAAGAGAAGTACCGATGTTCGCTGATCTTAAATGTGTGCAACTTATAATGAATAGAAAATAGAGAGCTCGGCAGGGTATTCCATTATCGAGTAGTACGGCTTAGGAACGAGTAATGATTTTTCAAAGTACGTCCGAAAATGGGGGAAAATATTTCTTACATCACTTGAGGGAGCCTGGACATTTTGGAGCATATTTGGCGACATCGAATATGTGGTCATTCCAACGTAGGTTATCACTGACGCTTATACCGAGAATGGAAAGTTGTTCGGTTTTGACGATGAATAATGGCTGGGGGAGTTTAGATTTCGCTTTAACGACAGCAGACAGTTTTGTATTTTGGAAGTATTAAATTCCACTCTGTTGATAGTTTCCCAATTGGTTATGCTGTTAATATTTCAATTTAATGAGCCATTCCCGTTCTACAGCCGAAAAGCAGGGATGTCAGTCCGGGAACGAGTATTTTTTTTTTTATAATTCCACGCGCGCACCAAGGGGATATGAATACTCTTTAACTGGCTTTTCACCAGGGCGCGGCCGGGTGGTGTAGTAGTAATTTTGAAACTCAGGTGTTAGGTTTCGATATTTTTCCCAGAGGTGGTTGTCAAACTGGACGGGACGAGCCAGTGCTCATCCTCAACCAGTGGGTCTTAAGTACGTGCTAGTTGTTAGTTCGTTTTAGCCCAGCCAGCAACCACTCCAACATCAGTGTTATGCCTTTATGTCAGAGTTGACGCCGACGGGACTTACATATAACTACATACAAGTTCCATGAAAAGACTTTTTCAGAGAATTTCCTCGCACGGGATTCGAACCCACGACCCTCTGCTTGAGGAGTATATGCATATACCACTACACCACGGCTACTCAATAAAAAGCAGAAAGTACTGTCATCAGAGAATATTGGATTAGGCATAGCAGATAAGTGATCATTAATGAAAATTAAAAAAGTGTCAGTGACAGAACGGAGGCCTGGGGCACACCAGCATTTATTATGTGAATACCAGACTTCAAACCACCCAACACAACGTTAAACAATTGAACGTTCCGAAAGTTAATTTCTAATCCATTGAAGAAGAGAGTCATCGATCCCAAAAGCATTCTTTTTCGACAAAAGAGCCTAGTGTCAAACGCTTTAGAAATATCAAGTACAACTATCTTGCCTCCGTCAGATTGATGTACGCTTTGGTTCCACTTTTCGGTGAGACATGCCATCAAATCACCAGTGAACCTGTTGCAACGAAAACCGTGCTGTCGGTTATTAAGAAGTTTTCGCGTTTCGAGATATTTCATGAGCTGACGGTTTGCCAGCGTTTCCATGATCTTTGAAAGAAGAGACGTAAGTGCATGGGTCTGTAGGAAGAGAGTAGGATTGATGAAAAAGCTTAAGCAGTGGTTTTGCCAGCGAGGAAGAACACCTGTTCCGAAGAAGTGGAGATATTGACAAGCAGATCTTTAAGTACTTTGCTACTACACGAGTGCGAAAATGGATTCGTCCCATTGAAGATTCGACGCACTCAAGTGTAGGCGAGAACAAAGCACGATCTGTATGTGTTGAACTCGCCGCAAAATGTGCAGCAAGCAAATTGGCCTTGTCCAAAGAGCTGACTGTTGAAATGTCATTGTAAATGAGCATTGGGATGAAGGTTGAGGCAGAATTTGTAATGTTTTTGACGATCGACCAAAAATGTTTGCTACCATTGGGACATTGTAGTATTTTTTGCCTCAGATTTTGGTGGTAATGGCATTTCACACGGTTAAGAAAGGCGATACAGTCATTCCTAGCTTTTGAACTTTGTTTGGATTTCCTCAGTGGGGTTGGTTTTGTGGGGCCGAAAAAAACATTTCTTTAACCTTGACAGCCTTTCTACAGCTAGAGTCGTACCATGCCTTTTCTTTTGGTTTGATACTCTTTGTCCATTGAGGTATAAAAACTCTCATTCCAAAGAAAATAGTGTCTGTGATTATATCAGCAGCGGCATCCACGTCGTTAATGAGGGAACATAACGACCAGTGAAATTCCTAAAGAAGCTATTAAATTTACTCCAATTGGCTTTCTTCTATGGCCATACGGTTCTTTAAGGAATCTTTTCTCTAATTGTATGGTCGATGTGAAAGAAATTAACTGATATAACACTGAGGTACGACGAGCCTATAGGGGTAGCATATTGACCTAACATTTATCAGGGTGATTTGTATAAAACAAGTCCTGGGTGTTGGCGGTATGACTAATAACGTCATACGTGTGGGTGCATTTACAAGCTGTGTCAAGTTGTTTTCTGCAGCGAAGATCTCAGCACACCGTCCTTCAGGTGTTGTCTGTCCGGAATGTCGAAACCACCCAGAATTGTGTATATTGGAAGCGCCCGTATTAACGAATTCAGTATGAGGATACAGGGATACAATTCTTTGAATGGAGTCTGACAACGCATCAAACTCATTAAAAGTCTAATTACTGTCCAGTTTGGGGCTTCTGTAAATAAAGCAGTAGTGGATAACTTGTTCACGAAAATGGAATTTTAGTCATAAGAAGTTGAATTCCCGATTGGAACACGGTTCAAATTATGATGGAGTTTGGTAAGCTACATCAGTAAATGGTAAATGGCAAGACCGAGGTTAAAGAAGAATAATGGCACTAATTCGTAGCCATGAATTTACTACTCATAATCACGATGTTCAGCAAGGCTGCGAAGTGAAAATTCTGACGTTGGCTTACCGAATCAATTTGTTTTAGGTTTCATGCCCTTACAACAAAATGGAAAGACCGACGGGAGAGTTGGAATACAATGTACCCCCTTGGGTACATAGTTTGAATAGTTTTATGCCGTATCTATGTCTTTTGTTTGGAATGTATTGACCAATTTTGTATTGTATTGACTGTTAATGCAAATTTCTTCTTTCTGCGTATGGGCTTCTTTGAGTTTCAATTCAAGATATTTTACCACGTTCGTTATTTGCTCTCTCAATTGGAGCAAACAAACAAGGTCTATCCACAAAATTAAACCTAAAAATGTTCGAATTTCTTCAAGGTTTGTTTCTGTCCATTGCGATGATTATGATTTTTGACGTAAAGTACATGGTGTGTTACTCATTTCTTGTGCAGTAAATCGATTTGTTTCGTTAACGATTCATCACTGATGGAGAAATTATACAAATCGACTGGATTTTTTCCAATAAATTGTGGGCTAACACCAGGAGCTACTCTATCATTCGCAAAATTTTACTAAATTGTTGTCTTACCTGAATCTGTTTTAACTTCACCTTACAAATCGTCATCTTCAAGTAAATTTTATTGAAAAATCCACGAAAGTCAATACGGTTCTCAGAAAAAGAAAAACACAGGTAAACTATCATATCATATAAATCATATCAATGAAAATCTTAACAAAAGTTACCACGTTTTGGTCTTATTTATGGACTTTAGCAAAGCTTTTAGCAGGCTTAATCATTCAAAGTTAATAGATGCTCTGGAACGTATTGGAATACGAGGATCAACGGCTAATTGGCTAAAGGAATACCTACACAACAGACTTTTTGTGTCAAGATCAGCGAAACCTATACCCAAAAAGAACAAATACAAAACGGAGTCCCGCAAGGATCGAAACTGGGACTAATTCTGTTCATACTATATGCCAATAATTGCTTATGCCAACGATACAGCGGTAGTGAGATGTTACAGATCCTTGCAGAAGGCAACAACAATAATTCAGAAGGAGTTCGCTATTGCAGTAAAAATCATGGTTTAATGATCAACGCATTCAAAACAAAAATGATGCAAATATATTAAGAAACCCGCAGTTCAAGCCTTCCGAACAAGAAATACTATATACTAGCGGATTGATTCCTGTCGTATCTCTACTAGCTGCCTTATTCTTTTTTGTAATTAGCGCGCTCTGAGTACCCTTAAAATATGTATACACAGCGCGGGAGGGAGGTAGAAAAGAGAAGGACCGATGTTCGCTGATCTTAAATGTGTGCAACTTATAATGAATAGAAAATAGAGAGCTCGGCAGGGTATTCCATTATCGAGTAGTACGGCTTAGGAACGAGTAATGATTTTTCAAAGTACGTTCGAAAATGGGGGAAAATATTTCTTACATCACTTGAGGGAGCCTGGACATTTTGGAGCATATTTGGCGACATCGAATATGTGGTCATTCCAACGTAGGTTATCACTGACGCTTATACCGAGAATGGAAAGTTGTTCGGTTTTGACGATGAATAATGGCTGGGGGAGTTTAGATTTCGCTTTAACGACAGCAGACAGTTTTGTATTT
Source organism: Volucella inanis (assembly GCA_907269105.1). Taxonomy (NCBI): domain Eukaryota; kingdom Metazoa; phylum Arthropoda; class Insecta; order Diptera; family Syrphidae; genus Volucella; species Volucella inanis. Next base: position 71,022,328 of record OU026157.1, on the reverse strand, counting down.
TGGAAGTATTAAATTCCACTCTGTTGATAGTTTCCCAATTGGTTATGCTGTTAATATTTCAATTTAATGAGCTTAATAAACGTTGCCATTCCCGTTCTACAGCCGAAAAGCAGGGATGTCAGTCCGGGAACGAGTATTTTTTTTTTTATAATTCCACGCGCGCACCAAGGGGATATGAATACTCTTTAACTGGCTTTTCACCAGGGCGCGGCCGGGTGGTGTAGTAGTAATTTTGAAACTCAGGTGTTAGGTTTCGATATTTTTCCCAGAGGTGGTTGTCAAACTGGACGGGACGAGCCAGTGCTCATCCTCAACCAGTGGGTCTTAAGTACGTGCTAGTTGTTAGTTCGTTTTAGCCCAGCCAGCAACCACTCCAACATCAGTGTTATGCCTTTATGTCAGAGTTGACGCCGACGGGACTTACATATAACTACATACAAGTTCCATGAAAAGACTTTTTCAGAGAATTTCCTCGCACGGGATTCGAACCCACGACCCTCTGCTTGAGGAGTATATGCATATACCACTACACCACGGCTACTCACTAAAAAGCAGAAAGTACTGTCATCAGAGAATTTGTATATTGGATTAGGAATAGCATATAAGTGATCATTAATGAAAATTAAAAAAGTGTCAGTGACAGAACGGAGTCCTGGGGCACACCAGCATTTATTATGTGAATATCAGACTTCAAACCACCCAAGACAACGTTAAACAATTGAACGTTCCGAAAGTTAATTTCTAATCCATTGAAGAAGAGAGTCATCGATCCCAAAAGCATTCTTTTTCGACAAAAGAGCCTAGTGTCAAACGCTTTAGAAATATCAAGTACAACTATCTTGCCTCCGTCAGATTGATGTACGCTTTGGTTCCACTTTTCGGTGAGACATGCCATCAAATCACCAGTGAACCTGTTGCAACGAAAACCGTGCTGTCGGTTATTAAGAAGTTTTCGCGTTTCGAGATATGCCATGAGCTGACGGTTTGCCAGCGTTTCCATGATCTTGGAAAGAAGAGACGTAAGTGCATGGGTCTGTAGGAAGAGAGTAGGATTGATGAAAAAGCTTAAGCAGTGGTTTTGCCAGCGAGGAAGAACACCTGTTCCGAAGAAGTGGAGATATTGACAAGCAGATCTTTAAGTACTTTGCTACTACACGAGTGCGAAAATGGATTCGTCCCATTGAAGATTCGACGCACTCAAGTGTAGACGAGAACAAAGCACGATCTGTATGTGTTGAACTGGCCGCAAAATGTGCAGCAAGCAAATTGGCCTTGTCCAAAGAGCTGACTGTTGAAATGTCATTGTAAATGAGCATTGGGATGAAGGTTGAGGCAGAATTTGTAATGTTTTTGACGATCGACCAAAAATGTTTGCTACCATTGGGACATTGTAGTATTTTTTGCCTCAGATTTTGGTGGTAATGGCATTTCACACGGTTAAGAAAGGCGATACAGTCATTCCTAGCTTTTGAACTTTGTTTGGATTTCCTCAGTGGGGTTGGTTTTGTGGGGCCGAAAAAAACATTTCTTTAACCTTGACAGCCTTTCTACAGCTAGAGTCGTACCATGCCTTTTCTTTTGGTTTGATACTCTTTGTCCATTGAGGTATAAAAACTCTCATTCCAAAGAAAATAGTGTCTGTGATTATATCAGCAGCGGCATCCACGTCGTTAATGAGGGAACATAACGACCAGTGAAATTCCTAAAGAAGCTATTAAATTTACTCCAATTGGCTTTCTTCTATGGCCATACGGTTCTTTAAGGAATCTTTTCTCTAATTGTATGGTCGATGTGAAAGAAATTAACTGATATAACACTGAGGTACGACGAGCCTATAGGGGTAGCATATTGACCTAACATTTATCAGGGTGATTTGTATAAAACAAGTCCTGGGTGTTGGCGGTATGACTAATAACGTCATACGTGTGGGTGCATTTACAAGCTGTGTCAAGTTGTTTTCTGCAGCGAAGATCTCAGCACACCGTCCTTCAGGTGTTGTCTGTCCGGAATGTCGAAACCACCCAGAATTGTGTATATTGGAAGCGCCCGTATTAACGAATTCAGTATGAGGATACAGGGATACAATTCTTTGAATGGAGTCTGACAACGCATCAAACTCATTAAAAGTCTAATTACTGTCCAGTTTGGGGCTTCTGTAAATAAAGCAGTAGTGGATAACTTGTTCACGAAAATGGAATTTTAGTCATAAGAAGTTGAATTCCCGATTGGAACACGGTTCAAATTATGGTGGAGTTTGGTAAGCTACATCAGTAAATGGTAAATGGCAAGACCGAGGTTAAAGAAGAATAATGGCACTTATTCGTAGCCATGAATTTCCTACTCATAATCACGATGTTAAGCAAGGCTGCGAAGTGAAAATTCTGAAGTTGGCTTACTGAATCAATTTGTTTTAGGTTTCATGTCCTAACAACAAAATGGAAAGACCGACGGGAGAGTTGGAATACTAGCACTGTGTTTTGTTTTTTTTTTTTAATCACATACGAGCAGCGAGTGTAAAAGCTTACGAGTGCACTTTATTCATAGATGAACGAGCCTAGATGTCAAACTTTACTAATGCTTTTGCAAGTCCTTAACTTCATACAGACACACTGTGAATGAAGTATCAACACTCAACACTTTTACTTCTCTATAACTTGCCAGAAATTGGTAGAATGAAGGCAATTGTAAAATTGCTAGAAGGCCTTTTTTCGTGGAAAATGCTCGAGTTTTGTGTAAAAAGGGAGGAAAATTGCCATTAATGACAATTCACACGTATGTACAGACAGTGTCACACGGATAGAGGCGATCAGTAGAAAACCGGTTCTGATTTTCCAATATCTGGAAAGTTTGCCATCTATGTTAGTTCATATGATATATGACCTTGTTGACGTGTGTGCAGTCGTCGGTGGTCATCACGGTACTCATCCTGCCATACAGATATTGTAGAAAAACACAAATTTCTAGGAGTCATAGGAGTCAACTTTTTATGGGATACGCATATTGATGAGTTACGTACGAGTCTTAAAAAATCACTACAAGCGCTACACATGCTACAACATCTATGTTCATGCTACAAGTGTACTTTGCGTTAGTGGAATCCAACTTAAAATATGGAATACCAGCGTGGATCAATGCATCAGTAGCATATATAAAAAAACTTCAAAAACTTTAAACTGCAGCACTAAAAAAGTTAAACGTACTTACTCATGGAAATGCTGTTGAGCGAGAAACGTTTAATATCCTTGAAGTGGAAGACATCTTCCACGCTTATATTATAGTATTACGGTGATTCATCACACCAATTAAATAAATATAAGAAGACAAGAAGTCAAAAATACTTGTATTGATTAATTTTTCTCGTAAATTTTGTATTGTATATACCCGGTGGGCCAAAAGTCTCTTTCCTGTGTAAATCTGGAACAACTTTTAAATGACAAGAAAAAAGCTCATGAAATAAATTACAAATAAAAGTTTATTTCATGGACAGTTTTTGTTTTTTATTATGTATGAAAAGTTACATCGTTTTATTGGCCACCATTGGAATGCAGACACACATGGGCTCTCTTGATAGAACTTTCCATTACTTTTAAAAGAGTTGCCGGCGTAATTTGCGCAATTTATTCTCGAATGTTGAGATTCAACTCTTCTATAGTATGTAGTTTGCTAAAATAAACTTTTCCTTCTGTCTTAAGACGACAGATCAGGCGATCGCCGTGGCCATTCAATATCACCGACTTTTATGATAATGCGATTTGGAAATTTTTCGCGCAATACGTTCATTGTCTCACGAGCAGTGTGATCGTCTTGCTGAAACCACATGAGCTCAACATTGTTGTCTGTTTGCATGAGTGGAAAAAAGAAGTCTTAAACTATTGTTCTGTAGCAATGCCCACTAACTGTAACGCTTGCACTCGCATCATTTTTAAAAAAATATGGCCTATAAATCTTATGCGAGGTTATTCCACACCAAATAGTAACACGAATTGAGTTTTGGGATTCTGTGTGCCCCAAAATCTGCAATTTTGCTTATGCCTCGTCACTCATCATAATATGTCCTTAAAATTCTTGGTCCTTTTCGATGATGCTAAGGACAATTATGCAGTACTCTAAACGTTTTTCTGGGTCACCAGGATTGAGTTGTTGGACCAACTGGATCTTGAAGGGGAATAGGTGCAGATCTTTCCTCAAAATCCGATGAATTGTGCCACGCGATATGCCTAACTGTGTTGAACGTTGCCCCGTCGATGTTTCAGGGTCGGCTGCAACACTTTTACTAACGACCTGAATGTTTTCGGCCGATCGTCCATAACGAGGTCTACTGATACGCCTCACATCACCAACGTTCATCTATTGCTCAAATTTGGCCGATATTGCACGAATAGTGGGAGCTGTTGGAGCATTTCGAACTCCAGTAGGCATGTTGAGTGTAAATTATTGACCGACTGTTTTCCAAAAATAATACGACGATGTGTGTTCGCTGTACGATCGTGTGGTGCTCCATGTCAAATCTCCCAAGTCTTATGTTAGCAAAAAAAAAAAAAAAAAAAATCTATCAATAGAAGAGTTGGTTTTTTACATAGGAAAGAGACTTTTGGCCCACCCTGTATTATATATTAAACTAAACCTATTTAATTAAAATTATTTTTATTAGAAGCACAACATTCCGCAGAAAATCCCCTTTGAAAAAGCCTTTGACATCTCGTCAAAACCAACTGCTATGAATTCAATTTCTACATGTCATAAGCCTAAGGGGTCTTCCCTTGAACATAACCAGGAGCATTTCCTGGAGTTGAAACAATTTACTTGATCTGTTACCAGAAGTAACTATGAAGGTGAGTAAACAAATTGCTTCATATTTTCGCAACATCAGCTGTTGAAGATATGGTCCCTTAAGGTTTCTTCTTCATCCAGTAAAATATATATGACCAGTATTTTTAGAGGTCTTACTATTATAACGATTACAGAGAATTCTGATATCAGAACTATTTTACCAATTTTGGTAGTACGGTGCGAATTAAAAATCTTAGAGAGACAAATGATATACAAAAATCTTCGAAACAAAAATACTCGTACACCTTACTGAAGTACACCTATTTTCTTACGATTAAATAATTCGAGTAATTCTATACATGGTATGCCCTGTGCTGGTCTAACTGGTCATCAGGTTAAACTTTCAATTTGGTAATGTAGTTCTCATTTCTGGTGGGTGTATGTCTTCGATTAAGTAAATTTAGGTTCATTTGCTTTTGACCGCTGCTTCCTATCTTTCACCGTTCCAAGTGTGCTGCTTTTAGTTGGAAACATCAGATTTACGTGAGTAATTTTATCTCATTATCCTTAATAAGATGTACATATGTGATTTGGTCATTAGTACAATGCGAACGTGTCAGTATAGACGACGGATTATAGATGGGACGTGCGGTTTAGTTTGACATTTATTCAATTCCAGCCCGCAGATAAGCCAAATTGCAAAGTATTGTCATTTCTTCGAAAGAATCTATGTTTTCTTGTTAATTATTCAACGTTTGAACTTACTAATTTATAGTTTTGCACAAGTTGTAATAGTAATAGTTGTCTAGAATTATATTATTGCTTTCAATGGTTCCTTAGGACCTCAAAAATAACATCCCAAAAGATTATTGGACGGTACATGTTTTTCAAAATATAGTAGGCAGCGAGCCTCTAAGACCGGAACGAGGGACTATTGCTTTGTTTATTAGAAACGTCGGTTTCAGTCAGTTTCGTACAATGAAGCATCCGAGAAGGACGCTATTTAAGGAACGTTTGTTTTTTATCGATAATTGTGCTAACTTTTTTTTTTTATGAGTGCTTTTCGTTTTCAATGAGTGACAAAGTGAATAATTGTTAAAAAGGTGCAAAAGGGACACGTATATACGACCGAAAATACCTGTATCGACACGAGTTAGAGGTACCAAATAACATGAATCCGGGAAAAAATTAAAGCAATCGGAAGATACGACTATGTACGATAATAAAGTGAACCCAGGTTTTAGTTATCGCATAATAAACTATATCGCAGTTTTTAGCTATTTCAAATGTTGTCGTTTGTAAAGTGTGCAAATCGTAAGTGAAATTTACGGAAAGTGGTAAGCGCAGTTTGGGATTCAAAATGTAGTTTCCTGTGGAAAATGTGTACAAACTGAGATATCTAGTAGTTCAATAATTGAAAAATAGTTTAAAATTACTATGCAATGAGTACTGGAAGAATTAGGAAGAAACCGAAGAATATACGGAATGTATATAACGATAATGCGATGTGAATCACGATGGATCAGCAGGAATCAGTAGGAGGTCGGTGCAGTTATTGAGATGTTTCAGCAATCCGAAGCTTTGCACCAGGTTAAAAACACCCATTATATTCGTGACGGTGATTTTAAAGGCATTTCTGGTGCTAGGCCCAATGAGAATGTCGCAGTACGTAAGAGAGAGTGTATAGATCACGTTTAAAAGCGAATGGGTACCCGCCTACGTAATTTGAAAATGAATAGAAAAGAAAGGGGAAACTTGACGGGAAAACTAATAGTCGATCCCTCTATTTATTATGGATTAGCCATTCGTAGAAACTGTGATTCAGTTAAAAACATGAAAAACTGTATGTGGGCTACACTTGATCAAAAATTATCTACCGATGCAAAACGGCAGCACGATAAATGTCCAATCGAGAAGACGAAAGCCTAAAGCTACAAATATTGGGTCTATAACTTCGTGTGGTTTGCTAAGAGATGGCGTAACTTGTATTATTCCATTGGAAAATGCGTTGGAAAGCTACGGTCATTGTACGTCATTTCAGTATATGTCACTCATTTGAAGCGTAAGCAACAATAATTTTTTTTTCACTCAAATATGTCGAACTTTGTGCCTGAAAAAGTGTTTTTGCGGGAAGTTCTTCTTCATTACTTTAATATGAAGAAAACTGCTGCCGAAAATCATCGTATTTTGGTGGAAGTTTATGGTGAATATGCGCTAGGTGAGCGAACGTGCCAAAAGTGGTTTCCACGATTTAAAAGTATTGATTTTGGCTTGGAAGACGATGAACGTCCTGGGCAGCCAAAAAAGTTTGAAGATGAAGTACTGGAAGCATTACTCTATGAAGATTGTTGCCAAACACAAGATGATCTCGCAGAATCTTTGGGTGTCACTCTAGCAGCCATTTTAAAATGTTTAAAAGCAGCTGGATATATTCAAAAGCAAGGAAATTGGGTTCCACATGAACCCAAGCCGAGAGACGTCGAAAGGCGATTTTGCATGTAAAAAATGCTGCTGGAGCGCCACAAAAGGAAGTCATTTTTGCATCTGATTGGTACTGGTGATGGAAAATGGATCAATTATGACAACCCCAAGCGCAAAAAATCATATGTGAAACCCGGCCAACCAGCCAGATCAACGGCAAAGCCGAATATCCATGGCGCGGAGGTAATGCTCTGTATTTGGTGGGATCAGATGGGTGTACTGTATTATGAACTGCTAAAACCGGGTGAAACCATCAATGGACAACCCTACCGAACACAATTAATCCGTTTGAAGAGAGCAGTAGCCGAAAAACGCCCGGAATATGCGACCAGACACGAGGCAATCATTTTCCATCATGACAACGCTCGGCCCCACGTTGCTATTCCGGTTGAGAACTATTTGGAAAACAGTGGATGGGAAGTCTTACCCCACACGCCTTATAGTCCAGACCTTGCCCCTTCTGACTACCATTTGTTCCGGTCGATACAGAACGCCCTCACTGAAATACGGTTCACATCAGAGCAGAATATCAAAAATTGGCTTGATTCATTCTTGGCTGACAATCCGGCGCAGTTCTTTTGCGATGGGATCCACAAATTGCCAGAAAGATGGGAAAAAGTCATAAAATATATACCCAATTAGCTGTGGACAAACATAAGCCAGCTCTTCCAATTGAAGTGTATGAAGCTATCAAACAAGTCTACAAAGAATTGACTAGAAGCGATCTTTTAACTCGATGCATCGGCAGTTGTACTCAAAACTGTAATAAAAATTTAGATCTGACTGTGTGATTATGCTTCAATTTTGAACAAAATGAAAGCGATGGATTTAGAAATCTGCCCGAACAACTACGATATGTGCTTAGCGATTGACAAAGAGCGCATAAAGCTTGTCAAATCGCTGTATAAAGCTGAAAAAGGGTGAAGGATCGCAATAAAATCCAATAGAAAAGGATTAGAAAAGCGGAACACTAATCAAGACGGCCAATTATATGGTGCAGGCATAGCGAATTGAACGTATTGCAAAATTTTTCATGAGCTTCTCAAAAATGAATTTTTAATGTTGGCCGCACCCATAAAATGAAAAATTTTCAACGAAATCACTTCAAATTGTAACAATATCTTTAAAAATAATTTTTAATTTTTAATAATAATTTTGCGAGTTTCTACCTTCGTAAACTCGATTTATTTCATATTTTTCCTGAAAAAAAGTCACAGAAAAGCATGTTTTTATAGCTTCTAGAGTAGTCTGACTCCTTAAGTTTTATCACCGAGTACAGAGAAAGAAAATTACAATAGATAAGTGCACTTAACAAAATTGAGAAATTCTCTTCAGCTGACATAAGAAATTAATCATGCGAGGTAGCCTGACCTGTTGCGACGTCAGAATTGTACACATGGCGGACTAGATGGAAATAGGAGCTTGACGATATGACAAAAACTTCTAGGTAGTATTGGAAAAATGCTGCGACATGAATAAAATAAAAGCTTTATGTTGCATGGCTTGAGAGCCCTGTATTAGGTAGAACTTGCAGTGAGCACTTGACAACGAAACTATCCATGATAGTATGCCACGGCTCCGTACAAGTACATAGAAACAATGTAGTCCTACACAATCATCGAAGAAGTATCTAAATCAAATTTGAACTACTACCCAGCCCCTGGAAAAAAAACATAGTCTACGATGAAGGATATGCGAAATAAGTAACAAAATAGGTAGACAAAAAAATAAAATCAAGTGCGTTGGAAAATAATACCGAGTCAGTGATCGTTATATAAAAATGGAAAACTCCACATGGTGGCTCAGATAAAGGTAATCGTAGAACTTCGAAATAGGAAAACCATCTAAAATTTGCTTAATATAGCCAGGCATACCCACTAACCTTAAGCCCTAAATGCAAGCTACTCTAATTTTTAGAGATATTTTTTGATTTATCTAAAAGAATTGTAAATGTATGTAAACTGCGTTTTATTCCACTACTGGGTAATGCGAAAGCAATGGGTATAAGGGGGGTGGCTGTGGTGAAGTGGTATATGCATAGACTCCTCAAGCAAAGGGTCGCGGGTTCGAATCCCGTGCAAGGCAATTCTCTAAAAAAGTGTTTTCGTACAATTTGCATGTAGTTATATGAGAATCCTGTCGCCGTCAACTCTGACATGAAGGCATAACACTGATGTTGGAGCTGGTTGCTGGCTGGGCTAAATGTAACGAACTAACAACTAGCACGTACTTAAGACCCACTGGTTGAGGATGCACTGGCTCGTCCCGTCCAGTTTGATAACCACCTCTTGGAAAAATATCGAAACCAAACACACCTTAGTTTCAAAACTACTACACGACCCGCCCGCGCTCTAGTGAAAAGCCAGTAAAAGGGTATTCATATCCCCTTGGTGCGCGCGCGGCATTATAAAAAAAAAGGAAAACCCAGATTCAATATCTTCATTTGCCATTATAGAATTATTTACAGAAGAATTAATCCGACGACTGACATACTTAGTCTGATATTTACTGAAGAGAAGTTTTTAAGAGATAGATGAGTCTAAAAATCTAAGACACATAGGCTTCACTGATTCGGCCAGCTAGAATGTTTTTCGAATGTAAGTCTCTAATTCCAGATTAAAAAAGAAGAAGACATTTTTTCAGTCGAAATCCTTCAAAGAACCAAGAGCACTATGTTAAAGTTCAATGTTCTTCATTTTATGGTAAAATATGGAAAGACAATGACAAGTAAAAGAATGACATCATGACAATTGACAGTTGAATGGTTTTGCCAGTATTTTAATGAAGTTTTTGACGAAAGACTATAGTTGCCAACATTTCGACCGCTTCGACAAGCTGAAGATCGAAATTAGTTTTAGTACGCTGTTATAGCCCACCGTGGTAGGTTGTGGATGTCAGTTTCGGTTTAAATGAAAAGATTGCATAATCTGCTCTCTGGTCTCCTGAAAACAGCAACTTTAGTCTTTACTGCAGCCACTCTGGCTCTTAGTAGTTGATACAATGGTAAGCGCTCAATGGCTAGGGGGAAGATGTCCTCTTCTAATAAGCACAATCTGGCCGATAGCTACGAGTATATCCTCCTGCACTTTTTTTTACTTTTGTTTGGACTTGAAGGTTGTTTAAGTAATCACGAGTCCATTTTCGCAAGAATCGCACCATTATTCGCTGCACCAGATACCACTTAGAAAATCCCTTTAATTTTTTGTCTAAACCATTAGATTCAGGCAATAAAAGTGGCGCAGTCCCCATCATAAAATGACCTGGCGTTAACAGACCAATTGGGTTACTGTTAATTTTATACAGAGTCCTTGAATTTAGGCAAGCTTCTATGAAGTAGTGTAAAATTGTCATGTCTTCAAAAGTCCCATTATATGCTTTAAATAATATTGGGTAGATTTTACATTGGCCTCCCATGTGATTAAATGGGTCTTTGGGGAGTTTCTGCCGTATTTGGAAAAATGAATGAATGAATTTATCCTCTTATCTGGTCCTATAAGTGTAGCTCCATTATTGCCATTGTCGCCGAAAGCAGATTACGTAATGCTGCACGTAGTGTCTTACCTTGCCTCAACCAGAAAGAATCCAAAATGTTTATCCAAAATAATTAATGATGCCGTGTATATTACGCACACCATGCAGATGCATTCTGCCACTAACCGATCCAGTAGCAAACCGTCTACAAGTTCAAGTCGAGGTGTAGACAGCGTTTTTATCGGAGCAAGTTTTGTTTTTGCGCAAAGAAGTTTTTTTTTATAATTACCGCGCGCTCAAGGAGTTTGTGTACACAGCGCGAGCGAAGAAAATAAGAAAGAAAAGAGATTTACTTATGTATCATACATTGTTCATAAATGTTTACAAGTTATAACGACCAGGAAATAGATAGCTCGACAGGTCATTCTATAAGCTAGTTGTACGGTTAGGGAACGAGACGGGTGTTACGGTTGAAAGTTTAAAGGGGCAGAATGCTACTGTTGATTTTAATCGTGCACTGGTGGTGGAAATAGCGATAACTCAAAGTGAGACAGGAGACTTTATGTCGGTGTTCAAGGGTTTTTAATATAAGTATCACCTATGAGTTTTAGCAAACGGTTTTGAATCCTATCTAACAGTTGCAGATGTTTTAGGAGAACCTGACCAGATGTGGGTATTGCACTCCAATTTTGGGCGGATAAATGCCACACATATTGAAGCCAGCTTAGAGGGGGTGACATATTTCATCGCTTGAGGAAACCTAGGCATTTTGCAGCATTTTTGACGACATTGAATATGTGGTCATTCCAACGTTAGTTGTCACTGACACACATACCGAGAACGGAATTCGACGATGTAAATGCTATTCATGGTAAATGCCTTAGTATTGAAATTTCGCTTTAAAGACATCAGAGAGCATTGAACTTTGGAAAAATGAAATTTCACTCAGTTGATAGTTGCCCAATTGATTATGCTGTTAATATCGGAATTTATTGAGCTTAAAATACGCTGTCGTTTCCAATTTACAGCCGAAGAACAGGGACGTGAGTCGGAGACAGAGTAGAGACCTGCGGCATTTATTTTATGAATATCAGACTTGAAATCATCAGAAACAACTTGAATTCAACGCTCCGAAAGTAAATATCTAATCCATTTATGAAGAGCCTCATCGAACCCCGCATTTTAGATAAAAGTGCCTAATGCCAAACTCTGCCAAATGCCTTAGAAATATCAAGTGCTACTATCTTACTTTCGCCAGATTGATGTACACTTTGGTTCCACTTTTCGGTGACACATGCCATCAAATAACCAATGGACTCAGTCATTGAAAAGTTTTCGTGTTTCGAGATATGTATTTCATTATCTGAGAATTTATCAGTGTTTCCATGACCTTGGAAAGAAAGAACGTAAGTGCAATGGGTCCTGGGTGGAATGAGTCCTAAAGAGTAGGATTGATAAAAAGGCTTACGTAGTGGTGTTGCCAGCGAGGAAGAACACCTCTTCAAAAGTAGGGGAGGAGTATCTTACGACCATGAAACAAAATATTTGTTTCTAAACCTGAATCAAATAATGCAGATTCTATTTTTTTTTTAAAATGATATCGTCCAAATACCGCTATGGACCACCGTATTCCATATCACATGCTTGGCTATATATCTTGAAATTCACGTTGGATATTTTTCCTCGGCTAGGTTACAGACCAGTGGATATTAACACTTAACTTTTGATGTACACCCATAGAAAAAAAATTCAAGCGATTTAAGTCTGAAAACCTAACTGCCCAGGGGAAGCCACCCAAAAGGATAATCAGTGAACATGCTCTTATAAGTTTTGCTGTTTATATTAAGTCCCGATGATACTATTCTTTGATAGGCTATTCAAACACAGACTCTTGACCGATGTGAAGGCATTTTTGTGGTACCCAGTAGCGACAGTTTTGCTTATTTTTAGGAGAAATTGGCCTCGTTGCTACCGAACACCCTTTACTATTGCTTAAACTATTATTTTCAATTTATTTATGCTTCATCAGCCGCATAGGAGTTAAGGTCTTCGCTTATCGTTTGACTGCACACGTTAGGCTACTGGATCAATGGGTCTAACTTAATTCGTGCGGTTTGCTAAGAGATGGCGTAACTTGTATTATTCCATTGGTACATGCGTTAGAAAGCCACTGTCATTATACGTCATTTCAGTATATGTCATTCATTTGAAGCGTAAGCAACAATAATTTTTTTTCACTCAAATATGTCGAACTTTGTGCCTGAAAAAGTGTTTTTGCGGGGAGTTCTTCTTCATTACTTTAATATGAAGAAAACTGCTGCCGAAAGTCATCGCCTTTTGGTGGAAGTTTATGGTGAACCTGCGCTAGCTGAGCGAACATTCCAAAAGTGGTTTGCACGATTTAAAAGTGGTGATTTTGGCTTGGAAGACGATGAACGTCCTGGGCAGCAAAAAATGTTTGAAGATGAAAAAACTGGAAGCATTACTCTATGAAGATTGTTGCCAAACACAAGAAGAGCTCGCAGAATCTTTGGGTGTCACTCAAGCAGCCGTTTCAAAACGTTTAAAAGCAGCTGGATATATTCAAAAGTAAGGAAATTGGGTTTCACATGAACTCAAACCGAGAGACGTCGTAAGGCGGTTTTGCATGTCCGAAATGCTGCTGGAACGCCACAAAAGGAAGTCATTTTTACATCGGATTGTTACTGGTGATCAAAAATGGATTCATTATGACAACCCCAAGCGCAAAAAATCATATGTGAAACCCGGCCAACCAGCCAGATCAACGGCAAAGCCGAATATCCATGGCGCGAAGGTAATGCTCTGTATTTGGTGGGATCAGATGGGTATGCTGTATTATGAGCCGCTAAAACCGGGTTAAACCATCAATGGACAACGCTACCAAACACAATTAATCCGTTTGAAGAGAGGAGTAGCTGAAAAACGCCCGGAATATGCGACCAGACACGAGGCAATAATTTTCCATCATGACAACGTTGCTATTCCGGTTAAGAACTATTTGGAAAACAGTGGATAGGAAGTCTTACTTAACCCGCCTTATAGCCCAGCCCTTGCCCTTTCTGACTACCATTTGTTCCGTTCGTTGCAGAACGCCCTCACTGAAATACGGTTCACATCAGAGCAGAATATTAAAAATTGGCTTAATCATAGCTTCAGATGGGCAATACTTTGAATAATACTATTGTACATGTTTTCCTTAAATAAACGTTCAAATTTTGAAAAAAAAAAACGGCACGAATTAAAATATATACCCAATACATATATATGTATTGACCGAAAATTTGCTGAATTGTTCAATTGTAACTCATCCAACTTTGATGAAAAAAAATAATCGTCACACAACGTTTTAAAAACGAATGAATCGTGGCAAATACGAGTATACATACTGCTATTTCGTTTCAATTTCCGGACAAATATCCTATTTCCTTAATCTTAAAATTAACTATTCTATAGAAAAACCAAATATGTCCGTGTTGCAGCTTCCCAATACAATTTTCGACAAGCATTCGAAGATAGGAAAAGCAATGACTGCCATTCAAATAACAAGACTGTGGTGTGTGTCTACATTTGCATTTTAGAATCATTGGGAACGCCCTTATTATCTATTTAATTAATCAGTTCGAAAAATCACTATCACTTTGATAGTTAATTCTTAAGAATTATGACTTTTTAGAGTGCACTGACTAGTCAAGAACTGTTACGGCATGCCGGCATCTAGAATTAATTCAAATCATTTAAAGTAATTTCATCTTTAAGTAGTTTTTTTTTTTTTTTTTTGCTGTCCTGTCTCGGAAAGAAAATTGCCATCGTCCTTGAGGAAAACTCATTAGCCCTTTATAGCTGTTGTATAATATTAGTAAAGGATTTGCAGCATCCATGCAAACATAAGCTAAATGTTATCAAAATAAATTTCATTTCATTTATTCAATCGTGAATAAAAATCCTTCTCTGGTCGTTAATGGCAAAAGGATAAAAAAAAAAATATTTTATAAGACTTCAGTAAAAGTATCTACATCTATGGCTAGGTAGCGTGTACTCTCGTTAAGCATTACCGTCGGTGGATGGAAGTTTTACTCCACAGGGATGAATCGTCTTCATTGGTATTCGTTTGTATTTATTTCTCATTTCTCGGAGCATTCATCACTTTCGTAATAAATTTCATTGCTTTCATTCGTTTTATTTATCATCTCTTCAAGTTTTCTATTTTTATTTCTTAGTTGTTCGCCCTCTGGTATGTCGTTCATCTCATACCTTTTGCTGAAGAAGTAGATTCTTATCTCATCGACACTATGAAATACTATGAATACCCAGCGTTTCGACAAGCGCACATCCTTCCACATTCTAAATTGTTCGTTTGTCAACTTTTCTATTAGAGTTATTTTTATTTATTATATTATTATAGTATGTACTTGTATTTATGTTTATATTCGTCAGAGTAATATAAAAGAAAAGAAATCATTTACTCTTGTGATTATTTATTTTTCAGGATTTAAGGCGACTCAATTTGGCGGACAATTCCATTGAAGAATTAGTCCATAGGAATTTTTTTATGCTTAACAAACTCAAGTACCTTGACTTGAGTGGAAATCCTTTGCAGGATCTTCAACCGGATGTATTCCGCGATGTACCTGTAAGTATTGTGCCAAAAGGTACTTTTGTTTCTGAATAACGAATACAATCGGAAGAATAATTTTTCCTCTCCTTTATTCTTATATTTCCTTTTTTTTTTGCAATTTTGACAGGAGCTTAAGGTGCTTAGGTGTCGGAACTGTCAGTTGAAAAAAATTAATCCACATCTGTACGATTTCCTTCCACATTTAAGTGAATTGGATTTTGGGCGAAACGAGGTAAGAATAAGATACTGAGAGAAAGAGATTGGGTGAAGTTCGTCCTGGATGTAACCATTTTTTTTTTTTTTTTTTTTTTTTTTTTTCGTTTTAATCTTTCGGCAGTTTAAGTTCCTTGATAAGGACGAATTTAGAGACGTTAAGCGATTAACAAAAGTACTGTTGGATGGTAATCAGTTGTCAGTGGTTGTTGATGAACTTTTTCGCATGCAAAAGAGCTTGGAGCATTTAGGTAAGTTAAATTTGAATGTCAGTTAAATTAACATTTAAGGTAGATGGTGTGTTTACAGAACGATGAAACTTCTAATGCATGCTTAAGTTTTTATCCGAGATAACTTTACCCTTGGGACTAATATGCTTATCCTCTACTTTGTCAGAATTTCTTAGAAAATAGGGAATATTCATCGGGGAACTTACATACATATATTAGATAAATATTGTATTAAATGAATATTCGCTGTGTTCATTATCTATGAATATGAGAATTCCACTTATTTTCCAACTTCATAACTTTAAAGAAGTTGAAAAATATGCTTCTTTAGATTTAGATTTAGAATTTTTTCTGCCACCTTCTCTGCTTAGAATTTCATGGAATTCATCCTAATACTTATTAGGATTTAATTTACGTTGTTACCCTTCACGAAAACGCCTCGTTATTGACTAGTTTTCGAGCTTATCGTGAAGATGCAAAGATGCGACCAAAGCTCCTACTGAGGCAACACAAACCGGTCAGCAGAAGCACTCCTCATTGGAAGTTTCCTATTTGAAATATCAAAGCAAAGAAATAGGCTGGTGAGGTACTTTATCGGAAATTAATAAAGATCAGTCAGCTTTTGATTTGACTGAAAACGAATTTCGGGTATATGAACGGACCGTGCGTCGCTTTGGCCATGAACAACGAACACGTACTCTTTCTGTCGGTTGTACATTTGTTTCTTCATAGATTAAAGAGCAAATTTGTTTGTATAGGGAATGTATCAGGTTGATAACTGAGTAATTGCCGATACAAACCGAGGCCGAATAAACTTTAATCAGTAATATATGTATTTTCCAGTTTGATCGATGCCCTTTTGCCATCTTTCTGGCAACTTCATAATTCCACGTACTTAGAAATTCTGATCTTTATCTGCAAAAAATTAAACCAAGTGCGATTTCACAGCGTCGCCATCAATGGAAGTTTTACCATCCAAAAATTTGGCCAAAATCGAAATAAATGGTAATCTGATGGTGGATGTTGACATCAATTTCCAACCAAACTCTAATAAGTAATGTGACATAGCGTTTTCCTGGTAAGAGATGACACCTTTTTGATGGACCAATTCTGGTCGTTTCTCCTTTAATCTTTGCAGTTATTAACAGAACACATACGAGTTGATCGTTTAAATCCATGGAAGTAGCTCAAAGTACACCGCACTCTTCCAATCCCAAAAAATTGAGAGCAAAATCTTCTTTTGTTTGTTATCAGCTTTTGAAGTTTGTTATTCTGACTCTGCAAGCCTGGACCATAATCGTTTTCAATTGAATTTACTGTAAACAATCCATTTTTCATCGCTAGTGATGATTCGTTTCAAAAAAAGGTCGGATATATTGCGTCTAAGATGAAAATCGCAAGCGTTGATGCACTTCGTTAAATGGATTTCTTTCAAATCATGTGAAACTCGAATTTAAAGCTTTTTAACTCTTTCAGCGTACCTGACACAGAATTTGAACCACCTTTTATTGACATTTTACGCGATAGTGGTATGCATTTTGAACTACACATCTTTAGCTATTTTTTAACTATGACAAAGCATTAATATTTGTTCTTTTTCCCATTCTATTTGACCAGATGTTGCTTGCGTTGTAAATAAAACCGAAATTATCGCAGTATTGTGAAAGTAGTCAGATTGTGAAGAACATAATACTTTTGACTGCATTCCATCTGGTTGTTTGCTTATTTAATTTGGAAGTGAAATTTTTTAAGTTGAAAATATTGCAACCACCACGATATCTAGCTTATTTTTGTTTTTTGTTATTTTGTTGTGTTTATGTATGAAAATATAATGACACGATACGCACATAATTTGAGCCAAATACGCCAAATGCTTAAAGGGCTGTAGATACCGTCAGATCCTGAATCTGTTGTGGATAGTTCTGATAATGCTAGAGGAGAAGACATAAATACATCATACCTGCAAGCAACAATATAATTGATTTTGATAATGCTTCGGATTCAGATGACGATATGCCATTGTCGAAAATTGTTACCTCAGCCATTGAAGAAGAGCACATTGAAAAACGCCCAAGGACGAATCAACGAATTGGGGAAGAAATTGTAAGTCTTCTTCAGTATGTGAGTTTACGGGTTCTCTAGGTTTAACTGATTATGTTTTGCAACTATAACCAAACTTTTTTATCTATTGTTGACGGAAAGTTTTGTAAGCTACATAGTTTTCCAAACAGAATTATCACGTGTCCGGAAGAAAATATTCTCCAACTATTAAGGCTTTTATTGCCACAAATTTATTGATGTGAATAAAAATTTTGTCAAGTTATAAGGACTATTGGTCAAGTGATCCTAAGTTACGACACAGTTATATCTCGTGTAAAATGAGTCTGAAGAGGTTTGAGTTTCTACTCTCGAAATTTCATCTAAATGATAATAACGTTATACCAGCAAAATCAAGCCCGTCATATGACAAACTCTACAAAGTTAGGCCGTTATTGAATTTTTGCATCCATCAGCGGAAATAGCCGTCGACGAATTAATGATTAAATTCAAAGTGAGGAATACTTTGAAGCAGTACATGCCAAAAAGCCTATCAAAAGGCGATACAAAGTTTGGATATTAGCCGACAAGAACAGGTATTATTGGAAATTGGATATCTATATCTATAAATCTGTTGATGAAATTGCAGAAAGCAACCTTAAAGTTGCTTTTTGATAACTTTTTTACGGGCATGCCGTTAATGGAAGATCTAAAAGCAATAAAGATTCACACATGCAGTACGATGAATCAATTTAGTTACAGCGAACACAGAGAAGTGGTGAAATAAGTAATATTCCGTCTACTTAAGCAGTCAAGGATTACTAGTATAACAAAAATATGAATTTTGTGGACTGTTTCGATCAGTTTTTGCCTTCGTATAAAATAGATAAAAAAAAAAAGTCACAAGTGGTGGCACCGAGTTTTTTTTTTTTTTTTTCTATTTTTTGGATGCTTGCATTGTCAACTCGTTCATTTTGTATAAGCTAACGGAAGACGATTAGTTACATTAAAAAACTTTCAGCTCGAAGTGATTGAAGGCAAAGATTCTTTCTGGCAGTAAATAGAAATAATAGAGTTCACACTCTCCATCGAAAATACCTGTTATTGCATCAAAAAAAAAAAAAAAAAAAAGCCGTTTGTGCCACTTATGATCATCACCACGAGTTCTTCTCATCAGCTAGTACATAGCACTCGCAGAAAATGCGCTTTATGTTGCTCAACAAAAAAACCAGATACGCTTCCCAGTTCGTCATCGCTAAAAGAGCTAACGAGTTTTTTGACGATCCAACTCGATTATGGATTTAATTTGATCAAACCAATTCCGACACTGTCCTACTCTTAGGTCATCAAGTAACTTTTGAGCAGCCTGTGTTGCATTCCTTCCTTTTTGAAAATAAAAAAGTAAAATAATACGAAAATGCTCGTTTTTGGACTCCAAATTAAAGTTAACACCAAAATAAAAAAAAAAAATAAAAAAAATACACAACTTGCTTTGACATCAAATTAAGATTGACAACTAATAAATGTCAAAATGATAAGAAATATGTCCCTGACAGAGGCCATTAAAAAAGATGGCCAAAGACACCTGTGTGTGAAATCGGCAATTACTTAGTTGCCAACCCAATATTTGAAGATATATAATGCAACAGATCTCTCTATGCTATTCAGCTAGAAGAAAGTTGGATCTGAAGTTAATGTTTAAAAAATAGTCATTTTTACAATACACCTGCTGAGGGTGACTGCATTAATACCGCTCATTTAGAGCTCTTTTTATAAAAGCTGCTGTGAGTTGATAATTTTGGAATACCCGATTTACATTACTAAAAATTAGCTTTTCTAGTTTTTTATTTAAAAAAAAAAAGAACTAAACATTCAAGTGGATATAACTATTCTTACTAGGTGCGGTGAAAAGTAACCTCCTTGAGAATGAAAACAAATTATTTTTTAAATGTTTTTTTTTTTTATTTTATTCAATATAGTCCCATTTTAGTTTGATGCACTTACTCTAGCGATTTTCCAACTTCTTGATCCCGTCCGAAAAGTAATTTTCCGGAAGGTCTACAAAATACTCCTCCGTGGCATTGATGATTTCCTCGCGCGAGCTAAATTTTTTATTTATGAGCCATCTTTTGAGGTTTGAGAAGAGATAATAGTCCGAGGGAGCCAAATCGGCCGAATACGGTGGATGCGACAGCAATTGGAGCCATAAGTCATTGATTTTAGCCATGGTTGCGATGCTCTTGTGCGCCGGTGCATTGTCTTGCAAAAACAAAATTTTTTTTTCGCTTCATGTGAGTACATTTTGCAGCGATTTCGGACTTCAATTGCTCCAATAATGAACAGTAATACTCGCTTTTGATGGTTTTTGCTTTTTCGAGGTAGTCCACGAAGAGTATGCCGTGACAATCCAATAAAACCGACGCCATAATCTTTCCGACCCTTCGAGCCTCCCTCGGCCGCCTCGGAGCACTCGTGCCGGCTTCAATCCATCTGGTGTTCAATATTTACCAATCGATGCCAAAAGTCCGCCCGATTCTGCATCAGGAAGTCCAAACAATCTTTCAAAGTGCTCTCGCCTTCGTGTTTTTGGTCAGGAGTGAGTATGCGCGGCATCCAGCAGCAGGATAACATTTTCATATGCAGAATATTGCCCAAAATATGACGTGTGAGCGTGTGTGGTATCTGGTAGCTCGCACACCTTCACTTTCCGGTCAGCCAACACCATTTCATGCATTTTTTTGACATTGTCCCCTGTAACCGCATCGGAGGGCCTGCCGCTGCGGACTTGATCGTTAGTGGAGTTGCGGCCACAACGAAACTCTCGAAACCAATATTTGGCGATGTAATCTGACGAAGCATTAGCCAAATGTATCCAACTTTTATTTTGTTTCCTTCGCCGTTTTGCCTCTCAAAAAATAATGTTTTATTAGAGAACGAAAATCGTTTTTGGCGGTCAAAGAGGTTACTTTTCACTTCACCTAGTAAAATGGCTGAGCACTTGTTAAGCTTTTTTGGAAAATGGAAAGGAATATACTTGATCTCTGTGACTGTTTCGCCCCATGAGTGGTATTCAATACTGATTAGGGAGACTAAATTATAAGTGTAATCGGACTTGTTGTATTCTATGCAACAACTGTTCTGTTAAGCATGTCATCTGTCTTTTTGCAGTGACTCAAGAACATGAAATCCACTGTTATATAAGTCTAAAAGACTAGGCACATGTTTTAATAAAAGGTGACCCTGAGAGTTATATGTATCTCGTCTGTAAACTTTCTATCTTACCAACTGTCATAAATAATTAAAATATACAGTACAAAATCAAATGTGCCTAAAAACACTTCGCCTAATCTATCTCTATTTCAAATAGATCTGTCTTACAACCGTTTGGCGAAAGTACCCAACGATGCATTCCAGAACTTAATGAATCTCACATATCTGGATCTATCGTACAATAAATTGGTGCGGCTAGAACCACAATCAGTGCGCCGTTTAAGTAATTTACAAACGTTAAACATCAGTGGAAATATTCAAATGGATTTACACGAAATTCGAGAAACATTTGAGGTAAGTTTAAAGTAAATTTTAAAGTGGTTCACAAACATGGAATTTTTTTTCTATCTATCTTTGTTGTTATCTTAATTCAAATATAGTTAAATTAAAGCAATGAATTGCACTTAACCACCTCTTCCTAGACATATTTTATCCCTGTTCCTTCCCTTTCCTTTACATATTTGTGGAAACACCCCCAAACTTCATGTTCATTTTAATTTTCAATTTCCGAAATACTCGTACAAATTACTCCAATCTAAATCACTTGATCTGTGTTGCCACTTTGATTGTAGCTGATTCCACAACTGACGTCGTTAGCAATTGCCGACATGGGAATACTGCCAATGGGGCTGCTTGTACCTTTTAAACAGTTGCGCTATTTGAACATATCTGGAAATCATTTGGACAACATGTCCCTACAAGTAATCGATCCGTGTCGAGAGCTCGAGGTATGTATGTACGAAAACGAGTATTTGTATCCCTCTTCCTTGAATAATGTTAGCACTCCTAATACGAGTACCAACTAACCAACAAAGGCTCTCTGGTTCTGCAATATGCGCAATGACGTTCTAATGTGTGACCGTAAGCTCTTGGGAATTAGTCCATATTAAGGAATTCAACAGCACTTCGTTGGTGGTGGTGGTGGTTGATACTGAATATGTTAAATGTTACTACGCTCCACTTGACTAAACGGTATGAGTCTAGACCCACAAAAAGATTCCAGAGCATGTGGCGAAAAATTATTGCAGAACCAGGACTTTGATGATTTCAAAAGGAGAATACATTTTTCACAGCAAATAAATTTAATTTTAATTGTATTCCATTCTGGCTTGACTTGACTTTGGCCTGAACCTACAATACAACTACTCCGTCTGGACTAAATTTATTGCAGTTTTTGGATTTGTCACGAAATCAATTGTATGGTATCAACGAGGATACGGCTTTAAGGATAAAAAGCATTCGCAATGTACGACTGGACAACAATCCACTAATTTGTGATGAATGTCACATGGGAAAATTAATTAATATCGTTAGACATGTAAGTATTCCTTACCACATGTTGTATCTGGGTGAATTATGTATGGATGTGAATTTTGGAAAACTTTTATACCATTGCACTGTGCATGAAATGAACACTACCAGGACAACAACTGCCAGCATCTGTCAGGGAATGAACAATACTATATTGTATGGATACGAGTGCAGTTGAAGTTCTCTGTTGTAATGTGCATGTGATGTGCAAGGCGAAATCAATTAGATTGAATGAATTCTTTGTGGGAAGAAAACGCAACTGAATGTGAATCTATCTTTTCTATCCAACTCTGTAAACTTTAAGTAGTTTCTTCCTCCTTTTGGTTAGGACTTTAAAGCTCTCAGAGTTGGATGTGTAGTAAATAAACTGAACTGCCAAGAACTTACAGAGTTATTATAAATATACAAGTAGATAAATATTGTGGTCGTTTTGAGAACGTTTGTCTGTTTGTTGGTCTATTTTTCAGTTGCAATGGAAGTGGGATACATATCCGATTTGTTTTCTACCAAAGAGTTTGCGTGGTGCCGAGATTACGGATCTTGATGTCACTGGATTAGACACGTGCCTGGAATTTATCACCGACGAGGAAAAGGATGCAGCAAGCACATCGCATAACTTTCTCGAAAGGGGTAAGTGATTTAAGGATCAGATAATCTTGAATTGTAGAGTTGAGTTGTCATTGTCATTCGAATGTTACGACTATCCTCTCCTCATAGAGGAGTAGGAGTAGAATGTGATAAATGACAAATGGGTTTACAAACATAGCGATGTCAGATGTGATGTCATTTTGATGTAATGTGACTTGATGTTTTGTTTTAAAATAGCAAATACATGGATAATGTTTCCGCAATTGCATTAAAGAATGCTTTAAATTGCTAATACTTTATAAAATAAGATTCCTATGAAACTGTTTGCTATAGAAAAATGACGTGTAGTTGTCTTAAGCAATGAAAGTAATTATCATTGATTCCGCAGCAAAGAGATATGTAGATATCTTGAAGTTTCTTAAGTAAAGATATCCCATCTCATAAGTTATCCTACTACTAGAAGAATACTGGACTGTTTTCTTATGTCCGCCAAGATTAAAAGTTGATGATTGTAATTTATTCCTCATCCGTTACGTTGACCAGGAACAATTCTTACATGAACATCTTTTGTGCATGTGGGATCGGCACCAATTTCGATGGATCGATGGATAGATATGGGTACAATTATCATTTTGTGTAAACGGAATACTTCGACTGTGATACTGAACCAGAATATGATTTATATACCATCAACATTGTCTTTTGCAAGCTCAAAATAAACAAAAATTATGGTGGTTCAAACATATGCAAGTAAAAAAAAAAGAAAAATTGTGGCTATTGATCTTTTCCGGGAATGTCCTAAATTTTAAGATTTGATCTTTTGTCGCTTTTATGAGAGAATTTCCAGAATAGCCGGTGAGTTTTGAAGGTATGTTAGAACCGGAAAGGATTTTATCTGAATTTCGGACGATCTTCGTTGAACATAAAACAATCAGCTGACTTGGTTTGCATGAAGTTTTTTTCCTATCGTTTCAATAATGTGGAAACTTCCGTGATTGTGCTTTTTTTATTGTTTGGTTTATGCCGCTTAAGTTTTACAGATTCGCCAATGTGCAGCTTCAATAGAAGATCTTACATGGCGTTTAGTTTTAGCGGACTTTGTGTGCAATAATTTTATTTTCGAATTCTCCAGTCATACATATCGCGTATCATTCTCATACACGTTTCGGGTACATTTTTGATCTTAGGGAAATCCACATAAAATTCGCTCTTGCGAATGCTCTTTTCGAATTGATGAAGACGCAGGTATTTGAGAGCATAGGGTTGTTTTTCTACCATTTTCTTGTAATCGCTAAGGAAGCCGCATCGAGTGCCGTGGAGTGTTTTCTGGTTTCTATTGGAAACTTGTACATTGTCCTTGCATGTATTAGGTGCGCAATTAAGTTGTTTTTTTTTTTTATGAAAATGCAACTTTATTGTCAAGAATTGGTTACAAATGAATCATTTAAAGTATTGCCCATCGCTAGCTACAACTTTTTCGCACCTTTCTGGCAGAACTCGAATAAATTTTTTTGATGTCTTCATATGAGCGGAACTGCTGATCAGCCAGACCATATGCCATCGAACGGAACAAATAATAATCGTGCAGCGCAATATCTGGGAAATATGGCTGGTGGGGTAGGACTTCCCATTTGAGTGTTTCCATGTAGGTTTAAATCGGCTTGGCAACGTGAGGCCAA
The DNA here is from genome assembly GCA_907269105.1 of Volucella inanis. Lineage (NCBI taxonomy): Eukaryota > Metazoa > Arthropoda > Insecta > Diptera > Syrphidae > Volucella > Volucella inanis. Next base: position 70,997,642 of record OU026157.1, on the reverse strand, counting down.
GCGTTTTCATGTTGTAGAATTACTTTTTCGTGCCTTTGAAGTCGATACCATTCCCCAGTGATGGTTTCGTTCTAAATAAAACCGACCTGGTCTCGCCAAATACACAGCATAACCTTCACAGCTTTACAATTCGAACGGCAACGTTCGACAACGTAGAAACATGACCGAGCAGTCCCCATGACTTTATTCTCTTTGAGTTAGTGAATGCATTTTTCATCACCCGTCACGATACGATGAAGAAAACCCTTCCTTCTTTGCCGCTGGTGCAGTTTTTCAACGATGTTCAACGTCCCTTGCCTTCAATTCATAAGGAACCCAAGTTCCTTGTTATTGCATTTGGCTTTGATCCTCATGCATGAAATACCTCCAATTCAGCGCGTTCGAAGTATTTTGACATTCCTTCACGCGGACGGTCGTCAACATCGAAATCACAGTTTTTGAAGCTACGGAACCAATCCCGGCACGATCTTTTACTTAGAGCAGCATCTCAGTAAACTTTTTGGAGATCTTGATGCGTTTCAGACTCCGTTTTTTTCGAATGAAGGAAGGAAGACTATTTGGCACAAAATCAGACATTTTCACACAACCAAAAGTATATGACGACGAAACAAAGTCACTAACGTGTCAAAACGGTTTGTTTACAATATGTCTTAGCTTGGTTCAAGACTTTTTGGATTTGTCAAAATCGACCAGAACTAACTGATGGTGCCATCTATTGACAAACTACAAACAAAGCGAGAACTTAGTTGTGCACATAACATAATTAATAAATTGAGAATTGAGAACTATCTCAATGACCCAGTGTTACTAGCTGACTTAGTGGGCAAATTCCCTAGCGATCTAAAGTTCGATTAAGGCCTTCATCGTCTGGCCCGTTTTGATTAAGGACTGGTGCCAATTATTGGATAAGCGACATCAACACACAACTGCGAGCAAAGTGTACAAACTATGCACAGAATTCTGGTCCATGAAGTGATAGAACCGATACAGAATCCGTCATCGGTTTTTGTAAAATGGAATGAAGCTTGTCGTCTTGTCCAGTTTCTTCCCAGTAACGATGGCGAATGGTCTGTGAAAAAGGCCTTTGTCCGGATCAATGCTCCGGACCAATCTAGTCAAAACAGAAATTGAGTTGAGAGTGGCCGAGATGAAGATGGCTCAATCAATGAACTCATAGAGAATTCATCCGTCCTCTTTCACTCAAAATTCAAAATAAAACAATGTTCCGACACAATCCAGAAAAGCTATATAGTGAAAGCAAGATGCTGGAAACTTATGTACTCACCGATGAAGGATCCCCATGTACGTTTTCTATAAACGTACAATTCGCATCCGAATTGCGTATAACTGAACATTATGTTTAAAATATTCCGAAGATATCGCTCATAATGAAGTGAATTCCAAAGTGGTTAGTTTCGGTATTTCATCGTCTGACGTACAACGATTTAATTTACGGCAAGTGCGTACAATTACGAATTTGGATTCCCAGTACAGTTACTTGATGAACTAGTGCTGCAGAATAACGATGCAAGGGCTGGAATTCTAATTGGTCTGCATAACGCAAAGATTGGTATGCCTCTAGAAGTGTGAGAGGCGGATGGGTATGACCTGATTGCTACAAGGTGCAGAGTAGGATAGGCTGTCTACTCTAGAAATAAAGATTCAAACACGGTACCGGAACATCAGATTCACATAATTCCATTTATTATAGTTCTGGAAAAAGCATGGATGAGATATTAACATCGTATTTCTCTTTAGACTCTGTTGCTGTCCATGGGACGTATTCTGATATGTAATCTAAATGGAATGGATGAGTACTGCATATAATGTAAGCTCTCTATGTCCATCAAAATACTTGGTTAATTAGAAGAAGTGGGAGATGGGTCTGTATGGAAATACGATGGTACCTTTAAAATCACAAAATTCTTATTCAATGACGAATGGTGGACTTTAGTGTTTGTAGCCCGAGATGAAATGGGATCCAGAACTGAAAACATTTCTAATGGAAATGATTTGAAGCAACGAAATTACGAGAAAAAAATTATGAAACTAGCTGTGAGGCAACTGTGAAAGTTGTTTCGAAATGATGAGTTGGTTTTTCTTTTTTTTTTATATTTAATCAGCACGCGTTCAAGGGGTTTTGTACCCTTCAAATGCTCGTACACAGCACGGGCGAAGGAAATTTAGGGACTAAGAAAAGGCAGGTAGCGATGTACATTGCTTATAAATGTTTGTAAATTATAACGACCAGGAAACACAGAGATCGGCAGGGCATTCCATAAGCTAGCTATAAGTCTTATTAAAGAATCACGATATTCTAGAGTACGTCCGAAAATGGGCTTTAGGGTATACTGATGAGCACTCACAGCGAGACGGGTGCTACGGTTGAAACCTTGAATGGGCGGAATGCTACTGGCGATTTCAATGGAGCACTGGTGGTGGAAATAGCGATAAAAAAAATTGATTGACTGATATAAGTATCACCAATGAGTTTTATCGCACGGTTTTGAATCCTATCTACTTTAGCAGGTGCATACACGTTTTAGGAGCACCAAACCAGATGTGGGCATTGTACTCTAATTTTGGGCGGATGAATGCCTTATATATTGTGGCCAGATCAGAAGGGGTGAAATATTTCTTACATCGCTTGAGAAAACCTAGACATTTCGCAGCATTTTTGGCGACATTGAATATGTGGTCATTCCAACGTAAGTTGTCACTTACACACATACCGAGAATGGAAAGTTTATCGGTTTCGACGATGCAAGTGCCATTCATGAATAATGGCTGGGTATTTCAATTTCGCTTTAATGACAGCAGACAGCATTGAGTTTTGGAAGCATTAAATTCCACTCTGTTGATAGTGGTTATGCTGTTAATATCGGAATTTAATGAGCTTAACATACGCTGCCGTTCCCGTTCTATAGCCGAAGATCAGGGGCGTGAGTCCGGGAACGAATATAAAAAGCAGAGAGTACTGTAATTAACAATTAAAATTAAAAAGAGTGTCAGAGACAGAACGGAGCCTTGTGGCACACCAATATCAGACTTCAAACCGTCCAGCACAACTTGAATGTAACGTTCCGGAAGGTAATTTCTAATCCATTGAAGAAGAGAGTCATCGATGCCAAAAGCACGCATTTTCGAAAAAAGACCCTGAAAAAAGAAGTTAAACTATATTGCTTTCGCCAGATTGATGTACGCTTTGGTTCCACTTTTCGGTGAGACATGCCATCAATTCAACAGTGGACCTGTTACAACGAAACCATATTACCGGTCATTGAAAAGTTTTCGTGTTTCGAGATATTTCATGACGGTTTATCAGCGTTTCCATGACTTTGAAGAGAAGGGACGTAAGTGCAATGGGTCTGTAGGAAGAGAGAGAAGAAGATTCGCCTTTTTTAGGGACATGCTGGACAAATTCTGTTTTCCATCTGCTCGGAAAGAGTCCTAAAAAGTAGGATTGATGAAAAAGGCTTACGCAGTGGTTTTGCCAGCGTGTAAGACCACCTCTTCAGAAGAAAGGGAGATATACCATCTTGACCAGCGGATTTATGTATGTTCAGATCTTTAAGTACTCTTGCCGATTGTAGATTCGACGCACTCAAGTGTAGGCGGGGACAAAGCACAATCTGGGAGTGCTGAGCTAGACGCAAAGTGTGCAGCAAGCAGATTGGCCTGGTCCAAAGGATTGTATGGAGGATAAGGCAGAATATCTAATGTTTTTGACGAAAGACGAAACATTTTTACTGCCTTTGGGACATTGCAGTATTTTTTGCCCCAGTTTTTCTGGCTCGTTTAAACTTTTTTCGGTTTTCCTCTGTCGGGTTGGTATTGTAGGACCGAAAAAACAATTCTCTAACCCTGACGGCCTCTTGGTTGTCCAATACGAGAATCTGCCTAGCATCTGTTATGGGTACATCAGTTCATGACGATGGAGGAGTTTAACGAGTTTGCCTTGGTACCGGTAGGCGGCGTCCTGTCACCGGTGAACCTACTTTCAGAAATTCGACAATTCTGTATCTGACGAAAGCACCTATCTGATTAGGCGTAAAATCCTGAGAATTGTTATTAACATTTTCGACCCACTTGGTCTATTGGACCTTTGCGTCATCCATGCTAAGAATTTTCTTCAAAATATATAGGGCTAGTGAGTTAGCAGTAATGAGCCAGTACAAGAGGACGATCGTGAGAATTGGTAGCAGTCGAATCAAATTCGTATGCAATCAGCCTAATACAACTTCTACGGTACCTTAATAGCGACTCGAAGAATCGAGTTGCACCACTTATGGAAGCTAATGACTGCCGTTCTGGGATTTTACCTAGCCATATTCATTGAAACTGAGACGTCAATGAATATTCATAGGCGAACATTTTGGACCGACTCTTATAATATTCTAAATCTTAAAAGGCTTAAATGTCAATAAGTGAAGGTGGGTTTACGCAATACTAAATGTAGCAGACGATGGTACCAAATAGACGACCACCATCCAGATTGTTTTGAGGCGGAAAGTTCCTTGTCTCAAAAAAAGTCTATGTGCTTCAGCGTTACTAGAGTCAGAAGCCGTATTTCAATTGGAGATGAGAGCTACGCGATTTCTAATTTGACGTTTATTTCGCTTCAAACATGCCAATTTAGCAAATGAGAGAAGCTACGATATATGGTATGTATACTCGAGTTTCTGAAGTCAAAACTCATGAATGATTGGTGGGGCATGCGGGAAATTGACGCGGCTGAGACAATTATCATTCGGATTTGTCAAGAAGAATCCTTCACACAGGAGCTAAAATGTTTACAGTCAGAGAATTCGGTAAGCCACAGGAGTTTTATATTTAAATGTATGTACTCCTTTCTTAGACGCGTTTGGTATGCTACGAGTTAGAGATCGGGTGGGTCTTATACCTGGGCTACTGATGTCAGCGGTGCTTATCACATCACGTAACCATCAAATTACACAGTTGATTACTGATTCCTTTTACCATAAATTTCACCATTATCACCGCTTGTATACAACAGATTTCAGATTTTTGGTCCGCTCGATTTCAAATCACTGTCTATTGTATTGCAATCTTCGAGCTAACCAGTTGTCTTCATTTTGGATGATATTCCTCAGGAACGACTAGCTCCTTTCACACAATCTTTCACGGGTGTTAACTTATGCGATAATTTGGCCCAATGGAAATATTGATTCTACGCCGACTGAAAAAACAATGGGCTGTGCTGTTTACGTGCCTCACTACTGAGGTTCACTTAGAGGTTTTATCGACTTTATGAACTAAATCGTTTTCACTTGTACTTCCGTGGTGGAAGTTGATCCTTGATCGAGGAAGTGGAGAAGGTGTCGTTTGACAGACGACACAGTGAAATCAGTGAAATCAATATTAATGGACGCCTTGAATGAGACCAATTTACGAGAAGATATTCTGAGGGTAATACTGGTTGACATCAAGTATATTTTAAACTCACAGCTCTTGACGTACATATGTTCCATTAGACTCATCTGAGAGTGGAGCGCTTACTTCAAATCACTTTCTAGTTGAAAGCTTGAATGGAATTCGTGACAGTTAAGACGATGTTAAATTGCCTCAGCAAAGAAATTGGAATGTATCAAACCAACTGGCGAATCAATTTTGAAAGCATTGGATACGCGAGTATTTTGCCGTGCATAATAAGGCGAAATAAATGGTTTCATCATCATAGCAGAAGAACTGGCAACGCGACGTTAACTGATGCGATCTGTGATTAAGATGTACAGGTTGAACGTGAAAGGAGAACATTGACGAAGGAGGGAATGTTACGTCACAGTCTGACAACACTTTTACCACGGTCGTCAATTTTACACAACATTTTAAGAGCACCAAACGAATAATCATCCATTGTCCTTATTTTTTATGCTTAAAAAACGGGCAGAGCCCGGACAGTTGCGTGAAAAGTTTTGTATTATACATTTTTAATTATTCTCCTAAATTTTCCTAATAAATTGGTTGACCATAAATTGGAAATAAAAGTCTCACGTCGCAGTGATGACGGTTCTTTTTATTTAGTGCCACCGAAAGTGATTCTTTTCTCCAGCCGAGAACGTTAGCTCTCCAAGTCTTAAGAGTAGTTCACATTGGTAAATGCTGTCTAGAGCACTCTAAGTCTGGTCACGCTTAACACAAATTTACTCCAAATAAATCTGAGTTTCATTCGGCGGAATCTACAATTTTAATGGGAATCGTTGCTAAGAGCAGGGTCATATAAAAAGTCTCCGTGGTTGTTTGTCACTAAATGTTGTTGGTATCCACTTGTCTGGAAACACTTATCTGATTGTGTCAAACGAAAGGTGACATGTCGGGCTACATATTTTGTCAAAACAGCTGTGTAGTTCGTTGCTCGCGTTAAAAGTTATACTGATTTGAATATGAGTAAAATATCTGAAGAAATACACTATGTGATGCTTTTTACTATAAAAAAGGGAAAAACGCAGCAAAAAACATGCCGAAAAATTTGTGCAGCTTACGGTGAGAATGCTATGAGTGAACGCCGGACCTAGGAGTGGTTTGTTCGCTTCCGTTCCGGAAATTTCGATGGAAAAGATGCACCTCGCACTGGTCGGCCTGTCACTAAAAAAGTCGAAGAAATTTTGCAACTGATGGAGCATGACTGCTGGAATGTAACGAAGTGAAACCACTTTTGATGCGATGGTGATGAAAAATGGATTAAATATGAGAATATCCAACGGAAGCGTTCATGGTCAAAGGCCGGTGACCGACCACATACGATTTCAAAGCGTGGATTGACGGCAAACAAGGTTATGTAGAGTGTTTGGTGTAATTGGAAGGGAATCGTTTATTATGAGCTGCTAGAACGTGACGAAACGATCAATTCGATCCTTTACTGTGGACAATTCGACTATTTGAATGAAGCTTTCAAGAGAGAGCGACCAGAATTGGCCAACAGAAAGGGAGTTGTCTTTCATCAGGACAATGCTAGGCCACACACATCTTTGATGACACGGAAAAAATTGATATAGCCCGGACCTTGCACCCTCTGATTATCATTTGTTTCGGTCTTTACAAAACTCTTTTGATGGTAAAAAATTAGCTGACCGAAGAGCTACTGAAAATCACTTGGGCAAACTTTTCGCTGATAAACCACAGAAGTTCTACACCGATGGACTTATGAAGCTACCCGGAAAATGGCAAAGAGTCATAGATAATAATGGCTATTATGAACTTGAATAAAATTGATTCTGAATAAGGACAATTTTTTTTTCAAAAATTTACCAAAAAACCGCGGACACTTTGTATATACCTGTTATGATACTAATTCATGTGTTGTAGTATGGAGAACACTTGATCGTAGTGACGTTCACCTCCATTCGCAAAAGTCTGCACCTTTACAGACTAAAGGATTTTTGTTAAATTAACTCTTGGAATAGATATAGTCGTATAATAAATACTGAATTTATATTCAGTAGACCAATAAGAAACAACAACCATACATATTGTTAATGTGTTTTTTTGTTACACAGTGGAAGGAAGATATAAATAAACTTTGACCCTCAAGTTGTTGGAAATGTTCATTAAATAATTCTTTGACAATCCTAGAATTAACAGCCTTTTTCAATAAGAGTATGGACATTGTGATGAGTTCCTTAGAAAAGTTAACTTAAAAAATGTCACCATCTTTAAATTTTCAAATACCAAAGCACAAGCTCATTTCAAATCTGCTTAATTTACTCTCACCAAATACGTTTCACCTGTACAAATGAGACCATGGTATTCACTGTTCATTGTAATTAAGTGGACATACTAACACAAAAGTGCTGACAGAACCACAGTAATTTTTCTTTGCCCACCAGTGCAACCGAATATCCTGGTCATTAATTGTTTTAATTGTATAAACTGCTTGTGGTAGTTCTTTTTTTTGTGTGTCCAAAGATCGGTAATTGCATTGGACTGTTACAAATTGTTTTGTATTTTTTCTAAATGCTGATTTATAGCTAAGAATTGTTTAAGTTTTTTTTTGCTGTAAAATTATACATATATATATGAATCCGTATGTACATAGTATATACTCGATACATATATACGTTTATGTATTGTACTTTTTAATTTTCTTTTTTTCATTTTCAGGTGGCCTTAATACACTTGCAATTCTGGGCGGTATTGTATTCGTACTAATTGCCATCATTATCCTTGCAATGGCTGTTTGCTTCTCAAGGCATCGTGCACGTTACTACACGCGAGAAGACCGACGTGCTGGAGGTATGTGGTAAATTAATTTTTTGTTCCTGTTTTTTTCGTCTTCTCTAAACGATTTCCTCCTAAGCTTTCACGTTTTAATAGATTAGTGTGTAAGGATTCAGTGTAGTGTGTTCTCGCCTTTCATTTAAGTACAGCAAATGGTTACATAGAAGCAAACACTGTAATTATTTGAAAATTTCTATGGAGACGTTTATCCTTTTATACTTTGCAAGGAATGAAACCTTAAATTTGTGGTTTTTGAGTTAGATCCTCTTGGATAAGTTTCACAATGAACCAAGGAACTGTATGTAGATGTTTAGATATATTTAACTGAAGCATGTAATAATTATGCTTTTAGACAGTGGACTGTTGTTTGCATTTTTTCCGCGTTTATCCCAAAGGATCTATCCAAAGTGTCTTAAAATTTTTTAAAAAAATATTTTACAGTGGTATAAGTTAAGCCTATCCAACCTGTCATCGCGCGAATCTCATTAAAGCAGAGTAAACATTGGAATTGAAAAAATGTAAGTAAAAATGTAAACGTCAAGCGACATTTTCGATGGTTTTTCAGCTTCTGCCAAAGTCTAAACATTTTTCTAATGGATTGCCTGTCCTTAAAGCGCAATGGTGGCTGGCTGTTGAAGAAAATTATGTATTGCGTTTTCCTACAATAGAAAAATGGAAAAACAGAATGTTGGCATACTGAGGATACTAATATTTCTGCCTTAAGCGCAGGTAAGGTGATTGCTCTCCTTGTCGATAAGGATGTCTACAGATTACAAATTTGTTGGATATTATGACTCGGAAAGGCAGAGTGACTCTATAAAATATACACGAGCTAAGAAGCAATCATTTCTGTGCATGGGTCCACGTTTGCAATTACAAGCCAACTATTTTGGTACTTAGTAGAATACAGGTAGAGATATACACGCAAAATGCTTGGACCACTGAGATCTGGAAATTCCCGACTAACTAACTAAACTTCACCTTAACATGATCCCTGTTCGAATCTGGAATTCAACTTTGTGTTTTAACCACACTTTTCTCCATAAATAAGTTATCCACTATAGATTCGCTTACAAAAGTCCCAAACTGAGCAGCAATTAGCCTTTAAATAACTTTGATCCACTGTCTGACAGCATTCAGATAAATTTTTCTCTGTATCGTCATAATAATTGGAGGCCAATTTATTATATGGTACACAATTCTGGTTGACTTCGACATTATGAATAGACACCACCCAAAGGACAGTATTTCACGATCTTTACTGTGAAGAAGCCTGTACACACGTCGAAACTTGTGTATATTGATTCTTATATAAATCTGTATGATTCCTCTGAAGAGTTTTTTTTCACGCTGTTTGCAATCACCACGTAACCTTTTTTAATAATCCAATTCTGTTCAGCCGGTTCCTAAAAAAGGAGAATATTATTTTCTTTCCTTATACAGACCCATCGCACTAAAGTCCCTTTCTTCCAAGATCATGAACTCGTTAGTAAACCGTCAGCTCGTGACTTTGCAATGACCAGTAGTACAATTTTGGTTGTCCACTTGAAAACATAGTTCATGAAAAGTGGAACTGTAGTCTACACCAATTAAGCGAAACTACCACCTTCCCGGAAGTTATTCAGAAAATTTAGAATACAACTTTATTCATCTAAATCTATATTGTCCCCTTCAAAGTAATCCCCATCGACTGCAACACACTTATGCCAGCGCTTTAAACAATCCTCGAAACTTTTTTAATATTCGGTTTTCGGTATGTCCACCAGTGCTTCTTGCGATTTTTCCATTACTTCCTCTCGGCTGCTGAAACGCATCCCCCGTAGTGTTTTTGTAACTCGATTGAACGAAAAGAAGTCACAGGGATTTAAATCAGATGAATTCGGTGGCTGTTGGATGGTATTTGTTGCATTTTCCTCAAAATATTACGAATAATGATGGCACTATGCGACGGTGCATTATCATGGTGCAAAATCCACGAGTTTTCTGCCCACAATTCTAGTCTCTTTCGGTGAATTTCACGCAAACGTCTCATAACGCCCAAATAATACTCTTTGTTTACTGTCAGGCCTTCTGGCAAAAATTCATGATGCACTACATCGTTGTAATCGATGAAAACCGTGAGCATTGCCTTCTTTTTTGACTGAAAACGACGTGGTTTTTTTGGTCTCGGCTTATTTTGTGAACGCCATTCACTTGCCTCATGTCTGGATTACGTGTCGTACTCATAAACCCACGCCTCGTCTCCAGTAATGATCCTTTTGATGAATGTGGGATCGGATTCAGCCTCGAAAATCGTCTTTTTTGCGAAGCCAACACGGTCTCTTTTTTGCATAAAATTGAAATCTTTTGGCATCAACTTTGCTGCTATACGACGGAAACACAAATCGTTAACCAAAATGTCTTCGATTGATCCATAGGCAATGTTCAAGTACTCCGCTATATTTCTGATGGTTAAATTGCGTTTATTGACCAACATTTCTTCTACTTCATCAATGTTTTCGTCGGTTTTCGATGCCGATGGTCTGTCAATTCGTTTATCATCTTCGATTGACTCACGACCACTTTTGAACCGCTCGTGCCACTGGTAAACAATCGTTTCCTTTAGAAAATCGTTGGCGAAACACTTTTCCAACATTTCCAACGTTCGCGCACCACTAAATCCGTTTTTTACGCAAAATTTAAAACAAGTTCGTTATTGCAAATTTAAACCCATTTCTAAAATTGTAAGAAATCGCCAACACACACAGAGATAGATGTACTCTTGGCTACGAAACTTTTGCAAATGTCAAGCTATGACGCTAAAATTTAGAAGGAATGTCTACAACAGATGTACCAACTTAAAAAAAAAAAGCAGAACTCAATTCGGAACAATGGGAGCGCCATACGGTAGTTATTCTTTTATTATTTGTTTGATCAAGTTGGTATGATAGCTGCGTTTGAGATTTTAAAGGTATTTTACAGAGTTTGTGATCAGACTGTTTCCTTGCATTTCTATTTCATCTTTATTGGATTATCGATAGCTTTCTTAGCCCAAAGAAATAGCAATTGACAAGAGTGATTCTTTGTTTTATTTCTGCTGAAGTGTAATTGGCAGAATATATGTATGTATGACAGAGCCGAGATGGACAAAGTCCCTTTCTACTTCGAAACTATAGCTGTCAACTGTGATGTTCCGCCCAATTGTTCATATTGTGTGTATCTTCTTGTTGAAAACGTATACTTGACTTTATCCTAATTTACCGCTTAACTCATTCTGGCAGCTTTTGTTTCAATAGCAGCAAGCGCATCAGCGCGCTGAGTCAGACTAATTATGTCGATATCATCTTCGTACGAAGTATTTGCATAGATTTTTGAAAGATTGTGCCTCCAGTGTTCGCTTGTGAGTTCCGCACAATTCTCTCAAGTATGATGCTAAAAAAAGTCACGTGATAGCACGTCACCTTGTCTGAAACCTTTTTTGATATCAGAGGTCCCGGTTAAGTCGTAGCTGACCTTGACGGAGCAGCGAGCGATCTTCATCGTCATTCTGCAGAGACGGACAAGTTTGGCAGAGATTCCAAAACTAGACATGGCTCCATATAGCCCGTCTCTATAAAAGCTATCATATATGGAAGCTGGGTATCGATTTGGACTTTTTGAGTTTATTTTTTTTTTCAGGATTTGCCGGAGTGTGAAGATTTGGTCGATTGTGGACTTCCCTTTTCTGAAATAGCTCTGACAGGAGCCAATCAGGTTGTTGAGGAAGAGTTGCAGACCTTCACACAATATGGCGGATGAGATACTGTATAGGATATTGAGGAGACATATACCTCTGTAGTTGGGACAGTTGAGGAAATCTCCTTCTTTATGGATCGGGCAAACTATGCCCAGATTTGATTGATCAAGTATATACTCGTCTGACCAAATCTGAGCTAGTTCCAGTTGATTTGTTGGATTTCAGCTAAGATATTGCTTTGCTTACTTCGTTCTGGTCAGATGGGCGGAAGTTTTGGCTATGACCGTTTAAGCTGAATGGTCTATTCTGCTTGATTGCGGGATGTTGGGTTTCATTATCGTTATACTCTACTACAAAGTTTCCTTCTTCATCTCTACAGGTTTCTGTACGGGTTTTCCTGCCTTGAGACTTTCTTATTATCTGTTGGATAAATTTCCGTACGACCTCGATCTTTTCTTTGTTTTAGAGAAGCCTATGTTCTCCCTGTCTCTTCTGCTCGTAGAGCTTGTGGAAGGCTCTCGTACTTCATTGCAGCGCAGCTTTGTGCGCTTCTTGTTTAGGTGCATTTGCTTTTCGCCATACTTTATTAAATAAGGGATTTCCCGTTGGTGATCGGGGAAACTCAACACACTATCTGCGGCGTCTCCGATGCAGCATTGATGTTGGCGGCATAGGAATTATTAAGAAATTTCGTTCTGAACGCGTACGACGAAGATTCTGTCGGTCTTTTACGATTGCAACTTTTCTACGTTATATCTTCTTACTGTAGTTTTTCTTTGTTATGGTGCTTGGCAAATCTGTATTCGCATCTTGGTTGCAACAGTATGGTGATCTAAGTAAAAGTTGGTTGCCCAGAATGTTCAGATTGATTCGGAGGACCTAGAATACTGAAGACACTCCTTTTCAAATCTCTTGAGGTTATCGCTCTCTCAAGGTGAATTTCAACAGATATGGAAGTATTCTTTCATAACACCGATACACAAAAAAGCGTTAAAGAGCGAAGTCACTAATAACTGTTCCATAGCTAAACTTTCACATATATCTTAACTTCTCGAAAGCATTTTGTACGAAGCCTTAAGCTTCCAGTGCAAATCTCTTATATCCTCTAATCAACACGGCTTTCTGAAAGGTAGATCATCTAGCATAAACCTCGCCGAATTCGTAGCTTTTGTTCTCTCTGCCTTAGAAAGTGGTAAAGTAGTTGACGTTATAACAATTGATTTCAGTAAGGCCTTTGATAAAACATTTCATAACCTTAACCTGTTCAAATTGTCCGTCCTGGGCTTAAAACCCATTTTGCTAAAATAGATATCCTCTTACCTGGATAATCACTTTTATAGTGTTCGTTTCAGGTCCGTCCTATCGGCCCCTTTCTTCGCCACGTCAGGTGTTACTCAATGTAGTCACCTAGGTCCACATATTTCAATCCTAACTACTAATAATTTTAAAAGGGTTGTTTAACACTCAGCACTTTCTTTCTATGCCGATGATACCAAATTTCTTCACAACATGACTCCAGACTCTTTCAAATAGTTTTTCAAACAGTTTTTTAACCTGGTGCATCAAAAACTGCTTAGAACTGAATCTCACCAAATGTCAATCGATTACCTTCTCACGTAAGTGCAACAAGTCTTCTTCCCGAAATTACGTTCTTCACGGCCAACCTATATCCCTTGTTCAGTCTATCCGCGACCTTGGCATACTATGCGACAGGGAGCTTAATTTCCGCTCGCACGTTGATGAAACAATTATAGGCCAAAGAATTCAGCAACCCGTAGTGACCAGATCACTATATATCACTTTTGTTCGCCCCCTTCTCGAGTACGCTAACCAAGCATGGTGTTGCTTTCAACGAGTTCATTCATCTCGAATTAAAAGCATTCAGCACCGTTTTCTTCGATTTGTTCCTCGGGCTCTACATTGGGACGAACAAAATTATCTCAAATTCATTACCCTGAACACCCTTGAACGACCCTCGAAATCTACGTCGCCCCCGTCTCTTTTATCTACCAATCTACCGCACCACATATGGCTCTAACGAACCAATTTCCCGTATGCTACGTAAGGTACGTTTCTGTTTTCGATTTAATTCGCAGCAGGTGAGGAAACCGTGTTCTTGCTGTAGTGATATTTCGTCCTGCCTCAAAGTTAATAGGCCTAAGTCCGTTGCTAGATGTGGTGTCGTATAGTCTATGCTTATCAGCTGTCCTACTAAAGATGTTCTATTTTCCTATCCTGGTAACACTGCATGTGTCTTGACGTGGGCTGTCATAAGATGATCTCTCAAGTGTCGGCATCTCAAGACTTCCTGACAAAATTTGCCGGATTTGGCATATCTGCATACGAATAAGCGCCTTTTCTTTTCCCAATACCAATCACTTTAGTATATATCTCAGTTTTCAATACTCCCTATGCCCGGCTATCCCTTCGCACATCCTGGGGCGGTTATATCTGCATGATAGCAGTCAATCAATCTGCTTATTGATCTGCTGCACCTGGCCTAAGGGTCTGAATATTGTAATTGCATATCCGAAGATCGTGCTCTTTAAACGTTTGCAGGGATCGTCAACAATGAATCCTTTTTTCTCCAAGGCCATTAAAAAGTTATTGTGTTGTGTATAGTGTTGCGGGCCCCACGACGGAAATAAAGGCAAGCACTTCGCTATGAAATTGATTGTTGCACTGCTTTCTCAATCCAAGTTATAGGACAGTTAACAGTTTCCGAATTAATCGTCACGCAGGTCCCTTCTGCTTTCAATCCAATAATTAGCTGATGAGAGTATTCTCTGACTTCAGTATTCCTTCCGGAATTCATAACACTGTTCTTTGGTTCGGAAATGGGAATGGCAGCGAAATGAAAGCGAAAAAATATTTCATTATCGGTATGTGAATCGATGGCAACCTACGTTGGAATGACACACATTCTGCTTAATATGTATATAGATTTTCTCAAGCGATTTGTGAAACAATTTGCGCTGATCTAATCTGGTCTCAATATTTAAGAATTTTATCCCCCCAGAACTGACGCACAATGCCCACATCTAGTCGAGTGCTCCTAAGAACACACTACCAGTTTCTTCCAACCTATCAGTGGTCATCAGTTCAAACGCAAACCCGTTTTCCATTTTTGAAAAATTGTGATTTATATGCGAGCTGAATGGCTTAGAATTTGAGCTCGATTATGACCTACCTTGTCGAGGTCTTTATTTCCTAGATATCATAACCTGTAAACAATCAAAACCAACATATGTACATAGTTGTCCTTCTTTCTGTTGATCGCCGAGTCAAAGTGTGTAAAGTAGTTAAGGTCCTATTCGTATCGCATTGAATAACAATTAACATCGTACATGGTAAGTTAAGGATGCGAAAAATGTCGGATCGATAGGTAACACGATTGCTCACAGTGAAAAACAGGCAGATACAACTTCGAAGCAGTGTTCGGAGCTCTTTAAGTGAAATCCGCAGGAGTTATTTTATCGGGGCGTTAACATTGGTGAAACCTGGATCCATAACTACACAACAGGGATCAAGTGACAATGAAATACATGGATTTTCCGAGGTGAATGTGTTCCAAAGAAGGTAAAAATAGTCCCATTGGCTCGAAAGTTTATGGCTTCGATTTTTATCGATTCGAATAGAATAATAATCCTCTGGTAGTTTATTGGAGGAAACATGATCACTTCATTACTAAAGTGAGTTATTGGGCCAATTTGATAAGACTCATGCTCATTAGGTAAATAATCAGGTACTCTTCCACCACGACAACGCACCAACTAGCTAGTTTATCCGATCGAACTATTGACACTTGCGCGAAATGGTCTAATGAGTATCAACTCAGTTTTGATTCCAGGTTATTGCTTTGCTTACACAAAGGCCTATTTGTTTGCAGTTTAAGACTTTGCAATAGGGACTAAAGATTAAGTTCCCAAGATTCATATATTTTCAGTACAGCTTGGCATTTCATAGTGAATTGACGCTTCAATAACAATTTCAAATTGTTGAAATTTATTTCCAAAATCAAAGCTCTGTTAGCGCACCTTACAGAGCACTTCGTGAAATTTACGGCACATACCATCGGCTATGTCAACGTACTATTTATAGAAATATTAAAAATTTTCGCAGCCAATTCACACTATTGGATACTCACACACCAACCAGAACGAGAACAGTGAGTTCGGAAGAAAACAATCGCGGCTGTGGAAGCCAGCGTTTAAGAGGACCTTGCCCTTTATCGATCAACAGTTTATGCCGATAAGCCAGCAACGAATGACGCTTTGGAGCTGAACATTGTGAGAGTTATACGCGACATACGCCCCTAATTGCTCAAAAAGGTGATCAAAAATTGGACATCTAGAATGCCCTTTTTACAAAGCAACCACATTGATATTTCCACTAGCCCAAAGCTAATAACTACTAAAATGGCATGAAATAGCCTTTTGAATGTAGTAAGTCGTCGCTAATTTCTTTGTGTTTTATTTAAACAAAAAAGTCCGAACCCTTAAAAGAACCACCTTCGTATACGTGAATATGTACACTGCGCATATAGATTATGGCAAAAATTACGAAATGGTCCCTCCTTAACTTCAGTTTATACAATAGACATTTGTTGAAGGTCTGAGAAAGTCTACAAACGAGTTAAGAGTGAGACTGTAACATACCCATATAAATTGCGGCTGCTACCTAATTTAGGTTATTCTTATGCAGGGGCGAACCTTGCAGCTTTTTTGCACAAAATCTTCAGTGAGGTAGCATATCCAGGTGTATCCATGTCTCAACTTTAAAATTTACCTTCTAAGGTAAGAACTTATATTTATCGCTAAGCTCCATATATTTAAGTTATGTGGATCCAGTAGGAATAATATGATTGAAATATATCTGGGAATTTATGATATCTCGCTCTAAATGACTATCGCAATATTATCGTAGAGACCAAGCGACAGGTATTTCTTTTAATTTTGTTTCGAACGGCAGCGGTTGAAAGCCAATACACTGCCAATTCAGCCACGGCCACCCTCATGCGCACATAGAAGTTCTTTAAAGATGTGAGCCCTTCAATTCCCATACGAATACTCGTATTTATGATATTTTTTTTTTAATTTATATTCGACGACGGTTTAATTGGCTGGTGTTTCGACTGCTAATGGAAAGAGCTTACAGCTCAGTTGTGGCTGTATGCTTGCCATATCGGAAGGTCCTCCTATCAGAATAAGTTTTTGAGCACAGCTCTGATGATGTACGATCTTTGTCTGTTTAACTATGAATACATATTAAAAGTAGTTTTTTTTTTTAATATAATTATTTTAAAATATTCCATTTCTTAATCAAAGTACCCTCAATCCATAATTCTTATTTTAATTAATTTTTGATACCAAACAACGCGCTATTTGAACAAAACACAGATGCAAAGCGAACGTATCTAATTGAATATTCGACATATATGCACACATGTACCAGCAAAAAGGCATAAGAACTCATCCTTCTTTTATAAGCTACATCCTCCGCTTGTTGGATTGCAGCCATTATTTTTGCAATATCCGGACATGAGTTGCAATGCTTTAGGTTGCCATCGATGTCGTCGTCATTGTCTCCAAATTCACAAGTTTCATTGGAGCTCGTTAAACGGGATCCTACATCGAGTCTCTCTCTGTGCTGCCGATTGACTGAAGTAGTGGCACATGTCAAAGTTGCTACTTCACGCAGTAAGATTACACAGAACTGAACAGGGTGAGATGATGTTATTTCAGATATCTGAAAATGTTGCTGCATTAACTTTCAAAATCTCACACAGTTCTATAGGTATGTGAGCAGAAAATCTGCTAACAAAAGGATCTGCCGTCAGTTCTTGCAATCGAAATTGCCATACCTTGTCAATAAGACTATGTGGAGTTGACTGTCACTAAGGAGTCTCCTAGGATTCAACCCGAGACAGCTTTTTGTTTGAATTTAATTAAAAAGTTATGGTGAAGTACTTGTGTATGTGTGCATTTGCACGAGCATTTCTTTCAAACCGATAGTGCTAATGCCATATGCAGATTACCCGTGGAATCATTGTGTCTGTTTGCCGGCCGCTTTTGCGATAAAGGCCTCTTCGTCGGTATGTTACAATGGTACTGAATATGTAGTCCTTATGGAAACATTATGTTGCTTCTCATGGAAAGGCAAGGAATGTTCAGAAAATGCACCTTAGAATGTGTAGTTTTGCTAACGATGATATTTTGTTTTTCCCTCTACTGTAGCTTGTACTTCGTTTCGTAGTTGGAGTATTTCTCAGAATTTCTTTTGAGTGGAAAGGTCTTTTTACAAGTTTTTACCATTTTTCATCTCCTATCGACTTGGTTTTTTTTCTTCACCGCTTTCAATATGCGTCTGTTTTAATCATCTTGCTTTTTTTTCCATTTTAAAATTTCTTCATCAGATGTACCTCCACTTGGGAAGACCCGACAGTCCCCACTTCAGGATTCATTCAAGGATTCCAAATAATGGGTATCTTTTCACCATATATGGTATTACCTTAAAGCCCTACATAATTATAAAATAATGAGCGGTTATTCTTGGTATGTTCTTTGATGCTACTACCGACTAGACTTAATCTGCTGCTGGGGGCATTAGGTGTAATTATTGCCTCTGGTCAGAGTATAATCTACTATGTAATGAGATCAGGTCTACATCGTCCAGACTTGGAATCGCTTTGAAACTTTTTTAAATTACTTATTGTTCCGCCTGTATAGTCAGCTTCAAAGCATAGCTTTCTGTTGTAACGTATTATCTGAGTCTCTGGTCTTGGATGTCCCTTCTTATCTACAGAATACCATATACTTTGAATTATCGCTCCAGTGTACGCTCACTGATTTCTTCCTATCATGTCAATCCGTATGCTAGCAGGGAGAATATTGCTCTCCTGGTATTAAACAGTGAATTTCGTAAAAATATTTTATGTATGTTGTTGATAAAATCAAAGTGAGAAACATTTTTTTGTGAGATTAATGCCTCGTAGATGTCACGATGACATGGAGGATATCGATTTGAACTTCCAGGAATTTTATAGGGTGACCAGAAAAGACCGGTAGGAAAAAAAATTTAAATAAAACAACAACAGTGTGAGATATAAAATTGATTTTGGTTTTTTTTTTTAAAGCTACGTTCATGTTATTGTGTGTGGAATAGCACATCATTCAAATGGTGATGATTACTCATTCCAATATGTGCGGCGTTATTTCGACAATAGGGTGTCGAATATTGGCCTCGAGCTCGTCCAAAGTGGTTGGCTTGTTAGAGTAGACTAAGAACTTGATGTATGAACCTAATGAAAAGAATCGAGTCAAATTGGACAATCGCGGCTGCCAATTGATGACACAGTTACCAAATATCTCCTTCACAACTTCGAGCGTTGCGTTGCTTGCATGGCATGTAGAGCCGTCCTGTTGAAACCGCAGCTCAAATTAATCTATGTTGTCGAGCTCTATTCACAGAAAGTCGGTTAACATCGCTCTATACCTGAGACCATTGATGGCAACAGTGTCTTCTTCCTCATTTCGAAAGAAATAAGGTCCGATAAAGGCCATATCATTAACTTCACCAAAGAGCCAATTCTTGGTGCAACAGCAATTTTGCTTATGGACCGAGCCGTTGAGCCAAAGATGAACCTCGTCCGATAAGATGATTTTGTGGCCGAAATGCGAATCTCCGGCCAACATTTTAAGCGCCCAATTAGCAAACTCACGGCCTTGTCCATGGTCGTCCGGCTTCAATGCTTGCATCAGCACAATCTTTAATGGATATAGGTCCAAATCCAACCGCAGAATAAACCGAACGACGCCCAATTTCAGGTGATTGGGGTCGAATCGACATTTCTGGGTCTTCTTCGATAATCTCTCTCCGGTTGGTGGCTTAAGATCCAAAAGAGTGTACTCACTCTCAAACTTTTCCACTGTGCGACGAATGAAGCAATAATGACGACGTACTTAACTCTACGTATTTACAACATTGCCGGAATTTCGATAAAAGAAAGCTTTAACAGTCTTTTACAATTGTTGACGTTCGACGTCGAATTCCTTTATACTTTATACCTTTATAGAGTCACTCAGACGTCCAAAATACTTGTGTTGTCTTGCGTCAACTGCAATGTGATCAATCAGGCTGATGGTTTTTTCTTCATGTCCCTTAGTAGATGTTAAGGTGTAGGAAACGTATTCTACTTACTCGTATTTTAACATTTTCCATCGCCGAAAATCCGATTAAACTGTTTTCAGACCGTTTATCCTTTGCATACCGAAGATTCCCTCTTTCGACATCCTTTTCCTCTGTGGGGCATGAGTGCATATCAGGCTCGTGATGACGAACTTAAGACAGTTCGCTGTTCAGTCTGAAGGTAAAGGGTTCTTGCCTAAAGCTCTGTCTATTGCTAAATCCTATTAACATAAACATAGGTATAACTTCTGCTCCTTATATATCCAAGAGTTATCTGTTCTTCGTTCGCTTGGATTGCCAGATCTTTGAACTGCTAAAAGACTTTATCTGCCTTGGTTCCACGGTAAATTCAATCGATGAGATAGAGTGTAAGCGAAAAATCACGTTCGTCAATTGATTTTACTTTGGACTGAGAAGGCAATTGAGAAATAAACCCCATTCGTCATCAACGAAGAAAGCACTGTAAAAGACTTTTATCGTCTCAGTGCTACTGGTATGGTGCTGAAGCATGATCTTTATATACATACCTTGGTTGCTTCGAGGGACTATTTCCTCGAATGTATAGGCTAAAGATCCACATTGACCTTGTCAGAACGAGTAGAAGTCAACGGCTATGACGACTTGGACATGTTGCGCGATTAAAAGGATATTTCTTGAGTAAAAAGAGACAGCCAGTTTGGCGTCCGGAAATGGAAACGATTAGTGCAAAATTGCGCTAAATAGATGAATGGTGGTTGAGTCCAGGTTCAAGGAAAGTATTACAAACATTCCTGTTCAAAGAATGGTATCAAAGGATATTCAGATATATTTTTGATGACTTTTTTGATTTCGCTTAGCAGATAAAGCAGTTCTTGAAAGGCGTTTGATATATCGCACTATATCGAAGTTAGAAGTTTTCTTGATTTTCCTTCTGACTCTTGGTCTTTTCAAACGGTCCTTTTTGGTGCTCGTATTGCTTCGTGAACAGGCCGCTGATTGTTAAACAATAAAAAAGGTATCTCAAGGTATCTCAAGGATCTCGTTTCATCTGCTTCTTAACAAGAAATATTGCATTGCCAGTATACAAAGCTTGTTTCGTATAATGTACCGCAATCGTTAAAAGAAGATTCCTTTAACATATTTTGAAAAAGAAAAATCGTCGGAAAATCAATTCACTTTAACGTATAGAGGTTGAAAGTAAGTTTTCAATTTTCCGGTTGAAAATAACATCTTTCAGATTTATACGTGTATATTAACAAACGAGGTATCGTGAATTAAACTTTAAATTATAAGTATTGGAACATGCGTTGGAAAGCTACTGTCATTGTACGTCATTTTAGTATATGTCATTCACTTGAAGCGTAAACGACAATAATTTTTTTTTTCACTCAAATATGTCGAACTTTGTGCCTGAAAAAGTGTTTTTACGGGGAGTTCTTCTTCATTACTGAAAACTGCTCCCGAAAGTCATCGTATTTTGGTGGAAGTTTATGGTGAACATGAGCTAGCTGAGCGAACGTGCCAAAAGTGATTTGCATGATTTAAAAGTGGTGATTTTGGCTTGGAAGACGATGAACGTCTTGGGCAGCCAAAAAGGTTTAAAAACTGGAACTGGAGAACTGGAAGCATTACTCTATGAAGATTGTTGCCAAACACAAGACGAGCTCGCAGAATCTTTGGGTGTCACTCAAGCAGCCATTTCAAAACATTTAAGAGCAGCTGGATATATTCAAAAGCAAGGAAATTGGGTTCCACATGAACTCAAGCCGAGAGACGTCGAAAGGCGGTTGTGCTTCTCCGCCACAAAAAGAAGTCATTTTTGCATCGGATTGTTACTGGTGATAAAAAATGGATCCATTACGACAACCCCAAGCGCAAAAAATCATATGTGAAACCCGGCCAACCAGCCAAATCAACGGCAAAGCCGAATATCCATGACTCGAAGGTAATGCTCTGTATTTGGTGTGATCAGATGGGTGTGCTGTATTATAAGCTGCTAAAACCGGGTGAAACCATCAATGGACAACGCTATCGAATACAATTAATCCGTTTGAAGAGATAGTAGCCGAAAAACGCCCGGAATATGCGACCAGACACGAAGTTTCTGACAACGCTCGGCCCCACGTTGCTATTCCGGTTAAGCACTATTTGGAAAAAAGTGGGAAGTCTTAATCCACCCGCCTTATAGCCCAGACCTTGCCCCTTCTAGTTACCATTTGTTCCGGTCGATGCAGAACGCCCTCACTTAAATACGGTTCACATCAGAGCAGAATCATATCATATCATATCAATTGTTCAAAGTACAAACTATTGCTTTGTATGCATGCCAGAGCTCGTCTTTGAAAAGCTCTAACAATGTCCATTCTCTGTAACTTTTGCAGCTGCCTAGTCAATCAATATTTTATGTCATTCAATATTGCTATATTTGATGAAAAGGCAATATTTTTCATCTGTTCCCATAAATAAAAGTCTCTTGGGGTCGAGTCTGGAAACCTTGGAGATCACAGAATGGGTTAACCCCGTCCTGTCCATGAATTTTCATACACACGACCCAACCATTCTTTAATTGCAAGGTCATAGTATCTTTACAGAATGTAATTGTAGAAATCCAAACGCTTCTCTGAGTTCCCAGGTTGTAGTTCCTGCTGTAGAAGAGTGCATGCTTTCTGAATGTAGAATTCTGTAGATGTAAGTCATGCTTGGGCTAAAAATTTTGCTTAGTTGCCTAACTCGGATGATTTCTGATTTGATTGGTTACGCAAATAATTTTGCGGACCGAAACCCAAGAGCCCGACGTTTCTCTTCTACTTCGAATATTTTTATAAAATTTGTTTAATAAGTAAAGTGATATCACACATCACAGATCACACTTTTTCTCAAATGAAAAAGCTTCCAAAATTGCTCTGCGGGTGACTAATTTATTTTGATTGTTGAGTAGATATATGACGAACGAATTTATACCAGCTACGTTCATCAGGCTATAAAAAATCACCATTGGCCATCTGTTGGTAACCTTTGCAACATTGTAAGTTGCATACATTTTTTCAATCGTATCAACGCCTCCTTCGCAGTCTTCCCAGTCTTTTCATTGATTTCTTGATCATCATGCATACTTGATACAGGTAGAACATTCTTTTTCTTTATTGGCAGATGAAAAACAATGGTACAAATGCCTCTATGTCCGAATAACCTGGACTTTTCTTCTCGGCGTCTTACGTCGGTGAAGTTTTTGGGGAGATTTCTTTTATTTTTTTGAATCGTGCCAAACACTGTCAGCCTGTAAGCCTGTATTATGAATAACATAACTTAGACGCAAAACCAATGTCATCGCCGAGTTATCCATAAAATAGGGACCTTCAGGTTGTTTTCCCAAATAAAACTTCAATGTCGGACATATAAAATATTTTGGCATTTGTCATCGAATATATTTTGATGTCATATCTATTTGGTTTCGATGAAATGTACTGTCTAAAATAGCTACGACCTCTGAAGGCTTTCGTCGATTGTTACAAACTGTAACGGGCTGAAGTAGTTTTTGAATGACGCTATGATTTATTCAAACAAATCTCTAATGGAAGCCAATTTGTCAACAGAAGCGTGTGCAGTGCGTGTACTTTACCAATGATTCCACCAGCTCATAAACCTCACCATACCGTAGTTTTTAATGGATGTAATGGTAGCTCTTGGTACTCTTGGGGTTGATCATCAGCTCAAATACGGAAAATTTATTTATTAACGTATCCATAAAGCCAGAAATGGGCTTCATCACTGAACAAAATTTCAAGATAAAACACCGGAATTTCATCGAGTTTTTCCAGAGCTCATTCACTGAAAATATGACACAAATTTAAGTCTCCTGGTTTTAATTCTTGCACAAGTTGAATCTTGTACACTTTTAGGCCAAGATCCTCACGTAAAATACGCCAAGCCAAGCTGCTGAGAACGACGACGAATTGATTCGTCACGGTCTTCGCGTACATTCTCAGCTACAGATGCTATAGTCTTTTCACTACGTGCTGGATGTGGTCTAACCGGTCGAGTATAATCCACTTATGTAAACTGGGATTCAAATTTGCAAATGGTATTGCTAATAGTGGTTTCAGAAAGTCGATTATGAGCACCGCAAATTCCTCGAATTGCGTGAAAAACATTTCTCACAGATGGCTGATTTTCGTAATACAACTGAACAATTTGGAGACGCTGTTGTTGTGTGGGTCTTTCCATGATGAATTGCCAAACGATACTGAACAAAAATGGCAAAGCAATTTGATCTGTCAAAAAGCCTATTGAAAATTAAACCTTAGGATGAATCACCCTATATTTTGTTGTTCTATCTTCATTGATGGAAGACTCTCTTCCATTTTTTACGGTTATCTTTTCCTATGGAGTAGTCTGCAAAGTTTTTTGGAACTTCTTCATCGCTATCAGAATCGTCATCTAGCTCTGTGTGAATTTCTGTCTCATTTTCGTATTCGTAATTGAAATTGATTTTCTTCCTCAAGCATTAACTTTATCTTTTCTAACTCCATTTACAATATTCAGTATCATATACAGCTATATAACACAATAATTATAAGATATACAAACGCATAAATATATACAAAAAAAAAAAAAATACCTGCCCCATTTTTTTTAAGTGGATACCCGCACCGGTCTCACAGCCCGAATGATGCCTTAAACCACTACACGTACTCACCGCACAAAAACTTAAACTACACTAGGTACGCGTTTCAAAGTTGCAAAAATTTTAGGGCAACAATAATTTCTTCTTAACATTTTCGAACACAATATAGGAACACCTTCTATAAAACCTCAATCCCCGAGATTGATTCCTGCAATAATCCTTAAAAGTTTTCCTATTACGTAAATTAATTCTGTTATCATAGGCTCTTCACAGAATCTTTCAAAATTACCTTATCTCTCTGTGTCGGACAATTGGAATTAAAAAGATTTTAATTCTTGGCATCTATCCCCTTAAATTTTATTAAATCGATATGAACAAAACTCGCTAATTATAGTACACAATGTAAGCATATGCCCTCGGATTTGCTTTTGTGGCGTCTATTTTCTTAAAAGAAATAAAGCACTAACTCTTAATTTTAGCAGTTCAGATAAAATTAAGTTAAGCATCTATGTATTTTTATTGGGTAAAAACGAACTTTTTCGGAATTAATTTACTGTATTTGTTTTTCTTCTCCCTTTAGGCGATAGTAAATGTTTGGAGAAAAATTCCGATACATCACCAGCAATTACTGGAAACGAAATTAACTTCAAGTTTCCAATTGATGATCGAGTGTGTACGATTGATGAGATTGTATTGCCTCCAGCACCACCTCCACCAACGAAAACTCCACCAACTCTTCAGAATAATCAAAACCAACAGACACCATCATCTCAAGCGAGTACCAGCATACAAACACCATTGACTGCTAATGCAATAGCAGTAACAACACAAGCACCAACAGTACATACCGCTTCGGCAGTGGTTCGAAGACAACTAGGAAATTCACCGACTCCTGGCTATGCCCAACAACAACGTCAATCGCAATCCAAAATGTTTACGCCAGCAAGTGATATCCGAGAAATTGGGTCAACAAATGCCACCGACCAAATACAACTTACTGGCGAAACAGCAACACCCACAACATCGGCACAAACAGCAACAAACTGCATCATAGAAGTTGCAGCGAACTGACCCCCATCGTGTGCTGGCGGTCAAATTTAATTGTGTTCCAGATCCCGCCTGTGTTCCAGAGTGCACCTACAACAACCAAACGCACGTACATATACATTACACCACTTGTCTTCGGGTCGTAAGAGCTAAAGTGTAATTATTTTGGCTAACAACGCAATATTTTCCTCTTTCCTTGAGTTTAATTTTGTTATTGTTCTGTATATTTTCTCCTTTTTTTGCTCCGATTGTTCCACAATCCTCCCTGTTTTCGTATCCTTTTCTTGGCTTAAGGGATTTAAGTTACACACATGCCATCTCGTAGAGTTCCGCTACACACATTCGGCAATAAACTCTAAGATCATGTTACGAAAAATATTGTTTTTTCCATTTCTTTTTATATACGAGTATTTGGTTTTTAAATTAATTTTTAATTTTTAAGGGATTCTTAATTAAACACTTCGTAATAGATACAAGTACACACTACGGATACCAAACCGACAATTAAAATTTAATTTCGAATAATTAAGCAAATATTAACAGATTTATTTCAAAAAAAAAAAAATCATTATTTTTATAAGTTCTATTGTAATTGATTTTTCATTTTGAGTGAACCACCATATTTTTGTATAAGTATTTATTAAGGAAAAAAAATAACAACAGTTACAAATGTAATTAAAAGCATTCAATTCGTAAAAATTCAAAAATATACAAAATAATACAAAAAAAGAAAAAAAAAACATACTGTAAGCCGTAGGTAATTGTGATATAAACAAATTTTGTAAATAAGACACGAAAAATTTAATAGAAAAATTTGTAAAAAAAAATACAAAAAAACATATAGGTATACCCTAAAATTTATATCTAACAAAATTTAAATAAAATCCGTTAATAAAACGAAAAAACGAATTCATTGTAATTTAATTATTATAAAAAAACTGAATAACATATAAACAGATCAAATTCAAAAAAAATTGTGTCTTTACGTTGAAGCATTCCCTAAAATAAAACATTTATCCAAAGTTAACTTAAAATGAAATTCAATTAAATTGACGATTATTTTTGAGTGACATCAAATAATGTGTTTCACTTTGAAATAGTTTTGTATTTCAGTAACATATAAGAGAATTATATATATACATATATAAAATATATATATATTATAAAATCCATGTAGAACTTAAGCATAATCATAGATTGTAATTAAGCAAATCGAACATAAGACAAACAGACGAACATAGATACTTATTTAAGGAAAAAAAAACGAAGGAATTATATAAAGTAAAAAATAATAAATTTTAAGTACATATACTTACATATATGAAGATAAAACAGTGGACAATTGTGTTTACTATTTCTAAATTATGCATAGGACAATTTTGTAGCGAATTCTAAGACCAGAGCATGAGATGGTAAGTCCTACGATTTATGAGATTGGTGTAGACTAGACCCGCATTTGAAGTGAACTGAAATTAGTACTATGCCATCGAGTGTCGGAAGGCGAAACTGTACAAGTACTTACCTACAAGTACCTACCTTAGTGTCGGAACAGAACACTCAGACAAAGAACTAGTCCATTGTACTCCTTGTAAAGTTTCTTTTTAATTGAATCTTTCAGTCTAACGAAAAAATATGAGTAAGGTCTTCAGTGCTAAGGTGCCTACAGTTCCAGCATCCACTACGTCAGAGCTAGACGGACATTCACAGAGATAATGCCCTGCAGCGTGGTCATCACTTTTACAGCAAGCATAGCAGGATGTTGCATCACTTATACCCAGCACATTTAAGGTACCCCTGGTAATGATAAAGACTACCCAAACAAATCTTCAAAAGCGTTGTGTCATAAAGAGGAAACCTTATTAAAATGGGAGGAGTATGATCGTCGATTTTCAATTATTATAAATGGACCAAGGAATTTGCATTAAATTTTGTGTAAAAATTGAATCGAATCCTCTAAGACACTTGAAATGTTGACAGTGGAATACAGTGAGTTTGCTCTAAGTAAATAAAATGTTTACAAGTGGCACAAGCTCTTCTAAGATGTCCGAGAAGATTCCAATACGAACAATGTATTGACGAAAACCTCAAAGCTATGAATAAAATTGTTTTGGAAAATCGTCGAATTACCATAAGAGAAATTGCTGTGGATGTTAGCATATCGTGTAATGCAATTTTTTCGTATGTTTTGGGCATAAAACCTGTAAAAGCGAAGTTTGTTCCGAAACTTCTTTATTTTGATCAGAAGAACCGTCACATGACGTCAATGATGAAAGGATCATAACTAGTGACGAATTGTGGGTATATGGTTATGATGTGGAAACCAAAACCCAATCTTCCCAAAAAAAACACCCAGCAGAGCCAAGACCGAAAAAAGCACGCCAACTTCGATAAAATGTCAAAGTTTTGATCACTGTTTTTTTTCGATTACCGTAACGTAGCAATATGAAAAAACGTCCGGAACTGTGGGAAAGCAATTCATAACTTCTGCACCACAATTTTATTTTTTTAATACCGTGCGCGCACCAAGGGGATATGAATTCCCTTTTACTGGCTTTTTCTCCAGGCTGCGGGCGGGTGGTGTAGTATGCAACTCAGGTGTATTAGGTTTCGATATTTTTCCCAGAGGTGGTTGTCAGACTGCACGGGATGAGCTAGTACATCCTCCTCAACCAATGAGTCTTAAGTACGTGCTAGTTGTTAGTTCGTTACATTAAGCCCAGCCAGCAACCACTCCAATATCAGTGTTATGCCTTCATGTCAGAGTTGACGTCGACGAGATTTTCATATAACTACATACAAATTCTATGAAAAGACTTTTTCACACCTTTCTGCTTGAGGAGTCTATTCATATACCACTACACCACGGCTACCCCCATGCACCTGCTCATCCGTCGTTGCTTGTGAGAGTTTTTTGGGCCAAAAACAACACGACAGCCACCATATTCCCCGGATTTGGCCCCATGCGACTTTTTCCTGTTCTCAAAACTGAAGAGACTTATGAAAGGACGGAGATTTGCAACGATTGAGGAATTAAAAACGGCATCGCTGGAAGAGCTCAAGGCTATACCAAAAAGTGCTTATGAGAAGTGCTTCGAAGATTAGAATAAGTGTATTATATCTAACGCTCTATTCATTATATTCCGATTCACTAAATAAGGAACCACCAATAGAGAGGAATTTAATTGTTCAAAATCACAATGTTGTCTCCTGTTATTAAAGCGAAATTTTAAACATACAGCCATTATCCACGAATGGCACATGCATCGTCGACAATGAAAAGCTTTCCTTTCTCGGTAGGTGTGTTATTGACTACCTACGTTGCAAAGACCACATATTCAATGTATCAAAAATATTAAGAAATGTCTAGGTTTCCACCACCGATATAAGAAATATTTCACCCCCTCTAATCATTCAATCAGTTGACACCCTCGAACACCGGCGTAAGGTTTACTGTCTCACCTAGCTCTATCGTTATTTTCGCTACCTGTTTTCCATATAAACTGCCATTAGCATTGCGCCCATTCAAACGTGCACCGTAAGACCCGTCTCTCTAGGAGTGCTCATTTGTATACAATCAAGTCTACTTCCAGACGTACTCTAAAATATCATGATTCCTTGTGGAATACGCTGCATTGCTCTTCATTTCTAATTCATTATAACTTTCAAATATTCAAGACCAACGTACATCGGTATTTTGTTCTTTCTTTACTCCATAACTTTCATCCGCCCGTGCAGTGTGCAAGGATTTTAAGGGTAAACAAAATTCTTTCAGCGAGCGATGTTTATAAAAAAAAAAATTAAAAATTACGTACGAGTACTTTATTATTGTGAAAATTTATGCGAGTATTTATTGCCTGAATTTGAGTGATAGTTTTCACATTCCAAATGTGCTTTTAAGTTCTTTAAAATAAGTTTAAGTTTAAAGTGGTAAGTTTAACTTGCCACCTACTACCACAAAAAGTTCCCGGTGGCGTCACCGTGTGGCGCTTCTATTGACCGTGTTGACGTCATAAAAGAAATGATTTGCGAAGCTGAATCCGATCCCACTTTTACCAAAAAGATCATTGCTGGAGACGAGAAGTGGGCTTATGAGTACGACACGCAATTGTGACATCAGGCCAGTGAATGGCGTTCACCAAATAAGCCGAGACCAAAAAACCACGTCGTTTTCAGTCAAAAAAGAAGCCAATGCGCACGGTTTTTATAAATTACAACGGTGTAGTAATAATGAATTTTTGCCAGAAAGCCAGACAATACACAAAGAGTATTATTTGGATGATATGAGACGTTTGCGTGAAGCAATTCGCCAAAAGAGACCAGAATTGTGGGCAGAAAACTCGTGGATTTTGCACCATAATAACGCACCGTCGCACAGTGCCATCATTATTCGTAATGATACCATCCAAAAGCAACCGAATTCACCTGATCTGGCTCCCTGTGACTTCTTTCTGTTGAATCGAATTAAAAAACCACTACAAGGAACGCGTTCCAGCAGCCGAGAGGAAGTAATGGAAAAATCGCAGGAAGCACTGATAGACATACCGAAAACCGAAACATTCAAGACCAACGTACATCGGTATTTTTTTCTTTCTTTACCCCATAACTTTTATCCACAGGGGGTACACAAAATCCCTTGAGCGAGCGATGTTTATAAAATATAAAAAATTACGTACAAGTACTCTATTATTGTGAAAACTTTTATACAAATATTAATTGCCTGAATTAAAGTTATAGTTTTCTCATTCCAAATGTGCTTTTAAGTTCTTTAAAATAATTTTTTCTTAATATGCAGTTCAACATATGATGCCCCAATAACTTGAAATTGAAATTTGTCGCTTCTATGTTACTCTTTTCTTCTTACTGTAGAACACGATAAGGTAAAGATTAATTAAAAAAGAAATTAAATTTGGTTAAGCTCATGGTGAGATATCATATTATGATACCTTTTCAACTGGTTTGACATAATCCAATTATAGTGACATTTTCCAACTAGTCATAGTATTACTTTAGTCTTAAATTCTATGTTTAAAAATAAATAAATAAATAAAAAAGTCAAAGATATTAATTTCAGGTTGCAGAGTTACGTCAAAAACATCATCTCTTCAATAGACTGCACTGCACTGAAGTCAATAAATAGCAAAACATTTCTCATTGTCTTCATTTAACTTCATCCAACCACAATTGATAACAGACCTGAAATATACTCAGATATTTTGCTTAATTGGATATAAGTTCATTTCTATTAACTTTCCGTAGAGATGTCAGTGCATGTATCCTGTTCAAAAGTCATTGCTTGCACTTTGTTGGAAGATCCAAATGAAAATCCAAAGTGATTTCAAGTTGAATAAGAGGATAGAATTTCAGGTTTTACGAACGACGTGAAACAGCATTGCATATTCGGATGTGAGACTTTAACTTCTACAGTTACAAATCCAGCGTAAATCCTTTCGCCTTTTTGGCTTTCTATAGTGCTGGTTAAACGAATTTGCATTTACATAGAGGTACATATGTGCATATGAGTATGTCGGTGATATGTCACTTTTACTTTAGGGACGTTGATATTTTTATCAAATCACACAGAAGGTGAGCTTATGAACATTCTTAATCTGTCTTGCTAAACATGATGAAATACATGTGGGGTCTCTTAACTATAAATAAATTAAAAACAAATTAAGGAAATATGAAAATAATGAATATGTATTACTGTTACAATTTAATTCATTATTCAATTGTCATGAATTAGGGTAGTTAAATTGAAATCATTTAATACAATAACAGACGTTATTTGAGCGTAATCTTAGAGAACCTGAGCTGTGAGCTGTGTTTACAGTTGCCACACAAGATCTTCCTTAAGGGGTCATACGCAGTTGCAAGAACGAAAAAATACGTTTTTTATGAGTTTTTTTATCTTACAAAAACAAAAAATAAGGGTGCATTTAGCGGCAACATCTTAGTTTATAGTGGCACTTAAGATTTGTATAAATATCGATCTGATGTGCTCCTGCAGACGATCTCCTGAAGATCCCTCAAAAAAAGGTGTTCGGCTGTAATCACGATATCTCTGATTTAAATCATCTGAAACCAAAAAATCTCCGAAAGATTCTTTTACTTCGTAAAAAAAATCGAATTTTCGACTAAAATCGCCATGTTTTGTTTAAAAAGATAGAAATAATTATTTGAAATTTTATTCATTCAATCAAAACCTGAGGAATATATCTGAAAAGGTAGTGTTAAAATTTCAGACTAAGCTTACACACAGTCCGAGACGTCATAACAAATATGCGTATATCTCGAAAAGTACTTACCGGATCGATTTGAAATTCTCAAGGAATATAGTGCAGATATATTGTATATTACAAAAATTAAAAAAAAAACTGCGTATAACGCCACAAGCTAACGGGTGACCAGATAATTTTTTCAATTGGTATGTTCCAGTAGCTGTCAAGGTAACCAATGACATACAGCTGTCAAAATTTTCAGTAGGGTTTGTCATTTCACCATGCATTTACGCTTGCCGTGTAGAAATTATTAAAAAAAAAAATATCGAAATTCCAGCTTAGTTGTTAATATACAACGTGAATTTCGTAGTAAGGTCGGTTGTCATCATGGGTTCAGTGTGTAGGCAATACGCCACATCGCGGAAAAGTTTAAGCGTGAGTACACACCAGGCAGAGGCTGTTTTGAAGTAGATACATAAATGTCGATTCGGCGCCGATTAGCTGAATTGGGCATCGCCAGAGAGTCAACTCGGCTTAATTTGCGGAATTTCCTAATTGGGCGTTGGAAATTTTGGCCGGTGATCCAGATTTTAGCCAAAAAATTATCTTTCATGTCAATAAGCAAAATTGCAGCTATTGAAGCGAACAAAATCCACAAAGTCTCAGATATAAAGCGACGTTAACCGACTTTCAAAATACCGATGTTGCTAGAGTAACGCCGTACATATTGCTAAAGCTAGAATCAATTTTATATCTCACACCGTTGTCTTATTTACATTTTTTTTTCTATCGTTCTTATCTGGTCATCCTTTAGAAGATTACACGCTAAGCGTTCTGAACACTGTCGAACAAATTCTTGCAAGTGATAAAGATATATACAAAAATTCGTGACTCAATAAATCTACGAGTTCTTCGAATATGACTGCACCAGTAATTTTTCCATCGGGATATTTTGTAGTAATTTGTAGCTAGAGGAGAAAATTTGGCACGACCGACATTTTATAAAAAAAGGTTCATAGTAAGGCTTTTATTGACTAAATATTTCTTTAAAACATTTATTATAAAACTTAACCTTGTAGCCTAAATGTTTAACTCTATTTACGGAAAGAGGAGAAAATGTTACTAAAATGAAGTAAAGAGTTTTAAGTTGTTTTATTAAAAATCTTCATCAATTATACATCTCCTGCAATGTAACACGTTAACAACCGAGCACTTATCAACCATATTCACAGTTCAAAATGCAAACTTTCAACAGTATTTACATTTGATCCAAAGAACGTTGTACGAAACTCTTTCTTTTAGAGGCCACCTAAGATTGGAAGTCCAGGCCTATGGGGTATTTAGTTTGTGTGGGTAACAACCTAATGCGCGTTTACACGTGTGCTTACGGAAGATATATGGTCCACACTTTCAGAAACGGCAAACTTTGCATACACATATTTTAGGCCATTTTAAAAATTTAAGATGAAGGATTTTAAGGAAATACCAAATAAACTTTGTACAGAACTTTTTTACCAACACTTTTCACCGGAAAGTTCAAAGTTCGTTGAATTTTAAAACTCCCTCCACAGGGTAATTTCCCAATAATACTACCAACAAAATAAAATAAACACCGGAACCGTAGCACTTGTTGTTTTTAAGAAAATGTGCTACAAAACATACTTTTCAGGATACGCAAGAAACTCAGAGCGTAGTTTTTTGTCACTAAAAAAAATTAAAAGAAGTTTTTTTAATGTTTTTATATTGTACCAGAAATTAATAAAAAAAAATGAATTCGATTAACAGAAATAGCCATATCTTGGAAGGGTAGTAAAGAGATTAGAGGTATGGAGATCTGTTTTTCCTCTTTATTGACTCAAATTTTAAACCACTTCTAGCATTGAACCCAACGACTTTTTTGTGCTGTGACTATTGGCATATTCTTCCCGACGTTAAGCATGTGTTAAAGTTTTTTTTTTACATGGGCGACCATAACTACGCCTTCTCTTGAGTGCTCCTGATTTCTCCTTTCCGTCACTTATCATCTGCTAAGCCAAAGTAACGAAAAACTTCAGTAGTTCCAACTTTTTATGGTACAATTCGAGGTAGATTGTAAAGACGTTTACAGGTACAACTGCCATGTTCAATATTTTGAGAAAACTTTTTTCCATCATTTAGCAGATCTTTGATCGAAATCGTAAGTTGAAATTCTTTGGTCAGCCAGATACACTCTTCCCATTATTTCATTGTAGCTTTTGATTGTACCTGGTATAGGAACTTCCTTTTTCTTGTCGTCTTTTATTTTACGTAAACCTTTAGTGATTAATGGGGGGGGGGGTTGATAGCTTGATATAACTATAACTTCCTTGGAATCGATCCATTTTGAAGCTAACACTTTACAATTTAAAAGCCGACCTCATATTTTTAAGTTTGTAAACAGAGGTAGAAAGGTTCTTCCTCGATTTTATTACCAATTGCGGAATAGTCAGGTTATTGTCACAACAGAATGCTGGTGCAAAAACGATCCATGGTAAGCATTAATCAGGCTCCCGAATTGTGCTGCAAAGGTTATTATCAACTCTCTCTTCAAGAGTTCTTCATTTTCTCCACATGTATTCATGTCATAAGTGTAATCTGTTTTCGAGTCACATCGCATCCAAATTTTGATCACCCGCTTTATTAGTTTAAACGGTTAAAACTGTTTCAAAGAAGATCAGCCTTTGAATTTCTTCATACTATCATCTATAAACTGGAAAGCTAGTCTATACAATTTACTATTTCTTCAGTATATGAGTAGTATAATTTAGAGCAATCTGTTAGTTTTAGTTAATAGTTTACATTTATTTTTGCTATCAAAGGCTGTAATCGATTTCTGTATAATGCATTTTTAAATTAACTTTTTTACCTGATTATCTTTCCAGAAGTTCAATTCATTTATTCGTACCTTTCGCTATACTCGTAAGTATGAGCAAGCTTTTAGAAAACAGCTTGTAGAAAACATCTATCTCAGAAGATCTTCTCATACAACGAAAAAACTCCTTCTCTGCAATTACTCGAATACTAAGCTTAATAGCTGACCAAGAGAACTTTTTTGCTGATAATAGTATACAGTACACCGCCCTGGAAAAGAAACTTAATACAAATTAATACGGATCTAGCTAAATTTAAGAAGAAGAATACCCCTGTTGAATTGTTTCAAATGCTACACCACGGAATGATAGAAAAAATCGGCCCTGAACATATCTTTTATACAGATGGATCACATAGTGACAGCCATTCGTCTTATGCTGTAGTTAAATGGGAAATAAAAGAACAAACACCCTCGATCTGGCAAGGAATTCTACCTAAAGAAGCAGGAAACTACATTGCAGAATTGGCAGCAATAAATAAGGCTATATCTGTAGCACAAATTTATTCCGGACGTAGTATAATCTTGACAGATAACTTAAGCATTCTTAAAGGCCTCAAAAATGAAACCAACAAATGCCCTACACTAGAACTTCTTAGAGGTAATCTAACAGGAGATATCACACTTGCATGGGTACCAGGGCGTATCGGTATCAAAGGCAACGAAATAGCAGATCTTGAAGCCAAAGATGTTGTAAATTACCCACTGATTATTGAGTCCACAAACTTCTACCAATTGACTGGACAAATATTTCGAACAAAGCTGAAGGAAGAGCTTGCTGACAGTTGGAAAAATTGTCCTACATTCCTTCAAACACACAACCCCCACAACCTTCGTAGACCATACAATAATCAGCTTAGCAGAGAAGATTGCATAAGAATACTTCGAATCAGAGTCGGAAAAACTTTATTCTCCACTAAACATCTATGCACTCGAGAGAACCCGGAAGTATGTGAACCCTGTCAGACTGAATTATCTATTTGGCATATATTTGTCGAATGCCCTCTATCACATCAGATAGACCCTTCACTGGAAAGTACACCTATACCACAGCAATTAGCAAATATACTCAACCCCTCAGATTACAAGACAATCGAACGAATAAAACTAGCCTTCGATTTTCATAACAAATTCAACGAAATATAATTACTTATGCCTGTTACTATTTAACTCTTTAAAACTTTGTTTGTAAAAATTAATTTTATTTTTCCCCCCTTTACAACATTTATTCAACTAATATATCATTAATTAAATTTGATTTTTATTAAAGACGCCATCACTTATGGTTTTATTACCCAGATGCCTTATTAAAATAATTTGTAAATTTATTTCTAAATTATTTGATTAAATAAGTAAATAAATAAATATAACTGCCTCAAAAAGTGCTTATTAACGAAATGCGCCTGCAAGTCATCAGAATTTGTTATTAAGTTTTGAAGGCAATTAATTTTTAAAAAATTACTCTGACGATTTTTTTGTTCACTTTGCTTATCTCTTATATGCGTTTGCTTACGACGGATAACATCGTTTTAATGTCCAACAAAATCTGCGAGCATTTTCGATGACCATTTTTCTTAGTATCTTTTTTCCATTGTCATGAGGTCTTGATTGAATCTTTCCCTGTACTCGTCACTAACAGCACTTAGGTTTTCGTGAGAAGGATAAGTTGGGAATGAAGGATATGAATCTTTATAATCCTGTTGTATATATTTTAGAAACCATCTCCTTGAAGTTTGCTGACAAGACATGTATTTTGAAATAAAATTGTAACCCTTCATAACCTTCCCTACAAAAATTCCTTCTTTTAAGTTAGCTTCGCTCAATCCTCTCCAGTTCTATCCATGGCAGGTAAAATGATAATGCTTGGTTCTACTAAAAGGTTTTTGGAAATATTTTTTTTTTTATCCAGGCGTGAAATTACTGCTCATTGGCTCTCTTTTTTTAATGTAGTGTTGACTTCTAGCTCTGCTATCCTACTTGCACAAGAAGCACCAATATTTCGTTTAGGTTTCTTGCAAAGCAAGCAATATTCCAACAACTTTAAGATCTGCACACATTTTCCAAGATTGATGGTTTTTTCTGTTTCTTTTGCCATGTGAGAAAGGTACAGATAAAAGATTATTGCCAATACCCAGTAAGAATGCTTTTAACTTAATTTTAAAGAATCAATGGATAGTCTCCATTAAATAGCCGAATTTGTTCATAATCCCATATAACCCTAAAAAGTGGAAGACCATTTGAAAAAATCTAAAAATTCAGTGTGGCGTTGTCGATACACTGAAACTTGTGTACTTGCTGAAGTGTGGAACCTAAAAGTTCAGCTTGAACTTTAAACAAATTTAAGTCTCTTATTAAATCATTTAGTTCACCTTGACGTATCAAATGTGGTCTACTCGTATTTTCATTTACAACAAAATCTTGTTACTGAGAGGTTTTGATTCAATATCGCTTACTTTGTCCTCTGACCTTTTTTTTCACTTGCGGTTGTAGGCTGTCAGTATGAAGAAGTCGTTTAGTTACAATTTTACCATTTGTTTTATAACAATATCCCTACAGTTTCGTTAAACAGATATAACAGTCAATCACATGATCTTTTTGTTCCCTTCAAACAGTTTTAGAAAAGCGCATTGATCGGTGTATACCTTTAAATCATCCTCTTAATTAACATACACATCTTAACATTTGTGGCCAAAGTTTATTAAAACTCTCAGAAATATTGAAACCAAAATATTTATCGTAAATGTAAATAGAGATCCAGTGAATTTGAGAATTTTCGATTCATATTGTAAACTATATGTATGGTTTTTATTGGGTTGTGGAATAAGTAGTGTTTATCGTTTCAGAAAATCTCTATATCTTCTTATAATTTTTTTGTTGCTTATTCCAATAGAGAAGGTTATTCTTTACATTGTTACGAGAATTTGTTTTAATCGGACGTGTTTTAAGTGCTCAATATTTTTTATTTATTTTTTTTTAAATGGAGGATAAGAAAGTGCGTTTTTGGTATATTTTACTTTTTTTTCTTTAAAAGGTGTCAAAGCGAAAGAGGCAAAACAGGAGATTTGTATAGATATTCGCCTATAACCGTTGACATTTCTCAGCCTTAGTTTACACGCTTTCGTTCAGTAACTGTTGACAAGCATTTGACGACATAAGAGATCATTCAGCGGTTTAACATCGTCCATACAGCCGTTTCGCAGAGACTCAAAAGTCTTGGAATGTCGAAAAATATAGACGTTTGGCTTTCTCATGAACTCAGTAAAAGAAACACTATGGATCACCTAATGATCTGTGAGTTTTTGTTAAGATGGAATTCGCTTGAGTCTTTTCTGAAAAGAGTGGTTTCGGGAGAAGAAAACTGGGTGGTTTACAACAACATTCGACGATGCGGTCGGTAAACGAGATAATCATCCCAAAAAGGTCATGCTGAGCTTTAAGTGGGAATTGCAAGGTGTCCTTTACATCCATTACTTTCACGTAATTAGACAATAAATACCTTAAAATACTCTTCTTAGCTTGATACTTTGAAGCAGGCAGTGTAAAAAAAACGGCAAGAGTTGGCCGGAAAGTTGTTATTTTCCATCATGACAACGCCAGACCACACACAGCTTTAGTCACAAAATAAAAGCTGAATTCATTTGGCTTTGAAGTTATGCAGCACCCACTGAGCTTGTGCCTCTCTCTCCAACACAATTTGGACGGAAGGCAATTCAATTCCGAATACCAATTCCGAATATCAATTCCGAGATCAAAGCGTATCTAGAAAACTTTTTTACCCATAAGTCTGCTGACATGAATCATTATGTCTGTTCAAGAACATTGAAAAATAGTAATGGACCATGATGGACACTATCTAATGGATTAAGTGTATTTAAATGTGTGTTTAACTTTAACCCTAAAAAAAATGTAAAACTTATTGAACAACCCAAAACAAAAAAACCTTTCACAATTAGCAATAACCTGTTGAAAAAAACACACTGGAGATGTAACATACACTAGTATGTTAAGTCTTGAAGCAATATTAAACGTCAATAAACCAATAATATCGTGTTGAAAATATGCAGATGCGAGTGTATACCGTGTACTTACAAATTTAATCTTGCTTTTGTTAGTAAAGCAAGTAACATTAGTCCCTCGATAATGTGAATTACTGACAATGTGAATTTCTCTTAAATGTGAACCGCAAAAACTTTACATTTTCATCTCTACTATATAATGCGAACTTCCGAAATTTTCGGCGTCTAAAATGTGAATTTCTTTTGTAAAAGTTTTTATATGTATTTTTCTTTTTTCTCTTGTTAGTTTTGCGTGCGATATTAGGGACAATTTGGGTAGGTACATTTTACATTGTTACGCTTTTTGTTGTGATGTTTGATGATTTGTTTGTAAGGGGTGATTCATTGTGAGGTTTGATTTTCAATAGGCCTTTTTCGACAGATCACGCGTGACTCAAACTGCTTTGTCATTTTTGTTTAGTATCGTTTGGCAAGCTATCATGGAAAGACTCACATCACAACAGGGTCTCCAAATTGTTCAGCTGTATTACGCAAATCAGCCATCTGTGAGAAATGTTTTTCGCTCGATTCGAGGTACTTGCGGTGCTCATAATCGACTTTCTGAAACCACTATTACCAATCCCATTTGCAAATTTGAATCCCAGTTTACATAAGTGGATGATACTCGACCGGTTAGACCACATCCAGCATATAGTGAAGAGACTATAATAACTGTAGCTGAGAGTGTATCCGAAGAACGTGACGAATCGATTCGTCGTCGTTCTCAGCAGCTTGGTTTGGCGTATTTGAAAAATTGACGTATTTTACGTGAAGATCTCAGCCTAAAAGCGTACAAAATTCAACTTGTGCAAGAATTGAAGCCAGGCGACTTGAATTTGTGTCATATTTTCAGTGAATGGGCTCTGGAAAAAACTCAATGAAAATTCGATGTTTATCGTGAAATTTAGTTCAGTGATGAAGCCCATTTCTGGTAAAAAATTGCCGTAATTGAGCTGATGAGCAACCCGAAGAGTACCAAGAGCTACCATTACATCCATTAAAAACAACAGTATAGTGTGCTTTATGGGTTGGTGGAGTCATTGGTCCATATTTCCTTAAAAATGAAGCAAATCAGAATGTTACCGTCAATGGTAACCGCTATCGCGCAGTGTTAACGGACTATGTGCTTCCTGAAATTCAAGCACATGGTCTTGGTGAGCTCTGGTTTCAACAAAACGGCGTCACGAGCCATACAGCGCGTGGAACAATAGACTCGTTGAGAAATCATTTCGGTGAGCACTTAATTTCACGTTTTGCTACGGTAAATTGGACGCCTAGGTGCGATACACCTTTGGACTATTTTCTCTGGAACTATGTAAAGTCTTAGGTCTTCAGGAATATACCAGCTACGATTGACGCTTTAGAAACCACCATTACTCGTGTTAATCGCGAGATACCAGTCGCTATGCTCGAATGAGTCGCCAAAAATTGTACCTTCCGAATGGATTACCTCAGGCGTAGTCGTGGCCAATATTTACATGTTATCATTTTTGAAAAGTAAATGCCATAAATTGTTCTTTTAACTTATAATAAAAATTTTAAGTTCACTTTCAAATTTATATATTTTATTTTACATTATAAATCAAACCTTACCTAAACAAAAAGTTCATCCATTTTTATCGATAAAAGATTAGTAACAATCAATAAACGAAAAATTAAGGGAAAAAATGGTTTGTCCGTAAACTTATGGACGGCAATGTATTTAGATATTTCGATGTTATAGAATATTTTTGTTATTTTTCTGCTAACACAAAAGAGATATCGAAAAAGTAGAAAAGGATTAATGGCAAAAGGTCATGTTAACCAGTGTAATCATTAAGTTTAATAAATTTAAGTTACTTAGCAAATCATATAGCTTATCGAAGTCACGTTGCCAATGGCTATAATTTAATTATATGAAGCTATTCCCATTGGAAATATCTAGTTGTTGATCTAGATGTTGACTAACTAGACCAAGGAATTTTTTTCGTATAACTTTAAAACAAAGTTGGTTGGTTTGGTGGGTACTTTAAGCAAATATTAAATACCAGTAGGTCATACATTATACAGATAAGAGATTAACTACGACTGAGTTGGCAAAAAACCATTCTCTAGTTATGAATCATAGATTAATCAACTAATGGAATAATTCGGCAGAATCGAATAAATTGTTCCTAGCAACTGTCCATTTGTGATATCCTAATTCCATTCATCAGTAGTTTAATCCGCAACACTACACACTGCCTAAAAGTATCGTCGATTTGGTGTTCACATTACGATCCATTTTCCAGTCATAAAACAGTTTAATGCACACACAAGTATTATCCCATTGTGGTGGTTCGATTTTTCACCCCGAAACGAGCAGAAATTTGATAGCAATAAAGTTTCAATAGGACCACTGTCCGGACTTCATAATATGCCGTCAAAACCAATTTGCAATAACTCATGTTATTATCACAACGCCCACTTAACACACTGAATTTTGTAAAAATAACGCTGCGCAGCAGCTCGTGACTACCCATTCTGGAGTAAAGTTTCTAGTTCAGCTCTACCCTTCATTTCTTTGTCGAACCGATCTGTTTCAAACCCCCAAACCAACCCCAATCCCATCCGCCAACCGCCACTGGCTAATACGCTGTACTCGCTTTTTTATTCCGCAACTTTTACGTCCGTAATTTATTGCAATTTATTTTATTGTACACTCAAGTGAACATTAAGCGTACAAAGTTTTCCCATGAAGCGAAAAAGAAACAAAACGTCATAAAGAAGTCAGCTTATCGACTTTTAAAAAAAAAGTATTTACAACCGTCTTGGGGGTGATTCGAGGGAGCCATTGCAACAGACAAGAAAAGAGGAAAAGAAGAAAGAGGGCGAAGAAAAAAAATGATGGAAAAATGTTTAACTTGTTCCCTGATGACCTCCGGTATAACAAAAACTTTACATCGCTACTTGTCATCTTGTTTATTGTCATTCGTACAAGAGCTGAATTATGAAAGTGGAAGAATAATGACGGAAATATGGCCATTTATCCGGCAACAAATGACCCTACTACCGGCTAAATACGGATATAGAGATACAACATCCTACAAAAAATATGGCTGGTGCAGCTGTTGGGAGAAAATCAAACATTTGGATGGCATACTTGTATGTTATTTAGCTAGCCCTCACACCCAATATGCGGTAATTACTGGTTTAATTGTTGTTGGTAATTAATTGCTGTTGTTTGAAATTAGAAACATACTATATTAGGCTCGCTACTTAGTTGTTATCAAATTACCGATTAGAAAAGGTTTCCATTCGTATATCGCAGTCGGATCGCTATTTGCAAACAGAACGACGAATAACGATGTACATACCTAGTCTAATGAGGTATAAAATTGGAATGCTAAGAGCTATGGACCAATTACAGGAAGATCCACAAATCAACTTGGTACTGGTCTATGGATATTTAATGGGCTAAAAATTAAATTGGTGATTACATTGGTGGAATTGATTTTTGTACAACGAAAGGAAGCAACTTATGGTGTCCTTATTTTGACTGTAAATTACAACCAACGTAGGTTTGTCGATAGTGAATATCTGAATCTATTTTCTTGTAATAATCATTCGAAGGATCTAGTTTAATTCTTGCAAATTGATTTGACAGCCTGAATAAAATACCATTCCAATTAATTTTTAACTGATTTTTTAACACAAAAATAAAAACAGTCAGTAACCATAAGGATTGAAAGCGAGACATTTAACTAAATGACAACAAGACTGAAATATTCAAGTGGAACTTGCACTAGCAACAACCTTTGACCTTTCGCTTCTAGCTAGGGCTATCATTCTAAAGATCCAGAAAAATATCAATATCCGAGTATCCAGAAAAAAATTCATGCAATTCCTTGCCTATTTGAAAGAAAGTTTAGGTATCTCACCCATTGATAATGCTAACCGTTCATCTGCAATACTTAATATCTAGAGCGGAGGACAATGTCGTTCAAAAATCTTGACCTTATTTTTCGATTCTAAAGGCTTTCATGTGACATGATTGGCCTAATAGAGACTAACCTTGAGAAACTTCTCTATCCAAACAATTGCACGTCTGCGCACACTATTATCATCCCTAAACCTATGTTTTATATAGTTTGCTGTTACATTAGTCCTTCTTAGCTTTTTAAAAACTTTCAACTTGGAGTTGCTGTGTTTGATATGGTTTTCGATGTTACCAACGAAATTATAATCATGGGTGAGTTTAGCTTCATCACGCCCGAATGGGTTAAGTCCGTTGGTGAATCTCATTTTTCGGAAGCTAATTTTTCTTTCGACACACTTTATAGATCAACTCTACAACTCTGGATTTTTCAACTAATCATGATCAAACCAAGCCTTGTGAGACAACTCGAACAAGTCTTCTCAAAAACTAGAAGATATAAAGTCATGCGGTTTTTTGTGTTCGATTCAGAATGATATGCGCAATAATAGAACACCTCTATGCAGATGACGTATAGTACAACTTCATTTAGTTAAAAACTTTAAGGAGTTACCAGAGCTTGTTTTTGTTTTATAGTAAACGACGAGCTCAAAAAATTTATAATTGGTCGGTACCAAATGGATTACTCTTGAACCCGATTAAAACTCAAATAATCCCTATTTCCAAGAAAAATTTTAACTTAAATATTTTACCAGATATTTATCTAAATAATAGCAAAATTGAAGTTGTTGAAACTATAACCAGTCTGGGCTATGTTATTAATCGCTCTCACAGTGGTTATAACCAGACTAACTTAGTGAATGGTCGTATATATGCGTGCCTTCAGAAACTGTTGCACAGTGCTTACTACACTCCCTTGGAACTACGAAAAGAGCTAGTATTACTAGTTGTTTACAGTAATCTTGACTCATTATCACAACATAAGTTGCAAGTAGCTTTCAATGATGCTGTACGTTATATTCACCGCATCCGTAAACATGACCATGTGTTAGTGCATGCTAGGGATTTACTCAGTTGTACCTTACAAGAATACATCAACACCAGGAACTGCATATTCTTACATATAATCATTCATAAGAAGTGCCCGTTTTACCTGTACAACAGGCTTACTTTCACTCAGTCCTCAAGAGCCTTATTAGCCTTATTCCATTATGTTGCAATTACATTAACTCCTCTCGTTTATTTTTCATATACACTCTTTGATTCTGGAATTCATAACCTATGCATATCAAAGCCATTTTAAAAATGCAATCTTTCGACATTTTTCCTCCTCAACTCGCTCACAATAATCCTACCC
Source organism: Volucella inanis (assembly GCA_907269105.1). NCBI lineage: Eukaryota > Metazoa > Arthropoda > Insecta > Diptera > Syrphidae > Volucella > Volucella inanis. The sequence continues at coordinate 70,953,440 of OU026157.1, read as the reverse complement.
CTTCCACTGCTTCTACAAACCTTTTACTATTCTTTACTCTTAATCCTTATCCCTAGTTTAAGTTTATTTTTTGTTAGCTTAGTTTTAATATATTCATACATTAAAAAACCTATAATGCTAATGTATTGCGCTCAGTACCAAAAAAGATGTTAAATCTTAATGTGCAAACCATTATAATGAAAAGAAATAAATGAAATGAAAATAAAATGAAGCAACTCCTTTACTTTTATTCGTTTGTAATAGATTTGCGATTACAGCCAATCATGACTCTCATATATGGAACATAAATCCCCAGCGATGGTATTTTGAAGAAATATACCCAAATGGTGTCAGAGGCGAATATGTCTTAGGTTTGTATAGAAACTTTTTAATTCAACATTTTTAAACTATTTTTTAAGGTGATGCTGAATATCCTTTGGAGCCCTGGTTAATGACACACTTTAGGACTCCAATTCCCAATAGCCCAGAAAGTCGATACAATAAATCGCACTGTAAAGCACGAAACGTCGTCGAACGATCCATGGGTTCTCTCAAATTCCAATGTTTGTTGGGTGCCCGTCAACTGCATTATTCTCCACTAAAGACCACTTAAATTGTTAACGTATGCTGTGCCTTACATAACATATGGCTTTTTTAACGAAGATGTGGATTTTCAAGAAAATGCTGTAGAAACAAACATTGATGAACAAAATAATGTTAACTTTATTACTTCCATATCAGAGTACCATAGCAATGCAATGCATACCAGAAATGAAATACTTAACAATTTTTCTTTTTATATTGGGTCTATAACTATAATTCATGCGGTTTGCTAAGAGATGGCGTAACTTGTATTATTCCATTGTTATTATTCCATTGGAACATGCGCTGGAAAGCTACTGTCATTGTACCTCATTTCAGTATATGTCACTCATTTTCTTCACTCAAATATGTCGAACTTTGTGCCTTAAAAATTGTTTTTGCGGGGAGTTCTCCTTCATTACTTTAATATGAAGAAAACTGCCGCCGAAAGTCATCGTATTTTGGTGGAAGTTTATAGTGAACATGCGTTAGCTGAGCGAACGTGGCAAAAGTGGTTTACACGATTTAAAAGTGGTGATTTTGGCTTAGAAGACGATGAACGTCCTGGGCAGCCAAAAAAGTTTGAAGATGAAGAACTGGAAGCATTACTCTATGAAGATTGTTGCCAAACACAAGAAGAGCTCGCAGAATCTTTGGGTGTCACTCAAGCAGCCTTTTCAAAACGTTTAAAAGCAGCTGGATATATTCAAAAGCAAGGAAATTGGGTTCCACATGAACTCAAGCCGAGAGACGTCGAAAGGCGGTTTTGCATGTCCGAAATGCTGCTGGAACGCCACAAAAGGAAGTCATTTTTGCATCGGATTGTTACTGGTGATGAAAAACAAATCCATTACGACAACCCCAAGCGCAAAAAATCATATGTGAAACCCGGCCAACCAACCAAATCAACGGCAGAGCCGAATATCCATGACGCGAAGGTAATGCTCTGTATTTGGTGGGATCAAATGGGTATGCTGTACTATGAGCTGCTAAAACCGGATGAAACCATCAATGGACAATGCTACCGAACACAATTAATCCGTTTGAAGAGAGCAGCAGCCGAAAAATGCCCGGAATATGCGACCAGACACGAGGCAATAATTTTCCATCATGACAACGCTCGGCCCCACGTTGCTATTCCGGTTAAGAACTATTCGAAAAACAGTGGATAGAAAGTCTTACCCCACCCGCTTTATAGCCCAGACCTTGCTCCTTCTGACTACCATTTGTTCCGGTCGATGCAGAAGGCCCTCACTGAAATACGGTTCAAATCAGAGCAGAATATCAAAAATTGGCTTGATTCATTCTTGGCTGCCAAACCGGCGCAGTTCTTTTGGGATGGGATCCACAAATTGCCAGAAAGATGGGGAAAAGTCATAGCTTCAGATGGGCAATACTTTGAATAATACTATTGTACATGTTTTTCTTAAATAAACGTTCAAATTTTGAAAAAAAACCGCATGAACTAAAATACATACCCAATAATTTATGTTTATTCAATTAATCATAATCAGAAACTAAATAAACTTAATCATAATCATAAAACAAAAAACAAAAAATTAATTTACTTAAATAAATTACTTTAAAAAATAACAAAAACCATAAAACAAATAAATAAAGAATAATGCACTTAAAAAGAAAGATCACTTTAATTCCTAGGGTACATACACAAGTACGTCACCCAACAAAGAAACCACAAAAATTTTGGGAAAAACAATTTACTTATTTTTCAAGATAATCGCCTTTTAGCTCTATACATTTTTCCAAGCGATGTTCAAAAAGTTCGATACCCTTTTTATAAGAAGAACTGTCTTGCTTCTCAAAATAGCCCTTAACTGCCGACATCACTTCTTAATCGTTGGAAAATCTTTGACCACTGAGACATTTTTCCAATCCGAGAGGCTGCTTTGTTTGCTGTGAAACTTCACTAAACAGTCAATTGACTGTTATTTATGACACTATATTTGGTCGAGTGTGAGCAAACGCGGCCCCCATCTTCAATGTACCAACATTTTTAAAATGCCTACAATGTCTGCTAGCTCGCGTACTTTCAGTCGATGATCATCCAGTAACGCTTTGTGGATTTTTTTCAGCATTTCTGGAGTCACCACCTCATTTGGTCGACCACTGCGATGTTCGTCTTGGCTCGAGGCTCGTACGGCCTCGCTTAAACTCAGCGACCCAATATTTTACTGTTGCAAACGAAGGAGCGGACTCACCCAGAGTAGAATCCAGTTCAGTTTTTATATTGATTGGGCTGAGGACTTTCAAATAAAAGTATTGTATCACATAACGATGACCAATTTTCTCCATTTTCACAAATTCACTGACAACGTTCACTATTAGCCCTAACTGCTTCTTAAATCGATGCGTAGCACTTAGCTCTTTCGAATTGCGCGGAAGTGTATTCCAAAGGCAGATATCAGAAATAAAAAATTGTCTTTCGGTTGTTATTGAGGTAAATTGTGCTAAAATCAAACAAGCTGATCTCTTTGATGCCGAAACCCGAATTTTATTATAAAGATATGTCAGCTGTCTTGTTTTCAATATTGTAAATAATAAAAAAGAGGCTACGAAACTTTATATAATTAAGAAAATACATATTTACTATAATAATTTGTTTTCTAAGTGTGAGATTTAGTCAAATCTTCTTAGATTATAAATATCACATTTGTAATATTGTATATTTCACAACCATGTAGTAGTACTGGTGTGATGTAAACTTTTGAGCAGCCCATAAAGTTCGGAGAACTCCATATGCTTTGCCTACAATCTGATTTATGTCATTATTCCATGATAGTGAATATTGAATACCAATCGCAAATTTTTCGCAGTATCTACGAATTCGATTTGTGAACAACTAAGCTTAATTGCTGGAAAAGAATAAAGCTTTAGATTCTTTCTTGAAATGAATAAACATTTGCATTTATTTGAATTAAGCGAGAGACCACTGTTTAATGACCACTTCAAGATTCTTTTGAGGTCTTCGTTAAAATCATTGTTTTCAATAAGACTAAGAGGGCAGCTTTTATAAATCTGAATATCATCAGCATAAAAATGCTTCGATGAGCTTAAAATAATGTTTTGTATATCATTTATATAGGGTTTTCCAATAGGGACTTGACAACTTTGAATTAAATTTGTGAACGCACTCTTTCACTAGTCATCAAACTGTCACCTTCAATTTATTCAGTAAACACATTTTCATCATAGTAAAGTACATTAACGAGCAACGTCTGCAAATTATAAAAATTTTCCACAGATATTCGGAGTCTGTGACTGCAACTTTAAGAGCGTTAACTCCAATTTTCGGTCGTAATTTTCGCCCTAGTAGACAGGCAATAACAAGTTTAGTGCAAAAATTGAGTCTACATATTCGTTGTGTGATGTTGCCGTGTCAGTGAGACAACGGGTTGGTCGAAGTGTCGAAAATATCGCTGCCATTCAGACGTCCATAGCAAACGATCCAAATCAGTCAACAAGATCAAGCTGACTCAAGAATTGAAGCCGATGGACCATTTGAAGCGACGTGCGTTCTCCGATTGGGTTCTGGAGAAGATGCGCCAAGATGATGAATTTCATCGCAAAATCATCTTTAGTGACGAAGCTCATTTTTGGCTCAATGGGTTCATCAATAAGCAAAATATGCGTTATTGTTCGGGTGAAAACCAACATGTGATTCATGAATCACCACTTTATCCAAAAAAAAAAAAAAACTGTAGAGGTTTGCATCCCGGATCGTTATTGGGCCATATTTTTTCGTCGGCGATAACGATCGTCAGGTTCCTGTGATGGTCAGCATTATTGCGCCATAATCACAGATTATTTTTGGCCCGAATTAGAAGATATGGACTTGGACGATATGTGGTTTTAACAGGATGGTACCACAAGCCACACAGCACACGCTACAATCGATTTATTGAAGAGTAAGTATGGTGAACGTGTTATCTCAAGACATGAGCCAATCGATTGGCCGCCTCGTTCATGCGATTGAACGCCGTTAAGTCATTGGTTTATGCCAACACGCCGACGACGTTGGAAGAGCTCAGAGCCAACATTGAAGAGGAAATAGCGGCCGTTTCGGCCGAAATGTGTGGCCGAGTCATTGAAAATTGGGTCCAACGAATCGACCGCTGCATGGCATATCCATTCATAAATGTTTTGATTGTACTTCAAGCCAATAATAAAGTTTTTGAAATATCTCAAATGGTTTGCCTTTTATTTAAAAAAAAAGTTGTCAAGTCGTTATTAGAAAACCCTACATAAAGCACGAATAATAAGGGGCCCAAAATCGATCCTTGTGGGATGCCTGCACTATTGGAAGAAATTCTGAAAAGGTGTAACCCAGGCCTGTTTTCTTTCTCTAAGGATAAGAAAAGCGACATGGTATTCGTCTAGTTTGATTCGTATATTTTTACTACGTTCAAAAGTGCGGTGATGCAACTATGTTTGACACGAAACCCAGATTGAATTTAAACTAATAAGTTATTACGTACAAGATAATCGCTAAGTTGCTTGTGTATAATTCGTTCGCAAGTTTTGGACTGATAAGGTAGTACTGAGATGGGTCTGAATTACTCACCTGTATAATTCTTAGGAATTGGTATTCTATTTGCATTTTCTCACTGAGAAGAAAAAACACCCGTCATTAGAATAGTATTTAAAGCATGCGTTATACACGGAAGCGATGACGGAAGTATAGACTTTATAAAAACCGGATGAACTCCATCTATTCCTACAGCATTAGACTTGATGGTTAGAAAACTTTTCACTATATCCGTGCTCTCTATTCTTGTGAAGAAAAATGGTGTATCAGTAGAGACTGTAGGAATACAGGAAGTTCTATTATCAGGGGAGATATAAGTGCATGGATTCGATAAAAAAGTTCGATTTAGTTCATTGATATCCATATCACTTGTACAGGTGACCTTCTCTTTCCCTATCTCCAATTCACGGAGATTATGTCACAGCTTTCGACCGTCTTTATCAATATTGATATGATTCGAGTAAAACTGTATTTTTGCGATTCTTATTTCACGAACGATTTGTTCTTTTTCTGTTTGTACACACGAAAGTGCTCTTCTATTCGAAAGCGCTTCCATCCAGTCGGTAAGCTTGATCTCTATGCATTAATAACAAGCCGATTTCATTCGTAAACCAAGCACTTGCCTTTGGCCGTACTCTTTCGGTTGATATTGGGACGTATATATCGTATATATCCACCAGCCGCTCATACTGCCGTTGATTAGTTTTGGATTTTTTGGTTTTAATTGTAAAACAAATAAATAGATTGAAATAAACAGAAAAACACAATTATGAAATAAAAAAATGTTTACAAATCTTTCGCCTGAGTACCCATGCTTGCGGAACTTTTATCACATTTGTTTTGACGGCGGAGACAATCGGAAAGATAATCATGTCATAGTTCGGAATGCATCGCGTGAATTTTAGACGTCTTGCTGTTATTTTGACACTCTGCAGTCATACATCACACAAGAAAATTCGTTTTTCGGAGGTTTGTCCGATTAGGTCATCGGAACAGATACCATGATAAAAATCAGAGAAATCGGAGGAAATTCCGTTCCGATCGGTTACGATGATAGACCCTTATAATTTTTAAATTACAATCTCCCGGTTTTCATCAGAATTTTTATATCTGGGATTAAATCTTACCTAAGAATACGTCAGTATATAGCCTTATTTATGTACTTTCGACATCTACTATTTCACTATTACTACCTTGGTAGTCCCTTAATGTAGCCATCTAAATGTTTTCGTTCTTCGTTTTGATTACCAACTATGCCAACCGAATTATTAAACATTTCTCTATGTCGATCGATATAAAAATGTTCAGCAACATCTCATCCCTGGCCGCCTTTTGTACAATACAAGGTGACTTGCAATAATTTTCCAAAGAGAATGTGAATCGATTATTATTTGTTTGAGTAAATACTTTCTACAACTCTCCTACACTTTTCTCATCAACTACCAACCTATTCCTCTTGTATCTTCAGTGCACAACCTAAGAGTAATCTGCGATAAGCAACCTAATTTCCGTTTCCACATAGAAAGCATCATTGCTATAATCAATTCAGATCTCAGTTTCTTCAAACGCTCGTTAATAGAATTCACAAACTTTTTTTGTTAGATACGATTAAACAGATAAAACTGTCGTTGACCCTCTAAAATCATAAAAAAATCCATATGTAGTCAAAAGGTCCCAACAGTTTAGGAGCTAACCAACTCTTCAAGGCAGGATACGAGTTTGACCCAATTATTGCTCTAAGGCAGGACCATGTGGTCTATCACCGACGAGTGTTTGAGACTTTTCTGTTTGTTTAGTTCCTTATGAAGACTATGTTGTCAATTTGTAGGGATTATATTGGTGTGAGGTCTGCTGTTCCATTAGAAAACAAACAATTCCTCTTGTCATAGCTGTGTAAATCCTCAGGACCCTTATCGCTAGCAGATGGCTGACATCGTCTTCGACGTGTCATGTTTAGTCCAAACTACATGGATGATGTGGATGGAGTCCTTACTTTAATAACATGGCTCTGTCTTTCAAGTATAGGCATACGTAGATGAAATATATGATGCAAAAATAAGATAGTTGGGAAAAATTAACAGTGTCTGTAATGAGAACCACGCTGCTCTCAGGCCTTTTTCCACTCCTATGTACAATACTATCTGTCAGTGACATCGTCATCGTTTTTGTAGTTAGAGAAAGCAGAACATTAGAAATTTTAAGTTAAATTTTTGAAATAAATTTGGAAAATAACTAAAAATATTTTTTTTTATGAAGAAATTCCCATGTGATATCCTGCGACAGTTATCCACTACAAAAAATCATTAAGTGCCCACAGACGTATATGACTGAAAAGAATTCATTGTTTAAGGGCACGCTAAAAACCGATGCCAGTTTTATCGGAACTGTCCAAGTCTTTAAGCTACCACAACCTTCCTGGCGCAACATGCGGTGAGGTAGTTTACAATTGCAAAAAACATCATTAGCAACTCGTTTCAAACACATCCTTCTTATATCTCGATTGCGATATGCTGCGTCTGCAAATGCAAAATTCGAAACCATCAAAAAAAGAAGTATTGCCAGTGTCGGTGACTCAGCATCGACTCAACTTCGCCGCCTCCTACGTGGAGCAGACACTCGGCGACGAAAAACCATACCTTTTCCTCCAGAAGCTGCACAATTTGTCAGGGGCCAAGAAATTGATCCCGTATAAAGGACTCTGTTTTTGGAGCGATCCCCAGACAATGTTTGAGGTTTTTTAGTAGCAAACGGCACTACCGACCTTAGTACTACGATGAAATTAACTGTTTCAGAACGATAGGATCAGACCCCAGAGAGACCAACCGAACTGAGGTAAACAAACTGCGATTAGCTATCAAATCCTTGTAACACAAGATCCGCAGAAGAAAATTCCGTTCTCGCAATGGTCACGACAGCTAGAAAGAAAGAAATCGATTAAAATTCCACAAGCGCAACAACTCAAATTCGGATAACTGAATGAATGAATTCCAACAAACGTCAAGACACTTTACAGGTTAATCACAACCAACGCTTCAACGGTGACTATCATATGACCCGCAAAACTTCGAGCCACATCACCAAATGAGGCATCGTATTATAACGTAAGGACCATCGTGCTACGATCGCACTCGACGACTTGCTCCATAACGACTACGTTGGGCGAAATGAGGGATTGAAACACGGATTGTAGAATTCATCATAATACCTGCGAAAATTAATTTTCCAGTGCAATACTTATGTGATCAAACACGGATGCAACAGGCGGTTAAACGCTATGACACTGGCTGGTAAGTACCTTGTTCCTTATATACGAGACTATGTACATCATTTGTATGGCTGTAAAAAATTTTCCACGCTGGATCTCGAACGAATTTAATTAAAGATTCCGATATCATCCGAAGATCACTCGAAAATGGCAAAACTCAGTTCGGATTAGCCAACACCGCTCAAACTTTCCAACACTTCATCCATACAGTGCTTCAAGGACTAAATTTCGTATATTGCTATATTGATATTTTAATAGCTTCAAGAGCTCGGGAAGAACCCAAGGAAATCCTAAAAAAAAGTTCTTTTAACGCTAACAACAACACGGGCTTACAATCAGAAGTCGAATGTTTAGAGCATCTGGTAATGTCCGATGGAACGAGACCACTACCTCCAAGCCCTGTTGGATTGGAATTTCCGCAGACCTACATCGAGCTCGGTATGTTTCTTGGAGCAGAAGCACATGCGCTTTTACACGCAATGACAGCAGGTTCCAGAAGGACTTAGAAGTCAATTTTAACCTGGAGCGAGAAAATGCAACGTTCTTTTAAACAATGCAAAGGCCAGCTTGTATATGCCACGTTAATTTCACACTTCATGTAGCGTTCAAAATTGATGCTCATCACAGATGCTGTAGGTGTCTATAGGTGTTATACATAGGAGCAACATTGACACAAAAAGTAAACAATGTTCCACATCCGACACTCATATGACCATGAACGTTTAGCTTCTTACTTGGATATACAATTTTTCCGGAATATAATTGAAGGTCGGAAAACAAAACTCTTCACGGAAAGCAAACCGCCACAATACGATTTTTAGCAACCTAAAACATCATCAACTAGATTTCGTCAGCCAATTTGTTAAGAATATCGTTTACATACATTCACCGGACAACGAAGTAACGGATGCACTTTATAGAATAGTTAACATCGACCTGTCACTCAAGATCACTACAGAGAACACCGCCATGATACAGAAAAGAGACTCTGAACTGCAACCACTTTTTCATGATGCAGGAGTCCTACTTCCACTGAAGGAAATCTGACCATACAACCCTAAATCACTTAAAAATCAAGTCTCTGACATTGTACACAATACTGCACATTCCAGCGGCAAAGAGACACGAAAAGTATGATAATTAGGATAAAGTTTGTTTGACCATACATGAATAATGATACCACCAGTTGGGCCAAAACATGTCTTTCATGCTATCGTTCTAAGATCTACCGGCATATTCGAAGGCCATCTGAACCCATCAGAGTGCCAGATAAACGATCTTACCACGACTCGTTGGCAGCAATGATAGGAAGCCAAAAGTGTCCAACGACGGCATAAAACCCACAGTCCAACGGTTCAGTCGACCGTTGGCACCGTACTCTCAAAACATCTATCAAGTGCTATAAAACATCTAACTGGACAATAGTTTTACCACTATCATGCTCGGGCTCCGCAATAGCATCAACGAAGACAAAGACAAAGACTACGCAGATAATTTTATCAGTGAGAAATCCTTCCAAAATCTACGACATTTCCTCGAGCAATTGAAGCAATCTATCCGTAAAGTGCGTTCACAACTTCACAATCACTACAAAACTTTTTTCAAGTTCTGATGTGTTCGTAAAAGTTAGGATACCATTGGGCCAGCCGTACGAGGGCCGTTGTACAGTCCTAGAAAGGGAAAACAAATGCTTTAACATCAACTTCAAATGAACTCCGACCGAAATATCAATAGACAGGCTCAAACCCGTTGTCATCGAAGTTTTACCAAACGAAATTTGTTTTAGTGACGATCCCAGGAGCCAACAAGGAAAACCACGTACAGCCACAACAGGATCATCAGATATTTTGAATGTACCATATAATAAGTTGTTAAGTATTTATGTATACATATTACGTATGCTCGAGGTTAAGTTAACTTAAGCCAGTCTACTTAATAAAGTTTTGAAGTAAAGTCGTCTCTAGAGTTACTCTAATGAAGTTCATAACATGGTGTCAGGTGTGAATTAGTATAAAAGTCTCAAATATAAAAATAAAGAAAAACAAATAGAAATCAAAAATGACGACGAATGATACATTGGACAATACAAACGGTCTAAAAGAAAGACAGCAAATTGTGGCAGGTGCTTTTAGTATGCACTCGATGAAATTTCAAGCAGCCAATTTGGGGAGTGCATGGATAAAATGGGAAAATGGAAAAATTTAAGATCTATATGCGAACAAGCGGACTCGAAAGCCAGGACGAAAAATGGAAAACAGTTTTGTTACTACATCATATGGGATCACAAAGTTTAGATATCTTTAGTTCATTTAACGAGGACATTGACAATGTCAGTTATGATGAGTTAATTTAAAATTTGACATCTACTTTGTTTCAAGGATTATTATATATATATATGCAAAAATGCATTTTTTACCAGGCGACAGCTTATAAATGAATCTATAGAAGATTTTGTAACTGCGCTAAGATTTGTGATTGTGAATTTAAAAGTCTTAAAGATAATCCCGTCAAAGATATTTTCATATGTAACCTGCATGAATCTTACAGATACATAGAATTAGAAAGGTAAATAAAATTAAACATCATTTTGCCAGTCTAACTAACTATTATTGTCAGCAAAGTCAAAGGTGAATTAAGATTGTGCCTTGACCCAAAACAACTAAACAATATATAGACCATATTTTCAATTTCCTATCATAGAAGACATTACATCTAAATTAATTCATGCAAAAGCAAAATATTTCTCTTCTCTCGATGTAAAGTCAAGGTTTGGCTGTTCTGTCACACGAGTCATCAATGTTATGCACGTTCATTACTCCATTCGGACGCTAATTGTTCTTACGTTTGCCATTTGGCATCAATGCAGCTCCAGAAATGTTTCATGCCCTTATTACCAAGCTCTTTGGTGACATCGAAAACGTGGTTATATATATTGATGACTTTTTAATTTACACAAAGTCAGCATGATCTTGTATTAAATTCTGCAAGAAAAGTCGGTTTGAAATTTAACAAACTAAAATTTAGTGTTTTACGTATTAAGTTTTTTGGTCACATATTTTCCGAGAATGGTGTCAGTCCTGACAATAAAAAAAAAATCCAAGCTATATGCGAAATGCCAACTCCACAGTCGGTTCCCGATCTGCAGAGGTTTCTAGTCATAGTCAACTAATAAGGGACTCTTTTGTTCAGGGGTTACCAATTGAGAGATCTAACCTGCGAAAACTATTGACAAATTATTTATTCAACCTGGTTGTTGGCAGAAAGTCATGAGAGGGAGTATCAAAGCCCAAAGAAATGTATTTCAAAATCATCCGTTTAGTCTCATTTCGATATAAACCAACCATAAGTTCTCTCAGTCGATGCTTCCAAGGATGCTATGGGAGCTGTAATATATATGGTATTTACAGATTACAGATAAAAGGCATATGCTCAGATCGAAAAGGAGTTACTAGCGATCCTGTTTGAATTTGTAAAATTTCACCAATACGTAATTGGTCACCAAGTGGCGGTATAAACTGATCACAAGCCCTTTATCAATTTGATTGATAAGCCCCCACACAAAGTCCCTACGTGACTACAACGTATAATGTTGAGGTTGCAATCATATAACATTCAACTTGTCTATAAACCAGGGAAATTAATTGTAGTTATCGATGCTCTTTCGAGAGCGGCATTGCCAACCGAAAACTTTTCAGAAATAGATAAAGATATACAACTTCAAGTCAATCTTGTAATTTCTACATTGCCGGTATCAAAATTCTTTTTTATAAATTTTAAGAAAATGGACTCTGGATGATAAAGCCTTACAAAAGGTTATCCATTATTATAAATATGGTTGGCCCTCAGCTGCAAAAAGTGTAGATATCTCAGCCAAACCGTATTTTCCAATAAAAGATGAAATTCATTATATTGGTGGGCTTCTACTAAAAGGAAATAGCATCATAATAACTACTCGGCTTAGAAGTGATAATCTCAATTTGATTCGTGAATGTCATCTAGAAATTGAATTATGTAATAGATTCAAACGATATTTCAAATGATGTTTCGAATTACGACGCATGTATAAGAAATATGGTAGAATGGCAAATAAAAATTTTCCCCCTTAATGCCACATAAGGAAACGGACTTGCCGTGGAATAAAGTAGCTGCAGGTCTCTTTCATTTTTAAAAGAACTGTTATCTTCTAGTAGTGGACTACTTTTCTAAGTATATAGAGATGGATCAACTTCATAAATCCTTTTCAAGTCATCAGGTAATCACAGCATTTATATCAATTTTCGCACGTTACCAGAAAAACTTATTTCAGACAATAGGCCTCCATTCAATGCCCAAGCGTTTTGTGAGTTTTGCGAAGAATAGGTTATCAACCATAACACGTCTAGCCCATACCTACCCCGTTCTAATGGTCTAGCTGAAAGGTCAATCAAAACCATTAAATCACTCTTGATCAAATGTGCCGAGAAGAAGACAGATCCATACATAGCTCTACTCCAAAACCATACCACCCCTAAAGCTAATTTTCATTCACTGTTAGAGTTGTTGATGTTGCGTAGATTGCGAACAAACTTACCAAATATAAAAAACATCTATATCCTATTAAAATTGATACTTAAAAGCATGCGTTAAATAAGCGAAAATATATTCAAAAAATAAAACAATATTACGACAAAGGTACTAAAAAGCCTAGCCCCGTAGTTGGAAAGCTAAAGTTTATTTCAAAAAAGATACTAATGCACGTTGGTCACTAGCTACTTTTGTCAGTAAATGTAAAAAATCGCGATCTTTCATTGTAGAAGATATTGACGGCATCAAATATCGTAGGAGTCGGGAACATATTTTAAAAATACCGCAACCAAAAGCAAATCAAAAAAGATGTAGAATCGTCGTTGTCTCTGGATGTAAATTTAGAACCGACGATATGATAACCCGACATGTGATGCATCAGTAAACACCGGATACGGTAGATAAGTGAAGCCACCTCAACGATTTTCACCATCAGACAATTCAACACATCACATTCAAGAAATCTGAAAATGAATTTGAATTTGAATTGCTTAAGTATATTGAATTTATATTTACAATTATAATTGCATTTTGTTATTAAAATACTCGATCAAAAAGCAAAAAAAAAAAAATTAAAGGAAAAAGATGCTGTGAATTAAGTATTTATGTATATAACGCAACCTCGAGCATACTTAATATGTGTATGCTCGAGGTTAAGTTAAGCAATCATTTGAATTAGCATAGCCAGTCTACAATACTTAATAAAGTCTTGAAGTAAAGTCGTCTCTGGAATTACTCTAATGAAATTCATAACAGAAGAAATACTCATTAAAAACATACAGGATACCATCCTGAAAACGAGCACACATACCTTTTGCTTTTATCTTTTTATCTTTTATAAGGAGTGAGGCCAACAAATGGTGTAAATATTGGCTGTCAAAAACTGTCATTTACTAAATTCAATGTGGTGGATCTTTTCGACAGGTGTTTTACAATGTATGGCAATTTTAGTCATGGAATCTTTTACCATGCCACAACGTATTTTTATTATTCAATATTATTACGAAAATGAGCGATCCGTTTTCGGTCAACATAATCGCCCTAGTGAGTACATGCCAAAACATTACCACTATAAGCGAAAGGATTAAAAACCAGCCAGGCACCTCAGTTCGTCGCCGAAGTCAACAATTGAGCCTCACTTATGGCACTTTACGGTGAATTTTAAAAATTGATCTTCACACGCACGCCTGTAAAATTGAAGCCTTTGGATCGCCAGCCCAATTTGTCATAAAATTTGATCTTTTCTGATGAAGCCCATTTTTTGGTTGGATGGGCACGGAAATTAACAAAATTGTTCTAATCTGAGGACCGGAAAATCCATACGACTTTCACGAAAAACTAATGCATCGCAAAAAGATCGGCTTCATGAATGGAGAACTTACCGCAACATGTTGATCGGCTATTTTTTTTCCAAAATTAATGAATTGGGTCTGAATGATCCATGGTTTCAATAGAATGGTGATGCTTTCCACACAAGCCATCAATTAATCAATTCACTGCGTACACTAGTTGAAGATTGCATTATTTTGGTTAGAGTAGAAGTTGATTGGCATCCAGGATCATCCAATTTGATACTTTAGACTTTTTTCTGTGGGGTTATTGGGAGAGTATGGTCATAGACCATAATCCAATAACCCAGTCACAATTTAGGATCTCAAACATCACATCCAAACTGAAATTGAAGCCATTACTCCACTTATCCTTCAAAAAGTCAGCGCTAATTTTGACCTTCAAAAGGTCGCTTGCAACAGAAGCCATGGTGTTCATATGAACCATATTGTATTTTACTCATAATTGCCATAGACCGAGCTTTGTTAGTCAATAAAATTCTATATTGATCCCGTAACAAATATGGGATTAGTTTAATAAAAACTCTCACACTAGCTGTTGGCCAACCCTTTATACATGTAGTTATATACTATAAATGAGAACACGGTTAGAATGTTTATTAATTGTATTTTTATTATCTGTCACTAACAAACGTCTAAAGCCGACCAGGTCACAAATAAAAACCAAACTGATCGATCTCTCCACCCACAACTTCTAATGAATGGCAGGCTTGAGAGAGCGAGCAATTTGAAAGGAAAGTTCAGACTTAGTGTTTGCATGAATCAAACACCGAGTGTGGCGAACATAATAATACACATTTGCGCGGGTGCAGTTGCGGACAGAAAGGACACGTATCTAGGGAAGTTACAGCACAAGTGTAGCAATATCCATACGACTTTTAGTTAGTAAGAACCTCCAAAGAATTCGTGTCGAAATTTGTTTCTTTGCTAAATACAAACGCTCTCGTACAGACATATATTGAATGATGCTGAGAGCATTAACATGAGCCCAAATGAGAAAATCTACAAAATCATTTTGAACAACCGTTAAGTAGAAGCTCATGAGATAACTAACATCGTAGAGATATCAGTAGACTATGTACAACATATAGGGTTTTCCAATAGGGACTTGACAACTTTGAATTTTATTTGTGAACGCACCCTTTCACTAATCATCAAACTGTCACTGTCAATTTATTAAGTAAACTCAACATTTTCATCATGGTAAAGTACACTAACGAGCAACGTCTGCAAATTATAAAAATTTTCTACAGATAATCGGAGTCGCAAAATCATCTTCAGTGACGAAGCTCATTTTTGACTCAATGGGTTCGTCAATAAGCAAAATATGCGTTATTGGTCGGGTGAAAACCCACATCGACGATAACGATCGTCACGTTACTTTGAATGGTCAGCGTTATCGCGCCATGATCACCGATTATTTTTGACCCGAATTGGAAGATATGGACTTGGACGACATGTGGTTTCAACAGGATGGTGCCACAAGCCACACAGCACACGCTATAACCGATTTACTGAAGAGTACGTATGGTGAGCGTGTTATCTCAAGACATGGACCAGTCGATTGGCCGCCTCGTTCGTGCGATTTAACGCCGCTTGACTATTTTCTGTGGGGCTACGTTAAGTCAGAGCTCAGAGCCAACATTGAACGCGAAATAGCGGCCGTTTTGGCCGAAATGTGTGGCCGAGTCGTTGAAAATTGGGTCCAAAGAATCGACCGCTGCAAGCATGCCCACTGTGGCCATATAAACGAAGTCGAGTTCCATTCGTAAATGTTTTCATTGTACTTCAAGCCAATAATAAAGTTTTTGAAATATCTCAAATGGTTTGCCTTTTATTTAAAAAAAAAGTTGTCTAGTCGTTATTATTTTCTATTGGGTATGGCAAAGATATGCTCGAAGTTGATTCCCGGTTAGCTCACAGTTAACCACAGTTGATGATTCGGAGCGATGGTCGGAGTTTTTTTTTTAACGAAGTAAAAAGAATTTTTTGATGCGGTTTATGACAATGGATTAAACATGGATCATATAATCTGTTCGCAAATTTTAGAAATTTGTTCCCCGGAAAGAGATACGGCTCCAATTTATAGGTGATGGCCGCAACTGAAGCGTGTGAGTATGAAAAAAGGCATACCATATACGAGTAGATGCCTGGGATGGAGATATATCGGTTTTCTCTGAGATCTTAAAAAATAGTGGCCCGGGTTAATATTTGAAACATCGTCGATCTTAAATACTGTGATGCCAGATCTTAAATACATCCTATGCCATATGGATGTTGAGATGAGTTGACTACATACAAATATAATAAATGATGTCCAGATGAGAACGATAGGAAAAAAAATTTAAATAAAACAACAACGGTATGAGATATATGATTTATGCTAGCTTTATTTTGGAGCTACGTTCATGCCATTTTAGACTATTCAGTTAAATATGTGCGGCATTATTCCGGCAAAAGCATGTCGAAAATAATTGGCTTATTAGTGTAACTGAGGACTTGACGTAGCTCCAGAGAAAATAATTGAGTGGTGTCAAATTTCATGATCACTGCGGTCAATTGATGAACGCTCGCCGTGAGATGACCCAGTCCACAAATTTCTCCTTCACAATTTCGAGCGTTGGATCGCTTGTATGGCACGTAGCATCGTTTTGTTGCAACCACAAATCAGACATATTGATTTTATCGAGCTCTGACCACAGAAAACGGTTAACATCGCTATATACCTGAGAAAATTGACAGTAACTGTGTCTCCGTTCTCATTTCGAAAGAAATAAGGTCCGATGATACCGCCATGTCATAAACCGCACCAAACATTCAATCTCTGTGGATGCATTGATGCTTGACCGAACACATGTGGATTCTGTTCGCTCTGCTGATCTTCTAACACATTATTGCGGTGTTAAATGTGTCGTACTTAATTTTTTTGTTCGACTAGTTTCCAACACTATCAAAAGCTATCCAGCTTATGACAGCGAGTTAAAAACGGCCTGAAACATAGAGTGCACCATTATACACCATACCTTATGTGCATGACCTCATGAAATAATAGTGACCAATACAAAAAGCACAAGCAAAAATAAATGGAAATATGGCCCAGAGTACTTGTATCTTTGAGAAGTTTTCGTTATTTTCAAGCCAAATATTTATTTAATCTGGTGCTGGAACGCAAGGGCAGTATGAAGGGCATGTAGGTATAATATAAACATAGATACATCAACCGGAATATAGTTTTCAGCGGTTCTATGCTTCATCTACTTCGGGTTGCATAACAACTCATTCTTTCAGATTAAAGGATGTAAATCGACTGTTGTGCACGTATCAAAGTTCACCGAGCTCCCCAGTCTTGATACCAAACAAAACCCAGTTTATCCAATAGAAGAAAACACCTCATTTCTTTCGAGGACTTCGGGTTCCCACCCTTTCTGTTAAAAATAAAAGTACGTGAATATTTCTATTTCAATTACCTTCTCATAGAAGTAAAATGATTTTTATCCAAAGGGATTCTCTTATTTTTTCATAGACACTATAAGCCCGGTGGTTATAGTAGTATGAGATTCTTACTGACTAAAAAACTTAATACGACTGAGTTCACTGAGTTCTTCTTTTGCGTTTTATTTTGCTTTATTAAGATATTTTGCAGGCGATTTTCCATTAAAGTTTCCTACGTACTTTAAAAATTAAGCGCTGCTGATCACCGCGATAATCGAGAGACGGCGCAATAAATTTTTCTCGTCAAGGATCTGTTAAACAGAAATATTCGTATGTCCTTGTAGTCGATTTGTGTTTTCCCGGAAAAATTTTAATTTCGTTCTGAACGTTTTCGACTCCTATTCCTCTGTGGATATCATCGTGCATCACGATGCATTAACAAACCCTCGGAGAATTTTATTTTGGAATGTCTGTAAGATGTTAACGTTACTAGTTTTGGTACAATCCTAAAGCTGTATACCATATGTCAAGACCGGTTTTAGCACTTGCTTATAATCGTACAGCGACAATTTATTTCCTTAACTAATTTTGGAATACTTTCCAAAATACTTAATCTCAAGCTCTTCATGTTTTTTTTTTAATGTGTGCTCTCCATTTAAGTTTAGTGTCGAGTGTCACCCCAAGATATTAGGCCTCCTTCTCGAAAGGAATTTTTAGTGCGTTCATAAACACAGTTTTTTCGAAAGTGAAGTTCACATGGGCAGACTTGTTTACATTATGCGCGATTCGCCAAGTCTTTGTCCAATTGTTAATCCGTGTAAGGGCGCGTTGTAACTTAACAGTTGCTTCTTCGACGGTTTTAGCTGTTGCCAAAATGGCAGTGTCAACAGCAAATGTGCTAGCACAGTATCGTCCGTTTGCGGTATGTTACGGGTAAAAAGCAAGTATAGCAGGGAGCCAAGTACACTCCCTTGCGGCACTCCCGCCTTATTGTCTTAAAATTGGAATACTCGTAACTGTGTCTGACACGAAAAGTCAGTCATCGAGGTATGAACTTAAAATGTGACTTGTCGAAATTTATATTTCAGGCCCTTCTGCCATACCTTATCAAAAGCTGGCGAAACGTAAGGGAATGCGCTTGAACAGACTAGCTCACACTCGATTGTGAGTGTTATTCGATGAACTTGTTCAACAGTAGAGTGTTGGCTCCTAAAGTCAAATTCATAATGGGGTAAGAGGCCATTTATGTCAATAATCGGTTAAAGACGATTAAGTAAGATACGCTCGAAGGCTTTTGATATAATCGGGAGGAGCGATATTGGGCTGTATGACTTGACTTCAATCAGTGGTTTACCGGGTTTCGGAACCATAATAACTTCGGCAACTTTCCACTCATGCGGTATATGCTCTAATCTTATGGTGGCATTTATAAGATAGAGCAGCTTTAGAAAACCTTTTTTCGGTAGCTATTACTAAGTTCCCTAGTAAGTGTAGCGTTTTCTATTGGAGGGTTCATCGTCACGTCTAGCGTATTGACATTCTCTGGAAGCACTTCCCTGTCGAATGGTTTGAACGTTTCTGCAAGATGGTCGGTGAAAACGCTAGCTTTTTCTTTATCTTTTTTCGCCCAGTCATCCTGGGCCCTTCTTACTGACCCCACGTGTATTTGGGGCTTTCGAAGACCTTTAACGGCTTTCCATATGCAGTAATTAGTATCTTTAGTCGCTGTGAGGATTTTTGGATAGTTATTCACACCTTGGTTATTGAAGTCCTTGATAGATTTTTTCAACAAGTTGCAGAGCCTTTTAAAGGACGTTTTATCTTGTTGAGCCCGAGTTTCATGCCACCTTCTCCGCGTTCTTCGTTTTTTTCTTATCATTCCCTGATTTTCGGAGGGTATCTTATGCCGCCTGCTGTATGACTTGGACAAACTGTTCAACATCTTTTTCAATTTAATACGGCGTTCTAAGCGATATGACCACAGGGATGGCCAGTATAAGAAAAAAGTGCCCTCTCAGAAAATTAAATCAACGCCATTGCCTACTCAATTAAAATACATCTTCTAATAATAATTTCAAAGAAACGGTCATGCCTTTGTTTCACTGGAAAATGCATTATGCTTTGAAATGCTAGAATACTAAATGAAAAGGTTCTCGTCTGTCACTGGGAAAAAATAGCATGTAGACAAAATTCTGAATATCGAAACTTGAATCATCAAATAAATCGTCTATCACAGAGCAAAAACCACCTCGGTCTTATTCCGGGAATCTTTTTTTTTTTTTTATAAAGCAGACATTTCTTTTTATGTACACAGCGATCAGTGCTATTTAATTCAGATCAATGTATATGTACTCCAAATCTCTTCCAGCCAAAGCCATCAAAAATCGTTCTACTCAAATAAATGACCAAACAAATACGTCGAACGTGCACCACCCCCTCGCTGTTTGGTCTTAAAATTACACTTCGATTACTATGTCAATCTATCGAACGGCTTGTAATTTGACATCTTCCAACTAGCTGTAGTTGCGAAAGCAAATGCCACTGCCGCCGAGGAAATCCCTTCACATGAATTCTGCTTACTTAAAACTCTCTAGACATTTTCATCCGGGCAATCCTTCACCTGAAAAACGTACTTTCAATTGCATTCGGCTTTGTCGCCTTTCTATGGGGCGGGACATGGGACAACCGGCAAAATGAACGAATACTGATGACTGCTCTGAATTTGCAGGCAACCGAAATAAAAAGATACCGACAGATTTTATTTTTTTTTTCTTTTCTTTTTTTGTTCTAGACAAATCTCCAGGGCCAATTTTTTCGTTCATCCCAATCACGTGCAAAATGTTGCACAAAACTTTGCTCTGCTTTGACAGGATCTTTACATCACCCACAGGCCTAGGCACAGGACTTTAAGTGTGTGTACCTGTGAAATCGTACGTACATATTCCACCAATTGAACCTAGACGGTACATCTTTTTCTCCATTTTCTTGCCACAAGCTATCCAAAAAAGAAAACCCGAAAAAGTAAATTCAAAAATCACGTCTGGGTTATATTGGAATTCGGTCAACATAATCCCCTAAGTCGAAAACCGCTGCTTAAGGCACGAATACGTAGGTAAGATGTACGAATTCCATTGGCATGTAGGTCAGGCTTGTTCTCTTTACATGGTATGGGCTGTCATAGCTGGTTAAGGTTTCGATTCTACAAGCTTTTCTAGGTTTTACCTGATGCTACTTACCTGCCCGATGCACTGTCTTTCGATGGTTTATGTGCCAAACGAATGTGCTCAACGGAATTCTCAATAGCGTACCGTACTAGAAGTATACCTTGCCCCTAAAATGTGCTGCACCTCTTGACTGCATTCAATATTTTATCCATTCTCCAGGATACGAATTCAGAAAGAGTTCGTTGCAGTATTTTCATACCTTCTACGAGTATATGCGAGGATATGTCACAGCAAATTGATGATCCAATTTCGGGAGAAGAATCCACATACGTTTCTGTGCTAGACATATAGATACAAGCAAAGTGAACATACACATACATAACGTCGACTGCATTTGTATTTGCTTATCCTTAATCCTTTTTTGTCAAACCAAAGAACGAAACTTTAAAAAGGAAACACAAAATTGTTGGTATACTTTTATTTAAAATAGATTCGTATGCACTACTTGGTTTCTCGGTGTGCCAATCTCTAGGTTTGCCCGTCTTTCAACCCGTTCAAGGCTACTTTCTCAGTCAGCAACCTGAAATGGTGAAATGTTCATTTCCATCTTCCTGTAGGGAAAAGCATTTACAATTTTTGTGTGCGAGTACGAGTATGAGTGCTGAAGTGAATTTTTTCAAGTCTGGATGGTTTTATCTTGGATAATGGCTCGTACAGGATCTAATAAAAATACGAAAATTGATTCACAATTTTATTAATGTCCTAGGGTAATATTCATCCCCTAGATGAGCTTTTTTCGCCAGAATACCTACATCTCCCGATGGATGAAACCCATATCGAGCTGACATTGTAAATGGATAAAATTTAACGACGGGAGCAATGGCATTTTTATTGGTACGGGACGGAATTTCATTACATCCGGTTGGTAGCAGACCTTACTTACATACACATCAGTACATCTGTATATAATTTGAGCCATGTAATCTTTGTGTTTGGTTTTTGCAGGTGTTAGTTGTCAGTTTAGGTACCTTGAACTATGTCGAGTTTTTTATGATAACTTCCGGTGTGTGATCTTCTAAAGCATGATGGTGATTTATTTGTTTGATGCTTTTTTGCACAGGTACGAGTATAGCAAATTTTCATATCGACCCGTTTAAGTCATTAAGTACTCCATAGGAGATCCAATTTGTAGAGGCATTTTACTAATAGAGATAGCGGTGAAAGCTCCATTTGTGTTGCTAGAATATTTTTGTACTTAGCAGTACATAATTAAGATTATTTTGATAACAATAAGCTGTCGGAGGGTGAGTAAAAAAGTTAAAGCGGCAACCGTGAATCTGAACCATAACAGAGAAAAGAGAATTAACATGCAAAAAAGTGCCCATTTTGGAGTAAGATAAGTTGGTTAAAAGTTTACTTCGACCAGTAAAGATACAAAAATACAGATTTATCTCCAGCATCGTATTGCTGCTTCATATCTTTGATGCGCGGAATTGGCAGTCAACCTAGATCCAGCAGAGAATGCCAAACATCCACAAGTTCTAGCCAGAGTTTATACCAAATGGCTTGTAACAGAGGCTGGGATCAAACATTATTGATGATCAAATCAGACAGTATGGAATCCAGGGTCTAATTGCCTTTCACATTTCAAATGCCACAGCTTCAAACGATGTACATAACGTATATTCTGAACATCAACATCACAAAGTTTTATTTGTTTACAAAGTCACAGTCTTTAATGAGTTCGGCTGCTGCTTTTAATGGTGGTGGTAGTACTGCATCAAATGGGAAATACGATGATCAACTACGAACTTATATTCTGCTCATTTAATGTCTACATGAATTATGACCATTATCGCATTGAAAAACTGAGGTGGTACAGCGCATCTCTAAAAGGACGCTTCCAATCCGGTAAATCTCCGGTCGATCAGTCGTCTTCCAAGCATCAGTAAAGTAAAGAGTTCGCCGATCCTATTCACCATTCGGATTGTTTACTTCACCATGCCATAGACTACGCAGACGACTAAATCGCGTACAGATTAGGTCCAAAGATTGAGGTCATTAATATACTTTTGCAATGTGATTCCGATAAAATTAAACGATATTGCGATGATTGAATTTTCAGAAGTCGGAAACCTTTCTGTCAAGGACGCTTTTGTCTGGTTACTCTAGGGGCACCAGAAAACATTTTCGATTGTGGGACAGCACGGGCAGCCACTTGCTTATCGAAATGTAGTCAGATACGATATACGATAGAGGCGTCGCTCATGGCAATGCAGAGCGTCTCCTGTTCAGTAGGGCCGATAAAGTCACGATAAGAAGGATGTTGCTCGGTAAAACCAACAAACAATTTTGTGGGACAGTAGCAATGAAGGAACGTGGAAGAAAAATTAACATAATCTTAACACACGTTACATAATCATATTTCAAGCATGAAGAAAATGTAGTGACCATTTATCGGGTGCATGCCTCTTCTGAAATTGATTCAACTTTTTGACTTTCCCAAGGTGAGTTGTAAAAAGAAGCTTTCAAACGATCCTAGACTCAGTACTTTTAAACAGCGACAATGAACACACATTCAGCAGGAATGGAGCACACTCGATCATCGACCTCATTTTCGTTAGCAATTCACTTGCGAGTAAAACAACATGGAAAGTCAGCACCCACTATAGTCGTAGCGACCACCAGGCAATAGCATCTGAAACAATTGATGAACGAAGACCACGACATCAAAATACGATAAGTGAAACGCTCAACAAAAATGATGGAACACCAGCAGATGTGATTAAGAGTGTTTTACCCATATGCCAGCGGCATATGTCTGTGGTCTTTGGTCTGTGGTCTGTTCAATTGACCACCAACATCTCCAGGGCGTGCGATGCGTTTTTGGTAAGACTAGTTCATATTATCAACCACTTTATTGGTGGAATGAAAAATTTGCGCACCTACGAGCTAAATGCAACCGTGCAAAACTGTACCAGCGTAGCCGTCAAAGAAGTAGTTTCACTGATCTCCAGAATTATAAATTAGAAGAGAACTTAAAGGGGCAATAAAAACCAGCGAACGAAGCAGTTTCAACGAATTGTGCAATAAAGCGGACCTTCCGAGCTATGAGGGCTGACGTTTGTAATGCTGCAAGCGCCCCCGTCCCGTTAAACTCTTGGCTGGCCTCAAAATATGTTTAATGTTTCTTTACCATTAAGTTGGTAATGTACGTCTAGATGTAATATTCTGAGAGAGAGACTCTTAGGTGAATATTGATAGGGGTTTTGAGAGAGGACCAAATAGTAATGAACACAACCAAAAGAAACTAAAACACCAAAGGACTACTGGAGCAGAACATTGAAAATCCCTTTCAGGAAGGATGAAAGATGCTGAAGTCACCAGTTGGCCAAGTAGCAGTATCGCAAAGAAGCACTGAACGACGCGAGTCACCCGAAATACTAACGGTGGCGGTCGAATCAACTGTCCAGATATCTGACTTCTACAAGCTAGGTGAGTAAATAAAAGGGCTGGTAGAAATGCTGGAAGATGGTAGAAGACACTCAATCCATAAAGCGATAAGAGACGCTATCGAAAGCATCAGAGCTTTTTACGAGCTCTCGGAGATTTAGTTGCATGACGACAAAGTAAAGGAAGTGATTCTCTAATTCCAAAGGCAACGTCAGAGCCCAAGAAAATGCTATTTTCAGACGATGAACTTTCGGAGCCCAAATAGAAGCAGCAATACGAGTCAATACACCCGGATTACAAATGTAAGCAAAAACACCCACCTATCAAAATCATCAAGGAGAAGGACGGGGAATCCGGCGTTGAGACTCAAGTACTCTGGTCACAACAAAATGTAGCCATCAATAAGAAGTAGATGACAGAAGAAGAAGAATGCGAAATACCGCGAAGGACGGCAAAAAGACGCAGATAGAGGCAAAAAAAAACCTAGACCTGATGCTATTGTCATCAAAGAAGGGAGACCCTTTTATGCGCAGAGTCACTCCGCAAGGCAAAGGCAGACCCCAAACTGGAGACAGTGGAAAAGGCGGAATTAGGAGGACACAAGAGGGAGGCCTCCTTATAAACTACACACTATCCTTGAGGTTAGAACATCGATGAGGTCACTGCTCTTAATGACATTATTGATGCCAACAGAGTCAAAAGCTCACGGAGAAACCCAAACAGTGACAATTAGACTCCAAGCAGAAGATGCAAGAATACTTTCAGAAGATGGAAAGATTAAAATCGCCTGGGTTAACTGTCGCATGCATGAAGGGACCCTGCTAAGAAAATGTTTCAAATGCTTAGAGTTTAGTCACCACTGTCGCAATAGCAACGTATAGTATACCTGTTATCGAGTACTGCCTGATATAAATAACTTGTTTCGTCTGTCCTTGTTCTTGTTTTACTGATTTAAGATCAGTTCAGGATATGTCTGGTATTAAGCTCAACGTCTTAGCTTGGAGTCTTATAATGTTTAATTTTAAGGCTTTACCGCTGGAACAAGATATTCAAAGGATTTATTCATTTATTTACTTACATATTCATTGTTCAAGTGTACCAGGTGTACCGGTATGAAGTGAGCGCTAAGATACAAACGTCTCGATAGGGAACATTTATTGTGAACGGGCCTTAACTTTTCTTTTGTTTGATTGCTATGACACCTGTCAAACATATTTAGTATACATCAGTTTATTAATGCGGAAAGCATTAATTTTTTGTTTTTATTTGAGAGTCGCATTGAATGCTTATCGAGGCATATGGTGATCATGCTCTATCAGAAGCAACATGTAAAAGATGGTTTCAACGTTTCAGAGATAACGATTTTGATGTGAGAAATGAAGAACATGGACGACCACCAAAAAAGTTTGAAGACGCCGAATTGCAAACAATATTGGATGAAGATGACACTTTAAATCAGAAACAAATGCCAAAAATGTTAAATGTTGCACAACAAACAATTTCTGACCATCTAAAAGCTATGGAAAAGATCCAAAAGTCTGGAAAATAAATGAAACACAGATGGAAAACCGAAAAACCACTTGTGGTTTTCACATCACCAGATCGATTCGGCAAGAAGACAATGCTGTGTGTTTAGTGGGACCAGAAAGGTGTAGTGTACCAGGAGCTCCTAAAACTTGGTAAAACCATTCATACAGATCGTTATCGAACCCAAATGATCAATTTGAACCATGCATTGATCTAAAAACGACTAGAATGAGCCAGAAGACAAGGCAAGATAATTTTGCTCCATGGAAATGCACCTGCACACAAAGCAAAACTGATTCAGGATGCAACCAAAGCACTTGGCTGTTAGCTGTTACCACACCCGCCGTATTAACTAGACTTGGCTCCTTCCGACTAATATTTGTTTTCATCGATGGGACACGCATTAGGAAGAAGGAAGTCGAATATTGGGTGACTTTTTGGTTTGCTTCAAAAGACGATTAGTTTTATTGGCGCGGAATCCACAAATTGCATGAAAGATGGGAAAAATGTGTAGCTAGCAATGGCCAATACTTGGAATAAAATGTTTTTTACTTTCCCATTAAAAAGTAGTGTTTTATTTTCACAAAAAAAACGCTCACTTCATACCGGTACATCTGGTAAGACATATATCATCTTTTAAAAATGGAGCAAGCTTATATTTTACATACAAAGCTAGTAGCTATTACACATGAAAGAACTCCTTAATATTAAATTTATTTTCATCAGAGTTAGGACTTATTGCATGTTTAAGTGTTAGGAATTATTTCGTCATGAAATAAATCCTAAAATCGTGTGAATAAAATAAAACCTAACTAGAAACTATTACACTCATTGTTGTATACTTCGTTTTCCTTAAAATCATATTTCTTAAGTTAGTTTTTGTTTTTCAAACTGCATTTGTTGTTTTTTTTTTTTGTAAACTGTTAAACTATTATTGTACAATTTGTCGTACCCATCGTGACTAAAAATCGCTTAGGAGGCACCTGCCTGACAGTTGTTGTGGTACCTTTAGCGGAGCGATGAAGTCTCGTGAGCATCTAAATCACCCCGGAAAGTGGAGTTTAAACAAATGAATCGCGCGAAGCAATGCACCTACTCCCTCTTGGCTGTCGGCGATGACCAAGCATAGCCCAAACATAACACTATATTTGGTGTTATTTCCATTTGTTTTTCGACGTTATTTCTTAAATGACATGTGCATCGAAATGGAACCGGACGAAGATATTTTCGATGTTCGCTTGAAAGATGGTGAAGAGCGCAACAGTAATGAGGACAATAAGCCAAGCACTTCTAACTCTACACAAAAAGAAGATGAGGATGAGTACTACACGACGAAACACTCTTTTGTTGCCTTGTAAACATTTAAAGCTATGTACCAAATGCTTCGGTAAGTTACATTCGGATGAGGACGAATTTATAAGATGCCCTGTATGCAGATCCGTAGTGGTTGACAACATCCAAGTTTTTAATTAAACCTGTACTGATGCTAAATTAAATAAATAGAATTGTTTTTCACTTTAGGACTTTTTTTATTTTTTACTGCTAGGAATTGTTTTATTGTGAAAGAACTCCTAAATAATAGGATTTATTTCATGTTTAGGTTAGAAGATATTTCATCCGGACTTAGGACTTATACAGGGTTTTCCAATAGGCACTTGACAACTTTGAATTTAATTTGTGAACGCACTCTTTCACTTATCATCAAACTGTCATACAGTAAACTCAACATTTTCATCATGGTAAAGTACACTAATGAGCAACGTCTGCAAATTATAAAAATTTTCTACAAATATTCGGAGTCGCAAAATCATCTTCAGTTACGAAGCTCATTTTTGGCTCAATGGGTTCATCAACAAGCAAAATATGCGTTATTGGTCGAATGAAAACCCACATATGCTTCATAATTCAGCACTTCATCCACAAAAAATAACTGTTTGGTGCGGTTATTGGGCCATATTTTTTCGTCGACAATAACTATCGTCACGTTACTGTGAATGGTCAGCGTTATCGTGCCATGATCACCGATTATTTTTGGCCCGATTTGGAAGATATGGATTTGGACGGCATGTGGTTTCAACACGCTACAATCGATTTATTGAAGAGTAAGCATGGTGAGCGTGTTATCTCAAGACATGGGCCAGTCAATTGGCCGCCTCGTTCGTGCGATTTAACGTCGCTTGACTATTTTTTGTGGGGCTAAGTTAAGTCATTGGTTTATGCCAACATGCCGACGACGTTGGAAGAGGTCAGAGCCAACATTGAACGCGAAATAGCGGCCGTTTCGGCCGAAATATGTGGCCGAGTCATTGAAAATTGGGTCCAACGAATCGACCGTTTTAATTGTACTTCAAGCCAATAATAAAGTTTTTGAAATATCTCAAATGGTTTGCCTTTTATTTAAAAAAAAAAAAAGTTGTCAAGTCGTTATTAGAAAACCCTATAGATAGATATCTTTTTAAGCACGGGAGGAGAGTTTCATTAAGAGTTTTTAGTGAAATAGCTAAAAACATTTTTATTGAAAGTATCTGTGTTGCTCATGCGCTTGATATCTAAAGGCAAGTTATTCCACAGCTGAATTACATGAATAAAATTGTGGAGGCGTATTAAAATATTTGAACTTAGGTACAATTAATTTTAAGGTTTTCTGATTTTTTCCAAATCTGATGTTTTCGTAGAGATGTCTGGTTCTTTGGTACGATAATTCTTAAGAGTGGTTAAGGAACAGCCTCGTTATTTGATAGCATAGGCAGAAATATGTTCAAGTTTTCTCAAACTGACAATATACCTCGCGCAGGATTTTGGGCAACTGTTAACTTTCACAGCCGTAGAGAATGATAGGAAGTATAAAAGACTTGACAAGCTTTAATTTTATATAAGTTGGAAGATGTCTTGCGGTAGAGCTTAGTCCGCGGTAGGCTCCATAAATTTTGGATACTGTTTTGTTTATGTGGACGTTCCAATTAATTTTTTTTTTTTATTAATGTCGGAACAGAACACTCAGACAAAGAACTAGTCCATTGTACTCTTGAAATTGTACTTCTCGAATTAAGATTACTACTGCGATATACTCCAATATTCTTCGTTTTTTTCCATGGGAGAATAATTTATACTCAATGTAGGAACCAATTCTTTATTTCTCCCTGCATTTAAAATCATTTCTTTTGTTTTTGTGGGATTAAGTCTAAGACTGTTTTCTAAAGATTACTCATAAATATTTTATAATTCTTGATTTAGATTATCTTGACTTTTACGGATTTTTGGAAATAGTGTATATATCTGGACATCGTCAGCGTATATGCGGTGATTGCAATTCGTAAGGCGTTGAGAAATATCATTAATAAAACACGTAAATAAAAGAGTTCCTAAGACAGAACCTTAAAGGACGCCAGCAGAAACTAAAAGGCAATTTGATTTTTCAGTTTTGTTGAAAACATACTGCGATGCTAGATAAGAGGACATAAGTTTACACAGCAAATTATCGAACTGAAAGGTTTCTCAACAGAATCTCATGATTAACGCAATCGAAAGCTTTTGAAAAATCCAGAAATACAATTAATCCCAAAATGTTTCTATCCAAACCGGAACGTAGCACGAACACCGGACTGGTATTTAGTTATCATTTTACAAGCATCGAGATGGGTTTTAATTTGTTGGCTGACAATTGTTTCAAGAACTTTACTCAAAAACGGCAAATGTTGCAAAGCAAACGGTATTGTAGTAGCAACTTGATTTAACGTTTTTGGAAGAGGTAGCACTTTCCCAATTTTTCACTGTTCTGGAAAATTTGAAGTTGTTATAATTGTAGATATTAATTTGATGTAAAATAACTGGAAGCAAAATTTTAAGAAGAATAGAGGAAATATTTTTAAGAAGGTTCATCTGGTACAAGCTAAGAGATCAAACACTCACTGAAATCAGGCGAATAGAATGGCCTGCAGCAGATACTTAAAATAGAGTTAACAGCCTTTAAAGGATGTATGAACGCTTTTATTGCATTCCTCTAGCATAAGTCACCCTTACAGGTCATTTCTGGATCAGAGAGTTTTAGAAAGGGTTCTTTTCGGAACGTAATAGAAGCAGAAGAGTCCTGAAAACATGAAAATTAACTGTACTAAGAATTACAATCAAAAAGTCTCACAGTGAGATTAATATTTTGACAAGTGCACTCAGTACCTCTCACTTTAACAGCTATTGGCCCAACCAATGAAGATATTTACTATCTAGTTTGAAAGAGGTAAGTGTCAAAAATAGGACGAATGCAGGAGATTTATATACAAATATATAGTATTGTATATGGTTAACCTCATACGTATTAATTGTATCATTTATACCTTATAAGACACAAGTCACAACCGAAGTGGCTTATTTGTATTTCCGAATATCGAATTTTCACTAATTACTGGTCTTTTCTTGTAATTTTTCAATAAATATCAGCTTTCAAAGCCAAATGTTGACTTTTAATTATACAGAACGCACCATAATCTTCCCTCATATTAAGAAAACATATCAATTAGGTTGATATATATATAATTGAATTCGACTTGTATTAAGAAATGCCTCGGGTATCAATTAGCTCCAATTTTCCAAATTTTCACCGTCAATATCTCATGCTCACAAAATAATTTCCAGAATAGCAATTGATTAAATGGAAATAGATTCCGTATGTAAGATCCTTATCCTAGAGCTTCCCTTTTAAGGAAATGTTGATTTGAATTGGATACGCAATTAGTAAAATATTGATTTGTTCATTACGTAATTCATAAATTATTTTCATGATAATTCAATCATTATTGATTCCAAAACTTGGTTAACAAGATACCATCTGCCAATTTGGAAAGTTAAATTTGATTGCCTTCTAACAGAAATTATTTGGTTCGTCGGGTTGGAATCTTGAAAAGGTTTTTTCTTTCATACACAGTTCCCTTCCTGAGGAGGTTTAACCTGAATTCAAGTATTTTACACACGTATTCATACGTTTCTACAATTAGCCCATCATTTCTAAAAGTGTCGTGCCGATAATAACTAAATCATAGCTACAAAATTTTTAAGTATTTTCAGCAGCCTATAATTAAATTTAGCTCTGCCGTGCTGCGGAAGTTAGCCTTTTCGTTCTATGATTTATTTTTAGTGTTGCGTGAAATGTTTCAATTAATTAATCTGCGGGAGCCATGCACTTCATCACTGCCACACTTGAAAATAATTTAATAACTTATTTAAAATGTTAAAGGTCTTATGCGTGGACCTATATTCATAAATACTGGTCATAACTTCCCTTCATAAACCTGTCTAAGTAGAATTACAATGTAGGCAATGAGCGACTCACTATCATACATCCAATCAGCCAAGTTACTTGCAAATGTGTTCTTCTTAAGTCATAAGCCTGCAGTTCACGAGACTTTACTAATCCTAAATTTAAGTTTGAGACATTTTGAATTTCAAAAAGACGAGCTAAAAGAAGAGTCCGGTTTTTAACTTAGAATACAATTACTACATATGTACATGTAATTCCAATTAATTATAATACCTTCCATGCTGTTGTTGGAACTTTGTCTGATCAGTCTATCAGACCATTAGTCCATTAGGCCATAATAAGCATAGTAGGATAACTGTTGCTCATGTGCGCTCAAAGTGGATGAAACGAAAAAAACTGACTTTTCAACCGCTTGTGCGACATGTGCCAAGATTGCCCCGACAACAATCGGTCTGGCATCCGTAGAGATAACGATTTCTTTGTCAGGACCGTAAAGCTTTAAAAGAGAATTATTGACTAAGGACTCTTTACACTTTTTTAAGGATTCTCATAATCTTTCCCTTCGGGTTAGGGGTTAGAATATACCCGAGGTAAGGCATGCCTGTCGTAAGAGGCGACTAAAATCCACTGGGCCGAATTAAGGTGTTAAGCGACCCGTGCCAGAATCGACCAGGTTAGGGGCGCAGTATAAAAATAGCTCAATCTCTAACGGAGCATCCAGATACTTGGCGACCTCCGAATCAGCCAGCCTTATCTGTCTAATGCGGATCTCTGGACAGACGGACTACCCTTTCTCCGCTAGTCGTGGGAACTAAAATGAGTTCAAATAATGTTCAAAATAATACAAATATAAACCAGGACTCCTTTAAAAAATGCTCAAGGGTCACGAGATCTCCAACACGCGGATCGCTAGGAAAATCATGCGAAAGCAAAGACCAAACACAGTCGGTAGCTCAGGGCAATAGCATTACACCAAATAAGCTACAAAATCTCGAACGCGAAAATTCTGATCTCCGTGCTAGACTCCAAAATTTGGAATTGCTTTGTGCCGAACTAAAAAAGCAACTAGATGCCATTAAGCCGCAATCTAAATCTGAGTCTGAATCTCTTTCGCTACTTGACCTCCCCGAAAACTCGAGTTTTCACGCGGACGAAGAAGAGCTAGTCCGCGAAACGGACTGGATACTTAAAAAAAAGCCAGGTAAGAAGCGCAAAGATACTTCCCCGCCTGATATTGAACAAACAAAGAAGCAAGCCAGCTTTAAAACTGCTGAGGTCGATAAGGCACTACACTACTACTCGGACTACAACAAGTTGCACATAATCCTGAAATCACTGTGCTCAACCGATTATTAAGTAAGATCTCGCAATAATGATACATGGACTATTAATATCCTTAATCCAGACAACTACCGTTCGCTTTCGCAAAAATTAAATGCCGAGAAGATTCAATGGCATACCTACGAAAATAAAACGGAAAGACCTATGCGCGTTGTAGCTAGAGGATTGCATCCCTCTTGCCTTAAAGAAAACATCGTAAATGACCTTAAAAATAAAGATTTTAAGATAATCGACGCAGTTAATATACTTGCGCAAAAACAGCGCAATGTTGAAATCGAGAGGACGACCCCAAGACACGGCCTTTCTCTCTTTAGGCTAACTTTCGACAAAACCGAGAGCCTAGAAAGAATCTATGCCATAAATTCTCAATGTACACGTTGCCAGGGATTCAGCCATACTCAGGCCTACTGCCAGAAGGAACCTCGCTGTGTAATGTAATGCGCTGGCAAACATCTGACTCGAGAGTGCATTGCCGCAAAAGAGTCCAAAGCGATATGCATTAACTGCAAGGGAAAACATCCAGCTAATTATCGAGGCTGCGAAGTCGCGAAGGAATTGCAAAAGCTACGAGATCAATCAAAAACGAAGCCTTTGAAAAACGCAGGGACAGCTAGAATGAGAAATAACAACAGCGGTCCTACTCCAAAGCCTTTAAAGAAGGTAATGGTGACAAACGCTAAAACCAACAATAACATCAACGTCAAAAATAACAATGCGCAAATGGAAAGTGGAAAAACTTACGCGCCATTAGCGGCGCGAGTTAATATGACTGTACATCACCGGATCCTGCCTCAAATAACCTCCATCTATTGCCAATCGCACTGCAAAATAGAAAAACAAGAATTTATTGGCCTATTCAACTCTCTTGGACCAATCTTCATTACTGGTGGCGACTTTAACGCGAAGCACACCTTTTGAGGCTCAAGATGTATCTCTCAAAAAGGCAAAACTCTTTGCAGGGCTGGTATGGAATGTGGTTGCTATTCTTACTCATCAGGCAAGCCGACATATTGGCAATCGGATGTCGCCAAAACACCCGATCTAATAGACTTCTTTATCGGAAAAGGAGTAAACGCTAGTTACGTCAAAGTTGAAGAGGGCTTCGATCTTTCCTCCGATCATTCTCCAGTTATCCTCTCACTGTGCGAATCCTTGGTTAAGAAACAAAGACTACCCAGATTAACTAACAGCAAAACTCACTGGGAAGATTTCCGAATAGACGTTGTAGACAATACTGAGTTGAAAGTAGCACTTAGAATGCCGTATCAACTTGAAAAAAAGTTGAACGTTTTGTTGAAGTCATACAGCAAGCGGCCTGGAAGAACACTCCCCGCGAATCGAATAAGTGGCATGAAACCCGGGCACCACAAGAAAAAACGTCCTTCAATAGGCTCTGCAATTTGTTGAAAAAATCTATCAAGGACTTTAATAATCAAGGTATTAATAACTACCTTGAAAGACTCACAGCGACAAAGGATACCAACTACTCCATATGGAGAGCCGTTAAAAGTATTCGAAAGCCTCAAATACACGTGGCGACAATAAGAAGAAACCAAAATGACTGGTCGAAAGAAGATAAGGAAAAAACTAACGTTTTCGCCGACCATCTTGCAGAAACGTTTAAACCATTCGACGGGGAAGTGCTTCCAGAGAATGTCAATACGCTAGACGTGACGACAAACTTTCCAGTAGAAAAGGCTACTTAAAAAAAAAGGAGATACTTAAAGCGTAGCCAAAAAAAGGTTTGCTAAAGCTGCTCTATCTTATAAATGCCAGCAATAGATTAGAGCACGTACCGCACCAGTGGAAAGTAGCCGAAGTTATTATGGTTCCGAAACCCGGTAAACCGCAAATCATATAGACCAATATCGCTTCTTCCGATTACATCGAAGGTCTTCGAGCGAATCCTTATCAATTACCGACACAAATTTCCTCTTGCCTGATCATCAATTTGGCTTTAGAAGCCAACATTCTACAGTTGACCAAGTGCATCGAATAACCGATGTAATTGAACGCGCAATCGAGTGTAAGTTAGTCTGTTCAAGCGCTTTCCTTGACGTTTCGCAAGCCTTTGATAAGGTGTGGCATGAAGGCCTAAAATATAAACTCTGACAAGCCCTACCCCAGCAATTGTCTTGTATTTTAGGTTCATACCTGGAAGACCGACTCTTCCGTGTGAGACACGGAAACGAATATTCCACTTTTAAGACAATAAAGGCGGGGGTGTCGCAAGGAAGTGTACTTGGCCCTCTGCTATATTGGCTTTTTACCCGCGATATACCGCAAACAGACGACACTGTCCTGTTGCTGATGACACTGCCATTTTGGCAACGGCTAAAACAGTCGAAGAAGCAACTGCTAGGTTGCAACGTGCCCTTACACGGATTAACAATTGGACAAAGACTTGGCGAATCGCGCTTAATGAAAGCAAGTCTGTCCACGTCAACTTCACTCTCAAGAAAATTGAGAATCCACCGGTGTTTATCAACGCAGTACGAATTCCTTACGCGAATGAGGCCGAATATCTCGGTATGACACTCGACGCTAAACTAAAATGGAGACCACACGTCAAGAAAAGAAACTTAGCTATCCCCTGATCAAGCAGATTTATCATATTACAATCGACGTCAGACACTCCTCCAGCATTTCGAACATTTTGAGGAGCCAACATCGGCGCAATATACATATGCGGATATCATAGGCACAGCGCAGTCAAATAGGAGCAAGCCTAGAAATTTTATCGATGGTCGTCAGGTGCGGACTTGTAGGATAAATCGTACGACGGTCTCTAAGTGTAACTGACTTAAGGCTAATGAATTTCCTTTGATATTGTAGACAACGCAAGCAAAGCACTTACAAACCCGTAATATTGAACCTTTTTTTAAAAAAAACTCTAACCCCAAGGTGAAACAGCAGGCGCCGAGGGATGCATGGTTAAGAGGGTGTTTACTGTCTAGTTCACGAACTTAATATCGGGTTTAATCCGATTAGTTGACTTTTGTATCCCGACTACTCGTCGGAATTGACTCAACAAAAGATTTAACCATAGAATTGACCTCTTTAAAAGCATTTACTTCTAGGAACGCACCTGAAGCAGAAACTGTCGATCGGACGTCTACTGCTAAACGACTCAGATTTAGATCCCTTATTTGAAGACATAACCAGCACGCTATTGGGTGAGTTATGTGCACCAACCGTTTGTACGAAAGTAGGCATAGATTCTGAAAACAACAATAGGAGCAAGCTATAGATGTTTCGATTGGGCTTCGGTACATAGAGGTGACGCCGTCCTTTGAGAGCTATACAATCAGTACTGGCTGGGTCATATCTGTTTATTTCAAGAGTAATTTCTTAAAAATCAAGCAAAAATGCGTGGTATTAGTGACGAAGGATTCATTTCCGAAACCACACATCATAAGGGGTTCTTTGCACAAAGTGCCGGCTACTAATGACATCTAAACTACCTTAAACGTCACATACCTTTTCGTAAGCTCATAAAAATGAGTTCCGACAAAACTCTAGCTACCTCCACTCCAACCAGCACCAGTAGTCTGTCAAAGAGATTCCAAATCAACAACGTTAATGCTGTAGATAAATGTAGAGTTCCTGTATATTTACTGAGGATTCAAGTGGAAGAAAACGCAGCTCGATCTACGAGAGTGGCAACGTTCCCATATGGCTAGCAGATTTTAAAGTGAAGGCTGCTTTACTGATCAGTTCCAGAATTTAATATCTTCTTATTCCAGAGATTTAAACCAGAGACCTAGTGGCAGCGATAATAGAACTTACCCAGGGGAATGAATCGCAAAAGTTATTGAGCGCCTCCTCCTGGTCTTGTACAAGATCTGATCGAACATTGCCACTGGTGCAATTGGCATCACGTTCTTGGATGCGATGACAACACCCTCAACAAGAGAAAGGGTAAGTTACTTTCAAATTATATTTTTAGCTAAAATCCAATTTATCAACACTAAAAGAGAGGAGCTATTTGACCGATAGTAAGGTCAAGGCCAAGATATCAAGGTCCTTTACGCTTATCAAAGACTATGATATATGGAGAGGCATTCCTATTGGACCATATACACAAAATTTTTTTATAGAATGCAGCATCTGTCAAGGTCAGATGAAATACATGAAAAAACTTATAAACTGGACAGAAGATCCATTAAATATAGCCATTATCTCAATATATAAATGGAGTCATAAATTGAAACGTAATTTAGGCAAAATGTTTTTACCAATGTGAAACCCTCGATTTGAACAATTGCGCAAAACGATATCGAAATCCAAACACTTCGGAAATTCGGACCATAGACAAAGATGAATTGGCTATAGACTCATTTAAAACTTATAAGGACCGGAATCTTAGTACTTTCATTGCTTTATTTAGGTATAATTTTAATTGCTGATACATCCAACAAGCCTGGGGGTAGGTAAACGTAGTTTCTACCACCAAACCCCAAAACCACAAACGTGTTGGGCCGTGATAGTGGACTGGCTTTCAAGTCGAAGAGTTCGGTGTTCGAATTCCAACCGCGCCCGAAATACATTAATTTTTTCAGTTAACAAAAAATCAAGTAAGATGAGTAGTTGACTTGAAATTAAAATCAAGCCAACTTTCACAAATGTTGGATGCCACCCATGGGACCAAATAGCAACTTAGTCCAAACATTTTGTTTTTCTCTCTCTCAAAAAACTAAACACTTTGCTGAGGCATCATACTATGGTCGGAAAAAGTATTTTGACAAAAAAAATCGTACAGTTTTCCTTACAACAATAATTTTTTTTTTTTTCACTTAAATATGTCGAACTTTGTGCCTGAAAAAGTGTTTTGCGGGGAGTTCTTCTTCATGACTGAAAACTGCTGCCGAAAGTCATCGTATTTTGGTGGAAGTTTATGGTGAGCATGCGCTAGCTGAGCGAACGTGCCAAAAGTGGTTTTCACGATTTAAAAGTGGTGATTTTGGCTTGGAAGACGATGAACGTCTTGGGCAGCCAAAAAAGTTTAAAAATAAAGAACTGGAAGCATAACTCTATGAAGATTGTTGCCAAATACAAGACGAGCTCGCAGAAATGCTGCTGGAACGCCACAAAAAGAAGTTATTTTTGCATCGGATTGGTACTGGTGATGAAAAATAGATCCATTACGATAACCCCAAGCCCAAAAAATCATATGTGAAACCCGGCCAACCAGCCAAATCAACGGCAAAGCCGAATATCCATGGCGCGAAAGTAATGCTTTGTATTTGGTGGGATCAGATGGGTGTGCTGTACTATGAGCTGCTAAAACCGGGTGAAACCATCAATGAACAACGCTACCGAACGCAATTAATCCGTTTGAAGAGAGCAGTAGCCGAAAAACGCCCGGAATATGCGACCAGACACGAGGCAATAATTTTCCATCATGACAACGCTCGGCCCCAGTGGATGGGAAGTCCTACCCCACCCGCCTTATAGTCCAGATCTTGCCTCTTCTGACTACAATTTGTTCCGGTCGATACAGAACGCCCTCACTGAAATACGGTTCACATTTTTTGATTCATTCTTGGCTGCCAAGCCGGCGCAGTTCTTTTGGGATGGGATCCAAAAATTGCCAGGAAGATAGGAAAAAGTCATAGCTTTAGATGGGCAATACTTTGAATAATACTATTGTACATGCTTTCCTTAAATAAACGTTCAAGTTTTGGAAAAAAAACTGCACGAATTAAATTACATACCCAATATTAAAATTAAAAATTATATTTCAAAAACGAATGGGGAAAAAAGTATTTTGACAAAATATTATTTATCCGAAAAAGAACAAAAATTTATAAAAATAATTTATAAAATGAACCCTCTATTGGCACTGATGACTTTCTGCAATCGGCTCGGTATCGAGTTCAACAAATTTGGAAGGGCTTGCAGAGAAAAATCATTCCAAGGGCCTCAGCGATTGTCTCCTCGCACGTTCTTGTCAAACATGGATTTCTGTGTCTCTTTACATAAGCTACATAGGCTATATTTTTTGCAAAGAAAGCTGT
This sequence comes from Volucella inanis, assembly GCA_907269105.1. Lineage (NCBI taxonomy): Eukaryota > Metazoa > Arthropoda > Insecta > Diptera > Syrphidae > Volucella > Volucella inanis. Next base: position 70,914,968 of record OU026157.1, on the reverse strand, counting down.
ATAATTCGTTGCTCATGTTAAAAGTTATATTATGATTTGAATATGAGTAAAAAACTGAAGAAATACGCTATGTGTTGCTATGTGATGCTACTATAAAAAAGGGAAAAACGCTGCAAAAACATGCCGAAAAATTTAGGTATTTTACATGCCGGACCCAGAAGTGTTTTGGTCGATTCCGTTCCGGAAATTTCGATGTAAAAGATGCACCTAACACTGATCGGCCTGTCACTGAAAAAATCGATGAAATTTTGTAACTGATGGAGCAAGACAGGCATAAAAGCTATCTAGAGATAGCGGAGGTACTAAACATCAACCGTTTAAAATCATCTAAAACGAGCAGGCTACTTGGTTGCTACATGAATTAACGCAAAGGAATTTAATTGACCGAATAACCATTAGTGAAACGCTGCTGAAACGTAACGAAATGGAACCATTTTTTAAGCAATTCATTACGGGTCATAAAAAATGGATTAAATATGAGAATATCCAACGCAAATGATCATGGTCAAAAGCCGATGACCTACCACAAACAACTTCAAAACCTGGATTGACAGCAAACAAGGTTATGTTGAGTGTTTGGTGGGATTGGAAGGGAATCGTCTATTATGAACTGCTAGAACGTAGCGAAACGGTCAATTCGATCCTCTATAGTGCACAACTCGACCTTTTGAATAAAGCTATCAAGAAAGAGCGACCAAGATTGGCCAACAGAAATGGAGTTGTCTTCCTACGCCTAGGTGCTAGGCCACACAAATCTTTGATGATCCGGAACAAATTGGCGGAACTAAGTTGGTAAGTTTTAATGCATAAATCTTATACCCCGGACCTTCCGCCCTCTGATTACCATTTGTTTCAGTATTTTCAAGACTCTCTTGATGGTAAAAAATTGACCGACCGAAGAGCCGCTGAAAATCACTTGTACAAGTATTTCGCTGATAAACCACAGAAGTTCTACACCGATCGAATTATGAAGCTACTCGGAAAATAGCAAAAGGTCAAAGATAATAATGGCAAATACCATAAGTACTTGATTAAAATTGATTTTGAATAAAGGAAATTTTTTTTTCAAAAAATGTACCAAAAAATTGCGGAGACTTTTTATATGACCCAATACTAAAACGTTTACTTAATGCAAATTAGTTATCGTCGTACGCCTTGAGGATGTGATCCGGCAAAACATTTTTTATGTCTACAACCTTGGACAGCCTCTTCATGATGAGTCTTAGTGTTTTATTTTTACAAAAAAACGGCCACTTCATACCGGTACACCTGGTAAATCAGGTCTTTCAGGTGGCCAGTCCAATGTATTTATTTCTACATCCTTAAGAAAATTGGTAATCATCTTAGCTTTGTGACTGTCCAATGAATTTGTCACCTGAAGTAAACGCGTGATTATTTAAAATATGAAAATATTGATCCTTGTTCATCGTTCCCTCGATTGGTACCAAATCTCCAATCCCATTTAAACAAACACATCCCCAAAACATTACGCTCCCACATCCATGGGGTACTCGTTGACATACAGGTGCCAATTTTTTCGCAATTTCCTAGGAATTCTGTAGAAAATTTTCTTTTTTGATGCATGGTACTGAAAAGAGCTTTCATCAGTCCACAATACTTGCTACCAAAATGATGCAAGCTTGTGTACAATTTTTTTTGGCAAATCCAAAGTGTATTCATACCCACTTGGGAGTTAAGTTTTATATAGAGAAAAATAATCCTGGTGAGCTACCCAAATCTTTTCGACCAATAAGTCCTACATATTTTTTTTAATACCATGGAAAAATAACATATATCGCAGATCTTCTCAACAGAAATTCACCTCTGCACCACATGTTTACTACACAGAAATATCCACGGAAGGTGCTCTACTAAATCTGGAAATTGCAATATGTGCCTTCCTAGACATTGAACGTGCTCTTGCTAATACCGGATATGACTCCGTTTCGGTAGCCATGCCTAAAAATTGTATTGACCATCCAACTAACTGTTAGGTTACAGCATCGGTCATAAACTGAAAAATCTCCACATCTTCCAATGCGACTAAAATCTCTGTCTTAGCCGTTAAAGATTATTCACAATGATCTTTATCTCCCCGCTCTGATGGCCACTGGTAATTGATGTCCTACAAGTATAACTTAGCAATCTGAGCTGTCAAACAATAGGATATGCCGGCAACCTAGCTACATTAGTGAAGAGTACACCTTGCCATACATAAGCAACAGCGGCTACAAAGGCTTGCATGCCTCGGCATCACCGGCGGAATGCACACTGTGTGTCACAGTACCTATAGAAGCTTTCGTTGGTTTACCGCCACTCTATATCTTTATAAAAAGATTGAAATTCGCAGTGCGGTCAGGCTACTACAAACCAGAAATATTAATTACTCAGATCACATAGAACAAATAAATATTCTCACCGAAATGCCCGAACTTAAAATGATCTGCGTTGTATACGACCTTCTACCCAAGACTCTGTGCTTCGTCAGATGGTTCATTATTATGATCCCATTTTGGGAAGCATGGAACTACAAAAACCCAACCTCATTAAGTGGCATACCGGTGGATCAAAGAAGGACACTGGGGTGGGTGCTGGTACATTTAATCCAAACATCAGAATTTCGGAACCAATGTGAAAAACTCCCGACGAATTTTTAGCTGAAATACATGCTATTCTGGTGTCGGCAATCTCAATCTGAATAAGTAAATGAAGGGTGTTCCCATTCATATACTAGTGGACAGTCAAGCAGCTATTAAAAATAAGTCATCCACTGCTTCAATACACTACAAGTTCTCTCCCATAAGGACAAAGTAAAAGGTTGTTGGGTCATAAAGGTATTGTAAAAATTAAAATAGTCGACGATCTGGCTAGAAACAATCTGGCTGATTCTTTCATCGGCTCTCAGTTTTGTAATATCCCGAATTCAGGAATTAACTCAATAATAAGGAGTAGGTAGAACAGAATGTGTATATCTCATTGGGATAACATTCCAAGGCTTCGCCGTGCTAAAAGAACCATCAAAACTTTTCACAAGCCACAGTTGTGGGTAGCCGTGTATTGGTAGTGTATTGTATTGGCTTCCCAATCAGACGGTTCGGGGTTAAGTACCAGCCGTGAGATGAATGGTTGCCTAAATACAACATGAAGTCAATTTGGACTAATAACTTAGTGTCCCCAATAAATGTTGGATCCCAATCATGGAGCGAAAAAGCCCTGCCATCTTACAAATCACCTACACAACATCTGTCTTATTCACGAAACTGAATGTCGTCTTGCATGGAAGATGACGAAACTGCGGAGCACATTTTATTTGAGTACATAAAGTGCCGTAAAGTGGCGATACTACCTCAGAGAAATTTTAACTCTGGCGAAATTCCACCAGAGAAATACTCAATTCCATTAAAAAGGTTGACCCCGACCCAGATAGCCTTCCATCCATATTTCTTAAAAAGTGTTCCTCAAAACACTTTCCCACCCCTTTTCGAATTTCTTCTAGTTATAGCTCTCTCAACGTGAATTTTCACAGATATGGAAGTCTTCTTTCATAACACTGTTATACAAAAAGAAGTTAAAGAGCGAAGTCACTTATTACTGCCCCATAGCTAAACTTTCACATATACCCAAACTCCTTGAAAGGATTTTGTAGGAAGCTCTAAGCTTCCAGTGCAAATCTCTTATTTCCTCTAATCAACACGGCTTTCTGGAAGGTAGATCAACTACCACTAACTTCGTCGAATTCGTGGCCCCTCTTCTCCTTGCCTTAGAAAGTGGTAAACAAGTTGACGTTATAAAAATTGATTTCCGTAAGGCTTTTGATAAGATATTTCATAAACTACTCCTATTCAAATTGTCTGTCCTGGGCTCAAATGGATATCCTCTTACCTGTATAATAGCTTTTTATAGTGTTCGTTTCAGGTCTATTCTATCAGACCCTTTTTTTGCCACGTCAAGTGTTCCTCACGGTGGTCACCTAGGCGCACTTCTCTTCATTCTTACTATTAACGTTCCTGTAAAGGTCATTCAACACTTAGCACTTTCTCTCAAGGCTGAAGATACAAATTTTTTTAAACCCAATTCCTCATAACATGATTCAAGCCTCCTTTAAATAGATCTAAACAGTTTTTCTACCTGGTGTATCAAGAATTGCTTAGAACTCACAAATGTCTCATCAAATGTCAATCGATTACCTTCTCCACGGCCAACCTATATCTCTTGTTCAATCTTTCCGTGACCTTGGCATATAATGCGACAGGGAGCTTAATTTAAGCTCGCATCAAATTGTTAACTACAAAAAAAAAATCTGACGGTTTTCCTTCACCCCTTTCATACGAAAACATATCATCAACCGATCCGCATACCATAGCCAACTTTCTTGCTGTTTTTTTTAGGCAATTCTTTGCCGATAATTCCTTCGTACTGTATCCCTCCTGTTTCAAAGTCCTACTTAACTTCCCTGTTGGTCCCTCTATTTCTCAAAGTTTTGATCGTACAGCAATAGAAAATATAGCTACTTAATGATAAATATTGAACCGACTCAGATTGTCTTCCAGTGTTCCTCAACACTTACCCACCCCCTTTCAAATCTCTTTTGGTTATTGCTCACTTAAGATGAATTTCCATAGATATGGAGTGGGGGACGCCGTGGTGTAGTGGGATATGCATAGACCCCTTAAGCAGAGGGTCGCGGGTTTGAATCCCGTGCGAGGCAACTCTCTGAAAAAGTCTTTTCATGAAATTTGTATGTAGTTTTATGTAAATCCCGTCGGCGTCAACTCTGACATGAAGGCATAACATTGGAGTTGTTGCTGGCTGGGCTAAATGTAACGAACTAACAACTAGCACGTACTAAGACCCACTAGTTAAGGATGCATTGGCTCCAGTTTGACAACCATAACTGGAAAAATATCGAAACCCAACACCTGAATTTCAAAACTACTACACCACCCGCCCGCGCCCTGGTGAAAATCCAGTAAAAGGGTATTCATATCCCTATAGTGCGCGCGCAGAATTATATGAAAAAAATATTAATAATAACGCCGATATACAAAAAGGGATTAAAGAGCGAAGTCATCAATTACCGCCCCATAGCTAAACTTTCACATATACCCAAACTTCTCGAAAGCATTATGTACGAAGCCTTAAGCTTACAGTGCAAACCTCTTATGTCCCCTAATCAACACGGCTTTCCCAAAAGGTAGATTGACTACCACTAGCTTCGTCGAATTCGTAAGCTCTGTCCTCTCAGCCTTGAAGAAGTTGACGTTATAGCAACTAATAAGATATCTCATGCTAAAATGGATATCTTCTTACCTGAATTATCGTTTTTAGAGTGTTAGTCAGGTATTCCTCAAGGTAGTCACCTATGTCCACTTCTCTTCATCCTAACTATAAACGATCTTGAAAGGGTCATTCAATACTCAGCACTTTCTCTCTATGCTGACGATACCAAATTTTTTAAGCCCATTTACTCACGACATGACTCCAGCCTCTTTCAAATAGACTTAAATAGTTTTTCAACCTGGTGCCTCCAATCGATTACCTTCTCACGTAATTGCAACAAGTCTCCTCCCCGAATATACCTTCTCCAGGGCCAAATAATCCCCCTTATTCAGTCTATCTAGAACTTTAGCATATTATACGACAGGGAGCTTAATTTCCGCTCGCATATTGATGAGATAATTACTTATTCTATCTGATCACTTAGCTTCATTAAAAGATGGCCTAAAGAATTCTACAACCCGTACGTGATCAGATCACTATAAATCACTTTTCTTCGCTCTCTTCTCGAGTACGCTAGCCAAGCATGATATCTGTTTCAACGAGCTCATTTATCTCGAATTGAGAGTATCAAGCGTCGGTTTCGTCTACCTTGAAACGATCCTCTTATCTTACCTCCCTATCGAGATCGTTTCAAACTCATTATTCTGAATATCCTTGAGGAACGAAGGGACACATCAGACATTCTTTTCATTCATCAGCTCCTCTCAACACCTTTTGATTGCACTTCTCTTCACAACTCCATTTTCTTTTACATTAACCCTCGAAATCTACACTGCCCCCGTCGCTTTTATCGATCAATCCATCGCACCATATATGGCTCGATCCATCCCCAGCTTAAAGCCCTAGTGAAAGACCCTTAATTTTTGTTAGTTTAAAGTCCTAGTTCTTAAGTTAGTTTAAGCTTGTTGTTTGGGATTGGAGCATCGTTAATCAAACTTAATTAATCATTGTTGAAATTTGCCAAACATTCCATATTTTGTACACTAGCTTCTCATCTTTCGATTTATGCAATACTCTAAAATTAATTTGATATTCATTACACAATACTCATGTTATGTAGGTAAAATATTGGGTCTATAACTTAATTAAATGCGGTTTGCTAAGAGATGGCGTAACTTGTATTATTCCATTGGAACATGCGTTGAAAAGCTACTATCATTGTACGTCATTTCAGTACATGTCATTCATTTGAAGCGTAAACAACAATAATTTTTTTTCACTCAAATATGTCGAACTTTGTGCCTGAAAAAGTGTTTTTGCGGGGAGTTCTTCTTCATTACTTTAATAAGAAGAAAACTGCTGCCGAAAGTCATCGTATTTTGATGGAAATTTATGGTGAACATGCGCTAGCTGAGCGAACGTGCCAAAAGTGGCTTGCACGATTTAAAAGTAGTGATTTTGGCTTGGAAGACGATGAACGTCCTGGGCAGCCAAAAAAATTTGAAGATGAAGAACTGGAAGCATTACTCTATGAAGATTGTTGCCAAACACAAGAAGAGCTCGCAGAATCTTTGGGTGTCACTCGAGCAGATATTTCAAAACGTTTTAAAGCAGCTGGATATATTCAAAAGCAAGGAAATTTGGTTCCACATGAACTCAAGCCGAGAGACGTCGAAAGGCGGTTTTGCTGGAACGTCACAAAAGGAAGTTATTTTTGCATCGGATTGTTACTGGTGATGAAAAACGGATCCCTTACGACAACCCCAAGCGCAAAAAATCATATGTGAAACCCGGCCAACCAGCTAAATCAACGGCAAATCCGAATATCCATGGCACGAAGGTAATGCTCTGTATTTGGTGGGATCAGATGGGTGTGCTGTATTATGAGCTGCTAAAACTGGCTGAAACCATCAGTAGCCCAGACCTTGCCCCTTCTGACTAGCATTTGTTCCGGTCGATGCAGAACGCCCTCACTGAAATACGGTTCAGATCAGAGCAGAATATCAAAACTTTGCTTGATTCATTCTTGGCTGCGAAAGCCGTCGCAGTTCTTTTGGGATGGGATCCACAAATTGCCAGAAAGATGGGAAAAAGTCATAGCTTCAGGTGGGCAATATTTTGAATAATACTTTTGTACATGTTTTTCTTAAATAAACGTTCAAATTTTGAAAAAAAAAAACCGTACGAATTAAAATATATACCCAATATATTATAATGGCCTTTCTTTTGGATTTGACCATCAACGAGTAAAGTTGTGCAGTGCATAAATTATTGAAAGTAAAATTTATAATGTTATTCAATTATGCGATTTGACTAATCTTTTCATTTTTCATATTTTTCATTACAATCGTTTTGGATAAAAAAACAAATTCGTAGAAAAATCGCAATCACTTGTATTAAGCCCCACCAAAATTCAAAATTGGCTTCTTAATACTGACTTTGTGGTTCAAAACATCTTTTAGGTCACAATGCCCCGAGATATTTGGATTACATCTTTAAAAAAAAAAAAATACTGACCACGTTTCTCATAAGTTGCCTAAAAATCCAAGGCCTCATATAACACCAATGGGAATGTTGGTTTCAATGCGGCTCCCCAAAGGAACCTCTGGTTTGACTATGAATATTACAATATTCAACCGCAATGCCACTGTTACATACCAATGTGCTCACCGCTCACCTAGAATGATGAATGCTTATACTCTAAGTGATGATTTGCTTAAATTATGACTTGTGGAAAAAATTGTCAATGAGTGGATGAATTATTAAAATAATAAAATTGACTGCCTAATAATTATCTCATTCTGTATTGTTGTCAAATTTACAGCCCTTGTATTACTGTATATTTACTTGTCAGTTATTGCTCCAACATAAAAAGTTTTTACGAGAATATTTTTATTATTTTCCTCTCCTCTGTTTTTGGAATACGAGAAACGTTTGCGCCAATAAAGTGTCACACACATAATAAAATTGTTAATAAAATTTTTCTTTTAGTATCATCAACTTTATTTCACCTTTATTTTTCCGTATTAACATACTAAAAGATATCAATTTTAAGCGCTCATCGGCAAAAAGGGATCGTAAAAAAACCTTTTCGTTATGATTGCGGCGTTGTTTTCATAATTTTTATTTCGCTCTTGACAATTGCAGGAAACGCTTGATTTTAAAAGTTTTTATTTTAATTTTTTATTATACTTATGAATTGCGTATCAAATTATCCACTGACTATATTTTTTTTTGCATTTGCTCGTTAGATGAAAGTTACGCATAAATACGAATCAAAGGGAAAATATACTCATTTATGTCTGCTTGGAAAGCCAGCAGCTAGGAAAACATTGGCGTGATAGATTGAAATTAAGAATTAAAGAACTATTGCACATTAGTGCAATGCCAAGAAATTCCGATCTAAATTTAATATGTTGGAATGCTAGATATATTTACCTAACCCTCCGATAAGCGTTGGGGTCTGAATAGACCAAACCGGTTTTGAAATGTGCTTAAATTTTTTTCTTGGTATTTCTGAGTAGCAGCAGTACATGAATATTTTTTTTTTACACAAAGTAACGGTAAATAATACGCTTTCGATGTATTTATTGTAGAAAAATTGTATTTCAAACGACTTTCGCGAATCATACACACATGGATCTAAGTAGACCCACAGTTGATGCGTAGGATTCATAGTGCGAATATGGAAAATACATATATTGGCTGGTAATTTGATATTCGATTTTTTTCAAGTGTTATTTAGTTTTCTATCGACAAAATTTTAGGTGAGTAATACTGGTTCATTGATTTCTATCTTAAGTTCACCTGTCTTGTGATTATTGTAGGAGATATTTTGCTGTCGGTTGTGAACAGTGTTTGGCATATGTGTCAATTTTTCCATGTTTTGCGTTTCCAGTAAAATGGAGCGAGAAGGCAGTGAGGTTGATTTTATTATATATTTGGGGATATTGAACAAGAGATTGAGTTAAAAGCCGTTTTGGATGATAATGATGCTGATTCTTAATCCAGTGCTGTTGCTCCTGTTCAGGAAAAGCCTTACCGTTCGAAAGATGGCAAAATATGGAATGCGAATTCACAACCTTCTGGAAGGCCACGTTCGCATAATGTGGCAACGTTAACACATAAACGGCCATTATGAGGAACATTGCCATCTTCAAATCGTTGTTTTCACCCGAAATCGTGAACAATATCGAATATCAATATCGAAAAGCCTTGGAATCCTTTCGACCATGGAATAAAGCGCATCCCAATTAAAAACACCGAGTTTGGATGATGACCAACGAGGAAGAATTTCACGCCAATTCGCATCCAACAAAAGAATTGTGGGCGACGTACAATATGCCCATATACAAAGCAACCATGTCTTTTAACCAGTTCAAGCAGTTGACCACATACATTCCATATGACACATGCTTCGATAACGTTAACACTCGTGTGGAGAGGCTTCAGCAAAGAAAATTTGCGGCGATAGACGATATATGGCTCATGCTCATGGTTAATCTAGAGAGAGCATACACCTCGAACTATCAAGTGACCGTTGATGAGCAGTTAGTTCCGTATCGTAAACTAGGTTTACTCAATATATTCCAAGTAAATACGGAATAAAGGTTTGGTGGGTCTGCGGTTCCGTGTAAAATTATCCCCTGAAAGGAATAATTTATACGGTAAAGCCACCAGGTCGCCAACGAGAGACGAACCAAGGCAAAATTAATGGAAAAATATATGGCCAGCGGCAAAACAGTTAATGCTAACAACTACTTTTCATCATATAATTTGACAGAGATGTTGAATGATCGAAATGTGGCGTTTGTGGGCACCGTTAAAAAAGAAAAAAAAAAACCAGATCCAACAATGTCAGAGCTTCTAGGTCTGGGTGTGAATTAGATTGCAGCAATCAAGGTAATAGAACAAAATTCGATGACACCATTTGTGTGATTTTCTGTCTATTTCGTAATAGATATCAACATCATCAACAAAATTTATGTTTGCATTATAATCTTTCACAGCTTCTGGGCAAGAAACTTCTACACTCTCTCCATTACGTTCTTTGCGTGTAACTTTGCCGACGTTCTTAGGATCGTGATAGTTTGACAATATAAGCACAGATCTTTTGTCTCTCCACTTCAAGATACTTATATTTGTGTCGGTGATTCTATATATTGCTGTTCTCTCTGCAAGTCTTTATTTTCTTTTAGGTTTGGTAAATGCTTACTTTTTGAGTTTACCGTCCCACAGGCAAATACTTTTTTTTTTTTTTTTGTAAATCCACTTGATGATAGTTATCAGTATTGAAATAGTTGTCGAAATAAACTTTATGTATTTTACCTTCGAGGCTCGAGCAAAACTACCTTACGACACTGCCACCAAGATCTGTCTCAACTTCAGACCCCTTTTTACCGGTGTAAAGTTCAAAATTCAAGCAGTAGCCCGATTCAGCACATACCATCCATACTTTATAGTCTCATTCGATGGTATATGTCCAAGAAATATTGTTTCAAAGAATTCCGACCCTTGAGCTTTACCATACTCTCGTGTATGACAAATGTAAGAATCGTTCAAGGCCGGAGCTGAACACCAATAATCTCTGTAGCTTGGCAGTTTTTTGATGCCAATAGTCAAATTCAAAGGAACAAACATATCAATCTCTTCAGTCGCACATGGTGTAAAAGCTTTCCAGATTGAGTGGCAAAAAGTTTAGTTTGAAGTTATTCTTAGTGTGTAGTTCTTCTTCCATTTTGAAACTCTGGTATGAGAACTGCTAGAGCTGCTCGAAAGCTTGACAAAGGTTTATTATCCTCCTCATAAGAACTGTAAGTTTGCGGACCTTCGCCTACAACTTCCCCCAACAGCATGGGAGGTGGTTGTTCAACACCAGTTTCTTGGTCCGATTCTATACTGAAGCAACTGTCATCTAAAGGTATCTGTTCCAGATAGTTTGCAATATCCTCATCAGCTAACACGCGAGGCATTCAACAAAGTTTTCAAAAAAAAAAAACCATCATAGGTATGTAAAAAAAATATTCTATTTGCGCAGTGGTTATCTATGGTAACCACCTTCTTTCAGTGTGAAAGTACATTATAAACACAAAAATATACACATTATTTATCAAATACGAGTATATCTAAAAGATATCTAACAGTGTCAAATAAAACAATCACAATAATAAAATACAAACTCAACTTATTTTTAAAATAAGTGAATTATACACCAATTTCAGAATGCAACACAATTGACACGTCAACTATTACTGGTGCAAATTATCAAGCAAGTGTAATGTGTACTGATGTGTTAGATCATTAACCAGTTTCTAGAGCAAAAGAATTTAAACAGAAAAACCAAAAGTTAAGCAGCTATAACATAGATGTAGGACTAATAAGTGAAACGTGGTTAACTGAAAACATATACCTTATAGTGAATACAAATGTTATCGTTTTGACTTTATCTCTTAGGTGAGGCGGTGTTGCAATTGTCATCAAAAGAGTATTAGTACATAAAGTACCCCTTGTGCTCAAAACAAAACTAATAAAAAACATCGGTATTGAAGCTTAATCTCTTAATCGATGCTTGGTAAAATATTTTCTGTTTACTTTTCTGGCGGAGCTCTTTAATCCAGAAAATGTTTTGAGTTATCTAGTGACTTGGGTAAATTATTTTTTTATAGGCAGGGATCTTAATCGCAGGCACAGGAACTGGGCCTGCCTTAGAGCAAATTTCTGGAGCAATGTACTTGCAAAATTAAGTTCTAGACAGCCATTCAACATTTTGTATCCACCTGAGCCTACTTTTATTCCTTCAAATAATCATTTTAATCCCTCAACACTAGACATCTTTTTAACCAACATGCCAAATCTTTTTTGTTAAGCTGTAGTGATAAATGATCTAAGCTCGGACCATTCACCGGTCAAATGTTTTACTAGTCTAACATCACATATGATTTTTAAAATGGTATTTAACAACATTATAGGTTCGAAGTTGCGGGGTAATCTTGAAGCGCTTCCAGAGAGAGCAAGCCAAGAATTTTGAATTCGCAGTGCAGGAAGATTTCTTCAATACTTCTTCATTATCATTTCAGCTTATTCGTAATCCTAAACAAAATTTGGCTTCAGCAAAATTTTTCATTTTAAAATTTTTCTTTAACCTGTCCTTGGTTGACAATGTCGTTACTTCAGAATTAAAAAATAGGAGAACGTTATCCACATAAACTGTTAGAAAAAAGAAATCGTTTTTTTTTAGCGCGGTAATAGATACACGAATCCATATTGGATTTCTTAAGACCAAACTGACCAAGAACTTTATCTAATTTCAGGTCATAGATAGATTTTTTCAATATGCATACCAGGTTACAGTGCATACCGTAGCCTTTAACAATTACATTTCTATATTCATCCAGCTTGGTTGTAAGAAACCCAAGACATTTTCATCTAATGGTACCTCAGAGTGTGTCCAGGTCTTGCTCTAAATGAGCGAATTAGATTTGCGATTTAGATAGATAGATCTATATATCGCACAAAGTCTCTTAACAATTTGTTTTAATAAGCTTACGATTTGCAGATATATGAAATATATATTATATATCTATGAAATTTTTTTCAAAATTTGAACGTTTATTTAAGAAAAACATGTACAATAGTATTATTCAAAGTATTGCCCTTCTGAAGCTATGACTTTTTCCCATCTTTCTGGCAATTTGTGGATCCAATCGCAAAAGAACTGCGTCGGATTGTCAGCCAAGAATGAATCAAGCCAATTTTTGATATTCTGCTCTGATGTGAACTGTATTTCAGTGAGGGCGTTTTGCATCAACCGGAACAAATGGTAGTCAGAAGGGGCAAGGTCTAGGCTATAACGCGGGTGGAGTGAGACTTCCCATCCACTGTTTTCCAAATAGTTATTAACCGGAATAGCAACGTGGGGCCGAGCGTTGTCATGATGGAAAATTATTGCCTCGTATCTGGTCACATATTCCGGGCATTTTTCGGCTACTACTCTCTTCAAACGAATTAATTGTGTTCGGTAGCGTTGTCCATTGATGGTTTCACCCGGTTTTAGCAGCTCATAATACAGCACACCCATCTGTTCCCACCAAATACAGAGCATTACCTTTGCGCCATGGATATTCGGCTTTGCCGTTGATTTGGCTGGTTGACCGGGTTTCACATATGATTTTTTGCGCTTGGGGTTGTCATAATAGATCAATTTTTCATCACCAGTAACAATCCGATGCAAAAATGACTTCTTTTTGTAGCGTTCGGATATGCAAAACCGCCTTTCGACGTCTCTCGGCTTGAATTCATGTGGAACCAATTTCCTTGCTTTTGAATATATCCAGCTACTGTTAAACGTTTTGAAATGGCTGCTTGAGTGACACATAAAGATTCTGCTAGCTCTTCTTGTGCTTGGCAACAATCTTCATAGAGTAATGCTTCCAGTTCTTTATCCTCAAACTTTTTTGACTACCCAGGACGTTCATCGTCTTCCAAGCCAAAATCACCACTTTTAAATCATGCAAACCGCTTTTGGCACGTTCGCTCAGCTAGCGCATGTTCACCATATACTTCCACCAAAATACGATGACTTTCGGCAGGAGTTTTCTTCATATTAAAGTAATGAAGAAGAACTCCCCGCAAAAACACTTTTTCAGGCAAAAAGTTCATTTGAGTGAAAAAAAAATTATTGTTGTTTACGCTTCAAATGAATGACATATACTGAAATGACGTACAATGATAGTAGCTTTCCAACGCATGTTCCAATGGAATAATACAAGTTACGCCATCTCTTAGTAAACCGCACGAATTAAGTTAAGCAACAATCATTTATCCATTAGTTAGAATATTGCGTAAATAAATTTTTAATAAGAGGATTTTCAACACTGGAACATTTTTCTTTAAAGTTGAAAGTAAGCTTAATGATTTTTTCACTAATCAATTCAACTTTCACTCTTTGATGAAGTTTGAGGGTTGGGTATTGCCACGGCAGGTTAGGCATCATTTTCAGTACCTTGTTTTGTGCCACCTGCAATCTTTCAATATGGCACTGAGCAGCTTGACCCCATACTTGACAGCCATAGCATATTATTGCCTCAAAGATTACTTTAAAGATTACATTGTATATTATCAATTTATTGTCTTGTGAAAGACAGGATTTTCGGTTGATTAAAGGATAAAGCATTTTTATTTCTTTTTTGCTTTATTTTCTTTAATGTTGCGGTAATAGGGTCGCTAAAGTTCAACTTTTGGTCAAGTTTAATGCCAAGATATTTAACTAAGCCTTCCCAGGATATAGTTTTTCCGGTCACAGTAAGACTGCCACTTGGAAGATTGAAAGCTTTCCTTTTTCATGTGAAAAAGATAGCCTTTGTCAAGGTAAAGTTTGATTTTCCATTTGTTGAAATAAACATGAACTAATTCCATCGCTCCATCTTAATTTCTCTCTATATTGAGAGGAAACTGATGAGTTGAAAAAATTGCAGTATCATCAGCGAACAATGCAGTCTCGCAATTTAACAACACTGGAAAGTCGGCCGTAGAAATATATACAACACAAGTCCAAGTACTGAGCCTTGAGGCACACCACATTTTAAATCAAAGGAACAGGAGACACAACTGTTGACGTGAACTTGAACAACACGGTTTTTCAGGAAACTTTGAATAATTTTGCACAAGTATGAGAGCTTGATAGTTTTATAATAAACTATTATGCCATACTGTGTCGAAAGCTTTTTCAATATCTTAAAGTATCATCCCTGTTGATCTACCTTGTTCACAATTTCTTTTAACAGTTTTGGTTATTCTTGAAACTTGTTGAATCGTGCTATGATTGTGTCTAAAACCAAATTGCTCATCAGGCATAATTGTTTTCAAAAATTATAGTCATTTGCTCGTCATTTATAATTTTTTCGAACATCTTGCTTAGTGAGCTAAGTAAACTTATGGGCATTTAGCTCTCTGAGTTGTCAAGAGACTTATCTGATTTTAGGATTTGACATCTTCAGATAAGAGTTGAAAATGAAAGTTATATATTTTATTATTATCTTAGGAAGGTTTTTTAGAAAGGTGTTTTTAATATGATCGAATCCTTGAGCTTTTCTTGCCTTAAGATGCTTTATCAGGAGAGCGAACTTATTTTCGTAAACAAACGTAATTGTAGGAGTACTACAGCAGTTAAAAGAGGATCACCGATATTGAAAGCAATAGAATGATTTTTTTTTTGAAGACATCAGCTAGAATATTTGCTTTTTCCTCATCAATAAAGTTAAAAGAAGAGAGGCTTTTAAGTCCTCGAATAATTCTGCGAAGGGCTCCCCATATTTGTCCAAGGAACTTATCTTGTGGTTCCATTCATTATTACGTTGATAAGTTAGAAGTTTTGAAATTAATTTATTAAGAGTTCGAACATATTCGCGAAAATTCAGTTCTCGAAATCTTTGCCAATTTCTTTTCTGAATGTTTCCTAATTTTTTAATGCAACAATAAATGGAGAAAAGGTGGACGTGTAGTACTTTTTGGACATTTTTTTGACAGATTCATTAGCAGCAAAAAAGTTCAATAGAGCTATCAACATCATCTGCGCTGAGGACGTTATCAATACGTGTGTATCTAAGTGAGTCTCTTTTGATGATCCTTTGAAAATGGTGCCAATAAGTACTCTTGATGTCCTGGATAAACTGCATCTTTTGCAACCCTGAATTAAAAAGTCGACAGTGATTATGATCAGAGTTTAGCTCCCTTTTACTGATCGAATTTGAAATAGAGTTTGGCCAATTTGTTACAAAAAATTAAACACCGAATGACTATCACGAGTAGACGTAGAAATAAACGTAGGACTAAGAGGGAAGAGAATAATATAATATAGAACTAAAGAATGACTAGAAAGTCCATTACCCGAAGCGTTTGCCAGAGAACATTCCCATTCTCTATGTCTGCAGTTTAGATCCCCGCCTATTATGTAGTTGGCTTGGGTGTAAGTCAGTTTCCTAATATAATTTTGAAAAAATCTTCTCCTGGTATCAGTTGATACACCTCCAGGAAAATAAACACAATAATTTTTTACAGATTGATAGTTTACAAGCTTAACTTCAATCTCTACATTCCATCAATCCTATTAGTTGTTTTATGAATAGCTAAGAGCGAATTCATTATTAATTAAAATTGCTACTCCACCACCGCTGCGTCTAGTTCTATCAACCCGATAGCACTTGTATTCAGAGAAAGATAACATACTATAAAATTCCTGCACAACCAAGTTTCAGTTACAAGCGCAATGTCGAAAGTGTTGCTTCGCAAATAGTTTATGAATTCCATATATTTTTTTAAAATATAAGTGCTGCTTCTGCTTCATATCGCATCAGCTGTGTTTTGACATGCATATGTGAGACTCTTATGCTTTCGTGGTCTTAGTTTAAAGTTTGGTGATCGAATATCTTTGATCTGTATTCTTCATCTTGATTGTCCGGGATAGATACTAATAACTTTTGATGTATTCGTTGTGGTAGCTGCACTCAAATCACATTCATCGTCCTCATAACCAGCAGTAGGATCCTTCTTGTAGTTGGGCGGGAAATCGGTCATGTAGTCCTTCTCTAAAACACATATCTTTGATCTGTTTTCTGAAACGAAAGCTTAGAATGATTGTTTTCTAACAATCTCTTCCTTTTGTGTTTTCGTTTTACTTGTACAAACGTTGCAAGGGCATTATGTACCATATAGGTACATAAAGTTGACACGAAGAGCTCTCGGAATTTGTGTACCGTTTTGGTATACTGTGCACCCGTATCCATTAACTTGTAGCGCCTTGTCGTCTTTAAATCTGACTGTCGAGACCGGAAGGCTTTTGATGTCTAAAAAACCCTTATCTTCTAAATTGAAGGTCCTGAGTCAATATACCAGCACCTGTAATATCGTTGAAGAAGAAAATGTCGTAGCAAATTTGTTTCTTAAATTTTCTCTGTTATAGTTCTTCTTCTTTTACATCTTGTAGAAGTTATTTATGTACCCGTGCTTATTATAGTTAAAGCATTGGAGAACCTTGCTCTGGTAGGATTTTTGATAAGGTTGCTTATTTGGCTTAATGATCCCTTATTGTGATTAGAGTAGAACGCCGAAGAGTCGCTTGCCTTCACTTCGTGCAATATTTTGATAAAGTCCGCGCTGATTATCATTAGATTGTACACTTCGGGCAATCCAGCAAGCAATATTTAATATTGCGGAGTTCATGTGCTGTTGCGAAAGTCTTGGTGACATATTATTACTGACGTATTGTATTAATTATTTTCCGCAAAAGACCTACTTTCCTGTTTAGCCCTAAATCATCAAAAGCCCTCTTCCAATTTTCCCAAACTTTTATCATCGGCTCTGCCTCTTATATATGAACGCAGATTATTGGATCGAATATAAGAATTATTTTCGTTTTAGCCTTTGTGAATATTTTCTTATCCAAATTCGCACCTAAGACTATGTCCACAAAGTCCCAAGGTTCCCCGTGTTGCAAATACGTCTTTACCGCAAATTTCCATGTCTTGTACAATAGATTTGCCGACCGGTAAATTTTTTAATTGAAGCCATCGTGTTTATTGCTGTCGTCATTTCATGCACTTGTTGAACGTTGAAATAAAAGTTTTTTTTATCCGCTTCCGTTCACAATATATTCGCAATTTGCCAGGAAGCCTGGGAACATAGCCTTCTGAATTATCTACCTCCAATGATGGAAAAGATTTTAAATGAAAAAAGATGTGGTTTTGAAAGAGATGTAATAATAAAGTACAAGATTAATTCATATGAAAGTTTGGTAACATTTCGTGTTAATGCATTTAATTCTCAACTCGTTAGAACTATTGAAAACGTCAAGAAGTGAGTCGACCAACATGCAGTAATCTGTACCAGAAGTCTACTTGCGAGTAATGCCATGACATAATGCTTGCAATCAGCATCCGCAATCAGGGTTCTACTCACTGGCACTGCTTTTATTCACAATACTAGCGATGCCTTTACGCTGTGTTGCCTGTCTGAGTCACATGACAACAAAAATTGAGCTAGGCTATAGAAAGCAACTTCGATGTCGATGATAATGTCAAACTCGTTCTTGCCGAGTGCGCCGGTCAGATTATGAAGAGCATTATCATAGGATATATACCGTTGGTGCCAGTTGACCTGAAGCCATTAAAGGCATCAACAGAATGTTTGGTGTCCTCATACCATATGTCACCACAACCACAGATACCAGCTACGGCGCGTTGTATTTCTCAGCTCACTTGAAGATTGTTTTTTTTTTTAAAATAAGAGCGCGGTCTTTGCACTGCAAAGCACTTATTTTGGTCACCATTCATGTACTGAACATATTTGTCCAGCTGTTCTGTCCAGTTCTGTCCGGTTCTGAGTTTAGAGGAAGCATTAACAGACTTGCTGATATCCTGGTTTTTCGTGAATTCCTCTTCTTTAACAAGATCAACATCTAGCCTCCAATTTTAAGTTCGATGTACTTATAGTCTGACATGGAAACCTCCGATATAACTTTTTAACTGGTAATTCTTACCGCTAGTGAATTTTTTCGTATACAATAAGTTTTGTTGAAACACCTAGTTTAGTTTTTTTTAGTCTTAAATGCATTTTATTTTCTTAAACACTAACTCTAACATACTAACAAAAAATGCTTAAATGCTAGCTTACAATTACTTAACAATCTTATACTAACTTACTGGCCCCACACAGGCACTCTAAGCTAATCTAAATTCTTATATCTATGTCTTTCGACTTCATTTACATTTTATTTAAAAAATTTTATTTTGTATACTTAGGGCTAAGAAAAAATATTTAACAAAAAACTTAGCCTATGGATGTAATTTATTATTTTTTATAAAAACTTAACATCTAACTTAAAATAAACCTTAATCTACCTAATCCTACATACACAATACACACATAAACACACCTAGACATTACACAATTATATACATATATTGGTATATACCTTTGTATATACTAATATATGTGTATATTTCTTAAGTGCTAACGTAAACCTATGCAAGCTGGCCATCGCTATTTACAGAGCGATGCTGGTGCTGCCGAACGACATTCCTCTTATCGCGATTCCCCACCGCCCTACTGAACCTGAGACGATCCACACTTCTATGTGCGACGTCTCTGTTGTAGTTGAGTCGCCTGTCCTCAGCTCTCCGAGCGACATGGAAGATTAACGGAACCGCTGATTTATCCTGGATCAACAATATCTGATCTAAGTAGAGGAATGCTTCCGGCGGAACGAAGCTGTCAGAGCGCACACTCTCGTGGTAACGGTAATTGGGATAGTAAGCCCCAGATATCAGGTTATTCGTCGAGGCCATTGCTCTTGCAATGTACCTTCGAGTCAGCTTAATTACGAAGTTGTCCACTCGTATTAGGTTCGCTCTGTTGTACAGGACCTCATTACGATAAAAAATTTTGTACTCCGACTCTGGTTTTCTGTACAAGCGAATGCAAGCCCTCTCAAACACCCGAATCTTTTCCATTAAGCTTGCTCGCACATTGAACCACACGGGACACCCAAATACCAACATGGGCCTGATAAGGGCCACGTAGCAGATTACCTTTACCCTCGCATCGAGTTGGCTGCTATAAAACAGTCTCTTTGTAAGGGCAAAAGCGCCTTTAGCTCTGACCAGAGCAGCATCTACGTTTTTGTCAAAATACAGAAACTGATCTAGCCAGGTCCCAAGGTATCTGACTACCTTTTGACAGGCAAGAAGTTGTCCGCGTTGTCCAATGATCGAGAACGTTCGCCAATTTTTTCTGGAATCTCTAGAGGCTCTAGACAACGGCGTCCTAAAGAGAATGGTTTCCGACTTCTGAAAGTTGATTTTTAACTTCCAGTCATCGCAAAATCGTCTTATCTTATCGAAGTCACGCTGCAAGAGAGTATTGATGACCTTGATTTTTGGACCTGTTCTGTACGCTATCAAATCGTCTGCGTACGCAATAGTATGGGGAAGTGAACCTATCAAGTCGCTTGTATAAATGTTGAGCAGGATTGGCGAATTGACCGCGCCTTGCTGAAGACCATTTTTAATTTGAAATACTCCAACAGAAGTTACATCACCATTCTTCATGATGAACTGTCTGTTGGTTAACATATTATAAAGAATGTACAAGAGTGGTTTACTGATCCCCAGCCTAGTCAGCTTATAGAAAAGACCCTCTAACCATACGGTGTCGAAGGCCTTCTCCAAGTCAACAAGGCAGGCACCGGTACATTGGTTTTTGCCTTTATTCCATTGGATATCGGACACCAGTTTAGACGCGGCATGTGAGATATCATGTTCCGCCTTAAAAACGAATTGATTATCCGGAACTATATGTTTGTCCTCAACCCACCTAGACAGAGCTCTATTGATTACCTTTGCAAACACCTTACTGATATTCGGAAGGAGACTCGCTGGATTGGATATATCCTCTCCCTTTTTGGGGATAGGTTGAACCACCGCCGTTTTCCAATGCGCTGGATAATGTGCATTATTCATTGCATTATTAAACAGGGTGGCGTAAATGTCCACCGCTTCTAGAGGAAGATGTCAAAGCA
The DNA here is from genome assembly GCA_907269105.1 of Volucella inanis. Taxonomy (NCBI): domain Eukaryota; kingdom Metazoa; phylum Arthropoda; class Insecta; order Diptera; family Syrphidae; genus Volucella; species Volucella inanis. Next base: position 70,894,177 of record OU026157.1, on the reverse strand, counting down.
CGATGTTCGGAATACCATCGATCCCCACTGATTTCTTACTCCTGATTGTGTCGAAGATCTCATGGAGCTCTTCCTTCGAAATGAACGGGGGTAGTTCACCCCCTCTGGTAATGACATTATTTGCCATGTTTTCGTCGCTGAACCGGGTGAAACCAGAGCCCTCGGTTCGCCAGTTCTCTACTTCATTTCGAATGTAGAAGTCGTGCACCAAGACGCGATCGTCCAGGTCATAATTAGGGCCAATGGTATCATTGGCCTTGTATACTTCCTGGAAAGTCGCCCCTATGGTCTCAACCTTCTCTCGTGGATCCTCAATCACAAAAAAGTCGTCATCATCAGCGGCCTCATTTGGATCAATACCTACTGTTGTCAGTAACCGTTCATTGTCTGATGTCCTGGCTAGTTTAAGACACTGAAGGTCATTTTGATTTTTTCTTCGAAATAGTTTATTTATTTGCGAGAACATATTCGGGTTACTGGTGTTTACAGCCCGAATCTTGTTGTTCCAATACAAACTTACAGAAATTCTGTAATTCTCTTTTATTAACGTTTGCAGATTTTTAATCGACGACTTCAGTGTCCTGATCTCCGGGTGTTGTCTGCCAGTAAACTGTCTGTACAAGTTTTTGAGCCTTGACAGAAGTCTACTTTTCTGTCGGTGCAGTGCGTCAATAGTAGGATTGCGGAACAGGTCTTCGTTAGTCGTACGTCGATACCGCGGTATTGTATTGTCCATAGTTTGTTTAATTGTCTCGTCCATTTGTTTTAGGTAGTTGTCGATCTCCTCGTTTGACAAATTCCTATTGGACGGTGGGTCGAGCGTGTTCGAGTAGTGCGCTCTTGTCAAAGTTGCGGAGAAGCGAGCCTTACTGTAGTTGTAAGAATATCTTTGGATAAACTCCTCCAATTCCGCAATTTCGTTGGGAACTGTAATTTCGGTGCTAAAACCGCAATGGTCACTGTCATACACGAAAGTGCGCAGACAGTTTAGCGTTTGTAAATTCGTGCCTGTTAGTCGTATACGTTCGTCGTACAGCAGTAGATCCAAATACGACCCGCCTCTATGAAACGATGGGTTATCCGTCGCTTTAATACCGAGTCTGTACATGACATCGTGCTGACCCCACCAATCGCGTAGTAGGTTCCCTCTAGTATTTGGCAACTGATTTCCCCAATCTCTGTGTTTAGCGTTGAAATCGAAGTCGAAAAAGCGTGTCGAGCTCTGTAATGAATAAAGTGGATTGTGAAGCCTCAGGTGCATAAACCGTACAGCCGCTTTCCACTACGGAGCGGGATGTAAATGACCACAGCTTCCAATACCCGGAACCTGCGCAACACGCCCTTGTACACTCTGTGAAATTTTATGCCTTCTTTAATGAAGATCGCGACATCACCTCCACGTTTGGATCTGGGCCGGTTTCTTCTTCTTACAATATAATTATTGTACTCCAGTTTGTGATTATCGGTTAGCTTGGTTTCGCTAGCGAAAAGCACATCAGGAGTTTGGTCTTGTAGCAATTTAAACATCGCGGCTCTTCGTTCGATCCTAATCAGTGAATTAACATTCACCGCAAGGACCTTCAAAGTCTGCTCCACCATGTGCGTACCCATTACGACATATGTTGCGTTAGGCCCGGCAGCAGCGCGTAGATCTGGTCCACCTGCTTGGCCTGTTCTTGCACCTGCTTTTGCAGCTGAGCCATCTGCCCTTGGATTGCGAGCAAGATGGCCAGCATGTTAGGTGCAGCTTCCGTTGTTCTCGTCATTGGCGCCGGAGAAGCAACAGTCGCTTGCTGTAGGAAATTTGGGACGTGACGGCTGGTGTTTGATACCTCACAGGTGAACGTTTGACCTCCACCTTCTGTTGCCGAGCCAGTTTTGCTTTCTTAATGTCGGCGAACTTAGGACAACCCCGATAGTTTGCGGTGTGTCCCACGTTTCCACATAACACGCACGAGAGCTGCGACCTTGTTGAAACACCTCCTGCTGTTCGCCTGACCAAATGCGCAAATTTTGCTGATTAACAGAGCCATTCAAAAAAATTACCATCGTCACTGAGAATGATTTTGATCAAAATCTTCTTCCATCAATAGAGTCCAATCAGTAAAAATTCGACATGTACAATGGTCATTTGGCTTAGCACTTTGCTCAATACGATCTTATACGAAAATATTTTCAAGGCTTTTTGTAAAATACAATAAGCTTAAGAGATCAACCGCTTTTGGGAACAGTACGGGATCGATTGATGGGAGTTTTGGCTTACTGACTCGCATTCAGCCGTCTGTCCCACTGGGAGGATAACAAGAATTTGGATAATTTTTAAACATAGTACAGGTTTCTAGGATTAATTCATAGACACATGTGGGACACAACTATGATATCTGCAACATATTTCTTGAATTAAGTCTGCAAATTCGTAATAAGCTGCCGTAATAATGACTTATATATAATGAATTACATACTTGTTTCAGGAAAGGCGATACATATATTCAGATTGGAACTTTCTCGTTCGCAACGTGTGCCGGGATCAACTTTGCTGCGTTTTAGCTTTGAAGATATCTCAGAAGGATATCTCTATTTCAATGAATAGCTCTTGTAGGCTCTCGTCCCAAGATTCCTCATTATCTTACACCAGCGAGACATTATGTTCACTGCATAATCTAGACTATTACCTGAAGAGGTGCAGTCTATAACGAAGATGCTTTGAAGCTAGATGGGTAGGCGTTGGTTTGGTAGCGACAATCCTTTCATAATAGAGGAAACGTGATCTTAAAATAAAAATGATACATTCTCTAACTGAAATGTAGTTTGGAGAGTTTTCTAGTAATCTAAAAAAAGTTCTTGACGAAATATCTCTCCAATATTTTGATTTCCTCGTTTTTAAAAATTCTTCATACAGTATAAGCACATAACAGACCTCTTCACTGCTTCATAAATCTTTTATTTGGAGCTTAATACAATATGCTTTTAGCAAAGTATGTCCTTCCAATTGCAGTTTATTGCCCTGCTATTATTGTAATTTGTTGATTCTGATATTCTGCAATGACGATGGGGCTTCCGACAAGATGACAAGACGATTCCGGCGAACTTGATTACTCCTGACAATAATGGTGGTAGATCGATAGATAATAGAACAATGGAAACAATAGAGGACTCAAAAGGCAACCTAGTTTAACAGGAAACAAACCAGTTTGATAAACTTTTCCCGTCCCAGGCTGCCGTTCTACTCGTATATTCCTCGTTGAGACTTTGTATTGTTTTGAGGATTTTTGTTTATACTCCCAGATTGCTTAGTTTGTAGAAAAGCGATTTTAAGTCCACATTGCATAAAGTTTTTTTCCTTTGTCGAAATAGATCTTGGCAATGTTAGTCCATGTAAAAAGATTGTTTACTGACGAATAGTTTTTCCTGAAGCTGGTTTGGACCTCTATTTCTTTGGCAAACCTTCCAAGATGGTTCCTGTAAATAATTTCATTATCACATTGAGGAGCGATATTACCTCTGTTATTATTTGGCACGATTCCATTTCCTTTTTTAAAAATTATGTTCTCTCTAAAGCTTGCCGGGACCTCACCTACGTCGTAGGTGTTATTGAATACAGCTGTTGCTTTTAGAAGAAATTATTCGTCGTATACAGTTTTCACGAATGGCAGGGCATACTGCAGTTGAACTGTGTTCCATGATGAATTCAGTTGTTGTTTAAAATTCTCTTCCGGAACAGGTACTTCAATTTTGATACTCCGCGGAAGGAGTTCCTGTTGGTGGATCTAGCCAATTACCAAAATGCATGGCTGCCATACGTTCTCAGTCAAAGTTTTAAAAGAGTTTGACGGCGTCCAAGATACAGGAAGTAAGTATGCCTTAGCTTCTGATGGATTGCAATTGGGTTTCATTTAAGGGGCTGTGTTTAGCATTGAAACTAAATTTGTAACTACTTGCAAATGACTTCTTGTGAATATGTAAGTTTATCCATACTTAAATTAGTTACACACTCTATTTATTGTATTTTCGGCGCACAAGATAGTAATCGATCGTTGAACAGGCAGTGTCTCTGACAAACGTCAAGAGACCCACATTTTCGGATTTAGATCCGACTACCATATCATCCTAAACGACTCAAAGGCTTCTATGAGTATGAACTTTTTACCGTTTGCATGTACAATAATTACGGTATTCGCTGTCTCGACCGTATATGTCACTTTTCGTTCGACAAGGTAGTCTTTCGTAAGATTCAGCACAGGTTTTTTTCACTGAAGGGATATCGTAGCAGTGCAGCAAGTTCCGAGAGCGTAAGTGCTGCACATAAGACATAGGCCTGATGACACAGAACCACCACCGTTTCAATTATATCCCACTGACACTTTCGATCACATCGAATTTCGTTTATTTTTGGTTTAAGGCAATGAAACTTCTTGACGCCTGTCTTTGTCCAATTGGTATAACTTAGATTTTATCACAAGGAGAAGATTAAAAAAAAAAAAACGTTTTTAACCGGTTTATTTTATTCTGCATTAAAATATAGGGTTTTCTAATAACGACTAGGCAACCTTTTTTTTTTTTTTAAATAAAAGGCAAACCATTTGAGATATTTCAAAAACTTTATTATTGGCTTGAAGTAAAGTCAAAACATTTATGAATGGAACTCGACTTCGTTCATATGGCCACCGCGGGCACGTTTGCAGGGGTCGATTCGTTGGATCCAATTTTTAATGACTCGGCCACGCATTTCGGCCAAAACGGCCGCTATTTCGCGTTCAATGTTGGCTCTGAGCTCTTCTAACGTCGTCGGCGTGTTGGCATAAGCCAATGACTTAACGTTGCCGCACAGAAAATAGTCAAGCGCTCACGCTCACCATACTTACTCTTCAATAAATCGATTGTAGCGTGTGTTGTGTGGTTTGTGGCACCATCCTGTTGAAACCACATGTCGTCCAAGTCCATATCTTCCAATTCGGACCAAAAATAATCGGTGATCATGGCGCGATAACGCTGACCATTCACAGTAACGTGACGATCGTTACCGTCGACGAAAAAATATGGCCCAATAACGCCGCTGGCATGCAAACCGCACCAAACAGTTATTTTTTGTGGATGAAAAGGTAATTCATGAAGCACATGTGGGTTTTCACCGAACAATAACGCATATTTTGCTTATTGACGAACCCATTGAGCCAAAAATTAGCTTCGTCACTGAAGATGATTTTGCGATGGAATTCATCATCTTGGCGCATCTTCTCCAGAACCCAATCGGAGAACGTTTGCAGACGTTGCTCGTTAGTGTACTTGTACCATGATGAAAATATTGAGTTTACTGAATAAATTGACAGTGACAGTTTGATGATTAGTGAAAGAGTGCGTTCACAAATTAAATTCAAAGTTGTCAAGTCCCTATTGCAAAACAATTATTTATACCTTCAAACTGAACGGGTAAATGTACTGACAAGGTGGCTTGCAGATTGAATTTCGTTGTTATTTTCGGTCATTGCTTGGTGTGCAGTTATTTGAACTTGGTGGAACTTGATTTGATTTAATGTACTCACATGTCATGGGAACGGATGCATACCACGAATGCATAACATGCGTCATATCGTGGGAATATGCTCTGGAACATGTTTAGGTTGGATGAATGTTTTGGGTGACAACATAAATTTTACTAATTTTAAACACTTTTAACGGTTATGAAAAAAAAAATCAATTATTTACCTAGAACCACAGGGAGTACGTAAACGTTTAGTACGTAAACGTATTGAAAACAAACAAAAATTGCGAAAATAACAATACGCTGAGGATTTGTAATCCATTCACTCCACCGACATCAAGTCAAACAGTTACATGCAGATGTCAAATAATTCACTGAAAGTGGGAAAAGTAAGTCGTGATGGTGTTTGTTACAAAAATTTTGTGTAATTATTCCACGAATGTTTCGATTTGCTTTCCTAGTCATGGAGGAGATGAAAGAACAACTGATCATTGCAACTCAAATTACCTAGTTGTATGTCGCTATTGGAAAGGAACATATCCACGTTTTTATGTTTCATTATTGCTACTTACGCGCCATTAGATAGTAAGTATTTATTATAGATACATATGTCTAGTCGGCGCAGAAAGTTATTTAAACCGCAAGAAAATGTTGCTGTTTTGACAGATATTGTGGAAATTGAATCGGATGGTAAACCTTTGGAAGACTCTGACGAAGGTGAAACTATTTCAAATACTTTAATTAAGTAAAGAACCTAACTATACTACTTCCATTTTAATTTTTTTTTTTTTTTCTAACACAAATTTTATTGTTCAAGGATCCAGGACAACACAAATGTAAAATTAGGACGAGGGCAAGGAAAATGACGCAGATGACTGCGAGATACCCGCGCCCATGGGCGGTCTTCAGCAAATTTATAATTGCCAGCAACACCGACAAACCTTATCATTAAGGAATTCTGAATTGAGAGAGATTCAAGTAATGTCATCTGACGTAACTACGCTTTAATACATGGGCTCAAAAGTCCGTTTCTAAGAGAGGACACGACTTAATTAAATCCATACCATTTTCAGTTAGTACCAACCTTCAAAAGATACAGACGATTAGTTCTCGAGATATAGCGTTGTGAGTGAAGCAACTTTTGTTATTGTGAAAAAAATGGATTCAAAGCAATTTCGTGTGTTGATTTATCATTGCTTTTTAATGGGAAAAAATGCAGATGATGCAAAGAAATGGCTTGATAACCATTCGCAAGTGGATTGAAAAATTTAAAAGTGTTCATACAAGCACCGAAGATGATGCACGCAGTGGACGTCCAAATGAATCTGTTTCAGATGAAAACATCAAAAAAGTCCACAAAATGATTACGAATGACCGTAAAGTGAAGTTGATTGAGATAGCTGAGGCTCTGAAGATATTAAAAGATACACGAATATTTGGACATGCGAAAGCTCTGTTCAAAGTGGGTGCGCGTTTTCTCACAGTCGACCAAAAACAACAACGTGTTGATGATTCAGAAGAGTGTTCAAAGCTGTTCAACAGCAATTAAGCCGAATTTTTGTGTCGGTATGTGACAATGGATGAAACTTGGCTCCATTACTTCACACCAGAGTCAAGTCGGCAGTCAGCTGAGTAGCGAGCAGGCGATGAACCTCGTCCAAAACGACCAAAAACTCAACAGTCGGCTGGCTAGATTATGGCATCCGTATTTTGGGATACACATGGAATAATTTTCATCGACTATCTCCAAAAGGGGCAGACTATCAACAGCGACTATAACATTGCGTTGTTGGAGCGGTTGAAGGACGAAATCGCAGAAAAAACGGCCGCATTTGAAGAAGAAGAAAGTGCTGTTTCATCAAGACAATGAACCGTGTCACAAGTCGATGAAAACGATGGCAAACAGAGGCCTATTCGTACTACAAAACTGGTATTGAAAGATTGAAAAATCGTTTTAATCAGTGTATCGCCCTCGGAGGCATCGATATTGATAAATAAAGTTGAATTTTGCAAAAAAATTTTGTTTTACTATAAAACGGCAATGAATTTTGAGACCATGTGTTATGTTCTCGGGATGGTACAGCCTGGACAATGAATGATCAAAATTGGTGGAATTGGCATGGATGCCAAAATGTCCTTAAAAATCGTGAAGGACCAACCCCACGTGCAAAGCATAACGTTCACGAAAAATGGCTAAGTGCTGGAAACCTGATTGTTTCAAAGAAAATGGTTCAACTTATTATGGATTGTACTATAGAGAAAGTTCGATAAGAATTAGATAAATATTATGATTGGTCTTCGACGATAAAAGCACTTGATGCACTCATCGCTGTGCTTTACATATGTGGTATAATTCGAGGACAGGATTTAGAACTGGATTCATGGCGGTCAATGAAATGGGAAAATTCTATAATAAAAGCAAAAGTCGTAATCGTTTTTGTGAAATAATTTAGTATTTGCGATTTGATTACAAGTGAATGAGACACCAAAAACTAAGTGAGAATGAGTTTGCAATGATTTATAATACGTGGTATGAGTTTGTTACTAATGCGCAAAGTTGTTATATACCCAGACCATACATAACGATCGACAAACAACTTTTTCCTATCAAGTACAGTGGTCGATTCACGCAGTTCATGAATTCTAAACCAGATACATACATTGGATGACAGTATATAAAGATAAGAATTATGTTGTAAATGCATTGTAATGTTGTAAATTATGGAAAAAGTTGACAATAGATCTCAAGATGAGCGACTGGATGATTGGGCTGTACAAACAAAATTACAGAATCTTATATCAATAAGGATAGCAATACTAGTATCGTCGATACAATCAAAGCAGAGAAATACCAGTGTACGTGAAGACTGTAAAAGAGTTGTTGTAAATATAAAACTTTTCTTATAAAAAAAGAAGTATTACTAGGCAAATACTAATAAGAACGTTGTAATGATAAGCACTATGCACCCCAATGTAGCAGTAGGTCCTGCTTTGAAGGAAAAACCTGAGACAATTTTATTTTGCAATGACTCGAAATATTGTTCATTGTTCCGTTTAAGTAAGCAAAATGTCTTTGTTGTTCTACCGAAACATTTATTCCCGTGGCAAACAAAAATGATAGCAACCAACTGAATTGAAAACAATTCCAAAAGAAAACTATTTAATTTAAGTGTGTGCCAATGTTTATTTTTATTTAATGCAATGGGAGTGCACTGCTTCGCTGATCACTGATGAGTGGGTTGTTACTGCCTCTTTGCCTTCGACGAAAGCTGATGAAAGCTGATGATGTGACCTTGACACTGTATCTCAGTAGTTGCTCCCATAGTACCGCCGATCGTTTGGTGAAACAATGGAATTCCGATTATCTCCGTTGATGTACGTGATGTAACCGAACAAGTGGTCATTGATTTCAGCAGATTTGTTTCGTTATTGATTCGTCGATGACTTCGTTGACGGGAGAGTCGACGATTTTGTCGTTGAGAGAGTCAAGGAAAACATAGAATTTTTACTTTATTTTTTCTGTTGTTTCATACCCTCATTTGGTCTAGGCGCCGTCTAGGCGTTGAGTAGTTGATGTATACATATGTACATATCTGTGTACATAATTACAAACAAAAGTCTATTGTGGATGTTTTGCCGACGGCAAACTATTGTTAAATTCAAATCCATGTTGTGTTGCAACATTCATGCATTTAACAATACGAGATGTATTCAAAAAGTAAAGTGACATAAAATTTCGCGGGGAAATGTACATTTTTTTTTCTTGGTACACATGTACACATACATGTCCTGATTACATACTATATTCACAGCTTCAAGTTAGTTTGTTTTTGACAGATAGAAAGGTTAGACGTGTTTTAGTGTACTCGGCGACTATCAATTTATATAAAAAATGGAGCAAAGAATTTGCATCAAATTTTGTATAAAAAATAGAATCAAGTGCTCTAAAACACTTGACAGTGGCTTACGTTGAATGCCAATGACGGATCTCATTCCGGACGCCCCAACACATCAGCAAAAGTTGGTAATGTCAAGCTGTTAAGAAAATTGTTTTGGAAAATCTTCGAACTATCATTGAAAAAGTTTCTGATAATTTTGGCATATCGGTGGGCATGCGGTCATGCAATTTTTTCGGATGTCTTGGGCATGAGAATGTGTCAGCGAAGAATGAGCATCCCTCAGGAGATCTTGAAAGACGTCAGTTCTGACTCTGACTTGCTCAAAAGGGTCATAACTGGTGACGAATCATGGATATTTGGTTATAACGTCGAAACCAAAGCCCAATCGGTCCAATAGAAGCACCAAGGAGAGCAGAAACCGAAAAAAGCACGCTAAATTCGATCAGATGTCAACGTTTTGACTACTGTTTTTTTTTATTACGATGGTGTAGTGCATCAGGAGTTTTTACCTCAAGGTCGCAGGGTCAATAAAGAGTATTACCTCGTAGTTATGCGTCGTTTGCCAAAAGCAATACCAAAAAAAGAAAAACGTCCGGAATTGCGCAATTCATGGCTTTTGCATCATAATAATGCAACTGTTCATTCATCGTTGCTTGTGAGAGATTTTTTGACTAAAAACAACACGACAATCGTGTCTAGCTACCTTATCCACCGGATGTGACCCCATGCGACTTTTTCCTGTTCCCAAAACTGAAGAGACCTATGAAAGGACGGAGAGTTGCAACAATTGAGAAAATAGAAACGGCATCGCTGGAAGAGCTCAAGTCTATACCAAAAAGTTTTTAAAGAAGTGCTTCGAGGATTGGAAAAAGCGTTGGCACAAGTGTATTGTATCTGAGTGGGATTACTTTTAAGGAGACAATATAAATATTGATGAGTATAAAGTCACACAGCACAAATGTTAGATTTAACGGGCATAAATGCGTGGGTATAATAGTACATCAAGTGCTTAACAGCAGTAAAATTACGCGCAGAGATTTTCTCTTGCGATTGGGACAGGAATTGGGCAAAAAGTATAATACGAGGGCTGTTTGTTGAATACCCGAATTAGAAATGAAAATGCAACTTTTTCAAGTTTTGAAAATTTATTTTTCAATATAATTTCAACTCTATACACTTTTCCCAGCGGGGCTGCAACTTTTGTAATCCCACCGTATAGTACAACTTTTGTTGGCCTGCATAATACTAATTCGCGGCGGCGATGACTTCCTTGTTTGGCCCGTACTAATTTCCGGCGAGCGATATTTTAAGGTTTAGGAACAAAAATTCGTACGGAGTCAATTTGTAGTGCAATTCGAAAAATTTGGCTGTGGCGACTGCGGAGGTGCGAGACGGTGCGATATCGTGGTGGGAGAGTACTTTTTTCTTCGTCAAATGTGATCGTTTATTCTGCACAATAAATCAACGTACTTTGCTCTTGTGATGGTTTTTCCTTCTTCAAATAGTCAACGTAGATCACACCTCGCGCGTCCCAAAAAATGGTGGCCATCACCTTTTCGGCCGAAGACACGTTCTTCGTTTTCTTTAGAGCACGTTTACCGGATAAAACCCATTGTTTCGACTGTTCTTTGGTCTCTGGTGTATACCAATGAATCCATGTATCATTGACGGTCACGAAACGATGCAGAAACTCCTTCAAGTTTTGATTAGCAGGGCCAAACAAGACTTTGCAGTGGTCTCATGATTGCATTTGTTCTCCGGTGTTGCTCAAACAACACAGAATCATAAATAAAAACATAAAAATGTATTTCTATGACATTGATGATCTTTGCAATTTGAGAAATTGTCAAATTTGTCCTCCATCCGTTTACGAGGCTCTATTGTTAATGGGTGGCTTTGATTTGGAAACTACAACGATTCTTAATTTACAACTGCCATTCTAACCCAATTTCAATTCAGGATTGAAGGTTAAGCCCATCTTACCTAAAACTGGCAAATTGTCTCTTTGAAACACCAACAAGTATAGCACTCAAAGACGAGAAATAGTGCTAAAAGTCATTGACCTCGACCGGCAATTTTTGCGTATAATTTTGCACGCGATGACTTTTTTATTAAACGTTACATATTCATAAGTCGTATAACACTTTCTCTACCTCAAACACTCATATTCACACTTTGTTACTCTACGCGTACTATTATGAAAGAATTCATTACGTTCCAAAGTGTGGGATTGAAACGATGCACCTTGTGTACGAGTATGCCATGAGGTTATAAAAAGTTTATTTGCCATAAAAACGATACCCGGTTGTAGGTTGAGCTTGTAAGACTTCTAGGACTTCTGGGATTTCTAGGTCTAGTAGGTCTTAGTGCATGCCATACCGTTGTTATCATAGCAAAATACTTTTATGTTGGTAGGTCGTAAATTTTCCAAAAATCGTCACGGAAGGATGTTAGTACATGTTTCTTTGGCACAGCACTCAGGCATGTTGAGTGAACAATGTCTTTGTTGGTCGTTTTTTTTTATTTTTATTCTTGTTCGTGTAGGTTGTTGAAAGTTGAGTGTCAGGATTGGGAGTAGTGGCAATGAAGCTTTTGTTTATTCGTTTTTTTTATTTTTTTCTCTTATGAACAAAAGTAGGTACAAGCAAGCCATAAACGTATTGAAAAAGCTGCGTGATGTCTATTTTCATACACTTACTAAAGTTATGGTATACAGGGTTACATGAATACAAATGTGGAAACATTTTAATTACAATTGCTTTTAACAATGCATTCTACTATGATGTTGGTAACAAAAAAAAAGCCAACCTACAACGAATATACCCTTGAAGATATGGATACTTGGAGGACATAGGGTTAAGGAAAATGGGTTGAATTAAAAAATCGTTTTGTCCACAGCACGCTATTAGTACTGTTAGTGCCGAGATTCATTTTGAAAAAATCTAGCAATAAACTTCCAATTTTTTTGAATACCATACACTACCATACACTCGTGGGTAAAGAGTAGAAAGTCTGTTCGTGTAGTGTTTAATTACTGGGTGCTGTGCTAAATTATAATTTTTCTCTAGTTTTATAAATAACGTATAGAACCAAACAGATTTGTACTTAACCATTTGCTGCGTTTGAAAAACATGCGGAAGGTAATTAAGAGTTACGAGTAGCGCCCAACTAATTGAAGTGTACTAGAAAAAAATAAAAATAAACCCCTTCAGGTTGAAGTAGCTCATCCAATTAAGTGTTTGATTTTACACTTAATTATGATTATTTCACAGAGTTTCAAAATTAGTTGAAGTGTCGTTCAATAAATATTGATTTAGAAAGCCATAATCTAATAAAAGCTGAAGAGCTACAGATACCTAAGTAATGGAAATTGGGACTGAAGTAAGAAGAATGGGTAGTGGTTCGTTTCTTTCAATACAAACCACAAGGAGTTTGCAGCATACTTAAATCTTGTAGATATTCTGAAAGGTATGCATCTATTAAATCCACAGCTAGTGTAAGCCTGCACAGCTTACATTATTTTTTTCAAGTAAAAAATGGCACTAGTCGTTATATAAAAAACATTCGAAGAGCTATAAGCCACTCATATTCGTTCGATGGGAGTCGAGTATGTGCTTTCAATATCTTAACGTTCATACTGCAAGGGAAAAGAGTAGAGACCGCGTATATTTTGGTGATCATAGACTAATTGGTTCCTTCAACTAAAAACTTTTGTGTACAATTGGAACTCCCAACAGAGTTGATTGTTAACATGTTGGCATTTCCTAAAAATATAAAAAAATGAATCAAAGATGGCCCACAGTAATTACAATAGTTTGTTGCAATCCCGAATATTTTATGAAAATATACTGTACGAAATATGGTACATGTCAAAACAATCTTTACAGAGGATCAACTTGGTTGGCAATCCATTCATGTCTTTGATCGAACATCATGCGTCTAATTACATATTATATGGGCAACGTACTGTATAATTCTGCACGAGTAAGTTTTCTGAAGAGTGAGCTTAAAAATCTGTTAGGCAGAATTGAAGGCGCACTCGACAGGAAGAAATACGCGCTGAACATTTTGATCGACTTTGAGACAGCATGTATAACTCGGCCGACAACATGGCGCGTAGAGGAATGACTACTTTAGTGGATAAAAGCAATGCCGATGAATAGGACACTGATTTCGGAGGGGTTGCACACAAGGAGGAGTTCTATCTGCCCTAGACGTGATCGACGATTGGTGCACTAGAAATGGGCTTTCAGTCAATTCTCATAAAACTTCTCTTTACAAGAAGGAGGAAGCTGTCTGGTCTGACTTACCATCATCCAATAAGTATTTGAGTGTCATCCTGGACTAAACATGTTACGTTGAAAGCCTCTGACGCGGAGTGCACGGGATCTGTCAGCAAGACATTCGGCCTATCGTCGAAAAGGGTTCTCTTTATCTACACGACTATGAAAAAGCCAATTATATCCTATGCGTGAGTTGTCTGGTGGAATAAGCTATCACGAAAATATGGCATTGCTGCTTTTATCAGACTTCAAAGAACGGTCTGTCTCGACTTGATGGGGGCTTTCCCGAGAACGCGTAGCTCTGCTCAAATTATTGTATTAGGTGCGCAACTAAGTTATCAATTCTCCCATCATTCTGGCAGAGCTCGAACACCGTTACGGTAAAAGTGTTTATCTTTAGAGGCTATTCATGAATCAAACCGTTTTTTGATGTCTTCATATGACCGGAATATCTGGGGAATATGGCGGGTGAGGTAGGACTTCCCATTTGATCATTTTTAGGTAGGTTTTAACAGGTTTCGCCACGTCAGGCCGAGTGTTGTCAAGCTGTAGAATCACTTTTTTCGCGCATTGATCGGCTCAATCGCATCAATTGAAGTCGATATCGTTCCCCAGTGATGGTTTCGTTCTGATGGTTTTACCAGTTCATAATAAATAAGACCGAACTGCTCCCACCAAATACACAGCATAACTTTTGCAGGGGGAATGTTCGGCCGAGCTGACGATTAAAAAACATGACTGGACAGTCCCCATGACTTTCTTCTCTTTAAGTTGCTTTAATGAATCCATTTTTCATCATCCGTCACTATTCGATGAAGAAAACCCTTATTTTTTTGTCGCTGAAGCAGTTGTTTACAGGCGAAAAAACGACGCTCAACGTCCCTTGGCTTCAAATCGTTAAGAATCCAAGTTCTTTGCTTTTTAATCATTCCCAATGTATGCAATCGCTTGGAAAGGGCTTTTCTTCTTGCATTTGGCACAGATCCTCATCGAGCAATGCCTCCAATTCAGCATCTTTGAAGGATTTTGGCCTTCCATGACGTCGTCAACATCGAAATCTCCGTGTTAAAAGCAGCGGACCTAATCGCGGCACTTTGGTTCCCTTAGAGAGGCATCTTCGTAAACTTTTAGGAGCTCTCGATACGCTTCAGCTGCCGTTTTCTTCGAATAAGAGAAGAAAATCAACACTTCCTGCAAATGACGATTATTTGGCACATTAAATCAGAATTTTTTATTCAACCAAAAGTATATGACGCCAAAACAAAATTACTAATGTGTTAAAATGGTTTGTTTACCAAATGTTTTATATGTTAAAATCGACTAGCATTTACTGCTGGAGCCATCTATTGAGAACATAATTGCGCACTTAATTCATTGATGAATCTCCCTCTACTTAAATTTATATCAATATTATCACCTGCACTCTGAAAGCAATTTTCCGTTTAAAAGGAAGTATTCTTTGGTACAAGAACCACTGGAGCTTTGATGCTTCACGCAGCGAATCTTTTCTGAGTTTTGTCTTATGGTAATGCCATCTGACACACTCCTGTTGTGGGGAAAAAATACGAAATCGACTTTCCCTGTCCCAAGATCGATTTCGGTCTTCGCAGATGGCTCCAAAATCGATATTGCATCCGGCGTTGGTGTCGTTTTTAAAAACGACAACGTTAGATTTCACTCCTGTTAGGAAAACTAGTGTTTGCTTTCCATGCTGAGATATACGCATTCCTAGTACACAAAGTACATTGCAAAGAACCGGTTGAGGCCTTGAAGCATTTGCAACTGTAGCGACAGCAAAGCTGTGCTTAGAGCCGTGCTGCACCCTGTTACGACTTCGAAGCTAGTTCAAGAATGCAAAACGTCACTGAACGCAGTCGAAAGGTCATAATGTGACTACGGTAAATGAAATCGCCAATGTACCTACCAAATAAGGCTCAGATGAGAGTTTTTGAGATCTACCTGTCTCCTCGGCTAAGGCTTCCATTAACAGTTTGATTTCATATGGGCACAACTGCAGATGGCATGACTCACCAAGTTGCAGATAGCCCGAATGAATTCTTTCCGACGTCACTGTGAAGTCAGCGGCCTTCCTTCTGAGACTGCAGGTTGTTGCACTTTTACAGTTAAACAGTACCTCTATAAATGTCCGCCTTACGATCGTATCATGCTTCAGGTAGTCAGTGTTGACGTTGTGGGTACTATTACTGTAGGCACTTTATCACTGATACGCTTTATTACCTTTCTGCGAAAGACTGAAAGATTCCAAAAAAATGCACTAGTTCTTTGTCCGAATGCTCTATACCAGTGGCGGACTTATTTTGAAACCAGAGAACACAGAGCTCTGTATTCCAACTTCATTTGGGATATACAGTTCTCGAATCAAAGAGCGGGAACATTCGAATAAATATTAATATAAGAATTGACAAACAGATCACAACCTTTCTGGACTTTAAGAAAATCAACTTTGTGCCACAATCATTTCCTGTTTGTGGAGCATAGTTATCCTTTGAAAAAATGGCAACAATTAAGAAAAAAGATTATTAAATTACCAAGATATTAGCCAAAACGCTTCCTTTTTTGTGGAAACAGAGCACTTATACAAAGAACTATTGTATCGTTTTATTGGAATTCGGTAAGCGCTCGAATGATAAAATACCTACAGTAGGTACTAGACCCCATCACATCAGCGACGAGTAATTCCACCCTGATGCGAGCGTAGGATGCACTCACATAGAGATAGTTCTCTGCGGTGTGTTAAGCATACTCTCCCACTACACCCATCCCCAACCCTTGACTTATTCAGCACAACAGAATTGTGCTTGAAAAATTTACTGGTACATACGTTCTTCTAATGAGAGTTAAATCCTGCTTTGTCGTCTTCAAAAAAAAAATGAACGTCGCGTCCTAGATAGAACCACATATTTATTAGGGTAGTCCCTATTTTGACAATATTTGATCTCAGCAGTTCATTAAATATTCCATAAGAATAAATAAATATTCCAAGCTTCAAGGCTTTTTCTTAATATTAACCTTTTCCGCTTTCCAATGTTTGTTTCTTATCTGAAAAAGATGGGATTTTCGGAATTGAATAATAAATTTTTTATTCCAGCCAAAGCAACTATTCAAAAAATTGTAAACCTGGCTGGCTTCAACCTTATAATAGTAGCTCTTCCCTGGAATTTTTTTACAGATTTTTAGTAAATGCTAAATGTAAGTTATTGTATGTAATTGTATTGTATGTAATTGTAATTAATTATATGTAACTTTATGTATTTAATTTTGTAAATGCTAATTTTGTAATTTCAGATATATAAAAGATTTTTTCATTTTTCTCCAAAATTTATTCAAAAATTAAAAATAAATTATTTTTTACAATCATCAAATTAAATTATTATTACAAGAGTTAAAGGTTTAGAATCGCAAATGTACCTGGTGATTTGTTTCCTGACCCACCCGAAGAAGCTGATAGAACCTTTAGCCCCACCTTGCTTAATGATACTGATGTTGTTGCAGCATTACTGTCAGTAAATATACAATATTCACCCTGGCTGACTCGAACTGCAACCAACTTCAGACTGCTATAATTTCTAAACCGTTTATAACAGTGAGCTCAAATTTTGACACATAACAGATAATTTTATTATTTACAAGCTTTAAATGATTTGCGTCTCAGTTGTGCATTTTAAAAAGTTGCAGTTCGAGTCAGTCAGGGTTCATTAAACTGCTGTTACCCTTTCTTTTGCCTTACCTCAAACATCTAACATATACAACTCTATCTTAACAATCTCTGAGTTCCCAGTTAATTTGAAAAAAGCCAAAGTAGGTTTTAGGCTAATTTCAACCTTACCCTCTTTGTCAAAGGTTTTTGAAAAAGCGATTTCAAGACAGATACAAAGGTTTCTTAATGTCAATTATCTCCTTAATCGTACTAATCAGAGCAAAGCGGAGCTGTAAGACTGTATTACTTAGTATTGTTGATGGAATACGCATAGCAATGGACAGGAAAGAAGTAAGTTTGCTTACTCTTCTCGAGTTTTTCAAGGCTTTTGACTCAGTCAATCATGCGATCATGCGTTCTAAACTAAAGAAGCTTTTTTCGCTTCCCTTCAACCGCATCCAAGCTTTTTCAATCGTACCTTACAGGGAGTTGTTAGAGACGTCAGTGCTTCTCCTAGTATGCAGTGGTGTACCACAGGGATCAATTTTAGGCCCTCTTTTGTTCGTACTTTACATTAATGATATCCCCCAGGCGGTCAGACACTCCACCGTCCTCAGGTTTGCCTGAGGCTTGCGAATGTGGTTTGCTAAGAGATGGCGTAATTTGTATTATTTCATTTTTATTATTCCATTGGAACATGCGTTGGAAAGCAACTGTCATTGTACGTCATTTCAGTACATGCCATTAATTTGAAGCGTAAACAACAATTAATTTTTGCGGGGAGTTCTTCTTCATTACTTTAATATGAAGAAAACTGCTGCCGAAAATAATCATATATTGATGGAAGTTTATGGTGAACATGCGTTAGCTGAGCGAACGTGCCAAAAGTGGTTTGCACGATTTAAAAGTGGAGACTTTAGCTTATAAGACGATGAACGTCCTGGCCAGCCAAAAAAGTTTGAAGAAGAAGAACTGGAAGCATTACTCTATGAAGATTGCTGCCAAACACAAGAAGATCTCGCAGAATCTTTGGGTGTCACTCAAGCAGCCATATCAAAACGTTTAAGAGCAGCTGGATATATTCAAAAGCAATGAAATTGGGTTCCACATGAACTCAAGCCGAGAGACGTCGAAAGGCGGTTTTGCATGTCCGAAATGCTGCTGGAACGCCACAAGAAGAAGTCATTTTTGCATCGGATTGTTACTGGTGATGGAAAATGGATCAATTATGACAACCCCAAGCGCAAAAAATCATATGTGAAACCCGGCCAACAAGCCAGATCAACGGCAAAGCCGAATATCCATGGCGCGAAGGTAATGCTCTGTGAAAACCATCAATGAACAATGCTTCCGAACACAATTAATCCGTTTGAAGAGAGCAGTAGCCGAAAAACGCCCGGAATATGCGACCAGACACGAGACAATAATTTTCCGTCATGGCAAAGCTCGGCCCAACGTTGCTATTCCGGTTAAGAACTATTTGGAAAACAGACCTTGCCCCTGATTACCATTTGTTCCGGTCGATACAGAACTCCCTCACTGAAATATGGTTCACATCAGAGCAGAATATCAAAAATTGGCTTGATTCATTCTTGGCTGCCAAGCCGGCGCAGTTCTTTTAGGATGAGATCCACAAATTGCCAGAAAGATGAGAAAAAGTCATAGCTTTAGATGGGCAATACTTTGAATAATACTATTGTAAATGTTTTTCTTAAATGAACGTTCAAATTTTGAAAAAAAAAACCGCACGAATTAAAATATATACAAATATATATATATCTTAAAGATCGACCATTTTCATACTAAGTTTGAATAATTTTAATGCCTTGTTCTAGCGTGTAAATATCCATGGTTAAAATTGTATAGGATTTTCTAATAACGACTTGGCAACCTTTTTTTTTTAAATAAAAGGCAAACCATTTGAGATATTTCAAAAACTTTATTATTGGCTTGTAGTACAATCAAAACATTTATGAATGGAACTCGACTTCGTTCATATGGCCACCGTGGGCACGCTTGGAGCGGTCGATAAGGCCAATCGACTGGCCCATGTCTTGAGATAACACGCTCACCATACTTACTCTTCAATAAATCGATTGTAGCGTGTGCAGTGTGACTTGTGGCACCATCCTGTTGAAACCACATCTCGTCCAAGTTCATATCTTTCAATTCGGCCAAAAATAATCTGTGATCATGGCGCGATAACGCTGACCATTCACAATAACGCCGCCGGCATGCAAACCGCACCAAACAGTTATTTTTTGTGGATGAAGTGGAGATTCATGAAGCACATGTGGGTTTTCACTCGACCAATAACGCATATTTTGCTTATTGACGAACCCATTGAGTCAGAAATGAGCTTCGTCACTGGAGATTATTTTGCGATGAAATTCATCACCTTGGCGCATCTTTTCCAAACCCAATGGGAGAACGAACGTCGCTTTGAATGGTCCATCGGCTTCAATTCTTGAGTCAACTTGATCCTGTATGCATGTAAACCAAGATCCTTACGCAAAATACGCCATAATGTGGTCTGAGCGATACCCAATTCTTAAGAACGCCGTGGAATTGACTGATTTGAATCGTTTGTCACGGACGTCTGAACAGCAGCGATATTTTCGACACTTCGACTAACCCGCTATCTCACTGACACGGCAACATCACACAACGAATATGTAGATTCAAATTTTTGCACTAAAGTTGTTATTGCCTGTCTACTAGGGCAAGAATTACGACCGAAAATTGGAGTTAACGCTCTTAAAGTTGCAGTCACCGACTCCAAATATCTGTAGAAAATTTTTATAATTTGCAGACGATAATTTCCATGATGAAAATGTTGAGTTTACTGAATAAATTGGCAGTGACGGTTTGATGATTAGTGAAAGAGTGCGTTCATAAATTAAATTTTAAGTTGTCAAGTCCCTATTGGAAAGCCCTATACATATTTCTTCTTCACAAAAGTCAAAGATGACATACAAAAAGGTAGCGTTCAGCGTGAGTAGAAATGCTGTGCTAAATCTCAGCAACTTATTATAGGAAAGCAAAATTTCCTTTTGTTTTTCGATAATTGATTTTGTTGCTCTGAACTACAAATTGAATTGGTCAAAAAACGAATTAACTGCTTAGGTACTGTTCATATAAATCATGTTGAAACAATTATATGACCTCTAATACAATTTTGAAGAAGGAATTATTTGTTGAGCAGGTTGCAACAGTTTAGAATAATGAAGTGGCATGATAATAAAGTTGTTATTTAACTAAGTACGATTACGGAGGCCAGTACAGAAACTACTATCAAACGATTTGACCAAAATAGCAAACAGGATATTAGCATAAAATGTACAAGCATAACACACGTATGTTCGTGTGTTCAAAAAGTAAATTTCGAAATTTTAAATGAAAACATTCGATTATCAATTTTATTTTACTGTGTTCGTACACATGTCCCGAACATTCGTTCACAGTTTCAAGGCCTAAAATATTTCGTTTGTTTTTGACAGATAGAAAGGTTAGACGTGTTTTGGTGTGATCGGCGATTTTCAATTATTATAAAAAAATGGAGCAAAGAATTTGCATAAAATTTTGTGTACAAAATGGAATCAAGTGCAATTAAACACTTGAAATGTTGACACTTTGCCACTGTCTATTGTGAGTCTACTCTAAGTAAAAAAAAACGTTTAAAAGTGATGCAATCCCTTCCAAGATGGCTGAGGAGATACCAATGACGAACCTTGCTCTGGACTACTCAACACATCAACAAAAGTTGATAACGTCGAAGCTGTGAAGAAAATTGTCTTGGAAAATCGTCGAATTACCATAAGGGAAGGTGCTAAGGATGTGTGCATATCTTTCGGTTGGTGTCATGCAATTTTTGTCGGATATTTTAGGTATTAGATGTTAGTCAGCGAAGTTTGCTCTAAAAATTCTCAGTTTTGATCAGAAGAACCGTCGCATAAGCATCGCTCAGGAGCTCTTGAATGACGTCAATGATAATCCTAACTTGCTCAAAAGAGTCGTAACTCTCTATAACTCAATGACGAATCATTGGTATTCGAGTATGGTTATAACTCCGAAAGCAAAGGCCAATCGTCAGATTGAAAGCGGCCAGGAGAGCCAAGACCGAAAAAAGCACGACAAGTTCGATCAAATGTCAAAGTTTTGATCCCTGTTTTTTTTTTTTTTTTTGATAACCGTGGCGTAGTGCATCAGGAGTTTTTTCCTCAAGGTCGTATAGTTAGTAAGGAGTATTATCTTGAAGTTATGCGCGATTTCCAAGAACCAACGTCCGAAATTGTGAAAAAACAATTCATGGCTTTTGCGTCACGATAATGCACCTGCTCATTCATCGTTGCTTGCGAGAGATTTGTTGGCCAAAAACAGCACGACAATCATCCCTTAGCCACCATATTCACCAGATTTGGTCCCACGCAACTTTTTTCCATTCCCAAAACTGAAGAGACCTATGAAAAGACGGAGGTTTGCAACGATTGAAGAATTGAAAACGGAATCGCTCGAAGAGCTCAAAGCTATACCAAAAAGTGTTTATGAGAAGTGCTTGGAAGATTCGAAAAAACGTAAGCACAAGTGTATTATATCTGACGGGGATAACTTTAAAAGGGACATCATTAAAGTCACCTTACTTTCGGAACTTTGTATATCATACTTTAACTTCAAATGCAGGGTAGATTTGATTGACTCGCTTTTGGCACTATGTAGAACTAAAATACGATGAAAAAATATAATTTGTAATTTTTTTTCCACCTAATGGATATTTGCGTCGTTATTGCATGGTTATTGTAAACACGTGAATTTGGAGCTACTGGAGGGCTGTCTCTCTCTTCGACTTTAAAGCGTATGTAGCCCCAAGCTTACCACTTTGATCAAAAAATTAAATTAAATTAATTTATTCAGAAAATTAAAAGTACAAGTTTATTCATCTAAATATATACTGTTCCCTTCAAAGTAATCCCCATCGACTGCAACACACTTATGCCAACGCTTGATCCCATCCTCGAAACATTTTTTTATATTCAGTTTTCGATATGTCCATCAGTGCTTCCGGCGATTTTTCCATTACTTCCTCTCGGCTGCTGAAACGCGTTCACTGTAGTTTTTAACTCGATTGAACAGAAAGAAGACACAGGGGGTCAAATTGGTGGCTGTTGGATGGTATTTGTTGCATTTTTCGTCAAAAAATTACGAATAATGATGGCACTGTGCGACGGTGCGTTATGATGGTGCAAAATCCACGAGTTTTCTGCTCACAATTCTGGTCTCTTTCGGCGAATTGCATTACGCAAACGTCTCATAACGTCCAAATAAAACTCTTTGTTTACTGTCTGGCCTCCTGGCAAAAATTTATGATGCACTACACCGTTGTTATCCATGAAAACCGTGATCATTGCCTTCTTTTTTGACTGACTGAAAACGACGTGCTTTTTTTTGGCATCGGCTCATTTGGTGAACGCCATTCACTTGCATGATGTCTAGATTGCGTGTCGTACTAATAAATCAACGTCTCGTCTCCAGTAATGATTCTTTTGATAAAAGTGGGATCGGATTCAGCCTCGAAAATCATCTCTTTTGCGACGTCAACATGGCCTCTTTTTTGCATGAAATTGAGGTCTTTGGGCACCAATTTTGCTGCTACACGACGGAAACCCAAATCATTAACCAAAATATCTTGGACGGATCCAAAGGATTTGTTCAATTCCTCCGCTATCTCTATGATGGTTAATTTGCGGTTATTGTCCAACATTTCTCTTACTTCACCAATGTCGATGATCTGCCACTGCGTTCATCATCTTCGATTTACTCATGACCACTTTCGAACCACTGGAAAACGAGCGTTTTCTTCAGAAAATCGTTGACGAAATACTTTTTCAACGTTAGCGCACCATTAAATCCGTTTTTTACCCAAAATTTAACAAAAGTTCGTTGTTGTTATTGTATTGGGTCTATAACTTAATTCGTGCGGTTTGCTAAGAGATGGCGTAACTTCTATTATTCCATTGGAACATGCGATGGAAAGCTACTGTCATTGTACGTCATTTTAGTATATGTCATTCATTTGAAGCGTAAACAACAATAATTTTTTTTCCCTCAAATATGTCGAACTTTGTGACTGAAAAAGTGTTTTTGCGGGGATTTCTTCTTCATTACTGAAAACTGCTCCTGAAAGTCATCGTATTTTGGTGGAAGTTTATGGTGAACATGCGCTAGCTGAGCGAACGTGCCAAAAGTAGTTTGCACGATGTAAAATTGGTGATTTTGGCTTGTAAGACGATGAACGTCCTGGGCAGCCAAAAAAGTTTGAAAATGAAGAACTGGAAACATTACTCTATGAAGATTGTTGCCAAACACAAGAAGAGCTCGCAAAATCTTTGGGAGTCACTCAAGTAGCCATTTCAAAACATTTTAGAGCAGCTGGATATATTCAAAAGCAAGGAAATTGGGTTCCACATGAACTCAAGCCGAGAGACGTCGAAAGGCGGTTTTGCATGTCCGAAATGCTGCTGGAACACCACAAAAGGAAGTCATTTCTGCTTCGGATTGTTACTAGTAATGGATCCATTACGATAACCCCAAGCGCAAAAAATCATATGTGAAACCCGGCCAACCAGCCAAATCAACGGCAAAGCCGAATATCCATACCGCGAAGGTAATGCTCTGTATTTGGTGGGATAAGATGGGTGTGCTGTATTATGAGCTGCTAAAACCGGGTCAAAACATCAATATACAACGCTACCAAACACAATTAATCCGTTTGAAGAGAGCAGTAGCCGAAAAACGCCCGGAATATGCAACCAGACACGAGGCAATAATTTTGCATCATGACATCGCTCGGCCCCATGTTGCTATTCCGGTTAAGAACTATTTGGAAAACAGTGAATGGAAGTCTTACCCCACCCGCTTTATAGCCCAGACCTTGCCCCTTCTGACTACCATTTGTTCCGGTCGATGCAGAGCGCCCTCACTGAAATACGGTTCACATCAGAGCAGAGTATCAAAAATTGGCTTGATTCATTCTTGGCTGCCAAGCCGGGATGGGATCCACAAATTGCCAGAAAGATGGGAAAAAGTCATAGCTTCAGATGGGCAATACCTTGAATAATACTATTGTACATGTTTTTCTTAAATAAACGTTCAAATTTTGAAAAAAAAAAAAACCGCACGAATTAAATTACATACCCAATAATTGAAATCCATTTTTAAAATTGTAAACATCACTAACACACACAGTTATAGATGTACTCTTGACTATATAACTTTTGTAAATATCAAGCTATGACGCTAAGATTTAGAGGGAATGTCAACCAAAAAAAAAAAAAAAAGAACTCAAATAGGAAGAATGGTGGTTATATTTTTTTATCAAGGTGGTATATTAGGGTAGAAATTTGAGCAAAAAGCTCGTTTATCTAGTCATCCGAGCGTGGGAATACCAAATTGATACTGAGCGATGCAAAAATGGCTTATGTCAAAAAATTGCGAAGCTATAGTGTTCTAAATACTAATCTTACTTATGATTTGTACCTGACTACAACAGCTTTTAGTTATTTCTTTCTTACTTCTTAACGTTAACTTAAAAATAAGGCAACAAAAAATATAATACATTCCTTTCACACGCATTGTATATTTCATTCAATGCCTTAGAATAGAGAGCTAATTTAGAAATACGCAAACAAAAGTGTGATGACTACGGTATTGATAAAATGAAGAAATTTTGAAGGCATTTTTGTTAGAATATTCTTAGCCACCGACTTCAGACGCGTTAGCTAATTTCAAAGATGGTTTTTCGGTTAAATCCCTCGACCTGCTACTACTCTATTAAGTAGATTTTTTTAGCAGGTTCAATAGTCTAATTTAAAGTCCACCGATGATATTGGATTAATTCGGCGAAACCTCTTTTCATTTTGAATAATTATACCTAAAGTTGAAAAAATAAACCACTTTCGTGAATCCATCATCAACGATTCAAAAACAGATACAGAGAAAACCTGTTCTCATAATTCAGAAATCAGTGTTTCTTGAGTAGACAAGCAAAAACTCGTCTCTCAAAAGTAAATATCAGAAGAATTTCACAACTTCCTCATTTCGGTGCACCTCCAATGCGAATCCTCAACTGAATCATCAAAAAAGTCTCCATTCCATCAATACCATCTGACAGTGTTTCAAATAATAAATTTGTAGCAGTATTCAATGCAATGGAAAAATTCGAAATGTTACCTCCAATTGCACATGTTAAGACGTATCAAACCGTTAAACCGTGATATTGAAAGCTCAATTAAGTAAATTTCTCTCGTTGTCAGTAACAGCTGACTAACTCGTACTGACATGACGTTAAAAATCTCCCAGTAAAAAATATTTTTCTTTCCAACATTTGCTTCTGCATCGCTGGTTTTATTTATACTCGTATGCAATGTGCACTTGGGTGGTTTAAAACTATCATATCTAGTTCCCACATGGATATCTTTTATGGTTACACTTTAATTCAGTCGGTACGTTTCGGTACATTGATACATGTATCTACACTGCAGTCCGAAAGTTTTAAACTACCTAGGCAACTGATTTATTTACGTATGGAGATTGGGTTTTATGACTTACAACCTGTGCAATACCATATACAACACATTCAGATAACAATGTGTGTATGGGGGGGGGGGGATCTTGCTGCTTATAATAGTCAACCGCAGCTACTTTTATTTTCATGTGGAAACCCGAGTTTATCCTTTACAAAATATCAACCATCTATCTAATTTAATACGTATAGGTACTGCAAACCAGATGATCCTCATGCTTAAATCCAAAAACGAAGGAGAAGGGAGAGTTAGATGATACGCTCTCACAAGGAACAAACCCTCCCTTTTTGTGTATAGTATTGGGATACTAGGACACATCGTGGTAGCTACATAATCCGTCGAAATGTTAGTAACTACCCCTTCTTTAGTTCACATAACGCTAAATAACACTCGCTGGCCCTTTCCGATCTTTCACGAACCTATATTTCCAAAAATCAGCACCTCATTCTATTTATAAACAGGAATGATTTGGCTTCCCATGAAGTTTTCTATCTGGTTGAACAGCAACCTAAATCAAACTCTTCGCTTGGGAATTAAAGATCCCAAATAAAAACAGAAAGATATTTTAAAGTTCTAACAACAATTTTATTTAATTAATAAGTAGGGGAGGAACAATTAAGAAGCCAATGACTTTAGTTATTGTAATGTTAGTATAACAGGTAAGGTAATGAAATTAAATATAGGTATTCGGCAGACATTAGGTATGTAAGATAGGATAAAAGTAGAAATATAGGGTGAGCTATGATTCCCAATAGGCTTTTTTTGACAGATCACGCATGACTCCTGTCAAACTGCTTTGTCATTTTTGTTCAGTACCGTTTGTCAAGTCATCATGGAAAGACTCACACCGCAACTGCTTTTTCAGCTGTATTAGGAAAATCAGCATTCTATGAGAAATGTTTTTCGTGCGATTGGAGGAACTTACGGTGCGCATAATCGACCTACTGAAACCACTACTGCCAATACCATTCGCAAATTTTAGCCCAAGTTTACCTGTTAGACCACATCCAGCACGAAGTGAAGAGATTATAGCAGCTGTAGCTGAGAGTATAAGCGAAAACCGTGACGAATCGATTCGTCGTCGTTCTCAGCAGCTTGGCTTGGCGTATTTTACGTGAGGATTTCGGTCTAAAAACGTACAAAATTCAACTTTTGCAGGAATTGAAGTCAGGTGACTTGAATTTTCGTCATATTTTCAGTGAATGGGCTCTGGAAAAAATCAATGAAAATCTGGTGTTTTATCGTGAATTTTTTTTCAGTGATGAGGCCCATTTCTGGCTCAATGGATACGTTAATAAATAAAATTACCGTATTTGGGCTAATGAGCAACCCAAACAGTACTAAGAGCTACCATTAGATCCATTAAAAACAACGGTATGGTGTGGTTTATGGGCTGATGGAATCATTGGTCAATATTTCTTCAAAAATGAGGCAAATCAGAATGTTACCGACAATGGTAACCGTTATCGCGACATGTTAACAGACCATGTGCTTCCCTAAATTCAAGCACATTGTCTCGGTGAGCTCTGGTTTCAACAAGACGGCGCTTCGAGCCATACAGCCCGTGAAACAATGACTTGAAATCATTTTGGTGAGCACTTAATTTCACGTTTTGCTACGGTAAATCGGCCGCCTAGATCGTGCGACATCACACCTTTGTACTATTTTCTCTGGGTATATGTAAAGTCTCAAGTCTTCAGGAATAAGCCAGCTACAATTGACGCTTTTGAAGCCAACATTACTCGTGTTATCCGCAAGATACCAGTCGCTATTCTCGAACGCGTCGCCCCCGAATCCTCCACCTCCGAATCGACCACCTCAGACGTAGTCGTGGCCAATATTTACATAGTATTATTTTTAAGAAGTAAATGCCATAAATTGTTCTTTTAACAGATAATAAAAATGTTGAGTTCACTTTCAAATTTATGTATTTTATTTCACATTATAAATCAAACCTCATAATGAATCACCCTTTATATATAAAAACAAATATGTAATACGTGGGCTGAAAAGTCAGTCCCGTTTCTAAGAGAGGGCACCACTTGAATTAAATCCATACTACTTTCAGTTAGTAGCAACCTTTAAAAGATACGTGTATAAATTTGACAGCTGTCGGACGATAAGTTCTCGAGATATAGCGCTGTGAATGAAGCAAATTTTGTTATTATGAAAAAAATGGATTCAATCAATTTCGTGTGTTGATTTGTCATTGCTTTTGGATGGGAAAAAATGCAGCCGATGCAAAGAAATGGCTTGATAAGTGTTACCCAGACTCTGCACCAGCCGAACGAACCATTCGCAAGTGGATTGAAACATTTAAAAGTGGTCATACAAGCACCGAAGATGATCCAAGCAGTGGACGTCCAAAAGATGCTGTTTCAGATAAAAACATCAAAAAAGTCCACAAAATGATTACGAATGAGGAGGAGTGTTTAAAGCTGTTCAACCGCAATAAAGCCGAATTTTTGCGTCGCTATGTGACAATGGATGCAACTTGGCTCTATCACTTCACATCATATCAAAGTCGGCAGTCAGCTGAGTGGCGAGCAGGCGACAAACCTCGTCTAAAACGACCAAAAACTCAACAGTCGGCTGGCAAGGTTATGGCATGCGTATTTTGGGATACACATGGAATAATTTTCATCGCCTATCTCCAAAAGGGGCAGACTATCAACAGCGACTATTACATTGCGTTGTCGAAGAGTTTGAAGGACGAAATCGCAGAAAAACGGCTACATTTGAAGAAGAAGAAAGTGCTTTTTCATCAAGACAATGCACCGTGTCACAAGTCAATGAAAACGATGGTAAAATTGAATGTATTCGACTACGAATTGCTTCCCCACCCACTGTATTTTCCAGATTTGGCCCCCAGCGAATATTTCCTGTTGGCAGACCTCAAAAGAATGCTCGCCAGAAAGAGATTTAGGACCGATGAAGAAGTAATCGCCGAAACAGAGGCCTATTTTGAGGCTAAACCGAAGTCGTACTACAAAACTGGTATCGAAAGATTGAAAAATCATTTCAATCAGTGTATCGCCCTCGAAAGCAACTATATTGATAAATAAAGGCACCGACTTTTCAGCCCATATGTTATAAGGTAAAAAATAGTTCTTAGGTTTAAGATATCAATAAACACATTTAAGTAGTATATAAGTTCTATTTTTAACGTTTCAAAATTAGATGTTTAAATTTAGATATTGTATGTACATATGTACATACAAACAAACAAAAATGGATTGCAAAATTATTTGTTTAAACTTTAGGCGTCTTCGAAAACTGTATTTATTCTGTTTGTCAAGATCTATAAATTAGATTAAAACAGACTTACCGAATTCTCAGCGAGGAAGTTAACTCTTTCGCTGGCTTACATTAAGAGTAGTTCTCTTTTTGTAAGGAGTTGCTTTCCTGTTTTTTTTTTTTTTTTTTTTTTTTTTTCTCGTTGAATTGTTGGTTAGAGCTATCATAAAAAAAAGAATAAATAAAATTTAAAAGAAGCAAGGCTTGATCTCAAAACTTCAATTTTTAAACTTCCAGCTGCTGCGGTCGTTGCTGGAAAAAAAATAGATGGGATAGAAATAGATACAGGGTATTAGTCGTGCTGCTTTCTTGTCCGGGTAACTGCTCGCTTTGGATCGATGGAAGCTGGAGTTTGTACTTTTTGACATAAATTTTTTGGGTCGGGTATTGATGTATTCTTTTGAATCCGCTGCTCTCGTTTTTCTCGGATTTCTTCGATAGATCGACCAGAAGTTTTTCCGATGAGAGATCTTCGTCTTCTCCAGAATATCTTGCAAAGGTGATTGGTTTTGCATTTCCAATAGAATGTTCGTAGTCTTTTTTCTTTTGCAATTTCTTACAAATAGTTTAATCAGTTTTTTTCTTGTCTTCCTTCTGCCATGGCTTAGATAACGACGCCTATCTTCCAAAAAAAATCTGTTTTTTTTTTCAAGTACCGAATTTTAATATCAGCATATATGTACATCACCAGGCCATGGTTCCGAGTTCCTTCATTCTCCTTAAATAAGGCGCAGTCGTTCCAACCACTTCTTATGTTGATGTTTCCCGTAAGTAAGGCCGTAAGCGTAAGTGGTCGCGAATTGACTACACTTTCAACTTCAATATCAGTAACCCGAATACTTCAAATATTTTAGTCATTATTTTTAGACCGTTGCGTTTTGTAGCTCGTAGATCCTTTGAGTTCATCAGACTGGAAACTTCATCCAAAGCGAAAACTAACTCGTCTGTAGATGTGACCCAACGCACCCACAAACACGATGTTTATCAGATGTTGCGTCAGACCGTCATTTCGGGTACTCATCAAACAGCCCTCGTAAGAGTCTGGATATACTACTTATTTCACTTTGTCTTTTCCTGACAAAGGTGAGCGATTCAATAGGAAGTGCTGACATCATAAAAAATAATAAAGTAAAGCCAAAGTGGAAAAAGAATTAAGACAATGATAGACAAGTATAAAAGAGGTTTCTTTTTTCAATATCGCTGCTGTTGATGGGAACTGATCCACCTGATCTTAAGAGGATTAATGCCCAGCATCAGAATCTGCGTAGTGAAATGCACTTTTGGATTGCTGTAGTAATAAACCGCAGGCAATAATTCAAAAATCTATAGTTAGAATGCCAAAAATTGTAAAGAAAAACTAATCAAATGTAAAAGTGTTTTTTTTTTTTTTTAAGAAAAATCGGTTTCAGTCATCTTAAATTCTTTTCCTTTATGTTTGTAGCGAAATGAAAATATTTTTTTTTATTTTGGTTTCATATATGTATCTTCCCGGTTCAATTTACATGATAATTATTATACTGTAGACTTTGTTCGATGTTTGATTTTATCTTTTCTTTTAGCGCTAAGGACGTCCTCAATTTTTTAAGCGACAGTGTATGGTAAGTACCTATGAATAGATTTTAAGATTTTATTGAATTTATCTGATTGAAATGGCTTGACATAGTTTATTGGTATCATTTTTTGTCATTTTCAATTATGATCCATGTAAGAGGGAAAATATCTGAAATAAACCAATCCACAGCTCAAACATAAGAAACATAAGAAACAGTTACCCATTTTCTTCTTGCCTTAGACAGAAAGATCTGCCCAGCTTAAGGATAACTATGTACTGGTATTGGTCTTTAAGTGTGTCTCAAACAATTTAACACCATTGTTACATGATTTAAAAAAAAAAAAAAACGCAGAAAGGAGCCGGAAATATGTTTTTTTTTATAAGGAGCGCGCACTCGTACCCTTAAAATATTTATACACAGCGCGGGCTGTTATGAAGTGGTAGTCAATACTCATGATGATTGCCTTCAATAATAAGCGAGAGTGAAATTCAAGATAATATTGATATAAAAGTAGTAAGCATGAGCCAAATGAAGGAAGCGCTACATCTTTGATTTGTAAATTTGTAAATTGTGCAACCTTAAAGTCTTGATTTATTTAAACGAATTTAAAATCGTGAACCCAAAGTTTCTGTTACTTTATTCTTACACTTTTAAAGTCATATACATTGCCATTGCTCTTAATATGAAAGTGAGGTAACTTATGTGTACCATATAGTCGCAGAAATTCGAAATTGAGATTTGAGATCATTTCAGGACTATGAGAGCGGTCCCAGAAGTACCTATCCCAAAAAGGGAAACACAAAAATGTTTGAAAAAAATTTATTTATTTTTCAACATAATCGCCTTTCAGCTCTATACAGTTTCTCCGGCGATGTCCAAAAAGTTCGATACCCTTTTTATAATAAGAACTGTCTTGCCCCTCAAAATAGCAATTAACTGCCGACATCTTTTCTTCATCGTTGGAAAATCTTTGACCACTGAGCGATTTTTTTCAAATTTGGGAACAGAAAATAATCCGAGGGGGCTATATCTGGCAAATATGGTGCATGAGGTATCAATTCAAACTTTAATTCATTAATTTTGGCCATTGCAATAACGGATTTGTGAGCTGGTGCATTGTCTTGATGAAACAACGCTTTCTTCTAAGCCAAATGCCTGCAGATGAAACGGTCTTCGCCTTCTTTGGAGCCGGTTCTTCCTTTTGAATTCATTGTTTTGATTGTTCTTTTGTATAGAGTATAAAGTGATGGACCCATTTTTCTTCCATTGTTATGAAACGGCGCAAAAAGTCTGCTTTGTTGCTGTGAAACTTCGCTTAGCACTTAATTGAAACATCTTCATGACACCGTTTTTGCTCGAGTGTGAGCAAACGCGGCACAGATCTTGCACACAACTTTCTCATGTCAAAAATTTCAAATAAAATGCGATGTACCGAATTTTTTCAAATGCCTACAACGCCTGCTAGCTCGCGCACTTTCAGTCGACGATCATCCAGTACCGCTTTGTGGATTTTCTCCACCATTTTTGGAGTGGGTCACCTCATTTGGTCGACCACTGCGATGCTCGTCTTGGCAGCTCATACGGCCTCGCTTAAACTCGTTTACTATTGTAAACGAAGGACCAGACTCACCCAGAGGTATTATTATTATTATTATCAAGGGAACGATACAAATTAATTTGTAGGGTCCGGGATTTAACGCCGGGGGTACTATGCCAATGTGGCGCGTTTTGTCAACAGCACGCGGAGTACTGAGTTCCCATGTGGTCACCCACCTAAGTCCTTACCGCGCCCAACACTGCTTGATTTCGGTGATCTAGTGGGAACCGATGTTTTCAGTGTGGCGAGGCCGTTGACTCACCCAGAGTAGAATCCAGTTCAGCTTTTATATTGTTTGGGCTGAGGCCTTTCAAATAAAAGTATTGTATTACATAACGATGACGAATTTTCTCCATTTTCACAAATTCACTGACAACGTTCACTATCGATTGCTGCCAAACAAATACTAAACAAAGTTTAAACTTTTCAAACTTGAAGCATACAGTGATACTTTCAAACAACTACTGCCATATCTTGGTCGGCCTGTCGGGTAATTCTGGGACCACCATCGTACTTTCAACTGCCGACTCTTTATCAGAACAGACACCTAAAAGATATGCTTCCTACATATACATATATAGGGTGATTCATCATGAGATTTGATTTATAATGTAAAATAAAACACCTAAATTTGAAAATTACATTACAACACGAGTAATGTTGGCTTCCAAAGAGTCAATCAGCTGGCTTATTTCTCAAGACCTGAGACTTAACATATCCCCAGAGAAAATAGTCCAAAGGTGTGATATCACACGATCTAGGCGGCCAATTTACCGTAGCAAAACGTGAAAAAAATAAAATGCTCACCAAAATGATTTCTCAACGAGTTTATTGTTCCACGCGCTGTATGGCTCGTAGCGCCGTCCTGTAGAAATCAGAGCGCACCGAGACAATGTGCTTGAATTTAAAGAAGCACATAGTCTGTTAACATGGCGCGATAACAGTTACCATTGACGGTAACATTCTGATTTGCATCATTTTTAAAGAAATATGGACCAATGATTCCACCAGCCCATAAACCTCACCATACCGTTGTTTTTAATGGATGTAAGTGTAGCTCTTGGTACTCTTGGGGTTGCTCATCAGCCCAAATACGGTAATTTCGTTTATTAACGTATCCGTTGAGCCAGAAATGGGCTTCATCACTGAACAAAATTTCAAGATAAAACACCGGATTTTCATTGAGTTTTTCCAGAGCCCATTCACTGAAAATATGACGCATGTGGTCTAAAAGGTCGAGTATCATCCACTTATGTAAACTCGGACTCAAATTTGCGAATGGTATTGGCAATAGTCATTTCAGTAGTTCGATTATGCGCACCGTAAGTTCCTCCAATCGCACGAAAAACATTTCTCACAGAATGCTGATTTTCGAAATGCAGCTGAACAGCAGACGCTGTTATGGTGTGAATCTTTTCATGATGACTTGCCAAACAATGTTAAGAGAAGTGAGAGTTTGCCAGTATGCCAGTCTGTTGATGCTCATACATATCGTTTTGGCTGATATCGTCTAATAGCAGGTAAAAGTGGCTGCTCCCATTCCTGATCATGTTGCTGCTGGTAAGATGGGTGGCTAGTTGGGGAAGGTTTGGTGCTGTTAGACAGTTGTGTTGTGTGTTGTACCCATTACTTCTACCGCTAAAGAATGAACTGATGTGGCGAATGACTGAAGTTTATTAGGTTGCATACCATAGATCGTACATTAGTAGATGCATTATTTATACTGTAGTGCAAAGTCCGAGGTTTCGGTGCTTGATTGTAGGAGCAAACCATAATTTGACCTTTTTTTTCCTTTTTGATCATATCGGATAAGGATAAGGGTTATGCATGGAATAATGAATGCGGAATGCGGATGTGGTAAACTGAATACTCTAAATGTACAACAACTTCTTTTGTGCAACAGTAAAAACATGAAATCAAATTTAAATAATTTTTCCTGAGTCAATTTAAACCTAAATATACATATGTTGTTGCAATAAGTGAGAAAAAAATTAATATATTGGTTTAAGTAATGATTAGATATCTTTTTCAGCTAATCTTCCTATAGACTGAGATGAATGTATGTATGTAAGCAACTCAAGAATTGCCACAAGCAGGTTTTGGCTTTATTTTTTGTTTATGTACCTTCCTTTTATCGGTGTCAACAGTTATTTTATAATTTTTAAGAACTTTATGCTCGTTGAATCTAGCAGCCAATTTGTACCTTCTATAGTCCATTTCGTAGATTGTTTCGTCCTTAATATAACGAGGTAGATTCACTCGTTTATCTATGATTCTTTTCTTTTGATTTAAACTTCGGTCGTGAACTAACTTTGTCATATTGTCATAGACCCTAATGTGTTGGAATAAATAATCGTGCTTTGTTCTGTGAGTTTCTTTAATCGATAGTGGTTTAGCCTTATTTATGTGTCCGGTAAGCAATTCAATTGGAGAGAATTTTGTTGTTGAATGGATACTATATATTATTATAGGATATGACAACTTCGTTGACTATTTCCCCAATAGGTTTGTGGAATGAAGTCTTTTTACTGAAGAGTTGCCATTCGAAGTTTTTGCACATATTGTGTGAGATTGAGTGCCGTACATTTCTAAGAAATCTCTAAAAAGTGAAGATAGAAATTTACTGTAGTTGTCGGATACTTATAGCTTAGGGATTTCATGATGGGAAAAGAAGTGTTTCATTGGTATTAACACTATTTATAGCGGAAATTAAATACACACAGGCGAATTTACTGAATTTGTCTAGAATAGTGAAAAAGTTCTCTTTGTAAATTGAGTATATGTCTACATTAATTATTTCCAGCGGCTTAGAGGGTAAACTCGAATTTTAGTTTTTGATTTTTCCTATCGTATTTATATTTTTGGCAAGTGTTACAATTATTTATAATACGTGCTTTAGTGTGTTTCATTTTGTTAACATCTTGGACGTACACAGGTCACAGTGAAATGACTTATGGGCATCATTACCTAGGCTTCAGCCCAGTTAAATTATTTCTCAAAATTTTGTTTGAATGATAAAGATGAGCCATTTGCAGGATTATGTCTGTTTTACCTATTGGATCTGCGTAGTTTGGCTATAAAAAAAAATCCTTTATTATTTTTAAAGAGGGCAAAAAATTACTCAGATCAATTTTCATTACCGTCTAAGTATGAATTTGGCTTCTTCGTTTTCCAACTGGAATCATGTTCATTCTCTTAAAGTGCTTTCTTCTTATCTTCAATATCCTACGATAATCTCGCTCGTTATAATATTTAATTGACAGAACGACTATTGACGTAGACATTTCTATTGTTAGACGGCCAGTATTCTGAGATAATCCGCCTAAAAAGTACATTAAAATCGAAAGGCTACGAAAGAAGACTTATATGGAACACGTAAAATGAAAAAGGTTTTTTAGCACCGTCTTTGAGTTCAGAACAGATAGGAAGTATCTTTGGAAGTTAAATTAACGGTTTTACTTAGTTACAACTTTCTGGCCAGAAGGTCAATCACAATAACAAATGACAAAAAGACTTTTAGGCTTATAATTCTGCTGTTGGTTGAAGCGAAATTTTTCAAATGATTCAGGTCTAGTTGATGTTGGATGAGATTTATAGTAAGAGTCATCTCAAACATATCGGGATATGGTGCCAGCTTATTTTGGAAGAAATAAGACCGATCGTCGTTTATAGTCCTAATTAAGAAAATGAGAAGGGTAGAGCAGATTTACATGTTTCTGATATATCATATTTCCATACAGTACAACATTTGTAGTATTCTTGTTGTCCATACTGTCATCGGTCTTCAGTCTTCAAGAATTTAATTCAATTTACTATCTCCTTGCACCCTATTCAAAAGGAATTAGCTTAAAACAAGATTGAATTAAATCGATTTGCTCACCATCCTTTTACCCACATCAGCTCTGTGCCTTCTAAGAATAGCGTCAGGGATTTGGATTCCTTTCACTTTTTGTACCCCTTTAGCGACCCATTATTATTTATGACTTGCGAGTGGAGGGTTGTTTAAAATTTCTTGCAACTTGCTGCATTTATTATTTTCCAAAAATTGTTCCAGAAGATATTTGGGGTGCTCCAAAGATGACGCTGACTGAAGTAGAGGCCCCATCATCGTTCGTAACCAACAGCAATATCAAAGTATCTGACCTAGTGTGGTTTCGTTTATTGTAGAATTTTTAAACGTCTTACCAGCCACAAACACGGGACTAATCTAAAGAAACCTTGAGCTGTGGGTATTGCTTTCGACATTATGAGAAGAACTGTTTTAGTCGGTGAAATTCCTTAAAGTTGTACACTGAGTAACATTGTGTGAACTAGTGTTCTTGGAATACACAAGTTTTGTGATCACAAAGTCATAACTTTTAATTATCTGTGAAGCCCAGGGTGATAAAAGCACCTTCCCCAGTCTTACATAGTAGACATACTCACTCACACCTTGTTGACAAAACTTTTCCCATTCTAAATTTAACGGTTTGAAATGGGTCTTTTCGGGGTATCTGGAGTACTCGTACGTGTGCTAAAGTGTATCCATTATTTTATGAAAGGGGAAATTATATTTCATCCTGGCTTTATTTATGAGCAAGGGTTTGAAGTTAAATTTAGTATCTCTCATGAGTATTTGAATAGACCAGAAATGATTCGGAGAAGGGTTTTCGGAAACCTGTTATTTATGGTCACATGTGCTTCATGCTGAAGGTGATGGAGACTACTGTCAGGTCGTTAAAATTCTCCAGTTTCATGATCCTTGGTACCTTCGACCATCGCAGCAACAAAAGCCAAGTTTTATACGTAATATTGAAAGCTCCTGACAGCACCTGATTGCCAATGGTGACCAGCTAATTTCATAAAACCGCTTATTCCAAAAGCGGAAGAATTACGGCCTGGTGCTAAGCTAAAAGTTTCGCTTAGTAATGAGATTCCTTTATAGCCCAGTTGCAATATATAACCCTTTCCTGCAATTAGATGAATATCAAAGGTGATGAGTCAAAGTAATTCAATTTGGCATCCCTACAGATTTATTCTACAGGAAAGAGTTCTTTGTTTTTTATGGCTTTGAGAAATAAATCATAATAGTGACAGTTTAACCCATAAGAGAAAAATTAAACCTATTCACACTAGAAAACCAAGGTTTAGTGAGAAAAGTTTTCATCATCTAAATTAAAGGATAGTATATGGGCAGTGTTAAAGTGTTTACCAATCGGTGGTTATGTTCCGAGTTGTACAAATTAAACTTTACCAAGCATAGGCAGCCACTAATCGTTTTGAATTTCGCCTATAGAAATGGCGTAAACACATTTCTCTCATCCATAAGATATGAGCTATAAAAGGTTATTGCAAGATCAACGATATTTGCAGAATTTAATCAGAGCCTGTGTTCTTTTGGATACGGGTATATATTCCTTTTCCATATTTCTGTATTCCAATAGGAGCGACATGGTATCTGATGGTAATGGGCATGTATATACTAGGAAACAGAATGCGAAGACGCCGAAGATGGCAGACAATTTCTAATACAAGCAACGACATCAAGACGTCAAGACGCCTGTAGCAATAGTGACATCAAATTGAGAGATGAGTCTTTTTTACAATACATGAGAAGTGTTAAAAAAAAAAAATGTTAGTGTTTTTGTTCGCACACAATAAACCACCGGTCAACCGCCTAGGAAGAAAGGTTTTTCGGAATATCAATGATACCAAAAAGCCCCAAACACATTTCCAAAACTCTAATACCAATAAAACAAAACAACAAAAAGGCGACTATTGACACCGCACTAAGCTTTGAATTATGGAATAAATTCGGCAGAAAAGACAGATTATGCAAAAACAGTGCAAAAAGGGACTGAGATTTTGAGAAAATATTTTCAAAATTTTAAATGTGTATCGCATAAACAGGAAATATCAGGTCTTACAGCAGACGAAGCAAGTAAAACTGGTAAGTTTGGTTGAAATTGACTTTGCTCTGTATGCTAGATAGATTTGGAACCCTAATAATAGAAAATGACCAGTAAATCTTGCACTGATATAACACATCGGCTGAAAAGTTAGTGCCGTTTTATAGTAAAACACAAAATTTTTGCAAAATTCAACTTTATTTATCAATACAGTTGTTTTCGAGAGCGATACACTGATTGAAACGATCTTTAAATCTTTCGATACCAGTTTTGTAGTAAGATTTCGGTTTATCCTCAAAATAGGCCTCTGTTTCGGCGATTTCTTCTTCATCGGTTTAAAATCTCTTTCCGGCGAGCATTCTTTTGAGATTTGCGAACAGAAAATAGTCGCTGGGGGCAATCTGGAGAATACGGTGGATGGGGAAGCAATTCGTAGCCGAATTCATTCAATTTTGCCATAGTTTTCATCGACTTGTGACACGGTGCATTGTCTTGATGAAACACACTTTCTTTTTCTTTAAATGCGGCCGTTTTTCTGCGATTTCGTCCTTCAAACGCTCCAACAACGCAATGTAATAGTCGTTGTTGATAGTCTGCCCCTTTTGGAGATAGTCGATGAAAATTATTCAATTTGTATCCCAAAATACGCATGCCATAACCTTGCCAGCCGACTGTTGAGTTTTTGGTCGTTTTGGACGAGGTTCGTCGCCTGCTCGCCACTCAGCTGACTGACTTATTACGGTTGAACAGCATTAAACACTCCTCTGAATCATCAACACGTTGTTGTTTTTGGTCGAGTGTGAGCAAACGCGGCACCCACTTTGAACAGAGCTTTCGCATGTCCAAATATTCGTATATGATATATCCAACACGCTCTTTTGATATCTTCCGAGCCTCAGCTATTTCGATCAACTTGACTTTACGGTCATTCGTAATCATTTTGTGGACTTTTTTGACGTTTTCTTTTGGACGTCTACTGCGTGCATCATCTTCGGTGCTTGTATGACCACTTTTAGATCTTCCAATCCACTTGCGAATGGTTCGCTTAGCTGGTGCAGAGTCCGGGTAACACCTATCAAGCCATTTCTTTGCATCAGTTGCATTTTTTCACATCAAAAAGCGATGATAAATCAACACACGAAATTGCTTTGAATCCAGTTGCTTCACTCACAACACTATATCTCGAGAACTAATCGTCCGACAGCTGTCAAATTTATACACTTATCTTTTGAAGGTTTGTACTAAATGAAAATGGTTTGGATTTAATTCAAGTGGTGCCCTCTCTTACAAACGGCACGGACCTATGTATTATATAACTATATGTATAAAGGGTTGGCCAACAGCTTGTGTGAGAGATTTCATTAAATTAATCCCACACCTGTTACGGCATTTATATAGAATTTAATTGATTAACAAAGCTCGGTCTATGGCAATTATGAATGCAATACAATTTTGTTCATAAGATCAACATGGCTTCTATTGCAAGCGACCGTCTGAAGGTCAAAATTAGCGCTGACTTTTTGAAGAATAAGTGGATCAATGGCCTAAATTCCAGTTTGGATGTGAAGTTTGAGACCCTGAATTGTCGCTGGGTTACTCCCATAGACCTTACTCTCCCAATAACCCCACAGAAAAAAGTCTAAAGTATCAAATTGGATGATCCTGGATGCCAATCAACTTCTACTCTAACCAAAATAATGCAATCTTCAACTAGTGTACGCAGTGAATTGATTAATTGATGGCTTGTGTGGAAAGCATCACCATTCTATTGAAACCATGGATCATTCAGACCCAATTCATTAATTTTGGAAAAAAAATAGCCGATCAACATGTTGCGGTAAGTTCTCCATTCATGAAGCCGATCTTTTTGCGATGCATTAGTTTTTCGTGAAAGTCGTATGGATTTTCCGGTCCTCAGATTAGAACAATTTTGTTAATTTCCGTGCCCATCCAACCAAAAAATGGGCTTCATCAGAAAAGATCAAATTTTATGACAAATTGTGCTGGCGATCCAAAGGCTTCAATTTTACAGGCGTGCGTGTGAAGATCAATTTTTAAAATTCACCGTAAAGTGCCATAAGTGAGGCTCAATTGTTGACTTCGGCGACGAACTGAGGTGCCTGGCTGGTTTTTAATACTTTCGCTTATAGTGGTAATGTTTTGACGTGTACGTGCAGGCCGAGCTTCACCGCTTTACCATTGCACGAATTCTGTACTCACTAGGGCGATTATGTTGACCGAAAACGGATCGCTCATTTTCGTAATAATATTGAATAATAAAAATACGTTGTGGCATGGTAAAAGATTCCATGACTAAAATTGCCATACATTGTAAAATATCTGTCGAAAAGATCTACCACATTGAATTTAGTAAATGACAGTTATTGACAGCCAATATTTACACCATTTGTTGGCCTCACTCCTTATAAAAGATAAAAAGATAAAAGCAAAAGGTACGTGTGCTCGTTTTCAGGATGGTATCCTGTATGTTTTTAATGAGTATTTCTTCTGTTATGAATTTCATTAGAGTAATTCCAGAGACGACTTTACTTCAAGACTTTATTAAGTATTGTAGACTGGCTATGCTAATTCAAATGATTGCTTAACTTAACCCCGAGCATACACATATTAAGTATGCTCAAGGTTGCGTTATATACATAAATACTTAATTCACAGCATCTTTTTCCTTTAAATTTTTTTTTTTTTTGCTTTTTGATCGAGTATTTTAATAACAAAATGCAATTATAATTGTAAATATAAATTCAATATACTTAAGCAATTCAAATTCAAATTAATTTTCTGATTTCTTGAATGTGATGTGTTGAATTGTCTGATGGTGAAAATCGTTGAGGTGGCTTCACTTATCTACCGTATCCGGTGTTTACCGATGCATCACATGTCGGGTTATCATCACCCACGATTTCTTGTTTCAAACCCGAAGATATCGTCGGTTCTAAATTTACATCCAGAGACAACGACGATTCTACATCTTCTTTGATTTGCTTTTGGTTGCGGTATTTTTAAAATATGTTCCCGACTCCTACGATATTTGATGCCGTCAATATCTTCTACAATGAAAGATCGCGATTTTTTACATTTACTGACAAAAGTAGCTAGTGACCAACGTGCATTAGTATCTTTTTTGAAATAAACTTTAGCTTTCCAACTACGGGGGTAGGCTTTTTAGTACCTTTGTCGTAATATTGTTTTATTTTTTGAATATATTTTCGCTTATTTAACGCATGCTTTTAAGTATCAATTTTAATAGGATATAGATGTTTTTTATATTTGGTAAGTTTGTTCGCAATCTACGCAACATCAACAACTCTAACGGTGAATGAAAATTAGCTTTAGGGGTGGTATGGTTTTGGAGTAGAGCTATGTATGGATCTGTCTTCTTCTCGGCACATTTGATCAAGAGTGATTTAATGGTTTTGATTGACCTTTCAGCTAGACCATTAGAACGGGGTAGGTATGGGCTAGACGTGTTATGGTTGATTACCTATTCTTCGCAAAACTCACAAAACGCTTGGGCATTGAATGGA
This sequence comes from Volucella inanis, assembly GCA_907269105.1. Taxonomy (NCBI): domain Eukaryota; kingdom Metazoa; phylum Arthropoda; class Insecta; order Diptera; family Syrphidae; genus Volucella; species Volucella inanis. Next base: position 70,852,399 of record OU026157.1, on the reverse strand, counting down.
GGCCTATTGTCTGAAATAAGTTTTTCTGGTAACGTGCGAAAATTGATATAAATGCTGTGATTACCTGATGACTTGAAAAGGATTTATGAAGTTGATCCATCTCTATATACTTAGAAAAGTAGTTCACTACTGTAAGATAACAGTTCTTTTAAAAATGAAAGAGACCTGCAGCTACTTTATCCCACGGCAAGTCCGTTTCCTTATGGGGGAAACTTTTTATTTGCCATTCTACCATATTTCTTATACATGCGTCGAAACAACATTTGAAATGTCGTTTGAATCTATTACATAATTCAATTTCTAGATGACATTCATGATCAAATTGAGATTATCACTTCTAAGCCGAGTAGGTATTATGATGATATTTCCTTTTAGTAGAAGCCCGCCATTATAATGAATTTTATCTTTTACACTCTTTGCAGCTGAGGGCCAACCATATTTATAATAATGGATAACCTTTTGTAAGGCTTTATCATCCAGAGTCCATTTTCTTAAAATTTATAAAAAAGAATTTTGATACCGGCAATGTAGAAATTACAAGATTGACTTGAAGTTGTATATCTTTATCTATTTCTGAAAAGTTTTCGGTTGACAATGCCGCTCTCAAAAGAGCATCGACAACTACAATTAATTTCCCTGGCTTATAGACAAGTTGAATGTTATATGATTGCAACCTCAACATTATACGTTGTAGTCACGTAGGGACTTTGTGTGGGGGCTTATCAATCAAATTGATAAAGGGCTTGTGATCAGTTTCTACTGCCACTTGGTGACCAATTACGTATTGGTGAAATTTTACAAATTCAAACAGGATCGATAGTAACTCCTTTTCGATCTGAGCATATGCCTTTTATCTGTAATCTGTAAATACCATATATATTACAGCTCCCATAGCATCCTTGGAAGCATCGACTGAGAGAACTTATGGTTGGTTTATATCGAAATGAGACAAAACGGATGAGTTTGAAATACATTTCTTTAGACTTTGAAACTCCCTCTCATGACTTTATGTCCACAACCAGGTTGAATAAATAATTTGTCAATAGTTTTCGCAGGTTAGATCTCTCAATTGGTAACCCCTGCACAAAAGAGTCTCTTATTAGTTGACTATGACTAGAAACCTCTGCATATCGGGAACCGACTATGGAGTTGGCATTTCGCATATAGCTTGGATTTTTTTTTATTGTCAGGACTGACACCCTTCTCGGAAAATATGTGACCAAAAAACTTAATACGTAAAACACTGAATTTGGATTTTAGTTTGTTAAATTTCAAACCGACTTTTCTTGCAGAATTTAATATAAGATCATGCTGACTTTGTGTAAATTAAAAAGTCATCAATATATATAACCACGTTTTCGATGTCACCAAAGAGCTTGGTAACAAGGGCATGAAACATTCCCAAATGGCAAACGTAAAAGCCTATAGTATAGCGTCCGAATGGAGTAATGAACGTGTATAACATTAATGACTCGTGTGACATAACAAGTCAAGGCACAATCTTAATTCACCGTTGACTTTGCTGACAATAACAATTGTATTAAACTGTCCCGAGGTCTCATAGACTGGCACAATAATATTTAATTCTATGTATCTAATTTTATGTATCTGTAAGATTCATGCAGGCCACATATGAAAATATCTTTGACGGGATTATCTTTAAGACTTTTAAATTCACAATTGGAGCTTAAAATTCTTAGCGCAGTTAAAAAATCTTCTATAGATTAATTTATGAGCTGTCGTCTTGTAAAAAATGCATGCATGTAGTTCCATTTATATATATATAACACATGGGCTGAAAAGTCATTGCCGTTCTATAGTAAAACAAAATGTTTTCAAAATTCAACTTTATTTATCAATATCGTTGCCTCTGAGGGCGATACACTGATTAAAACGATTTTTCAATCTTTCGATACCAGTTTTGTAGTAAGATTTCGGCTTATCCTCAAAATAGGCCTCTGTTTCGGCGATTTCTTCTTCATAGGCTTAAAATCTCTTTCCGGCGAGCATTCTTTTGAGATTTGCGAACAGGAAATAGTCGCTGGGGGCAATCTGGAGAATACGGTGGATGGGGAAGCAATTCGTAGCCGAATTTATTCAATTTTGCCATAGTTTTCATCGACTTGTGGCACGTTGCATTGTCTTGACGGAACAGCACTTTCTTTTTCTTCAACTGTGGCCGTTTTTCTGCGATTTCGTCCTTCAAACGCTCCAACAACGCGATGTAATAGTCGCTGTTGATAGTCTGCCCCTTTTGGAGATAGTCGATGAAAATTATTCAATGTGTATCCCAAAATACGCATGCCATAATCTTGCCAGCCGACTGTTGAGTTTTTGGTCGTTTTGGACGAGGTTCGTCGCCGGCTCGCCACTCAGCTGACTGCCGACTTCACTCTGGTGTGAAGTGATGGAGCCAAGTTTTATTTGTTGTCAAATACCGTCGCAAAAATTCGGCTTTATCGCGGTTGAACAGCTTTAAACACTCCACTGAATCATCAACACGTTGTTGTTTTTGGTCGACTTTGAACAGAGCTTTCGCATGTCCAAATATTCGTGTATAATACATCCAACACGCCCTTTTGATATCTTCCAAGCCTCAGCTATCTCGATCAACTTCACTTTATTCGTAATCATTTTGTGGACTTTTTTTATGTTTTCATCTGAAACAGACTCTTTTGGACGTCCACTGCGTGCATCATCTTCGGTGCTTGTATGAACACTTTTAAATTTTTCAATCCACTTGCGAATGGTTATCAAGCCATTTCTTTGAATCGGCTGCATTTGTTCCCATCAAAAAGCAATGATAAATCAACACACGAAATTGCTTTGAAACCATTTTTTTTTTGCACAATAACAAAAGTTGCTTCACTCACAACGCTATATCTCGAGAACTAATCGTTCAAATTTATACACGAATCTTCTGAAGATTGGTACTAACTGAAAATAATATGGGTTTAATTCAAGTGGTGCTCTCTCTTAGAAACAGCATGGACTTTTCAGCCCATCAACCTTGCGTTTCAGAGATTATGGGTAATGATGTATAAACAAATTGAAGATAGAAAAGATCGACTATACAAACCATTATAGATCGATCTGTAGAAGACATTCGGCAGAGTGTCTAAGAATTGTAAATGGATGTCGCTTAAATCTTAGGAAACGTAGGATGTGCAAAAAATTTCTATAAAAATGCTCTGTTTCTATATTTCAATATATTCCCTTCAACGCCCCAATTGCCTTTCTTTAAAAGAATTAATTCAGTAATAAGGTGACTACAGAAACAGCAGCGAACGTATCGGAGCCTATTATATCCAGCGAAAGACATTGGTTTTTTCAAGCAAATAAATTCAATTAAGATGAGTAGCTGCGTAGAATACAACAACAAGTCCAATTTGGTCCCTTCATTAAATGTTGGATGCCATCCATGGAGCGAAAAAACCACTAATCCCAAAAATCCTCCTTTCTCTCTCTGTCCGTCTCATTTTCCAAAAAAACTTAGCACGTGCGCCAGCATTTTAAGTGAAGTAATACCCACTTGAGTGTTTAGTTCAAAAAAAGTTGAACGTCATTCTCAAAGGAAATGCTTCGCGTGTCGTTGTCTTTACTCTCAAAGGAAACACCACAGAAGAATGCATCACTCCTATTCATACCCACTACACGTGAGGTACCTACGAAAACGCTGATGTACACTAAGAATACCGTCCACTTTTAAGGTCATCGGAAAGCGTTCGCTCTATTGCATTTGGGTACCAGAAAGTCCATCTCTGAGCCTCTGTAAGAAGGTAGGTAGCACGTTAAATATATCAGAGAAAGGATACGTCCTAAAAAGAAGTCAGATTGGAACATATTGCAAAGCTTTTCTTAGCTTAAATCGTCAAATAAATACATTTGATGAGTGCTTTCTCATGTTTTCAAAAGCTTTTACTACTTATCGACTTTTTTTCAGTTTCGTCCTCTGAAGCGAAATTTTCTGTTTTTGCTTGAGATCAAATTAGACTATATTACAAATTGCAGGATATTGCTATATCTGGCATTGCACTCTTTACTACCTCTAATATTATTGTAAAGAAGTAGCCTTCTGTCCTTGACATGAATCACAGAGGAAATAAGCTGACGCGACGAAGAGTTTATGACTGCCCTAAGTGTCTTGGAGCTATCATAGTATAGTGTGACATCCTACAAACGTCCTTATCTGCAGATCTTTAATCTTTCGCCTGTGGTTTCTATGTGGATATAATATAACGCTAGATAGGTAGTTCTGTGTGATAGATGGAAGCCATCTCAGATAAAAGATTTCTTTAGGCAAAATACATATATCTAGTCGAAAATTTCGAAGGCGCTGTCGGTTGTCTCTCAAATAATCTTTAATACCATATCCATCGTCGTTGCATACTATACTTTTCGATTAAATACTGTTTTGGTTAAAAGCTTCAGAGACCGGTTTTCATTACCTAAAAAACAGATACGCTATGTTCTTTTATGGATCTCCGGCCTTTAAGTCATATATCGTGTAAATTGTACATTCAAAGCCGTCTATTGGCTTTACAGAACTATATTTGAGAACTATTCTCAGTGGATTTTTGCCGATTTTCAAGAAAAATATTTTTGATCAATGGCTTGTGAATATATTTGCACCTTTTGATCAATATAGATGTTCATTCACGAAAGAAAAATTTAGGTATTTAAGTGGGCATACAAAAGCGGTGAACGTAAAAATTGTTCATGTTGATGCAAAGAGTAATTGCAAACAACACACTGGATAACAAATCTTTCATCATTTTCAGCGCTTTATTAAAATGAATTTATTGTAAACAAAAATTATAAACATCACGACTACAATATCAATTAGTTATATGCTATCAAATTCGGGTATTTATAACACTGGCATTTAATTATTTAAGTTAATTGATTAAAAGAAAATGTTTCCTAAAAATGGATGCGTCATAAATTATTGAAGATCAAAAGGGATTCCCTTTTTGATTTCTAACCCCCAATTTTTGCAGCTCAAGTCAGTAGTTTTCAAGATACGATCAAACCTTGTGAAACAGGTAAAACATAAAATTAAACATTTTTAACAATTTGAGGACGGTAAGGTTAAAACAGACGTATGATGGATATGCCATCACATCCCATCGCCCATCGCGATCCATGTGGAGCCAGTTGAATTTACCTTCAAATGGCAAAAACCTAAGCAATCTCCTTGGTTAAACATCCAATTTTTTTGCAGAAGCCAAGAAGGATTTTAAAGTTTTGAAAAAGTATTTCCCTAAAAATTTCTTTCGACTGCGCGATATTGCCCCGCATTCACATAGTAAGGGTGATATGCATATTCGCAGCATCTGCAAATATGGTATACAATTTGATTCTCTTTGCGTGTTTCCGCAGGAGACACTTTATTAACTTCCTAGATTTTATGTCGTCAACACCCTGACCATCTTAGGTTGGCAGTCTTTGTGATTTTTTTCTCGATTGTGCCTCTCATTATTCAGAGGGGTGGTATGATGGTGGAAATTTCACTATTGTCGAGTATCGCTCCTTTTGTTACAATCTCATTCGATTGTTCATTTCCTTTAATACCGCAGTGTCCTGGAACTCAGTACAGTCTTACCCGATTCTGACTGCATAGGGCCTTGAGCACTGTGCGACAGGCCCTGACTGTATTAGAGTTGAAGTTGGTTGATTCCATTGCCTTAAGTGCGATTTATTGGAAGACACTACTTGCTTCTGGTAGACTTATAGACACTGTCAGTTCTGCATCTACTGAGGAGAGATTAGAACCTGTTCCTTCCTCTGATTTTTAGCCGTCTGTGAAAATTGCAATTTCATTTGACCTGATTATAGCATTTTTTTTCCAGTCCCTCCTCTCCGAATATATGTCGAAGATGTCGAAGTCGACTAAGGAAGGAATTTCATCCGTTAGAATCGGATTGATTGGCAGTAGCTCCGCTAGGACCTTGCCGTGTTCGAAACTACTGCTGTTGAAGAAACCCAGATTAGTGAGTTGTGTCGTACTGTTGCCAGGAAGTTAAGATTCCAAATCAGTTTTTTTGTTGCCCAGAATCACACCCAGATACTTCGCTCTGTCCGATAGGGAGAATTCCACTCCATTGATTTTGGAAGTGGGAGTTGTAAGATGCTGTACTTTCTGGTAAAAAGAACCAGTTTCGTTTTGGAAGGGTTGGCATTGGGACCACAGCTTTTGCCCAAGTGCTGATTGTCTTCAGAGCAACTTCCATAATGCCGCCCTTTTCAATATAGATGCTAATATTATGGAGAGCATTTTTTTTTATTGGCGGTGCACTTCACGTTGTTGAGGTCTCATTTAATATCGAGGAAGGGTGCCATCGTAAACTCACCAAACTGTAGACCCTTCTCTATTTTCTCTACCACCTCGTGCAAGGCGGTTTCTCATGCTGTGATTCAGTCAAAAAGTCATTACTGCATCTGTTTCTAATATGAATCTCCAAGGCTTAAGCTTGAATGATGACATACTTATTGGTCTAAAATCTTTTGGTGTTGTATGCTCTGTTTGCCAGCTTTAGGTATAAAACCTAACCACCTAACCACCTTAACTAATTTTTTAGTTTGCTATCTGCAGTGCTTTCTATCTTTGTATGGCTTAAAAGACTGAATGGCTCACCGTTACTTTTTCCTACTAATAAGAACGCCTACTCCCTCTTAGGAGAGATAGAGAGATCAATGCTACTGTGGATCGCGGAAAGTGGGTTTCCACCAGCGTTGCAAAGAACTTGTTGACTACTATCAATACAGGTTACTTCCTTTAAAAGTATTTTGCATAACCTCGAAGCCTCGTCTGTTACCGCGATAGATTTGCTATTCTTCTACCGTAAAGCCCTTTTTGACTTTCTAATTTGGTACTTGAATTGTTTCTTACATTAAGAGTATTCATTCCATAGGCTGTTACTTCTGAGAAACTTCGCCCTTTAGAGCTTCCTAACCTCTTTTCTTTTGAAACCTTTCTCCCTATTCCAGCATTTTCTTTGGGCCCTTTTAATTGTTCTGTTAGAAGGACAAGATTTCTCCAAATTCATTGTTAGTGCTTTATTGATATTCTCTACTGCCCGGATGTATATTTACAACTTCTGTATACTTGAGTCAATCAGCCTTCCTAAGATTCCTTTGGAAACTACATAACCTGTACTGAGAGTTCACCTTGAAGCGTATCCAGCGGTGATCCAACATTGATGCTTTGCCAACTAGTCTCCATTTCCTCAATAATTACCCATCTGTATTTATAGCAAGGGTGATATCTAGCACCTCCTGCCCATTTTTCTCTACGAAGGTGGGTGAATTTCCTCTATTACAAATATTGAGGTTGGAAGATATATTGAAATGAAATAAACAATCACCTTTATGGTTGACATTATCGCTTCCCCATTGTATATTATGTGCGTTCTCGTCACAGCCCAGGACCAGCATCCAATCTTTCTACCTTGCCAAGTCCAAGTACGGCTATGAAGTCCTGTCTGGTGATATTCTCCACTAGACAGGCCGTCGGTGCCTGTGCAGATGTATCTGCAGCATTTCTATTACCTTAAGGGTTTCTCCTTGTCCTTTCCCTTGGTCGATGGCTTAACCATAAACCTTCCCATGCAGGACCCTACCATCCCTTTCGATTTTTCGAGGTATGGTAAGCAGTAAGCAGCGGAAAATGCTGCACGTACTGCCGTCTATGCCACATCTTAAGGACTTTCCATGTATCGGCGTTTAGTTCCCGAAACTGCACAGTAATAGTCCCAGGAGCTTCTCAGGGTGCGTGTAGTGACACAGAACCCATGCCCATGCTGTCGGCAGAGTATTCTTTGCCAACTCTGCCACCGTCGTGCATTGTATCTTGATGCCTTCCCAAGTATCCCACACCTCCAAAACGAAGAGTCTGAGGAAGTCCACAGAAAGCTAGTTTTCAAAAGCTGCTTTCTAAGCATCGCCATTGAATTGATGTTCCCCGTTTCCCGTGGTGGATAATTTCTTCCACAAGGCATCCTGTACGTTTTTTCACTAGTCCGACGACAGTAAGGCTCCAGCTCGTTAGTCACGGCAACAAGGAGCTCGTCTTTCGGGTCGCTTTGCTTACGACGTAATGCGGATGAATTACTCCCTTGCTACTAAAACTTGCCTTCTTTCCAGAGACGCTTGATCGACCTGCCCTCCCGATTTTACAGCAGCATCAACCTTACTTGCCGCCTGTTCAGTGAGCGATTTGTTGGCCAGGATGGCCTTCGCTCTCTCAAAGGCGGCTTTTCCAATTCGCTATGGTTGCTTGCGTCACAGCCCTCATTTTTTTCTACCTTACGCTGAGCGGTTGGTTAATCCACAAGAATAGATGACGAAGACCAGGAAAACAAAAAGCAACACAAATGTAATTAAGGATACTAATAAAAATGTTAAGTTCACTTTCAAATTTATGTGTTTTATTTTACATTATATTATAAATCAAACCGATGAATCACCCTCTAAATAAAAAAATGCATTGAACTTACAGTCGCAAAACTAACAGATTAGTAGGTCAACAATAAGAAAGGCGCGCACCGTTAAAAATTTTTGAGTGAGAGAATGAGTTATTGGATTGATTGAACTGGAAGAAGCGAAATAAGAATTCACAATAATAGGCGACTGAATATAGCGGCGGTTTGAACTCAACGGTGCCACTTCAAACGAAGTCCTAAGATATACAAAAAATCACACTTTCTTTCTGCGAGTATGTAGGGTTCAAAGAAAGCCTCTGCAAAACACAGAACGTAGACATACGAGAAGATCAGGTGATGGTCCATTCGGAAGATCGAATTAAGGGCGACTCGTTCGAGCATAGCGACTGGTATCTTGCGGATAATATGAGTAATGTTGGCTTTCAAAGCGTCAATCATAGCTGGGTTATTCCTTTAGACATAAGACTTTGCATATCCCCAGAGAAAATAGTCCAAAGGTGTGATATCGCAAAACGTGAAATTAAGTGCTCACCAAAATGATTTCTCAACAAGTCTATTGTTTCACGCGCTGTATGGCTCGTAGCGCCGTCTTGTTGAAACCAGAGCTCACCGAGACAATGTGCTTGAATTTAAGGAAGCACATACTCTGTAAACATGTCGCGATAACGATTACCATTATCGGTAACATTCTGATTTGCTTCATTTTTGAAGAAATATTGACCAATGATTCCACCAGCCCATAAACCACACCATACCGTTGTTTTTAATGGATGTAATGGTAGCTCTTAGTACTCTTCGGGTTGCTCATTAGCCCAAATACGTTAATTTTATTTATTAACGTATCCATTGAGCCAGAAATGGGCCTCATCACTGAAAAAAAAAAGTCACGATAAAACACCGGATTTTCATTGATTTTTTTCAAGTCGCCTGGCTTCAATTTTTGCACAAACTAAATTTTGTATGCCTTTAGGCTGAGATCCTCACGTAAAGTCCTCACGACAAATCGATTTGTCACGGTCTTCGCGTACACTTTCAGCTACAGCTGATTTTCGTAATACAGCTGAACAATTTGAAGACGCTTTTGTGGTGTGAGTCTTTTTATGATGACTTGCCAAGCTATACTGAACAAAAATGACAAAACAGTTTGATAGGAGTCATGCGTGATCTGTCAAAAAAAGCCTATTGAAAATCAACCCTCACGATCAATCACCCTTTATAAGACAAGCTTGCTATGTCTAAGATTAGTTTGTTGAAAATTTGAAAATTTGGACCATGTGGGGAACCCCAGGATGCCTTTCGAGTTTCTGCTATACAAGACTTGTTTTACTTTTTTATATAAAACAAAATCTGCACTCTTTAGTTGACGCAGCAATATATATTAAATATTATAGCGAATATTGAGTGTTAAAAATCAGCTCCAAATTTTTACGTCATGGGGCTATTTTACGTGACAAGTAAGCTCTTGAATATTTTTAGTCCACATCGATCGATATTACCAAATGACATGGTTACATCTGGTTGCTTAGGTGGAGAATTTAGCCCACCCAACTATCCAGATTAACAAAATCATCAAATTTTAAAGCATTTTGAACATCCTTCGTACATTTCAGAGAAACCTTGATTTAATTAAATCAACAGCTTTGAAGGAGAGAACTTAAAATTCCATTTCTCATCACACAGACGTTAGGACTTTAATTGAAGTTGTCTATCTTTCGAAATAGAAATGTTTCAAACATACAGCCACATGTATGTTATATTTGTGGGCAAGTCGGCTTCTCGAAATGTTTTTATTGCAAATGAATTCGTAATGCAGATATTTCGTATCAAATCCAAGTATTTTGAAAAGAGACTTGGTAATGAAATGTTATCAAACTGCATTTGCCGTAAACAGTATAAGCTAGTGTGTGGCAAGGGAGCTGGGAAACGTCTGAACTGAAACGTTAGGGTTATAATTTATGATTCCATTTACGTATCTCAATTAATTTAACAAAATCAAAATATTCAAGTTGATTTACCTGAATCGTTTTGAGTGCTGTGAATTTGGAAATATTGACTTAATGCGTCTAGCTTTATCGAATTGAAATTTACTTTTTGCTTGGCTGTAAATTTATTTTTTAATTTATTAATCGAAGATAATGCTTACAAGTTTTGCAAGCATTAAATATTATTTTAGAGGACTTATACATGCGCAAACATAATATGGAATTTTCAATGAATGTATTGAGTATGTAATTTAATTCGTGTGGTTTTTTTTCTTCAAAATTTGAACATTTATTTAAGAAAAACATGTACAATAGTATTATTCAAAGTATTGCCCATCTGAAGCTTTGACTTTTTCCCATCTTTCTGGCAATTTGTGGATCCCATCGCAAACGAGCTGCGCCGGCTTGGCAGCCAAGAATGAATCAAGCCAATTTTTGATATTCTACTCTCATGTAAACCGTATTTCAGTGAGGGCGTTCTGCATCGAATGGAACAAATGGTAGTCAGAAAGGGCAAGGGCTGGGCTATAACGCGGGTGGAGTAAGACTTTCTACCCACTGTTTTCCAAATAGTTCTTAACCGGAATAGCAACGTGGGGCTGAGCGTTGTCATGATGGAAAATTATTGCCTCGTGTCTGTTCGCATATTCCGGGCGTTTTTCGGCTACTGCTCTCTTCAAACGGATTAATTGTGTTCGGTAGCGTTGTCCATTGATGGTTTCACTCGGTTTTAGCAGCTCATAATACAGCACACCCATCTGATCCCAACAAATACAGAGTATTACTTTCGCGCCATGGATATTCGGCTTTGCCGTTGATTTGGCTGGTTGGCCGGGTTTCACATATGATGACGAAAATGACTTCCTTTTGTGGCGTTCCAGCAGCATTTCAGACGTGCAAAAACGCCTTTCGACGTCTCTTGGCTTCTCTTCATGTGGAACCCAATTTCCTTGCTTTTGAATATATTCAGCTGCTTTTAAACGTTTTGAAATGGCTGCTTGAGTGACACCCAAATATTCTGCGAGCTCTTCTTTTGTTTGGCAACAATCTTCATAGAGTAATGCTTCCAGTTTTTCTTCAAACTTTTTTGTCTGCCCAGGACGTTCATCGTCTTCCAAGCCAAAATCACCACTTTTGAATCGTGCAAACCACTTTTAGCACGTTCGCTCAGCTAGCGCATGTTCACCATAAACTTCCACCAAATTACGATGACTTTCGCCAGCAGTTTTCTTCACTTTTTCAGGCACAAAGTTCGACATATTTGAGTGAAAAAAAATTATTGTTGTTTACGCTTCAAATGAGTGACATACACTGAAATGACGTACAATGACAGTAGCTTTCGAACGCATGTTCCAATGGAATAATATGAGTTACGCCATCTCTTAGCAAACCGCACGAATTAATTAAAAAGAATAAAGAATCTTTATTTCATATAACCATTTAGTATATATAATTGTTGATTGTTTTATTGGCCAGGTATTTTAAAAGGGTGGACTTAAATTAATCAGGTATTGACAGGTAGGGAATTCTAGTAGTAGGAGGAAGTAATTTGTGTGGGCATACACGATCTAGCCGACTGGATGATATAGATATTCAGGCTGCTTTGTTTGCATAATGTCGTGCAGCAGACATAATGTTTTGTATTTGAGCAAGTTGTCAAAAGTACAACCGCTGATTTGTTTTGAGTAGATGGACATGTAATCATATCTTCTGAGATTTAAATTGAAACGGGTGATGTTATTATATACAACGTTCAGCTTTCTTCTGTAATTATAATCTGGGCAGCAGAAAATCTCAACGGACTATAAAACGATTGGCAGAAGGAGTGTTTTTTTTCAGTAGGAGTTTAGAGAGCTCATCGTCCACTACAAACCTTTCCATTAGAGGTGTTTAGATACGTAGTCCATGTTAGGGTACGGGTAAATATTAGGGCAAGATTTTTGGCGGAATCAACGTACTCTATTCGGCTTTGGGATAACTGAATTGATGGAAAAAGGGATAAGTACAGTTTTCTGCTTTGAATAACAAGGGCCTTAGACTTCAGGCCCAACTCATTCTAAGTTGACCACTTTAATATGAGTTGAAGATCTTTGTTCATCAACATAGTGGTCTCCTTACACAAAATCATCGTCAGCGAACATATGTAGTGCATTGCGCTAGACAGTATTGGGCAGTTTATTCACGTAGAGGGAGAACAGCAATGAGCCAGGAATCGAGCCTTCTGGTACTCCATGATGTGTCTCGCTTGTAAGTAGGAAAATATATGTCTTGTCGAGGGCAACGAGAACTTAAACTCATTTCTAAGTTTTGTCCACGGAATAGAGTGATTAACTGTGTCGAAGGCTTTCGAGTAGTCAAGTAAGGTAAGGATTTTAGCAAGACTTTTAACAAATGTGTGTCTTATTTCATCAACGAACAAAGGTAGAGCAGTCCCTGAAACTCCGTTCTGAGCGAAACCCGGACTGGCTTTAACTGAGAAGCTTTTTGATCAAAAGAAAATTTTTTTCCAATTGCAGCAGAAGATATAGTTTCTTTTTCAAATAACTCTTACACACAGATTTGATGAGAGTACAGAGCTGAAAGCAGTGGATTGAAAATGTTTGTACAAGTGTCCTAATAAACATGAAGCTACAAATTACGGTACAAAAATTGTGTTAGTGGCATAAAGAAGAAGTCACATTCGTAGGTAGTATTAACGAGCACACATAATGAAGTGCGAATACACCCAATCTCAAGTTCAAACTAGCATTGTAGATAAAAAATCAGAATCAGCTTATTTTACGGGAACTGCAATAAGGGTCAGTAAAACAACTCCCATCAATTGCTATCTAATGAAATGTCTTGATTTACAACAGCTTTTAAATGTTTTCTTTCAAAGATGTACTGACGATTGATGTACCAGGAATTGGTTTTGGGTTAATCCTTTCAAAACGAAGATTGATCCCTTCTAGTCTTGTTTTCTCCTCCATTCACGACACAGAAATAGTATCCGAGACAAAATTTATTTTTCTTTTAATACTCACGCATCATCTGATTAGAGATACTATAACTCCAGATTGCATTCCGTAGCAGAGTGATGGGAGAGTGATGCGCAGAAACGAGAACAAATGGGTATGAGTTGTTTTTTTTTTTTTCTGTCAAAAGAGATTTCTTTTTGTGTTTCGAAGAAAGATGAGCAAGCTCTAGAGCGATAAAGACCTATCAGGGCTATAAAAGAATGCATTTCTGAAGTCACACATGGATTTGTTCCAATTTAATGATTTCAATAATGACTTCAATTTAAAATAAATAAATAGCCATTCATTGTGAAGTTATGAATGGACAATCATTTTGAGCAATCAAAATCTTCAAGTCGAAAAGAATGCAATTATTTTGATTACTCTCTACATAGAAGCCCCAAGCTGTACAGCAATTCCACCTCTGACGAGTTTGATGTGGTTTCTGACTCAATTCAAAAAATGTTATCCCTACATCCTTATACTGAAATTGTTCTTATGGCCGATTTCAATGTGTACAATTTTGGGTGGCTTCGACTCTGGACTCTGGATAGATAACACCCGAAGGGTGGTGTGATCAGATCTTCGCTTCGGAAAACAACTTGACCCAGCTTGTATATGAGCCCACAAGAATACCAGACGTTGATAGTCATACCGCCAACAACTTTAACTTGTTTTTAACTTCTCATCCTGATAAGTAAACTGTTGATATGATCTGCCCTCTGAGCTCGTCGGACCATTGTGTAATATCAGCTAATTTCTCGTACTCCCACCGAACAGTTAGAAAAAAGATTCCTAAAAGAACAATATGACAATACGAGAAAGCCAATATGAGCTGTTTTAACAACTTCTTTAGAAATTTAACGTTCCTCTATAACGACGTGGATTCCGCTGCTGATATGATCACAGACAAAATTATCTTTGAAATGAGATAAAAGCATGGTACGACTAGAGCTGTAAAAAATCTCTCAGGTCACGACCAACCCGATAGAGGAAAATCGAAAAAAGTTAAAACGAGCCAGTAATGACTGCTACAAATACTACAATGTCCCGAAGGTAGTAACAATTGTTCGTCATTTCTCAAAAATATTAGAAATTCTGCGTCATCCTCCATCCCAACGCTCATTTACAATGACATTCCAGCTGTCAGCTCTTTGGAAAAGACCAATCTGATTGCTACACACTTTGCGGCCAACATTCCCAGAATGTGCTTTGTCTCCGCCTACACTTGAGTGCGACAAATCTTCAATGGGACAAATCCACTTTCACACTCGTGTTGTAACAAGATTTCTTAAAATCTTACCATTCACAAATACGCCGCTCCAGATGGTATATCTTCCCTTCTTCTGAAGAGGCTTCAATAATCCTACTCACTACGACTCTTTCCAAGTCGATGGAAAACAGCATTTGTGCAGCTCGTATTCTTCTCTCTGCTGTTACAGACCCATTGCATTTACGTCCCTTCTTTCCAAGGTCATGGAAACGCTGATAAACTAGCAACTCATGAAATATCTCGAAACGCGAAAACTTCTCAATGACCGGCATTACTGTTCAGGTAGCAACAGGTCCACAGATGATTTGATGATATATCTCACTGAAAAGTGGAACTTTCTGGTGAGAGCAAAAAAGTTGCACTTAATATTTCTAAGGCATTTGACAGAGTTTGACACCAGGCTCTTTTATTAAAAATGCGTGCTTTTGGGATCGATGGTTCTCTTCTTCAATGGGTTAAAAATTACCTTTCGGAACGTTCAATTCAAGTTATTTGGATGGTTTCAAGTCTGATATCCACAAAATAAATGCTGGTGTGCCCCAGGGCTCCGTTTTATCACTCTACACTCTTTTCAAATTTTGTTAATGATCTCTTGTCTGCTAATTCTAAAACAATATATTCCTTTGCTGAGGGACTCACGCCCACGTTCTTTGGCTGAAGGACGGCAATGTTAGCGTTTGCTACCGGTGGAATTTAATGTTTCCAAAACATAAAGCTGTCTTCTGTCGTTAAAGCGAAAAACTTTCCATTGTCGTCATGTTTGTCAATTACAACCTATGTTGGAATTTCCACAAGATACTGCCAAATATATTGCGAAATGTTTAGGTCTCCTCAAATGATGTAAAAAATACTTCTCCCCTTCTGATCTGGCCTCAATATATTAGGCATTCATCCGCCCAAAATTGGAGTACAATGCCCATATCCTGTCAGGCGCTCCTAAAACCGCCCTGCACCTGCCATATGAAATTCAAGACCGTGCGATAAGGCTCAAAGGTGATGCGAATATCACCCAGTCAATTGGCAACCTGGAACACCGACGAAATGTCTCTTTTCTCGCATTGCTCTAATTGTTATTTTCACCAAATCTTCTCCATATCATAACATAGCATTCTAGTAGCATTCCGCTAGCATAACACCTGTCTCGCTATGAATGCTCATCAGTTTACCTTCAAGCCCACTTTTAATTGTATTTTGAAATATCGGGATTCATTGCTAGGCCATACATCTTGCTAATGGAATGCTCTGCCAAGCTCTTTATTTCCTGACCATTATAGGCTTCAAGCATTGAAAACGAACGTACATCGGTACCTCTATTTCATTCCTCCCGCGCTGTTTGCAAACATTTTTAAATAACAGGTAGACTATAGAACTATCAATTCATTTATTTTATGTAAGCCGGTGTTCTTCACATTTACTTTTACAGCAAAAAGAGTGACCTGTTCTCGTCCTATGGTACAAATCCGATGTATGATACATATATGCAGATGCGGTGGTGCTGCCAGTTTTCTATATTTGAAGCTGGTAGTACATATTAGATAAACTGTTACACTTTCGACAAAATTTCTTAGAATCTCTTGTGATTGAAGTGATCTGGATTTCCTCTTTTTATTCGAATTCGAGATTAAAAGTATAAAATATTGTGTTTGTGTAGTCATGACATGGCTGATCCTCGCCGTATTTAGGATATTTCGAGCAGCTGGCAGAAGAAATCTTTGATAACGTACTCAAAATTTTGTTCACAGACGCACAAGACTTCTTACCAAAGTTTATCTCTAACAACATCTTCTTTTCACCCAGTTTATCCTACTGCACTTCCACTGATATACCATATAAGTGGATTTCTCTAAACAGCAACTGTTCGACTACACCTATACACCCATTCTAATATACATAAAGATTCGAAAATTGTTGGCTAGATGTCGGTCATCAATTAAATAGTTCTATCACATCCGATGTCTGGCTTTGCTTCATCGCATAGTGTATCTTTTTTTAATAAGATGGATTACGTAAGCCTTGTCATTGCTCAAGAAAGTAAGCAAAATCGCATAAATTGGTGAAAAATTTGGCCTTAAATTTGCTGGAGTAGCTCTATATAATTTTTGCTACCCTTTGCCACCATGATGTGATTTTTCATCGTTTATTTATTCAGTAAGGGTAAGTCTAGAAAATCTGGTCTTCAAAAAGTTCAAGAATGAAGGCAAAGCCGAATTCAATATCTTCCACTAGTCATATTCAAGATAATGTGCCAGCTTAATTTTATAACACTGACACCATGAATGCAATAATAAAACCTGCTTCTGTAAAGCCAGCTACTTCCGTCATTATCTTAATTTTTGCCATTCTAATTTGAACAGTGGATGCTTGTTATTAGCAGCTAACCTGCATTTCTGTAATCCGTTTTGTATCCTTCACATGTGACTTCACTTACTCACAACAAATTAATCAGTCAATATGATAATGTGTCGATACACCTACAAATCTATATTTACACCTATTTTGATTATCATCAGTAAACCTATGGCTCAATTTAATCCATATCATCTGACGAGCACTGTTACGTTAATTGTATCCTTGACCACAATTCTATGAATTTTCCACATTCCCAATACATATTTCCGTCCACAAATGATCACTGCATACGTTATGTACATCTCTATGTCTCAATCTCTACCAAATCTAAACCACGACCATCACCATCACCATTGGTATCGTAATCTTCGTCATCATGTTGCTTGTCGTCGTCGTGTTCACCCGCAGTTTGCCTTATGAATTATGGTCACTTGGATAATATTTCTTCGTGCTGGTAAATGATTTATTACTCATGTCCAAAACAGGACATTCTCTGCTCATGCATCTTACCATATCATTGGCCCCATCTTAAATTAGGCACATTATTCTAGTACAGTTAACATACTTCTCGTACACAGATGGAGGATGTGTATGAGTGCTCATCACGTCTGCATGCATAGTAGAATACCACTTGTATGTTGTTGAATCATGTACTCCTTGCACGGCACTAATCTACTAAACAGTGAATTAAATTTTGTATACATTTCATTCAAACATTTCACTTTACTGCTATCGCTTTTTCGCTCATATATTCAAAAATGTTAACCGGGTCAACGAAACCTCAACCGCTATATTTTCGGGGAAACATTTTTATATAAGAAGTATCCAACTCAACAATTTTGTGATGGAGGTACAATACCTACCCGTAGATAGCCTTACAACAGACTCGTTTATTTTTTGTGGTCCTGTTGCTGACTTGTTTGCTGACGCGATAACTTGCGTCATAAGTTTAACAAATAATTAAGTAACCATTGAGGATAGACTAGGGGGTAGTTTTTGAGACCGACGTGCTTTGATTTAAGTTCAAATGCACGTTAGAGAGAACAACTATACTTGTAGCTGTTAAATAACGTCATAGAGATCTTATTCGGGTAAGTGTCCAGCTAAAGGTTAAATGTTCTTTCTGGTTTTCAGTAATAAATTCCATCATACTATCAGTGTCACTTACTGATCTAAATAAAGTGAAAATCAGACAAAAGAACGTGATCAAATGATGTTAATTCTAAAATCAGATTGCCTTGAAACGACTACAATAATGGAATAGGCTATTGAGAACTGCGCTTTTCTATGACAAAGAGATCTAGGAGCGTCGATATTCTTTCCAGAAATGGAAAGCGACGACTCCAATTCATCCAAGGCGACTATCAAGCCGTCGACCTCTTCTTCTGACACTCTGTTGGAAATGGAAGCCGATGACGAAATAAAAAGAGATCCTACACGATCAGAGGAATAAGATGAGCTCTTGGGCTCACGTTCAGAATTGGAGGACTCGAACAACACCGTGGTGGAGGCCACTCTGGTTTGTTTCTCCAGATTAATCTCCACAACTCAAAAATGACTTCGGCCACACTTATTTTGCGTCTTTCCAAAGACTCAGAAGATATCATCCTAATCCAGGAAATATGTATGCTCCACTCTCTATAACAAACAAAGGTAATATAAGAACTTGTTATACTAGTAAAACGTAGCCTTAATGCATTTTTACTTCTCAACCTCAGCAAGCCCGACTTAATCATTGAAAGGCTAAAGACTGCCAAAGCCTACTACTAGCTGGCATCGGCGTATCTTCGTCACGATCATGTCAGACTTCTCCCAAGTGATAACCTAGAAAGGGTGGTACTGGAAGCTGGAAGGCAAAAAACTGCCCTCATCATCGGGTGCGACGCTAACGCTTATCATACTGTATGGGGCAGTACCGATATCAACGACTTAGGTGAGTCACTTTTTGATAATATTGTAAGTACTAGCCTCATTGTCTGCAATATTGACAATGATCCCACTTAACAACGAACCGATAGGAAATGCTATACATCACTCTTGTCTCAGACAACATCACTCAAATGCTAAAGAACTGGATGGTATCGACTGAACACTCGTTTTCAGAACACAGGTACATCTAATTCAGCCTGAGTGATGCTCCCCTCAGCCAAACAGCATTGCGGAACTATCGGAAAACTGATTGGTCAAAATACAGAGAAATACCGTCATATCAGCGTGATATCAATGAGCTTTACATGAAAGTCAGGGAATTCACCTTGCCTCTTAATCAGGCTATGGCTGCTTCATGCCCTCTGATTCAACTAAAGTGCAAGAAAAAGCCGCATTGGTGGACATCAGCACTAGGACCGCTTAGAAACACATGCAGAAAACTATTCAACCTTACAAAAAGCACAAGAAAAGTGGCTGACTGGGACTCCTATAAAGAATTCTTCAAAATATATACAAAAGAACTGAAGAAAGAAAAGCGTCAATATCGAAAATCATTCTGTGACAAAATCACAGAAACCTCTGAAACATCGCGGTTAAGAAAAATTCTCTCTAGAAATCCCATGATGCCTAGTTCTTTGAACGAAAAACCCAATGGCTCTTCGACAACCTAAATTGATGAATCACTCAACCTGCTACTGAACACTCACTTTCCAAGTAGCTCCTTATTCGCGGCCAGCAGTAACCAATACAGGACTACTGCAACCCTGAACAAAATTTATGGTCTGATTATAAGAGACAAACTGCTTTGGGTGCTACATAGCTTCAAAGCATACAAGTCTGCGAGACCGGACGGTATAATACCGGCCGAACAACAAAGGTCCTCAGATATTATCTTTCCCGCGCTAGAGAATATCATCAGCAGCTGTGTAGAACTAATCCAAATTCAACTGTGATTGAGAGAAGTCGATGTAGTTTTCAATGCCAAGGCTAGAAAATGCTCTCATATTGGTACAAAGGCCCTAAAATATCCATATCCATATTCGAGCAAAAATTTATCTAAGACTTTTGTCAACAGCACAACATGCCTACTGCAAACGAAAGTCGATGGAAACGGCTCTGCATTCGCTGACTAGCCGCATCGAACGATAACTAAAATATAGAAAATACACAATGGTTGCTTTCCTGGACTGCGCTGTCACATCTGCAGGTAGACGACTCACTTAAGGAGTTGATCAGTCTTATGCTTAATAGCAAGATAATCAGCTTCAAGTTGGGTGGGACCTCTGCTAAAATATGTGTCAGCAGAGGCACGATGTAAAGTGGTGTCCTTTCTCCCCTTCTCTAGAATTTAGTGGCCAATGAACTCCTGCACGATAATTGCCTGCGGATGACTTTGCTATAGCTGTCTCGGGTAAGCATCTTAATACCATCAAAGACCTCGTTCGGCTAAATCTTAACAAATTACCCTACTAGGCGGATCGCTGTGAATTGGGAGTTAATGTCCATAAAATTGATCTTGTCCTCTTTTTCAGGAAATATAAAATTTCAACTACAGACCTTCTCTCAATAAACGGTACCAGTTTAGTGTTTTCCGATACAGCAAAATATCTGGGTCTCATTTTGGACAAGAAACTAAACTAGGAACCTGACATTAAAGAAAGAGTCCAGAAAGCAACAGTAGCCTTATTATTTTGCAAAAAAAAAAAAAAAACATTGAAAGCAAATGGAGCCTTCAACCTCGAATGACTCAGTCATTTGATCGATACATACTCATCTACGGTATGGTTTTTTGGTCAACGGCTTTAGACATTGCAGTCAACTGCAACAAACGAAGCAGAGTCAAAGGAACACTATGTCTATGCATATGTGGAGATCAACCTTTCACTCCCTCCGCGGATTTAGACATTCCTTGACACCCCTCGATTTCTTCAGCAAGCAAGTTGCTGGGACTGCAGCTATTTGGTTTAAAGTGACTACACAGTGGACATATGATTTATTTGGCCACGCTAATATTCTTAATTCAATAGGAATCCACACAGAGAACATCGATTACACCATACCCAAACTTCGGTTTGACAACAACTGTTATGTGAGCTTCCCTCCTAGATACTTTCTATCCATTTCTATACAGATGGATCTAAAACCGATAGCGGGGCTGGTAGCAGTGTTTTTCCAGATAACCTTAATCTAAGCCTCTCCTTCCGTCTTCCAAATCACTGTAGCGTGTTCCTAGCGATTAAGGAAGCTCTGCCCTGGCTGAAGAAAAACGAGATGTCTGCATCTTTCCGGATAGTCAGGCTACTATCAAGTCCTTGGACTCAGTCTCACTAATCTCTTAAGCCGCCCTTGAATGCCGATTATCTCTTATGGATATGTCAGATCAGTACAACCTACACCGTTGTTGTGTGCCTACCTATTCTTCTGGAAAAGGGTATCAAAGGTATACCAATCGCTACGTGCAAATTATTGTTTAACCTGGATGCTAGTAAAAGAACAAACCTTAGGTAGACCGGTGGGCCAACATGTCTAGCGATGAAACAAATCTGGCCAAAGCTGGATCTGAATCGCTCTAAGAGTCTGATTCTTTTAAATAGGAAACATCTCAGCGTCATTATAGGTGTCATCACTGGACACTGCCTTATAGGCAAACATACAAGAAGGCTTGGCGCTTTTGCAAACGATTTCTGTGGAAGCTGCATAGACGAGGAAAAGGAGGAGACAATCTTACACCTTCTCTGTACATGTCCATAGAAGAAAACTTATCCTAGGAGCTTTCTTCTACAATGACTTAATCGATCTGAAGAGTATAGACGTTAATAGTCTCCAGCGCTTCTTTATAAACTCAAATTGGTTCCATGAGTAAGAGGATCATAGATTCACGTACCAGCACAACGGGCCAGTAGCCCTTAATGGGTTGGTTCCCCAACCACCACTCTCACTTCATCTAACCTATAACAAAGCAAAGGTTTTTCTTGTCCCTGTTACTGAATAAAAACGCCGTTCGGCTGCGGTTGCAAGCTCTACCAGTCACCTTTTAATTTCGGACATCTGTTCGGTTTATTGGAGCAAACTTGTTCAAATACTCCAAATTTTCAGAGGTTAATTTTGTAATTTTCGGATTGGCATCCTTGCATTGTGTACGTGTGGTAGTCATCTTGTCAGTTCCATGACGTACTCGTAGTTTGGAATTGTCACCAAGTCTGTGGACAGTTTGAGGTGCATCCAAAACTAACCATTCAGACTATTTTATGAAAGGTCTGTTCCCGCGAGTTTTTTGTTACATGGGATGAATTCTCTCTTAAACCCAGAATCTCACGGAAATACGTTTTTATAAAATTTCAAAGGTTGCAAGTAAAAACAGAACAAAAAAGAATTGTAAAACAGGAGGAAGATTTTTTGATTGGTTATTATTACTTTTTTATTGATGTAATATGAGTTTAATGAGTTCTATTGTATTAGGCGAACAATTCGCTTTATAGTAATATGACGTTCTATTTTCTGCTCTTTGTCCATGAGTTAGTCATCTTTTGAGTTAATTTGCATAAAAATGTCGCAGTTCACACAAATTTAAACTTTTACAAATTTAAAAGTTCTTTTAAAATTTACCTAATTTTTACGTTATTTACAATTCCTGACCAAAGGCAAATCTCGTGTAAGAATTGGCAGGGTGGGGAAATGATTTATTATCTCAAATGCGTTCACTTTAGAAAAGTTTTTTCTCACGGGAACAGGTTTTTGTACAAATTTGAACAAATTCTGAGTCCTATAACAGACCTTAAGTAATATAGAACTACTTTATGATAGTTGAGTAGTTGTATACATCGCTTTAAGCTATTGTCAGAACGGTTTCATTTTTTGCAAACAGGTTTTTTGAACGTTTTAGGCCAGCTTACCAAGTTATTCAATTTCACTGGAACTGTAGATGCCATCGTTGTTTCAGTTTGTAGAACTCTCCCACTGCCTTGTAGCTATAGGTGGAGCTGCGTCCAACAACATACCACAGGGGTTCGCACCCTATGAGAGAAATATTAATTTCCAAATAGCAATACGATCATGAACGACAATGGACTTTAATTTAATTTAAGAGTCTGCTAAAACGTACGTACATTTTATACTCCTGGAGCAATTCAAAATTTAGAAACCGGTCTTCGCAGTACGAACAGACATTACTGCGCTCCAGAAAATACTGTGAACGGGATCAGTATGTTACAGTTGCAACCAAAAGTTGCATTTTATTTTTATTTTTTGAAAAACTTAACATTCAAGTGGGTATGACTACACTTAAAGTGCCTGAGCACGTGTTTTTAGTTTTTAGGAAAATGGAACAGAAAGAGAAAGAAAGATTTTTTAACTCAAGGGTTATTCCGCTCCATGGGTGGCATCCACCATTTAATGGGGAGACTAAGATATTAGTGTAAATTGACTTAATATTGTATTTAGACAACCATTCATCTCACAAGATTTTAATTGCCGTCCGATTGGGAAGTCCATACATTAACACTGGAGCCACGTGGCTCCGTGGGTGGCATTGCCAAAGGTTGCATATATGTATGAAATTATGTATTAGGGTGCGGATTCTCGGTGAGAAATTGGCTGCGATCGAAAGTGATGAGCTTTTAGCCGATAAGTGATCGCCTACATGTGATCCGCACAGAGCCACTTTTTACAACATAAGCCTAATATGTGTGAACGCTTTTACCGAACATGACGATGACGGTAACAAGGGGGAATTTTAAAACCTCCTGAATGAAGCCTATGAAGCCTGTTGTTGTCAAACTAATATGCAGCGACTTCAACCCCAAAATTGGTAAGGAAAACATCTTTGGCAGATTAGCCGGAAAGCGCAGCCACCAGCTTGTAATAGAATGATAAGTGGGACTAGATTTCCTCACAAGCCAAATTGACTATGTGCAAATAGATATCAGACATGCGTCAAAAATTTTGGTCGTGCGTACACTCAGGGGTCAACTCTGACAATTTATTTTTGGTCACAGCCTTTCTAAGAGCTCGACTGTTGAACGAAAAGAAACTACGACCCTTCCAAAAAGAAGATCTAAAGAAGGGCGCCTTAGATCAGTGAACCCAGTGTCGCATCATCATAAAGGAAGTTGACGAAACTACGGTCAGATACTAGTCACTCCCAAGAAAAAATTAATGCGTTGTACGATGATGAGTGCACACAACGGAAAAAGGCGATAGAGAAAACATACCAACAAGAGCTGCAACGGAAAACAAAAGCAGCGAAGAAGAGTATCGAGCTAAAGGACTAGAGGAAGATAATATCCTGCGTAGAAGGAAGAGGGCACAGTCGAAGACCAAATCTTGGAGGCCGTTATCTTGGAGAAAATATTTCCCATGTGGGATTGAGGTAGGATTCTATTTCTTTTACAATGCTCAACGGCCAATTGGGCCAACTCACCTTCTTCGTATCGAAGCGCAATCGGGCTGTGGATGGATTCAATTAAATGGCAATTGGTCATGTTAATGTCAACTAAAAATACGGCGCGATACTTTAATAAAAAAAAAATCGCGTTAAGGATTCACTTTTTGTTTTAAGAGGTATTTACCTGCCCCATTAGACTAGTCTTCTGATAAACAAATACATTAAATACAAATACCTCAACTGGGGTAAGATCCTGTATCCTCGGAGATCAATCCCGTTGATTTTGAGAGGAGTTTACTCACGCCAAGAACTTCACTAAAAGCGATCGCGCCAAAAAAGGAAAAAAAGAAGAAAAATTTTTAATTGAAACCAGTTTAGTTGAAAGTGAACATAAAACAGATACGCAACCGAAATCAAAAATAAACAGCTATTATATTATACAAAGAACAACAAGCTGAATTTAAAGAGGAAATTGTTATAAGAATTAAACACTAAAAACCTAGAAATAAAATTTTTATTGGACTGTACTATTCCACTAATCGAGCCAGAGGTCTTCACTTCTCGTGAGATGAACACGATATTGCTGACGACTTGACTTATCCAAAATTCAAAAAGGAGATGGGACGAAATTGTGTGTAAATTGGACCACACACTTACATTTATGATACTGGTATCAAAGTAAAATTTTATGAAAATCATACGTGGCTGGTTGAAGAGTACCCATATTGGAAAATAAGTGACGCTATCATTTAGCCAAACTGTCAAAATTTGGTAACAATCTGACGCTTAGTTTTGTTTTGACATCCATTTCAAAACATCGTGTTAGTGTTCTTTGAAACTACGGAAAAAGAGCATTATCGTCGTGTTCCGATTCTTGTTTTTGAGTGGCAAAACCTGCCAGGAAATCAAGCCCATTCTCGATGGTGTGTATGGGACCCATTCACCGTCCCCTACAACCGTTTACCATAGGTTCACAGAGTTTCGCCGTGGGCGCACGTCGGTTTATGTTGAAGCGCGTCCGGGTGACCTAAAAACGGCCTAAAAATCCATGATCTCTTATTGGCGGACCGCTGAGTGAAAATTCGCGAGTTGCCTAAGATAGCAGGCATCTCAACTGAATGCGTAAGCCATGTCGTGCACGAGATTTTGGGCACGAGAAAGCTGTCCGCGCGATGGGTGCGCGTGAGATCACTTTAAAGATGTGCTTGGCCCTGTTTATACGAAATCCAGAAGAGTTTTTGTGTCATTTCGTGACCGTCAAAATGACGTACACACGTCAGAGACCAAAGAACAATTGAAAAAGTGGGTTGTGAACGTTAAACGCAATTCAAAGATGGCAAAGGCCGTGCCTTCGGTCGGAAAGGAGATGGCAATCGTTTTTTGGGACGCATAAGGTAAAAGTCAATTTATTGGGCTGATTTGAAGAAAAAGTTACCACATTTGTCGAGCAAAATGGTGCTCTTCCACCACGATAACGCACTAGCTCACACCTCCGCAATCGCCATAGCCAAATTGGTCGAATTGCACTACGAATTGCTCCCCCATCCTCAGTATTTTCTGGAGGAAAATACCTTAAAAGATCGCTTGCCGGAAAGAAGTACGGGTTAAATGAGGAAGTCATCGCCGCCGCGGAGGAGTATTTTGCAGGCCAACAAAAGTCGTACTACACGGAGGGACTAAAAAAGTTTCAGCACCCCTGGGAAAAGTGTATCGAGTTCAAAGGGGATTATAGTATATTAAAAAATAATTTTTCAAAACTTAAAAAAAGGTGCGTTGTCATTGCTAATCCGGGTATTCATCAAACACGCTTCGTATTTGGGAATTTTGAGGTTTTCTTGTATGAAGTCCGTATTGTGGGTGGATCTTCTGATGATTTTTATCCATTTGCATGCATACAAAATCATATATATCGGGGTAAAAACCCCTTTCCTTACCAGGTCCATTTCAGTGGAGGTGTGTATTTCAGATTCTGTACATTTTGGCGAACTAATAAGTGGGTTGACATTCTAATGTTTGCCGCTCGGTTCATTTTCTTTTCTGTTTATTGGCTTTGATTTTCCAGCTAGTTGAAGGCCTAAAAATATGTCATGTTTCTACCGGTTTATCCAACTTAAGGTACTAAATGATCAGTCTGTTGCTGCAGAAGTTACAGGTGCCCACAAAATTCGTGCTGTAACTATGCTTTAATTTTCCACCAAATTAGGGGTTATATTAAGGAAACGCTTGACCAATTGAATTGCTTGCCCCTAATGTTTCCTTAGAACGATAAAGTGCGAGGTAGCTCCAGATACATTATAGATAAATTCCACTGCCGTTATTTGCTCAGAATCGCTTATTTGATATCCTTGATTTCGTGGGTCAAGAAAAGATGTAGAGAGATATGTTGGTGACTCTGCAAACCGCATTCTTTCTTTTAAGTTGTCGATTAGTTGTTATTATATTCTTTGGAGAGGGAGGAAGGCTCATTGACTAACAATGTTTGTAAGCTGACTTTGTTAGTAACAAAGCTTTCAAGGCTGAATATATCGAGTTTTACTTGGAAGTTTCAATGATGCTGTTACGCCTTTTTCTTTGGTAATTTTAATAAGAAATGCACTGAGGATCCGCCTATATCTTATTGTTTTAACAACATCAGTTGCCCAATAAGGTCTTTTACAAGTCTACATTTGATTATGTTATGCATCCTATTGAAATAGTGTGGGTATTTTCGGTTGGTATTTTTCTATAATCAATAACATTTGTTCTTGCAAATATTCCGCTTTCTGCATTTTATCGTCCGTTTTTAAGAAGTCAACAAAAACGGTTTCAAAAACAGGTTTTGAGATTACGAAATTGATAACATCTTCATTGCGTAAATTGCTCCAAACATCACAATAGATATGTAAATTTTGGGCATAGTTTAGTTGTTCCGCAATACTGGATTTTGCCGCTTGATACTCGTCCTCTAAGTAGTTTTTTGCTAACTGCTTTCTTGATGGAAATTTGAATGATGTTTGCTTATGCTCGAAAAATTAAATTCTTGACAAAATAGACGAAAAAAAGTGCTGAATTTGCATTAATTTCCAAAAATCTGGATTTTTGTATAGATCTTGAATACCGCACTGCAAATTTCCCCATCGACGCCGCTTGTTCGTTGTTTTTTATCAAAAGTCACAAATTTTAATTTTTTGAGTATATCTCTGAAACGGTGAGAGCTACCGGAAAAATGGATAAGAGAAAGTTTGTAGATCGTGAAATTTTCTGCAATGCAATTCTCCACGTTCTCGAGTTTTCCCGTTTTCCCAAGTATCATAAAATCAATGGGTTTCTCTGCAAACTTCTTGATGACCTATTTTTAGTTATTATCGTCATGTTCATAAGAAAAAAATAGTAAAACCTTATGTCAATTAGGCATTTTCTGGAGAAAAGTGATCTTAAAATCAAAAATTTAACATAGGCAAAAAAAAAATGGAATTGGCTTAGAGATTATAATAGACTAGCTAACCCGACAGATTTCGTCCCGTCCAATATATGGCGAAAATAGAACAAAATTAATTAATTAATCTAAAAAGAAAGAATAGAACAATAATAAATACTCAATTTACGGCTGCATGATATGATACATAAAATTTTGTTTTCTGCTCCGGAGCGTAAATGAAGAATGAGGATGGTTTTCCAACTCGGGAACACGCCACATATATGTAGCTGGCCGTGCGAAAAGCATGACACTTTTAGACTTACGCCACACACTTCCAGCGACTGACTTTGTGACTTGTTCATGGTCATCGCAAATGCAAGTTTCACTGGGATCTGAAGTCGTTTGAACTGGACGGCAAATTGGTTGAAGTCAAGGGAGTTTGCGGAATTAAGCATTCTTCTCCATTGAACGGCCCTTTCAAAATCCTTGCCATTATCACATTCACAATCAGTCAAGTTTCATTGCACAGTTTCGGGGCATGAAGATTTCGTAGCTTAATGATGACAGATCCAACTTTAAGGCGCAAATGATGAGGCGGCATGCCAGGCAATTCTCCCGGAATTTGAATTTTGAATCGTCCAATTCAAGTCATTGACATCAATATTTTTCGCTGCTCTCAACCAGTCATAGTTACGATAATTTTTAACAATGTTTGAATATATGTACATTAGTAATGAGTTCATCTTTCGTTGAAGTGAAGTAGCAAAGGGCGGGTGGAATCGATATTATAGTAAATCACTGGAAGTATCTACCGGGATTTGTCCATTTTCTACTCCCAGCAGTTCTTTGGAGAAAACTTCTGCTGTTCTATACTGTTGCAGGAACACTCGCATATTCATACTCAATGGAATTGTTTTCACGTACCGCCGTATTGTCGGAAGTCGCTTGCCAACAGTATCACCACGCCTCCAAAGCGATGACTATCGTTGCCCAAATCCTTCAAGGTTCGATCGAAAACTTCTAATGATCGTTTGTGCACTCATCCTTTGTGATCAATTTACACTTTTTTAACAGTTTTGCCATCGCTGATTGCTTTGAAATGTGCAGTTCTTTCGTCTTCCAACAATGTTGCAAGAATTCCGGTAGATGCGAGAGTTAAATCAATTCCACTTTGAGCACGTATTGTCGATAATATTGATATCAGGAAAAATAGTCCACCGTTTCCATCATCGACAGCCTTCATCAGTTGATCATACGCACTCTTTTGCTTTTCATTCAACAGTGAAACATTTGTTTGTACTCGTTGTTGCATAGCTGTCGTGTCGTTAGCACGTTAGCGTTCCAATTCAGGATTCAATCTATCTCTAGTTTGACGATTTGGCGCTGGCAAATGAATTTCAGTCAATAGTTTGTCACTCATAAGCAAACACAAATCTTCAATCAGCACTTAAACTTTATTGTATAAGGTTTTTAGATATTTCAAAAACTTTATTATTGGCTTGAAGTACAGTCAAAACATTTATAGATGGAACTCGACTTCGTTCATTTGGCCACCGCGGACCCGCTTGGAGCGGTCGATTCGTTGGACCCAATTTTCAACGACTCGGCCACACATTTCGGGCAATATGGCCGCTATTTCGCGTTCAATGTTGGCTCTGAGCTCTTCCAACGTCGTCGACGTGTTGGCATAAACCAGTGACTTAACGTAACCTCACAGAAAATAGTCAAGCGGCGTTAAATCGCACGAACGAGGCGGCCAATCAACTGGCCCATGTCTTGAGATAACACGCTCACCATACTTACTCTTCAATAAATCGATTGTAGCGTGTGCTGTGTGGCTTGTGGCACTATCCTGTTGAAACCACATGTCGTTCAAGTCCATATCTTTCAATTCGAGTCAAAAATAATCGGTGATCATGGCGCGATAACGCTGACCATTCACAGTAACGTGACGATCGTTATCGTCGATGAAAAAAAATGGCCCAATAACGCCGCCGGCATGCAAACCGCACCAAGCAGTTATTTTTTGTGGATGAAGTGGTGATTTATGAAGCACATGTGGGTTTTCACCCGGCCAATAACGCATATTTTGCTTATTGACAAACCCATTGAGCCAAAAATGAGCTTCGTCACTGAAGATGATTTTACGATGAAATTCATCATCTTGGCGCATCTTCTCCAGATTTCAAATAGTCCATGGTCTTCAATTCTGGAGTCAGCTTGATCTTGTATGAGTGTAAACCAAGATCCAGATAATGTGGTCTGAGTGATGCCCATTTCTTGAGAACGCCGTGGATCGTTTGCTACGGATGTCTAAACGGCAGCGATATTTAAGACAATTCTACAAATCCGTTGTCTCACTGATACGGCAACATCACAAAACGAATATGTAGACTCAAATTTTTGCACTAAACTTGTTATTGCCTAGGGCGAGAGATACGACCGAAGATTGGAGTTAACGCTCTTAAAGTTGCAGTCACCGACTCCGAATATCTGTAGAAAATTTTTATAATTTGCAGACGTTGCTCGTTAGTGTACTTTATCA
Organism: Volucella inanis; assembly: GCA_907269105.1. Classification (NCBI taxonomy): domain Eukaryota; kingdom Metazoa; phylum Arthropoda; class Insecta; order Diptera; family Syrphidae; genus Volucella; species Volucella inanis. The sequence continues at coordinate 70,822,101 of OU026157.1, read as the reverse complement.
TGATGAAAATGTTGAGTTTATTGAATAAATTGACCGTAACAATTTGATGATTACTGAAAGAGTGCGTTCACAAATTTAATTCAAAGTTGTCAAGTCTCTATTGGAAAACCCTATAGATATCATCGTTCTTTTGCAATTACAAATTCAATGTCGCGCCTCGAAAGCGATGCAAAATGTCTCCTGCGATGTCATCTTTGTAGGTATCCCGTATTTGATGTGGGTTTAAAGGTTGACATGTCAAAATAATCATGGCAAAAAGTGTATGAACCTAATTGGCAAGCGAAGAAGCTATTGAATCGTCTAGCATTTGATTTCAATGATTATCGTGTTCAAGCAATTGTAACTGTCCGCAATGACTCAAATGAAGTTGAACCGCGCATATTAATCAAAAGCAACCAAAGATAGAAGCAAATGTCGTTCTTTGGATGAATTGTGTAAATTCACCTGGATATCCATGTACTCGTTGGCCTTGCTTTCTGCGTAATGCATGCTTTCGATGCATTCCATGTGTAATATCAAGACATCTCCAAATAAAACAATGATCTCGCAAACGGATCAAGTTGAAAAAAAACTTGTTAATGTTGTTGATAGTGGCCTTTCCACTCGTTGCGCTGCATTCTCTTCGTTGAAATACACTCTTTGGCCATTTTCCAAATTTTCACCAACAACAACAATTGGTATTTCATGAGCTGTAGGTGCATTGTATTGTCATTCATGAGTTCCTGCTGGTCGTTTGTCCGCTTTTACCTATGACAATGCTATAATCATCGGATGGCATTTGTTCCAACGAAGTCGTAAACAGTTTAATGAACTCATTGTGTTCATGTAACATTTGCTGCAATTGCTGGACTATTGCTCTTTTCGTTGTATTAATTATAGCACAATTTGGCCATGAATCTATATAGTTGGAAGCAAATTGTGTATTTTTTGTATTTTCTTAGAAAGATAGCAAGATATCGTGATGTATCGTGTGCTGTATTTGGTTTGTAAGTTAATTTTATGATGTAGGTGTTGCTGTGTTAGCATTCAGTGCTGATGTTGGTAATCAATCAATCAATCGTTCTTGCTCATTGTAAGCTTTATTGATCTCTTCTGATTGTCGCGCACGATTTACAATTATTCTGATTCGAGCTGATTCCCTTTCAATAGCACGTTCCTCTTCCGTTCGATGTGCTGCGCCATTTCGGTGTCGCGTTGCATTCTAAAAACCCCGACCAATGTCGGGTATCGTAGCAAACATCGAACTGAAATTGATCATCACTTTAAATAAATCGCACATACATTTTTCACTAATCAGGGGACACCCTGTGATATGAATTAACTTGTAGGTGAATAAAGCAACATTGGTTGCAATAAAATTAATTTTTTTAATTCTTCTGTACGGTGTTGTGTTGAGTTGTTGTAACTTGTGGAAAATGTTAAATAAAATATCTATTGTTCTTAACGTTTCAAAATAGACTGAAAACTTCTGTTTGTTCATTCGGTTTATATTTGTACAATGTTCAACGTATGTGTATGTAATTATATCAATTTGTCTTCTGTTATAAATGCCTAGAGTTTCATTTTATTTGTTATTATTATGGGTGCTGTGTACCGTTACTAGCTTAATTTTGCTGCCCAAGCGATTTATGTACCCTTAAAATGCTTGTACACATCGCAGGTGAAGAAAATCGGACAGAATGGAAAGAGAGGTACCGACGAACGTTGGTTTTAAATGTTTGGGTCTTATAATGACTAGGAAATAAAGAGCTAGGTACGTTATTCCATTTAAGCGAGTTGTACGGATAAGGAACGAATCATAATATTCTAGAGTACGTCCGAAAGTTGGCTTAAGGATATACTGATGAGCATTCATAGTGAGATTTGTGTTACGGTTAAGAGTTTGAAGGGGCGGAATGCTTCTGTCATTTTCTGTGGATTGATATTATTGTCACCTATGAGTGTTATCGCACGGTTTTGAATCCTATCTAGCAGGTGCAGAGAGGATTTCGGGGCACCCGACCAGATGTGTGTTTTCTCCAACACCTCCGTTTATAAAAAAAAAAACGTTAATTGTGCGTTAAAAATGCGCTTAATAATGACAACTGCGTCATCGAAGACACACACGTTTTAAGAATATGCTCGAATCAATGACTTAACTTATGTATATGTATTTTGGTACTTTGTCAGTTGTTGCTCAGTAATAGTATCCTGATTGGGCCAAATGAACTTTCAAGAAGAACAAGTCTTTCATTAGGCAATTTCTTTACAGATTTTGACTTGAGTAGGAGGAATATACATACACTGAAATCATCCAGAAATGAAAAAAAAAAATGAGACAAAGGCTGGCAGAGCATCCGCTTGGAATAGTCTTTTCTTAGAAAAACAAATTCATCAAATCAATATTTTAGGTATGGTATGCGCTTTCTCATTCAACTTTACAGATGCTTGTTTAACATATCAAGCAAAAGTAAATTGATTATCGAAATAGTTTCTTTTTCAACAATTCTTAAACACGATTGTATTAAACAACGTTCAGCTGAACACAATTCGACCTAACAATTTGCAGTCAGAAACAAAAATACGTCGGTTTTACGGCAATTAGCGTAATTAGCGACGTATAAAATTTCGAAAAATATCATCACTACGATAAGAACTGAATTAATCAATTTCGGACACATACTCTATCCAACCATAACAGACTAAACTTCAGTGAAAGGTTCTACCTTTGGCCTTAAAAGCCGAATCATTAACAATTTGCTCTTAGCTAACGTCAGATTCTGGTAATTTAATGCACAAACGTCTGTATAGAAGAAATTCATTCCTAAAAGTTCTCATAAACAAAAGTGCCCACGTCCATATGCCGTTTCTCATGAAGGTCTTCACATACACTTGTTCCAGGTACTCGAACTTATCGTCGTACCTTGGCTTCGAACACTATATCGACCAACTGGTACAACGAAAATCGTGCATCACAATGAAAATCTCGTGGGAAATTAGCATCCTACAACATGAGATTCTGTCACCACCCCTCCACCAGAGCTGGCCCAATCTACAGTGTGCATAACAACATGAAACACGTACAAACCTTGTACCGGATGAGCTTTTGTATGCAGCCAGCCTACACCAGATGACGGCGAGAATGAGTCCTCTACCTCTTCGAACAAACCTGCTACAGGGGAGAAAAAAATTTGGCAAAAACCATCATCCGACAAGTGTTTTTGAGGCAAATATTGGCTGGATTCGACAATTCCCAATGACTATGTTAACAATGCTCCTTGCATCACGTATCCCTACACAAACACATATACTGATAAACACCCATTGCCATGCATGGCAAGGATAATATTTATAGACCCACTCACATACTCGTACATTCGGTAAGTCGTGATCAGATGGGCGGAGGAATGGAGTTAGGATAAGCTTGTTGAGTGAAAGAATAATGGAAAAAGGAACACACGTCGGTTCTCTGTTTTTAGTCCTCCGATTTTAGTCATCTGTTTGCCTTGAACGGAAACCTGTCAAGGTGGGAAATTTATTGTCAATATTTTGGATTCGTTTTGAGACTGGGGATTAGGGTATCAGCTTTGCAAGCACTCTTCCCCTTGATGAAGGAAAGAAGAATTGTTATTCTAACCTTTATTTATGAATTTAGGATTGGCTACTGGTGTTGTGCCGAAAGTTCCTTTGCTATGCTGTTTAATCTTATTGGATTGACGTAGGACGAAGGAAAACGGTTTTTTTTTTTCTTATCTCGATTTAGGAGTCCATGATTTTGGAAAGTAAAGAATCAGACCTGACCCGAAAGGAAACACTGGAGGAAAACATTGAACGTGGCATGAAACCGGAAGGAACGATTCAATTTGAAATGAAACGAGATTGTTCTGTTGGGTATTGAAATTTGATGAAGGAGCGTTGAGTACTCGCAGGACGTGTTTTTAAATTTAACGAAGTCTGTTTACATTATTTTGCCATTTTTTCATGTAACGTGTCTGACAGTGAATTCTGGTTTTTTTATCAGCTGGGATCTGGGAGCTGGTAAAAATCACGATACCTTCATGTTGCGATAAAAAAAAAATAAAAAATTATCAATTCAAACAATCCACTTGCCACTCATGCAGTTATATTTATTGCTGCTTCAGGGACTTCTGGCATCCTTGTAGAGCCTACATGAGAAACACAGTTAGCGCTAAATTGTGAATTACTCTAGGTATCTGTTTCAGAACTAGAACCAAACCAAAAATTGTTTCAAGATTTGCTACTTGGATTAGTTATCGGTATTCCTTGAGTGATGAAATTCTGGCACATAGAACATATCAACGCCAAGTGTATACTAGCACGTTGATACGAAAAGCAGCCCCCCGATCATAATCTGTGGTGAGATGCGCAAAACGCAAGTTGTTACACTCAGCTTAAAACATGAAAATGTTTTTAAAAATATCCTGACAGAGAACAGATACGAATGTTCCTGTGGCAGAAGCCATGCAGTGTTGAAAACTATTAAAGCATTGAGACGCAACAGCATGACCGAAGACATGAGTCAGTTTACTAGGTTTGAACATTCGACATTTATGAGTTTAGTCCGTAGTATACTCTGCATTATTCAGATCACTATTTTTGCAATCCTTTCCAATTCAGAGTGAAAGAAGCTTATTTGTAGCTTAGATACTAAGGTTTTGTAGAGATTGATTATTTTTTTTTTTGTCTTTTCTTTGAAAATCCCGACACTTCTAGTTGTAGCACTAGTTTCACTTGTACATTGTCCGTGAAAAAAAACTACTACTGGAGTTCTGCTACTGATCTTACGGCCTGCGACAACTTCTATAACTAAGGCTGGTGTATCATCGATTTCATTCTGGGACTTTGCATTAAGACTGTTGCCAGAAGTCTTCTCATTCCTTCTCTTCTCGAGGCAGTTCAAACGAAGACAGTTTGGTAGCTGCAGCAATAATTGATCTTTTTCAAATAGTCTTTTCTGATGAGCTACAATATTTTCAATTTATGTTTGTTAAAGGAGTACGAATTTCAACATTAATGTTTCCAATACCTTGACGGTTCATGCCAATAGTGTCTCATACTTGGTCTCCTATTTTTCAACGAAGAAATGCAATTAAAATTGATGTTGTGAGTAAAGAATCGTAAACTTTAAAAGGTGATTCCTTAACATATTTTGAAAAAAAAAAAACCGAGATATGGCAGTTTAAATCTTACGTTCCGCAAACCCTTATGTTGTTCTGTTTTTCGGCGGATTGAATATGAGATCTTTGGAAGTTTTTCTTTCTTATTCAATTAAAATAGGATCCGTTTGACATAATTCCAAAGTGATACAAGGTCAAATATTCATTTTTCGTAGAAGTGCTGACTTTTTGAGACAGTGAAATCTTTAAAGGCTTTTATGAGCTCTGCTGGGTTCCGGAAGATATTCTGCCGGCAAAATGAACCCAGATTGCGGAAAAGATGGTAATCCGTTGGGGAAATATCAGAAGAGTTCGGTGGATACGGAAGAATTTCAAATCCCAACTGCAACAGTTTTTGCACCGTTACTTGTGAGGTATGGGGTCTAGCATTGTCACGCAAAAGGATCGGACAGCTAATTTCCTCACAATATTTGATAGCGTTTATCGTTTCTCCTGGTTAAAGATGAAGATCGGGCCTGTGGCTGTGTTTTGGTTTTTCATCTGAATCCAACCACTACCCAGATCTTTTACGATTATCACACAGTATCCAATTTTCATCACAGGTGACTATCCGGTGCAAAAACGGTTCAGTTTGCTTTCTAAATATAAGCGATGCGCAGATTTCCAGGCGCCGTAGTTTTTGGGATTCGTTCAGTTCATGGGGTACCCACTGATCGAGTTTCTTTACCTTTCCTATGAGAGAAAGTTGTCGACTTACGATCATTGGGGTCCGCATCCACCGTTGCTCTTAACACATCGTTGTTAACTTACTTTTCCAGCTTCCCACGTGATTCATTTCCGAGGCTGTAATCTCCCGAACGAGACTTTCCAAAATAACCATTCGTTTACCGCTACATCCTCAAATGCGTCATTAATGTTTTTCGTTGCCAATGACGCATTATGTACCATTTTAAATTCGTAAAGGAAGAGGATTCGAAATTAAACTGCCGGTAGCATTGCAAATAATAACCCTTAATTTCTCACACGTCAAGCACACGTACCACTTTATTTTATAAAAAAGAATATTTTACGTTCTAGCACAGATGTTCACTTAAGAACTTCTTATTTCCGACTGGGCGAAAATCGGACATTTTATGTGGTACAACCCAATACTTCAGCGTATTTAAATTACAAGTCTTACTTTTTAAGTAAAACAAAATTAAGAAAAATCAATCATTTTCGGCATGTTATGGCTTTATAAGAAAGAGCGAACATTGGCGTTGCCTGTCAAACCAATCTTCCAAGATCGTATTGACTGCTTCAAGGCATGAATCGTTTCTGGATTGTACGTATAACATCGATTTTTAAGGAAATACAACAAAAACAACAACAAAAAACAGAAAAGCAAAAACAGCAACAACAGCAACAACAGCAGCAACAACAGCGAGAGCAGCAGCGTCAACAGCAACAGCAACAACAACGAGCTAAACAAAGGATACTCCCGATCAATATTTACAAACTGGAATTAAAAGAAACCATTGATCTATGTAAGTCGGCCATAGGCAAAAACTTTTTTATCAAAAGATTAAGTAATGATAGGCATGCGATCCACTGCAACACAGTGGAGCAATATAATAAAATAAAAAGCTTGTTAAAAGATTCGACGACGGAGTTCTTCTCCTTCACTCCGAAGGGGAAAAAGCTGTAAACAATGCTGCTGAGGGGGATAGAACCGTCAACCGATCCGGAGGAGCTCCTCGCACTGCGCAAAGAGAAAGTGCGAAGAGCTCAAATTCGTAGAGGTCAAGCCGTTCACCACAGCCAGAGCCAAAAGGGAGAAACGAAAATTACAGTTCTTTCTGGTTCAGCTAACTCCCGATAGCATATTGGATGGTCTAAGGAGTAATAAAGTCCTAGACTACCAGGTTGTACATTGGGAAAAAGTAAAACGGAGCGATAACATTTTGCAATGTGTTCGCTGCCAAAGGTTCGGGCACGCCGCGTCGAACTGCGAAATGCAGTTCTTAAGTGCGGTAAGAGCCACAAGTCTGCAGAATGCGCTCTAGGTAGGGATGGAGCGTCAGAAAAAAGCCAACTTTCTTGTGTTTTATGCCGGAATTCAGGACACACCGCAAATTATAGGGGCTGTCCCAAATTCCAATACATAAAAAGGGTAAATCTGGCTCGGCAGCAAAAGGTGGTAGTTTAGCGTCCACCGGGTCAAATACAAACATCAGCCGTTGCTCCCCAAGTTACCTACGCCCAAATGGCGGGAGGTAGGGGGAATACGGTACAGCAAGCGAAGGTTGCTTCTCAGGCACCAGCGCCTAGAGCACCGGAACCAGCAACTGACATGCTAGCCATCTTGCTCTCTATCCAAGGGCAGATGGCTCAGTTTCAACGTCAGATTAGTGAACAAGCTGCGCGCGTGGATCAAATCTACGTGCTGCTGCCAAGCCTTACGTACCTCCAGTCGTAAAGGGTAGGTACATGGCGGAGCAAACTCTAAAGGTCCTTGCAGTGAATGTTTATTCACTGATTAGGATTGAGCGAAGAGCCACACTGTTCAAGTTGCTTAAAGACCAAGCCCCTGATGTGCTTTTGGTTAGCGAAACTAAGCTAACTAAAAGACAGAAAATGAGGCACAGAAGGTACAAAATTATGCGAAGAAATCGACCCAACTCCATACATGGAGGAGGCGTTGCAATCTTCGTAAGAAAAGGTATACGTTTTAAAAAAATTTATAGTCGTGTAGTGCGTAGGTTTCAGGTGCTAGAAGCATGCATCATGTATATCCCTCTCCGTAGTGGAAAGCGGTTATAACATAGATGGTGTCAGTTTATGCACCTAAGGCTACTCAATCCACCCTATTCATCTCAGAGCTCGAAACACTTTTTCGATTTCTGAGACTTGAATTGGAGGAAAACTATTTCATCATCGGCGGAGATTTCAATGCCAAACATAGCGATTGGGGAAATTATACGCCAAACACTAGAGGGAACCTACTACTCAATTGGTAGGGTCAACACAGTGTGATATATAGACTCGGCCTAAAGGCGACGGATACTCCGTCGTTTCCTAGACACGGCTCTTATTTGGATCTCCTGCTGTTTGACACACGTATAAAACTGGCAGGCACGGCTTACCATACTATAAACTGTCTACGCACTTTTGTGTATGACAGTGATCATTGCGGTCTAAGTACCGAAATAACCGTTCCGAACGAAAATGCGGAATTAGATGAATTTGCTCAAAGGCATTCCCACAACTACAGTAGAGTGCGTTGGACACACTTCTCCAGGACGCTGACTAGAGCACTGTCCTCGAATTCGCTCTACCCACCGTCAAACAGAAATCTGTCAAACGATGAGATTGACAGGTATCTAAAACTAATGGACGAGACAATTAAACGGACTATGGACAAAACGATACCTCGCTATCAACACACTGACAATGAAGACTTATTCCGCAACGCAACTATTGACGCACTTCACCGACATAAGAGTAGACTGCTCTCAAGACTGAAGACCTTGTACAAACAGTTTACTGATAGACATAGCCCGGAGATCAGGACACTGAAGTCGTCGATTAAAAACCTCCAAACATTAATAAAAGAAAATTATATGTCTTCTGTAAGTTTGTATTGGAACAATAAAATTCGGGCTGTAAACACTAGCAACCCGAATATGTTCCCGCAAATAAATAAAAAATTTCGGAGGAAAGATCAAGACGACCTTTGATGTCTTAAAATCGCCCGAACGACAGACAATGAACGCATACTCTCAACAGCAGGCATAGATCCAAATGAGGCTATTGATGATGACGACTTCTTTGTGATCGAAGATCCGCAGGAGAAGGTCGAAGCTATAGGAGCGACTTTCCAGGAAGTGTACAAGACGAATGACACCATTGGCCCGAACAACGACCTGAAAAATAGAGTCCTTGTGCACAATTTCTACCTTCGAAATGAAATAGTGAACTGGCGAATCGAGAACTCGGGTTTCACCCAGTTCAGTGACGAGAATAAGGCAAATAATGTCATCGCCAATGAAAGGGAACAACCCCCGTTCATTTCGAAGGAAGACCTTCAAACGATCTTCGACACAATTAAAAGTAAGAAATCAGTGGGAACCGATAGAATATCGAACATTGTGCTTCGACATCTCCCACTAGAACCGGTGGACATTTAAACCACCCTGTTTAACAATGCAATGAATAATGCACATTATCCAGCGCATTGGAAAACTGCGGTGGTACATCCCATTCCCAAAAGGGATAAAGACACCTCCAATCCGGCGAATCTCCGGTCGATCAGTCTCCTTCCAAACATCAGTAAGTTTTTCAAAAAAGTTATCAATAGAGTCCTGACTAAGTGGGTTGAGGACAAAAATATAGTTCCGGATAATCAATTCGGTTTCAAGGCGGGGCATGATGTAATTCTGGTTTCTGATAACCAATGGAACAAAACCAAGAAACAGTTCACGGGTGCCTGCCTGATTGATTTGGAGAAGGCTTTCGATACCGTATGGTTAGAGGGACTCTTTTACAAGTTAAACAGACTGGGCATTAGTAAGCCACTGCTGTATATTCTTTTTAATATGCTCACAGATAGACAGTTCATTGTGAAAAATGGCGATGTGACTTCTACTGGTACATTCAACATTAAAAACGGTCTGCAACAAGGTGCGGTCAATTCGCCAATTCTTTTCAACATTTACACAAGTAATCTGATAAGTTCACTTCACTATGCCATAGCGTATGCAGACGACGTAATCGCGTACAGATCAGGTCTAAAGATTTAGGTTATAAACATTCTTTTGCAGCGTGACTTCGATAAAATTAAACAATATTGCGACGACTGCAAGTTGAAGTTCAACTTTCAGAAGTCGGAAACCATTCTGTTTAGGACGCCTTTGTCTGGGGCTTCTGCAGATACTAGAAAGAATTGGCGAAAGTTTCAGATCATGGGACAACAAGGGCAGCCACTTGCTTGTCGAAATGTAGTCAGATACCTTGGGATTTGGCTAGATCAATATCTATAATTTAACAAACATATAGATGTTGCTCTGGCCAAAGCCAAAGGTGCTTTTGCCCTTACAAAGAGACTGTTTTATAACAAGCAACTCGATGAGAGGGTAAAGGTGATCTGCTACATGGCCCTTATCCGGCCTATGCTTGTATTTGGTTCTTCGGTCTGGTTCAACGTGAGAGCAAGTCTTTTGGAAAAGATTCGGGTGTTTGAGAGGGCTTGCCTTAGGGCTTGTCTTCGCCTATACAGGTCACCAGAGTCTGAGTACATAAAATTCTATCGCAATGAGGTCTTGTACAATAGGGCTTACCTAATAAAAGTGGACAATTTTGTTATTAAGTTGACTCGAAGGCACATTGCAAGAGCAATGACCTCGTCGAATAACCTGATCTCTGAGGCTTACTACCCCAATTATATGTATCACGAGAGAGTTCGCTTTGACGGCTTTATTCCTCCAGAAGCGTTCCTCTACCTTGACAGGAAAGGTCTGATCCAGGATAGATAAGCGGTATCGTTAATCTTCCATGTCGCTCGAACAGCTGCGGAGAGGCGACTTAACTACGATAGAGACGTCACACACGGCAGTGCGGAGCGTCACCGGTTCAGTAGGGCGGTAGGGAATCGCGACGTGAGAGATGTTGCTCGGCAGCACCAACAGTTTTGGTGGCTTGTTGAAGGAGCGGAATCTAAGTCGTCGAATTCCTCTAGCACTAGTTAGCTTCGTTAAGGAGCAGGGTCGGTAGCCTAATTTTCTAGCCGTGGCCGACTTACATAGATTTAGGTAGGATTAGTATAGTTTTAAGAGGGAAAAAAATATGTATATGTATATATATATATATTGTATATATATATATGCAAAAAACAAAAATACAAAAAAAAATTATAAAACAACAAAGAGATGGGTAACCTTCGGGTAACTTGTCACAAAAAAAAAAAAATAATACCTAAATGATAATTTTAAGTAGCTTAAGTAGCCTAAGTAGATTAAGAATAGTGTTAAGGTATTGTAGTTCTTAAGTTTTAGTTCTAAGTTTTAAAAGATGATAAAAAAAAAATAAGTCAATTTACTAAGTTTCTGTAACAAATTTATTTTCTTAGTTTTAATTCTGTTTAATACAAAATAACATCAAAATCAAATGTACGAAACGTCGAAAGACAAATTTTAATTTTTAGGTTCAACTTAGAGTGCCAGTAAGTAAGTTTCTCTTGATCACTCTCCTGTGTTAGAGCTTCTTTGCCAACCGTAAACAACATAGTAAAGAATTCTCGAAGGTTTTTCCAGCCAAGTTTTTCCCTATGTTAATCTTTAGGCGTAGTCGGTGAATCGGTAAACCTTGGGCAAAAGGGAGAATCGTTTCTTTTATCGTCAGAGCGGATACTTCAAGTAACAACAGTAAGATTCATTCGAAAAGGGAACTCTGAGACTACCCAAAATCTGATAATTTTGGCGGATGTCCTGTAATGTTCAGTCTACAGCCTCCACTGCTTTCCTGTTTGGCATCGTACACTTATCCTATACAATACTAGAGCAGTTTTGAAACACTTTTGGTTTATCACTATTACGTGAAGCCGAGCGCATGGCAATTTTATTGTCATACATGTTTAAATAGTTTTGAATATGGTGTGCGTCGTTTTGCTACCAGGAAGGAGTACGGCTGCAATCTCGGAAGTTACTACAGCCAGTGCTTTGCTTCCTTGTGTTCTCACCTCCGCCAGTAAGGTTATTCTAAAAATAACAGCTCTCGACTTACGAGCTGTTGATCCAGCTGTCTTATGAGGGGCCGGAAGTCCTAATCACTCAAAAATTCACCACCGATGGAAAGCACAATATCATGAAGTGAACAGACTCTACTATTTATATTTTCCTTTCTATTAAACCTTAAGTCGCGTCGGAAATCTTCTAACATATGATGCCGATATTTGTCGTACAATTCTACTGGTACGGAAGTGCACAGCACCCCAAAATTTTAGCAAACAATTGACGCATGCTACTGGCTTTTTCGCTTATGCAGACATCTGCGAGAGTATCGTCCCAACAATGAAAATAATGTTGAGCCGAGAACAGTATGCAATAAACACTAAGTCACCTTACAATTGATATTTTTTCTAAACTGTTTAATTTAACGTGTTTTAAAAGCCTATTTCCGTGAAACGTGACCCTGTTTAAGATTTTAGGTTGAGCGTAAAAAGAACGTTCAAAAGGATCCGATCTAAGCTCAATAAAAAAATAATTCCAAAGTATTTGAAAATATACACTCAAAAACTGAGGTGCATCAGGTTTAGTTTGATTTGATAAGGGTATTCATATTTAGTTCTTATCCGGAGGACCTTTCTTATAGCGTTCGTTTTAGGTCAGTCTGCTCAACCCCGTTTTCAGCCATTGCTGGTATTCCACAAGGCAGCCATATAGGCCCCCTATTTTTAATTTTAACTATAAACGATCTTAATAGGATTCTTATACACTCTGCCCTATCCATTTATGCCGACGACACTAAGTTCTCCAAAACTGTTTTTCCACCCCAAGATTCTATTCTGCTTTAAGATGACCTCGATAGGTTTTTCATTTGGTGTCTAAAAAATTGCTTTGAACCTAATGTCTCCAAATGTCAATCTATGACTTTGTCACGTAAGTGCTACCAATCTTCCGATCGTCTTTATTTTCTGCATGACCAATCTGTACCCCAATCCCTTATCAACCTTGGAATATTATATAATAAAAAATTAAACTTTCGTTCGCATATTGATGAGATAACTCTTAAAGCCTTTGGTCCAAAAAAAATTTGCAACCCTTATTTGACATTACATTACCCTTGTCCGGCGCCTTCTCGAATATGCCAGCCAAGTGTGGTTCGGTGGTTCGAGAGTTCATATATCCCGAATCGAAAATATTTAACGTCGTTTTCTTCGATTTGGCCTTCGAGAACTACGCCGGGATGACCCCTTTATATCTCTATTGTGAACGTCTCAAACTTCTTAGCCTGAATACCCTCGAAAGACGCAGAGACGTAGCTGACATTCTCTTTATTCACCGACCGCTCTCTGGTTCTGTAGATTGCCCTTCCCTTTACAATTATATTTCTTTTAACATTATCATCGTAGTTTACACTGGTTTTTTTTTCAAAATTTGAACGTTTATTTAAGAAAAACATGTACAATAGTATTATTTAAGGTATTGCCCATCTGAAGCTATGACTTTTTCCCATCTTTCTGGCAATTTGTGGATCCCATCCCAAAAGAACTGCGCCGGCTTGGCAGCCAAGAATGAATCAAGCCAATTTCTGATATTTTGCTCTCATGGGAACCGTATTTCAGTGAGGGCGTTCTGCATCGACTTCTGTTTCGACTGTTTTCCAAATACTTCTTAACAGGAATATCAACGTGGGGCCGAGCGTTGTCATGATGGAAAATTATTGCCTCGTGTCTGGTCGCATATTCCGGGCGTTTTTCGGCCACTGCTCTCTTCAAACGGACTTATTGTGTTCGGTATCGTTGTCCATTTATGGTTTCACCCGGTTTTAGCAGCTCATAATACAGCACACCCATCTGATCCCAACAAATACAGAGCATTACCTTCGCGCCATGGATATTCGGGTTTGCCGTTGATTTGACTGGTTGGCCGGGTTTCACATATGATTTCTTGCACTTGGGGTTGTCGTAATGAATCCATTTTTCATCACCAGTAACAATCCGATACAAAAATGACTTTCTTTTGTGGCATTCCAGCAGCATTTCGGACATGCAAAACCGCCTTTCGACGTCTCTCGGCTTGAGGTCATGTGGAACCCAATTTCATTGTTTTTGAATATATCCAGCTGCTTTTAAACGTTTTCAAATGGCTGCTTGAGTGACACCCAAAGATTCTGCGAGCTCTTTTTGTGTTTAGCAACAATCTTCATAGAGTAATGCTTCCAGTTCTTCATCTTCAAACTCTTTTCGCTGCTTAGGACGTTCATCGTCTTCCAAGCCAAATTCATCACTTTTAAATCGTGCAAACCACTTTTGGTACGTTCGCTCAGCTAGCGCATGTTCACCACAAACTTCCACTAAAATACGATGACTTTCGGCAGCAGCTTTCTTCATATTAAAGTAATGAAGAACTCTCCGCAAAAACACTCTTTCAGGCACAAAGTTCGACATATTTGAGTGAAAAAAAATTATTGTTGTTTACGCTTCAAATGAATGATATATACTGAAATGACGTACAATGACAGTAGCTTTCCAACGCATGTTCCAATGGAATAATAACAATAGAAGTTATAGACATAATATATTCCAACCCATCGCATATTTTGTGGTTCCAATGAACCAATTTCCGGCATGCTCCATAAGGTTAACTCAAAGCACCCCCTTTTTGATTTTAACCTGAGCACTTCCCTTCTTCAACTTGATCTCCTTTACTTTACAACAAATTGAACTGTATTTAAGTTAGTTGAATAGTTTCGAAGCTATAGTGTGGCAAAGCTTCTGAACCAACTTAAAATGCACGACAAGAGATGGATACCTAACACGCAATACATACACTCTCCTGAGGAATATCGAAAAAAAAACAGTTCTTTTGAGTATATAACTCTTAGGTTTCATTATTATCTATTTAGCATTGCATTCTGATGAAAATTCTTGTCAAAGTTATATTGGTAATACCATTCCTGGTGAATTAATATTCAATCTGTCTAATAAAGTTTTCATTCATAAAATCTAATTGCTAATGTTTAGATGTTTCTTTAAGTTCCTGGAGCACGATTATGTATGTATGTCGTAATGTAGAACTTTCCAGATATAAATTTTGCTCGCATTTAAATATCTATTCGCTTGTATGATGCTTCGGACAGTTTCCGAAGTAATGAAAAAGTCGTCATATTCCTGAGCTCATTCTGCTTTGCAGAGCGGTGAATCACTGATTCGATCAATTCGCACTTTTTGCACACACCTTAATATTTAACGATAAACTGATAGGATGAACAGAAAAGATACGAAGAGATGATAATAAATAAAGGGTGAGCCAACAGATGATGTGAGTGTTGACTGTCATTTGATTTACCATTTACTGAATTTGATTTAGTTAATCTTTTTGACAGATATTACAAACTTTTTGGCAATTTTAGTTATGTGGTCGTTTACTACGCAGGAACGAATTTGTTCAATCCTATTACGAAAATGGACGGTCTGTAAAGGTAACGTTTTCTAAGATTCGTGAATTTTTCGCTCAACATAATCTCCTTAGTGATCCCGGACATCTTGCAATGATAATGCTTTTTTAAGAAACTGATTCAGAATAGGGTCAAACCCCATATAAGCATGCTCGGCCAGTACGTACACGCCAAACCGTCACCGCTGTAAGTAAAAGACATACGTTACCGCAGTATGTTGACCGGCTATTTTTTTCCGTCCACACAAGCCATCAATCAATCAATTTATTGCGTACGAAACTTGAACATCGCATTATTTCGGTTAGACCAGAAGTTGATTGGCCTCCAAGGTCAAGCGATTTGACACCTTTATACTCCTTCCTGTGTGGTTATTTGAAGGGTAAGGTCTATGCCCATAACCCAGCGGCAATTCAGGATCTCAAACATAACATTCAAACTGAAATTGCGGCCATTGACCCATTCTCCTATTCTTCAAAAAGTCATCGAAAATTTTGACCTTCAATTGGTCGCTTGCAACAACCCGTGGTGATCACATAAACGATATTATGTTCCATTCATAATTGCCATTGGCAGATCTATTTTGATTTTACAATTAGTGCTTACAATAATTTTATGAAAACTTCCACACTAGCTTTTGGCTCACCTCTGCGAACATAAACGTCACCAGCGACGCAAGGATATGTGACTCAAATTCGAAGATATCGGCCTCTGCTAGAATTGAAAAATAAAGAGTGCACGTTCTTCTGAAAAAACAAAAAAAAAAAAAAAAAACAAAACAAATGCAAGTAAAGCAAGTTGTATACCATGCAAGAAACCAATGCAATGTCAATGATGGAAGTTTTTTAAGCAGAAAGAATGTGAGGTAACCAATTGTTTTGTGACAAAAACACATCTTTACAAGCGTATCGTATTGGTACTATGACGCTAAATCAAAAGATGTCGTGTGCAATAGGGATAAAAACAAGGCAAAGCAGGGGAACGCACGGTTTTGCTACAATATATCCCAGAGCATATGCATTCCTAACTATCCCCCCATACAAAATATGGCCAAGAAACATTGACAATTTATTTGGAATAATTTTTTAAAAAAGAAAATTCCTCTATAGCAAGGAATTATGTTAGTAAGTTCACCTGTCAGCAGATACCTATAATAAAATCAAGACAAAATAGTAAGCCTTCCATGTTTAAGACAAAAAGTAAATAAATTGTATTTGGTTATAGATATCCCATTGAGTCGTGTCGTGAAGCCCTATAGAAATAGATTGAGTACACAACCATCGGATTCTGGAACTGTAACGCTCGAGCTTTACAACTTTTTTTAATGATAACGACAGTTTATTTTGAAAAGCGGTATGTGAAATAATGTTTCAAGCACAACTTCAGGCCTTTGGCATTATCGATTATATGGTATTTGACAAAGTGAATTGTGTCGATTGAGTTACTCTTTAGAGCGATTTGGTTTAATAGTCTCCATATCCTTTGGGTCAATATTATCTTTATTTTCCAAACAACAATCACTGGCTATTGGCCATTGACTGTATAGTAACCTTAGCTTCAGCCTAGTTTTAGAAAAATAAAAATTATGCTGCCACTACGACCAATCAATTGGTCGTACAACTGAGTGCCATGAGTTTCTTTTGGAGAAAAAAACTGGAAATTATCTGGCTTGCACTCCTCACTAAAAACGATATTTTGATCGATAAATATCGACCTTGAGCTGCTTAAGAGCCTGATGAACGAATTCTCGTTGTATTTCATGGTCTTGTGGTTTTATTTTATGACATCACGTGCTGAAATTTAAACTCATTGGAAAGAATACTCTTTGTAAAACATTTAAATGTTTCTTGGTCAAGTTCAATTGTCTTATAAAAAAAGTGTGGAATGTAGAAAAAAGGTAAAAGGTAGAAAAAATCCTTCATGAATGCGAAGGGTAAGACATGTTGCTTATGAGGTTGCAACTCAATTTTGTTTACCAATAAGTGGCACAAAAAAGTAGACGATAATTTTTTTTAGAACATATTTGTGATGACATTATTTAATGTACCTTACACCAACAAAAGTTCTTCGAGAAAACTACAATCCATAGAAACGCACTTTAATTATTATTTATCTCTCTCTAAAAATGCATTTACGATTAATTTTACCTCGAAACGTGTATTTACATAAATCAAGTTCAAAATATGTTCTGGTAAGTGATTTAATTTCAATCCTTTGCCACAACAGTAGCATGAGCTTTTACCAGAAAATTAAATTAGCTTACCAACGTGATCCGAAGCTAGAAGCAAACATGTTTAGAGTGCTTTTATTGCCGAAGGCAACCGTTGGATTAAACGCAGCATATAATATGTATCTAACATATGTATCTACACCTAGAGATACTATGGAATTCATATTCTACAGAAACCAGGGTGGTATGAAAGTTAATTATTTCATTTTTGAGGAACGCTCTGTGTTGTCAAGTAGTTTAAATAACAGAATCCTTGTTTAAGTTTAAATAAGATGAGCTATATTTTTGCAATTGGAATAGTAAAGTTTTTGTTTTATATAACAGTGAAAAAGTTTTTTAAATATATCCTCCACTATCGAAGGTAAAAATGTTTACTATTTTTAAAGGATTTAATTTTCACATTTCCGACTTTTTAACGCTAAGCTGACAATGCACAACAAAAATCATTGAAAAATGTCAAGACTAGGAGAGAAATTTTAAAACCGCTTATATGATAATTAATTCAGCGTCCGTTACTTATGGATGATCAATATTCTATTCCGTGACAAAGGTATACTCATACTATAAGCAAAACTCTCAACTGTATTCCTACCAAACCTTATGGAACAAAGGGCAGCAACAATACATGTGCGCTACCTTTTTGGATATTATGCTCATCCTGTGTTTCAGCTCATCCTTAAGCCCTACTCGACTGCTCTACAACACGTCTGCTTTTCTTCCGGTTCTATATTAGCAGATTGCATTGAATGATATATCGTACTTTGCAATAGAGTTGCCTTTATGCCTGTGATGACCGTCGGCAGCTAACCTTTTCATGAAGGATAGGGGAAAACTGTCAGGATGATTCATCGATATGTATATACTAATAAGTGTTGTGTGACTGTGGGGATTATTCTGCAAGTACTATGAATACCCATATGAAAGGAATGAATGAAACTCAACTTTGCAGCGAAACCAATCCAAAATAGTGTTATTGCTGTAAACGTTACTTTTTATTACTGTACGAGTACATAACATATATGTATGAAACATACCGCTGTTGGCTGAGGTGTTAGCAAATTGCAGTGTTAGTTACAGTGAAACAGCTTAAACATCTAAAAGCCTTGGTTTTACATGCATTTGTTTTGACATACTTTCTACTTGATTGGGCTTTCGTATTTTGGATTGTCAAGCTATGCGTAAGTAAGCAGAGGCAGTATAGCGTAAATAACATCGTTAAATATAACTCAGATAAAATCGGTAATAAAACTGAATCTCGTTCTGACATTCAGCTAATATAGTGTAGGTCTACTTACAAACTCACATGCCGGACATAAAACTCAACCATGCCCACCGTGAGCGGGATTGGTTACAAAATTATACTACAGATCTTGTGTCAACTGCTTTTGCTATTTTTCCCACCCTTTCCATCCTCCGAAATTCAATTCTACAATATCTGGTAGAGGAGTAAAGACGAACTGGGCAGAGAAATTTTTCAAGCTGTGAAGGCTATGATCTTCGTACCTTTATCTTCATCTTAACATTCCTGACAAATAGTGATCGGTAATTCAAATCGATAGAGACACGGTCTACGCTGCCAAAGCTGAGGTAGAATACCTTTGCCACATCATTGATGAATCTGGCATTCGCCCATCCGAAACGCGTGCTTAGGCTATAATACAGATGCAGGAACCAAAGGACCTTAAAGACCAGGAAGCTTTTATTGATAAGCTCAACTATTATAACAAATTTATTGACAAGTTTTGCCAAATAGCCGCGCCGCTCAACAAACAACAATCCAAAGACGCAGTTTTCAAATGAGGAAAGGAGCAACAAAACTCTTTTAGCTTTTTAAGGAGAAAATCCTCAACGTGTCACGATTGACTCATTTTCAAGAAAATCTACACATCACTCTTGCTACAGATGCCTTTTCGCCTGGAATTGGAGCTGTCATCTCACATGTTTATGCCGATGGAACAGAGAGACCAATTATGTTTGCCTCCAAAACGCTCAATGCAGCTCAAAAAGATTACAGCCAAATCGAAAAAGAGGCATTGTCCATTATTTTTGGCGTAACAAAATTTCATTAGTATTTATACAGCCATCAATTTGTGCTTATAACAGACCAGCAACCATTAGTTTCTATCTTAAGTCCAAATAAAAAATTGCCACACATAACCATTCAAAGGTTTCAACGCTGGGCAATTTTTTAAATGGGAGTCAACTACACAATACGTTATCGCCCAACAAAAAATTACGGAAACATCGATTGCTTATCCCGGTTGCCAATGGGTCCTGACAAGCAATTTGATGAGTCAGAAGAATCGCGACATCAAATTGGAGACAACAATGGAAAATTTCAGATATCATCGCCAAATTTTGAAAAAAAGATTCCGACATTACAAAAGTTATTCATTATATACCACATGGTTGGCCTGTTTATTTGCCAACAAATGAAAATCAATTTGTAGAAGGTTTTGTCTAAGCGTATCTGCTAACATTCTTTTCTTCCACAGCCAAAATACAAGAGTAGTAGTAGTAGCTCTTTAGCCCAAAGTACTCACACTGTTACATCACGGTCACTGGGGAGTGATTCGAATAAAACAAATAGCACGGCGATACTTCTGGTAGCTAAATATAGATGACATCACAGAAGCAACAATCACAAAATGCAATTCTTGCCAATCGCTCACCAAAAGAATTTTCAACTTGGATACCATCAGAAAACGTTTGGAAACGAATCCACATAATTTTGCGGCGCCGTTTCAAAAATCAATGTGGTTAACCGTTGGGGACTCGAAATCGAAGTTTCCTTTTGTGATTCGAATGTCTTCCGCCACTTCTGAAGCAATAATTCACGCTTTACACTCCATATTTTCTATAGAGGGTCTACCAAAAGTCATCGTGTCTGACAACGGCACCCAATTCACCTGTAAAGAGTTCCAGCAGTTTTGCAGAGACCATTCAATCCGCCATATGACATCAGCACCACTTCATCTCGAGTCCAATGGGTTGGTCGAAAGAATGGTAAGAACTTTTAAAACATCCTTTCTTAAAATTATAAAATTATCATTATGTCTCATTCTTATCTACATTCCGCACCACACCAGATGAAATGGGAATGTCACCAGCAGTAAAACTTCATGGTCGTCAACATACCATAGAGCTCTACTTTCTGCATTACTCCCTGAACAAACAAAAAAAGAAACACAGCCGTATCACACGAAGTCTGTTTTCGTACGACAGTATAGTCGATGAAAGAAGAAGATAACTGGACGAATTGTAAAAACTCTCGGTAGAAATATATACAAAGTGGAGGCTGAGAAAGGCGTTTGCAGACAACACTAAAATCAGTTGAGAGCCAAAGCGAAAGTAGAATCCAACACAAACCTATCCCTCACAAAGAATGACTTCTTCAAGTGAGGACGAAATTCTAATCAACCCCGACTTAAATTGCCCAGTGGTTGATTTGGCAAAAGAACATTTTCACCTGTGAATACAACTGTACAGTCACATGTTTAACAAGCCATCGCATCTCGACCATCGAGTCCAGTTGCCCCCATGCAAACTATAAGGAGGTCCGCTCGTCCCAAACGAAGAGATAATTGATACACCCTGTATTTCATCATATGAATATTTCACATGCAAAATTATGATAAGAAGCTCTCATTTCCAAAAACATCTTAATTGTCATTTATTGGCGCAAATATAATATAACACATGGGCTGAAAAGTCAGTGTCGTTTTATAGTAAAACACTAAATTTTTGCAAAATTCAACTTTATTTATCAATATAGTTGCCTTCGTAGCCGAATTCATTCAATTTTGCCATCGTTTTCATCGACTTGCAACAAGGTGCATTGTCTTAATGAAACACACTTTCTTTTTCTTCAAATGCGGCCGTTTTTCTGCGATTTCGTCTTTCAAACGCTCCAACAACGCAATGTAATAGTCGCTGTTGATAGTCTGCCCCCTTTTGGAGATAGTCGATAAAAATTACTCCATGTGTATCCCAAAAATCGGATGCCATAACCTTGCCAGCCGACTGTTGAGTTTTTGGTCGTTTTGAACGAGGTTCGTCGCCTGCTCGCCACTCAGCTGACTGCCGACTTGACTTTGGTGTGAAGTGATGGAGCCAAGTTTCATCAATTGTCACATGCCAACGCAAAAATTCGATTCGGCTTGAACAGCTTTAAACACTGCTCTGAATCATCACACGTTGTTGTTTTTGGTCGACTGTGAGCAAACGCGGCAACCATTTTGAACAGAGCTTTTGCATGTCCAAATATTCGTGTATGATATATCCAACACGCTCTTTTGATATCTTCCGAGCCTCAGCTATCTCGATCAACTTCACTTTACGGTCATTCGTAATCATTTTGTGGACTTTTTTGATGTTTTCATCTGAAACAGACTCTTTTGGACGTCCACTGCGTGCATCATCTTCGGTCCTTGTATGACCACTTTTAAATTTTTCAATCCACTTGCGAATGGTTTGTTCGGCTGGTGCAGATTCCGGGTAACACTTATCAAGCCATCGCTTTGCATCAGCTGCATTTTTTCCCATCAAAAAGCAATGATAAATCAACACACGAAATTGAATCGTCCGACAGCTGTCAAATTTATACACGTATCTTTTGAAGGTTGGTACTAACTGATAAATTGAATGGATTTAATTCAAGTGGTGCCCTCTCTTAGAAACGGTGCGGACTTTTCAGCCCATATACAATATTATATTTCTATCCTGCGCAAATTTCTATATAAGAACCATTCATTGTTAGATTCTGTCTCTTTCTTTCTCATAAGCCTGTATTGCATTGTTCAATAAAAATCATTCTGAAGTTAAAGTGAAATCGTATCAAGATGTCACCTAGTGTCACTGTGATCTTCCTCATTTTACTCTAGAACCTGGTCATCAATATTCATTTTCTGCACTAAGAAGTGTGACTTTTCTGTGCTCTTGATGTTAGATTCGGACATCTACGATCACAATTATTTGTAAAATAGTTTTGGTTAGATTTCCTAATTTCCTTGAATTTTATTGAATTCAGCTCAAAGATATCCTCTTCCAAATTGAAGGATCTGGCATCTGGATGATTTTTGACTAATAAACAGGTAAGGGTACGATTACGTTACGATCCTGATGCGTAACCAAACAAAATACAGCCTGTATTGGTGTGGCTGACGTTCGGAAAAATTATAGTTCTATGCGCAGTTCGGTGTACTGATTCAACAGACACTTTTCCATCCTCAAAGAAAATTCTGGATGATGCAAGGAAGGTTTGGATAAGGGCTTACTGGTAAAAATGCAAAATGTTCAGCTACAAAGTCTTGTTCTCATTATGTTACAATAGAGCATTAGTGAAGTGTCAACCAGCAAAAGGTGTCATTTTAAATATCGTGCCATTATTGTACCGTTAACGTTCAACTATCATTTTGATAAGTAAAAACTAGAAGATTATTAAATACGGTTTGAGACACACACACAATGCGCTGAAAAAGGACATCCAATTCGTGTTCATCTTTGAAGGTCATCTGATAATATCACCACCGTAGCTAAGAGTTTGACTGAAATCCAAGGTGTTTACATTTCGAGACGACCAGTTTTAGTCTTATAAAACATTGCAATTCAATTCCAATAGCCAATAAAGCTAAAAACAACAACTTGTCTAGGTATCCTTCACACCTGTAATGTACTTAGGTTCACTATCTGCGAAGCTTAATGTGTTGAAAGGTCCAAACCCAAATGCTTTCATGCTAAAACATTAATACATTTTATATTTCCTCTCCCAAAGATTAAAGGCAAGTCAACAAATAACACGGGTACTGTAATCATTCAAATTTAGTATCGATGTCCGGAGCTCGATTTTTAATATAGAGGCACCACCATCAGCTGTAACTCTCTTGAGGAGTCCTAAATACTTTAATATGTCATATTTTATGGCAATACTTGAGCTACATGTTGGACTATGAATTAAATTCTGACAGCGAATTTAAATATTCAACAGTTTTGCGACCAGCACGTGTTTGCAACTCGCAGCGTAGGCTCTTGTGGGAATTGTTTTGTTTGCTGGAGAGAATTCCCATGACCGCTTTGTGTTTATGGGTACGAGCAACACTGAATTCGGGTCATCCGGGAAGAAAAACCACACCAGGCCGACTTTTGCCTTAAATGTTTGAGCAGTTTGCGCTTTCTGTTGGCTTATAACTTATTTCGGATGGTTGTGAAAAAAAAGTGTAAATAAAGCGCAGTACTGACAGGCAATAGGAAAGAAAAGTTCGGGTTATTGGGTATTGAAAAAATTTATTGAGATCGTAAATTTTACTTCATAATTGGAATTTGTCATTCGGAGATGTGAGTGGGGCTATACATGTATATGTAGTAACTCGTACAAATATATGTAAGTACTGTATATGTAGAGCGATGGTATTTTCATTGCGGCCATGTCCTTCTTTCAATTGCATTGGATGGGCGCGTGTGTTTGATTTGCCTGACAGTTTTTTTAAGATGATTTATTCCATTTTTGTGTGGTGTAGAGTTAATAAAAAAGCAAAACTTGCGTGCTTCGCTTCTATGTTTGTCGTTGATGGAATTGAAATTGCTCTTTTTTGGGAGATTTTTCTGGGAATCTATTTCAAAATGACATAAACTAAAGCAGTAATCGCTTGTATGCTACCATATTTTCAATCAGGATTTTTGACGAAGCAAAATAACAACCAATCAAATTTGGCAGATAAGGTTGCGGAGCAATTCAAAACCAACGCAAAGGCTCAGGTTTTAGCGTTCGGTTTTATTACATGTTTCTAACAGCTATACAACTGACATATCATATGTATATTAGTGAACTTCTTTAAATAGATTAAAGGACATGGACAATTTTGAATAACAAAACGTTAAAAGAAGACTAACGAACGGAAGTTACATAAGTCTGCTCCGGCTATGGGTTTAATGGCTGCACTATTCAAAGCACCAAAATGGCTTTGAAAGGACTCTAATATACATCTGCTCATTTTTAAAATTTAAAATTGCAAGGTTTCAAATACAACTTTATTGTTAAAAAATGGTTACAAGTGAAACATTCAAAGTATTGCCCATGGCTAGCTACAACTTTTTCCGATCTTTCTGGCAGAGCTCGAATACCATTATGATAAAGGTATTTATCGTTTTAGGCTAACCACGAATCAAGCCTTTTTTTATGCCTTCGTTTAGTGGAACTGTTGATCAGCCAGAAAATGTGCCATCGAACGAAACAAGTAATAATCGGACGGCGCAATATCTGGGGAATATTGCAGGTTGGGTTGGACTTCCCATTTGAGCGTTCCAGGTGGGTCCGAGCGTTATCATGCTGTAGAATCACTTTTTCATGTCTCTGCTCGTATTGTGGCCATTTTTCGTGCAGTGCTGGACTCAATCGCATCGTCCATCAAATACATAGCATAACCTTCGCAGCGTGAATATTCGGCCGAGCCAACAAGGTAGAAGCATGAACTTGCAGTCCCCATGACTTTCTTCTCTTTGAGTTGCTGTATTGAACCCATTTTTCATCATCCGTCACGATGCGATGAAAAAAGCCCTTCCTTTTTTGCCACTGGAATAGTTGTACGCAGGCGAAAAAACGACGCTCAACGTCCCTTGTCTCCAAATCATGAGGCACCCAAGTTCCTTGTTTTTTAATCACTTCGAACGCATGCAATCGCTTGGAAATAGCTTGGCGGGTAACTCCTAATTCTAAAGCTCTTCTTACATTTGGCATGGATATGCATCAAGCAATGCCTCCAGTTCATCGTCTTCGTAGAATTTTGGCCTTCCTCAACGCGTATGGTCGTCAAAATCGAAATCATCGTCTTTGAAGCAACAGAACCAGTCACGACACGTTGTTTTTCTTAGAGCAGCATCTCCGTTAACTTTTTGAAAGAAGAAAATCAACGCTTCCCACAAATTACTATTATTTGTAACAAAATCAGACATTTTCACACAACCAAAAGTATATGGTATAACGTCAACACAAAACCATTAGTTTGTCAAAATTATTACCATATGTCTAAGCTTAGTTCATGACAGTTTGGATATGTCAAAAAACACCAGCAGTTACTGCTGCAGTCATCTATTGACAAACAAAGAGAGAACCTAGTTGAAGAACAGGACTCAACTTTTTGATCACATGATTAGCAGAATAAAAGGCTTTTGTTCGTAAATTTTTTATTTGTGCTTATAATTCAATGAAATTTTTAACAAAAAATTAAAATAATATTATAACTCAGTATAAAAAATTATGAAGATCCAAGTTCGTCTCTAAATATAATTTAATACGACAAAAATAAAAGTAAGGCATTTAATCAATTTGTTAACTTTGCGAAACTGTTCCTACTGAGCACTTCGTATGATCTCTTGGCATGGATTCAATAACTTTTTACATTGATTTGCGGTAATATTTTGCCAAGCAGTTTGAGTGCGGTGCCATAATTCATGCAAATCCGGGAAATCTCCAGCAAATCCGAAATAACACGATTAACCTCAACCCAAAGATATTCGATCGGATTGAGGTCTAGAGACTGTGGTGGCCAATCAAGTTTTTGAAAGTGCTGATTTTGTAGCCATGCTTTTGTAATTTTGGCTGTGTGTTTCGCATCATTATCTTGCTGGAAGATAAAGTCTGACACATTTTTATACCACTTTTCCAAACTTGTAAAGAGTCCGTCTTCCTGGATGGTGATGTATGGACCCACTAACTCCTTCCATGCACATGCATTCCCAAATCAAATGTTTTGATCATTTGATCATCCAAATTTTAATGTTTGATATGGCGATCGCTGATCTGGCTTTTTTCAGATTCATTGGCGACCATCGGACCCAAGATGGTTTATTTTGTTTCATCCGACTAAATTACCCTTGCCCAGTCGATTTCACAATAATCCTTATATTTTTGGGCAAATTGTAGTCTTAATTTCTAATGTCGGTGAGTCAATAGGGACTTTTTAATTTTAGCGCCTCCATAAAAACTGTTTCTGCGCGAAATTGTTCGTACAGCCTCAGTTGTTACATTAATCTTATCGTTTTGGCTTAATGCCTTACTAAACTGAACCGTATTTTCATATACTCCATATTTAATTTGCCGCACAATATGCCTTTGTATATTTGAATTTAAAATTAGGTTCCTTTCAGACTAATTTGTTTTAGCGTCAGGTTTCAAATTTTTGCGTATTTTGGATACAACTCCCACTGAAACTCTTGGAAACAATTAGCCTTTCCACTTCCTTAATTTTGGAGATACAAAGTTCTTTCATCTGCCATCATATTTAAAACAATTATTTCAATTGTTTAAACTAAAATTTAAATGTACCTTATATAGGATACTTATTTTAATACTTTAAATAGTTTTGTTTTTAACAAAAAACACAGAGAAAACTAAACACTTGGCCAAACTTTGTACTCATGATATGCAACCGCGACAGTGTCAACAAATTGATAACATGCGTTGCCTAAGAACTTTTAAAAATTTTCACAAAATAACAGTGCATTTTCGTTTGCTTTTGCTGTCCTGGTTCATAATCACTTTATTTATTTTTAGTGAAAATTTAGTTGCTCTAACTGTTAAACGTGAAGGGTTACAACTAAAAGTTATACTTTGCTCTGATCATGTGATCAAACAGTTGAGTCACTGTACATATGTTTACAGTTTTAAGTTTATAGCGTTCTTAATTTGTTTTTGACAGATAGAAAGATTAGACGAGTTTTTTTTTTAAGCCTGTCGATGTTCGTTTGTTAAAAGAAATGGGTCAAAGAATTTGCATCAAACCTTGTGTAAAAAGTGGAAACAAGTGATCTAAAACACATATTTACCATAATGTTGACAGTGGTGAGTAAGTAAAAAAAATGTTTACATGTTGTATAGGGTTTTCCAATAGGGACTTGACAACTTTGAATTTAATTTGTGAACGCTCTCTTTCACTAATCATCAAACTGTCACTGCCAATTTATTCAGTAAACTCAACACAAACATTTTCATCAAGGTAAAGTACACTAACAAGCAAATTATAAAAATTTTCTACAGATATTCAGAGTCACAAAATCATCCTTAGTGCCGAAGCTCTTTTTTGGCTCAATGGGTTCGTCAATAAGCAAAATATACGTTCTTGGTCGGGTGAAAACCCACATGTGCTTCATGAATCACCACTTTATCCACAAAAAATAACTGTTTGGTGCGGTTTTCACGCCAGCGGCGTTATTGGGCCATATTTTTTCGTCGACGATAATGATCGTCACGTTACTGTGAATGGTCAGCGTTTTCGCGCCATGATCACCAATTATTTTTGGCCCGAATTGAAAGATATGGATTTGGACGACATGTGGTTTCAACAGAATGGTGCCACAAGCCACACAGCACACTCTACAATTGATTTATTTAAGAGTAAGTATGTTGGATTTATTATCTCAAGGCATGGACCAGTCGATTGGCCGCCTCGTTCGTGCGATTTAACGCCGCTTGACTATTTTCTCTGGGGCTACGTTAAGTCATTCTGGAAAAGCTCAGAGCCAACATTGAACGCGAAATAGAGGCCGTTTTGGCCAAAATATGTGACCGAGTCGTTGAAAATTGGGTCCAACGAATCGACCGCTGCAAACGTGCCCGCGGTGGCTATATGAACGAAGTTGAGTTCTATTCATAAATGTTTTGATTGTACTTCAAGCCAATAATAAAGTTTTTGAAATATCTGAAATGGTTTGCCTTTTATTTAAAAACAAAGTTGTCAAGTCGTTATTAGAAAACCCTATACAAGCTCTTCTCAGATGGTCGAGAAGATGCCAATGACGAACCTTGCTCTGGACGCTCCAGCACGACAACAAAGATGATAACGTCGAAGCTGTGAACAAAATTGTTCTGAAAATTTGGGGAATTACCATAAGAGAAGTTATTAAAGATATTGGTATGTCTTGGATGCTTTGGGCATGAGACGTGTGCCAGCGAAGTTTGTCACGAAACTTCTTAAGTTTGAACAAAAGAACCTTCGCATGAGCACCCCTAAGGTGCTCTTCAATGATGTCAATAATGATCCTGACTTACTAAAAAGGGTCATAACTGGTGACGAATCATGGTTATATGGTTATGACGCCGAAACCAAAGCACAATCGTCCCAATAGAAACACCCAGGAGAGCCAAGTGCGAAAAAAGCACATCAAATTCAATCCAATGTCAAAGTTTTGATCACTGTTTTTTTTTTTTTTTTTATTGCCGTGGCGTAGTGCATCAATAATGCATAGTAGTTATGCGTCGTTTGTAAGAAACCATGCGAAAAAAACCTTAAGAATTGTGGAAAAACAATTCATGGCTTTTGCAACACGCTAATGCACCTGCTTATTCATCGTTTCTTGTGAGAGTTTTTTTGCCCAAAAACAACACGACAATCACGCTCAGCCACCATATTCACCGAATTTGGTCCCATGTGACTTTTTCCCATTCCCAAAACTAAACAGACCTATAAAAGGACGGAGGTTTGCAACGATTGAGGAAATAAAAACGGCATCGCCAGAAGAGCTTAAGGTTGTACCAAAAAGTGCTTATGAGAAGTGCTCGAAGATTGGAAAAAGCTTTGGCAAAAGTGTATTATATCTGAGGGGGATTACTTTCAAGGGGACAACATTAATATAGCTGAAGAAATAATTTTTTTTTTTATAAAAACATAAATTCACCTTACTTTATGAAAACAGTTCGTATTGACACTCCTGCAGCTGGTGGTAGTGCGTTTGATAGGATTTACAGATGTAGACTGGAGGTTATGTTCTTTGCATCTACCGACATTTCAACTACGTTCTTAGACAACTATGCAAGTTTTAGAGGCGAACAAAAACGACGTAATCGTAATCTCTTCGATTAGTAAAAGTCACAAATTACATCGTAGTTATTGAGAGAACTCGATAAAATATTAGTTCTCCAGATCCTTTCATTGACGAAGAACTACATGTTTAAATTGTCGATTGGCATGAAACTATTTTAAGCAAACTTAAACGAATCAACTAAAACGGTGCGAGTATGTCAACGTTTTCACTCCAGAAATTCTCTGGAAGCCTGAATTTTGAGGGCTAAAGCTGGGATGTAGACCCAACATAGTACCACCAAAGTTTATAAGTTTTGTAAGCCTTTGCATAAGTCCTCCATTTATATAATAAGAAAATAATAATAACCAACAGATTCAACTTTTTTGGAGCCATATAATTTTGGCCTAATTTTGATTTTGGTGTGGGCTGAAGTCACTATTTACTTGGCTTAATACGAGCTAGAAAAAAAAGACTTCATAAACAGCAATCACTTGTTCTCAATAGATGAACTTAATGCACTTGTCATGGAAATGATTTATGGTTTAGGTAATTGTAAGACAAAATGTTGTGGCCACACAGCCCATGCTACAATCGATTTATTGAAGAGTAAGTATGGTGAGCGTGTTATCTCAAGACATGGGCCAGTCGATTGGCCGCCTCGTTCGTGCGATTTAACGCCGCTTGACTATTTTCTGTGGGGCTACGTTAAGTCATTGGTTTATGCCAACACGCCGACGAAGGAGCTCAGAGCCAACACTAAACGCGAAATAGCGGCCGTTTTGGCCGAAATGTGTGGACGAGTCGTTGAAAATTGGGTCCAAAGAATCGACCGCTGCAAACGTGCCCGCGGTGGCCATATGAACGAAGTGGAGTTCTATTCATAAATGTTTTGATTGTATTGTACTTCAAGCTAATAATAAAGTTTTTGAAATATCTCAAATGGTTTGCCTTTTATTTAAAAAAAAGTTGTCAAGTCGTTATTAAAAAACCCTATAGTTGAATTCTTAAATTTTCTGAATAGCAAAAATATTGACATTTAGTGACCGAAACTTGGTTGCAAGGTTGCTTTGCTATTGCTATTGCTTTTTTCCAAAAAAAAAAAAAAATTGTCATTGGTGGTGATCTTAATTGTAAGCATAGAAGCTGGGGATGCAATAGGGCAAATTCATGGGGAAATATTCTCTAAGAACTTTCGAGCTATTTTCCGTTTTCCGTTTTGTTTCCATCAAGTCCATCTTATGTTCCATGTAGTTCGTGTGGTGTCCCATCTGTTCTTGATTTCTTTATAACAAATGTAGCGTATTTACTGTCTATTCTAACCGCATTTACTGTCTGTTCTAACCGCATTTCAAGAATTAAGCTCTGATCATAATCCAGTTGCTTGTAAATTATCGCAGCCTCACTTTGAAAATAAATGTTATTCTCTTAATTAAAAAAAAAACCCAACTGGAAAATGTCCAAAAGAGAATTAAATAATAAATTTAACAATATAGCTGTTAATTTGAAAAATAATTTGTATAAGGGAAATATAGACACATATATTAAGGTGTTCTCAGAAAGCGTTTTGCATTCTGCAAACCTAAGTATACCTAGGATAAATAATAAAAAAATAGCGCATACTTTAAAATTCCAGACTATATTCTTTTATATATTCGAATCAGAAATTCTCATAGACGTTCATGGCAGAGAAATCGCCAGCCCTTTCACTATGCAATGATGAAGTATTTTAATAAAAGATCTCTGATAAAATCCAATGATACAGAAACAAAAAATGGGGGAAAACTCTGAGCACTATAGGAAAAAATGCCAAACATTTTTGAATATATTGCGTGTAGCTCAAAATAAAAGAGAAATCTATTCCCAGACTTATAAGTGATGGCCAAGTTTACCACATGAACAATGAAAATACCAATACCCTTGCTTCTAACTTCATTAAAAGCCACAATGTGTCTCAAAATATCGGTTATGCAATAACAAGTGCCTTGGTGAATACTTTCTCCATCAACCTGTCACAACAAAATATGTGTTTGTCTGATGTGTGTAGAGTATATTTCTCTGGAATATGTTGAAGATGTTCTAAAAAGCTTAAAAATTAAAAAAAGCGATGACATTGACGATATAAAAAATATTTATTTGAAAAAATTGTCAATGTCAGCAATAACATTTTTAACTTTTCTTATAAACTCGAGCAAGCCGTGTAAGGCATTGGAAGATCCACTTAGCTACCGGCCCATAAGCTTGCTTAGGAGTATAAGCAAAGTTTTGCAAAGGGTCCTCAAATACAAACTGTTATCAGTCATTGAGAGCCAATGTATTCTTCCCAACAATTTGGTTTTAGAAGTCAGCATAGCACGTTGCATCAAGCAAACAGAATTTGTCAGTACATTAAGAGTAAAAGACTTATTGGTGAATCGACCGGTTTAGTCCTTTTGGACATCGAAAAAGCATTCCATTCAGTCTGGCATGATGGACTAATACACAAAATGCTTTCGTTTGGTTTCCCTGTATATCTCGTCAAAATTGTACGAAATTTTACGTAATAGAAGTTTTATTGTCCATGTTAATAATTGTCCTTCTGAACTTAAACAAATTTTCTCAGGCGTACCACAAGGTTCAGTTCTTGGTCCGATTCTTTATAATATCTTAACATCCGATTTCCCTGAGTTTCCGTTATGTAAATACGCAAGTTGATGATGTGGCAATATTTTCTTCGCATAGACTTGGTCTCAACATCGAGACAAATTTACAAAATGCGATAGAAACATTGTTATATTATTACACGAAATGGAAAATTAAAGTCAACATAGGTAAGTTTCAAGCAATCTTTTTTACTCGAAAACGAAAACCTAATTATCTTCCGTGTAACCTCTCTTCAAGTGAGAGGTCAAGTAATACAATAGGAATCACATGTGAAAAATTTGGGAATCTAATTGGATAAAACGTTAATATTCGAGGAACACTTTGCATAAACCAGTAGAAAATTTCAAATTGGAATAAAAATGTTGTACCGTCTTAATAACAAAATATCGAGTTTAAATTTCGATAACAAAATGACAATATACAAAGTAATATTTCAGGCAATTCTGCTTTATGGATGTCAGGTTTGGGGAGATTGTGCAATATGTCTTAAAAAATCTTCAACGTATACAAAACAAAATTCTTAAGATGATGCTTAATCAACTTCGTTCCTACTCCACTAAAGTCCTGCATAAGCTATCAAATGTTGAGATGATTTCCGAAAGAACTTATAAATTAAAAGCATCTTTTGCTTTCTAATAAGAAGTTTTTTTTTGTTTTTTGCTTCTTTTGCGTTTTTTATTTGTTTCTTTCTTTTCTTTATTTATAAATTTATTAATTATTTTTATTTATTTATTCATTTATTTATTTATTTATTCATTCATTCATTTATTAAATTATTTATTTATTTATTGTTAATATTATTAGTTTATTTATTTATTGGTAAAATTATTTATTTATTTGTTATAAATACCAATAATTATTTTATATATTTTTTTTAATAAAGGTTTTATTCGTTTTTTCCTTTGTTTTCCTAAATATTTGCGAACTGTAATCTTTAAAGAAAAATGTAAAATTTTGTAATAGCTTTTTATGACGAAAAAAAAACAACTTAAGAACGAACAACCACGAGAACGGTGGAGAGGATCAAGTTTGAAACGAGGAGTGCTCAGATTGTTATCAAAAACGGATAGGTGCCATAAAGGGTACGGAGGACTGGTGGGCAGAAGAGACGAGGACAGTGTAAATTACGTGGGTTGGTGTTGAGAGAAATAGAGTTCTAAACGGATGCGCAGTCGATGAAACCGAGAGCAGTCGTTGAATGAAAAGTATGTCAGCAACATTCTTAGGAATTCAAATTGTCAAGCTTGAGGTCCTGATAGAGAGGATAGAGTTAGGTTAAAGGTTCGTTCCAGGGCAGACCACGGAGAGCAAATCGGATGAATAGACATAGAATACCATTGATTCGGGAATTATGAACTCGGGGAATATGGGTTCAGGCTTCACTGACAGAGGGCGAACAAAAGTAATAAAGAGAGATCTGGTTACATATGGGTTGGAAAACTCCTTGGACCACCGACTAGGAAAATAGATCGGGAGGAGATGGGTTACATTTACATGAGGAGGTTATAGATCGATATTTGACAACATAAAGTTTTTAGCAGTTTTTGAGGCACCGATCGAAATGTTCTTGAAGAAGGACGGAGTCGTTGGGAAAATAAATAGTTTTACAAAAATCTTGTCTTCAGAGCTAAGGGAGTCACTGTTCCCGTTTAATGACCCCCTCAAAATCATTAACAGTAAGAACGAAGAGAAGAGGACCAAAATGGATGCCTTGTGGTACCCCAGAGAAGACCAAAAAGCAGGAAAGGAACTGAAAGGGCGGGCTTCCAAATCGGACGGTTTGGTGTTTGAATCTTAACCACAACCGAAAGACATTCATTTTTGAGATAACAAAAATCAATTAAGATGAGTAGTTGCCTAGAAATCCACAACAAGTCCAGAGAGAAATAACCACTGAGCCCACTTTTCCAAAAAAGCTAATACATTCTTAGTCATTATACACGGTTTACCAGGTAGGAATACGTATTTCCATTTTTAATAAAAGTTGTTCAAAGCCAGACCAGACAATTTGAAGAACATCAATTGATGAGATATCTTATCAAAAGCTTTAGCGAAATCGGTTGCGATAAATTTGATTTCTTTGCCATTTTCAAAGGCTGCGAGAACAAAAGACACGAATTGAACTAAATTTGTGGTAGTGGTTCTGCCTTTTAGAAAACTATGTTGTTTAGTCGAAATAAAAGACTTGCATTTAAAGCTTCGTATAAAATATTTTCAAAGAATTTGATTATATGAGAGAGTTTAGCGATGGGACCATAATTGCTACATAATTTAATATTTGATCCCTTTCTGTGTACCAGGATTATAAAGGAGGTCTTCCAAATCTGGGAAAATTCTCCCTGTGTAAGGGATAAACGAACTAGGTAGGAAAGGAGAAAAAAGGTTTGGGCCTGTTCGAAATTCATCTTTAAATTTTTGTAACTTTTTTTTTTAAATAAATGTTGGATCGAATTTTTAAGTGTGAAAGGAACCAAAGGAAAAATCTGATAGGTCATTGAATTTAGAGGGATTTGATATGAAGGAGTTGTTAGTTTGTAAAACGAAGCAGAAAAGTGTACGATGGTAGAAGGATCACTTGAAGATTTTTTTTTCGAAGGAGAGGGAGGAAGAATAGCTGTTTGTCTTACTTACTTACTTATTTTATAAGATTAGTTTGCGCACTATTTAAGTAGAGTTGATATGAAGACTTGTAGAGTGCGATGAAATGATGATATACACACTGATAGTTTTAATACGTGGAAGAAGAGTAAGTATGAAGGAACACCGCCCATAACTATGTAGTTTCTCTTGTTTCCTAGAGAATGGAGTCTACGGATATAGCAAGGAGGGCATCTAGAAGATGTTTTACGGCGAATGTAATACATTGAAGGAAACAGATTTGAATATATCTCTGTGAAAAAAAAATGAGCGAGAATCGACTAGAGATAGATTGGTAAATTCGAAAGAAGTCCTGCTTAGATAGGTGTTGATTTTACGAAAATCGATTTTGTGAAACTTGTAAAGTATAGAATTTGGGGGGGGGGGGGTGACTGGAGGAAAGAGTTCTGGAAAAATGAAAAAAGTAGAGGAGGATAAAGTTTATTAATAGTTCAAAGTGATAAAGAACTACACGATAGTGGAGAGTTAATGGGATCAATTGTGAAAATAAGGTGTAATTGCTAATTGGAAATGCCGCTTACTTAAAGACGACTAGAGTCTGTTAACCTGTCTAAGAAAAAACAATGATACTATCACGGAGTTGCAACAAGAGAGGAGTTAAAGCTGTTATGAATGGCCAATAGAACACCTCGACAAGAAAAACAATCAAAGGGAGTAAGCCATCATTGTCCCGAGAAATTTTGAAGAAAGAGGGAATAACCCCAGGCTTTTCATGCTGGGGATAATATTAGTTTTAGTGAAGCGAAATGGTCGTCTGCAAATCTCGTGATACTTTATATTAAATTTTCTAAGACTATTAACATTAGTAGGGTGACCTTCTTGCTGTATGAAAACCATATCGCTTGTGTTTGTATTACCCTTGCAGAACACTGAGTTAGATATATCGGTGGGAACGGTATAATATAATATAGAGAAGACACAATGGTTGCTTTCCGGGACATAAAGGGCGCCTTTTACAACGCCAACACATCCACAATCACGATATAGTAAACGGCTATACATCTCGGTCATAAGACTGCTACTCACCTACGGTGTTGTTGTCTAGTGGACGACTTTAGACATTGCGCTCAACTGTAACTAACTAAGCAGAGTCCAAAGAAAAGCATGTCTATGCATATGTGGAGCGACTTTAGACATTCTGTTTCACTTGTCACCCCTTGACATCTTCAGCAGGCAAGTTGTTGCGACTGCAGCTATTTGTCTTTAAGTGGCTACTCAGTGGACAAATAATTTATTTGGCCACTCTTATATTTTTAATTTATTAGGAATCTATAGAGAGAACATCGATTACACCATACCAAAACTTCAGTTTAGATCCTTCTGGGAGGAAGATGTTTTCATGGAGGACAAGTCTATTCACAGATAGATATAAAACTGATAGCGGGGTTGGTGGCGGTGTTTTCTCAGATAAGGTAAATCTAAGTCTCTCCTTCCGTCTTCCAAATCACTGTAGCGTGTTCCAGGCGGAAATTTTGACGATTAAGGAAGCTCGGTCCCTGAAGAAAAACGTGATATCTGCAAATAATATCCGCATCTTTTCCGATAGTCAGGCCACTACCAAGTCCTTGGACTCGGTCTTACTAAATTCTGAAATCGCCCTTCAATGCCGATCATTTCTTACGGAGATTGCACAGCAGTTCAACCTTCACCTTTGTTGAGTGCCGGGCCACATCGACATTCCAGGGAATTGTAGGGCCGACGAACCCGCCAGAATTGGAGCCACTCTTTCTATTCTACCGGAAAAGTGTAGCATTGGTTTATCATCGCTACGTGAAAATCACTATTTAAGCTAGATGCTAATAAAAGAACAAACTTTAGATGGACCGGTGGGAAAACATGTCTTGCAACTAAACAGATCTGGCCAAAGCTGGATCTGAATCGCTCTAAGAGTCTGGTTCTTCTTAATAGGAAACATCTCAGCGCCATAATAGGTGTCATCACTGTAGAAGCTGCATGTAAGAGGAGGAAGCGAAGGCAATCCCCCACCTATTCATACATATCATATCCAGCACTCTCCCAGAGAAGAAAACTCCACTCAGGAGCTTTTTTCTGTAATGACTTAAGTGACTTAAAGAATATTAAAGTTAACAGTTTCCTACGCTTCATCATAAGCTCATATTGGTTCCATGAGTAAGAGGATCATAAATCCACGTTGCAGCACAACGGCCAATAGGACTATGTGGGTTGGTTCTCTAACCGCCACTCTAATCTAACCTAACCTAACCTAACCTAAAACACTGCAGATGAAAATGCTCTCGGAGCCTTCGAAAGAAAAGTTATTTGCATAATTTTCAGTCCCACTTGCATTAATGAAGAATGGAAGAACTTTTCAACACCAAACTGTTCAAACTATACAGCGCTACCGACCTTGGATAATTCGGCTTAGATAACTATATCACACTGAATGCATAGATACCACGGCACTGTCCCGGAAACTTTTTGACCCCAACGTAAATGGCATCTAAGGTGATACCTACAAGTGGAGGGGACCTCAGCATAGTACACAATTGAACACAGCTAGCAAGACAGGCATGTTAGCTGAAACCCTGGTCTATCCTAGGCTGTAGGAACATCTTATAGAGTTAATAATCTTAATATGCTTAAACAATTCAAATTCGACAGACGCTAAAGGACAATTGACACTGCAGTTTGAGTTTTCCTTTACGACAAAGCTTCAGTTTCAATTCACGCTTAAAACTAAACATGATGATGGAAGCAGATTACCTATAACCAATCCAATGCAATCTATCTACTACTTTCAAACACAGAAATCAAATATTCTTGCTATTTAAGAATGCTCACTTGCAAATTGTCTTATTGTAATTGGAACATGGATTTTGTATTCAGAATTGGAGTTCATTTATTCTTTCTTATACCAGGAGTAATGTCGCAAAGGAATGTTTCGAAGAGGATTTTTGCAAGCCAACTCTCTATGGATATACGAGTTTGTCGTATTAAAAGATAACATATTACCTGAATCAACGCACGAGAATTGTCGACGCAACTGTCTATAGGAGGGTAACAGATCTACGGAGCAGCCCATAAGTGTACAACTCGTAACGGTATAGGAAATACACTGAATAAATAGTAAGGTATGTTTCTGACGGCACGGATGAATAGCAATGGCAATCTATTAAGATTTTCCGGATTCATAAAGGCATAAAATACCTGAATCAGTACTTTGTAAAAATTCAAATATACGTGTTTCGTCAATTTTTTTAACAATGTACTGTTGCTGAGGTTAAAAAGGAGTCAATTGGAAATGGAAAGATAAATCTCTTTAAAATACTTAGAAACATAGTTGCTGTCAAAAACTATCTCCAGTAAATAAATGTATCACTGCTAGTCCCAGCTAGGCCCTTAAGCCCAGAGTCAGTTTGCCTAGATTTGTTCACAAAAATATAATAGTCAAAATCAATGAAAAAGAAAACAAGAATAAATTAAGATAACACAGGGAAAACTTAATTTTGAACTTAGCACAAATCTTTCTCATAAACTTTCTTTCCATTTTCTTACCCATCCCGCTAAACTTCCTAAATAGTCTTCTATTCGCATGAATATTCTTTTTTTTTTAAAAAAAAAAAAAAAAAAAGCAGTTCTCCCTTCTTTGCATTTTTATGATTTTCATTTATGTGCCATTTTCGTGCGCAAAACTTTTCATATGAAACCTTCCACCCTGTCCTGACCTAAATTATGCCACTCTATATGTATGAAAAGAATTTTCTTCAATTTATTATGCACGATCTCTCTTAATTACATTTTACGTACGGAAACAAGCACCATACCACAACTATTCCGCCAGCGAGGGTGCGTTGATTCTCCAAATTTAAGTAGTTAAACCCCGTAGTGAGCGCTAAGTCCTCAAAGAATTGACGTCGGTCGCAGCATGAAAAAAGTAAGCATTGCTTGGTACTTAAAAATCTCAAAACGGCTGGCATAGCTAAGAACAACAAATCCGCGTCAGTGTTGGAATTTTTAAAAACCAACCGATACGTCTGCAAAAAATGAGACAAAACAAAACAAAAAAAAAAAAATTTAAACACGAGAAGCCAAAGCCATGGAGTGCGAAAAGTATATTTGGAGTGTATACCCAAGTCGTGCTATCTTTCTGTAGTCAAGCAACCATAAGATGACTTTCATAGCAGAGCTCGTTTCAACGATGCCTTGTAGAATGAGATTTTTGAAAGCACTAACGGAAATACGGGCATGAATATGAGCTTCACGAAAATGCGGAATTGTCTTTTGTGGATTCAATATGAATATGGCACTTTCACAAAAATATGAAGATATGAATTTGAAATACTGCCGTCAAATATGGCAAGGGCGTCAGGTCGACCGAGTGTCGAAAGTTTTGTTGGTTTCTGTTGGAAGCACTTTCGTAAGATGGTTTTGAAAATATGTTTGTTCAAAATGGGTCATGTACATATGAAAAAGGGATTTTCGAAAAATCCTTTGAAATTGAAAGTGACAGTGAATAGGAAGAATCATCTTGCATACACATGGTCATATTAAAGCTACATACAACGAGAAATTAGATACAGAGCAGTCTAAAGGCCCTTTCTTTAAGAATTATATTCACTCTATTTAGAGTATATTGACTTCCAAAGGGTAATAAGCCTATGGCTTATCAACAAACTCAAATGATTTTACATAGCATCACAAGTAGTAATTGAGTTGCGTCACGATCTCTATGACATATTTACTAGTTTACTGAGGACTCGTGTATATCAATTGTTTCTTGGGCAGTATGGCACATCCTGCTGTATTAACACAACGCCTGGAAAAATGTCGCCCATATTTTCGAAGAAATAGTCACTGATAATTATGCGGTGATGTTGGCCATTTACTATACTCGAAACTCTAGCTCTGGTCTCAGTTTTGAAAACATCAGAACTGATGATGCCACCAGCGTGAGGACCACAGTGCACTTTTGTGACTGTGAGATTTATGGATTTCTTCCGGATTTGCCCCACTCAAATAAATAGTCATCGTCTCTTAACACAATTTTTCGATGAAAATAGGTTTCGATCTTAAGAGTCCAATCTGCGAACTACAGTCGCACGCTTTAGGTCTTGTAGCTTAAGTCCTCGATCAGCGGATCTTATTTGGGATAGGTTAGGTAAGGTAGGAGTGGCTGTTGCAGATGCCAACCTACTCAGGCCTATAGGCCCATTGTGATATCACGTAGATCTGTGGTCCTCTTACTTTTGGAACCATTTTGAGCTTCTAATGAAGAATAGAAGACGGTCAACGTCTATATTGTTCATATTGCTTAAGTCATTGTGGAGTTTTCTTCTTTTAGAGTGAGCTAGACATGTATAAAGTAGGTGGAGGATTGTCTGCTTCTCTTCCTTGCCCATTCAGCTTCTGCTGAAATCATTAGTAAAGACACCAAGCCTTCTTTCATGCCTTCCTACAAAACAGTGTCCAGTGATGACACCTTTGTGGGTGGCCTATTGGCTTCCCAATCGGATGGTTCAGTGTTCAATCCCTACCGCGAATAGCTGCATTAGCAACCACTTGCTTGTTGAAATATCGAGGGGTATCAACTGACACATAATATCCAGTGTCGCGGAGGGAGAAGTACGTAAGGCTCTGCCTATTGTTTAAGGCCGTCCACTAGACTCATTCCGTAGGTGAGTATCGGTCTTATAACCGAGACGTATAGCCAGTGGGTAATACGAAGTTCAAGTCCCCATTTGTTCACAACAACTTTTTGCAAGAGTATGAGGCTATAACTCTTCCTTGAATGTAAGGTTTCCAGTTTAGTTTCCTATCAAAAATGAGACCCACACTAAACTAGTACCGTTGGTTGAGAGAGAGCCTATAGTTGGAATTTCATATTTCCTAGAAAAGAGAACAAGATCAGTTTTATTGGGTTTCCCTCCCAATCCACAGTGATCCGGGTTAATCTGTTAAGATTTAGCTAAAGGAGTTCTTTGATGGTAATAAAGTGTTCGCTTGAGACAGCTATAGAAATGTCACCCGCATAAGCAACCACCCTGGTACCATATGCTTCCACATATATCAGTAGTTTGTTGGCCACTAAGTTCCAGAAAAGGTTTAAAAGGACACCGCATTGTTTGACACATCTTTAAGCAAAAGTGTCCGGTTGCTGGGCGATTATGTGCCCAGGTCTCTGGTTATCTGATTCCTTGTTAAGGAATCTCTCGTTGACGTGGTTTAAATGTTCAAATATTTATTGCTTGCTAGCAGGTCCCTCGTTGAGGGTTCGTACAAGAAGAAGGTTATTAGTGATTAAAGAACGGAAAGAGGTAGTTCAACGATATTAAGTTCTATTCAACATAAGTGACCTCTTACACAAAATAACATAAGCTGAATAATCGTCGATATTGCACGTTTACAAGTGCACATTGCCGGTCGCTTTGCAGCAACGCTCCTAAAGCATAAAAATCAAGCATCATTTAGTTTAATTTCAAATGTATAGTTAAGGTATCTAGATACAATAATTTTTATGGGGATCCTTTTGTTGTTGGAGGGGCGCCACTCTCTCCATTTAGGAAGGATAGGTTAGTAAAGGAAAATCTAATAAATATACATAATTCTGTGAGATTTGATAACAAATTTAGTTATACCTGCTGAATTTTTTAACTTGAGACATCCAAATTACTCGAAAAATACGCGAAATAGCGAAAAATGTTTCAGACAAAAGTCACAAGGTTCTGAAGAGGAGATAGGATGGTGACCCTGAGTTTGAACTTGAGAAACATATTCAAGGTCAAACGAAGGTCACTTTTGATTTTTCAAATGATAATTCCTGATTTTCATTGCTCAGTCGTCTTCCTCAATGGGGCACACGACTTTTTCTCAAAGGTCTTATTCATTCAGTACTAGATACCACTGCACTGGTACGCCTAAATCATTAATCGGTTTCCAACGTTGTTAGAGTGTTAGAAGGTCGAGATTTGTTTTGAGGAAGTCATTATTGCCTCGAGTGAAATTAAAACTCAAAGAAATTTCAGATAGAGAGAAATTGTACAAAACTTATCTAGGAGTGTATGATGGGCACTCTGCCCTTTTTTTCTACTTGAACGGAACTGTACTTCATTTAGAAGTTTGATATTTGTTTTGAGAAACTGATTATTATTAGTAACGTTTTCCAGATTAATAATGCAGGCTATTTCAATTCAAGAGAAAATTGAAATTATACTGATTTATGGAGAAAGTGGAAGGAACATCGATGGTGCTGTTACTCTTTACGCCCAACGTTTCCCAGACCAGATACGATCGCCCGCTTCCTTTTATCGGGTCATTTAACAATTCACTGGTGAAGGAAGTGTACAACCAAAGAAAAGCAATCGGTCAGATAGGGTGGCTGTTGAGGACAATGAAATACCGTTGCACACGATCCTCACATCAGCACTCGCCAAATAAGTCGTGAATTAGGAATTTCTCAAACGACTGTCTGTAAGATATTACAGATATTATTTTGTCAATGGGCACTTCAGCAAATTGAACGAGACCCCCTTTTCTTCGCCAAGGTGTTATTCTCTGATGAGTCGACTTTCACCAACCACGGTACGGTTAATCGACATAGTATGCATTACTGGGCTGCCGAAAACCCTTTTTGGTTGCGACAAGTTGAACGCCAGCACCCTTGGAATGTTAATGTTTGGGAGGGAATTATTGGGGAAAAATTAATAGGTCCATATTTTATTGAAGGCAACTTGAATGGCGAAAAGTATGCAAACTTCTTGCGGGACCATCTTCCAGTATTACTAGAAGAACTGCCATTGGAGTTGCGACAAACAATGTGGTTTCAACATGGTTGTCCAGCCCATTATTCCCAAGTAGCCCGTTGCGTATTAAACAATGTTTACCACCAACGATGAATAGGACGTGGGGGTCCGAGGCAATGGCCTGCTAGATCAACTGATCTTACGTCACTTGATTTCTTCTTGTGGGGCTACTTAAAAAGTGAAGTTTACAGAAAAAAGCCAACAACACGTGAGGACATAAAAAGACGAATAACTGAAGCTTGCCGCTAGATTACGCCAGAAATGCTTCTCAGTTCTGTTGGTTAATTTAGAGCACGGATAGACAAATGTATTTAAGTGAATGGTCACATTTTCGAGCATTTGTTGAAATAGTCTCGGGAAGTAAACGTCAAAATGGGAAGAATTCAATGATTCAACAGTGGAAGGCAAGGGGACCCACTCTAATTAATCACCCCGAAGGAAATAAAATACTGCTAAGTCCACGTGTTGTTTCTGGGTTATGCTAAACGCAGTATGTAACAACAAATGACAAGCTTACGAGCAATACTACTGAGTAATGAAAATCAGGAACTAGTATTTGAAAAATCAAAAGACAAATGGGTTTCAAGGTCAAACTCGTGATCACCATCTTATGTCCCCTTCAGAACCGTGTGACTTTTGTCTGAAACATTTTTCGCGATATTTCGTACTTTTCGAGTAATTTTAATGTCTTAAGTTTTATGGCGCCCTCTGACGGGAAAAGAACGCATTTTTGAAAAAAGTGTTTAATGTAAAAGAATTGTAATTTTTCACGCAGATAACGAATCTGTCAAAAAAAAAATAGGAGTTCTCATTAAAAAATCAAAGGTGACCTTCGTTTGACCTTAAAAATGGGGCTTAAGGTCAAACTCGTGGTCACCATCTTATGTCCAATTCAGAGCCTTGTGACTTTTATCTAAAATATTTTTCGCGATATCGCGTATTTTTCGAGTAATTTGGATGTTTCAAGTTAAAAAACTCACCCTGTATATTGCGTATGTAACTTAATTCGTGCGGTTGTTTTTTCCAAAATTTGAACGTTTATTTCAGAAAAACATGTACAATAGTATTATTCAAAGTATTTCCAATCTGAAGCTATGACTTTTTCCCATCTTTCTGGAAATTTTTGGATCCCATCCCAAACGAACTGCGCCGGCTTGGCAGCCAAGAATGAATCAAGCCAATTTTTGATATTCTGCTCTGATGTGAACCGTATTTCAGTGAGGGCGCTCTGCATCGACCGGAACAAATGGTAGTCAGAAGGGGCAAGGTCTGGGCTATAAAGCGGGTGGGATAAGACTTCCCATCTACTGTTTTCCAAATAGTTCTTAACCGGAATAGCAACGTGGGGCCGAGTGTTGTCATTATGGAAAATTATTGCCTCGTGTCTGGTCGCATATTCCGGGCGTTTTTCGGCTACTGCTCTCTTCAAACAGATTTATTGTGTTCGGTAGCGTTGTCCATTGATGGTTTCACCCGGTTTTGGCAGCTCATAATACAGCACACCCATCTGATTCCACCAAACATAGAGCATTACCTTCGCGCCATGGATATTCGGCTTTGACGTTGATTTGGCTGGTTGGCCGGGTTTCACATATGATGTTTTGCGCTTAGGGTTGTCGTAATGGATCCATTTTTCATCACCAGTAACAATCCGATGCAAAAATGACTTCTTTTTGTGGCGTTCCAGCAGGATTTCGGACATTCAAAACCGCCTTTCGACGTCTCTCGGCTTGAGTTCATGTGGAACCCAATTTCCTTGCTGTTGAATATATACAGCTGCTTTTAAACGTTTTGAAATGGCTGCTTGAGTGACACCAAAAGATTCTGCGAG
The DNA here is from genome assembly GCA_907269105.1 of Volucella inanis. Classification (NCBI taxonomy): domain Eukaryota; kingdom Metazoa; phylum Arthropoda; class Insecta; order Diptera; family Syrphidae; genus Volucella; species Volucella inanis. The sequence goes on along the minus strand of OU026157.1, from coordinate 70,777,920 downwards.
CTCTTGTTGTGTAATCTCTTCATAGAGTAATGCTTTCAGTTCTTCGTCTTCAAACTTTTTTGGCTGCCCAGGACGTTCATCGTCTTCCAAGCCAAAATCACAACTTTTAAATCGTGCAAACACTTTTGGCACGTTCGCTCAGCTAGCGCATGTTCACCATAAACCTCCACCAAAATACGATGACTTTCGCCAGCAGTTTTCTTCAGTTTTTCAGGCACAAAGTTCGACATATTTGGGTGAAAAAAAATTATTGTTGTTTACGCTTCAAATAAATGACATATACTCAAATGACGTACAATGACAGTAGCTTTCCAACGCATGTTCCAATGGAATAAGACAAGTTACGCCATCTCTTAGCACACCGCACGAAAAAGTTATAGTAAAAGTTATAGACCCAGTATGTAAAGATTCGTGATATACTTTAGTAATCAGTGCAATTTTAACACAATTTAAAGCAATCACTTTAAGTTATTGAATATGAAATATAAACAAATAAGCTATAAGAACAATAAGAGTGAAAGTCTATGTGCTTGTCAGAAGACAAAGCTTTACGGTAGGTCGCGTTACAAAACCATGTTGAGTTTTGACATCTGCTACGCGAACTCTACCGTCCGGACCTAAATGAGTGCTCGTGACACGTCCTAAATGCTATTCATTTGGAGAAATTCTTTCATCCTTAATAACAACCAAGTCATCATTTGCAATATCCCTTTGAGGGTGTTTCCATTTATATCGCTTGTGTAATTCATTAAGGTACTCATGTTTCCATCGCAAACAAAATTGGTGATGTAGAACTTCAGTTTTTCCCATCTTCGTATGCCACTTAAAGGACTGTCACTACAATTTGGTTCCGGTGGAGCGGGAAGGGTCTCACCAATCAAAAAATATCCTGGAGTTAAGCTCGGCAGATCGTTAACGTTTTTCGAGATTGGGGATATTGGTCCATGTAGAGTTAAGACAAGCCTCTATTCTAGGCAAAAGAGTTGAGAATTCTTCAAATGTGAATTTATGGTCGCCTGCAGTCTTACGGAGATGTGTCTTGAAACTTTTTACGGCCGCTTCCCAGAGACCTCCCATACGTGAAGCTCCAGCCGGAATAAATTTCCATTGCAGTCTATGATCCTTAAACCTTTCATATACATCAAAAGAGAAGGTTTAAAGAAACGATTTAAAGTCTTTGGCGATTATTTTATTGGCTCTTACAAAGTTGGTGCCATTATCGGAATAGAGAACTTTAGGCAAACCTCGCCAGGAAACAAATCGATTCAGAGCTGCTAAAAATGATGCGATCGATAGGTGTCACTTGTGGCTTCCAAATGAATCGCTGTGATAGCAATCTTTTATGGATCCAGGGTAAAGGGTGGTTCTTTCAGGTGGTCAGGCTGCCATTATTTGAGTTCAAAGTTGTTTTTTATAAATAATACAAATTTTGCAAGAACGAATACATCTCTTGAAAAGATCCTTAATACGAGGTATCCAAAATTCACAGCAAAGTAATCGGATAACAAGCTGGTTTCCATCATGGCTGAACAATTCATGATTGAATTGAACAAGCAGTTTAGAAATATGGGCTTGATATGGTAATATTATTGGAAATTTTTCGTTGTAAGTTAGCGTGGAATTAGCTATTCTTCCGTTGGCTCGAATGAGTCCATCGGAATCTATCATCGGATTCAAGCTAAGGAGAGAGCTTTTCTTTGATATAGGTTCTCGTCGAGTTAGAGATAAATATTCTTTCAAAAAAAGATGTTTGGGTAAGCTTAATAATGAACTTTTTTGCGCACCAAATTTCATCCTGCGATAAATCGATTGTTGTATAAACGAAATCGGCTTTTAATCGAGGATTAATTCATTTGAAAAAGCGTAATATGTAGCAAAATACATGCAGAATCTTAGGCCAAACTGAAAATTTTCCAAATATCTCCTCTGCATTATGTAGTTAAATACGAATTAACAGGTCTAGGCTCCATATCCCCATTATCTGTTGGTTTTGCACATCTGGACACAGACTACGAAGAGTGGGGTTAGCGGAGCCACGCACGGCGGCCCGTTCCACCAAAAGCTACTGCTCTGGAGAGCAATGGATGACATACCCATTGTGGCCAAATCAGGGGGATTATCTGCTGACCGCACATGCAACCACTTGCAGTTAGGGAGATTGGTTTGAATTTTGAAAACGCGATTTCCGACAAAGGTTTTCCAAGTGTATGGAGGTTTTTCCAGCTACGCCAGAACGATGGAACTGTCAGTCCACAAAACAAGTTCATGGTGCGAAATATTTAACTGGGGAATGATACTTTTAATCAATTTCGAAAAAAGTACGGCACTACATAATTCAAGTCTAGCTAGTGACAGTTGTTTAACTGGGGCTGCCTTACTTTTGGCGCAAAGCAGCTGAGAAGACCAACTTATGTTAATGTTTCTTCTTAAATGCGTATATACAAAGCAGCTGCGTACACCTTCACAGAGGCGTCACAAAAGCCGTGGACTTGCACAAAACTATCTACAGTATAATTAATCCAACGTGGAACGTGAATTGTTTGGATAATAGGCAAAGCAGCAAAGAAGCAAAAATAACTTCCAGCGTTGACCTGAATCCAACCCTTTACATGTTTAAGTGGCATATCCCAAGATGTTCCATCCTGCCAAATTTGTTGCATTATCATCTTTGCAGAAATTATAATTGGTGCAAACCAACCTACTGGATCGAAGAGTCGAGAAATAACTGATAAAACCACGCGTTTAGTTATTTGATGGTCTCGATTATCAAATGAGGAAAAAAAGTAGAAGGAATCAAGTTAGACATTCCATTGGATTCCTAAAGTTTTGCGAACGCTTTTATTATCGAACTTAAGAAAGTCTGCGTCATAAAGATAAGACTACCTTCGTCTTTGTAGCAAATCAATTGAATTCGATGTCAATTTCCTTAAAGAAAAACCGGCTGAATTCAAGGCCATGGAAAGTTCCTTTTGTGCCTGTTAGGTTGAGGTGAGATCGTGCGATCCCGATAGAATATCGTCGACATAAAAATCATTTCTTAGAATAGAGGATACAATTGAAAACTGATTTCGTACATTGTCTGCTAATTGTTTTAGTGTTAAAATGTTTTAGTGTTAATTCCAAAGGTGACGGTCTTCAATTCATAGTCCTGACATTCGTGGACAATTGACTGTCGGAAGAGGATTCGTTGATTCGAAGTGTGATCGGGATCAACTTAAATTTGTCGATACATTTTTTCATTGTCCACACTAAAAACGTATTGATAAAACCACCACCTTAGGATGAAAATTGTAAGATCTGTTTGTAATGTGGGGCCAACGTAAAGCAAATCGTTCAAGCTGACCCGATGACCCCCACAACTCGGAGTTTCGTCGTGGTGCTTTCTGGTTTGACGGCGGCGTGGTGAGGCAAATAATATGAAGCAATTTGATGATTTCGTATGATTTCGATTGAAGAAACGACTGCCATATGGCCGAGGGTAGAGTTTTATTCAAGGTCATCGTTATATTAACATATAAATGTAAATCTGTAATTTCTCCATGCGGCAAGGTTGTTTGAGTGCAATTTCACGGGTAAAGGATCCTTAAACGAAAATCGTACAATGTACCGACCATTGACATCACGAGAGGTTGTTTCAGCATATAATTTCTCACAAAATTTTTCGTCTGTAGATAGAGGTTTAATGTTTGTCACTTCTTCAATCTCCCAAAATTGTGCATTTATTGATAGTTGAATCGTTAAAATATGAAAGTGTTATTGAAAATGAGTTAACTGTTGTTCGTGGGAGCGGTCCTGAGAGAACCCAGCCGAAAATAATATTTTGAGCTGTAAGTGAATTGAGAATATTAGGTTTAATACCCTCTAAAAGAGCGGTTGGATACAAATCTGCATCGATAATAAAGTCGGTTTTAGAACTTTCTTAAAAGAAAGGGTCAGCCAGCTCAAAGTCAAATTTTACCAGAAGCTGTTTAATGCTGAGAGTGTATGCAGGTAAGTTACCTGTTTGGCGTTTCAATACGATTGCATTAGCACTAAGGGTGAACGATTTCATTTGTTATGAGCCCAAAACAAGAAAGCATAGTTTCGAGGAGGTTGTTGTTACAACTGTATTCATGTCCGAAATATCATCTTGAATGGGTATTACTGGAAGTTGTAACCTTCTCTGCGCTTCTTCAGATATGAAATTTGCCTCAGAACCGGGATCGATGAGAGCACGCAATGTGAACGTGTTACCGAGATGACGAACTTCGATCAAAGTAGTCGCGAGAAAAATGCGTCTATTATTTTGGGTGAAGAAGGATTGAACCTGCGTAGGGTTAGCTTAAGTAGTGAACTGTATATTGTTCAAAAGTGTTTGAGGTGATGCATTTTTTGGAGAGTATTTTGACCTTGGGAATGGTGAGAAACATGTAAAAGCGTTTGAAGTTTTTCTTTACAACTCTTAAAGGTATGAAGACTTTGACAATCTTTCTCGAAGTGGCTTGGAGCTAGGCAATTCCTGAAAGGAATTTACTTTTAAAATCTTATTTGGGATATATAGTTGTAAAAATTTGTACAAATTCGAAGAGGATGAGAGGCTTGGCACATTGGACAAGTGAAACTTTTGGCCTTTGTGTGAAAAGAACGGTGGTTTAGCTTTTGCGCAGGAACGTCTTTATCCTTGAGTACTCGATGCGTATTCAAGTCTTTGAATTCCGAAACCGATTCGAGAATCTGATACTGATTTGTTAAAAACGAGTTCATCTCTGACCATTCAGTGAGATGACGTGACCTTTCGAGTGATTGTTCCCACAAGGAGAGCATTTTCTCCGGAAGACGGGATGACGGTATGGATCCCACGACCTTGTATCCACTTCATACGTCGTTTATATTACCTTGAAGTTTTTTGACATTCTTCAAAGACGCCAAACTTATCAGAGGTAAATTGAAAAGAGTTTTTTAACTGATTGTTTACAAGAACTCTTTTGTTTTCATATTGGTTAGATAACGCATTCCAAGCTTAGTCAAAATTATCAGCAGTAAGCGAAAACTTTGAAACAAAGCTATATGCTTCAGCTTTGGTTTTAGCTCGCAGGTGAAATAGTTTTTGAACTGCGTATTGAGTGATTAATATATGTAGACGTAAATAAATCGCTTAAGGACGGCCAGTTGAGATAATCACCGTAAGATACTTTTGTGTCGCAAGGTGGGATTTTTATGCAACCCGAAATCTTATGCTTCAAAGTGGAATCAGAAGTAGATTGAACTTTTTTTGTTGACGCACTATTGGAATCCAATTGGATTAATTCAATTTTTCGAATAAATCGATAATCTCCTTTAAAATTTTTATAAATATGCCTGATGATGGCAAAACAGATATGAGTTTTTAATTTCACCCCACAATGACTTTAACTCAGTTTTCGAAGCTCCTAATGGGACTGAAGTTTGATCACACACTGGGATTTCACCAAAATTCTTTTGAAATCTCATCAAAAGGTCTGTGGACAAAACAAAGTCGTCAAGTCCATTCATGACGAGAAGCGAATATGGAAACCGAAACACTATTCAAGGAATTTAAACGGAATTAAGAATAAATAATGAACAACACCGAGTTACTTTTTTCTTTGTTATGCGCGTACCAATAACCTTGTGCGACTACTTGAACTTGAACTTTATCCACCTGTGCATATATACCTGTATATATATATGTGTATGTATATGGATAGGATATTTGCAAATTTTATCTGTATTTCAAATAAGTATTTTAATATTATTTGTAATTTATTGTTCAAAAAATATAACTTTTGCCCTGAGAAGAAAAGAATTCACGTACCTTTTACTAAACTTTTCACTGCTGAGCTGTTGCTCCAAAATTATTTCTTTGGCACGTGGTAATTTATTCCTGATAGCTTGGCTCTGCACTGAATGATATATGTATGAGATGTAGTGTAGGAATAAGATATTTTTAATAAGTACCGTTATTTTTTTCTAGGAATTATTTACCATGCTGTCGGCAGTTCAAATTCGAACCCTCTTTCCTTACTAATTTAAAATGGGACATAATGCGTCATTTGCAATGGAACACATTTATGACGCATTTGAGGATGTAGCGGTAAACAAACGCACTATACGATTTTGGTTTGAAAAGTTCCGTTCGGGAGATTTCAGCCTCAAAAATAAACTACGTGGGAAGCCGGAAACGTTAGCTGACAACGATGTTTTAAGAGCAACGGTGGATGCGGACCCAACGAAGTCGGTACGGAAGATTCCACAAAGCATGGGATTATACCCAATGACAATAAGTCGATACCTTTCTTTCATAGGAAAGGTAAAAAAACTCGATAAGTGGGTACTCCATGAACTGAACGAATCCCAAAAACTAAGGCGCCCGGAAATCTGCGCATCGCTTACATTAAGAAAGCAAACTGAACCGTTCATGCGCCGAATAGTCACCTGTGAAGAAAAGTGAGTACTGTATGATAACCGTCAAAGATATGGGCAGTGGTTAGATGTAGATGAAAATCCAAAACACACTCTCAAGCCCGATCTTCACTCAAAAAAGGTTATGGTGACTTTTAATTTCACCAGGAGAAACGATTAATGCTATCAAATATTGTGAGGAAATTAATATATATCATGCCAAATTGGCAAAAAAGCAACCTGCGTTGGTCAATAGGCACGGTCCTATCATTTTGCATGACAAAATGACGGTGCAAAAACTGTTACAGTTGGGATTTGAAATTTTTTCGTATCCATCGTAATCTCCTGGTATTCCCCCAACTGATTACAACCGAGCAAACTTTATAAAGGCCTTCGAAGATTTCATTGCCTCGAAAGGTCAGAACTTCTACGAAAAAGGAATATTTGACCTTGTATTACGTTTGAATAATGTCATAGATGCTAAACGATTGCATTTTGATTGAATAAAGATATTTCAAGAGCATAGCATCCATATGCGGATCTCTTTTTGATTTTCATTAATTAGTGTAAATATATCACTTTTCCTTGGCTTTTAACAATTACATATATGTGTATAAGAGGTGTGTTCTAAAAGTAAAAAATAAAAATATATTTATTTATTCATGAATATTAATGTGCTCCCCTTCAAAGTAGTCCACCTCAGATAAAATATATATAAAGGGTTTTCCAACAGGGACTTGACAACTTTGAATTTAATTTGTGAACGCACTCTTTTACTAATCATCAAACTGTCACTGTCAGTAAACCCAGGCAACGTCTGCAAATTATAAAAATTTTCTACAGATATTCGGAGTCGCAAGATCATCTTCAGTGACGAAGCTCATTTTTGGCTCAATGGGTTCGTCAATAAGCAAAATATGCATTATTGGTCGGGTGAAAACCCAAATATGCTTCATGAATCACCACTTCATCCACAAAAAATAACTGTTTGGTGCGGTTTGCATGCCGGCGGCGTTATTGGGCCATATTTTTTCGTCGACGATAACGATCGTCACGTTACTGTGAATGGTCAGCATTATTGCGCCATGTTCACCGATTATTTTTGGCCCGAATTGGAAGATATGGACTTGGACGACATGTGGTTTCAACAGCCACACAGTACACGCTACAATCAATTTTTTGAAGTGTAAGTATGGTGAGCGTGTTATCTCAAGACATGGGCCAGTCAATCGGCCGCCTCGTTCGTGCGACTTAACGCCGCTTGACTATTTTCTGTGTGACTACGTTAAATCATTGGTTTATGCCAACACGCCGACGGAGTTGGAAGAGCTCAGAGCCAACATTGAACTCGAAATAGCGGCCGTTTCGGCCGAAATGTGTGGCAGAGTCGTTGAAAATTGTTTCCAACGAATCGACCGCTGCAAACGTGCCCGCGGTGGGCATATGAACGAAGTCGAGTTCCATGTTTTGATGGTACTTCAAGCCAATAATAAAGTTTTTGAAATATCTCAAATGGTTTGACTTTTATTTAAAAAAAAAAGTTGTCAAGTTGTTATTAGAAAACCCTATATATATATATATTTTTTTTTTTGCATAAAACTTCCAATTCACTTTTACAATACACTAAAAGCTCATAATCCCTAACCGAAATAGAAATAGAGGGCTGGAGGATCTTAGCACATCTGATGCTATGTGGAAAAGTGCGCCGACAAAAAACAACTTGTTAAGTAAATCTGATTAAACAGTTTTATTTTAAATAACAAAATGTACAAAGTTTGGTAATGTCGAGATGATGTTGTAGCCGTTGTATGGTCGGAAACGTTCTTCCCTGCATTCCATTACTAGTTTGTCTAGCTGACCATTTTTTGGCTATCCGTAAGTACTCGTTGTCTTTTGAACAAAATAGAGAGTTGTTTTTTTTTTCACTCCAATTGGTGAGAAAAATCTAAGTGGTGCAGTCGGTAGGATCTAAATATATTTTTTAGATTCAAATGAGAACAAATCTAAGCCGGAAGTGCAGCTACAATCGTTATAGTTAAGTCTGTGTACCAAGTGAAGCTATAATCGCTGCAGTAAAAGTTTAATCTGTAAAGCTATAATCGTTATAGTGTAGCAAGTCAAACGAAATTTTACGTAGGACTCAGTTAAGTGACTAAGTAAAAATTAAAGATAAATAAAGTTTAGACAAAAAGAAATCGAAGACAAAATGAATGAACAACTTGCGGATCGATTAACTTCTGTGTTAGAGGAATAAGGCATCCAAAATGCCACAATAAGACCAAGTAGAGCAGTTCACTGAATAATTAAAATCGTATACATTATACAACGCTAAAATCGTGGGAAATAATAAAATAATATCACGACAAAAAGAATAGATAGAATCATAACAAGTATACCCGAAGAATTCGGTTATAACTTAAGAGTACAAACGAAATTTTGGTGAAAAGCCGTATGACATCATCATAGGAATGGACCTAGTAAAACCGTCAAAACGCTTGATTTTGACAATAAAGACCTAATATTGAAAAACAATACAATAATACCATTATATTCCTCGAAAGGCACAGTAACTTTTGATTGCATTGAACTTAAGGGAGACGGAAAAGAAGTGGATCTGAGCCGCTTAAATGAAGAAGACAGCAAAAAGAAACAGATATTATTAAGTCAACTTAAATACTTAATATATCGAGAAGGTTAAGTAAATCAACACTGAGTCTATTATGTTCGAAATAAAATCATAGTCGATCAACCAGGTAACGCTAGGCTATGCATGTTACCTCCAAAGCATGATGAAGAAGTTAGGATCTGGGTAAAAGATATGGAAAACCAATAGCAGGTATGCATCACCTATTGTCGTTGCAGCAAAAAAAAAAATTACAATTCGGGACAGAAAAAATTTAGTGTGTGTGTAGATTACCGGAAATTGAACGAAATAACAGTAGATGAAAAGTACCCTATACATCGACACTATACTAGATAAACTTGGAAGGTCCCAATATTTTTCATCGAGTTTGTAACACCAAATGACCTCTATGAATATCTTAGAATGCATTTTATCCTGAAAAACGGACCGGCAACCTTTCAGAGGTTGATGAACGATGTATTGAGAGATTACTTGAATAAAATTTGTGTTGTCTATCTAGACGGCATTTTAATTTTTTCAACTAGCTTGAAAGAACACCTGAAATCGATAAAACTTATTTTCCAAAAACTTGCTGAAAATAATTTAAAAATTCAGTTCGAAGAGAATAGAAATGCAGAATTTCTAGGGGATGTGTTGACCGCAGAAGGGATGAAAACCAATCCTAACAAGATTGAATGTATCCAGGAATACCCATTACCATTACAAGACAGGAAAAAAATTAAAAGGTTTTCTAGAAGACACAGACTATTACAGAAAATTCGTTAAGGATTATTCAAAAATAGCTCACTCAATGATAAAGTATCTAAAAAAAGATCAAAAGATTAACGTTAATACCCTGAATATAGGCAATCTTTTCAAACGCCCAGTCACCCATGTGCTATGTATTTAGGTCATTAAACGATCATAAAAACAACTATACTGTGACTGACAAGAAGTTCTTAGCGATCGTTTGGACGGTTACAGACGTTACAGACCCTACTTATGGGGTAGAACATTTAAAATCATCACTGATCAAGCACCTCAACAAAATATATACAGGTAATGAGTTTCAGTTTTAAATGCAATTTATTATCTTAATCATTAACCCTTACATACTAACAAAATATGCTTAAATGCTAGCTTAAAATTACTTAACAATCTTATATTAACTTATTGGCCTCACACAGGCACTCTAAGCTACTCTAAATTCTTATATCTATGTCTTTCGACTTTATTTACATTTTACTTAGGAATATTTATTTTCTATACTTAAGGCTAAGAAAAAAATTTTTGACAAGAACTTAGCATACGATCCACACTGCCGTGTGCGACTCCGACTCTGGTGTTCTGTATAAGCGAAGACAAGCCCTAAGACAAGCCCTCTCAAACACCCGAATCTTTTCCATTAAGCTTGCTCGCACATTGAACCACACGGGACACCCAAATACCAACAGCATCTACATTTTTGTCAAAATACAAAAACTAATCTAGCCAGATACCAAGGTATCTGACTACATTTCGAAAGGCAAGCGGCTGCCTGTGTTGTCCAATTTCTTCTGGTATCCCTAGAGGCTCCTGACAACAGCGTCCTAAAGAGAATGGTTTCCGACTTCAACTTGAAAATCAAGTTGAAAATCAACTTTCAGTCATCGAAAAAATCGTCTTATCTTATCGAAGTCACGCTGCAAGAGAGTATTATAGACCTCGATTTTTGGACCTGTTCTGTACGCTATTAAATCGTCTGCGTACGCAATAGTATGGGGAAGTGAACCTATCAAGTCGCTTGTATAGGGTTTTCCAATAGGGACTTGACAACTTTGAATTTAATTTGTGAACGCACTCTTTAACTAATCATCAAACTGTCACTGTGAATTTATTTAGTAAACTCAACATTTTTATTATGGTAAAGTTCACTAACGACCAACGTCTGCAAACGTTCTCCGATGCGCCAAGATGATGAATTTCATCGCAAAATCATCTTCGGTGACAAAGCTCATTTTTGACTCAATGGGCTCGTCAATAAGCAAGATATGCGTTATTGGTCGGGTGAGAACCCACATGTGCTTCATGAATCACCACTTCATCCACAAAAAATAACTTTTGGTGCGGTTTGCATGCCGGCGGCGTTATTGGGCCATATTTTTTCGTCGACAATAACGATCGTCACGTTACTGGGAATGGTCAGCGTTATTGCGCCATGATCACCGATTATTTTTGGTCTAAATTGGAATATATGGACTTGGACGACATGTGGTTTCAACAGGATGGTGCCACAAGCCACAGAGCACAAGATACAATCGATTTATTGAAGAGTAAGTATGGTGAGCATATTATCTCAAGACATGGGCCAGTCGATTGCCTACCTCGTTCGTGCGATTTAACGCTGCTTGACTATTTTCTGTGGGGCCACGTTAAGTCATTGGTTTATGCCAACACGCCGACGACGTTGGAAGAGGTCAGAGCCAACATTGAACGCAAAATACCGGCCGTTTCTACCGAAATGTGTGGCCGAGTTGTTGAAAATTTTGTTCAACGAATCGACCGCTGCAAACGTGTCCGCTGTGGCCATATGAACGAAGTCGAGTTCCATTCATAAATGTTTTGATTGTACTTCAAGCCAATAATAAAGTTTTTGAAATATCTCAAATGGTTTGCCTTTTATTTAAAAAAAATTGTCAACTCGTTATTAGAAAACCCTATATAAATGTTGAATAGGATCGGCGAATTGACCGCGCCTTGCTGCAGACCATTTTTAATTTGAAATATTACAACAGAAGTCACATCACTGTCTGTTGGTTAGCATATTATAAAGAATATACAAGAGTAGTTTACTAATCCCCAGCTTAGTCAGCTTATAGAAAAGACCCTCTAACCATACGATGTCGAAGGCATTCTCCAAGTCAACAAGACAGGCACCAGTACATTGGTTTTTGCCTTTATTTCATTGCATATCGGACACCAGCTTAGACGCGGAATGTGAGATATCATGTCCCGCCTTAAAACCGAATTGATTATCCGGAACTATATGTTTTTCCTCAACCCACCTAGATAGAGCTCTATTGATTACCTTTTCAAACACCTTAGAGACTATTCGACCGCAGATTCGCGGAATTGGATATATCCTTCCCCTTTTTGGGGATAGGTTGAACCACCGCCGTTTTCCAATGCGCTGGATAATCACTGATTTCTTAACCTTGATTGTGTCGAAGATCTCATGGAGCTCTTCTTTCGAGATGAACGGGGGTAGGTCACCCTCTCTGGTAATGACATTATTTGCATTATTTTCGTCGCTGAACCGAGTGAAACCAGAGCCCACGGATTCTCTGGATTCTCTACTTCATTTCGAATGTAGAAGTCGTGCACGAAGACGCGATTGTCCAGTTCATAATTAGGGCCAATAGTATCAGTGGCCTTGTATATTTCCTGGAAATTCGCCCCTATGGCCTTAACCTTCTTCTGTGGAACCTCGATCACAAAAAAGTCGTCATCATAAGCGACCTCATTTGGATCAATACCTGCTATTGTCAGTAACCTTTCGTTGTCTGGGCTATTTTAAGGCACTGAAGGTCGTTTTGATTTTTCCTCCGAAATAGTTTATTTATTTGCGGGAACATATTCGGGTTGCTGGTGTTTACAGCCCGAACCCTGTTGATCCAATACAAACTTACAGAAATTCTGTAATTCTCTTTTATTAACGTTTGAATATTTTTAATCGACGCCTTCAGTGTCCTAATCTCCGGGTCTTGTCTCTCAGTTAACTGTCTGTACAAGTTTTTGAGTCTTGACAGAAGTCTACCTCTCTGTCGGTGCAGTGTGTCAATAGTAGGATTGCGAAACAGGTCTTCGTTAGTCGTACGTCGACACCGCGGTATTATAGCGTCCATAGTTTGTTTAATTGTCTCGTCCATTTGTTTTAGGTAATTGTCGATCTCCTCGTTTGACAAATTTCTGTTGGACGGTGGGTGGAGCGTATTCGAGGAGAGCGCTCTTGTCAAGGTTGCGGAGAAGCGTGTCCATCGAGCCTTACTGTAGTTGTAAGAATATCTTTGGATAAACTCCTCCAATTCCGCAATTTCGTTGGGAACTGTAATTTCGGTGCTAAAACCGCAATGGTCACTGTCATACACGAAAGTGCGCAGACAGTTTAGCGTTTGTAAATTCGTGCCTGTTAGTCGTATACGTTCGTCGTACAGCAGTAGATCCAAATAAGATCCGCCTCTGGGAAGTACAGGTAATGAATTTAGTCAGCGATGGCTCTTAAAACTACTGGAATACCAAAACAAAATTGAATACCTAATGGGAAGAGAAAATAAAATAGCAGATATTCTAAACAGGATGCCACAAGAGAATTGTAAAAATAGTATCTCAAGTCAGTCAGTAAATAACTTGTCTGATAATGCAACAGTACATTCAGAAGACGAGCAACAGTTAGATCATATATCCATCAGAGAAACTTTAGTCAATAAATACAAATATCGCCCAATTTGATCAAAAACTGTTTCAGAAAATATCTGTGCTTACTTTCTAAGCCATCTTAGAATTTTTAATTCGCCATTTTTCGTTATTCAACATAAATATAATTAAATCCGAGTTTGTATGAAACTAAGTGCCACCCTTGCTTAGTAAAACCTTTCCCCGTGAGTTTCTCGTTCCGAAATAGTTCAATCAAATACGCACCGATTGAAAGCATTTTCTTCTTGGATATTCTACTTAAAAAAAAACATAAAATTCACATCAAAATATATTCTCACCTTCTATTGGGCAATAAAAATATTCCAGGTTTCGTCCAACGATTGGTTTTATTGTCATTGTTCCATATTTACTTTTTGATACGCCTACGATATTTTTAGGAGTTCAGGTAGAAAGATGATAGCAATCTTCTTCTTATTTTGGACTTTGTGCCGAAATATTATACATTGTGGGCTTTCGTTTTCAAAGTCCTAGTGGCATATTCTGTCGATTTTACGACATTATGCCTACGTTCCAGCTTTGCCATAGGTAATTTTTTTTTTTTTTTTTTGCTATCATGACGTTGATTACAAAGCTCGTACACGAATACTTCTTTTTATCCTGATACATTCCTACGCCGGGAAGAAGACGGCCCTGAGTACATCCATGATAATGCAAATTCGTATTATTTCCCATTCATGCGCTTTGCGCCGGAGTGCGTAAATTTTTAAGTTTCTTTTTGAATCATGTGTTATATGTATACTTACAGCTCTTTACTGCTCGAAATCTTGTGGCGCGCCTGTAAAGATCAACTTTATTTTTTTGTATTGCACTAAAACGATTCAAGCCCCTCGTTCGTGTGATGGAGCCAAAAACAGTCAAAAAGGTATTGGGAAATTGGGTTGAAAGGACGAAATGTATTCCTTTGGAACCCTGATTGTGCTTCAGTAGGGGTTCTTTTCTCGGCTATCCTTACTGCTGACTGTAGCTTCGAATCTGCAATTCCAATCTACTCACGTCTAATCACGTTTCTTCTCGTTGCCTCATTCGGCTTTGCAATTAGACCGTTTAAACCTCCTGCATATGACTATCCTTAAACCATTTTTCGATGGCCTATTAAAAGCCACATAATCTTTATGCTTTCAATGTCTGTTTTTTGTAACAATTCTGCTGCATGGCCATTGTTAGGGCAAAGCACTTCTCCTCATTGTCCCAGTTGTTGGTACAGACAGCTATTTCAAAGTGCTTCTCATAAGTGGGCCATGAGGTCTGGCCATCGAATAAGGGAGGTTTCAACTCTTTTCTCCTTGGACCGCTTAAAGAACATTCTCTGAGTTTCTGTTTTGGCACTGTGTCGAACTCTTTTTGCCGGTTGCTCAACCTTGCTGTACATTTGTTCTAATTTTTTACCAACATTCTTTGTCACAAATTTGTTCGGAGAATGTTGTTTTGTTCTTCCAGATTATTCTTTTGTTCATCTATTTTCTGTTGATGGCCGGAATACTGGTTGACTGTTTGTCTAGATTTTTCTTTTATTCGCCCAGCTTTTGTTTGAAGCTATTCTTTTATTCGTCAATATTCGGCAAGAGATGCATCTTCGCAGCCATGTCGCTACCAGTACTCATTAGGTATTCCTCGCCGATGTCAAAGGAGTTTGTGCCTCGATCATGTCCATCGTTGTTCAAAGCAACTTGAAGTCGGTGCAACAAGTCATTTTATCCTCCACTGGTGCTGAGATTTCTTTTGTTCACCTCGGATTTGAGTTGGAAGAGGGTCAATTGCAATAGTTTTCAACCCATTGCTTTTTCAAACAATCACAAAACACTTGATACTTCTGACACCAATTTAAAATACTATTTCTTTCAATGCAATCACGATATACATATAATACAGTTACAATTTACAATCCAGTAACTTTTCTCAATCACTTTAATCCAATTCCGCTTTAAAACCGGCTTGCATATTTTGGGGTTGCTGACATTTATTCCCTGACATCTTTCGAAAATATTCCGTACCATCCAGCGTTCCACCCAGCAAAATTTCCATTTTGCTAGAAAATTCGATTCCATTCCACAATCTCCAATATGAAAATATTCTGCATTTGAACGCTGTTCAAATTCAAACTGATATCACAATACGTATAAAGGCCGCACCGAATGCAGTACAATCTAAATGTGAAGAAGCTAGCATCTAAAGTAAGGACTTATGAAACTCGTAGTAAAAATAACCTCACTATTAAAGGTTGAAAGGTCTGTGTGAAGCGCAACGGCATCAACGGCACAATAGTTTATACAACTAATAAGAAAAAAATCAGCGGACTGTCACTGAGGCTTTATTAAAAAATAACTTATTACCCATATGTGTCAAAGCACTCTTGTTGATAATTCCACTTGTAAAATCTTCGCATTTTGCTTCAGCTGGATAAAATCTTTTTTTTTTCTGGAAGAATATGGAAGCTTATCAATGTTATTAGCGAAAAATCTTATTTTTTTCTTATAATACCGCGCGCGCACCAAGGGGTTATAAATACCCTTTTACTGGCTTTTTCTCCAGGGCGCGGGCGGGTGGTGTAGTAGTTTGAAACTCAGGTGTATTAGGTTTCGATATTTTTCTCAGAGGTGGTAGTCAAACTGAACGAAACGAGCTAGTACAACCTCCTAAGCCAGTGGGTCTTAAGTACGTGCTAGTTGTTAGTTCGTTACATTTGGTCCAGCTAGCAACCACTCCAACATCAGTGTTATGCCTTCATGTCAAAGTTAACGCCGACGGGATTTTCATATAACTACATACAAATTATATGAAAAGACTGGCACGGGATTCGAACCCGCGACCCTCTGCTTGAGGAGTCTATGCATATACCACTACACCACGGCCACCCCCACGGTACCTTTTTTGAAGAACAAGAGAAATATATCAGAGATCAGCTCAAGTTATATCAGCTTAAAAATATCCGGATATTTTTAATCCACTAACTTAACCCAGTCTCATAGTAGAACCTCCACTTACTCAGGCTAATCACTGTGGTAAACGCTATAGTTTATTCTCAAACAACATAGATGATTTGTTACACCTATACTACTAAATCATTTCGAATAAATGCACACTAGGCTTAATGTATTATCTAAGATTTTGAAATAAATGTCGATTTTGATACGAAGGCATAAACATTCATTTAGAATTCTCTAAAGCATATCCAATTCATATTTCCAGCCTAAGCTGTTAGTGAAAAAAGGGAAATCACTTTCCCTTTTTTTTTTAAACTGAAGTACAACACATGACTGCACACTATTCCTACTTTCGCGTCGCGTATCAAAAGATCTTAAACGACGGTCTTTACCCAAATTCTGTACAATCCCCCAGAATTATATGTATCTTAGTTGAAGCGGATTTTTGAATTTTTTTTTCCATCTTTTTTACTTTGGCATAATGTAATTTTCCACATTGACTGAACATTAAATTTGTTGCCTCTCGATCCGTAAAATTAGAATTAAACCAAAAAAAAAAAAAAAAAAAAGAACCATAGCTTCCAGAAAAGGCAAATATAATTTTGCATTATAATTGGAAAGTCATCCCTTTTTAATTGAAAAACTATTCACAGGATATGAAATTTTCGTATTTGGGTATTTGAATACCTTCCGTATACTTCTGCAGATGAAAAACTGAATCAAAAGGAGCAGAGATAAAGGAAAATTTAAAAATAAAAAGCGGAGGTAATCAACAACAGGCCAAGCTACAAGAAAAATAAAGACATTTAAAGCAAAAATTTGTCTTAAAAAGGTTTGCTTGATATTTCGGCACATTTACATGAATGTTGGAAATTCGCAATAAGTGTGCATGAGCAGAAAAATTGAAAATTAACAATATATTTCGTGATGTTGCTATAAATGTTATGCGTACGGCTGCTTTTCAGCAGCTAAATCTTAAACCCTTCTCTAAATACCCAGGCCCAAGGAATTGCCTCGAGATACTTAAACGTGGTTTAGTTTTCTTTTCAGGTGTCCAATTTGGCGTGGGAAACGCTACTATCTGCAGCCTTGCTATTTTTTAGCACAAATTTCTTTCTCTTTTGTAACACTTTTGAAAAGATTTAAAGTCAATCCACAGAAAAAAAAAAAGAAATATGTTCTAGCACTTTTGAGTCTATTCGAACTTGTCTAGTTAGGAAATGTGTATCATATATACAATAGTACGTATTACAACATTGCTAGCATCTAAAATGGTACTTAATTTTGGTTATACGGGGATATGGATGCTTACCAAAGATTGTTTTCTTATTTTTGAATTCCCAAGAAACAAGCGAGTCGTACACGATACACAACCATGATGCGTAAGCTCTAGCTGTTAAATACTCTGCCGAATATTCAAATTGTTGATGGTGCACATTTCTGAAAAATATTTATGTATATGGTTTTGAAGTCTGCAGGGAAATTGTAAAGAGTGATCCAATGGTGTGGATGTTGGCTGTCAATTACTCAATTCAATGTGGTTGACATATGTCAAACAATCTCTTATAATTTTAGTCACGGAGTCGTTTAACACGTAACAATGCGACTCGATATCAGCATGCTCGGCCAGTACGTACATGCAAAAACATCACCACTGTGAGCGAAAGTCTTCAAAAAAAGCCAAGCATCTCAATTCGTTGCCGAAGTCAACAATTGGGCCTCACTTAAGGAACTTTACAGTGAATTTTAAAGTTTGATCTTCATTTGCCTATAAAATTAAAAAAACAAAACAATTGAAGCCTTTGGACTATCTACGTGTTAGCCGATTTGTTAACTCGATGTTGGATCATCAAGGCAATTTGTCATCAAATTTTATCTATTCCGATGAAGCCCATTTTTGTGGACCGGAAAATCCATACGATATGCACGAAAAGCCAATATATCCCAAAAAAAAAATCACTGTCACTGTATAGTGCGGATTATGGCTTGGCGGCATCATTTTCGAAAATAAGGCTCGAGAGACAGTTACAGTGAATGGAGAACTTTACCCCAATATGTTGACCGGCTTTTTTTTTTTTCAAATTGAATGAATTGGGTCTGGACGATCTCTGGTTTCAACAGGATGGTGCTACCGCCCACACAAGACATCAAGTAATCAATTTAGACTTCTTCCTGTGGGGTTATTTGAAGACTAAAAATTATTTTAATAACCCATCGGCAATTCAGGATCTCAAACATAACATTGCGGCCATTGACCCACTTATTCTTCAAACAGTCGACGATAATTTTGATCTTCTGATGATCGCTTGCGACGGAATCTGTGATGGTCATATAATTGTATTATTGTATTCCATTCATAATTGCCATTGACAGAAATTTATTAATCAATAAAATTCTATATTAATTTCACAATAAATGCTTTTGGCTCACTCTTTAATAAATTTCCAAAAACCCTCCATGTCTTGTCAGTACGAAAATACTTGTACGAGTACATATAGTTGACTGTTAACTTTTCTGCCTTAAGATCACAGTGTGTTAGGTAGAGTATATTGTTGTCAAATGATTTCAGTGATCTTTGTAAGAGAGTGGGACTTTTAAGCGATATTTAGATGTATAATACCTATATCCTTGAGGCAGTCATTTTGCCAAGCCAAGTGGATGGAAGTTTTGGTTGCCAAGGTAAGTGATTGATAGACAGACGGTGACTTTAGTTCACTTAGTCAAATCAAGGGCTTTACAATTTTGAAGTTGAGGTCGCAGATGCTTTTTTTGCTGGCGTCGTATTTGCTTCTTCCAGGCGTAAGCTCGTACTAGCTTTATGAAATTAAGTCATCATACGATGTTCACTCCCGGGCCAGATTTCAACATCTTTTAAATCTTCGAGTAAAAAGTTCACATCTAAATACGCCAGTAAATACAACACGCAAGTCCGAGTAGTACTTTTCCTTTAAATGTCTTGAAGTTTTTCAGTGATTGTTACGCGATTTATGAGTGTATCAGAAGGATTATATTACACAGTGATTTTAAAGGTGCTTATGCTTTAGAAAGCTGTTTTGAACGAAAATTAAATGTACGATGTTAGTTTATAAAAGGAATTTTTACTTAACTGAAATTTATTATTAAACTTATAAGGTCAGTGTAATAAATGAACGACCAACACTATTGACTTCTGTTTAACTATTTTGACTATCTTTTTTTGAATAATAAGATGATGGAGTAACTGCATACACATAAGCTCTTGTATTGTTTCTTTTAAGTTGACTTATGTTAGCCTATTTCTGTATATTGTTCACTAGTTATTTACATTTAACAGTATTACAAAAAACATTTCTGTATAAAATCTTTTCATTGGCACTAAATTCACATACCTTAGGTCTCAAGTTACTACTACCCAATTTGTTACCACAATTTTTCTTTTGTTCCTCCCTCCTACGCTGATTCAGATTTTCGCGTTTAACAGTTACAATGTTAAATTTTAATATATCAAGTAACGCACCGTTACTGAGCTAGGTGTTATTCTATACTTAAATAAAAATCGATTTACCTTAAGTTGCCATGATTCTTTCCTCTTATGTGGATCTAGCATTGCTTTCTTAATTCCATTTTTGAAAGTTTAAACTGTCCTTTCTGCACTTCCATTCGATTGTGGATGGTAAGCAGGTGATATAAGGGCTAATATGCAATTTTATTCACAAAATTCACTAACTTCCTTGATGAGAAAGGCGAGCCGTTGTCTCACAATCTGGCATGCTAATCCAAACATTGTAAACAACGTTCGCAGTTCCTCAATTACATTTTGTGCTGTTGTCGACTTCATACTGATTGCTTCCATTCACTTAGAAAACGTGTCGTTATCAATATTTTCGGTCCACTTACCATGCAAAAATCCATATGTACTCTCTTAAATGGGTAGGTAGCATCTGGCTAATTTGTAACCACGACTGGCTTTAAGTTCGGCGTTGTTTGGCAAACTGTACATTGTTTTGAATATTCCTCAAGCACCCTGGCTACCAAACAAACGAACGTGTCAGACCTTTACTTTGGACTACTCCAATATGTTGATCATGTAACATGTCGAAAATAGTACTTCTTAAAGCCGTTGGTATCAACAGACGCTCTCCATAAATTAATAATTCATTTTCCGTTCTTAGTATTGCCCTTTTAATGTAATAAGGTTCCAGTTCTGATGTAATTACATCTGACCACTTATTTCTGGCCTTACTTACACAATTATAAACCTGTGTTAGTGTCCTATCTTCCAATCTGATATTGCTTATACTCTGTATATTTAAAGGATATTCACATATCTGGTATTCATAGAATTTATATATACTATCGACTTCTACTTCCGTACTCTTAGGTAATGCAAATTTTTTCACAGCAAAAATGATTGCCAGGGCTTCCCTATGCAACTGCGAATAATTCCGTTCAGCAGCACTAATCAGCCTGAGTAACACTATTACAATAATAATCAACAAAAAATTATTTCCAAATTTTAAATATAGGGTGATCCATCGTGATGTTTGATTTCTAATGTAAAATAAAACACATAAATTTGAAAGTGAGCTTAAAATTATATCATGTAAATGTTGGCCACGACTACGCCTGAGGTGGTCCATTCAGAAGGTCCAATTTTGGGCGACTCGTTCGAGCATAGCGACTGGTATGTCGCGGATAGCATTTGTAGTCCAAAGGTGTGATATCACACGATTTAAGCAACCAATTTACAGTAGCAAAACGTGAAATTAAGTGCTCACCAAAATGATTTCTCAACAAGTCTATGAGCTTACCGATCACATAGTCTGTTAACATGGCGCGATAACGATTACCACTAACGGAAAAATTCTGATTTGCCTCATTTTTGAAGAAATATGGACCAATGATTCCACCAGCCCATAAACCACACCATACCGTTGTTTTTAATGGATGTAATGGTAGCTCTTGGTACTCTTCGTGTTGCTCATCAGCCCAGATACAGCAATTTTGTTTATTAACGCATCCATTGAGACAGAAATTTGCTTCACCACTGAACAAAAGTTCAAGATAAAACACCGGATTTTCATTGAGTTTTTCCAGAGCCCATTCACTGAAAATATGACGCAAATTCAAGTCGCCTGACGTCAATACTTGCACAAGTTGAATTTTGTACGCTCTTAGGTCGAGATCCTAACGTAAAATATGCCAAGCTGTCGAATACGTCAGGCCAAGCTGCTGAGAACGACAACGAATCGATTCGTCACCATCTTCGCGTACACTCTCAGCTACAGCTGCTATAGTCTATTCACGACGTGCTGGATGTGGTCTAACCGGTCGAGTATCATCCACTAATATAAACTGGGATTCAAATTTGCGAACGGTATGGGCAATAGTGGTTTCAGTAGGTCAATTATGCGCACCGTAAGTTCCTCGAATCGCACGAAAAACATTTCTCACAAAACGCTGATTTTTGTATTACAGCTGAACAATTTGGAGATGCTGTTGTGGTGTGAGTCTTTCTACGATGACTTGCTAAACTATACTGAACAAAAGTGATAGAGCAGTTTGATAAGAGATCTGTCAAAAAAAGCCTATTGAAAATCATACCTCACTATGAATCACCCTTTATTATCTCTAACCAACTTCTTCTCAATAAGGGCGTGAAATGTACACGAGTATTTACAACAACTTACTCTAATTCAAATTGTATAGATTTGTGTTCAACACTGGCAACAAATTTGCGCGTTGTTTAAACACTTTCACCTGAAATCAATATGAACGCCTTTTCTTCATACAAAATATGTTTCTCAGGAAAATATTTTACAAAATCATTCTTATGAATAACATTTACACATGCTCTTGTGTCTAACTCAAATTGCAAATTGTGATTTTCTTCATTCAAATTGATTTTAAGTGGACTGATCTTAGAAGATTTTAAATTATTAATAGCTCTCTCTGGAAATTTTCTGGATGTGTCCCTCTTTGTCGCAGCGAAAACAAAGCATTCTTTTACGCATTTTGCCTGTTGCACCAGTGTCCGCTACTTCACTACCACAACTTTTAGTTTGTACTCTGCTCTGCATTGTTCCGTTCAATCTCCCAGTAGTTCTGTCTTAATTTTCTTTGCTGTTCAAAGTTTTTCCGCATTACATTCACTCCGCCCTCTTCTTCTTTTTTCATTTCGACGTTATCTCTACAGCATTTGCAATATGTATTGCCTTCTCAAAAGTTTTCAATTCGCTTTCACCAAACACAATTCACACACAAATTGTATCAACAGCGCCTTTTCTAGGAATTTGCCGAATTCACATTGCTGCGCAAATTGCTTTAATTCAACAACGAAATTCGCTACCTCTCCGTCAGCTTTACGATTACGCTTAAAAAGCTTAATAACACTCAGCGATTATATTCATTTTTGGCTTAAAATGATCACTTAATTTTTGTTTTATGTCTTTGTAAGGAAAATCATTTTCTGTCTTTGGACTTGTTAATGACACAATAACTTTGTACAATTCAGGTCCTCCCAGACTGTACAAAAAAGCAACTTTTTGTCTTTCAAATCTTCATTTAACACAAATGCTTCAACTGAGGTGAGAAATGGTTTTAATTTGTTGCCATTTTCCTCGTCGTTCCAATGTAATAAATGAACGACTAACAATATTGACTTCTGGTTAACGTATGTTTATTGAACAAAAAAAGGCTTGGTCTAGAGTGAATATAACATTAAGAAAGAGCTAAGAGAATTATGTAGAGATGAGAAGTACTAAAGCACAATTTAATACATACATAACTGTCAGAAGAGACGTCAACTTTATTCTGTGGATGCGGATTAATTCGTTGAATCGACGCGGAGCTTTAATTAATCATTGTGTATTTCGAGCCTCTTTGAAATGATGTTGATAAAACCTTCTTTGTATAAATTTCTACCAGAATACACGAAGATACGAAGGTGTTTGTTTAATACACAATTTATGTTCATCGCTTTTGAGACTTAACTCTTTCAGTGTAGCTGGTACAAAATTTGAACCACCTTTTATTGAGATTTTACGCAATGGTGGTACGCATTTTGAACCACACATCTTTCTCTGTTTTTTTTTTTTTTTGCATCCTCTTTGACCAGATGTTGTCAAATAAGACACAAATTATCACAGTACTGTGAAAGTAGTCGGATTGTGATGAACTTAATACTTTCGACAGCATTGTATAGTATCTGGTTATTTATTTAGTTTTGAAGTGAAAATACATTTTTTTTTCCCCTTTTAATTGCTTAGTGAATGTCAGTTGGGACTTTTCATGTTTTTTAACCATCACGATATCCAGCTTATTTTTTTTTTTTGTTGTTTTGTTGTATTTAGTATGAAAATATGGTATAATGAGACGAAACGGACATAATATGAGAAAAATACGCCAAGGATACGATGACGATATACAGTTGTCGAAAATTGTTCCCTCAGCCATTGAGGAAAAGAACATTAAAGAACGCCGAAGGACGAATCAACAAATTTGGGGAAAGAATTTTAAGCCTTCTTTAGTAGTTGCGTTTATGGGTTCTCAAGGTTTAATTGATTATGTTTTGCAGCTACCTGAACACACGGCCATCAAACTCTTTCATCTCTTTCATCTTTATGCTGAACAGAGTTATCACGTGCCCGGAAGAAAATATACTCCAACCAACTTTGATGAGATGAAGGCTTTTGTTGCCACAAATTAATTGATTTGAATGAATACGTCATTAAACTACAAAGACTATTGGTCAAGTTACGAAACAGTTATATCTCCTTTAAAATGAGTCTAAAGAGAATTGAGTTACTTCTCTTGAAATTTCATCTAAAGGATAATTTTTTTTTTTTTTTTATTATTTGTGCACGCTCAAGGGATTTGGGTATCCTTAACAGGTTCACAGTCCAAATTTCAAAGTGGACTGGACATAACGTCCAGTTATGTTTTTGTGAAAATCGGTATCTAACGGCTGTAAGTAATGAAATAATGTTCTAAAATATTTATATACATAATGGAAAATAGTTTTTTTTTTTTTAAAACGCATACCACATATGGTCTGTGGACTCTCTAGAACAAAAACGACCAAAAATTGTCTCACGAATCCACAGAACAATATATTCATTTGTAAATAAATAAGAAATAACTGATTGACAAAAGACGTATATTGCATAAGTATAAAAGTATAAAATCTAAAGAAAACACACGTCTTTGTAATTTTGTGCTTTGTTCTTTTGAATTTCGAGTTTTTACGGAAATGAGTAAGAAACAATAATTTATGGACAAAGAGTTGCAAAAGATATTAAAAGAGAGTGACTACGAACAAAATGATCAGTCAAATTCATCGTATGAAGGAGAAAATGAAACCGAAGGGCTAAATGATGTACCAGACTTTGATGTGACGATGCTGTAGCAGATCCAGATTTTTTCCCTAATTATTTGTCACAAAACCGTTCAAGGCTACATGATAGTCAGGTAATAAATGAGAATATAGACGTCCAGCACTCGATGGATGGCGATATTTTAGAGACAAAGAAGCCGACATCTCATCCTGACAACACTCCAGAATTCCAAATAACCGCACCACCTGATTCCGATTCTGACGACGACAGAGACATTGAAAGAAATGCAGGTTCAAGAACTGACATAAAACCAACTGCAGAGCGTCGAATGAAAGAACATGATGAGGAAGATGGATGGAATTACGACATTTAGCCGTTAGGTCGTCAAATTTTTAGTAGCGTATAATACTCACATACTGAGAACATTCCAACAAATGCAGATGTGTTTACAATATTTCGTCTTTTGGTTGATGACAATTTCTTTGATTTGGTGATAGAACAAAGCAATATCTATCTACGCTGGACAACTTATTGCGTATAATTCTGGAGGTCGTTTGAGTCGCTGGAAACCGGTAAACAAGGAAGAAATGGTAAAGTTTTTGGGCATTTACTTGTTGACCGGTTTAATCAGATTCTCTACTTTAGAACGCTACTGGAAGAAAGATCCTACTTTTTATCACACGCTGTTGCATCAGATACAGTTGTCCTACAATTGCTTTGTAGCAATTTTACGTTGCTGGCATTTCGTTGAGAGCAAAGCTAAAAGAAATTTCAATGATCGTTTATAAAAGGTCCAGCCAGTTATAGACACGGTGATGAGAAACTGTAGAAAACTTCTCACGCCAAAAAAACTGCCTTGTTGTGGTTGAATCCATGGTTCCCTT
The DNA here is from genome assembly GCA_907269105.1 of Volucella inanis. Classification (NCBI taxonomy): domain Eukaryota; kingdom Metazoa; phylum Arthropoda; class Insecta; order Diptera; family Syrphidae; genus Volucella; species Volucella inanis. The sequence goes on along the minus strand of OU026157.1, from coordinate 70,752,305 downwards.
TCAAAGACGATTGCTAATTCGTCAGTATAATTCAAACAAAACTCACAATGGACTAAATATCTACAATGTTACAACTTATGATAGATATGTTTTGAAATATAAAGTTTATTCTGGCCAGAATACTCAAATCTTAAACTTCGATAAACCTGGAAGCGTCGTCATCGAGCTTTGTGGAGACCTTTTAGACCAGGGGAGAATGATTATTGCAGATAATTGGTTCAAAAGCGTACTATTATCTGAATACTTACTTCAACGTAAAACTTATCTTTGTGGGACATAAAGAAAAAATCGTAAAAACTTACCTCTATTGATGAAAAACAAACTGAAACTGAAGAGAGAAGAGGAAATTGCTGCCCAAAAACATAATGTGGCGATCCTAAAATGGAAGGACAATAGGGATGTGCTTATGATATCTACTTGTCACGCTGATGAACAAACGATGAGTCAGGACCGAAACTCGAGCCCAAAACCTAATATGATTTTGGAATATAATGATCGAAAGAATAGTATCGATTTTTCTGACGAGTTAACTAGCTACTATTCGCCAATTCGAAAGACCTTGACATGGTACAAAAAAGTTGCTGTCGATATTTTGTTTGAAGTGGATGTCATAAGTTCAGTTTATTTGTTCAATAAATTGAACCAAAAGAATAAATGTACATTATTGCAGGCTCAAATGAGTATTGTGAAAAATCTTTTGGGTATAAGCATTGTTCAGACACCGGCCATACCTACGCCGTTCACGACACGAGCACAGCATTTCCTTAAATCACTGGATAGAAAAGATTTTTGTTTTTTTTTTGTTTTTTTTTTTCATGGGAAGGTGAGAAATCTTCATAGACACTATAAGCCCTGAGCCTATAATAGTGTGAGATTCTTACTCAGTAAAAAGCACCTCCCTTATGCAAACCACGACTGAGTTCAATTTATTTTGTTTTTATAAGATATCCTGTAGGCGATTTTCCATTGAAAATTCCTGTGTACTTTAGAAAAATTACGCGCTGCTAATCACCGCGCTAGATCGAGAGGCATAGTCCTTTTCAGACGGCGCAATAAATTTGTCTCGTCAAGGATCTGTTGAACAGAAATATTCGTATGACCTTGTAATCGATTATTATGTTTTCGCTCAAACATTTTAATTACGTTCTGAACGTTTTCGACTCCTAAGTCTCTGTGGATATCATCGTTTCTAATTTACCACGGCGCATTAACAATACCTCAAAGAACTTTGTTTTGGAATGTCTGTAATACATTAATGTTACTATTTTAAGTACAACCCATTGTACACCATATGTCCAGATCGGTTTTAGCACTTGCTTGTATAACAGCAGTTTGTTCTCTAAACTAAGCTTGAAATACTTTCCAATAAGCCAGTAAATATCTCAAATAGCTCTTCACGTTTTTTCTTGACGTGTGCTCTCCATTTTAGTTTAGCGTCGAGTGTCATACCGAGATATTTGGCCTCGTTCGCGTAAGGAATTCGTACTGCGTTGATAAACATCGGCGGATTCTCAATTTTCTTGAGAGCTCTTGTCCAATTGTTAATCCGTGTAAGGGCACGTTGCAACTTGGCAGTTGCCTCTTCGACTGTTTTAGCCGTTGTCAAAACGGCAGTGTCATCAGCAAATGTGTCGTCCGTTTGCGGTGTATCGCGGGTAAAAAGCAAATACAGCAGAGGGCCAAGTACACTTCCTTGCGGCACCCCCGCCTTTATTGTCATAAAAGTGGAATATTCTTTTCCGTTTCTCACACGGAAGAATCGGTCTTCCAGGTATGAACCTTAAATACAAGACAATTGCTGGGGTAGGGCTTGTCGGAGTTTATATTTTAGGCCTTCATGCCATACCTTATCAAAGGCTTGCGAAACGTCAAGGAATGCGCTTGAACAGACTAACTTACACTCGATTGCTCTTTCAATTACATCGGTTATTCGATGAACTTGGTCAACTATAGAGTGTTGGCTTCTAAAGCCAAATTGATGATCAGGCAAGAGGGAATTTGTGTCGGTAATTGGTTTAAGACGATTAAGAAAGATTCGCTCGAAGACCTTCGATGTAATCGGGAAAAGCGATATTGGTCTATATGACTTGATTTCAGTCAGCGGTTTACCGGGTTTCGGAACCATAATAACTTCGGCTATTTTCCACTGGTGCGGTACGTGCTCTAATCTAATGCTGGCATTTATAAAATAGAGTAGCCTTAGCAAAACTTTTTTCGGCAACGCTTTAAGTATCTCTCCCGCTATTAAGTCATATCCCGGGGATTTATTTGGCTTAAGAGTGTCTATAACTTGTCTAAGTTCCCTAAATTTAGCCTTTTCTACTGGAAAGTTTGTCGTCTTGACATTCTCTGGAAGCGCTTCCCCGTCGAATAGTTTAATGTTTCTGCAAGATGGTCGGCGAAAACATTAGATTTTTCCTTATCTTCTTTCGCCCAGTCATTCTGGTTTCTTCTTATTGGCGCCACGTGTATTTAGGGCTTCCGAACACTTTTAACGGCTCTCCATATGGAGTAGTTGGTATCCTTTGTCGCTGTGAGTCTTTCAAGGAAGTTATTAATACCTTGATTATTGAAGTCCTTGATAAAGTTTTTCAACAAGTTGCAGAGCCTATTGAAGGAAGTTTTATCTTGTGGTGCCCGGTTTTCATGCCACTTTTTCCGCGCTCTTCGTTTCTTCCTTATCATTTCTCTGATTTCCGGTGGATATCTTATGCCGACTTTGTGAACTTTGTTCGATTCGCGGGGAGTGTTCTTCCAGGCCGCTTGCTGTATGACTTCAACAAAACATTAAACTTTTTTTCAAGTTGATACGGCGTTCTAAGTGCTACTTTCAACTCAGTATTGTGTACAACGTCTATTCGGAAATCTTCCCAGTGAGTTTTGCTGTAAGTTAATCTGGGTAGTCTTTGTTTCTTAACCAAGAATTCGCACAGTGAGAGGATAACTGGAGAATGATCGGAGGAAAGATCGAAGCCCTCTTCAACTTTGACGTAACTAGCGTTTACTCCTTTTCCGATAAAGAAGTCTATTAGATCGGGTGTTTTGGCGACATCCGAGGGCCAATATGTTGGCTTGCCTGATGAGTAAGAATAGCAACCACATTCCATACCAGCCCTGCAAAGAGTTTTGCCTTTTTGAGAGATACATCTTGAGCCTCAAAAAGTGTGCTTCGCGTTAAAGTCGCCACCAGTAATGAAGATTGGTCCAAGAGAGTTGAATAGGCCAATAAATTTTTGTTTTTCTATTTTGCAGTGCGATTGGCAATAGATTGAGGTTATATTAAAAGAGTAATTTTTATTTTTAGCGCTCACCACGGTCATTTGAAATTTGTCAAGTTCAATTATTTCTTCCAAAATATGTTCAATGCAGTCTTTTATGGATAACCTTTTATTTTTTCCTGCATGAAAATATTTAGTTCATCAAGCCTTTTCTGTAGCCTGTTGGCATTCCACGCAAGTATATTGAGCTTCTTTGCCATAATTAGTTGCAGAAATTGGCTTCGAACTTAAGAAGCTGTTCGACTATTATCTTATTTATTTTAGTCTGTTCTTCTAGTCTCTCGAAAATTACTGATAACCCATTTGAGGCAGTATCCGGTGATGTACAGTTAGTCATATTAATTCGCGCCGCTATTTGCGCGTAAGATGGAAAAATAACTAGACGTAGGTGTGTCGGATGCTTTGATGAGCTTTTTCAAAAAAGGGTCAAACATCAGCAGCTGCCACTATTAAAGCCAAAAGAGTTTCACAAATATGCAACATTTGTACAATACCAAACCGTACTGCCTAAAATGTTTCCAAAAAAGATCATATAAATATATAACTTTTTTTAATTCTTATTTTTCCTTCCAATAAATATTTTCTTTTCAGATAATTAAAAGTAATTGCAAACCTATAAAAATGTAGATCTTTAGTTCTGAAATTACACTTTTGTTTTCAACCCGCGATTATGATAAAATGGCACATCTGTTCTCTATGTCACAACGTTATTTCCAATCTATATGAAATGTCCTTTGAAGTCTACCTCAAATAAATGTAATTCTCCTTACGTACACTGCTGAAAGGAACCTACAAATTGTATGGACTAACAGACCATATATGGTCTGTAAACTGGTAATACTTTAAGTCTACAGACCATAAATGCTACGTGGACATTGAACCTGTTAGTATGCTTGTGCACGGCTGTAAAGAGAATGTTATAATGACTATGAAATAAAGAGCTAGGCAAGGCATTCCATAAGCAAGTTATGCGGCTTAGTAACATATGACGATGGGACAAAATTTCAAAACACTAAAATGGCTGTATCTTCTAAACTAAGCGTCTGCGGGGGTCAAATTTTGCACCAAAAAAAAAAAAAATTCGAAATGTACCCGGACAAAATTTCAAAACACTAAAATGGCTGTATCTTCCAAACTCAGCGTCTGCGGGGGTCATATTTTGTACCAAAAAAAAAAAAAAATCGAAAAGTACCCGGACAAAATTTCAAAACAAGAAAATGGCTGTATCTTCATATTTTGCAACAAAAAAAAAAAAAAAATTCGAAATGTACCCGGACAAAATTTCAAAACACTAAAATAGCCGTATCTTCTAAACTAAGCGACTGCGGGGGTCATATTTTGCACCAAAAAAAAGAAAATTCGAAATGTGCCCGGACAAAATTTCAAAACACTAAAATGGCTGTATATTCTAAACTAAGCGTCTGCGGGGGTCATATTTTGCACAAAAAAAAAAAAACTTCGAAATATACCCGGACAAAATTTCAAAACACTAAGATGGCTGTAACTTCTAAACTAAGCGTCTCCGGGGGTCATATTTTGTACCAAAAAAAATTCGAAATGTACCCGCACAAAATTTCAAAACACTAAAATGGCTGTGTCGTCTAAACTAAGCGTCTGCGGGGGTCATATTTTGCACCAAAAAAAAAAATTCGAAATGTACCCGGACAAAATTTCAAAACACTAAAATGGCTGTATCTTCCAAACTCAGCGTCTGCGGGGGTCATATTTTGCACCAAAAAAAAAGAAAATTCGAAATGTACCCGGACAAAATTTCAAAACACTAAAATGGCTGTATTTTCTAAACTAAGCGCCTGCGGGGGTCATATTTTGCACCAAAAAAAAAGAAAATTCGAAATGTACCCGGACAAAATTTCAAAACACTAAAATGGCTGTATTTTCTAAACTAAGCGTCTGAGGGGTCATATTTTGACCAAAAAAAAAACTCGAAATGTACCCCTACAAAATTTCAAAACACTAAAATGGCTGTATCTTCTAAACTAAGCGTCTGCGGGGCTCAATCTTGCACCAAAAAAAAAAAAAAAAATTCGAAAGGTACCCGGACGAAATTTCAAAACACTAATATGGCTGTATCTTCTAAACTTAGCGTCTGCGGGGGTCATATTTTGCACCAAAAATAAAAAAAAAAAAAATTCGAAAACTACCCGGACAAAATTTCAAAACACTAAAACGGCTGTATCTTCTAAACTAAGCGTCTGCGGGGGTCATATTTTGTACAAAAGAAAAAAAATAAATAATCGAAGTGTACCCGGACAAAATTTCAAAACACTAAAATGGCTGTATCTTCTAAACTAAGCATCTGCGGGGGTCATATTTTGCACCAAAAAAAAAAAAAATTCGAAATGTACCCGGACAAAATTTCAAAACACTAAAATGGCTGTATCTTCTAAACTAAGCGCCTGTGGGGGTCATATTTTGCACCAAAAAAAAAATTCGAAATGTACCTGGACAAAATTTCAAAACACTAAAATGGCTGTATTTTCTAAACTAAGCGCCTGCGGGGGTCATATTTTGCACCAAAAAAAAAAGAAAATTCGAAATGTACCCGGACAAAATTTCAAAACACTAAAATGGCTGTATTTTCTAAACTAAGCGTCTGAGGGGTCATATCTTGCACCAAAAAAAAAACACAAAAAAATCGAAATGTATCTTGCACCAAAAAAAAAAACACAAAAAAATCGAAATGTACCCGGACAAAATTTGAAAACACTAAAATGGCTGTATCTTCTAAACTAAGCGTCTGCGGGATTCATATTTTGCACCAAAAAAAAAAAAAATTCAAAATGTCCCGGACAAAATTTTTAAAACACTAAAATAGCTGTATCTTCTAAACTAAGCGTCTGCGGAGGTCATATTTTGCACAAAAAAAAAAATTCGAAATGTACCCGGACAAAATTTCAAAACACTAAAATGGCTGTATCTTCTAAACTAAGCGTCTGCAGTGGTCATATTTTGTACCAAAAAAAAAAATCGAAATGTACCCGGACAAAATTTCAAAACACTAAAATGGCTGTATCTTCTAAACTAAGCGCCTGTGGGGGTCATATTTTGCACCAAAAAAAAAAATTCGAAATGTACCCGGACAAAATTTCAAAACACTAAAATGGCTGTATTTTCTAAACTAAGCGCCTGCGGGGGTCATATTTTGCACCAAAAAAAAAGAAAATTCGAAATGTACCCGGACAAAATTTCAAAACACTAAAATGGCTGTATTTTCTAAACTAAGCGTCTGAGGGGTCATATCTTGCACCAAAAAAAAAACACAAAAAAATCGAAATGTATCTTGCACCAAAAAAAAAACACAAAAAAATCGAAATGTACCCGGACAAAATTTGAAAACACTAAAATGGCTGTATCTTCTAAACTAAGCGTCTGCGGGGGTCATATTTTGCACAAAAAAAAAAAAAAATCGAAATGTACCCGGACAAAATTTTAAAACGCTAAAATGCCTGTATTTTCTAAACTAAACGTCTGAGGGGTCATATTTTGTACCAAAAAAAAAAAACTCGAAATGTACCCCTACAAAATTTTAAAACACTAAAATGGCTGTATCTTCTAAACTAAGCGTCTGCAGTGGTCATATTTTGTACCAAAAAAAAAAATCGAAATGTACCCGGACAAAATTTCAAAACACTAAAATGGCTGTATCTTCTAAACTAAGCGCCTGTGGGGGTCATATTTTGCACCAAAAAAAAAAATTCGAAATGTACCCGGACAAAATTTCAAAACACTAAAATGGCTGTATTTTCTAAACTAAGCGCCTGCGGGGGTCATATTTTGCACCAAAAAAAAAGAAAATTCGAAATGTACCCGGACAAAATTTCAAAACACTAAAATGGCTGTATTTTCTAAACTAAGCGCCTGCGGGGGTCATATTTTGCACCAAAAAAAAAGAAAATTCGAAATGTACCCGGACAAAATTTCAAAACACTAAAATGGCTGTATTTTCTAAACTAAGCGTCTGAGGGGTCATATCTTGCACCAAAAAAAAAACACAAAAAAATCGAAATGTATCTTGCACCAAAAAAAAAAACACAAAAAAATCGAAATGTACCCGGACAAAATTTGAAAACACTAAAATGGCTGTATCTTCTAAACTAAGCGTCTGCGGGGGTCATATTTTGCACAAAAAAAAAAAAAATCGAAATGTACCCGGACAAAATTTTAAAACGCTAAAATGCCTGTATTTTCTAAACTAAACGTCTGAGGGGTCATATTTTGTACCAAAAAAAAAAAACTCGAAATGTACCCGGACAAAATTTCAAAACACCAAAATGGGTGTATCTTCTAAACTAAGCGTCTGCGGGGGTCATTTTTTGTACCAAAAAAAAAAAAAAACCGAAATGTACCCGGACAAAATTTCAAAACACTAAAATGGCTGTAGCTTCTAAACTAAGCGTCTGCGGGGGTCATATTTTGCACCAAAAAAAAAAAAAAAATTCGAAATGTACCCGGACAAAATGTCAAAACACTAAAATGGCTGTATCTTCTAAACTAAGCGTCTGCGGGTGTCATATTTTGTACCAAAAAAAAAACTCGAAATGTACCCCTACAAAATTTTAAAACAATAAAATGGCTGTATCTTCTAAACTAAGCGTCTGCGGGTGTCATATTTTGTACCAAAAAAAAAAACTCGAAATGTACCCCTACAAAATTTCAAAACACTGAAATGGCTGTAACTTCTAAACTAAGCGTCTGCGGGGGTCATATTTTGCACCAAAAAAATAAAAAATTCGAAATGTACCCGGACAGAATTTCAAAACACTAAAATAGCTGTATCTTCTAAACTAAGGGTCTGCGGGTGTCATATTTTGCACCAAAAAAAAAAAAACTTCGAAATGTACCCGGACAGAATTTCAAAACACTAAAATAGCTTTATCTTCTAAACTAAGTGTCTGCGGGGTCATATTTTGCACCAAAAAAAAAAAAAGAAGAAATTCGGAATGTACCCGGACAAAATTTCAAAACACTAAAATGGCTGTATCTTCTAAACTAAGCGCCTGTGGGGGTCATATCTTGCACCAAAAAAAAACACAAAAAAATCGAAATGTATCTTGCACCAAAAAAAAAAAACACAAAAAAATCGAAATGTACCCGGACAAAATTTGAAAACACTAAAATAGCTTTATCTTCTAACCTAAGCGTCTGCGGGATTCATATTTAGCACCAAAAAAAAAAAAATTCAAAATGTCCCGGACAAAATTTTTAAAACACTAAAATAGCTGTATCTTCTAAACTAAGCGTCTGCGGGGGTCATATTTTGCACAAAAAAAAAAAAATTCGAAATGTACCCGGACAAAATTTCAAAACACTAAAATGGCTGTATCTTCTAAACTAAGCGTCTGCGGGTGTCATATTTTGTACCAAAAAAAAAACTCGAAATGTACCCCTACAAAATTTCAAAACACTAAAATGGCTGTATCTTCTAAACTAAGCGTCTGCGGATGTCATATTTTGCACAAAAAAAAAAATTCGAAATGTACCTGGACAAAATTTCAAAACACTAAAATGGCTGTATCTTCTAAACTAAGCATCTGCGGGGGTCATATTTTGCACCAAAAAAAAAAAAAAAATTCGAAATGTACCCGGACAGAATTTCAAAACACTAAAATAGCTGTATCTCCTAAACTAAGCGTCTGCGGGTGTCATATTTTGCACCAAAAAAAAAAAACTTCGAAATGTATCCGGACAGAATTTCAAAACACTAAAATAGCTGTATCTTCTAAACTAAGCGTCTGCGGGGGTCATATTTTGCACCAAAAAAAAAAAAAGAAGAAATTCGGAATGTACCCGGACAAAATTTCAAAACACTAAAATGGCTGTATCTTCTAAACTAAGCGCCTGTGGGGGTCATATCTTGCACCAAAAAAAAACACAAAAAAATCGAAATGTATCTTGCACCAAAAAAAAAAAACACAAAAAAATCGAAATGTACCCGGACAAAATTTGAAAACACTAAAATAGCTTTATCTTCTAACCTAAGCGTCTGCGGGATTCATATTTAGCACCAAAAAAAAAAAATTCAAAATGTCCCGGACAAAATTTTTAAAACACTAAAATAGCTGTATCTTCTAAACTAAGCGTCTGCGGGGGTCATATTTTGCACAAAAAAAAAAAAATTCGAAATGTACCCGGACAAAATTTCAAAACACTAAAATGGCTGTATCTTCTAAACTAAGCGTCTGCGGGTGTCATATTTTGTACCAAAAAAAAAACTCGAAATGTACCCCTACAAAATTTCAAAACACTAAAATGGCTGTATCTTCTAAACTAAGCGTCTGCGGATGTCATATTTTGCACAAAAAAAAAAATTCGAAATGTACCTGGACAAAATTTCAAAACACTAAAATGGCTGTATCTTCTAAACTAAGCATCTGCGGGGGTCATATTTTGCACCAAAAAAAAAAAAAAAATTCGAAATGTACCCGGACAGAATTTCAAAACACTAAAATAGCTGTATCTCCTAAACTAAGCGTCTGCGGGTGTCATATTTTGCACCAAAAAAAAAAAACTTCGAAATGTATCCGGACAGAATTTCAAAACACTAAAATAGCTGTATCTTCTAAACTAAGCGTCTGCGGGGGTCATATTTTGCACCAAAAAAAAAAAAAAAAAATAAATTCTAAATGTACCCGGACAAAATTTCAAAACACTAAAATGGCTGTATCTTCTAAACTAAGCGTCTGCGGGGGTCATATTTTGCACAAAAAAAAAAATTCCAAAAGTACCCCGACAAAATTTCAAAACACTAAAATAGCTGTATCTCCTAAACTAAGCGTCTGCGGGTGTCATATTTTGCACCAAAAAAAAAAAAACTTCGAAATGTACCCGGACAAAATTTCAAAACACTAAAGTTGCTGTATTTTCGAAACTAAGCGACTGCGGGGGTCATATTTTGCACCAAAAAAAAAACAATTCGAAACGTACCCAGCCAAAATTTCAAAACACTAAAATGGCTGTATCTTCTAAACTAAGCATCTGCTGGGGTCATATTTTGCACCAAAAAAAAATGTACCCGGACAAAATCTCAAAACACTAAAATGGCTGTATCTTCTAAGCTAAGCGTCTGCGGAGGTCATATTTTGTACCAAAAAAAAAAAATAAATAAATAATCGAAGTGTACCCGGACAAAATTTCAAAACACTAAAATGGCTGTATCTTCTAAACTAAGCATCTGCGGGGGTCATATTTTGCACCAAAAAAAAAAAAATTCGAAATGTACCCGGACAAAATTTCAAAACACTAAAATGGCTGTATCTTCTAAACTAAGCGACTGCGGGGGTCATATTTTGCACCAAAAAAAAAAACAATTCGAAACGTACCCGGCCAAAATTTCAAAACACTAAAATGGCTGTATCTTCTAAACTAAGCATCTGCTGGGGTCATATTTTGCACCAAAAAAAAATGTACCCGGACAAAATCTCAAAACACTAAAATGGCTGTATCTTCTAAACTAAGCGTCTACGGCGGTCATATTTTGTACCAAAAAAAAATCGAAATGTACCCGGACAAAATTTCAAAACACTAAAATGGCTGTATCTTCTAAACTAAGCGTCTGCGGGGGTAATATTTTGCACAAAAAAAAAAAATTCCAAAAGTACCCCGACAAAATTTCAAAACACTAAAATAGCTGTATCTCCTAAACTAAGCGTCTGCGGATGTCATATTTTGCACCAAAAAAAAAAAATCGAAATGTACCCGGACAAAATTTCAAAACACAAAAATGGCTGTATCTTCTAAACTTAGCGTCTGCGGGGGTCATATTTTGCAACAAAAAAAAAAATTCGAAACGTACCCGCACAAAATTTCAAAACACTAAAATGGCTGTATTTTCTAAACTAAGCGTCTGAGGGGTCATATTTTGCACCAAAAAAAAAAAAAAAAGAATTCGAAATGTACCCGGTAAAAATTTCAAAACATTAAAGTGGTTGTCTGCGGGGGTCATATTTTGCACCAAAAAAAAAAAAAAAAAAAATAAATTCGAAATGTACCCGGACAAAATTTCAAAACACTAAAATAGCTGTATCTTCTAAGCTAAGCGTCTGCGGAGGTCATATTTTGTACCAAAAAAAAAAAAATAAATAAATAATCGAAGTGTACCCGGACAAAATTTCAAAACACTAAAATGGCTGTATCTTCTAAACTAAGCATCTGCGGGGGTCATATTTTGCACCAAAAAAAAAAAAAATTCGAAATGTACCCGGACAAAATTTCAAAACACTAAAATGGCTGTATCTTCTAAACTAAGCGACTGCGGGGGTCATATTTTGCACCAAAAAAAAAAACAATTCGAAACGTACCCGGCCAAAATTTCAAAACACTAAAATGGCTGTATCTTCTAAACTAAGCATCTGCTGGGGTCATATTTTGCACCAAAAAAAAAAAAAAATTCGAAATGTACCCGGACAAAATCTCAAAACACTAAAATGGCTGTATCTTCTAAACTAAGCGTCTGCGGCGGTCATATTTTGTACAAAAAAAAAATCGAAATGTACCCGGACAAAATTTCACAACACTAAAATGGCTGTATCTTCTAAACTAAGCGTCTGCGGGGGTCATATCTTGCAACAAAAAAAACACAAAAAAGTCGAAATGTATCTTGCACCAAAAAAAAACACAAAAAAATCGAAATGTACCCGGACAAAATTTGAAAACACTAAAATGGCTGTATCTTCTAAACTAAGCGTCTGCGTGGGTCATTTTTTGTACCAAAAAAAAAAAAATCGAAATGTACCCGGACAAAATTTCAAAACACTAAAATGGCTGTAGCTACTAAACTAAGCGTCTGCGGGGGTCATATTTTTCACCAAAAAAAAAAAAAATTCAAAATGTACCCGGACAAAATTTCAAAACACTAAAATGGCTGTATCTTCTAAACTAAGCGTCTGCGGGTGTCATATTTTGTACCAAAAAAAAAACTCGAAATGTACCCCTACAAAATTTCAAAACACTAAAATGGCTGTATCTTCTAAACTAAGCGTCTGCGGGGCTCAATCTTGCACCAAAAAAAAAAAAAAAAAATTCGAAATGTACCCGGACAAAATTTCAAAACACTAAAATGGCTGTATCTTCTAAACATAGCGTCTGCGGGGGTCATATTTTGCAACAAAAAAAAAATTCGAAATGTACCCGCACAAAATTTCAAAACATTAAAATGGCTGTATTTTCTAAACTAAGCGTCTGCGGGGGTCATATCTTGCAACAAAAAAAACACAAAAAAGTCGAAATGTATCTTGCACCAAAAAAAAAACACAAAAAAATCGAAATGTACCCGGACAAAATTTGAAAACACTAAAATGGCTGTATCTTCTAAACTAAGCGTCTGCGTGGGTCATTTTTTGTACCAAAAAAAAAAAAATCGAAATGTACCCGGACAAAATTTCAAAACACTAAAATGGCTGTAGCTACTAAACTAAGCGTCTGCGGGGGTCATATTTTGCACCAAAAAAAAAAAAATTCAAAATGTACCCGGACAAAATTTCAAAACACTAAAATGGCTGTATCTTCTAAACTAAGCGTCTGCGGGGCTCAATCTTGCACCAAAAAAAAAAAAAATCGAAATGTACCCGGACAAAATTTCAGAACACTAAAATGGCTGTAGCTACTAAACTAAGCGTCTGCGGGGGTCATATTTTGCACCAAAAAAAAAAAAAATTTCAAAATGTACCCGGACAAAATTTCAAAACACTAAAATGGCTGTATCTTCTAAACTAAGCGTCTGCGGGTGTCATATTTTGTACCAAAAAAAAAACTCGAAATGTAACCCTACAAAATTTCAAAACACTAAAATGGCTGTATCTTCTAAACTAAGCGTCTGCGGGGCTCAATCTTGCACCAAAAAAAAAAAAAAAAAAATTCGAAATGTACCCGGACAAAATTTCAAAACACTAAAATGGCTGTATCTTCTAAACATAGCGTCTGCGGGGGTCATATTTTGCAACAAAAAAAAAATTCGAAATGTACCCGCACAAAATTTCAAAACATTAAAATGGCTGTATTTTCTAAACTAAACGTCTGCGAGGGTCATATATTGCACCAAAAAAAAAAAAAAAACATTCAAAATGTACCCGTACAAAATTTCAAAACACTAAAATGGCTGTAACTTCTAAGCTAAGCGTCTGCGGGGGTCATATTTTGTACAAAAAAAAAAAAAATCGAATTGTACCCGGACAAAATTTCAAAACACTAAAATGGCTGTATCTTCTAAACTAAGCATCTGCGGAGGTCATATTTTGCACCAAAAAAAAAAAAAAAAATTCGAAATGTACCTGGACATAATTTCAAAACACTAAAATGGCTGTACCTTCTAAACTAAGCATCTGCGGGGGTCATATTTTGCACCAAAAAAAAAAAAAAAAATTTGAAATGTACCCGGACAGAATTTCAAAACACTAAAATAGCTGTATCTTCTAAACTAAGCGTCTGCGGGGGTCATAATTTGCACCAAAAAAAAAAAATCGGAATGTACCCGTACAAAATTTCAAAACACTAAAATGGCTGTATCTTCTAAACTAAGCGTCTGCGGGGGTCATATTTTGCACCAAAAAAAAAAAAACATTCAAAATGTACCCGTACAAAATTTCAAAACACTAAAATGGCTGTAACTTCTAAGCTAAGCGTCTGCGGGGGTCATATTTTGTACAAAAAAAAAAAAAATCGAATTGTACCCGGACAAAATTTCAAAACACTAAAATGGCTGTATCTTCTAAACTAAGCATCTGCGGAGGTCATATTTTGCACCAAAAAAAAAAAAAAATTCGAAATGTACCTGGACATAATTTCAAAACACTAAAATGGCTGTACCTTCTAAACTAAGCATCTGCGGGGGTCATATTTTGCACCAAAAAAAAAAAAAAAAAATTTGAAATGTACCCGGACAGAATTTCAAAACACTAAAATAGCTGTATCTTCTAAACTAAGCGTCTGCGGGGGTCATAATTTGCACCAAAAAAAAAAAATCGGAATGTACCCGTACAAAATTTCAAAACACTAAAATGGCTGTATCTTCTAAACTAAGCGTCTGCGGGGGTCATATTTTGCACCAAAAAACAAAAAAAAAAATCGAAATGTACCCGGAAAAAATCTCAAAACACGAAAATGGCTGTATCTTCTAAACTAAGCGTCTGCGGGGGTCATATTTTGCACCAAAAAAAAAAAAAAAAAAATTTGAAATGTACCCGGACAGAATTTCAAAACACTAAAATAGCTGTATCTTCTAAACTAAGCGTCTGCGGGGGTCATAATTTGCACCAAAAAAAAAAAATCGGAATGTACCCGTACAAAATTTCAAAACACTAAAATGGCTGTATCTTCTAAACTAAGCGTCTGCGGGGGTCATATTTTGCACCAAAAAAAAAAAAAACATTCAAAATGTACCCGTACAAAATTTCAAAACACTAAAATGGCTGTAACTTCTAAGCTAAGCGTCTGCGGGGGTCATATTTTGTACAAAAAAAAAAAAAATCGAATTGTACCCGGACAAAATTTCAAAACACTAAAATGGCTGTATCTTCTAAACTAAGCATCTGCGGAGGTCATATTTTGCACCAAAAAAAAAAAAAAAATCGAAATGTACCTGGACATAATTTCAAAACACTAAAATGGCTGTACCTTCTAAACTAAGCATCTGCGGGGGTCATATTTTGCACCAAAAAAAAAAAAAAATTTTGAAATGTACCCGGACAGAATTTCAAAACACTAAAATAGCTGTATCTTCTAAACTAAGCGTCTGCGGGGGTCATAATTTGCACCAAAAAAAAAAAAATCGGAATGTACCCGTACAAAATTTCAAAACACTAAAATGGCTGTATCTTCTAAACTAAGCGTCTGCGGGGGTCATATTTTGCACCAAAAAACAAAAAAAAAAAATCGAAATGTACCCGGAAAAAATCTCAAAACACGAAAATGGCTGTATCTTCAAAACTAACCGTCTCCGGGGATCATATTTTGTACCAAAAAAAAAAAATTGTAATGTACCCGGACAAAATTTCAAACCACTTAAATGGCTGTATCTTCTAAACTAAGCGTCTGCGGGGGTCATATTTTGTACCAAAAGAAAAAATTCGAAATCTACCCGGACAAAATTTCAAAACACTAAAATGGCTGTATCTTCTAAACTAAGCGTCTGCGGCGATCATATTTTGCACCAAAAAAAAAAAATGCAAAATGTAACCAGACAAAATTTGAAAACACTAAAATGGCTGTATCTTCTAAACTAAGCGTCTCCGGGGGTCATATTTTGTACCAAAAAAAAATTCCAAAAGTACCCCGACAAAATTTCAAAACACTAAAATAGCTGTATCTCCTAAACTAAGCGTCTGCGGGTGTCATATTTTGCACCAAAAAAAAAAACTTCGAAATGTACCCGGACAAAATTTCAAAACACTAGAATGGCTGTATTTTCTAAACTAAGCGTCTGAGGGGTCATATTTTGTACCAAAAAAAAAAATCGAAATGTACCCGGACAAAATTTTAAAACACTAAAATGGCTGTATCTTCTAAACTAAACGTCTGCGGGGGTCATATTTTGTAGCAAAAAAAAAAAAAAAAAATGGAAAAATACCCGGAGA
Source organism: Volucella inanis (assembly GCA_907269105.1). NCBI lineage: Eukaryota > Metazoa > Arthropoda > Insecta > Diptera > Syrphidae > Volucella > Volucella inanis. The sequence continues at coordinate 70,736,440 of OU026157.1, read as the reverse complement.
AAATTTCAAAACACTAAAATGGCTGTATCTTCTAAACTAAGCGTCTGCGGGGGTCATATTTTGCACCAAAAAAAAAAAAAGAATTCGAAATGTACCCGGACAAAATTTCAAAACACTAAAATGGCTGTAGCTACTAAACTAAGCGTCTGCGGGGGTCATATTTTTCACCAAAAAAAAAAAAATTCAAAATGTACCCGGACAAAATTTCAAAACACTAAAATGGCTGTATCTTCTAAACTAAGCGTCTGCGGGTGTCATATTTTGTACCAAAAAAAAAACTCGAAATGTACCCCTACAAAATTTCAAAACACTAAAATGGCTGTATCTTCTAAACTAAGCGTCTGCGGGGCTCAATCTTGCACCAAAAAAAAAAAAAAAAAAATTCGAAATGTACCCGGACAAAATTTCAAAACACTAAAATGGCTGTATCTTCTAAACATAGCGTCTGCGGGGGTCATATTTTGCAACAAAAAAAAAATTCGAAATGTACCCGCACAAAATTTCAAAACATTAAAATGGCTGTATTTTCTAAACTAAGCGTCTGCGGGGGTCATATCTTGCAACAAAAAAAACACAAAAAAGTCGAAATGTATCTTGCACCAAAAAAAAAAACACAAAAAAATCGAAATGTACCCGGACAAAATTTGAAAACACTAAAATGGCTGTATCTTCTAAACTAAGCGTCTGCGTGGGTCATTTTTTGTACCAAAAAAAAAAAAATCGAAATGTACCCGGACAAAATTTCAAAACACTAAAATGGCTGTAGCTACTAAACTAAGCGTCTGCGGGGGTCATATTTTGCACCAAAAAAAAAAAAATTCAAAATGTACCCGGACAAAATTTCAAAACACTAAAATGGCTGTATCTTCTAAACTAAGCGTCTGCGGGGCTCAATCTTGCACCAAAAAAAAAAAAAATCGAAATGTACCCGGACAAAATTTCAGAACACTAAAATGGCTGTAGCTACTAAACTAAGCGTCTGCGGGGGTCATATTTTGCACCAAAAAAAAAAAAATTTCAAAATGTACCCGGACAAAATTTCAAAACACTAAAATGGCTGTATCTTCTAAACTAAGCGTCTGCGGGTGTCATATTTTGTACCAAAAAAAAAACTCGAAATGTAACCCTACAAAATTTCAAAACACTAAAATGGCTGTATCTTCTAAACTAAGCGTCTGCGGGGCTCAATCTTGCACCAAAAAAAAAAAAAAAAAATTCGAAATGTACCCGGACAAAATTTCAAAACACTAAAATGGCTGTATCTTCTAAACATAGCGTCTGCGGGGGTCATATTTTGCAACAAAAAAAAAATTCGAAATGTACCCGCACAAAATTTCAAAACATTAAAATGGCTGTATTTTCTAAACTAAACGTCTGCGAGGGTCATATATTGCACCAAAAAAAAAAAAAAAACATTCAAAATGTACCCGTACAAAATTTCAAAACACTAAAATGGCTGTAACTTCTAAGCTAAGCGTCTGCGGGGGTCATATTTTGTACAAAAAAAAAAAAAATCGAATTGTACCCGGACAAAATTTCAAAACACTAAAATGGCTGTATCTTCTAAACTAAGCATCTGCGGAGGTCATATTTTGCACCAAAAAAAAAAAAAAAAATTCGAAATGTACCTGGACATAATTTCAAAACACTAAAATGGCTGTACCTTCTAAACTAAGCATCTGCGGGGGTCATATTTTGCACCAAAAAAAAAAAAAAAAATTTGAAATGTACCCGGACAGAATTTCAAAACACTAAAATAGCTGTATCTTCTAAACTAAGCGTCTGCGGGGGTCATAATTTGCACCAAAAAAAAAAAATCGGAATGTACCCGGACAAAATTTCAAAACACTAAAATGGCTGTATCTTCTAAACTAAGCGTCTGCGGGGGTCATATTTTGCACCAAAAAAAAAAAAACATTCAAAATGTACCCGTACAAAATTTCAAAACACTAAAATGGCTGTAACTTCTAAGCTAAGCGTCTGCGGGGGTCATATTTTGTACAAAAAAAAAAAAAATCGAATTGTACCCGGACAAAATTTCAAAACACTAAAATGGCTGTATCTTCTAAACTAAGCATCGGCGGAGGTCATATTTTGCACCAAAAAAAAAAAAAAATTCGAAATGTACCTGGACATAATTTCAAAACACTAAAATGGCTGTACCTTCTAAACTAAGCATCTGCGGGGGTCATATTTTGCACCAAAAAAAAAAAAAAAAAATTTGAAATGTACCCGGACAGAATTTCAAAACACTAAAATAGCTGTATCTTCTAAACTAAGCGTCTGCGGGGGTCATATTTTGTACCAAAAAAAAAAAATCGAAATGTACCCGTACAAAATTTCAAAACACTAAAATGGCTGTATCTTCTAAACTAAGCGTCTGCGGGGGTCATATTTTGCACCAAAAAACAAAAAAAAAAATCGAAATGTACCCGGAAAAAATCTCAAAACACGAAAATGGCTGTATCTTCTAAACTAAGCGTCTGCGGGGGTCATATTTTGCACCAAAAAAAAAAAAAAAAATTTGAAATGTACCCGGACAGAATTTCAAAACACTAAAATAGCTGTATCTTCTAAACTAAGCGTCTGCGGGGGTCATAATTTGCACCAAAAAAAAAAAATCGGAATGTACCCGTACAAAATTTCAAAACACTAAAATGGCTGTATCTTCTAAACTAAGCGTCTGCGGGGGTCATATTTTGCACCAAAAAAAAAAAAAACATTCAAAATGTACCCGTACAAAATTTCAAAACACTAAAATGGCTGTAACTTCTAAGCTAAGCGTCTGCGGGGGTCATATTTTGTACAAAAAAAAAAAAAATCGAATTGTACCCGGACAAAATTTCAAAACACTAAAATGGCTGTATCTTCTAAACTAAGCATCTGCGGAGGTCATATTTTGCACCAAAAAAAAAAAAAAAATCGAAATGTACCTGGACATAATTTCAAAACACTAAAATGGCTGTACCTTCTAAACTAAGCATCTGCGGGGGTCATATTTTGCACCAAAAAAAAAAAAAAATTTTGAAATGTACCCGGACAGAATTTCAAAACACTAAAATAGCTGTATCTTCTAAACTAAGCGTCTGCGGGGGTCATAATTTGCACCAAAAAAAAAAAATCGGAATGTACCCGTACAAAATTTCAAAACACTAAAATGGCTGTATCTTCTAAACTAAGCGTCTGCGGGGGTCATATTTTGCACCAAAAAACAAAAAAAAAAAATCGAAATGTACCCGGAAAAAATCTCAAAACACGAAAATGGCTGTATCTTCAAAACTAACCGTCTCCGGGGATCATATTTTGTACCAAAAAAAAAAAATTGTAATGTACCCGGACAAAATTTCAAACCACTTAAATGGCTGTATCTTCTAAACTAAGCGTCTGCGGGGGTCATATTTTGTACCAAAAGAAAAAATTCGAAATCTACCCGGACAAAATTTCAAAACACTAAAATGGCTGTATCTTCTAAACTAAGCGTCTGCGGCGATCATATTTTGCACCAAAAAAAAAAAATGCAAAATGTAACCAGACAAAATTTGAAAACACTAAAATGGCTGTATCTTCTAAACTAAGCGTCTCCGGGGGTCATATTTTGTACCAAAAAAAAATTCCAAAAGTACCCCGACAAAATTTCAAAACACTAAAATAGCTGTATCTCCTAAACTAAGCGTCTGCGGGTGTCATATTTTGCACCAAAAAAAAAAACTTCGAAATGTACCCGGACAAAATTTCAAAACACTAGAATGGCTGTATTTTCTAAACTAAGCGTCTGAGGGGTCATATTTTGTACCAAAAAAAAAAATCGAAATGTACCCGGACAAAATTTTAAAACACTAAAATGGCTGTATCTTCTAAACTAAACGTCTGCGGGGGTCATATTTTGTAGCAAAAAAAAAAAAAAAAAATGGAAAAATACCCGGAGAAAATTTCAAAACACTAAAATAGCTGTATCTTCTAAACTAAGCGTCTGCGGGGGTCATATTTTGCACCAAAAAAAAAAAAAGAATTCGAAATGTACCCGGACAGAATTTCAAAACACTAAAATAGCTGTATCTTCTAAACTAAGCGTCTGCGGGGGTCATATTTTGCACCAAAAAAAAAGAAATTCGAATGTACCCGGACAAAATTTCAAAACACTAAAATGGCTGTATCTTCTAAACTAAGCGTCTGCGGGGGTCATATTTTGCACAAAAAAAAAAATCCAAAAGTATCCCGACAAAATTTCAAAACACTAAGGTTGCTGTATTTTCTAAACTAAGCGTCTGAGGGGTCATATTTTGCACCAAAAAAAAAAAAAAATCGAAAAGTACCTGGACAAAATTTCAAAACACAAAAATGGCTGTATCTTCTAAACTTAGCGTCTGCGGGGGTCATTTTTTGATACAAAAAAAAAAAAATTCGAAATGTACCCGCACAAAATTTCAAAACACTAAAATGGCTGTATTTTCTAAACTAAGCGTCTGAGGGGTCATATTTTGCACCAAAAAAAAAAATAAATAAATAAATTCGAAATGTACCCGGACAAAATTTCAAAACACTAAAATGGCTGTATCTTCTAAGCTAAGCGTCTGCGGAGGTCATATTTTGTACCAAAAAAAAAAAAAAAATAAATAATCGAAGTGTACCCGGACAAAATTTCAAAACACTAAAATGGCTGTATCTTCTAAACTAAGCATCTGCGGGGGTCATATTTTGCACAAAAAAAAAAAAAAATTCGAAATGTACCCGGACAAAATTTCAAAACACTAAAATGGCTGTATCTTCTAAACTAAGCGTCTGCGGGGGTCATATTTTGCACCAAAAACAAAAACAATTCGAAACGTACCCTGCCAAAATTTCAAAACACTAAAATGGCTGTATCTTCTAAGCTAAGCGTCTGCTGGGGTCATATTTTGTACCAAAAAAAAAATAAATAAATAATCAAGAAATACCCGGACAAAATTTCAAAACTCTAAAATGGCTGTATCTTCTAAACTAAGCATCTGCGGGGGTCATATTTTGCACCAAAAAAAAAAAAAAAATTCGAAATGTACCCCGACAAAATTTCAAAACACTAAAATGGCTGTATCTTCTAAACTAAGCGTCTGCGGCGGTCATATTTTGTACCAAAAAAAAAAATCGAAATGTACCCGGAAAAAATTTGAAAACGCTAAAATGGCTGTATCTTCTAAACTAAGCGTCTGCGTGGGTCATTTTTTGTACCAAAAAAAAAAAAAAATCGAAATGTACCCGGACAAAATTTCAAAACACTAAAATGGCTGTAGCTACTAAACTAAGCGTCTGCGGGGGTCATATTTTGCACAAAAAAAAAAAAAAAACTTCGAAATGTACCCGGAAAAAATTTCAGAACACTAAAATGGCTGTATCTTCTAAACTAAGCGTCTGCGGGTGTCATATTTTGTACCAAAAAAAAAAAAACTCGAAATGTACCCCTACAAAATTTCAAAACACTAAAATGGCTGTAACTTCTAAGCTAAGCGTCTGCGGGGGTCAGATTTTGCACCAAAAAAAAAAAAAATTCGAAATGTACCCGCACAAAATTTCAAAACACTAAAATGGCTGTATTTTCTAAACTAAACGTCTGCGAGGGTCATATATTGCAGCAAAAAAAAAAAAAAAAACATTCATACATGTACCCGTACAAAATTTCAAAACACTAAAATGGCTGTAACTTCTAAGCTAAGCGTCTGCGGGGGTCAGATTTTGTACCAAAAAAAAAAATCGTATTGTACCCGGACAAAATTTCAAAAAACTAAAATGGCTGTATCTTCTAAACTAAAAGTCTGCGGAGGTCATATTTTGCACCAAAAAAAAAAAAAAAATTCGAAATGTACCTGGACAAAATTTCAAAACACTAAAATAGCTGTATCTTCTAAACTAAGCGTCTGCGGGGGTCATAATTTGCACCAAAAAAAAAAAAAAATTCGGAATATACCCGGAAAAAATTTCAAAACACTAAAATGGCTGTATCTTCTAAACTAAGCGTCTGCGGGGGTCATATTTTGTACCAAAAAAAAAAAAAACCGGAATGTACCCGTACAAAATTTCAAAACACTAAAATGGCTGTATCTTCTAAACTAAGCGTCTGGGGGGTCATATTTTGTACCAAAAAACAAACAAAAAAAATCGAAAAGTACCCGGAAAAAATTTCAAAACACGAAAATGGCTTTATCTTCAAAACTAATCGTCTGCGGGGATCATATTTTGTACCAAAAAAAAAAAAAAAAATTGGAATGTACCCGGACAAAATTTCAAACCACTTAAATGGCTGTATCTTCTAAACTAAGCGTCTACGGGGGTCATATTTTGTACCAAAAAAAAAAAATTCGAAATCTAGCCGGACAAAATTTCAAAACACTAAAACGGCTGTATCTTCTAAACTAAGCGTCTGCGGAGGTCATATTTTGCACCAAAAAAAAAAAAAATACAAAATGTAACCAGACAAAATTTGAAAACACTAAAATGGCTGTATCTTCTAAACTAAGCGTCTCCGGGGGTCATATTTTGTACCAAAAAAAAATTCCAAAAGTACCCCGACAAAATTTCAAAACACTAAAATAGCTGTATCTCCTAAACTAAGCGTCTGCGGGTGTCATATTTTGCACCAAAAAAAAAAACTTCGAAATGTACCCGGACAAAATTTCAAAACACTAGAATGGCTGTATTTTCTAAACTAAGCGTCTGAGGGGTCATATTTTGTACCAAAAAAAAAAAATCGAAATGTACCCGGACAAAATTTTAAAACACTAAAATGGCTGTATCTTCTAAACGTCTGCGGGGGTCATATTTTGTAGCAAAAAAAAAAAAAAAATGGAAAAATACCCGGAGAAAATTTCAAAACACTAAAATGGCTGTATCTTCTAAACTAAGCGTCTGCGGGGGTCATATTTTGCACCAAAAAAAAAAAAGAATTCGAAATGTACCCGGACAGAATTTCAAAACACTAAAATAGCTGTATCTTCTAAACTAAGCGTCTGCGGGGGTCATATTTTGCACCAAAAAAAAAGAAATTCGAATGTACCCGGACAAAATTTCAAAACACTAAAATGGCTGTATCTTCTAAACTAAGCGTCTGCGGGGGTCATATTTTGCACAAAAAAAAAAATCCAAAAGTATCCCGACAAAATTTCAAAACACTAAGGTTGCTGTATTTTCTAAACTAAGCGTCTGAGGGGTCATATTTTGCACCAAAAAAAAAAAAAATCGAAAAGTACCTGGACAAAATTTCAAAACACAAAAATGGCTGTATCTTCTAAACTTAGCGTCTGCGGGGGTCATTTTTTGATACAAAAAAAAAAAAAATTCGAAATGTACCCGCACAAAATTTCAAAACACTAAAATGGCTGTATTTTCTAAACTAAGCGTCTGAGGGGTCATATTTTGCACCAAAAAAAAAAATAAATAAATAAATTCGAAATGTACCCGGACAAAATTTCAAAACACTAAAATGGCTGTATCTTCTAAGCTAAGCGTCTGCGGAGGTCATATTTTGTACCAAAAAAAAAAAAAAAAATAAATAATCAAAGTGTACCCGGACAAAATTTCAAAACACTAAAATGGCTGTATCTTCTAAACTAAGCATCTGCGGGGGTCATATTTTGCACAAAAAAAAAAAAAAATTCGAAATGTACCCGGACAAAATTTCAAAACACTAAAATGGCTGTATCTTCTAAACTAAGCGTCTGCGGGGGTCATATTTTGTACCAAAAAAAAAAAAAAATCGGAATGTACCCGTACAAAATTTCAAAACACTAAAATGGCTGTATCTTCTAAACTAAGCGTCTGGGGGGTCATATTTTGTACCAAAAAACAAACAAAAAAAAATCGAAAAGTACCCGGAAAAAATTTCAAAACACGAAAATGGCTTTATCTTCAAAACTAATCGTCTGCGGGGATCATATTTTGTACCAAAAAAAAAAAAAAAATTGGAATGTACCCGGACAAAATTTCAAACCACTTAAATGGCTGTATCTTCTAAACTAAGCGTCTACGGGGGTCATATTTTGTACCAAAAAAAAAAATTCGAAATCTACCCGGACAAAATTTCAAAACACTAAAACGGCTGTATCTTCTAAACTAAGCGTCTGCGGAGGTCATATTTTACACCAAAAAAAAAAAAAAATTCGAAATGTACCTGGACAAAATTTCAAAACACTAAAATGGCTGTAACTTCTAAGCTAAGCGTCTGCGGGGGTCAGATTTTGTACCAAAAAAAAAAATCGTATTGTACCCGGACAAAATTTCAAAACACTAAAATTGCTGTATCTTCTAAACTAAGCGTCTGCGGAGGTCATATTTTGCACCAAAAAAAAAAAAAAATTCGAAATGTACCTGGACAAAATATCAAAACACTAAAATTGCTGTAACTTCTAAGCTAAGCGTCTGCGGGGGTCAGATTTTGTACCAAAAAAAAAAATCGTATTGTACCCGGACAAAATTTCAAAACACTAAAATGGCTGTATCTTCTAAACTAAAAGTCTGCGGAGGTCATATTTTGCACCAAAAAAAAAAAAAATTCGAAATGTACCTGGACAAAATTTCAAAACACTAAAATAGCTGTATCTTCTAAACTAAGCGTCTGCGGGGGTCATAATTTGCACCAAAAAAAAAAAAAAAAATCGGAATATACCCGGAAAAAATTTCAAAACACTAAAATGGCTGTATCTTCTAAACTAAGCGTCTGCGGGGGTCATATTTTGTACCAAAAAAAAAAAAAAATCGGAATGTACCCGTACAAAATTTCAAAACACTAAAATGGCTGTATCTTCTAAACTAAGCGTCTGGGGGGTCATTATTAAAAAACAAACAAAAAAAAATCGAAATGTACCCGGAAAAAATTTCAAAACACGAAAATGGCTTTATCTTCAAAACTAATCGTCTGCGGGGATCATATTTTGTACCAAAAAAAAAAAAAAAAAAATTGGAATGTACCCGGACAAAATTTCAAACCACTTAAATGGCTGTATCTTCTAAACTAAGCGTCTACGGGGGTCATATTTTGTACCAAAAAAAAAAAATTCGAAATCTACCCGGACAAAATTTCAAAACACTAAAACGGCTGTATCTTCTAAACTAAGCGTCTGCGGGGATCATATATTGCACCAAAAAAAAAAAAAAAATACAAAATGTAACCAGTCAAAATTTCAAAACACTAAAATGGCTGTAGCTACTAAACTAAGCGTCTGCGGGGGTAATATTTTGCACAAAAAAAAAAAAAAAAACTTCGAAATGTACCCGGAAAAAATTTCAGAACACTAAAATGGCTGTATCTTCTAAACTAAGCGTCTGCGGGTGTCATATTTTGTACCAAAAAAAAAAAACTCGAAATGTACCCCTACAAAATTTCAAAACACTAAAATAGCTGTATCTTCTAAACTTAGCGTCTGCGGGGGTCATATTTTGCAACAAAAAAAAAAAAAAATCGAATTGTACCCGCACAAAATTTCGAAACACTAAAATGGCTGTATTTTCTAAACTAAGCGTCTGAGGGGTCATATTTTGCACCAAAAAAAAAAAAATTCGAAATGTACCTGGACAAAATTTCAAAACACTAAAATGGCTGTATCTTCTAAACTAAGCATCTGCGGGGGTCATATTTTGCACCAAAAAAAAAAAAAAAAAATTTGAAATGTACCCGGACAGAATTTCAAAACACTAAAATAGCTGTATCTTCTAAACTAAGCGTCTGCGGGGGTCATAATTTGCACCAAAAAAAAAAAAAATCGGAATATACCCGGAAAAAATTTCAAAACACTAAAATGGCTGTATCTTCTAAACTAAGCGTCTGCGGGGGTCATATTTTGTACCAAAAAAAAAAAAAATCGGAATGTACCCGTACAAAATTTCAAAACACTAAAATGGCTGTATCTTCTAAACTAAGCGTCTGCGGGGGACATATTTTGTACCAAAAAACAAAAAAAAAAAATCGAAAAGTACCCGGAAAAAATTTCAAAACACGAAAATGGCTGTATCTTCAAAACTTATCGTCTGCGGGGATCATATTTTGTACCAAAAAAAAAAAAAAAAAAATGGAATGTACCCGGACAAAATTTCAAACCACTTAAATGGTTGTATCTTCTAAACTAAGCGTCTGCGGGGGTCATATTTTGTACCAAAAAAAAAAATTCGAAATCTACCCGGACAAAATTTCAAAACACTAAAATGGCTGTATCTTCTAAGCTAAGCGTCTGCGGGGATCATATATTGCACCAAAAAAAAAAAAAAAAATACAAAATGTAACCAGACAAAATTTCAAAACACTAAAATGGCTGTATCTTCTAAACTAAGCGTCTCCGGGGGTCATATTTTGTACCAAAAAAAATTCCAAAAGTACCCCGACAAAATTTCAAAACACTAAAATAGCTGTATCTCCTAAACTAAGCGTCTGCGGGTGTCATATTTTGCACCAAAAAAAAAACTTCTAAATGTACCCGGACAAAATTTCAAAACACTAGAATGGCTGTATTTTCTAAACTAAGCGTCTGAGGGGTCATATTTTGTACCAAAAAAAAAAAAAATCGAAATGTACCCGGACAAAATTTCAAAACACTAAAGTGGCTGTATCTTCTAAACTAAGCGTCTGCGGGGGTCATATTTTGTACCAAAAAAAAAAATCGAAAAGTACCCGGACAAAATTTCAAAACACTAAAATGGCTGTATCTTCTAAGCTAAGCGTCTGCGGGGGTCATATTTTGCACCAAAAAAAAAAAAAAAATCGAAATGTACCCGGACAAAATTTCAAAACACTAAAATGGCTGTATCTTCTAAACTAAGCGTCTGCGGGGGTCATATTTTGCACCAAAAAAAAAAAATCGAAATGTACCCGGACAAAATTTCAAAACACTAAAATGTCTGTATCTTCTAAACTAAGCATCTGCGGGGGTCATAATTTGCACCAAAAGAAAAAAAAAATTCGAAATGTACCCGGACAAAATTTCAAAACACTAAAATGGCTGTATCTTCTAAACTAAGCGTTTGCGGGGGTCATATTTTGCACCAAAAAAAAATAAAAATCGAAATGTACCCGGACAAAATTTCAAAACACTAAAATGGCTGTATCTTCTAAACTAAGCGTCTGCGGAGGTCATATTTTGCACCAAAAAAAAAAAAATCGAAATGTACCCGGACAAAATTTCAAAACACTAAAATGGCTGTATCTTCTAAACTAAGCATCTGCGGGGGTCATAATTAGCACCAAAAAAAAAAAAAAAATTCGAAATGTACCCGGACAAAATTTCAAAACACTAAAATGGCTGTATCTTTTAAACTAAGCGTCTGCGGCGGTCATATTTTGTACCAAAAAAAAAATCGAAACGTACCCGGACAAAATTTCAAAACACTAAAATGGCTGTATCTTCTAAACTAAGCGTCTGCGGGGGTCATATTTTGCACCAAAAAAAAAAAATCGAAATGTACCCGGACAAAGTTTCAAAACACTAAAATAGCTGTATCTTCTAAACTAAGCGTCTGCGGGGGTCATATTTTGCACCAAAAAAAAACATTCAAAATGTCCCGGACAAAATTTCAAAACACTAAAATAGCTGTATCTTCTAAACTAAGCGTCTGCGGGGGTTATATTTTGCACCAAAAAAAAGAAAATTCGTAATGTACTCGGCCAAATTTCAAAACACTAAAATGGCTGTATCTTCTAAATTAAGCGTCTGCGAGGGTCATATTTTGCACCAAAAAAAAAAAAAATTCGAAATGTACTCGGACAAAATTTCAAAACACTAAAATGGCTGTATCTTCTAAATTAAGCGTCTGCGGAGGTCATATTTTGCACTAGAAAAAAAAAAATTCGAAATGTACTCGGACAAAATTTCAAAACACTAAAATGGCTGTATCTTCTAAACTAAGCGTCTGCGAGGGTCATATTTTGCACCAAAAAAAAAAATTCGAAATGCACCCGGACAAAATTTCAAAACACTAAAATGGCTGTATCTTCTAAACTAAGCGTCTGCGGGGGTCAATTTTGCTCCAAAAAAAAAAATAAAAAATTCGTAATGTGCGCGGACAAAATTTCAAAACATTAAAATGGCGGTATTTTCTAAACTAAGCGTCTGAGGGGTCATATTTTGTACCAAAAAAAGAACTCGATATGTACCCGGACAAAATTTCACTAAAATGGCTGTATTTGCTAAACTAAGCGTCTGCGGGGGTCATATCTTGCACCAACAAAAAAAAAAAAAAAAAATCGAAATGTACCCGGACAAAATTGTAAAACACTAAAATGGCTGTATCTTCTAAACTAAGCGTCTGCGGAGGTCATATTTTGCACCAAAAAAAAAAAATTCAAAATGTCCCGGACAAAATTTCAAAACACTAAAATAGCTGTATCTTCTAAACTAAGCGTCTGCGGGGGTCATATTTTGCACCAAAAAAAAAAAAAAAAATCGTAATGTACCTGGACAAAATTTCAAAACACTAAAATGGCTGTATTTTCTAAACTAAACGTCTGAGGGGTCATATTTTGTACCAAAAAAAAAGAAACTCTAAAAGTACCCGGACAAAATTTCAAAACACTAAAATGGTTGTATTTTCTAAAATAAGCGTCTGTGGGGGTCAATTTTGCACCAAAAAAAAAAAACTCTAAAAGTACCCGGACAAAATTTCAAAACACTAAAATGGTTGTATTTTCTAAAATAAGCGTCTGCGGGGGTCGATTTTGCACCAAAAAAAAAAAATTCCAAATGTACCCGGACAAAATTTCAAAACACTAAAATGGCTGTATCTTTTAAACTAAGCGTCTGCGGCGGTCATATTTTGTACCAAAAAAAAAAATCGAAACGTACCCGGACAAAATTTCAAAACACTAAAATGTCTGTATCTTCTAAACTAAGCATCTGCGGGGGTCATAATTTGCACCAAAAAAAAAAAAAATTCGAAATGTACCCGGACAAAATTTCAAAACACTAAAATGGCTGTATCTTTTAAACTAAGCGTCTGCGGGGGTCATATTTTGCACCAAAAAAAAAAAAAAAATCGAAATGTACCCGGACAAAATTTCAAAACACTAAAATGGCTGTATCTTCTAAACTAAGCGTCTGCGGAGGTCATATTTTGCACCAAAAAAAAAAAAAAATCGAAATGTACCCGGACAAAATTTCAAAACACTAAAATGGCTGTATCTTCTAAACTAAGCGTCTGCGGGGTTCATATTTTGCAACAAAAATAAAATATTTCAATTGTAGCCTGTCAAAATTTCAAAACACTAAAATAGTTGTATCTTCTAAACTAAGTGTCTGCGGGGTCCTATTTTGCACCAAAAATAAAAAATTTCAATTGTAGCCTGTCAAAATTTCAAAACGCTAAAATGGCTGTATCTTCTAAACTAAGTGTCTGCATGGGTCATATTTTGCACCAAAAATAAAAAATTTCAATTATAGACCGATAAAATTTCAAAACATTAAAATGTCTGTATCTTTTAAACTTAGCGTCTGCGGGGGTCATATTATGCACCAAAAATTAGAAATTTCAATTGTTGCCTGTCAAAATTTCAAAACACTAAAATGGCTGTATCTTCCAAAACTAAGCGTCTGCATGGGTCATATTTTGCACCAAAAATAAAAAATTTCAATTGTAGCCGGTCAAATTTTCAAAACACTGAAATGGTTGTATCTTCTAAACTAAGCGTCTGCGGGGTTCATATTTTGCACCAAAAATAAAAAATTTCAATTGTAGCCTGTCAAAATTTCAAAACGCTAAAATGGCTGTATCTTCTAAACTAAGCGTCTGGGGGGTCATATTTTGCACAAAATATAAGAAATTTCAATTGTACCCGGTTGAAATTTCAAAACACTTAAATGGCTGTATCTTCTAAGCTAAGCGTCTGCGGGGGTCATATTTTGCACCAAAATTTCAATTGTAGCCGGTTAAAATTTCAAAACACTAAAATGGTTGTATCTTCTAAACTAAGCGTCTGCTTGGGTCATATTTTGCAACAAAAATCAAAAATTTCAATCGTAGCCTGTCAAAATTTCAAAACACTAAAATGGTTGTATCTTCTAAACTAAGCGTCTGCGGGGGTTATATTTTGCACGAAAAATAAAAAAATTGTAAAGAAGCCGGTCAAAATTTTATAACACTTAAATGCTGTATCATCTAAACTTAGCGTTTGCGTGGGTCGTATTTTGCACCAAAAATAAAAGAATTGAAAAACAGTTGGTCAAAACAAAATGGCTGTATCTTCTAAACTAAGCGTCTGCGGGGGTCATATTTTGCACAAAAAAAAAAAAATATAATTTGAAAAGTAGTCGGTCAAAATTTCAAAACACTTAAATGGCTGTATCTGCTAAATTAAGTATCTGCGGGGTTCGTATTTTGCACCAAAAATAAAAAAATTTAAATGTTGCCGGCTAATATAATTGTGAGCTGGTTTTGATTAGATTTCCTGGGACACTAAGATTCTGCTTTCGACTCGGTATAGGTACTGTCAGATTTTCTGAGTGGTCTGGTTGATCTTCCCTTTTTAGGATTGTGACCAGCCTATTAGGTGCTTTTCGGAGTCCAAATAAAACTTTAAAAATCTTTTTGCTTTTATCTTTAAATGTTCCAATCTTTTTTCAAATTAGTCTTCACTGACCTGTTTAGACGTTTTGTGGATTCCTTACGAAGACGCTGCAGGACTGCGTTCTCTTGCGGCCTAAAACTTTTGCATTGTTCTGAACTTAAGTGGAGAACAATTTTTTTTTTTTATGTCGAGCCCCTCCTTAAATCGTGTCCAGTTGGTTTTTGTGCTGATTCCCCCTCTTTAACAAGGTCCATACATCGCATCCGATTCTGGTTTCGATGTATCTATGGTCTGGCATGAGGATCTCGGATAGAACTCATAGAACAGCCAGTAGTCACCTTAGAATACATGTTGGATTAAGATAATTCGTTTACTTGCTATGAAATTCAGTATGGTTGCAAGAAGTGTTCTGAGCATTAGCTGAGAGGGATAGTTTCAGCCCTTAATAACTTTTCTCAAAAGCATATTCTTGGAATAATCTAAAAAAAAAAAATCTTTGTGAGCATATTTTTTGCCATTTCTTCAACCAAATTCTATTCTGTATAATATTCGCGGCAATGAATAATTCGTGACTTTTATCCCCACTTACGATTACGGGAATTGTGGTGTTTCAAGCTTTTATACATTCCTAGCACGCAGATTATTTAATCGGTTGCTATCAGAAATTCATAGCATAATGTGTATGCTTGTTTTTATCAAGAAAATCAAAGGGTGGATACTGAATTTTGATCTTATTGATGAACATACATAATTTAATAAAAATAATATTAATATATAGCAATTGTTTTATATAAAGGATAATTCAACCACCAAGTTTTTATAAAAATAAAAAAATCGCATTTGGAATTATGTGAATGGAATGAATTAAATTAATTAAATTAATTAAACAATTAATTTTAAAGTTTAATGGGCCAGAATGCGACGCAAGAGATGTAGAACTTAACTTAAACGATTTTTTTACCTTGTTGATAGACAAAAGGTCCAATTTGATAATTTTCCTTATTTCCGAGTATAAAGCAGATGCAATACTTAACGGTCAAAGCGCTGACCTTCATGTGCACAGAAAAATTGGGGGAGTAAGAACTGCGTTTGGTATTAGGTCAAAACGTTATGCTATGGAACGTTAAGGTTAGACTGGTCGAATGTTAAATCATTTTTTCTATTACATATGAGCATAGTTATGTATTCAAATTTTGTACTGTACTGGACTGTACGGTCGAGGTACTGCTGCTTGCACCCAGTCACTGCCGTTACTGTATTTATCATACGGCACCAGCAAAGGCTGAGTGACATGAGATGTAGTATGTAGCAACCGATGGATAGCGGAATGTGAGTGTGAATTTTGTTGGCGCATTGTTTAATATTATTGTAGGGCGTAATGGCTGTAGCCAATATACACGAGCTAAAAAGAATCCACGTACGTTCGTCCACGTCTATAAGTACAGACCAGCTGTTTTGCCTGATCTGATCTGAAGGTACCCCGCTACGAACCAGTACCATTATTCTTTTTTTTCCGCAGTCTCGCCACTTACGTGCGTAGTGATGTAGCTTACAAAACTTCTCTAAAATGTTATCCCTGTTCCGGTACGGAATTCAATTTCATGTGGTTAAAATTCCATCTTTGTAATGAAATTGTTATTGCTTTATTTACAGAAGCCCGAATTGTGTACAAGCATTTTAAGGGTACTTAAGTCCTTATTAATTATAAAAAAAGGTAGAAAGGTTTGTATTTCTGTATCCGCACACTGAAATCGTTATTACGGGCGTTTTCAATATACACAATTCTGGTTGGCTTCGACATTCTGGACAGACAACACCCGAAGGAAGGTGTGTTGAAATATTATTATAGTTATGTTTTAGGGAAAGGGATGGTACGACTCGAGCTGAAAAAAGGCTGTCAGGGTCAGAGAAATGTTTTTTCGGTCCCTCAAGACAAACTAGGTAGAGAAAACCCGAAACAAAATCAAACGGAATGTCAGGAATGAATTCAACGCACTTCTTAGAAATTCTGCCTCACTCTCCATACCTACTCTCATTTATAATAACATAGCAGCTGTCAGCTCCTTGGACAAGGCTAATTATCGAAGCTCAACACTTCCAAATTGTACTTTTCCTCCGCCCATACTTGAGTGCGTCGAATCTTCATTGGAAGAAATCCAATTTCGTACGCGTGTGGTAGCTAGAGTATTTAAAGATCTTAACACTTACAAATCCGCCGGTATAGTTGGTATATCTCCATTTCTTCTAACGAGGTGTTCTTCCACGTTGGCAAAACCACTGCGTTAGCTATTTCTGCAATCCTACTTTTTAGGACTCTTTCTGAGTTGGTGGAGTACAGCATTTATCCAGCCCGTCCTTTAAAAAATATGAATCTTCTTCTCTCTCCTCCTATAAACACATTGCACTAATGTCCCTTCTTTCAAGGGTAATGGAAACGCTAATAAACCGCCACCTCATGAAGTGTCTCGAAATACGAAAACTAATCAATGACCGGAAGTACGGTTTTCGTAGCAACAGGTCCACTTTTGATTTGTCTCACTAAAAAGTGGACTCAAAACGTACATAAATCTGGCGAACACAAGTAAGTTGCAGTTGATATTTCTAAGACAATTGACAGAACTTGGCATCAGGCTCTTTTATACAAAATGCGTGCATATAGGATCGATGAATTTTTTTTTCAATGGGTTCGAAATTACCTTTCTGATCGTTCATTTTAAATTGTCTTTGATAGTTTCAAGTCTTATATTCACAAAATAAATTCTGTTGTGTCCCATGACTTCGTTCTATATCCGACACTCTTTCATTAATGATCTCTTGTCTGCCAATATATTCCTTTGCTGGCGAGTTTGCTTTTCATATTCCCTAACTTACGTCGCTAATCTTCGGCTGTAAAACGGGAACAGCAGCGTAAACTAAACTCATTAAATTCCGATATTAAGCGGAATTATTTAAAATTAAAAATATTAGTTAAAAAAAAATAATATTTCGATAGTCTATACCTTAAAAATTACATACTAAAATTTCAATTTCATATCTCAAATAGTTTTTGAGTTACAGCTTTCTTAAGAGCTGCCGCTCGGTGGTCAGAGAGTTACGTTTGCTAACTCTAAACGGGTTTTTCTCGAAACTAAAATTTTTAAATTTGCTGCAGTTATAGCTCGATCGCTTGTAAATCATTAGATCGCTATGAATTTAATTTTTGCTTATTTTGTAGTTGTTTTTCTATACAATGACCTTCCAGTTTTTTTGATTGTATGAAAAATGTAATTTTGAACAATTCCTTTAAGTTTAATTTTTTTTTTGTTTGTTTTTTTTACTTCAGCTACGGTGAAGGACCTTTTTTTTGTGAATTGGGTGATAGCGAATAACTCGCTGAAAATTTAATTTTTTCCTTTGAAAATTTCAGTGTATATTCATTATTTATGTGTTAATGTATTCTCCAAATTTTAAAACATTTTACGCAGTAGTTTTTTTTTTATCGGAAAAAGCTCATTTTTTTGGCGGTAATATTAGAAGTGGAATTTAATGCTTCCAAAACACAATGCTGTCCGCTGTCGTTAAAGCGAATTGCAAACGCCCAGCCATTATCCATGAATGTCATTTGCATCATTCAAACTGAAAAACTTCATATTCTCGGTATGAGTGTCAAAAATGACCTATGTTGGAATGACCACATATTTGATGTTGCCAAAAATGCTTCGACATGTCTATGTTTCCTCAAACGATGTAGAAAATACCTTTCCACCTCTGATACGGCGTTAATATGTTAGGCATTCTTCCGAAAAAAATTGAAGTACAGTACCCACATCTTGTCAGGTGCGCCTAAAACACATGCACATGCTATATAAGATTAAAAATGATGCGATTAAACTCATAGGGGACACTAAAGTCATTTAGACAATGTACATACGCGAACCCCGACATTATGTCTGGTGACTCTCTCTCACTGTTTTATCTTCATTTTCACCAGCAGTGCTCCATAGAAATCGCCAGTTCGCCAGCTCATTTTCTTCTCTAAAATTCATTCCTTAGCCATAAAACTCGCTTATTGAATGCCCTGCCAAGCTTTCTATTTCCTGGTTTCCTCGCCCGCGCTGTGTACAAATATTTTAAGGGTATAGTAACGGAGAGAGAGTCTGAGAGTTGCATGGAATAGTGGATACCTTGCATGAGCTGGAGAGAGCTGAAGTGCGTTTACAGAAAAATAACCAGTGATAATTTTTTAAAAGAGTCACAAAAGTTATCAGGCACCCCAACATTTTATTTTTTGGTGGGAGTTGTCATACTGGGACATGTAGTGAGTTAAGCTGAACTTTTTCACATTTCCACTCTAAATTACTATCTTAATCATCTTCTTTGATGGCTGTTTAAAATCTAGTGCAAACTGCAAAAGCCACATGGGGCCTCAGTTGTTGGTGTGGATTTTTCTGAAATTAAGAAATTTTTCATCTTCATCTTCACATTATACTATAGCTAAGGTGATTTTATTGAATTTTTCTATCATTATTTCCATGAGTGATGTCGTCCCTATACAAGAATAATTGTTCATTATCAATTACATAGCTTACACTATGTTAGTGCTCCCAAGCTATCACATTTTTCTCAAAGTATACCTAATAACTACCTAAAAATATCAATATTATGAGAGTCATATATATATATATATTTTTTTTTTTGACAATTTTTTCTAACAGTATTAGAGGCACAAAGGGGCTAGCTAAATCGGTAATTATTTAAGTAAAGTGTTATATATATATACAAACAAATACTAATGGAAATTTGCATTGAAGAGTAAAGGCCAACTGCATTCCGTATTCGCATATCAACTAGTTCCATAAATTTTTTATCTGACGATAGTAATTTCCTCCATGTCCATTCCGTCCTGATTTCAAATACTAAACCCAGAACAAAAATAAGGAAAAAAAACCTAATTCAATATCCATCCCCTTTTTCTCCCACCGAAACGAGCGAATCGAAACTTTTGATGGGAAAAGTTTATTTTTCTCTACCGCACCGACTATTAAGAGTGTGAATTTCGTCCTTCCCGAACCTAACCAAATGCATTGCGGCTTATTCGAAGTTTACTCAACAGAAAAATAAAAACAAAAATAAAATGGAAAAAATTGGAAGAATAGAAGGGGATATTTTTAGAACTGCCCTGGCTCGTTTTCCCATTTACTCGGGAGATGTTCTTGCATAGTCGGAAATGTTTAACCAGGAAATAGAAAATTCTCGACTAATGACGACATGCAAAGCGATCATTAGTCGGTGTTTTTGTGCAAATTTCTGCTCCTCCAATTACTAGGTATCTATCGGTTGAGAGGTGGATGTCGGTTGTCGGTTCTAGCTCTCGGTTTTCGGTTTACGGTATTCGACAACCCGAAAAGCCATAAATAGGAACGAACCAGAGACACCAAACGACCGACCGATAAACCGACATTTGGAAGGAAGAAAGCTTGCCATTAAAAATAAGACTCCCACGCCCCATTTAAGAAGTTTTTCCGCATTTAAGTAGTACTTATAGATACGTAGATACGACTGCGGATACATGTGGCAATTGGCAAAAAAGGAAAATCCGAGTTCCTGTTTCTCTCACAGTTATACTTGTGCCATTCATTTGCCGAAAATTCGAAAGTGGAACAAACAATGTCAGACGGCAGCCGGTTGTCGATAGTCGGTTGTTGGTAGACGGCACGCTCTTTAAGGACGAGTGTGATGTTCCCCAACCCACCCATAGATACACAATGTGGCTGAGCGTGTATAGGAGTTTTGTTTATTTTTCGTTTTGTTTCCTTTATATATTCTTTTGAATATTTTTAGAATTTGATTTATTATTTATTAAGTTGCCATTAAAATGTAAAAATGTTATCTGGTACGACAGAGGCATATAGCAAATTTATGTGTCACATATGAATAATGCATTCGCTTGGCACTCGTGATACGGATTTAAAAGCTGGAAAAGCTGGATTTTAACTCCTAGAGTGGGATGAAACGATTATGACATTATACTAGACAAGCGATTTAAGATTTTTTAGATTTTAAATTCATGAGAAAGTGTGCTATTCTAAAGGGATGTTGCTGTTACGTTAGATTAAGTTAAATTAGGCTAATAAATCAAAATAACCTGTCCTGGCATTTGTGACATAACTCTGCAAGTCATTTTACAGAGTGTCGGCTTTTAAATGACACAAAGGTAAAGAAGATTTTGTTAGATAGATTTTAGAAATACCTTTTTTGCATATTTGGGATTCACGCAGATGGAATAAATAAGGGTGACATGGTAGGTAAATTGGTTTCAGTAGAATTAATGGAAACTCAACCGATTTGTCAAAATCGGATTAAAGATTTTAGGTATAATACCGGTCACCTGATGAGTGGTAGTTGAATTGGGGTGTTAGTTCATTCGTTGCAGCTTAAACATAGAGGCTTAAGAATTTAGGTACAAGGTCAGAGATTTAAACAAAACCATTATAGAGCGAATGAATGAAAATCGAAATATAAAATTACAATTATTAACATTTGTTTATTTGGCTTTCTACAACAAATAAGTTTATATTGTTTTGTACTTTTATTTTTAATTGTTGAACTGTTGTTGAACTCAAAAAGAGACTGAGTTAAATACAAAATTGATCAATTACCTAACGAACGATCACACAAAGCATAATAAAACTTGGAACAATATTAAAGAGTAACGTAAGAGTGCAGTTAAAAAAGGAATTTAAAAATAGAGAAATGATGTGCGCTTATTCATTTGCGACCAAATCAATAAATAATACAAAAGTTAATACAACTCTTATAAGACATATTGTTCGAGTTAATGTTTCTTTAGTTCAGGTCGCCACAGTATTCAGTCGCATTTTTGGTTTGCACCATAATTTTGAATCCTTATTTAGTTTCATCCACCTCAATCAATGTAATAACCCAATTTCTCAACCAAAAATTGTTATCGCTCTTTTTATTGTTGACCTAGTGGTCTGTTAATTTCGCGACAGAGCGTTCAACTGTTTTTGTGTTTTTTTTTTTCCCCCGGTCTTCGTCATATCTTATGACTAACCAGCTGCTCCATTAACAACAACAATTCTGACTCTGTTGCCTGTAAGTGGATCTGCAGCGAAACATTAAATGCTATATGTGTCTGCATAGATAAAAAAAACACGGTCTTCGTTAAAGGGTTTTCAGAAAATCTTCTGTTCTTTTATGTTCTTTATATGTATTAATATATCTTTCTCACATGTGCCCTTTGAAATCAGATGCCTCAGTGAGTATAACGAATCCCATTATAACTCATTCTTCAGACTGATAACGGACAAACTATTAATGCTCGAACAGGGTAAGATGTGTAGAAGTTTTTGGTCAGGTTATAGAAAAACAAATTGCGCGTTTTATGGAATAAGGTAGGTAAGAGTGGCGGTTGAAGAAGACCAACTCACCAAGGCCTATTGGGCCATTATGGGCCACGTGGATCTATGATCCTCTTACTCATGGAACCAATTTGAGCTTATGATGAAGCGCAGGAGACTGTTAACCTCTATAATTGTGTAAGTCATTGTAGAATAAAGCTCCTAAGTGGAGGTTTCTTTTCTGGGAGAGAGCTGAACATGAACAGAGTGGTGAAGAATTGTTTCCTCTTCCATGCAGCTTCTACAAAAATCGAAGGCGCCAAGCCTTCTTGCATTCTTGCCCATAAGGCAGTGTTCACTGAATACACCTATGATGGCGCTGAGATTTTTCCTGTTTAGAAGCATCAGATTCTTAGAGCGATTCAGATCCAGCTTTGGGCAGATCTGTGTGGTCATACGGTTTGTTCATGTTGGTGCAACAGTTAATCTAAGGTCCGTTATTTTATTAGCTTCCAGCTTTAGTAATAATTTACACGGAGCGATTGGTATATCTATGCTACCCTTTTTCGGTAGAATAGGTAGAGTGATTCCAATTTTGTCAGGTCTGTAAGAAATTCCTTGGAATGTCTTTGTGGCCCGGTACCCAACAAAGGTAAAGATTGAACTGCTCTGCCATCCCCGCAAGAGATGATCGGCATTCAAGGGTAGTCTTAGAATTTAATGAGCCTAAGCTTAGGGACTTAGTAGCGGCCTGACTATCCGAAAAAATACGGATATCCTTTGCAGATGTCACGTTTTTCTTCAGCCAGGACAGACTTTCCTTAATCGCCAAAATTTCCGCAAGAAACACGCTACAGTGATTTGTAAAATGGAAGGAAGTCGCGGGGTCGAAGGGTGTGAAGTTGAACCAGAAAGTCTAAATCCGCGGAGGGAGAAGAAAGTAGAGGTCTGCTTATGCACAGCCATACTGTTCTGCGGACTCACCTTAGTTTGTTGCAGTTAACTGCATTGTCTAACGCCGTCTAACAGACAACTGCCCCTTAGGTGAGTATCGGTCTTATAATCAAGGCGTTATGGTAAGTTATGCGAGGTTAAATGCCTCGTTCAACCATTTGTTCCCAATAGGTTTTTTGCAAGAGAATAAAGCTATCATAGCTTTTTTGACTTTTTATTGAATGTAAGGTTTCCAGTTTCGTTTCCTGATAAGAATTTATTTTGCTGTATCTGAAAACACTAAAATGGTATTGTTTACTGGGATGGGGTCTATAGTTGAAATTTAAAATTTCCTAGAAAAACGAAGAATATCACCTTTATGAGGGTTAACTCCCAATCCACAGCGATCTACCCAACGGGTTAATCTTTTAAGATTTAGCTGAAGGACTTCTTGATGGTATTAAGATGCTTAAATGAGGCGGCTATAGCAACGTCGTACGCACAGGCAATCACCCTGCTCCCTCCAAGTGTATCAGCAGTTCATTTACCAATAAGTGTAAAAGAAGGGGAGTAAGGACACCACCTTTTGGGGCGCCTGTGCTGGAGCATCTTTTAGCAGAAGTCCCACCCCTTTTGGAGCTGATTATCCTTGCAGATGTGTCGACGTAGTTAGAGGCGCCCTCTATGTTTAGGAAAGCAACCACTGTGTGCTCTCTGTATTGTGATCGTACGATGTGGCTAGTCAGCGAATGTAGAGCCTTTTCCAAGAATGAAGTAACTGACTACCATCCCATTGCTTTGTCACATACGTTAAATGTTCGAAAGCTTTTTATATAAATTTCTAAGATTTCATTGCAACTCATTTATATCATCCAGTCGATATAGATAACTGAAAACTTATTTGAATTAATATCCTTTACGCCTTAAGGCCTAGAAAATGCAACAGATTTTGCTGAGGCATTCGATAAAATACCTCATCCCAACTTTTCTCTGTTTTGAGCGCATATCATTGAAATGGATATCTTTATTTTTGGAGAACCGTTATTATAGCGTTTATTTTAAGTCAAATTTCTAAACCCCATTTAGTCATTTCTGGTATTCCTCAAGGCAGCCATCTCAGCCCCCTTCTTTTCGTTTTAACTGTAAACGATCTTGAGAAGATTATTTCCCTCAAAACTAACCCTCATAACTTACGACGTCCTCGTCTCCGTAAGGTCAACTCAAACCTCCCCGCTTTTGATTTTAACTTCCGTCACAAACCTGATCTCCTCCATTCTCCACGAAATAGACTAAGCTATGAATGTTTTGTTTGCCAATTATAAACTCTTAGTAAGGTTATGCGGATAGACCAAGTATACCCACAGCTACTAGTCCACGGTCTACATTCTCATAAGTACGAACATACTCGCACAAGCCCTTGCGTTGAAAATAAACTCGCTGTTTAAGTTGCTCAGAGACCAAACATTAGTGGAAACCTAATACACGACTGAGTGTAGAAATGACAGATTATGCGCTCAATTTTGAGGCAAAATTTTTACTTTTTACGATAGACTTAGGGTCACTGCTTCGGAGAAAGTAAACCAGCCAAAGGCTTTCAGATTTCTTATTCGGAATTTTCTGGGATTCGTACTAAAGCAGCAGGGCATTTAAGCTGTAAAACGCATTTACATCCCCGTATCCAACATGCGCTTTTCTCAAATCCTTTATTTGTTTATTTCGTAAGCTTGCGTCGAGTTTAAGATCACGTAGTTATTCAAATTAAAGGTGAGTATGGTCTAGTATCTGTCAGAAGCAATTATTCGTATTATAAAGTCATCAGTAGAAAAAACAGAGATCCAATTTTCAACTTGATATGAAAGAAATAGCTTTGAACCCTATCTCTGTACGTATACATTAGTGTAATCGTATGTGTTACAAAAATTGAAACCTTTATCAGAAAAAATGAACTAATGAAGGACTATGTGAATAGCCTATTTACGAGCAACGTTTGTCCGCTTAGATCTTCCAAAAGCTCCCAGATTGTATGTATCACATTTTCAACTAGTAAGACTAATTAAATATTTCAATATACACAAATATGCCGGCAAGATGCTATACTTCGCCTTCTTTTAAAGAGGGATTTGTTAATACTGCCAAAACCATTCTAATTTTTGTCCCGCCTGTCCCTAAAAAACATCTTTTTGTCCTTCTACAGACCAATTGCACTAACATCCCTTATTTCCTAGATTATGAGAGCGCATGATATGTCTCCAGACAACAAACTTTTTAACTACCGGTAGTGCCGTTTTTGTAGCAACCGGTCCACTGTGAAATTGAGAAATAAAAATCAAGCGAAACCAATGTAGTTGCACTTAATAATTCGAAAACATTTGAAAGAGTAAGGCTCCGGATTTTTATCGAAAATGCGTGCATTTGGTGTCGTTCTATTCTTCAATAAGTACGAGTACAAATAAAATTGTTTTGAACATTTGCAAGTCCCATATCCACAAAATAAATATAGAAGTGCTTAAATGCTCTGTTCTGAGTCCAAATTGATTTTTTATTTTATTTTCGTGATTAATCTCTGGTCTGCTACTTCTTGTCTTATCTTTGCTGACTAATCCAAAGTCTGCTTTCCTTATTCGACCCCGTACTCAGGTTTATACTGTTCAAGTGTAGAACGGGACTGGAAGCGTGCGTTGAGCTCATTAAATTTTACTATTTATAGCACAATTAATTTGAGGACCATAGACTGAATGAATTTAGTGTAAAAGTAAAATTCAAGTACACAACAAATATCTCCGAATGGCACTGGCATTTCCAAAACCGAAAACTTTCCTTAATTGTTATGCGTGTAAATAAATTAAATTAAATTATATTTTTGATGACGTCAACAATGCTGCGAAATATCTGAATTTCCTCAAAAGATAAAGGAAATAATTTTCCTCCTCTGAACTGGCATCAATTTGTCTGCTTAAAATTTGTGTCAGGTGTCCAAAACATTTCCTGTACTTCCTTGATAAGATTTTAAACCGTTCGACAAAACTCATTGGTGCCGCCGATATTGTCTAATCAATTGACTTCAACAGTGACGTAATGAATCTTGCTCTACCTTTTTATACTTTCACCACCAGTACTGGAACGGTCGCAATCTGCCCCTTCCACCGTAACTGTCGTTTTGCTAAGAATGCTCAGCAGTTTACCCTCAAGTCCTGAAATGGTCTCTGAAATGTGGTAATTATTGTCCTTCGTCGTGCAAGTTTAGTGTAGAAAGCCCTACTGAGCTGTGTTTCCCTATTACTCTAACCTGCAAACATTCTAAATTACCTTACTTTCGGAATCTTTTTTTTTTTTTTTTTTTTTGAATGCCCGCTAATTACACACATAAAGCACAACAGAACTACAAACAAATATTTAAATAATTTATTGGGTCTAAAACTTGGCGTAACTTGTACTATTCCATTGTTATTATTAAATTGGAACAAGCGTTGTAAAGCTTCTGTCATTGTACGTCATTTCAGTATATGTCATTTATTTGAAGCGTAAACAACAATAATTTTTTTTTACTCAAATATGTCGAACTTTGTGCCTGAAAAAGTGTTTTTGCGGGGAGTTCTTCTTCATTACTTTAATATAAAGAAAACTGCTGCCGAAAGTCATCGTATTTTGGTGGAAATTTATAGTGAACATGCGCTAGCTGAGCGAACGTGCCAAAAGTGGTTTGCACGATTTAAAAGTGGTGATTTTGGCTTTGAAGACGGTGAACGTCCTAGGCAGCCAAAAAAGTTTGAAGATGAAGAACTGGAAGCATTACTCTATGAAGATTGTTGCTAAACACAAGAAGAGCTCGCAGAATCTTTGGGTGTCAAGGAAATTGGGTTCCACATGAACTCCGAGAAATCCGATTGACGTCGAAAGTCGGTTTTTCATCTCCGAAATGCTGCTGGAACGCCACAAAAAGAAGTCATTTTTGCATCGGATTGTTACTGATGATGAAAAATGGATCCATTACGACAACCCCAAGCGCAAGAAATCATATGTGAAACTCGGCCAACCAGCCAAAGTTTCGGCAAAGCTAAATATCCATGGCGCGAAGGCAATGCTCTGTATTTGGTGGGATCAGATGGGTGTGCTGTATTATGAGCTGCTAATACCGGGTGAAACCATCAACGGACAACGCTACCGAACACAATTAATCCGTTTGAAGAGGGCAGTAGCCGAAAAACGCCCGGAATATGCGACCAGACACGAGGCAATAATTTTCCATCATGACAACGCTCGGGCCCACGTTGCTATTCCGGTTAAGAACTATTGTATTTGGAAAACAGTGAATGGAAAGTCTCACCCCACCCGCCTTATAGCCCAGACCTTGCCCCTTCTGACTACCATTTGTTCCGGTCGATGCAGAACGCCCTCACTGAAATACGGTTTACATCAGAGCAGAATATCAAAAATTGGCTTGATTCATTCTTGGTTGCCAAGCCGGGGCAGTTCTTTTGGGATGGGATCCACGAATTGCCAGAAAGATGGGAAAAAGTCATAGCTTCAGACGGGTAATACTTTGAATAATACTATTGTACATGTTTTTCTTAAATAAACGTTAAAATTTTGAAAAAAAAACCGCACGAATTAAAATATATACTCAATAGAAAATTCCAAGTTTTTATCATATTGCAGTACCTATATTTTAAATAGCTTGTTCTAAATTGAGTCATTCAAAATTACATACTTTCACATAATGACAAATGTCAGGTTCCTATACCTTGCTAAAACGCTGCTATGGACGAGTAAAATGAAAGATGAATACTTTTCTTTTACTTTGTTCTGCAAAAAGATACAAATGTCATTCAAAAATAAATGACGTCAACATTAATCATGTCACGTAACTCTTTCATTCAAAACGTTTTCGGTACACCTCCAAAGTTCTGAGCATTTGTCTATTGTCACTCACAAAATAAATAGATTGAATTATAATTTTCCATAGAGCTGTGACACATTTGTTATGATTCTACAAACACATTTGTGTCAGGTTGTCGACGTGTTCTAGACAAATCACTTTTACATCACCTCTTTATTATTAGTTAGAAGAATTCACTCATCGCCTGTCACTACCATTATTATTCAAATTTATTTGAAAAGGAAAAAATCGTTCATTTATCATGGTAATTTTTTGAGAGAGTTTTTATCATATATTTCAAAGAAACTAAACTTCTTGTGATTTTTCGTAAAAAAAAAAACATTCGGTTTGCTACCGAAAATACTTATTTCTAGCTCTATATAACCTGTTCCATTTTATCTCCTTTGGTCGTACACTTCGTGTATGAAGGTTACTCTTTGAGGTTCTTGAAAAACCACAAGCGACATCGCACTGAATAACTCTTGTTGCTGACTCCAAAATATACTTGTTATTTAAAATAATGGTAACACGAACTTTTGTTATTCTTATATATGTATATATATATATTTGTTTTTTGTCTCCAATTCATGTTCCTTTCCTTTCTTCTCCTCAGCTAACTAAGTCCTAAAAACTGTGAACCTTGTTTATATGCATCCAGTGCCAGAGAATATATTTAAGAGGACAGTTCTTTATAAAAACTGTAAAACCCAATGTGAAAATCTAAAGTAGCAATTGTTCGTTTTCGTAGAATGACCACATTCTTATTTTAATTAATTAAAAAATGATCTAAGCCATACAGCTATTGTCGATAGGAGTTTTGTGCATCATTTTTTTCCTAAGAAAAAAACTCTAAGACCATTTGTTCTTATGTTATTGATCAGAAAAATATTCGAACTTTTGTTACGAACCACGTCTTATTCTTGAGTAAAAAAATTAATAAGACATTTTTGAAGTCAGGGCTGGTTGATGAATAAACGAATTAGAAATGACAACGCAATTTTTTTTAGGTTTTGACAATTAATTTTTCAATATAATCCCCTTTCAATTCGATACACTTTTTACAGCGGTGCTGCAAATCCGGAGAATACGGAGGATGGGAGCAATCGCCAAATAAGGTCGTTTGTTCCTCAAATCGGCGTTGAATCAGCCCAATGAATCGACGTAGTATGATCCTGTGATTGTTTTTCCCTTCTCCAAATAGTCAATGTGGATCACACCTCGCGCGTCCCAAAACATGGTGTTCACAACTTTTCCTTCCGAAGGCACGGTTTACGTCATCTTAGGAGCACGTTCACCGGATAAAACACATTGTTTCGATTGTTCTTAGATCTTTGATGTGTACCAACGGAGAAACTCCTCTGGATTTCGATTAAACAGGGTCAAGCACGTCTTTGAATATTTGCACGGCAAATATTTGCGAACTAATGGTAAACGGTTGTACAGGAAAGTGAATGGGTCCCATACACACCATCGAGAATGGGTGGGATTCCCTCGCCGATTTTGCCACTCAAAAACAAGAATCGGATTACGGAGCTATACTACTCGTTTTCCATAGTCGCAAGAAACACTTACGCGAAATTTTGACAATCTGGCTAATAGAAGTTATACTTAATGATGGTAAACTCATAAAATACTCATAAAATAGCACTAATACTGTCTGGATAGTGGACAACAAATTGAACAAAGTTCAGAGGAACCATATACTATCTTTAACAGTAAGGCAATTGAAGCCCAATTGATGTCGGCCTGGTTCGATGGGTAGGTCGTGCAGGAGAAGATTTCTTGATAAAAATCTTACTTCTCATCCTCTGATGTATTTGAACGGGACTGAGTAAAGAAGTGAATGTAAACCAAACATAATCTAGTACGCGAGTTATGATTTGATGTTTGCCTTCAATGCTAATCAGTTAAGTATTTTCAAATCAGATCCCACGCGGACTTCTGTATTAAGAAGATTGTTTGTATGCATACTTTTTTGGAATGTTCACGAGTGCCGGCAAGTATTGTCATGTATTTTTCAATTGAATTGATATTTAAGAACTCAGATAGATACCTTATAGGGTAAGGCGAACAAAACCGAACACTACTGATTGAGTTGTAGTGGGATGCATCCAAATACTGAATGAATCTAAGGTTGATACCGATAATCACTTTCTAGATTTTTAATTTTTTATTTTTTTATAAAACGCGCCGAGTACTAATGGTGTTACGGCTAAAAGTTTGAAGTGGCGAAATGCTACTGGCAATTTCGGTGGAGCACAGGTGGTGAAAATATCGCTACATCAGGGTGAGGCAGAAGGCGTTACGTCAGTGTTCGAGGGTATCGAATGACTGTTTCAGTTTTGAGTTTTGCATTCTTTCTAGCAAAGGAAAAGAGGTCTCCGCCTCACCTGACCAGATGTGGGCATTGTACTCCAGTTTTGGGCGCCTTATATACTGAAGCCAGGTCGTAGAGGGTGAAACATTTCTTACAACCCCTTAGGAAACCTGGACATTTCCCACCATTTTTGGCGACATCGAATATGTGGTCGTTCTAACATAAGTTGTCATTGACATACATACCGACAATGGAAAGTTTTTCGGTTTCTACAATGCAAGTGTTATTCATGGATAATGGTTGTGTGTTTAAAATTTGTTTTTACGACAGCAGACAGCAGGCAGTGTTGTGTTTTGGAAGCATTAAATTCCGTTCTGCTGGAAGCATTAAATTTCAATCTGTTGGTTTTAATTAGTGATGCTATATCGAATTTTAAGGTGTTTAACATACGCTGTCATTCCAATGCTATAGCCGAAAAACAGGGACGTGAGTCCGGGAAAGAATATGAGAATCAGAGAGTACTGCCGTCAGCAAAGAAACATATTGGATTATAATTAAGTGGCAAACAAGAGATCATTGATAAAAATTAAAAAAAAAAATGTCGGAGACAAAACGGAGCCCTAGGGCACACTAGCATTTATTTTGTGAATATTAGACTTGAAACCATCCAAATCGACGAAACATGATGAAGGCTTATATCATAAGCAATGTGGTGAATCCTAATAGTGTTTCCTGTTTCGTATGACTAAACATAATAATCTTTTTACAAATACTAGTGTGTTTCTTAGTCTGAGGTGGACTTATGTTCTCATTGTCCATCCTTAGTTTATATTTCCTTTCAATTTCGCACACCAAATTTGTTGAGATCGTGCTTCATATGCCGGAGCAAAGTTTGGCTACCAATTTTGAGATCATATGCCGCCTGACTCTTTCAGGCTTGGGTTTGATTCGTCGAGATAGATTTGGTCCATCATCTCACGTCATTGCTCAGCTGTTGGCAATAAATCTGAATACGTTTAACCTACGTTTGACCTCACTTTATCGAGATCTGGTGGATTGAATTGTTTATTATCTTCGTCCAGATTCAACACGTCAACTTAATACGAAATGATCAAAAACCAGATGACGCTTAAAAGGTAAAGCTAAACAATAGAAAGAAAATTGGTAACATACTTGAAGTGTATTAAAAAAAAAAAAAATGCAGGACTCTAGCAAAAAACTTTGATTTATTATCTAAGCCGAATATATTTATTGTAATTTAGTATGTACGTAATCGGTGTACAGACTTTAGTTTGTTTTGGCACATTAGTCCTTCGTTGGTGTTCAGTAATTTTGCTCAGTCTTGTTTTGATTAAAGGAATGTATTTGAGACTGTTAGATTAGTAATTAGTCTTGCTAACCATTGTTTTGAGCTTTAAAATAAAAAACTA
This sequence comes from Volucella inanis, assembly GCA_907269105.1. NCBI lineage: Eukaryota > Metazoa > Arthropoda > Insecta > Diptera > Syrphidae > Volucella > Volucella inanis. The sequence continues at coordinate 70,705,032 of OU026157.1, read as the reverse complement.
AGACATCAGGGTGTTTTAGTGATGGATCTCTTTTTAAAGACACCTTAAAAATATATCACAAGCTTTCGATTTTCAATTTTCAAAGTGAGTCCAAGAGCTTCCATATCTGGAAGTCAATGTCAGCTATCTGGTGCAATTCGCAAAAAAGGAAAATTATACATCAAGATGCTCCTGCAAGCATTTGAATTTTAATTTTCGAAAGAACGCCTTGCAGTGCCTAATGTCAGTGGCTGTTGGAGAGACCAAGGCCTATTGGCGCATTCAGATGAGGATCTGTGATCCTCCTACCCTTGGGATAAATTTGAGCTCATGATGAAGCGCATGAGACTGTTAGCATCTATATTATCTAGATGGCTTTATCATTGTGGAAGAAAGTCCTAAGTGGAGTTTCCTTCTTTGGATAGAGCTACGCATATATAGAGTAGGTGTAGAATTGTATCCACCTCTTTCTCGTTTATACAGCTTCTGCAGACGCCAAACTTTCTTACATGCAAGCTTATTAGGCCGCGTCCAGTGATGACGCCGAGACGTTTGCTATTTTGAAAGATCAAACTCTTAGAACAGTTCACATCCAGCTTTGCTAGATTTTAGATTTCAGTCCTTGATAGCGCTGGACTGTCCGAAAAGATGCGGATATACCTTGCAGATATCATGATTTTCTTCAACCAGGGCAAGACTTCCTTAATCGCAAAATTTCCGCCTGGAACACGTAACAGTGATTTGGAAACTAGAAGGAGAGGATTGGAATAAGCTAATCTGAGAAAACACCGCCACTAAGCGTGCTATCAGTCTCATATCCATCTGGATAGAAGTGGATTGACTCGTCATCTCACGTCGCATCTTCCTCCCAAAAGGATCTAGAGGGGATGCTTACATAAAAGGGTTTATCAAACCAATGCTGGGGTATAGTGCAATTGATGTTCTATGGAAGGCTTTCTAGTATATTAAGAATATTAACGTAACCAAATAAATTACTCTTCCACTCTGTAATTCCTTTAAAACGAATACTTGCCTGCTGAAAATATCAAAAGATGTCAAGTGAAACAGAATGTTCAGTGCCAATTAAGGGAGTACTACGTGGGACTCCGCTTAAGCATGGATTCTGTTCAGTTTGCTGCAGTTAACTGCATTATTTAAGTCCGTCCATCAGACAACTACCCCGTAGGTGAGTACCAGTCTTACCATATAACCAAGACGTGTAGCTAGTGGGTTATGTGAGGTTGAAGGCCTCAGTTGTTCCCAATGGGTTTCTTGCATGAGAATAAAGCTATCATAACTTTCTTGCCTCTTTCTTGTATGTTAGGTTTATAGTTTATCCCAGTTTCCTATAAAAAATGAAACCCAGATATTTTGTTGTATCGAAAAAGACTTAACCGGTATCACTGATTAATGGAGGCTCTATTATTGGAATTTTATTTTTCCTGGATCAGTTTTATAGGGGCTTATTCCTAATCCACAACGATTCCCCAAGCTGATTAATCTGTTAAGATATAGCTTAGAGAGTTCTTTAATGATATTAAGATGCTTTCCTGACATGGCTATATCAACGTTATTCGCATTAGCTGAATGAATGAACTCTGCCACCAGTTCATTAACCATTAAGTTTCAGAGAAGAGGTGGAAGGACACCGAATTGTGGTGTAAGTCTGCGGCCGCATCCTTTAGCAGAAGCACCAACCAGTTTGGAATTGATTATCTTGCAAATGTGAGTCGTCTACCTGCAGAGTTCATAGCGCAAATCGTGATTGCGAAAGTGTTGACGTTGTTAAAGGCACCTTCTATGTCCAAAAAAAGCGACCATTGTGTACCCTCTATATTGTAGGGATTATTCGATGTTACTAGCTAGTGAATGTAGAGCCGTTTCCATTAACCTTCCTTTACATTGACTGGGTATCAACACTTTTCAAAAGGAAAAGGAAAGATGATAGACATATAGGTCTCTGGAATAACAGGAGAGCATTTGCCGGCCTTGGGAATAAAGGCTACACTATGATATTCTCTAGCCTAGGTAGGATAATGTTTGAGGACGTTTGTAGCTCGGCAGGTATTACACCGTTCCAACCAGCAGTCTTGTATGGTTTGAAGTTGACTTATGCAGCGCCCAAAGCAGATTGTCTCTTGTAATCAGACCATCATTTTAGTCATGGCAGCAGTAGTCCTGTTGTAGTTGCTACTGGCTGCGAAGTGTGTGTCCAGTAGCAGGTTGAATGATACATCACTTGAGGTTGTCCAAGAGCTATCGATTTTTTTCAATCTGCTATACTCGTACATCATAGGATTTGTAGAGAGGATTTTTCCTTGCCGCAATGCTACAAAGTTTTTTTTTTTTACTTTGGCACAGAATGCCCACCAGGATTGTCACTTGATCTTTTTCAGTTCTTCTTTACATATTGTGAGGGATTCCCTGTATGAGTTACAATCAGTAACTTTCCTTGTGTTTTTTGTAGGTTGAAGAGTTTTCTGCTAGCGTTTCTAAGCGGTCCCAGTGCTGATGTCCACCAGTGCGGCTTTTTGTTGCCTCTAGCTTAAATAAGCGGGCAGGAAGAAACCATATCCTGATTTAGAGCTAGGATGAAATTCTTGGCTTTGACATCAGAGTTCAGAGGAGAATGTTCTTAACAGTATTCCTCCGTATTTTGGCCAATCAATTTTCCGATAATCCTGGAGGAGAATCTCTCAGGCTGAATTGGATTTATATGTGGTCTGAATATGAGGGTTCATATGATGCCATCCAGTTCGGTTGCATTTAAGCGATGCTGTCGGAGACTTCCAGTCGGTTTTTAGTTACCTTTGTCTCTTGTATAGACCGGACGTACACAGGTGTCCCAAGACTAAGAACCTCGACTTTTGTAATCCATGGTTCCTGGATTAGAAAGACGAAGAAAAAGTGCGGCTAAGACCTTTTTGGAGTGATAGAGATTAATGTGGAATATAATCTACCAGACGAGACTACACCACGGAGCTGTTCGAGTTGTCCGATTCTGAACATGTACCCAAGAGCTCATCTATATCTTTTGATAGTATTAATTCGTCGTCGGTTTTCATTTCCAAACGAGTGTCAGAGGAGGAGATCGACGGACATTCAGGAAAGGATATCGACGCTCCAAGATCTGAGACTGAATTTGATAATTCGGATAAAGGAGTATTGCTTTTGCTTATCTCCAACCAGCTGATCCTTTTTATAAACACTTATTGACTCGAAACCGAACCCAATCATAGAGGGTTAAGGGTTAAGGGGTACCTTATTGGTAACAATTCACCCGCATCTATAAGAATCTCTTAGTTCTTCCAGTTTCACAACTTTTTAGTCTTGAGTCGGTGGACTTGGGTTGCTGAACCTGATGATCTCCAAAATGCTTTTTGAGGAGGAGGGTTTAACTGGGATCCTCCTAAGCCACGATCTCGTGCTTTGCACCCGGCCAAATCTCTCCTAATCCATCTATGGCTTTGGTGTAAAGATCGAAAGATTTTTGTTCGGCACAAACGATAAGTTTGACGTAGCTTTCGTGTCCGCCAGCTTCGCTTCTGATTGAAGATGGTCCGGGGTTTTCTCGCATGATGGCCAAGAAATTGCCCGAAAGCTTTAGCTTGACCAACTGCCACCGTTTAGGTGTTAACGATTCATCGGTGTTAATTGCATCGATTGTTATTGCACATTTTAAGATTCACTAAAAGACCTCAGAGATGTGATGTTGGAAGGCCCAAGGGGAGTTTTAATGTCTTTCGTTGTGGGCCTTTTGGGAACCGGCATGGTTTCCTCCAGCGATCTCTAGCGCTCGAAGATGTCCTTCAGCGTTTTGGGAGCAGTAAGTAATCCGTCTTTAAGGCTGTTGTTAGCCCACTCTATTTTGCACTTCTTTTTACCTCCATAATGGATTCAAAGGTTTTGACAATGCGTAAAGCATTTTTGTGTTTGATATAGATAGGGCTTGCCGACGCGGCTGAGTTTCTGATTCGTCCTTTAAATGCCTTCAGGGGATGGTTCACCATGGCCTGCCAGAATTTTTGCTTCACTTCACAATGTAGTTAGTTGGTGCAGTCACCGTTCTACCGTCTGGTATTAAAAGAGTACCGGTCTCTGATTTTGATTTTTCTTTGAAAGTAACCATTATTTTTCCCATGAGCAGCGGAGAAAGGATTGTTCACCTGTATACAGATAAGACTAGCTAATCCAAAGATCGCCAGGTATCCATCTACTCCGTTCACGACCGACATATTTTGGAGATACTGGACCCTGAGCCAAGCTAATCCTCGGCACGGGACGTATATTAGAATGGTGAAGAAGGGGAAGTGGAGATGAGAATCCTTTGGTTTCGAGACTCATCTGGAGAACTTTTCGAGATTCATTGACTAAACTCAGCCTCTACAAATCGATAAGTTCGACGCTCGGTTAGAGGCTGACAGTGCCATAAGTTTATATAAATCTGCTTGCTGCAATTTCAAATAAGTGATGCTCTGTTTAAATTATTAAGCGACCAAGATATCGTAAAAGTTAGCCACTTGTTCATTTCTACTATAATTACTAAGCTGCTATTGAAAAAATGTGCAATTTCTTTGACCCAGGCCCGTACTGCTCTCTTTTACGTTTCCATCTCCAAAGGAATTTTTTTCCATGATATGAAAGAAATATTACATTATTCCTCTGCATAAAAAAGGCTTCAAGGACAAAATATCCAACTATCGACCCATAGCTAAGCTCTCCTGCATACCTAAGTTAATTAAAACTATCATATATGACTCATTGTATTTTTCATTGTGGACCTATCTTTTCAAAAAAATTAACAAACATTTCTATAAAATCGATGAACAACTACAAATCTTACCAAATTCCTGTCAAATGCTTCTTTGCGCAATTGAACGTGGGGTGGAAGTTGGTGTGATCCCTACCGATTTCAGTAAATCTCTCAGTTTAAGTTTTGTAATATGGATTATATCCTACTTAGCAGACCGACATTACAATATCCTATTTAGGTCCATGGTTTCCAACCACATTAAGTCTCTTCTGGTGAACTTCAAGGGAGTCATATTGGGCCCTTATTATTCATTCTAACAAATAACAATGTCGACTCTACTTAGCATCATTAAAATTTTCAGATATTTCTCATCTCTCTCTTATTATTTTCCGCTGCAGGATCATCTTGATGGATTTCCTACTTCGTTCCAAATGATTTTTCTTAAGCTCAATGTTAATAAGCGCCGAGAAATAAAATAAACATGTACGCGCCTTTCAACTTTCCACCGCACTTATTCAACCTTAAATCAACCCCTACCCCTGGTAAATGAATTGCATGGTCTAGGTGTAATCTGTGATAGGGAACTACTACACTCTTCATCAAACGTTAGTCTATGGAGTTTTTCAACCCTTATGTCACTATTTGTATAAATCCTTTTACTTTTTGTACACTACACACATTTTCCGGGTTGAAGCATCAAAATATATAGTTCTGCGATTCGCCTAAAGAGAACTTATAGACTTACAGCCTCTATTTATACCCCGATTTGCTGATATACTCTTTGTTTATCAAATTTTATCCGATAACAACTGTAGCTTGCCTTTATTTTTACTTATCTGTCTCAACACTAACCGACTTGATGTTCAACTTGTACCTTCCTTTTGACTTAATCTTCACCGAACAAATTACGGTTACCTTGAATCAACGCCTAGTGTGCTACGGGAAGTCCACGATGTCCAACCTCTCTTCGACCACCTCGTTAATCTTTCACTAAAAAAAGTCTTTTACTTTACTTATGCCTATCGTCCTACTCCTTCCACTTTTTGGTTAGTCATATTATAGTCTTAAGTACATGCAAATTTTGTTAGTTTTAGGCCTAGAATTTAAACATGCTTGTAGTAAGCTTTAATAAGTCTATTCGCGATTGGCCCGTATTATTTACGTGACCTTATGCTTTCGCTTATTATGTTAAGCGAAGTAAATTTGAAATCGCAAAACTATTCTTCTGAGAGTAATTTTTGTTCAAATCTGATTGAGTTGGTAGGTACTCGTGTCGTGTCGACTAGTCCCCTCAAGACTTGTTTAACTTTTATAAATTCACTTACAATGTCGTTCGCAGTGTCATTTTATGCACAGTGAGAGTGGATGTACACATTTATGCCGATTCCGAATGGTACGAGAGTGAGAGACTTTTACATGACCAGAAGGTTTCGATTTTAGAGGTTTGCTATTGCCCACCGAGAGGATGATGACGTCAAAAAAATCGATCGCTTATTCGGCTTTTTTTTTTGCTCCATTTCTCCACCTATATTCTACTTTGTAAGTAAAAAATTTCACTATGAAAATAGTGGAGCCATTAGACTGCTAATTTGATAGTTTTCGTTGTAGACCTAGCAAGCAGTCAGTTAATATGATAGTTCCAAACGATCCAAAAAGCGGACATTCGAAGGGGTATTCGCGGAGGTTCTACCAGCCATCAGCTAATTTATCGATCAACTACGTAAATAGTTACCCACAACAGCATTCAGTCCTTAGCCCCATATTATTACGTATAGTCGATTTTAGGATTCCATCAGAAACCCAAAACATCCGTTTTCACCAATCTATTGTGAGTAAAAGCATTTGAAGTGTTTCTGCACACTGTAATCGTATTGGCAGGGTTATAACCGTTCTGTTAGTCAATAAAGGATGGAGACAAAAAGTTGCGAAAACAAAAGTATGCGATGATTCTACGAGTCCTAGTTCACCACAATATTAACAAACAATGAAGTTTTTGATTATGATTTCATGAACGCTGATATTTTGTTTTCATGTGTTTTTTTTTACTCATGAGTAGATACTCTGTTTTCACATCCGCACCGAGACGTGCTCAAATCCGGTATTTTTTTTTTATCCTGAATTGGAGCATCTGCGGGGAGTTTATGCTCCCGTATGTGCTACCCACCATCCATCCATTCACTATTCAGTATCAAGATATCCCCATAACTCCATACCCTCATATCCACCGCATTCAAAATGCAGATGTAGCATTGTTCCTTGATCCACGCGAGACCCAGTCTGAGTTTTGCTTTTTGAACGTAAAACAATGGAACCACACACCATACTGTGTATCGCTGAGTTGGGCTATAAATTTTCAGATAAGAGTTAAATAAAAACAAAAAATTCACAAATAAAAATCACATTGAAATAATCTTAACATTTGCCCTTAGGATGGAGTCTACTCGTATGTTGAAGTGGTTTGTGATACATTTTTTCATACTGCCAGTGTTACTAGTGAATTTTCTTTTATTTCCTTCGGTTTTACAGCTAAAATATGCGGGAAACCGAAAACATTATGAGAATTCAGCTGAGTATGGCAAGGCAAAACTCGAGTCAAAATTATCATTTAAAAAAAAAAAAAAAAAGAATTGTATACCATACTTCTGAAAAAGGAATAGAAAAGGGAATCCAACGAGTGTGCAAAATTGTGACAAAGTTGGTTTCTTTTCTTGATTATTGTGCTGACGGATTGGATGAAATTGCTTTTCACTTTGAGCATGCATTGGATTTCGCAAAATGAATTTATTGCCATCGAGGGGAAAGAAACGGAACGTAAGTCATCAAGGATGTTGTTATGATGGGGATTTCCAACTTTGTTTCAAATACCGTTAAATATGAACATTTAAGGTGAGTTCCATAAGAAAGATTTATTTTGAAATCGTACGACTCTCTCTCGTCTTGCCTAATAAACAAGACACAGAGTTGTTCTGCTGAAAGCCCCGACTAGTTGTGCCTTATAAGTAGTGTCAGACGTATAATAGGAGTTTTAAAAAAAATATTGGGTCCATAACTTCGTGCAGTTTGCTAAGAGATGGCGTAACTTGTATTATACTGTCATTGTACGTCATTTCAGTATATGTCATTTATTTGAAGCGTAAACAACAATAATTTTTTTTTCACTCAAATATGTCGAACTTTGTGCCTGAAAAAGTGTTTTTGCGGGAAGTTCTTCTTCATTACTTTAATATGAAGAAGACTGCTGCCGAAAGTCATCGTATTTTGGTGGAAGTTTATGGTGAGCATGCGCTAGCTGAGCGAACGTGCCAAAAGTGGTTTGCACGATTTAAAAGTGGTGATTTTGACTTGGAAGACGATGAACGTCCTGGGCAGCCAAAAAAGTTTGAAGATGAAGAACTGGAAGCATTACTCTATAAAGATTGTTGCCAAACACAAGAAGAGGTCGCAGAATCTTTGGGTGTCACTCAAGCAGCCATATCAGAACGTTTAAAAGCAGCTGGATATATTCAAAAGCAAGGAAATTGGGTTCCACATGAACTCAAGCCGAGAGACGTCGAAAGGCGGTTTTGCATGTCCGAAATGCTGCTGGAACGCCACAAAAGGAAGTCATTTTTGCATCGGATTGTTACTGGTGATGAAAAATGGATCCATTACGACAACCCCAAGCGCAAAAAATCATATGTGAAACCCGGCCAACCAGCCAAATCAACGGGAAAGCCGAATATCCATGGCGCGAAGGTAATACTCTGTATTTGGTGGGATCAGATGGGTGTACTGTATTATGAGCTGCTAAAACCAGGTGAAACCATCAATGGACAACGCTACCGAACACAATTAATCCATTTGAAGAGAGCAGTAGCCGAAAAACGCCTGGAATATGCGACCAGACACGAGGCAATAATTTTCCATCATGACAACGCTCGGCAACACTTTGCTATTCCGGTTAAGAACTATTTGGAAAACAGTGGATGGGAAGTCTTACCCCACCCGACTTACAGCCAAGACCTTGCCCCTTCTGAATACCATTTGTTCCGGTCGATGCAGAACGCCCTCACTGAAATACGGTTCACATCAGAGCAGAATATCAAAAATTGGCTTGATTCATTCTTGGCTGCCAAGCTGGCGCAGTTCTTTTGGGATGGGATCCACAAATTGCCAGAAAGATGGCAAAAAGTCATATCTTCAGATGGGTAATACTTTGAATAATACTATTGTGCATGTTTTTCTGAAATAAACGTTCAAATTTTGAAAAAAAAACCGCACGAATTAAAATATGTACCCAATATATTAAATCTGGTGTTTTTGTGCTTTCCTGCAAAAAAAGCAACTAAAAAAACGAAGTTTTTACTGAAAAAATTAAATTGTTGTTTTAGTATTTTATAACCATTTAGTGCCGAAGTGAGTATTGAAATATCCGTGCCATAAAATCGTACCAAAGAGTGGACCTATCGCCATAGTTTTTATTTTTATTTTTTTTAAGATAAAAGGCATCAAATACCATACTACAAGACATCAAGACGGTTGCCAGGAATTTCACTCCCCAAAATTTCCAAAACAATTTATGTTAAAATTGTTGGCCTTTGTAAAATTCGACAAAAAAAAACTTTTATTTAACTATTTTCATCCATCCACTATGCTCCTATGAAAACTGATACTGATGGGATACTTCTCACTTAGTTCTAGCTAGAGTTTTTGTGTTTAGTATATATAGTATATAGTATAATGAACGGTTAGTTGTTAATGGGTCAATTGCATTTTACTCACCATATAATTATTGTTGTGAAAAAATGGAGACAAATGAATCATACAAAGTATTGCCCATCGCTACAAGTTTTTCCCATCTTTCTGGCAGAGCTCGAATGCCGTTACGGTAAAAGGGTTTACCTTTTGAGTCTATCTACGAATCAAGACATTTTTTGATGTCTTCATATGAGCGGAAGTGATTAGCCAGACCATGTGGAATCGAATGGAACAAGTAATAATCGGACGGCGCAATATCTGGGAAATATGGCAGTTAGGGTCCGACTTCCATTTTGAGCGTTTCCATGTAGGTTTTAACTGGTTTGGTAACGTGAGGACGAGCTTTGTCATGCTGTAGAATCACTTTTTCGTGCCTCTGCTCGTGTTGTGTTTTTTTTTTTTTTCTTTGTTTTTCGCACAGTGCTCGGTTCAATCGCATTGATTGAAGTCGATACCGTTTCCCAGTGATGGTTGGTTGGGTTTGAACTGCTCATAATAAATAACACCGAACTAGTCCCACCAAATACACAGCATAACCTTTCGCAGCGTGAATATTTGGCCAAACCGACTCTATTTGAGTTACTGTAATGAATTCATTTTTCATCACCCGTCACAATGCGGTGAAGAAAACCCTTCCTTTTTTGTCGCTGAAGCAGTTGTTCACAGGCGAAAAAACGCCGCTTAAGGTCCCTTGGATTCAAATTATAAGAAACCCAAGTTCCTTGTTTTTGAATCATCCCGAATGCATGAAATCGCTTGGAAATGGCTTCGAGGGTAACTGCTAATGCTGAAGCAAGCCCTTATTGCCTTTGACATGGATTCTCATCGATCAATGCCTCCAATTCAATTTTGGCCTTTCTTCTCGTGAACGGCCGTCAATATCAAAATCACCATATGTGAATCGATGGAACCAATCACGGAACGTTTTTTCACTTAGAGTAGCATCTCCGTAAGCTTTTTGGAACTCTTGATGAGCTTCAGCCGCCGATTTTTTCGAATAAAAGATGCAAATCAACACTTCCCGCAAATTACATGACAAAAAATCAGACATATCCACACATCCAAAAGTATATGCCGCCAAAATAAAATCACTAATGTACGAGTATCAAAACAGTTTGTTTACCATATGTCCAAGCTTGGTTTATAACGTTTTAAATATTTCAAAATCGACCAGCACTTACTGCTTGAGCCACCTTTTGACTTAGAATTGAAGGTAACCTAGATGCGCAGCTAATACTAACGTACTTTAAGCGAGTCAGTCGCAAATTGAATTCTCAACAATAATGAACTGAGAGTAAACATTATACTGGAAACGAGGAAAACAAGTAAAATCATGATGTAGGTAACTGGTCAAGGTATAAAGGCCATTTGAAACACAACTTAAATGCCAATGACATTGAATATAGTGAAAAATTCAAAAAAATGCAAAAAGCAATAATGTTCAACTTCATACAGATTGTTAAAGGTATCACTGTTTTGGAAGAGCATTTTGCGCCAACTATTTCTAAGTTCGTTGAGAGAAATAAATTTTACACTGCCAGTTAAGGGGAGCAGGCATCAAACTTAAAATGGACAGTAAGAGTCTGAGAACTGGCGATAACCTTTAGTAAAAGACAAGTTGTTTTTGAAGGAGGTAAAATAAATTGACATTCCAAAGCGCGATTACAATTGCTTCAACGGTGAACTGAATGAAAAATCAGTAGAGTACTGTGGCAACAAGAAAGATGAGACTACGGTGATCCAAACAGAACCTCAACTAGAGGGGTTTTACACCGGTGGTAAACAAATCATATGGAAAAGGAGTGCCGTTTTGGAATTTATGTGTCTAGAAAATGCAATACTAAGAGACATTTACAAAAAATGTGCAATGCAGTAGATAACTACTAACCCTAAACAAAAAAGTTTTTTAATTTCAGTTCTATTACAGTAAAAACGAAGAACGTAATTCAAATTTAGTAAAAATATTAGTGAACGGTGGAAACGAACGACTGGGAAGTGGCTCTCCCGTTTCGGCTATTTCCTTATTGGCTTACGAAGAGTACTTTGCTAACTATGAAATCTTTTCAACATCTAAATGTTTTAAAAGTTACTCATGAAGAGGCCCCCGCCCAATTATCAAGACGTCGCCCATCAATGACGTTATCTAATAAAAAGCGGGAGCAGGGCAAAGTACTGGTTTTATCGTAACGGTTTTTAGATGACGTTACCGAATCACAGTGCCATGGGTATCAGGAGTCCCCCAGATCTCGGTGCGGGCCTGATTTGTTGAGGTAAGCTTCCTTGTAGGAGTGTCATGTTGGCTGTGAGCCTAAAATCAGCAAGAGACTTTAGATCGCCCTCGACCCATTCCAAGGGTGGAAATTGTGCCTCCTACACAAGTTCTGCTTCAGTTATATAATTTTAGTGTGCCTTATGTAATGTGATCTGCTTATTATATATGAGTTTGTAGACAGTGGATAAAAAATGGCAAACTCAGTATATCACAGAGAACCATTAGGATGCCTATTCATATTAGGCTTTTTCATGCCCGTAAAAAAATAGCTCCCATAAGTGGTTTGTTATTGCTCTAGTGGCTAAATCCGCCGACCACTACGTAAAAGAGTATTGAGATCTCGGCTAAAACATTTTTTTCTAATATCAGGAAGCTTTTGGCGGACATTGACAAAACCTGAAAGAAATCTTTTGTTCGGCAGACATAATAGCAAGCTGAACAACACAATGAATGGGAAATACCAAATCCTGTTTCTCATTGGCTTTGATGCCAAAAAAAAAAAATTTATTATTTTTTTACAAAGCGTAAGGGTCTAATTAACAAACATAGGAGTACGCCTTTGTTTTTGTATCTTAAAGAAGCTAAAAACTGTAGGATTTATTGTGGGACGCACTCCTACCCTATACATACGAGTATGTATGCATATTCAAAGGACTATCAATGCAGTCTCTTTCAGGAGAACTTATCCTACATATGATCGAAACTGACTTATCGTTATCTTAAAATGCAATATTTAGAAATGTTTGTTGTTTACTCATATATCTGCAGTTACCATAGGTTAAGCATAGAGAGCTTTTTTATAAAAAGGACGCGCTCAAGAGGTTTTGAGCATTTTAGCACCCTTAAAGTATTTGTACACAGCGCAAGCAAAAAAAGTTAGGGAGGAAAAAAAGAGATACCAATTAACGTTAAGATTAAATGTGCGCGAGCTATAATCAATAGAAAATGAAGAGCTCTGCATAACATTCCACAAACACATTGTACGGCTTAGGAATGAATCACGATATTTTAGAGAACGTCGGAAAGATGGCTTGAGGATATACTGATGAGCATTCATAGCTAGACGGGTGGTACGGTTCAAGACTTAAAGGGGTGAAATGAGACTGGCAATTTTGATCGAGCATGCGTCTGTGTTCAATCATGTCTATTGACTGTGCAATATTAAGGTTAACCAATCAGTTTTATCGCATTTAATCTTATCTAGGAAGTGCAAAGTGGTCTTGGGGCACCTGACTTGATGTGGGATGGATGAAAGCCTTACATATTGACGATAGATCAGAGGGTGAAAGTATTTCTTACATCTTTCTGAAGATATCTAGACATTTCGTGGCATTTTTGGCGAATATGTTATCATACTAACGTAAGTTGTCGTTGACACACATACCGAAAGTGTGGTATGTTTCATACATGAAAGTTGCTGGTTCCTTAAACTTCATAAAAATTACCGAAAATAGCATTGCGTTAAAGCCGAAATCAGGGATAATATTTCGTTAACGTTAAGAAAAGCAGAGAGTACTGTCATCAGCAAAGAACTATATTGAAATAAAAGTATAAGAGAAGATATTATTGATGAAAGTTAAAAAGAGAGTCGGAGACAGTTGGCAGTCCTGTGGCATACCAGCATTTATTTTGTGGAAATCAGACTTGAAACCGTACAAGACAACTTGAATTAAACGTTTCAAAAGGTAATTTCTAACCAACTGAGAAATTCATCGGTTCTAAATGCACGCATTTTCGACAACAGAGCCTGATGCCAAACTCTGTAAAATGCCTTAGAAATATCAAGAACAAGTATCTTTCTTTCGCCAGATTTATGTACGCATTGGTTTCACTTTTCGGTGAGATATGTCATCTTATCACTAGTGGACCTACGAAAAGCGTACTGCCGGTCATTAAGAAATTTTCATGTTTCCAGACCCATCATGAGGTGGCGGTTTATTAGCGTTTATTATCTATTAGGATAAAGAAGCGAATTCGTCTTTTTCACCAACGGGCTGGACAAATGTTGATTTCCATCGATTCAAGGTCTCTTGAGTTAGATTGATGGATAAGCTTCTGTAATGGTTTTAGTAGCGAGGAAGAAAACCTCTTCAGAAAAGGGGGAGATATGCTATCTGGACCGGCGGATTTGTGTATAGCAAGATCTTTAAGTATTCTTGCTACTACACGAGCGCAAAAGTTGATTGGTCTGGCCTTGTCCAAAGAGCTGACAACTGGAATGCCAGAATAAATAACATTGGGATAGAGGATGACGTAGAATTTTTAATGTTATTAATAAACCACCAAAAGTAAGTACCATCTTTGGACATCATTAAATTTTTTGTATTGTATTGTGCTGTGTTGGTATTGTAGTAATGAAAAAAGTTTACTTTAATCCTAAAAACTTTATAATAGCTCGAATCATACCACGAGTTCCTTTTTGATTTGATTCTCTTAATACAATGAGGGATAAAGGGTCTCAATCGTCCAGTTAAAATTTCTAGGGAAATTTGTTGTTAAGTTCGCTTTAATTGCCTTTTTTATATTGCCATACGATTCTTTAAGTGATCTTATTTCTAACTATGTGGTAAGTGTACAAGTTTGGTAAGCTACAATACAACGGTACGCACGTAAATGACAACGCCGCGGTGAGAAATGAACTATGCCCCATAGCCAGGTAGCTTCAGATCTGAGTGATCTAAGAGTACCAAAATATGAATTTTCAGACGTGGACGCGCAGAGAAGTGATTAGGCAATAGTACTAGACTAGGGTCAGAAGATAACTAAACTAAACGAGAGCTAGGAGGTCTGGAAGCCCGCACTGTGAGACGCTGACAAGCCTTTAACCCTTGCTTTAAGATTTATGGCAAATAAAAACTAAACTTTTCGTTGTTCAGTCATGCTATCGGCCAGAGAGTCTGTCAGCTAGCGTCTTCCTCTACTTCGACAATCTATGTCCTTACCCTCGTTAAGCAGAAATACACCTGCTTTCTAAGGAGCAACAGACAATACCATATTCAAATAACTTCGCTTAAGATTCAAGGAATTCAGAGTTTTCTCAAACACTGTTGTATGATTGTAGGTTACAATGAGAATTCTCTAAGAAACTACATGGTAAGCTGTTCTTTTTTTTTTTTTCGATAATTCCTTAAAATCTGGCAGCAACAATATTTTGTATATCCATGAAATACAAATGAATCCTCAATGGTCTCGATTGCTGATCTGATACTGATTGCTCATATTCCTTATTAGGTCACTCTTGTTGATTCAAATGATCCTTGTGATTATCCTTAATTGTAGAACAATGCTTAAACAATAATTTATCGATAGCTGATCGAGCTTACATTTCCATCAGATCAGCAGAAATTCTTTCGTATGGTTATTCTGCTGTGAATCACATACTCGTATCTACGTAAAATAAGCATATTTTGATAAGTGTTGGCTTACAAAAATAATAAAGAAGATACAGCGCTTAGAAGTACTTCCATATTACTCAGCTTTAGCATTGGAATTAAAGAGAATAATCGGTACCATCACCAAACTGTACACACTTAATATATTTTGCAGGTATGATAGCTAAGGGGAATTCTTTATATGGGCAATAATTCTTCAATGTAGATAGATTTTACGTCAAAGCCAACAAGTTAAAGATGGAAGCTAGGTCAAGTTTTCAGATTCAAGTACAAACTCTTCCGGACAGCAAATCGCCTTATTTTCATATGTATGTGTGGTATGCAAAGATTATTGGTTGATATGGAGACCATTACTTCTTAGGTTTTTTGTGTTCAATTCATGTTACATACACTAGTGATGTCCAATGATCAATGCAAATCTAAAAAAAGCTCTGTTTGGCCTTAAGGCGGCGCTGGATAACTGATAATTGCATATGAAATATATTGTAGTTTCCCCTAAAATACAAACCTTTTCTACCACACTAGCACACCTAAGGAAGAAATCTATCAGCTTTACTTTTAATGTGAAACCGGTTATGGTTGACTTAAAAAAAACTCTCAAAGGAACTTTACTCTCCAAGTAGATACTATGAAATGAAACAAAGTGTGTTCAAGTTTGTTTGGCATATGAACTTTTTTAAGATATGTTACAACCTTTTTTAGTTGCCCCTTAAATCTCAAAGAAACTGCAAACCAAAAAGATCCTCGAACGCAATGAAGCATGAATTGAAAATAGACTCACAAATTCTCGAACTCTAATTACCCATAATTGATTGAAACCCATCAATTTCAAGTGAATTTAGAACTCACACTGCCAAACTAAAATCAAAATCTAGAGAAAAAAACTCGCGCCATCAAACAGGAAAGTTTCAAAAATAGGAAAAAAATATGCAACCTCTTCGCTTTTCTTCCAAGCGAAACCGTTTCCGGAAAAATATAACGAAAATGGAAGCTCAAAAGACACCGATTAAATGCGGTTTCAATTTTTTAAATGGTAAATTCTTTTCCCTCTATAAATCGCAGTCAGATAATCGAAAACTTATGCATCTCTTTTATACATAGAGCCATTCATGCTGGGAATGAACGTCCTTCATAATAGATGGAAGCTTTCAGCAACCGTAATTTGATAGGTATTCCTTTTAGCCATTTCAATGGCAACCTAACGCTACCATAAACCCTAATGCTTCTGGTGCTAGTGTGGTTTGGTTAAAGTCATTTTTGGATTGAGTTCTGAGACCATCATCTATGCTCTAAAGAATTTCCAACGATGATTACTCATCTCCAGGCATGAGTGATTCTGCTTCAATATCTGATTCCAGTTTTCCTTTATGAATTCCGGGTCTCTTCGATGCAAGGAATTTTTTCTTCAAAAGTATTTTTTTTTTTTTTTAATTGTTCTCCATCAGGAAATGTAGAGCGGTTAAAAACGTTTCTATTGTTTTTTTTTTTTTTTTTGGTTCCATTTTATTTACTTGTGATATATTCTCTGTTTTGGGAACGTGGTTGCCACGAGTAATAAAAAAAAAAAAAAATACTAAGTCCTTGACTGAGAAAGCAAGAACCATCAAATTGGCTTTTGCTTTAAATGAAACCACTCGTACGAGAATATGTGTATCTTTCACAGAAGATACTTTTATCCATGTCTGTACTTTGTTCCCTTAAACTTCAAAGATTTTCTTCTGCTCTAGTGTGATTTTGAAAACTTTTATTTGCTTCGTTAAAATTTTATTTTGAAAAATAAAACTCAAAAGGGATCCTGTGCATGGCATGCAAGGATGGTTATTTTGTAACTTTGAGTTACCACATAGGTTAGGGTGTAATCGTACATCGGAGATAATAAAACTAACGTTTTCGACGTTGGTGGTAAGCAATATTCACTGATGAAATATGCAAACCAAATGTTTGGTTTAACTTTAGTTGCTGTTTTATTACTGGCAATTTCCTTGCCACTGAACGTGTTCTAAAAATTCTAGGTATCCGAATTCTGGTTTTAATTTACTTATAGTAATTTGTATGTTGGTTATTGAGCTCATTATCCTCCGAAATTTTAATGGTTTGTGGTATTGGATTGTGATACGATTTGTATACGATCGCTGATAAAACTGATCCTAATGATGTAAGATCTGTACTAGTGATCCTTTACTTGGAAAACGTAGAAACTATACGCAGATTTCACACATGAGATGTTTTTGCTTATGGCTCATTCTAAGAATCAAATTTTGTTGTTCTTCCTCTTGTTGGTTGAAAAGCTGCAATCTCAAGAAACCACTAGGATCTTTGCTGATCAATCTCTAAACATCCCAGCTTTCATTCAAAGACTCTAGAGCGTTCTTTCAAAGCCCCGACAGAAAGAAACCTCTGGTTTAACATGTAGCCAGACAGGAGACGTATGAGGGCTGCTCGATTAATTCTCGGGCTAGAAATGACAACGCAACTTTTTTAGGTTTTGACAATTAATTTTTCAATATAATCCCCTTTCAACTTGATACACTTCCCAGCGGTGCTGCAACTCTTTTAACTCTTTCGTATAATACGACTTTTGTTGGTCTGCAAAATACTCCTCCGCGGCGGCGATAACTTCCTTTTTCGACCCGTACTTCTTTACAGCGAGCAATCTTTTAAGGTTTGGGAACAAAAAGAGTTCGCTGGGAGCCAAACTGGAGAATACGGATGTTTAAGCAGCAATTCGTAGTACAATTCGACCAATCTGGTTGTAGCGACTGCGGAGATGTGAGCTGGTGCGTTATCATGGTGGAAGATCACTTTTTTCTTCGCCAAATGTGATGGTTTTTTCTTCGAATCGGCGTTGAATCGGCGCAAAAAATCGACGTAGTATGCTCCTGTAATAATTTTTCTTTCCTCCAAGTAGTCAACGTGGATCACACCTCGTGCGTCTCAAAAACCGTTGGCCATTAGCTTTCCGGCCGAAGCCACGGTCTTCGCCTTTTTTTAAAGCACGTTCACCGGGTAAAACCCATTGTTTCGTTTGTTCTTTGGTCTCTGGTCTGTACCAATGAATCAGTGCCTCTCCAATGGTCCGGATTTCAATTAAACAGCGCTAAGCACGTCTTTGAAGTGGTCTCGCGATTGCGCTTGTTTTCTGGTGTAAGTAAACCATCGCGTAAACAGATTTCTTATGCCCCAAATCTCGTGCAGGAGCTAACGCCTTTAGTTGAGATACCTATTATCTCAGCCAACTTGCGAATTTTCACTTGGCTGTCCTCCAATAAGGGATCATGGATTTTGTCCACGGATTCCGCTGTGGTAACGGTTTTTGGGCTACCTGAGCGCGGTTCATCAAAAACCGTCGAGAGGTACTTAACCGGTTGTACGGGAAGGTGAATGGGTCCCATACCCACCATCGAGAATGGGCTTGATTTCTTTTTTGAGGTTTCGCCACTCAAAATTAAGAATCGGATCACGAAGCGATACTGTTCTTTTTCCATGGTCGCAAAAAACACTTACACGATGTTTTGAAATGGGTATCAAAACAAAACTAAGCATCGAATTGTCACCATTTTGACAGGCAGGTTCCACTCCAGGTCCTCTAGAGATGTCTCAAGAAGTAGCCGGGCCCGTATTACTCGTTCAAAAGTGACTGTTTGGTGCGCCATTTGAAGTGAAAAAGTGATTAGCCCATATTTTTTAGATGCCGACGGCACCGCTGTAACCATAACGTTTGAGCGCTGTACACAGATGTTAAACGAATTTCTTTTGCATCCAGCAGAATGGAGCAACCACTCACATAGCTCGGGCAACGATTGAGGTTTTGAATCATTAATTTCCAGGCCACATGATCTGCTGTTTTGACGATTTGAACTGGCCGTTAGACTTGTTTTTTGGGGCCTTTTGAAATCCTATGGTTACCATAATAAAACACAAGCTTTTCAAGTCCTGAAAGCTAACATTGAAGAAGAAATCACAAATTTGGAGCCAGATATTTTGCGAGCCAAAATTTAAAATGCCGAACACCAGCAATTGTTTATTTTACTGATATCATTTTTTTAACTTAATGTCACTAATTCTACAAGTAAACTTTTCGTTATAACAGAGCCCAATTTTTTCATTTTTAACAAAATAGTAACCAATGACATAACTTTTGCCCCACCTTGTATAAAGGAAGGAGTTCTCTGAACATTGCCAATAAAATCAACTCTGCCGTGTTATGTGAGCGTCTGAAACCATTCATAAACAACCTGGTCAATTTTGGCTTGATACAAGCTATAACTTAAAAATTAAATCTAAACTAAAACTTAAAAAAAACTAAGATTGGTTTAAGTGGTGAAGGAGAACGGATTTGAGGTAGGAAGTGGTGCGGTGGAAGTCAAAGACGGTGGGGTTTGACTTGGTTTTTCGTAGCATACGGGAGATTGGCTCATTCGCGCCATAGGAGGTGTGGTGGGTTGGAGGATAGAAGAGTCGAGGGGTACGTAGATTACGAAGGTTAGTGTTGAGGAAAATGGAGTTGTGAAGGGACGCGCATTCAACGTGACCTCCTGAAAGGTGTCGATGAATGAAGAGAAAGTCTGCTGCATCTCTGCGATTTTCAAGAGTGTCTTAGTTGATAAGGTTGAGACGGGTTTGATAGGGGGGCAGATTATAAGGATCGTCCCAGTGCACACCTCGAAGAGCATATCGAAGAAAACGGCGCTGGATGCTTTCAACTCTCGAGATATGAAAACGATGATATGGGGACTATACTTGACTGGCTTACTCTAGGAGGGGGCGAAAAAAGGTAATATAGAGGGACCTGGTCACGTATGGGTTGGTGAATTCTTTGGACCACCGTTTTACAATACCTAGTGCAGAGTTGGCTTTGAGGGTTATCTCATCAATAAGATTGGCGTGCTTGACAATGCCATGTGCAATTGTAGTATCACTGCCAAACTCGTCAGGTTATACATAATGACTAGGGGGAATTTTCGCTGTTTTATGGAGGTCGGAAATGAATTAGCCGAGACCTTCAATATCAAGAAAAGTTTTAAAAAAAGGTGACTTGCTGTTACGTGATGTTTTAACATCGCTCTAAAAGGAATGGTGCAAAATTCATTAGGCAATAAAAGACTCACAATCTCCATAACAACTTGTGTACGTGGATGATATTGATGTGATTAGGCCAACACAGACAGCCATTAACGAAACAGGACTGCGATTATTAAGGTCTTATAAAGGGTTATTTTTGTTCTTCGAGAGAGGGCTATGTTAGTCAACTAGCTTCTTAGCCCAAATAAGCAACGATTGGTAGGAGTACTACTACACTTAAAATGCATGAGCTCGTGTTAAGTTTTTATGACAGAGCGAGAAAAAAAGATTTTTGGGCTCAGTGGCTCTTGCCCTCCATGATTGTTAGTGTAATTGGACTTATTGCATTATAGGCAACCACTCATATTACGTGAATTTAGTTGCCTGAAAAAAAAAATTTCTTTCGGGCGCAGCTGGTATTGAACCCCGAGCCTTTCAATTTGGAAGTTAATACACTACCACTTGAGCCACGGCCACATGCCTAGCTAACATACATGTGCTTGCCAGTACTCGTCGTCAAATCAGGGGTTTCGTTGTGGTGGCCGAGTAAAACCCAGCAAATCAGAGGCGGCATCTTTGATGGTTTTTTTGCCGTATTGCGATTGGTCTTAGATATTTGATGCTGTCGGGATAAAACTTGATCGGAAAAGTATTTTGCGATTTTTTCCGATTGTAGCCGTCTGACAACCAATCTGGTTAATCTGGTTAAAGGATTTCTCCAAGTGCCATTGTGAATATCGAGGTGCGGCGACAGAGTTTTAGGTACGACCACCTCAAAGTCGATTAGTCTCTGTTAGTAGTTTTGCAATAAAATCACCGAGGACAATTTAAATCGAAGGTCTTGTCCAAGAGCTCGTAGGGGTTATCTTTGTTGTCGTCATCTTTCTCCTTTGTGGAACGTGCGCGCCTATAACACTATTGTTAAGAGATTTGGCCTTAATACGGATTGTTTATATGCCCGAATCTCAAGACTTCTTTCATAAGCCTGCCTCTAATAGCAAATCCACATCCAAAATGGTGCCTTTTATGCCGTCATCCCCTATTTGCCGGCCCATTCCATTGCATTTCTCGGATGGCGGTAACATCTGCTTGTTTGAATGCGCGTGGCCAATTAAGATACCTAACATTCTACGTGCAGATCCGAAGTTCGTTGTTTTTCTTTCTTTTGCAGGGGTTGTCAACAGAAGATCGAGTCTTATTTTTGCTTCATAACTTCTTTTTTTCCTAGGCCGGGAAGCTACCTCAGCGACATAACTCAAAGTTTGGATTGCCAGTTCCATTATTTATACTCCTAGGATGAAAAGTCGGTTTGACCGAAGCCAATAACCCGTTCGGGGATAAGGCCGCTGCCGTTGATCAATTTAGAGCCAATCAGCCACTAGCTATTTTCCAAGACCCTGATATATTCTCCGAAATCCTTATCGTAGTAGCCCGGATAAGATATTATTTCGGGATTTGACTTCACCGTTGATTCTATCTTGATATCTTGATATATATATATATACGAGTATAATACTTTTATTTAGCACCCGCGCTTATAAGTTTGACATGTCAAGTCTAGATAGACATCGACCAGTACCCGATGGTTACCACTTGGAGGCAAAATTAGCATAGTTGATGTGTAGAAATACTCATAGTTACAACACTGGACATCACCAAGTTGACACCTTTCATTGCCTTCCCTATTTTTACCACAACCAACCACCACACATATAAGATTCTTATCATTCTGGCCCTGCTCAATGGCGCAGAGGCTTGGATCTTGTCAAAAGTGAATGAAGAAAGCACTTGGCCATTTCGAAAAAAAAATTAGGTGTGTGATTTTTGGCTAACTGTACAATGATTTCGGTCTTTGCAGGCGTCTACGGATGCAATATCTCAGATGACAAGGCTATATAGTATATATCAAATAACCGCCAAATGCCCAAATGTCCTACGAGTCTAACCCCTAGGGATGGTGCAGCAAAAGACCACCGCATTTAGAGTGGCGTACGCAAGTTTAAAAGGTGCCTCAATGAAGATGGAGTGCGGTATTGGTAATAGCTGGCGGGAGATTATGCTAGCAAGTTCAGTTCACTCTGGCTGTAACGATTGTGACATCCAAAGATTTTTTAGCATTAAGGTTATTCCAGTGACTTGCAAAGTCATAATGGTCTTCAAAGACACTAGTTAGCACTTTGAAATCCTTTCAAAGAATCCTGTACTAAGAATATAGCGAACTTTTGAGAGTTTTCGTGAAGCATACATATAACGAAACTCATATTATGTTTATCTAATTTTAATTGGAAGCCTTGTGCTAAAGCGCGAAAAATTCTAACACAGTTTCAGGTACCAATAAATGACAGATAAGACTTAGTAACTATTGAGTGTGTTCAGAGACATGCATTCCCAAACTACCTTCGCTTGAAAGTACGATAATGTTTTCTTGATTTGGAGTGAGGTCGATGGTCGACCTATATAAGTATGTACATATATTCCAACGGCTTAGGAGTCATTATTCTATTCTATGTTAGTACACTCCTATTCAAACATGAGCAGGTGGTTTGGTCGTGGTGAGCAGGTTGTCATAAATGCTTGATTTAAGTTTGTTTTTGTGAGGAAACACTCAATGCTGTATTTCCTTATCATACACGTGTGGACTCAAAGGATCTATAGCGATGAGAAGTGTTCTAGATATCTCCGTATTTTGACGAATAACCAACAGCATATTGACAAATTTCCCTTCGACTAATTGAATCAACTGAGCTTATACGGGGGAGAAAAATCGTGATGCCTTTCAGTCCAAATCAATTAGTTTGTTCACGTTTGTTGAAGAGAGGAAACATATTGTAGTTTCATGATGAGTGACTATTAGTCCATTCTCTGTGATATTGATTTTGTATCTAACCAATTTTCGGTATAAAAGGTATGAGTACGCATTACATGATTTTCATTGAAAATGCCCCTTAAAGTTGGCAGCAACATCACTTCCCTTTTTTTCTGTGATTAGGTGGGTACATACCATAGGCACTAGGCTGTGAAACCATCAAACCACGCAAGGTCGTATATATTAGTCCTATTCGTTTCAATACCACCTGTTATGACACCGTCCGTCCGATCGCCACGAAGTTTGGATAACGACTGACCAAAATCGCACATGCGCTCGAGATAGTGGATGTGCTAAGATCAAACATGTTTGTTCTCTTTGATCGTGTACTTTGTTTGCATACACTACACCAGCTATAATCTTCTGTTTGAGTAAGAAGAGTGATCGTTTGACGTTTCGGTGTCAGAACTATCTGATTTGCTAAGTTTTTCGATAACTTTGCGAAATCTGATGGTTTTATAGGAAGCACTCTTCGAAATTTGAACAAGCCTTTTATAACCCCGTTACTTAAATCTCTAATAACCGTAGTCTTCTTCCAAATGAGCTGTAGTAATTTTCTATCTTCCTTAGGAAGTCAACGCAGTGCCTAGGAAAAGGTCTTATGCAGCTCCGAGCTTTGGATAGTTTTAACAGATTTGCGTATATCTCGGTTAAAGTGCCTCATTTTTTTTTTTTTGTTGTTTGCTTGTTACGAGTATTTTGCTGAGGGCTCGGAATTTGGGCTGTTACTCGTATTATGTGGAGAACTTCCTTAGCATACTTGTTAGATATAGTTTAGTTGATTGTTCGTAGTATTCGCTTCATAATGAAAATTGACAAGCAGCCGTGTACAAAGTGATAATAAAATTGATTAATAAGGTGGCGGTCATATAGCAAGCGAGTAATATAGGGTGATTCAACGTGAGGTTTGATTTATAATGTAAAATAAAATACATAAATTTGAAAGTGAACTTAAAATTAAAGAAGAATTCATGGCATTTACTTTTTGAAAATGATATCATGTAAATGTTGCCCACGACTACCTCTAAAGTGGTCTATTCTGAAGGTCCAATTTTGGGTATCTCGCGTATAACACGAGTAATGTTGGCTTCCAAAGCGTCAATCTTAGCTGGCTTCTTCCTTAAGACCTGAGACTTTACATCTCCAGAGAAAATAGTCCAAAGGTGTGATATCGCACGATCTAGGCGGACAATTTACCGTAGCAAAACGTGAAACTAAGTGCTCACCAAAATGATTTCTTAACAAGTCCATTGTTTCACGCGCTGTATGGATCGTAGCGCCGAAACCATGTGCTTGAATTTCAGGAAGCATATAGTCTGTTAACATGGCGCGATAATGGTTACCATTGACAGTAACATTCTGATTTGCCTCATTTTTGAAGAAATAGGGACCAATGATTTCACCAGACTCTAAACCACACCATACCGTTGTTTTTAATGGATGTAATGGTAGCGGGTATTAACGTATCCATTTATCCAGAAATGGGCTTCTTTCAAAACAAAATTTCTGAACACAATTTCAGGATAAAATAACAGATTTTCACTGAATTTTTCCAGAGCCCATGCACTGAAAATATGAAGCAAATTCAAGTCGCTTGACCTCAATTCTTGCACAAGTTGAATTTTGTAAGCTTTTAGGCCGAGATCCTTACATAAAATTCGCCAAGTTGTCGAATACGCCAATCCAAGCTGCTGAGAGAAAGAATCGCACGAAAAACATTTCTCACAGAACGCTGATTTTTGTAATGCAGCTGAAGAATTTGGAGACGCTGTTGTGTGTGAGTCTTTCCATGATGATTTGCCAAACGATACTGAAAAAAAAAAAATAACAAAGCAGTTTTTTAGAAGTCAGGTGTTATCTGTCAAAAAAAGCCTATTGAAAATTATATCTCAAGATGATTCACTCTATACAAGTGCGAGCTCGTGCTTTACAATGAAAGGCCTGTTATCAGATCGCTATGGTTACGTAACAAAATTTTAAAAGCGCGAGCAAGCGTAAGCTAGCGCTTTAAAATTTTCTGTTGTGAGTTGAATAGCAATTACAACCGCGAGTTCATTCGAGAATTGAGATTCCTACCGAAGATGGATTGCGAAAAATTAATAATCGAAGTTCGGAATAGGAGCTTTGTCTCTAGGACATGAAAACAAAAGGATATAGCAACATATGGGAAGAAGTTGCGAATGAAATGCAAGTATCAAGTAAGTTGTTTTGGTTTTGTTTCTTTATTTAAACAAAATAATTCTTTTAATTTTTTTGGTATATATTGTACATGTATTTACAACTGAGCATTTCAAATGTTAAAAAAAAAAATTTAATAGACTGCGTATACTCAATGCTGTAAAACTAGATATCGTGTTCCCCCGTTTGCTTCATTTGTTCGTTCAGTTGCTTGGTAAGATTGCTGTATTTGTAGAAGTCCCGCTTTGTCTAAACCATCTTTGTCTATAACTATATTGTGCCAAAGGCATGCACATTTTGTGATTGTTTTTGAAGTTTCTACATTTGTTTTTATTGGTTTTAATAGTATTCGCCATTTATTGGACAGTAATCAGAAAGCACATTCAATTGAATTTCGACCCCTAGAGAGCCTTTCATTAAATACAACGTTTTCCTCCATCAAATTGTTTCTAGAAAAAGGTCTCAATAAATATGCTTTTAGTGGATAAGCCTCATCGCCAATCAAAATAAACGGAGCTTCAGTATCAGTATCAGGTAACATAGCGGGAGATAGTACATTACAATTTTAATTTTCAAGCAAGGAATGAAGGTTTGATGCCTCAAATACTCCTGCATCACTTTGCTTGCCAAATGCTCCAACTTCGATGTAAACAAATCTACAGTTTGCGTCGGCAACTCCTCGCAAAATATTGGAAAAAATATTGTACTACTTGTAAATATAGTTAATTCTGCCAGATTTTGGGGAACATTTAATTCGAATTTATTTTCCGTCAAAAACCTACGAAAATCCCCATTTATAAAAGAAACATTAAACAGTTTTTCTCATTACCTCTACGGAAGGCGGTGACATTTGCTCAACTGCTAAATTGCCCCAAATTGCCTCGCAAGCTTCCCCTATAATCAAAGAAACTGCAGAGTGTGACATTCTAAAATTGAATGCTAGACATCTATACGATCTATGTCTACAATAATATCTATTAAAGATATTTTAGCACCAGCATCTATGACTGGAAATGTTCCTTCTCCACCATGCTCCAGTAATGATGTTCAAGATGATAGTATCAACGAAACAAATGTTCATCCCTCGCAGGAAGACAACAATAGACCACCTATTGAAAAGAGATATAAAGACAGCAGTTAATAATAACTCCGCTGATTTATTTACAGCTCCCCCTATTCTTTGTAGGAGATCAAGGCAAAGAAAGACATCGCCATCGAAAAAGAAAAAAATTGCAATTTTAAAGAACAATGTTGATATGAGGTCTGGTGAAAATTACAATTTTCTCATGAGTTTTCTTCCTGTAATGAAGAATATGAATGAAACTCAGAAGTTAGAATTTCGTGTAAAAATGCGCCAACTTGCTTACGACATTAGAACAAAAAATTCATCAGTTGACTGGGTTAACATTACAGATGAAGCAACCGTTTCTATTCTAGTAAACCCTTCACCAGCAGACTCTAAGAACATTTTGAAACCAACGTCTACTGGACAGTTTCTACCATTCATTATTAATGTATAAAATTATCTAAAAGTATTTTTTATAGAATTAAATTTATGTTTATTAACTTTCCTTTTATAAAAGAAAAACAGATGAATTTTATTTGTATTCATTAACAAAACCATCACATTTGTTTTAATTACCTACCTTAACGTAACAGAAAGTCTCTCCTCGGCTGAAATTGTTTCCACAAAATTGGTTTTCCTTTTTTGTATAGTTGACCGTATTTTATCAAGTATACAGGGTGAGTTTTTTAACTTGAGACATCCAAATTATTTGAAAAATACGCGATATCGCGAAAAATGTAACAAAGTTCTGAAGGGGACATAAGACGGTCCCCACTTTTGATCACTTTTGATTTTTTAATGGCAACCCCTATTTTTTTGACAGATTTGTAATCTGCGTGAAAAATTACAATTCTTTTACATGAAACACTTTTTTCCCGTCAGAGGGCGCCATAAAACTTATGACATCAAAATTACTCGAAAAGTACGAAATATTGCGAAAAATGTTTCAGACAAAAGTCACAAAGTTCTGAAGGGGACATAAGATGGTGACCACGAGTTTGATCTTGGAACCCATTTCAAGGTCAAACGAAGGTCACTTTTGATTTTTCAAATGATAATTCCTGAATTTCTTTGCTCAGTCGGATTGCTCGTAGGCTTGTCATTTGTTTTTACATACTGCGTTTAGCATAACCCAGAAACAACGACGTGGACGTAGCAGTATTTTGTTTCCTTCGGGGTGATTAATTAGAGTGGGTCCTCTTGCCTCCCACTGGGATTTTCCGAGACTATTTCAACAAATGCTCGAAAATATGACCATTCACTTCGATACACTCTTCTATCCGCGCTCTAAATGAACCAACAGAATTGAAAAGTATTTCTGGCGTAATCTTCCGGCAAGCTTCAGTTGTTCGTCTTTTCATGTCCTCACGTGTTGTTGGCTTTTTTCTGTAAACCTCACTTTTTAAGCTAGGTGATCTAGCAGGCCATTGCCTCAGACCCCCACGTCCAATCCATCGTTGATGGTAAACATTGTTTAATACGCCCCTGGCTACTTGGGAATAATGGGCTGGACAACCATCATGTTGAAACCGCATTGTTTGTCGCAACTCCAATGGCAGTTCTGTTGAAAGATGGAAGTTTGCATACTTTTCGCCATTCAAGTTGCCTTCAATAAAATATGGACCTATTAATTTATCCCTTAATAATTCCCGCCCAAACATTAACATTCCAAGAGTGCTGGCGTTCAACTTGACGAAACCAAAAAGGATTTTCGGTAGCCCAGTAATGCATATTATGTCGATTGACCGTATCGTGATTGGTGAAAGTCGACTCATCAGAAAATAACACCTTGCCGAAGAAAAAGGGGTCTCGTTCAATTTGCTGAGGTGCCCATTGACAAAAGGAAACCCGGTTGCGAAAATCCTCACTAGAAAGTTCTTGATGCATTGAAACATGATAAGGATGGTATTTATGCCGATGTAATATCTTACAGACAGTCGTTTGAGAAATTCCTGGTTCACGACTTGTTTAGTGAGTGCTAATGTGAGAATCGTGTGCAATGGCAGCTAATACTGCTATTTCATTGTCCTCAACAGCCACTCTATCTGACCGATTCCTTTTCTTTAGTTGCACACTTCTTTCACAAGCGAATTGTTGGATGACCCGATAAAAGGAAGCGCGCGATCGTATCTGGCCTGGGAAACGTTGGGCGTAAAGAGCAACAGCTCCATCGATGTTCCTTCCAAGCGTGCATTATTAATCTGGAAAACGTTACTAATAATAATTAGTTCCTCAAAACAAATATCGAACTTCTAAATGAAGTACAGTTCCGTTCAAGTAGAAAAAAAGGGTCCATCATACACTCTTAGATAAGTTTTGGACAATTTCTCTCTATCTGAAATTTCTTTGAGTTTTAATTTCACTCGAGGCAATAATGACTTCCTCAAAACAAATCTCGACCTTCTAACACCCTAGCAACGTTGGAAACCGGTTAATGATTTAGGCGTGCCAGTGCAGTGTTATCTAGCACTGAATTAATGAGACCTTTGAGAAAAAGTCGTGTGCCCCATTGAGGAATACGACTGAGCAATGAAAATCAGGAATTATCATTTGAAAAATCAAAAGTGACCTTCGTTTGACTTTGAAAACGGGTCTCAAGGTCAAACTCGTGGTCACCATTTTATGTCCCCTTCAGAACTTTGTGACTTTTGTCTGAAACATTTTTCGCGATATTTCGTACTTTTCGAGTAATTTTGATATCATAAGTTTTATGGCGCCCTCTGACGGGAAAAGAAGAAATTTTTGAAAAAAGTATTTCATGTAAAAGAATTGCAATTTTTCACGCAGATTACGAATCTGTCAAAAAAATAGGGGTTGCCATTAAAAAATCCAGAGTAATCTTCGTTCAGAAACTTGTGACTTTTGTCTGAAACATTTTTCGCGATATCGCGTATTTTTTGAGTAATTTGGATGTCTCAAGTTAAAAAACTCACCCGGTATACTCGAATGTAGAAAGTCATTCGGTAATATTGGCAAAAACCGTTCTTCATCGTCCTTAAGCATTTTGTGCAAGTGGTGATATTCACTTAATTCAGACCGTAATTTATTCATAGGATGTACACATATACTTCTTTTTTTTTAAAATGTAAATAGCATTTCTTCTTCTAAAAATAGCGACATGTTTTGCACTTTGCTAAACTCAAACAGAAATTGAAGCGTTAAATAGCTGAATTTCAATTGAACACTGAAGACTAAATCCCTAGCATTTCGCTTGGATTTGCCGCAGAAAGTTTTTTCGGCATTATAATTGCGATTAAGATGAGTCTTGGTGAAATCATACTCATCTTCTTTATTAGAATTGTCGGCAATACAAATTGGCGCATGTTAATATATTGATCTGATAGAGCATAACCTTCATACTGATCAAAACAATGTAGTTGCAAACAGTGGGCTATTCCAGCGAATTTTTACTGAAATCGATTGATGACAACGAGCCTACGACCCAGGCACCCATGATGACGGCTGTAGTTTTACCCTTTTTATAAATTTGACAGTACTCATTCAATATTTCCTTCTACCTGTTTGAATTCAGGCTATTGAGAGGATAAAATTGATATAGGATCCCATGTAGTCAAAGACAAATAAAAGTAAATTTTCATTTACATTTTCCATAGTATCCAAAAAGGACTTCACGAGAATTGTACTGATGTTAAATCCTAGTTAAAGTCACATGTCACTAAGGTGAAGTCTGCTATTTGAGAGTCATGTGTACTCAAATCACAAATGTCACCTGTATTCCAGGATAGCTTTATTGATTTGTTCTCAGTAACTTGGGTCACATTTACCTTTATCCAGTAATTAAATGCTTTTGGAACGACAGTGAGACTCAGATTTATTGCATACAGCTCAGACTAAGCCAAGTAGAAATTTATAAGATCAGGAAAACTTCCAAACTATCCCACCTGACATTCTGAACAAATTGGCTTCACAAAATTGCAAGTGGAAGGCGACATTGCTGGTCATTTTTAATATTTTCATAATTTCTCAAATAATAGGTAGCATTGGCCATGGCCATGAGCAAGTGCTGAGCTCATTGTTCCCTCAAAATCTCTTTGTCACCATTGCCATTGCTTTTGTCGTTGCCTCGCCATCGCCATTGCCTGTATGCTTTTGTCCTCAAAGTGGATTGTGTTGACCAAGAATTGGGGGCCAGTTCCATTTTACAATTTTATTGTGTTCAATTTCTGTGTTGTGGGTCACCCCATAGAAGAACTTAATTTATGTCCTTTGACCACTCGGTCACACTTGGCGAGTATACCGCAAAAGGGTAGTTACAGGCAAAATGCTACCCCGAGACGTGATCGGATTCTGTTAAAGTAACTTTCGTGTTCATTTCGGCACATGGTTTCGGTTTAGTTAACTGACTATATGTGTTTGAATAGTGAAACCGGTGGTCCTGCTGCATTTTAAGTTTTTTTTTTTTTTTTTTTTGCTTTATGTCGTTGGAGTAGTTTTTTTTTTGTACAAGTGATGCAATTTCAGTTTTTTATTGACTTTGAAAGGGAGGCAAGAGTGTCTGTGATGGCAGTGTTTGCCAGAGTAGTATGTAAGGGAATCCTTTGTATTAAGTGGTTTCTGGACAGATGTTGTCATAAAAAAAAAACAATCGTCTTGGTAGTTCAAATGGCAATTTACTATACGGTGTCACAGCATTATACTATAAGTTTGCGTTTCTGTGTTGTCTTCTCAAATGAAACGACTTTAAAATGTATTAAGAACAACGCGGTTAATGCTGTGTGAACAAAGCAAACTATGTAGACAATAAAAAAGTTTTTGAAAAAAAGGAAAACTTTCCGCAAAAGTTGAAGTGTTCGTTGGTAGTTATTTTATTTTATTTTATTTTTTTTTTGTTATTTTTGTTTTTCTATAGAAATTTTCAGTTTGGTTATAGTGGTGTTACTTAGTTACAAAGTTCCAAAATGTATAGTGGAGCTATAAATTGACTTAGTATTTAATGCCAACAAGGAGAGAAGTTAATCCAACAAAATTGAAGACATAAAAATTGTAAACGAAGGAGGATACCAGAAGCGATTTTAAAATTGGAAGTTTATGAATTTTATTCGAGAGGTAATGGTACTTTACAGCACGATTTATGTCAAATAAATGTTCATTCCGAAGGGTTGTTTTATACGAATGGTCGCGATCATCACCTGAATTAATTGAAGTTACATTAGAGATTAGGACACGGTTATAGGTAGCTTATAAGGACGTGGTAAATATTATTAAAGAAAGACTGAACTAACAATTTTAAACAAGCGATTTGAATATTTTAGAGGAAAGTATCATATATCGCAAAACATCTTAGTCATGAGATACTGAGATTCATATCATAGTATCTTGTCCCCTCAAAAACTATTAAGGCTTTAATTTTAATTGATAAAGTCAAACCTTTTGCACCATAAACCGAAATGGCAAGGGGTCCAATGACTATGCGCTCTTTTCTGGACTGCAAAGTTTTTAATTCTGTTCTCAGGTTACATAAATGCCAAACAATTAATAGTACTGCGAATATCCCACAACAGAGCCCTGCATGTCTAACTAATTTTACTTCATATAGATTGTTTTACAAACTCGTCTTATCTTCCAATAACGTTAGTAACATATATATTGAATTTTTTCAAGAATCAAAATTCATGCCGGTGCTCGCATTCAACGATTAGAATTCCTAAGCAAGCATTAAATACTATTCCTGCAACCTGGTGAGTGAAGGATGGCTATCATGGATGAATGGGAAACTGATATAGACCTCATTACTGCTTAAGCACTCGGATAAGAAGGCAGGAAGGAAAGAAGGAATCAGAAAGAGGTAAGGATCGATAGCCGAGCCGCTATCGGCAATGGAACCAACCAACATCATCCGGGGCTGTCGCAAAGTGATCAAGGCACTATGCAGTCAGAACCGGGTGAGACTGTGCATTGTGGTATGAAAAGAAATGAACCAGCGGACAAGCTTCCAAGAATAGGGGGGGCTAATCGAAAATGGTATGGTTGCCAACAAAAAACCACCCCTTTGGATAGTGAGGGGCACTATCGAGGAAAAGATCACAAAGACTGCCAACCTAACGTAGTCAAACCTTGAAGGACATAGAATATCCAATTCTCTCTGGCCACTTTTTAAAGGAAAAAGATTAGAAAGCTAATAAAATTAAACAGGGATAAGCGAAGAGCAACAATAGCAATCCTCACAGGACACTATCTAGAGCGGAAACATGCGAATATACTCAAATAGTCAGATACGGATATTTGCAAATTCTGTGGTGATCTGCAAGCAGTTGAGTACATAACACACATACTGTGTGAATGCGAAGAAATATCGCGTAGTCGGGGGACATTTTTAGGGAAATACCTTTTTCGAAAACCTAGGGAAAATACACGGCACGGACTTTAGAAATTGGGTGTTTCACCAGAGAGATTATTTAGGTTTCTGACATTTGAAGACAAATTCAACTGGTTCTACAGGGATCGCGATGAGTCCGTTTTGGTGCCTGGCGTCTGTGTGATGGAATATCCATCGGTCTAATCTAACTTTACCTAAGGAAATAGATTGGATATTCCAGTTATTGATTCCGGAGCAATTAATATGACTATGACTTCACACAAAACAAAAAAAACACACTAGGCGCTAGGTGTGCATTGCCCAGCACACAGCATAATTGTTCGAGACAGATGACAAAGGGTTTACTATGGTGCATGATCCATTACGATGATCCCACCATCTATCGAATGGTGTAACGTTTTGGCGATCTTGCCGTTAAGAAGTTGCCGTTTTTTTTTTTTTTTTTTAAATCTGATCCGTCAATAGCGAGGGCATTGCGACGTAAAAGATCTTGTGTATTAAGAAACCAAGAGAGGTTCACCTCTTTTGATGAAATTGAGAATAGTTCTACTAGAGATTTTGAGAATTTCTCCAGGAATTAAAATTTCTCTAAGGCAGTATCGTCCCATTAAGACACTTAGATAATGCACTTACATAAAATGTATTCAGCAGTTTCGTCATCTTCCATGCGAAGACGACGCACGGTTTCCTAAATA
This sequence comes from Volucella inanis, assembly GCA_907269105.1. Lineage (NCBI taxonomy): Eukaryota > Metazoa > Arthropoda > Insecta > Diptera > Syrphidae > Volucella > Volucella inanis. The sequence goes on along the minus strand of OU026157.1, from coordinate 70,671,696 downwards.
AGACCTACTTTATGTAGGTGACTTCCGGTCATAACTTCTACATTAAAGTGGCTGTAGTTTCTAAATAAGGTGGCTGTAGGTGTCATATTATGCACTACAAAAAAAATTTAAAAAGTAGCCGGTCAAAACTCCAACACAGTGCCTTAAGTGATTGCCCTAACTAAAATCTGGGTCTATGATCATGAACTAGATAAATTTTCCCTACCGGGCTATACCTTGTTTCCAAAATGCAATGAAAATTTTAGATCAGGAGGAACAGCAATGCTGGTTAAATCCGAACTTGATGTATTAATATCCACTTCAGATCCACAGAGTTCCAAATTTGTTATAATTAAGGTGAAACTGGGTAAGACCACTACGTTTTTAGTTTGTGTATATCAACTTTAGTTTCTTGGGTATGATGTTTTTCTCAAAAACTAGAAGCTGTGCTGTGTTTTTTTAAATATGAAAATGTGTGTCTTCTTTGTGACTTTAATATTGATATACTAGATCTTATAAAGGAATGTTACGAGTGAGGACTATATGTTACTTCTTTCTTCGATGGGGTTTCAGTCAGTAAAGTGGGTATTAAAGTGGGTAAAACATGATTATTTCTAAATATCGCTTGCGTTGGATATTCTTGTATTTAATCCATTTTTCATCGCTCGCAATGAATCGCTTCAAAAATGGTTCCATTTCGTTACGTTTTAGCAGCCTTTCACTGATGGTTATTCGTTCAATAACATTTTTTTAGGTTAATTCATGTGGCACCTAAACATCGAGCTTCTTTGAGTAGCGCGCTCGTTTCAGATGATTCAAAATTGTCATACGGTTGTTGTTTAGTGCCTCCGCTATATCCAGACAGTTTTCTTGACGGTCTTGCAAAATTTCATCGACCTTTTCAGTGGCAGGCCAGACCAGAGCTAGGTGCTTCTTTTACATTGAAATTACCGGAACGGAATTGAAAAAACCACTCTTGGGTCCGGCCTTCACTTACAGCATTCTCACTATGAACTGCACAAATTTTGTCGGCATGTTTTTGTAGCGTTTTATCCTTTTTTATAGTAAAAAATCATCACTTAGTGTATTTTTTTTCAGATATATCACTTATATTCCAATCAGTATAACTTTCAACACGAGCAACGAATTACACAGTTGTCCTCGCAAAGAATGTAGCCTGAAATACCACTTTTCAAACACGTGTTCGTTTGACACAATCAGATTAGTATTTCCAGATAAATGGACACCAACACCATCTAGTGACAAAAAACCGCGGAGACTTTTTATATGACCATATTAGGACTTGAACAACATTTTTTCTTTAAATTTTTACTAAATTTTCTAAGGTAAGAGGCAAAAAAAAGTGTATGTAATCAAAACAAGAATTGAATGTTGGATGATATCCCTTTAATGCACAAATAGGGTTATTTTGACCCTAGCACTGTACTATGGAGCCGGCCAGTCGGGCACCGTGGTGCTACCTGATATACATTCGGTATAACCAGCTTTCTGGTTATCCTTTATCAGTCAGTCTGTTATTGTTTTGCACGCCACTGGATCATATATAAGTAGCAAAGAATCGACGCAATTGGTTCGTGTACCAATTAGGCTATTGATAGCCTACATCGATAGTGTGAACACGTTATTGTATTTATTGACAGAAAAAAATCTGCGTGGGAAGTGTAACTGCTTATCTGCATTTTACAATATGATTTTACAGATATATAAGATTCGTACTCAGTCCTTGTGGGATATTCAAACCGTTCAGTTGCTTCAATAAATTCTACAATAATTTTTTGATTTTATTTGATTTATAGTTTTAATGGTATACAAAAAAAATCTAAACGATGAGACTTCCCAAAAACTATTCAGAACAAGATATTTTAGACATTTAAGAAGAACCTTCTGCCAGTGAAGCTGAACAGGCATACAATTTCGACAGCGATGAAAATAGCTCATAGGCCAAATCGAGCTGTGGAGAGTCTTCAGAAGATGAACAAGTGGAGGAAGTTACAGAACATTCAGTTCCACAATCTGAAAGCAACCTAGAATATAGAATACTGGCACGAGAGCCTATCTTCAGCAAGTGGAAGTCATAATATCATTCGATTTAATCCTGGTAAAGACGCAGACATTAGAGCTTCTAAGAATAAATCATGAATAGAACATTTTGTTTCATCTGACATTCGTCAGGAGATATGTAACTGCACGAATAAGGCCGGCATGTTGCAGCTGGAAAAAAAATCATATGGAAGGACGTAGATGATGACGAGCTACAAACTTTTTTGGTGTATTACTCCTGGCCGGCGTAGAGAAGAACTGGGATGTATCTGCACAGTACATCCCAAGGAAACCTGGAAAATATGGAGCCAAAATATATTATAAGTGAGATTCAAATACTGCATACCATTGATGGTAAGATTTACTGTGGACGACAACAAGGAGAACAGGTTCAAAAAAATTTAGAGCAAACGATTGTTACTGAACTAACAGCAACAATAGTAAATAGTGACAGGAATGAAACAACTGATAGCTTTTTTATTTCTTTGCTACTGACAAAAGTGCTCCTTCAAAAACTGCTGACTCTGGTTGGAACAATTAGACAAAATAAACGTGAAGTCTCTCAAAGCATGAAGCCAAACAAAAATCGTGGTGTTTTTTTGAGTTGCTTTAATTTTCATAACAAATTTACCTTGGTCAGCTATGTTCCAAAACTAAACCGCAGTGTGGTTCTACTTAGCTTCATGCACTCTGATGTTGTACTTGCAAATGGGCGAAAAGAAAACCTTATTAAAATTATTGCATACTACAACAAATGCAAAGCAAGTGTTGATACAGCGTCAGACACGAAAATGGCCTCTTATGCTTTTTCTAAATATTCTAGACATATGTTAGCTGCCATAAATTCGTTTATTATCTTCACGGAGTTGAATTCATCTTATGCAGTCGGACGAGAAGATATGAGGAGGCTATTCCTCAAGGACCTAGCTAAGGAACTTGTGATGCCTCATATGATGAGACGGAGTGAAACAGCAGAACACCGCCGTCATATCAAGGAGACCATGAAATGATGTGGAATTCAAATTGCCGATCCATCAACCTCCATTCAACCACCTCCCAAAAGAAAAAGATGCGTGGACTGCCCATGTAATAAGGACAAGAAATCCCAAAAAAACCTGCTACCTATGTATATAGTAGACCGTCAACGACCTCGCGACACTGAAAGTTCCGGTTCCCATTAGTTCACCGAAATCAAGCAGTGTTGGGCGCGGTAAGTGCCAAGATGTAGTTCCGCATGAAAACTCAGTAACCTACCCGCGTGCTGTTTGACAATCGGAACACATGAAGTACAATGGACCAGTTTTTTTGTGTCTGAGTGCTACATTTTTATTATATATGAATACTATATTATCTATGGTTAGTATTAAACAGGCGTATTTTAAACTTAAATATAAATAAAACTAATTTTAAACCAATAGGGGTCATTTTGACCCTGTTTGTGCATTAATGTGGAAAAACGACATCTTGCATACTAGGGTTAAAAACGAAAATTTATTGTACCTAGGTAAGACATAAGAGTATGCTGACCATGAGCACGAAGGAAAAAAGTCCTTTGTTTTTTGAATATAACGCGCACACAAAACGCAGGTGAAAAATTGATGCACTTTTTTGAAAAAGGGGTTAACCTATATAATGACAAAACTTCGAAACGATGACACTTTCATTAAGAGGTAGCTTATTATTTGAGGTTTTGGTACACCTCCTGTAAAAGTGCAACTAAATTAGAGCAACCAAACAAGAGCTCTCTATTGAGTAAACCATCTGAACTGTTGGAATATTTTAAGCGGTTCCGCTTCTGGAAAGAAAATTTATTCGAACTCAAAAATTTTTGGGACACTATAGTCAAAGTGTATCTTAGATTTAATGTACTAAGTTGTTAATGCTGAACAGACCAAATGATCCACTATGATTGTTTTTCCCTAAAAGACGAATAAATGCAATAAAACACTCAATCGAATTGAGTTTCTAACTGGAATTGGTTTTCAGGCACCAAAAGGAAAGACGATATAACATGCCATTGAGTTAGAAAAAAAAGAAAAATGCTCATCATCAGTCATCATAGAGTAGTCGGTACGACTGTGCAAGTACACCTACATACATACGTATAACATTGTCATTGAACATAAGAGGGTAATAACTGTATTTTCACATGAACCGAAAATCCACTAAAACCAGTTAGATGACATAGTAGAAACGAATGAAGAAAAAAGACTTACACTTGAAGGCATCATTATCTTGGCAAGTCACATCCTCAATGATTTCGATGAGGATTCGTTTTTATTGCTCTAGTTGAGTTGGAGTAAAGTACCGTTCACGTCATAGCCAATGGAATAACGCATCCATAGGAATACGAATACGAGTATCAGCAAATAAACAGAATCACTGTAAATGGCCTTAATGTGAGATTTATTTAGGCTCTTACAGCACACTGCCGTTCCGTGTCTGAGTATAATAATTCTTCGGCATCCATATCCCGTCATCACTGGATGGAACGTAAGGTGTTAAGCAGTGAGGATTCAACGGCTGTAGATTATGTCTACTACCAGAATTTGATCTCAACTTTTTGGTTATTATGTCGGAACAATAAAAAAAAGAACAACGTCATAGATGGGAGTGAATTTGCAAATAAACATTCAAGAACACCTGTAATAAACGAGTACAGACTGTGCAACATGAAGTGATTTTCGCTCTTTTTAAGAAATTTTTCTTTTCTTTTCTTACCAATTTAAATTTAGACAGTAAGAATAATAAGCTAGGAGCTAGGAGATCTTTCGTATTCAGAGCAGAGGACATTGCAAAAGTCCCTGCTTCTTGTACAATATACTTGAATAAGTGGTCTTGCTAGAAGTTTAGAATTGCATTAGAAATGCTGATTTTATCATCAGATTCATGCCAATAAATTTCAACTATGAAAAAATCCTGCGATTGACCCTTGCCCTTATTATTTTTCGATAAGAAGTCGTCAACCAATCTGTATACCATGCCAATTTTTTTTGTCATCCTTTTTAAACAATCATATGCCGTCTACTCCTGTGGGCCGGACCACAGATACTTCAATTACTTGCTTCAATTCAACATTGGACCTTTTGTTTATCAAATCTTTAAGCTCTTTAAGAGTATATTATTTAAATTATTCAGCTTTTTGACTTTTTAAAAGGTAGGTCACCTTCTACAAATTCGTATAATTTTCCCGTCTCCGCCCTTAAAACAGGCAATAAAATTGATGTTATTGCAACTAATTCCACTAACCTTTTGAAAAGTTACCTCTACAGATAATCCTTTTTATGTTAAATATCTGGTTCTCAGCTTTGCATTGATATAATAAGCCTACCTGTAAGACAAAATAATTGTTCGTTTTAAAAGCACACTTTCACTCGATTTTTGATCACTATTGGTGTACCACAAGGCAATCTTCTAGGTCCTCTTCTTTTTATCCTACCCCCAAACTTTCTTAGGAGCTACTGCCTATATTATAGGTCGATTATATTAAATTGTTCGAAGCTATTTCTTTAACCAAACATCGAAAAACTTCAAGATAGCCTCAATAAACTTTATCTTCAGTGCCTCTAAAATTCCTTACAGCTTAACGTCACCAAATGCCAATGCTTACGAAACTTTTTTGGGTTTTGACAATTTATTTTTCAATATAATCCCCTTCCAATTCGATACACTTTTCCCAGCGGTGCTGCAAGTCCGGAGAATACGGAGTATGGAAGCAATTCGTAGTGCAATTCGCTCAATTTGGGTGTGACGACTGCGCAGTTGATAGCGGGTGCGTTATCGTGGTGGAAGAGCACTTTTTTCTTCGCCAAATGTGGTCGTTTTTTCCTTAAATCGGCATTGAATCAGCCCAATAAATCGTCGTAGTATGCTCCTGTGATTGTTTTTTCCTTCTCTAAATAGTGAACGGGGATTACACCTCGCGCGTCCCAAATAACATTGGCCACTACCTTTCCGGCCAAAGGTACAGTCTTCGCCTTCTTTAGATCAAGTTTACCGGGTTAAGCCATTGGTTTCGTTTGTTCTTTGCTCTCTGGTGTGTACCTACCATATGAATCCATGTCTTATAGATGCTCACGAAACGACGCAAAAACTGCACCGGATTTCGATTAAACACCGCCAAGCACGTCTTTAAAGTGGTCTCGCGATTGCGCTTGTTTTCCAGTGTGAGAAAACGTGGCACCCGTCGAGCGGACAGCTTTCTCATGACCAAAATCTCGTGCATGATATGGCTAATACATTCAGTTGAGATGCATGCTATCTCCCAACTCGCGAATTTTCTCTTGGCGGTCCGCCAATACGAAATCATGGATTTTGTTCACGGTTGCCTCTGTGAGTACCGTTTTTGGGCCACCTGCGCGCGGATCATCAAAAACCGACGTGAGGCCACGGCGAAACTCTGCGAACCAATGATAAACGGTTGTAGGAGAAGGTGAATGGGTCACATACACACCATCGAGAATGGGCTTGATTTTCTCGCAGTTTTTGCCACTCCAAAACAAGAATCGGATCACGGCGATAATGCTCTTTTTCCATGGTCTCAAAAAGCACTAATACGATGTTTTGAAATGGGTGCCAAAACAAAACTAAACGTCGAATAGGAAATAAATTTTGACAGGCGGGCAGAGGTTGTACTAGATGATGGTACACTTATTTTGCCTAAGTTGCCCTACCTATTTTCTAATCCGGGTATTGATTAAACAGCCCTTCTATATCCCCGAATTCATACTTTCTACAGTCAGCCTGTAATATATCTAGCTTGTAAATGAGCCAACAATAATGTGTGGTATTCACAGTCGCTTCGCAACCTCTGAGCTTACGCTTAACTTCTCACAATATAAGGCACCCTGTGGATGCACTCTTACCGCAAGGCTCATCGGACTAGTGCTATTGTTACAAAAGATTCCTAAAGTAACGTTTCAGAATACGAAAAATCAGCTTCTTAAATAATTTTAACTAATCGTTGTGTCTCCTCTATAACGACGTGAATGGAGAGAATCAAATAGAAAGAAAAGGCTTAACATTAGTTAAGCTGGAAGGGTATATCAGGCTTAGAAAACTGTTTTCCTGGCTTACAAGATAAAACCGACAAAGGAAAACCAAAAACTTCACAAAAGCTAGAAATTACTACTGTAACGACTTTCCGAAAAGTACGAGGTGTGTTCAGTAGGTGTCTTTTGAAATTTCGCGGGCAACGTACATTCGATAATCTGTATTGGTGGACATATGTTCACAGTTTCAAATATATAGCATGCTTAGTTTGATTTTGGCAACGTTAAACGTGTTTTGGTGTACCAAAATTTCACGTATTATTTGGTCTATAATTCGTGCGGTTTGCTAAGAGATGGCGTAACTTGTATCATTCCATTGTTATTATTCCATTGAAACATGCGTTGCAAAGCTACTGTCATTGTACGTCATTTTAGTATATGTCGTTTATTTGAAGCGTAAACAACAATATTTTTTTTTCACTCAAATATGTCGAAGTTTGTGCCTGAAAAAGTGTTTTTGCGGGGAGTTCTTCTTCATTACTTTAATATGAAGAAAACTGCTACCGAAAGTCATCGTATTTTGGTGGAAGTTTATAGTGAACATGCGCTAGCTGAGCGAACGTACCAAAAGTGGTTTGCACGATTTAAAAGTGGTGATTTTGGCTTCGAAGACGATGAACGTCCTGGGCAGCCAAAAAAGTTTGAAGATGAAGAACTGGAAGCATTACTCTATGAAGATTGTTGCTAAACATAAGAAGAGCTCGCAGAATCTTTGGGTGTCAAGGAAATTGGGTTCCACATGAACTCCGAGAAATCCGAGTGACGTCGAAATCGGTTTTGCATCTCCGAAATGCTGCTGGAACGCCACAAAAAGAAGTCATTTTTGCATCGGATTGTTACTGGTGATGAAAAATGGATCTATTACGACAACCCCAAGCGCAAGAAATCATATGTGAAACTCGGCCAACCAGCCAAATCAACGGCAAAGCCGAATATCCATGGCGCGAAGGCAATGCTCTGTATTTGGTGGGATCAGATGGGTGTGCTGTATTATGAGCTGCTAAAACCGGGTGAAACCATCAATAGACAACGCTACGGAACATAATTAATCCATTTGAAGAGAGCAGTAGCCGAAAAACGCCCGGATTTTAAAAGGTTAAGAACTATTTGGAAAACAGTGGATGGGAAGTCCTACCCCACCCGCCTTATATCCCAGACCTTGCCCCTTCTGACTACCATTTGTTCCGGTCGATGCAGAACGCCCTCACTGAAATACGGTTCACATAAGAGCAGAATATCAAAAATTGGCTTCATTCATTCTTAGCTGCCAAGCCGGCGCAGTTCTTTTGGGATGGGATCCACAAATTGCCAGAAATATGGGAAAAAGTCATAGCTCCAGATGGGCAATACTTTGAATTCTACTATTGTACATGTTTTTCTTAAATAAACGTTCAAATTTAAAAAAAAAAAAAACGCACGAATATGATTAAATACCCAATATAAAAAATAGAGCAAAGAATTTTGCATCAAAATTTGAGTAAAAAATTGAATTAAGAGGTCTAAAACACTTGTAATGTTGACAGTGGCATATGGTGAGTATACCTAAGTAAAAAAAAAAGTTTACAAGTTGTACAAGATCTTTCAAGAGGGCCGTGAAGATGCCAATGATAATTTCGAAGCTGTGAAAAAAACTGTTTCGGAACTGTTTCGTCGAATTACCATAAGAGAGGTTCCTGAGAATGTTAACATATCCATCGGCTCGTATTATGCAATCTATTCGGATGATTTGGGCATTAGACGTGTGTCAGCAAAGTTTGTTCCGAAACTTCTTAATTTTGATCAGAATAATCGTCGAAAGAGCATCGCTCAGGAGATCTTGAATGACGTCAATGATGACTCCGACTTGCTCAAAAGGTTCATAACTGGTGATGAATCATGGGAACATGGTTATAACGTCGAAACCAAAGCGCAGTCATCCCAGTGGAAGCAGCCAGGATCAAATGTCAAAGTTTTGATCATTGTTTTTTACGATTACCATGTCGTAATGCATCAGAAGTGCTTACCTCAAGATCTGACCTTACGATAAGGAGTATTACCTTGAAGTTATATGCCGTTTGAGAGAAGCAATACGAAAAAAAAATCATTATTTTGCATCATGATAATGCACCTGCGCATTTATCGTTGCTTGTGAAAGATTTTTTGGCCAGAAACAACACGACGATCATGCCTCAGCTATCTTATTCATCGGCTTTGATCCCGTGCGACTTTTTTCCATTCCTAAAACCTATGAAAGGATGGGGATTTGCAATGATTGAGGAAATAAAAACGCCATCGCTGGAAGTTTTTATGAAAAGTGCTTCGAGGATTGGGAAAAGTATTGGCACAAGATGTACAATCCACTAAAATATCATTATAACCTTACAGCGGATCTGGAAATGTATGCAATCAGTATCAATCTATCACTATCAACTTTTGTTGCAAACGAAGTAGGCCCAGAGAGTATGTTATTTGAAGTGGTACCATAGTCAACTATAATCTGACAAAAGCAAGTAAGTCACACTCACTTTATATTTTAAAAGCATCTTTCAGAGTTTAGAATCAGGCTCTTTTGTCAATTTCTTTTTACGGTTTTCAGTCTGATACGGTCTCTGAAACCTGCTTTTAATTTTCAATGAAGATCAATTTTCCACTACTTCTTTTCTAATATTTCTATTTCTTTGTTGACGTTCCTTCTTATCGGCTGTATAACAAGAACGACATCATAACATAACATAACATAGCATAACAACATAACAATATTAGCATCACCAGCCGAGTCGAATTTAATGCTTTCAAAATTTAATAATGACCGCTGTCGTCAAAGCGAAATTTAACCCAAAATGTAACTTATAGTGTTGAAACTGAAAAACTTTCCATTTTCGATATGTGTGTCAATGACAAAGTACCATAGAAATGTGAAATGTCTAGGTTTTCTCAAGCAATATACCATAAAAAATACTTTTTCCACTCTGAACTAGCAACTATCTGCCCATAATTAGGGTCAGAACTTGTTAAGTGATCCAAAACTTACCTGCAATTGCTGTATAGGAATCACAACCGTAAGATATGGTAGAACTCATAGGTGCCACCAAATTTTCCAGTCAATTGACAATCTCCAATACCGAAAATGTCAGTAGTATTCATCACGTTTCGCTATGAGATACACTGACTATTCCTAGGCCAATACAGTAATCAACGTTATAAACTTCAAACGGATTTTTTTATTTTTTTTTGCCTGGATATGTGCAAATATCTTAAGAATGGTTATGAAAAAAAAAAGGAAAAGCAGAAATATCTGACGATCAGAGTATGTTTGAAACTAAACGGTGACAGAACGATAAACTTGTTATCAATAAACATAGAACCAACCCGGCTTTCACTGGTTAGAGTTCACTTTTATCGGAATAAAAGAGAAAATCTGACGAACCCTTGTCTAACTTCAGCGAATCGATGCTAGTTTGGTTTGGCTGAAGCAAGTAGATTCAATGGAGTTATCTTAGTGGGTATACTATCAGTTCTTATTAGACATTTATTTAAATGAATTTTGAGATGTAAAGTTTTCCGGGAAAACGGGAAAATAGGTTTTGATGGATGGTTTTTTAAGTGCCGAAAGTAAGTCCTGAGTTTCCAAAGAAAGTCGCTTATTCACACTTCACAAGAAAGCCACTGAAAGGAATGATAAAAGCCCTTTTTTTCGATACGACGAACAATATAATCGAACGACGTAATGGTCAGGTAATCGATTATCTGCACTAATGACTGGTTTTCGACATTAAAATGACATCTATGAAATTTTTTAGAAAATACAGAGTATCAAGTTAGAAGAATGCCTAAAATCCGAAGTCCTTTTATCGAACATCCTTAATCGGAATATTGAAAAGAGCTTTCTGTAAAAATAATTGAGAAAATGTCGAGTAACTCAGTAAAATCACAAGACTGGTTATTATCCTCAAAAAAGTCAAATCAGCCAGCTTTATCAAACTACAATAGAATATTTGAAAATACATAGACCAAGTCGAAACCTTCAGAACCGGGTTCGATTTTCTGATGAAGCAAAATATCTAAATACAAGGTGCGGCATTTCATAATGCAAAAAAAACAAGGAGTAGTAAAGATATAGTATATATTTTTAGTTAATTTTTTATTAAAAACTTAACATACAAAACGGGTAACATACAATATTTTAAAAAAATCATATTGGGTATGTAACGCCCCTCATTGTCGATACATTGGTTGAAACGTACATCTATCTTGTGTGTGTTGGCGATTTTTTACAATTTTAGAAATGGATTTAAATTTGAAACAACGAACTTGTATTAAATTTTGCGTAAAAAACGGATTTAATGGTGCGCGAACGTTGGAAATGTTGGGAAAGTGTTTCGCCAATGATTCTCTAAAGATAACGCTCGTTCACCAGTGGCACGAGCGGTTCAAAAGTGGTCGTGAGTCAATCGAAGATGATGAGCGCAGTGGCAGACCATCGACATCGAAAACCGACGAAAACATTGATGAAGTAAAAGAAATGTTGGTCAGTAACCGCAAGTTAACCATCAGAGAGATGGCGAAGGACTTGAACATTACCTATGGATCCGTCCAAGAAATTTTGGTTAATGATTTGGGTTTCCATCGTGAAGCAGTAAAGTTGGTGTCAAGAGACCTCAATTGCAGGCAAAAAAGAGACCGTTTTCACGTCGCAAAAGAGATGTTTTGTAAGGCTGAATCCGATCCCACATTCATCAAAAGGATCGTTACTGGAGACGAGACGTGGGTTTAAGTGTACGACATGCAATCCAGACATCAGGCAAGTGATTTGCGTTCACCAATCGAACCGAAACCAAACAACTCACGTCGTTTTCAGTCAAAAAAGAAGGCAATGCTCAGGGTTTCCATGTATTACAATGGTGTAGTGCATCATGAATTTTTGCCAGAAGGCCAGACAGTAAATAAAGAGTATTATTTGGGTGTTATGAGACGTTTGCGTGAAGCAATTCGCCGAAAGGGACTAAAATTTTGGGCAGAAAACTCGTGGATTTTGCACTATGATAACACACCGTCGGACATTACCATCATTATTCATAATTTTTTTATTTGTAATGCAACAAATACCATTCAACAGCCACCGAATTCACCTGATTTGGCTCCCTGTGACTTTATGTTCAATCGAGTTAAAAAGCCAACACGGTGAACGCATTTCAGCAGCCGAGAGGAAGTAATGGAAAAATCGCAGGAAGCACTGATGGACATACCGAAAACCGAATATAAAAAATGTTTCGAGGATTGGATCAAGCACTGGTATAAGTGTGTTGCAGTCGATGGGGATTACTTTGAAGGGGAAAATATAGAATTAGATGAATAAACTTGTATTTTTAATTTTCTGAATAAATTCCGGGAACCTTTTTTTAACACTGTTTTCAATCTTGTTTTCAATTTAATACTTAAACCAGCTATTCTAGCTGATTGGCTCAGGTCTCTTTAGAATCGCCTGTTAGTATTTCCATGAATACCGCTTCCGAATCCATTCGGCTTATCTACTACCAATACCATAGTTGAGTTGACTTTGAATTTCTTACTTTGTTTCTAGAGTTCGTCATTTTATCAGAGGTATTTGCTAACTTAGGTGTAACAAACATTCAAAAAAGCGTATCCAGGTATGATAATCCGAATTCCAAGCGAGAAGTTTCTATTTTTTTTTTTTTTTTGTGTTCCATACTTTTTCTATGTTATTGACATTCTTTTTTTGGGCCCTCGCAAACAAAAACTTTTTTTTTTTTTGATTTGGTATCTGTGAGGGCATTATATATTTTTCCATTTATTGTTGTAAATAACATCGAAATTGCAATATAAATTTCAATGTTATTCATTCATAACTACTCGTATCTATAGCTCCTCGATTTGTTTACGCATTATTTCTACCTTCATCTTTGTCAACTCTGTTGTTTCATGTTGAAACATAGACTTTATTTGTCGGTAGTATTGTGTATAGTTTCGTCATAAGTTTTGCTAAATTATGTTCTGCTGATGTCCTTGCGCATTCGAAACTGTTCTTATGGGGACTAACGATTCCCAGAAGATAGAGTCTTCAGAGTTTGGATCAGAGAAACGTTGCTTGCATTCCGACTGCCCGGAACCATCTATATAAGCTCCAGATTTTCCAAAATGTCTCCTTTTTTAACTCTCAAAATTTCCTCCTGAGCATCTAGTAAGCGTTAGACTGTGTGATTAAGCGAAGCTTGAAATTTAAATTCAGCCACAGTACCTGTGACCATTATGTGTTCTTTAGAAGGTTAACACTTCTTTTTAGGGAGTCGTTTTTTTTTTCAATGGATGGATGGATGGATACAATGGAAACTTTGATTTATCATTTGCTCTTATTACATTTTATTGGTGCCTGGTGAGCTTAGCTTCCACGAACCTAAAAAGAGCATGCCTCCCAGGTAATTGCCTCTAACAGAATTTGTGATAACCTCTTCCAGAACTTTCGCTTTTTCTATGTTAACTGACCAGATGATTGAATTAGTTCATTCGATTGAAAATGTTAAATCTTCAGTCGAACGATTTTTTCTCAAAAACTCAGTCTTGTGCGAAGAATCAAGAAAATCTTTTCTAGGACGAGCAGCTTTTTAATAAGTGATCATAGTGTTACTTAAGTAGTTCTCAAACCCAATCGAAGTATCCAACCAAATTTGATTATTAGCAAGAAACCTATCTTGTTTTCTATTAGGTGCGCAACTAAGTTCTCAAGTTTTCTTTCAGTCGAAAAAAAAAACGGCGGCTAAATTGCATCTCTATATGAAACAACGTGTCGTGATCTGTTCCGTCGTTTTAAAGACGGTCATTTCGCGTGAAGGAAGGCCAAAATCCTTCGAAGACGCTTAGCTATATGTATTACTCGATGAGGATCCGTTCTAACAAGCAGAGCTTGCTTCAGCATTAGGAATTACCCGCCAAGCCATTTCCAAGCAATTGCATGGGTTGGGAATGATTCAAAAATAATTAATAATTAATATTTAATAATTATGATTTGTAGCCAAGGGACGTGAGTGTCGTCTTTTCTCCTGTGAACAACTGATCCAGCGGCAAAAAAGGAAGGATTTTCTTCATCTCATCGTGACGGGGGATGAAAAATGAATTCATTACTGAAACTTAAAGAGAAGAAAGTGATGGGGATTGCCCGCTCATGCTTATACGACGTCAGCTTGGCCGAATATTCACGCTACGAAGGTTGTGCTGTGTATTTGGTGGGACTAGGTCGATATTATTTATTATGAACTGTTGAAATCCAACAATCAGGTTAAATCTGACATTTTCCCCAAATATTGCACCATCCGATTATTACTTGTTCCGTTCAGTGATATATGGTCTAGCTGATCAGCAGTTCCGTTCATATGAAGACATCAAATAATGGCTTGATTCATGAATAGCCTTAAAAGATAATCATTTTTACAGTATTCGAGCTTTGCCAGAAAGATGAGAAAAAGTTGTAGCTAGCGATGGAAAATACTTTGAATGATTCATTTTTAGCCATTTTTTTTTACAATAAACCTGCATTTTCATAAAACAACGATAACTTAGTTTCGCACATAATATGTTCTTAAAATCTGGCAAAAAAAAAAAAAAAAAAAAATGAAATCTGCTTGCTCAATTGAGATTTTAAGTGCTCGACACTTTTGGTACGATTTTCTTCAGATTTTCTACTTTAGTAACCCTCGAAGCATTGCTAGATAACCTCAAAACATCAAACAAGGTTCGCTGTGTAATAAGAATTTTAGTTAAACCTGAACCTGAAAGAAATTAAGTAAATTCATATTTTGTCAAAAAAAAAATGCATTACCAAGCTAGATCAAGGTCCAGGTTCACTTAAGCGGCAGAATCTTGAAAAAGTGCAAATATGCGTTTAATTTTTTTAATGTTTCAACGAAAAGATACTCTAAAAAATAAGCCCTTTTTACAGACATGCTTAAACATGTTCATAAGTAGATCTCTTAACTAAAACAGAACAGCACAAGTTTTTTACATAAAAAAACTCACGTTTTTAATATTTATAAAATTTTTACTACATCACATACAAGTATTTAACGTGAAAATGATGAACAGACCAGAGGTGGTTAACTCTATGTTTAAATAGAAAAAATAATTAAAAGCTCTGTAAATTTATTTCGATAGACAATCGGTACACTATTCGCTTTAATTGAAGCCAACCAAAAGACTACTCAAGGCGAACTAGCTTAAAGCAATGACCTGATCAATATGCGCGTAGAATTATTACAATAAACATGGATTTCAATTTTTTGGGGATCTAACTATAGTATCTACTTGTTTTTATTTCTTTATTTCTTTTTTTTTAATATTTGCCAGTAATTCATGCATTTGACTCCTGTGTGTGTTGTGACCCACAACAAAATGATTTCCGGTCCCGAACAGGACCCAATAGCACAATTTTGAAGCGATTTCATTAAATTAAAAACACATTTGTTGTGAAATCAATGTTGAATTTAATTGATTAATAAGTTTCGGTTTATGGCAATTATGAATGAAACACAACATCGTTCATAGGACACTTCCGTTTTAGGCGGCTTTCCAAGGATCAAAATTATTGATGACTTTTTGAAGAACAAGTGGTGCAATGACCGCACTTACAGTTTGGATGTTATGTTTAAGATCCTCAATTGTCGCTGGGTTATTGGAATAGACCCTGCTTTTCAAATAAATCCACAGGAAGAAGTCTAAAAGTGTCAAATCGCATGACCTTGGAGGCGAATCATCTTCTTCTCTATTCGAAATAATGCCATCTTCAAATTTCATGTACAATTGATTGATCCTGATGAAACCAGAGATCTCTCAGACCTAATTCATTCTTTTTAAAAAAAAAAGAAAATAGCTGAGCAACATGTTGCGGTAACGTTCTCCATTCACTGTAACTGTCTCTCCGGCCTCATCTTAAAAAAAGTGCAGGTCAACGATGCCGCCAACTTATAATCCGGTTGGATTTTTCGGTCCCAAGAAATGACAGTTTTGTTTATTTACGTACCCATCCAATGCGCTTTATAGTAAAAAAATCAAATTCGGTGACAAATTCTCTGGGCGATTCAGCATCTAGTTAACAAATCGGTGACGTTGTAGATGGTCCAAAGGCTTCATTTTTTTGTATAATTTGGGTTTTATAGGCTTGCAAATTAAGAGCAACTTTAAAAATTTGCCGTAAAGTGCCATAAGTGAGGCCCAAGTATTGACTTCGGCGACTTCGCTCACAGTGGTGATGTTTTGGTGTGTATGTGCTGACCGAGCATGCTGATATGGAATTTTACTCGATACCGATCCAGTTCCTTTAAACTAAATGTTACTTTTACAGATCGTCCATATTCGTAATAAGATTGAATAACAAAATTGCGTTTTTGGTTGGTAAGAGACTGCATGACTAAAACTGACAAAGATTGTATGTAGAATGTGGAAAAGGTCAACCACATTGAATTTAGCAAATGACGGTAATTGGCAGCCAACATCCACATCATCTGTTGGCTCACCATTTACTTATCTAACATCACCACTCTTTCGGTGGGAAGAACGAAAACTTTGCACCGCAAATCGACCTCTTACGGCGCTGTAGGCCGCGTATTATTTTACTTTTGCTGAATGTAAGGTTTTATTGTTCTTCATCTTCTATCAACCGTCACGTCATCTACACATATAATCCTTGGTCTATTCTTTATTTGCTCTTGCATTTTCAGGGTTGCCGTTGAATATTTTTTTTTTTTTTTTTTTTTTGTTTTATGGAATCATCTATTCTTATTAAATGCCCAAGTCCTCTGATTCTTTGCGCTTTAGCGAATTGGACTTCAAGAGAGTTAATTTTTTCGTTCGTACGACGTATATATATTTCGTTTGCAAATCTTTCACCGTACATTCTTCTAATTAGTTTTCTTTCAAAGATTCTTGGATTTCTCTCGTCAGCTTCACTTAAACTTCGCATCAAGCACTGGAATATTTACCCGTAAAAATAAAACTATCCTGGTACATTCTTTTAACACACACTGTGTACTCACACCAAATGTAAAATACATACACTATTAGGCTTTGAAAATCTTTAAGCAAAAATGAAATGTTCTGTACAACGTTTTAAGGGTGAATATAAAAGTTTCTGGAAAAATTGGAATGAACATGAAGAAGGAAACGACAAAATCTATGCCACAAAAGAATAAAAAAAAAAAAACAACATTGTGGTGATTGAATTTTATATGTACGAGTACGAGTACGAGTACGAGTACGTGTGGTTTACCAAGGGATTTGAAAGGATATTCCAAAAAAATATCTATGATGGGATTTGTTGTTGAGATTTCAGCTTAATACTCAACATTTGTGGGAAAATGTTTGCCGGAAGAGCATTTAAGTGACTTTTGCTGTTCTATATATGTTAATGTCAAAATTGAGGAAGGAAGAATGTGAACACGAAATTAAGAACGGATCAACGGAAACACATAACTAAATTTAATGAATACATTCATATCTACAATAAATTCCATGATTGAGCTGTTCTTATCGAGTTAGAGTCGACTTTTTTTTTAAAAAATGTGATCAATGTGAAGTCTTAGTTAACCGTTCAACCTTGGAGCTATTCGAAATTAAAATGGCTTACTTGAATAGGATTTTTATTTTTGTCGGAACGGAACTTGATGAAGTTCTTTTGATGAGATAACCGCACAGCCTTAAACAAACTATGTATAATCGTATATACAGTTATAGAACGAACATATGAAACATCAAGTAGTGGTTGGAGAAATAAAGCCCGCGCACCACACAGGGCCGTCAATTTATTTATATTTTATTTAGCAGTCAAATTTGCCATTGAAAATACGAGTCTAACCATCGAGAGAAAAGTTATACCAATAAAGAGTGCCAAAATTCACGCAAGAAATAATTTTCATAGAAAACACAGGTTTTAACTACTTGAAATTTTTTTATTGATTTATAAAGTATATAGTATAGAATTATGTATGGAATAGCATATCGAGTAAATTGCCTCCACAGCTTTGCTGTACATACACGGCTGACGGTTTATCAGCGTTTCCATGGCTTTGGAAAGAAGGGACGTAAGTGCAATGGGTCTATAGAAAGAGAGAGAACAGGAACGGGCTGGACAAATGCTGTTTTCCATCTGCTCTAAAAGATTCCTTAAGAGTAGGATTGATGAAAAAACTTACGCAGTTGTTTTTCCAGCGAGGAAGTACACCTCTTTAGAAGAAGTGAGATATATCATCTGGACCAACAGATTTGTGTATATTGACTTCTTTAAGTACTTGTGCTTCTACACTACGTCCCATTGAAGATTCGACACACCCAAATGTAAGCGGGAACCTGGAAGTGTTAAACTGGCCGCAAAAAGGGCAGCAAGCAGATTGGTCTTTTCCAAAGAGCTGACAGCTGGAATGTCATTGTAAATGTCATTTTTACTGCCTTTGGGACATTGCACCAGTTTTATCCTCAGTTTTTGGTCGCATTGGAATTTCACATGCTTAAGAAAGGCGTTGCAGTCATTCCTGGTTCGTTTGAACTTTTTTCGGTTTTCCTCAGTAGGGTTGGTCTTTTAGGGCCAAAAAACATTTCTCTAACCCTAACAGCACGAGTCATACCATGCCTTTTTCTTTTCGTTTAATACTATTCACCCGATGAGGGATAAAGCATCTCGTTCCAAAGAGAATGGAACGATCATATTAACAGCGGCATCCACATCGTTATTGAGGAAACATACCGACCAGTTAAAATTCCTAAAGAAGCCATACGGTTCTTTAAGGAATCTTTTCTCTAACTGTGTGGTCAATGTACGAAAAATTAGTTGATATGACACAATGGTGCGAAGAGCCTAGAGTAGATAACAGATTGAACTTGTGTTTATCAGGGTGAGAAGTTAAAAATGAGTCCAGGGTGATGGCGATATGACTATCAACGTCTGGTATACATGTGGGCTCATTTACA
This sequence comes from Volucella inanis, assembly GCA_907269105.1. NCBI lineage: Eukaryota > Metazoa > Arthropoda > Insecta > Diptera > Syrphidae > Volucella > Volucella inanis. The sequence goes on along the minus strand of OU026157.1, from coordinate 70,652,659 downwards.
AGCTGGGTCAAGTTGTTTTCCGTAGCGAAGATCTCAACATTCTTTGAGTGATGTCAAACAGCGCATCGAACAAGTTAAAGGTCAAATTGCTGTCCGCTTCGGGGCTTCTGTAAATAAAGCAATAGTGGATAATTTGCTTATGGAGATGGAATTTTAGCCAAAAGAAATTTTTCTTAAGTTCTTCTTACTATGATTAACTTTTATAGCGAAAATCAGCACGGATTTTTGTCAATATATCTATATAGGACTCGACTGCGCCGGACTTAATCATGGATTGGTTTACATCTTTTTTTCATAAGAGAATGCAAAAAGTAAAAATTGGAGACATTTTTAGTGAGTGCAAGTTCAACACCATTGGCGTTCCACAAAGATCTGTCTTTGGCCCCCTTTTATTTTTACAAACTCAATTTTAAGTCTTCCACGCATGATTTTGCATTTGTGTATAGCTCTAATAATCTCTTTAACCTAGATGCTGAAATTAAACATGTTGTCCATTTGTTAAGACATGTTGTCCTTACCGCTAAAAACTCCCCAGAAATTAACAATCTGTTCCATGTAGCTAGTTGTCGAGCATTCAGTATGCATATATGTGGGTGTAATATCTTATACAATGAAAACATTGACTGAAATGCAACTTGGTTTAAAATTGAAATAGTGAAGAGCTATAAGTATTTTCCTGTTGTGGTTGATCACAGGTTGAGTTGGTGTGATCAGATTTCCATTTTGAAGTTATACTGTTGTTTGTTACCCACTCTGCGAAGATTTTATCGGCTCAGAAAGTACTAGTATAGCTCTACAAGTATCTTCAAAAATATTTATTTTGGGATCTTCCATTTCAGAGTGTAACATGGTATTAGCTGCTGACGTGGTACCAATCATAAAAAAATCCAACAACTAACTTATTCATCTCGTTCAAATTCTACCTGCAAGACATTTGTATTATTTTAATTTAAACCCTACCAAAGATGAGAATATCGTCGATAGAATCACTTAGGTCAAAAAGGGGTAATTAGGTCTTTAATGTATGATTCAATGGGTTAAACCGGGAGAATGTAGCAACACACATCACGAGGGGAGTATTATTTTAATTGAAACAAAGTCAAGCTTACTACACAGTTATTCTACAAAAAGGTATAGACCAGCTGCTGGCAGCTCTAAAGAAAATTTCCACTGCTAGCCTAGCACTGGCATACATACCGAATCCCTGGCTAACGGTGAGAGCGGCCTTTATACCGAAAATCGGAAAGGATGACTACTCGCTTGCCAAGAATTTCAGACCTAAAAGTCTGGCATCTTTCGTGCTGAAAAGCATCTTAAGAATGGTTGAGATCCATGTGCGCAAAACTGTCTTGCGAATGCATCATCTGCGAGAGTGCGCTTCAGAATCTGGTAGGCAGAATTGAAGACGCAATCGACATGAAGGAATACGCCTTGGGTGTTTTTATCGACGTTGAGGGTGCAATGCTAGTGAATAGGACATTGATTGCGGATGCTGGCCGCTACCAACATGTGTTGGCTGCTGTAAACAAGGTCGGCCCGCAAGGTGGCGTTCTGTCTCCACTGCTATGGTGATTGCTGGTTGCCTCACTGCTCAACACACTCAATAGTTCTAACGTCTACGTACAAGCGTACGTGGATGATGTAGCTGTACTGTCTGTCGGAACGTGTCTAGCGCCTGTCTGCTACAAAGTGTGGGCAGCTCTAAACGTGATTGACCACTGGTGCACCAGTAGTGGGCTTTCAGTCAATCCTCTTAAAACTGAGGTTGTTCGCTTTACGAGAAGGAAAAAGCTGTCTGGTCTGACTCATCTAGTGCTTAAAGGCATCACCATCCAATTCTCCAAAGAAGCTAAGTATTTGGCTGCTTTCCTTGATAACAAACTTCTCTGAACTAAATATGTTAAGACGAAAGCATCTAACGTGCTTTCGGCCTTCTGGCAGTGCAGAGGAACTTTCGGTAAGACATGGGGTCTGTCACCAAAAAAGGTCCTTTGGATCTACACAGCTATCATAAGGCCAATCATATCCTATACATGGGTTATCTTTTCTTTCACCACACTCCAAAGAAAGGTTTGTCCCGGATGCATGGGGGCTTTCTCTAGCACTCCTGGCTCCGCTCTAGACGCATTGATGAATCTTTCTTCCCTTGATATTCATATCATGGGCTGCACCCGTAAAGCCATCTTCTGATTTAAAAGAAGTGGTCTTTGGTACAACACGCACTGAAGCTTCTATGACCTTGCGCGCCGGCTGTCTTATAACTCCGGTCTTATCGACATGTCGTCCGATGCAATAACACCGGAACTCCTGTTGCGGAAAAGCCACGAAATCGACTTTCCTTGTGCCCAGGACTGGCATCGCCCAGAATCTGAGACAGGGAAAGAATGCAGTCGGGTTTTCACGGACGACTCCAAAAGCAATATAGGATTTGGTGCTGGTGTCTTGCTGAAGGACGACAACGTTAGATTTCATTTCACATTAGGAAAGCTTCTGTCTTCCAAGCAGAAGTTTATGCAATCCTGATGGCAGCGAACTATATTGCGGAGAAACGGTGGAGGGGGCGAAGCATTGGCATCTGCAGCGAAAGCCAAGCTGCGCTTAGAGCCTTATTGAACCTCCTTACGACTGTGCAAGAGTGCAAGAGATCACTGAACGTAGTCGGAAGGCTAAATTCAATGACCCCTGTCAAGTGACCCAGGTCACAATGGGATCACAGAAAACGAAATCGCCTTCGAACTTGCCAGACTTTGGTCAGAGGAGAGTTTTTCATGACTCTAACCTACGTTGGGTCTGCCTGCGTCCTCTGTTAAGGCTTCCATTGACAGTTGGGTCTCATAGGAGGAAAACTGTAGATGGCACAGCTCCGCAGGATGTAGGCAGACCAAACGAATTCTTCCCGACGTCTCCAAGAAGTCAGTGGCCTTTCTGCTGTCTCTCAGCAGGAAAGATTGCAGGTTGCTTATTGGCCTTGTGACGAGACACTTCACTTTAGCAAATCACTTAAATGCGCTGGGTATATGGTTAGTGATTCAATGTCCTGCTATGCTGTAAAGACGACATCGCGGAGCATTTTCTCTGTAAATGTCTGGCTTACGCTCGCATCAGGCTGCAGGTACTAGGCTCTGACGTGGTGGGTGTTGGTATTGCAGGCAACTTATCACTGAAGAGCTTACTCATCTTTCTTCGTAAGACTGAAAGATTCCATTAAAAAGGAACCTTACAAGGAGTACAATGGACTACTTCTTTGTCTGAGTGCTCTGTCAAACTTAATAAAAAAAGAAATTGCGGTGACAGAATAGTTAAGGTTACTGTGACTGATAAGTAGGAGTCCCGGCATGGAGAATCAACTATAGGTAGGGCAAGATCATTAATAAACATAGGACGAGAGTGAACATTATAAGAAGATGAGAATAACTCCTGGCTCTTTATGTCAGGAATTGTATTTTGTAAGAGCATAGTAAACGTAGTCAAAAGAAAGCCTAGAGATTTAGAGAAAACAGCACGAGTTTTAGAGCTCAAGTCTCTTACGTTTTGATAGTAAAATGTAAGAGAGATTTTGTTGGGTATAGGAGTTGGTGAGGGTAGATGAGATGCAGACAGAGAAAGCAAGACAATAGAGAAAAAATGAATCATAGTCAGCTCGGCTAAGCTGAAGGCGAGAAACTCTTTTAGAGTGTACATAGCTCCGTACATTTCGAAACCAGCATCTTTCCGAGGTTAAGGTTACCGAATAACCATTTATATTTAAACGATAAGTTTAGCTTAAAATTGCGGTGGTTTTCTGAAAAACTCAAAGATCCAAGCAACATCTGCGTTATTTGGGGCACCTTTGACGAGTAGGGTGGTGAATATCTGATGCGTTGTGCGGAGTCGGTCTACCCGACTTAGCCACTCTGAAGGTGTCCGTGTCATGTTAAATTGTGTGACAAGTATCCGTGGGCCGGTGACAGGAGGAGTTGACGTTGAAGCAGTGATATCACCGTAAGATTTTTAAACCGAAGACTGGTGAAAGGACTTGAAGGTTGGGTTGTCGTCACTATATGTGGCAATGATTCGGCTTTGGTTTGCAACAATTAAACCAAAATTCAAATATTGTAAGTAAGTTTGTTGTGCGACGCCCAATGGGTCAGAAGAGCATCGATTTTTGTGGCATACTGTTTTACTCAGGTTTTCTAAGTTCTATTCTGTTCTATTCTTAGTGAGTTCGTCACTAAGCTCATTAATTTTATTGAATATAACGTCAAGCATCGACTCGTACAGTGGATGTATTGTATGTTTTAGATTGTAAATAAAGATTGGATGTGGATGACTGGGGATGAATATCTATGTCTTCCCGGAGAAGTCTGATGGAACTACTATACACGTTTTCTGTTTGAAGTCCATCATTGCGGAACCTATCGATATATTGTAGTAAATTTTCTTAATAATTTTTCGAGATGGCGCTTAAATGTTTCTTCCTTTCTGGATTTTCTGGATTCTGGATTTCACAACTACATTGAGTTTTTTTTTTTTTTATTATCGAACATCAGCTCTTCAGGTTAATAATTTTTAACTAAAAAAGCCATTACTACTACTTGTTCAATATTAAAAAGCGGTAGACTATAATAACAATACATATGTAAGGGCATAACGATATGAGTACGTATGCAAATATCAGGAAACTGGCACTTCTGTTTGCGAGTGCATACAATTAAAGGATATACGGAATTTAAATTCGCATTATTAATATAACACTTTGTTTTATTTAAAGTGAAAATCGCTTAAAAATTGTATGTTAAATGACTTCCTGTGTGCGAGATCTTGCTGCAAAAATGTTTATTATTTTTTTTTTTTGATTAATATAACGTGTAGTGATGCCCTAAAAAGTTAATTGGGTCAACTGTATGGATCGAATTATTATATTTTAATATTTCTATTAAAAAAATTGACGGGATGCGTAAATTAAAATAAAAAAAAAAATTATAAAAATATTATTTTAAATCAAAGCACTTGCAATATTTCGTTGAAAGCATTTTTGAAGCATCACCACTTTAAACGCTTGCTTATGGAAACAGCTTTAGCATGTCATTCCATTTGAATGAGAGTGTGTACATCCACATATGTATTTATTTATGAAATATTTTGAAAGTCTTTTTAATATCATCGGGCTGCAATGAAGTTTCCGATTTATTTTGAAATAATAATATTTGTTTTATAGGATTTTAATTATTTTGCCTCGTCCCTTGATATGCTCGTACCTATGAAGGTAATGATGTAGCAATCAGATCACATCATTTTTAACACCTTACAAGCTGTGGTTGCAGAAAGTGTGCTCGAGTTGATGGTACAATGAGTTATTGTACCATATAGGTACTTACTATTACAGTAAGTTGAACGTTCTACTAAAGGAATGCACATATAATTTAACTTTTACAGATATATTAAGAAGAGAATATATAATACATAACGACTCGATATTATTTACTTACTTAAGGTGTCGCTACAGTCCAGGGTGGACTTGGACCTCAACCAACAAGCGTCCAGTTTCGACCTGAGCCACCTGAGTCGCAGTCTTCCTCTACTCTGCTGTCCATCGGCGGCGTAATCGAAGACTTTTGGGACCGCTCTACACGATTAAGTCATCTTAGTTGAATCTTCACTTTTCTGGCCAAGTGGATGTCGCTGTATAGCCACTATAGTTCGTCGTTCTATCTGCTACTCCACACACCGTCTATACAGACGAGACCGAAAATTCATCAACTTTTGATTAAGTCCATGACTCTATAAAGCCGAACTGGAATTATCAAGGTCTTATATAAGGCCAGTCAACGGCCTCGCCACTCTGAAAGCATCGGTTCCCACTAGATCACCAAAATCAAGCAGTATTGGACGCGATAAGTACGTAGGTGGAGGACCACATGAGAACTCAGTACTCCGCGTGCTGTTGACAAAACGCGCCACATGGGCATAGTATCCCGGCGTTAAATCCCGGACAAGTAAATTTGTATCGTTCCCTTGATAATAGTAATAATAATAATAATATAAGGCCAATTTTTGTTCGAGAGAGAGCTTTACTAGTCAAATGCCTTTTTAGCCCAAAGAAGCAGCGTTTGTTATTCTTCGTTTGACTTCAGTGGAAGAGTTCGTTGTCTGCATTAAATTTGGAGCCTAGGAGGAGGTCGTCGAGGTTGACGTTCTGACCGAAACGTCGGTATTGGGTGTCCTTTCCTTGTAACAACACATATTTGGTTTTTCCCGCGTTGACTATTACACCCATATTCGCGAAAGCGACACTCACATCAGGGGCATCATATGCAAGTAATTTGATGGACTTTTGAATGAATGTGCCTCTTGTGTTAGTGCGTGAGTTTTGCACTATATTTTCAGGAATAGTGTTAAAGAAATCGTTTTATAATTCATCGCCTTGTCTGAATTCTTCTTTGACATCAAAGATCTCCGTGTGTTCTATAAATACCTTAATCATCCTGCACCAGCGGGTGAGTTTGGCAATGATGTTAAAACTAGACATTGCTCTATATAGCTCGTCTCTATAGATGCTGCTATAGGAAACATCTTAAATGCTTAAAATCGAGCTCATGGGTTTTTTTCAAGATCTGCCGTAGTGTGTGATGAACGGTCGGTGGTAAGCTTTCCTGGCCTGAAGCCACACTATATAGCCTTATCAGATTGTTGAAGAACGGCTTCAGACATTAAGCAGACTGATGCCTCTGTAGTTGTCGCAGTTCAGATGGTCTCCTTTGTAGAGAATCGAATAATAGACTCTCTCCAAATCCTAAGCATCGATTATGACTTTTATACTATGTTCCCTTGTTCATCTCTACAAGCCTTGCTTTGGGGTGTTTGTCCGTGGTCTTTTTTACCTTTTAGTAAGACTCTAAGACTTCTGAATCTCATTCTGGGGTAGCATCTCTCAATTCCTTCAACCACACGCTTCTCATGCTGAACTCACGCTTCTCAGTTCAGTTCAAACCGCCACTGTATTCAGTCGCCCTCTTACTTCACTCCATAATTTTGTGAATTTCCCAATTTCATTTGTTCCAGTTAAATTAATCTAATAACCTATATTCTTACCCAACAATTGTTATCGCTGACACGCCTTTTATTCTTTTATTGTTGACCTACTAGTCTGTTCATTTTGCGACAGTGCGTTTAGTGCTTTTACTACTATTTATTTCTTCCGCAATTTGCTTTTTGTTTTTCCTGGTCTTCGTCATGTCTTATTGTAGATTAAACAACTGCTCCATTAACGACAATAATGCTGACTTTGTTGCCTGTAAGGGGATCTGCGGCAAAATATTCCATGCTATTTGTGTCGGGCTAAATAAAAGAAACACGGTCTTCCTTAAAGAGTTCTCCGAAAATCTGCTGTTCGTCTGTAATGAATGTATCAGTATTTCTCTCTCACATGTGCTCCTTGCAATCAAATGCCTCAGTGACTCAAATGAATCAAAAAAAGTTACAATACTTCTGTTTTGACAGAATTGTTACAAACCGAAGCCGAATCATTGCCACACTCAGTGCCAACAACCCAACCTCCAAACCCTCACACCAGCCCATCGATCCAAAAATCTTATGGTGATATAACTGCTCCAACGCCAAACCCTCCTGTCGCCGCCCCACGGAAACCTGTTACACAATTTAACACGAGGTAGATACCTTCAGAGTGGCAAGGCAGGCTAGACCGACTCAGCACAACGAATCAGATGTTCACCACCCTACTTATCAAAAGTGCTCCAAATTATGCAGATGTTCCTTGGATTTCCGAATTTTTCAAAAAGAGGTATGGCATCACAATTAGCCAATGTACAATACTCCCAACATCCCACCACAAAAACAAACGGAATTTCAAAATTAATTTACCAGCTAAATACGAATGGTTATTTGTTAACTCATCCAACACCAACCTCAACCTAGGAAAGATGGGGGTCTCCAAATGGAACGATCAACCAATCAACAAAAATACAGAAAAAAACGAAGCATCGTCTCATCAAAGGATAATTATAAATCGCCCAGACCCATTCCCCATCCACATCCTAAACCAGACCCCAACTGGAGCCTAAGCAACCCCCTTCACGAATCTCCTACTCCTCCACGCAACAAACTACCTCTTACATTTTACTACCAAAACGTAAGAGGCTTGCGCTCTAAAGCTCGGGCTATATTGTCTAAGTCACACAGTCTCCCTTTCGACGTCTATGCTCTTACAGAAACCAATCTAATCCCCGACATAAAGAGCCAGGAGCTATTCCCATCTTCGTTTAATGTCTTCCGAGATGACGATCACTCTCTCCCTATGGTTAATGACTCTGCCATTCCTAAAGTTAATTCTCCATGTAGAGGTGTCTACTTGCTATTCACAATAACCTTAACTCTTCTCTCATCGCTATCTCTTGACTTTGTCTCAATTAAAATAACACTTCCCAATAGGTCCCTGTACGTTATGTGCTGCTACATTCTCCCAGCTCAACCTATCGAATCCTACATCCTTGCTATTAAAGCAATTGACCAATTAATTGACCTAAGTGATTCCATTGACGTATCCTTATCTTTGCAGACTTCAATCTGCCCCTGCTAAAGTGGATTCCATCCAATGATCACTTATTTTTTACCGCGTCAAATGCCACTTCATCCAAGGAATGTCTTTTCATTGATAGCATAACTGACTCAAGCCTGTGCCAAGTAAGTGGCGTCCCTAACTCTATCGGTAGGCAACTAGACCTTATTTTCACTAGTGATCCTATAAACTCCACAGTAACGTTTTGTCCCTTTATCCTATCAACTGTCGACAACTTTCATCCCCCTCTTCTTCTCTCATTTTTCCATAACTCTCCATCCCAGCCCACTTCTTCAACTACCATCTCTTCTTACAACTTCCATAAAGCTAATTTTAGCAAATTCCCTATCTAAGCAAATGTTCTTTTGATTTAACTAACCTATCCTTATCTGATGCTGTCTCCATTTTCTACAGCGAAATATTTAATTCTAGAGAGACTACGTCCCCTTTTCACGGCATAAAACATCTTCTATTTCCCCTCCATGGTACAACAGAAGACTTCGCTCTTTACGTAATAAAAGAAACAAATTATGGGCAACTTTCTTCGCACCAATTCTTTTAACGACTACTGTAACTATCTTGGAACTTATCTGCAATTCACCCAGCTCTATAACTGCCTCTATCAGCGCTTTCTCGACACAGCGCAGATGAACCTTATCAATGATCCTAAGACATTTTATCAATTCGTCAAATACAAAAGAAAATCAGACGGATATCCCCCCTCTTTCTCGTTCGATAACATATCATCGACCGACCCACATATTATTGCCAACTATTTTGCAAACTTTTTTAAGCAGTCATTTGCAGACAACCCCTTCGTACCCGACCCCATGTATTTCAAGTACCTTCCCAATTTTTACATTGGCCCCTCTCCCTCTCAACCTTTTGATCAAGAAAAGTTACAAAATCTCAATGATGAATTTTTATCCGGTCCAGATGGGCTCCCAGCAATATTTCTCAAAAAATGTGCCTCCAATCTTTCGCACCCACTCTCCTCCCTATTTCTTCTGTCCCTCACACAAGGGAAATTCCCCCAAGTTTGGAAGACCTCTTTTATAACTCCGGTTCACAAAAAGTAATCAAAGAATGAAGTAACCAACTACCGTCTCATTGATAAGCTTTCTTACATACCTAAAATGTTCGAAAGTGTTTTATATGATGTTCTAAGCTTTCAGTGCAAGTCACTTATATCACCCAGTCAGCACGGATTTCTAAAAGGTAGATCAACTACTACAAACTTAGTTGAATTCGTGTCCTTTGCCCTTTCAGCCTTAGAAAATGGCAACGAAAATTAATGTTATTGCTACTGATGTCACTAAGGCCTTCGATAAAATATCACATCAACTGATCCTTTCCAAATTGTCTTCCCTCGGTTATGACCCCACTTTGTTAAAATGGATATCTTCTTATCTGGAAAACCGTTACTATAGCGTTCACTTTAGGTCAGCCTTCTCAACGCCATTTTTAGCCACTTCTAGTGTCCCACAAGGCAGCCATCTTGGTCCCCTCCTTTTCATTCTAACTATAAACGATCTTGAGAGGATTATCAAAAACTGCTCCGTATTCATTTACGCTGATGACACTAAGTTCTCCAAAACTATTTCTTCACCCCAAGACTCTATTCTCCTTCAAGAAGACCTCGATAGGTTTTCCACCTGGTGTCTAAAAAATTTCTTTGAACTTAACGTCTCCAAATGCCAATCTATGACTTTGTCTCGTAAGTCCTATCAATCCCCCCTCTAGACTTTATTTTCTGCATGACCAACCTGTACCCCAGATGCAATCCCTTCGCAACCTCGGAATTTTATACGATAGAGATTTAAACTTGCGTTCGCATATTGATGAGATAATCTTTAAAGCCAACTCATCGCTCGGTTTTATCAAACGTTGGTCTAAAGAATTTAGCAACCCTTATGTGAGAAATTCACTTTACATTACGCTTGTTCGCCCATTTCTTGAATATGCCAGCCAAGTAGCCGACATTCTCTTCATTCATCGACTGCTCTCCGGTTCTCTGGACTGCGCTTCCCTTTACAACTCTATTTGCTTCAACACTAATCCCCGTAATTTACGCTGTCCTCGTCTCTTCTATATCCTAGCTCATCGCACCTCTTATGGCTCTAACGAACCAATCTCCCGCATTCCCCGTAAGGTCAACTCAAACCTCCCCCTTTTTGATTTTAACCTGAGCACTTCTCGCCTAAAACTTGATTTCCTCCACCACTCCCTTTTTCCTTAACCCTTAAGTTAGTTTTAGTTTTTAAGTTAGCTTTTTCAGTCCTAGTTTTTTAAGTTAGTTTAAGCTTGCATTAAGCGAAATAAATTAAATTAAAAATTCTCTTTCCTTCTGCGAAGCCGGTGTTCGTCTCTTATCTGATACTCATAAAGCTTATGCAACGTCCTTTTATATTGCTTAGCTGTATGTGCTTGCCGGCACTCGTCAATAAACCAGTGGTTTCGTTGTGGTGGCCTAGTGAAACGCAGCACATAAGATGCGGCATCTCTGATGGTTTTTCGCAATTGTAATCACTGATATGAATTCTTTAAAGATTAAGGGAGCCTCGATTGGAAAGGGATTTGTTGATTTCTTGAAATTGTGGCAGTCCAGCTTCGAATTTTCTCACTGTATTAGCTTGCTTTTACGAAGTTTGTGATATCAGCAACCGTATCTGGGCTACAATGGTCTGAGTCGATGTTGGGTCTCCGAAACGTTCAGACATCCATAATATTTTGGTTGGCGGTTGATTTATCAGAAGCTCTCCAAGTCCCCTTGTGAATATCGAGATTTGAGAACCGCATGGTAGCTACGAAAATGTTCCCCCCCCTCCTGAATCTCTTATCGGTGGTGATGTCGTGTATGCTATATCTTCCGGCATTACTACCAACGATGCCCTCCCTTCCTAGCTTTGCATTTAAATCGCCGAGGACAATTTAAATGTCATAGCTGGAGGACTGCTTGTCCAGCAACTCGTTGATGTCATCCTTGGTGTCGTCTTCTTTATTCTCTGTGCGCGCATATAAAACTAATGTTGGCAAATTTAGCCTTAATACAGACTGTTACGAGGCGCTCATTCACATGCCGAAAACTCAAGACTTCTTACGTCGATGCCGTCGTAGTAGCAGATGTCGCAGTTTTTCATTCTTTTTTGTCCGGCCCATCCCATCGCATTTCTTTTACGGTGGTAATATCTGCTTTGCTGTAGTCCAGGGCCTTTGCTTGTTGGCTAACAACTAACGGCTCGTCCATGAAGTTATTTATTTTTACTTTGATGACGGTTAACAGGACAATACTGTATTCCATCCAGTTTTCTAGTTTAGAAAGTGTGCACCTTCCATCCATACAGGTTTGATCCTCTTAATGGTTTCGAAATTTCTCCGTGCTGGAGTAGTGATATTAATGCATTTTAGATGGCCCTATTAGTGTAGTTGTCATCTATCGTCCACCTTCCAGCTCCTTGATACATTCAGCCTGAAGCGTCTGTATTGTTTGGCCACTTTTGATGACAGCATCTATTGCGAAATTTATTTCTGCTACTTTTTCCTCAATTCAATGACTATGTCAATGTCATCTTTTTATGTAAGGAGTTATATATGATATACCTTTGAAATATTGGAAATTTATCCTATAGGGAATCCAAAATTCATCTTCTGACAGATGTAATATTGTTTCAAATTATCTACAATTTAATCATATGCTTCATTCGTTCAAATTCTATATCAAAATTGGCTGTCACTTATGACTACAATGCATAACGTTTGTAAATTGAACGTTTGGTGAAAAAATGGTGAAACACCTCTTCACCTCGAAATGTTGTCTTGCCAGTGAGATGGAAAGCGCAAGAAGTGATGAATCTGCTACAGCTCTAATTCTTAAAAAACGCATTCAATAGATTTTTCGCCGTTTTCAATAACTGGACATCTCCCGAACGCCCCAGTTGTATATTTTATGTAAGAAATCCGTATAAGTTCGTATTGGCCCAGGAGCTAGAGCTGAACGATTATAGTACATGGGCTTTATTGATGTTGAAAGAAGATCTGGATTTTATACAAAAAGTCGTCCTCAGTATCGAAGGACATTTTTGTCGCAATTGGTCAAATTGATTGTTTGGTGTGCTTTTCATGGCAAAGATATCATTAGCCCCCACTTCATTTAAGATGATACCGGTTATTTTGTTGCAGTCAATCTTTTTTTAGATAAGCTGAAACTGAAAGGCTTGTAGGATATGTGGTTTCACCAGGACAATGTATATCCCACAAAGCGCGTGCCAGAACCAAATTATTTTAGACGAAGTGCAGTGATCGTTTTATTGCTGGAAATCGGGCTACCAATTAGCCGATCTGCTCTTTCGATTTAATACATTTACACCCTCTTCTTAAGAGCTACATTAAGATTCTGGGTTATGCATACCAGTCAAAAACCTTAGACGACTTGGAGGGATCATTCCAGTTGAAATTATGCGAAAAAGTCAGCAAATGGTTTCGCATTTCAAAGCTTAGAATCTTTTACATATATAATATTTCTTCTTTCTCAAGACCTGGTCTATATTTTACAGACAATATTTTGCATGCTGATTATCAGAACATTTCTTTCAGCTTTAAATATATCGAAGGCTAAGTTATTTGAGTTTGAATATGGATATTCTCACTTTATTTTGAAAAGTGTAGCTTTGTAACAATATGTTCCACGTTCAACTGTTCGCAGAAGTGGCTCTTTCAAATTCTGAGCACTGATTTTATCCTTACTACAATGTGTTATTGATCATATCCTTGCAAGCATCAATTTGGGATTTATTTATTTATCGTAGGGAAGTAACAGGGTTTATAGTTAAAGTAAAATAATAATAATAACAATAATTGTATACATTTGCAGTCAAAAGATTACATTGGGGTTGCTTAACCAAAGGCGAGCGTCAAGTGCTAAGTTGTGTATGTCATCTATGTTGCCGTTAAACATGCGTTGGGGACAATTGGACACGATGTGGCTAGTTGTTTGGCGAGGTTCGCCACAGTTACCATCTAAACAGGGTGTCTGCGCATCGGCCGTGTTGAGTTCTGATCCTGTTGAGCTGGGTCCATTCATGTCTTGGCAGAAAGAAACCCGGTACGCAAACATTATTGGGTTGGCAATAATATGGTTGGCTGCTGGGGAATGCCTTCAAACTTTTGTCCACTTTTCATTGATGTCGAAGTTTGACTCGTGCAATCTCGCGGCAAATCTCGTAGGTGGTTTACGTGACTTTTAACGATACCGGTGTTTTACGTTCATGTCTTCGTTTATTGGGAGATTTGGATTGCTTTGGATCTTGCCGTATTCTCTGATCCTCCATTTTAATGGAGCAGGGGCGATATTGCTTAGCACTGGGAGCCAATGAGCTAGGGTGGACCTGATAGTACCGTATATGTGGCACATCGATGGCAGCAATACGGAGGGTGTCAGGGGAGGCGTCCCAGGAGCTGGATGCCAGTTTCTGGAGCAAGTTGTTTTTTTTTTTTATTTTAAGCTTAACAGGGGATTCGATGCAATGGTGTTTAAAAGTTAAAGTCATGTCCATAGTTATGCTAAGGTATTTTGGTTTCGGGTTGTGCTGGAGAGTGGCACCATTGAAGTGGACTTTGAGTGGAAGATGGGTTAAACGGCTGTTTAGGTAAAAACAGGCTGACTCAGTCTTGGTTAGGCTAGGTGTTAGTCTCTACTTCTTAAAATACTCTCCCAGAGCTACAAGATCTGTTGTTTATTTGTGTGAAGTAATTCGACGAAAGAGACCAGAATTGTGGGCACCATGATAACGCAGCGTCGCACAGTGCCATCATTATTCATAATTTTTCTATTTGTAATGCAACAAATAGCATCCAACAGCCACCGAATTCACCTGATTTGGCTCCCTGTGAATTCTTTATGTTCAATCGAGTTAAAAAGCCAACACGGTAAACGCGTTTCAGCAGCTGAGAGGAAGTAATGGAAAAATCGCAAGAAGCACATGGACATACAGAAAACCATACAGAAAATCGAAAAAAATGTTTCGAGGATTGGATCAAGCTCTGGCATAAGTGTGTTGCAGTCGATGGGGATTACTTTAAAGGGGACAATATAGATTTGGATGAATAAACTTTTATTTTTAATTTTCTGAATAAATTCCGAAATTTTTTTGATGAAGGTGGTATACAAATTTGTGTGTCCGGCATGTCGTGAATGTAGAGATTGAACAAAAGTGGGGCCAGAGCTGACCCCTGGGGTAGTCCGTTGTCCAGTTGTCTAGGCCTACTCACACTCTAGTTGACATGAACTTGAAAGGATCGTCTGCTAAGCATGCTATTGATATGATTTAATATCTTCTGGTAAGGCATTACCTTCAGGAGCTTAAAAGTCATTCCTGTGCTCCAGAATGTATCATAGGCGGCTGTTAGGTCTACGAGTACAGCTCCAGTCTTGGATTTGTTTTCAAAGCCATCTTTTATGTGGGTTGTCTGCGCCAGGACCTGGTCTATAAAGTTTCGCCCTGATCTAAAGCCGGCCTGTTCTATTGGAACTACTTTATAAATTGCATCGACAATCCTATTGTAGATGAGACGCTCAAGGATCTTGTGTCAAATGCTTAGAAGGGTGATATGTCTGTAGTTTTCCGCTGTGTCGTCTACTTCCCCTGGTTTGAGGATTTTAAATTCATTGGGTAAAATTCCTAAAAATAGTTGAAGAATTTGCACAGCCAGGCTTTGGTGTTTTTGCCGCTGTTTTTAATAAACTCTGGGTAAATGCCATCAGTCCCGGCAGATTTCCCAGGTTTGCAATTGGCGATTGCCGACCTATGCTCCGGAAGTCGGAGTAAGTAAGTAAATAAGTCGGAGTACGCAGAAGAAGCTGGTAATGTTGCTTTTAGGTCTCTCAGAGATTTCTTGACGGCTTTGGAACTTAGTCGGCTTTAGCTTTGGAAGTTTCCACTATTGGCAACTAATTCTGAGTTGATTCTGGGTTTTTGTGACGATATGGTGTTTGCTTCTCCCAGTTTCCGAAGTAAGCTCCATACTTTCCTGCTTGAGCGAGTAAAGTTTAAGCCTTCAGTAGTTCTCTTCTAAATATTAATGCGTGCTCTATCGAGTGATTATAGTAATTTTTTTGCAACTTCGTGGTAATTCTTACGAAAACCACAGGGGATGTGTTTCTTCGCAGTGCTTTAAACGATACCGATGAATCTCTCGTAGTTCTTAGGCGTCGGGGGAATCCAGCGGATATTAAAGTCGAGCTCTAAGGTGAACTTTTGCCATGCTGCTTTAATAAAATTCCACCTTGGACTAGAAATGGAGTTTACCAACGGGACTTTTATGGACTACTAGACGATGTTGGCTACGAGGAAATTTGGGTAGAACTTGTCTGGATATCTGCTAAGGACTTTGGTTTTCTTTTGATGTAGCGAAGCACAGGTCGGGATTGAAGCACTTACGCCATCTCCTTGAGTAGAAGATGCCTCTGTCCTTGGCGTCGAAAATGTGCGTTAAGCTATTTGCTTCAGCCCAGTTGAAAAGTCTTACAACGTTGTCATCGTCTGGTTGGTGTTTCCATAGTAAGTGGTGGCAGTTAAAATCTCCAGCGTAGATTGCTGGGTGTTGGTAAACGGGTAGTGTGTGAGTGAACCAAGGCCTATTGGGTGGTTTATAGACATTCACAACTATAAGCCCGGAAATTGATATTGTCAGTAGAAATAAATGAGCGGCTCCTTTTGATTGTACTAAGCTAGCGCCTTTTATAGTTGATCGAACGTTCGTAGCAATTTTGTAGGTCGGATGGTGGAGAGCGCTTACGAGTAAGTAGCCATTGATTTTTCCTCGAGCGAGTAGGCTTAGTTCGTCCTTACAGTGTGTTTTCTGGAGGAGCACTATGTCGATTTTATTCTCCACCAGGACGCGGCTCAAGTGATCGCATTTTGCTCTGCTAATGCTTTCGATATTAAGTTGACAGATACGGACAAAAGGTCCTATACCATATCTCTAGTTCGTATATTCGTTTGAAGATTGGGATCCGGTTGAGTGTTCATTCGAAAGCTGTGCGTTACTAATAATATCGCTTGTTACGTTGCCGGGAGCTCGGATCTCGTTGAATAAGTTCGGCATCCAGATATGAATAGAGTTTTAGCGTAACCCAGGGAGAAGCTTGTCTATTCTTCACACTTCGCTTTTCGCTTTTAAAAAAATTTCCATACTTCTTTTCTGAAGTAGAATCTTTCAAACGCCTATTACTTCTCATTTTCCATCGAAAATGTATGCGTTTAGCTTTTCCCTTTGCTATACTAGTAAAGTACATGATACTACATACCGCATCCAAGTACGCGTTGAGGGCCTCCTATGTTAGGTCCCGGTAGTAAATGTCAGAGTTTTAATCGATTAACTCCTATGTAAAAAGTAATTAGTAATCAAATTCATATATTGTACATATGTATGTCGATCTCATGTGATCGATCCAAACAGTCTTTTTTTTAGCTAATGCTTGAGCGTAAATATTATTTTGGTAGGGCTTACGCCTCTATTTATTTTGCTTAATACAAGCTTAGACTAACTTAAAAACTAGGAGTTCAAATTTACAAAAATTAAGGGTTTATCAGTAAGTTAGTTGGCGATCGTTGGAGTTTACCTTAGGCAGCATACGAGAGATTGGTTTGTTAGAGCCATATGTGGTGCGGAGGATTCGTTAGCAAAAGAGACGGGGGCAACCTAGATATTGAGGGTTAGTGTATCATAAAAAAAATGGAGTTGTGAAGAGAAGTGCAATCAACGGGAGCAAATATCCTCAGGGATATTTAGGTTATTGAGTTTGAGACGGTCTCGATAGAGAGGTAAGAGGTAAGATAAAAGGATCGTCGCAAGGTAGACCCTGTAGAGAAAATCGAAGAAAACGACACTGGATGCTCTCAATTCGGAATACATGAACCGTTGAAATGGACACCACGCTTGAATGGCGTACTTGAGAAGGGGGCGAACAAAAGTGATACACCATATAGTGATCTCATCATATATCTCATCAATATGCGAGCGGAAATTATGCTCCATGTCGCATAATATGCCAAGATCGCAGATAGACTGAACAAGGGACATCGGTTGGCCGTGGATGAGACTTGTTGCACTTACGTGAGAAGGTGATCGATTGATATTTGATGAGATTAGACATCAATCTTGGTACATCAGGTTAAAAAACTGTTTAGATCTATTTAAAGAAGGCGGAGGTCATGTTGTGAAGAAATTGGTTTAAAAAATTTGGTATCGTCAGCATAGAGAGAAAGTGTGTATTGAGTGTTGAATGACCCTTACAAGATCGTTAATAGTTAGGATGGAAAAAAGTTGACATAAGTGACTACCTTGAGGAACACCTGACGCCGTAGAGAAACCGACCGATAGGACAGACCTGAAACGAATACTATATAGTAAAACCAATTATCCAGGTAAGAGGATTTGAACAGGTTTTGTTTATGAAATATTAGCATCTTTAGCACTTTCTAAGGCTGATAGAACAGACGACACGTATTCAACAAAGTAAGTGGTAGTTGAAATACCCTTACGAAAGCCATGTTGATTAGGTGAAATAAGAGATTTGCACTGGTAGTTTAAAGTTACGCTATGAGTCGGTAATAAGTGATTTCGTTCTTTAATCCCTTTTTGTGTACCTGTGTTATGAAAGAAGACTTCCATATATGTGGAAATTCACCTTGCGAAAGCCATACCCGGAAGAGATTTAAAAGGGTTGGGGAAGTGTTGAGGAAGATATTTTTAGAAACATGAATGGCCACCTGGGCCGTGTAAGAATTCATCATTAAGTTGCTGTTAATTATTTTTCACCACTCAATGATCAAAGCTTTGAGAAATAGATTGGTCAATGGGGAAGTTAAGTAAGTTAACATGCTCGTATATACAAAGTTGACATATATATTAGATATATCTACAGACAAGTCCTAAATAAGAATAAAATATTAGTAGTCGTACTGTGTTGTTTTACATATGTTATGAGCAAAAAGCATTCCTCTCTTTGTCAAGTGTGCCTTTTAATTGGCCCAGTATTTTAAACTGGTAGATTGGCTGCTCTAAAGCTGAAGACAATTTAAGATTACGTCGTTGTACAACATGAAGGTGCTTATTTTACGTTAAAGAAAAAGCGCAACTGCTTTATTGAAAAACAAATTACCTTCCAGTGAGAGTATTGCCAAATTTTATAAACAAGTTCGGTTGTCGATGTCCGCTTGAATCCCATGCCCAGAAATCAATCAGCTTCCAAAATCGTTATCTCGAATTGTGTGTGAAGAAATTTGATCAGCTTCATACTATCTTCTATTTCTTGTGCCACAATGAGCTAGTTGTCGATGTAGGTTGCCAGTATAAAAATCTCCTGTCATTGTTTTACCAGCGACGAGACGCTATTTTAAGCTATATAGGCTTCTACGTAACTTGCATTAAAGTCCCACGTATGATTTTGAAATAAGCTGTCCATCTCATCTGACATTGCCGCATTCCAGTGATCCGCTTCGTCGCAAGCAATCGCTTCATTATAGCTCCTTGGTTCACCTTGCACAAGATAAGCATGGTATTCTACAAAGTGGAGCATACCAAAACAAAGTCGATTCCTTCCGCTTTGCAACCGATATCTGCATGAAATTTGCTCATTAGCAACCCGATGATCCGATGGTCCGACCATTTGTATCGTTTTCTTCGTCTGCTGTTTCAAACACTTCACTTCTCTGACAGAATTGTATTCTTCACCTTCAGCTTCAGACTTATCCTTCTAAACCGAAGTTCTTGAATAAGCCAAAGCTTTAGTTAAGTCCTCATACGAATTGTACTGGTAGAATATCTCCAGAGAACCAGCATCCCCCTTTTTTGATATATTTTGCTGATCGAAATGCTCCTCTTCCCTAGAGGTAACATCTCGGGTGAGAGATGGAAGCCGTTATCCAAATTCGATGGCCCTTGCTGTTTTAGGCATATTTCTCTCAGAACATGAAGAAAAACTTCTATCCCAAACACTTTCAAATTGGTATTACAATCACTACCCTACCACAGCTCGTGGTTTGACAGGTGGTTGTCAAACTGGATCCAGTGCATCCTCTACCAGTGGGTCTTAGTACGTGATAGTTGTAAGTTCGTTACATTTAGCCCAACCAGTAACCACTCCAAAACAGTGTTATGCCTTCATATCAGAGCTTACGCCGACGGATAACTACATACAAATTCTATGAAAAGATTTTTCAGTCTATGCATATACCACTACACCACGGCTACCCCAATAAGATAAGATCTTGTATGCGATGTTGAGGAGGCTTATACCTCTAAAATTAGTGCAGTTGAAGAGGTCTCTCTGGATCGAGCAAGCGCTATTAAAAATCTATTTATTAGTGTATTCCTCTTCATCAAGTTATTTCTAGCAGCTTTGAATACGTCGCCCGTTAACCCGTCAGGTTTAACTGCTTTCTTAGGTTTTAGCTTTGATATTGCTGTCGTTACCACGTTCTAGGGACGGAAGTTTTGGCTATCATCATCTAACCTGAATGCTCTGTGGATGAATGTTGGGTTTCTTCACCGTTATACAGACTGCAGAAAAAGCTTTTTCATAATTGCGGGACTGTGACTCTACTACAAGCTTTCCTTCCTTATCTCTACAGGCGTACGGGTCTCTTGCCTTGACACGTTCCTTTTATCTGTTAATAAAACTCCCGTAAATTGTTAATGGAGTACAACATTTCCATATCTTCGATCGCATGCTTCTCGTGCTCCTCCCTCTTTTAGAGAATCCAATGACCTTCCATCTCTTCTGATCATAGAGCTTACGAGCGGCTCTCGACCTACGTTGAAACCAGGGATTTCTTGGTGGTGGTCAATGTTGGCTGCCCGAAACATTCAGACGTTCATGATCCGGAGACCGTCGTGTCTTCTTGTGTATATTGAGCTGAGAAAACCCTGTGTTGACTACAGTGATATCTGGTCGTAAAGTCAATAAGCCTAAGTGCATTGCCAGACGTGGTGTCGTTTAGGCTATGTTTACCAACTGCCTTACCTCCTGTTCTTGTCGCGGAGTTCGTAGAAACATTCTTTGGTGGCGTCATCTTTGTCTTCCATAGGAGCAGGAGTGCATATTATTTTTATGTTAGTGAATTTAGCATTGATGCGAATTGCCATAGAATGCTCGCTCACATGTCAAAGGTCAAAAATAGTGCCTAAGTCTTCTGCATATAGAAAATCTGCGTCCGAATGTTTTTTTTTTTTTTTTTCTTGATGGCAATCACCACAGAAAATATACAAGATATAGGCTCGGCCAGTTCCACTGCATTTCTTGGATGACGGTAATATATGCGTGATAGCAGTCAAGGGTCTTTGTTAATTGGCTGCACGTGGCCTCTTAAAGATCGGATGGTCGGTCGGACGATCCTTGGGCAGATCCCCCAAGGATCCGAAAAATGATTATAAGGAATAATTGAAAAAATACTAACATCAATGGTTCATCCCTGCAATATACTCCCTAGGATAACACAATGAACATCAGTAATAAGTGTCATTAAAGGCAACTAGGCCATACATAAATATACGAGTATAGACTCATATTCTGAAAACAAATCTACAAAGATTCTCTGATCAGCTGTTGAAAGAAATAACAAAGTGATTGTTTCATTTCGTATAACATACTTTGTCCTTAACACAAAAGCACAATAGTATACAATAGGAAATCATTAGACGTTACATCCTGCTAAGATACAGATTACCATGTTTGTACATAATTCCATGCCGTCGATTACACCATTTGGTAGAAAGGAAACTCCGGCACTTAAGATGTGTGCACACAAACAGTAAATAACTTAATCCTTTACAAGACAAAAAGAATACAAAGGAGAAGCTTTTCATAAGTTCCATTTAGCAGTCGAACAGGACTAAAATAAATACCAGGGGACTCAAGATAAAGGGAGAAACAAGACGATGAAAATGAAACCTAAACGAATAAACACACTTAATAGACAAACTCAATCGAATGGAACTAAATAGAACGTAATGATAAAAGAAAGGAGCCCAGCAGTCCTCTTATGTAGACCAAGTTCTAATAAAATCCCTTCAGATAGATCCAAGGCCATGTAAGGTTGACAGAAAGCTACTTTGCTCAGGATTACATCTCTTATCCCGGATGAATTCGTTTGTTTTGAATATTAAAACTTTTCGCTTATCCTTTCTTTCACCCGACTTGTTGACCGTGTAAACGACACGAACCTCAATGTTTGGGTAAAACCCATTTATTGCCTCCACAAAATCTTAGTTAGATGGTGATGATACAAGAAAGCCCTTCAGTACCCCAGGGCACAAAAAATGCCACCACTCATAATCCATAAAAAATCTTCTTAGAACGAGAACTAAATGACAGTGATGGGTAAAATGACAATTTGATGATGTGCTGTGCAATGCTAATGTCCCATGGTCACATCATGACCAGTTTACGTATCTTTCACAATTGTGAGGTGAATATCAATTTTTCAAGTCAATTTGAAAGATTTCGAGACTTAGGAGCTTTGTAACCATTTCTGGGACATGAATGTAACATCTTCCGACATTAACAAAGTATGAGGTTGGGGATGATGATTATGGGTGATTAGTGGAAACCAAGCTTACTATTTGCAACTCAAGCTGTATCTGTAGCAAACTTTCCTAAGAAAATCAATTAGCCAGACACAATTTTGAGGGATGGCGTGAAGCTCAATATAATTTTCATGTCATGTAATACACGTCGAAGCTAAAGACTTTTAGCCGGTATATGCCATGCGTATTTCTCAGTTGGTTTCCTTAGGGGATAGTCTGTCTGAAGTATGGTATGATTCATATTTAACTAACTATAATAGATAAATATAAATGACGCACTGACTTAGGATTTTCTTCATCTCTCGATCCAGGAGATTCTTGCTGGCTGTTGTTTTTCTAACTTATTCAGTTATCAGAGTTAGTGGAACAGAAGCTCAGCCTGCTATGCTTATAGTCTATCAAAATAGGCAATTGGCTGTTTAAATTTAAGTTTGTAACTTGAAAAACCAAAGAGATCCGATGGGTTACAGAAATAATATGCAGCAGATATTTAAAGGAATACGACCATGTAAAGCAGAAACACTTTAGACACTTGACTTACCTTCTTAACATAACAAATCTTCGTTCAAATGAGCACTTGTTTTGTTGTCAGGAATAATCGCCATTATACCATCGCTCTTCTAAAATAGCAGTATTGTCAATTCTACGGCCTCTACTATTTGTTGGGATCCATGCGGATTGTGCCCATTTCACGTTCATATTCGTAGTTCATTGTCATTATTTCGTTGGTATGAGCCGTCAACAGTTGGTGGCCTCGTAAGCTAACTTACATTACAGGTACCTAGGCTTGTAGCTCTCGTGTGACTGTAGTAGTGATTTTCTAAACAGTACACCCTTATATGTAGATGCAGTCATTTCCCGAATTTGCTGCATTACATCATTATTACATTGATTGATATTCGGCTCAACCCCGGACAGTTTATTGAATGCTTAATATAAAGATATAACTTAAAAATAAAACTTAAAATTAGCATTAATCCTAGTATTGCCATCCGGGTACCCGTGTACCCATCGGCGTATGTTTTGTTGACTTTTTTTTCGGATTGGACTAAAGCCTTCTCAAATCCCTATGACTTGACCCACTCTCTATCGAAATTTGCATTCAACATATTTTTAAAAAATATTTAATTTAAAAAATGTTGGTTGCATTTGAAAAAAAAAAACACGTATGTGCCACTAGGGTATTGTAAACCGGGGCACATTCGTTGTTTTTTTTTTAAGCTTCACCATTCTCATAAGAGCACACTAAGTACAAGTTTCTTTAAAGTTATAGACAACTTTACTATTAAAGAATGATTTATAAAAAAAGTTAACATTAATTGTTAAATCTATTCAACAAATATTCCTTTTTCAAAAACTCAAGTCATTTTTCTGGATGTGTCCAAACCGGGACAACTTCGGCATTTAATGGGGATATTTCGACTATCAAGTTATATTTTAAAAAATAGCAACGATTTTGTTTATTTTTTTTTCTTTTATTTAAAAAATGTAAAAACATAACAAAACATAAAATTAATTACAAACTCAAAAATAAAAGAACAAACAATATTTCAATTAAACAAAAATTAAGTTCTTTTCAGTCAAAAAATAAAAAATGGTTAGGAATATAGAGCATGTTGAAAATAATAAATAAAAATACGAAATATTTCAATACAATTGTTAATTAAAATAAGGAATAATATTGTAATATTAATATTGTACTGTAAATAATAAAATTATTCGACATTGTAGCTAGAAGTTGATGCTAAATTGGTAGGACAAGCTCAATCTCGCATTTTGAGATAATCGATCCGTCGTCTATCAATAAAATCTGTTTTAGAATTATTTGCCCTTCTTATGATAGATGATCATCATCTACATAAAGTATTGATAGATTCTTCAACTTTGTTTGACTCAACATCAGAAAAGCATTCATTTTATTTCCTAGTGAATCATCAGATACGGCATAGTGTATCCCAACATTGTCACTCACAGACTACGACACATCAGTCCTTTTTTCCCTTTGGTTATTTTTGTGTGCGTTTGAAATTTTTATAACTCGTTTCGAAGCCTTAATTTCTCTTTTAAAGACTTTTTCTTTTTTATTGACTTCCCGTCCGCATGCATTCTCTTCTAGTCTTTGTTTTACGGAAGAACTGTTGAAAATTCGAGACGCTCCACATCTTTCTGTTACTTTCTCAGCATGTAAACGTGGTATAAGACGCATTTTTTCTACTGTTACGACTTTCGGATTATGTGGCGAAGAACTTCTAATGTTGGTATTTTCGTGAGATGCAAGAACTTGTAAAGCATCTGGTAAGGAAAAGTTTCTGTTTCGCAAATTTATCGACGTTGTAGATTCTTCGCTAAGTGAATTTTTCAAAGCATATTCTTCCCCCCCAATAACTTGAGAGTAAAAAGGGTAAATTTCGGTAGTTCTAAAACCGTTAGTTATATTTTCATTTGAAAATGATTTCTAAAACGGTTGATTTGTTAACATTGCTACGTCATAAATAGTGATCCACTTTCCATTATTTGCATATACACATCACATCTAGTAGCTGCAGACGATGTGATGTGTGAGGTGGAAATGTTAGAAGAATAATGCCATTTTCTCTTCAGAAATTAATACTATTTAGACTGCACTGTGAAGAGTGATTGTCTATTACCAAAAATATTGAGTTGTCTTTTAAACAATTGGTTTTTTCTTTGAAAATGCTTCAAAACATCTATAAATAGTTCCGAAAAAATCCAACCACTCTTAACTAGCAAGCTTAGAGAACCTGAAAGGCTGCCAATCGCAAATCTGTCATTGAATCGTTGTCGAGGATATACCATATTTAGACAGGTGGCAAATTGTTTCCAATCGTATTTATAGTATCTACAATGGTTACCAATGTTCCACGTTCCGCGAATGAAACCTGACAAACACTTCTTTGTCCTTTTTGAGCAAGCGGCTAGACGAAAATTACAATAACAGTTATATATCTTAGGTTTTCCAGCATATATAGTAATGTCATATGTTATACTTTCGGGGTATCCATCACAGTCGTTATTCTGATTCATCTAGGTTATAAATATTTTTTTGGAGAAAATGGTGTTTATCATATACTTCTCGAAGATTTCAAAAATAAATGTCAAGGGCTGTCCTGTTGAGTGCTTTTATTTGAGAAACATTGATATCTTGTCTACGTTAACCTAGAGTAAGGCTTTGATTTCTTTTCAAAAATCCATGTATCCAAAAACAATAAGCTTATTTAGATCTATACCAATTCTTTGGGTGTGGTATATTTATTATTTTTTATTGCATGTTCATAAGCTAATTTTCGAAAGGAAGCATACCATACGTTAAACCAAAATGATGAAAAGCGGTTTTATTAACGTAAGCGATAAGTTCTTCTTTTTGGATCTTGAAAAAACTTGGTTTGACGTATTGAAACTTATTTTCATTTTCGCTTTCTGAGCCAGATGATCATTTAAGTGCGTCTCATTTATTGATTCTTGAGTGTAAAGTCTGACGTTTAA
This sequence comes from Volucella inanis, assembly GCA_907269105.1. Lineage (NCBI taxonomy): Eukaryota > Metazoa > Arthropoda > Insecta > Diptera > Syrphidae > Volucella > Volucella inanis. The sequence continues at coordinate 70,627,014 of OU026157.1, read as the reverse complement.
TTTCGTACTTTTTAGACGCAGATGAAATACTTTATTTTTTCTTCACGACATCGTTTACTGCCTTTTTCATCAATTCCTCATTTATATTGAGCCTGTTTGTTTCCTTTTTATAACTTTGAACCATCTACCTAGCAGTCTAATTCCAACTATATATTTAATTGCGAAATAAATTATAGATACTACAAGGCCACAAAAATTTGTGTTTAATACAACTAATTTGACTTTAAAAATCCCTTACTTACCTTTAACACGAAAAAACAAGGGAGAACAGAAAAATGGAAAAAATGCCACAACTGCTTAAGGCGCGAAAATTCAAATGTCAAATTTGGACTGTGTTCATGTTTTCAGTGGGGGATGAGTTCAGCGATATCATCTTTGTCTAATTCAAGACGCATCAAAACGCCTTTTTCGAATGTACCCCGATAATAAATGTGCCCCGGCTTACCATACTTTAGTTTGTTGTAAAAAATATAATAAATAGATATGGATTAATATATAAATAATAACAATATATAAGGTTTTCTAATAACGACTTGACAATTTTTTTTTTTTTAAAAAAAAGCAAAACATTTGAGATATTTCAAAAATTTTATTATTGGCTTGAAGTACAATCAAAAGATTTATGAATGGAACTCGACTTCGTTCATATGGCCACCGCGGTTTGCAGCGGTCGATTCGTTGGACCCAATTTTCAACGACTCGGCTACACATTTCGTCGACGAAAAAATATGGAACATTAAGGCCGCCGGCATGCAAACCGCACCAAACAGTTATTTTTTGTGGATGAAGTGGTGATTCATAAAGCACTATAACGCATATTTTGCTTATTGATGAACCCGTTGAGCCAAATATGAGCTTCGTCACTGAAGATGATTTTGCAATGAAATTCATCATCTTGGCGCATCTTCTCCAGAACTCAAGCGGAGAACGTACGTCGCTTCAAATGGTTCATCGGCTTCAGTTCTTGAGTCAGCTTGATCTTGTATGGGTGTAAACCAAGATCCTTACGCAAAATACGCCATAATGTGGTCTAAACGATGCTCAATTCTTGAGAACGCCATGGAATTGACTGATTTGGATCGTTTGCTACGGACGTCTGAACGGCAGCAATATTTTCGACACTTAGACCCCCCCGTTGTCTCACTGACACGACAACATCAGACAACGAATATGTAGACTCAAGAATTACGACCGAAAATTGGAGTTAACGCTCTTAAAGTTGCAGTCACCGACTGTTGAGTTTACTGAATAAATTTACAGTGACAGTTTGATGATTAGTGAAAGAGTGCGTTCACAAATTAAATTCAAAGTTGTCAAGTCCCTATTGGAAAACCCTATATATTTATTTCTAATTGTTTATTCATTGAATGTACTGTGTGATTGTTGGACAAAAATCATGGAATTGGAATGGGTTTCTCTTTCCAATAGGGTGCTCGATGCAAATGTAGCATGATCCAACTAGGGTAAACTACCCAATAATGGGCACTCCGTCCGGTGATCGGCATACCTTCAGAATTTGTCTTATAATTAGTTTTACGACAAACAATTTGTTCGTCCTGAACTGACATTTCAGTTCGTCCTAAGATTTTCACAGAACTATTCTCAGTTTGGTGTAGCACGCAAAACTGTGAAAACAAGAGAATTTTGTTAAGAAAGTGAAATAAGTTTTTTACAAATTTCACTAGTTAACCGTTCAGTGTTCTATTTGAAAGTATATTAAGGCTTATTAATCCCGTTTGAAGTACTTTTTAATATAAAAGTGAATTACATTTACGGTGCTGACAATTAGATTTGACCGTCCGTGCTTTTTAATTAATCTTCATGGTGCGGATCATACCAAAAAAGTTAGTTAGAATTAAATTGTGTGATCGGCACAGTGCATAATCACTAATTTTTACTGGTACCCATTATTAGATTTATGTTATTTTTATCCCTGTTTTAATTAATTGTCAGTTAATAGATCAGAGATGCCTAACCCAAATAAAGGAAAGTATAAAAAAAAGTACTCGGAGGATGACTTGATGAAAGCTGTAAATGCTGTTAAGAATGGAATGACCAAGAAAGAGGCGGCTAGAGTCTTCAAAGTGATTAGAACTACCATTCAGTCGAGATTGAGTGGTAGGTCGAAGAAGTCGTCTTTGTTTTCTTTTTGCTGAGGAAGAAAGCCAAATTTTGGAATGGAAAAATAACCATTCTAAAGGATTTCCTCGCAGGAAGGAAGACATTCAAGCAGCTGTAAAGGATTTCCTTGATTCATCCAACAGAAATGTTCCCTTTATTGACAATAAACCAAGTAACACATGGTACAAGGCCTCCCTAAGAAGACATCCTGAGATTGTTGCTAGGACTCCGGAGGAAGTAACAGACGCCAGCGCCAGAGTACCAGAAATAGACATTCGCAGTTGGCTTACTAAAATTAAAAATTACATCCATGAAAATGAACTTTGTGATGTTCTTAATGATCCAAAACGGCTTTATAATGGAGATGAAACGAATTTCCTACTTTGCCCAAAGATTGCAAAAGTAGTTGCACCCAAAGGATCAAGAAATGTTTACAAAGCAGAAAGAGACCCGCCTAAGAAAATTTAATCGTCTTGTTTACATTTTCCGCTGCTGGTGACCTGACGCCACCATTTATCATCTATCTATACAAAAGGCTTCCCACAGCTATTGGTAAGTCAGTTCCAGACGGATGGGGTATAGGCCTAAGCGAAAGGGGATGGATGAAAATAGATTTATTTCATGACTACATAAAGGATATCTTCCATCCGCATTTAGTAAAAGAAAAAGTTGTATTCCCAGATGGTCACAAAACACACATAACTTACAATCTTTCAAACCTATGCTCTGATTTAAAAATCATTTTAATATGCCTTCCCCTGAATGCAATTCGGCTGATGCAACCCACTGACGTCTCTGCATTTAAGCCATTAAAAAATGGATAGAAAAAAACTATGCAGGAATGGAGAAGGGAACGTTTAGACTCGAATTTCTCTAAAGATCAAGTTGCGCCCATATTAAAGAAAGTCTTGCACACCTGTATAAAGAAAGAGATATTTATAAATGGTTTCCGAGCTAGTGGCTTGTATCCTTTTAATGCCAACGCTATTGACTTTTCAAAGTGTTATGGTAAAAACCAACAACTTGATGGACATGTCGTTGGAGATGAGGAGAATTCAGCGGGAGATCGCTTCGATTATTAAAAATTTGTCTCAATTGTTGGTCGAGAAAAACTGAAACAGCTCGAAAACCTAGAGCCTACAACGAATGAATTCGTTTCCGAAGATTTTTTTATCCTTCTCAAAATCTATGATGAGGTAAAGAAAGGTCTGCCTCAACAGCACACTACAAATAATCAAATAAATGTTGAAATTATCGAGGTGTATGAGCCTGAGATTGACGAGAATTTTATAACAACTGATGATACTGCAGACAATTCACTGGACATACTAAATTTTCCAGTCGTTTTTTTTTTTAATCGCAATCTTTCGCTATCGTCCACAAATGCCTTTCTTGAAAATGTTGTCCTTTCTTCATCAAACCTAGCTAAACTATCATCTTTCCTCCTACATAACAACATTTTTAAAATTACCAAAAACACCACAGAAAAAATATAGCAGACAAAACGAAAATAGATCATTTGTTATAACATTATCATCCTGGAAAGAAGCGGAGTCAGTAAAATTAGAAAAAAGGACAGAAAGACAGAAAGCCATAAGAAAATATCAAAGAGAGAAGAAAAAAAAAACACTACAAGAGATGAAAATAACTGAAAATAAGCAGACTTAAGAAAGAAAAAATGAAAAGGGTATAGGAGTTAAAAAAATAAAATCACAGCAATCGAAGGAAGCAACAGAAAAAGCAAAGAAACAGAAACTTATGCAAAGAAATGAATTAGATGAAAATAAGGACCCAAATTCTAACGTGGAAGTCAACAATTCAGGTAAGGGGTTTGCAATTGAAGCAATTCCTAATGAAAAAGAAGACTTGGATATTGAAGTAAATACATCTGCGGATCATTTAAATAAAATAGTACTAATTGACAAAGAAATACCAGAAATGCTTGTTTCTCTAGAAACATAAATTGAATTTAATTTTCTCATAACTTACTTCGAAGAACATATGCCAAACTGCAATTCTTAAGAAATAAAAGTTTATATTACTACTAAATTTACTTCTTTTTATCTTTCTAAGTCTTGTTGCAAATTCTGACAGAAGTACAAGTAAGTAAGAAGTACCTAGGTGACGATAACTGATTTTGAAGTGAGCCGATCTATGAAATTTTTGATCCGATGACCAAAAAATGGCACTTTATCCACATTTTACGTTTTACAGCTATTATTTCGAATTATTTTTCAATTCAAAATCAATAATCCAGTAATAGACACCTAAAAGAAGCGTATCAGTAAAAATGTTTGATCGACACTCCCAAAATCAGATATATTTCGACCAAGAAACTTGCGCGAGACCTTAAGAGTGACGATCACTGGGTGTTTTACCCTACAACTTTTCTCACACTAGCGTCTCGTTGATCGTTGTTATTAGTTACCACTTCTGTTACTGGCCTCTCATGGTGATTTTCGATTGCATGATTTCGTATGACTTACTGGTTAGAAAATCGCTCTTCTATCATTGGCATGGCTAGCTCTTCTGAGATCTGATGTAGAAAATGTCTGTGTCTGTTAGTTTTTTTGCAGCAGCAGCACCGGCGATATCCAAATATTTGGTTTTGTTGTAAAACAAAATCATTTCTGGTTTCTGGTGAGATGCATCAGAGATTGTATCATCATTACGCATCGTACTTAGAAAAAAACATGTTTTTCTTCGGAACATTTAGAACAGACTAGAGTTCGACATTTTTTTTTTTTTTTTTTTTTTTATTTTTTTTTTAGAGTTTCAACGGTACGGTCGTGAAAAATCTGTCCATGCTTATGCTCCGGCTAGATCCTTTGTAAGTGGCGACTAGTACTTTAACAACTCGTTCTCCTTGATTGGCTATTTGAGTATCTTGTGTACCTGTATAGAAAATCCCTTTGAATGGATAACCATTACTTGTGTCACAAAACCAAAATACTTTTAGACCGTATTTAGCAAGCTTCAGTGGTATGTACTAGATAAACTTCCTTCTTTCTCGAAAAAGAAAGAGCTGTTTGTTGATGTAATCGTCGAAACATATAAAACGTAAAAGCGACTGAAATCGCCTTCGTCCCATCGTTGTACGACAAAGTACGATATAAGTTTTTCTTCCACATATCATCTATGTGCTATGTATTTGAGTTATTTGCACCAGCACCTATCAAGATTCCAAAAAAGGATACATTTCAGTTACCGTAACTTTCTTCCATACACGCGGCTCATTCTGTGGATGCTTACTGTTCTAATCTTGATAATTGTGGCACCGGACGACAATGTCAACCATCTCCAACAGCTCCGTACTTTTATGCGGTTCAGCTATCTCATTTACAATATTTCTAGCCGGAGTTTGCTGATTTTGATGCTGAGTTTTATTCTTAACCGTCTTGTCTTTTGCCACCAAAGTTGTCCTAGAGTTGGCTAAAACATCTGATGATACTTCGTTGTCTCTTTCGTCGTCATCGACTTCTTCTTCTTCTTCTTGAGTTTCGCCATCAATTTCGGCTTCGTCGTCAACGCAATCTTCATTATCCGATGCTTCAGCATCAGCAGAATTCGGAGCGTTATCTTTGGGAAACCAATCGTGCCTTCACTGTCCGAAGGGTCCTCACTTTGGTCATCTTCTTCGGCGAGTATTCTCTTCAAGTTCTCCTCAACCTCAAAAATAATAAATACAATAAATTATTGTTTTACATTAATATTACACTCATAATAATATCAAATATGTAATATAGGGTTTCCCAATAGGGACTTGACAACTTTGAATTTAATTTGTGAACGTACTCTTTCACTAATCATCAAACTGTCACTGTCACTTTATTCAGTAAACTCAACATTTTCATCATGGTAAAGTACACTAACGAGCTACGTTCTCCGATTGGGTTTTGAAGAAGATGCGCCAAAATGATGAATTTCATCGCAAAATCATCTTCAGTGACGAGCTCATTTTTGGCTCAATGGGTTCGTCAATAAGCAGTTATTGGTCGGGTGAAAACCCACATGTGCTTCACGAATCACCACTTCATCCACAAAAAAATAACTGTTTGGCACGATTTGCATGCCGGCGGCGTTATTGGGCCATATTTTTTCGTTGAAGATAACGATCGTCACGTTACTGTGAATGGTCAGCGTTATCGCGCCACGATCACCGATTATTTTTGGCCCGAATTGGAAGATATGGACTTGGACGACATGTGGTTTCAACAGGATGGTACCACAAGTCACACAGCACACGCTACAATCGATTTATTGAAGAGTAAGAATATTTAGATTGTTTTATCTCGAGACATGAGCCAGTCGATTGGCCGCCTCGTTCGTGCGATTTACCGCCGCTTGACTATTTTCTGTGGGGCTACGTTAAGTCATCGATTTATGCTAACACGCCGACGACGTTGGAAAAGCTCAGAGCCAACATTGAACGGCCGAAATGTGTCCAAATTGGGTCCAAAGAATCGATTGCTGCAAACATGCCCGCGGTGGCCATATGAACGAAGTCGAGTGTCATTCATAAATATTTTGATTGTACTTCAAGCCAATAATAAAGATTTTGAAATATCTCAAATGGATTGCCTTTTATTTAAAAAAAAAAGTTGTCAAGTCGTTGATGGAAAACCCGATACAAATATTGTATTTATTATATTTATGTTACCTCAAAAACTCAGCTCTCAACAATTCCTCCATCGTTATGCTTCATTCTTTTCACGCTAGTGCATAGTAACTCTATGGAGTTAGTCAGAAAATAAAAACAACGGATGTAACACTCACGAATATACCAAACTATCCAAACTCTCTCAGCAGTTACTGCATGTCCTGCTTTTTCGAGCGAACTATAAAAACTGAGTTATATACGGCTTTACTGCTTCAAAAATATAGGCATGTTTGTGCCTACGTATTTCAAAAGTGTTTTCGAATATTCTTCAGTTATAACAGAACAAAAATATTGACCTTTCTGCTTCTGCCCATCTGTTTTATAACTGATTCACTGTACATAATTCAATTGTTATATTCAGGTAGGAATAACTTCCTCGAATATGAAAAATTAAATATTGATCGAATGCATATCCTCGTAATTAACATATTTTTAATTAGAATGAACTTTTACTAAGAATTTCGTTGGCGGAGTACCCGGATACCCGGCCGGCAGATGCTGTGAGTTTTTTGGGTGGCAACTGAATGGTTAATTAACCATGTTGTTCGCAGTTCGCAACATTCTGGTCAAGGTTCGTTACAGCCGTAATCGGTTCGGTGAAATTCGATGTGGAAAAGGGGTGCAGACCTAAGGTTGCGTAGATTTATATCAATAGGGCAGTCAATACAACCAGTGAGGGGCTGAAGATTAATAAGCTTTGAATGATCATTGTACGGAGGCAAGTTAAAGATATCTGTTTAAGGTAAAGCCCGCAGTGCAAATCGAATAAATCTGCGTTGAATAGCTTCAATTTGCTTAGAGTGGCTTTCGTGGTAAGGGGACCCAACTTTTAGTATGGGCCTAACGAATGTTAGACAAAGAGATTTAGTGATAGTTAGCATTCTTTGGACCTTCGCTTAATGAAGCCAACTGAAGAGTTAGTTTTATTAATGAACCTTGGTCGTGATACGGGAATAAGCCCAAAAAAGTGTTTTCGCACCAGATTAAGAAGCTATTCAGGTCATCTTGTGGTGCTTGAGCATCAGAAGGTATAGAGATGCACGTATAGATCTTCATATCATCTGCATTCATGGAAATTCGGGATTCTTTGATAATAAAATCCGCATCATTGATTTCCAATATAAATATCAGATACCCGAGGTGACTTCCTTGAGGTACACCAAGAAACAAAAGATCTAAAAAGAATCACAGTCGTTCATAGACCTCCGTTGAGTTTAGACGTGTTTCGGCTTTAAAGTTAATAGCTAGTGAAAGTAATAATAAATAAAACATTTGAAAATATTCTGTATACAGTCCGATTAGTTTTTTTTTTCACAAGGTAAAACAGTAAAAAACAGTTTTTTTTTCACCACAACATCACGCGGCATCAGCTGAGAAACCGGAAGAGGCGTCAAGTGGTTCAAGCCAAACAGAAGCTGTTGAAGAACCAAAGACGAAGAGAAGGAGGAAACTAAGACCAATTCTCAAACTGGTACAACGTTCCTCCTTTCCAACTGCCACTGTGAAGCTACCGGCGGAGTGGGGGAAGTGGCGAAATTAATGTCATCAGCTGCAGCATTGTCATCTAGATACGCACTAATCAAGATGACAACTTCCCATACGTCTCAGACGATTCCGAAGGTCGCTACATAGGAGCAGAAAATAACTTCGCATCTCTAGCTGCCTCTGAGTCAGATGACGAAGAGGACGAGGTCGAAACTCTCAATAACCACATCAAGCAGCTACAACAAAAGGTGATGTCTATAAAAGCAAAACAGGTGGCTAGGAGGGAGATGAAGAAACAGCAACAACTCCAGAATCCTCATCAACAATAAAGTGTAATTGTGGATCTACCAAAACTACAAAAACAGAAGCATTTACCAAATCAACAAAAAGTACAGAAACCGATACAAGAATTAAAAAAAAAAAGCGCTATCACAGCAAAAACAACAACAGCAACAAAAATCGCAACAGAAAAAGCAGCAACAACAGCAGCAGCAAAATCAACATCAACAACAACAACATCAACAACAGCAACAACATCAGAAATCAACAAAGCTACGGGTACCACCAGTCAACACATTTAAGATGGAATTGAAGGATACATTAGAATTGTGTAAGTCGGCCATAGGCAACAATTTCTATATTAAAAGACCAAGCTTAGATAGGCATGCGATCCACTGCAATACAGTTTTAGTTTACTGAAGGATACAACGACTGAGGCCTTCTCCTATACCCCGAAGGGGGAGAAGCTGCAAACAATGCTGCTGAAGGGGTTAGAACCGTCGACTGATCCGGAGGAGCTCCTTGCACTGCTGAAAGAGAAGGAGTGCGAAGAGCTCAAATTCGTGAGGATTAAGCCTTTCGTCACGGCTAGAGCCAAAAGGGAGAAGCGGAAATTACCGTTTTTCCTGGTTAAGCTAAGTCTAAACAGCAAAATGGATGGTCTAAGGAGTATAAAAGTCCTAGACTACCAGGTTGTACACTGGGAAAAATTTAAGAGGAGTGAAAACATTTTACAATGTGTTTGCTGCCAAAGGTTCGGGCACGCCGCGTCGAACTGCGAAATGCAGCTTCAGTGCATGAAGTGTGGGGAGAGCCACAAGTCAGAGGAATGTGCTCTAGGTATGGATGGAACGTCAGAAAAAAGCCAATTTTCTTGTGCCTTATGTAGAAACAAGGGGCATACATAAATTCCAATACATAAAAAGAGTAAATCTGGCTCGACAGCTCAATATGGAAGTCAAACGTCCACCCGTGCAAATACAAACACCAGCCGTCACTCCCCAAGTTACCTACGCCCAAATGGCGGCAGGTAGGGGTACTACGGTACAACAAGCAAAGGTAGCTCCTCAGGCCCCAGCGCCTTGAGCACCAGAATCTGTACCTGACATGCTGGCTATCTTGCTCTCTATTCAGGGGCAGATGGCTTAGCTTCAGCGTCAAATACAGGAACAGGCTACGCGGGTCAAATATACACGCTGTTGCCTAACGCACCTCCAGTCGCAATGGGTACGTACATGGCGGAGTAAGCCCTGATGGGGCTTTTGGTAAGCGAAACTAAGCTTACTAAAAGACACAAAATGAGGCACAGAAGATATAAAATATTACGAAGAAACCGACCCAACTCCATTCAAAAGAGTATACAGTCGTGTAGTGCGTATGTTTCAGGTGCTGGAAGCATGCGTCATGTACATCCCTCTCCGTAGTGGAAAGCGGCTGTACATGATTTCTGTCTATGCACCTAAGTCTACTCAATCCACCTTATTCATCTCAGAGCTCGAGACACTTTTTCGATTCCTGAGGCTTGAATTGTGAGAGATTTTAACGTCAAACATAGAGATTGGGGAAATAATACACCAAATACTAGAGAGAACCTACTATTCAATTGGTGGGGTCAGCACAGTATAACGTATCGACTCGGGCTTAAGGCACATGGGTCATATTTGGATCTTCTGCTGTTCGACTCACGAATACAACTGACGTGCATTAACCAACAAACTACAAACTGTTTACGCACTTTCATGTATGACAGTGACCATTGCGGTTTCAGCACCGAAATAACTATTCCCACCGAAACTGCGGAATTGGAACAGTTTGTTCAAAGGCATTCCTACAATTATAGTACGGTACGTTGGACATACTTCTCCAAAATACTCTCGAATTCGCTCTACCCGCCGTCCAACAGAAATCTGTCAAATGAAGACATATTCCGCAACGAAACTATTGACGCACTGCACCGACATAAAAGTAGACTACTGTCAAGACTAAAAACCTTGTACAGACAGTTTACTGACAGACATAGCCCGTAGATCATGACATAGAAGTCGTTGATTAAAAACCTCTAGATATTCATAAAGAAAAATTACAGGAATTCTGTAAGTTTGTATTGGAACAATAAAATTCGGGCTGTAAACACCAGTAACCCGAATATGTTCCCGCAAATAAATAAAATATTCTGGAGAAATAATCAAAACGACCTACCATGTCTCAAAATCGCCCGAACGACGAACAACGAACAAATACTTGTAGCAGCGGGTATCGATCCAAATGAGGCAGTTGATGATGAAAACTTCTTTGTGATCGAGGATCCGCAGGAGAAGGTAGAGGCTATAGGAGCGACTTTCCAGGAAGTGTACAAGGCAAAGAATGACATCATTGGCCCGAACCACGACCTTGAAAATCGAGTCCTTGTGCACAATTTCTGCCTTCGAAATGAAATTGTAAATTGGCGATTCGAGAGCTCGGGTTTCACCCAGTTCAGTGATGAGAACATGGCAAATAATGTCATTACCAAAGAATGGGTATTATCACCGTTCATTTCAAAGGAAGAGCTCCAAACGATCTTCGAATCACTTAGAAGTAAGAAATCAGTGGGAACCGATGAAATACCGAACATTGTGCTTCGACATCTCCCATTAGAAGCGGTGGACATTTATACCACCCTGTTTAATAATGCAATGAATAATGCATTATATCCAGCGCTTGTCTTAGGACTTGTCTTCGCTTATACAGAACACCATAATCTGAGTACATAAAATTCTATCGTAATGAGGTCTTGTACAATAGGGCGAACCTAATAAGAGTAGACAATTTCGTCATTAAGTTGACTCGAAGGCACATTGCAAGAGCAATGACCTCATCGAACAACCTGATCTCCGGGGCTTACTACCCTAATTATATGTATCACGAGAGTGTTCGCTTTAACGGCTTTATTCCTCCAGAAGCGTTTCTCTACCTAGATAGTAAAGGTCTGATCCAGGACAGATTGGTGGCGACTCAACTACGACAGAGACGTCGCACACTTTAGTGCGGAGCGTCTCCGGTTCAGTAGAGCGGTAGGGAGTCGCGACCTGAGGGATGTTTCTCAACAGTTCCTCCAATACTTGGTAGCTTCATGTGAAGCAAAGTGGGTCGCCTAATTTTTTTAGCCATGGCCGGCTTACATAGTTTTAAGTAGGATTAAGTTAGATTTAAGAAAAAAAAATAAATAAATAAAAACCAAAAAAAAAATTTAAAAAAAATAAAAAATGGAAAAAAAGAGCATATATATATATATACATATATTTGTATATTAAATATGTATGTGTATGTATGTATTAGATGTAAGTAGGTTAAGTAGATTAAGATTTAGTTTTAAGTAGTTTGTTGGATTATAGTTTTATGTTTTATAATAAAATAAAAAAGGTCAGGTTATTTTTTTTTTTGTAAAAAATGTTTTCTTAGTTTTAATTATAATGAATAGAAATAGTATACTATAGTAGTAAGATACGTCGAAAGACATAATTTAAGTCTTAGGTTTAACTTAGAGTGCTAGCATGGGGCCAGTAATATATTGACGATTTGATCTAGAAGATGAACCCAGGTTGGCATCCGAGAGCATCAATCTTGAGATGGGTTATTTCGTGCGTAATTTTATCGAAGGCTTTGCTAAAATTGGTAGCAATTACATCGATTTCCTTTCAGTTTCCCAATGCACAGGGAGTAGTAGTAACGAATTCTTTTAAATTAGTAGTGGTTGATCTTACGTTTAGAAAACCGAGCTTCTTCTCAAATAGTTTGTGTATATAAGGGAGTTTAGCGATGGGACGGCAAATGTAGATTTCGTTTTTGGGACCTTCTTCCAAAAAGATGGAAAAATACCTTGCGACATAGAGAGCTGATGGAGATGGAGATGGATGGGAAGAAGTTTGGCCAAGATGTTTGCACATTTTTCAAAACAATGGTAAACAGCTCGTCAGGACCTGGAGAGTACTGGTTTTTCAGCAGGTTTATTTTCTCCCTTACGTGTTCGATATAAGTATCAATTGATGTAAGTGATAAAAGAAAAATAGTTGATATCACGTTCTCTAACATACGTAGCAAACGACTGGCTAAAGAATTTAGGGAAAAAGTTTGAGATTTCTTCAGGGTTGTTCAAGTATTCGTTTGAGAATCAGATTTTCGTTTGAAGCTTATGAAGTGAAAAACGTTCAGGATTAGAGATAAGTTAAGATTGCATTCGGCTTAAGTAATCATGATAGAGTGATTTACAGAGCTCAAAACATAAAAAAAAAGGTTCAAGCTTTCTGGTAAGCGAAGAAATCAGGGGTAAACCAAAGTTTAAGATACGTGCGCCATAGCTAATTTCTTTTATTCCGCAGCGAGCGTAGCTCATTATTGTTCCAGGGTGATGAGGATGTGGGATATTTTTCTCGAAGGAAAGGAACGTTTTTTTTTTTTAATAGTTTGAACATTAGGGTGTAGAAAAGTTCGGTAGCATTGTATATGGAAGTATTGGAGCTATTTGAAATGTTGTCGAAATTAGTAGAAGGGTAGGGCGGGCTTCTCTAATTGTCAAACTATTCATGGTAGAACTAAGGAATAGATATCAAACAAAAGAATAAACATCTAGCTTCTAAAATCAATTTGACAAAATTGAAAATATGACACCCCAGAAGGATAACGGTACCTTAAATGAATCAAGTCCAAGTGGACGGGGGTTAGTTTGACCAAGCCCTGAGAAGTGGAAAAACGAGTTCCATAAAGAACAAAAATTCCAAAATTTCAAACAAACTTAACAAAAAATACTTGATTTAGCAGTAACGAAAAATTAATATAATAGAATTAAATTAAATTTTAAAATAAGTTAATGCATACAAAGAAGTGCCCATCTCAAGCTATTACAAGTATGGCACTGTATCCACACTTAATCGGGCAAATATATTCCTGTTCTTCGTCATTTCAAAACTTGATTTTTGTAAAATCTTTTTTCTTTATTTGTATTTTTTTCTTTTTTTGAATTTTGGGTCTGGAAAGTTTTCGATTTTGTTTTGGCATCGTTTGCTTTCTGGGTCCAGCTTTCGGAAGTGGTGAAACAACTGCGGGCAAAAATGTATTAGCACCTCGAGATGTGGACGGTAAAGAGTCATTAGTGGTATTTTCATCAGGTCTTTCAAGAGCAATATGAGGATTAGTTTGCTGAGCAATAGTTTTGTGAACCTGATAGAAATAAAGATAATTCTAAGCATTGGATTTTTTCGCCGACTTACCTGGTTCTGTACGATCAGTCACATATGATGGCTCAAGTTCACTTGGAGTAAAAATCCCCCTGTTGAATGGAAATATTCCAGCCTTTTTGAACCCATTAATTATATTTATTAGGGATGTAACTAAAGGAAGAGACTAAGATACAATTCGAGGAATTTCGTAAATTGTTATTATCCAGCCTGGATTGCTACACAGCTATGCATCCTGTGCCCTGGATAAATATGTTTTAAATACGGAAACGTCTAGAGGTTGAAGCTTATGGCTGCAATGCTACTATGAAAGTAACATTTATACCACGTTCGCCTGAATTCATCGATTCTATATTTCTTATCACCTTCACAGCAACTATTTTAATCGGCTTTCATACCGTGTACACACCAGTCTCATCAACGTTCCATAGATTTGAAGCAATGAATTTTTGCCTATCCATAACCTCCGATGGTTTGTCAAAAAAAAAAAATCGATGCCTGCCTTGTTGAATTAGGTGGCTCTGCCCGTACTCGTAGCTTCCGGCTTCCTAAAAGACAGTTGCCGGTTCCTTTTATGTAATCCGATCCTTACCAGCTATCTTACTTTCATTCCAGATTAAAATTTGATTTCGCACTTGTACGCAAGCTTGCGAACATTTGAAAGTGAACTCAAATTTTTTATTATCGGTTAAAAGAACAATTCATGGCACTTACTTTTTTAAAATGATATCATATTAATGTTGGCCACGACTACGTCTGAGGAGGTCTATTTGGGAGGTCCAATTTTGGGCGGCTCCTTCGAGCATAGCGGCTGGTATCTTGCGGATAACACTAGTAATGTTGGCTTCCAAAGCGTTAATCGTAGCTGGCTTATTCCTGAAGACCTGAGAAAATAGTCCAAAGGTGTGATATTACACGATCCAATTTACCGTAGCAAAACGTGAAATTAAGTGCTCACCAAAATGATTTCTCAACAAGTCCATTGTTTCACGCGCTGTGTGGCTCGTAGCGCCGTCTTGTTGAAACCAGAGCTTACCGAGACCGAGTGCTTGAATTTCAGGAAGCACATAGTCTGTTGTCGCAATAACGGTTACAATTGACAGTAACATTTTGATTTTTGAAGAAATAATAAGAAATGATTCCACCAGCCCATAAACCACACCATACCTTTGTTTTTAATGGATGTAATGGTAGCTCTTGGTATTCTTCGGGTTGCTCATTGCAACCATTGAGCCAGAAATGGGCTTCATCACTGAACAAAATTTCACGATAAAACACCGGATTTTCATTGAGTTTTTCCAGCGCCCATTCACTGAAAATATGACGCAAATTCAAATCGCCTGTCTTCAATTCTTGCACAAGTTGAATTGTGTGCGCCTTTAGGACGAAATCCTCACGTAAAATACGCCAAGTTGTCGAATACGCCAATCCAAGCTGCTGAGAACGACGACGAATCGATTCGTCACGGTCTTCGCGTACACCCTCGGCTACAGCTGCTATAGTCTCTTCACTGTGTGGTCTAATTGGTCGAGTATCACCCACTAATGTAAGCTGGGACTCAAATTTGCGAATGTTATTGGCAGTAGTGGTTTCAGTAGGTCGATTATGCGCACCGTAAGTTGCTCGAATCGCACGAAAAACATTTCTCACAGAACGCTGATTTTTGCAATACAGCTGAACAATTTGGAGACGCTGTTGTGGTATGAGTCTTTCCATGATGACTTGCCAAACGATACTGAACAAAAATGACAAAGCAGTTTGTCACGCGTGATCTGTCAAAAAAAGCTTATTGAAAATCAAACCTCACGATAAATCACCCCTTAAAAAATTCACTTTCTTCGCTAACAAAATAAAAAAACTTTCTTACACTCTTCTGATAACAAAATGCAACTGAAACCGATTTAGCATATGCTAAAAAGAGCATACGCTTTTTTTGTGTCTGGTCATGTTCTTTTATTAGGATCGGTTTCTGAGTAATACGCGTGTCCCAACTGGCCCCGAAATCAGCCCTACGAAAATTTAATTTCTCAATATTACCTGTTTAATTTCTTTAATTCCTTTAATTTCCCTTACTGTAAGCAAATGTAAGGAATAAAGATAGGTAGTAGCTATCGAGTTTAGATTAAAAAATTTTGGCTAATTTTGCTAACACAATTGTAAACATCAGACGAGATAATTTTAGTTAGTTATGCCACTTAGTTAAAAAAAAAAGGCGAAGTCAGAGAGGCAATTGATAAAAAAGATTTCTTTATCTGAAGTGCGGTTGGTAGTCTCTTCATCAGAACGTAGATACCCATTGAAGGTGAGGAAAGTTGAATTCTTCAAATACTGTTGAGCTATGAAACATTTTTTTTTCTTTAAACTTTATAAATTTATTTCTAAGAAATGGACTTTACTGTCTGGTTTGATTTTCAACAACGTTATGTTAAATGATGCAGCAAACTAGAAATTAGATATTAACTAAGAATAAGAAATTATGCTCCCAGGAGAGAGCACAAGCAAGAAAAGCGAATGATAGAATGAAGGACGTAAAAAAAATCGAACCTAATTGTGCTCTACAATTATTTTTGTTGATATCTATGATTTCATTTCATTTTGGAATAATTCAAAATACATTTTAGACATGATTTACTTCATTTAAGAATACTTCATATTTTATAACATGCCGCACCTACCGATGGATCTCAGGAACTTGGCAAGATAACTAATTTAACAATGGGGAGTTTAAATTTTCCATTTGGGAGATTATTTTCTCGCTTCCCTCGTTTTTCCATCGTCGGCAAAATCCTTGTTACAGGTTTTGAAGAAATTCCCAACGATTCAAGCGATTAGGAGTGACATCCAAGTAGTTGGGTTCCGATACAGCGGTATATGGTCGACCTATTAAAAAATGAGGAAATTTTAGTGGATTAAGATCACAGTCGGAAATTGCACATAAGGGCCTATACTTCAGGAGAGCTTCGACCTGGGCTAACAGAACAGACATTTCCTCGAAAGTTAGAATGTTATTGCCGATTACCCGAAGAAGATTTTGTTTTATCAATTTAACCCCCACCTAACAAAGCCCACCGAATTTTTTTGATTTGATGCTTTTTGAAGCCAATTCTGTTGATACTCGTTCATTGTACTTCTTGGAATTAAATAATTTTGACATTTCCGATAGTAAGCGAGCTGCTCCCTTTAAGTTGGTGCCATTATCAAAATGCATAACACTGTATTTACCCCGTATCGCAATAAATCTCTTCAAGGCAGCCAATAAGGCATCCGTTGTTAAGCCCGAAAGCATTTCGAGGTGAAGCGCTTTGGCCGTGAGGCAAACCAATAACGAAATGTATCCTTTAACTAATTTTGTCTTTCTTCCCTTTGATAAACGAAGTTTTATTAGGCCCGCGTTGTCACATCCGGTATGAGCAAAGGCGAAAGTTGGTTCAACGCGAGAAGGCCGCAAATTCCCCATAATTTGAGACAAAGTTTGTTGGCGTTGGCGAAAACATGTGATTCAATCATGAACAATTTTTCGAATTAAATTTCGGCTTCCAATTATCCAGTATTCTTGACGAATTAAATAAAAAAGTCCAGAAACATCTGTGTGCAGATAAATTTTGTGTGCATCCAATAAAATGAGATAACTAATTCGGTGGCGTTTGGGCTATGTAATGGGATGATTAATAGCATAGGGAACATCCTTAGAGTTGGATATTCTTCCATCTACACGAAGAGGATCATCTTTATCAATAAAATGGGACAACGAAAATAATTTGGCACCTTTTGGAACATGTTGAGCACTCCGTTACGAATGGGTTTCTGTTTGGAATTCAGATTGAGACCATAGCAAGCACAACTGCTTAGCTCGACGAAACTCAGTAAAAGAAATATGACCAGAAGAACGATCCTCCGTAGGATTTCGGAAGTTTTGAACAAACCGAAGAACCACACTTTGCCATGAAGAGATGTTATTAAGCAAAATGTCAAAAAGGTGTTCAGCCGAAGAGAAATTATGCACCGCTACAAATATTTTTCTCTCTTCAGGTGAATTATCACTTAAATATGCTGGAGTTGATGGCTATTGGGCAAAATCCTGATATAACCAATGCGGAACTTTTAACCATAGGTCTAACTGTAATAATAGCTTTGTACCCCTAGAAGCACAATCAGCTGGATTTTCTTATGAACTGATTCAAACAAGATCTAGATAGTGTAGCTAATATCTCCGAAGTGCGGTTTGCTACGAAGGTGTTCCATCGCCGCGGGATGGAAGACAGCCAAGATAAAACGATTTATAAATCAGAAAATGCCGATAACCGAATGGGAATAACATCCAACGACGATCTTATAAATTCCAATAAACGACATAAAAGAAGTGCTCCATAGAGTTCGAGACGAAGGATTGAAAACTGTTTTACTGGGGCAACGCGAGTTTTAGCCACAAATAATCCAACCTCCACTTCCTGATTCATAACACTTTGGGAGTAAGCTACTGCAGAATATACCTTTTCCGAGGCGTCAGAGAATCCTATTAGTTCAAAGCAGTTAAAGTTATTTGTAAATATTCTCGAAACTCTATGGGTTTCAAAGCAGGATAATTCCTTTCGATATGACTTCCATTTCTTTGCCACATTGTGTGGGAGTCGATCATCCCAATCAATTTTAGTTTCGACCATCCACAGCTCCTGAAACAATATTTTAAATAAAATAATATAATGGAAGGGGCTAAGAAACCGAGAGGATCAAACATTTCAGCATCCTCCGACAGCAGTTTTCGTTTTGTAGGCATAAATTCAGCCGATATTAGGATTTCGTATGTGAATACATCTTGTTGAGGATTCCATACTACTATTAACCTAGAACCTTTGTCCACTGAGATGCATTCTCTAAATCCAAAGAAACGTTCTCATGGCGATCTTTCTGGCTTAATATTGATCAACAATTCGAGCTCCATTTGCTCCTTCCACAACAAAGCATTTCTACAAGTTCCCCTTTAAGTTGTAAGGTCTCGAAGACCGAATCTGAGCCGGTTATATAGAGTTTTCTAATAATTGACTTCACAACTTTTTTTTAAATAAAAGGCAAAACATTTCAGATATTTCAGAAACTTTATTATTGGCTTGAAGTACAATCAAAACATTTATGAATGGAACTCGACTTCGTTCATATGGCTACCGCGGGCGCGCTTGCAGCGGTCGATTCGTTGGACCCAATTTTCAACGACTCAGCCACACATTTCGGCCGAAACGGCCGCTATTCCGCCTTCAATGTCGGCTCTGAGCTCTTCCAATGTCGTCGGCGTGTTAGCATAAACCAATGACTTAACGTAGCCCCACAAAAAATAGTCAAGCGGCGTTAATTCGCACAAACGAGGGCCAATCGACTGACCCATGTCTTTGGATAACACGCTCACCATACTTACACTTCAATAAATCGATTGTAGCGTGTGCTGTGTGGCTTGCGGCACCATCATGTTGAAACCACATGTCGTGCAAGTCCATATCTTCCAATTCGGGCCAAAAATAATCGGTGATCATAGCGCGATAACGCTGACCATTCACAGTAATGGTCCAATAACGCCGCCGGCATGCAAACCGCACCAAACAGTTATTTTTTTGTGGATGAAGTGGTGATTCATGAAGCACATAACGCATATTTTGCTTATTGACAAATTCATTGAGCCAAAAATGAGCTTCGTCATTGAAGATGATGTTGCAATGAAATTCATCATCTTGGCGCATCTTCTCCAGAAACAGATCGGTGAACGTAATTCGTTAGTGTACTTTACCATGATGAAAATGTTGAGTTTACTGAATAAATTGACAGTGACGGTTTGATGATTAGTGGAAGAGTGCGTTTACAAATTAAGTTCAAAGTTGACACGTCCTTATTCGAAAACCCTATAATATCATCTACGTACATATGGTATCATGCAAAATTGCATGAGAAGCAATTGGAAACTGCTCTTTATAGTTGTATGCTAACTGGTGAAACACTATCATTGATAGAAAGGTAGCAGGAGATGTTCCGTATGTAACGTTAGTTAAATGAAAATATGGGTTTGGGTCAGTCCGCTGAAAATCTCTATGTTTTGGATGAACCCAATTTTGCCGGAACATCTTACCGATATCAGCACAAAATACATATTTATGAACACGAAACCGAAGGCATATTGTAAATTTACTAAATTTCTTGGCAGAGGATGTCCTACATACAGCATTTTGTTAAGATTATTTCCTTTCACGTCTCCATGAGAACCGCCATATACAACTCGAATTTTATTAGTATGTGGCAAGTAGAAGACGTTTCCAGACGTGGGTTCAATTTTGTCGTCTGAAATAAGTTCCATATGTCCTAGGTCATAATAGGTTTGCATGAACTTACAATATTCCGACCTAAGTTCTTGATTACGAGAAAGACGACGCTTCATTGCAAATAATCTATACAAGGCACCAGAAACCGTATTGCCGAAATGGCAACTTCACCATGTATCTGTTGTCTGGGGTACGAGCATCAACTTCGCCTTCATCGCCTAACGGCGAAAAGTTTCGAGGAACTTCCTCTATTTCCCAAAATGACTTTAATATTGAGTCAAGATCAAGGTCTGTATGTAAAGAGACGATAGATTGTTTCGGCATACAACCAGTAACAACCAATCCGAATGTCGTTTCGTGAGCTATAATATTTCCCTTCCCATCAGAACGGAGTCCATTTTTGAGAATACTCCAAGATTTATCTGAACCTAGCAATACATCAATGGGCCCTGGAATATTGTAGCCTAAATCAGCCAGATGTGGCTGATCACGTAAGGGATGAGGTCAGTATCAAAAGATATTGATGGGATTTGTGAGGTGATTTTTTTTTTTTCAAAATATATGCCTTAACTTCAAGAGATTTTGAATCAAATCGGGAATTTAACAATAAGGTAACAGCTCCTTTGGTAACATCAGCTTCCACCGACGAGATTCCTGATACTGGTAAGCGCGCATGGCAACGACGAAGGCCTAATCGTTTTACCAAGCTTTCAGCGACGAATGTTACCTGTGATCCAGTGCCAATGAGGACTGTTTGTTTCAAATAACATCTAAAACCTCTACAACTATAGTTGTTAAAATTTCTGACTAACGTAAATCATTCCGAATATGATTACTCACAATCTGTTGAGGATACGTTACTGAATACGACGAGCAGTGTTCACGAACCAGCGCTATTTCAGAAATTGCGGTTTTATTCGAGCGACAGTTACCTAAATGTAACATACAAAACTATGGTGTCGACTGCTACAAAACGAACAACGAGCTTTCAGACGACAACGAGCTGACGAATGTTTAGTTCTTACAAAATTCCGACGAGAGTTAATGGGAATAGAATGAAACTCTGCGCACTGTTATAAAAAATGTTCACCCTTGCATTTTGGACACGTTGAGTTCATGACCATTAAACTTTTAACATTTGATTCATATGCTTCCAGGGCGTCCGATCTTGTATCTAAAAAGTCTATCAGGTCTTGTATAGTGGACGTTTTCGGGTCTTTGCTATTTAGAACCCATGTCTTGCGAGTATCGATGTCTATTTTACCGAGTAACAACTACATATATTAGCCACGGATCTGCACTTTCTGATTTTAGCGCTGCTAAACCGCAAATAACTTCATCTACATTGTCTACTTCCATAAAAAAATAGGCACTAACGAAAGAAACTACACTGGGCAATTTTAAAAAACTTTCGATATAAGCGTTAACTACTCGTACATACAAGGGTTTATTGTACCGATTTTCTAATTTTTGCCACGCTTGATCATAATTCGCCGCCTCATCACGCAAGAAGAATTTTAGGTACCGCAATTTCTGCGAACCGAATAAATTTCCATGATACCGAACCGTCTGAATAAACATATCCCGAAGACAAGGCCATTGACGATAGTCCCCAGAAAATGGTTCTAATTTATTGACTGGTAATTCGATATCGTTAAAATTTTTTGAGGTAAGTTTAGCGGCAGCCGACTTTTCCAACCGTTCGATCAAAGCATTTTGTGTATTAATTAGAAGATTCATAAAACTCACCGACACTTCCTCACGGAGAAAAGGCGCATCCTTAATGGCTTTGGTTAAAAGGCTTTTTGCGGCTATATATTTAGTTTCTACTATCTCGAACTCTGCTTCAGGATCGCCATACCCTCATCAAAAAATCTTTTTGACTTATACAAAGTTCCTGCCACGAGGTTTCTAAGCGCTCTAACCGAACTTCTGAAACGGCATAGTCTGTGCCCCAGATGTTTTTCACAAAGTTATGCACACGTATTATATCGCCCTTTAGATGACCGCGTGTCCGGTACCTTTTCTCCGATGCAAAAATGTCTAAAATGCTTAAAACGAAATTTTTTTCAAGTCCCGGAAGGTCAAATCATCAGAAAAACGAAAGAACCGCACCTCACAGCAAATTCTAATTCCAACCCAAGTAACAGGAGCAAACGAAAACTATTAAACAATATCACCTGTATTGGATTGTTGCTAGCAAACTACCAATAAACCAAAAGAAAAACGAGATCCGGTTCGAAGGACCAATTTGTTAAGCAATGAAACAATTTTTTTTTTTTCTTTAAACGTTATAAACTTATAAACAAACAAATTAACTTTAGCGACTGGTTCGATTTTAAAGAATAAGATGCTTAATTGGTGGCTGATAGAACAAAAGTGAGTGATGCATTTTATTAAATGATGCAGCAAACTAGAAATTAGATATTAACTAAGAATAAGAAATTATGCTCCCAGGAGAGAGCACAAGCAAGAAAAGCGAATGATAGAATGAAGGACTTGAAAAAATCGAACCTAATCTTGCTGTACAATTATTTAAAAATACTTTACTTTTGATAAGACTATTACCATATCTTCGAGCTCTACAACATCTAGAGTCAGTAATATCTACAGAAAGCTGGTAATTTTGCTGTTCTCGAAGAGTCCCAAAAGTGAGGTTTTGATAGGTTTAGAGTCAGGACTAGTATAAATTGCCAACAAAACGCACTGACCATAAGAATCATTTACGTTATCGAGACTGTATCGCGAGGACACCAGCAAGAATTTTTATCTTTTATCTCTTAATTATTCGCACTAATAAATCGACTCTGAAAAAAGTTTTAAAGAAAAAAAAAAAAAAAAAGACTGTTTCATGTATGAAAAATTGTTTTTATTTGTCTCGACAACCGTCTCAGTGTAATATGTACTTGACTGTGATTGTGATTTCTCTGTTTGCTATTACGTAACCTCGTCTGGGGTTGCCCTTGATAACGTTCCCAGGTCGTTGAACCATCTTTTGCGGATCTACAGCTGTTACATTGAAACTATTAGCTCCCGCTGGTCTAGGACACATGGTGTGCAGATTTACTAATATTGGTTTGCTGTCGACATACATACTAAAACAAATCATACAAGTTCTGCTCTTGTGGTGTGCGTAACTTAGTGGGCAGTTTGAGATTCATATCCAAGGGGATATTAATACCCTTTTACTGGCTTTTTCCCCAGGGCGCAGGCGCTTGGTGTAGTAGTTTGAAACTCAGGTGTATTAGGTTTCGATATTTTTCCCAGAGGGGGTTGTCAAACTAGACCGGACGAGCTAGTACATCCTAAACCAGTGGGTTTTAAGTACGTGCTAGTTGTTAGTTCGTTACATTTAGCCCAGCCAGCAACCACTCCAACATCAGTGTTATGCCTTCATGTCAAAGTTAACACCGACGGGATTTTCATATAACTACAATACATACAAATTCTATGAAAAGACTTTTTCACATAATTGCCTCGCACGGGACTCGAACCCACGAGATGACAATAGAAAACATAGAATTTTCTATGTATGAACTTCTGCATTTGGTCACTCCTTCTCCGTCTGCCATATGTCGGCTCTCTAGTCAGCAGTCGTTGACTTCGAACAATGTTGTTGTTGTTGTTTCATTTCGCCGAAGACCCAGTGACATTTACCGACGGCTTTTTGCATAATCCGAATTTTCAAATTATGAAATTTTTGAATGATCTTGATGGACATAAGATTCATTTTGTCATTGTGGCACTGCAACAAAGACCATTGTTACAAAAAACTCAGCTTTTGTGAGTTAAGAAATATTGTGGAGATCTTAGAGCGCAATCCTCTTACGTTTTGATAATAGTCAGAAATGAGGAGTGCAGCCGTTAAGTCAAAGAGTAGTTGTTTTTGATGAAAGATGCGTTATAAGCTCATAAAGGAGGCAAATACGGATAGATTATTTATGACATCGTATGGAGGGATATTGAAAGCCTCACGAAAACGAGGGAACATTTGCTTCAACTCTTCTAGCATAATTGAGAGACCGTCAAGTTGTATTGCAACATGGACACATGTTCATGGCAGATCATACCATCAATGCAAACAGAGTCAGATTTATCATGTAGATATACTAGATAAAGACGTATATGTTACGAGTATATGTTACAATACTTGATGTGGGATATTACATAGCGACCTTCAACGTCATTGTCTGTAAGATGTTTTTTTCAAATTAGGTATTGGAGAAGCAGAGCATTCTAAAATCTAGGAGACTCATTGGTTACGTTAAAAGAGGGTGATAGTGAAGTTGAACCATGGTTGAGAATATAGGAACGTATAAAATTTGAGCATTTAGGACCAGATGTTTGGGTGGGGGTTTTGCTAGATGAAGGGTTTTCCACGTGTTATTTGTGTGCTCAAATGATGTAAGGGCATCTGAAAGTAAGGAATAAGAAGCGGTCTTAAGGTAAGTGGAAGTGATGGGTAAATTTATACCCTTAGTGTTCGTTGGGAAACACTTCAGTTTTGTAATTCCAATTCGAGTCGTGATTGGAATTTAAAGAGGAAGAATTTGATTGGGCCGTAGTTTTAGGAACAGACATCATCTTAGGATATTGTTTTACAATTTTACGAGACTTCACTGGTTTTATCCTATTTATTTCGTTCCATTTGAACGATTTCCTTTCGTCGAAATTGAAGACAGACAGATAGACACTTAAATTAACAACGGATATAAACTTTGAAGCATCTTGAACTTATCTGATCGCTATAAACAGTGAAAGCATATTTTTTTTCAAAACATATGCTTACTCCAGTAGCATTACTATTTCTGAGGCACTTCTTCAAAAACAAGGGCGACGAGTCCCGTATATTTTTCTGTTCGCTTTATTCAGTTTTTTGAGGGTGTTTTTCCATTCGGTTGGTGTACATCAGTGCCCGAGATGAAAAACAGATTTTGTGTCAATTTTTTTGGTGGTGAGAGGATTTGAAAAAGTTGTTGTTGGTCGTTTAGTGTCCTCGACGTTAGCTAGCGGGAAAGAAGATTCAGCTGTCGTATTGGTGGTTTGTTTTGATCTTGAATGAGGCTTGACGCAATTGAATTGCATCCATTATTAAGGTATTGGGAGTTAGGAATACAGAGAAGAAAGGTATAGCATCGAGTTTACTTGAGTTACTTCTTCGACTTTTGTTGCTGCATATTGATGTAATGTTCAATTAATTTTTTTTATGAATATCTAATTATTTAATACTTCTTTCGACGGATTTAAATAACGTCAATTGGTCGCAGAGAGTCTGTGGATCTAATAAAAAGTTGTCTTGCACAGGTGAGGGTGTAATGCACTTAAGTTGGTTAAAGAATAATAATACCTTGATCAAAAAAAAAAACAAAAAACGAAATAACCACCGTATGGCGCTCCCATTGTTCCGATTTGAGTTCTATTTTTTTTTTTTGTTAAAGTGGTACATCTGTTGTTGACATTCTCTTTAAATCTTAGCGTCATAGCTTGACATTTGCAAAAGTTACGTAGCCAAGAGTACATCTATCTCTGTGTGTTGGCGATTAGAAATGGATTTAAATTTGCAACATCGAACTTGTATTAAATTTTGCGTAAAAAACGAACTTAATGGTGCGCTAACGTTGGAAAAGTGTTTCGGCAACGATTCTCTAAAGAAAACGGTCGTTTACCAGTGGTACGAGCGGTTCAAAAGTGGTTGAGAGTCAATCGAAGATGACCATTGAACATTGCCTATGGATTCGTCCAAGGCATTTTAGTTAATGATTTGGGTTTGCGTCGTGTAGCAGCAAAATTGGTGCCAAAAGACCTCAATTGCAGGATCATTACTGGAGACGAGATGTGGGCTTATGAGTACGACAGGCAATCCACACATCAGGCAAGTGAATGGCGTTCACCAAATGAGCAGAGACAAAAAAAACCACGTCGTTTTCAGTCAAAAAAGAAGGCAATGCTCACGGTTTTCATGGATTACAATGGTGTAGTGCATCATGAATTTTTACCAGAAGGCTAAACAGTAAACAAATAGTATTATTTGGGCGTTATGAGACGTTTGTGTGAAGCAGTTTGCCGAAAGAGACCAGAATTGTGGACAGAAAACTCGTGGATTTTGCACCATTATAACGCACAGTCGCACAGTGCCATCATTATTTGTAACTTTTTAACGAAAAATGCAACAAATACCATCCGACATTCATCGAATTCACCTGATTTGGCTCCCTGTGAATTCTTTCTGTTCAATCGAGTTAAAAAATCCACACGGGGAACGCGTTTCCGCAGCCGAGAGGAAGTTATGATAAAATCGCAGGAAGCACTGATGGACATACCGAAAACTGAATATAAAAAATGTTTCGAGGATTGGATCAAGCGCTGGCATAAGTGTGTTGCAGTCGACGGGGATTACTTTAAAGGGGGCAATATAGATTTAGAACTTTAGTTCGAACTAGAACTAGAACTAGAGTGATTAAAACCGACTTTGCAATTAATTAACGTTTTTGTAAATATGCTGAAATTCGGATCTTAATTCTGCGATAGAATCAGTAACAGATATAAGCTGCTGATTGTTGTACTTTATTGCCAGCAGTACTATATATGAGAGAGTGATATGTTCTTGCATTCAACACAGAAGTACTAGAAGATGTTGTTGTATTCATGCAGACACGTTTTAGCATTCCTACTCAGTCCAGTACATATGGGATGAAACGACTTTTCGCATATTCCGTTGGATGGGATCATTTTAGTTCCATTGTCAATGACTGTGCCATTATTTGTCCCACAACAGACATGGTTCGCAAAAAAACAAAAATTAAATTGGGTTAAGCACTGAAATTGATGATACCGGTGAAAAACGGTTCACAAAATTTAAATTAGGTTAAAGTCACTTTTTATTATGGCACAAAATTGGGTTTTGGGGATATGTGCTTCGCATAAAAAAAGGTCAAACTTCAATAGAATGGCAAAAATAGAGTTAACTTCACGAGAAAAACGTGAAAAGTTGTCACAAAGCAATATTTAAAAACGTCTAGACTCTACGGAGGCTTACTTGATGTTAAATTTCATTGTCAATAGATACGGTTTTTTTTAGTACAAAAAACCGATTAACGTTCCCGTTCTCCCATCCAACACTTTTGTAACACTCAAAAGATCTGGCCCATTTTACCATCCAATTTACAAAGTAATACGGATGTCTCAGGGTCAGTTGGACACTTTGGGAGCATGAGAGTTGCCGTTAATCTACTCAGGGTTCCCCCCAACCAAACTAATACAAAACACTCCTCAATAAATTTAACTCAGAATGAAAATAATTCGAAACTATATGCGAAAGATATTTTCTTAGCCTGGTTTCGGTACGAACTGCAAGAGACAAACCCTTGTAAACTTTTTCATAAATGCATCACAATTTCGTAGCCTATGACATGGGGCCGCTTAAGGACCTTAAGGTGCTGCATGGTCTTTAATAACAAACGTTTTGTTCATCTCTAACTGAAAGATTAGTTCAAAGATTCCTCCTATAAGCCTGTGTTCTCAATGTAACGATGTAGCCCTGTAAACTCTACCTTATTAGCACTCAAAGGTTGATATATCTTATCACAAATTTCACTCATCCACACGGAAAATATTCCACATACGCCGTCATGACTCCACACTAATCAGTTTACTTCTATTTCACGTCAGTGTTACCCACAGAAGTTACGGAATGTTCAAACTATACAAAAAAATCACGTATTGCATCGCTCTTCTATCTTTGCCAAATATCGAACTGGACCACGATGAAGTTCCACAAAAGCATAACTTTATCCCAGCCCTGCTCCGCTCACGATGATAAATCAACCTTTTACGAGCTGACTTGTAGGGAGTCGAAAAACAAATAATACCCCCGATAATTTCCTTCAGCTTGTGAGTAATCTACAGGATATAAATCCTAGAACGACAATAATTCATATTAATTGCCAACTCTGACACAACCGACCAACCTAGAAGAAACATCTGAAGACCAAGTCAACTTTTCCATTCAACTTTGGTTTAGTGCTGAAGACAACAGTTTTAACAGAGCCTCGAAAGTACTCTTAAAGTATTGGAAGTCATCGGGCAAGTCACCGTACAGGACACCCATTTCCAATACACAGTCACGCACTCGTCTTCAACTGAAAAAAAAAGTACGTAAGAGATAAAAATGCTTCAGATATGTTTAGGATTCTATCCTTCTTTCATTCCGAGTGGCTACGAGTCATAAAAGAACGAAAAACAAGAAGACAGAAAAAAACTCACAGATACTTTTACCTCAGGATGTCAAGAGTCTTAGGGGTGGTTCTGAAGGGCTATAGTACTAGCAAGCATAAAGTCATGATGAGGATAATAATAATAATGATAATTGTGTATTTCTCAAGGACGTGCGAATCGATTTTAGTAGTGTGCTGGTACTGAACTAAAGGGTGTTCCAAAATTCACGCAATATTTGAATTCTGCCCTATTTTTGCGGTAAAGTGTTGCCAACGAAAATAAAAAGACAGTGTGAGAGACAGCTGGTAGACCAGAGTTATTACAAATCTAACGCTACACGAAATAAAAATGCGTTTTCATTATTGAGCAATGTCTTAGGAAGCACTTCTAGTGTGAATTTTGAAATTAAATTAAAAATTTTTTTTCAACTAAACTACATATAGTCTATACCTTTAAAAATAAAAATTCCAAATGAATATCTCAAATAGTTTTTGAGTTACAGTGTTTTAAAAAGTAGCCGCTCAGTGGACAGAAAGTTATGTTTGCTACCAGAGTTATTGTTCGAGCGCTGTTGTCATCGTACACCAGTATAATACTATTCCGGTTGCATGAATGCATGAATAGGTCTACTCTAGGTCTACTACTACTACTACTACTCTAATAGGTCTAGTTTTTTGCGGTTTGATGATTTTAGCAAATAAATTTTATCATCAAACTTTCGCTGAATTTTTCACAAATTTATTGATAGCAGCAGAATCAGTTAGAAATTCAATACGGAAAGAGCTATTGAAGAAAAGAAGAAGCAGACATTAGAGAAAGAAAATTCAGAGACAAAATTGACAGTTTCGGGAGATGGCATTTGAAAAAATCGTCGATTCGTGTGTATAGTCTACTTACTGTCAGAGTTGTGTCTTTTGGGAAAATAAAAAGAACAGCGATATGGAAAATGGCTCTCACTTTAAGAAAAGAAGATTGGGACATAAATCATAAAGAATCAGCTTTAAAAATAGAAGTCGACAGTGTATTAGACATGTTTGGTCACTCGATTAGTACGATGTCGGTCCCAGAAGTACCCGGCCCAACAAAAATTTTGGAAAAAAAAATTTATTTATTTTTCAACATAATCGCTTTTCAGCTCTATACACTTTTCCCAGCGATATAATAAGAATTGCCTTGCTCCTCAAAAAAGCCATTAACTGCCGACATCACTTCTTCATCGTTGGAAAATCTTTGACCACTGAGCCATTTTTTCAAGTTTGTTTACAGAAAATAATCCGAGGGGGCTAAATCTGGCGAATAGGATGCATGAGCTAGCAATTCAAACTTTAATTCATTAATTTTGGCCATTAAAATAACGACACTGTTTTTGCTTGAGTGTGAGCAAATGCGCACATATCTTGCGCACAGCTTTTTCATGTCGAAATTTTCAAATAATATGCGATGTACCGCACTTTTTAAAATGCCTACAATGTCTGCTAACTCGCGTACTTTCAGTCGACGATTATCCAGTAGCGCTTTATGGATTTTCTTCACCATTTTTGGAGTCGCCAACTAATTTGGTCGACCATTGTGATGCTCGTCCTGGCAGCTCGTACGTCCTCGTTTAAACTCAGCAACCCAAAATTTTTTTTTGTTGTAAACGAAGGAGCAGACTCACCCAGAGTAGAATCCAGTTCAGCTTTTATATTGGTTGGGCTGAGGCTTTTTAAATAAAAGTAATGTATCACATAACGATGACCAATTTTCTTCATTTTCACAAATTCACTGTTAACGTTCACTATTGACGGCTGCTAAACAAATACTAAACAACGTGGCGCTTTCAAACTTGAAACATATGCTTTATAGACTGCGTACTTTTCAATACAGAGATATTTTCAAACAACTATCGCCATGTCTTGGTCAGATCGGGTACTTCTGAGACCGCCCTCGTAAATACGGGGTGAAATATTCGTGGTATATTGGTGAACGCGCAGAGAACGCGCTTATCGCCGCGCAGATGCTGAAAGAATGAAATTTTAAAGTAAGTTCAAGCACTGTTATTTCCCACTTGATTCAAATATTCAAAAAGATCTGAATATACGAGGACTTATCTCAGTGTCAATTGCTTGATAGATGTGATACGCAGAATAATATAGAAAGCTACAATGATTTCCTTTAGCACTATGCTCCGAAACACCTCCACAGTGGTGATGGGATTGATAGTTGGACCTACAGCAACAGATTATGTTGCTAGGAAATATGAAACAAGACTACGAGTAGCAGAGTATCACCAACAGGCTGCCTTGAAAGAGTGCCGATCAACTCGAAATAGAGCTTTAACAGCCCAGCAGGCGCTTTTTGAAGAAGAAGAATGTGAATTATATTGGCCTGGAATTTATAACAATGAAATCAATCATTTTATCTTTGAACGCCTTTTTCTCGAAACTTAATTTTTAAAATTTGCTGCAGTTGTAACCTGAAGACGAATTATCTGATCGCTTTGATTGTTTTTATTTTATTTTGTGTGGTATATGTTTCTCTATACAATGACCCTTAGGTTTTCGAATGTAAAAAAAAATGGAATTTTAGCTGGACAAATGTCATCAAATTTTTGGAAAATTTGACAGTTTTTTTTTCCAATACTCTGCCATTTCGTTAAATTTAATTTTTTTCCGCAATCGTAGATCATTGTGTACACAATACCTTCTAGTTTATAATCTAGAATGTGCAGAGGTGGAGGACCTTTTTTTTGTGACTTGGAAGAAAGTGATTAACTCGCTGAAAATTTCAGAGTATGTTCACTATTTATGTGTTAGTATATTGTCTTAATTTTAAAATATTTGATGCAGTATTTTCCTTAAAAAAGAAGTCCGAAAAATTACCTTTATTTTTGGCGGTCACACTAGATGTTCCCCTTCAAAAATATTGAAAGCTTGGCAGTTACAGTTGGCAATTTTCGTACAATATATGGTCGAAATAGTAATTTAGTTTCATTAACTGAAATTAATCCTAAAATTCAGGGAAACTGGGTCAATTATTGATATAAGATACTCTCACCGTTCTTCAATAAGTCGTTCAACACAAAATATCGAAGCAGTTCGTGAGAACTTGAATTCGGCATCGTAGTCATAGAATATTTCGAGATTTGCATCTTCATCTACACAAAGTGCAATATTGACTCAATAGCTGAAGCCCACTGACCACTCCAAGAGTATGAAATAACAATAAGTGGATGCTGGTTTTTCACACAAAAACATATTCAGTGACGACGCTCATTTCCATCTTGATGGCTTTGTTAATTGTGAAAATTGTTGAATTTGTTGTTCAGAAAATCCATAATTCATCCAAATAAATGCATAAACAGCGTGTCACTGTTTAGAGTTTTCTAGATGGAGGCATCATCGTCTCAGTCTTTCTTGAAAATGCTGCTGGTCAGACAGTTAATGATGTTGATTATCGCGACATGACAATTCTGTTTTATGTGCCTAAATTCTAAGGTATGGATGTGGACAACATGCGCTTGTCAATGTCAATGCCACACGCCATGCATACCAAGAAACAATTCAACTACTTCATGAGTACTTTCCTGGTCGTGTAGTTTCCCATTTTTATGATCGGAATTGACCACCCAGACTATATGGTTTAACGCCGTTGGTCTTTATTCTTTGAGATTTTTTGAAGTCTAAGGTTTTTGCCAACAAGCCTACTATCACCCATTTGCTAGATTAACTATTCCATACATAACCTTATACTGTATGCTTTATGAATTAACAAAAGATTTGCAATTTTTATCTAAATACCTGTGTTTTCTATCAGAATTGTTGTACATTTTGCATGGGTTTTGAGGCACCCTTTAGTTGTTGCTGAAGTTGATATTGACTCAAAGATTTCACTGCTACGAGTGAAAGTTAAACAAGTGGAGATACAGATATTGGTACGTGACATATTACCGCCGCTTCAAAGGTTGAAAGAAAAGCATTTTGTGCTGAATGCTGCATTTAATCACATATCATATCCATTTGAGATTAAAGGATGCGAACATATCTCTGAGGTGGTACATGATTTTATCCAAGGTTATTGTGCTTAGGTTTGCAAGTTTTTAAATGTTTTGTGGTTCTTTGTTAATAATTGCTTTTTATTGGCGGCTTAAATTAAAAGCAGAAAATAAAAATGAAATAAATAGTAAAGTCTAATTCAAATATATGCAATATGCATATATATATTTTTAAAACATATTGGGAAACATACTTTTTTTTCTGATAAAATTAACATGATATTGTAACACGAGAGGACACTTTTTAAATCCGTATTACATTCCACACCGAATATATCCTCCTGATAACTGATATTTAACTTTCCTGATAGAAAAGTAAACACTGCACCA
Organism: Volucella inanis; assembly: GCA_907269105.1. Taxonomy (NCBI): domain Eukaryota; kingdom Metazoa; phylum Arthropoda; class Insecta; order Diptera; family Syrphidae; genus Volucella; species Volucella inanis. Next base: position 70,594,380 of record OU026157.1, on the reverse strand, counting down.
AAACTTAAAATACTTTAACTACAAGGAATCTAAAAAAAAAAAAAAATATTTCATATATGCTTAATTCACGAACGAAGTCAACAAACTCTGTCTCGTCTTCCCACTTTAATTCAACTTTTCGCAAAATAAATAAACACAAACCTTGTTGAAATTCATTTTAACTAATTAATTAGTTTCGTTATAATTTTCGACGCCAGTAGGAGATATAATCTTAAGAGCAACAGCCTTGATGTGCTTCAATTGCTGGCACATGTTTCGCATAAAATGTATGCAATAGTTATTCAAACAACAACAGCAAAATAAACACCATGGACGTGAATTAGAGAAAATTCATTTAGCTTGGATACCAGATATTTAGATACACTTTAGCGATTTTCAAAAAGACATGAAAACTTTAATCCATTTAGTCTGTGCTCTGCTTAGGGTTGCCAATGCTACTTCATGATGTAACTAAGAGGTCACTTTTTTTTTGCCTTAAGGTGCTAAGAAAGGAAAAACATCACGTTATCAGGTCATCATTGGTTCGAGATTCAAATGCTTCTAAATACGGCTGAAAAGTCAGTGCCCTTTTATAGTAAAACACAAAATTTTGGCAACATTCAACTTTATTTATCAATATAGTTGCCTTCGAGGGCGATACACTGATTGAAACGATTTTTCAATCTTTCGATACCAATTTTGTAGTACGATTTCGGTTTAGCCTCAAAATAGGCGTCTGTTTCGGCGATTACTTCTTCATCGGTCTTAAATGTCTTTCCGCAGAGCATTCTTTTGAGGTCTGTGAACAGGAAATAGTAGTTGGGGCCAAATCTGGAGAATACGGTGGGTGAGAAAGCAAGCCGTAGCCGAATTCATTCAATTTTGCCATCGTTTTCATCGACTTGTGACACGGTGCATTGTCTTGATGAAACAGCACTTTCTTTTTCTTCAAATGCGGCCGTTTTTATGCGATTTCGTCCTTCAAACGCTCCAACAACGCAATGTAATAGTCTCTATTGATAGTCTGCCCCTTTTGGAGATAGTCGATGAAAATTATTCCATGTGTATCCCAAAATGCGGATGCCATAGCCTTGCCAGCCGACTGTTGAGTTTTTGGTCGTTTTGGATGAGGTTCGTCGCCTGCTCGCCACTCAGCTGACTGCCGACTTGACTCTGGTGTGAAATGATGGAGCCAAGTTTCATTCGACGCAAAAATTCGGTTTTATTGCGGTTGAACAGCTTTAAACACTCCTCTGCATCATCAACACGTTGTTGTTTTTGGTCGACTGTGAGTAAACGCGGCACCCACTTTGAACAGAGCTGTCGCATGTCCAAATATTCGAGTATGATATATCCAACGAATTTGACATCTTCAGAGCCTCAGCTATCTCGATCGTAATCGTAATCGTAATCTTTTTTTGGACTTTTTTTATGTTTTCATCTGAAACAGCCTCTTTTGGACGTCCACTGCGTTCATCATTTTCGGTGCTTGTATGACCACTTTTAAATTTTTAATCCACTTTCGAATGGTTCGTTTGGTTGGTGCAGAGTCCGGGAAACACTTATCAAGCCATTTCTTTGCATCGGCTGCATTTTTTCCCATCAAAAAGCAATAATAAATCAACACACGAAATTGCTTTGAATCCATTTTTTTTCACAATAAGAAAAGTTGCTTCACTCACAACGCTATATCTTGAGAACTAATCGTCCAACAGCTGTCAAATTTATACACGTATCTTTTGAAGGTTGGTACTAACTGAAAATTGTTTGGATTTAACTCAAGTGGTGCCCTCTTTTAGAAACGGCACTGGCTTTTCAGCCCATGTATTATTTCTTCTTCTGATAGCACTACAGTTCGCTATAGGCTTTGGCTTCCTTCCCAACTGTTTTCGAGTTTTCTCGGTTTTCGGCCTTTCTTACCCAGTTTTGGATTCCCATTTCATTAAGATCTTCTTCAATATTTTCTATCCATCTTAGTTTTGGTCGGCCTCTTTTTCTTTTTCCTTCGGGTATGCTTGTCATTATTATTATTAATTTTTTTTTTTGTTTGTTTTTTTGTTTTTTGATCTTCTGGTAAACGTTGAACTTGCCTTATTCTTCTCAATCTTTGAGCTTTGATTTGTCCTACTATATTTTCGCCTTCTTCAAGGGTGTCGATTTCGTTGTTTGCTCTTATTGTATACGAGCTATCTCCGTTTCTTTTTGCGCCATAAGCGATTGGACGTGTTGGGAATAATTCAAAAACAAGAAACTTGGGTTCCTTATGATTTGAGGCCAAATGATACTGAGCATCGTTTTTTCGCATATGAACAACTGCTCCGGCGGTGAAAAAGAAAGGGTTTTCTTCATCGCATCGTGACGAATAATGAAAAATTGATTCATTACAGCAACTCAAAGAGAAAAAAGTCATGAGGTCTGCCTGGTTATGCTCCTACGTCGTCGGCTAGGCCGAATATTCCCGTTGCGAAGATTATGCTGTGTATTTAGTGAGATCTTAAAATTTTTTTTTATATAAATAGCGCGACAGTCTGGTGTTGGCCAAGGCCTAGTCTCTCGCACTCATTTGTGTTTCTCACTTTGTGAATTTTTACACTCCTGAGCAGGGCCTACTATTTATTTCCGGTTCCGAACGGCTCTCCTGAGAAGCTTTTTCATAGGCAGAATTTGACTTTCGGAGGTTTAACATTGCCGGCCGAAAGGGTGATGACGATTTTGAAATATTTGGTGGTGTGCTCCTACCGGTTTAGTGGGATCAGGTCGGAGTTATTTATTATGAAATGTTGAAACCTAATTGATGCGATTGAGCGCAGTTATACGCAAAAAACGACCACAATACGAAAAAGTGCCATAAAAACGCTCAAACGGGAAGTGCTATCCCACTTGAAAAATTCTTCAGATATTGCGCCGTCCCATTATTTCTTGTTCCGTTCGATGATACATGGTCTGGCTTATCAGCAGTTCCGCTCATATGGGGCTCTCAAACAACTGCCTAATTCATGGAAAGCTTCAAAAGTTATAGTAAACACTGTTACCGCAACGGTATTCGAGAGCTTCCAGAAAGATGGGAAAAAGTTGTACCTAGCGATGGGCAATACTTTGAATACACTTGTAACCATTTTTTCACAATAATTAATTTTCAAAAAAAAAACCAGCGATACATAGCTCTATTTAGTAGTCTTGATGTTAATAGATTTAGAGACATCCTTGAGTCTATCTTTTATTGTGAATTTGTTTTCGTTTGTGTTACTAATTAATGCTCCTAGTTTTTTAAAGCTGTCAACTCCCTCAAAATAATAGTGGTTGATTGTTATGTCTTGGCATCGTCGTCTGTTTTCGTTTTTAGAGAGTTTCAGGCATTTTGTTTTAGATACTTGTGTTTATTTGAAGCCTTCCTCCTCAGGACTTTTTCTAATTTTTCAAATATCTCCTTCATTGTGTAGTGGTTTCAGTTAACTATTGAAGTAATGTGGTCCGCATTAGCGTATATTTCGTAGGATTTGATGAACAATTTTCTATTGTTCTCAAGTTTACATATTGCGTAATGTAGTACGAAATTTAATATGAGAGAAGATAACAAATCTCCTAGTTTGACTCCAGAATTGATGGTAAACGTTCCTGATATTTTACTTTATATAGCGACTTTAGCTTTGGTTTCTTTAAGTGTCAGTAACGCCAAGTCTCGGAGTTTCCTAGGGGTTCCTATAATGATGATATAATAATATCAAATGCTTGTTTAAATCAATAAATACTACAATATATGTTGTACTCCTAGCATGTTTCTATTTTTTGTTTTATTATAAAGATTTGGTCTGTTGTTGATCATACGGTTCTAAAGCCACTTTGGTATTCTCCTATTTTATTTTGGTATTGGAAGTGTTGTACCTCTGTAGTTTTTTTAGTCAACTTTGTCATCTGTTTTGTAAATAGAACAAATTTCTTCTGTTGAATCTTGGATCTGAACCAAAAGAGAAGACGGTAGTAAAATTTTTAAGGACTTGGGATCTTTGTAAATCGTCGGAATTGGAAAGCTGCAAAGGGTATACTCGTGGTCAAAACAGTTTACAGCAAAAAGTATACATGTGTCGTCATGATAGCCACTCACATCTTTTGTCCTAGTGTACAGACTTTTTAACCAAAACAAGCTTTTCCGTAACTATCTACGCAGCGATCATACATTGTGTAGTTACCAAAGTGAATCGCGATGCTAGAACTTATCATAGTTCATTTTGATTCGTTGCAATAAACTCTTCGCAAGCTAGTAATGAAGTTGATCTTGGTTCAAGCATCCATTCAAGATCCCATTTTCTTAATCAGTCATCGAATCACTTAATAAACAATCATTCGCTTACTACAATAGAATGTCTGATGCACACCTTACTGCCAACCGCTATTGTGGCAGTAGTTAATAGTAGAAGCAATCATCAAAACGTACGGTTCCTTCTTGATTCGGGATCTCAGGTATGATTTATTTTCGAATCAAGTCTTTAAAGACTGGAGTTGAAGCGAAGAAATGGAGGAACACTTATTAGTGGAATAGGAAGTAGTCATGCAAGTAAGTCTAGATGTGTCGTTTCGATGGGCATAATCAAGTTTCGAATCAACAAGTATTTTGGTCGATGCTTGCGTACTAGAAAAGGTTACAATATGCTTGCCATCGGTCTCGTTTGCTTGAGATTCCACATTTTATATATGTAGCTTATATTGTAAAAAGGTGCTTCACGTTCAAAAGAATCAAAAGCAGCACGAAATTCGACGAAGAAAATATAAAACTTTCGTTAGGGTGAATATTTGGTCTATGATTGAGTGGTTTCTCCTAAATATAGCTTGGAATTCATGCAATCATTTTCTATTTTCGATCTAGTGCGTGAGTCTAGTGAAAATCAAGGAACTAAACAGTTTGTATTAAGAAAGGAGATGTCTCGATAATTTTCAACGATGTCATATGATCCTTTTTTATGTTATGTAGAAGAAATATTATTGCTCTTTTAAAGCTTTTGGAACACTTGCGGTCTCAGAAATTCGATTATATTCATTGGTTAATGCGGGCAGAAATTCAGGTCAATAATTTTTATAGAATTCTACTGGTACTCTGTTGTCACCTAGAGCTTTTCCAACTTTAGATTTTTCGATTACAGACTGCATTTTAAAAACTGTAAATCGTGCATCTAGGAGCTCATTTGTAAGCAGTGGTGCCAGGTAATGCGGTAGAGACGAACATTTATGGGCATTAAGCAAATTCTTAAAATAGGTTCGAAGTTCCGATGCTTGTAAGGATGATGCAATAACATAAGTTTTCTCGTTGATAGTTTTAGCAGCTTTCCAAAATTCTGTTAAGGACCTTGATGACACTTTACTAGGTGGGGTGAAAAGTAATCTCCTTGGGAATGAAAAAAAAAATTTTTTTTTTTATATTATTCCATTTTAAGTCTGATACACTTATTCTAGCGATTTTCTAACTTGTTGATCCCGTCCGAAAAGTGTTTTTCGGTAGGTCTGGAAATACTCTTCCGTGGGGTCGATGATTTCCTCGCGTAAGCTGAATTTTTTATTGATGAGCCATCTTTTGAGGTTTGGGAAGAGATAATAGTCCAAGGGAGACAAATCGGGTGAATACGGTGGATGCGACAGCAATTGGAGCCGAAAGTCATTGATTTTAGCCGTGGTTGCGATGCTTTTGTGCGCCGGTGCATTGTTTCGCTTAATGTAAGGCCGTTTTGCAGCGATTTCGGCCTTCAATCGCTCCAATAATGCACAGTAATACTCGCTGTTGATGGTTTTTCGTTTTTCGAGGTAGTCCACGAAGAGTATGCCATGACAATCCCAGAAAACCGACGCCATAATCTTTCCGCCCCATCGAGCTTCCCTCCGCCGCTTCGGAGTACTCGTGCCGGCTTCAGTGCATTGCCGGGCGCTCCTTCTGTTCTCTGGTGTTCAACAGTTACCAATCGACGCCAAAAGTTTCCCCAATTCCGCATCAGCAAGTCCAAACACTCTTTCGAAGTGCTCTCGCGTTCGTGTTTTTGGTCAGGAGTAAATATGCGCGGTACCCAGCGACAGGATAGCTTCTTCATATGCAGAATATTTGCCAAAATATGGCGTGTGTGCTCAGTACTAATCTTTGTGGTATCTGCTAGCTCGCGCACCTTCACTTTTCGGTCAGCCAACACCATTTCATGTATTTTTTTTTTGACATTGTCCCCTGTAACCGCATCGGACTTGATCTGTAGTGGAGTTGCGGCCACCACAAAACTCTCAAAGCCAATATTTGACGGTGTAATCTGACGGAGCATTAGCCCCATAATATTTATCCAAGTTTTCTTTTAATAATATTTTATGAGAGACCGAAAATCATTTTTGTCCATACTCAACATGATGCCAAACACATCAAGAACAATCAGCTGTCAAGACAAAACTAAAGACAGTATCGCACTGAAATTTAGCATGTCTACCTTATTATGAACGGACTTCAAGGCTCCATAACCCTTTTTGCTGTAGCAGCACATTCTGGCGGTCAACGAGGTTACTTTTCCCTCCACCTAGTATAACAATCAGCATGAAACCAGATCTGTTTAAGAGTGTCATTACGCTTGCTTGTGCAGCTTGCCGTTACATCTTCAGTTATTATACGAGTAAGGTCCTCCATGTGCAGCGAATTATTCGCTTACCTGGTTCCTGGCTTAAATTGTTTTGATAAATAGGTTGAAAATTGTTCTTCCACATCAACTTTGGCAGAAGTCCCAGTTGCCTCGTGCTAGGTGTTTTCTTAATTCCCGAAACTGTGCAAGAAATTTCCAAAGGCATGTGGTCTAAGAACGTTTGTAAAGCTATCCTAAAATTGCTCAGAATAGAGTTCCACTTCCCGGACACAAGGCAGTAATTGATGATTGAGCACGCCGTTCCTCGAATAAACGTATAATCTCCATTCGGGCCTCCTTGACAGCTTCCATTTAAAATCGTTGCATCCTTAGCGTCAGCGATTTCCAGCATCTTAACACCTTTCCTATCACACACTTCATCTTTAGTTCTGCGGGTTCAATTAATAAATGTTGATTTAATTCCACTTCGCCAACAAGTAGTGAATACATTGACCATAAGTCCTATAATGCGTCGCAAAGTTTGTCATAATCCCTATTCCAGTGGTTATAGTTGAGGTAAATTGGTACGATAAAGAGGGCAGAACGCTTGATTTTTATTTCCAAGGCATACATTTTTTCAGCTTAAAATTTAGAACAACTCTTTCAATACCCTTTCGATAGCCTTATAACTCCCCTGCACTTACTCTTCCAAATGTATTTGTTTTTACTAGTGGAATCCATCTTAATTCATAGTTCTTATGGTAGCAACGGGTAGTGACGGGTAGTGACGGTTTCAAAAAATTAATTTTTTTTTACATTTTTCGGAAGAAAAACATCTTAGAAATATAGATACTCTTACATTTTTAGACCAATTTTTTTTAATATTTTCAAAGTTATGTATACCATATATATTTAGTTATATGTGATGGGCTCACAATAGGTTTGACCTATAGCCAGGGACTACGCTGACACTGCTGACAATGCACGAATTTTAAGGGTAGAGAAAACTACATTAGCCAACTGTAAAGAGGCCAGAACCTTACGCAGGGCTCTCAAAGCCGCTAAAAATGATAACTTTGAGTAAGCGGAAGGATTGCTCTATGCACCAGGCATAGCTGAATAATGTAAGTATTGTCGTATTTAGCCGGCGAAGAGTTAAGTCATAGACGATGAGTTGTAAAATCTGCAAGATTATTTGCAGTGACTGCAACTGTCTTATGCATCCTAATTGTGCAAAATTACAACCTGCTGATGTAGATTTCATAACAAAATCAAACAAACCGTGGAGTTGTCAAATTTGTATTAAACAAAAAAGAAATGATCCGCATAGATTATCAATGTCTTCTTCAATGTGTGCTACCAGCAGCGGAAGTGACTAAAACAATATTACTGTTGAGGCCGTTCACCTCCAAGTAATAGAATTGAGTGCAACTCTCGCGACATTCGTACAAACCACACAATCCATGCAAGTGCAGCTTGTGACCTTGGAACAGTTGACTCAACTGTTAGCTGAAATGAAAAAAGAAAACGAACAGCTAAAACTTCATCTCAAGGAGACTGGAGAGAAACTTAGTAATGCTGAGTATATGATACACAGAAACTACGTCGAACTGCGTGATACGGTTATCCAAATTGTCAACCAAGGTGTAGGTGTGCATTAGCAAAGGGAAACCCACTGGCACTGTGGTGGTAAAACTACGTAGCAATCGGCTCAAAGATCAAATTCTAGCCGCTTCGTATGCCAAGAAGTCACCGATCGATGCGAAGCATATCTTTTCTTCGTGTAAAGGTAACATTTTCATCAACGGCTGGTTATCAGGCGAATTTAAAGCATTGCTGAGGGAAGCAAAAAAGGCAAAAAATAATTACAACTATGAATTTCTTTGGGTACGATTTGGTAAAATTATGATGAGACGGAAATCTGGTATGGAGATCAAATACATTAAGTGTCTTGACGATCTTAATTATTTATGATTAAGACTTAATATTTTTCATTCTTTTTATTATTATGTCAGGTAACAATGAATTAATTGATCTCAGTAATATTAGTTTAAGTAATGAAACAATAGTAAATACAATCTTTCGAGCATCCTTAAATGATTTAACCATTTTCCACATAAATATTAGAAGTATGAGAACTAATTTTGATAGCTTTTGCTCATATTTGTACAATTGTTTTCTAGTTCTACCACATGTAATAGTGTTAATTGAAATTTGGATTTTTAAGCATGAATTAAGCAATCTCTCGATTGAGATCTATATTCCGTACGGAAAGTGCAATAAAAAGTATCCAGCCGGTGGTGTAGTAGCTTTTGTCAAAGACGATTTAACAGTCGCGAAATTCTCTGCGCCTGATCTAACTAGTGCAGATTCTCTTACCATAAAACTTCAACTTGATGATATGTCTTTGAATATTATATGCATGTATCGGCTGCAGTTTGTAAACAGGGATATTTTTCTAAAAGAAATTGAAGACCTTCTTAGTGGGATGAACAGTCTTAATATTTGCTTTGTTGGTGATATTAATATTGACATATTGAACTTTCCTTCGAGTTGTGGTAACTATATACTCCTTTTGTGTTCCTTGGGTTTTGAATCTCTCCTTAATGAGCCAACAAGAGCAGCTGATAGTTGCAAAACATGTATTGACCATATATTTCTATGCACGAAAAACAATATTCTAAATGTTCGTCCGTTTGTACTTGAATGGGATATAACCGATCACAATGCTACAGTTGTATCGCTCGTTAATCTCTTGGGAAAATCATTAAACAATGATGATGAACCAAAATCGAAAAAATTGGGTGAGTTTTCACGTGTTAATTTTCGTAAGTTGAAGGAATATTTGTCACAGGAAACATGGCATAGTGTCTATAACAATAGTTGTTCTTCTGAGTCTTTTAGCGTATTTGTGAAGATTCTTTTTTACTATATGGCTCTGAGTCGGTGTTCAAATCCTAAACGAAAACCACAAAAAATTATGCCATGGATGACTGACCAACAAAGTTTTATATTAAAAATAAAAATAAAATGCAGATGTCTTCAATAAAAAAAGTTTATCAAAGGAAGCGGAAAGATATACTTCAGTACATAAATATCAAAAAAAAAATCCTACTATATACATAAGTTTAACGAATGCAGATGTAATCCAAAACAGCAATGGAACATTGTTAATGATCTGCTTGGTAAAAATAATGTTGACAAGGCCATAAGATGTCTAAGATTTTCTAATAGTACGAGCACTACAAATGATACAGAAATGGCCGGCAATTTAAACTCGTTCTTAAGAAATATTGCCGAAAATTCTAGACCAAATTGCAATATTAATGCAATAAGCGCTTCGGAATACCTTCTAGACCTTTCAACATTCTTTTTCGGTACTGTATCTGAAGATGAGGTATCTTGTTTTGTATACAAATTTAAGTTGAAAAATTCATGTGGGATTGATGGTATTAGTAGCTTAGTCGTAAAAAAAAATGAGTGAGCACATCATCAAGCCGTTAACTTATTTAACTAATCTTAGTTTTAAAAGTGGTATATTCCCGGAATGTCTTAAGACCTCTATAATACTTCCAATACACAAAAATGGAGACAAATGTGATACAAATAACTATAGACCTATATCATTGTTGTCGGTTTTTTTCAAAAATCTTGGAGAAAATAATTACAAATAGAATGCTTAAGTTCCTCAATAAATTTAAAATCTTGAACAAGAATCAATTTGGATTTGTCAAAAGCAAATCTACTGAAGATGCCATATTGTCGTTCTTAGAAGATATTCACGATGGACTCGACAAGAGTAAAAAAACTGCTGCTCTTTTTCTTGATTTAACAAAGGCATTTGATCTAGTCAAACATCAGCTCCTAATAAAAATTCTTCATAGAATTGGATTCAGAAGCAATTATAATAAGCGCGTCTTTAGATAGCCCTGTGCTTGGCGTTCCCCAAGGATCAGTCCTTAGGCCCTTTCTCGTTATTATTTATATAAACTCGATTTTTATATTAACACTAAAGGGAAGTATTAAAGCATTTGCTGATGATTTGGTTCTCTTCTACGTCACTACTTGTGCGGACACCATAAAAACAGGCATGATTACTGACTTCTCCATACTAAAGAACTGGTTTACGAACCACCAAATGGTTTTAAGCAGCAAATCCAAAGTAATGTCATTTTCCCTTTGTAATCAGTTGATCATCGAAGGAGTTTGTCTCCACGATTCTAACTGTAACAATGATAAATGCACAAATACTTGCATACAACTAGAATCTGTCTCAGAATTTAAGTATCTCGGTGTGACCATTGACAGTTAACTGAATTGGAAAGCCCACATTGCCGATATTAAAAAATGTTTAAATATAGCTATGAGCAAGATTTTTCACCTACGTAAATTAGTGACATCAAATCTACTGACCACTATTTACTATGCGCTTGTCAACTCTCGTTTAGAATATGGTATTTCGTGCTGGGGCAATGCCTATGCTAAAAACCTACAACCTGTTATCACCCCCCAAAAGAATGTAGTTCGTGTAATGATGTTTAAATCCAAATGGAAACCATCTTTTCCACTGTTTCAATCTCTTAATATATTGCCACTTAGACACCTATTTGTTTATAAAGTGCTGAGAATGTTTTATTTGCGATGCGGTTACTTGAACCGCAGAAGAGGTGGTACCTTAACATATACTTTTAGGCAACCGTCTGCAGTCACAGTGCCAAGAGTGAACAAAGAAAACTACAGACGATTTGCAACCATTATAGCACCCTTCATATACAACAGACTTGCCCTAGATATGTGCAATCTTGTCCAAAGCAAATTTAGATTCCTTCAGAACTTAAGAAACTGGCTACTTTCCAGGTCAAGAGTAGAAGAACTAATGCAGGTCATTTCTTAATCTCTATATGTCTTTCATTACAATTCGTACGTATTCATCTTTTTGCCCCCAAATTTTTGCCTTTCTTTTCATACTGTTTACCTTTCATTGCATGTAACGAAAATTTCCTCTTTCTCTTATCGCGGCTTTCATGAAATTAATTAATATATTCAATAAATAATACACTTACCACTAGTAATCCAAGTACCACTTAGAGTTTAACAGACACCATTTCAATACGTTCATAATTATATTAACTGCAAAATTCATGGTTAAAATTCTAGAAAAAAAAACATGTTTTTAAAATTTCGGGGAAGCACTGACTCAAAACTATTTAGCTTATTTGGCTAAAAATGTTACCTCTCATTTAAGATACACAAAGTTAAATACACAACCTTTAAAACATTTAATTTTTTTTAAAATAAATTAATTTTTTTAAACAATTTAACAACGAAAAAAATTTGATTTTGAAAACCTTTTTCACAAGTCCGTCATTTATTTTTAATTATTATTATTATTATTGTTGTTTAGTTCATTAAAATAAAGTTCACAGAATAATAATCTCTTCGAAATCTTTATTTCGGATTACTATAAACCGTATGCTTCCCCAAAACACTTCACCTTTTTTTTATCAAAGACTCCGTTTTGATATAAAAAATTATAAACCAATTCAGTCAAAATTAAGTTAAAAATTTGGTTACTTTAAAGTACAAATAAAAACATGTAAAAATTACAAAACGATCGCATTTTATTTTCATGTTAAAAAAATTCACGAAAAAACGTCCAAATTTCGGCCGTCACACCGGACTACTAACTTTAATATACCCTTGAACTTCACTATCTTATCTTCTAAGACATGAGTTTCAAAAAATAAATCAAAACTTTTTACATAATTAAAAAACTTCATTTCAAAAAAGTTATTTTTCAGTCCTGCGACATTAACACAAAAATTTTGGTAAAATTCAACTTTATTTATCAATATAGTTGCCTTCGAGGGCGATACACTGATTGAAACGATTTTTCAATCTTTCGATACCAGTTTTGTAGTACGATTTCAATTTAGCCTCAGAATAGGCCTCTGTTTCGGCGATTACTTCTTCATCGGTCTTAAATCTCTTTCCGGCGAGCATTTTTTTGAGGTCTGCGAACAGAAAATAGTCGCTGGGGGCAAAATCTGGAGAATACGGTAGGTGGGGAAGGAATTCGTAGTCGAATTCATTCAATTTTGCCATCGTTCTCATTGACTTGTGAAACGGTGCATTGTCTTGATGAAACAGCACTTTCTTTTTCTTCAAATGTGGCCGTTTTTCTGCGATTTGTCCTTCAAACACTCCAACAACGCAATGTAATAGTCGCTCTTGATAGTCTGCCCTTCTTGGAGATAGTCGATGAAAATTATTCCATGTGTATCCCAAAATACGGATGCCATAATCTTGCCAGCCGACTGCTGGGGTTTTGGTCGTTTTGGACGAGGTTCGTCGCCTGCTGAATGCCGACTTGACCCTGGTGTGAAGTGATGGAGCCAAGTTTCATCAATTGTCACATACAGGCGCAAAAATTCGGCTTTATTGCGGTTGATAAGCTTTAAGCACTCCTCTAAATCATCAACACGTTTTTGTTTTTGGTCGACTGTGAGCAAACGCAGCACCCACTTTGAACAGAGCTTTCGCATGTCCAAGTATTCGTGTATGATATATCCAACACGCTCTTTTGATATCTTCAGAGCCTCAGCTATCTCGATCAACTTCACTTTACGGTCATTCGTAGCTATTTTGTGGATTTTTTTGATGTTTTCATCTGAAACAGCTTCTTTTGGACATCCACTGCTTGCATCATCTTCGGTGCTTGTATGACCACTTTTAAATTTTTCAATCCACTTGTGAATGGTTCGTTCGGCTGGAGCAGAGTCCGGGTAACACTTATCAAGCCATTTCTTTGCATCGGCTGCATTTTTTCCCATCAAAAAGCAATGATAAATCAACACACGAAATTGTTTTGAATCCATTTTTTTTCACAATAACAAAAGTTGCTTCACTCACAAAGCTATATCTCGAGAAATAATCGTCCAACAGCTGTTGGAGATACACGTATCTTTTGAAGGTTGATACTAACTGAACTAACTTTTCAGCTCATGTGTTATAACCTTATATTTTTAAATCTATACTTTTTATTTGTTTTTAGGAGACGGGTTCAACTCAATTTTTCCCAATGCGCAAGCGCAATGTTTGTCCTTGTGTGCGCCCCCAAATTATAAACATTCTACATAGAGTCTGTTACATAGTTTACGTTTTTATTAGTTTGTTGCACTTCATTCATAAAATGTACAAGAGAGAAAAACAATACACAATCGCTGATAAAAATTGAGCGTAATACCACCACCGGATAGTTTGTGCCACAAGAATTTGTTCGAAATGAACAATTTGTCCATTCACATGTGAAACCTATCACGAAGAAGTTTGGCAATTGGGAGCAGGTTGCTTCTCCTACGTCGCGTATTGTAAGGTAGATATTTATGAACATGGATTTGTGTGCACCTTAGTTTTTGAGCATTTCGAAATATTGCCTCAGCCTCATTACGTGATTATGGAGAAGATATCGAATGTGTATAATCAACCACGGAGCCGTATCAGCAGACTTTGCTTTTCCGCAGTTAGGTGAACCTCTACATTTGTTTACATTTGTTTCTCCAATGCATTGTTTCGACGTCCAGGTGAGCAACTTTGGCAGGGAATTCATCGTACTTAATTTTTAAGCCGGTAAGTTCAGCATGCAGCACTTGGAAGTCGGCTTTTGAAGGATGTTGCTCGATGAGCATTTATGTGTTGGCATCTAGGATTTTTTTTTTTTTAATTTCGACAGTTACAATCTAAGTGTTCTGATAGTAATGAATATGCTGAAGACAGATAGACTCTGCACTTTTCTTCTCTAGTTTAATCGGGTGAGATTTCCAACAGAACTCTCTTATTCATTTATTGAGGCTTTCTTTTGTGATACAACTAAGCTGGATTCTGTTTCTCTTAATTGCTAAGACTTACACGGAAGTTTAGTTGTAAGGATGTGATTGCTGGTTATGAAGATTATTGACTCAATTTTTTATAATTTTAGTGCACTTTTTCAAGGAGCTCTTTTTTTCATTTTTTACCACTTTGACAGATCAAATGCCAACCTGATAAGCGTGTATATAACATGTCTCTTTTGTTTGTGAACAGAATGTAATAAACATGTTCCAGAGTGTGCTGACATTAATAAATTGGTTAAGTGTGTATATAATACAATTTTTTTATAAGTGTAATCTTACTTACAAGTATCTGTTGTATGTAGTGTAGTGTAACATAATTCGCGCACAAGTGAAAGGTGACATTTACTATCTTGAGGAGCACATGTAGAGGCAAATGAAAAGACCCCGCTTACTAGACAAAATTATTGGTTGAAGCCAAGTTGAACCGACAATGCAATCAAAATAATATCAATACATTAAATAGTATATGTATCGTAAATTGGGAATGTTTTACTCATGTCACTAGACAGTAACTGTACAAAAATATTGGAAAACAATAAGTCATTGCTTTGTAGGTTCAATAGGGACTTCATAATAATTTGACACAGTGCTCCATGATTTCGGAGAAGTCAGGTAAAGATAATTTCCTACAATACCCCCACAATAACACGCTATTGCGTTCGCATAAAAATGTTATTGATTCTTAAGTCATTGTCTACAATATATCCTAGACATACGAGTATTCTTAAGAGATTCGAATGGGCCAACCAAGTTGTTGACATGTTCCAATTGACACTATTATGTATATTAATGCTACCAAGGGATGTTTCTACGTTGCAGCATATTTTTTTAAGTGTTACTATACGGATAATATTGCTCCTATGATTCGATTTTCGTTATCTGGCGTTTTCTTCATGTGATATTATTTTCTATACAAAATAATTAAATTGTCCGAAAATCCCAGTGGCAACCCTGTTTTTTTGTATATCATCACCAACTCTTTCGGCCACGTTTCAAGTATACTAACTTCCAGTGACTATATGACTTTCTATTGCATTCATACCCAACGTGAATTTCAAGCATTCAGCCGCGATACGTATATTTTATGCAAACTTAATCGTAATTTAAATGAAAACCATTTATTTACGGTAACTCAAATTAGTTTCATTGTTATTGATGTGACCTTAATTTAACATTTGCCAGGCTGGTGTCTGGAAAAGTTACTAATAATGAGATGCAGTACAGTGAAGCGTGGCTTACCGTTATCAAGGGGATGGTGATGATGAAAAAAACCCACACAATTTCAACTGCACATCGAGTCATAAGAGGAAGATAGTGACAGACAGCTACCATAATATTATAAGCCTAATTGGGAAGAATATTTAAAACTTACATTTTATTTTTTGTTTTGGGATCGTAATTTTTATTGCAGAATTCATTTTTTTAATACCACCAGCAGCAATTTCGGCCAGAGGAAATGTCAAAAGAGGATCTTCTTTCTTTCGTTATTTAAACACTCGCTCCCGATAGTGTGTTCGCTATTATTTTAAAATAATATAGAAACATCTTAACTTGTCAGAATATCATATTATCGTTCCACAGCTAAACTCTTTTGTATAATCTTCGGGAGTTTAGACAACATTCTTGGTAATAAATCTATTTTCTCCTCTAATTAGCACGGCTTACTTAAAGACAGATCAACAACAACCAAATTAATGGTATTTGACAAAGGTTAGAGAAATCGATAGTAATAAAAATTCCAGGAAAGACTTGGATAAAATTTCACACTTAATCATAAATTTAAGCCTTCGACTTGTAATGTGAGTTTATACTGTGCTTGACATCTTCAACAACACGCCAATATAAGGTTAATGATCTTCCACTTCAAATACCATTTCAGCAAGATTCAGATGCCTCAAGGAAGCCACTTCGGCTGCCTTTTATTTTCTACCACCCTAGGGACCTACTGTACTGATATCCTCTGTCCCATCAAGATGAAGTTGGGAGTATTTACGATAGTAAACTTATATAATTTTTTTTTCATAAACAGAGCTAGTTCCGCAATTCCTTAATCTTTTATTATAAAAACCTATTAACGTCACATTCGCTGGCACATTCGAGGTTATGCAAGCCAGTCTTGGTCTTTTATAAGTGCCACTCTATGCGAACTACTAGATCTACTGGTTTTGCATTTCGAAGTTTTCTTTGGGTAGTCTAAGGGTTTTATTAAATGCACCTCATTTTTCTTATAGAGATTCTATAAACTCACGCTTACCATCTTTTGACAGATGTCATATTTGTATCTTACGGCAGTCACGGAATCAAAACTGCAATCAATCGATTACGTGCCCTTCTCAAGAGCTCCACATCGTATGATTTGGCCTTACGTCCCACGAGCCAAAGCCAAATGACCATCGCGACGATAAGTGGTTTTGTTGATTAGAAAAATTTCCGCATCTGCAACCTCAAGCAGTATAGCACACGAAAAATCTATTCTTTGATGTTGTTTTCACGATGCAGATGTAACTATGCCATACTTTTTCTGAGATGATGCTGTCGAGTCGGTTACATTTAATTGAGACCGTCTTCTTCGTGATTTTTTTTTTCCAGAAGATTTGGAAGAAATGTGGTTCTAACATGATGGTGCGACTTGCCACACAGTGATTGTCACAATCGAAATTCTGTGATCTGGCGCATCAATTGATTACACCGATCGTGCAATTTAACACTTTAGACTCTTTTCCTTGCCGCTACAGTAAGTCTCTGGTCCATACTCTAATTACAAATTCTGTATTAATAATATAATTCAAAATTATAATTGTTGAAAAGTTTAGGAATTGTCAAGTTCCAATTTCTTGAAGCTTGTTTCAGTCCGCATAATGTTTTATTCAGCTGGCACAGATCTCCCGACGACTTGTCTTTATATCCGATTGCCTGGGGCATATACAAAGATCTCTAAACTCCCATTCAAGAAAGCGATTTTGACATCAAATGGGTATAGTAGAAGTTCCCCACATGCGCTTTCCGCTGAAGTCAATACCCTCTTGTTGGCTGTAACCTTTAATAACTAACCTCACTTTATACAGCTTACCATTATTTTGTGCAGACAATTCCACTTTATATAACCTTCCTACCTGTTGAACACTTGTTTAAACGACGGGCTTCTATTTCTTAATCCATACCGATCTTCCATATTTTGAAATCTTGTGAATTCATAGCTTCGGTGTAAGTCAATGGCTCTAACGTGCTTGCCCTTTTAGAGTAGCAGACACCAAATTGGTTGCCCACCCTCGTCCCAATTTTTGTTTCCGCGAAACTTAGATTTGACATCAGACTGTAAGGCTTAGGTTTCGATCTAAAAGGTTCCTGGTCTTTACTTCCTATTGATGAAGTTCGTCCTAGATCGTTTTCTGTCAAAAGCCTTTTAACCATCTCCACTGGGTGAGAAAACACAGGTTCCCCTTCTTCTGCCGAATAAAATTGATCGTCTTTACTATCTTTCCATCATATTCTCCATCTTATCCGTTTTGATCACAACTTCTTTCAATGGCTCGTCAGCAAAACTAGGTGGCTAAGTTTCTTCCTTTGCATTCTCCCTCCTCGCATCGAGCTTTAACTAGTCTTTTCCTTGCACACAATGCCACGAGAATTATGTATTTTGTCGGATTCTTGTATCCAAACGCGATACTCCTTACTACAATATTATCCGGATACCCAACCCACTTTTGTCTCTTTTCTTTTGCGAAAACTTCGCTACCAGAAGTTCTCAAGTAATTTATATTGGGAGTTTCCTTGAGTCACAGCTCAAAAGGACTCTTATTCTGTGTTGATAGCTTTGGTATATAGCCTGAGAGGTAAGTCGTTGGCGTGCAGCATAGTTCTGCCTGATTCTACAATAAACTACTTATCCCTCTCAGTACGTCCATTTAGTTGAGGATTATAAGGAACAGACAACTGAAGGATTATTCCATCACAATACAACAAATTGTGGAAGCAAGTCTTAAAGTGATCACGAAACAAATCTTAAATCTCTAAAAATTAATCGAAATTTATGACTTTTTTCACAATCGGTCTTTAGATATAATATCAAATAAAAACAGGTAACCCAGACAAAATATTAAAAGTTTGCTTTGTTTGCAGTAAATCCTTGACTGAAGTTGAAATTATGGTAGTTGATCGTGGCATAATTTTCTACAATCACTTAAACCAAAACGATTTTCATCACGATCTGCAATAACATTTTTTTTTCATTTCTACAATTTTGTTATTGTGAATTATAGGTGCAAATTCAAACAAATTATAAATCAAAACTCCCTACTGTGATTGACAATTCTATGTACTCAACAGGCAGACCGACGTACTGGCTCTCGGATGTCGCCAAAACACCCGATCTTTATCTTAAGGAGTAAGCGCTAGTTACGTAAAAGTTGAAGAAAGCTTCGATTTCTTCTCCGATCATTCTCCAATTTATTGTGCGAATCATTGGTTAAGAAAGACAATCCAGATTATCCAACAAAAAAAAAAAAAAAAAAAAAATCACTGGGAAGATTTCCGAATAGAGCTTGTCGAAAAGCCTGAGTTAATAGTACAGCTTGAAACGCCGTATCAACTTGAAAAACAAAATGAACGGTTTGTTGAAGTCTTACACAGGCTTCCTGAAAAAAACACTCCACGCGAACAGAACAAAGTTGCCAGTATCGGCATAAGATACCCGCCGCGGAAAAAGTGGCATGAAACTCGGGTTCAACAAGATAAAACGTCCTTTAATAGGCTCTGCAACTTGCTGAAAAATCGATCAAGGACTTCCATAACCAAGGTATTAATAACTACCTAGAAACCTCACAGCGACAACAGATACCAATTACTCCATATGGAGAGCCGTTAAAAGGTTTTCGAAAGCCCGAAATAAGCGTGGCGCCAATAAGAAGAAGCCGGGATGAATGGGAGAAAGAAGATAAGGAAAACGCTAACGTTTTCGCCGACCATCTTGCAGAAACGTTTAAACCATCAGACGGGAAAATGCTTCTAGGGAATGTCAATACGCTAGACAAGACGATGAATCTTTCAATAGAAAAAGCAACACGTGGGAACTTAGACAAGTTATTGACACGCTTTAAGCCCAATAAAAACCCCGAATATGACTTAATTACGGGAGAGATACTTAAAGCTCTACAAAAAAAAAGGCTTGCTAAAGCTGCTCTATCTTATAAATGCCACCATAAAATTTACCGCATCAGTAGAAAGATGCCGAAGTTATTATGGTTCCGAAACCCGGTAAACCGCTGACTGAAGTCAAGTCATACAAACCAATATCGCTCCTCCCGATTATATCGAAGGTCTTCGAGCGAATCCTACTATACTTAGTCGTTTTAAATTGATTATTGACACAAACCGCCTCTTGCCCGATCATCACTTTCGCTTTAGAAGCCAACACTCTACTGTTGACCAAGTGCATCGAATAACCGATGAAATTGAGCGATCAAACGAATGTAAGCTAGTATGCTTAAGCGCATTCCTTGACGTTTCGCAAGCTTTGACAAGATATGGCAAGAGGCCTGAAATATATGGTCCTAGAGATATAGAGTCCTATCCGAGCAATGGACTCATATTTTAGGTTTACATCTAGATGACCGACTCTTCCGTGTCAGACAAGGAAACGAATATTCCAATTTTAAGGCAATAAAGGCGGGGGTGCCGCAAGGAAGTGTACTTGGCCCTCTGCTATATTTGCTATTTAACTGCGACATACCGCAAACGGACGATACAGTGCTAGCCACATTTGCTGATGACACAGCTGAAAACGTCGAAGGAGCAACTGCTTAGTTACAACGCGCTCTTACACGGATTAACAATTGGACAAAGACTTGGCGAATCGCGCTTAATGAAGATAAGTCTGTCTATGTGAACTTCATTCTCACTGACAATTTACCTGTGTTTATTAACGCAGTACAAATTCTTTTCGCGAACTAGGCCAAATATCTTGGTATGACACTCGACGCTAAACTGAAATGGAGAGCACACGTGAAGAAAAAACGTGAAGAGGTTGAGATTAAGTATAGAAACATATATGAGCTTCTTGAGAAGTATTCCAAGCTCAGTTTAGAAAACAAATTGCTGCTATATAAGCAAGTGCTAAAACCGGTCTGTACATATGGTATACAGCCCTGGGGTTTTACCAAAACATGTTATAGCTCTCCGAGGGTACATTAGTAACGATGATATCCACAGATACCTAGGAGTCGAAAACGTTCAGAACGAAATTAAAATGTTTGCGCGAAAACGCAAAAATTGACCACAAGGACATAAGAGCATTTCTGTAGATCCTTGACGAGAAAAATTTATTGTGCCGTCTGATCTAGTGCGGTGATCAACAGCGCTTGATTTTTTAAAGTACGTAGAAGACTTCAATGGAAAATCGCCTACAAAAGAAAGAAGAACTGCTTGTTGAGTGTGAACTCAGTCGTAGTCAGCATAAGGGAGGTGTTTTTTAGTGAGTAAGAATCTTACACTACTATAAGCAACAGGCTTATAGTGTCTACCCTACCTACCTACCTACCCACAAAAAAAAATCTAAGATTCCGTGCGTTGATGCTAAAGCAAAGAAGGACAATTGATATTACCAACTTAAATCTGATGAATAAAGAGAAAATCGACAACATTTCGGCGTATAGAAAGGATTTGTAAATTTATAAGTTTCAGCCGAGCAGTGTATGGTTGTAAGTTTTGGCTGTCATCCCGTGGAAGACCACGTAAAGTAAATCGTAAAAACCTGCTTTGAACAGCTTCTATCTGGAGAATGTGAGATCTGTAGCAAGGTGGCCAATAGCTAGTACAATATATTTAAAAAGAGGCCTCACAAAGGTTATGTAAAGGAATTTGGTAACATAAGGATTGGAAAGCTCTTTAGACCAGCGCTTGATGAAATGAAGCGTGGGAGAAACGTTGGGATTTTTGGATAGTCAGAAATGTAAAAATATGATTTCGTGGGGAGATTTTAATATAAGAAATCCTGTGTGATTCATCGGGTGTCGACAACTATGTAGCTGCGCTTTCTTCATTTGGTTTTAAATCTGTGATAAACGAGCCTACTCGGTTAAATTCTTGTTTAGACCGTTTTTTTAAAAAATTTTATAGAAATATTTCTAGTATTCAACTCTCTTGTTGTCTTTTTCAGGGGAAAAAAATGAGAATTTTGAATTCCAAAAAATTGATTTTGTCTGCCATTGAGCCTTCAGTTGCATTTGATCTGTTCCTCTTTAAGCTACAATTTCATATTTAGCATTGTAGAATCAGAGGATATGTAATCGCAATATCAAACTAAAATGCCTTAAGTAATGTATGACTTCCTCGTTATTGAGGAAAATCAAAAAGGAACAGAAAATTTCCGTTATTACCAGTGAACATTCAAGTAGTCACAGACCAAAAAAATATTACCAAATGTTATGTAGAGATGTCAGAATCGAAATAACGCTTTGCAAAAATAAGTTGCCAAGAAACCTTAGTAATTCTAAAGAAGAATGCACAGTTGTTAATGAGATACTGAACAAAAATAAACCTCACACATATATTTTTATTCAAAATAATATTCTTCAACCTTCAGAAGGTGCTAATTTATTTAATGATTTTTTTGTTAATACAGGATCTAGTGATGGCGTTTCAAATGACAGTATTCAATCAGAAAGTTTGCTCTTTGAAAAGTTTTCCTCGCTTGAGATTTATAAAACTTTATTACCGCTTCAAACATCTAACTCGTCCTCTTCTGACAATATTTCAAGCTTTTTATTGAAACAGATTGCTTTATATACTTCCAGCGTTCGTTTTTTTAATTTCTGTGTGCAAGAAGGAGTTTCTCCTGAGAGTTTGGAAGCTGCTGAAGTTTACCCTCTGCACAAAAGAGGTGATACAATGTAATTAAATAATTATCGTCCTATTTCTAGTTTATATTATCCACTTTTTCGAAAGTTATTGAAATAGGTATTTTTTTTATTTTTATGTTTAAAGCAGAAATTATTTTGTAAATTACTAATATTGGCTCATATAAAAAGTCTACGAGATTTTTTGTCACTAGATGGTGTTGTTGTCCATTTATTTGGAAACACTCATCTGATTGTGTGATTGTTTGAAAGGTGACATGTCAGGCTACACTTTTTATGAAGACAGCTGTGTATTTCGTTCCTCGTATTAAAACTTAAACTGATTGGAATATGAGTGAAATATCTGAAGAAATACACTATATGTATTTTTTACTATAAAAAAGGGAAAAACGCTGCAAAAACATGCCGACAAAATTTGTGCAGTGTACGGTGAGAATTCTGTGAGTACACACTAGGATTGATTTGTTCGATTCCGTTCCGGAAATTTTGACGTAGAAGATGCACTTCGCACTAGTCGGCCTGTCACTGAAAAAGTGGATGAAATTCTCCAACTGATGGAGCAAGATCAGAACGGAACCGTATGCCAATTTGGAATAATCTGAAATAAGCAGGCTACTCAAAGACGCTCGATGTTTGGGTGCCACTTTAATTAACGAAAAAAAATTTAACTGACCGAATAGTCATCAGTGAAACGCTGCTGAAACGTAACGAAATGGAACTATTTTTGAAGCGATTCATTACGGGCGATGAAAAATGTATTAAATACGAGAATATCCAATGCAAGCGATCATGGTCAAAGGCCGGTGACCGACCACAAACGACTTCAAAGCCTGGATTGACAGCAAACAAGGTTATTTTGAGTGTTTGGTGGAATTGAAATTGAATTGTCTATTACGAGCTGCTAGAACGTGGCGAAACGGTCAATTCGATTCTCTACTGTGCGAAACTCGACTGTTTGAATGAAGCTATTAAGAAAGAGCGACCAGAATTGGCTAACAGAAAGGGAGTTTTCTTCCATCATGACAATGCCAGACCATCATCGAAGAACCATAATAAATTGAGGAAGCTTGGTTGGGAAGTTTTAATGCATACATTGTATAGCCCAGACCTTGCACTCTCTGATTACCATATGTTTCGGTCTTCGCAAAACTCTCTCTCTCTCTCTGGTAAAAAATTGGCCGAGCGAAGAGCCGCTGAAAATCACTTGGCCAAGCTTTTCGCTAATAAACCACAGAAGTTCTTAAGCGATGGAATTATGGAGGTACCCGGAAAATGGCAAAAGGTCAGAGATAATAATGGTCAAGATGTACTTGATTGAAATTGATTTTGAGTAAAGAAAATTTTTATTTTCAAAAATTTACCAAAAAAACGCGGAGACTTTTTATATGACCCAATATGTAAAAAAAAATTTAAATATCATATTGTTATAACTTAACTTAATTCGTGCGGTTTTTTTCAAAATTTGAACGTTTATTTAAAGAAAAATATGTACAATAGTATTATTCAAAGTATTGCTCATCTGAAATTATGACTTTATTACATCTTTCTGGCAATTTGTGGATCCCATCCCAAAAGAACTGCGCTGGCTTGGCAGCCAAGAATAAATCAAGCCAATTTTTGATATTCTGCTCTGATGTGAACCGTATTTCAGTGAGGGCGTTCTGCATCGACCGGAACAAATTGTAGTCAGAAGGGGCAAGGTCTGGGCTATAAGGCGGGTGGGGTAAGACTTCGAATCCACTGTTTTCTAAATAGTTCTTAACCGGAATAGCAACGTGTGGCCGAGCGTTGTCATGATGCAAAATTATTGCCTCGTGTCTAGTCGCATATCCCGGGCGTTTTTCGGCCTCTGCTCTCTTCAAACGGATTAATTGTGTTCGGAAGCGTTGTCCATTGATGGTTTCACCCGGTTTTAGCAGCTCATAATACAGCATACCCATCTGATCCCACCAAATACAGAGCATTACCTTCGCGCCATGGATATTCGGCTTTGCCGTTGATTTGGCTAGTTGGCCGGGTTTCACATATGATTTTTTGCGCTTGGGGTTGTCGTAATGGATCCATTTTTTAACACCAGTAACAATTCGATGCAAAAATGACTTCCTTTTGTGGCGTTCCAGCAGCATTTCGGACATTCAAAACCGCCTTTCGACGTCTCTGGGCTTGAGTTCAGATTCTGCGAGCTCTTCTTGTGTTTGGCAACAATCTTCATAAAGTAATGCTTCCAGTTCTTCATCTTCAAACTTTTTTGGCTGTCCAGCATGTTCATAGTCTTCCAAGAAAAAATCACCACTTTTAAATCGTGCAAACCACTTTTGGCACGTTTGCTCAGCTAGCGCATGTTCACCATAAACTTTCACCAAAATACGATGACTTTCGGCAGCAGTTTTCCTCATATTAAAGTAATGAAGAAAAGCTCCCCGCAAAAACACTGTTTCAGGCACAAAGTTCGACATATTTGAGTGAAAAAAAAAAATATTGTTGTTTACGCTTCAAATTAATGACATATACTGAAATGATGTACACTGACAGTAGCGTTCCAACGCATGTTCCAATGGAATAATAACAATAGAATAATACAAGTTACGCCATCTCTTAGCAAACCGCACGAATTAGTATGAAATAAGTTATAGACCCAATAATTATAGCAGTTTTATTTTCTTAGTACATAACTCATATTGATATTTCGGTTCTTAGTTCCTCATTAAACCTACCTGAATCCTGATAAATCACTTCATACGAAGAAAATTTTTTTTAGTGCAAATACCTTGCCAATGCGCAGTATTTATGGTAACGGTAAAGTAAGATATACAGTGTAAAATATTTATTTATTCTTGAATAATGCTTTGCAATTTTTTAAACAAGCAATGCAATTTCTTATTGGGGTGGTACTTATTTAAATAAAATATAACCTTGTGGATAAAGCAGAAGCATGCAACAGAACCTCAGCTTTGAGCTGCTCAAATGTCTAGAATTCCTTCCCTTAAGGCACCTTTATTGCTACAAAGTTTTTAGGATATTTTTTTGTGAAATCCAGGTACCAGTGTACCAAAAATTCAAAAATGCATATTTCACGTTTTTATTATGTTATTGCTTCTCGTTTGTTTAACAGATTACCAGAAAAAAACTTAGGTGTGAGAGAGTGATGGATTTGGAAATTGAGTTTCTCATGGGTTCACGCAGCTCTTTTACTAAAGAAACAGGTGCTGAAGCATAAGTTACAGTCTGACACTAACCGACGTTTAGCTCAAGGAAATTACAACATCTGTCTAGATCTGTCTGCAATGGTAGGATATCTGAAGGAGATGATATACCATATATCTAAAAAATTTCATATCTTCTTCATACAGATATGTATGAATTTTTTACTATGCAATCAACATCATTAATGCTCAGAATAAATAATAAGGGACCAAAGTGGCTGCCTTGAGGGACACCAGAAACCATGGACCTAAATAAAACATAGTAATGTCGTTCATATAACTAGGACTAAACCCATGTTACAAAGCTTATTTCGAAACCAAAAGCCTCTAATTTAAGAAGGAAAATTCAGGAAAATTCTATCAAAGACTTTACTGAAATCGGTGGCAATCATCTCAACTTCATTTCCAGGTTCTAATGTATATAGAGTGCATGATACGAATTCCATTACATTGGTGGTTGTAAATCTACCATAGAGAAATTCGTGCTGGTTTTGGAACACAATAGATTTACAATGGAAAAGCGTTATGTCATAAATAATGCTCTCAAAAACTTAAGTATGCAGGACAGTATAATAATTAGTCGACAGTTGGAAATATCGTCTTTTCGCCCTCTTTTATGTAGGGGAATAATAAAAGACCAATTTCAGGTTAATTGATAAAATCCCTGGGCAGATAGAAAGCCGAAAGTGAGCCGTAGAAGGTTGGGCTAGGTGCATTTCACATTTCTTTAAAAATATAGGGGGAAGATCATCACGTCACGTACAGCACAATAACGATCTTTGAGGTTTACATATTATTTTATCTTTAATTGCTGTTTGTGGGCAGCTATTTAAGTTGAAAAAGTAAGAGTGATCTGGCTTTTGAGAATGGATGGCGAACGCTTGGCCCGAGGACTTATGAAAAGAATTCAGATATGATGGATAGTTATCGGATTTACTTTAAGCTTTGGTGAACTGAAACAATCATTTGGAGTCGAAAATGAGCTTGGGGTCCATTCGGTTTAAATAGTTGGGTAGATTGGTAATAGAAGAAATCGCCGTCGGAACGTGATTTTAAGTAAGTATACCAGAGCTTATTTATTTGTTACGAAGAGATCGTAGCTCTTTATTATACCAGGGTGGTGAATATGAGGTATTCTTTTTTTTTTGGGTAGAAAAGGTACAGATTGCGTGAGACATTGTTAACCGTAAAATACGGATTATCATAGAGAAAGTTAAAATTGGCCATACAGAGGAGGTTGTTCAGTTTGGCGTAGTTAGTCTTATAAAAATTAAAATTGTAAAAAAACTTATAGGAAACGGAATTAAGACCACTGTCATACATGTAAATATCTTCTTTCTCAGAGAGGGGGAGTTTGTTGCAATAAAAACCGATTGGTCAGTCTGAGCCCATAGAAGCTTAGAGAAATCAAAATCGCCTAAAAAAAATAACGATGTCATTGGGATCAGCAGCATTATTGCATTACTAGTCAGCTGGTAATCTTGAATTGCTTGAGTGGGCCGAATATAGCAGCAACAAATATATATGTTTGCTTGCAAATAGGAATTGTAGCGCAAACGCATTCAAGGAATGTAGTGGGTGACTTTTTGAAGATTTTAGATTCGAGACGAGAGCGTACAAATAGAAGTACGGCACGGCCATATAAATTCTTTTCTTTATCTTGGGAAAATAATTCATTATTCTTTATATTAGGAGTGAGATCGGTTCCTGTGACGGCAAAAATGTCAAGGACATTAACAGAAATATTAGTTTTATTAATATTATTGTATTGTATGTATAGATTTCGAGTAACAATTTGGTTTCTTCTTGACGCTTATTAACATTGTTAAAAATTGATAATTAATATTTATAGTATTTTAGTTCATTCTGTTGTTTGCTTTGATTCACTCTCACCATCTCTAAATTGTAATATCAAAATTCAAAATCCTAATGGCTTGGTGTACCCGCAAAAAATTTGTAAGCGAAGCCAAGGAGAAATTTGTTTTGTGTTTTAAAAAGAAATATCTGTAGAATAATCTGTAATTCTGTGGATTGATTTGATTTGGCAAGGATATTCTGACAAAAAAGGAAGGTTTATTAATTATGACGGCCTTATAAATCAGCTTTAATGGTTTTTAAGCTGTGGAGGTTTGATAATTTATTACCTTGTCTATTATTTCTTGCACTTTGTCTCCGCGGTCAAACAGCTTCGTTGCGGTTTATTTATTACGACAGGTCATGTCTTTTTCCTGTTTAAATATTAATTTGTTTATTGTTTCATTTTTTATTTAACTACCACTTCAATTAAATACTTCAGAAGAACCCAGTGACACTATGTCACACTATTTTGTTATTGTATTTATATACAGCTAACAAGAACAGTTCAATTATATTAGTAGTGCTCTCTTTAATACAATACATCTTGCTATTTCTGCAAGAGTAAAGTCCAAACGTTCCACTTGACCGTTGCTTTCGCTGTGGAGAGCAGGGACAGTGTATCATGATATATCAAAAGCATTTTTAACAAAAATTTGTTTATATGAAAGGAACTTCATTATTAGAGATTGTCAACTCATCGAAATATTTAGGAATCGGTGTAAGACCTATTGAATTTTATTGGCTTTCATTGATATTTATTTTCTTTGCAATGTATTAGGTGCGAAACTAAGTTCTCTTTCTGTTTGTTAGGAGATGGCTCCAGAAGTAAGTTCTGGTCGATTTTGACATAGGACATATGGTAAACAAACCATTTTTATATATCAGTGACTTTGTTTTGGCGTCATATACTTTTGGTTGTGTGAAAAAGTCTAATTTTGTGCCAAATAATCGTCATTTCCGGGAAGTGTTGAGAAAAACGGCAGCTGAAGTGCATCGAGAGCTACAAAAGGTTCACGGAGATGCTGTTCTAAGTGAAACTTTTTGCCGTGATTAGTTCCATCGCTTCAAAGACGGTTATTTCGATGTTGACGACCGTCCGCGTAAAAGAAGGCCAAAATCCTTTAAAGACGCTGAATTAGAGGCATTGCTCGATGAGGATCCGTGCGAAACGCAAGAAGAACTACTCCAGCGGGAAAATAGGAAGGGTTTTCTACATCGCTTCGTGACGGGTGAGGGAAAATGGATTCATTACAAGAACTTGAAGAGAAGAAAGTCATAGCGACTGCCCGGTCATGCTTTTACGTCATCTGCTCGGCCGAATATTCACGCTGCAAAGGGTATGGTGTGTATTTTGTGGGACCAGGTCTGTCCAGCTCTGTTGAAACTTAATGACACTGCGCGAAAAACGGCCACAGTACGAGCAGAGGCACCAAAAAGTGATTCTACAGCATTCGTTAGAACGCTGAAATGAGAAATCCTACTCCACCTGCAATATTCCTTAGATATTGTGCCGTCCGATTATTACTTGTTCCGTGCGATGGCACATGGCCTAGCTTATCAGCAGTTGCGCTCATATGAAGACGTCAAAAAATTACTTGATTCGTGGATAGGCTCAAAAGGTAAATACTTTTGCCGTAACGGCATTCGAGCTCTACCAAAACCATGGGAACAACTTGTAGCTAGCGATAGGAAATACTTTGAATTATTCATTCGTTACCAGTTTTTCACAACAAAGCTGCATTTTCATAAAAAAAAAACTTGGTTGCACAATTGGACAATCGAGTTCGACAATTTCATTTCTTTCATTTTCATTTTCAAAGTACTGACGATAGTAAGCTTCCATGACAAAAGACTCTCTTTCAAAAAAAATGTAAAATCT
The DNA here is from genome assembly GCA_907269105.1 of Volucella inanis. NCBI lineage: Eukaryota > Metazoa > Arthropoda > Insecta > Diptera > Syrphidae > Volucella > Volucella inanis. Next base: position 70,565,142 of record OU026157.1, on the reverse strand, counting down.
GCCCATGCTTACGTTCCGGCCAGATCCTTTGTAAACGGCGACCATTTCTTTCACAACTAGTTCTCCTTGATTGAGTTCTCGAGTATAACCTGGCTTACTTGTATAGAAAATCCTCTTGAGTGGATAAGTATTACTTCCATCGCACAATCAAAATACTTTTAGACCGTATTTATCGGGTTCCAAGACATGTATTGGGTAAACTTCGTTCTTTCTCGAAAAGGAAAGAGCTGTTCGTCAATAGTCAAGTACTCCGTTGGTCTATACACCGCCGCTAGGTTTGCATTCAGCATGTTCCAAATATCAGAAATAGGTGCAGTTTTATCATTGGCAGCTCGTTCCTGGCTTGTAGTGTAATCCTCAAAACGTATAAAACGTAAAAGGGATTGAAAACGCCTTCGTCGTTTTCTTGCTATATCTTGCATGATATAGCGGATATGAGTTTTTATTCCATATTTCCACCTATCAAGACTCAAAAAAACAATTTCATTTCAGTTACCGTAACTTTCTTCCATACACGCGGCTCGTTCTGTGGAAGCTTGCTATTGTAATCTTGATACTCGGCTTCCGCTCTTTTGTTTGTGCACCAAACGGCAATGTCCACCATTTCCAACGTCATGAATTTTTAGAATGCCCCACAGATCGATTATAGTTCCGTACTTTTATGCGGTGCAGCTATCTGACTAACAATATTTCTAGCCGAATTTGGCTGGTTTTGACGTGGAGTTTTATTCCAAACCGTCTTGTCTTTTGCCACAAAAGTTCTACTGCAGCTGGCTAAAACATCTGAATTTACTTCGTTGTCACTCTCCTTCTCAGCGTCTCTTTCGTCGTCATCGACTTCCTCTTCTTCTTCTTGAGTTTCGCCATCAATTTTGGCTTCGTCGTTAAATCAATCTTCAATATCTGATGCTTTAGCATTAGCAGATATTGGAGTAAGAACACCGAATATAACACGCACATATATTCCAAACTATCTGAAATCTCTTAGCAGTTACTGCACGACTCGCTTCTTCGAGCGAACGATAAAAACTGAGCTATACAGCTTTACTACTCCAAAAATATAGGCATGTTTACCAGATGTACCGGTATGAAGTGAGGGTTTTTTTGTAAAAATAAAACACAAATTTTGAATGGGAAAGTAAACAACAATTTATGGATTCCACACCAATAAAACTGTTCGTCTTTTAAAGCAAACCCAAAAGTCACCCAATTTTCGACTTGCTCATAGGATTGGAAGTGCTGCTCAGCTAACGCGTGTCTCATCGATGAAAACAAATGGTAGTCGGAAGAAGCCAAGTCTAGTGAATACGGCGGGTGGGATAGCAGCTCTAAGCCAAGTGCTTTGGTTATATCCTGAACCAGTTTTGCTTTGTGTGTAGGTGCATTGTCATGGAGCAAAATTACCTTGCCGTGTCTTTTGGCCCATTCTGGTCGTTTGTCGATCATTTGTTGTCGGTACCGATCTGTACTATCTGTTTCACCTTTCTAGTTCCACCAGACACACAGCATTGTCTTCTTGCCGAATCGATCTGGTTTTGCAGTCGAAGTTAATGGTTGTCCCGGATTGACCCATGATTTTTTCCGTTTAGGATTCTGAAAATAAATTCATTTTTCATTGCCAGTAACCAGATTTTTTATCGTGTCTTCGAAGCAATTCACAAGTGGTTGTTCGGCTTTCCATCTGTCTTTCATTTAATTCATGTGGAGCCCATTTTCCAGACTTTTGAATCTTTCCCATAGCTTTTGAACGGTCAGGAATTGTTTGTTGTGCAACATTTAACATTTCTGACAATTGTTTCTGACTCAAAGTGTCATCTTCATCCAATATTGGTTCTTCATTTCTCACATTAAAATCGTTACCTTTAAACCGTTAAAACCATCTTTTACATGTTGCTTCTGATAGAGCATGATCACCACATGGTATGCCTCGACAAGCATTCGATGCGACTCTGCAGCACTTTTATTCAAATGAAAACAAAAATTAATGCTTTCCTCAAGTCATCATTTTCTGGTACAGGATTCGACATTTTTAGCATCATGAAAAAATATGATTTTGTTTGCTCAATGAGATGTATACTAAATATGTTTGACAGGTGTCATAGAGGCCCGTTTACAATAAATGTTCCCTATCGAAATATTTGTATCTTGACGCTCACTTTATACCAGTACACCTAGTATATGACGGATGCTAATGGGTGATTGATTGTAGTACGTACAGATGGATGACTTGTTTTATTAATGTGGTGTTGATTGGAAAGCCTGGTGTGACGGAGTCTGAGTCTAGTGATTTTAATAATATCTTGGCGTGAAAATTAAGAAGGTTCTCTGGTATGTCTACGTGCTTCAACAGTGTTCTCGAATACTTTTCAATTATAAAAGAACAAAAATATCAACCCTTCTGCTTTTGCCCTTCTGTTTTATAACTGCTTCACTGTACATAATTAAATTGTAATATTCAGGTATTAATACCTTCCTCGAATATGAATAATTAAATATTGATCGAACGCATATAATTAATTTTAGTAACAATGGACTGGCAACACAAAAGTTAATATGAGGAAAAAAGTAGTCTACGTTAATCTGTTTACAGTTTTCTGCTTGTCCCTTATTGTCCCTATTGTGCTCAGAAGCTATAATATCCACTTGTTCACCTTTATTTGCTATACCTTGTGCGAATTTGTTAGTGCATTTCATTTTTACTCCTGGAAACGCATAAGCTAAATAGTTTTGTATTTCACCTATTTCGAGTATGCAAAATATGCCATTGCTTATACCGGAGTTAATTATTTCTTTCGTAGATTCAATGATGTTTGTTAAAGAGGAATTTTAGTTTTTCTGCTGTTTTCGGAGTCCTGTTCTATGAACATTTGGTTCTTAGAAGTATTAACTAGCTGCGGAAGTGACGGTATACATTTTGTTCATGATTATTCGTTATGAACCGTAACACTGCTAGTACTAATAATATTTACGAGTATATCTTTCCATGAGAGGGCATCTGCAATTTTTTTTTTTTTTTTTTTTTTTTTTTTCCGTTTATAGTGAAAGGAGTGTGAGAATTCTTCTATAAATCTTTTCTAACATATCATAATAGCTGGTGCCCAGTGAATATGCCAATTTTCAATACGCCATATAAATGAGTTATTAAGTTTTGCAAGGCCCATACTACACCCTGCTTGACTCGAGCTGCAACTTTTTAAAATGCTATAACTTTTTTTATTTTTTGATAAATTCTATTGTGCCAAAGCAAAAAATGTTGGAAAATACATCAATTTTCAAATTGTATCAGTAGTTTTCAATATGTTCACCTTTGGTGCGAATAATTGCCTTGAGACGGCCGAGAAAAACATCGTACGCTGCAAGCAAGTGGCTCTGCGCAATTTGGCCCATTCTTATTCCAATTTGAAAAACTATCATTGCTATCTAGTCACCCGTTACTACAGGCTATGATCGTCAGAGCTAAATCCCTAGCACCTCCAAGAGCAGATTAAATTCAAGCGCTTATCGATTATGCCATGGCTATTTTGAACGTTGTGGTTACTATGAAGGCTTCTTATATGAATGCGCACCTAAAAAACCATATCTTGCTCAGGAGTTCGCTAAGAAGCTCACTCAACATTTACTGCTGAACTGGGTAATATTTTCTAAGAACAGAAAAGCGGGTCAATCAACGAAACAACCACCTTTGTACTCATGACACAATTCCATCTTGTGACGAGTATATCAATTGCCCTCAGTGTAGCTCAACAAAAACATAGCGCTTTTTTACCCCAGCGATGTCATTTTTATTTCCTCAATCGTTGCAAATCTCCATCCTTTCATAGGTCCCTTCAGTTGTGGTGACAGGATGGGGGCCAAATCAGGTGACTATGGTGGCTGAGGTATGATTGTCGTGTTGTTTTTGGCCAAACAATCTTTCTCAAGCAACGATGAATGAGCAGGTGCATTATCGTGATACAAAAGCCATTAATTGTTTTTTTCAGAATTCTGGATATTCGTAAGTTTAAGGTGATACTCCTTATTGATCGTACTTTCTTGAGGTGAAAACTCCTGATGCACTACGTCACTTTAATCGAAAAAAAGGAGTGATCAAAACTTTGACATTTGGGAATACTTGGCGTTGGGATGATTGAGCTTTGGATTGGACTCATAACCATATACCCATGATTTGTCACCAGTTATGACCCTTTTGAGCACATCATCATTGATGTGATTCAAGACCTCCTGAGCGATGCTCATGCGACGGTTCCTCTGATCAAAATTAAAAAGTTTCGGAACATACTTCGCTCACACATCTCTCATGCCTAAAACATCTGAAATTGCATGACACAAGCCGACCAATATGCCAATATGCTCAACAACTTCTCTTATGGTAACTCACGATTTTCCAAAACAATTTTCTTCACAGTTTCGATGTTATCATCTTTTGTTTTTGTGACCTGGGGCGTATAGAGCGAGGTTCGTCATTGGCATCTTCTCGGCCATTTAGAAAGAACTTGTTCCACTTGTAAAAAAATTTTTTTATGGAGCAGACTCACCGTATGCCACTGTCAAAATTTCAAGTGTCTTAGAGCACTTGATTTAATTTTTTACAGAAAATTCGATGCAAATTCTTTGCTCCATTTTTTGTGATATTTGAAAATCGTCAGGCACACCAAAACACATCTAACCTCTCCATCTGTCAAAAACAAACTAAGTGTGCTATATACTTGAAACTGTGAACATAACATATGTTTGGGATATGTGTACCAACACAGAAAAACAAAAAATTCAATAATGGAATGAACGTTGCCCGCGAAATTTCCAAAGTCACCTTACATTTTGAACACACTTCGTATTAAGATATGGATACTCGTATCTGAATAACTTCGTTTTTTGAGATAAAAGCTGGTGTCTTTAACTGTAAGCTGTGTCTTTAGCACTGGCTAATGTCTACGGTTGACTATTTTTTTTTTTTATAAAAAACCTGAAATTGCTTTAGAAATTAATAAATTTTTAAATCTGTTTTACTATAAGATCATCAGGCGTGTATAATAAGGTAACCTTATTACATATCTACATAAAAAAACAAACCTAGATTCAATTCATTTAATACACGGTCTAGGTTCTAGAACGTCTACCTAACCACTATACTCGTAATTTGGTGTTGAGCTATAAGAATTCATAAGGAAAAGAAGCGCTTAAAAATAAAATTTGGAAGTCTGTAGTCTTAAAAGTCAGACTTGGAGATATTAACGACAAATTTAGCTGATCAAAACTGTTGATGTTATTGTTGATGTTAAAATAAAAATAAAAAAAAACCGACCAATACTAGCAGGAGATGTCGTGATCGACAGCTGCCGTCATTTTTGCCCTTGTCGGTGTGAGTTTAATCAGATCCCATAACTAAGGACTACATTGTTTATTTTTTCCTGTGCTACAATAACATATTAAAATCATAAAACCTTTAATTTGGCTTAAAAAATCGCATAGGCTTCCGACCTCTCTATGTACCTGGCCGTTTACTTAATGGTATCTTGTGCAAACATCCTTATTTTGACTACAAACATACTCTCATAATATATTCTTTTATTTTCGAACTGAGAATATTTGCCTAGCAATTCCAAAGTTTCCTGAAAGTACAGCATGACCTTGTAACAATCTAGATCAGCAACTTTAAAAAAAGCAATAAAAGTTGGAAAAGTCGACCCTCGACATAATCAGTTATTTTTAACATAGCTGTTATTATTTAAAGGTTTATTTGGGAAACTTACTTAATCAAATCCTTTCAAAAATAATTTTCTTTATAAATATATCTCGATATAACATATAACGGTAGGTACAGTAGAAAAACCTAAGAATATTCTTGTCACAAAGAATCGAAAAAATAACAGAAAAGCCATTGGAAATTAATTATTTAATCGATACCATCTGTCGTCATCCTCTTCAACTTACACTCTGAAGCGTACGAAAGCATTTCAAATATTTGCTCCTTCACATACCCACATTCTGAAAATATTCTGAGACTATTTTCCAGATTGTTCCAAAAGCATACAAACCTTTCATTCGATAACAAAAACATTTTCAGAAATCACCTCTTCAAAGATGAATTTTACTTCACAAAAAACTTCTTGTCGCTCTGAAGATGTTGTTTAAAGATGGAAAAAAAATTGGAAAAAAAAAACACTTCTAGAAATCGTTTTTCGCCTCTTTCAAATTGCGGCTTATCCCAGACATAGCTATTCGCTTACTTAAAAAGTATTTATTTACTCTAATGTAACGAGTATTTTGGCCTCGAAATGGACATCGCATTGCAGCTATACATGCTCATTCTTCCCCAAAAAGGACGACAACCTAAAAATTGAATTAAGTGCAGCATAGGCGAAAAACTTCACAATTCAGTTAGAGGAGCCCTCCTTGTTAAATGTGCATCTAATAGAATTACAAAGTAAATTTCACTTCCACATTGGCATTGCTCCATGTGCCGGTGTTCGTATCTTTCTTTCGCATCTGCTTTCGCCGTAGTTTTCAAAAGAGGCGCGAATTTATCGATTTCCTCACCGCCAAGTAAATGGTAGCGTATGTATGTATTATACACCATTGGACTACCAGAACATTTCACAGTCAAACTACCGCACCATTACACTATCCCAACCAATTACACCAAGGACAATGTTGGTGGCAACTTCGTTGATCGAATGCCAAAGGCGCCCAAAGAGACATTTAGGCTCATTCAGAAACTTCGTATGAGTACCACGACAAACCGCAAAATTAAATTTTCCTCAACAAAAGTTACACATGACGATGACGATGACGGTACTTACATATACTTGAAGTGGTACCTACTCGAGAACCTACTTCAGAATCTATAGAGATACCCTATCGCTGACAAGGTTAAGAGCTTAAGTTCAAGGCAATCATTAGCCTAAAATTCGGCTGTTCTCCCGGGTCAATAGGAAATTAAATTGCCAAAGGGAACATACAAATTGTATTAAATGGGCCAAACAATCGAGATTGTTATAAAAATCAACATCCCGTGAGGCATTTTGTTTCGGATACCGTTTGAATCTAAATTTTGGGCAAAAGGAAGAAAGGAAAGTTTTCTTTCAGCAAAAAAGGGATTCTTTGCGAAATGTCGGTATGATGGAATTCGTTTCATTGTTTTGGAAAATTTATGATTAGCAATGAAGGTTTATCCAAGGGATTGCAAAGGATTTTCTGCAGGAGAAATTGCTTCGATGTTAATCTGTAATTGGCTTCGACTGAGAGGGTAAAGGTTTTCATGCAATTGACCTTGGATGTTAAATCGCACATCTTGATTTGTGTTAAAGTTGTCAAGTTTGTTCATCGATACTTTGAAATGCTGAGAATTTATTTTATCTCAAATTATTTTGAGTTTGCGGTCGTATGCTTTAATGCGATGAGAGTTGTGGAAGAACAAATTGTTTGATGTGCTGATTTGAATATAAGTTAGGAAATATTGTAGATTTACAGTTTCTTATAAAAAAATTTACCTAAGGCAGATGCCTTCACCTTTATTGAGTTACTTAAGAACTAACTTACAGTTTCCTTTGAAAACCTATTTATTGTCTTAATAGCCTAAGTCAGCCATTGACACCATTTGATGTTAATTATGCAATCAATGCATAAGCCGTCAGCAATTTCGGTCCAATTGCTGAACTCTTGTAGGTGATAGATTGCAGCGTGTGCTCTTAAGTCTTCTCCTTTTAAAAGCGATAGTCGACGATCTCAAGAAATATAGAAGCCTGATGAATTTTTGATGGGTTAGTTATCTCTGGGTATGGGTGATATAATTACATCTGCTTTATGATGATTTTCAGCACTTTCTTCAGTACTTTGCACTATTTTCTTTAGACTTGAATTGAATCTCGTTTATGCAATTGATGTGTAGGTATTTCATCATTTCTAATGGAAGTACTATTATCTCAGTAAGTCAATGACTTCCGAGAGGTTCTTTGGATGAATTCTGAGACAAAGGAATGATTAAAATCCCCGTTCCACCTATCCGTTCTTCAAATTCTTCTTCCCACTCCTTTCTCCCCTTGCCGGAACCAAGGTGTTACACAACCCGTGCTGAGATTCAACCTTGCTGAGGGTGCTTAGTCGTGAACGAAATTGGCGACATCTATGGCAAGACGGTGTCAAACTATGGTCCAACAACTTTCTCCACGCAGCATAAAGAAGACCGTTGCATGACACAAACTTACTCTTTCCTCCCTCAAAAGAGGAATCAGATTCCTCAGCCACGTCGGCAATATCTATCTAAAGTGTTAAACTTTTCGGGCAGCTTCTTGGCCATCATGCGGGAAAACAGCTGATCACCTCCTATCACAAGCGATGCTGACTGGTATAAGGGCAAGTTTTCTCTTGTGCCGATCAAGCATCCCTTAATTTTTTATACAAAAGTGGATTAGGAAAGGTCTGGCCGACTGCAATACTCTAGGTTACACTTAAGGAAGAAGATTTTCTGGAGATTATTAAACTCAGCTACCCGACCCTTCTGACTCATGATTGGAAAGCTGGTGGAATTAAACTCCTCTTATAGATGTGTGTTAATTGTGATCAATAAGGATTCCTTAAAAATTCTAGCGTAGACTAAAGGCATTCGGTTAGGATTCGAATCATAGATCGTAAGGGCTTATAAAAAGGATGAGCTAGATGCTGATAAGCAACCTCCTCCTCCTTTAATCCGTACAGAAAATACAGCCGATACGTCGATATTGTTTCCTGAAATGTATAGTGATGACTCCAATGTTTCCGAGGTGATAATCAACCCGACGGTCTACACATCTGACACCTTGCCGGAAATGGAAATTGATGACGAATCAAAAAGAAATTTTTTAAGATCAGAAGATAGAGATTTTGGAAAATACATCAATTTTCAAATTGTATCAGTATTTTTCAATATGTCCACCTTTGGCGCGAATAATGGCCTTGAGACGACCGAAGAAAACATTGCACGCTGCACTCAAGTGGCTCTGCGGTATTTTGGCCCATTCGCGGCGAAGTGCTCGCTTGTGGTGTTCCAAACTTTGGTATTTTTTAGTGCCAACCTTCGCCTTCAAAACACCCTAGACAAAGAAATCCAACGGATTTGCATTCGGAGAATTTGCAATCCATTGTGTCGAAGAAATGAAGTGTGGAACATTGTTTTTTAATCACTCTTGGTTGACGCACACTTTGTGAGTCGGTGCCGAGTCTTATAGTCCACGGTCTCCGACCGAAATGATTGTTTGCCCAAGGCTTCAATACTGCCTCTAAGACAGTTTCACGGAATACGATCGCATTCATTTTGACGCCACGATCCAAAAATACGAGCGGAGAGCGACCATCGGCGGTTATGGCGGCCCAAACCATCACCATCGGTGTTGCCTGCTTTCTGGTGACCGTCCGAAGATGTACATTTTCGAAGGACCTTTCTGGCAAGTAAGCTCGGTTATCTTGTTTGTTGACATATTGATCGATAACAAATGGCGACTCATCGGAAAAAACCAAATTGGGAAACTCACCTCCTTCGCTCTTTCGACTCTAACTTTTTTCTGTTGCGGTGTAAGATCGTGTAGTTTTTGGAACTTCAATGGCTTGAGCCCAAGCTAATTTTTCAGTATGTGTTGCATCCGTTCCAACGATACATTGAGCTCACGAACCATTTTTCTTCCACTTCGACGCGGATTTCGCTCATTTCGAGCCTTCACTTTCTAAACCATTTCTGCCGATGTTGCTCTTTTTTTATGACCACCTCCATGGCGTCTTGCAACTCTGAAGGTACAACGGTCACGAGCAATGGTTCCAGACATAAATGATTTTTTTACGTTGAGATGCTGGACGGCTCTAACGATAGCTACTTGTAGTTTTCCAGCCAAATATAAGGCAATCACACTATCACGTTTGAATATCAACACAACTGAGACGCAAATCATTTAAAAAGGCTTGTAAATAATAAAATTATCTGTCGTGTGTCAAAATTTAAGATCACTGTGATGAATTGTTTGAAAATTATAGCAGGCTGAATTTCAATATCTTGAACGGTCATCGCTTTGATGTGTCTTTCTTCAGGGATCTAAATGTGGTTAATTGTCCTCAGCGCCATATTTTGCAGCTCAATGTGATGAGCTTCCCCATATTTTATCTTGGACTCACCCAGGGCATAATAAATTTGCTTCTGAATTTGCTGTGTTGCTAGGTATCGCAAATGCACAAGAGCGAATAAAGCTTTAAATCTGATCGAGTTTTGTCAATTTTTTTACTCCAGGTAAGATGGCTGTCAATGATTACTCCAAGATACTCGTATTTATACGATTCTACTATACTTCGATAAGCTGTTTTGGTGTCGAAGCACATGAGTCATTTTCGAACCGTATTTTATGCTGTGTAACGTTATAATGTGGGCTTGGAACGTGACACCACCTTAAAGCATTACTGAACTCTTCCTGCATTATTTCAGTCGCTGTTTGAAGAGACCTGTGACGAACTACTATCGGCCGTTCTCTTAAAAGTACGTAGAAGTTCATTTGTATATAAAATGAAAAGAATATGGCCTTATTTCGATCCTTGGGGGATGCCGTAGTGCACTTATTCAATGGACCTATACACGTTCTTGATTTTTACACAGAACTGCCTATACGTTCGAGGGCTTCTAAGAGTTTTTTGTGGTATAGGGTACAAAACACCTTGTTATAATCTATAAACAGCACCAGTATATGGTGGCTTTTATTTAAGATCTCATTGATACAATTTGAGAATTCCCCTAGCAGTGTTCCCGTGCTTTTTTCTGCTCTTTTCTGAAAGCCGTATCGACGTTGGTGAATAAGTCAATATTTATCGATAAAACTATAAAAACGATTAACCTTTATTTCTTCTATACATTTCTCCAGCACTGGCAAAATGGATATAGGTCTATAGTTACTAGTTACTAATTTCAGTTTTCTACCATCCTTGTAAATTGGTCTTACTACTGCAGTTTTAAAGGTTTTCGGAATCTTTCCTTCTGTCAGACTTAAATTTTCTCAATTTGCACAATATGGGGGCAAAAATATTAGCGTGTTGTTTAATATCTCCTGCTCGGATACCATCGGCCCTTGAGGATTTGCCTTTATTTAAGTGTCTTAATATATTATAGACCTCATTGATGTTGGTTTTAGTTGGAAATATTGTATTGCTAATGGTGGTCATATATTTTTATGACGAAAAGCTCTACACAATTACTTCATCAACGGCTAGCTTATGTTTTCCCATAATCTCATTGAATAAACCCCATGTTTTGCGCGGATCTGCTCTAACCTCGACAAACTTATTTTTATAGATGTTGACTTCTGTGTTCTTATTTCCTTACTGAATTTGTTTCGAAAATATTTGTATTCAGTTTCGTAGCTTAGATTTGTCCTATTATTTTCCCATTTTCTATAAAGACCATCCCGTTTTTTACATTTTTCACTTAGCTCAGTACACATCCAGACATTATTTTTGCATTTACCTTTTAGTGTTCTCACGCATATGGATTTTGTATATATATCTTGAAATTTAAGGACCATCTTCTCATAGAGAGTAACATGAACACCTTCATTTAAGACTTCGTTCCAGTTTGCTTCAGATATTAGTCTGTTTACTTTTTTTGTACTTATGTATGGTTCAGATATGATTTGTTCTTCATTTGGTTTCATTGCGTCCTTGTAGTAAAGGATCGGGTTATGATTACAATACTTTCAATAACACAAGACTTAATTCGATAGTCTACTGTGCTAACTAAGATATCTATTATAGACTTTGTTTCTTTCCTTACCTCTATCCTTGTATATTTATCAATTGCATTTACAAGGGCTTTTGACACCAACATTTCTAAATAGTTTTTTACATGATTATAATTAGTATAAAAAATATTAATTTTTTTTTTTTTGAATTCTTCAAGAAATGCTTTTTGGCTTAATCCTGGTGGTCTATACACACCAAAAAGGATTTCCTTCTTTTTGACTATAGAAACTTTTGTATTTTCATATGCAACACTTTCTGAAGGCAGACATATACCATATACTAGGTGGAGTGAGTGAGTCCTTTCATATTTAGACAGACATGCCAAATTTCAGTGCGATACTGTCTTCAGTTTTGTTTTGACAGCTGATTGTTGTTGACGTGTTTGGCATCATGTTGAGTAATGGACAAAAACGATTTTCGTTCTATCATAAAACATTATTTTTTGAAAGGCAAGGCGAAGGAAACAAAAGAAAAGTTGGATAAATATCATGGAGCTAATGCTCCGTCAGAGAGCATTATTGATTTCGAGAGTTTCGTGGTGGCCGCACCGCCACTACCGATCAAGTCCGCAGCGGCAGGCCCTCCGATACGGTTATAGAGGTCAATGTCAGAAAAATACATGAAATGGTGTTGGCTGACTGGAAATATTAGTACTGATCGCATACGCCATATTATGGGCAATATTCTGCATATGAAAAAGTTATCCTGCCGCTGTGTGCCGCGCATACTCACTCCTGACCAAAAACACGAACGCGAGAGCACTTCGAAAGAGTGTTTGGACTCGCTGATGCGGAATCGGGCGGGCTTTTGGCGTCGATTGGTAACTGTTGATGAAACTTGCGTCCAATATTACACACCAGAGAACAGAATGAGTGTCCGGCAATGGACTGAAGCCGGCACGAGTGCTCCGAAGCGGCCGATGGAGGCTTGATGGGTCAAAAAGGTTATGGCGTCAGTTTTCTGGGATTGTCAGGGCATATTCTTCGTGGACTACTTCGAAAAAGGAAAAACCATCAACAGCGAGTATTACTGTACATTATTGGAGCGATTGAAGGCCGAAATCGCTTCAAAACGGCCTCACATGAAGCGAAAAAATTTTTGTTTTTGCAAAACAATGCACCGGCGCACAAGAGCATCGCAACCACGGCTAAAATCAATGACTTACGGCTCCAATTGCTGTAGCATCCACCGTATTCACCCGATTTGGATCCCTCGGACTATTATCTCTTGCCAAATCTCAAAAGATGGCTCATCAATAAAAAATTCAGCTCATGCGAGGAAATTACGGAGAAGTATTTTGCAGACCTTCCGGAAAATTACTTTTCGGACGGGATCAAGAAGTTGGAAAATCGCAGGAATAAGTGTATCAAACTAAAAGAGCACTATATTCAATAAAATAAAAAAAACATTTAAAAAAAAAATTGTTTTCATTCCCAAATAGGTTACTTTTCAATCCACCTAGTAGTCAATATTATTTGGAATAAACATTAAAATACCTCCTCCTCTACGATTTGTTCTATTTATAAATTCTGGTTTATGAAAATCATCCAGTTTAATGTATGCTATTTGTTCATTTTCAATATTCGTTTCCACAAGAACAATTATTTTAAGAGTATTTATAAAAGGGCTTATACTAAGGCTGAGACTATTCCAATTCAAACGAAGCGATTTTATATTGAAACAGAAATAGCAACACATTTTATTATTTAAATCATTTGCATCGATGCCGCTTAAACCATGCGCTACCTTACCTTGTATGTTTTCCATTTTCATTGACATTGTTTTGTATTTCACGTTCTTAGATGATTCGTGTGTCATTTTGTCCACATAATTAGTCGTACTTATCAGTACCGGTTGCTTGTTCTCATTCTTTCTTGCCAGTGCTTCCACACAAATCTCCAGTTTACTTGTTTTGCCTTTTCTTTGGCTAACCAAATATTCAATGCAATATGCAATTCCATATAACCTTGACAAAGGTTAATCAATTGACCTCTACAAATTGCCTTAATCCTAGAAAAATAGAAGTATCCACACTCTCAATGTGTTTGCCTTGTATGCATTCATATGAACTTTGTATAAATTTATTTCCAACTACCTTCTGAACCTATTAAGCCTGATTTTGCTCCTTAAATAATTTAGGAACTAAAAGATAAATAGTTTGGTTTACCTATAGGATTTGAAGGACTTAGTTCTACCCACACTGTGGCAGTATAACGTATAGAAAACTTTAAAACAGAACACTTGACTACATGATGTCAGTGTTATAATAAAAATTGCAAATTGCTTAACACACAACTTTAGAGATTATCATTGTTTTGTATTCAAATTAATTATTGTGGCAGTTTCCGAAACCAGATAGACGAACAGGGTAAAAAATAAAGTGAAACACTTTAAGTTAGTATTTATGGATGTTACTCGTTCTTAACAGGGAGCATCCCTACCTATTTTCTTTTAAATTCATTTTGCTACTTTCGTGTATCCGTAAAGCTCTTTTAAAATCGTATGGCTGTTCTGAAAGGGTATCTGTGCTCTGTAAAACTTTAAGCTTACGCAAATATTTAAACACTATTTACGGCGCTGTCCGTATTAAAAATTCGAAAATGGACGAAGCAGGGTGTCGTCGTATGCTAAAAGGAAAATTTCCAAGGAAGTGCGCTCAACGCCATTATCTATTTCTGTTAGTTAGTTAAGTAGACACGATGAGATTGCTTGAAAGCAACTCTTTGTTATGGAAGACAACTAGAGAAACCTTTTTTCTTCTCTCCCACCGCTATATCAGTATACCAATAGAGTGCCCCAGGACTAAAGTAACTGAAGTTAGTGTTGCATATTTATTAAAAGCAAAGTTAAGATTTGTGGTGTTCTATCGTACTCGTAGTTGAGTTGTTGAAGGATGCATTGCAAATCAGTTTCATCAAAATAAATTATTTCAGTGTTTTCTAAAGGAGCAGTTCTACGTTTTAGTTTCTTCCCTTTCAGAAGAAAATACAAAAATAACTCAATTGTAGGAGACAACTTTATGGTTTCCTCTTTTAAGAAGGATGCAAAACCGGAAGCTTGAGGGTGGTCATGGTGGTGAAGTGGTGAAATTGTTATAAGAAAAGGGTTGGCATCTGATGTTTTTTTCCATGTGAATAGCTTCGAGTTTATCAAGGTCTTAGCAAACGCTTTGTATATTGTTGGCACTGTGATATGCATGAAATGTATTTGAGTAAAGCTTCGACCACAGTGCCCAACCGCAATGTTGTAGTTTATATGGCAAACGACCATGTGGATGTGTAATGCATATTAATGGACTTGGCTCTCTAATACAAGAAGTGAAAAAGAGCTTTGTGGATTAAGTCGTTTAGTTGCATGGGATGTGCTTGAGTGGCTGTGTATAAAAAAATCTTCTTACATGGATTGAAATGGAATCTGATCGAAACAAGTCAACATAAGAAAAAATCAATATTTGTGTGGACATAATACTATCTTTTAAGCAAAACGTACGAAATAAATTCGACATACATTGACCCTTATGGGGTCCTCGGGTGATTTTTGACCATTTTAGGAACTTAATGTTTCAAGACTTTTTCTAGAGTTTGGAATTTAATATATTAAGCGTTTAGTTTTATAAAAATATCTTTTATTTAACAACGTACACATTTTTTTACGTTCGCGAACCTCGGGTCAAAATTTACCATATCGTATTAACGGAACGTCAATTGGGTGTTTATTTGCTTTCAGGTTACACAGCAACAACATTGTGCGGTTGATTTTTTTTAATTACAGTGCTTTTATAAAATTTATTGACATTAAGTGACTAGCACATGCCTTTGTTTGCACGTTGGAGTAATTATTTCCTATTTGAAAATGAGTGATAGTGAAAGTGATTCTTCCTTGAGAGTCTCGGGTGAAGAGGATCATGTTGAGGAAGTTGATTCATTGGATAGAAGTTTTAGTGAGGGTGGAAATTCATCTGTTCCTGCCAAAATATAGACGTGCGGAAGAGCCTCGAGGGGAAACATAATAAAATTGTTGCCAGGATTGACACGTCATTTGTCCTCAAGAATCGCAGCGGAAGAATTTTCCAGCTTCGAATTATTTTTCCCATTTCGTTTGGTACGTACTATTGTATATTATCATACACAAACAATGAGGGTAATCAAATATTTGATGAATGGTATTGATAGCACTGAACTGTTTGCATTCATTGGACTTCTCTTATTGGCTGGTGTTTGACGATCAAATACCTAAAGCTCTGAAAGATAATGGGACTCTCAACAAGGAAGGCCAATATTTGCAGCAACTATGTTACTGAAGCCTTTGAAAAAAAATATCTAGAGTTATCAGGCTCGATAACAGAAAAGCTCGAAGTGTTTGTTAAACAAATTTGCTCCTATACGTGAATTGTGAAATCATTGTGTTGAGATATTACCGAAGCTTTACAACACAGCCGAAAATAGATGAACAACTAGCAGCATTCAGAGGAAGATGTGTTTTCCGACAGTACATTCCATCAAAGTCTGCGAAGGCAAAAAGGCAAATTTTGCCTTTACCAAGAGAACTACTATCCCGAAAAAAGTAAATCTGTTAATCTTCTAAGTACATTTCATCATGACTCGAAAGTGAGTGATCGCGCAGATAAAAGCCAGAAATAATACTAGACTACAACAAATGTAAAGGTGACGTAGACACATTGTGAAAAGTTATCTTCCTTGACTAAAACAACGTCTATGACTTTTATGTTTGGATCCTGCCGAAGCCATTTCGGTCGCTGCTGAAGTTGATACAGTTAAGTTCCATTGTTTCCAAAAGTTTTGTGGTAGTCGTTCAGGTTATTTCCATTTGTCGAAGTTGTTGACGTTTCTTTGCTCAAAATTCCTGTCAGAAAGAGTATTTAGTTCAGCTCCAATGAGTGCTTTAGTCATGGGACACAATGGCCTTTAATTCTGGTATGCTTCGATTTGCGTGAGGAGTGTAGCATATTCCTTCAACGTTTATTTAGAGGCCCCAATAATTCTTCTCAAGTGGTGTTTAATTGACTTGATTCCTGCCTCTCAAAGTCCGTCAAAGTGTGGTGACAATGGAGGATTAAAAAACCATTTTGTGCTCTGGGAAACCAGGCTTTATGTAACTTCTTTTGATCATTCCGTTCTTATGACCTTGTTCAAACAGTCACTAAAGATGTATTACAAGCACTCCTTCTGGCCATTCTTATAGGCGCTCAGATTACATACTAATTTAATGTGAATTAATTTTGGTGACAGGTATTTTTATCTTCACTGGCCCGCGTATTCGTAAATGGTTTTGTGGTTATTGCGCTTTCTGTTGCAAGACTGCCAATAATCTGCAGTTGCATCTTCTTGTTGTAGCGGAGACAATAAATGCATGTATGGATCGCCTTTGTTGTTCGTTTCCCTGATCTTAGATTGAAAAATTATCTTCACCTTATTGCTACAATTTTGGTATATTGGTCATATAAAAAATATCCGCGGTTTTTTGTCACTAGATGGTTTTGGTGTCAAGTTATCTGGAAACAATAATCTGATTGTTCAAACTTTTGGCTCAGCAAAATTGCCAGTGCGTGGCTGTGGCTCAAGTGGTACAGTATTAGCTTTCCAATCGGATGGTTCTGGAATACCAGCCGTTCCCGAAAGACATTTTTCAGGCAACCAAAATCTCGTGAGAAAAATCGTTGTCTAAAATACAACCTCAAGTCAATTTACACTAATAATTTTGTCTTTCCATTAACTGTTGGATGCCATCCATGGAGCTAATAAAACCACTGAGCCCATCTTTCTCTTTCTTCATGCCAAATTTGACAACTGTGTCATCTCACGGCGAGCGTTCATCAATTGGCTGCCGCGATCATGCGATTTGACATCACTCAATTATTTTCTCTAGGGCTACTTCAAGTCCTTAGTTTACGCTGAGAATCCAACCACTTTGGATGAGCTCGAAGCCAACATTCGACACGCTATTGCCAGAATAACACCACACATATTGGACTGAGTCATCAAAAATTTAACCGACCATTTGAGGCACTGCCAGCGAAGCCAAGGCGGCCTTTCGATTGATGTGCTATTTCACACATAATGGCATGAACGCAGCTTCAAAACAAAGCCAGAATCAATTTCATATTCCACAGTGCTGTTGTTTTATTTAATTTTTTTATGTTCACTCAATATACAATACGTATAGTAGACAAAGCTTAAAAGTTAAAAAATTAAGCTCAATCGTTTCCTAATACAATATATTGTGTCATATAAAAAGTCTCCGCTGTTTTTTGTCACTAGATGGTGTTGGTGTCCATTTATCTTTAAACACTAATCTGATTGTGTCAAACGAACACGAGTTTGAAAAGTGACATGTCAGGCTACATTTCTTGTGAAGACATCTGTGTAATTCGTTGCTCGTATAAAAAGTTATACTGATTGGAATATGGGTGAAATATCTGAAGATATACGCTATGTGATGCTTTTTTACTATAAAAAGGGAAAATCGCTGCAAAAAACGCCGAAACCAGTAGTGGTTTGTTCGATTCCGTTCCGAAAATTTCGATGTATAAGATGCATCTCGCACTGGTCGGCCCGTCACTGAAAAAGTCGATAAAATTTTGCAACTAATGGAGCTACAGTTTGGAATCATATAAAATGATGATAAGGCCCGATGTTTGGTTGCCACATGAATTAACGCAAAGAAATTTAATTCACAGAATAACCATCAGTGAAACGCTGCTGAAATGTAACAAAATGGAACCATTTTTGAAGCAATTCATTACGAGCGATGAAAAATGGATTAAATACGAGAATATACAAAGCAAGCGATCATGGTTAAAAGCCGGTGACCGACCACAAATGGCTCAAAGTCTGGATTGACAGCAAACAAGGTTTTGTTGAGTGCTTGATGGGATTGGAAGGGAATTGTCTATTATGAGCTGCTAGAACGTGGCGAAGCTGTCAATTTAATCCTCTTCTGTGCACAACTCGAAAATTTGAATAAAGCTATCAGGAAATATCGACTAGAATTGGCCAACAGAAAAAGAATTGTCTTCCATCATGACAATACTAGGCCACACATATTTTTGATGACCCAGAACAAATTGACGGAACTTGGTTGGGAAGTTTCGATGCATCCACCGTATAGCCCCGATCTTGCATTCTCTAATTACCATTTATTTTGGTCTTTGCAAAACTTTCTTGATGGTAAAAAATTGGCCGACCGAAGAGCCGCTGAAAATCACTTGGCCAAGTTTTTCGCTGATTAACCACAGAAGTTCTACACCGATGGAATTGTGAAGCTACCCGGATCAAAGGATCATAGATAATAATTGCCAATATGTACTTGATTGAAATTAATTTTGAATAAAGAGAATCTTTTTTCAAAACCGCGGAGACTTTTTATATGACATTTAAAATTGGGAATTAATGTTTGGTGAATAGACAGCAATGATAGTTTTTCTAATTGTTATGTTTCAGCAGCTGTCAAAGTTACCAATGGTATCCAGCAGTCAAAATATTCAGTTAGGTTTGCCATTTAACCATGCATCGTTTTACACTTGCCGAACGTGCGGAAATTATTAAAAAAATTTATCTAAATTTCGGGTCAGTTGTAAATACGTAAATAAGTGAGATCATTCATCATCATGGCTTCACTGTGCATGCAATTCGTCGCACCGTGAAAAAGTTTGAGCGTGAGTACACTTTTTTGGATCTTACCTCCTGCCACCAACCAGATAGAGATTGATGCGAAATGAAGAAAACATACGCGCCGTAGCGATCAGTATTGAAGACGACACAAAAATGTCGATTCGGCGCCGATCAGTTGAATTGGGCATAGCCTGAGAGTTAACCCCGCATATTTTTCGGATGGATTTGGGCCTACACCCGTATAAGATTATGCTAATGCTAATGAACGCCGTGAGTTCACTGATTGGGCGCCGGAGATCCGGATTTTGGCCAAAAAATCATCTGTTCGGTCGAGGCCTATTTTTGGCTCAGCGGCTATGACAACAAGCAAAATTGCCATTATTGAAGCGAAAACAATTCACAATCCACATCGAATCTTGTTTCTTCCGAAATGAGGGAAGATTAATGTTAACTGACTTTCTGGGGTCAGAGCTCAACAAAATAAATATAACCGAGCTGTAGTTCCAACAGGAAAGCGCCAAATTTCATACAAGCGACTCGAAGCTTGTAGTTGTGAAGGAGAAATTTGGCTACTGCGTTCCTCAATTGGCCGCCGCTCAAGAGATTTGACACCACTCGATTATTTTGTCTGGGGCTACATCAAGCCCTTAGTCTTTGTTAGCAAGTTAACTATTTTGGATAAGCTCGAGGCCAACATTCGACATGCTATTTCCGAAATAAAGCCGCACATATTCGACCGATTCCACAAAAATAGGATCGATCACTTACCATGCACTGCCAGTAAAGACGAGGCGGCCATTTGAACGATATCCTATTCCACACATAATGGCATTAACTTAGCTTTAAAATAAAGTCAGAATCAATTTTATATCTCATACCGTTGTTTTTTTTTTTTTCTGTTGCATGCATGCAATTGCCCTTCAGCTCGGCACTCATATCCAATCCAACGTGGGATTTATATGTGATGCAACCGTATTAGACCAGCACGTAATTCGGCCCAAGGCTGTTCAATCTTGTAAGTAATCGGTGTGTCAACATTCAATGCGCTAAAGTTCTTGTAATATTAGTTAAGCCTTAACAATATTTGGGGAGAGCCATCCTATAGGATCGAAAAGTCGAGCGATATCTGAGAATCCGGATCGCTCTGTATGTCTATCAACCTCAGGTAACATTATTTTGAACTTAAAGATATCTCTACCTGGATGCTATTGAATGCCCAATTTTTTAATGGCATCTTGAAGATTTATTTCTCTTTGATTTTCAGGGACTGGCTCCAAAATCTTCAGCGAATTACTTACCCATCTAAGTAACGCTAACGATTATGTAACTAGAAGGTCTCGTTGCAGTTTAACTGTGTCGTCTTCATTGCCCAACTCATAGATGAGATGGTCTACCACGTAAGTATCTTGATAACTTGTGAATATCACATGATGAGCTCATATATTCTCATAGGATTTTTCTTCCAATTTCTCCATAAAACTGATACTTCATATCTTAGCTATCCATATTTGCCGGTACATCTTAAGGCGATCTTAAATGTTCTCCATTTGGCTATAAGGTCTATGATGTCTGACAGGAACCGTGGTCCCACCATTAAATAGTCGTTTAATGACTTTCCATTAGAAGTCTTGCATGAAGCGTCAAAAACTTCTCACGGCTTTGTAGTGTAGGTGGACTTTTTTAATACAACATTGTGCTGTATTTCATCTTTATTCGCTCCATAACAGGTGGCACTGCCTTCGTTTTTATTATGTGGTATATTCTTGCCACGGCGGCTTCTTTTGAGTTTTCTTAGTGTGGACGAATATTTTTTTCCTTTTGAAAGGAAGCCGAACCTCGTATTTACCATCACTTCGTCTTATGGCAGCCTGTTGAAAATATTGTTATCATCTCTCCTCCTCCGGTGTTAACTTTCGATTACTTAAGTCTTCTTCTATTACCCAAAATTGCCATAATAGCGCATCTAATCTGTACCATAAGGTTGTTCCTCTGCAACTACATGTTAGTCCTTCCAGTAAGGATCCAACCCAATTCAGTTTGTTGTGCAACAGGAGATCCCCTTTGACTTGGTACTACCCCTTTTAAAATTATGGATGCGCATACATCAGCTCTTAATAAAAGGAGCTATCAAACGTCTGATCTGCCAAATGAAGTTTCGAGATTTTAAAAGGAACCCGAACCCCATACATACCATCAATTTGTCTTCTGACAATCTGTTTAAAATGTTGTAGATAACTCTCTCCCTCCGGTGTTAACTTTCGAATAACGTATGACTTGCTTAATAAGACAGCCACCCTTTTAGCGCAACGAAAAACCAAATTTGATTTTTCGCCAAAAAAGACGACCCCGAGTAATGGTCTTGGCTGAATCACGTGTTTGCTTTTTAGAAAAATGAAAAATTAAACTTTTTTCTATTTGCTTTATTTTATTATTTTATCACAATTAACTTTCTATAAGAAATCTATCTAGTCTATCGAACTAATCTATGTTTTTTTTTTTTTTTTTTTTTTGACCTACCAGCTAATTCTTTATTCTACCCTGGCTTTTTAATAATCTGTTAATTCTAACTTAAGACAATAAGAAGAAGAGAAATGCGAGACTTATGAGTCCAACCAAGCCAATTAGGTTTGCACCTTTATTTATTTTCGTGGGCAAATCGTGGACTTTAGTCAGCAAAGCCACAACATATTTGGCTTTCATTTCTTGTTTCTAATTATGTCGACTTGTAAACACGATACAGATCTTGAATTTGGCAACAAGAAATGTTCGATCTGGCTTGTACATAGATGACAAATACTTAGTCTACTACTTCAGCATATGAGAGATGATAACATCTTCATGTAACTCCTATAGTCATCAAAAGAGTGAATTTCAAATATCTCACTCACCCGAAAAACGGATCTCAACACCAAAGTCATGGTCTTTCATCAACAAACTATAGATGTACGTAATCTGTATGATATGCTTAATAAGACAGCCATTTAGCGCAATAAAAAAAATCACATTTTTGCTAAAAAAAGACGAGTCCCGGGTTTACCAGTGCAACCTTTGTGTGAAAGAAAATATTCAACACTTCAACGCAATCTGTTCCGTATTAAAACCAATAAGAAGAGCACATTAGGGAAAACTACGCTTACCAAAAATAAGGTAATTTTGCCTTAAATGGTCAGGTACTTTCCAATTATGTTTAATTTGCTATGAAATATCGGCAACAAATTACAAATAAAGGATTTTAAAGTAGTTTTGAAAGGATATTTTGTGTAAATATCGGGTCATATAAAAAGTATCCGCGGTTTTTTGGTACATTTTTGAAAAAAGAAATTTTTATTCAAAATCAATTTCAATCAAGTACATATTGGCCATTATTATCTATGACCTTTTGCTATTTTACGGGTAGCTTCATAATTCCATCGGTGTAGAACTTCTGTGGTTTATTAGCGAAAAACTTGGCCAAGTGATTTTCAGCAGCTCTTAGGTCGTCCAATTTTTTACCAGAGAGAGAGAGAGTTTTGCGAAGACCGGAACATATGGTAATCAGAGAGTGCAAGGTCTTGGCTATACAATGTATGCATTAAAACTTCCCAACCATGCTTCCTCAATTTATTCTGGTTCATCGAAGATGGTCTGGCATTGTCATGATGGAAGAAAACTCCCTTTCTGTTAGCCAATTCTGGTCGATCTTTCCTGGTAGCTTCATTCAAACTGTCGAGTTGTGCTCAGAAGAGAATCAAATTGACCGTTTCGCCATGTTCTAGCAGCTCATAATAGACAATTCCTTTCCAATCCCATCAAACACTCAAAAAAACCTTGTTTGCCGTCAATCCAGGATTTGAAGTCGTTTTGGTCGGTCACCGGGCTTTGACCATGATCGCTTTCGTTGGATATTCTCGTATTTAATCCATTTTAATGAATCGCTTCAAAAATTGTTGCATTTCGTTACGTTTAGCAACACTTCAGTGATGACTATTCGGTCATGTGACATGTGGCACCCAAACATCTGGCACCTGCTCGTTTTAGATGATTCCAAACTGTCATACGATGTGTAGTGTCTCCGCTATCCCCAGGCAGTTTCCGTGCCAGTCTTGCTTCATCAGTTGCAAAAATTCATCGAATTTTTCGGTGTAATGCCGACCAGTTCGAAGTGCATCTTTTACATCGAAATTTCCGGAACGGAAGCGAACAAACCACTCCTGGTTTCGGCTTTTTTTGTCGTCATGTTTTTGCAGCGTTTTTCCCTTTTTATAGTAAAAAATCATCACATAGTGTATTTCTTCATATATTTCACTCATATTCCAATCAGTATAACTTTGAACACGCCTGACAGGTCACCTTTCAAAAACGTGTTTGTTTGACACAATCAGATTAGTGTTTACAGATAAATGGACACCAAGACCATCTAGTGACAAAAAACCGCGGAGACAATTGTATATTGAGTGAACATAAAAAAATTAAATAAAACAACAACAGTGTGAAATATGAAATTGATTCTGGCTTTGTTTTGAAGCTGCGTTCATGCCATTATGTGTGAAATAGCGCATCAATCGAAAGGCCGCCTTGGCTTCGCTGGCAGTGCCTCAAGTGGTCGGTTAAATTTTTGATGACTCGTTCCAATATGTGTGGGGTTATTCAAAGTGGTTGGATTCTTAGCGTAAACTAAGTAGTTGAAGTAGCCCTAGGGAAAATAATTGAGTGTTGTCAAATCGCATGATCGCGGCAGCCAATTGATGAACGCTCGACGTGAGATGACACAGTTGTCAAATTTGGCATTTAAGAAGGATGGGCTCAGAGGTTATATTCGCTCCATGGGTGGCAACAGTTAATGGAAAGACTAAATTATCAGTGTAAATTGACTTGAGGTTGTATTTTAGACAACGATTTTGGTTGCCTGGAAAATTTCTTTCGGGAATGGCTGGTATTCCCGAACCATCCGATTGGGAAGCGAATACAGTACCACTTGAGCCACGGCCACGCACTGGCAGTTTTGCTGAGCCAAAAATGGGCCTGGTCCGAGAAGTTGATTTTTTGGCCGAAATCCGAATTCCATGGTGCAATGAATTGCCTGCATACTGAAGTTATGATGACGGCCGACTTCACGATGAAATTTACGTTGCGTATGTAGAACTGATAATATTTTTTAATAATTTCCGTACGTTCGACAAGCATAAAACGATGAAACGTCAAAAATTACTGAGTACTTGACAGCTGGATATCATTGATAACTTTAACGCTGCTGAAACATAACAATTGGAAAAGTTATCACCATCCCCCATTCACCCACCATCGACATTGTTTGAGTAGATAAGAGATTAAAATTAGACGTCAAAATTTTAATCAGGTCTAAGTCCTAACAAACCTGTTATTTGATTCCTTGCAAAAGCAAATAAGGAACATCCTGGAAATACTTATTTTTTACTTCTGAAAGGAAGAATACATTTCATCAGAATATGCTTATTTATTCTATTTGAAGCTTTTTGAGATGAAAAGCAAAAGACAAACATATGGAAATCCTATTGAAATATTTAATTAAAATAATGCACTCCTAACTAACATACTGGTACATTCGTGTTGTTTACTCTAACTCCAAGTTTTACTTCAATGAAAGGATCCTTAGAAGGAGTTCCAATTAGAAAATTGCCTTGTTTGACTTCAAAAGAATTTTTTGTTTTTCGTTCTAAGAGATATACATATATGTTCGTTTTAATTTACCACTTACTTATAATACTCGTACTTCGTCGGTGATGCAAAACTTTCACATTTCCTTGCGTCAAAACGCTAAATTGTTAGCTATCGTAAAGCCTTCCAATTCATCTTCATCATAAATCAAATTTCTTCGCCCTATATCATTCGGCTTAGTTAAGCTCCCTTGTAGTCTTATGTAGGTCGTGTATGCTATGTATCTTCTGGAGATACTGCTTGAAGGAAAGGATACCAATTCATCAATGGAATTTATTAAGCAGAGAAGTAGTTTTTCGTTGCACGATATTCTGCCTCTTTTTTTTGCATGTATGTCATAGAATGAACTCTCTAATCAACTCTCAGTTATAATGGAGGTCGTGATGGGAATGTATCTTCTTATCAATTGAAACGATTTCGGGAATCCTCAACATCAGAATTTGAATTGTTTATAAATAGTTATAAAGCTAATTGAATATTTAAGAAAAATAATATTATCTTATATGGCGTGGTTTGAAAGTATAGTGTCCCTTAAGTAGCATCTAGCAACTAGCTTTGAAAAATTGATGCAAACTCAGTGCACATAATTACTTAATTGATTTATACTTATAAAGTTTTTGCCTCAAAGTTGTGTGCAGTGAGCCATTCTACAGATCGGCACATCTTAAGTTAAAAATTATAAAATATGTCCATTTCCAATGGCGACTTAAACAAAATAGTCGCCAAATTGCAGATGACGGTGGATAGCCCGGTCGGAGAGGATTCATGGTGTTGTTGGCAGACACGTTATCTTCTTATAAACATAATTATCTGTCTTTACTACCTGATGTTGCTGAAGCTATCTTTCTAATTTATACAGATCTCAGCGATAAAAAAAAATGTTTAGAAAGATGTTTTGGTGGTTTTCCACAAAACAACAATGGGAGGTACCATCAATTGATATAAAAAATTACTCCAAAAATCATTCCGTATGGCTCAAAAATTGTTTAAAGGGATATTTAGCCCTTAGATGCATAGTGTTCCATATATGACCCAAACCATTCGTTGGTCAGTTTTTCAAGTTAGAGAAATCATAATCGCTCAAATGCATGGTGTGCCAAATCTGCATGCTTGTTTGAGTAGCGTTAAATCAAATACGCAGCCTGTTGTTCGATTCGGTCAAATCAATCTCGTGTTTAGTATTTTTTTTTTCTGAATAGTTAACCATCATGAAAATAATTTGAAATGAGTTTATAGTGTATTGATTCAGATTATGAAATAAAAAAAAAGTCAGAGTCGGTTTTTGGCAATTTTGGCACAGTATGTATTTAGCACATTTCAAATAAATTCTGTTTCGTTTCTAGATGTCTGGTGCTCTTAGAGAAGTAGAAATTGCTAAAATTTTATATAGTTAGCATTCCAAGTGACAGTCAAGATGAAAACCAAATAGAAATTGAAGGTCCTGAAATGGAACAACTTTCAGATACCAATCATTTAAGCGATATTCTATCAGAGGATTTTGAATCTATTAAAAAAGATCTTCGTTGAGAAAAGAAATCCATTGGTGTCTTTGCGGATCAGATCCGATTCAGTGGCCCTACCGATATTCCGTCTTGTGTAACAGAGCTTAAAACTCCATACGCGTTCTTTTGCTATTTTTTTTGATGATGATATTGTATTATTACTAATATTGTAGAGCAAAGTAGTTTCTTTGGACGGACAAAATCCATAGATGATTCATTTTCTGTAACAAAATACGACAAATTTAATTACTTTGGAATTTTAGTTATATCATCTGTTGCGAAGTTCAAAAACGTGAGAAATTATTGTGATCGAGATATTGGTCTCGACATAATAAAGAATTCAATGACACTTAATAATTTTGAAAAAATTCGTTGCATATTACACTTCAACAATAATTTCAAAATAGTAACGGACAGAAATTCATCTTCATTTGATAAGCTGTACAAGGTCCGTCTAGTTATTGAAAGCCTCAAAAAAAAAAAAAAAAAAAAAATGTTTGTCAATTTCAATGGAGGAAGACCTTTCCGTTGATGAACAAATTTGTTTTTCAAAACGCCATTGAGACGTTAGTTCGTATGGCCTTAGCTCACGGCACCTTAATTAATTCATTCGCTCTTTCACGTTCAAATACCTATATCAGCGAGGATACTCTTAACAACCCGAATGGAATTTGGAATTTGACTGCTTTACAACAAATGAATGTTTCGAAACATTCTCTCAATACAATCACCCGAATTCATAAAACTAATCTTACCCTCAATCATTTCAATTACCACTAACATCTACAATTATTGTCTAACAAAGTCCGTTTTACCCAGTCTCTGGAAAAGAGCCAAAATTAAACCTCTTCAGAAAAACAGATTAAATAACAATGATTACTCAGGTTACCGCCCTATAAGTATCTTACCATATTCTCTTTTAAATTAATTAATGTTCAAACAAATAAATAGTTATATAGAATAACATAATTACTTGTCCCCCCGTCAATCGGACTTTCGCAAAAAACACTCTTGTGTATCAGCGATCATTTGATTTTTCCTCACGCGTCCCTAAATTAATATACGAGAAGAGTTTTCTAAACCCTAGTATGCACAAACAGGGTCATTTTGACGCTCCACACACTGATCTTATAATAATATAATAATTTTGTTGACTTTCAACTTTAGCCTCAACGACATCTCAGGTAGTCATTTTTACTATACTTTCTAAGGTAAAGACACAAAAAAAAAAAAAAATTTCTGTAATCAGAACAAGGATTGAATATTGGACGATACCCCTTCAATGCACAAACAGGGTTATTTTGACCCTGGTTATACATGCGATATAATCAGCTTTCTGGTTATACTTTATCAGTCAATCTGTTGTCTTTTTTCATGCCACTGGTTCATGTACCAGGAGCAAAGGGTTGCCGCAATCAGTTCGTGTACCAATTGATAGCCAACATCGATATTGTGAACGCGTTATTGAATGCACGTCAAGAAACCCAATGTTTTTTTAGGTCGACTGCAATGAATCTGCGTGGGACGCGTAACTGCTTATCTGAATTGTACAATACGATTTTACAACTCTGTAAATTTCGTACTCAACCTTATGTGATATTCAATCGGTTCAGTTGCTTCAATAAATTCTTATTTTTTGATTTTGTTTGATTTATAATTTTCATAGTATATTGGGTTTATAACGTGCGGTTTGCTAAGAGATGGCGTAACTTGTTTTATTCCATTGGAACATGCGTTGGAAAGCTACTGTCATTGTACGTCATTTCAGTATATGTCATTCATTGGAAGCGTAAACAACAATAATTTTTTTTTCACTCAAATATGTCGAACTTTGTGCCTGAAAAAGTGTTTTTGCGGGGAGTTCTTCTTCATTACTTTTATATGAAGAAAACTGCTGCCGAAAGTCATTGTTTATTGGTGGAAGTTTATGGGGAACAAAAGTGGTTTGCACGATTTAAAAGTGGTGATTTTGGTTTGGAAGACGATGAACGTCCTGGGCAGCCAAAAAAGTTTGAAGATGAAGAACTGGAAGCATTACTCTATGAAGATTGTTGCCAAACACAAGAAGAGCTCGCAGAATCTTTGGGTGTCACTCAAGCATCCAAAAGCAAGGATATTGGGTTCCACATGAACTCAAGCCGAGAGACGTCGAAAGGCGGTTTTGCATGTCCGAAATGCTTCTGGAACGCCAAAAAAGGAAGTCATTTTTGCATCGGATTGTTACTGGTGATGAAAAATGGATCCATTACGACAACCCGAATTGCAAAAAATCAGATGTGAAACCCGGCCAACCAGCCAAATCAACGGCAAAGCCAAATATCCATGGCGCGAAGGTAATGCTCTGTATTTGGTGGGATCAGATGGGTGTGCTGTATTATGAGCTCCTAAAACTGGGTGAAACCATCAATGGATGACGCTACCGAACACAATTAATCCGTTTGAACAGAGCAGTAGCCGAAAAACGCCCGGAATATGCGACTAGACACGAGCCAATAATTTTCTTTCATGACAACGCTCGGCCACACGTTGCTATCCCGGTTAAGAATTATTTGGAAAACCATGGATGGGAAGTCTTACCCCACCCGCCTTATAGCCCAGACCTTGCCCCTTCTGACTACCATTTGTTCCGGTCGATGCAGAACGCCCTCACTGAAATACGGTTCACATCAGAGCAGAATATCAAAAATTGGCTTGATTCATTCTTGGGATGGGATCCACAAATTGCCAGAAAGATGGGAAAAAGTCATAGCTTCAGATGGGCAATACTTTGAATAATACTATTGTACATGTTTTTCTTAAATAAACGTTCAAATTTTGAAAAAAAAAAACGCACGAATATGATTATATACCCAATACCAAAAAAAATTTAAACGATGAGTCTTCCCGAAAACTATTCGGAAGAAGATATTTAAGACATTTAAGAAGAATCTTCTGCCAGTGAAGCTGAACAGGCACAAAATTTCGATAGCGGTGAAAATTGCTCATAGGCCGAATCGAGCTACGGAAAGTCTTCAGAAGATGAACAAGTGGAGGAAGTTATAAAACATCCAGTTCCACAATCTGAAAGTTACCTAGAATATATAATATTGGCACGAGAGACTACCTTCAGCAAGTGGAAGTCATAATATCATTCGATTTTATCCTGGTATAGTCGCAGGCATTAGAGCTATTAGAGCAGAAATCTTGTCAAGAACATTTTGTTTCATCTGACATATGTCAGGAGATATGTAAGTGCACGAATAGAGAAGGCCGTAGATGATGACGAGCTACAAGCTTTTTTTGGTTTATTACTCCTGGCCGACGCACACAGGGGCCAAATGCATGAATTCCTGGCAAAAACTATTTTATTGCACTAAACCCTTGGAAAATGAATAAAAAGCACACATCTTGTATTTAAATAATAATATTTTGTTTTTTATGCAAAATATACGAAATTGAAAAGAGTTAAATGTACAATAGTCATTATTTCGTGTCGGATGAACTATCGGAACTAATATGAGCTGATGTATCGGAAGCATCTGAAGTAAACGGAAGGTTAGGTGCCTTTAATAAGTCAAGAACATCCTTCTCAATGTTATAAGCCCGTTTTTGAGGCAGTTTTCTCAAACTGGTTATAAACGGGTCCGAAGAAATAAGGAGTGAATTCAAAATATCCTCATTAGTTTTGACACGAGATATTTTACGAGAGAAATTTTCTCTGTATTTTTTACATTCCTTATTAAAACTTTGTGGATTGAAGGTGGCATTGGATACCATTTATATTTTTCCACAAACAGTCTGACAGTTTCAAAAGCATATATTTGAAATTTGTCCACATTAATTTCCCAGGTACAGTAGAATCCCGATTATCCGGATCAAATAAAACCAGGGGTATTCCGTATAATCGAAAATCCGGATAACCGATTTCAAAGCAAATCAAACAATATTTAAATTTAAATAATTTTTTATTATGTAATGGGTTTTATTTAGATAATACGACATATAAAAAATGAGCCATAACGATAGATAATGAATTACATAATACCTATGTAATTTAAAATTTTGGTTGGAAATAACTTGTTATTGATCTTTGACGTAATGAATCACATCTTTTCATTGCGGCCAAGTCCCTGATGCGCTACAGTTGTAACAACTGTATGGGATCCGATTCGTCCTGTCTTTCAAACCACTTAAAAGCAACATCTAGGGCTTCAAAAGCTTCTGCGTGAGATGGTACTTGACATACATCCCCAGTTTCAGTATCTTCTTCATCTTCTCTCTCGTTACTGTTCAAATGCTCAGTGATTTCTTCATCAGTTAATATTTGGAATCCAGGGTCTTCACTATCGCATTTCAGCCACTCCTTAATATTCTCTTCATCGCACTATTCACCAATGCTAAGAATTTTCATTGCTTCTGTTATTTCCTTAAAATCGTCGTGCGGTTTAATTGAAGAATTAGATAGAGTTAATTTTAATATTTTATTCCATGCCCTTTTTAATGTTTGCAACTCCACAGAGTTCCACGCTTCTACCAGCATATAACAACAATCTTTCAAATTAATTTGTTTAAAAAACTTTAACAACATTTCTATTTCACCGTCGTCTGCTGATAAAAGACGACGCACTAGCTGCTTTCTGTATAAACGTTTTAAAGTTTCAATGACACTTTGGTCCATAGGTTGCAATATAGATGTTACGTCAGGGGGCAAAAACTTAACCGTGAACTTCCCATTTTCTCGATTTAATGTTTCAGCGGAAGGGTGCGTTGGCGCATTATCTAATAATAACAATACAACGCCCTCTTTTCCCACGTGGTTTTGAAATTTCTTCACCTCAGGAATAAACGTATTTTCATACCAAGTAAGAAAAATATCTGTGGTCATCCACGCTTTTTGTTGGTTAGCGTAAGTTAAGGGTATTTTAATATTTTTGAAACAGCGCGGATTTTTTGATTTACCAATAAGAAGCAGTGGCAATCGATGTGTTCCTTTAGCGTTTGCGCAAACCATAACTGTAACTCTGTCCTTACTCACTTTGTGTCCCGGTTCTGCATTTTCACGACGCGATGCTAATGATCTGCTTGGTAGAGCTTTCCAATTAAGACCTGTTTCGTCCGCATTGTATACAAAATCTAAATCATTTTTTTTTTTTCATCTTCTTGCTCAAGCGCGCAGGTGAATTTCATTATGGAATCAGAATTCTTTTTAATGTCTGATATCGTAGAAGTTCCGACACCATATATTTGTGCCAACTTACTGCCAGATTCACCATTTTTTATACTCTCAATTATCTTCATTTTGTCTTTAAGAGACAACACTACTCTTTTTCGCTTAGACATTTTAAATTTCCAACACGAAACGTAAACAAAAAAGACAACCTTTCAGTTGAACGCTATCAAAGAAAACGAAACAATAACAAGCACTATCCCGCAAACAAATGAGAGCGGGAGTACACCGTCAGAGGCGGGAATAAACTTGTCGTAACATGTCTCGTTGCGCCGTCAAAACATTTTTAAATTGATAATTAGAGCCGAGACGAATGAGTCCCGATAATCGGATATTCGGATAATCGAAGTTCAACCTTTGAATAACATTAATATTCAACCCAGTTATCTTTGCGGGTACTTCTGGTTCACTGAAAATACTCCTGGCCGTATTTCCATCGTTACTGCTCCCAAAGCCAGGTTTTGTCTTATCGACTACTAATTCCATCTCAGTTTTAAATTTGCTTTGGATTTATTTTTTTTCTCTCAGCAAAGATTTTCTTTTCTTTCTCTCCACGAGTCTGCCACTTCATCAGAGGTAGTTTATAACTAAGGTTGAACAAACAATCGAAGAAACGAATCCAGGCATGGAGCACAGATAGTCCGAATTCTAATCGACAGGTGTCTATTATATGAGTGTTGAATACTTTTTCCATGCTATTGAAATCTTTGGACGTTAGTCCGCATACAAAGCATTTTTGTGTTGATTTCGTGTCTGTTATGGCTTTACAAATGTTTCCATCCACCATAGTAAATAGCATAGCAATCATAACATGCATTTCGATGTTATTCATTTTATATTTCACTTTCTGTAGCTCTTCAATTTGCTTGCGCATTACTTCAACCTCGTTCTTTGCTATTTCTGTTGTTTCATGTTGAAAAATAAACTTAACTGGTCTGCAGTATCGTGTAGATGAGGGTCTTTTATGTTGCCAAATAATTAATTGCTGCTGCTCTCCTGGGTTGTTTGTGATCAATCGTAAGGGTACAAAGCTTCCAATGAATAAACTGGTATCTTTAGCATTTGCATCAGAAAAATGATGTTTGTATTCTGAGTGCGCTGAACCATCCAAGCCCCACTTACAAATCAGCTTCAAATTGTTCAAGGAATCCGTTTGTTGGACTTCCAAAACCTCCTTTTGAGCATCTAATAGCCGATTAACTGTATGATTAAGTAAAGCCTGCAATTTAATATCAGCAACAGTGTCCGTAACAGTAATATGTTCTTTCGCAGGGTAACACTCCTTTTTGGCAAGTTGTATTTTGTTTATAAGACGGGAACCGGAACTTAGCGTTCAATCTTATTATATTGTATTGGTGTCTAGTAAGTTTGGTTCAACAAACATCGACAAAGCTTTTCTCCCAGAAAGTTGTTTTTTCTTAGCGCCTTAAAATTTCTTGAATGCCAACCTATATTTTGTAGGTTGCAAGTAGGCTACTTGCCCTAAAGACCGTAAACTCATTTGAGCTGCAAAAACTAATTCCTCAGATAAGTGTTTCTGTCTTAAATCCTTAGTTTTTAGGCGTTTGGTTCTTTGCGAAGCTTCATCAAAACTTTTTATAGGGCGACCACATTTTTTTTCATAAAAAGCATCATTTTTGAAACTAATTCCAGAATCTAGCCAAAACTTATTAGAAGTAAGAAACCTATCCTCTTTTCTATAGCATTTTTGCCACCTTTGTATAAAAAATGAAATCAGCTTTCGCAACAAAGGCTTAGCATGATCTGGGCATTTCGTTCGAGTTTCAACGTATTCAAACAATGTGCGCCTTGTAATGAAAATACCGCTTGAACCTGGTGCTACAACATTAAAATTTTTTATTTTATTTTTTTTTTTTGAGTCGGGACTTGAACACTTTGAACAAACGATATTTTCAAAAAGCGCAAAAAGGCGCAAATTTTCATTGAAGTCCCAAAAAGAACATATAACACACAATCAAACAAGTCATAATTCGAAGACATATTTTGACATGTTCATAAGTAGAACTTTACATGAAAACACAGAAAAACACAGTTTTCTTCAAAAATTAACACCAACTTTCTAAAAATCACGAAAATTTTATTTCGCTACACAAGAGTATAATTTTACATGTATACTGTTGACAAACCTGTGGAGACTGAATCCATTTCAAAAAAAATATATATATAGGGCTTTCTAATAACGACTCGACAACTTTTTTTTAAAATAAAAGGCAAACCATTTGAGATATTTCAAAAACTTTATGAATGGAACTCGACCATACTTACTCTTCAATAAATCGATTGTAGCGTGTGTTGTGTTGGCATAAGCCAATGACTTAACGTAGCCCCACAGAAAATTGTCAAGCGGCGTTAAATCGCACGAACTAGTCGGCCAATCGACTGGCCCATGTCTTGAGATAACACGTTCACCATACTTACTCTTCAATAAATCGTAGCGTGTGCTGTGTGGCTTGTGGCACCATCCTGTTGAAACCACATGTCGTCCAAGTCCATATCTTCCAATTTGGGCCAAAAATAATCGGTGATCATGGCGCGATAACACTGACCCTTCACAGTAACCTGACGATCGTTATCGTCGGCGAAAAAATATCGCCCAATAAAGCCGCCGGCATGCAAACCGCACCAAACAGTTATTTTTTGTGGATGAAGTGGTGATTCATGAAGCACATGTGGGTTTTCATCCGACCAATAACGCATATTTTGCTTATTGACGAACCTATTGAGCCAAAAATGAGCTTTATCATGCGATGAAATTCGTCATCTTGGCGCATCTTCTCCACAACCCAATCGGAGAACGTACGTCGCTTCAAATGGTCCATCGGCCTCAATTCTTGAGTCAGCTTTAACTTGTATGGGTGTAAATCAAGATCCTTACGCAAAATCCGCCATAATGTTGTCTGAGCGATGCCCAATTCTTGAGAACGCCGTGGAATTGACTGATTTGGATCGTTTGCTACGGACGTTTGAACGGCAGCGATATTTTCGACACTTCGACCACGTTGTCTCACTAAGACGGCAACATCACACAACGAATATGTAGAATTACGACCGAAAATTGGAGTTAACGTTCTTAAAGTTGCAGTCACCGACTCCAAATATCTTTAGAAAATTTTTATAATTTGCAGACGTTGCTCGTTAGTGTACTTTACCACGATGAAAATGTTGAGTTTACTGAATAAATTGACAGTGATAGTTTGATGATTAGTGAAAGAGTGCGTTCACAAATTCAATTCAATGTTGTCAAGTCCCTATTGGAAAACCCTATATATAATTTAAAACGCTGCTAAGAAATTGACTTGATCACTTGCTCGTTTTTGAAATTAAGCACAGCTGCAAATTCACTGCACATGACCTGGTCAAAACGCAAGCAGCTTTATCAAAATTATCACATATTTGTAATATTTAGGTATTTAACTGTACAATCCAGTTATTTTTTTTTCAAGATTTCTCCAATTTTTTTTTTTTTTTTAAATTTTTGCCAAGAATTCATGCATTTGGCCCCTGTGTGCGACGTAGAGAGGAATTGGGATGTACCCCCACGAGAATTATTTACCAGCATTGATGTCAACCCCCACAATAAGGCCACCATGCCTGTAACAAGGTTTGAAATGCTGAGACGATTAATTCACTTTCATGATAAAAAAAACACGAACTGCTCACCTTGAGTATTATAAACTAGCTGCAATCAGTTACGGCAACTGCCGAAAAAAATATGTGTCAAAATATATTGGATGAATGATTCAAACACTGCATACGTCATTGATGGTAGATTTACTGTGGACGACAACCAGGAGAACAGGTTCAAAAAATGTTGGGGCTGAACTGAACTAACAGCAACAATAGTAAATAGTGGCAGGAATGTAGCAACTGATAACTTTTTTACTTCTTTGCCACTGGCAGAAGAGCTTCTTCAAAAACGACTGTAGTTGCAGATGGGGGAAAAAAAACCCTGAAATTATTACACACTACAACAAAACCAAAGCAGGTGTTGATACGGTGGATAAGATGGCGAGAACTTATTCATGCAAGCGTCAGACATGTAAATGGCCTCTAATGCTTATTCTGAATATTCTAGACATAGCTGTCATAAATTCGTTTGTTATCTTCACGGAGTCCATCTAATGCAGTAGGACGAAAAGATATAAGGAGACTATTCCTCAAGGACCTAGCTAAGGAACTTGTGATGCCTTATATTATGGGACGGAGTGAAACAGCACAATGCCGCTGTTATGTCAAGGAGGCAATTTCATTTAAAGCCCCTTCCCAAAAGAAAAAGATGTCCATGTAATAAGGACAAGAAAATCCTTAAAATCTGCTACCTATGTAGTACTTCGTTTTCCAAGACTTTTTTACTTTTGATATATACAATATATTTTTGTACATTTTTATTAATATTTTTTTTCTTAAATATAATTACATTAAATACTATATTATGAGTATGTATGCATATGTTAAACGAAAATATAAATTAATCTAAATTTAAACCAATAGGGGTCATTTTGACCCTTTTTGTGCATTAGTGTGGAAAAATTACATCGTTCGCACTAGGGTTAATGGCCGTAAGCAAACCGTTATCATTGGCTCAACTAAAACTGATTTTGTTAATCTCAATAGGGGAGTCACACAAGGATCTATATTGGGCATTTTGTTGTTTCAGTTTGTTTATTAATGACGTTGTAGACGTGATAAAATCTCCTCTTATCATCTTTACACTGACGACTTACAAACTTATATTTCCTTCCCCTTGGGCCTTATGGAAGAACGCGTATTTGGAATTAATGGTGATGTACGCAGTATACACATGCTGACAACAGACAATAATTTAATTCTTAACCCAAACAAATCACAAAGTGTAATAATATACAAGAAATGCTTGAATGAATCCTACTTTCCTAAAATTACTTTGAAAACACATGTCATTCTATATCAATCCCAAATGAAAAAAATTAGGATTTATCTTTAATAAAACGCTTACATGGAATGAGTATGTAAATGAAACATTAAATAGAACCTATGACTGTCTTAGGCGTCTCTGTAGAATCCCCAATTTTTTTAATTTTATAAGCCACAAATGAAATTGTTATATTATCTCAAGGCTTTGATCATAAATAAAATGAATGAATGAATGAATAGCATCAGACTCTTTCCGGCGCGAAAATTTGCTTCGACTCATGCGTCTTAATAATAATATTGATATAAAAAAAAAAACTAAAAAAAAAGAATTATTTTTATTTTTTTTATATCTATTTTTTTAAATATAGTATTAATACAGGTTGGTTACATTTTTGGACCAGTGCATCGCAAGGGTCAGTTTATTTTTTGTGATGATCCTGGTAACAAGATTTATTTTTTCCCAAAAACAGAGGAACCTTACAAATGGAAACAAACCAATTTGTCCTTACTACGTTCTGAAGCGTACTGCAGATGGATCATCTTCAACGAGTACTGCGTTCCGGCTGATGAGCGGCAGACAATGTACGAACTTCAAAGAGAACGAAAGACTAACAAGCTTTTTTTAATAATAATGGGTGATGGTCTTTCCAACGGGCGATTATTTTTAACTAAATTTTAAGCCAAAAAAAATATTTATAACTGAGTGACTGAATGTTTTCATGTCCATATGCGGAAGGTTGACCATTTTGTACAAGCAAAAGGAGTTGAGGATTGTTGCATCTAAAAAAAAATATCCGGTACTACCATTTCATGCCTTTTCTGTCCAATCTATAAACTGAAAAGTTCTGGTCGATTTTGTCTACGTAGTTCATGTGTTTTTTGCAGTCAACAACTGCGATTGGACACAATACTTTTGATACAGTCCCATCCTTATTCTTACGTGAAACTTCACTCAATTTTTCTTCGGGTTGAAAACTGGAGAGAATATGTACAGACCGCTTATGCTTCCATTTTATAGCGTTTGGGCTTATGTCACTGTAGAAAACTCAGAGTCTTTACTTTTCATCTGATTATTTGGTGGTAACAGCGGAAGATAAAAGGTCATATAAAAAGTCTCCACAGTTTTTTGGTACATTTTTGAAAAAAAATTTCTGTATTCAAAATCAATTTCAATCAAGTATATATTGGCAATTATTATCTATGACCTTTTGCCATTTTTCGGGTAGCTTCACAATTCCATCGGTGTAGAACTTCTGTGGTTAATCAGCGAAAAACTTGGCCAAATGATTTTCAGCGGCTCTTCGGTCGTCCAATTTTTTAGCATCAAGAGAGTGGTATGAGTCAGAGGGTGCAAGGTCCGGACTATACGGTGGAACCAGACAGTTTACTCACAGCATTTTCACCGCAAACTGCAAAAATTTTTCAGCATGTTTTTGCAGCGTTTTTCCCGTTTTTATAGTAAAAAATCATCACATAGTGTATTTCTTCAGATATATCACTCAATTTCCAATCAGCATAACTTTCAACACGAGCAACGGGTTACACAGTTGTCTTCACAAAAAATGTAGCCTGACATGTCACCTTTCACCTTAAATGGACACCAACACCATCTAGTGACAAGAAACCGCAGAGACTCCTTGTATAACCATTATTTTTTCGTGGCATTTGCCTTTCCGCAGGCATAAATTCCGTCTTTCTCTAAGTCAAAATACACCACATGATTTTCGTGTAAATCTGGTAAAGAAGACCAATAATCTTTATAGCTAGGGAGCTTCGTGATTCCTATAAGCAACGAATGTTTTCATTTCGCTCATATGTGTTCTCTCAAATGCTTTTGATCAGCGTATAAACTTATTTGGAAAATCAACTGCTCAAAAAGTTGGTCGTCGAACAATAACTGGAAAATATCTATGGGTGTTGGACTTTCAATGTCTTAGACGAAATCAGTAGTCTCATAATTATGTGTAAACATAAAAATGCAAGAGGCATTTTGTGTCTTGCTACTTGCTACCTCCACTGCTCTCTGTAGCATAATCGGTGAAATACCATTCTCACCGGGAGATTTGTACGGCACAAATCACTAATTTGCCCACCGTATTTTTTTGCTTTTAAAAAGAATACCTATCTCCTCTACGAAGTGGGAGAGATCAATGTTCTCAGTGTGCTGTGGCATTCCGGTGGATCCCGGAAAGGATGTTTCCGTTCCGTGGGGTTCCGTCATTTTTTCTAAGGTAACTTACAATGCTCATTTCTTTTGAAAGCATTTTGCGGAGACGCAAAGCCTCGCCCCTTACCGCGATAGATTCGCAGCACTTCTGGCATGAAGCCTTTTTCAACTATCTAACTAGGTACTAAAATTGTTTCTTACATTCGTAGTACTCATTCCATGTACTGTCGCTTCTGAAAAGCTTCATTCGATTATAGTTTCCTAGCCTCTTTCCTTTTTAAATCTATCTCCCTATTCCGCCATTGTGGTTGAGCCCTTTTAGGTGTTCTGTTAGCCGACCAGCGTTCTCGAACGCCATTGTTATTACCTAATTGATGTTTTCTACCGCTCTATCTAATTTAACAATATTATCGCAGGTGATTAATTGGGAATCAAGGTGTATATTTACCAATTATGTTTACTTGACACAACCAGTCTTCTAGGATTTTTTTTGAAAACTTCAAACCCTGTTCTGAAAGTTCACCTTGTATTCCATCGGTGATCCGATATTCATGCTTCGTCGACTTCTTTCCATTCCCTTATTTCTAACCCATATGCAGCGAGGGTGATATTTGGCACCTCCTGAATATTTTTCGCCACAAAAGTGGGTTAATTTCCTCTATTGCAAATATTGAGGTTGGAAGATATAATGAAATCAAATAAACACTCACCTCTTGGATTGACATCACCAATTTCCCGATGTGTATGATGGGCGTTTGCGTCGCATAGGTGAAGTAGGCTGAGGTCAGACAAAGTGGTTTGCCATACTAACTTTCCCAGGATGCCGCTGTCAGGTCTCCCGAGCTGTAATTATTTAAAAGAAATGCCTCAATTTAAGTTTTGATAAGGGTGTAAGTCTTGATCTTACACTTTGCTTTATAGAACAACGCGTAGTTTTTCAGCCATAAGCCCTGGATCTTGTTTTCCTTATTGAGCCAATGCTCTTCTATGAGTACGGCTGCGACTTCCGGTCTGGTGATGTACTCCACCATACAGGCCGTTGCTACGTTGCTGTAGTGCAGGTTTATCAGCAGCACTTCTATCATTTTGGAGGAGTTTCTCCTCGTCCTTTCGCTTGATCGATGCCTTAACTGTCAATTTTCCATGCTGTACCTTACTATACCTTTCGATTGTTTGAGGTATGGTAAGCAGTCCCTGTTATGGGACAGCAGAAAATACAGCCCTTCCTGCCGTGTAAGGACTCTCTATGTATCGGCTTTTAGTCCCCAATTCTGCACATGAAGTTGGGACCATACCCGTGCCGTCGGCAAGGTATACTTTTCCAACCTTGCCACCGTTGTTAATTTTAGTTTACATACCTCCAAACCTAAGAGTCTGAGGGAGGATGAAGTACTAATAGATCTGCCTTTTTGCTGCTAAAAGTGCGCTTCTTTCCAGAGACGCTAGTCCCTTTCTGATAATTTTGCCGCGTAATAGGTTGAGGGCTCCTAATCGGCTTCCATTTCTACATTTTTAGCAATATCTTCCTTGCTTGTCGCGTGTTCAGTAAGCAATTGGCTAGCCAGGATGGGCTTCGCTCTCTCAAAGGCGGCTATTCTCTGCTGTATGCCACCCGATCAGAACTACAATGATTAAATTCGTAGAGAGTATTGCTATCATTTGATCAGCACACATTCAAAAAATACCAGTTTCAATATATTTAGATATATGGTATGTGCAATGTACATAAGTCGAAGACCTGCTGCCGAAATTTCCCTTCTAAGAAATGATTTTGGCGATTTTAGTACATTTGGTATTCTCCAGCGTTACCGTTCTTCAGCGACATTCGCTAATGAGATACATATATTTATTCGATCCCTAATGAGATTGACACGAACGCAAGCCAATGATTTGGCCCGTTCGATAGAATCAAATTTAGACATTTCTTCCAGGTGCTACAGAAACTTTTTCCTAACTCATTCCCATTCGCAGTACTACCAATACCTACAATCTACATCATTACACAGATCCCCGTCAGTATCATTGACGAGCACGCTTTCCTGAAGAAATCAAAAACTTTTTCTTTGTTTCAGCTAAATCCACTTTAATACTTTGTGCACACTTGTGTATCTTTCTCTGTTCTACAAAAATGAAATTGACGGGGGTGAGGGGTGGGACTCGTGGAAAAGAAAAAAAAAAGCACAAAAAAGTCGGGAAAAAAATTAATCCTTCAGCCATGATCTGGAAATTTTATCCAACAATGCGACGACCGTTACAGCGCTAATAATCCCCCACTTATCCTAAGTTAATATAATTTGCATTCAAACGATTGTTCTCGCCGCGTTCTTCAACAACAAACAACTAAACCATTACACCTCCTCCGAGTATCCTTATTTTTATACTAAACTCCAGCCTCCCCTAAATTGGAAGATGGGTCCTGCACATGATGGTGGTAGTGATGAGCGACTGCGAGCTCATAAAATCCCATAGCTTTAAGATAACACAAACGTCGCTCGCAAAGTCACTGAACATTGTACGGATACAGCCAAGCAATTACGTACCCCACTAAGTAGGTGGATATAATAGGGTGAGTATCTAGGAATGTACTCGTATACATCTCATGGACGTTTGGTTGCCTGGTACTGGATGCTCTGGCAGATTGTCTTTCTGCCTTTCTATTTGTTTGCCTTTTGATTTGATCCAGCTGAATGGTGGTGCCCCTTCATGTGGTAGATATTTGAATAACCGAGCATAGAGGCTGAAATGAATGGAAATCAGTTGAATTGACTCAAAGAAGGACACACACTAAAGTG
This sequence comes from Volucella inanis, assembly GCA_907269105.1. Taxonomy (NCBI): domain Eukaryota; kingdom Metazoa; phylum Arthropoda; class Insecta; order Diptera; family Syrphidae; genus Volucella; species Volucella inanis. Next base: position 70,523,512 of record OU026157.1, on the reverse strand, counting down.
TCGACTGTTTCGGTTCGTCTCAAAGCTGTTAGTTGAATTCTCCGTGCTTACTCAAATTCCAGAAATAACTATGGACAATGATCGGAGACGATAGCGAACCTCATTAAAGTTGCCGCTGGCAGGCTAAGCAGAGGGTTTCCCTACCCACGAAAACTGCCAGCAAATAATCACAGCAATGATCATTAGCATAAATAGATAGTAAAGTGTCGGGGTATCTCTAATTGAATAGGAGAGATTGCTTCCGCCTTCGAATGCGAGTACGTATCCGAATTCAACATGAAAAGGAACTTAAGGATAATTTACTTCGGCATAACACTCACACTTCAATTTGGTGTTAAAGATTAGTATGCGCGACAAGTCACACTCTGTCTCCTTCGACTGACTCATCAAATGAACTCAGATGGGATTCGAAAATACGGATACATCCTTTAGATGAACGAATGCTTGTACTTGAAGTTACTTAATGACGCTAATGGAAGGGTTAAGTGTGGCAATGAAAATAGATTTGAATGTCGCAGGGTTGTGCAGAATTACGGTGGTATCATGATTACACTAGAAATTTTGTTAATTTTGGGATAATCGCGACAGAATTTCACTCGAATTGGTCGTCTTGTCAAAAGTCGATGTGGAGGCGTAGATAAGAGACATGTAAATAGGATTGTATGGGGTGTGATGTAAGAGGGGTAGTTAGTGTAAATTTCTGCTAATTGTATCGATTTTTATGGGGGCGTTTAGTTATGTGTTTGCTTTATGGGTATACCGCGTTATCTATGGGTTGTGCTACCAAGTGTTGTATTTCAGAGACGTGTTAGCGGCTTAAATATCTCTATGTATGAGGCGTGAAAATAATAACAGACATTAATTTTTTTTTTTTTTTTTTTTTTTTTGTTCTAATTGTTTTGACAAATCGTTATGGTTAATTTTAATTAACTTGAAGCTTCTACACATATAAGCTAAGTTTTCTGAATCCTAACAAAGCGCTACATTACCCATAGCAAGACAGATAGGTAATGAATGAACATAGAACCAACACTAGGATTTCTTAATGGTGTGCCTTCATTTTCAAACGGTCTAAGTGCTAGTTAAATTCAAATGTAGACCACATCAGGAGAACTTCTTTATTCAGGCTCTTAATCTGCTAAATTTTATATGAATCGAAGTAAGCGGAAAGTAAGATGAAAAAAAGGTAATGAGCAGAACGATTATATTGCAACAGTGGCACTTGATTTGGTAAGGACATTACAGAAACTTATCTGTAAAATATGTTCAAATTAAAATGTAGCCACTGAACGGAATGTCAGCATCGATTGCCCGATTCTTAAGAAGGAAAATACTTGAAACTACACTAACTACTTGCAATCAGTTTTCTTAATGTCAATAAATTCCCCAATTTGTAAAAAAAAATTGTTCCAATAATTTGATGCCCTGTCATATGATTTCCTGAAGAGGATATGCTTGGCGGTGTATTGTATTCATATGCATTCACTTCCTTCATGCCGTTCTTTCGAATTATTATCCTATCCTTCATGTGGCACTAGTATAACTCTTGCAGAGTTCGGGTTTCTTCTATTAATATTGTTACGAAAGCTAAAGAAAAAGCAGCAGAAAAATAAAAAGATCTTAGAACACCAAGAATAACCTACCTGCTTCACGTTTGTTTGTTATGTTTTTTGTGAAAGCTTGAAGAGGTATGATGCCTTAGCCAAACATGGTGAAGCATACAGCTGCACAAAAAGACCCATAAGAGAAAAAGGAAGAAGGCAGACGTCTACATCGGAAAGTGAAGCAAATGAATTAAAGACAACGAAGAAAATATTTGCCATTTCCTGTGAATTAGGATTTCTTCAATCACAAACAATCGGCGAAGGAGCGGTGGATTCTTAGACGTTACAACGGAGACAAGAAAACGGAAGACTCCCTAATAGAAAAAAAAAAAAAAAAAAACTTAAAAATCAAGGAGACAAAAAGGGAAATCTTTGAAAGAAGAAGGGAAGTCAAAAGTGAGCAGTCGACGTCGGAAGACTACACATTTAATTTCAAATAAATAAATAAAAATAAAAGGTTACCTCTCGGCGCTGGTTTCGCTCAATCTTCGCACAAATAGGCAATTTTCGTTGCAGTAAATTATGGATATTCAATGGATTGCATCTATGGTATAGTTGCTTGGATATTCATTGTAATAAAGTGTAATTTATCATCTTCAACAGCTCGATTAAATGTCAAGGCGGTCTCTTCTTAGTTTTAAGTTAATCTCACCAGTCCAATCGACATATCATGCTCGCTGTATCTAGTATCATATCATACTATAAAGCTCCACCAGCTGCGGGTATGGCTCTAGCCCCACATGCTTATGGAGCATTTGGGTACATATCTAGTTGATAATACACATAAATAGTTGCCTTAGACCTCACAAGCTTTTATAAAGGAGAAATAATTGTGAAGAAAACAACAACAGCCTTGAATAAGCACGACTTAACGGCAGGCGACCTATGCGAACGTGGCAAGTACAAATTTGTTCGTGTATTCACTCGTACCAGGAAAATGTACGAGTTCTTGTTTGTTCTTACAAAAAAAAAAAACAAGTCGGAAGTCAAAATGGATCTCAAACGGAGCGAGATGCTACCGTGCGGCTTCTTTAACATCAGTCTTTATTAAAGCTCAGACGCCAACACAACACCAAAACACAATATTTCGCAAATCTGTGCAACTTCTAGCGTAGGCAGATTGATTGACATAATAGCCGGTAGACATAATCGGGAGAAACTAGTGGGATGTCAGTGGGGCTCTTGTGGCTATAGAGGGCATTGAGGCAGAAGTAGCGAAAATAATTCCGGCGGTCAATGAAAGCAAAACATAGTATAATTGTATGCTGTCGTCAAAATGCGACAATCAACACCGACGTGTTGATGCAAAGTATAACTATTAAAAAATAAAATTTTGAGGCAGCAGTGATAACATTAAACAAATTATAACTCGATCGTTGTTTTCATGGTTTAGATAATAATCGAGCAGCAAAAGATCGAGAAACGTGGAAGATGCTATTTTTTCAGTCGGAACTTAGCACTCCGGCAAAGAACTAGTCCATTGTACTTCTTGTAAATTCCTTTTAATGGTAATACTCAGTCTTTCGAAAAAGTCGAGTTAACACTTCAGTAATAATGTGCACCCACCAGTACCAGCACCCACCCCGTCAACGCCAAGTACCTGCAGACTGATGCGAGCGTAAACCAAACATCTTTATTAATAATAGACAGAAGGTAGGTCGCTGACCTTTTAAAGCCATCGGGAAGCATTCACTTGGTCAGCCGGCAACGTGGGGTGTTATGCTATCTGCAGTTAAGCTCATATTATACTCAACTGTCAACAGAAGCCTTAACCGAGGACACAGCTCTCTGTACCTAACGTAGGTTTGGGTCCTGAAAAACTCTCGCCTGATCCTTTTATTGCCCGTGATGTGGTCTGGGACCCATACATGGCTCAGTATTCGATTTCGTATGATATTTTTTCTGCAACATGCGGTCCTATATCATTGCATCAGACGGCGTGTCTATAAGACCAGAGTCAAAGGGACAGTCTGCGCACATCGTCATCAAAGCTCTAGTGCGCGTGTTAACACTTCTTTTTAAATGAAAGATGACTTTGAAAGAGCAGACCGTAATACGAATATTAAGGAGACGAAAAGAAGATACTATACAAGACCCTCGTCATGCCCGTACTGCTGTAAGACGCAGAGACGAAGACTCTAGTGGGGAAACTCACTATAGCAAGATCTTACTTATGGTTTCGCACGCAGCTGGAAAGCGACCTCAACCAACTTGTTGTGCATAACTGCAAGCAGCTAGCTAGGGATCGAGCTGGAGAGGTGCAGGAGCCTAGGTCTGTAAAATGCATAAAAAGTAAAGTAAAGTACAAAAGCTAGGGTTCTATTTTTCTTCTGTTCTGCATTTTACTCGTAGCTACTGCTATAAATTCCATTGCAGCCCACTATTCCCCCTGTTAATACGCTCCTTCAAAAAAAAAAAAAAGGAAAAAAAAAATCTAATAACACATAGTCCTTCAAAAGTAATAAAAGTCCTTCAAAAATAATTAGTTGAACTTTCAAATCTGATGTTGAAAATCGAACCCAAAGAACTCACCTTCATTTCACAGACACCTGAGACAGAAATCGTTTACTCAGAGAGAATGAAAGAATTTTTAATTTTATATTGCCTATATGTTCACAGATAGGTCTACAGGAAGGATAGAATTTTCTCTCCGTATCCTAACCAACATATCAGAATCATCCGGAAATTAATTGACAACATTTACATAGTTACAGAAACTAATTAAAACTCAAGTAGGTAGGTGAGCTATTTTCAACTGATTTGGAAAACCAATTAGTTTTTTTCTCCGCTAATCGATTTTTATGAAAATATCGTGCAAAAAACTTCGGTGATGACCTTGACTTTAGATGTTACAGTTGTTTTACTTCAAAAAGAATCCTTTCACTTCTGACTACAAGTGCAAATAACAAAATTGTTTGTCATCGATACAAGGATTCACCCATCGACTCATTTCAGCTCAACAAAAGATAAGAAAAAAAAAACAAGCAGATATACCTCAATGAACAAAGATGTTACGGGTTAAACTGTAACACAAGACTTGTAGAAAATCGAACGACGCCGTGTGGTATATTTTTGTATTTTATTTGTATTTTATGGTTTTCACAGGACACACAGTATCTTTTCACCGAAGAAAGACGTGCAGAAAGGACATCTCTAAGGACAATAAATGGGAAGGCCATAGAAAAAAAAAAACAAAAAACAAACAATCTTTGCTACAACTCAATACAGTCCGTATACTTCAAACGTAAGCAATATCCTAGACATGAAATACGGAAACATAATATTGTTATTTTTTGGTACTATTTCTACTACTAGCTCTGGTTGTAGTTGTAGTCGTTTATTTGTAGTTATCTAACTTAAAGGAGACATCTTCAACTGGACACTCGAAATGGACTTCTCATTTTACCCTAAGACTTGTGAACGGTTGGGGATACTCGTATGTTGTTGGGTTTTCTATTTTTCTATCTGTTTTAGTTCGCAGAGATAGGTTTCCTAGAAACATTTTCAATTTTCCTGTTACTTTGTAATTTTGAAACGAAATACGATACGGACAATGCGAATTACGAACAAAGCAAGAGAGAATCCATAATGTGAATCTTATCGAATTTGTGGCCCATATGTGCCTGCTTTGCAGAACATTGTGTGGGGACGCTTGCTAGAAAATATCCCATCTGGACGTGTGACAAAAGAAGTTTGTTTTTAATCATTTAGGAGTAGTTGTAAGGGATGTTCTTCGTCTTAAAGTGGAATCAGAAGAACAAAAACTGAAAACAGAAATCTGAAAGGTCTCATATGTTGCGACTTACGTACTCGTATACATAGAACCATTTGTTGAAAATGGGAATATTGAGACTATTTTGATTTTCGAATCATTTTTGATACGAACAAAATAACTTTTCATGAAAAAGCTTTCATCCCAATGGAACACTCTATCGATGAAAGCCACTGATGGGGATACTTTAAACTTTAGCTGATCTAACTTTCTCAAAGATGAGTAATATCCTTCAGTTAGGTTCGCCTTCGATTCTCGTTATAGAGGTATCCTTGCTATCAACTTCCAGGATTTCAGCTCAAAGAAATTGTCTCATGCATGTGGTTTTCCGTATACCATAAAAGGTTCAGTTCCAAAAGTAATCTAATTACATCAATCAATCGATAAATGCTTTTAGTAATGCATTGGAAGTTCCTCAAATCGATTCTATGATAGTTACTCTGGCTATGCACACAAAACTATACCGAGATTCGCTCCATTGTCAATATACTAAGAAGGATGAATTCGTCAGAAGAGTTTGTTTCGTAAAAGTTTCAAAACTGAAATATATATATATATAATGCAAGGTATGTGCCATAGCACCACAAAAAAGGGGAATATGATGCGTCTAAAAAAATTCAACGACAGTCAAGTATATATGTATGTATGTATCTCTGTTAAAGTTTTTAGAAATCCTTCTGCACTTGAAGGGTCCCATTACCATATACGAGCAACTTTGAATAAAGAAGTTATAGCTACCTTTCTCTGATTGCCTTGGGGTAGCAAGAAAGGCCAAAGAGTGAAAAATTCTTCAGTTCTGGGAAGAACCTTGATGAGACGTCGAACGTAGTGCCAAAAAAGTCTAAGCTAGACACTATTTGGTTAAACAGTATGAAGGAAACCCCAACAAATTATGCGCTAGGTGGTACTCATAATAGCAAACATTTCCTCCATGGTCTTCTAGATCTCAACCGTTGCAAGGGTTTTAGATTCGCAAGCCATCATATTAAAGCGACCCCTGAGATTTTATGCACTGACCTGAGATCTCCCGCTTCTGATGACTGATAATGCTCATTTTATGATACTCTCGGAAAATTAGGCTGAATTGATGGAGATAGTACCGGAGAGGTTCTGCCGATAGATTTTTTAGATGAAACCAAGAAATTCTGCCGTTTTAGAGTACGAAAATCGGTTGAAATGGCTCAACCCACCAACAAAAACAAAATCAGCTGTAGTGTCACTAGCACATAATGAACTCTTAAAAGTCTGTGGAGAAAATCCTCTCTTAGAAACTATGAGTTCAGAGCTGTTCAGGCCACGTACTTTATTTTTTGATTCTGACCCAAATCAGAGAAACGGAACATGTGCTAATGCGTCTTAATATCCATAGCCCTGGAATCGGCACTACTTTATGAAAAGCGATCAAAAAGGTAGAGTTCACTATCACCATTTAAACTTGATCAATTTTCCCAAAATGATTTAAGAGTAGTTGCTGCAGACATATGCTAAGAAAACAAAAGAAATGCCACAAATTCATCCTATGATTTGCTACTACCGCTACCGCCGAGGATAATAACCGAACTCAATGAAAACTGAAACTGTGGTTCCAAGAACATAGTGCTTTTTACGTATATGCTTTTTGCAAATGCAACGTGAGCCATTGTCAACAATGTAAGCACTCTGTCAACATTTTCTACGAAAGTAAAGCAGCAGGTAATCTCTAAAAGCTTTCCAATACATACACCTAGCAGATTGCCGGCTTGAAAGTAACATCTGAGATTTTCATGTCAGACCATAAGTACTTTGAATTCGGAATCAATGCGAATTGATACAGCTTTTTTGAAGAAGAGGTATCCGCGGAAAACCAACTCAGCGCGCCTTAGTGAAAATATCGTCAAGTCTGTAAATGCTCTTCCTAAGCTCAGAACAAAAAGATGGAGAAAACTATTCAGCGCATGAATGGTACATTCATCAAGTACCGAAGCTGACATATCCAGTTAGTGAGCAATCCTGCAAAGAAACCAGAAATCTTTTAAACAAATCACTTAAGGCTAATTTGCAGGAAGACCGGAATCCTTAGAAATCGAAGCAAAAAAAAAATAAATAAATAAAAGAAGATAATTGCGACTTCGAAAAGTACCTCTTGTATTATATTTCATAAAATACTCTCTATCCTATCCTTATCGGGTCAGTAAACAAACTTTTTGGCACATACGCCGAAAACGGGCTACAGACTCTTCATATCTTAGCCGAAACACACTTTCTAGACTCGATGACAGTTTCAGAAGTCCAAGAAATCCCTCCCCAGAGAAGGATAAATAGACCGCTCAGAGCGGGCTGGAACAGAGCAAAGAAAGTTTTACATGAAGACAAAATATAATGGGCAATCAACTCTTTTTAACCTTTCATAGCCAATGGTGGCGATGGAATACTCCTATCTTTACTACTAATTAACTTATTCAGTGCTAGCTAGGCATGTGGATATTTACCAAAAAAGTGGAAGTAGGTTTCTGTCGAACAACATATACCTAAGGTAGGACGCATCAGCCTCACTTCCTTTTTCCTCAAATGTATGGAAAAAATCCTCGATAGATATATCAGAGACGGGGCACTTCAAATAAACTCCCGTCACAAATATCACGCCTTACAAAATCTTACCACAAGGATTGAAAAATAGATCAGAGATAAAGAGGTAGCGGTCGGTTGTTATCTTGGTATAGAAGGAGCATTTGACAACACAGAATTCTCCCAGATATATTGAGGCATTCAAAAAATGGGAGTTGATGACACTACATGTAAATGGATAAAACAATAAAAACCTCAATAAGCTCAGTGTGATAGAAATTCTATCACCCCTACTTTGATCAATCGTAGTTATTGAACTACAGATTATACTCAGCAATGATGGCTTCTAAATCCAAGATTATGCAAGCTACATTGTTATCCTAATCAGAGGTAAATTCGAGGACACAATCTCGGCTCCCCTCCAGAGGGCTTTGAACAAACGGATCCAAAACAAATGAAAGAGTTGGAGAGGGAGTATGCCATCCTCGCACTCAGATATTTTCATTCACGCCAGTATGGATACAAGCAGCTCTGTATTTCGGACTGAAATCCACGAAGAGCTTTGCAATTAATCATAATTGAAATAAAATCAAAACTGGTCTGGGATTGCCCCTAATTCCTATAACAAGTGGCCACCACAAATAGAGTTCATCTGGTTTAGGCGCCAGGACACAGCAGACATGAAGCGGAATGAAAGCAGATGAACTAGTCAGGAAAGAATCCACATCTCAATTCATGATGCCAAGACCATCCCGGAAAAGGAAAAGAAGCTTCATTTCTGGAAAGAAGCCGAAGGAAATAGACAATCCAAAAAAAAGAACAAAACAACTACTATTTACAACTTAGTTGAAGTCTGCCGTGTGAAAAAAAAAAACCTAATTAGCATGGGCATAGTACAAGACAATATATGCAGACTGTGCAACGAGGACGTGGAAACAGCAAATCACATACTATATGACTGTAGTGGTTTAATCAAAACACGTCATCGTTACCCAGGTTAATTCTACTTTGAAGCCAGCTCACCTAAAGACGTAGACACAACAATCTCATCTATTCTCATCTAAAGAGTTTTGTGAAAAGATCAAAAACCTTAGCGAAACCAGCAGGCTAGTTAAAGTCCTCAAATGGGGGAAAATTAGCCAGACTAGAATCATTTCGAAGACCTGATGTCATTTCTTCTACGATGGCGGTCCCAGAAGTACCCAGTACGATAACCAATTTTCTCCATTTCCACAAATTCACTGACAACGTTCATTATTGATGGCTGCCAAACAAATACTAAACAACGTGGCGCTTTCAAACTTGAAACATATGCTTTATAGAATGCGAACTCTCCAAAACAGTGATATTTTCAAACAACTACCGCCATGTGTTGGTCAGTACATTAAAACTGTGAAGTTTTATGAATATCTCATCTCATAATCTCTCGAGAAATTCGTATTGCGGGTGGATCTCCTGAAGAATTTTGTCCGTTTATATGATATATCATAAGAAGCGGAAGACGCACATATACGAGTTTGATACCGAATGAAAGCTGACTACACTGTCATTTGAATGACCTTTACATGACATGAATGACCTTTAAATAATGTGGGATTTAGCCAACATTAACCAAGAAAAGCACTTTCAAAGTCATAAGTGGTGCAAATCAATCACCATGTGCTCAATATACAGGTACATGGCAAGTACCTAAATGGTTTTTCAATAAGGATATACGATTTTGTATTTTAATACAACAGCACCCTTAGACTTTTTTATGATCTGTCAATGTCAAAACGTCAAACAAGTTTAAATTTTTAAAATTGAAGTTCGCAAACGAGCATAGTTTGGAGATTATTAAAAATTTTTACTGAAATTCTAAGTCGATGAGCGCTTACTCCAATCTTCTTCTCCTATTGTACTCTGCAAAAGTTGGAAGAAAACCTGAATTTAATTGAAAAATCATCTTCAGTGATGAAACTCTTTTTTGACTGAATGACATTGTCAAAAAGCAGAATACATATGTGTTATTGGACAGTAAAACACCCATATGTGCTTCAAGGGACTCTATTGTATTGTATGAGGTGTGATCAGATCGTATTTTTTCTTCGATGGAAATGATCGCCATGTTCCATGCCAAATTGGAAGACTATTTTTGGCCGAAATTAGATGAACTTGAAATCAGTGATATGTAGTTCCAACGAGGTGGTGCCACATGCCACATAGCTGATCAAACAATTAATCTATTGAAAGGAGAAGAGCTCAGGAACAATATTACGGCTTATTAAAGTATTCTTCAGCAGCTTCGTAATCTATTAAAATGTTATGCAGTAAAGGTGTAGGTGGTATTTCTGTATTCGCTTGATGAAGACCCTACCCAAGACACCACAAAACAGTCATAAGGTGAGAACAAAGTCCGACAGTTCTTATACCAAGCAGACAACTGCAATAATAAGCCTTGATTTTCCTCATTGCTAACAAGAATGCGTGTTTTATACGATTATATTCTTGAAGCTATATTGAGATATATTGAGATTTTATACGACTTTGTAACAAGTAATTGTTTCTTTGTAAACTCTGGGGCCCTTTGGTAATTTTTGCTATATTTGGACATACATCTATTTTATAGCTTCCAGTTTGCTTCAGATGTTCTCCACAGTATGAACGAGCTCGCTTTATTTGATAATTTGCCAGGGATTTTTTAGGTAGCTCTGGAAAACTTAGTGAATGTTAATTAAATATGCAACACCTCTTCAATACTTTGAAACGCTTCTTTTATTCGATTAAAATTATTTTCTATCACAAAACCACCTTGGTGATTGGGAGTATTTAATATGCTCGAAGCGACTTATAGCAGTTCATAAGAATCATTGGTGTTTTGAACTTGTTCAAAATTGCTGAAGCTATTTCGAAATCATCCATCAAGTGCGGAGAAGCAAGATTTTTTTTTTTTAAGGCACTACTAAGGGGTGATTCGTCGTGAGGTTTGATTTTCAATAGGCTTTTTTTGACAGATCACGCGTAACTCCTACCAAACTGCTTTATAATTTTTATTCAGTATCGTTTGGCAAGTCATTGTGAAGACTACAGAGTGGAGACACACTAAAACTGCGTCTCCAAATTATTCAGTTGTATTACGAAAATGAGCGTTCTGTGAGAAATGTTTTTCGTGCGTAATCGACCTACTGAAACCACTATTGCCAATACCATTCGCAAATTTGAGTCCCAGTTTACATAAGTGGATGATACTCGACCGGTTAGACCACATCCAGTACGTAGTGAAGAGACTAAAGCAGTTGTAGCTGAGAGTGTACGCGAGGACCGGGACGAATCGATTCGTCGTCGTTCTCAGCAGTTCGGCTTGGCGTATTTTAGTTGAAGTCAGGTGACTTGAATTTGCGTCATATTTTCAGTGAATGGTCTTTGAAAAACTCAATGAAAATCCTGTGTTTTATCGTGAAATTTTGTTCAGTGATGAAGCCCATTTCTGGCTCAACGGATACGTTAATAAACGAAATTACCGTATTTGGGCTGATGAGCAATCCTAGGGGTACCAAGAGCTACCATTAAAAACAACGGTATGGTGTGGTTTATGGGCTGGTGAAATCAATGGTCCACAATTCTTCAAAAATGAGGCAAATCAGATTACCGTCAATGGTAACCGTTATACCGCCATATTTACGGACTGTGTGCTTCCTTAAATTCAAGCACATGGTCGCGGTGAGAGCTAGTTTCAACAAGACGCCCCTACGAGCCATACAGCGCGTGAAACAATGGACTTGTTGAGAAATCATTTTGGTGAGCACTTAATTTCACGTTTTGCTACGGTAAATTGGCCTCCTAGATCGTGCGATATCACACCTTTGGACTGATTTCTCTGGGGATATGTTAAGTATCAGGTCTGTAGGAATAAGCTAGCTACGATTGATGCTTTTGAAACCAACATTACTCGTGTTATCCGCGAGATACCAGTCTTTATTTTCGAACGCCTAAAATTAGACCTCAGATGTAGTCGTGGCCAACATTTACATGATATCATTCTCAAAAGTAAATTTTAAGTTCACTTTCAAATTTATGTGTTTTAGTTCTTCTTAATTACTTTAATATGAAGAAAACTGCTGCCGAAAGTCATCATATTTTGGTAGAAGTTTATGGTGAACATGCACTAGCTGAGCAAACGTGCCAAAAGTGGTTTGCACCATTTAAAAGTGGTGATTTTGACTTGGAAGACGATGAACGTCCTGGGCAGCCAAAAAAGTTTGAAGATGAAGAACTGGAAGCATTAATATATGAAGATTGTATCCAAACACCAGAAGAGCTCGCAGAATCTTTGAGTGTCACTCAAGCAGCCATTTCAAAACGTTTAAAAGCAGCTGAATATATTCAAAAGCAAGGAAATTGGGTTCCACATGAACTCAAGCCGAGAGACGTCGAAAGGCGGTTTTACATGTCCGAAATGCTGCTGGAACGCCACAAAAGGAAGTCATTTTTGCATCGGATTGTTACTGGTGATGAAAAATGGATCAATTACGACAACTCCAAGCGCAAAAAATCATATGTGAAACCCGGCCAACCAGCCAAATCAACACAAAGCCAAATATCCATGGCGCGATAGTAATGCAATGTATTTAGTGGTATCAGGTGGGTGTGGTATCAGGGAATATGCGAACAGACACGAGGCAATAATTTTCCATCATGACAACGCTCTGACAACCTTACCCCACCCGCCTTATAGCCAAGACCTTACCCCATCTGACTACTACCCTCACTGAAATACGGTTCACATCAGACCAGGATATCAAAAATTGGCTTGATTCATTCTTGGCTGCCAAGCCGGCGCAGTTCTTTTGGGGATGGGATCCACAAATTGCCAGAAAGATGGGAAAAAGTCATAGCTTCAGATGGGCAATACTTTGAATAATACTATTGTGCATGTTTTCTAAAATAAACGTTCAAATTTTGAAAAAAAAAACCGCACGGATTAAATTACATACCCAATGCAGTATACAGAATATACAAAAAATCAAAACAATTTTATTTAAACTCAAATTAAAATTGAAAACTCACACTTAAATTTCCATTTCAATCATTTTTGATGAATTTTGATGAATACCCGGATTAGAAATAACAATGCAACTTTTGTTGGTTTTGACAATTTATTTTTCAATATTATCCCCTTTCAAATTGATACACTTTTCCCAGCGGTGCTGCAACACTTATAACTCGTCCGTATAGTAGAACTTTTGTTGGTCTGCAAAGTACTTCTCCGCGGCGGCGATGACTTCCTCGTTCGACTTGTACTTCTTTCCAGCGAGCGATCTTTTAAGGTTTCAGAACCAAAAGGAGTCACAGAGAGCCAAATCTGCAGAATACGGAGGAAGGGGGAGCAATTCGACCAGTGTGACTGTGACTGCGGAGGTGTGAGCTGGTGCAATTTTTTCTTCGTCAAATATGTTCCTTTTTTATTCAAATTGGCATTGAATCGGCCCAATAAATCAACGTAGTATGCTTCTATCACTGTTTTTCTCTTTTTCGAATAGTCAACGTGAATCACAAAACAGAAACCGACGTGCGGCCATAGCGAAACTCTTCGAACCAATGCTAAATAGTTGTACGGGAAGTTGAATGGGTCCCATACATACCATCGAAAATGGACTTGATGTCTTCGCAGGTTTTGCCACTCATAAGCAAGAACCGGATCACAGAGCAATACTGCTCTTTTTCCACGGTCGCAAAAAACACTAACACGATGTTTTGAAATGGATGTCAAAACAAAACTAAACGTCGTATTGTCAACAAATTTTGACAGGCTGGCTAAAGAAGATTATACTAAATGATCGCACACTCATTTTGGCTCATTAGCGCAACCTATCCTCAAGTTCGGGTACTCATCAAACAGCCCTCGTACATTTAAAAAGCATGTTTTCATTTGAAAATATTTTTGAATATATTCATAACTCTTATTTACCTGGAATATTTCACTCTTAATTGGAACATGGTATTTGTTTTTGGGGTGGTGCATACCGTAGCAAATTGCAGGAACTGTTTGTGCAATGCTGCTCGCTATGCTACCCCTATGAAGTTATTTCGGTTGAAAAAAATCTTACCAGTTCGACACTTGTAGCCGCCTCACCTTCTTTTCGGACTTCACATTTTAGAAACACCTATACTGTTGTTGTGTCGTGCAAATTAAACCTCTGTTGTAAAGTAGTACAATTTTTCGAGGAAATGGCGGAAGTGAGATTCCTAACACACGAGGTACTCATGAAGTGCAAAAACCTAGGTGACGTCACTACAAAGGAAGATATCTGGCGAGCAATGTCCGAGCAGTTCGGGGAAGTGCGATGTATGTAGGCCTTCTATGTTCCTATGCAGGAACGCAAAATGCAGTCATTAGACTGCCGATGAACGCTGCTAAAAAAGTTCTGAAGGTGGGAAGAATACAAATCGGATAGACGACATACAGAATTCAGGATGATGGATGAACTTTGGCATCTAGCAAAAGCGTGTAAAAACACGTTGGATTGAAGTGGTGATTAAATCAAATGTGGATAGAATATCCATGTCTCTAAGAGCTGCAGCAATGATGCAATATGTGTCCTTCGCAAAGAAAGGGGTGAAAATATATTAAACACGCTGCAGGAAGCATAGTATGCCCTGTATACCAAGAAGCTACAAAAGCCGCAAGAAGAATATGGAAGTGCTGCAATTGAACCTAAACTACTAGGAAGCGGCATCGAGCCTTTTGACACAAGCCGTTTTCGAGTTGAAAATATATGCTGCCATATTATGCGAGGATTATAAGAATCTCGACGAAAAAGTTTGGGTAGCTGATAGCTCTAATACAGCCACTCTCTGGGTCTGTGGAGACTACGGTGTTGAAGAAAAAATTATGACAACCGAAATGGGTTCCATTCGGGAAGAGGTCAAGTGGGTATATATCTACAGTTGTTTTGGATCTCCAAACACCACTTTTGAGAAATTCCAGGGTATTTTGGATAGACTCGTGGATGACCCTAGAGGTTGTAGCCCAACATTTATAACTGGAGGCTTCAACGCATGTGCCACTGATTGAAGCAGCCCTCGGACCAGTGGAAGAGGAGAGGCCTTGCTTGAAGCTGTATTGTCACTAGACGTAATAGTGCTTATTACGGGAGGCGAGCACACTTTTGAAAGAAATGACCTAGGCTCCATGGTTGGTATCACCTTTGTAATGAGTTCCCGAGCGACCACCTGGACATCCAGTTTGAGGTTCAACCAAGGAGAGTGAACCAGGAACGAGTGCCAAACATAGCAAAAATGTGAAAATGTGGGGTGGAAAATAAACACACTGGACGAAGAGTCTTTTTCCCTAATTTTTGGAGAGCCTACAATAAATCCAAAAACAGGAAAAGCTATGGCCGCAGAGGTTACTAGGTAAGTAACAAGGGCTTGCGACGCATCGATTGTTCGAAAGACTTCAATAAATTGGCGGTAACTAGTATACTGGTGGAACAAAGACATATCAGTGCTATGCAGCAAGTGCTTAAGAGGTTTGCCTTCCTACATATGCAATACAAAAATAGGCGTAGAGACCTGAAATAAGCCATCCGCAGAAGCAAATGCAACAGCTTTAAAGATCACTGCGATCAAGTAGATGTAAATCCTTGGGGCACCGCCTACTGGACAGCTGTCCAGAAAAACTCAAAGACATTAGGGCGCTCTCACCATCATGGCCTGTCCTAATGTTAAAAATATTGTAGTATTGGGATTATTTCCACCGCATATACCAACAGAGTATACAGAAGCTTCTTAGAAAATACGGGAGATATCAGCTGTCACGAAAATGGAACTCCTGGACGTATGCAGACGGCTTGACGATATTAAAACATCTAGATTGGATGGCATATCAAATAAGTCCCTTAAGCTAGTCATCAAAACACAGTACTATATATGGAAGTGTATAACAAGTATCTAACAGAAGAGTAAGACAGTACAACATATCTGGCGGAGTACCACAAACACGGAAACACGGAGTACCACGGAACATAATGTATGACAGGGTTCTAAGCTCGTAAGATAAGAGATACAATCACTATCAGGGTAAAATATAACGTCAAAACCGGTGATCAACCTAGGTATGATGCTAGACGCTGGGCTCACTTCCAAGAAACATTTTGACAGAACGTGCGACAAAGCTACTCGGGTGAGTGCTAATTTATCCAAAATATTAACGAATACTGGAGAATCCAGAGAACAAATGAAACTAATTCTGTCAGGGGTGGTGCAATTCGAAGTAATATATGCGGCACCAATATGTTCCAAAATAGTGAAAATTAAGTCTTATGAAAGAAGGATTAACTTCCTCAATAGTCTATGTACGCTGCGAGTGCACTGTGCTTATCGGACGATGTCAGACGATGATGTATGTGTTATTGCGGGAATGCTAGCAGCGCATATCTTTTCTAGTGAACTATAAGGGGTATATGATGCTAAAATCAAGTAGTAACTAGCTTTAGACAAATATATCAAGATGGAAGAACGACAGCAAAGCATGAGAAAATGTCAGGAGAGATGGAGTCAGTCTTCAAAAGGAAGATGGACTCATCGATTTATAACAGACGGACGGAAAATAGATTGAAAGGCACCACGGAGAAGTGGATTTCTGTCTCAACCAGCTCCTAAACGGATATGGCTGCTACCGAATTTATCTGATTTGGTCTTGATGAACCTCCTATCTGTTTAAATTCCGGAAAGGATACTCAACACGTATTTTTTTAGTGTCCACACTTTGTTATAGAGCGTAAGGATCTGAAGTAAAGAAATGGAGAAATACCGACTCCCGAGAATATTATGAACCACACGTTCACATCGAGAGCAATATGGGATGCTGTGAAACAGGTTGCAGCAATAATCATGAAGGAACTTCAACGGCTGAAAAGATCCGGGGAGAGCAACCAAACCCAAACGGCATATGTCTTGGAACAAAAAGTATAAGTCAACACTATGACTTAAAAATGTGTACTATTCCACGAAGTGTGCAGTCATGATGCTTCACCTTCTGAATAATAATAATAAAAAAAAAATATAATAAAAAATCTGTCATCGGTTTTGGTGACAGATGAGGCCAAACACGTTGTTACTTCCTTTGATGACTTTAAGTCTGATCTGCAAGGATCTCTTCACTGAACGCAGTTGAAAGACTGAATTAGTTGAATCTTTTTTCGTCGCAGGTCTCAACGGCATCTCGGAAAATGAAATTGCTGATAAACTTGATAAACGTCTTATACAAGCACAACCACAGTGGCATCATTTAGGGAATTGCAAAGTACGTGGATTGAAAAAATATAGAAAGAAAACTTACCTCGTGTCAACGAATCTGGGCAATTTTAGTCACATCATGATACATACTTAACGTCCTTACAACCAGTAGTTAGGAATTGACCTACACAAGAGTAGTTGAAATGTAAACTACTCCTGTTGTTGCAAAAGCTGTCGGGACAAAGAAAAAGGAGAGTAAAAGCATATCTTTGGTTGTCCTTAATTTTCTGTTTTCTTGTAAAAGCCACTTTACTTTGTTACATAATATTCAGGTGATATTTAGATGCGGTTATCATATCCTACATCAAATTATGTCAAAAGTCGCAACTAATTCGATTCGTCTTCAAACTATTACAACGTTTCCAGGAAGCAGTAGTTTCCGGAGCAATAAAAAACAATAAAACACCACTAAACCCACAGAGACACAAGAGTTTCTAAGCAAATATACCTTTATATCCGATCAAAAACGAGGCCAAAAGGACAGCTTTGCAAATGCACTCATTTACTGTTAAACTCCTCTTCATTCGCCTGCGCAATCGATACACAAACACTCAAAATATCCCACTTTTACCCGTTGTCACCTCAATAAATGCAATCAAGTTATCTACCCGTACTTCTGCTTGAAGCAAACTTGAATATCGAGATTTATGTTGGAAATTGCTACTCGAAAATGTTAAATCTCCGCTCTCAAGAATATGGTGTGCTGAGGCAACGACAGAACTATTATTCAATGAATCCACCGACCGACAAGTTGACGACAGAAAGACGTTACGTATCGTTCTGCTTCGTTAGACATCGTTAATAATTCTTCTCGGTAATAAATCTTTCGAGGTTCTTCATCTCGGTGCGAGAAATTTTTGAATTATCCTCCAAAATGTATCTACATATTGCATATTTCCATGTTTGTCAGAATATATTCCGACTTACACTCCTTGTCCTCCTTCTGAAACATCATCTCCACAACTGATTCTCCTATTCAACCAGATGCTAAACACTTATCAAAACCTACAGATGGAACTTGTATCCGTACTCATATGTTCACGTCATCCATATTTACATATGAGTACATACATACATTCTCAAAATGTAGGTCATACGTTTGTATTGTAAATTATTTCCATAACTCAGTAGATTGTTCAGGATGCATACCATCGTAGCCGTTCATCTCTCCAGCTAGGTGACTGGAGTTTTGTATTGTACATATGTTAATTTACATATACGAGTATATACATGTATTCGTGTCTGATTTTAAGTATAGATGCCGCTAATTATCTGATATCCCTACGAGGTTATACAACAGGAACTCGACAAATTGTACATGCGGATAGTTTATCTATCAGATTAAATGATTAATGCTAATTGTCATGTGTCCTTTAAAAGGAAATTCTTTTCCGTGTCCATATCCTTTCACATCATCCCCTCATACAAAAAGGACATACCCAATCACACATATCTTGGCTGAATAGTTTAATACCGGAAGACAAATACCTATATATGAGTAGACGAGGTAAAGGAAGGAAAATAGAAGAATACATAGAATCTAAACTAACAATGTGTCAAAGTATGATAAAACCATGACAAATGGCCAACTAATTCCAATATCAGAAAGGTGCAGTCGTGTAGCAACCATTAATCCTGGCATAAGTCATCATTAGTTGTCATTTAAACGCACTCGGACGCCTATGTTGTTTGTCCTTCTAGGTGTGTATCGTTTGGTCAAAATTGAACATATGGTATGCCCATACGGATGCAAGAATGGATACACACAGCTCTATTTTAAATGCAGATGCAGAAGTTGTCCAAAATATGCATTCCCACAGCGTTTTGCAGAAAAAATAAATAAACTAAAGCAAGTTTTATGCATTGAAAATTCGATTAAATTTTGGAATGGATAAGAACAATATGGGCTGCAACCTGCGACATGTCGGGGTGATGTGTACGTATCTACGCTTAAGGATGCAATAAAGTTTGTAGGTGGAATAAATTTTTGATTAAATATTTGAAAGTGGTACACTGACCCCATTTTGCAAAGAATTTGCAAATCAATTTCTAGAAAAGTGAGCGACTATCATCAGCAAAATCTTCACGCAGGCATCCGTCAACTGACTTATCTTCTTTCAATTGATTATTCTATTGTTGGTGTACACCATGCCGTTAAGCGATGTATTTAATACAAAATACAAATACAAACAACAAATGTCCGGTCTTCCTCAAGAACGTAAATATAAGACAATTTTCAGCGATAATGGCATTAACTTCGTTGGGGCAAATCACCAATTGCGTGAACGGCCGAACTTACTTCACTCAACGGGTTTCCAAAATGACGATACCAATGAGTTGACAACACGTGCATCTTTAAACTCCCCACACTTTGGCGGAATGTTTCACATTTTGTAGAGTAGCGCTTCAGTAACATATGAGAAATTTGCCACGATTCTCTGTCAAGTGGAGTCATACGCCAACCCTAGTCCTTTGTGCTGCAAGTTTGAGGGTAACGTGGACCCTTTAACACCAGTCCACTTTTTGATTCTGCGACCTATGACAACTGCACCAGGCGATGTATTTAAGAAATATACCACCATTTCACGATGGCAGCATGTCCAAAGTATTGTTCAGCAATTCTGGAGTAGGTGGTCCAGACACTATCTCAGCCAGCTACAAAAACGATCAAAATAGTAAAAGAAATTAAAGGACCTCCAGAAAAACGATATTGTATCATTGTCAAGGATGAAAATCAGCCTCCTTATAAGTGGATTGTCGACGGAGTCAAAAAAACTTATCCAAAAAGGGACGGATAAGCTCGTGTCGCATCAATCAGCACATCAAGAAGAGGTCTTAAGCGTGCAATCAGGAAACTGTGTTCCCTTTTTTTAGACATTTAAAGTTAGTTTTCTCCTGCGGGAGGATGTTGACTGCTTCATTTTTTAAAACAAACAAAACTTTCCTACGTTCACTTAATAAGTTTTTTCCTTTTTTTGAATTGTATCCTCGTTAAGTTTTTGAGTTAAAAAAAAGTTTAATTTTTAAAGTGTGCCAGTGGCTTTTGCGGTAAAATAAAATAACAAAATACAGTCCATTGTTTAGCCCTTGTGTTGCCACCTAAAAAAAACTCACAACATCTACCACCCGAGTAACCGGGTATCCCGCCTTCGAAATTCTTGGTAAAAATCCATTCTAACTAAAAATAATTACGAGTATATGCATTCGATCATTTCGAAACAAAGGGATCGATATTTTTGTTCATTTATAATTGAAGAATATTCGAGAACACTTTTGAAAAAGCGTTATCGTTCGCTCGAAGAACCAAAAAGTACAGTAACTGTTAAGAGAGTTTAGATAGTTTGGTATACCATATTTGTTGGTTGTTTACATTGTTGTTCAGTGCACAAATAAAAGAGCGGGAGCCGAGTATCAAGATTACAATAGCAAGCTTCCATAAAACGAGCCGCGTGTATGAAAGAAAGTTACGGTAACTGAAATGGACACTTTTTTTGATGGGTGCTGGTACAAATAACTTAAATACAGAGCACATAGATAAAATTTGAAGAAAAGCTCATATCCGCTATATTGTGCATCGATGGGACGAAGGCTATTTCAGTCCCTTTTACGTTTAAACAATGACACTACACGCGTAGCCAATGATAAAGCTGCACCTATTTCTGATATTTGAAACATGCTGAATGCAAGCCCAGCGGCGGTGTATAGACGAACGGAGTACTTGACTATCGACGAACAGCTCTTTTCCTTTCGAGGAAGAACTTTATGTTGTTTACCCAATACATGTCATCGAAGCTTGCTAAGTAGTGTCTAAAAGTATTTTAGTTTTGCGACACAAGTATTGCTTATCCACTCAAATGGATATGGATTCTATACAGGTAAACAAAGTAATACTCGAGAAGTCAATTAAATAGAACGAGTTGTGAAAGAACTGGTCGTCACTTACAATGAAGCTGGCCGACCTTACCGTTGGCCGATAGTCTTTTGTTGCGGAAGCTCAGTATGGTCGGTACTTTGAAAAAAAAAAAAATAATAAAACATTAATTTTTCAAGAAATGAAACCGTAGAACACTAGAGCGTTATTGTCAACGCATTTTCTCAAATTTTCAAAAACGAAAATCGCAATCGAAAGCTAATATAAACGGCCACTGACAGAAGTGGTAACTGATAACAACCGTCGACGAGACGTTACTGCAACAAGCAGTCTATTCGAAAGTGAAGAAAGACAAGGAAGTCTTGCGTTAACTGTGGTAAGCACACAGCAAAAATCACAAAAAATTTTAATCAAAATCCATGATTTCTAATATACGTATCTGTGTGAGAAATTGACATTTTTTTTTTTTTTTTGTAATTTTTCATATAGTATTTGTATGTTACTGTACAAAAAACGAAAACTAAATGATTTCGTCCAACAATTACATTGTGAAATGTTATATTTATTACTAATATATTGGGTCTATAAATTCGTGCGGTTTGCTAAGAGATGGCGTTACTTGTATTATTCCATTGGAACATGCGTTGGAAAGCTACTGTCATTGTACGCCATTTTAGTATATGTCATTCATTTGAAGCGTAATAAACAATATATTTTTTTTCACTCAAATATGTCGAACTTTGTGCCTGAAAAAGTGTTTTTGCGGGGAGTTCTTCTTCATTACTTTAATATGAAGAAAACTGCTGCCGAAAGTCATCGTATTTTGGTGAAAGTTTATGGTGAACATGCGCTAGCTGAGCGAACGTGCCAAAAGTGGTTTGCACGATTTAAAAGTGGTGATTTTGGCTTGGAAGACGATGAACGTTCTGGGCAGCCAAAAAAGTTTGAAGATGAAGAACTGGAAGTATTACTCTATGAAGATTATTGCCAAACACAAGAAGAGCTCGCAGAATCATTGTATGTCACTCAAGCAGCCAAAAGCAAGGATATTGGGTTCCACATGAACTCAATCCGGGAGACGTCGAAAGGCGGTTTTGCATGTCCGAAATTCTGCTGGAACGCCACAAAAGGAAGTCATTTTTGCATCGGATTGTTGCTGGTGATGAAAAAATGATCCATTACAACAACCCCAAGCGTAAAAAATCATATGTGAAACCCGGCCAACCAGCTAAATCAACGGCAAAGCCGAATATCCATGGCACGAAGGTAATGCTCTGTATTTGGTGGGATCAGATGGGTGTGTTGTATTATGAGCTGCTAAATGGGTGAAACCATCAATGGACAACGCTACTGAACACAATTAATCCGTTTGAAGAGAGCAGTAGCCGAAAAACGCCCGGAATATGCGACCAGACACGAGCCAATAATTTTCCATCATGACAACGCTCGGCCCCACGTTGCTATTCCGGTTAAGAACTATTTGGAAAAGAGTGGATGGGAAGTCTTACCGCACCCGCCTTATAGCCTAAACCTTGCTCCTTCTGACTACCATTTGTGCGAGGTTTTAAAGACCCGAAACTTCTACAATTTTCGATTGTCCAATGTGTTATGACACGCACACTTTTTTTCTTGTTTTCAATGTACACATCCTTTTTTTCTAACGTGTTTTCACTTTGAAATTTTATTAACAATTAACACTTATACTTGACTAAATTTGAAGTACTTCTTTGATTGTGTTTATACACACTCAAACAATTTCTGCATGATACTAAATTTTCAATTGATTGACCATTTCTGTTTCAATCACACCAAATATATCCCAAACCTTATTTCTGCCTCTTTAATTGTTCATTTTTAAATTACCGCTTATATATTTTGCTTAAATGGCCGAATTACTTAACACACCAGTTGCACTTACCATTGAAAAATCTGAATCGATTGTTCAATCCTAAAATAAATTTATACATTGGCGTTGCCAAAACAAATATTACTTAATCTATGCAAAATTACTTAGTTCTTGAAAGTCCATTTTTCTAAATTATAATGAATAGCTATAATCGTTAACAAAATGATCTGCATCAACACTGGATCAACGTTAGAGTCACACTACCCACTCACCGCATTCCTTTCATTCAAGACATTCGGTGTACTCAGTGTAAAATGAACAATTAACCGTACAAACGTTTTGTTTAAATGAAATACCCACTTGCTGTAGAGAAATCAAGTAGTTTATGGTATTCGTTTCGTTATCTTGTGATGGAATGTTGTGCAGTGTTTGAATCCTAAACAGTGGTACCCATTTTTAGGGTACACCAGCTTATATGACTGCAGTGAATAGAGTACACTGAACTACTGTACCCATTGAGAGTATTTAAATGAATGCATTCATTCAGGGGTGGCCGTGGTGTAGTGGTATATGCATAGACTCCTCAAGCAGGGGGTACCGGGTTCGAATCCCGTGCGAGGAAATTCTGTGGAAAAGTCTTTTCATAGAATTTGTATGTACTTATATGAAAATCCCGTCGGCGTCAACTCTGACATGAAGGCATAACACTGATGTTTAAGTAGTTGCTGGCTGGGTTAAATGTAACGAACAAACAACTAGCACGTACTTAAGACCCACTAATTGAGGGTCGTCCAGTACAGTACATTCAATAAATAAACAATTTGAAATAAATACCGGGTGAGTTTTTTAACTTGAGACCTCCAAATTATTCGAAAAATACGCGATATCGCGAAAAATGTTTCGGACAAAAGTCATAAGACTTTGAAAAGGACAATAGGGATGGTGAACACGAGTTTGACCTTGAGCCCCATTTTCAAGGTCAAACGAAGGTCACTTTTGATTTTTCAAATGATAATTCCTGATTTTCATTGCTCAGTCGTATTCCTCAATGGGGCACATGACTTTTTCTTATAGGTCTTAGTCATTCAGTGCTAGATAACACTGCACTGGCACGCCTAAATCATTAATCGGTTTCCAATGTTTTTAGGGTGTTAGAAGGTCGAGATTTGTTTTGAGGAAGTCATTATTGCCTCGAGTGAAGTTAAAACTCAAAGAAATTTCAGATAGAGACAAATTGTTAAACTTATCTGAGAGTGTATGATGTGCACTCTGCCCTTCTTTTCTATTTGAACGGAACTGTACTTTACTTAGAAGTTCGATATTTGTTTCGGGGAACTAATTGTTATTAGTAACGTTTTCCATATTAATAATGCAGGCTTGGAAGGAACATCGATGGTGCTTTTGCTCTTTACACCCAACGTTTCACAGACCAGATACGATCGCGTTCTTCATTTTATCGGGTCATCCAACAATTCACTGGTGAAGGAAGTGTGCAACCAAAGAAAAGGAATCGGTCAGATAGGGTGACTGTTGAGGACAATGAAATAGCAGTGTTAGCTGCCGTTTCACAGGATCCTCACATTAGCACTCGCCAAATAAGTCGTGAATCAGGAATTTCTAAAACGACTGTCTGTAAGATATTACATCGGCATAAATACTATCGTTATCATGTTTCAATGCATCGAGAACTTTCTAGTGAGGATTTTCGCAACCGGGTTTCGTTTTGTCAATGGGCACTTCAGTAAATTGAACGAGACCCCCTTTTCTTCACCAAGGTGTTATTCTCTGATGAGTCGACTTTTACCAATCACGGTACGGTCAATCAATATAATATGCATTACTGGGCTACCGAAAATCCTTTTTGGTTGCGACAAGTTGAGCGCCAGCACCCTTGGAATGTTAATATTTTGGCGGGAATTATTGTTGATAAATTAATAGGTCCATATTTTATTGAAGACAACTCGTTGCGGGACCATCTTCCAGTATTACTAGAAGAACTGCCATTGGAGTTGCGACAAACAATGTGGTTTCAACATGATGGTTGTCCAGCCCATTATTCCCAAGTAGCCCGGGGCATATTAAGCAATGTTTACCATCAACGATGGATCGGACGAGGGTGTCCGAGGCAATGGCCTGCTAGATCACCTGATCTTACGTCACTTGATTTCTTCTTGTGGGGCTACTTAAAAAGTGAGGTTTACAGGAAAAAGCCAACAACACGTGAGGACATGAAAAGACAAATAACTGAAGCTTGCCGGAAGATTACGTCAGAAATTTAATTCATTTAGAGCGCGGATAGACAAGTGTATTGAAGGTAATGGTCACATTTTCGAGCATTTGTTGAAATAGTCTCGGGAAATAAACGTCGAAATGGGAAGAATTCAATGATTCAACAGTGGGAGTCAAGGTGACCCACTCTAATTAATCACTCCGAAGGAAACAAAATACTGCTACGTCCACATCGTTGTTTCTCGGTTATGCTAAACACAGTTTGTAAAAACAAATGACAAGCCTACGCGCAATACGACTGAGCAATGAAAATCAGGAACTATCATTTGAAAAATCAAAAGTGACCTTCGTTTGACCTTGAAAATGGGTCTCAAGGTCAAACTCGTGGTCACCATCTTATGTCCCCTTTAGAACCTTGTGACTTTTGTCTGAAATATTTTTCGTGATATCGCGTATTTTTCGAGTAATTTGGATGTCTCAAGTTAAAAAACTCACCCTGTATACAGGGTGTCCCAGTTTAGGTTTACGTCCTGATAAGAAGATTCCTGAAAGGCCGCCAAGTTATAGGCCGTTAAAGTGAAAGGCCATAGCATTCTAACGGATCAGCTTAAGAAACCTTTGCGAACAGTTTTGAAAGAGAATGTGCATAAAATACTAAAATTTCGTCAAGTTCGATGAACGCCAGCCAAAATTATGGCTTTTTAATGCTAACATTTTCAATTTCATCAGAAAAATGCGTTTATCAACTTTTAGGTTCACTTGTTTATCAAAACTTTTGTCTTCCCTTCATTATCTACGATTTTTATTATAACTTTTTTACCTACGGACAACGGAAGTTATTGTAAAACATTATTGTATTCAGGCAAATAGGTCAAAAAATAGTGTTCAAAAAAAAAAAAAAAATTGACTAAAAGCTGTCAGTTAATAAGTAAAACAAAGTCGGAGAATTAAGCCAGCGGTAAATTTTCCGCTATTTTGTGGAATATTTTTGTTTAATTCGGTGACAACTTTTAGAATGTGTCGATGTTATTTTCTTTACTGACTAAGAGTAAACGAGTCAAGTGTTTAGCAAATGTTTAAGAAAAAATATTTTCGATTCGCGAATATGCCAATATACCGTAATTTTCGTTTACGGTTTCTGTTATGGAGATGCAGAGTTAGCTAGATTAGAGTACCAACGGCAATATCTTAGACGGAGGATCCATCTAAGCCAACTTTTATCAATGCTTTTTACCGCTTTTCAACCGGTCGGCTCAGCATATAGATAAGAAGAGAAAGATTGTCTAACATAACAGCAACAGAAGAGGAAGAAAGAATTTTAAATGCTGTAAGAATCCAGCCATCTATTAGCACCAGAAGGCTTGCAGCACAGTTGTTAACTCCAAAAACTACAATTCATAGAGTTATTCAAGGCAACCGCGTTTACCTTTAACATTATACACCCGTACAGGAACTTTTGCCAGGAGACTTCCAAAAAAGGAATGAATTTTGCATCAACAAGATGAGAATGAGCAGTTCATTCAAAAAAAAAAAAAAAAAATTAAAGACTGACGAAGCCCAGTTTACGAGAATGGACTTAACCAACCAAGGAAATTCCTAGAATTGGGCAGTGTCTAATCCTCACTTAACACAAACAACATCTTCTCAAAGGTAAAGATTCAGTTGAACTGCAGATCGTTTAGTGATGCTGATAGTCTTATGGTTGCAGTCTTTATTCACTAGACGACCGAAGCCTATGACCGTATAGTTACACCAAGGCAGTCGATTATGGTTGAACGTATATCGAGAAGAGTCAAAGGTAAGTTATGGAACCAGGTATTTCTGTCTTCGTAAGATCTGAGTGATCCCTTAAACTGTCTGTGAAATCGCTTGACAAGGCCATTGAACTGTGGATAGTTAGCGGTTGTGCGTTATTCTACGTTAGCTAAAGATGTTGGCAATCTCTCTTAAGACAGAACATTGAAACTGATTCCCTTGATCTGAAGAGATGGTTTCTGGAACGTCTAAACATACAACCCTCTTAGGAAGAAATGTTGAAACCACTGTGGGAGAATTTATGTGAAACAGTTCTTAATGGTCAACAAATACGTGTATCTGTGACGATCACCATATGATACGTGTCATAGTAACGTGTACGATAGCTGCATCTAGAAAAAAAATACAAAATACGGTTCTTACATTAGAAAACAATAAATCAAAATACAGTTTCAACATCATGCAATTGTCATCAAATAACCGTTTAATTAACAGTTGAAGAACATTGAACATTTCACCAACATTGTTTTTGGCCCGAATTGGAAGATATAGACTTGGACGGCATGTGGTTTCAACAGGATGGTGACACAAGCCACACAGCACACGCTACAATCGATTTATTGAAGAGTAAGTATGGTGAGCGTGTTATCTCAAGACATGGGTTAGTCGATTGGCCGCCTCGTTCGTGCGATTTAACGCTGCTTGACTATTTTCTGTGGGGCTACGTTAAGTCATTAGTTAATGGCAACACTCCGACGACGTTAGAAGAACTCAGAGCCAACATTGAACGCGAAATAGCGGCCGTTTCGGCCGAAATGTGTGGCCGAGTCGTTGAAAATTGGGTCCAACGAATCAACCGCTGCAAACGTACCCGCGGTGGCCATATGAAGTCGTTCATTCATAAATGTTTTGATTGTACTTCAAGCCAATAATAAAGTTTTTGAAATATCTCAAATGGTTTGCCTTTTATTTAAAAAAAAGTTGTCAAGTCGTTATTAGAAAACCCTATATTTCCATGTTTGGATTTAGTTTGACGTGTGATTTTTTTGTTTTTGCATGACATACGATGCTATAGTCTTTTGCGTTGACTTTGCGCTTGCGTGGGATAAACCATGGGGGTTGATGAAAATATATACTTCTGGTTTGTATGGTCGAAACAGTGGTTGTTTCGCACCAGACGTATTTGTCATAGATTGGCATGAGTATAGGAAAGTAAAGTTATGTCACTGTGTTTGATGTTTATTATCTCAACGTATCTTCTTGAAAGTGTATGTTATTGGCGAACGTATTTTTTAAACTCTTAGCATATCGAATATCAGTAGTAAATTCCGCAATATATTCAAGATGTATTGAAGATATATAAAACGGTG
The DNA here is from genome assembly GCA_907269105.1 of Volucella inanis. Lineage (NCBI taxonomy): Eukaryota > Metazoa > Arthropoda > Insecta > Diptera > Syrphidae > Volucella > Volucella inanis. Next base: position 70,495,242 of record OU026157.1, on the reverse strand, counting down.
AATGGTCTACATTTTACAAAATATCGAAACTGCCTAATAACCAAGGAAATACCTAGTAACTCTCGATCGAAAGTCAAATACTTTGTTTTGATGCTCTCAAATACCTTGAAAAGAAAGCGAGAAGTTCTCGTACTGCCACTGTACTGCTGAAGTACAGTACCAACTGCGTCATGGGAGGCGTCTGTCATGATCTAGGTATCTTATTTATGATTTGGATGAACTACAAATGTTTGTTGGACAAGATCATTTTTAAGCGTGTCGTAATCACTAAAACCACGTAACTTGTTCAAGTCACGCCGTTGTAGAAGAGTTTTGATAGTCTTGACTCTTTCTAGTGAAAGACCTTTTGAGACCTTTAGAAATTAGATATCTTTAAAACTCTAACTCTTTTATTCCTAACATATATTTCGGAACGTTTGAGATCCGACAATTGGCTTCCAATCTGCTGAAAGGTATTCGTAAATGATTTTTATGAGCTTCAGCCGATTCACTTGCTACAACGATATCGTCGATGTAGGCGAATATGACGGAAAATCGGCAAGAATCTCGTTTAAGAAAGGTTTAAACGTTTGAGGTTCATTTCTTACGCCGTATGGCATTCGTCTTTTTCTGCGATAGGAATCTGGTAATATGCTCTAACGAGATTTATTTTTGAAAAGAAATTCTAACTATAGTTGTTCGCAGAACACTCTTGGGGTCTGTTATTTAGTTGGCGGTTGCCACCACATGATCTTCAGTCTGTAGAGTTCTTTTTGGGTACCATGTGTGGTGGTTATGCAACAAGAGAGGAAGATGGACTACAAATGCCCAATTTTATCACTTGTTGAAATTATTTTTTGGCGAGTTAAAGTTTTTTTTTAGACTAAATCTTCGAACGCGCGCATTGGAAGTGAAACTTCTGCTTCGAATCGATGTTCACAGAATGCTTCATAGTTAAAGGAACATTTGGGAGAGCTTTCAAAAAAGAAAAACTGTGAAAAACGGCTTCGGCCGCACTTTGCAAAAACGCAGAAGACATCATTCTAATCCAGGAATCATACCTGTATACGCTCCGCTTATGCAAGAGACAAAAGTTAGATTAGAACTGGTGTATTAATGAAACGTAGCCTTAATGTTTTCTTACTTCCTAACATTAGCGAGGTGAGTCACTTTTTGATTATATTATAAGTACTAACTTCATTGTTTGCAACATTGGCAATGAGCCCACTTTTATAACAAAAAACCGAGATGAAGTACTAGATATCACTTCTGTCTTCAACAACATCACATAAATGATAACGAACTGCATGGTATCCCAGACAACCAGCTTACCTGAACTATTAAAAAACTGATTGGCCAAAAAACAGAGAAATCCTGTGAATTCTCAAGTCCCCCGCGTGACACCAACGAGCTTGAAATGAAAAACTGCTTCCTGTCCTCTTATTCAACCTAGTAAATCTGGATATCAGCACTGTGACCGCTTAGAAAGGTTTGCAGAAAACTTTTCAACCTAGCAGAAAGCACAAGAAAAGTGACTGACTGGAACTCATGTAAGGAATCCCTAAAAATATATAAAAAGAACTGAGGATAGCAAAGCGACAATCTTGGATGTCATTCTGTGACAAAATCAAAGAAACTTCTGAAGCATCGCGGTTAAAAAAAATTCTCTCTCTAAATCCTACGAAGTCTATTTGAAACCGTTGACCCTTGGACATCCTCAAGTTAACCTATTAATCACTCAACACTGCTACTGGATAATAACTTTCCAGCTAACTCCCTATTCGTGGTCAGTACCAACCACAACAGGACTAATGCAACCGTGACTAAAATTCACTAAAATAACTTCAAACCATACAAGACTGCTGGTTCGGATGGTACAATACTTGCTGAGTTACAAAGATCCTCAGATATTATCCTGCCTACGCTAGAGAATATCATGAGGAACTGTGTAGAAATGATCCACACTCTACAGTCATGGCGAGTAACTAATGTAGCTAGTTGTCCCAAAGACCTATCACCTTTCACTTTAAAAACTCTTGATATCCATAAACGTATACTTTTGACAACGGCTCAACATTCATATTGTAAGCGAAAATCCGTGAAAATAATTCTGCATTCACTAAGTTACAACGTCGAACGATCCCTAGAATATAGAGAGTACACAATGGTCGCTTTCTTGGACATAGAGAGCATCTTTAACAACGTCAACACATCCGCAATCACGACAGCGCTGTCAACTCTGCAGAAAGACGATTCACTTAGGAAGTTGATCAGTATTACGCTAAATAGCAGAGAAATCAATTCCAACCTGCCTGGGGCTTTTGTTAAAAGATGTGTAAGCAGAGGTAGTCCGCAAGGCTGTGTGCTTCTCCCCTACTCTGGAACCTAGTGGTTAATGAACTGCTAATATACCTGAAAGCAGGTGGTAGCAGAGTGATTGCCTATGCGAATTATATTGCTATGGACGCCCCCATAAAACTGATCTTGTCCACTTTTCCAGGAAATAAAAAATTCCAGTCATAGACTCTTTCTCAATAAACGGTACTAGTTCAGTCTTTTCCGGTAAAGCAAAATATTTCAGTATCATTTTTGACAGGAAACTAATCTGGAAACCTAACATTCAAGAAAGAGTCAAGAAGCTACAGTAGATTTATTGTCTTGCAAGAAAGCCATTGGAACAAATGGGGCCTTCAACCTCAAATAACCCACTGGCTATACATCTCGGTCATAAGACCGATACTCTTCTACGGTGTTGTTATCTGGTGGACGGAAAATGCAGTTAAATACAACAATCTACAGCATGTTTATGCATATGTAGAGCTCTATGTTCTAGTCCCTTCGCGGCTTTAGACATTCTGTTTCACTTGACACTAGTTGACATTTTCAACAGGCAGTGGACAAATAATTTATTTGACCACGCTAATATTCTTATTATAATAAGAATCCACACAGATAACATCGATTACACCATACCGAAACTTCAGTTTGACAAAGACTTACAATTGAGCTTCCCCTCTAGATCCTTCAGATAGCAATATGCTTTCATGGACGACAAGTCTATTCACTTCTACATAGATTGATCCAAAACCGATAGCGAGGTTGGTGTCGGTGTTTTCTCAGATAAGCTAAATCTTAGGCTCTCTGTAGTTTGTTGCTGGCGGAAATTTTCGCTCGTTCCTGGCTGAAGAAAAACGTGATATCTGCAAAGGATATGCACTTCTTTTCGGATAATCAGGCCGCTGTCAAGTCTTCGAACTCGGTCGCACTAAACTCTAAAACCGCTCTTAGATGCCAGTCATCACTTACGGAGATATCAGAGCAGTTTAACCTACACTTTTTTTGGGTGCCGGGCCAAAGGGACATTGCACAGGGAACCACTCTACCTATTCTATCGGAAAAGGGTAACATAGGTATACCAATCGCTACGTGCAAATTATTATTTAATCTGAATGCAAATAAAAGAACAAACTTTGGATGGATCGGTGGGCCAACATGTCTAGCGATTAAACAGATCTAGTCTAAGCTTGATCTGAATCACTCTAAGAGTTTGATACTTCTAAATAGAAAACATCTCAATGTCATCATAGGTGTCATCAAAAGACACTTCCTTATTGGCAAGCGTGCAAGAAGGTATGGTGCCTTAACAAATGATTTCTGTATAAGCTGCATAAACGAGGAGGAGACAATCCTTCACCTACTCTGTGCATGCCCAACTCTCTCCCAAAGAAGAAAACTTCGCTAATGAGCTTTCTTTTATAATGACTTAAGCAAAATATAGACGTTAACAGTCTCCTACGCTTCATCCTAAGCCCAAATTTGTTCCGTGAGTAGTAGGACCTAGAAAGACCTAAGAGGATTGGTCTTTTCAGCAGCCACTTTTACTTAACTCCCTACCATGGTACTTAACTCTACGTATACACGATGACAGAGAGGGAGTTAAAATGAAAGAGAGAGAGAGCTAGGTGGAGTGACCTAGGAGTGTATACGCCAAGATACCAGTATAAAATTATAGCTTTACGAAAAAAATAACTGAAAATCTAATGTCGTAGTCATAACTAAACTTTCATGGGTCAGAAAAAAATGAATCAAGATTGCATAAACAGTAATGCTTCAGACTGAAAAGCCTTCGAGTTCATGCCCTATTGCCTTAGACAATGAAACTATCTGTATGTTGATGTATATTTTAAAAATCAAGATGTACTTCTAGAATGGACATTTTAGACACTTGCACTAATTTAGACCAAAATCTAATTGGAAAATTTGCACCGCAAAATATTGTAGTTTCGTATGAATCTACACAGAATCCGGTATTCATAATATAATTAGGAAAGTTTATACCTCACATACTCATAAAACACATAATTAAAAGATTGGTCCCGTAAATACATTTCTCTTGTTCCTTAGTCAGTATCTTGCGTAAAAGGAAAATAAGAATTTAAGAAAGTGAAATTTCGTGTATCGAAATATCCAAAACTTACTGCACACACTAAAACAACTCATGAGGGACAAAACTTACTTGAATAAAACTAAGCTAACGACTATACCACTATTAAGTTTCTAGATGCATTTGAAGCAAAAAAAAATTCCATCATCACCATACGTAGTATAAGTTTTAAAACGTTCCAAGTGTAATAAAAGTTTGAGAGGTGTTCTTATTTCTTATTTTACAAGACAACTTAGGCACCTCTCAAATATTTCCTTAACATTCATATGTGCAGACGTACCTATGATCCCGTACATGTGCTTACGAAAACTAAAAAATGAGAAAAACTTGTTCCACAATTTATCATGCTTCTATTGTAGTTTGTGAATAATGCTCGATATCATCAATCCCAGGAAAAGTACAAGTATAAGTGTCTTTATCTTTGTAATATTTATTTTACGCTTTTGTCATAATTTCAAACTTTTATGAGGACTAAGCATTCTTGTACAGATGAGTTTTAGTTTGGTTTTTATGAAAACAGTTTCAGATAAGGTCACAGAGCTTATGATGCATTAATTTAGTATGCAGATTAATCAAAAAGAAATTTGAATGCAGATTTGTTTCTATAAAATCTGTGATATGCAAATGTTTTTTTTAAAAAAAAAGTAAACATATTCCGAACAGTATAGTATGATGGTAGGCGTCGGCCTAGTAGGCATCTTGCATCTTGCGATGTGTGAGGACATCTACTGTTTCACTTAAGATTAGATCATCGTTAAATATCTTTTCAAATGTTTTTATTGACAGTTCTGTGGTTCAATTTTGGGCCCGTAAGTTTTTGGGGCACGACTGATTTCTTTCCTTTTATTTGTAATACGCTCATTTGACGGTAACTGACTCTTATCGTTCTCAAGATAGTACTGCTTAGAAGGATGATATCGATGATAGCCTTCTGGTACGTATTAGCGCAACCCTTGTTGGCGATACTTATCGATAGAGGACCGAATGTTTCCAGTACGGCCTGTCCTCTGGTGTAAGTGAGTCTGCTATTTCATTCTGTAGCCCACGCGTTAAAGTGGCCACCTATATCCACATGCAACCGAATCGCCGAGAGCTCATGAAGAACTCTGATACTTTCGATAGCGTTTTTCATCGCTTGATGGATCGAGATCTGGAAATGTAGGCTGTACTATACAGCCAGTACTGTACTCTTCATCAAATGTGATGGTCTTCCATTCTTTTTTGTGGTGTTCTACTTATCGTATTTTGGTGGCATTTCGTTCGTTAATTGTCTCGCATATTGACAAGTGAATTACCTACGAAAGTGAAGTCGATGATCGAGGATACTATAATTCGCTGAATGTGTGTTCATTGCTGGTGTTTAAAAGTAATGAGTCTGAATGCCCCTAATAGTTTGTTTCCTCCCCTGGCACAGCCCATTCATTGGCCTATGTGGTGAAATCTTCGGCTATGATAAATGGATACCTACCTCTAGCAACTATCGAATACTTCGGTCGTGAGGCTACAGTTGTAGATGTAGTAGCCCTCGATTTTAGCCCAAACAAAGTAGCACTCAGTGTTCCCTTCTGCTTTTTGGAGGGGTCGTTTTCTGCAAGTCCATATTGCAACTTTATTCGTAGCATCTGCTATCCATATTGTCCACTTAAGGTTGCTACGTCTGTACTTAGCTCGCGAGTTGTTTGTGATAGGACAGCATGAGTAGCCTCGCAGTAATTAAGGTTTGGCTACAGTATTTCCATTTTTTCTAAAGCAGTTCCTTACATGTTCGTGATTATTACAGATTTCTTCCTTACCTTGGCGGAGTAGACATTTTGATTTTTTATTTTATAACTTCGCCATATGACCAATCTCACCACATCGTAAGAAATGTTTCGACCAGTCACTTGTGCTTTCTCTTGTTTCAGCATTCTTGTGCTTAGGTCTTCACATGAGCTTGATCAACTATGACACTTTTTACCTTATTGTCAAATTTTTTAGCTTTTGAGTTAGCAGCTGTTTTAAGCACCATGGGTAGGTGGAAGGAGCCGTTTTTTGATGACTTTTCGGAACATCTCTGCATACGTAAGCCTTCTCTTTCTTAAGATCAACGCATCAGGGCCGATCGGTTTTCTACGATGTTTGGTTCGACGCTTCTGTTGAATCTAGCCAGATGCAGTTTTCTTAATTTCTTCCGATGACTGCTTATTGGTTTTCTCAGTGTTTGGTCGACTAAGAAATTTTTCCACTTTAGGATTTTAAAAAAAATGTTTGACCTTGAAATATCTCGAAGTACCTATAGTTATGACTATAGGTACTTAAACTTTAAAACGCGTTTATTTCAAAATTGCATTTTTCAAGTTGGCCGCATCCATAACTTGAACAATTTTCAAGCAATTCACCTGAAATTTTAACTTGATCTTAATAAATACATTTTCTATATAATTACATAGAATTTTTTTATATGGCATATTTAGTTTTTTATAAATAATTTTCTGTCGACCTTTATGTGAATTTTTCAAGTTTGACTTTAGATGTGCGCCATTCGGCCAAAAATCAATATATGAAAACAATCCTACGTACTTCTCTAGATGTTGTTATGTACAATAAAAAACATTAAATGATTATCACATTATCCAAAATTTACAGGGGCTGTTGGTACTGCCGTAGATCCTCCCAAAAAAGAGATGCCATCTGAGATTTTTTTATATTTTTATTACATATTTTTTAATACATTTTATTCTTAAATAAATTATTCCATTAAAGTTATGTTTTACAGCCACTCATATGTACAATAAATTTCTACCTTTGTAAGCTCGATTTACTTTATATTTTTCCTGAAAAAAAAATTACAAGAAAAGACTATTTTTACGGCCTCAAGAGTGGCCTAACCCCTTAAACAAATAAAGGTATCGTGACAGTATCATGTCACGAAATTTCATAATAACTGATATTTCATTGATATGATTAATAACATCGACGTTTTGTTTTTTCAGAGAACGTTTCGAAATCTTATATTTTACTTGCGACAGAAACTGCCTTGGTTACATCAGCTTTCATCTTTTCATGGTCCTTATTATGCTTTATTGCTAAGGTATTAGAAAGATCTTCAGTGGTAATGTTTTCGGTAACATATATAGGGTTTTCCAATAGGACAACTTTGAATTTAATTTGTGAACGCACTCTTTCACTAATCATCAGTAAACTCAACATTTTCATCATGGTAAAGTACACCAACGAGAAAAAAATAATCTGTATAAAAATTTTCTACAGATATTCGGAGTCGGTGACTGCAACTTTAAGAGCGTTAACTCTTACTTTAGTGCAAAAATTTGAGTCTACATATTCGTTGTGTGATGTTGCCGTGCCAGTGAGACAACGGGTTGGTCGAAGTGTCGAAAATATCGCTGCCGTTCAGACGTCCGTAGCAAACGATCCAAATCAGTCAATTCCACGGCGTTTACAAGAATTGGGCATCGCTCAGATCACATTATGGCATATTTTGCGTAAGGATCTTGGTTTACACCCATACAAGATCAAGCTGACTCAAAAATTGAAGCCGATGGATCATTTGAAGCGACGTATGTTCTCCGATTGGGTTCATCACAAAATCACCCTCAGTGACGAAGCTCATTTTTGGCTCAATGGGTTCGTCAATAAGCAAAATATGCGTTATTGGTCGGGTGAAAACCCACATGTGCCTCATTAATCACCACTTCATCCACAAAAAATAACTGTTTGGTGCGGTTTGCATGCCAGCGGCGTTATTGGGCCATATTTTTTTGGTCGACGATAACGACCGTCACGTTACTGTGAATGGTCAGCGTTTTCGCGCCATGATCACCGATTATTTTTGGCCCAAATTGGAAGATATGGACTTGGATGACATGTGGTTTCAACAGGATGGTGCCACAAGCCACACAGCACACGCTACAATCGATTTATTGAAGAGGAAGTATGGTAAGCGTGTTATCTCAAGACATGGGCCAGTCAATTGGTAGCTTCGTTCGTGCGATTTAACGTCGCTTGACTATTTTCTGTGGGGCTACGTTAAGTCATTGGTTTATGCCAATACGCCGACGACGTTGGACGAGCTCAGATAGAACACTGAACGCGAAATAGCGGCCGAGTCGGCCGAAATGTGTGGCCGAGTCGTTGAAAATTGGGCCCAACGAATTGACCACTGCAACGTGCCCTCGGTGGCCATATGAACGAAGTTGAGTTCCATTCATATATCTCAAATAGTTTGCCTTTTATTTAAAAAAAAAAAAAGTTGTCAAGTCGTTATTAGAAAACCCTAATTTCTTGTGAACGTCGAGCACTCAGATATTGACTTTCTTGGTCTTCCTCTTGATTGCTTTAATGTACATGGTAAATCACACGATACTTTTGTTCTTTCAGTATCGATCTGGCGACCATGTTCCAACCTTTCCTCGTTCTTTTTAAAATTCTTTCTTGATTTATAGGCTATCACCCCAAAAATTGATGAGAACTTTTTTTCCAATTTCTGACATTTTTCCGCTTTTTTTATAAAGCTTTACTGGGCGATTAATAAATTTCCTCGCTTTCGTGATCTTACAATCTTACGGTAAGCTTTGGTACTCCCATGTCTCTGATTTAAAAATTTAGTTTCAAATGCAATTTTAAATTATTAAAATCGAATTGACTGTTCGTTGTAATAATTAAGTCGTCAACATAGGGTGTATTTAACGTATATTTAACGTGTTTTTTTTTTTTGTTGTTTTTTTTTTTTTGAAATAACCGCATTTATCGTAGATTGAATTTGTATATCCGATCTCTTGAAGCTTGTTTTCTAGCTTTTTGTTGCATTGAGGGAACAATTCGGTAGCAATGACATAAGGGATCCTAATCCAGCTTATTTCAGCAACCCAAATGTTTCGGAGTAATCCACACCATATATTACATTTGGAAGTAACCCTCTACTACTAGCCTAGCTTTTCTTCTTTTCACAGTCTCATCCAACTTACTCTTAGTCGTAAATACCCATCGACATCTGGTCACATTTTTACCTTTAGGACGATCTACAATTTCCCAGGTGTAAAAATATCTTTCAATACTATATTCATGGCTTCCTTTCATTCTTCAGTATTCGGAGAATACCGGGTGGTCGTGACTCAACTGACACCCGAATCGGAAAGATTGGTGTTTGAATCCCAACCGTGCCTACTTTTTCATATGGCATTTTCATTAAAAAAAAAAAAATCAAGTACGATGAGTAGTTGACTAGAAATCAACATCAAGCCAATTTAAACTAAAAGTTTAATCTCTACATTAAATGTTGTATGCCACTCGTGGAACGAGCTCAAACATCTTCCTCTCTCTTCTTATCAATTTTTTTCAAAAAACCTAACACACACTGAGGCATTATAAGTGTATTCAAACTGACTTGAGTGTTAAGTTCTTTAGTAAAAGCAAAAAATAAAAAATAAATAAATAAATAATACAGTATCATCCACCTCAGATAGATACGAAGTTTCTTAATAATTGTGTAAACCAACATTTCGTTTTGGTCTGGGCCTTGATATAGCAGAAACACACTTTTTTTTTATTTTGTTTTCTTGCACAACCATCTATATTTTTAGCTTTGTTTAATTTATTGGCTTCACTGTCAATGCAATCTGCATCGTGGTTACCTAAGGCTTCCTCGAAATGGTCTGCATTGGAAATTTCTATTGAGCTATCACTTGTCTCTGTCTCCTTGTCATCTTCATCCGTTCCAGCTTTATCTGATCGTGGTTCATCATATCCTGGCTCAGGTTCAACATATATCTGAGATTCTTTTCATTTCGAGTTCTTTCAATAAAAATCTTGTACCCCTTTTCCACAATCTATACGCTTTCGAATCCTTACAATATCCTATCAACACATGCTCTTCGCTTCTGGCATAAACTTGCTTTGATTTCTACCTAATACACCTCTCTGAAATGCGAAACATTAGGAATCTTTGTTAACCATATGTTAATTCTTAAGGAGTTCTGTTTCTGTTTGCTGAAGTTGGACAGCGATTGCGAATGTGTACTGAAGTGATGACTAGCTCAGCCTACAAACAATCTGCAAGATCAGCCTCGATTTTCAGACACCTCGCCATCTGGACAAGTGTGCGATTGGCACGTTCAGCCACATCGCTTTGCTATGGTGTATAGGGTGAACTAAAATTTGCTTAATGCAAATTGATTCACACAAATATCTAAAAGCATTGCTATAAATTCGGATGCATTATCAGACCTTCTGCTTTTTATTTTCTTATTTAATTTGTAAATAATGTGAATTTGTCTACCGGTTTGGTTTTTCTTCCGAATTACCACCTTGATCAAAAAGTTTCCGGTGGAGTCACCGTGTGGCGCTCCTATTATTCCGATTTCGGATCTGTTTTTTTTTTATCAAGTTGGTACGTCTGTTGTTGATATTATCTCTAAGTTTTAGCATCATAGCTTGACATTTGCAAAAGTTACGTAGCCAAGAGTACATCTATCTCTGTGTGTGTTGGCGATTTTTTTTACAATTTTAGAAATGGATTTAAATTTGCAACAACGAACTTGTATTAAATTTTGCGTAAAAAACGGATTTAATGGTGCGCGTACGTTGGAAATGTTGGAAAAGTGTTTCGGCAACGATTCTCTAAAGAAAACGGTCGTGGTCGTGGGTCAATCGAAGATAATGAACGCGGTGGCAGACCAAAGACATCGAAAACAGACAAAAACATTGATGAAGTAAAAGAAATGTTGGTCAATAACCTTAAATAAATCATCAAAGAGATAGCGGAGGACTTGAACATTGCCTATGGATCCGTCCAAGACATTTTGGTTAATGATTTGGGTTTCCGACGTGTAGCAAAAAAGTTGGTGCCAAAAGACCTCAATTTCATGCCAAAAAGAGACCATGTTGACGTCGCAAAAGAGATGAATTGCGAGGCTGAATCTGATCCCACATTCATCAAAAGGATCATTACTGGAGACAAGACGTGAGTTTATGACTACGACACGCAATCCAGACATTAGGCAAGCGAATGGAGTTCACCAAATGAGCAGAAGCTAAAAAAAAATTTACGTCGTTTTCAGTCTACAAAGGTGTAGTGCATCATGAATTTTTGCGTTATGAGACGTTTGCGTGAAGCAATTCGCCGAAAGAGACCAGAATTGTGGCAGAAAACTCGTGGATTTTGCACCATGATAACGCACCGTCGCACAGTACCATCATTATTCGTATTTTTTTTGACGAAAAATGCAACAAATAGCATCCAACAGCCACCAAATTCACCTGATTTGGCTCCCTGTGACTTCTTTCTACTCCATCGAGTTAAAAAACCACTACAAGGAACGCGTTTCAGCAGAGGAAGCAGAAAGGAAGTAATGGAAAAATCGCAAGAAGTACTGATGGACATACTGAAAACCAAATATAAACAATTTTTCGAGGATTGGATCAAGCGCTGGCATAAGTGTGTTGCAGTCGATGGGGATTACTTTAAAGGGGACAATATAGATAGATTAACTTTTGGTATATATGTACATATACAAATATTTTTCCAGAAAAATCAACTCTGAATGTTACGAAATATAATGACTAACTCAGAGATTCTGTTTTCATAGGTCCGCATATGTCCGAGTGTATTAGCTCCAAACAAGACACAGTTCTGAAACTCTGGAAGTCTTCGTAAATTTTTTTCGCGTTGTTCTGCTGGCCTAACAGGTGCTGCAGTCTCAGTGCTAATAGTGACACATGGTTCTTTCTCCACTGGATACAGGAAATAAATCCACCTCGTTCCACCTTCTTCACACCCTTGAGTTGTCTTCCACTCTCGTTCACAATACTTGCGTTATTGTTATTGTACTTTCACTCCATTCAGAGTTGTTTTGTTAATTAAAATTAGGTTTTCTTTAGGATATAGTGTTAAAAAGCTAACAAAACAGAGTTTTTTTTTATCAACTTTACTGATAATATCAACAGTTCCAATATCCATAATTTTGATTAGCAAGTTTGATATATAAAAATTGTTCACTCTAACACATGTGGGAGGTAGCTCCACTATCTAGCATCAACGGGTGGTTTCTTTGTGATGCCAACAATGTGATATTTCGAGTGTTCTTTTGGGAGAGCGATCCAAAAATTCCTGCATCATGTTTCACGTGAGTTATCAAGTAATTTCTGCATGTGATCGGCAAATCCCTCCCTATGAGTCCTCACCGACGGCAATTGTATTTATGATACGTTAACCCAGATGAATTTTTTTGTTGTGGTTGCAGACTTAACTGCTTCGGTTTGTTGTAATGAAAATTATTAAATTTACCTTTAAATCTCATGGCATTGTCAACTGATGACAGCTCTCGCTTTGTATCGCCAATCTCCATTAGCCTAATACGGACAGTTTCCAATGATGGAAAGTCCTTCTGGGCTGCGAATGATGATGTACGTCCTTATAAGTTTCGTCGAGACTATCTAAAAGTACTACCACTAAAAGGTGATCATCGAGTTTCACTTCTAGCTCTGCCAATCGACTGATTATACAAAGAACAGAAGGTAATCTCGCAAGTACTCGTCCATAGCATGATTGTTGTTCTTCGAATGTTTAGTAATTTTTTAACTTATCGGCTTTTGTCCAGCTGAGAGCAATCGTGGAATCAGTTCAAGTGAAAGTGCGAATGTCCCTCGACTCAAGAGTCTGTTGAATACAATTAAGAAACTTGGATTAAGACATGAGAAGATTCATATGTTCGTTGCCGTCGTCCTTCTTTGACCTTAAATACACCGCTGCTCCATATGCCTTTTCTGAAGTGTCGCTTAAGCCATATAGAAGCCATGGATGGGTGTTTCCGCACAAATTGTGTCAAGTCATCATGGAAGCTGTATCCTATTCCTATTCCTCTTTGGAAAATCTTCCACTCTTGTAAGATTTCCACATCGACTGGATCGCTCCAAAATTGTTTGCAGATTCAAAGCTGCTGCATGATGAGTTTGCCCTTAATTGATGGTTGATTTTCTATATGGTATAGGTGTATACTGAATCTACGAAGCCTTCAGACAGCCTTTGTAGTCCATGGGCGTCGTACACGAGATTTTACGTTTATAGGTGTAAGGGCCTTCAAGAAGTTCTTCGACTTTGGAAGCCGTGTCGGTAACGAAAATAAAATCGTCCATGCATATTTCTCGATTAATTATTTCTGCTACTCGTAGGTGCTGATGACGGAACTCGGTTGCTAAATGTTTAAGACTTCGTATGGCTAAATATGGAGCTGACACTGTTTCAGAAGTGAGAGTCTTGAGATGATAAACTTTAAGTAAACCTTAAGATTATAGCTGCCGATTGTGACATTCTGGACGATTCCTCGATGTTGAGTTTCACTTCTTATTGACAGAATAAGAAGTTTTGCCCTCGTTAACCGCTAGACACGTCTTTGCCGCTACTGTTCCTATACATGTCGCATAACAGTGCGTCGGCTTACCTAAACTTTTTTTTGACATCAAAGGTCTCGGTTGTCGTCAGTCGTTACTGACCTGATGGGGTAGCGAGTTACCTCCATCGTCATCCTGCACAAGCGAACAACTTTTCAGGGATGCCAAAACTAGACATGGCTCTGTATAGCTCATCTCTGTATATGCTATTATATGCGGCTTTGAAACCGATAAAAAAGTGGTGAGTATCGATTTAAACTTTTTAAGTTTTTAACAGGATTTGCCGTAGTGTGAATACTTGGGTCCAACCAGATCGTTCACGAATGCTTTCATGCGCTCGCACAATACAACAGACAAGATCTTATATGCGATGTTTAGGAGACTGATACCTTTAGAGTTGGAGCAGCTTAGAGGGTCTCTTTTCTTGTGAACCGAGCAAATGATGCTAAGGTCCCAATTATCCGACTAAATTTTGGAAATCAAGTCTTCTCCTGCTGCTTTAAATAGTTTGGCGGGTAGGCACTCACTTCATTTTGATCAGGTGAACGGATCATCTTCTTGTTCATTTCTACAGATTTCCGTTCTGGCCTTATTTCCCTGACACGTTCTTTTTACCTTTCGTTAAAACTTTCGAATATTGTTCCTGGAGTAGCACCGCTCTTTCTTTTTTTTCTCAGGAGAGGCCGATGTTCTTTTCTCCTCTTTTGCTCGTAGAGCTCACGAGTAGCTCTCGTTCTTTTGTGCAGTGCCGCTTTGTAAGCATGTTGACCCAGGACGTCAGTTGAGGCATTTATGATAGCTTCTCGGCATCTAAGCCACTGGTTTTCAACATCCGACGCTGCAAAGGACTTCCCGAGAGGTTTTGGGACACGTGATTGGCGAAGGTCCTGACCGCCTGTTTGCGATTGCAACCATTCAACGTTAAATTTCCTCATAGTATTTTTCCGTTATCGTGGCGTCTGAGATATCCATAGACGTACCTTGGTTACAACCGCTCGGAATGTTCGATTATCTAAAATACTTGAGGAGTGCCTTACGTCGACCGCAACATAATCAATCTGGTTGACAGTTTGCTGATCTGGTGTCTGCCATGCGATCAGGTGAGGAAACCATGTGCTTGCTATAGTAACGGTACGTCTTGCAGCAAAGTCGATTAGCCTAAGTCGTTTCAAGACGTAGTATCGTGTAGGCTATGTCTTCCGATTGTGCTACCAAAGATGTCCGCCTTTCCAGTCTTGGCATTAAAGTCGCCTGGGATGATTTTAACGTCATACAACATGTTTGATCCAGTCACGGTATTGATATCAACCTCACTCGCATTCACTTTCAGACTTTCAGCCACAGTTTTAGCTTTATCTAGAAACCGGTGGTGAGCGTCTCGAAAATCTCGACGGTAGTCAAAATAATTTACTTTTATCTGCTCAGTTATACCACAGTTTTTTAAAATTTTTCAGACCCTTCCGCACCTGCCTTTAGTAAAATATTTGCATAAGCACTTGGTGACATCGTTTTTTCCAACATCACCATCGCCCATCGAGATAATTCACTGTTCGCTGAGTTAAGCCAGCCTTTTAAAAATTTGAGTAGGCTTTGTTCAGTTGTCTCGAAATTCTATCTAACAGTTTATCTTCCATGCTTAATTTTTTTTTTTTTAATTTGCAATAAGATACATGCAATTAGAAGTTGAATGGCTTCTGGCAGTTGAATGGCAATCGCTGAGTTGAATGGCTTCAAATATGTTGAGCTGTTTGTCGTGAATCAAACCAATTTTCTTGAAACTGCAGACAGATTGTCTGGTAAGTCGGGCAGCAGACAGTACGGTAAATGGTAAATAAAATAATTAAAAATTGTCCACGAGCAGTACGGAAGCACATTGAAAAAAAAAGCCAACTTAATAGCACCTAATTCTCAAAAGTCCAATGTTCGCGCATAATTTATCGCGAAACAGGAAAAATCGACTTTTAATTCCGGAAAATTAAAAATGTTACAAGGTCGTCAATAATCGTGATGAAATGTCCATTGTTGGGATTTAATGACAATATTGACAGTCTTATCAATTTGATTTCGGTCGTGTTGCCGACACTCGTTTTGGTAACATCATGAGAGCCAACAAAATGTTTAAAGAGCTATAAAAAATTAAGCATGTTTCTTATGTTCTACGCGTATTTTAAATATTCATTATTTCAGAGTATAACTATGTATCATACTTGTACTAAACGGAATGTTCACATAATCGTATGTATTGTATTTACAAATGTCCGTTTATGACAAGAGAGTATCTTAAAGATAATGTAGCATTAAAGCATATTCGTACATCTTTGCATCTGCTCCCAAGTACGATAACATTTAAACATACGCTGTCATCTTTCATGAAATGTCATCTTCATATACTGCTTGTGGTAAATGTTGGCATTGTCATCATTCACTTCGGAAAGAAGACACCATTGTCATCATCATTGCTTGTCCAAATGGGAATGTGAAGACACATATGTACATCTTTATTGTAAGACTTTACTGCCAAGCCCCAGCTGGAATAGTCTCCATAAAATATTGTTCATCTTCACATTCCTCGTTTAGTTAGGCGATATACATGCATAAGTGTTGTTGGTGGTGGTGATGGTGATAGTCCTAAGAAAGCAGGTTAAATTCATGTGGATGCATTTAATGATAGATTCTGGTAGAGCGTTTCAATTTTGAAGTACGTCAACAAGGGTAACGCAAAAAACTTTGAGTATTGTATAGTATTGTTTACATGGCTAATACAAGTGTTGCCTTTATTTTTGAGCTAACATTTAGTCTCGAAATCAAATTAAAGGGAAACTAGGAAATTTGTTGTTCAGGAAAAGTTGTTTCAAATAAATTTATTATATGGAAAACTTTAATTTTTAAAACTTAGTACGTCTCTCAAGAGAGTTCAAACGAAAGTAGATTTGGCTTTCACTCCATCTTTGAACTTTTCAGCAAACTGAAAGCGAAAGGTGTTTGAAAACTTTACTTCAATTAGGCCAACCTTTAGGCCCATCCAGTTAGAGCGTTCTTTAGCTTAGAGCGTTCTATGGCTCACATTTGCACTCCACGTTGATCGATATCTACTCACATTTTCGCGCGCTATCTAAGCCGAGGTTTTTCTCTACTGCGCTGCCTCTTCCGATTACAATAGAATCATCTTAGTGTTTCTTCAGGATCTTATTTGCCTTCTTAGGCCGAAGTACAGATTAAGAGTAACTCTTCGTTTGATTTTTGATGTAATGTCATTATCAGATCTAAAACCAGACTCGAGGTATACAAAGTCCTGGACTACCTTAAAGTTATAGCTGTCGACTCTGACGTTCTTTTGAATTCTTCATTGTAGTGTACCCCTTCTTGTTCGCAGCATATAGTTTTGTCCTCATTTACGGCTAAGCCCTTTACTGTCGCTTCCGTTCCAAAATTTGCAACTCGATGAGTTCTACCAATGAAATCAATGTCATCAGCGTACGCAAGTAGTAGTGCAGACTTTTAGAAAATTGTGGCTCTAGTGTTGACTTGCGAGTTTCACGCAATTTTCTGATGTACGACGTTAAAAAAGTTACGTAACAACGTATCACATTCGCAAAACCCGTTTTTAATAGGAACAATTACGGAGACATTTATTCTGACCTTAACGGTCAGAATCTGAAGAAGGCTCCGCATAGCTCGTTTCTATACAAGTAGATGCTGCCATATGCGGCTTTACAACCGATAAACAAGTAGTTCGACTTGAACTTCTCGGAGTTTTCCAGGATCGATTGTACACTTACCGAGTCTAAAACCACACTGATAGGTGCCAATAATATTGCAGGTAAATGGCTTCAGGCAATTACAGAAGATCTTAAATGCGATATCAAGGAGACTGATGCCTCTATAACTGGACCAGTTAAGATTTTCACCTTTGATGTGGTTTAGATAAGCGGTGCTATGATTCCATTATCCAGGCATGTTTTCTGTCGACCATACCTTGGAAATGAGTTGGCACAAGTTCTCTATCAATTCATTTTCCGCTGCATTTTATAGCCTGTTATTGTTCTTAAGCTTGGATATTGCTATCATTACCTCATATTGGTTAGGCGGATGGATTTCATAACTTTTACCGTCCAGGTTGGAGGACTTTTGATAAGGCTTCCGAAATTTGCTCCTAAAGTAGCACCTCTCTATTTCCTCGATGTTCTTCCCTTGTCGTTTGCTAATAAAGATCACGGGCTGTTCTCGTCCTTCGACGAAATGCTGCTTCGTTATCTAGTTGTTACCCGACGAGTGCTTATCTGCATATGCTATGGTGATATTCCACCTCGCAGCAAAGCCAATTAGCCTTAGTTCATTTCCGGTATTGATGTCGTGTCAGCAAGGCTTGCATAAGGTGTACTCCTTTTCTTTCTATTGAACTATGTTTCATTCATATGCTCATATGTCTTGTCGAGGAACTCGTGGAAAGAGTTTTTGACACAATCCGTGGGGTATGACTGCATACTGGGCTTATGTTGGCAGATTTAGCGTTGATACGGATTATACATTGTAAGATGCGCGTTCTCGTATTAGAAGTTCAAAACTACTTGCTAAGGTCCGTAATACTTCAATTCCCTATCACCGTTTGTTCAGATAATCCCATAAAACTTCCTATATGGTGGTAATATCTGCATATTAGTAGTCAATTGTCTCTGTTAATTGCTCAGCGCGCCTGGCCTGTTAAGGTCCGAAAATTCCACGTTCAGATCCGAAAGTCGTTGTTCTAGTTTCGTCTGCTGGAGTTATTATCAGTAAAGTCATCCACATCCGAGGTATGTTACTGTTCTCGGAAGATAACAAATAGAACAAAAGAACAAAGCACAACAAGCAACCTAAAGAGAAAAGTCCTTCATTTTAATTCATAGATCAAGGGACCGGATGCTCCGACGCTAGTAAGCCACTTAAGGGATGTGAGCGCTGCTCTTGGCCCATAAAGAACTCCTCATTACTAACTCTATTTTGAATGCACTGTCTCATTGATGATCTAATCTCCGAATAATCATAATAAAATGAAGCGACATCGCCACAGATTTCATCGTCACGTACACTTCCTTTTTCTTATAACCTCTTGTTAGACATATAAGGGCACTTATTTCTCTGATCAGCAATAGATGCCTCGACTGTTACATGCGTGATGGCTAGCCTTGCATTTTTCCGAGGGTTCAGCTCCACAGAAATCAGTCAGACTTAGTATACGCTCATTATTAGTTCATTATACGATACATTCCAGCACGTGGAAATGATGGGTATTGCCAACCTCCATTCAGTTTCCATATAAAGAAATTAAATCAATCTCTGCCCTTAGTCTATTTTCCATTAGGCGACATTCACGTAGTATGAGAGAATTTTCTAAAGGGTGAGCCAACGGCCAATGTTAAAGTTTTCATAACATTAAACATTCTGTTGCAAGCGACCATCCGGAAGTCAAAATTATCGGAGACTTTTTGAAAAATAAGTGAGTCAATAGCTGCATTTCAGTTCGGATGTTATGTTTTGAGATCCTGAATTATCATAGAGTTATTATCATAGACCTTACTCTTCAAATAATCCCACAGGAAGAAATCGAAAGGTGTCAAATCGAATGACTTTGGAGGCCAATTAACTTTTCCTCTAACAATGAATTAATTGATTGATGGCTTTTGTGAACAGTAGCACCATCCTGTTGAAACCAAAAATCGTCCAAGCCCAATGCATTCAATTTTGGAAAAAAAATTAGCTGATTAACATGTTGCGATAAGGTTCTCCATTCACTGCAACTGATAAATTCTCCTGGCGATCCAACGTCCAGTTCACAAATCGGCGACGTCGTAGATGGTCCAAAGGCTTCAATTGTTATGTAACTTGCATGCAAATGAAGATCAACTTTTAAAATTCGCCGTAAAGTGCCATAAAGCCCAGCTGAATGTCAGGGCTGGAGTACTCTTTGATGTCACTTGAGTATTCATCAAAATCTGGATTGAATGGTTCTTTGATATCCAAATTGAAGCGAATTGTTATGGGTGATATTAGCTCGCTTAGCCATCATAAGCAAGTGAACAGTTGACTGTTGCTCCGTGATTTCTTTTAAATTATAGAATAGAAAGAATTTTTTATTCAAAAAATCATATCTAAGGTAGTTTTCAATTTTAATCTGCATTTGCAAACAGCTTGTCAACTTATACACAGTAAATATAATGCACTTATGTGACCTCTGTAGATACGAATTAACCCTTGCGGGTGACTTTGTAACATGAGCCGTGTGCTCCCGTAAACTACCGAGACAGAAAGCTCATGGTGATTTATAGATCTAAGCGAGATATTTGGAGGTGCCAATTTTGCAGAAACTTGCAACACTCCATTTGGTTCTTCTTCTTATCCAATAAGAGACATTGTTCTGAGATAAATAGTCCACAAGGCAAAGAATCTGCAGAAACAGCATATGTAAACACAAACACAATAATGGCAGAGCTTTTTTGTTTATCAAAAATTTGACGACATCAACAATAACATAGAAAGAAACAACACCACAATGGATACACTTATGAAAGAAATTAACAACCGAAAGATTCACATAAAGAAAAAGATTTAATAATTTCTAGCATGCAAACATAAATAAACAAACTGGAACAACAACAATTGTTTTTAAATAAAAAACATTCCACCAACACAAAATGAGAATCTAACATAAATCGTTCAAGCAATCGGAAAAACTATTAAACAAGACTAAACAAACGCAGACAACACGTTCGTCGCCATGTCACGGATGACGTGGGTGACGGGCTGACTTCCGTGAGGGCCCCGTCACCCAAATATCGATGCCGCTCGTTTTTCTAAATTAAAAGGATTTCAGTTGAATTTTTAAAAGCAATTTAATAGAATAAGCTAAGAAATATACTAGGTGGAGTGAAAAATAACCTCTTTGACCGCCAAAATGCGCTGCTACTCCAAAAAAGGTTATACTGCCTTGAAGTCCGTTCATATTTAGGCAGACATGCCAAATTTCAGTGCGATGCTGTATTTAGTTTTGTTTTGACAGATGATTGTTGTTGACGTGTTTGGCATCATGTTGAGTATGGACAAAAACGATTTTCGTTCTCTCATAACATTATTTTTTGAGAGACAAAACGGCGAAGGAAAAAAAGAAAAGTTGGATAAATATTATGGGGCTAATGCTTTGTCAGATTACACCGTCAACTATTGGTTTCGAGAGTTTTGTGGTGGCCGCAACTCCACTACCGATCAAGTTCGCAGCGGCAGGCCCTCCGATGCGGTTAACGAGTTAAAGTTATCCTGCCGCTGGGTGCCGCGCATACTCACTCCTAACCAAAAACACAAACGCGAGAGCAATTCGATGCGGAATCGGGCGGACTTTTGGCGTCGATTGGTAACTGTTGAACACCAGAGAACAGAATGAGTGCCCGGCAATGGACTGAAGCCGGCACGAGTGCTCCGAAGCGTGTGAGGGAGGCTCGGTTTTCTGTGATTGTCATAGCATACTCTTCGTGGACTACCTCGAAATAGGAAAAACCATCAACAGCGAGTATAACTGTGCATTGAAATTGCTGCAAAACGGCCTCACATAAAGCGAAAAAAAAAATTTTGTTTCTGCAAGACAATGGACCGGCGCACAAAAGTATCGCAACCACGGCTAAAATCAATGACTTACGGCTCCAACTGTTGTCGCATCCACCATATTCGCCCGATTTGGCTCCCTCGGACTATTATCTCTTCCCAAACCTCAAAAGATGGCTCATCAATAAAAAATTCAGCTCAAGCGAGGAAATCATCGACGCAACGGAGGAGTATTTTGCAGACCAGAAAATTACTTTTCGGACGGGATCAAGAAGTTAGAAAATCGCTGGAATAAGTGTATTAAACTAAAAGGGGACTATATTGAATAAAATAAAAAAAACATTTAAAAAAAAATGTTTTTTTCATTCCCAAGGAGGTTAGTTTTCACCCCATCCAGTAAATAGTAAACACAAAAATACTAAAAATAAAGGTTGATTCATCGTGAGGTTTGATTTATAATGTAAAATAAATTACATAAATTTGAAAGTGAACTTAAAATTTTTACAACCGCTTAAAAGAACGATTTATGACATCTACTTTTCAAAAACAATATCATATAAATGTTGGCCACAACTACGCCTAAAGTGGACCATTCGAAAGGTCCAATTTCAGGCAACTGGTATCTCGCGGATAACACGAGTAATGTTGGCTTCCAAAGCATCAATCGTAGCTGACTTATTCCTGAAGACCTGAGACTTTAGATATCCCCAGAGAAAAATGTTCAAAGGTGTGATATCTCACGATGTAGGCGACCAATTTACCGTAGCAAAACGTTAAATAAAGTGCTCACCAAAATGATTTCTCAACAAGTCTCAACAAGGTTCGTAGCGCCGTTTTGTTGAAACCAGAGTTCAACGTGACCATGTGCTTGAATTTCAGGAAGCACATAGTCTATTAACATGGCGCGATAACGGTTACCATTGACGGTAACATTCTGACCTGTCTCCTTTTTGAAGAAATATGGACCAATGATTCCACCAGCCCATAAATTACACCATACCGTTGTTTTTAATGGATGTAATGCTAGCTCTTGGTACTCTTCGGGTTGCTCATTAGCCCAAATAAGGCAATTTTGTTTATTAACGTATCCGTTGAGCCAGAAATAGGCTTCATCACTGAACAAAATTTCAAGACAGAACACCGGATTTTCATTGAGTTTTTTCATAGCCCATTCACTGAAAATATGACGTGAATTCAAGTCGTCTGGCTTCAATTCTTGCATGAGTTGAATTTGGTACGCTTTTAGGCCAAGATCCTCTCATAAAGTACGCCAAGTGGTCGTATACGCCAAGCCAAGCTGCTGAGAACGACGATGAATCGATTCGTCATGGTCCTCGCGTACACTCTCAGCTACAGCTGCTAAAGTCTCTTCACTACGTGCTGGATGTCGTCTAACTGGTCAAGTATCGTTCACTTATGTAAATTGGGACTTAAATTTGCAAATGGTATTGGCAATAACGGTTTCAGTATGCGCACCGTAATTTCCTCGAATCGCACGAAAAACATTTCTCACAGAACGCTGATTTTCGTAACATAGCTAAACAATTTGGAGACGCTGTTGTGGTGTGAGTCTTTCCATGCCGACATGCCAAACTAAATAAAAATAACAAAGCAGTTTGATAGGAGTCACGCGTGATCTTTCAAAGAAAGTCTATTGAAAATCAAACCTCACTATGAATTACCCCTTATATAGTATATGTATACATTATAGTATACTTTTCATTAATTTATATCTGGGATAACATATTACATCATACTTTGTCGCATGGTGTTCGTTAAAATACTCTAAGCCCATTTGATATGATTTTGGACAATTTGAACCCTTTTTGGCATTCGATGGCTTACCTCTTCTCTTTTAATGGTGGTACAAGTTCCTCTTCGTTTTATTTCTATTATTATCGAGCACTTTTTTCTGAGGACAACAATTCAGTTTTAAGCAGTTCAGGGAATTTTCTAATTTCTATTTTTTTAATTATGGGTCTCTGGTTCATGATGTGAGTATTTACTACACTTGTTCCTTAAAGCAAATGTTACAATAATTTCGGATACAACTTGATACTTTTCCACATTATTGTGGCATATGACACCATCTGATCACTTCTGTCAATGCCAGTTTTTTCATTTTTATAAGATATTATCGCCAAAATTTTTTGTTTTGGAGGACGACCGCGGCGGGTAGAATCCGAACTTGAAATCGTAATAGGTGCATGTTTTGTTGATAATATCCTTAGGTCGTGAACATCCCTCCATTTTAGCACCACAATACCGTTGTCATCTTCTTGTGCTATCATTTCACGTTACAAAACGTGGCATAAATTTTGTAATATACCCTACAGTTCTAATGACATGCGTCTTGAGTTTTAAAAAATTGACTGCTAATTGAAAATTAGTGTAAAATTTGTCGACACACAAATTTCGTCCTTCATTTAGCAATTTATCTGCAAGTTCCACGCAGACGTTATCGGCTGTGCCAACTTGCCTTCTTTCGCTGCCATCTAGTCTAGAGTATACTTTCGTAGACTATGTATACCCTTCGGTGGAGCACAGTTTGAAAATTTTCATCATCTCATACTTATGCGATTTCGTTGGTATATATTGTCTGAATATTAGTCGTCCATTCCACGGAACCATTGTCTCGTCGACTACAATATCTTCATCTGGTGAAAATACTTTCTGATAATTGTTTGCCAATATGTTTGCTCACAGTAATACAAAACGATTACGGGACATCTTGCTGCGCCGAAATGGAAAATTGTATATAGGGTCCGTTGACCAATATCTTAAAAGCGGTGTCTATACTAGACACATCCAAATCATCAGTTCTATAATTTTTTTAATATCTTTAGAGGTGGTAGGTTTCCATCTGCTCTGTCGAGCATTATCAGTTAGTTCATTTCTATGCCATTTTTTTTCTCTATATATCGATTAGTCTCTGTGACTAATAGGCTTATCACTTTGTCATCTAAAAATAGCGGTTTGTTAATATAGGGTTTTCCAATAGGGACTTGACAACTTTGAATTTAATTTGTGAACGCACTCTTTCACTAATCATCAAACTGTTACTGTCAGTTTATTCAGTAAACTCAACATTTTCATCATGGTAAAGTACACTAACAAGCTACGTTCTTCGATAGAGTTCTGGAGAAGATACGCCAAGATGATGAATTTCATCGCAAAATCATCTTCAGCGACGAAGCTCATTTTTGGCTAAATGGGTTCGTCAATAAGCAAAATATGCGTTATTGGTCGGGTTAAAACCCACATGTGCTTCATGAATAACCACTTCATCCACAAAAAATAATTGTTTGGTGTAGTTTGCATGCCGGCGGCGTTATTGGGCCATATTTTTTCGTCAACGATAACGATCGTCACGTTACTGTGAATGGTCAGCGTTATCGCGCCATGATCACAGATTTTTTTTGGCCCGAATTGGAAGGTATGGACTTGGACGACATGTGGTTTCAACAGGATGGTACCACAAGCCACACAGCACACGCTACAATCGATTTATTGAAGCGTAAGTACGGTGAGCGTGTTATCTCAAGACATGGGCCAGTCGATTGGCCGCCTCGTTCGTGTGATTTAACGCTGCTTGATTATTTTCTGTGGGGCTACGTTAAGTCATTGGTTTATGCCGACACGCCGACGACGTTGGAAGAGCTCAGAGCCAACATTGAACACAAAATAGCGTTTCGGCCGAAATGTGTGGCCGAGTCGTTTAAAATTGGGTCCAACGAATCGGCCGCTGCAACCATGCCCGCGGTGGTCATATGAACGAAGTCGAGTTCCATTCATAAATGTTTTGATTGTACTTCAAGCCAATAATAAAGTTTTTGAAATATCTCAAATGGATTGCCTTTTATTTAAAAAAAAAAGAGTTGTCAAGTCGTTATTAGAAAACCATATATATTGAAAAATAAATTGTCAAAACCTAAAAAAAGTTGCGTTGTCATTTCTAATCCGAGTATTCATCGAACAATTCTCGTATATGATCGCTGATCATGGCGCGATAACGCTGACCATTCACAGTAACGTGACGATCGTTATCCTCGACGAAAAAATATGGCCCAATAACGCCGTCGGCATGCAAACCGCACCAAACAGCTATTTTTTGTGGATGAAGTGGTGATTCATGAAGCACATGTGGGTTTTCACCCGACCAATAACGCATATTTTGCTTATTGACGAACCCATTTAGCCAAAATGAGCTTCGTCACTGAAGATGATTTTGCGATGAAATTCATCATCTTGGCGAATCTTCTCCAGAACCCAATCAGAGAACGTAGCTCGTTAGTGTACTTTACCATGATGAAAATGTTGAGTTTACTGAATAAATTAACAGTGACGGTTTGACGATTCACAAATTAAATTCAAATTTGTCAAGTCCCTATTGGAAAACCCTACAATTTCCTTTCAATTCGATTCACTTTTCCACCGGTGTTGCAATTCTTTTAACCCCTCCGTATAGTACGAATTTTGTTGGAAGCAAAATAATCCTCCACGGCGTCGATGACTTACTCGTTCGACCCGTACTTCTTTCTTTCTTCTTCTTTTTTCTTTCTGGGGAGCAATTAAGGCAATTCTTAGTGTAACTCAACCAATTTGGCTTTGGCATGCGTTATCACGGTGGAAGAGCACTTTTTTCTTCGAATCGGCATTAAATCGGCCCAATAAATCGACGTTTATTGCTCCTGTGATCGTTTTTCCCTTCCCCAAATACTCAACGTGGATCACACCTCGCGCGTCCCAAAAAACGGTGGTCATCACCTTTTCGACGACCGAAGGCACGGTCTTCGCCTTCTTTGGATCACGTTCACAGGGTAAAACCCATTGTTTCGATTGTTCGAAAACATGGATTTTGTCCACGGTTTCCTCTGTGGTAACTGTTTTTTCTACCCGGCCGCGGTTCATCAAAATCCGACGTGCGGCCACGGCAAAAACTCTGCAAATCAATAATAAACTATTATATGGTAAGCTGAATGGTTCCCCCATACACACCATCGAGAATGGTGGCAGGTTTTGTCACTAAAAACAAGAATCAGGTCACGGAGTGATACTGCTCTTTTTCCATGGTGGCAAATAACACTAACACGATGTTTTGAAATGGGTGTCAAAACAAAACTAATAGTCGGATTGTTACCAATTAACAAGCGGACTAAACGGAGTTATACTCATCATAGTAGCGTCAACTATCTTCCACACCGGATACACATCAAACAGCCCTCGTATTAGTAAGCCTACTAGAAAATACACTTATTTTCTGGTATAGTAGAAAACGATATTTCGGACTTATACAGCGTCTACGACGTTATTTCCAATAACATGAAAACATTATTTCAGTTGTAAGTACGAGCCAAATAGATCAACTACGAATTGAAGTACAGTTTTAGAAGACATAAACGTCGAAGCGCTCTTCAATGCACAGGTTGCAACATACAAGGTGTGTTCAAAAAGTAAGATGACTTTTAAAATTTTGCGAGCAACATACATTCGAGTATCATATCAAGAGTATCAAGTATATAGTGTACTTAGATTGTTTTTGACAGATAGAAAGGTAAGACATGTTTTGGTGGGCTCGGCGATTTTCGAATATTGTTAAAAATAAAGCAAAGAATTTGCATCAAATTTTGTGTAAAAATGTAATCATGTGCTCTAAAATACTTGAAATGTTGACGGTGGCATATAGTGAGCCTGCTCTAGTTAAAATAAATGTTTACAAATGGTACAAACTCTTTCAAGATGGATGCCCAAGCACATCAATAGAAGATGATAACGTCGAGGCTATAAAGAAAATTGTTTTGGAAAATCTTCGAATTACCATAAGAGAAGCCGCTGAGGATGTCGGCCTATCAGTCAGCTCGTGTCATGCAATGTTTTCGGATGTTTTGGGCATGGGACGTGTGTCAGCGAAGATTGTTCCGAAACTTCTTTATTTTGATCAGAAAAGCCGTCGCATCGTGAGCATCGCTCTGAACTCTTGAATAACGTCAATGATGATCCTGGGCTATAGCTGTTGGTCACAGCTGGTCATAACTTTTTCCTGTTCCCAAAACTGAAGAAACCTATGAAAGGACGGAGATTTGCAACGATTGGCACAAGTGTATTATATCTGAGGGAGATTACTTTGAAGGGGACAACATTTATATTGATGAATAAATAATTTTTTTTTTTTTTTTTTTTTTTAATATGAAGTAAGAAAAGTCTTCAACATGCCTCGTATATGAAAGAAAACACATTTTTGGAAAGAAAGAACATCATAGAGGAAAGACTTTAGACTTTACCGCAGATGGAAGAACAATCGGAACAACTTAACATATAAAGCAGAGTTCAAAATATTACACAATTAGGTGAACAAGAAAATATCAAAAAGTGGGAACGAATGCTATAAACTAAAGTTCGAACAAATGAAATGTAATCCCAAGAAAACACGGGCCTTGGTTAACGAAATGCTGGGGATAAGTAAGCCCCCTATTGATAAAGGCAAAGATTATGAATTTATTGAACCATTTAGACATAAATAAGGAGCTGGAGCAGATAGAAT
Source organism: Volucella inanis (assembly GCA_907269105.1). Lineage (NCBI taxonomy): Eukaryota > Metazoa > Arthropoda > Insecta > Diptera > Syrphidae > Volucella > Volucella inanis. The sequence goes on along the minus strand of OU026157.1, from coordinate 70,467,322 downwards.
CAGAGCAGTTAAAAGAAGCGGTTGTAAGACCAATCTACAAAGGAAGTTCAAATACTGCAACGTCAGAATATCGACCAATTTCAATACTGCCGGCAATGGAGAAGATTATGGAACACGTTGTAGTTGACCGTATATGGAAAATCACCAAAAAATATAAAATATTCAGCAAACGTCAGTACGGATACAAAAAAGGGAAAAGTATAAACCGACTTCTTGTTGACTTTGCAGATTTAATCAATTCAAGTCAATGCGTTACAAAACGTCGGAATCAGAGGAAAGCTGGCAGAATGGATGGAAGACTATCTGAGAGACAGGACCTTTAGTGCAAGAACCAAAAAAAAAAAAAAAAAAATTTGCAGTAATGAAAACGAATTGCATAACGGCGTTCCACAGGGGTCTAAACTCGACCCTCTGTTATTTATTGTGTCCAAAGAAGGGGCAAAAAGGATGATGCAAAGTGATTTTTCAGAAGCAGGGAGATTGTGTCATAATGTGGCAGGCTACAGTACCTTGCGACACAAATAGAGCTCAAAAACTTCAATTGTGCCCTCCATTAAGAGCTAAAGTATTAGAGTTAGTGGATACATACAAATACAAAAAAATGGACAGCCATTTTCTCTGGGGACCACATATCAACGATTTACGTGACAGGTTGTAAAGTTCTCCGTTTGCATTAGCTTACTTATAATATAAAGTTACCACTCACGTGCAAAAGCAAGTATATTACGCTGTTATGGGTCTAATTTGCAGTATTTAGTCCTGGCATGGGGAGGTGCGTCACAAACGCACATCGACAAGCTGCAACCCTTACAAGATCAGGCCATTACACTAATGTAAATGAAACGATTATTAAAGTGAATCAAATCTTTAAAATGAGCGCGGCGCTGGAGTTTTACAAGAACCACTCTCTCCAAGTACCAATTAGCCATCAACTTTATACGAGAAAACGGGCAGATGGAAGTGCCTGGCTGATTTTCAACACTTTCGCTCACAGTGCTGATGTTTTGGCGTGTACGTGCTGGCCGAGTATACTGCTTTGGAGTTTGACCCTATACCGAACCAGTTTCTTCAAAACGCTTCACCATTGCAGGAATTCCGGATTTACTAGGGCGATTATGTTGACCGAAAAGTTCACGAATTTAGGAAATATTAATTTTACAGATCGCCTACTTTCGTAATACGATTGAATAACAAAAATACATTGCTACGTGGTAAGCGACTTTATAACTAAAATTGCTAAAGATTGTAGGATATCTGTTGAAAAAATCAACCACATTGAATTCATAAAATGACAGTAACTAACAGCCAACATCCACACTATCTTTTGGCTCACCCTTGATTTTTATCATTTCAAACCCACAAAATGCTTTTGTTTGCTGAAACTCTGGTGCAAGGTAATCCTTTTTACCACACATTCATACTTATCAGCTCCTGGTGGTCTTTAATCCCCTTTACATATTCTCTGTTACCATATTCCCAAAGACTTAAATTTAATACATATCCAAAGTTAACATCATCAAATCCCTACTTTTCTACATCATCAAATATCTCTGTCTAAATCCTTTTAGCATATCCTTTCTTAATGCAAGCCAACATGTACAAAATACCTAACTCTTTTGGGAACCAACCACGCTGACAACATATTTTCTAGTGTACTTTGCCAACTGAAGCAATTTCTTTGATCCTTAATAGCAGCAAATTCACACAACAATACACACAGGTGGAAATTTAGACTCCCCAGGATCCTTTCTTATAACGATATCTTCCCCACGAACGATACCAATAGACGTAATCACACTTGGGTTGCTTCTATACTCCTAGAACACACTTCAGCAGGCGGCAGTAATCTACAATCGTCATTACGCATTCAAAAACCTTGGTATTGAATTTTTCAAGTTGATTTTCTCAAGGACTTTTCGAAAACGTAGTTGAATCCATATCCCTGCGACACCCTTGACGCACACATTACTTTCATTCTACTGAATGCGTAGAGATTTTTATTTAATTTTTTTATTCTTCTGGAATTGGGTGGAGTATTATCATTTCCGTATTTCTCCCAAGGCAGCATTTAAAATTAGACAATATTGGGGTATGCGTTTAATGGGAATTCTACAAGAAACACGTCAAAATTGTGCTGAAAACGCTAATATAAGAGACAAACCGGGTGTGGGGACTCTGAAGGAAAGTCATAAAAAAATATTTTTCTATTGAAATCAGTGAAGGATGTAATTCAATTACAGTGGTTAATTGATTTAGTGATATCATGTTCTTTTTTCATTTCAGAGGTATCCTTACGCTGGGAAATAAAATTGGAATGTTCAATAAACACAACGATGGCCCTGACTTGAAGAGGCAATTCAACACGAGTAATTTTATTAAGCATTTACTTTATAGAGGACAAGAAAAAATTTAGCTTCTTCCAATATGATTTTAGATTGTGTTATGATGAAAATATAATTATTTTTAAAATAGTATAACTAAGCATCTACATTGCATATAATATCGTTTTAGTATATGAGAACAGATTTTGGAATAAACGTGTCCGTTTGTTTATTGGCTTGAGGTGAGAGATACATAGCGTCGCCTGAGAATTATAGGCTTCTATGTAGACCCACCCATCTTTTGAGAAATTCTATTGTACTTTTCAATTTTTGATGCACAGTTTTTATATTTAATGATTTTATGATGAATAAGTATAGATTATTAATAATAATAAAACAGGAAATGGTGGACTGACTTTCTTCAGAAATGCTTACGAAAAAGGACATCGGTAAGCTCTGAAAGAAAGTAAAACACTTTCCTTACATATCTTTGACAATCGAATACCTCTTAAAACAGAGACGAATTACTTGGGCATTCATCTACACCATAGATTTGAATTTAACAAACCGCGCAAGAAAAGGCAAAGGCAGCTACGTCCATACTGAAGCAGTTGCATTCATCTAAACATCTATCACAAAATACTAAACTGCTACTATATAGAACCTTAATTAGACCAACCTTAACATATGGGCTTAGCTCTTGAAGCTTTTGAAAGACAAATCCTAAGGCATTGCAGTTGTAAATTTCGAAGACCAAAAAAAAAAAAATGGTTTTCTTATAAGATTTTGTACAATTTGACTCGAGTAACACCACTAATGGCTTACATGACCTTCCACTTGCAGAAGAGACTGCAATGCCCAGCATCTCACCCTAATCCGCTCATCAAAGCATTATGGAATGCTAATGTAAATGAAAGTGTATACGATCACTATTGCCTATCCCCCTTCAATCTGATGGAAACAAGGTCGCGCTCTATGTTCGAATTAGAGTCTAATACAAGGTAAGATTACCTTTTTATGCCCAACTTGAGAATCGAATTTAGTCAGCATATAAAACTTACACTTCCCTCTTTCCACAAAGATTTGTATTAAGTTCTAGTCTCTAATTTTAAGTTGGCCTTTATGAGCCAAATTGTGAAACTACGCCGGGAGCAAGCATACCATATCACGAGTGACTCCTATCATAGAATTTTGTCATTTTTGTTTAGTACCGTTTGGCAAGTCATTATGGAAAGACTCACACCACAACAGCGTCTCTAAATTGTTCAGCTGTATAACGAAAATCAGCATTCAATGAGAAATGTTTTTCGTGCGATTCGAGGAATTTACGGTGCGCATAATTGACCTACTGAAACCACTTTTGCCAATACAATTGGCAAATTTGAGTCCCAGTTTACATTAGTGGATGGATGATACTCGACCGGTTAGACCAGATCTAGCACGTAGTGAAGAGATTATAGCAGCTGTAGCTGAGAGTGTACGTGAAAATCGTGACGAATCGATTCATCGTCGTTCTCAGCAGCTTGGCTTGGCGTATTCGACAACTTGGCGTATTTAACGTAAGGATCTCGGCCTAAAAGCGTACAAAATTGAACTTGTGCAAGAATTAAAGCCAGGTGACTTGAATTGAATTTCATATTTTCAGTGAATGGACTCTGGAAAAACTCTATGAAAATCCGGTGTTTTGTCTTGAAATTTTGTTCAGTGGGATTCATCCATTTCTGGCTCAACGCATACGTTAACAAACAAAATTGCTTTATTTGGGCTGATGAGCAACCGGAAGAGTACCAAGAGCTACCATTGCATTACCATTACAAAACGGTATGGGCTGGTGGAATCATTGGTCCATATTTCTTCAAAAATGAGGCAAATTAGAAAGTTACCATTCAATGGTAACCGTTGTCGCACCATGTTAACGGACTATGTGCTTCCTGAAATTCAAGCACATGGTCTCGGTGAGCTTTTTTTTCAATAAGACGGCGCTACGAACCATATAGCGCGTGAAACAATGGTCTTGTCGAGAAATCATTTTAGTGCACACTTAATTTCACGATTTGCTCAAAAATTTTAAGTTCACTTTCAAATTTATGTGTTTTATTTTACATTATAATCACATCACGATGAATCACCCTATATATAGGGTTTTTCATTAGGAACTTGACAACTTTGAATTTAATTTGTGAACGCACTCTATCACCAATCATCAAATTGTCACTGTCAATTTATTCAGTAAACTCAACATTTTCATCATGGTAAAGTACACTAACGAGCAACGTCTGCAAATTATAAAAATTTTCTACAGATATTCGGAGTCGGTGACTGCAACTTTAAGAGCGTTATCTCCAATTTTCGGTCGTAATTCTCGCCCTAGTAGGCAGGCAATAACAAGTTTAGTGCAAAAATTTGAGTCTACATATTCGTTGTCTGATGATGCCGTGTCAGTGAGACAACGGGTTGGTCGAAGTGTCGAAAATATCGCTGCGGTTCAGACGTCCGTAGCAAACCGTAGCATCGCTCAGACCACATAAGGGCGTATTTTGCGTAAGCATCTTGGTTTACACCCATATAAGATCAAGCTGTGTCAAGAATTGAAGCCAATGGACCATTTGAAGCGAGATACGTTCTCCGATTGGGTTCTGGAGAAGATGCGCCAAGATGATGAATTTCATTGCAAAATCATCTTCAGCGACGAAGCTCATTTTTGGCTCAATGGGTTCGTCAATAAGCAAAATATGCGTTATTGGTCGGGTAAAAACCCACATGTGCTTCATGAATCACCACTCCATCCACAAAAAATAACTGTTTGGTGCGGTTTGCATGCCGGCGGCATTATTGGGCCATATTTTTTCGTCGACGATAACGATCGTCCTGTTATTGTGAATGGTCAGCGCTATCGCGCCATGATCACCGATTATTTTTGGCCCGAATTGGAAGATATAGACTTGGACGATATGTGGTTTCAATAGGATGGTGCCACAAGCCACACAGCATACGCTACAATCGATTTATTGAAGAGTAAATATGGTGAGCGCGTTATCTCAAGACATGGGCCAGTCGATTGTCCGACTCGTTCGTGCGATTTAACGCTGCTTGACAATTTTCTGTGGGGCTACGTTAAGTCATTGGCTTATGCCAACACGTCGACGAAGTTGGAAGAGCTCAGAGCCAACATTGAACAAGAAATAGCGGCCGTTTCGGCCGAAATGTGTGGACGAGTCGTTTTAAATTGGGTCCAACGAATCGACCGCTGTCAAGTCGTTATTAGAAAACCCTATACATATATAATAATGTTCTTTAGAGAAAAGAAGAATTAAAGTTGAAATTTATATTTATATATAGGTTTTATAGCTATCTAATTCATATTTAAAACTAATTGCTTAGCCAGATTAGTTTAGTTAAGTCGGCTTGTTGAAAAAAAATCAATGCAATCTATTTATTGATTTATTACTTCCTTTTCATTGGATTGCAATTTTAATTTTTTTCTCCACAAAGTTCTACAAGCCAATTCTATGTTTTTTAAATAACGGTACAATGCGTCACATAGAACTCTGTAATTGTTAACAGCTTATATGAAGATTACTAGGTGATCAGTTTGATTCCTGAAAACGACTGCAGTACATACAACTTGTACACTTTTTCTTTAAAAAAATATAAATACAATATAAGCGAGAACACAGTTAGGTAAGAATGTTGGAAAGACCAACTGACTTAGGTCTATGGGCCCATTGTGATTCCAGGAGGATCTGTGATCCTCTTACTCTTGAAACCAATTTGAGCTTAGGATGAAGCGGAGGAGACTGCTAACGTCTGGATCGCTTAAGTCTTTGTAGAAGAAGCTCAAAAGTGGTGTTTCCTTCTTTGTGAAGGAGCTGGGCATGCACGAAAAATCTGTTTCCCCTCCTCGTCAATGCAGCTTTTGCAGAAACCATTTGTTTAGCATTCTTGTACACTAGATAATAAGGCAGTGTCTAGTGATGACATCTATGGTCTCCTATTTAGAAAGATCAAACTTTTAGAACGATTCAGATTCAGCTTTGGCCAGATCTGTTTGGTAGCTAGGCAGGTTTAAGGTTTGCTCTTTTGTTAGCATCCAGCATTGGTATACCAAGAGAGAGCAAGAGCTTAAGCTTACCTGAAGAAACACCGCTACAACCCCACTATCAGTCGTAGATACATCTGTATAGAAGTGAATTAACTTGTCATTTGCCAAAGCATCTTCCTCTTACAAGAAGCAACTTACATGAAAGTCATTGACAAATCAATGTTGGGATATAGTGTAATCTATTTTCCCTGGGAGGATTCCTAGTTTACTAAGAATATAAGCGTGGCGAAATAAATTGTTTGCCACTGTGTAGTCACTTTAAGGTGAATAGCTGCGGTTGCAGCTACTCGCCTACTAAAGACATCGAAGGGTGTCAAGTGAAATAGCCCGTATGTGAGTATCAGTCTTAAAACCAAGACGTATAGCCAGTGGGTTATGCAAAGTTGAAGGCCCCATTTGTTCTGAATGGCTTTTTTGTAAGACAATAAAGCTACTACAGCTTTCTTGACTCTTTTTTGAATGTAAGGTTTCCAATAAAACCCAGATATTTTGCTGTATCCGAGAAGACTTGACTGGTACCCTTGATTGTGGGAGGGACTATTAGTGCAATTTTGTATTTCGTGGAAAATAGAACATGATCAGTTTTATTGGGGCTTATTCCCAATCCACAGCGCTCATCCCAACAGGTTTATCTGTTAAGATTTAGATGAATGAAATTGTTGATGGTGTTAAGATGTCATCCGCATAAGCAATGACTCTCCTACCAACTGCTTCCAAGTAAGTATATCAGCAGTTTGTTTTTTTAACTTTTTTTTAAGAACTTAACAGTCAAGTGGGTATGACTACACTAAAAGTGCCTGAACACGAGTTTAATTTTAAGGAAAATGGGGCAGAAAAAGAAAGATATATTTTTGTGCTTAGTGATTATTTTGTTCCATGGGTGGCATCCAACATTTAATGAAAATACTAAATTATTTGTGTAAATTGACTTGATGTTGTAGTTAAGCAACCATTAATTTCACTCACGAGATTTTAGTTGCTTTAAACAAAGAATGTCTTTTGGGCACGGCTGGTATTGAAGTCCGAATCGGGCCACCCACATTAACCACTAAGTTCCCTTCTCTGAAATGACACCTCTGCTGACGTACCTGACACAGTTTGGAGTTGAGTATCCTGCTATTTAACGTAAGACTGATCAACTCTCTAAGTGAGTTATCTACTTGCAGAGTAAACAGAACAGACGTGATTGCGTATGTGTCTATGAAAGCGACCATTGTGTACTCTGTATTTTGTAGGGCTCATTCGAAGTTAGTAGTCAGTGAATGCAGAGCCGTTTCCACGAACATTCCTTTGCAGTAGGCATGTTGAGTAGTTGACAAAATTCGTGGATAAATTTTAGGTCGTACTATACATATATGGATAGCATTCAGTAGTTTGGGAATACAAGCTACATTAACTTCACTCTATGACAGTGGAATGTGGATCATTTCTACAAAACTGCTCTGATATTCACTAGAGTAGGCGGGATAATGTCTGAAAACTTTTATAGCTCGGCAGGTATTATACCCTCTGAACCAGTATGGTTCTTTCATGCCCTTTCGAAACACTTGTTGAGGGTGCCGTCCTCGTTTTGAATAGCTTCCTCAAGCTTTTGTTTTCTCCCGAGCTTAGGGGGGACAGTATTGTATTTGTCGAGCTCCTCCTTAAATAGTGTCCAGTTGGTTTTTTGCTGATTCCTCCTCTGTAGGAAGGTCGAGACCTCAAATCCGATTCTACCGAGATATCCGGTAGTACTTTCCAGCCAACAATCTCCTTAGCATACCTGTTGGATAAAGTTAAGTTGATTAGTTGCTGCTTTAATCTCTTAACAAAAGTTGGCTGAGAGCCAACATTGTTTCGCAAGCGGGTCAGCATAAATCCAGTATGAAATCCAGGAGATGATAACTAACTCTCACGTTTCATTTGCTACTGCCAAAGAAGGTGTTATGAGCATAAGCATCGCAACATATTGTATGATAAGTCTCATATTTCTGGAATCACAATGTTCAATGAATTCTACTATCAGTAGCAGTACCGAATCATTGAGAAAATAAGCAAAGGCAACGACGGATTTTTGCCATTCTCCGTTTGCTTCGAAGCTTATATCCGCAGCAACCAAATCTTGATTACAAAATTGCACAAGTTTAGTTGGTGAGAGTGAGCTCGGCACATAAAGGCAAGCTCTCCGTCTTACCGATCGCTCGTTATAAAGTGGTGTGAAATCCCCTAAACATTCGAAACCACAGATGCGTTTATTCAACACCCATGGTTCCTGTATGGATATTATGTGGGGTTTTGTATTCAACACGGAAAGCTACCTACATAGGGATACAGTAGGAGACTTGGAATGTTAAAGGTTGCTTTGAGTACACAGAACAGACGGGTACTGTGATGGTCGTCTCATATCCGCACTCATTTGGAAACAAAGCGAAAATTAACTCTTTCAAGGTACAGATAGGGACGTAAGTCATACCTAGACTTAATGGTCTCGACAGAAGCTTTGTCTAAGCCCACAACAAGAGAAGAACTGGTTGCAGCACCGGTTTCAGCCGGATCTTGTGCGCTGGGATAGCCACAACCAGGGTTGATTCTCAGTGGGGATTTCACCGGTTTGGGCGACTTCCGTCGATCAGAGCTTCGACCTTCATATGCGTCGCGTGCATGTGAAACTGCCGCTGGTTTTGATGGTTTGATAGATTTGACCGCTTCATATTTTTTTTTCTAATCGATAGGAATTTCGGAAACTTTCTTTCTCTTGGCCCTGTTCGGGACAGAAGAAGAGGGCGCAGCTTCAGATCCGCGAGGTTGATCGGTTTCAGTGGGTGTCACCTCCACCGACCTGTTTCTCTTCTCTGTCGCAGCTGGGAAACTGACACTTGCCATTTCCTTGCGTTGTGCGTTTGCCTTGTGTCTCCTTTGTCTTTTCAACTGCCCCTTGGACGGTAGTCCTTAAGAGTGTGTGCCGTTCTACAGTCTCGGTTTTCTGAGGCAAGCTGTCAGATATAATACCCTTACCAACCACCGGTCTATTCTGATGGAGTTTAACCGTAACAGACAAGGCCCTCTCCACCGTTCCAGCTCAATCTACCGAACGTGTCGTAGAAAAAGCCGTAGGTTAGCGCCGAAAACACCGATGGGGTTGTGAAGTATATCGGGTGAGCTCTCCAGAATCCGTGTCTCGGTCGTCGACCTCTCCGCTCTTTTTCATTTCTTTTGCAGTGTACTTCAGTACTAAATAGTATATGCAGTGTGCTTTTCCCCGTTTTCTTCGAAGTAATCTCTCCATCATTTCGCTATATCTTTTGTTAATATTTTTCCATCTTTTGCAGTTTGAAGTCATCTTTATTTTGAATTGTTTTAGTAGTCGATAGAACATTTTTGAATTTTCTTTTCTGTTATTTTTAATGTTTTTTTCTTCAAATTATTCCCATGATCTGATCACTTTTTGCTCAACTATTCCTCTCTGCCTTTTATATTGCTTGTTCTTTATGTTACTCTTATTCTGTATGTTGTATCTGCATAGTTTTTTCTTAAATTCTTCGTTTCACCATGTGGTTCCTTTCTTATTTCCTTTTTATTTACTTTGACCGCATACTTTTATAGCAACTTTCAACAATGTTTTCTTAAAGCAATTCCATCTTTTGTTTAAGCCTTCATTAACTATGATTTTATATCTGTTTATATCTTCGTCTAACTCCTTACTATAGCTTTTCTTGATTTCAGAACTTCTTTATATGCTTTACCATAGTTTTCATTTTTTCTCTCGTTTCTATTTCTTGTTCCGTTCGGTCTATTTTTTACTTCTTCCATTGTTACTTCCGATAGAAACTAATCGGTTTCGATTCCATCTTTTTCCATTTGAACTAATCTTGCTTTCTCTATATCTTCCTATTACCCCGTTCCATTTTTCTTTATCATTTTCAACTCTAGCATTAATATCCTCAGCTATAATCAATTTGCCTTTTCTTTTATCACAAGCTCCCTATGGGCTTTCCAGGAACAAATTTTTCTCTTTACTTCTTTCGTCTTCTTACGGGCCATACGCCACGATAATAGTTCTCTTATCTTTTTTCTTTTTCAAGTTCTATAGCTAATAATTGTTCATTAATTGCTTCCCAGTCATTAATTTCACTTATTAATTCACTTTTAATTATACAGGCCACATCTGCTTTGCTTGTTTGTTTTCATCCACTCCTATGTAAATCAAAAGACCTTCATTTTGCATCAGAAAAATACTTTTACCTTTTTTTCTTAGTTTCAATAAGGGTAAGTACGAGTATATCTAAATTCAAATGTGTAACACAGTCCATAATTTTATATTCTTTCCCTTTATCCCTCTTAAAATACATTTTCTGATTTTTCATGCACTTGGTTTTCATATAAACTTTTATTTTCATTAATAATTTGCTTACCTATTCTCTCATCCTTCTTCACTGTGTTTTCTTTCCTCCTTTCTAATTTTTTGCTGCATTGTGTTCCTTGTTATTATGTATTACCATTTCGATTATATGGAGGAAGCAAATACCTACTCTGTTTTTTGCAATCGGTTTTCTTTTCTGTTCCAGCGCCATTCTGAATCATCATTGATTAGTCTTGTGTGCGTAATTTTTATCCTTTTTCCCTTTTTTCCCTTTTTCATTTCTTCCTCCACAATTCTTATTAATTTTTTGTTGTACGAGCATTTGTAGTTCGCCGTTCGTTAATTCATTGCTAATACTGCTAATACTCTTTCATATGTAAAAAAATAATAACTCTTTTATTTACAATATAAATATGTATTTTTGAGTAATTTTTTATTTTTATTTTTTAATTTTTTGCAGACATAAGATTTGGGAGATTTGATAAAGAGCACTACATGATCGCACAGCGAACACAAATCGTCGTATTATTTTTGGAAAACAGTCAGTTAACATGGGCTGAAAGGTCAGTGCTGTTTTATAGTAAAACACAAAATTTTTTGCAAAATTCAACTTTATTTATTAATATAGTTGCCTTCGAGGGCGATACACTGATTGAAATGATTTTTCAATCTTTCGATACCAGTTTTGTAGTACGATTTCGGTTTAGCCTCAAAACAGGCCTTTGTTTCGACAATTACTTCTTCATCGGTCTTAAATCTCTTTCCGGCGAGCATTCTTTTGAGATCTGTGAACAGGAAATAGTCGCTGAGGGCCATATCTGGAGAATACGGTGGGAGGGGAAGCAATTCGTTGCCGAATTCATTCAATTTTGCCATCGTTTTCATCGACTTGTGACACGGTGCATTGTCTTGATGAAACAGCACTTTCTTTTTCTTCAAATGCGACCGGTTTCGTCCTTCAAACGCTCCAACAACGCAATGTTATAGTGTCCCTTTTGGAGATAGTCGATGAAAATTATTCCATGTGTATCCCAAAATACGGATGCCATAAACTTGCCAGCCAACTGTTGAGTTTTTGGTCGTTTTGGACGAGGTTTGTCGCTTGCTCACCACTCAGCTGACTGCCGACTTGACTCTGGTGTGAAGTGATGGAGCCAAGTTTCATCCATTGTCACATACAGACGCAAAAATCCGGCTTTATTGCGGTTGAACAGCTTTAAACACTCCTCTGAATCATCAACACGTTATTGTTTTTAGTCGACTGTGAGCAAACGCGGCACCCACTTTGAACAGAGCTTTCGCATGTCCAAATATTCGTGTATGATATATCCAACACGCTCTTTTGATATCTTTAGAGCCTCAGCTATCTCAATCAACTTCACTTTACGGTCATTCGTAATCATTTTGTGGAGTTTTTTGATGTTTTTATCTGAAACAGCCTCTTTTGGACGTCCACTGCGTGCATCATCTTCGGTGCTTGTATGACCACTTTTAAATTTTTCAATCCAATTGCGAATGGTTTGTTCGGTTGGTGCAGAGTCCGGGTAACACTTATCAAGCCATTTCTTTTCCCATCAAAAAGCAATGATAAATCAACGCACGAAAGTGCTTTTTGCTTCTCTCACAACGCTATATCTCGAGAACTAATCGTCCGACAGCTGTTAAATTTACACACGAATCTTTTGAAGGTTGGTGCTAACTGAAAATGTTATGGATTTAATTCAAGTGGTGCCCTCTCTTAAAAACGGACTTTTCAGCTCATGTATTATTTACACTCAACGTGCCTACCGGCAACTTTGTGGAGTTCGAAATGCTCCAACAGCTTCCACTATTCGTGCAATAATGGTAAAATTTAAGCATTACGTGAACGTTGGCGATGTGAAGCGTATCGATAGATATTCAGTTAGTTGGTGAAAGTGTTGCAACCGATCCTGAAACATCGACACGACTACTTTCAAAATTACAGTTAGGCATATCGCGTGTCACGATTCGTCGGATTTTGAGGAAAGATCTGCACCTATACCCTTACAAAATCCAGTTGGTCCAACAACTCAATCCTGGTGACCCAGAAAAATGTTTAGAGTAGTGCAAAACTGTCCTTAACATCGCCGAAAATGACAAAAAAATTTTAGAAAATTTTATCGTGAGCCACGAGGCACAGTTTCATCTGATTTCATCGGATTTGTAAACAAGCAAAATTGCACAATAAGACTAATATTTCTTTGAGAATGATGCGTGTGCAAACGTTACAGTTAATGTGCATCGCTACAGAACAATGCTTCAGCACTCTTTTCCACTCATACAAGCAGACAACAATGTTAAGCTCATGTGGTTTCAGCAAGATGGAGTTACCGCACACACCGCTTGTGAGACAATGAACTTATTGCGCTAAAAATTCGCAAATCGCAACGGTAATATTGAATGGCCACCGTGGTCGCCTGATCTGTTGCCTCTAGACTTTTTTTTTTATGGAGTAACCTGAAGGAAAAGGTTTACATTAGCAAACTCCACACTATAGAGGAGCGGAAATTCAACATTCGAGAAGAAGAAGAAGACAACACTTCAATTAGTCATAGTGCTATCAAAAGAGAACATTAGTGCCTGCATTCTAATGACCACCCCTTAACCGATGCAATTTTCCATACATACCATAGAAAAATGTCCATGAAATAAACTTTTATTTGTAGTTTATTTCTTTAGTTTTTATATTTTTATTCAAAATTTGTTCCAGATTTACACAGGAAAGCGACGGTATATACTCATTCTCGGTAGCTATCCAGTTTGTTTTTATTTTCCACTATTACCTTCTTTTTTATGTGTTTTGTTTGAATTTTGTACACTTTCCGGCCCAATTTGATGACATCCCTGCTATTAAATTGTATGTTCATCTCTTCCTGGAAGAAGTTTTGTAATGTATTTCTCATTTCACCACGGTTCTTCGTTTCATAGTCTTTTCCTGTCATCGCTCCATTATTTTTCATATTTTCTTTCTCTATTTTTTCTATTTTTAATTTATTATAGGGTGAGTCAAGAAATGCTGTCAATTACTGTCATTTACTGAATTCAATGTGGTTGATCTCTTTGACAGATGTCATACAATCTTTGGCAGTTTTAGTTATGGAGTCGTTTACCACGCAACAACGCATTTTTGTTATTCAATCTTATTACGAAAACGAGCGATCTGTAAATTTTTTCTGTAATATTTTAATATTTTCTAAAATTCGTGAATTCGTTCATAATTCGGTAAATTATGGTTCTAATTCGGTGTTGGGTCAAACTCCATATCAATATGCTCGGCCAGTACCTACATGCCCAGACATCACCATTGTGAGCGAATGTGTTCAAAACCAGCTAGGCACCACAGTTCGTCGCCAAACTCAAGAATTCGGCCTCAATTATGGCACTTTACGGCGAATTTTAAGAATTTATCTTCATTCGCATCTATAATATCCAAATAACACAACAGTCACCGATTCTTTGATTGGATTTTGGATCCAGAGGGCAATTTGTCATCGATTTGATCTTTTACGATGAAGCCCATTTTCGGATGGATGGGTACCAAATTGTCGTCTCTTTTGATCGGAAAACCCGTATGGGATTCATAAACCAATGCATCCCGAAAAATTCACGGTATGGTGCGGATTATGGGTTGGCGGCATCATTGACCCGTACTTTTCCGAATATAAGATCGGAGATACGGTTTCAGTGAATGGTGAAATTTAACTGTGGGGTTAATTGAAGAGTAAGGTTTATACTGATAACCCAGCGACTATTCAGGATCTCAAACATAACATTCAAACTAAAATTGCGCTCATTAACAAACTAATTCTTCAAAAAGTCATCGATAATTATGACCTTCGGACGGTCGCTTAAACCAAAGCCGCGATTGTTATATGAACAATATTGTAGTTTATTCCTAGTTGCCATAGACCGAGCTTATATCCATTATATATTTATATCCACAATAGCTGTTGGCTTACCCTATAGTTTCTATTTTTCTTTCAATTTAAAAATTTATTCTATTTTTTACAGTTCTCCTTGATAGGTCAAAAGAGCTTTCTTACTTTTCTTTGTAACTTTCAATAATTTTTTCATCATTTCAGTTATTCAGTTCATTTTTTCATTCTTTGCTTGTTTTTTTTTACAGGGACAGAGGATCTTAATAGTTTTTTTTTTTTTTTTAGTTTATCTCCCTTTCTGTTCCCCTCAACTGACGTATAGTCTTTATCGTGTTTGATTTTCTGTGTAGAATAAGCGTGAGATGCCCTGTTCGCGAGTGACTTAACGCCGCTTCTTTCCAATACTTCCGATCATAATTATACTATTAATTAATTAACGTTAATCATTATAAGTGTATTATTAACTTTATTATTAAAAGGTTGCATGTATATCCTGCTGGTCGATACACATCTGTGCTAGCCTCAAAATACTTGCCCACCTTTTGATCGTATTCGGGTCACGGTTCGATACGCCAATTCAATACGGTGATTTAAGTCCTCCAAAGTTGTTATTTGGCGGTTATGTGCGAAGTTTTTCTGGCAGATTGTTTCATAAAAATCTGCATAATTTGCACAATTAACTCGTGAAGACATTCTTCAAGGTCCGGTCTTAACAAAAAACAAACATTTTTAAAAAATTATAGTTTTCAAGCAAAATTTTCCGATTAGTATTATATAAATGTCTATTAGTAAAAAAAAAAAGATTTTAAAAAATACATACCTAAAGGCCCAGACCCCAAATGAAAACCGAATTGGTGTTGGAATTGTGTAGCTCGTGACACTTAAGGGTTAAATGTTCCCAAAAAAGTACCCTCAACACCAAAACCACGGCGAAGATAGAACGAATTTTATTAGAAAAATTAGAAAATTTAGCAACAGAATAGTAACATACAAATTTAAAAAGTAACAGAGCAATCAAAGAAGGGAGAGTTGTACTGAATATAAAATATAATAACATACCACCTTGACCAAAAAGTTCCCAGTAGCGTGTGTGTCGCTCCCATTGTTCTCATACGAGTACTGTTTTTTTGTTAAGTTGGTACATCTGTTGTTGACATTCCCTCTAAATCTTAGCATCATAGCCTGACATCTGCAAAAGTTACGTAGCCAAGAGCACATATATCTCTGTGTGTGTTGGTGATTTTTTTTTACAATTTTATTGGGTATGTAACTTAGTTCGTGCGGTTTTTTTTTCAAAATTTGAATGTTTATTTAAGAAAAACATGTACAATAGTATTATTCAAAGTACTGCCCGTCTGAAGCTATGACTTTTTCCCATCTTTCTGGCAATTTGTGGATCCCATCCCAAAAGAATCAGGCCAATTTTTGATATTCTGCTCTGATGTGAAACGTATTTCAGTGAGGGCGTTCTGCATCGACCGGAACAAATGGTAGTCAGAAGGGGCAAGGTCTGAGCTATACGATGGGTGGGGTAAGACTTCACATCCACTGTTTTCCAAATAGTTCTTAACCAGAATAGCAACGTGGGGCTGAGCGTTGTCATGATGGAAAATTATTGCCTCGTGATTGGTCGCGTTTTTCGGCTACTGCGAAAAATTGTATTCGATAGCGTTGTCCATTTATGGTTTCACCGGGTCTTAGCAGCTCATAATACAGCACACCCATCTGATCTCACCAAATTCAGAGCATTACCTTCGTGCCATGGATATTCGGCTTTGCCGTTGATTTAACTAGTTGGCCAGGTTTCACGTATGATTTTTTGCGCTTGGGGTTGTCGTAATGGATACATTTTTCATCACCAGTAACAATCCGATGCAAAAATGACTTCCTTTTGTGGCGTTCCAGCAGCATTTCGGACATGCAAAACCGCCTTTCGACGTCTCTCGACTTGAGTTCATGTGGAACCCAATTTCCTTGCGTTTGAATATATCCAGCTGCTTTTAAACGTTTTGAAATGGCTGCTTGAGTGACAGCCAAAGATTCTACGAGCTCTACTTGTGTTTGGCAACAATCTTCATAGAGTAATGCTTCCAGTTCTTCATCTTCAAACTTTTTTGGCTGCCCAGGACGTTCATCGTCTTCCAAGTCAAAATCACCACTTCTAAATCATGCAAACCACTTTTGGCACGTTCGCTCAGCTAGCGCAAGTTCACCATAAACTTCCAATAAAATACGATGACTTTCGGCAGCAGTTTTCTTCATATTAAAGTAATGAAGAAGAACTCCCCACACTTTTTTAGGCACAAAGTTCGACATATTTGAGTGAAACAAAAATTATTGTTGCTTACGCTTCAAATGAATGACATACACTGAAATAACGACAATGACAGTAGCTTTCCAATGCACGTTCCAATGGAATAATAACAATGAAATAATACAAGTTACGCCATCTCTTAGCAAACTGCTAACCGCTAAGTTAATTAAGTTATAGACCCTATAGAAATTTATTTAAATTTGCAACAACGAACTTGTATTAAATTTTGCGTTAAAAACGGATTTAATGGTGCGAAAACGTTGGAAATGTTAGAAAAGTGTTTCGACAACTATTCTGTGACACGAGCGGTTCAAAAGTGGTCGTGAGTCAATCGAAGATGATGAATGCAGTGGTAGACCATCGACATCGAAAACCGACGAAAACATTGATGAAGTGAAAGAAATGTTGGTCAATAACCGCAAATTAACCAACAGAGAGATAGAGAAGAACTTGAACATTGCCTATGGATCCGTCTAAGACATTTTGGTTAATGATTTGGGTTTCCGTCATGTAGCAGCAAAGTTGGTGCCAAAAGACCTCAATTTCATGCAAAAAAGAGACCGTGTTGGCGTCGCAAAAGGGATGATTTGCGAGGCTGAATCCGATCCCATATTCATTAAAAGGATCACTACTGGAGAAGAGACATGAGTTTATGAGTACGGCACGCAATCCAGACATCAGGCAAGTGAATGACTTTCACCAAATGAGCCGAAGCTAAAAAAAACTAAGTCGTTTTCAGTCAAAAAAGAAGGCAATTCTCACAGTTTTCATAGATTACAACGGTGTAGTGCATCATGATTATTTGCCAGAAGGCCAGACAGTAAACAAAGAGTATTATTTGGGCGTTATGAGACGTTTGCGTGAAGCAATTCGCCGAAAGAGACCAGAATTTTAGGCAGAAAACTCGTGGATTTTGCACCATGATAACGCACCGTCGCATAGTGCGCATAATTTTTGATGAAAAATGCAACAAATACCATCTAACATCCACCAAATTCACCTGATTTGGCTCCCTGTGACTTCTTTCTGTTCAATTGAGTTAAAAAAACACTACGGGGAATGCGTTTCAGTAGCCGAGAGGAAGTAATGGAAAAATCGCAGGAAGCACTGATGGACATACCGAAAACCAAATATAAAAAAATGTTTCTAGGATTGGATCAAGCGCTGGCATAAGTGTGTGTGTGGTATACCATTGGGAAAACATCAATTCCACAACAAATCTAAAGAATCCACACAATTCAAGCGGGATGATATCAGAAGACTGGTTGGATTTCTAAGAAGGCCTTATTCAGGAAACTAAATATCGTCTATGCATGGAAGACGATGAAACTGCTGAACACATTTTGGCTCTAAGTGCCTTTATCAGACGTCACTTCCTTAGAGAAATTTCAATGCCCCGAGGAAATTCTCAAAATCTTCACCAAAAATATTCTCAATTTCATCAAAAGAATTGAGCCTCTCTTGGCTTATGTGGTTCTAGTTCCCAAGCAATTGATGGATCAGATTCTAAAAAAAAAAAAATGTACAAGAACAAAATATTAAATTTTAATTCTTCAGTGAAAGTCACCACCTAACATTTAACGGTGGTTTTCCATCGATAAGGATTGTTTTTGTTATTTATATTTTCAACTCATATGCATGCATTCATCTACGTATCGATTGTTCTTTCCATTTGTTAGAAATTTTTCAATTACGAAGCTGATTTGAATTCCGAGTAGGAGGTCGAGAAACTAGGCGAATCACTTAACGGCAGCGAAGATGGAAAGGACGAATCATAGGATGGTAATTACGAAGTTAATAACGAATGGTTTGTAACACATGGACACTTGAGCGATTAAAAGCTCTAAACAAAAAACGAACTTGGCCCCAATATATCTAGTGAGCCCAAAAATTAAAAAAAGGAACGGAAATAATCAAACCACAATTAATGAGTGCGATTTGGGAGGATGAAAAAGGCAATCAATAAGACCTCTGTCGTATAATCATCTAGAATAGCTTGTGTATACGTGGAATGATGTTTTCTGAACCATTGCTAATGAATGAGCCTGAAATTACAGTTCCCAAACCTAGTACACCACCACCAGAGAAACAAAAAAGACTTCAACTCAGTGATATGCCAGTTCATGGCGATAGACACTCAGAAGTTTTTCTCATAAAAAAATACAAACTATTCAGAATTAATTATATTATAATGTTATCTGCAGAATACGAATGCGGTTTTTTGGTACATTTTTGAAAAAAAATTTCTTTGTTCATAATCGATTTTAATCAAGTACATATTGGCCATTATATTGGATGCATCAAAACTTCCCAACCAAGCTCCGTCAATTTGTTCCAGGTCATCAAAGATGTGTGTGGCCTGGCATTGTCATGATAAAAGAAAACTCCCTTTCTGTTGGCCAATTCTGGTCGCTCTTTCTTGATAGCTTCATTCAAACCGTCGAGTTGTGCACAGTAGAGAATCGAATTGACCGTTTCGCCACGTTCTAGCAGCTTACAATAGACAATTCCCTTCCAATCCCACCAAACACTCAACATAACCTGTTTGTCATCAATCCAGGCTTTGAAGTCGTTTGTGGTTGGTCACCGGCCTTTGACCATGATCGCTTGAATTGGATATTCTTGTACTCAATCCAATTTTCATCGCCCGTAATAAATCGCTTCAAAAATGGTTCCATATCGTTATGTTTCAGCAGCGTTTTACTGATGGTTAATCGGTCAATTAAATTAATTAATTGTGCGTTAATTTATATGGCACCCTAACATCGAGCTTATTTGAGTAGCCTGCTCGTTTAAGATGATTCCAAACTATCATATGGTTGATGTTTAGTGACTTCGCTATTTCCAGACAGATTCCATGCCGGTTTTGCTCCATCAGTTGCAAAATCTCATCGACATTTTCGGTGACAAGCCGACCAGTGCAAGGTGCATCTTTACATCGAAATTTTCGGAACGTAATCAAACAAACCACTCCTAGGTTCGACGTTTACTCACAGCATTTTCACCGTAAACTGCACAAATTTTTGGCATATTTTTTCAGCGTTTTTCTCTTTTTTATAGTAAAAAAGCATCACATAGTGTATATCTTCAGATATTTTACTCATATTCTAATCAGTATAACTTTTAACACGAGCAACGAATTACACAGATGTCTTCACAAAAACTGAAGCCTGACATGTCGCTTCAAACACCTGTTCGTTTGACACAATCAGATTAGTGTTTCCAGATAAATGGACACCAACACCATCTAGTGACAAAAAACCGCGAAGATTTTTTATAGGACTAACATATTACACACAAAACTACTTGGTTTAGAAAAAGAAAGTAAAAAAAATAAAAAAATATTTTCAATAGAAACGAGATAATCTATTTATTGTACTTTTAATCTTTTCTTGTTAATTTTAATAAAATTAAAAATAATGAACAGGACTAATCTCTTCGGTCGTGTCGGTATGCTAACAGCTCCATAGTATGGATTCTGAACATCGAATTTCGTGACAATGTGGAAAATATATGGATAACCAGTGTGGAAGTTTTCTTTAAATTAAATACACATTTTTGAATTTGTGAAACCAATGCAGAGTTTTATTGAATAATAAAGCTTGGTCTATGGCAATTACGAATGAAAAACAACATGGTTATCGTTGGCTTTTTAAAGGAAAAGTGGGTTAGTGGCCGCAATTTCAGTTTGAATGTTATGTTTGGGATCCTGAGTTATCACTGAGTTATTGGCATAGACCTAACTATTCAAATAACCCCACAATAAAAAGCTAAAAGGTATCAAATCGCAGGATCTTGGATCCAATCAATTCCTCCTGTAACCGAAATAATGCTCAAAGACCCAATGTTCCAGACTAGACGAATTGTGGAGCGAACGATCTAAGAAAAAAGTCACGCAAGCGAAAGAATTTTAACTATCACAAACAAAAAATAAAAGTGCGAGTCTAACTTTCAGATTGCTGTAAGAAATGTATTTCAACTTACTTCTGCGACTACAGTTCACGAGTGGCGAAGTTAAAAAGATTTGGACACCAATTAACACCCCCATGCACGCACTATGCATTTTGCGTGTAAACTACAACGACAATACGATGATGAGGTGATGGATGGTGCGATCTAAAGTTCGATCTGCATTCTGTTGTGTCGTTGTTGTAGAACCAACCTTACAATGAATAATAACAACATTCGCAAGAAATACAGTGAGTCAAAAAAAAGTAACATTAACAAATAACGAACTGAATCACAGTTGATCTATGGATGTGTACACAAGTGCCCTATTGCGATTCTAAAAGTGTAAAAACTACTCGTAAATGGGAGTGATTCGATTCTGAGGGAGGCGATTTTCGCCCTTTTAAGGAACATTTAACCAATAATACAGTGCAACTTCATTCAAAAATGCAGAATACTAACTATTACCAGCCATCATAAAGCTTGATGTGCGAATCAGGTGATGTTAATGAAGTAGTCGATGATCAACGTTCTAACATGACTGAAGTGAGTGCTCCACCTATTGTGGTCTTAAAATCTTCGAATGAACAAGTACGAAGCATCATAAACAATATAAAAGTAGAAAACTACTTAATAAAAAATATATCTCTCGGGAAAAAAATGAATGAAATAAAAAAAAAAAAAAAAAATTCTTTTTACATTCTTGGAAAGACACCAGACCCCAGGACTAGATTTGGTCGGCATATCACCATCAACTCTAGTTCAAAGTTACAAACAAGCTCTACTTGTATTTTGTGTACATATAACCTGGCACTATAAGGCTGAACGATCTCAAGCGTGATTTTCCCAGCCTGTTTAAAACTATTATCCGCTGGGACAGTAAAAAATTCAATCCTCGGTTGTCTCTTAAATGAAGTTTTGATAAAGCTAAGTACTTGCAATTCAAAAGCTGACCAATTCAACGTCATAACATCATTAGCCATCAAGTAAGTACGATGACGGTCCCAGAAGTCCCAAGAAAGAAAACACACAAATTTTGGAAAAAAAATTTATTTATTTTCCAACATAATCGTATTTCAGCTCTATACACTTTTCCCAGAGATGTTCAAAAAGCTCGATACCGTTGTCTTGCTCCTCAAAATAGCCATTAACTGCCGACATCACTTCTTCATCGTTGGAAAATCTTTGATCACTGCCCCATTTTTTCAAGTTTAGGAACAGAAAATAATAATATCGAATAGGATGCATGAGGTAGTAATTCAAACTTTAATTCACTCATTTTGTCCATTGCAATAACGGATTTGTGAGCTGGTGTATTGTCTTGATGAAACTACACTTTCTTTTTGCTTGATTCTTTCGCTCAAACGTTGCAATAAGTTATGAAACGGCACAAAATTTGAAACTAAACACTCAATTGAAACATCTTCACGACACTGTTTTTGCTCAAGTATGAGCAAACGCGGCACCCATCTTGCACACAGCTTTCTCATGTCAAAATTTTCAAATAATATGCGATGTACCGCACTTTTAAAAATGCCTACAATGTCTGCAATCTCGCGTACTTTTAGTCGTACTTCTTCACCATTTTTGAAGTCGTCACCTCATTTGGTCGACCACTGCGATGCTTGGCAGCTCGTACGGCCTCGTTTAAACTCAGCAACCCGAAATTTTACAGTGGTAAATGAAGGAGCAGACTCACCCAGAGTTGAATCCAGTTCAGCTTTTATATTGGTTGGGCTGAGGCCTTTCAAATAAAAGTATTGGATCACATAACGATGACCAATTTCTCCATTTCACAAATTCACTGACAACGTTCACAATTGATGGGGGCCAAACAAATACTAAACAACGTGGCGCTTTCAAATTTCAAACATTTGCTTTATAGACTGCGTACTTTTTAATAGAGATATATTGGAATACAAACAACTAAAACCATGTTTTGGTCAGGCCGGGTACTTCTGGGACCGCCCTCGTATTTATACTCACAAAAACATGTTCAGTAGTCCTCTCAATATTATATCTTGGAATGCTAGAGGCATCAACAAATAACGACTAGAGTTTTTAACTTTATAATCAATGAAAAAATTGACATTGTGCTTATCACAGAGACATGGCTTAAAACGAAAAATATCGTTTTCCCATCTTAACTTTAAGTGCTACCGCTTAGATATAGGCGAAATACAAGGAGTGGTGCTGTTATCTTCGTTGTTAGGGAAGGTATTGCGTATTGTAAATTGATCAAATTAATCGGCGTTGACATTACCTTAGTAGATAGCTTACTATAAAACAGATCTACAAAAATTTTAGGATGAAATAACAAAATTATGCTTGGTGGTGATTTCAAATGTCGTCATCTGTAATGGAATTGTCTAAGAGCAAATTTAATTAGAAAGTAATTTTTCGGAACATAACTGTTGCTTCTTTGCAGGTATTTATCTCAAGGTGTATCTTCACACTATTTGGCTGGTGGTTCCGAATGGGTGTGTGAAATATCTTAAACGATTTAATAGAGGCCAATCTATTTTTTTTAATATTTTACCCAATCATATCTTTTTTCGTCGTCGTATAAATATGACTAAACACTTAAATGTTCCAACTTTTGCACCCAGCAAGAACACGTTGTAATCTAGGTTCTGATCACCTTCCAGTATATATTAATACAAACAGTATCGAACTGGTAACTCACACCAAAATGACTTACAGATACTCTGCTGCCTACTGGAATTTATTTAAATCTTTCATTAACAGTTATCTAAATCTTAATGATATTACGTTAAGCTTTGTCCGGAACATCGGATATGTTGTGCAATAACTTTGTGTTTACTATCATCAATACCGCTGACCTTGCAATATCTAAATATCCTGTTAAGAATTTAAAGACTTCACTTCCGGAAAATATTCTTTATCTCATACGGTTAAGAAATTCCGAAAGAAGAAAATGGCTTCATTATCGAATAGATTGTTTCCACGACAACACGAAGTTTCTTAAAAAAGGCTATTTTAGATGAAATGTTAGGCTGTAAAAACTTCCGCTGGAAAAAACTTTCTTTTCTCATCTGAAAAATCAAGCAAATCCTTTTAAAAAGCACCTAAAATACTGAACAAAAGTGATACAAATATTCCACCCCTTTAGGTACAAAACTATCTCCACCCCACCACTAGAGAATAGGCTTACCTCATAGCTACAATCTTTTCAAAAATCACACAGCATCAGCAAATCTTATCGATGCTAACAGCATTGCGGATGTATTGTATCAAATACTCAATCTGAATTATCGCATTCACCAGTTATTTTAGAAGAAACTTATCTAAGGAATGCCACCAAAATAAAGGCATTGATTAAAACATCTTAATCAAAAAAATCTGCAGAACTGGATGAAATCAACAACAAGTTGCTTAAGGCTATTCCTTCTGTTGGCATCAACTATTGGGTATATAACGGTTTGCTAAGAGATGGCGTTATTATTTCATTGGAACATGCGTTGGAAAGCCACTGTCATGGTACGTCATTTCAGTATATGTCATTCATTTGAAGCGTAAACAACAATAATTTTTTTTTCACTCAAATATGTCGAACTTTGTGCCTAAAAAAGTGTTTTTGCGGGGAGTTCTTCTTCATCACTTTAATATGAAGAAAACTGCTGCCGAAAGTCATCGTATTTTGGTAGAAGTTTATGGTGAAATTTTTTGCATGTCCGAAATGCTGCTGAAACGCCACAAAAGGAAGTCATTTTTGCATCGGATTGTTACTGGTGATGAAAAATGGATCCATTACGACAACCCTAAGCGCAAAAAATCATATGTGAAACCCGGCCAACCAGCCAAATCAACGGCAAAGCCAAATATCCATGGCACGAAGGTAATGCTCTATATTTGGTGAGATCAGATGGGTGTGCTGTATTATGAGCTGCTAAGACTGGGTGAAGCCATCAATGGACAATGCTACCGAACACAATTAATCCGTTTCAAGAGAGCAGTAGCCGAAAAACGCCCGGAATATGCGACCAGACACGAGGCAATAATTTTCCATCATGACAACTCTCGACCTCACGTTGCTATTCCGGTTAAGAACTATTTGGAAAACAGTGGATGGGAAGTCTTACCCCATCCGTCTTATAGCCCAGACTTTGCCCCTTCTGACTACCATTTGTTCCGGTCGATGCAGAACGCTCTTCACATCAGAGCAGAATATCAAAAATTGGCCTGATTCTTTTGGGATGGGATCCACAAATTGCCAGAAAGATGGGATAAAGTCATAGCTTCAGATGGGCAATACTTTGAATAATACTATTGTACATGTTTTTCTTAAATAAACGTTTCAATTTTGGAAAAAAAACCGGACGAATTAAATTACATACCTAATACATATTTAAAAAGGAAAATCCTGTAAGCTATAAACCGATTACCTTGCTTAATTGTATAAGCAAGTTATTAGAAAAAATAATCAAAGAAAAAATAGACAAGTCACTTATCAAGAAAAATATACCACCAAACTTTCAACTTGGTTTTAGAAGTGGACATAGCACAAAACATCAGATAGGCCGAATCAAAAATTTGTATTAAAAGAATCTATAGGACTCGTACTGTAAAGTGGAGCTACTTGGATACCTTTTTCGCACATTAATTCCGATAAAAAGTTTTTGTTATGAGATGGGATAATGAAAAAATACTTATTGTAGTATACAAACATCACTTTAAGAAATACATATCTGTCACAAAAAAAAATTTAAGAAATCGTGTACTGACTGAAAAAAAAAAAATAAATTATAAATTGTCCAAGTTATAGGGTGTCAAATTGGACTGAAATCAATGAAGAAACAATGATAATTAATTTTTTTTATTTTTGCTATTAAACCTCTACAAAAAATAATAACTGAAACTTAAATTCACTCTTTTTTAGGAAAATTGTGATCAATTTTGAATCAAATTTTGATAATATACCTAGTCCAGCGCTTCTCGTTCAAAATTTCTTGCGGGAATAGAACATAAACACAGAATGCATGCACTGATCAGTGAAGTATACTACGTAGTGAGTTTGGTTTGCAAACTAATAATATGGAGTGGGGTGTTAAAGAGAATCGAGTCGTGGTAACAGCGTTGCATTAGTACGGAAAGAGTACTGGTCAAATTTTCGAGTTGCTAAAATCACTCGGAATATCGAGAATATTCGTTAATCGGGCTATTGCTCGCTTCTGCGGACTGTCTGAAATAGAGTCTGAAGTATAGTACAGGTAGGAGAAGAGTACGGCAGTGCGTGAACGAATTCGAAGAAATCCTGATTCGGCTGATTCGGGGTGATCTGAATATGAAAGCTTATCGTCGGTTCACGGTTCACTCCTCAACTAAAAAAAAAATTAGGCTGGAAGCGACTTTTGCAGTAGCACGCGTACAATGGCCATAAAAACATTCTGTTTATGGATGAGAAAATTTTTAATGTGGAAAAAGCTTTCAACAAACGAAATGACAAAATGTATGCCACTTTATCTAAGGAAGCGAAAAAAGTTGTTTCAAGCATTCAACGTAGACATCATCCAATGGTTTGGTGCGAGTTCTCTCACCATGGTGTCACATCCCTCCATTTCTTTGAAAAACTGGTGCAAAGGTTTACCAAGAAGATGTGCTAGAGGGTTGAAGGGTTTGATCAACACCCTTTTCAATGGATACAGATGGATTTTCGAACAAGACTCTTCTCCAGATTATAAAGCCAAAACCATGCAGGAGTGGCTCAGAGTCAATATTCCTGACTTTATAGCAGCAAAATATTGGCCGTCGGGGAGTCCACATCTGAATCCACTGGATTATGGTTTGTGGTCAGAATTGGAGAAAATGACCTGCAAGATTCCCCACAAAATTTGGAGAGCTTTAAAAAAAACTTAACCAGAGTAGCGTCCACGATCTCCATGGAAACCGAACCTGCTGCTATACCCCAATAGTCACACGATTTGGAAGATTTTGTTAAAACAAAAGGCAGTCATTTCTAGTGAATACAATTTTTTTAATAATCAATAAGGTGGTCTTATAAATGAAAGAGTTTTGAATACAATTTGTTTACTGGTTTTTCTTTATAGCGTTTTATATCTGTAACAGAACTTATGGCGGGACTAGCTAAATCAACTTTTTCTTCATGAACTCACTCATTTTCTTCTGGTTAAAAGTCTTTGTCTTAATCACTGTCGTTAACAATTTTCTCCTCTTCTGAGTTATCGCAACGAGAGCATCTGTACTACCTTCATTACAGCTGCCACAGATCCAGAGTTTGCAATTCACACACTGAATCCAATCAATTTTACCAATATATGCGGCAAATACCACACTAAGATGAATCCTCTTTTTTAGTTGTGCTTGTCTTTGAACTGGTATTTCTCTCTCTCTTTTGATACCAGATGAAGAAGGCTGACTTTGATCGGTAGCCGGTTGCATGTCAGTCATATGAACTTCAGGTAAATTTGATGGTGGATCTAAATGATCTTCTTTCGAATTCAATGTCTGACACGCGTCGGTTCCAGGTGGCATCTTGGCTCCAAAAAAAGTTTACGAAGATACTAATCTAAGTGAAACAAGGTGTCGTGACTGGTTCCGTCACTACAAAGACGGTGATTTCGATGTTGACGAACTTCCGCGTTAAAGAAGGTCAAAATCTTTCGAAGACGCTGAACTAGAGGCATTGCTCGATGAGAATCCGTGCCAAATGAAAGGAGAGCTTGTTTCAGCATTAGGAGTTACCCGTCAAGCCATTTCCGAGCGATTGCATGCGTTGGAAATGATTCAAAAACAATAAACTTGGGTTCCTTATGATTTGAAACCAAGAGACGTTGAGCGCCTTTGAACAACTATTCTAGCGGCAAAAAAGGAAGGGTTTTCTTAATCGCATCGTGATAAGAGATGAAAAATAGATTCATTACAGGAACTCAAAGAAAAGAAAATTATGTGCACTGCCCGATCATACTTCTACGTTTTCCGCTCAGCCAAATATTTACGCTACGAAGGTTATATTGTGTATTTAGTGGGACCAGGTCGATGTTATTTATTATGAACTGTTGAAACCCAATGAAGCCATAACTGGGGGCGATATCAACTTCAATTGATGCAATTGAGCCGAACACGAGGCACGAAAAACTGACTCTACATGACAACGCTCGGCCTCACCTTGCCAAACCCGTTAAAACCTACCTTGAAAAGCTTTAATGGGAAGTCCTACTCGACCCGTCATATTCCCCATATATTGCGCCGTCCGATTATTACGATTATCAGGTTCGACTGTACATGGTCTGGCTGAGCAACAGTACCGTTCATATGATCACATCAAAAAATGGCGTGTACCGTGATCTGTACCACTTTTACCGTAACGGTATTCGAGCTCTGCTAGAAATATGGGAAAAAGTTGTAGCTAGCGATGGGCAATACTTTGATTAATTCATTTGTAATCATTTTTTCAAAATAAAGTTGCACTTTCATCAAAATAATAATAACTTAGTTGTGCACCTAATATGAGATGTAATTTTAGTTACACGTGAAATGAAATTTCAATAAATTGAGTTGAAAACAATAAACTGGCTGTGAAGAATGAAAATATAAAGAATATAACTACAAATTTCTGTTTGTTTAAGTCTAGAAGGGTCCTTCTTTTGAAATTTTGCAGTACTAGTCGAAATCTGTTAACATAACATACATTTGATGAAAATTCGAAACAAAATTGGGCTACAATTATCTGAGTTCTTCAAGGAATAGCAGACATTTTATAACCTCCAATGCAGTACTTCCTACTATTTCGTTGTAAAGTAGCCTTACCACATTACAGGGGTCTCTAATGCGGTGGACCTCCTTTTCTCATATTCGTGGGATCTAAATACGGACCTTAATAAAAACAACACAAGTAAAACATTTAATATATACAAACAACTCAAATAACGCAGTTAAATCAACGAATTTACATTAACTAACAACAAAACTAATTGAGACGGTTTTAGAAACTACTGCAACGAACATATTTTTCTAAACGTGTCGCTTAAAACACAAAACGAAATAGAAGACGAACTCGACATAGTCTTTAGTGTTTACCATAGTCGCCTGTTTCGAAAACTTATGACCACGGGATGCCCATACATCCATGAGAACAAGGATACCCCTTGATATCTCTCACCGTCAGTTCACTGATACCAAAGTAGACCTCGTGTTGGAATCAAAAAGTTCCATCCTTAGTATGGATCGAGGCCGACCTAAAACCTCTTATTGATCTTAGGGTCACAGCACCCAGTATCTTGCAACTCTACATTAGGTCAAAGACCCTTTCCGCGACTTTGGGTTTAAACCAAAGCAACCATGATTCTCCCACAAGTGGGCCTACTTCTATAAGTCAGTCCCGAACCAAAATCCGGAAGCTCCTGTCTCCCATGGTACCGTGTGTTAAGTTCTGGTAGGGACTTACGGTGGTCCTGCCACCCAACAGGAACTCTGACCGGTGGCTTGTAACTGGTCAACTCGTAGCAACCTTTGGTGCCGTTATCTGAAAACCGTTACGATAAGACCAGTACATTGCTCTGCCCCCGCTTTTTATTAGACAACCTCCTTGATTCGACAGATTCATCAAAGTCTACAGAACGCTATTTGCAACAACACTCCCACTAGGAGAAAAGAGGAAGCAAGTAGTGAAATAAAATATCCGCCGGAAATAATAGAACTAGTTAGAGAAAAGAGGAGAGCGCGCAAAAGATAGCAGATAGAAAGATAGAAAAGATAAAACATACTTGAACCACTTATACAACAAATTGAAAGAAGCAATACGAGATTAAAAAACTCGGAATATCTCTACATTGGTATCTCAAAGGTCTGACTGCCGCAAGAAGTTCAAATTACTCCCTCTGGAAAGCCATGAAAGGGATTAAAAAGCCTCAAATGTAATTTCCTCCTATTAGGAAAAATAATGGCGAATGGGCAGAAGGAGATAAAGAAACACCTAGAAGAAACGTTTAAAGCTTTTGATGGACAAGCGTTAACATGTTATATAATTACGGCACCAGACAACTTTAGAATAAAAACAGTGTCGCTAAGAGAACTTAACCAAGCAATTAAAAAATTTAAAAATATCCAAGCCCCTGTGTATGATTTAATAACTGGTCAAATTCTCAAGGAGTTGCAAAAAAAAGTCCTGATCAAACTGCTCCAACTTATAAATGCCGCGCAAAGATTATTAAACATTTCAAGCCAATGGAAAGTTGCAAAAGTTATAATGGTCCCTAAACCAGACAAATCTCTTAACAAAAAAAAGTCCTACAGACCCATATCTAAAATATTTAAAAAAAAGAAATCTTATTGAAGCGCTTGCAACCGATCATTGAAGAGAGACGTCTAATTCCTGATCATTAATTCGGTTTTAGTACTTAGCACTCTAAAATTGACCAGGTTTATAGAATTACGAATAAAATTGAGAAAGCCTTTCTTGACGTGTCTCAAGCCTTCGATAACATATGGCACGAAGGCTTGAATTTTAAGCTTAGTCATTAGCATAAGATTCTGGAATCATACCTGGAAAGAGAGTATTTTTCGTGTTAAACATGGCACCGAATACTCGGAATTTAAAGAGATAGCTGCTGGAATTCCGCAAAGAAGCGTACTTAGCCCGCTATTGTTTTTACTCTTTACTCGAGACATACCGGAAGTATCAGGTACATAGTAGCCACGTTCGCCGGCGATACGGCTGGAAAGCTACAAACGGCTTTGGATAAAATCTACGAGTGGACGAATGGTGAATTGTTCTCAACGAGACCCAAATCTACTCACGTTAATTTTACTTACCGGAAAATAAACAACCTTCCCATTTTCATTAACTCGGTGCAAATGAAGCAAAGTATCAAGGAATGACATTTGATGTAAGACTGAAATGAGAGACTCATGTTAAAAAGAAACGTGATGAACTTGAAAACAAATTCTGACAAATGTATTGACTACTAGGAAGGCGTTCCAAGCTAAGCATACATAACAAGGGGCTCATCTATATATAAGCAAGTGCTTAAACCTATATGAACGTACGGTATACAACTTTGGAGTTGTACGAAACCAAGCAACCGAAATATTCTCCAAACCTATCAAAACAAAGATCTAGGAGAAATCGTGAACGCCCCATGGCATATCAGAAACAGTGATATCCACAGAGACTTAGGAATAGTAACCGTCGAGGACGAAATGATGAACTTTGCTCCCAAACTCCGTATTCGTCTTTATCGTCATTGTAATAGTAAAATACTCCAAATTCTGGAAGAGACAAACTTAGTGCGTCAATTACAAAGAATAAGGCCATTCGATCTGGCGTGATAAGAACTATCCACATATAATAGCGGCACATATTTGGTGGAAGGCTACCTGCCCCAAGCGAATATTATTTGAAACGGAAACTACCTTAGATGTAGTCGACAAGAAGGGAGGCGTTTTTTAGTGAGTAAGAATCTCACACTATTATGAGCACCGGTTTCATAGTGTCTATGAAGATTTTCACACTTTCCCACGAAAAAAAAAAAAAAAACATTGTAGGTCGTGACCCATCGAAAGCCCTTATTTTGGCTAGTTTTTCTTCTTTTGTAGTCCTAGAAAATAAATTATTGTCCAACATTAAAATTTTCGTGCCACTATGGATGTCGTCAATCTTAAATTTTGAAAGAGATTGACATTGTTGACAATTCACACGTATTCACGGACATTTTCACATAGATAGAGGCAATTAGCTGAAAACAATTTTTGGAACAGCCAAAATCTGAAAAGTTTTCCAGCTTTGTTAGTTCAGCTTTGGCCGAAACAAAACTAAAATCGATACAACAATTGCATTTGGGAATATACACCATAGAATTTCCATACAATCTGTCGCACCCGACAGCGGTTGTACGCTCAAGAACATGCGACCATACACAATATATCATATATTTGTCGGTTGTGTGGAAACACACGATGCGATTATCGAATACAACTTCAAATCTATTCAAACATTGGTACAATGGTTATATATACCATGTATTTCGGACTTTACAATTGTTGCTTTTCTAAGTCGAACTATCGTGGTTAACTTTATTACTTTATTACCCCTGCTGCAAAAAGATAGGAATTCAAATCGATATTGGTTGCTTGGAATCCTCGCACTTCCAAAATGCTGATGGTGTGTCTGGCTTTGATAGCAATATTAGGATAGACAATGACCTTTATGAATGTTGAGATGCGGGAACCGCGTGCTGGCTAGTGGCTACTTAATTGTAACGTCCAGTTATAAATTCTAAAAAAATTAATTCATTGCCGGATGTGGTGTTATGCAGGCCGTGTTTTTCGATGACTAAAAGACAAAAATCTCCTAGCACATTTTTGGTGCCATAGTTTGAGCCACTAAGCATATGTACATAATTTTGGCCTAGAATGTCATAGAACTTGTGTTTGATTCTGTTGTTCTTATCCTGCTCTATAGGGACATGAACGCAAATCAGGTTTATGTCTCTGAATTTGGCCTTGGAGCGATTTTTTATGACGCTTTCGCTGACATGCCGAAAGCTTTAGACCTTTCATCTGAGGCTTAGTCGAACAGCAAATTCTCATCCGAATTAGCATCGCTTCCGCGTAGTATATGTCACAATTTTTTATCCGCTTTTGTCTTCACAATGTGCTTGAACATCATTGCAAACCCAACAAAAAAAAAAAAAACATAATCCCTGTATGGAATGCCACTGTCTCTCCGGTCTAATAACATATTTTCGCTTTAATAAAATCTGGGTAGCATGTTTGCAACATCAATGAAGGTCAGGATTAAAACATTCTTTTAGAATGCCATAAGTAGAGGCTTATTATTCGATCCTCGTTTACTCATCATCGCGTTCCATGTTCGTTAAGCACTAATGTCCTTCCAGATCACTTTAAGGTATGTCACCGCTTAAAAAAAAAAAAAATAAAATTACCTTTTCTATCACAAATATCACAACCCTAAAAGAGTCCCAACAAACGCGGGATTGCATTACTAATGCACGCCAGCACCAGTACTCCATTTTCAGTATGTCGTTTCTGGTGTGATATTGCCTCAATGGTACGCTACCTTAAAAGAGAATTAACGCGGATTATTTGCTTTTAGCATTACTCATACTCTTGGAAACCAAGTAGAGCTGATGCAGGAGTATCTGTAGGAGGATTATATTGTAAAGCGCTTTTCGGAAGAACAATATTCCATTCACTGGTTACAGATGTGAAGGCTGCTACCCAAATATGGGGCGGTCGACCATCCTTAATGTCGTAATCTATCTGCTGTTTGAGATAGTGCATTCTCTCCAAACGCATATGGAGATGTAGTGGAATGGAATTCGATTTAGTCGTATGCATTTAATAACAGTCATAATTCTCGTTAATGGAATTTGCAATTAATTATCTGTATCTACTCTTAGGAAACCATCACCTGTTTTGTGGCTATATGCTGTGAGAAATTTGTTTGAGTATTCTAGTGGAATGTTGAATATTGCAACTGAATCAAGTCCTGCTCAATAGAAATAAATTTTAATTAAAATACTTGTGCACAGAAATTTGTCAATTTATTAACGCCATTTCTATCAAGCGGTAGTTTGATTTAGTCTTTGAGGTCTTCGGTTCTGTACCTATAGGTATAAAGTATATATATACACCATGTAATAGAAGCTACCGTAACAGTATTTGCACAAAATTTTTTGACTGTATTATGGGCAACTAATTTACTTTAACTTCGCAGATTGAGAAACTGATTGATGTCCAAGAGTAAAGTTCATATACTGGTCACGCTAAAGAGTGAAGTACTCGGTAACTTAGATTTTTCTCATTTGATTGGAGAAAAAAACACAATTTATTTTATTTTGGTTGGAACGAGAGCGAGTACTTTATTTCTTGATGATAACTTACGGACTCCTTACAAAATCGTTTTACTTGCTTATATCTATTCTTAGTTTCTAAGGTTTTTGCAGGCTCAGCTGTTGCATTCGTTTACCTGTTTCTCATGTTTCTTCAATAGCGTCAGCGCATTTACCGGCGCGCGTGTTTCTACATTTGAAAATCAGGCAACAAAACAAAAAGATATTGTAACATTTTAAAGAGAAAAAATACTCGTAGAACTTCGTGGGTTCTCTATGGGATATGTAACCTCTCCTCCCTTTTGATTGAAATTCTCCTGAATGTTGTAGGTAATCGAAGATTCTTGACCAATGGTTCTAAGTGATATTTTAAGTTCTTTATTTCTACGGTTTAATTTGAAAACTACTACTATGATAATGATTAGGATGAAGGCGACAGTTGAGCTTGTAATGTAATTAATATTTTTATGAAATTTTAGTAATTTTATATGTTCTACATTTGCAATATTTCTTAGTACTATTTCTTCAAAATTTGGTTGTTTTGTAAAATTATAATTTACTTCTTCCCTGTAATAGAATCTTTCCTTAAACTCCATATTACTATTGCTAAATGTTTCATTCAATATTCTTATCGTACAATTATTAACGACTATCAAATAATTTCCATTTAGTTTGATTTTACGATCATCGCATTGATTTATTACTTCTTGCTCTTTCATATTCTTACAAATAATGGTACTAACATCTATTTTCTTAACTTCTATTAACATGTTTTCTTTAAGCTTACAATTTTTTTCTGTTATACAATTACTTATGGGTTTCAAATCATATTCAATATGAAATTGAATTTTATTTTCATACACATACTTTGTTTGATTAATTTCTACAACATATTGATCATTTATTATAATTTCCATTTTGTTTTCTGTGGGTATTGCAGTAATCAGTTTCAAATCCACTAATTGGTATTTATTTGGTACTTTGATTGCTATTATTAATGTGTCTGTATTATATTTTATAAGTCCTACCTTCACGTTTTTTAATTTATAAAAATCTAATTTTGTTTCATTAATCTCTATTGCGGTGAGCATACTTGGGTGAACTAATCCATGCTTAACTAAAGCTACATTATCTATTATTTGGTTCACTTTTTCTTCTAACATTTTTATCTTCATTAACTGGTCTAATTTTAACTGTTGTAGTATAACCCTTTTCTCGTTTCCTGTTAATTCTTCGTATGCTTTATTTAATTCTTTTCTGTCTAACTCTATAATATATCTAAGGTGTGTTATACTTTCATTGAAGTAGGAATTGATTTCAACTTGCCTGTTTAGATTACCTATTGCATTTTCTTCATTTTCTTCTATTAACTTTAAATGGTCTGTTATGTCTTGTCGGTCAGTATAGTCCATTGTACCAAAAAGCCATTTTTGAGTTGTTCCAATGAAGTTAACTAATCCACGTTTTTGTATAGAATTGTTTCCCGGTTCTATTGCAGTAATTTTTGCATTTAATGTTTCTATCTCTTTTCTTATAACTATGTCCTTGTCTATTCGCAATTTTCTTATGTTTTCCTTTAATTGGTTGACAACTTCTCTTATTTCTCTAGTATTGACGATATGTAATATAGTTTTGGCATCCTTGATTACCTCTGTCTGTCCCATATTGATAGTTGTATATCCGTTGTCTGTTGTGAGTTGGCTTATTGTCAATGTCGCTGTGGTTTTATGTGTTAACAGTGTTGTTAGTGTGAGACACACTAATGTTATCATCTGCAAATTTTCGAGGACGTTTTATGTTAATGGGGTGTTCTCTCTCTAATGCTTTAAATCTATACCTAGGCTGATTTTTATAATAGTTACGCTTATAATTTTTTACTGGAATTACCTGTCTTGATTCCTCATACTTTTCTCTGTTCTGGTTTATTTTCCTAATATTATTTTCTTTTTTTCTTTTTATATGATTCACTAATGTCACCATATCCGCGAACATTGCTTCTTCTGGTGTCATTTTTAGTGTGGTGTGGTGACTGTTATTGTAGTTATTTACTGCCCTATGCATCTTTTGAATCAGTGTTAAGTCTAAATTCCTTAGGGTTACTAATTTTTCTTGTAGAGTGAAACCTCTCTATATCACTGTTACCTGTGTGTATTTGGTTTAGTAAGATGTAGTTCTACCTTTTGTTCTCTTAAATATTCCCTAAAGTTTTCTGTTTTGAACTCATTATCTGCGTTAATTTTGTCTGGTTTCCCGAATTTCGAAAAGTGCTCCTCTAATATCTCTATCTTTTTAGTCCAGTTCCTATTGGGATAGTGATATACGTAAGCTTTTTTAGTTAGTTTGTCTATTAGAGTCAGAAAAGCTTGCCTCATGAAGTAATATATATCCATGTGAAGTACCTGATTTGGCCTAGTGGGTGTTTCACTTACTTCGAACTTCGCTTTAATTGGATTACGATCGTATTTTGTTTCGATGCACGTTCTACAGTTATTTATAACCTTGGTTATTTCTTTAATTAAATGTGGGAAATATATTTTATTTTTTAAACTATGATAGGTTTCAACGATTCCGCTATGAAGACTTTCGTGAGTGTGGTATAATGATATCTGTTTCTGTGCTTCTTTTATATTCTTTATTTCTTGTGCTCTTGGGGTTGCCTTAATAAATTTCACTTGTTTGTCATGACTGAATAACTCTATCAATAATTGTTGCATTTTGTTATATTCATAATAAGGTAACTCTGTAAATATTCCTGTAATACCTGGTTTAATATACCTTCGTAATACGTCCTTCCAATTCTCTTTTCCTTTAGTCATATCAATGTAAATGATTCTCCTTCCATGTAGTATTTCTATTTCTCTATCTGCAGTATTTGATAAGATTAACTGTTTTTTATATTTATTAACTATAGTTTCTTTGATGGATATATGATCTAATTGTTGCTCATCTTCTGAATGTACTGTTGCATTATCAGACAAGTTGTTTACTGACTGATTTGAAATGCTATTTTTACTATTCTCTTGTGGGATCCTGCTTAGAAAATCTGCTATTTTACTCTCTTTTCCCTTTAAATATTCTATCTCACACTGGTATTCCTGTAGTTTTAAAAGCCATCGCTGATTCCTCTGACTAAATTCTTTACCTGTATATTTTTTGTTGAGCTATTTGATAGGTAAATGATCAGTGATGATTTTAAACTTTCTCCCCCACAAGTAGGGTCTGTAATAAATTACCGCCCAAACGATCGCTAAGAACTCCTTATCAGTCACTGAATAATTCTTTTCGTGATCGTTTAGTGACCTAGATGCATAGCACACTGGTTGGCCTTCTTGCATTAAAACTGCCCCTATAGCGTAGTTGCTTGCATCAGTGAATAAAGTAAATGGCTTTTCAAAGTTTGGAAATTGTAATATTGGATGTCTGCTAAAGTTTAATTTGAGTGTTTCGAAAGCTTGCCTATATTCAGGGTCATTAACGTTAATCTTTTGATCTTTTTTTAGATACCTTATCATTGGGTGCGCTATTTTCGAGTAATCTTTAACGAATTTTCTGTAACAGCCTATAGCTCCTAGAAAACCTATTAACTGTTTTTCTGTCTTAGGTAATGTATATTCCTGGATACATTTAATCTTATTAGGATTGGGTTTCATCCCTTCTGCTGTCAACACGTGCCCTAGAAATTCTGTATTTCGTTTCAAGAAAGAACATTTATCCAATTGGATTTTTAAGTTGTTTTCAGCAAGTTTTTGGAACATAAGTTTTATCGATTGCAGGTGTTCTTTTAAGCTAGTTGAAAAAATTAAAATGTCGTCTAGATAGACAACACAAATTTTATTCAAGTAGTCTCTCAGTACATCGTTCATTAACCTTTGAAAGATTGCCGGCGCGTTTTTTAGGCCAAAAGGCATTCTAAGATATTCATAGAGGCCATTTGGAGTTACGAACGCGGTTTTCGGAATATCGGCTGGATGAACCTTTATTTGATGGTAACCTTTTGCAAGATCGATTGATGAAAAATACTTTGCCCTTCCCAGCTTATCTAGTATGCTCTCGATATTTGGTAAAGGATACTTGTCGTCTACTGTTATTTCGTTCAACTTCAACACACAGACGAAATTTTTGCTGTCCTGAATTATCAATTTTCTTTGCTACAACAACAATAGGAGATGCATATCTGCTATTGGACTTCCTAATTATTCCCTGTTGTTCCATATCTTTTACCTGTCGCCTCACTTCTTCCTCATGCTTCGGAGGTAACCTGTATAGTTTAGCGTTAATTGGTTGGTCGACTGTAGTTTTTATTTCATGCATAATAGACTCAGTGTTGGTTAACTGATCGCCTTCTCGATATATTAAATGTTTAAGTTGACCTAATAGTATCTGTATCCCCTTTCTTTCTTCTTCATTTCTCTTCCGTCTCCCTTAAGTTCAAAGCAATCAAAAGTTACTTTGCCTTTCGAGGAATATAATGGTATTTTTGTATTGTTTTTTAATGTTAGTACTTTATTGTCGAAATCAAGGGTTTTGACAATTTTATTTAATAGATCCATCCCTATGAGGATGTCATAGGGCTTATCACCTAAATTTCTTTTGTACCACCTTGTGGCTCCTCTTGAGTTATAACCAAATTCTTCGGGTATACTTGTTATGATTCTATCTATTGTTTCTGTGGTGATATTATTTATGGTTTGGAGTTTCATATTAATCCTCTCATATACTCTAAATCTACTGCAATCAACTGAGTTAGAATTAACTATACTCATAGTTGATCCTGTATCAATCAGTCTTTTATATTTCTTTCCGTCAATAGTTAAGTCTAAAAAGATATTATTTCCGAGGCCTAGTTCAGAAAAAACTCTGGCTCGATATTGTGTATTTCTTCTTCGTGAATATTAACCTGACTATCCTGAGTTATCTGTCCTACCTCCATTGATTCTGGCTGTTGAGATGCGTTCCTAAACTGACCTGACTGGTTAAAGACGGGTTGTCTCTGATTGTTGTCTCGGTTTTGTCTTCGTTGTTGTTGGTTATTTTGTCGAGATTGTCCTGATGTTTGTTGGTAATAATGATTTTGTTGAGGTCTGCCTGATGTTTGTCTGTCCTGGTTACTATGCCTAGCTTGCCCTGAATCGGTTTTATGATAGTTCTGTCTGTTTCTACCGGAATTCCTATTGTTCTGATAATTGTTACTGGAGTGTGATGTACTCCGCCTATCCTGCGTTACAAATTCCTTTTCTAAATTATAATAGTCATAACCTACATATGTATATAAAAGTTCTTCGACTGCATTCATATGTGTCTCAACAATAGTTAGGAATTGTGTCAACTTCTCTGTATCGCCATTGAATTC
Organism: Volucella inanis; assembly: GCA_907269105.1. Classification (NCBI taxonomy): domain Eukaryota; kingdom Metazoa; phylum Arthropoda; class Insecta; order Diptera; family Syrphidae; genus Volucella; species Volucella inanis. The sequence continues at coordinate 70,428,216 of OU026157.1, read as the reverse complement.
CTTCATCCAATGAACTGCTCTGCTTGGTTTTGTTGTGGCATTTTGGATTGATAATGCCTCTAACACAGCTGTTAGTCGGTCCGCTAGTTGTTCATTCATCTCTTCCTCGATTTCTCTTTGCCAAAACGTCAGAGTTTTATTTTTCTTAATTTTGATTTAGTCACTTAACTGGGTCCTACGTCAATTTTCACTTGACTTGGAACACTAGTACCTAGTTTTAGCTTTTAGTTTTATCTATGTCTTTTGTCAATTTTCACTTGACTTGATACGCTGATTTAACCTTTACTATTATAGCTTCACTTGGTACACAGATTTAGCTTTTAGTATAATGATTTAAGCTTGACTCTCGGCTTAGATTCGTTCTCAACTGGATCTAGAAAATATATTTAGATCCTACCGACTGCGCCACTTAGATTTTTCTCATTTGATTGGAGAAAAAAAAAAAACAATTTATTTTATTTTGGTTGGAACGAGAGCGAGTACTTTATTTTTTGATAATAACTTACGGACTCCTAACAAAATCGTTTTACTTGCTTATATCTATTCTTAGTTTCTAAGGTTTTTGCAGGCTCAGCTGTCGCATTCGTTTACCTGTTTCTCATGTTGCTTCAATAGCGTCAGCGCATTTACCGGCGCGCGTGTTTCTACATTTGGAAAACAGGCAACAAAACAAAAAGATATTGTTACATTTTAAAGAGAAAAAATACCCGTAGAACTTCGTTGGTTCTCTATGGGATATGTAACCTGTACGTTGCTTGTGAACAGTGCTAGATACAGCACTGTACTGCGCCAACTACATATAATTTCTGCAACATTGATAGATTTTTTCTTCTTACATCAACGGTCACAGATGTAACAAAGAAAACGTATGAGTAGTGAGGAAAATGTGGTGATATTTTTCAGAAAGTTGTGTCTTGATTTAGACTATGAACGTTGCAAAAAAGAAACACTTTATCAGGAATTAGAAGAGGTACTATCAGAACCCTTAAGGAGATGATCAGCAGCAGAAGAAGGGCATTGTCGAAGGACGTACACCACATGTATAAACGACTTAAAAATTAACAAGATTGCGGCGTAAAGATGAAAAACCTTTTTTTTTTTCTTTATTCTCATTTTATAACATAACTGATGTGTACATACATTTTTATTGAAAACTTAGCTTAAGAAAATAAAAGAGAATAGCTTAGAGGCATTTTAATTTTATGAAAGAAAAAATAGAGCTAATGCCACTCCAAAGTTAATAATTAATTCACCCCACAATTTAAAACAAATATAAAAACAATTGAAGAGTAGTTAAAGGCAAGGGTAAGAAAGTAATTCAGAAATTAGTCATTAATTAGTAAAATTTATGACAAAAAAACAAAAAACAAAAAGAAAAAAAAGTTGCTGTAGAATATAGCGCAACAAAACCTCAATATTATTGTGTCCGAAACCGAGAAGCCAACATTTTATCTCTTTCAAAAAAAAAAGGGATAGGGTTGTTATGATTCGTATGTCAATAAGAGGTTTGTTAATCTTCCTACGGTTCTCGGGTCATTTTTGACCCATTTCAAGAAATATATTTAGTTTTCTCTAAGACAAAATTTTTGAAGGACTTGATATTTCTTGATTTTTTCTAAAGAGTTGACCTGAATACAATTAGGTATGATTTTATAAAAAATATTAGAAACTTTGCGACGTACAATCTTTTTCACGTCTGTGTCCCTCGGGTCAAATTTGACCCAACGTATGAATCGAATTACCTACTCAATTTTGGTCATTTATGACTCAATCTATCTTTGTATTGTGCATTTATCAGATTTCTGGAGAAAAACCTATTTATCCAAGAATGAATTGTTGAGTTTATTTTAATCCACACTATCAGTTTTGGTTGTGCAGTTACATTCTTTGACTTACGCCGCATTTTTATTATTACAGTAAACATTTAGTGATTAGTACGTAACATTGTTTGGATATTGTACCTTTGTAGCTATGAGTGATAGCGAAAGTGAAATCTATTTGACCGTATATTCGGATGAAGAAGAATCCTGTTCTGAGTTCGAGGATCATGTTGAGGCACCTGAGCAGACAGTGATTTTAGTGATGTTAAACATTTCTTTGTGCCTACCGAAATGATGGTGTCAAAATATGTTCAAATAAATTACTAAACAAAACCTAATTAAAACAGTGCCGGGAGAGCCTGAAGGAAAAATATTATAAAATTGGTGCCAGGATTGACACGTTATTCTTTTTTCTAGAATTATATTAGGTCTATAACTCATGCGGTTTGCCAAGAGATGGCTTAACTTGTGTTATTCCATTGTTATTATTCCATTGGAACATGCGTTATAAAGCTACTGTCATTGTACGTCATTTCAGTACATGCCATTCATTTGAAGCGTAAACAACAATAATTTCTTTTTCACTCAAATATGTCGAACTTTGTGCCTGAAAAAGCGTTTTTGCGGGGAGTTATTCTTCATTACTTTAATATGAAGAAAACTGCTGCCGGAAGTCATCGTATTTTGGTGGAAGTTTATGGTGAACATGCGTTAGCTGAACGAGCGTGCCAAAAGTGGTTTGCACGATTTTAAAGTGGTGATTTTGGCTTGGAAGACGATGAACATCCTGGGCAGCCAAAAAAGTTTGAAGATGAAGAACTGGAAGCATTACTCTATGAAGATTGTTGCCAAACACAAGAAGAGCTCGCAGAATCTTTGCGTGTCACTCAAGCAGCCATTTCAAAACGTTTAAAAGCAGCTGGATATATTCAAAAGCAAGGAAAATGGGTTCCACATGAACTCAAGCCGAGAGACGTCGGAAGGGGGTTTTTCATGTCCGAAATGCTGCTGGAACGCCACAAAAGGAAGTCATTTTACCATCGAAATGTTACTAGTGATGAAAAATGGATCCATTACAACAGTGTTAAGCGCAAAAAATCATATTGGAAACTCGGCCAACCAGCCAAATCAACGGCAAATCCGAATATCCACGGCGTGAAGGTAATGCTCTGTATTTGGTGGGATCAGATGGGTGTGCTGTATTATAAGCTGCTAAAACCGGATGAAACCATCAATAGACAACGCTACCGAACACAATTAATCCCTTTGAAGAGAACAGTAGCCGAAAAACGCCCGTAATATGCGACCAGACACGAGGCAATAATTTTCCATCATGACAACGCTCGGCCCCACGTTGCTATTCCGGTTAAGAACTATTTGGAAAACAGTTAATGGGAAGTCTTACTCCACCCGCTTTATAGCCCAGACCTTGCCCCTTCTGACTACCATTTGTTCCAGTCGATGCAGAACGCCCTCACTGAAATACGGTTCACATCAGAGCAGAATATCAAAAATTGGCTTGATTCATTCTTGGCTGCCAAGCAGGACCAGTTCTTTTGGGATTGGATCCACAAATTGCCAGAAAGATGGGAAAAAGTCGTAGCTTCAGATGGGCAATGCCTTGAATAATACTATTGTACATGTTTTTTCTTAAATAAACGTTCAAATTTTGAAAAAAAAAAACCGCACGATTTAAATTGCATACCCAATATAAGGTGAGCATACTATGTAAGTTAGTATAAAAAGTCTGATAAAATTCTAACCAAAGCTTTATTTTGAAGCTACGTTCATGCCATTATGTGTGGAATAGCATATCCTTCAAATAGCTGCCCGGCTTCGTTGGCAGTACTTCAAGCTGTCTATCTAATTTTTGATGACTAGGTCCAATATACCATATGCGGCGTTATTCTGGCAATAGCGTGTCGAATGTTGCCCTCAAGCTCGTTTAAAGTGGTTGGCTTGTTAGTATAGAGTAAGAACTTGAAGTAGCTCCAGAGAAAATATTCGAGTGGTTTCAAATCGCATGAACGCTCGCCGTGAGATAACCCAGTCGGCAAATTTCGGCATGTAGCGCCGTGTTGTTGGAACCACAGCTCGGATATATCGATGTTATCGAGTTCTGACCATATAAAGTCGATTAACATCGCTTTATACTTAAGACTATTGAGAGTGACGGTGTCCGCTTTCTCATTTAGAAAAAAATAAGGTCACCTCATAAGGTAATAAGGTAACCTCACTAAACTATCAATTTTTGTGAATGATGCTTGGCCGAACACTTTTGGATTGTGTTCGCTCCAATAATGGCAATTTTGCTTGTTAACATGGCCGCTAAGACAAAAATAGGCATCCCGAGAAGATGGCCAAAATCCGGATCTCCAGCCAACTTCTTCAGTGCCCAATTAGCGAACTCTCGGTGTTATCTATGGTCGTCCGACTTCCATTCTAGTGTCAGCATAATCTTATATGGATTTAGGCTCAAATCCAACTACAAAATAAGCCGGCTTGACTCTCTGGCAATACCCAATTCAGCTAATCGCCACCAAATAGATGTTTTCCGATCTTGGCAGCTATATTTTCTTCATGGCACACCAATCTCTATCTGGTTGGTGACTTGGTCCAAAAGAATGTATCCACGCTCAAAATTTTCCACGGTGCGACGAATTGCCTGCAAACCGAAGCCATGACGACGACCGAGTTCACGAAGAAAATCACGATAAATATTTACAATTGATAGCGATAAATTTTTTTTTAATAAATTCCGCACGTTCGGCAAGCGTTCAACGATGCATGATGAAATGGCAAACCTTACAGAATATTTTGACAGATGAAACGTAACAACTGGAAAAACTATTATTGCTATCATCGTCGACAAATTTGAGCGCAAGAAAATCAGCTGTGATGCTGTAGTTTTTGGTGAGCATGAGACTGCTGGTGCAAATTTGGAGACATTTTACAACAAAGTGTGCACTGCAATATATATTCAGGATTTAGGTTGCAGAATGTCTTGAAAATACATTTCTTGCTTTCACATTTCGATTTTTTTCCAAAAAACTTGGAGCGGTGAGTGACGAACAAGAAGAATGCGTTCACCAGGACATAAAGAAGATCGAAGAACCTTATCGAGGTTGGTGGGATGCAGCCATGTTAGAAGATTACTATTGGTCTTTAATGCGAAAAGATTCAAAAAGTGACAAACGTAAAAGCTGAAGAATTACATTATATTTATGTCTTAGAATGAATTTAATAAGTTTACCTTTTTGAATTTTTAAGTTTCAATGCCAATGCCTCCAACTTTGATTATATTTTAATATCAATTCTCGTATCCATAACATGGAAACGGTTATATACGGTTTTCAATAGGTACTTGACAACTTTGAATTTAATTTGTGAACGCACTTTTTCACTAATCATCAAACTGTCACTTTCAATTTATTCAGTAAACTCAACATATTCATCATGGAAAAGTACACTAACGAGCTACGTCTGCAAATTATAAAAATTTCCTACAGATATTCGAAGTCGGTGACTGCAGACCGTTATCTCCAATTTTCGGTCGTAATTCTCGTCCTAGTAGACAGGCAATAACAAGTTTAGTGCAAAAATTTGAGTCTACATATTTGTTGTGTGATGTTGCCGTGTCAGTGAGATAACGGGTTGGTCGAAGTGTCGAAAATATCGCTGCCGTTCAGACGTCCGTAGCAAACGATCCAGATCAGTCAATTCCACGGCGTTCTCAAGAATTGGGCATCGCTCAGACCACATTATGGCGTATTTTGCGTAAGAATCTTGGTTTACACTCATACAAGATCAAGCTGATTCAAGAATTTAAGCCGATGGACCATTCAGGAAAATATGCGTTATTGGTCGGGTGAAAACCCACATGTGCTTCATGAATCACAACTTTATCCACAAAAAATAACTGTTTGGTGCGGTTTTCATGCCGTCGGCGTTATTGGGCCATATTTTTTCGTCGACGATAACGATCGTCACGTTACTGTGAATGGTCAGCGTTATCGCGCCATGATCACCGGTTTTTTTTGGCCCGAATTGGAAGGTATGGACTTGGACGACATATGGTTTCAACAAGATGGTTCCACAAGCCACACAGCACACGCTACAATCGATTTATTGAAGCGTAAGTATGGTGAGCGTGTTATCTCAAGACATGGGCCAGTCGATTGGCCGTCTCGTTCGTGAGATTTAACGGCGCTTGACTATTTTCTGTGGGGCTACGTTAAGTCATTAGTTTATGTCAATACGAGGACGACTTTGGATGAGCTCAGATCCAACATTGAACGCGAAATAGTGGCCGTTTCGGCCGAAATGTGTGGACGAGTCGTTGAAAATTGAGTCAAACGAATCGACCGCTGCAAACGTGCCCGCTGTGGCCATATGAACGAAGTCGAGTTCCATTCATAATCCTCCCCACAATATTTCTTGCTTTAGAATGCTGTATATTAAATATATTTTCGGGGGTACCACTTGCAGGAGTCCGAAATGGAGTCATTACCCAAGGCTTCAAGGCATATCCGGAATCACCTTTTTAAGAATAGATTGGACCTTGTAGAGCTGAATGTGAAGTAGTCAAGTATGTATGCCTCTATTGGCCGCATATTGTTCTACGAAAAGGTTGCGAGCAGGGGGAAACTTTCCAAATCCGGGCATCGTGAGTTGAGCCAGGATATGATGGGTCTATGTAGCGAATTTGCACTTTCTTATCACAAATCTGTCAAATAAATTTTGCAATACAGCCAAACTCAAGAACTCAAGCGGTTATATATCGTACTTACAATTAATACGTTCAGGCTATAGAATACTTCCCTATTGTAGAATACGTTCCCTAGTTTTCATTGGAGGCGTTTTAATGGCAATATGAGTTCCTTTTACACAACCCATTACACCGAGAAATCTGTATTTTTTATAAAAATGTAACTTTATTTGCTCCTTCTCTTCCTCATTCATTTCAAATTGGATCCACTTTTAACAAATAACATTTTCTAAAATATTGAGCACTTGTGTGTGATAGTTTTGAAAACGGTAGGTTGTGCCATACTGATATCAAAATCGTTTACCACTCCCAGCTGATAGCCACTCTATGCAAAAAATCTAGGTGTAGCCGTTTATTTTATTATCAGGGTGCTAGGCTGCATTTGAGAACTCAATTTAGTCAAAAATTTCTAACAAACCTAAAGAAACTTAACTAGTTATCGTACTTACATGCCATCCTCCAGATTAAATGGAGTCGATTTATCTCTTAATATTCTCCTGTTTATTTTGTTTATTTCTTCCTGCACAAATAAATACAAATAAATACGTCGCACAGCTGACTTCGAAAATGGAATTCACAAAATTTGTTCTTTTGATATTGAACATCTCTCACTCGACACCCAGAGTATGAAAATTTCATTCGAGTGAAATCTGCCTCGGGGGAGATCTGGAATAAGCATGATTAAGTTTTTTTTTTATATTTTTAATCAAATTATCTTCATCCATCTCGTTGTATAAGATTTCAACGTAGACTTGAAGAAAAAAGACCACATTTAGCGAAGTAAAAAGTGCTCTTCCACCACCTGCTCAAACCTCCGCAGCCGCCACAACCAAATTGGTCGAATTGCACCACGAATTGCTCCCCCATCCTCCGTGTTCTTCTGATTCAGCTCCTTGTGACTTCTTTTTGTTCCCACACCTTAAAAGATCTTTTGCCCGAAAGAAGTACGGGTCGAACGAAGAATTCATCTCCGCCACGGAGGATCATTTTGCAGGCCAACTCCGTACTATACGGAGGGGTTAAAAAAGTTGCAGCACCGCTGGAAAAATTGTATCGAGTTGAAAGGAGATTATATTAAAAAATAAATTGTCAAAACCGGGTGTGTACAAACAGTATAGAGTAAAATCGGGTATTGCATAGTAACTCGGATAACCTATCTTTTTTTTGCAAAACTAAGCATGTTCATGTTCGAGGCAATAAGTTGACTTTCCTTATGTGATAGAGCTTAGACCTGATGATTAGGACAATTTGATTTTCGAAATTTAAACTTTTATTATTTTTAGGCATTGCTATGCCTAAGAAAGGAGAAATTAGAAAATGGGAAGGAGCTGATATGGAGAAAGCCATTAAAGCGTTAAGAGATAGAGATATGAGTATATTTCTTGGATTTAAAAAATTTTAAGTACCGCATACGACGCTGCAGCGTATGGCAAGAAGTGAAGAAACCCTTGGACAGCTATTTTTAAGCAAATTGGGTCGAAAACCAGTTTTTAATTAGACTCTTGAAAATCATCTTGTTAATTACGTGCTAGATATGGAAGCTCGATTCTGGGGCCTTACAAGACGCAATATGTGTTCACTAGACTTTCAGTTAGCCAAGATGAATAAAATGCCTAACGCATTCTCAATTTTGAATGAGTTCGCAGGGAAATATAAGGTCTATAAGTTTTGCCGAAAACACAAAGAAACGTGTACCAACAGATACATCATTTGATCGAACTAAAGGGTTTAGTCCCTGCTATGTTTGTGGATTATAATTTTAGACTTGTGCTTGCTTTGCAATTCAAACAGGAAGCCCTTTATTCAGTAGAAGTCCAATAACGTATAATATATTAATATTTAGTGATTTTTTGTTATACTTAAACCTAGCTTACATCAAGTATAATAACAATGTACTAAATTGTTAATATATAACATCTTCCCCCTTTTATTTCATGTTTAGTTACTCATAACTTATTTATAAAATTCAATAATAATAATTTAAGCAATTTTTTTTAACAATTCTTTATTCATATATTAACCTATCAGGTTGTCGTCTTGTTCTTGTAGTTCTTCCCAAAACTTGTTCTTGTTACATGCAAAGGATTTTCTAATTCCATTGAATTGTTGATTTCTTTTTTATTTAATATTTCAGGATCTGAAGTTTTTTAATTAATGCATTCGTCAGATTTATAAACCGGATAAAATTTGTCATTTAATTTTGAAAATCGAATTTGATTATGATGTACATATCTTATACTATTATTAAAATTTATTAAATAAGTTAATGAACTTATAATTTTATAAACTGTATCTAGAATCCATTTAACAATTTCTTTAAAATAATTTCTATATAAAATCTTATCACCTTCCTTGAATTTACTGAACATTATTTCCCCTCGAAATTTGTTTTTTTTTATTTTCTTTTGCATTTTTGTTACATTTTACGTTGGAATTTTGTTTATTATCTTCATCAAAATAAAAAGATACTTTTTTCTTCAAAAAATGTAATTTAGTTTGGGGAATATAAGAAAAAATTAAGGACGCAGGCGTTCTCTTAGTAGTTGTAGAAGGTGTATTATTATAAGCCATAATGATTGCTTCCAGTTTGGCTTATATATCCAAATGTTTAAGTTTAACAAATCGCAAACATATTTTTTTAAACTATTCTTTATTGTTTAAACACCTCTCTCCGCTAGACCATTACTTTGTCAATGATAGACATGTGCTTTAGTCAATTTAATTCCATTTTTAGTACAAAATTTATTTAATATTTTGGAATTGAACGGAGAACCATTGTCACTGACAATTTCACTCGGAAATCCAAATGCTTTGAAAAATAATCTTAACCCTTTACATAACTGAATTGCATCAGTTTTTACGTAGCTTTGTATGTCTATAATTAAAAAAGTTTTTCTATCAAAATGAAAAAAAAAAATCCAAATGAATTCTTTGGAAGGGAAACATACTTGATGACCATTTAGTACTAACAACTTCTTTTGAAAAATGTTGAGTCATTTGACAACTAAGACAACTTTTTACATATTCTTCAACACATTTGTCATAATTTGGCCACCATAAAAAACTTGGAGATATCATTTTCATCCCGACAATACCATCATGGTTAGAATGAATTATTCTTAAAATTTCATTTTTCAATAACATAGGCATAACTATTCTGTCTCGATACTATAGAAAGATCTCCTTTAATTCTATGAAATGGTTTGACATTTGTTGTAATTTCCTTAGGCCAAGCATTACTGCTTATATACTTTAAAAAAATTTTGTATGACTTCAACATTTTTAGTATAAAGATTTACTTTTTCTATATCGACTGGACTATCAATACTTGTAGACAACATACCAATATACTCAACACCTGTGTTATCCGGCAATGGTAAACGCGTCATTGCATCTGCGGGACAGTTTTATTTTGAGGGACGATATTGAAGATCATAGTCATATATTGATAACTCTTAAGCCCAACGCTGCAACCTGGATACTGAAACTTTTGATGTTCCTTTTTTGGAACTAAAAATTTCTTTTAAGGCTTGACGATATCTTTGTTTTCGGCGACTTTAATCTTCCTCAGCTACAGTGGATTCCATCAGACGATCAATCGTTCTTCATCGCTTCAAATGCCAACTCAGCTAAGGAATGTCTCTTCTTAGATCGCTTAACAGACTTAAGTCTATGCCAAGTCAGTGGTGTATCCAACTATATGATCAGGCAATTGGACCTTATTTTCACAACAGATTCCTTTAACTCCTCAGTCTCACTTTGTCCCCTTTCTCTCTCTACAATCGATAACTACCACCCCCCCCCCCCCCCTTCTACTTTCATTTTTTCATAACTCTTCTTTCCAGTCCACTCCTCCCACAACTCTCACATCCTACGACCTTCATAAAGAAAACTTTCACAAAATCAGTGACTATCTTAGCAGATCCCCCCTTAACTTTCACAACCTAAGCGTAAATGATGTCTTATCCATTTTTTATAAAGAAATATTTAATTCTTTCAGCCTTTACGTTCCGGTTTCCCGCCTTAAAACATCATCTACTAGTCTTCCCTGGTATAATCGCAAGCTTCGTTCCTTACGAAACAAGAGAAACAAGTTATGAGCTATTTTCCTGCGTAGCAGATCCTTGTCCGACTATTCCAACTATCTTGGTGCTTATCTTCATTTCACCGAACTTTACGATTCCCTTTACCAGCATTACCTTAACAATGCGCAAGTCAACCTTATAAATGACCCTAAGTCCTTTTACCGATTTGTTAACTACAAAAGAAAGTCAGTTACCCTCCTTCCCTCTCTTTCAACAACAAGTCATCAACCGATCCACTCACCACTGCCAACCTATTTGCCAGCTTCTTTAAACAATCCTTCACCAACGACTCCTTTGTACCAGATCCATCCTATTTTCGTTACCTACCGAACTTCTCCAACGACCCATTTCTCTCTCACATCTTGGATCCCTCCTATATCGAATATAAATTACATCAACTCAATGACGAATTTACACCCGGTCCAGATGGCCTCCCTGTCATATTTCTTAAAAAATGTTCTTCGTCTCTTTCCCTTGCCCTTTCTGATCTCTTTCGTCTATCCCTTTCACAAGGAGAATTTCCTCAGGTTTGGAAAACCTCCTTTCTAACCCCGATCCACAAAAAGGGATCAAAGAACGAAATAACAAACTATCGTCCAATCGCTAAACTCTCCCATATTCCCAAACTCCTCGAAAGTATTTTGTATGAAGCTCTAAGTTTCCAATGCAAATCACTTATTTCCCCTAGACAACATGGCTTCCTAAAGGGTAGGTCAACCACCACAAATCTTGTTGAATTCGTATCCTTTGCCATCTCTGCCCTAGAGAACGGCAACGAAGTCGATGTAGTTGTAACCGATTTTAGCAAAGCCTTCGATAAAATCTCTCATCGATTAATACTCTTCAAATTGTCTGCCCTCGGCTTTGAACCCATACAGTTAAAATGGATATCTTCTTACCTCGAAAACAGTTTTTACAGTGTTCGTTTTAGGTCAGCCCACTCCACTCCATTTTTGGCCACCTCTGGAGTTCCTCAAGGTAGCCATCTCGGCCCCCTTCTCTTTATATTAACCATAAATGATCTCGATAGGATCATCAAATACGCCGACGATACCAAATTTTTCAAAACCATTTCCTCTCCCCATGACTCCTTCCTTCTTCAACAAGACCTTGATAGTTTTTCGATCTGGTGCCTCAAAAATTGTTTGGAACTTAATATCACCAAATGCCAATCCATCACCTTTTCACATAAGCGGCTCAAATCTCCTCCCCGATTCTACCTTCTCCACAACCAACCGATCTCCTCCGTTGAATCTCTTTGCGACCTCGGCATTTTGTGTGATAGGCAGCTCAATTTCCGTTTGCATATGGATGGGATAATCCTTAAAGCCAACTCTGCACTAGGTTTTGTAAAATGATGGTCCAAAGAATTCACCAACCCATACGTGACCAGGTCCCTCTATATTACCTTTATTCGTCCTCTTCTAGAGTACGCTAGTCAAGTATGGTCCCCATATCATCGCGTTCATATCTCGAGAATCGAAAGCATCCAGCGCCGTTTTCTTCGATTTGCTCTTCGAGGTTTGCCCTGGGATGATTCTTATACTCTGCCCCCCTATCAAAACCGTCTCAACCTTATTAACCTAAACACCCTTGAGGAACGCAGAGATGCAGCCGACTTTCTCTTCATTCATCGACTTCTTTCAGGTCAGGTTGAATGCAAGTCCCTTCACAATTCTATTTTCCTCAATACTAACCCTCGTAATTTACGTACCCATCGTCTCTTCTATCTCCCAACCCACCACACCACCTATGGCGCGAACGAACCAATCTCCCGCATGCTACGAAAAATTAATTCAAACCCTAGCGTCTTTGACTTCCACTGCAACACTTCCTACCTCAAATCGGTTCTCGTTCACCACAACAACCAACCTTAGTTTTAAGTATTTGTTTAAGTTTAATTTTAAGTTATAGCTTGTATTAAGCCGAATAAATGGGGGCTTTCGCCCCCACCAAAATTAAATTAAATAAACTAGGTTTTCCAAAACCATTTACACTATGTGATAACACAGCCCCCGCACCATATGGGCTTGCATCACATGTATGTACTCTAAACTCTAAAACACTACCTTCCGCAATTAGTTTTTTTAAATTTTCAAAACATTTTTGCACTTTAGTATTCCAAACAAATTTTGTATCTTTTCTATGAAGTATAAATCATGCAATTCGTTTGCAACATTTTTAAAAAATTTGCCATATTAATTCAACGTTCAAAAGTAAGACTGTAGTTCTTGAACGTTTTTTGGGACTGGATCTCCATTTATGGCTCTAAGTTTATTTGGATTTGGAAAAATTCCTTTTTCACTTATACAATGACCTAAATAAATAATGCTTTTTCAAAAAATCTGCATTTTTCTAAATTAATTTTAGTATTAAACTGGTTCAGTTTTGTTAAAACTTCTAAAAGTGTTTTTTCACAACTTTAAAAATCTTGGCCACTAATAAGGATATCGTCAAGATAACAAGACACATTTTGAGTATTTAACAGGACTTGGTCCATCACTGACTGAAAAATTGATGGCGTACTAGATATACCAAAAGGCAATCTGGTATACCGAAACAATCCCTTGTGGGTATTACTTATCACGTATTCCCTAGACTTTTCGGATAGTTTAAGTTGTTGGTGAGCACCAGACAAATCGATTATACGAAATAATTTATAATTGGCTGAGCTTGCGAAAATATCTTCTGTTTTTGGAAGTGGATAATGTTTGGTTTTGATATAAGGATTTATAGTGACTTTTGCATCGTATGCCTTTATTTGGCTTTGACATAATGACAATCGGCGAGGCGAATTTACTAATCCTTACTGGTTCCAAAATCTTCATTTTATCTCATCTTCCACTTTATCACGCAACTTATAAGGCACTTCATAAGCACTATGGAATATTGGCTGACACTCAGACTTAAGCACAATTTCTGCTTTAACATTTTTTATTGTATTTTCTATGGAATGGTCTAGCGAAGGAAATATGTTTGGGTATTCTTTTTTAATTTTTTTTTAATTATTTCTTCAGTCTTTTCATTTTTTATACTTTTTAAAGAATCTTCTTGAAATTCACCATTGAAAAAAAAAAAAAAAAAAAACTTACGCCAGTTTGGATACACAACATCAAGCCAATCTCGACCAAGCAAGGGCTTTACCTTCTCTTCACTATGGATGACTATTAATTCCTTCGTTAACTCTTGAGACGTTTGGAAAACACACTGCGACCTTAATCTTTTCTGCACATTTTATGATTTTGCCTGTGACTGACAACAATATTTGATTAGTTTTTATAAGTTCAATGTTATTAAATTTCGACCTATACTGATCTTCGGAAATTACATCGGAAGAAGCTCCAGAATCAACTTCTATAATAATTGGAACACCTTCCATAACGGCTTCCACGGTGGCTGCTTGACTTATTTCACTTATTGTTTTTGTAGAAATGGTGTTTACAATATCGGTAGCCTCTGACAGTTCGGCGACTACCTTACGATGAATCCCATCATGCTGATTGTTGTTTTCACGACACTTATATGACACGTGAGCATGCTTGTGACAACTAAAACATTCCCACTGACGTGCTGGACAATTTTGTGGATTATGCTTTCTGCCGCATCGATGACACTCTTGATAAGACTTTGGTGATGCTGATGTTAGCTGATCGTGACTACTGCTGCTACGAAGAGAACTACGACGATTCTGACTGTGACTCCGACCTTGATTTTTATTTCTTTTAAAACTGTTTTATTAGAATTTGCCTGTGTTACTCTCGATGTATGTCTTCCTGGGCGGATTGCAAATGTGTTTAAGACTTCACTTTTGGATTCAATCATTTTGACTTCCTGTCATCTCCCAATTAATAGCAATTTCACATGCGGATTTAAACGTAAGTTTCGACTCTTTGAGAAATTTTGAGCGTAGACTGTTATCACGGTCTTCACAAACAAATTTATCACGTAAGGCTCTCTGAAGATAATCGCCAAAATTACACTTTTGTGCCAATGCTTTCAATTTTACTATACAGGGTGAGTTTTTTAACTTGAGACATCCAAATTACTCGAAAAATACGCGATATCGCGAAAAATGTTTCAGACAAAAATCACAAGGTTCGGAAGGGGACATAAGATGATGACCACGAGTTTGACCTTGAGCCCCATTTTCAAGGTTAAACGAAGGTCACTTTTGATTTTTTAATGGGAACCCCTATTTTTTGACAGATTCGTAATCTGCGTGAAAAATTACAATTCTTTTACATGAAATACTTTTTTCAAAAATGTGTTCTTTTCCCGTCAGAGGGCGCCATAAAACTTAATACATCAAAATTACTCGAAAAGTACGAAATATCGCGAAAAATGTTTCAAACTTAAGATGGTGACCACGAGTTTGACCTTGAGACCAATTTTCAGGGTCACTTTTGATTTGGTCGATTTTTCAAATGATAATTCCTGATTTTCATTGCTCAGTCGTATTGCTTGTAGCGTTGTCATTTGTTTTTACATACTGCGTTAAGCATAACCCAGAAACAACGAGGTGAACGTAGCAGTATTTTGTTTCCTTCGGGGTGATTAATTAGAGTGAGTCCCCTTGCCTCCCACTGTTGAATTATTGAATTCTTCCCATTTCGACGTTTATTTCCCGAGACTATTTCAACAAATGCTCGAAAATGTGACCATTCACTTCAATACACTTGTCTATCCGCGCTCTAAATGAACCAACAGAACTGAGAAGTATTTCTGGCGTAATCTTCCGGCAAGTTTCAGTTATTCGTCTTTTCATGTCCTCACGTGTTGTTTCCTTTTTTCTGTAAACCTTACCTTTTAAGTAGCCCCACAAGAAGAAATCAAGTGACGTAAGATCAGGTGATCTAGCAGGCCTTTGCATCGGACCCCCTCGTCCGATCCATCGTTGATGGTAAACATTGTCTAATACGCCCCGGGCTACTTAGGAATAATGAGCTGGACAACCATCATGTTGAAACCACATTGTTTGTCGCAACTCCAATCGCAGTTCTTCTAGTAATACTGGAAGATGGTCCCGCAAGAAATTTGCATACTTTTCGCCATTCAAGTTGCCTTCAATAAAAGGCAAAAAGGGTTTTCGGTAGCCCAGTAATGCATATTATATCGATTGACCGTATCGTGATTGGTGAAAGTCGACTCATCAGAGAATAACACCTTGCCGAAGAAAAAGGGGTCTCGTTCAATTTGCTGAAGTGCCGATGTAATATCTTACAGACAGTCGTTTTAGAAATTCCTGATTCACGACTTATTTGGCGAGTGCTAATGTGAGGATTCTGTGAAACGGCAGCTAACACTGTTATTTCATTGTCCTCAACAGCCACCCTATCTGACCGATTCCTTTTCTTTGGTTGCACACTTCCTTTACCAGTGACCAAATGGAGCTCAAGGTCAAACTCGTGGTCACCATCTTATGTCCCCTTCAAAACCTTATGAATTTTGTGTATTTTGGATGTCTCAAGTTAAAAAACTCACCCGGTATATTCGACGATGGGCATATTATCTTGATTAACTTTGTAACTTTGTAGAACTTATAAGATTCTGATATTTCGTTAACAGCTGGTTCGAAATACCTTGTTAGAATTGTAACCAATTCCGTATATGATTTTTGTGATGGCTCGTCTGGAGCACACACTTTTCTGACTATAAAAAATGCTTCAGACCCGATATAGGTTAAGAAAAATGGTACTTTCTTCGCTTCTGGTAAATCATTTGCGATAAAAAATTGTTTTAATCGCATTTCATATTCGACGAAATCATTACCCATGACATATGGGTCTATGTGCCCATCTTTTTTCCTGGATTTATAATTCGTTTTTTTTTTTGCTCTTTCCCTCGTCACTCTCTTTATCAACTTCAGATATTTGTTCATACGAAGGCGTATACTTAACCTTTTAATGTGTGCACTTTTGGAATTTAATTTTGTTAAAAATATTTGATTTTTTGAAAAAGGTGAAAAAGGAATTTTTCCAACGTGGACAATTTCTGTAACTTGCTGGAATATGAATACGACAAATATAACTATCCAGCTGCTCCCATATGAAACGAGGTTTAGTACTGTTCAATTCAAGCAACCAAAAGTATTAGCACGTAAAGGAAAGCGGCAGCGGCTGAACGTGGGTCTCTTATAACAGTTGTAAACTGCATACCGCATCAACCTTTCGGCGGGCAATACCAAACCTCAGAAAGTCAAATTCTGCCTATAAAAAAGCTTCTCAAGAGAGCCGCTCAGATCGGCAATAGACAATAGACCCTGCTCAGGAGTGTAAAAGTTCGCAAAGTGAGAAACACAAATGTGTGCGAGAACCTAGGCCTTAGCCCACACCAGGCTGTCGCACCAAAGTATTTATTTATTTTTATTACAAATTATTTTTGAATGCTTTTTTTTTCAAATATTTGAGACCAAATTTAAAACGTTTTAATACACTTAGCTTCCTTCCGTTCAGAGGATACGAATAAATTCTAAGGTGCTTAAGAAATGTACTTAAATCATGTTTGTAAAGCACAGTATAAAACTGCAAGATTATTTTCATAAAAATTCAAGAAAAAAGCTATATAACAATCAATTTAAAATTTTCTCAGTATGAAGTCAAATATTCGAAAACGTGCAAGGCTACGACAGCTGTCACACCCGATTAATTAACTTCCGTGACCAGTCTCTCCAATTTCCAGCTGCATATTAGCTCAACAAATAAACTGCAAGTAATACCCTTCCAATTAAAGAAGCTCACCAGTAAGAAAACATGCCACAGGACTGCAGGCTAAACACACCATTTTGGCACGTCGCAATATAAGCATGTGTGGCATTCACGCCATAACCATTCAACAAGCTGTTGCCACGTACCATAGTTGATTTCATTACTTGATTCACGGGAATTGATTACATTTTATGTGTGCCATAAAAACTAAATTTAACTACTCAACAGCGGTTCAATGGAATTCCTTTTCATGACAACATGACCAACTTCTTACATTGCCCACCCTACCTAAAACCTCAAATCCAATGAAATGCAATTGTGTTGGCGTCAAGCTGCATGAAGACAAGAAAGGCAATATGTAGTCAAGTGCAGGAATTGGAATGTTGGGTCATGCCTGAGAATCGTAGGACGACATCATGTGGTTAATAACACTTTGCATATTGGAAAATGGCAGAATCATGTTCGTTACTGGCAAAGCACTCATGTTAGGAACTCTGAACGAGAAAAGGCCTTTTTTTGCAGCCATGAATAGGTACAGGATACCTCGGCAATGCGACGGTTGAAAATTTTGAAACTAACATTCTCTACTTTTTCACTTCTCTATATCCAGTTTGTAAAGGGAGGCGGATAAGTCTTCGTCTTGTTAACATCATAAATAACACAAAGCGTTTCTATAAATAACAAAGTTTATTCCATTCGACTAGAGAATGGCAGGAGCACGATATCCAAAAATATATCTTGAAATACTCTGTACAAAATTGCTATAATAGGTTTGGTGCTATTGCTAGTGCTTGTGTCCACAAATTACTTGTGGTACATAGGTGTTGGTTAAGTAAATTCTAGCATGCAACTGATGGGGGAGTTTAAATTGGCTGAGAATGATTTGCACGATGAGGCAAAGATATTTTAAGAATTCTGATTCATTCATTAAATAAATATACAAATATGGTCTGTAAGGACTATGATTTTCCGTGGAACACCCTGCCTAGGAGCAATATATATTCACTTTTAAAAAATATAAACAAACTAGGTCATGGCCACAGGGAATGAGAAACTCAATTTACTCAAGTTTTTCAGATGAAAATCTTGATTTGTAGAAATTTTTTTATAGTTTTCTTAAACATATAATGTATGTATCCCAACAATAATTCGGGTTTTACTACAATGTCATTATTCAAACTTTGGGAATATTTTTTAATTGTTTCCTAGGAGTAGCACAGTAGGCTAAAAAAGTGTGTCATAGAAGAGGCATCGGTGTATGTTGGAGCCATATTCGAAGTTTTCAAAGTGGGAAAAAAATAATGCATATGCCGTAGAATATGTCAAATATGGACTGATAGTTTGTTAGTGAACTAAGCTTATCGTATCGGATAACGTTGGGATTCTGGAACATGAAGACTCCCTCTTACTTACAAAATAAAAGATTGTTGGACTGTCTCAGCAAACAAAATTCCTTCAATTTGGAGAAAGCTAAATAATGGTAGATACTCCTGGCCACTATTAGCTCCGGCGTACTTTTCCCTGGTAATCTCTGCCAATGCGGGTAGAGCTAATGTTAACACTACAATCACATAAGAGCCTCATATCAGGAAAAGCTATACCAGGTACATACACCGGTAGAGCAATGTAGGAACATTTCGAGCTGCGACCCATCTTTAGTTAAGGTGTACATAAATAGGTAGTCAACCTATCACATGACACAAGCGTCGGTACTCAAGCCCCTGTCCATAAATCCTACTCTCCCATCCACGCAATAAAGCCTTGGGGTCTACTTCTTTGGCTGAAGGCATGATATCCAATCACTGCGGGATGTCAGTTCGCACTAGAGCACTTCTCCTTCATCAGGATGGATCGACTTGAGGAACTTGATTTGCACCCCCGTTTAGAGCTACTTCGACGTAATTTAAGCCCAGGTCTAAAGAATATTCCTTATTTCTGTCTGTGCAAGTAACCTGAATAGCCAAATGGGTTCCGTTTTTATTTATATAGGTAAGGCTACAATACGGAAGAACAGGGTCCTCAACTAAAAAGTCTTTTCTATTTGTCCGCGCAAGAACAGCTTGTATAGTTCGTCATTGAATCATCTCCTCCAGAGCCCATCAACGCAAAGGGATTCGAAGAATTTTTCACTTAAAACTACAGAAGATATCTTCATCTGCTTTCGATAGAGTTCGTGTTTCAGCACCATAAAGTAGGACTGAAATGATTAAGGTCTTATATAATACTTATATATAGTCTCCTTAGTTGCTTGGAATAGGCCCTTACTACTCAATAAAAACGTTAGCCCAAAGAAACAACAATTGGCAAAGGTCTTCTGCTTCGTGTCATTTTAACTGAGATACCGATAGCTGAATTGGTAGCCAACAATATCAACGAAAGCGTAGAATTTCCTTGTCTAAAACCTTTTTAAACATCTAAGGTCTGACAAAGTAGCGAACGTTCTCTATTGCAATTCTGCAAAGATGGGCGACTTTAGCAGGGATGCCAAAATTAGATATGGATCTACGTGGCTTGTATCTACAAATGCTGTCATATGTTGCCTTGCAATCAATGAAAAGATGGTGGGTATCGATTTGGACCTTTTAATTTTCGTCCAGAATCTGCCGAAATGTAAGAAGTTGGTTGATTGTGGACTTTCCCTATCTGCAAACACACTGATAAGGGCCAATTAGATTACTGAGGAAGAGTTTCAGACATTCTCATAATATGGCAGATAAGATGTTGTTACCAATCTTGAGGACACTTATACATCTATAGATGCTAAGGTATACACTCTTCTAACCAGATCTTAGAAATGATCAACCAGCTTTTAATGCAGTAGCCGTCAGAGACAGCTGGTTTGTGGGATTTCAGCAAAGATAGTGTTATCTTTGCTTCGTTCTAGTCAGATGGACGGAAGTTTTTCCTATCATCGTCTAAGTTGAATGGTCTATACGACGATGGGATGTTAATCTTTGTCGCAGTTACAAAGTCTGCGGAAGAAGTTTTTTTTTTTTTTTGTATCCTCCGCACCGAATGTGACTCCACCAAAGCGTTTCATTCTTTATCTTTATAGTTTTCTGAACAGGTCTTGTATCCTTGACACGTTATTCTTATGTATTGATAAAAATTACGTACGTCGTTTGTACAAACTGTCAATATCTTCGATCTCGCGCTTCGCGTGATCTTTTTTCTTCTTCTGGAGAAAAAGAAGATATCCTACAAAAGATATCCTCCTTTCCTATCCTGGTATCAAAATCACTTAGTTGGATTTTAATATTAACATTAACATTGCTAGGAGAACGTCAGTCGCGCGATCGAGAAAAGAACAGCTGTTATTACAGGAATGGCGTTCGAAAGTTTTATCAGATTTTATTACGAATATGTCACGGTAACAAAGCCAGAACGAAACTAGACGAACAAAACATTACTTCTGCAAGCTGCATAACGGCTAAGGTGGTTAAAATATTATTCTAAACAAAGAATATAGAAAATTTCGTCGCCGCTGAGCTATCAAAGCTAATCTAATAGTATCAAGGGTAAAGTCTAATGAAGCAACAGGAGAGCTGTTTGTTGACCCATTTAAAGCAGCTGGAGAAGACCTGGTTAGGAACACAAATTAGCTCAATTATTGTATAAGATATGGTCAAAAGAAATCATGTCCGAAGGATGGAATCTCAGCAATATTTATCTAATATACCAGAAAGGGAACTCCCTTAAAAGCGTCATATATAAAGGAATAAGCCTCTATAAGCATGATCATAACCAGAAATATGTTTTCTGCCATATTATATTAAGTAAGCGTATAAATTCGTTCATAAGCAATCTGTCGACCTTCTATCAAATATGAGCACTATGCAGATCTTGAAGAGAGCCGGAGCTAACAGATCGACACTTATCATCTATTTGTCGACTTCAAAGCCTCTTCTGACAGCGTGTATAAGGACGAGCTATGCAGTGCAATGTTTAGTTTTCACGTTCTCCCCAAACACAGCGCTTCGTCAATGAAGTTTTCGTAAGTATTGAGTATTGAGACAAGATGGGCCTCACTATAAGCGAGCGCAAAACAAATAATATATTATCCTCTGTTAAGCTAAGTTAGTTAAGCATTTCGTCAACATTGGTACTGCAGTTACAAGCAGCAATGACATCAGCGCAGAAATCAGATGCGGAATTACTCTTGCCGATCGCCGTTTCTTTAGGCTGAGTTGAAAATTGAATAAAAGGGCCCTTACTCATAGGACCAAATTGACATTATGACAAACCCTTATCACTGCGGGCCTGCACTATGACTCAAAAGTTTGGAGCTTGTCGAAATCAGATGAAGAAGCTCTTGGGCGTTTCGAGAGAAAGATACTGCGTATGATTTTCGATTCCGTTTATATTAATGGAGAATAGACAAGGAGATTCAACCACGACCTGTAAGAAAATGTATCCAAATTATGAGATGGCTAAGCCATGTTGAGCGAATAGATACCAAAAGATTCTTTGGTCTTAATTCTGGAGGATGATGCAGCAAAGAACGACCGCATCTCAAATGGCGCACGCAAGTTCAAAAAAAAAAAAAAAAGTGAAACACAATTCGAATTTCATCTGAACGGTTGTCCAAATCAGACTGAATGATTCTATTTCCTTTTTCTAACTTATAACCAAATCCTAACTTTATTTGGATTCTTTGTCCTTAACTCATCAACATAGTCTAAAACATGAACAAAAGTCCGTTCATGTAACTGACCGCCTCTACGTTTTCGCTATACCAATCACCAAGCAAGCGATTTTGCTCTTGATTGAACTTTGTATGCAATTGGGAGTTCATTGTCAACAAAATATTTTTTAATCAGCATCTCCTGTTGTGTATCACCATCATCACTAATTTGGTAAGATCGTACGACTTTCCGCGTGACACATTTCCATATCAACTCTTTTTCTTTCCAAGATGTTGACAAAACTTTCAAATAAGTTGCTGTATGAAATGTCTACTTTTACCTTGAACTTGTACTCTCTATCTAATCTTTCATTAATGAAAAAAAAGATAAAGCTATTTTGAAGGCTTACAACAAAATTACCTAAGAAACCGTTTCAAATGCTTAGTAGTGATCATAAAATAATGTTTCTCGTTCCAATTAGAAAAACATTTCAATCACATCCACCACATGTACACGCCTGGCAAACAAAGAGCAGATTTCTTTTCAACAATCAAAAAAATCCATATCATAATCATAATCCATATCCATATCACGAATCCATAGGAATTTATTTTCCCTTGAGTTTACGTTGGAAATTTTGGATCTTTGGACTCAAGTGTCAAGATCATAAAATTCGCTTAGACTTGACAGGTATTTTCAAATAAAGGTTACGCTCTTTTCGTGGTAATCCACGTAAATCCACAAACTTGGCTATCGTTTCACACATTCTCATCCAAACACACAAGCTCATAGATACACATCAAACACAACACATACTCGTACATCATTTATAAGTATATTTTAAACAAAGGTAGGTGAGCTTACTTTTTTGGAGTGCCCTTAAAATGTGTGTACACAGCGAAGGCGAAAGAAAATCAGGGAGGAAGAAAAGAGAAACATCGATGTACGTTGGTCTTAAATGTTTGCGAGTTATCATGAATAGGAAATAGAAAGCTCCGGAGGGCATTCTACGGTTGTACAGCTTAGGAAAGAATCACGGTGCATCCAAATAGATGTGGGCATTTTGAGCGGATGAATGCTTTATATACCTATTGAAGCCAGATTGGAGGAGGTGAGACATTTCTAACATCACTTGAGGAAACCTAGACATTTCGCAGCATTTCGAAGCAAGTGCCATTCATGCTTTGATTTTGATTTTGATTTTGCTTTAAAGACAGCAGACATCAGTTTTGGAAACATTAAATTCCACTCTCTTGATTGCTCGTCACTTCGTTATGCTGCTAATATCGGAATTTAATGAGCTTAACATACGCTGCCGTTCCCATTCTAAAGCCGAAAAGCAGAAACGTGAGTCTGGAAACTAATATTTAAAATAGGGAGTTTGTAGCAGATAAGAGAACACTTATGACAATTAAAAAGACAGAACAGAGCCCTGTGGCACAGCAGCATTTATTCTGTGAACATCAGACCTTAAATCATCCAAGACAACTTGAATTGAACGTTCCGAAAGGTAATTTCTAATCCATTGAAGAAGAGCGCAATCGATCCCAAAAGCACGCATTGTTGACGACAAAAGAGCCTGATGCCAAAATATATCAAATGCTTTAGAAATATCAAGTGCAACTATCTTGCTTTCGCCGGTTTATGTACGCTTTGGTTCCACTTATCAGTGAGACATGCCATCAAATCATCAGTGAACCTGTTGTTACAAAAACCACACTGCGGGTTATTGAAAAGTTTTCGTGTTTCGAGATATTTCATGAGCTGACGGCTTATCAGCGTTTTTATGACCTTGGGAAGAACAAAAGAAAGTGCAATGTGTCTGCAGGAGGCGAGAGAAGAAGGTTCGCCCTTTTAAGGGACGAGCTGAATAAATCCTGTTTTCCATCTGCTCGGAAAGAGACCTAAAGGGTAGGATTATGAAAAAGCTTACGCAGTGGTTTTGCCAGCGAGGAAGAATACCTTTTCAGAAGAAGAGGAGTTATACCATCTGGATATTGAGATTTGTGAATTCGTCCCATTGAAGATGCAACGCACTCAAGTGTAGACGGGGACAAAGCACAATCTTGAAGTGTTGAACTGGCCGCAAAATGTGCAGCAAGCAGATTAGCCTTGTCCAAAGAGCTGACAGCTGGAGTGTCATTGTAAATGAGCATTGAGATGGAGGATGATTAGCAGTCATTCCTCACTTGTTTGAACTTTTTTCGGTTTTACTCAGTGGGGTTGGTCTTATAGGACCGAAAAAACATTTCTATAACCCTGACAGCCTCTTTTCAGCTCGAGCCGTACCATGCCTTTTCTTTTAGTTTGATATTCTTCATCCGATGAGGGATACAAGTTCTCAATTCAAAGAGTATGGCGTCTGTGATCATATCAACAGCGGAATCCACATCATTATCGAGGAAAAATAACGATCAGTTGAAATTCTTGCGGAAGCTGTTAAATCTGTTTCAATGCCATTTTCTAGAAAAAATTAATAGTTTTACTTGAGCCCATATAAACGCTAAAGGACTTTCTTTGCTGTGATAAGGAGGCAATCGTAGCACTTTGTGATCTGAATACAGAACCAGTTCATCTACCATATGAACATGACTTTGTGTATGTAGATTTTGGTAATGATGTCTTCTAATCATCGATGCAATTAATCTTCAGTCCTTGATGTTGATTGCATATGACATATCAAAATGTCTACGAATACACGATCGGCAAAAACTCGGTTTTTTACAGTTATGTTACATCCGTTCAACGTTTAATCTCCTCAAAATATTAACTCGTTGTTGTGGTGTTTGAGATATTCGTATCTATACCTTGTTTGCAACGAAATACTGGTCCGAGTCTATGTTCGCCTCTCAGAACTTTCGGATACATGTAATATCAGAGGAACGTCTTTTGTTAATAGCAGCACTATTAAATTGGTTGACGGAAAACAGTGTGCTAATTATGGAGATCCTCGGAAAAGTCTTCCGGCGTTAATCCATTTCCAGACGTGGTTTCGTTCCCTACTGCGCTGCTGAAAATCTCCTCCCTTCCTATTTTGGTGTTAAAATCTCGGAGGACAATTTTAATGTCATACTTCGGGTATTGCTCAAAAATTCTGTCGAGGAGGTCGTAGAAACATTCTTTGGTAGCGTCGTCATTATGTAATGTCTGAGAGCTGGCGCATGTTAACATATTTGTATATAACGTTGAATTACGTGTCTAAAACTAAAGACTTTTTTCGAAAGTTCGGTTTCTCTGTAGCAGTATATCAGAGATTTTTATCGTTTTAAGGGCCTCAGTTAATTATTCAGCTAGAGTCCTTCCAAGGTTCAAATATTTCATCTGCAGGTTCGAAAGTAGTTGTCAATTTTTCGTTGTTGATTGCTTCCAGTAGTTTGCTTTTTACGTGGCTATCATGGAGGGCAAAAAAACGAATGTTCTATCTTATAATTTTTTATTATATGTCCTTAAACGTCCATGTCAGAAATAAAGAAAAAAAAAAA
Source organism: Volucella inanis (assembly GCA_907269105.1). Classification (NCBI taxonomy): domain Eukaryota; kingdom Metazoa; phylum Arthropoda; class Insecta; order Diptera; family Syrphidae; genus Volucella; species Volucella inanis. The sequence continues at coordinate 70,402,732 of OU026157.1, read as the reverse complement.
CAAATGACAGATTCACCATATTGCAACACGGAATTGTAATTTCTCTCAATAGCTTCCTGGAAGCACAAAAACTAAAAGCGCTAGTGTAAGCCCCAGTGAAGAAACAACATCACTTTGTTTCAAATGAAACACATGGATCTTTTTTTTTTTAAAAAAAAAGAACATAACACTTAAGTGAGTATGAAAACACTTATAATGCCTCAGCATGTGTTAAGTTTTTTCGAAAGTGGGGTAGAGAGAGAGGGAGAGAGAGAGAGAGAGAAATATGTATTGGGGAGACTAAATTCTTATCGATTTTTAGTCAACTACTCATCTTCCTTGATTTTCGTTATCTGAAAAATATAATGTCTTTTGGGCGAAATTGGGGTTCGAGCACCAAATCTTCTGATTTGGAAGCTAGTTCACTACCACTACTGATAACGTTGCGTAGCCTGCAATAAAATCCAGTGGCCAAATGTATAACAATTAGCAGTGAAATAGATTTTATCTTAGTTTTGAAACTTTAATATAAATACAAGATTACAAGAGTAATCTCAAATACAAGAGTAAAATCCAAATACAGTGGCTTTATCAATTTAGAGATTGTTAAGTTAACTTTTTTCTTTTATTGGCAGGTCAAGAAATTTGTTACCAGTTAGCACCTGTTAAATGTTCTTATCATTTGATTATTTTACGTTAAAGTTCCGAATTATCTGAGCCAGTGTTATCAGTTTATTTTTTAATAAGTTTGGAAAAAAGTACAGTAAAGATAACAGTCTCAAGGATCACCATGTTCATTCCGGGGGCAATAACATTTTTTTTTTTTTTTTGTTAGAATTTCATTGATACAGTGATCTGAAGGCCAGCACCAGCCAAGAAGGCCTTGAGTGCGTGCCGTCTATAGTATTTGCCCTAGATTCTCAAAAATGTATTTCCCTTAAATATTTCCTTCGACTACTATTCCTATTGTTGTCCTGAGCTTATCACTGTTTAATTATATCAAGTCCCGAAGATCTTTTTCCGGCAAAAAGCGGCCAGAGATAGTTGGATATCTTGGGTTCTTCAAGACTTGACCACCTAAAGTTGGCAGTCTTTGTGACTTTTTCCTCGATAGTGCCCCTTACTATGCAAAGTGGTGGTTCTGACTGCATTGTGCCTTGAACAATGTGTGACAGCTTCCGACTTTTTCAGAGTTGATATTGGTTATCGATATCTCTTTCGGACACCGATTTCAACTTCATAAACTCAGCCGCCCAAAGACACCCAGAACCTCTGATTGGAAGATACTGCTTGAGTCTGGTAGTCTTATAGACACTCTTAGTTCTGGGTCTTTTGAGAAGAAACCAGAGCCGTCTCACCGTATGCAATTTTTGCAATCTAGGCGAGCAAAATTGATTTTTTAGAATATTTCATGTGTTTACAAGCACTTAATATTCTATTAATACTTCTTCTATAAATCGGAAAAATAATTATTTAAAATAATCATGTTGTAGCAACGGTATACTATCTGAAACTTGCCGTTAAACGCTTTGCAAAAATTCACCAGCGACAAGTGTTCATCAGTCGCTACAAGTGCATTTGACATGTAACCTCTAGCGTTTCAAATTTTATTTTCTTATTTTGTTCAGTTTATCTGCAATTTTTCTTAATAATGTATACTAGGTTGGGTGAAAAGTAACCTCCTTCTTTTTTATTTTATTCAATATAGTCCCCTTTTAGTTTGATTCTAGCTACTAGTTCTAGCGATTTTCCAACTTCTTGATCTCGTCCGAAAAGTAATTTTCCGGAAGGTCTGCATAATACTCCTCCGTGGCGTCGATGACTTCCTCGCGTGAGCTGAATTATTTATTGATGAGCCATCTTTTGAGGTTTGGGAAGAGATAATAGTCCGAGGGAGCCAAATCGGGCGAATACGGTGGATGCGACAGCAATTGGAGCCGTAAGTCATTGATTTTAGCCGTGGTTGCGATGCTCTTGTGCGCCGGTGCATTGTCTTGCAAAATCAAAATGTTTTTCGCTTCATGTGAGGTCGTTTTGCAGCGATTTCGGCCTTCAATCGCTGTTAATGCTTTTTCCTTTTTCGAGGTAGTCCACGAAGAGTATGTCATGACAATCTCATATAACCGACGCCCTAACCTTTACAACCCATCAAGCCTTCCTCGGCCGCTTCGGAGCACTCGACCCAGCTTCAGTCCATTTCCGGGCACTCATTCTGTTCTCTGGTGTTCAACAGTTACTAATCGACGCCAAAAGTCCATCCGATTCCGCATCAGCAAGTCCAAACACTCTTTCGAAGTGCTTTCGCGTTCGTTTTTTTGGTCAGGAGCGAGTATGCGCGGCACCCAGCGGCAGGATAACTTTTTCATATGCAGAATATTGTCCAAAATATGGCGTGTGCGCTCAGTACTAATCTTTGCAGTATCTGCTAGCTCACGCACCTTCATTTTCCGGTCAGCCAACACCATTTCATGTATTTTTTTGACATTATCCTCTGTAACCGTACCGGAGGGCCTGCCGCTGCGGACTTGATCGGTAGTGAAGTTGCGGCCACCACAAAAATCTCGAAACCAATGTTTGACGGTGTAATCTGACAAAGTATTAGCCCCATAATATTTATCCAACATTTTTTTTTTTTGTTTCCTTCGCCGTTTTGCCTCTCAAAAATTAATGTTTTATGAGAGAACAAAAATCGTTTTTGTCCATACTCAACATGATGCCAAACATGTCAACAACAATCAGCTGTCAAAACAAAACTAAAGACAGTATCGCACTGAAATTTGGCATGTCTGCCTAAATATGAACGGACTTCAAGGCACCATAAACTTTTTTGCAGTAGCAACGCATTCTGGCGGTCAAGGCGGTTACTTTTCACTTCACCTAGTATGGTATGTGAGCAAATTATGGTGAATAATATTGTAGCTTCAATACTTCAACTAGAGTTTTACTTTATTATATTGCCAAATATTACAATCATTGAATATACACAGTATAGCTGGAAAAAAAACATTCTCCAAATTTTTGCGAAACAACTAGAAGTGATAATAGTTGTAAATGACTTCTGGAATTTCACATCAATTAATTTTCGGTGTTTGGTGAAGAAACTCGAGCAATAATAGATTTAATGCTATTTTTGATAATATTTTGCGAGCTTTATGCAATATAACACTGCCTAATGAAGCATTAGAGAGCATTAAAATTACAATAAGAAGAGTGTGTCAACAAATTGAAGTAAAATGGGCCAAAGTTGGTAGGCCCCGCTGTCTTTTTTAGGAACACAATTTTTCTCGGCTTCAGATAAATATTCATTTTTCAGAGTCTGTGACTGATTGTATGCCTAGTACTTCCCAGAATACTTCAGGAAATAAACGTGGAAGATCACAAAAGCAGTTTGTTACCTGTAGTAATGGTCTAGAGAACGAAAGGTCAAGAAGAGTTGGCTTTGGCACCGAAATAAAACTACTTATTGGGTATATATATTAATTCGTGCGGTTTTTTTTTTTTCAAAATTTGAACGTTTATTTAAGAAAAATATGTACAGTAGTATTATTCAAAGAATTGCCAATCTGAAGCTATGACTTTTTCATATCTTTCAGGCAATTTGTGGGTCCCATCCCAAAAGAACTGCGCCGGCTTGGCAGGCAAGAATGATTCAAGCCAATTTTTGATATTCTGCTCTGATGTGAACCATATTTCAATGAGGGCGTTCTGCATCGACCGGAACAAATGGTAGTCAGAAGGGGCAAGGTCTGGGCTATAAGGCGGGTGGGGTAAGACTTCCCATCTACTGTTTTCCAAATAGTTCTTAACCGGAATAGCACCGTGGGGCCGAGCTTTGTCATGATGGAAAATTATGGCCTCGTGTCTGGTCGCATATCTCGGGCGTTTTTTGGCTACTGCTCTCTTCAAACGGATTAATTGTGTTCGGTAGCGTTGTCCATTGATGGTTTCACCCAGTTTAAGCAGCTCATAATGCAGCACACCCATCTGATCTCACCAAACACAGAGCATTACCTTCGCACCATGGATATTCGGCTTTGCCGTTGATTTGGCTGGTTGGCCGGGTTTCACATATGATTTTTTGTGCTTGGGGTTGTCGTAATGGATCCATTTTTCATCACCAGTAACAATCCGATGCAAAAATGACTTCCTTTTGTGGCGTTCCAGCAGCATTTCGGACATGAAAAACCCCCTTCCGACGTCTCTCGGCTTGAGTTCATGTGGAACCCAATTTCCTTGCTTTTGAATACATCCAGCTGCTTTTAAACGTTTTGAAATGGCTGCTTGAGTGACACCCAAAGCATGTTTCCATGCTTCCAGTTCTTCATCTTCAAACTTTTTTGGCTGCCCAGGACGTTCATCGTCTTCCAAGCCAAAATCACCACCTTTAAATCGTGCAAACCACTTTTGGCACGTTTGCTCAGCTAGCGTATGTTCACCATAGATTTCTACCAAAATACGGTTACTTTCGGCAGTTTCCTTCATATTAAAGTAATGAAGAAGAGCTCGAAAGTTCGACATATTTGAGTGAAAAAGAAATTATTGTTGTTTACGTTTCAAATGAATGACATATACTGCAATGACGTACAATGAGAGTAGCTTTCCAACGCATGTTTCAATTGAATAATACAAGTTACGCCATCTCTTAGCAAACCGCACGAATTATAGACCCAATAACTCAGAGAAAAAAAATTCGGCTGCAATTGTTAAGGAACTGTCTGTTTCTTCCCCTAGAAGAGGTACCACCTTAAAAAGAGCCCACGAGTCTTTTTGCCGTAAGCCAGCTGAATTATCTGCAGATCAACCGCTTGCCTTTATAGTTCATGATATTCTTTCAACGTATCAGTACAAAACAGTGCGCTTACAAGCCAATGCTGAAAGTTTTAGCTTCTATTCAGCGTACTATAAGGTTCAAGCTGCTAAACATCTATTCTATCCGACAGGTATAATCGTTACGAAAATATCAGCTGAAATTAAACTCCATGAACTTATTAACTACACTGTTGTGCGCTTATGTGCAGCTCAAGAAGTACTCTGGTCTTTAAATTTACCGCAAAACAGTGTTTTGCATATAATTTTATGTAAAATGGAGATGTGATGGAGCTGAACAGTCTAGGTACCGAGAAAAGTTTTCTGTGGAGCAACATACTGACATTCTAATACAAATGTATGCTAGCACAGCTGATGATAAAAAGATTATGTGGCAAAACCCAGCTCCATCTTCGACCAGGTATTGTCGTCCTATTAAGTTTATGTTTGCAAAGAAATCAGCAGATGTTATAGCAGCAGAAGCTAATAAAATCGAAAACGATGTTGCGGTACTCTCTCCAACAAAAATACTGTTTGAAAGTACAGAAGTTTTTCTCAAATCTACAATGATATTTTTTTATGATAGATGGTAGCTTGGTAGTTATGTTGAACTTGGTACTTATGTGGGTCGAAGCCCAGTGAAATGAACAATCAAAGATGCGTTTCAGAAAAGACTGTTAACGCAAATTTCCTTTCTTTTGGATTGTCCCCTCTTCATTCATGGATACGTTTTTTCGAATGTTTGTTGTACATTTCCTATAAGAAGCAGATCCAAGAAAAGTCTAGAGAGGAATTAGGCCTTCTGATAGATATACCCAAACAAAATACTGAACGCGGAGAAATTTGCTGAAATAACAAGTGTTAATTTGGAGCTCATTAAACGCTTTCATATTATTTTAGAATGCTTAAACCGTGGCTTTCAGATCAATGTGGATAAATTTCAGGAATACACAAAACATGTGCATTATATTTCAGAGAATATTCATGGCATTCCATGTTTGTAAGTATGCATAAAATATTATTACATGGAAAGGATACAATATCATCTTGTATTATCCTTATTGGGCAATTATCTGAAGAAGCCCAAAAGGTACGAAATAAACATAATAGAAAACACAGGGAACTTTTTACAAAAAAAAAAAAACATCTAGAATTGAGAGCAATACCGATTTATTTCATAGACTGCTTTTTACAATAGATTCATTGAGTTATTAGAAGAACCCTCATTTGAGTTCAATATATCAGATAACCATGAGGATTTCTTATCAAATGTATCAGCTACATACATTCCGATTCCAGTGAAAGTGAATAAGCGTCAATTAATTTTAAAGAAAACGTAAAAGTCCTATACATATTTACGCACAGATAAAGTACATTGCATACATATTATACTATATACCTTGACCATTGTACCTGTTCATCATACGTTTAAAAAAACTATATTCTTACTTATGTATTTTAGTTATCTTTAAGTTTGTTATTCTGTAATATCTTTCTTCCATGTATGTACATTTTAGTAATATACAATACATATTTTCACTTGTTTTAACTTGTTTCATTAACAAAAAGTTGTTTATTTTATATTGGTGTAAAGTAATAACCATAAAAAGAAGCAAAAGTCTTAGTTATATTGTGATTGCAATATTATTTGATCTGATAATTGCTTTTTTTTTCTAGTCCTCCCCCTCTGGATATATTACTATACATCAAACGGGATGTCGAAGTCGACCAGCAAGTTTTTTCATCTATAAATAAAGCGGTGTAAGGTTCAGAAAGGTGTCCAATGCTGCCGTAGGAATGGTACGGAGCGCTCCTGTAATGGCTATGGAAGCAGTTCTTTCCGTACACTCTTTTCTTGTTTGTTTCTTTCCACCATACTAGTGCGCCTTATGTAAGTACCTAAGTGCTGATCGTCTTCAGGGCAACCTCCACAATATCTCCTAAAATATTTAAATATTCTTCTTGCATTATTATAAACATGTCATCTGCTTACGCCGTGACACTTATACCCATTGTACTAAGTGTTGTACATTGAGCGTTGCCCAATGGAACAGGTTATTTTCCTACTTGCAAGCATGTTGCAAGCCCAGTTTGTAATGCCCTGTTGAATGTTAGCACTCCACGTTATTAAAGGCTCCTTTTATATCCAAAAAGGCCGCCATCGCTAGCTCACCGAAGCTGGTATATACCAGCAAACAGAACTTTAGGTATAAACAGCACCTAAACTTTTCTCCAAGCTATTTTAAGGCTGGTCTAAGAATTTAAATCGCTTTTTGAATTCCTATTTCTGGTGCTTAATCAGTCGAATACCAACCTGACCGGGAGATTTGTACGGCTTAAAGGACTAAATTGCCCACCGTATTTTTTCATTATTAATAAGAACACCTATTTCCTCTTCTAAGGGAGAGATAGGTCAATGTATTCAGTGTGCCGTAGAATGCCACAGTCGCCCAATACTGTGGATCCCGGAAAGTGGGTTTACACCAGCATTGCAAGAACCTTTTGGCTATTTTTAGCCCAGCAAATGATTTTACACAACAATGATTTTACAAGACTCCAAAGAACGATCTTTCTCGGTTACATAGGGGCTTTTCCTAGCACGCCTTGTTCGCTCTAGACGCATTGATGAATCTCCCTCCCCCTGATATTCATATCTTGGGGTGCACTTCCAAAGCCATCTTCTGTTTAAAAAGAAGTGCTCTTCGGTACAACTGTCTTTTGACTCTGATCTGATGCAATGACGCTGAACTATAACTGTAAAAAAAAAAAAAAAACGAAATCGACTTTCCCTGTGCTCAAGACTGGTTTCGGCCAGCTCCTGATCTGAATGCAGTCAGGGTCAAGCACGGCTCCAAAATCGATAAAGGATGCGGTGATAGTGTCTTTCTGAAGAACGAAAATGTTAGGTTTCACTCCTCATTAGGAAAACTTGAGTCTGTCTCCCAATCGAAGATATGCGCAATCTTGATGGCAACGAACTTTATTGTGAAGAACCGGTAGAGAGGCGAAGCATTTGCATTTGTAGCTTAACTGCGTTAAGAGCATTCCTGACCCCTCATATGACTTTCACTGAACGCAGTCGAAAGGCTAAATTCACCGAGTCTTTACTGGGTGCCAGATCACAATGAGATCACTGGAAATGAAATCTCTGATAAACAAGATTCAGCCGAGAGTTTTTCTGTACCCGAATTAACGTTAGCTCTGCCTGCATCCTCGGCTGAGGCTTGCTTTGAAACTTGGGTTTCATAATAGCACAACTGCAGGTGGCATGATTGTCCAGGTTAGGGACAGACCAAACGAATGCTTCCCGATGTATATATCTAAGACAGAGCGGACTTCATGGCAACCCTCACTAGCAAAGACTACTTGCTGCTTGTTGCTTACTGGCATCGTGACGGGGTACTACAATTTTTCTCAACCCGAATTTACGTTAGCTCTGCCTGCATCCTCGGCTGAGGCTTGCTTTGAAACTTGGGTTTCATATTAGCACAACTGCAAATGGCATGATTGTCCAGATTAGGGACAGACCAAACGAATGCTTCCCGATGTATATATCTAAGACCCAGCGGTCTTCATGGCAACCCTCACTAGCAAAGACTACTTGCTGCTTGTTGCTTACTGGCATCGTGACGGGGCACTACAATTTTCCTGTACCCGAATTTACGTTAGCTCTGCCTGCATCCTCGGCTGAGGCTTGCTTTGAAACTTGGGTTTCATATTAGCACAACTGCAGATGGCATGATTGTCCAGGTTAGGGACAGACCAAGCGAATGCTTCCCGGTGTATACATCTAAGACCCAGCGGTCTTCATGGCAACCCTCACTAGCAAAGACTACTTGCTGCTTGTTGCTTACTGGCATCGTGACGGGGCACTAAAATTTTTCTATGCACTTAATTATACTGAGCATTAGTGGTGCAATACCTAGGGACTTGCTGTGAAAGTGATGGAATTTTATCGCTGAAGCATTTACTCATCTTTCTTCGAAATATTGAGAAATTCCATTAAATTGAACTTACAAGGAGTATAATGAACTAGTTCTTTGTGTGAGTGCTCAGTTCCAACAGTAGGAAAGAAACCACGGAAATCCTATATTGTACAGCTCCTACCCGGAGAATGTGTGTGGTGTAATAAGATGACTACACTTGGCTACCGTATTCAAGAAGAGGTTGGACAAATGCATAACATTGGATTGCATGCATAACAATGGATTTAGTAACATAATAGTTGACAAATTACAGATTACACATTGATCACGCAATTCAGCTGCCAAGGAACGAGAATGAATAAGGACGAAGAATAGTTACGAGTATATGTTAGTGCTCGACACGTATTAAAACATTGAACTGAAGGAAATTCATTTGGCACCAAGTAGAAAATTAGTCCAGATCACCTTGCAGTGGAAAGCAATTAGCTAAGACGGATATTTATGAACTGTTGGTAATAAAGTTGGCCCCACTTATTGTTAGAATGAATAATAAGCGGCCGATATGGCTACCTTGAGGTACTCCAGAAGAAGCTTTAATGGGTTGGAAACTGTGACCCTAAATAAAACATTGCAATGTCGATATTCTAGGTTTTGAGCAGAATAATTTAATAAAAGTTTTTTCAAAGGCTTTGCTGAGATCGGTCATGAGGGTGCAGCACATTCGGTTCAAATAGTTTTGATAGATTGACAAAGTTAGGAGAATTCGATACAGGCAGAGTGGAGGCAATAAATATCAGCGTTGCAGAATGATCTAAGACTAATGTAGCAGAGCTTACTTCTTTGCTTGTGAAATGAGCGAAACGTTTTGTTGTACCAATGTCATGAATGTGGGATTTTTTTCTTTGTAAATATAGTACAGATTGAGATAGCAGTTAGTAATCTTTGTGCAAAAGGATCCAAGAGCATTGTTATTTAGTTAGGATATTTAGTGTACCGTAGCTTGCTCTATGAAAGTGAAAGCTATATGAGAAGATAAGAGATAGCGTGGGTGGTAACTATCTAATTTAGAAAGAAAGTGTTTACTTTAGGAGAGGATACAGTTATCTGTATCGGTAGTAAAGACAAGATCAAGTTGTCTGCCGATGCTGATCAAGAGAACTTTTTTGTTATAGGTATGCCACCGTAGCAAGGAGAATTGATCAGTCTGAACCCACTGAGGCGTTGGCATGTTAAAGTCGTTCAAATAGTATACAAAGTCGTTGGAATCAGTAGTATTCAATGGTTTTTCCAGGGAATTGTCATCCAAGAACTAGTTGGAAAGTATGGATGTAGAAGCAACATAGGTAAAGGTTACGCTTTTGAAAAGAAACTCTGGTGCAGACAAATTCAAAATATGATGTATACTCCTGTATAATTTTTTAAAGAATTTTGCATCACCTCTTTATCCTGACCATCATTGCGGTGTATATCAAAGTTTTCAGTCAACAATTTGCTGTTTTTAATGTCAGGCAATAGATTGGTCTTCATTAGAGTAAAGACTTCGTAGGGCTAAATCTATGTATAAAGGTACACAGTACAAGTCTTTGCTCGCAACTTTCTTACGTTTTGATAGCAAACGTACAGAAATTTGGCAAGATACTTACGGAGATTGCAGAGACCTTGCAAAGAATTATCTAATTGTTGGTAAGCGATATCAGTAGTTTTTAAAATTAAAATTTGTATTTTGTAGATGTCAAACGTGCTACAATTTAATGTATTATAATCCGACTCCTGTAGACAACGTTATTCTCTTATCTTTTAGTGCCAGAATCTTGATAGTTTATTTATGTTGAATACAGAATATAGAATACAGCGATATAGATTACGGGCCAAATACGAGTACATAACAATTAGCAATGAAATAGATTTTATCTAAGTTTGGAGACTTTAATATAAATACAAGATTACTGGGCACAAAGAGTAAAATCTAAATACATTGGCTTTATCAATTTAGAGATTGTAAAGTCAACTTTTTTCTTTTATTGACAGCTCAAAAAATTCGAAAGCAATTAGCACCTGTTACCATTTGTTTATTTTACGTAAAAGTTCCGAGTTATCTGAGCAAGTTTTATCAGTTTTTTTTTTTTTTTTTTCATTTGATGACAATGGTCTTGCACTTTTTGCAAAGAATAGATAAAATTTTTTTTCATTATAATAAGTTTGGTAAAAAGTACTAACAATGGTAAAGATAACAGTATGAAGTGCCACCATATTCATTTCCGGGGCAACCGAACTTAACACTCAAGTGGGTATGAATACACTAATAGTCCCTCAGCATGTGTTAAGTTTTTTGGTAAGTGGGGTAGAGAGAGAAACAAAGGTGTTTGAGCTCAATGGCAAATTTCGCTCCATGGGTGGCATCCAACAATTAATGGAGAGACTAAAATCTTAGTGGAAGTTGGCTTGTTGTTGATTTCTAGTCAACTACTTATCTTGGGATTGGAATAGCGAACTTTGTGATTTGCAATCCAGCCCACTACCACTTGAGCCACGGCCTCCCATGGTCATTTAGGAAAATGCAGCGGACCTTGACGTGGGCTTTATAAAACAGTGTTATTTATTTTTTTATGTTTTTTTAAGCATCTCTGCGCACATTTAAATTTGAACAACTTTCACTTTATAAATTTTCAATATATTAAACACATATTTACTGTGAAATCCACGTAGAATTTTATTGATTAATAAAGTTCGGTCTATGGCAGTTACAAGTGGAATACAACTTTGTTCATATGACCACCGCGGCTTCTGTTGCAAGCGACCATCAGAAAGTCAGAATTATTGATGACTTTTTGAAGAATAAGTGAGTTAATGGCTGCAATTTCAGTTTGAATGTTATCTTTGAGATCCTGAATTGTTGCTGGTTTATTTAAAAAACTTATTCTTTTAATAATCCTACAGGAAGAAGTCTGAAGATGTCAAATCACATGACAATAAAGGTCAGTCAACTTCTCCTCTAACCGAAATAATAGAGTCATCAAATTTCTCGTCCAGAGACCCAATGCATTCGATTTTGGAAAAACAATAGCAGGCCAATATGTTGCGTTAACGTTCTATATTCACTGTAATTTTCTCTCCAGCCGCATCTTCAAAAAAACGACTCCATGACTAAAATTGCTAAATATTGTATGACATCTGTAAAAAAAAAATCGACCACAATTGAGTTCAGTAAATGTAAGTAATTGACAGCCAACATCCACACCATCTGTTGAATTGTTATTAAGGAAATCATACTTTAATAGGCCAATGGGTTACTACAATTAATATATTGCCACTTGTGTAATACAATACTAAAATGTTTTTTTTTTTTTTTTTAACGATTTTCTGTGTTCACCCTCTTGATGTGTATAGGGAGACTGCTTCAGTAGCGCACAGCATTATTAAAGAATTGACAACTGGTATTCATCTAGGTATTTGTATCTAGGAGGTAATAAATTAAGGGTTCTCTGAGAGTGGAAAACTTGATTTTTGTGAACAAGTAACTCAGTGTTCGAGAGTTAATAGTTTAATGTGATGCAATAACAATTCGGTATTTTAAAAGTGTATCTATGGAACACTTAACTCTTTGTTTGCTAAAGGCTTGTTTGAATTTGCTATTGACTGCGATATGCAGGTACTGCTTTGTTGGGCTCAATCCCCTAAGGACGCTATATTTTTGCATTGTCATTGTGCATTGGTCATATTCAATTTAAATTTAAAGTATTTTGGGTGGAGTGACCATAGGAATATAGCATTAACAGCAGTAAGGTATATGCAATTCTGTATTGAATTGTAAAAGATGTTACTTATCAAAAAAAAAAAAAGAAAATTAAAATTAACTGACCTTCAGTTATCTAGTGTTGATTTAAATTACATAATTATTGTGTAGTTCATATACATTATAATTTATAATAAATAAGATTAATTTAACATTAAAGAAATATGTCAGGAATAGGAGTTTCTAAGCTGTCTTAGTTAAATTGGAAGAGCCAATGTCTTAAATGTTTGATGAACGTTCCAGGTATTGATATTGTTCTAATCAACTGAGGCAGTTTAATAAACAAATTGTAAGTTAAAACTGAGTAAAATGACGATATGCAGTAGTACGGGTACAAATAACATGTCTTGGAACAGAAAATAACTAGGATGGTTACGAGGTTGTCGTCAAGTTTTATTTAAAATAAATTTCTGCAAGATAAGAGAGGGTAGGATATTGTTGTAATATACGCCGGTCCAACAAGCAATTCCATACTGAAGTTTCCCATGAAAAATTCAGTAAATTTTTTTTTTTATATATATAATTTTAGTTGAGAGTACATTACGCAGATAAAAAAAATGTTTAAGTGTGACAGGCATCTCACTAAACGCGTCAGCCATATTCTGTACGAGATTTTGGGCACGTAAAAGCTCGAAGGGCGCTCGAAGGGCGCTCGAAGGGCGCCGCGTTTTCTTACAACAGAGAACAAGCGCAATCGTGAGACCACTTCAAAGACGTGCTTGACCCTGTTTAATCAAAATCCGGAGGAGTTTCTGTCGTTACGTGACCGCCAATGAAACATGGATTCATTGGTACACATCGGAGACTATAGAACAATCAAAACAATGGGATTTACCTGATGAACATGCTCTAAAGAAGGTGAAGACCGTGCCATCGGCTGGAAAGTTGATGGCCAACGTTTTTTAGGACGCGCAAAGTATGATCCATGTTGGCTATTTGGAGAAGGGAAAAAGAATCACAAGAGCATACTACGTCGATTTATTGGGTCGATTTGAAAAAAAAAACACCACATTTGCCGAAGAAAAAAGTGCTCTTCCACCACGATAACGCAATCGCCATACAGAAATTGCATTACGAATTGCTTTCCTATCCCGCGTATTCTCCGAATTTGGCTCACTTTTTTTTTGTTCCCAAACTTTAAAAGATCGCTCGCCGGAAAGGAGTACGGGTCGAACGAGGAAGTTATTGCCGCCGCGGAGGAGTATTTTTCTGGACAACAAATTTCGTACTATACCAAGAAAATTGTATCTAGTTGAAAGGGGATTATATTGAAAAATAAATTGTCTAAATCTAAAAAAGTTTCGTTGTCATTTCTAATCCGGGTATTCATTAAACAGCCCTCGTAGAGTTTGTGGAGGAAGAAAAACTTGTATTTTTGACACTCAGATGCATGAAAGTACAGATTTGCTTGAAATTTTTGTGATGGAGATACGCCGAAGAACATTTATTCAGTTTTAGAACTTATCATTAAATAATATTCGGCACACCAACGTTTTAATATGTTTCAGTCCCAGTTGATATCGGGAACCAGATGTAGACGACTATTTAAACCATAAGAGAAACCTATATCAATCGCAAAAGCAGTAGGTAAGCCTTTGCTAATACTGATTTTATTAAGACTAAAAATAGTATCTCTCTTAAAACAGAGCCCTGTGGTACACCTAGATTAAGGAATTTATTTTACTCCTTCTCAATTACAGTGGCGAAAAACGAACGCGATTCGACCGAATACCATCAAAGTGCTATAGATAAAGTTCTCAGATGGACCAAAAATGATCATATTATCTTAAATTGCTCAAAATCAAATAATGTAAATTTTTCGAGTAAAAAAGATCGTGCGATTTCCTATATTTATATCTGGAATAGAAATTTCCTATTCTTATTCAGCTAAATATCTGGGGATGAACTAAGACGCCAAGCTTAGATGGAAGGAACACGTTTAAAAGAAAAAAAAGAACTTAACTTCAAGCTAAGAAAACTAAACTGGCTTATCGGTAGGAAATCGCCACTATCGATAGAAAACAAACTCTCAATTTATAAACAGATACTAAAACCAGTATGGACATACAGTATCCAACTATGGGGATATGCTTCCAAAACCAATATTGATATAATCCAACGGTTCCAAAATAAAGTTGTAAGGGACATCGTCAAGGCACCCTGGTATGTAAGAAATTCCAACTTACACCGCGACCTTAACGTCGAAACGGTAGAAGAGACCATCGCCAAATATGCAAGAAAGCACTTAATGCGGCTGAGAGAGCACGTGAATCAAGAAACAACTAAAGGGTAAAGCCACTGGTATAACGCGACGAATTTTACGTATCAAACCACACGAGCTTTGCGGATAACTTAACATTTTCTTTATTTTGACTAATTGCTAAATTTTAAATAACAAATATTGCAAAAATCATAAATTCTTAAAACATTCTTATAATTACATTAATTTACTCTTTATTTTTATTTTTAAATTAAAACTGCTCGTTAGTATAAATAGGGGTGATTCATCGTGAGGTTTGTTTTTCAATAGGCTTTTTTTGACAGATCACGCGTGACTCTTATCAAACTGCTTTGTCATTTTTGTTCAGTATCACTTGGCAAATCATAATGAAAAGACTCGCACAGCAACAACGTCTCCAAATTATTCAGCTGTATTACGAAAATCAGCGTTCTGTGAGAAATGTTTTAAGTACGATTCGAGGAACTTACGGTGGGCATAATCGACCTACTGAAACTACTATTGCCATTACGTTCCATTCGCAAATTTGAGTCCCAGTTCACATTAGTGGATGACACTCGACCGGTTAGACCACATACAGCACGTAGTGAACAGACTATAGCAGCTATAGCTAAGAGTGTGCGCGAAGACCGTGACGAATCGATTTTTCGTCGTTCTCAGCAGCTTGGCTTGGCGTATTCGACAACTTGGCGTATTTTACGTGAGAATCTAGGCCTAAAAGCGTACAAAATACTACCTGTGCAAGAATTAAAGTCAGACGACTTGAATTTGCGTCATATTTTCAGTGAACGAGCTCTGAAAAAACTCAATGAAAATCCGGTGTTTGATCGTAAATTTTGTTTAATGATGAAGCCCATTTCTGGCTCAATGGATATGTTAATAAACAAAATTGCCGTATTTGGGCTGACGAGCAACCAGAATCTTACCGTCAATGTTAACTATGTGCTTCCTGAAATTCAAGCACATGGTCACGGTGAACTCTGGTTTCAACAAAACGGGGCTACGAACCATATGGCGTGTGAAACAATGGATTTGTTGAGAAATCATTTTGATGAGCACTTAACGTTTTGCTACCGTTTATTGGCTGCCTAGATCATGCAATATCACACCTTTGGACTGTTTTCTCTGGGGATATGTTAAATCTCAGGTCTTCGGAAATGCCGTAAATGCCATTAATTATTGTTTTAACCGATGTTAAAAATTTTAAGTTCACTTTCAAATTTATGTAATTTATTTCACATTGTATATCAAACCTTACGATGAATCGCCCTATATTTCAATACATTCTGCAATTGAAGAAGAAGAGGTACAAAAGAAGTGATTTTCTTGATACCCTTTATGGACGACAGGCCTACTACTGAAAACGTTTCTGAGCGTATGGAGGATGATGGAACATTTCAAAACTGAGACAGGGAGAAGGCTCAGCCAACTCCCCCAAGAAGTAATCGACGAAGACATAAGTTTTGCTCTCATTCTTGTTCCGATGATGAAGAAGTTCAATGAGGAGCAAAAGTATTTTGCAAAAACTGAAATTTTAACCCATTTTACACACCGGGCTGTCGCAGCATTTATTTATTTATTTTAGACATTTGTTTGTTAATTCTTTTGTTGATCTTATTGTAGATTCCAAGAAATGATATGAGTGGTGTGTTATTGTATCATATACTATATACTCAAAATTATATTTTCAAAATTAGTTTATCTGATTGCTCAGCTTTTCGGATGCTGTTGCATATATGTAATGTTAGTCTGCGTATAACATAATATAATTTGTGATGAAAAATACATTTATATTACATTAGTCCTTATGCAGCAGGCTTTGTATCTGATTACTTTTTGTATTATTCGGTTTGATAGGTTCCGTTGCACTGTTGAAGACGGAATTTGATTCGGTTGAAGAAGAAGTTGATCGGATATACAATATTTACACCCACCAACTGAAGATAGCTTATCTGTACAAGATTCAGGTGAATAAGACGGAGCTGGTATTTTCATAAATTTAACAGTCAAGCAATTGAAAGCGACATGTGGGATTGTGTTCCATGAAAATGTGGAATAAGACAATACTCCAACTGTTATTGTTGATGAAGGAATGATAAATTAATTGAACGATGTTATAGATAACTCATTTCTTAATTTGGATGTCGACCTCCTTGAGCAATCTTTAACTCCATTAGCATCCATTCACTTAGTAATGTTAATCAGATCTTGGGGAAAGAAATAAAGCCTCAAGGAGTCTTTAATTTATATGAAAATAATGAAAATATTTCTGACCCTTTCACAATTGCCAACATTTTCAATGATTACTTTGTTGAAATATCTGATAAGCCAAAACCTACCACTCCGCTTAAGGATAGTTGCTCCTGTAGCATTTTGAGATTTTGAAATTAATAATGTCAATGCAAAGTAATAGATCGTGCACAAGTGATTGAATCTCTGTTATTGTTCTCAAAAAATTGCTTGGTATGTTATTGATGTGTTGTGTTAATTGTTCAATTTTAGTGTTAACAGTGTTGTGTTTCCAAGTCAGCTGAAATAGGCAGAAGTTATTCCTCTTTTTAAGAAAGGGAACCGCAAGGCTATTTCTTTGTACAGACCGATTTCTCTTCTTTTAACTTTCTCAAACATATTTGAGAAACTCATAAAAAAACGTATGGTTTCGTTCTTAAATCGAAATAATTTTTTTTTTTCAAATAAACAGTTTGGTTTTAGGTCAGTTGCAATTTCAAACTTCAGTTTCAATCTTTTTAAAGAAATCAACGAGTCTTAGACCATGATGGCCCTTTTCATTGACATGACAAAAGCGTTTGACATGGTTGATCACAAGTTACTTATAAATATACTCTACAATGTCGGTTTCAGGGGTGTAATTCATGATTGGTTTCGGTCGTATTTGTTCGAGAGACAGCAAAAAGTTTGTAATAATGGTATTTTTAGCTATTTCCGTAAATTAAATAACGGTGTACCTCAAGGGTCGGTGTTGGGACCTCTTTTGTTTCTGATTTACATAAACTCACTTCTTGAACAAAAATTCAATGGTTAATCTTATGCTTTTACTTACGAAGGGACCTCTACCTTTAATTGCATCTTAAAAACTGAGAAGGATTTGGACACTCTAAGGAAGTAGTTTATATTGCATGAGCTTGTGCTTAGCGATAAAACCAAAGTAATGTCCTTTAAGATTACTGGTGCTTTCTTCGATCCAATTCTGTTTTTTCATGCTGCTGAGTGCAAAAAGTTCTCTTTGCCAAGCCATAACTGTGGAAAGATAAACTATTCTTCATCTGTTAGTTGTTCCCCCAGTTCCTTAAATAATTTATAGAAGAAGTCGACTGCTTCAAATACTTGGCGGTGCTTATTGATTCTAAATTGAACTGGAAGCCTCATATATCTTCTGTAAAGGCACATTTAAGAAGCGGGAGGGATTTGACAATTGTAAGTGCATCACCATCAGTTTTACCATTATCTACCAACGTGACAAAAGGTACAACAAACGAAACAACGCCATCCAAAATAATTGTTCGTAAACGTAGTTTAAAAACGCAAATAGATACTCGACTCTCTTCGAGGGCACAGGTAGTTCACCGAGTTCGAAATTTCAGAGGCCAAGTCAACGAGGAACCGCAGCAAAACTTTGAGGAATCTGGAAATTCAGTTTATCCGAAAAAGGAAAAGAACTGAGGGAACAGTTGAGATTCTTTGGACCAATGACGATGATGGAGCAATGATGCTGCGCTTTCCTGAAGCCAATTACACGGATTGCCAAAAACTTGAGCCATATCAACAATCCGAGAAATTTGTTAACGAAGTGATATATAAGTTGTTGTGTGAGGAAACAAACAAATATGCTGTGTTCCGAAGAGCTGCTAACCCAAACATCACTACGAACGAAATGCGCGTGTATATTGGCATATTGATAGTCACTGGTTATAATACATACTCATCCTAGAAAAAAACACTATTGGGCTGAAGATGGTGATATGACGGTTGGAATGGTTTTACAAGCAATGAGACGTGACAGATTCGACACAATCAATCGTTATTTGCATTTTATCGACAATAATTTGCAACACCAAAATGACAAAATTAGGAAAATCCTTCCGATAACTGATGGCCTAAAAAAATCATTAGGGGAAAACCACTACTTTTAGGCTATACAATGTGGCCGCTAAGTACACTTGACGGATACCTCATAAACTTCGAGATGTACCAAGGTAACAACTCAAGGCTAAACGTGGATTAACCTGCAAAATACGGTAAGAACGCAACATCATTGTTTTGTATTCTCGACGACTTCAACGATGTCTTAAAGCCTTTGCCGTTTTGTATTTATTTCGATAATTTGTTTACGTTAGTGCCTGCTCTACTTGGACTAAATCAAAGAGGTTACAAAGGGACCGGAACCATCCGGAAAATCGCATTCCGGTTTCTTGCCCTCTAAAAAATAAAAAAGATTTGAACAATACAAAGAGGGGTACAATTGAGTTCTCGAATTCAGTTGCAGCAGATATTTATGTAACGAAATGGGTCGACAATTCCGTTGTGACTGTTGCGTCTACACTTTTTGGAATTAAAGTGTCCAAATATGTCCAGAAAGAGCATCAGATTATTCCACGACCCTATGGAATTGTACGGTATACCACCTTGATCAAAAAAATGACCGACCTTACAGCGAAATTCACGTTGCATATTGACAGCAAATTCGATAAATTTTCGGTAAGTGTAAAACGATGCACAATGAAATGGCAAACAAACAAAAAATAGCAAAAATTTAGAAATATTTTGACAGCTAGATGTCTGGTAACTTTGAGAGCTTCTGAAACATAACAATTGGAAAAACTATCATTGCTATCTGGTTGCACGTTACAAAATAAATTTATCGTTCGCTCTATTTTTGATGTTTTGTATTGTATGTGAAACTAATCAAAAAGACTAAACAAATGGTTATTGCAATATCTAAACTAAGATTGAGCATGTTATTAATTATTTGCCATCAGTTCCTTTGCAATACCTGCGAAACAATTCTTGTGATTTCTCCTCTAAGAGCATTTGCATTTAGAAGTTCGTTTTGGCTTAGAGTAGGATAGGGCTAAATGAAGAGCTGAATTTTCATTAACATTAAGGGAAAGTAGTCGAACTAAAATATTCAGACTTATTTTTGCTTAGACGTGGAAAGATTTGTAGGAAAGCTTATATTGGGATTTAAAAAGTATAAGTTTTTATTTCAGATACATTTAAATTTCTTTCACAAAAATTGCTTTAATTAATGGTTTAATGTTACAATGTAATATATGTAATAATGTGTTTTACATTTTTTATAAAAGCTTACATAAAGAACAATCATTTCTGCTATATACTGTTACAGATTTTGTTTTTATTTAGTATTAGTATTAATTTACTTTTTGTTAGACATTGAGTATGAATATTTTTAAGAAAAATGTGAGATGGCTGTTACAGTTTTGTGTCTAAAATTTCCTTTTTCAAAACACTTTAGGTTACGTTAGGTTAGGTTAGGTTAAACAGGGGTATGATGGATATGCCATCGCACATATTCTAGGCACAAAAACGGGCCTATAGCGGTGTCTGTGGAACCAGTTTAATTTGTCTTCAAATGGCAGAATCACAAACAATCTCCCTGGTGAAACACCCATTTTCTTTGCAAAAGCCAAGAAGGCCTTTGAAGTCCGTGAGTTTACTTCCTCTAGGTTTCCGAAAATGTATTTCCCTAAAAATTTTCTTCGACTACGCGATATTGTCTCGTATTCACACAGTATGTTTGTTCTATCCTCACCTCCTCAGATCACCGCAGAATTTGCAAACATAAAGATTCCTATTACTGTCCTATTTATAAACTTCGTGATTCTTTGCCGTCAAAAAGCGGTCAAAGAGACTGTGTCTTTCAAGACTTGACGACCTTAGGTGCCTTGAACACTGTGCTACACCCACTGACTGTATCAGAGTTGATGTTGGCTGTTTCTATTGCCTTGAGTGAGGCCTAGTTATCGATATCGATGTAAATAGCGATATCTCCGATCTCATATAACCGATCTCATTTACATTAGCTCAGCCGCCCTGAGAACAGCCAGAACTTCTGATTGGAAGACACTGCTTGCGTCCGGTAGTCTTATAGACACTCTTAGTTATGGGTCTTCTGAAAAGATACCAAAACCTGTTCCTTCCTCTCTTTTCGAGTCGTCTGTGAAAATTACAATTTCATTTGACCTGGTTATTGCATTTTTTTTTTCCTCACTTTTCTGATATATTATATCATACGGGATGTTGAAGTCGACCAAGGA
The DNA here is from genome assembly GCA_907269105.1 of Volucella inanis. NCBI lineage: Eukaryota > Metazoa > Arthropoda > Insecta > Diptera > Syrphidae > Volucella > Volucella inanis. Next base: position 70,381,693 of record OU026157.1, on the reverse strand, counting down.
AGAGATTTTTAATTCGTTAGAATTCGCTTGGACCGTGCCATGTCCGAAACTACTGCTCGTGAAATAACTCAGATCACTGAGTCGTATCGCACTGTTGCCAGCAAGTTTTTTTTATCTGAAAACACAGGGCGTATCTGTGATGGCTATGGAAGCCGTTCTTTGAACCGCCGCTAATTTTCCGTAAGTCCTTTTCTTGTTTGTTACTTTCCACAACACTAGTGCGTATGGGTCTTACCACCACCGTGAATCTCCGATATCGCTCTAGGATTTTTGGTCGAAAAATTTTTCCTGTTATATGCTGTCAAACAGAGCTTTAGGTATAAAAACCACCTTAGCTGTTCTCCAAGCTATTCGTGCGTACCCTATCTTTAGACTGTGTATACCATAATGCAAATATGGGTGGCACGAACCGCATGGACCAAAATGTAAACAACTACCGAATAGGTGCTTATGGGAAGAAATGGTGGACGTCCATATCACATAGCACTAAAATGTGTTCTAAGTACAATATAGGACTCTATATATCTTGCTTCCAGAAATATCATTATATGTAGACCTTTAAATTTGTGAAAAAGAAAAAAATTACGGAAATTATTTGTTTGCATATACATATACAGTGTTATTATTAATACGATGTTTGTGGTATCAGGACTAACATTACATAAATGTAACGGGCTAGTGTGTCCAAATCTAATCAGAAAAAGAAAAATCCGATCTAAGTTTCCACACACAATACTATGTGGTAAGTAAGTAACCTCCTTGACCGTCAGAATGCACTGCTACTGCAAAAAAGGTTCCGGTGCCTTGAAGTCCGTTCATATTTAGGCAGACATGCTAAATTTCAGTGCAATACTGTCCTTAGTTTTGTTTTGACAGCTGATTGCTGTTGACGTGTTTGGCATCATGTTGAGTATGGACAAAAACGATTTTCGTTCTCTCATAAAACATTATTTTTTGAGAGACAAAACGGCGAAGGAAACAAAAAAAAAGCTGGATAAATATTATGGGGCTAATGCTCCGTCAGATTACACCGTCAAATATTGGTTTCGAGAGTTTCGTGGTGACCGCAATTCCAACACCGATCAAGTCCGCAGCGGCAGGCCCTCCGATGCAGTTACAGAGGACAATGTCAAAAAAATACATGAAATGGTGTTGGCTGACCGGAAAGTGAAGGTGCGTGAGCTAGCAGATACCACAAAGATTAGTACTGAGTGCACACACCATATTTTTGGCAATATTATTCATATAAAAAAGTTATCCTGCCGCTGGGTGCCGCACATACTCACTCCTGACCAAAAACACGAAACGAGAGCACTTTGAAAGAGTGTTTGGACTTGCTGATGTGGAATCAGGCGGACTTTTGGCATCGATTGGTAACTTTTGATGAAATTTTGATCCACTATTACACATCAGAGAACAGAATGAGTGCCTGGCAATGGACTAAAGCCATCACGAGTGCTCCAAAGCGGCCGAGGTAGGCTCGATGGGTCGAAAAGGTTATGACGTCGATTTTCTGAAATTGTCATGGCATACTCTTCGTGGACTACCTCGAAAAAGGAAAAACCATCAACAGCAAGTATTACTGTGCATTATTGGAGCAATTTAAAACCGAAAACGCTGCAAGACGGCCTCACATGAAGCGAAAAAAATTTTTGTTTTTGCAAGACAATGCACCAGCGCACAAGAGCATCGCAACCACGGCTAAAATCAATGACTTACGGCTCCAATTGCTGTCGCATCCACCGTATTCGCCCGATTTGGCTCCTTCGGACTATTGTCTCTTCCCAAACCTCAAAAGATGGCTCATCAATAAAAAATTCAGCTCACGCGAGGAAATCATCGACGCCACGGAGGAGTATTTTGCAGAATTACTTTTCGGACGGGATCAAGAAGTTGGAAAATCGCTAGAATAAGTGTATCAAACTAAAAGGGGACTATATTGAATAAAATAAAAAAAACATTTAAAAAAATTTTTTTTTTCCATTCTCAAGAAGGTTACTTTTCACCCCACCTAGTAGATGCCACGCCTGAAAATTTCAGGCTTGTATCAAACATTTTGGACTCTCGTCATTAATGAGTTAAATGTGCTTAAGGTGCTTTAGTGAATTGAGTGAAATTAACCTTTTAAGAGCCTTTTTCTTTTTTCGTTTCTTATCAAAGCCACAACACAACGCTATTTATTGAAATCCATTTTCAAACCGTTCAATTTGCTATTAAGTAATCACAAGTGGGCGAGCATTCATGCCAACAAATATGTTTCATTAAGACTTGCGAATGGAAAATCACAAATAAATATGGGACATGTTCCAAATTTCTAATGTCTGCGATAAAAGTCGCCAGTACGCGCACGATTTTATATTATTGCGACTAAGATTATTTAATCGCTGCGATTGAAATCGTCAATGAGTGCTAACTCCTTTAAATTCATGTGATTCACTTATCTTGACGACCATCGCCTCGCTGAAAAAAAAAAAATGGAACAAATTGCGGCATAATAATCGCTGTGATTATTATCAGTTCTGTTCGCGCGTTCATATTGAAAAGCATGTGCTTCCCTTTTTGCGACTAAGAAGTCGCGCGATTGATATCGCATGTGCGCGCCCAGCCTTAGGGAGGGCAAGACCATTAGCCATAGGAAGAGAGTTATCGTCATCTAGGAAAACATTATAAGAGGACAGAACAAACGTACGCTTCCCGACGTCTCTAGGAGGTCAGCGAGCTTTCTGCTGCTCCTCAGCGGAAAGACTACAGTCTGCTTACTGGCGTCGTGACAGGACATTACACTTTTGCAAAGCACTTAAATGTGCTGGGTATAAGTGACACAAAATCCTGCGATGGTTGCTGCGAAAGTGATGACGACACCGTGGAACACTATCTACGTGAATGTCTGGCTTACGCTCGCATCAGGCTACAGGTACTTGGCGTTGACGTGGTGGGTGCTGGTACTGTCGACACCTTATCACTGAAGCGCTTACTCATCTTTCTTTATACATCTGAAAATTTTCATTAAAAGGAACAAAGAGTACTATGGACTAGTTTTTTTGTATGAGTTCTCTGTTACAACATTAAAAAAAAGAGGCTACGAATATGTTCACCATCAATGCACAATCACACAATTCGGAAAATCCCACCGGTTATGAAATTGTTTTCCAAAAATCTTAAGGCATTCTTTACTCGGTCGTGGCAAATGTTTATCTGTCCCACATATTATGAGCTATTCTATAAAATAAAACAAAATAAAATATGCTACGTTCGTCGAAAGACGTAGATAAAGTAACAGGTGTAGCTTAGAGTGTCCGCATGCGACCGGATAGTTAATTTATGATTTTCAAGTCAATAAAGCTAATTTTTAAGAATCTTTTGTTTAGCATTGAGTTATTATGAGGCATTTGAAATGAAATGAAATGAATGACCTTGAGCTTCAATCAATGTTAAGTTCTTTAAAAAAAAATTAATAAATCAAACCTAACCCAAATATCGAAGCAGTTTTTTATCACACCATACCGTCATGTCATACAACTCCGATAACTAATCTACAATAAAACATATGACTGGCAGATAATTTCATTATTTACTCAAAGTAACGCGTTATCAACGAGCATCATATCGTCCATTCGCATAAAATTTTTAGTTTTCCCGAAAATTTATTTGTGACAACCGCATTTCAACAAAATGAGTTGCTGCTCTTTTTCATTTAGCCCGCAGAGTTTAAACAAAACAGCTGCATAATGAGCTGCGGATGTTGTAGTCCTCACCTATGTAAAATTTGGATGTTTATCATCGGAGCTCTGTGTACTGGAATTGGAATCGTTTTAATCATCATTTGGCCAGGTGTTAGTGAATCTATCATCAATAATGTAAGTATCTTGTTTATTGCCTTAACGACAGGATAAATTTTAACACCATCGTTTATCCAACTAGAAACTTCAGCTTAGTCACGGGTCATGGATGTTTAAACAGTGGTTAAATCCTCCAATCAATATTTACATGTTCGTGTACATCTTTAACTGGACGAATATGTATGAGGCAAGCAACCTTAATGTAAAGCCTAACTTTGTTCAATGTGGGCCGTATGTTTTTCGTGACGAAAAAACTAAAGAGGACATCACCTGGCACAACAATGACACCATGACATTTTACGGACGTCGAACGTGGTTTTTTGAGGAAAACATGTCGAAAGGGTCGTTAGAAGATTTAATTACCCTTCCTCATCTGCCGAGTGTGGTAAGTTTAATTCATACCTAGTGCTCTACTTAAGCTTAAACGTTTAAAAGTTGTCCTTTTTTGTTTTTTACATATCTAGGTAGTAGCCAATCGGGTACGGAACGAGAATCGTTACGTAAAGAAAATATTGAATTATTTTCTAAACACTGAAGGTGGTTCCTTGGCTGTCAATAAAACTGTCGAGGAGTGGCTGTTCAAAGGTTTTTATGATCCCATAGCCGAATTTGCTATGCTCCTGGATTCAGAGTTGATTCCGTGGCATTATGAAAACGTTGGCTTCTTTGTTGGACGAAATGGCTCTAAAGAGTACGAGGGAGCATATACCATTCATACGGGACAAAAGGATTTGTCAATGCTAGGAGAGCTATCTCATTGGCGTGGAAGCAATCAATCGTACGCATATGATGGGGAATGTGGTCATGTCAACGGAAGCACTGGAGATATTTTTGCGCCCTATCGCGGTCCCGATGAAACTGTATCGTTATTTATATCCGATGCTTGTCGATCAATTAATATGTTTCCTGGTGAGAGGAAACATGTCCGTGGTATTGATACTGTAAAGTATTCGACTAATAGTATGTCGTTTGACAGTGGTGAGCTGTACCCGAACATGAAATGTTTCTGTTCCAAGAAAGCTGAAAGTTGTGCCCGCAGTGGAGCCTTGCATCTAGGGCCATGTAAATATGGAGCTCCTTTATATTTGTCGCAACCACATTTTCTCAATGCAGATCCCAGTTATCAAGAGTCGGTGACTGGAATGAACCCCAACACGGAGGATCATAGTTTCTATATGTTAATGGAACCAACCCTAGGTGTACCTGTGAAGGTGAACGCCAGCATGCAAATTAGCATACTTCTGAGAAGTGACGAAATTATTGAGTACATATACAGATATACTATTATTGACATTAACATGTAAACTAAAATATTTCATTTAAGGATTTTCAAGAATGTCAATGAATTCTATGCTCCTCTTATAATAATATCAGAACAAGGTGATCTCAACGAGAACATGGTTAAGCTTATCAAGGTGAGTAAGATATAGATGAAAGTGCTCTTTAGTTTGCAAAAACCTTTATTTCCGCGACTGTATGCTATTTAGTACTTTTGTTTTTTTAGATGGAAGTCTATGTTTAACTCTTGTTTTTTATTCCTTGGCATACATACTTTAGTAAAATAAAAATCATGTAAAACAAACGAAGAACATACAGTATGTTGCAAAAAAAAAGTTCCCATGCCCTGTGAATAAATTTAACATCAAAAATCCCATCATTACTGAACTTTTTCCAAAATGTATTCTATTTACAGGAATGAAAAACAACATAAAACGAGTTACGAAAACAGTAATATTAGTAGCAAATAAAAATTATTTTTCCTTTTTCAATCAAGAAATTATTTTAAAAAAAGAAAAATGACTTAAGCCTAATTTTCGTCGAAAAACCCACCTGTGGATTCCATTACTCTTTTAACAGTTCTTGGCATTCTAGCTATCAGATTTTCAATTGTTTTTCATATATAGCTCCAGAAATCCAATAGTATATTCGAAAATGCAGATTCTAATAATAGGCATCCAAATTCTCATGCAATGGATCCATTGGGCTTAATTCTGGTGATTGTGCGGCCATACCATGATTTATTTCATCTTCCCTCTGTGTAAGGTAGTCTTGACAAATTCTAGACGTTTGTTTAAGATCATTGTTTTGCTGAAATACGAATCTTAGTCTGTATGTCTGTATATCTTCTTATTCATTTTTTCGAATACTCTAAACAGATCTAAATAGTCCAGCATGTCTTAATCTTCGTTTGACCGTTGTTAAGGACAGGGGCTTATTCCGTGTTTAATTTATTTCGGTGCATAATTCGGTTGCTGTTTTTCGTCTATTTTGTTTGCTAAGTGCGACTATTAGCCGATCCTCGTCTTAAGTTGCAGCCTTAGCCCGTCTTGACAGTGATTTTTCCTCAAAATTTCCGGTTCGAGCGTGTGGTTCAATGGTACGTTGAACGCAACACCCTGACACCTTTTACTGCGAAGCAGCTTTCCGCTGCTATTTGGCCTCTTTAAAAAGAATGATGATTGTAGATGATTTATCTGCATCTATTCTATTTTCAAATCTGTAACGAATTGTTTACCCAAGACGACTTCAAAGTGTGGCTTTTATGTAAGACCCTTGCAATCCAGGTCGACAAATTTTCGGACTTAACAACCTCATTTGACCTATCGAATCATAAACAAGTGCTGAATCAGCAACCAAAAATCATAAAGTTTTATTTTTATAATTAGAATTTCCATTTGCTATTGCACACTTTACACAAAATGTACAGAGATATGAATACAAAAGTATGTATACCTCGTAATAAAAAATGATGTATAAAGTGACCAGACAAGAACGATAGAAAAAAAAATTAAATAAAGTAAATAACAATGGTGTGAGATCTAAAATTGATTCCAACTTTATTTTGAGGTTACCTTCATGACATTGTATGTTGAATCATTCAAATGCCCGCCTCGACTTCGCTGCAGTGCTTCAAGCGTTCGGTCTAATTTTTTATGACTCGGTCCAATATGTGTGGCATTATTCCGGCAAAATAACGTGTCGAATGTTGGCCTCTAGCCAGAAAGGCGTTGCTTTATTAGCGTAGTCTAAGAACTTGACGTAACCCCGGAGAAAATGATCGAGTGATGTCAAATCGCATGATCGCGGCGGTCTAATGATGAACACTCGCCTTGAGATGATCCAGTCGACAAATTTCTCCTTCATAATCGAGCGTTGCATCGCTTGTATGGCATGTAGCGCCGTCTTGTACGAGTCACAGCTCGGATAGATAGATAGATTTTTTTTTTAATACCGCGCGCGCACCAAGGGAGTATGAATACCCTTTTACTGGCTTTTTTATCCAGGGCGCAAGCGGGTGGTGTAGTAGTTTGAAACTCAGGTGTATTAGGTTTCGATATTTTTCCCAGAGGTGGTTGTCAAACTGGACGGGACGAGCTAGTACATCCTCCTCAACCTGTGGGTCTTAAGTACATGCTAGTTGTTAGTTCGTTACATTTAGCCCAGCCAGCAACCACTTCAACATCAGTGTTATGCCTTCATGTCAGAGTTGACACCGACAGGATTTTTATATAACCACATACAAATTCTATGAAAAGACTTTTTCTCACAGAATTGCCTGGCACGGGATTCGAACCCGCGACCCTCTACTTGAGGAGTCTATGCATATACCACTACACCACGGCCACCCCCAATGGATGGATAGACCATAAAAAATCTATACCTGAGACCATTGAGGGTGACGGTGTCCCCTTTCTAATTTCAAAAAAAAAAAAAAGATCCGATGATATCGCCACGCCATAAACCGCACCAAACATTCAATCCTTGTGGATGCATTGATGATAAGCCGAACACTTATGAATTGTGTTCGCTCCAATAACGGCAATTTTGCTTGTGAACATAGCCGCTGAATCAAAAATAAACCTCGTCCGAGAAGATGATTTTTTGGCCAAAATCTGGAAATCCGGCCAACATTTCTAGCGCCCAATTAGTGAACACACGGCATTGTCTATGGTCGTTCGGCTTCAAATCTTGCATCATCACAATATTGTATTGATGTAGGCCCAAATCCAATTAAGGAATAAGCCGCCTTGACACTCTGGCGATGCACAATTCAGCTGATCGGCACCGAATCGACATTTCTGGGTTTTCTTGGATACTGGCCGCTACGGCGGCTTTGTTTTTTTCATTTCGAATCGATCACTATCTGATTGATGGCTTAGAATAAGCACAAATGTACTCATGTTCAAACGACGACTAAAATTCACGCTGCGTATTTACAACTGAGCCGGAATTTCGAGAATATTTTTCAAGAATTTCCGCACGTTCGGCAAGCGTAAAATGATGCATGATGAAATGGCAAACCTTAATGAATATTTTAACAACTGGACGTCATTGGTAACTTTGTTTGCTACTGAAACATAACAATTGGAAAAAATATCACTGCTATTTGGTCACCCATTACAATATATAACAAAAATAGAATAGTAATACGAATACGACCAATATAGACAGGAAAATAAATATCCACATCCACATCAACGTAACATGTTTCTAATTTATTTTTAAGATAATTTTTTTAAGCACTTTTAAATTTGATTAAATTATTCTACTGCTACTTTTTAGCTTGCCCTCAAGTCCCCGAGCATTGGAGTTGGATGTGGTGCAGGACTGCTCGCCATTGGAATAATTATTCTGACGGTGGCTACTTGTCGATATTGCATAAACGGAAAGAAAGAGAGTAAGAAGTAAACTCTTTGGATTGGACGTTACCTTGTATGTACATACCTGTCTTTATAACTTTATATGAACAATTTTATACAGATATTGCGAAAAATATATTAAAGAAAGAAACGTTTTGGTGATATTTACGATATACTTAGTTGCCATATTGAATTGTTTCTAAGTTATATGGCCCAGTTTAATCTGGGAAATATGTCCAGGCATGGATATAAGATTCATTGAATTCTTATAGCTTTAAATATAAAATATGATTTAACTTGACTTTGACTCGACAGATTTATTAAAGCTAATTTCAAGCATCCTTAGATTCCAAATTTAAGATCGCGTAATTGTGAGGTGAAAGTCGAAGAGAGTCGCCACTGTAGAGTACGATTTGACCAGTTAAATTTTAACAGCCGATCATAAGGTACGGTAGAGCGGCATGGACTACCGGTAGTTCCAATAGGACTTTAAAGTGGTGCCATAAAAGTCGGGGCTTCCGGTTGCGGCCTTACTTGCAAGAGGTAAGCTCCCTTCATTGTGAATGTTATTTTAAGCCTAAACTCGTGAAAAGGCTTGCCACAAGTTGCTCCACGATAAGTGTTCACGCAAAATACTGACCTAATGACCCGAACAGGGCCAAGGCAATAATGTCTCCCACACTCCCTCTGTCACTTTATCTCTCCGTTCACAACGCCCCGGTAAAACCGGTGCTGAAACCTGATGGTTTACACGCACATGATGTTCTAATAGGACTAGTGCTATAACAAGCAAAGGACATAGTTCTGGTTTCCGGAAGTCGATTAAAGGAGTAAAATCTCCGATGAAGGGCAACTTTGGCTGTGGCTTTCCCAGCGCACACGATCCAGTTGAAACAGATGCTGCAAACGGTGCGAGATACAATTCTGGTAGAAAAAATTTTAATGCCGCTTGAAAGGCAACCTCCAAGCAAACCCCGATGCCACTTTCTCCTCTCTTGCCCACCGAATTGAAAAGGCTGGCAATGACAATAGTCTGAAAGGCGTTATGTGCAAACGCTGTGTCGATCAACTGTGGGAGCTAACCAAAGCAGAGAATGTTTGCATACAAGCAGAAAGCTACGATATGGAAAACGGAACTCTAAGAGCAGTAAACTTTTGAATGTTTGAAAAAGTTTTTGCCAAAAATCCCGCGAAAACTCTGACTTTGGTGGTTTTTAGACAGCCTAAACTGACGTGCGCCATATCCAAGGTTCCGGAGTAACTCAGGTGAACAAGAGACGTGCTGATGTGTCTTTATACGTCACCCGTCACTAAAAACTGAAAAATCTACCCCCACAAAGAGATAAGGAATATGGAAACAAGGACGGCTCTTCTCCTGGTTTGGGCTTAGCAAGGCTTTTGTCGAGACCATTAAAATAGGTACGACCTACGTCCCCATCTGCACCTTGGAAGTACTCATACTCACTTTGATTCCAAATGAGTGCAGATAAGAGACGAATATCTATTTTCTTTACTCAGATCACCCTTCAACATGCAAAGTCTGCTACTGCATACCTATGTAGGAGGCTTTCCATGTTGAATACTCACATAATGTCCATATAGCAAACATAGATGTGGAATAAACGCATCTGTGGCTTCGAATGTTTAAGGGGTTTCACACCACTATGTGCCGAACTCACTCTTATAATCTAAACTTAAAGGAAGGTACGAATTTGTCGTTGCGTCTACTAATTTTCCTTATGAGTTGTTATAGCCACCACCTGCGAAGGCGGTTACCGAAATCATTGAATACTTCGATTCCAGAAAGATGGGACTTACTCAGAATACTTTTTGGAGCAGTAAAAAATGTAACGCGACAGGTAATCATTTCTTGGATTTCATACCATCCTTTGAAATAACTGTCAATTTTGCTCTGAGCCAACTTTTGTTACGAGAGTAAGAAAGCAACTAATCGACTTAACGTTTTCAACAGGTATGCTGAGCAAGTTACTGGCTGGAAAGTACTACCGTAGATCTCTATGTCAGACCATACGTAGAACAAATTTAGAATCGGACGCAAGATAACGACCTTGATTTAAGGAGGATCCCAGCAGGTCCAACAGTGCTCCGTCTAAATCCAAGACAAAACAAAAGCTAGAGGATGCTGTTCAGAACTTGAACAGTACTCACACAAAGTGTTTTGAAATGGTTATTTTATGGAACGTAGATCTGCAACGTCTTTGTAAAGGAACCAGATGACTTCTAAATAGGTCACTTAAGACTAAATTATAGAAAGACTGGAATCTTTCTAGGTCAAACCAAAAATAATAAAAAAAGCTTAAGAAGAAAACTTTTGCGAAGAGACCGAAACTATCGGTGAAACCAGTGTGCTGATCAAATTCCTCAAAGGAGGAAGATCAACCAGCCTGAAATCACCCAGAATATCTAATGGCATATAATATACACGAAGTCGAAAGTAGAAGCTCTTCGTCTCATGCTTAAAGCTTACTTCCCAAGTAACTTTATCAAAACCAGATTACCTGAGAAATAACAACTAACGAAGCTGATAGTAATACAACACTCTGTAGCGAATATTTTTCATCGGTTGTTATGACGGATGACTCCGAAAAACATGATGTTGCTACTTTTGATGGCTTCAAATCGCATGGCGCCGATGGTATTGTCACTAAAAGGTATATGCCAGCTGCAGGTAACACTGAAGAAAATCTGGTAAACAGTTAGTGTATCCTTATATACTGACAACTGGAAAAGAGGAAGAAAACCAACAAGAGTTTCAGATCTGTAAGTTAAGGAGCATGGAGTGAATGGTCGAAATGCATAAGCGCAAAACTTCATTCTCTGAGGTGCAGCATTCTTATCAGAGCGGAAGATCTTGCAAGAGTGCGTTTCAAAAACTGGTAGGTGGAATTAAAGGTGCACTCCACAACAAGAAATACAACCTGAGCATTTTCATCAACATTGAGGGAGCTTAGGGGCTTAGGGGTTAACCACAAAGTGGCGTTCTGACTCCATTACTATAGTGCATGTTGGTGGATTCACTGCTCCACGCGATCAGAAGTTCGAATGTCTATGCACAAGTATAGTGGATGAAAATGCTGTACTGTAAGTTGGATCGCTTCTAGAGACTACCTGCTTTTAACTGCAGTCAATCCTCACAAATTAAACGTCGTTTCCATAACGTGAAAGAGAAAGTTGACCAGTCTGACCCATCTTTCAAAATAATCTTAGCATATGGGTGTCATCCTGCAGTGGACTAGACATGTTACGTCGAAAGGCGCTGTCGATCTTCTGTCAGTGAAAAAGGAGTTCCAATGGAAATACAAAAGTGCTCCAAAGAACAATCAGTCTGGGTTGCATAGGGGCTTTTCCTAGCACGCCTTGTTCCGCTCTATACGCATTGACGAATCTCCCTTCCTTTGATATTCATACCTTGGGCTGTACTTCCAAAGCCATCTTCCGTTTAAAAAGAAATGGTCTTCGGTACAACAAGCGCTGACCTGATGCAATAACGCTGAACTTCAACTGTAAAAAAGAATAAAACGAAATCGACTTTTTCTGTGCCCAAGACTGGTTTCGGTCAGTTCCTGATCTGAATGCAGTCAAGGGCAAGCACGGCTCCAAAACTGATAAAGGATGCGGCGATGGTGTCTTTCTGAAGAACGGCAATGTTAGATTTCACTCCTCATTAGGAAAACTTGAGTCTGTCTCCCAAGCGGAGATATACGCAATCTTGATAGCAACGAAATATATTGTGAAGAACCGGTAGAGAGGCGAAGCATTTGCATCTGTAGCTTGACTGCGTTAAGAGCTTTCCTGAAACCCCATATGACTTTCAATCTGGTTCGAGAACGCAATACATCACTGAACGCTAAAGGCTAAATTCACCGAGTCTTGTTTGGGTCCCAGATCACAGTGAGATCACGGGAAATAAAATCACCGATAAACAAAATTCAGAGGAGAGTTTTTTTGTACCCAAACTTACGTAAGCTCTGCCTGCATCCTCGGCTGAGGCTTGCTTTGACACTTGTCATGCAACTGTAGATGGCATGATTGTCCATGTTAGGGACAGACCAAACAATTGCTTCCCGATGTATATACCTAAGAGCCCAGCGGCCTTCCTGGCATCCCTCACTAGCAAAGACTACTTGCTGCTTGTTGCTTACTGGTATCGTGACGGGGCACTACACTTTTTTCAAGCACCTAAATGTGCTGAGCATTAGTGATGCAATATCTAGGGACGCTTGCTGTGAAAGTGATGGAATTTTATCGCTGAAGATTAAGAAATTCCATTAAATCGAACAAGGAGTATAATGGACTAGTTCTTTGTGTGAGTGCTCTATTCCAACAGTAAGAAAGAAACCACGGAAGTCCTATGTTGTACAGCTTCTACCCGGAGAATGTGTGTGGTGTAGTAAGATGACTAAACTTGGCTACCGTATTCAAAAAGAGTTTGGACAAATGTTATGTAATGGATTTAGTAACATAATGGTTTACAAATTGCTTACACCAGCGTATATAGTACATGGGAACCAAAATTGAGGCCCCAATTACATATTACACACTGATCACGCAATTCAGCTGCCAAGGAACGAGAATGAATAAGGGCGAAGAGTAGTTACGAGTATATGTTAGTGCTCGACACGTATTAAAACATTGAACTAAAGGAAATTCATTTGGCACCAAGTAGAAAATTAGTCCAGATCACCTTGCAGTGGAAAGCAATTAGCTAAGACGGATATTTATGAACTGTTGGTAATAAAGTTGGCCCCACTTATTGTTAGAATGAATAATAAGCGGCCGATATGGCTACCTTGAGGTACTCCAGAAGAAGCTTTAATGTGACCCTAAATAAAACATTGCAATGTCGATCTTCTAAGTTTTGAGCAGAATAATTTAAAGTTTTTTCAAAGGCTTTGCTGAGATCAGTCATGAGGGTGCAGCACATTCGGTTCAAATAGTTTTGGTAGATTCGATTCGTTAGGAGAATTCGATACAGGCAAAGTGGAGGCAATAAATATCAGCGTTGCAGAATGATCTAAGACTAATGTACCAGAGCTTACTTCTTTGCTTGTGAAATGAGCGAAACGTTTTGTTGTACCAATGTCATGAATGTGGGATTTTTTTCTTTGTAAATATAGTACAGATTGAGATAGCAGTTAGTAATCTTTGTGCAAAAGGATCCAAGAGCATTGTTATTTAGTTAGGATATTTAGTGTACCGTAGCTTGCTCTATGAAAGTGGAAGCTATATGCGAAGATAAGAGATAGCGTGGGTGGTAACTATCTAATTTAGAAAGAAAGTGGTTACTTTAGGAGAGGATACAGTTATCTGTATCGGTAGTAACGACAAGATAAAGTTATCTGCCGATGCTGATCAAGAGAACTTTTTGGTTATATGTTAGGTATGCCACCGTAACAAGGAGGATTGATCAGTCTGAACCCACTGAGGCGTTGGCGTGTTAAAGTCGTTCAAATAGTATACAAAAACGTCGAAATCAGTAGTATTCAATGGTTTTTCCAGGGAATTGCCATCCAAGAACTAGTTGGAAAGTATGGATGTAGAAGCAACATAGGTAAAGGTTACGCTTTTAAAAAGAAACTCTGGTGTACACAAATTCAAAGTATGATGCATATATGTATATATCCGGACAGACATTTGGGAAGATACTTACGGAGATTGCAGAGACCTTGTAAAGAATTATCTAGTTGTTGGTAAGGCATAGCAGTAGTTTTTAAAATTAAAACTTGTACTTTGCAACTGCCAAACGCGCTACGATTGAATGTATTATAATCCGACTCCTGTAGACAACGTAATACTCTTATCTTTTAGTGCCAGAATCTTGATAGTTTATTTATGTTGAATACAGAATTGCAGACTAGGCGATATAGATTACGAGCCAAATACGAGTACATAACAATTAGCAATGAAATAGATTCTATCTAAGCTTGGAGACTTTAATATAAATACAAGATTACTGGTCACAAAGAGTAAAATCTAAATACAATGGCTTTATCAATTTAGAGATTGTAAAGTTAACTTTTTTCTTTTATTGACAGCTCAAAAAATTCGTAAGCAATTAGCACCTGTTATCATATGTTTATTTTACTTAAAAGTTCCGAATTATCTGAGCCAGTGTTATCAGTTTTTTTTTTTTTTTTTATTATTTAACGACAATGCTCTTGCATTTTTTGCAATGAATAGATAAAGATTTTTTTCATTATATTAAGTTTTGGAAAAAGTACTTACAATGGTAAAGATAACAGTATGAAGTGCCACCATATTCATTCCGGGGGCAAATGTACTAATTTTTTTTACACCCCTTGTATGTTGATAAAGTGGTTATGGCACCAGCACCTACCACAACAGCTTTTATTACATGCAGGCTGATACGAGCGCAAGCACAATTTTATAGAAGATAGTGTTCTAAGGCATCTTTATAATTATCATGTCAAGTCCTGCAGAAGGTGGACTTACATATGTAAATAATACAGTAAAGTGCAAGGCAGAGCATGTTACCCGTTTAAGATGACAGTAAACAGAATACGTTATTTTCTGCTAAGAAATTACAGAGATGATGCTAACTTCTTGAAAAGATCGATTGTAACCACAGGAAAGTAGCAGGCAACCTTAATGCGGGTTCATATTATGAGAATCCAAAATCAGAGACTTGCCTTTCCAATTGTAGTTAAGATGCGATGAATTCAGATTGCTTTCAAGAAATACTTGGATTCTTGTTCTCAAATTGCAAGGTTTGGCTGTCGTCTACACAAACACTTCGGCCCCTTCGTTTTTTTTTTTTTTTGTTTTTGTTTTTTTTTTTTTTTTACACGAGACATCACTGCACTCTTGATTTTAATTTGTGCAAATAGACAAAAAGAAAAAAACAGCCCATTCCAACCACGCACGCGAGTGGTTGGAATAATAGTGGTGTGGCTCCTGATAAAATATATATGTATAAATCATAGTGCGGTCATTCCCACATATCCTATCCCTGGTCAAGTACTTTTGCTCGCACTCGGCCACTGCCGTTGCTGTGTAATACTCTCATGCAGCAGAAGCAGCAACTGAGTGCATGTAACAACTGATTGATGGCGGGTCGCTGTTAATAGTTTTGTTCGTGAACTGTCTCATTTTGTTGTAAGCGCATAACACCTTTATAATTCAGTAACTCAACGTCAGAAATTTCACTTGTGGGCATCATCGTTGTTTGTATCTTTTGTGATTGCTAATTTGTAATGACTCGGAAATTAAGGGTGGACATAGCAAATATACGCGGGCTAAGAGGTAATGACTTTTCTGCGTACGTTCACGTCTGTGAATTCAGACCAGCTATTTTGGCACCTAATGGAATACGGGTAGATCCTATCCGACAACTCTCAGATCACTCTGATTTAAAGCATCCTAGCTACGAATTAGTGCCATTATTCTTCTCCCACCGCGGTCTTACCATTTACGTTGCGTAGTGATATACCTTACCAAACTTCACCCCGATGTACTCCCTATTCCAATCCGGAACCCAATTTTATGTGGTTAAAATTTCATCTCTGCAAGCATCTCTTCCGCGTCTATGCTTTATTTAAAGAAGCCCAAAACTGAACAGCAATTCGACCTTTAACGAGTTTGATGTGCTGTCTGACTCCAATCAAGGAATTGTATCCCTGTACGCTCAATTCTCATACTGAAATCGTTATAATACTTATTATACTTATTGCTACGATCACATACATCATTCTCTTTTATTCCTCATTGGATGAATAGTATCAAACTAAAAGGAAAGGCATGGTACGACTCGAGCTGTAAAGAGGCTGTCAGGATTAGAGAAATGTTTTTTCGGCTCTACAAGACAAACAACACTGAGGAAAACCAAAAACAGTTTAAACGAGCCAGGGATGATTGAAACGCCCTTCTTAAGCTTGTGAAATTCCAATTCGACCAAAACCTGAGACAAAAAATACTATAGGGTTTTCTAATAACGACTTGACAACTTTTTTTTTTAATTTAAGGCAAACCATTTGAGATATTTCAAAAACTTCATTATTGGCTTGAATTACATTCAAAACATTTATGAATGGAACTCGACTTCGTTCATATAGCCATGTGGGCACGTTTGCAGCGTCGATTCGTTGGACCCAATTTTCAACGACTCGACCACACATTTCGGCCGAAACGACCTCTATTTCGCATTCAATGTTGGCTCTGAGCTCTTCCAACGTCGTCAGCGTGTTGGCATAAACCAATGACTTAACGTAGCCCCACAGAAAATAGTCAAACGGCGTACGAACGAGGCGGCCAATAGACTGGCCCATATCTTGAGATAACACGCTCACCATACTTACTCTACAATAAATCGATTGTAGCGTGTGCTGTGTGGCTTGTAGCACCATCCTGTAGAAACCACATGTCGTCCAAGTCCATATCTTCCAATTCGTAACGTAACGATCGTTATCGTCGAAGAAAAAATATGGCTTAATAACGCCGCCGGCATGCAAACCGCACCAAACAGTTATTTTTTGTGGATGAAGTGGTGATTCATGAAGCACATGCGGGTTTTCACCCGACCAATAATGCATATTTTGCTTATTGATGAACCCATTGAGCCAAAAATGAGCTTCGTCACTGAAGATGATTTTGCAATTCCGAATATCTGTAGAAAATTTTTATAATTTGCAGATATTGCTTGTTAGTGTACTTTGTTGAGTTTCCTGAATAAATTGAAAGTGACAATTTGATGATTAGTGAAAGAGTGCGTTCACGAATTAAATTCAAAGTTGTCAAGTCCCTATTGGAAAACCCCAAAAGTAGAAAAAACTTTGGGTCGTTCGTCAAAAACATTAGAAACTCTGCTTCATCCTCAATCCCCACGCTCAAGTACAATGCCGTTCCCGCTGTCAGCTCTTAGGACAGGGCCAATCTGCCTGCCGCACATTTTGCGGCCAGCTTAATACTTCTAAATTATGCTTTGTCCCCGCCTACACTTAAGTGCGTCGAGTCTTCAATGGGACAAATCCACTTTCGCACTCGTGTAGTAGGAAGAGTACTTAAAGATCTCAATATATACAGATGGTCCAGATGGTATATCTGCTCTTCTTCTGAAGGGGTTTTCTTTCTAGCTGGCTAAACCACTGCGTAAGCTTTTTTACATAGATCCTTATAAAAAGCAAATCTTCTTCTCTTTCCTCCTACAGACCCATTGCACTTACGTCCCTTCTTTTCAAGGTCATGGAAACGCTAATAAATCGTCAGGTCATAGAATATCTCGAAGCACGAAAACTTCTCAATGACCGGCAGTACGGTTTTCGTAACAACAGGTCCACTGGTGATTTGATGGCATGTCTCACCGAAAAGTGGAATCAAAGCGTACATCAATCTAATGGAAGCAAGAAAGTTGCACTTGATATTTCTAAGGCATTTGACAGAGCTTGGCTTCAGGTTTTTTTTTTCTAAAATGGGTGCTTTTGGGATCGATGGCTCTCTTCTTTAATGTATTAGAAACTACATTTCGGAACGTTCAATTCAAGTTGTCTTGGTGATGGTTTCAAATCTGATATTCACAAAAAAAATGCCGATGTGCCACAGGGATCCGCTTTGTCTCCGACACTCTTTTCAGTTTCATCAATGATCTCTTGTTTACTACCGCTATACAATATATTCCTTTGCCGACGACAGTTCTCTCTGCATTTCATATGCGTTGCTGGATTCAGGTCCCTGCTCTTCGGCTGCAGAACAGGAATGGTAGCGTATCTTTCCATTCTCAGTATGTACGTCAATGACAACTTACGTCGGAATGACCACATATTCGATGTGGTCAAATATACTGCGAAGGTTTCTTCAAGCATTGTACGAAATATTTCACCCCCTCTAACCTGGCTACAATATATAAGGTGTTTATGCTCCCACAATTGGAATACAGTGCCCTCATCTAGTTAGGTGCTCCTAAGACCCCTTTGCACATGCTAGATAGGGTCCAAAATCGTACGATAAAACTCATAGGTGATGCCAATACGACACAGTCATTCGAAACACTCGAACATCGGCGTAAATTCTCCTGTCTCACCTTCTTATAACGCTATTTTCACCACCAGTGATCCTTCAGAATTGCCAGTAACATTCCGCCCCTTCAAACTTTTATCCATAACACCCATCTCGCTATGACCCAAAAGCCCACCTTCGGACGTACTCTGATATGCCGTGATTCATTTCTAACCCCTACAACTCACTTATGGAATGCCATGCCGAGCTCTCTATTTCCAGCCTGAATATTGATGGTGGCTTTTGGAATTAATATAGTAAGTGAGGCCAGATTTCACAACATGTGAGGATTGACCGGAAGCTCATTCTTAGCGCACCAATTATCTATTTACTTGACAGCTTGTGCATAATCCGACCAGAAATACACCAAATTTATTTGCTTATACCTAAAGGTTGATGCCTTAGTGACAATACCTGTTTGCATCGCAATCACATATTGAACGCAATCTGCATCCGCAATCAGTTTCCTGTGCCCTTGAATTGATTTAATTCACAGAACTAGTGATCTGTCTACCAATATGGTAGACGTTTTCGAAGGCATTGTCGGGTCTTATGCACATTCAATTCTGCCAACTAGCTTCTCAAGTGAAATCTTCCGAGTTCATGCACAAGTATATGCTGTTTCTTGGACGATAAATAGATTCGCGCAGGACTTTTGCGCACAACCTTTCTCTCCATGCTCTTTAGCAGGAAGGAAATCCGACTGAAAGGTTTAAAGCTTTCGACGAGTGGAGCGTAGTTTGCGATTTGTATCGTTTTTCAATTTAAAATGTTTATAGCTCATTACTAATCTAGGAGTGAATATTTTCGCCACAGTTATAACTTTCTGCAGCTTTATCAAGTACACGTAATGTTGTCAATGCTAAGCGATTTAAATCTATATTAAAGAATTCGCTGTTTTAAATAAACTCATCCGTCACCATAACCGATGACAGATGTCAACAATGACAGGTTATACGAGTATTACCCACCCAACTGCCAGTTACTATCAGATCACCTGTAGCGGGAATTTCGAGTACAAGACTAAGAATCAGCTTTCGATTCAGTATAGGAACCATTCGGTTTTATAAGTATTTCACGTCTGATTGAAGTTCTAATAGAGTGTCTTGATCAGTAATTTTGCTGTAGAGCGCCATTGCGCCATATGCAATAGTCCGGTATAAAAAGAAAATTACCTGCGATTTTTGGTTGACACCTAATGGTAAGAAAAAGAAAAAAGATGGGAATTTTTAATTTATAAAGTTATCGGCTGAAAATGTAATGACGTTAAAGACTACTTTTTCTCTTTTTTAGTGTGAGGCTTGGGCATCGAACCAAGGATCTCTGTTGATGAACCTAAAAACATGCGCCCACAAATAGAATAAGCTTATTAGTGGAATTAATACATGGGCTGAAAAGTCGGTGCCGTTTTATAGTAAAACACAAAATTTTTGCAAAATTCAACTTTATCAATATAGTTGCCTTCGAGGGCGATACACTGATTGAAACGATTTTTTAATCTTTCGATACCAGTTTTGTAGTACGATTTCGGTTTAGCCTCAAAATAGGCCTCTGTTTCGGCGATTTCTTCTTTATCGGTCTTAAATCTCTCTTTCCGGCGAGCATTCTTTTGAGGTCTGCGAACAGGAAATAGTCGCTGGGGGCGAAATCTGGAGAATACGGTGGGTGGGGAAGCAATTCGTAGCCGAGTTCATTCAATTTTTCCATCGTTTTCATCGACTTGTGACACGGTGCATTGTCTTAATGAAACAGCACTTTCTTTTTCTTCAAACGCGGCCGTTTTTCTGCGATTTCGTCCTTCAAACGCTCAAACAACGCAATGTAATAGTCGCTGTTGATAGTGTGCCCCTTTTGGAGATAGTCGATGAAAATTATTCCATGTCGTCGCCTGCTCGCCACTCAACTGATTGCCGACTTGAATCTGGTGTGAAGTGATGGAGCCAAGTTTCATCCATTGTCTTTTGGACGTCCTCTGCGTGCATCATCTTCGGTGCTTGTATGACCACTTTTATATTTTTCAATCCACTTGCGAATGGTTCGCAAGCCATTTCCTTGCATCGGCTGCATTTTTTCTCATCAAAATGCAATGATAATTCAACACACGAAATTGCTTTGAATCCATTTTTTTCACAATAACAAAAGTTGCTTCACTCACAGCGCTATATCTCGAGAACTAATCGTCCGACAGCTGTCAAATTTATACACGTATCTTTTGAAGGTTGGTACTAACTGAAAACGGTATGGATTTAATTCAAGTGGTGCCCTCTCTTACAAACGACTTTTCAGCCCATGTATTATTACTGATATTTTCGATGACTGTATCCAAACTAAAAGACTGTGCATTTGGAGGCCTTTTATCATCAATGAGTGCAATGAATGAAGAAGATTTTCTGAAAACGATTTATAAGACTTTTAGGTCTAATCTATTTATTCTTATAGATGTCTTCTGAATGGCTGATGGACAAACTCCAATGGAAAAACAATTGAATTTCTACTCTAATCCCAGTCTTGATACTATTCTCATGACCCAGACCTTATTGTATTATAGTGAGTCACTCTGTCAAAAGTTACATCATTTCAATCCAATCTTATTAAACAAAGTTATGAACAAAGACTAAAGCGGTTTCCATGTAAGTCACCGTTACTTCTGTATGTTTTTAACAAAAACAAACCAAGAGCTTTTTATAAGGACTTTTGCAAAAGCTGTATATATGTTATCTTACCGATCTGCTCCACTCACCAAATAAAAACCTCATCTCTATGATTTCTGCTTAGAAATCTCGCAAGATTGTACAAAATAAGTAAATGGGATCATGAAATTTATTATTTTTTTTATTAATGGATCTGATCCGCCAAGTACGAGAGCACTGCTGTTTAAAAGATCTTAATATCTTCTCTATTTTAATACATATCTATCTTAACAAACAGAATTAGCATTAAGGAGCCAAGAGAGAATCAATTCGTTTGATAGTATTGATAATCTACAATACAGCATATGGACATAATTTTTTATTTTTTATAAAAACTTAAAAAGGGGTGATTCATCGTGAGGTTTGATTTTCAATAGCCTTTTTTTGACAGATCACGCGTGACTTCTATCAAATTGCTTATGTTTTTTGTTCAGTATGGCTTGCAAATTATCATAGAAAGACTCACATCACAACAGCGTCTGCAAAATGTTCAGCTGTATTACGAATATCAGCGTTCTGTGAGCAATTTTTTTATTTTTTATTTTTTTTTTTTTTTTTGGTGGAAGCTGGTGGATTGACGAAGCTACGATTGACGCTTTGGAAGCCAACATTACTCGTGTTATCCAGTATACCAGTTACTATGTCCTTACAAGAAAAAGAGAAATTTCTCCTTAGTTCCTTTGTTCTCTGTTGTTTCTGAATACTGTGCACTCTACGATCAACTATAATCTGTGGCGATTTTAATGCTAACTGATTAAAAGCAGACTCAGTTTGTTTTCAAATAAAAGATTTAGTTTCGTCTGTAGGAATGAAAATTATCAACACTACATACGCTACCCGTTTCACTGAAAATAGGTTACCCAGCCTCCTCGATCTTTTTATTGTCGCTAATCCATCTCTTGTCCTGCAGTTTGATCAATTATCGTTTGATATTTCTGATCATGATCTACTTTTCTGTACTTATGATGTGAATTTGGTGAAACCTGTTGTGCCTGATACATTTGCCTATAAAGATTTTAGCTCAATTGACCTACTTGCCTTCCAGACTGCTATATTTTCTGCCCCTTGGGAGCAATACCGTCTAAGCGCTGATCTAAATGAAAAAGTCTTTGTGCTGCAAACAATTCTGACTCAATTGTTTGATCAGTGTGTACCAACGAAAACGGTCAGAATTATAAATAAAGTACGTCCATGGTATACTCCTGAAGTAGATCGCGCTATTAAAACTATATTACCCGAAACTACTGCCTGGTCACAGTACAACAGGCACGTAACAATTCGACTTCTATAGTGAGAGTTTCTAAAAAAAAAAACTATTACGCTTTCAAATTGAACACTTCCCTCCCGGCTAAGAAACTTTGGAGCAATATTCGTGAAATCGGTGCCACTAAAGCTACCAGTGACTCCAAACGCTCTCTTGATCCCGATGATTTGAACGATTTCTTTCTTGGTGAAGAGCCCACTCATTGCAACTTTAACTTTAGTTAAAATGAAAACTTTACTGCTCCAAGTTTGGACGATTTTGTAGTAGCAACTGAAGACGAAATTTGGGTGTATTTTGTGTTTGTATTATCACAAATTATCTCCCATCTCACGCATGTAATAACCTGGTGCATTACTACCTCAACCTTTCCACAATGCTGAAAAGTTGCAAAAGTCTTGCCAATAGCTAAGAAAACTAACTCATCATTCCCTGCCGATTTAAGACCTGTGAGTATCCTACCACAGCTGTTCCACAGCGATGGTGAACTTGTTGGAGGAAATAAGGCAGGATTTCGACTTTGATAAAGTTAATCATTCAATCCTATGTTGGAAACTGAGAAATAATTTTGGATTTAGCGAAAGGACGTGTAAGCTTGTTTGTAGTTTTCTTTCTGGTAGATCACAAAGGGTTAGTTGCGGTGAATATCACTCATCTCTTAAAGAAATGGTGCAAGGCATTCCTCAGGGTTCAATTTTGGGCAATATATTATTTAGCATGTTTATAAATGACCTCCCATCTATGTGCAAATATGCTTCAGTACACCTCTATGCAGATAACGTACAACTTCATTTAGCTAAAAACTTTAAGGAGTTATCACAGCATGTTTTTGTTTTAAAGGACGAGCTCAAAAATATTAAAAATTGGTCAGTATCAAATGAATTACTCTTGAACCCAAGAAAATTTCAACTTTAATATTTTACCAGATATTTATCTAAATAATAGCAAAATTAAAGTTGTCGAAACTGTAACCAGTCTTGGCTATGTTATTAATAGCTCTCTCAGTGATTATAACCACACTAACTTAGTGATTGGTCGTATATATGCATGCCTTCGGAAACTGTGGCACAGTGCTTACTATACTCCCTTGGAACTACGAAAAAAGCTAGTATTAACACTCGTATTACCAATTATTTCATACACTGAAGTTGTTTACAGTAATCTTGACTCATTATCACAACATAAGCCGCAAGTCGCTTTCAATGATGCTGTACGTCATATTTACCGCATCCGTAAACATGAGCATGTGTCAGTGCATGCTAGGGATTTACTCGGTTGTACCTTACAAGAATACATCAACACCGCCTTACATGTACAACAGGCTTACTTTCACTCGGTCCACAAGAACCATTAGCCTTATTCCATTATGTTGCAATTACCTTTACTCCTCTCAATTTTTCAAAAATTTTGTGTTTTACTATAAAACGGCACTGACTTTTCAGCCCATGTTTTACTCTAAGTTCTTTATCACGTCCAAACCTTTATCGAAATGGAAGCTCTACCATGTACTTATTGTCCAATGTTCGAGTAAGGTTCTTGAAAAGCTTTGTATCTTTATCATCTTCACTTAAAGTCCAAGAAAACTTATGCGGAACTTTCTCAATTTTCCAAAAAGTCTACAAAATCACATCAACGTCAACATCTGCGTGCAAAGAAATGACAGGTTTATCTGACAAGCAATCCGTTACAACCCATTTAAAGAGTATCTCATGCGCAACAACAATTCCTTCTTCATCTGAGCGATGACCTCATCTCAGAATACTCCAAACTTTGTCAGCCCCCAACAGAATGTCTATATGTCCTAGGCTATTGAAACTTGCATCTGCTAATTAGAGATCTTCCAGAATCGAGATCTTCCAATGGAACCGATGAAGTCAACCTAAGAGATTCCAGATAATAGCACACGAGCATGGGAATGACGAAGCTCAAGCCTTTTTAGTAAACTATCAGTCGCAAAAGATACTTGCGAACGGGTATCCAATAGAACGCGTGCGAGATGAGTCTTTCCAATGGTATTGAATACTTTAACGACGACGGTAGGTAATATTCCAGGGGAACGCGATTCATTTTCCATGTGGTTGCTCACGACCGATACAGCAGAGCTGTTGGTATCATCCACGACATTGGCAGGACTAGTTGAACCAAAAGATTTGTTTATGTTATCGACGTATACTAAGTAATGGTGATGCAATTACGCGACACCGCATCGATGAATGTTTAATACTGAGGCAATTATAACATAACCACTGATCTCTAGCGAAGCTGTGACGTAAACAATCGACATAAACACGAATTCGGACCTCTGTGGGAGATAGAATTCGCTTTTGCATTTCGATTTTCGATGTATTTGAGGCACGAGAGCTCTTAACCACACGAGTTTTTTTTTGGAATCAGTAGCTTCTAAAGCACTAGAACATTCTTTTAGGAACTCTCGAAAATTTTCGATAGTCGATTCCTCAGAATTTTTGCTTTCAAGAGCACAAGATTTTCGAGTTTCCTACCCTACCTACCTACGAATGATTTCATCCAATTTGTCAATAAGCTCATTTATATTGTAAAGCGGGTTATTGTTCCGGTGCTCTAGTTTCTCCCAATCAGCAAATAATTGGACTCTGAAATGTGTATACAGTTTAACAAATTAAATGGATTTCGGGTAAAACCGATTTCAGGTACGGAAATTTTTGCAAACTAAAAAGTTTAACATTGCAGTCCACCGTTTGTGCAAACACATCACGAAAAGCCGCTGGACTGTAACGCTACCACGGTTGCATTTCTCAAAATAATTTTGTGAGTGGTTACAAAATATCCACAATGCGAGCAATTCCAAAGATGAAATTTGTGATCATAAGGGTAGAAAGATACTTCATCTTGGGGATGTATACGACTGCACCATTATAAATGGATGTTTAGAACTGAGAAGCGATTATTGCGGAAAGCATACATTTATCCGCTTAAAACTATGCTCAGTAATTGACTATTAATGCATCTGTGGAAATTGAGAATTCCTTCTAAGCAACTTTCGGATAGAAATAGAGACTTTCTCGGACTTTCTCGTCTCACAAATGAAAGGAATTGAAGGAAATTGGGACTTTAACTAAAACTAGTATGTAATGACCAAACGCGAAATATTTTTCGCAATAATTTAAATTCTGCACTTGAGCGATTACACACAGTGAATATTTTACCGAGTTCGATGCCCTTACTTATATGATTAAAAACCAGATATGCCTGACGTTGTACATGTAGGTCGGTCAGAACAAGTACAAACTGGAATTACCCGTTTGGCACGTGCTGTTTTTGCATTGGTTTTTTGCATTCAAATTAAATCAATCTACATACACTGTATGATGTATTTTCAATATAGTTAGTAAGATAGTCATCTGTGTTTCATTTCAGCCAATCTGCAACATGACAGAATACGGTATTTGTTTTGCAAATTAAGTATTGTATATGTATGTTTTGTGTTTAAATTTGGTTTTACAAATTATACTGGTAACATTATATTCAGCTGAATTATTGTACTTTCCATAATAATAATCGAATCAGCACCATAATGTATGGTGTACTAAATGTAGGACGTCAGGCAAATATACGTACATATGCATGTTGTTTTTCAGAGGGTTTTCCTTACCTTTCTTGAAGATGATGAGGAATTGGCAGCAAAATTTAATGAAATAATAATACTTCCGCCGAAAAATGCTTCTGCGGATTATATGAAGACTCTGGTGGCGAAGAATTTGTTTCTGTCAGCAATTTACTAGGTTCTCAGTTACAAGCTCTGCCTGAAATAATATACAACCGTGATATTCATGATGAATATTCAGCCAATGATGACATTCCCTTTTCCATCTTATCAAAGACGACACCATATAATTCAGAACAACCTTCTTAGAAGCCACAAAAAAGAAATAAACGATTTACTGGTACCGTCTTCCACCTTTACCGATTTTGAAAACCCTGAAGAGTTCAACTTTTTACAATCGCCTTTGCAGTTATTTTATAGATTTTTTGATATATATCCCAAAATAAAAAAAAAATAAAAATAGGCAACAAAAGATCGAATTGCACGAACTAAAAGCCTTTTTTTTTTGAGTTTTACTTCTGAGACATGTTTAAGAGGAAAATTATCCACCTGGGAAGGCGTTGTTCCAGCACCACTCTAACGACGAAATAGCCTCAACAAACGGTGTGATCTTGTGATTAGGTGAAAATCCTTACATGGCTCTTTTAAGCGGTTGTTTACCACCGTACAAGGCGCCTAACGGTAAACCGCAAGTTATAATAAGACCCTTTATCTGTAGTATTGACTCAGATTCTTCTTGTATTACAGAGAATATACGTGCCATTTCACCAACTGCACGGATTTTATTCTGAATCACATCTTTACGGAGGGCTGCATCGTCGGCATCCACTTAATCATTTTTCGATTATCCGTTCATCGTTGGTACAAATGTTGAGCACGTACATACCATATATCAGTATTGTGGTGACTTTTTCACCAATAAATAGCAGCGTTCAAGTAAAGACGTCCATGAAATTGGGAAGCCAATAGGAATAGGGTGAGCAATTAATTTGTCGAATGCTCATCATGTTGTTCTCATATTTAAGATCGGCTACTTCACTATCATAAACATCAAGATAATTGGGTGCGGAAAAGATTGTTATTAATGATTTCCAATTCATGCGATAACTGGCGTTCTGTACTCCGTGCGCCCTTATAATCGATAGTAAATTGTTGTTTTGCGAAAAATCACAACAAGCTGCACAAATGTTAAAATATGAGCAACTGCGCACTGGACTCTGTGTGTAAAAGTTAGAATTTTTCTCTAATGGATCAGACTATCGGAAATCGCACATTGACCCAAAGACTAGTACTTCTTCAAACCCATCCAGTCGGCGAATATCATATAATTCGTGTATTTCCTGTGATAAGCCACCGTGGATGCATTGAAACTGTTGATTTATTAGTAGGACGGACGTCCTAGTGCGTAAAAAATTGGTTTTTTGTTTTGTGTCAACAACGCTACCGCAATTTGCCTTCTAAGACTTATTTGGTCTAAGTCGCCACCTTGGATTCGGTGTATTTGCCAAGCGTTATGAATTACGAGTATGCAATGTATGACTAGCGGATAGTACCACTTCTTTCCTCGAATTGAAGTTCTATAGAGGCTAACATTCTGATTGCATCTATCCACATTTGCATTGTATAAATGCACCAGCTGCGGCTGCTCTATCTTAAATTAAAGAAAATTGTAAAAGTTGATTTTACTCAAATTCTGCACTAAGGCATATCTGTAGGTTTTTTTTTTTTTTTTTGAGAATAGCGCTTTACCAACTGGATTTGTGTTATGAATGCAAAGCTTGAGGAGAGCTATTAGAGGTTGTTATCATTCCATATTACAGCGATTGTATTCTGGTCCTGGATTTTTTTTTTTCAAATCGTAAGAACCTCTTTTTTCAGTAGTTTACAGTCGATCAATAGATTCTGAAAGAAACTATTCGGTTTTCGAGAATGGTACCAGTGGCAAAGAAGTTTTTCTGAGCGAGGAGATCTATAAGTTTCACCGATGTAAAGAAATCGTCGAAAAACATCTATTTCTTGGCCATATTTTTCTCAAAGCATCTGCATATTTTAGAACCACTCCAGCACCAACTCCGTATTCCGCATAAGTAGTGCTAATATTGGTGTATGCGTCTTGGTAAGGTTCAAACCAGTTGACATATCCCAACTTTGCTGAATCTACCCACAGTTTGTTAACATATCTAATAGACTTACTTGGATAAATTGATTACATCAATGGCGTCCGAAATATGGCACCATCGCTTCATCCAAGGAATGATTTTCCTCGATTGGAGTGTTTTTGGAATGTTGTCTGCTTGGTTCAGATTTTCATTGTCAGCTAAATGAAGATTTGAGGTAATGAATTCAAATTTATCTTTTGTAATTGCCTGTGCAACCAAATTATTATGACCTTCCTTCTCTCTTTATCCCAATATATTCCTCTTCGAGGAACCTGAATGTAAAATAAAAAGAGTTTAAAATAACTCTTTCAAATTACTAAAACTTTTAAGGGAATACCAGATAAGAAGAAACCACTTCATCAATTTGCTTAATACCCCACAGATTTCACTACCACTCCAATATGCAGCTCAATTGTTTATCAATTAATTTCCTAAACACACCATTTTCACCAAAAGAAATCAAAGCAGTTTTTAATAAAACAAAACCGAGAAAGGCCCCTGGAGATGAGGGAATTCCATACGAGTTCTATAAAAACTGCGCTAGTAGAGAAATTCAATAGAATCTTTTAATCAGTAAATATTCCAGAAGGTTTTATCTATCCAGTATCCAGTATCCAGTATAAAATTCAATTTGTGCAAAAATTGAAGCCAGGTGACTTGAATCAGTGAATGAGTTCTGGAAAAACTTAATGAAAATCTGGTGTTTTATCGTGAAATTTTGTTCAGTTAAGAAGCCCATTTCTAGCTCAATGGATACGTTAATAAATTAAATACCCGTATTTGGACTGATGAGTAACCCAAAGAGTACAAAGAGCTACCATTACATCCATTTAAAATAACGGTATGGTGTGGTTTATGGGCTGGTGGAATCATTGGTCAGTATTTCTTCAAAAATGAGGTAAATCAGAATGTTATTGTCAATTCTAACCGTTACCGTCCCATGTTTACGAACTATGTGCTTCCTAGAATTCAAGCACATGGTCTCGGTGAGCTCTGGTTTCAACAAGATGGCGCCACGAGCCATACAGCACGTGAAACAATGGACTTATTGAGAAAGCATTTTGGTGAGCACTTAATTTCACGTTTTGGTTCGGTAAATTAGCCGCAATATAACACCTTTGGACTATTTTCTTTGAGGATATGTAAAGTCGCAGGTCTTCAGAAATAAACTAGCTACCATTGACGCTTTGAAAGCCAACAGTACTCGTGTTATCCGCGAGATACCAGTCGCTATGCTCGAACGAGTCGCCCAAAATTGGACCTTTCGAATGGACCACCTCAGACGTAGTCATGGCCAACATTTATATTATATGATTTTAAAAAAGTTAATGCCATGAATTGTCCTTTAAAGATAGCAAAAATTTTAAATTCACTTTTAGATTTATGTGTTTTGTTTTACATTAAAAATCAAACCTCACGATGAATCACCCTTTATAACAAACTTATTTATTGGGTTGAAAAGATAAAAGTTTTGCAGGAGTTTCAGGTAGGTTTTAGGAAGAAATACTCACTGTCTATCAAGTATTTGTATTACTTAATATTGCGGATATACCATATATAAACTGAAACATAGAAAACTATATGCCTTTTTCGTTGATTTTAGAGCAGCCTTCGACAACATAGCGCTCGAAGCTCTGATTTGCAAACTGTATAACATTGGTTTCTCAACGAAAATAATCAATATTCTAAAAGCAATGTATGCAAATAATGTGGCGTATATATGGGATGGGGAGTCTATGTCTGGAAAATCACAACAACGATGGGTGTGAAACAAGGATGTATCTTGAGTGCGACCTGTTCATCAATGACATATCAATCATCAGATGATGTAAAGGGTGGCATTCCGGCTTATAAATATGCGGACGACATCGCTTTCCTTTCCGACACTGTGGATGATTTGCTGCTTATGATGAATAAATTTACCGTTTACTGTAAATACTGGAACCTGAGCGTGAACTTGAATAAATCGAAGGTAATGGTGTACAGAGGCGGCGGTGGCAGATATTCTCAAAGCGAATCAAGGAGAAACGGTGGAAGAACTAGGAATTTTGGTGTCTTGGGGATACTGTTCTTTTGTTAAAGTTGAGAAGTTTCGACGGTATTTCTTAAAGCGAATGTTCCGTTTGCAAAGTGCTATGCTAGAGACTGGTGTACCGCCTATATTTTTAGGCACATTGAGACTACATTTTGACTATATAGTAAAAGTTATGGCAATGAGTGGTGATAGACTGCCAAAAATGTAGAAATTCAAGAATGGGAACGCCTTGCATCAGACTGTGGAAAATGTATAAGAATAACACCCGATGAACATGTTGAACACCTAAGAGCACAACTCTACGTCATATTGAAAAAAGTAGGTCGAAGTATGTATAATCGTTTTGTAACGGATGCACAGTCTTCCCAGTGTAGGACATATTAAAGTAAGCTGAAATAGCATAAAGCAGAAAAAACTTACTTTCTAAATTGCAACTCAGTAGAGAATATCATCATTATATTTAAAATCAGAGGAAACCGTCCAGAATTACCTATCTTTTGCAATCTTTGCTATATGAGAATACGAGATGTCTTTCACTTTGTCGCAATATGCTCACTTTTCAAAGAAATTCGAGTGAGATTCTTTAATTCGTATATTCTGGAAATAGATGAAAACATTCACATCTTAAATGGAGTTCGATGGTAGGGTTTACTTAACAACTACTGCACAAATACATTTCGCTATATAATATGTATAATTGAAGAAGATTGTTAATGTTTAATGAATGTTAATACTGTTTTTCTTTTAAAAACAAAATAAAAATGAATAAATTATTGTCAATCTGGTGGGCGGCCATAGGACAGACTGTAATAGATTTAGAATATATTGAATTGAACGTAATAAATTTAAAATGTAAATAAAACTCATGTAAAACTTAACTAAACTAACTTTATTCCAACCCATCGCACTTGGGTGCCTCCCGTATGCAAGGTCAACTTAAACCTCCCCCTTTTTGCTTTTAACCTGAGGACTTCCCGTCTTAAACTTGATCTCCTTTACCATTCACTTACTTCCTAATAGCCCGGTCAAAAAAAACATAATAATAGTGATCAAATAACAAAACTCTGACAGAGCTAAATTTTGGTAGACACTTTAGGTAAACCACTAGAAATCAAATGCCAAAAGTCCCCATAGATCCCATGTCTGCTAAGAAAGTTATTCAAGGTCAATGGTCAATATATTCGATGTTTTGAATTTTTCTTGAAAACGTTAAGTTTTATAAAAATATACCCCAGACAAAAATTGTACATCTAAAATTATCTACAAAAATGCTACTCATACTTTTTCCCTAAGAATCACCATTCCTAAAATATCGCCGTTCTAAAAGTTAAAAGGTTTACATTCTACATGATATCCACACAAATGTCACGTAAATGTCACGACAAATGTCATGAAAATTAACCTTTTTTTATTTTAAATGTTTTTTTTTTTTATTTTATTCAATTTAATCCCCTTTTAGTTTGATACACTTATTCTAGCGATTTTCTAACTTCTTGATCCCGTCCGAAAAGTAATTTTCCGGAAGGTCTGCAAAATGCTCCTCCGTGGAGTGGATGATTTCCTCGCGTGAGCTGAATTTTTTATTGATGAGGCATCTTTTGAGGTTTGAGAAGAGATAATAGACCGAGGGAGCCAAATCGGGCTAATACAATGGATGTGACAGTAATTGGAGCCGTAAGTCATTGATTTTAGCCGTAGTTGCGATGCTCTTGTGAGCTGGTGCATCGTCTTGCAAAAACAAATTTTTTTCGCTTCATGTGAGGCCGTTTTGCAGCGATTTTGGATCTCAATCAAATCATTCATTCATGAATATGTCATAACAATCCCAGAAAACCGACGCCATAACCTTTCCGACCCATCGAGCCTCCCTCGGCCGCTTCGGAGCATTCGTACCGGCTTTAATCCATTGCCGGGCACTCATTCTGTTCTTTGGTATTCAACAGTTACTAATCGAAGCCAAAAGTTCGCACGACTCCGCATCAGCAAGTCCAAACACTTTTTTGAAGTGCTCTCGCGTTCGTGTTTTTGGTCAGGAGTGAGTATGCGCGGCACCCAGCGGCAGGATAACTTTTTCATATGCAGAATATTGCCCATTGCATCGAGAGGGCTACGGACTTGATCGGTAGTGGAGTTGCGGAAACCACGAAACTCTCGAAACCAATATTTGACGGTGTAATCTGACGGAACATTAGCCTGAAACGAAAATCGTTTTTGTCCATACTCAATATGATGCCAAGCACCTCAACAACAATCAGCTGTCAAAACAAAACTAAAGACTGTATCGCACTGCCTAAATATAAACGAACTTCACAGTACCATAACCTTTTTTGCAGTAGCAGCGCATTCTGGCATTCAAATAGGTTACTTTTCAGTTCACCAAGTACATAGTCACAATTCTAAGAATATGCAGTCAAAAAAACTCAGTCCCTTCTACCCGTATGGCCTTGATCAATATCTATCTACTCTCTTAGATTCTAGTTCGTCGGCTTGAAAATAAGTAAATAAATATTTAAAGTTTAATTTCGGTACGGAACGACTTAAATAAATTTGTAAGGATTTCACTTCGGTCTGATAAATAAAAAGCTAAAATGTCGAGCAAAAATACGTGAGTTTTAAAATAAGAGCTTGTAATGTGTTGATATAATTTAGTTTAGTTAGAATCTTGCCTTAAAAATTGTAAACAAGGCACTTGTGGAACACAATAAAATTAGTTGTGTTGTTTTTTTTTCGATTCAAAACTAAGTCCATAATAAATGATTTTTTTGTATGTATATTGTTAAACAAATCAGAAGAGACAATATCCAGCCCAGTGAAATGCAACTGAGCATTTTCTTAGATGGAATTCTATTAATTATTTAGGAGAATATTCCAAAGGAACTATTTCTTGGTGGAAGTGAAGGATTACCGAAAACTGGTAACAATTACTCTCTTGTATTTGATCCTCCTTGAATTACAAGTTAAGGAACATACCAATTTCCACATAACTTCACTTTCAACAAACGAAATGTTACTTTTAAAATATTGCGCTTTTTTTAATTATAACTAAGTAATTTCAATCTATTCAATAGGAAGCGGAAAACTGTAGCATTTTGTGGAGTTCCGCAGTGGAAATCGTACAAAATTAGTGTTATTTCCATGCACATGCTTCTTAAAAGAATGTTTAATAACTCCAAGAAGCTTCTTAAGTGAAAGCATGCGTTAAAAATAGGAAAACCATTTCCAAAATATTTTTTGATATAGGGTTTTCCGATAGGGACTATACAATTTTGAATTTAATTTGTGAACGCACTCTTTCACTAATCATCAAACTGTCACTGTCAATTTATCCAGTAAATTCAACATTTTTATCATGTTAAAGTACACTAACGAGCAACGTCTACAAATTATAAAAATTTTCTACAGATATTCGGAGTCGGTGACTGCAACTTTAAGAGCGTTAACTCCGATTTTCGGTTGTAATTCTCGCCCTAGTATACGGGCATTAATAAGTTTAATGGAAAAATTTGAGTCTACATATTCGTTGTGTGGTGTTGCCGTGTCAGTGAGACAACGGGTTGGTCGAAGTGTCGAAAATATCGCTGCCGTTCAGACGTCCGTAGCAAACGATCCAAAACAGTCAATTCTACGGCGTTCTCAAGAATTGGGCATCGCTCAGACCACATTATGGCGTATTTAGCGTAAGGATCTTGGCTTACACCCATACAAAATCAAGCTAAATCAAGAATTGAAGCCGATGGACCATTTGAAGCGACGCACGTTCTCCGATTGGGTTCTGAAGGAGATGCGCCAAGATGATGAATTTCTTCGCTCATTTTTGGCTCAATGGGTTCGTCAATAAGCAAAATGTGCGTTATTGGTCGGGTGAAAACCCACATGCGCTTCATGAATCACCACTTCATCAACAAAAAATAACTGTTTGGTGCAGTTTGTATGCCGGCGGCGTTATTGAGCCATATTTTTTCGTCGACGATAACGATCGTCACGTTACTGTGAATGGTCAGCGTTATCGCGCCATGATCATCAATTATTTTTGGCCCGAATTGGAAGATATGGACTTAGACGACATGTGGTTTCAACAGGATGGTGTCACAAGCCACACAGCACACGCTACAATCGATTTATTGAAGAGTAAGTGTGGTGAGCGTGTTATCTCAAGACATGGGCCAGTCGATTAACGCCGCTTGACTGTTTTCTGTGGGGCTACATTAAGTCATTGGCTTATGCCAACACGCCGACGACGTTGGAAGAGCTCAGAGCTAACATTGAACGCGAAATAGCGGCCGTTTCGGCCGAAATATGTAGCCAAGTCGTTAAAAATTGGGTCCAACGAATCGAGCGCTGCAAACGTGCCCGCGGTGGCCATATGAACGAAGTCGAGTTCCATTCATAAATTTTTTGATTATACTTCAAGCCAATAATAAAGTTTTTGAAATATCTCAAATGGTTTGCCTTTTATTTAAAAAAAAAAAAGTTGTCAAGTCGTTCTAAGAAAACCCTTTATATAGTCTACACTTCGAAGACACTGAAATAATGGTTCTTATTAATAGCGGACAGTTAAAGAAAAGCCGTCTTGTGGATTCAGCTTTTTCTACGTTAAATTTTCCAAAGTCTACGATTGCTCCTGAAAAATGTATAGCAGATATTAAAGCGAGGCATGAGAGGTTGGAGAAAAGAACATTACAAAACGAAGTACGTTAATAGAATTTGAAATAAAACTCTCATTAAACTTGTTAACTCTTAGCTTACATCCCATTCTTCCGTGGAACCAGCCAGTGATGTTACAACTAATCGTAAAAGTCTAAAATCCTCTGTCTCGATTGGAATTCAAGACAGCATCAGTTAGCAAGACCAAAGCACTAAAGTGAATGAGTAAAATTTGCACTCCTTGCCCTTCAGTTTAGACTCGAGTGAGCAGCTAAAAACCACTACAGGTGGTTAAAAGAATTGTCCGAAACTTACAGGCCAACACACAAGGCACGATCGTTCAAAAATTCGCCCAATTACTTGCATATGCCGATGATATTGACATAATTGGTAGAACACAGGGAGCTGTCACTGGTAGTATAGAAACGGAATCGACTAAAATGGGTCTAGCGGTCAACGAGGGCAAAACCAAGTATATGCTGTTAACAAAAAGAGACACTCAACATCGTAGAATCGGACAAAACGTCACGATCGATAGCTTTAACTTTGAGGTAGCGAGGGACTTTGTCCACATCGATTCTGCTATAAATTCTGACAACAACATCTCAGAAGAAATTAAACGAAGAATAACTGTTGCCAACCGCTGTTTCTTTAGGCTAAGAAGGCAATTGAGTAGTAGGTCCCTATTCAATTCAATTCAAAAAGCTTTTTATTTTTCATAAGCGATTTTAAAATATTTAAATATTTCTGCGAAGCCGTGGCTTGTCTGCAGAAGATTGTATTTCTAATATATTAAGAAAGTCTAGGTAAGCTGCTCTAGCTACATAAAGATATTTAGTTAAGTTAATTTTAAATATTAATTTTTGGTTTAAATGAATTCAAATTTGAAATGAAATTTACTTTTTTAGAATTTTTAATTTCTGTAAATAGGTGTTATTTGAGTTTAAAAAATAGTTTTCGGTTCTTTTTGTTCTCATTGTGACGTTTTGAATGTTGACGAGTTTTGGAGGTAGTTCGTTTAAAATTGCTGGAACGCTGTTCAACAACAAACTTGCAGCATGCCATGGGCACTTCTTCGTGTATTTACCTCATGATCGAGTGGGCAAATAAAACCTCTGAATGTGTGTTTTCACAGCAAGTATACCATACCTCAGCTTTGACTCCACTAAGGCATAGTAGACTTGTTTCAGAACATGCACATTAGCATGATGTCGAAGATAAGCTACCGTAAACAAGGCTTTCTTCAGGTCCATAGGCAGCTGCTTATCCCAGAAAGAGCGACAGTCGATGATGACTCCAAGATACTTGTAGCTATCTACTACAACTATAGTTTTCCTGGGCGTACTATAACATACATTGTTTTCGTAGTAGATTCTGTTTGGTGTAGTTTTGAAATTAGATATTTTAATATACATCATCTTTGTTTTTTCAGCGGTAATCACTAAACCGTTGTCATGGCACCATCTCAGATTCTTGACATCTGTGTCGAACAACAATTGCCGTATCGTCCGCAAAAACAAAAGCAACGCTCTATTTGAAAACTCGAAGTATTTCGTTTGCATATATTATAAAAAGGATTGGACCCAGCTTTGAACCTTGAGGGACACCGTATTTCACATTCTTAATTTCGCTTAAAACGTTTTTGATCATAATGCCTTGCAATCTGTGGCGCAGGTACACTGCAAACTTGTAGAATGCTTTGCTAAAATCCATGAATAAAACTAAGATATGGTGGCCCTTGTTGACACTCTCATTAACTTAGTTAACGAATTCGCCTAGCAGTTTTCCCATATTTTTGTTTTTCTGAAAACCATACTGATTTGGGTGAATGATAGAATGCCTTTTTATGAAGCTCTGTAATCTTCTAACACTTACTCCTTCCAGGTTTTTTTCAATTACCGGCAGTATCGATATCGGCCGATAGTTGGTTAGTTGATTTTTAGCCCCACCCTTATAAATTGGTCTAACCATGGAGGTTTTAAGCATTTCCGGAATTTTCAATTGCGCGAGACTCAGATTTATCAGCCTGCAAAGAATGTGTGCATTGGTTTTTATGTCGACAGCTCGAATTCGATTCGATGTGATCGCGTCACAGTTATGTAAAATGTTTGACGTCTGCAAAGAGGAATGATGCACAAATTCGTTGGCCAATGTCATAGTTTTTGTTGGAAAATGTTTGGCAATAATTTAGCCTACGCTCAGCCTTTTTCTTCCAAGAATTTCGTTTATTAGACCCCATGTTTTACGCAGGTCTCTCTTTGAACTTGGATTGGTAATAATTTGATTTTTGTGCTATTATTATTTTGTTTAGTTTGTTTCATCCTATTATTTTCCTATTAATTGTATCGACAAGTATACCATAGATATTTAACTTTTGTAAAAAAAAAAGGACACGGAACGAAAAACAAGTACAACTATCTTGTGTTCCTTCAAAATCGGCTTGCGCTCATCAACACTTTATCGACTATACTTTCCAGTTCAGACATGGCTAGGCAATCAACCGAACCCCGAAGACTGGGGTTGGAAATTAACAGATAATACCTTGGAACCGATTCAAACTTCCCCAAAAACAACTCCAAAACACATTGCAATGTGGCTGTAGAAAAGTCTTGCTCGAATGTTCAATTGAATCCAATAGGCGAAGATTCGTGTGATATCGATGAAGAGACAGCTGATTCATCTTTAGTTGAACAATTTATTAACATCCAGCAAGAACAAGAGGAAGAAAAAGAAGAGATCGAAGAAGACATGAGTGTTGCAGTCCAATTTGAAGAATATGAATCAGATATATGTATTTACCATGAAGAAAACAGAACTACAGCTTAAATCAATCACCTATATCAATATCGAAACTATAAATCATCACGCAGTAAATACAGCATTTTCCAATAAAACTTTGTCATTACAGATCGTGGAAAAGGCCTACCGGGGAAACCACATTAAAAAAAAATGCGCCCAATACACTACTTCACAGGTGGTGTGGAGGTGTGTGGATATCATGTAGAACGTAACTCCTTCAAAAGTATCAAGACTATTTTGGTAGATAATTGTATGATCTACAAATTTTGGCTGAGCTATATTTTTAATAAAACTTACTGTTTGCGAGAAAAATCATTAAAACCGAAAATTTTGATTTTTGGCACTTTATTACTACTGATGTACCCAAGGTATCTACAAAAATTCAGTTTTGTCGGAATTTTTGTTTTTTTAAATATGTATAAGGTTTTCTAATAACCACTTGACAACTTTTTTTTTAAATAAAAGGCAAACCATTTGAGATATCTTAAAAACTTTATTACTGGCTTGAAGTACAATCAAAACATTTATGAATGGAACTCGACTTCGTTCATATGGCCGCCGCGGGCACGTTTGCAACCAATTTTCAACGACTCGGCCACACATTTCGGCCGAAACGGCCGCTATTTCGCTTTCAATGTTGGCTCTGAGCTCTTCCAACGTCGTCGGCGTGTTGGCATAAACCAATGACTTAACGTAGCCCCACAGAAAAAAGTCAAGCGGCGTTAAATCGCACGAACGAGGCGGCCAATCGACTGGCCCATGTCTTGAGATAACACGCTCACCATACTTACTCTTCAATAAATCGATTGTAGCGTGTGCTGTGTGGCTTGTGGCACCATCCTGTTGAAATCACATGTCGTCCAAGTCCATATCTTCCAATTCGGGTCAAAAATAATCAGTGATCATGGCGCTATAACGCTGACCATTCACAGTAACGTGACGATCGTTATCGTCGACGAAAAAATATGGGCCAATAACGCCGCCGGCATGCAAACCGCACCAAACAGTTATTTTTTGTGGATGAAGTGGTGATTCATGACGCACATGTGGCTTTTCAACCGACCAATAACGCATATTTTGCTTATTGATGAACCCATTTGCATTTTGGAACTCCGAATATCTGTAGAAAATTTTTATAATTTGCAGACGTTGCTCGTAAATCTACTTTACCATGATAAAAATGTTGAGTT
Organism: Volucella inanis; assembly: GCA_907269105.1. Taxonomy (NCBI): domain Eukaryota; kingdom Metazoa; phylum Arthropoda; class Insecta; order Diptera; family Syrphidae; genus Volucella; species Volucella inanis. The sequence continues at coordinate 70,342,824 of OU026157.1, read as the reverse complement.
TCCTTAATAAATTGACAGTGACAGTTTGATGATTAGTGAAAAAGTGCGTTCACAAATTAAATTCAAAGTTGTCAAGTCCCTATTGGAAAACCCTATTTTTTTTTACCGGACTATAACTCTTAATTTTTATTAGTTCTGAAGTCCTAATTTTTTAAGTTAGTTTAGGCGTGTATTAAACGAAAAAAATCTGGGCGTCAGCCTCTACCAAAATTAAAAAGAAAATATACTCGTATATTTTGAATATTTTTAGAAAATGCCAGCTACAAAAAAAAACAATTCTCTTGTTTTATTTGTAAAGATAATGATAGTAAAAAGATTCTTTTGTAGTCCATTCCATATGTAGTCAAAATTCAAGACCACTTGAAACCCAGGAAATGTTATGATAGATCAGTCGGTTCTTGATTTATTTTTGGGGACAAAATCTCTTGTATACAAACCTTTTCGAACTTTAATGTCCTTCAAATTTTACTATCCTGACAAATTAGTCCAACTATTGCACCACTTAAATCACATATTTAAAAGTTTGCATTTTTATTTGCTGTATTTGAATTAATCTTTTAATTGCGTTATAAAATAGATCCCTTAGTCTATTTCAAGGCTCTAATAAACCTTGACAATCTTATCACGTTTGCGGGTGGCACCTAAATGTTCTAATCGAAAGTTTTTTTAAACCTCAAAAAATGCTCCAATTGAACTATTAAAGTACACCCGAAAGCTGATAATCCATGGTATGTATCGTATCGTATCAATATTCATTACTTCAGTGTCTGCAATTAATTTGTGTTTATACTTTACTAAACTTTTATCAGCAGTTGTCGATAATAACGTTGCCAATGTCACTCGCCTCATATCAGAGTAACTTCACATTATCCTACTCTGTATCTCAAATTTGAGTACACCTATTTTGAAAATAAAAATCATTTAAATGCACAATCGAACTCAGTTGGCCGTTACCCGATCTTGATTGGAGTCTTAGTTTATTCGTCCTCAAGATGTGTTGCACGTGTTGCAGTGTTCGTCAACAGAAGATATGGGTATTCACTTTAGGCATTCTCTTCGTGGTTATTGGAGTACTGATAATATGCTTATGGCCCGGTATGATTCGAAGAATAATCGACAATGTAAGATAATTACAAATTTTACGAACAATATTTGTGCTGTACCAGTTTTTATTTATTTAATTAGCAACTACCACTTTCCCCAACTTCTGAAACATTCAAAAAGTGGAATGTTACTCCAGTTCCAATATACACAGGATTAATTCTCTGGAATTGGACGAACCCAGACAAAATAAGGGACCTGACAGTCAAACCGAATTTCGTGCCTATGGGCCCGTATGTTTTCCGTGAATACAAGATCAAAGAAGACATGGTTTGGCATCCTAATAGTACAGTCACATATAACGGACGTCGGACTTGGTACTTTGTACCCGAAATGTCAAATGGTACATTGGAGGATATGGTTACCTGCCCACATCTCCCAACCTTGGTAAGTTGATCTTCACTAATAGTCGTTGTGTAGCAAAATCAAATTTAAATCATTGAATCGTTTTTGACAACAGGCTACAGTAAACCAAGTCCGGGATGATAACACTATAAAGAAGAAATTTATCAATACAATACTTAATAGAGAGGGTGGTATGTTGACAGCAACTAAGACAGCCGACGAATGGCTATTCAAAGGTTTCTTCGACAAATATCTAGACTTTGCCATGAAGCTGAACAATTCCGAAATTCCAATTGATTCGCCTTATTTCGGACTCTTCCTTGGCCGTAATGACTCCAAAGACTTTCATGGATCTTTCACAATTCATACGGGTCAAGCTGATCTGAGCCTAATGGGTGAGATAAATCTATGGAATGGCAATAATCACACTGGTTACTATGAAGGTGAATGTGGTAAAATAAATGGAAGTACTGGTGATCTATGGGTACCACATAGATCTGAGGATGAAACTATCACAATGTTTATTCCTGACACTTGTCGATTTATAAATATGTTCCCAGGGGAGAAGGTGCGCAAATTTGGCATCGATGCTATCAAGTATGGGTCGAATGAAATGACCTTTGGCAGTGGAGAAAATTTTCCAAATATGAAGTGTTTCTGTCCGCCAGAAAGTAAAGAGTGTACTAAAGCTGGTGTAATTGATATTAGTCCTTGTGCAAAAGGTGCTCCAATGTATATATCACATACACATTTTTACTTGGCTGACCCTAGTTACACAGAGAACATAACTGGTATGGCACCAGATCCAGAAAAACATACTTATTTTATTATCATGGAACCAACTTTGGGTGTGCCGCTGGTGGTCAATGCTGATGTTATGATCAGTTTACGGATTCAAAGAGATGATAATTTTACGTAAGTACTTTTGAAGACTAAGCATTTCCTCAATGTATCTTTTAAGTCTTTTCGATCACTTAACCAAATATCTGCTATCAAATGTATATGACTACTTCGTTGTAGAAATATCTTATCTGCGATATATCAATGCTGCGGAATATCATTAGCATATCGAAAACGACTCGAAACCGTCCTGTCGTCGGGTTAACATTTAATTTAAAAATTATAAGCATATGTATATCAGTTATGAAAGTCACCCTTTTAGATAAGATTCTTTATTTGTAAAGTAACATGTGTTATTTAAGAACATTGATTAAAGGATGTTGTATATTTGCAATATTTACTTGTATTACACCTTAGGTTTGAAAAAGGAATTTTGATGAACATTTCTACTGATAATACTGATGATTCTATGAAAGATGCATTTTTTGACCACCTGGATAGATGAACGGAATATATCCGGAGTAAAAAAAGACAAACAGACAATTTCAAAGTCTGTAATACAGAAGTTAGTACTACTAAGTTCCCATCCTCAAAGATCAACACACACAGAGCACGTTTTGGATTGAAAATTTCGGCTTAGATCCTTACATTTAGAGCTCCACTGTCCAATGAAAATAAGTATGACCCAATCGTAAGGGGAAATTTGACCTCGAGCGCCTGGCTGAAAAGCTCTTCGCTGCTTCGCTGCTTCCTTTCGCAAATACCAGCAGTATCAAGGAAATAGCCAAAACGATCATGGGGCACCAGCAGCCACCGATAAATCTTCTTTGCTATGATGATGAGTTCGTCCAACTGCGGGAAGATTTGCGGTGATTTCTACAATTTTCGAAATTGTACTGAAATTGGGAAAGCGATACGCTGTCATTCTTAATTTGTTGTTGCGGCAGTGCGTAGAGCAGGTATGGTTACGATAAGCATTGGTTTCCGTTAATCAATTTAACTGTTACGATATGCTGACGGAATCGAAATTATCAGTTGTCCACACCAAACGCTTGCAGAACTTTTTATGGCAATTATATCATAAAAGAGACGCAACGATTTGGTCTTTTATCAAACGAATGTAATGACAAATACATGGCATCGACAAATAAAACTGCCCTAATCAACAACATACGAAACAACTTCAATATTGATAACAACATTAAAGTAGCTACAAGCTGAGCATCAACTCTATGACCGCTGCTATTTTGGTTTGGCAAAAAAAAATGGTTTCAAAATGTCATTACACTGCCAGTTTTACTCTATGTAGCCGTGAACGATCTTGAGGTATTATGAGAGAAAATTTTGAGAAATGGTCTTTTATGCGAAGGGGAAAAACAGAGGAAGGATATAAATATATATGATACACGAGATAATTGGGAATTGAAAACATTGATTGTCTCCTAACCCAGTGCTCAATTCTTTGCTGAAGCCTTCCAAATATCTGCTTCCTATCGAAACGTAAGTACATTACGAACTAATTTCCGCTATATATCTTAATTCCCAAATTCTGCCCTACGATATACATGTGTAATTTAAGTATGGAGTTCGATTTCGTTCATATGACAACCGCGAGCACGTTTGCTGTGACCGATTCATTGGAGTCAATTTTTCAACCGAACATATCGTCCAGAACGTTGGCAATTTCGCTACCGATATTTTTCTTGACCACCTCTTGTGTTGTTGGCTTGTTTGCATAAACCAATGACTTAACATAACCCCATGAAAAGAAATCCAATGGGGTTAAATCGCAAGAGAGAGGTGGCTATTTGACCAAACCATTTCTCGAGATAATACGATTACCGAACTTCAATAGATTAATTATCTGCCCTGAACTACATATAACTGATGTCAAGTTCATCCATTTCTGGTTAAAAATAGTCTTCCACCAAGGCACGTTGGATAAAAAAAATACGGTCCCATCACACCTCAGGTATAAAAGTCACACCACACGGTCACTTTTTGTGGATGCAAATGAGTCTCTTGAAGTGCATATGGGTTTTTTGCTGACCAACAATGCATATTTTGCTTATTATGTTAATCCGATCGATTGTATTTTTGATTTTACGTGATTTCAATCTACAATACCTAAGCTTGTATTGGCCTATACTGACCGGATTTTCTTTACTGCAATAGATCCCACATCTGACAAAGAAAGTCTTTCTGACAAAGACTGCCTTACTGACTCTGCTTTGTATCAATAAAGTGACTTCACTAATAGCATTGGTAACTGGCAAGACACTTCGACCTATTCTTCGCCACTGATACAGATAATTGTGCCGTTTTAGAAAGTAGACCTTCCTTACGTTGTCGTATAACAGTGGTCTTAATCTCGATTTCAATGACAATTGGACTTGACATGGAATTGACTTTTAAATATCATAGAGCTAACTACGCCAAACATTGCTTCCATATCCTTTTTTACTGAAACTTGCAAATGTCTCTCCCACTTTGTACATTTTCTTATCCAAAAAGCATTCCTCATCTTCACCATAGTTGCTCTCTCTCTTCGTGACAAGATAAATAAGCTCTACGGCCTATTTCACCAAGTTAGAAATTTATATATACTCTCACAAGCATTTTTCCCCAAAATTTGTGATTTATTTGATTTATGTCGTTTTACCAAACTCTAGGTATTACAAATTTGTAGTTGCACTCTACAAAGGGGAATTTATGGGAATATTTAACTGTTCTCGTTTCACAGTTTATAGATTTAATTTACAAATTGCAAATTTGTGAAAATTTGACTTATTTGTGAGTCTGCACTTTTAGATTTATTCGTCTCCAACGTCTGTCGAAATGTTTTCTACAGTCAGATTAAAGCTCCTGCATTTTGACTTTCCTTGTAGTGAATTACTTTCACAATACACACACCGAGACTTTAGAAATTTAAATACTGATATTCTGGGGCGGGATATTCAAAGCATTAATTGGCATCCAATTTATCATGAAATATCTACAGATACTCAGGTTGAAATCATTCAACATATTTTTTTTGCAACTATACAATTTCCACATGCTGCTCAGAACTAAAGTTATAACATATCCTAACAATTAATGGCTTACACGCCTATAAGAAATTGATAAGATTTAAACTCCCAGATTTTTATAACAGTGTCCGCCAACTAAGGAATTTGGTCAACTCTAAGCTTAAACAAGCCAAAAGAGTGTTTTACGATAAACACTTTAACCAAAAGTTACCGGCGAAATAAATAACATCGATGCCAATCAGCTCAATAGAGAATTGACGAAAGTGTAAACGACATCGAACACAAGTACTGACCTACTGGATATAACATTTAATGACTTTGAAATTGCTTGTATTAACCCTTATGTGAGTGACGAGGCACCCGAGTACCTTTTGCATTTTCAATTACAAGAAAAAGTATATTTTACGCATTTTAAATAGCTGTAGTTTCCTGAGACCTGTTAACTTTTTGTAAACCAAATTTTTTTTATGGTTTTACCCCGTCAACCCATTCACAATATTTTGAAGATGCCAAAACATTTTTTATCCCCATAATAGAGTGGTAAGGTACCCGGATTCCTCTTTCTGTTTTGTAAGAGATTGCAAAAGTATTTGTAATTATGTACTCGAAATACGAAAAAAAAAAAAAAAATGAAAAAAGTAAATACAGTAGAATCCGCTTAAGACGCTCACGCTTAAGACGCTTTACCGCTATTAACGCTTTTTTTCTCTATTCCCTTTATTCTGACTACAATTTTTATTTCATGCTTAATACGCTGTTGCAGTCCTCCATTTTTACTAGAATTCTTACGAAAAATACATTCACACAACGGTTATGCTTTACGTGGGTAGTGTGGTACGAAACAGTGACTAGTAACAGCAATATCAAAAGAAAGGCTCTTTCTATTACAGACAAATTAAACATTTCGAAAAGCTATGACGAAAAACAAGGTGTAAGAAAACAGATGGATATTGCAGTTGAAGTTGGTGTTCCTGAGAACAATTGTAAAAGAACGGAAAAAAATTGAACAAAATGTAATAGCGGGTGGATGCAATCAGCAGAAAATCAAAGCTGAAAAGTATGACCAGTTGGAAAAGATATTATTGAAGTGGTTTCAACAAACCCGCAGTTTGAATTTGCCTGTGAATGGAAGCATCGTCACAGAAAAGGCTCTCGAGATTGACGGATCGGGATTCAGTGGCTGACTGGATCGATTCAAAACTACTATAGGAATGGCATTGTTTATCAAAAAATCATTTACAAGCTGAAGTTGTAAATGATGCTACCTGGACAGAAAGCATGCTGCCCAATTTATTAAAAGACTACTCTTCCGATGATATTTTTAACATAGATGAATTTCGGCTCTATTATATTGTAAATTAATGATAGATAAGCCATTAGTCTATAAAACAGAAAAGTGCCATGGTGGTAAGTTGAGTAAAGAACATCTGACTGTTTAAGCACAAACTTTAGCTTTTAGTGATTGGGAAGAGCAAATCACCACGTTGTTTCAAATATATCCGAACTTTTCTATGCGATTACATTACATCTAAAACATACATGGATGACCGGTGACTTATTCATTAACTGGGTCAAGCAGTTAGATCAATTTTTCGGAACGAAAAGTAGAAAAGTGATTTTGTTTGTTGACAATTGCCCTGCTCACCCTAAGGGTATTCCCCAGGAGAGCATTAAAATCGTATTTTTTCCACCGAATGCAACGAATAAGTTGCAGCCACTCGATCAGGAGATCATCGAGGTTGTCAAGCAAAAATATCGTAAAAAGTTTGTTCAACGGCACCTAACAGAAATGCAAAGTGGAATGTCGTCGACCAAGATAATATAAGTGTCTTGGACTCCATTTACTACATATCATCATCATGAGAGGTTTCGATAATCCAGATGTTTCTGGTCCAAATATTTCTGATATCGTAACAGAGAATATTGAAAAATTACAGGAGTTTCCTGATTATGCTTCTTTTGATGATGACCTCATAACGACCGGCCCTCGTAATTTAGAAAAATTCATTAGTTACAGCGCTTCAACTGTTGAATTAGAAGACGAAAGCGATGAAGAAGAATTAACACCGATACCTTCAGTGGCCAATGGTCTACAATCTGTTAAACTTCTGGGAACAGTTTTCTTTTTTTTTTTCTGAGCTTATTTCTACTTTTCATGTTTTCCCGCATAATACGCTTTTCCGTTTAAGACACTTTTTCCCGTCGGTCTCTTGAAAAGCGTCTGAATGTTTTGTTGGTGTCTGTAGAATTAGTCTAGTCCGACTTGTAGAAGTTGTAGATGCAGAAGGAATCGAATGTAATTCATGGCCAATCTACTAACATTTATTTTGAAATCACAATGAAATTTTTTATTTTTGTTCTACGTTTTCACGACACAGTTGTAGATTCAAGGATTTCAGAAACTTTCAACGTTTGTCACTTGAGACAAATTGCGGATGGATTATGCTCCATGTAAGTGACATAATATGTTATGCTGCCAAAGCTGCAATGATGTCAATGATGTTGTAAAAAAGTTCTTAAGGCCACCGATTCGTTCTGCGTTTTACGGTATATTTTCCTAACAGCTAATCCATCTTATCCACTCCACTTTTGGTTTTATTATAATATAAAATTATTTCTGGGTTAGCAGTTTCTTTATTACTTTCAATAACTGGTGACATGTGAATCGATGACAACATTATTACTGTTTTATTCTTTTTAGGAACATAAGAACACACAGTTGGTACTTTACTAAAGGCAAAATTCGAAGAATAAAACAGTCTGTCTTTATGTGCTTGCATATTTGTAGGAAGTAACCGTTATTTTTTCTCAACAAGTGTCATGTTCTAAAAATTCAAAGAATGAGCCAGTTGAAGAGACGTATAAAAATTGTCCGTTGTTACATTAAATCCTGAATTTTTATAATTACATGGATACCTAATCTAATACAGTGCATTCTTCAACATTTGTTTGACGATTGCCATCACTTGACTCTCCAGTATACAGGGTGAGTTTTTTAACTTGAGACATCAAAATTACTCGAAAAGTACAAAATGTCGCGAAAAATGTTTCAGACAGAAGTCAAAAGGTTCTGAAGTGGACATAAGATGGTGACTACGAGTTTGACCTTGAGACGCATTTTCAAGGTCAAACGAAGTTCATTTAATTTTTCAAATGATAATTCTTAATTTTCATTGCTCAGTCGTAATGTTCGTAGGCTTGTCATTTGTTTTTACATACTGTGTTTAGCATAACCCAGAAACACCGACGTGGACGTAGCAGCATTTTGTTTCCTTCGGCGTGATTAATTAGAGTGGGTCACCTTGACTCCCACTGTTGAATCATTGAATTCTTCCCATTTCGACGGTTATTTCCCGAGACTATTTCAACAAATGCTCGAAAATGTGACCATTCACTTCAATACACTTTCCTATCCGCGCTCTAAATGAACCAACAGAACTGAGAAGTATTTCTGGCGTAATCTTCCGGCAAGTTTCAGTTATTCGTCTTTTCATGTCCTCACGTGTTGTTTCCTTTTTTCTGTAAACCTCACTTTTTAAGTAGCAGGCCATTGCCTCGAACACCCTCGTCCGATCCATCGTTGATGGTAAACATTGTTTAATATGCCCCGGGCTACTTGGAAATATTGGGCTGGACAACCATCATATTGAAACCACATTGTTTGTCGCAACTCCAATGGCAGTTCTTCTAGTAATACTGGAAGATGGTCCCGCAACAAGTTGCCTTCAATAAAATATGGACCTATTAATTTATCCCCAATAATTTCCGCCAAAATATTAACATTGCAAGGGTGCTGGCGTTCAACTTGTCAGAACCAAAAAGGATTTTCGGTAGTCCAGTAATGCATATTATGTCGATTGACCGTACCGTGATTGGTAAAAGTTGACTCATCAGAGAATAACACCTTGGCGAAGAAAAGGGGGTCTCGTTCTATTTGCTGAAGTGCCCATTGACAAAAGAAAACCCGGTTGCGAAAATCCTCACTAGAAAGCTCTTGATGCATTGAAGCATGATAAGGATGATATTAATGCCAATGTGATATCTTTGAGAAATTCCTGATTCATGACTTATTTGGCGAGTGCTAATGTGAGGATCGTGTGCAACGGCAGCTAATACTGTTATTTCATTGTCCTCAACACCCACCCTATCTGATCGATTCCTTTTCTTTGGTTGTATACTTCGATCACCAGTGAAGTGTTGAATGACCCGATAAAATTAAGCGCGCGATCGTATCTGGTCTGGGAAACGTTGTGCGTAAAGAGCAACAGCACCTTCTACTTTCTCCATAAATCAATATCATTTCAATTTTCTCTTGAATTGAAATAGCCTGCATTATTAATCTGGAAAACGTTACTAATAAAATCAGTTCCTCAAAACAAATATCGAACTTCTAAATGAAGTACAGTTCCGTTCAGGTAGAAAAAAGGCCATAGTGCACATCATGCACTCTCAGATAAGTTTAGGACAATTTGTCTCTATCTGAAATTTCTTTGAGTTCACTTGAGGCAATAATAACTTCCTCAAAACAAATCTCGACCTTCTAACACCATAACAACGTTGGAAACCGATTAATGATTTAGGCGTGCCAGTGCAGTGGTATCTAGCACTAAATGAATAAGACCTTTGAGACAAAGTGGTGTGCCCCATTGAGGAATACGACTGAGCAATGAAAATCAGGAATTATCATTTGAAAAATCAAAAGTGACCTTGACCTTCGTTTGACCTTGAAAATGGGTCTCAAGGTCGAACTCGTGGTCATCATCTTATGTCCCCTTCAGAACCTTGTGAGTTTTGTCTGAAACATTTTTCGCGATATTTCGTACTTTTTGAGTAATTTTGATGTCTTAAGTTTTATGGCGCCCTCTGACGGGAAAAGAAAAGTGACCTTCGTTTGACCTTGAAAATGGGGCTCAAGGTAAAACTCGTAGTCACCATCTTATGTCCCCTTCAAAGCCTTGTGACTTTTGTCTGAAACATTTTTCGCGATATCGCGTATTTTTCGAGTAATTTGGATGTCTCAAGTTAAAAACAATATACAGGGTTACTGTTCCAGTTAGGGGGTAGGAATTATTTGCGTCACAAGCCCAGAATATTTTTATGTCATACTTTTCAGATTTCGATGGCATGTATTGAGTAAAACGAGTCCACCCACGGAACCCACATAGCTGGTCGTCAACGTTAATATATTCACGTGGATTATAATTTTTATTGAATTTTGAAATGAACATATCTCGTATAGCGGCTGCTTTATTAGCTGACAAACGCTTAGGACGTGTAACATCATTATCAAACCTTATGGAGCGTAGCAACAATTTTAACCTATCATGAGACATTTTAGCTCGAAATAATGGTAAGTAATCAGATTTCCACAGTTCAGTCAAATGTGTCAGATCTATGTACTCCGCTACAAAGCAAAATACAAAAAAATGCATCCAATTCTTGTTCCGTGAATGGTTTGAATGTTTTTTCTGTCATTGCTAATATAAGGATAATTTCCCATTACTTTATTATTACCATATATACTTCAGTTACCTTAGTCCCTTTTCGATAAGTTTCCCTCAAAATGATATCGCACATTTCATTGGACAAGATATTTTTTAATATTTCTATTGGATTGTAAATTTTAATAAAAGATGCTGCCTCACCCCGTTGACGAATAAGGTTTCGACAATGAGCTTGTGTGCTTAGAACTGGATGGATGGATGCTGCTGAGTGGCAATAAGAACATTGTCAGATAATTCTCCTTCAAAACTATCATCAATTTTATCGGAATAGTCACTCAAATTTTTAATTTCAGCTTCTTTTTCAACTTTGAAAACTTCCGATCTGCCCTCGTCAACCGAAGGAATATAATCATGTTCATTATCAGAAGCAACAAACTCACCTTCAGCACTAGAAGAATCTGTTAGTATCACTTGTTTTTGTTTTTGTTTATAAGTACTCACTTCAATATTCATGATGAAATAATTATGAACTCACAAAATAACAACTTCATAAGCGTAAAAAATAAACAAACGTATGCGGTCAAGTGTTAACAACAAGCACAATGATTTGAATAAGAAATACCCCGAAAGAGTGATTCTCATTCTTAGGGTCCCCTAACGGCTGAATATAGACCCATTTCCACCCTTCCCATCTTGTCAAAGGTTATGAAAAGTATAGTACACCAGCAGATGTCAGACTTTATCCAACGCAATAAATTACTTTGTACATCAGTAACAGACGATATCTACTTGACTTTTCCAAGGTCTTTGATACAGTGAAGCAGTGATCATATGAAGCTTTTCTCCAAACTCAAAAGATTATTCGGCTTCTTGGTGAAAGAAAACAAGCTGTTGATGTTAAAATACAATAGTATATCGGACTTAATTGCAGCCTCAGCGGGTGTACCTCAAGGAACCGTACTGAGTACTTTGTTATATACAGTATTTATCAATGACTTACCGAAAGTAATGAAATTCTCTTCTCTTTATATGTATACAAATGACTTACAATTTTACCTGAGTTGTAAACTAGGCCTCATTTACCATGAAGCCTATAAATTTAATAAAGATCTTCGAAAAATTCTAGATTGATCTGAAGGTAATTCGCTGCGACTAAGGCCAGATAAATCGAAATGCCTTGTTATTAGCCGAAGCAGCATGAATCAGTAATCTTCTTAACATATTTCTCCGAAATGAATTGAGCTCGTTGACAAAGTTAAAAACTACTTAAAATTACATTCTACAATTTACAGAGATGTGGTATACACTACCTTACTACTGAAAACTTATTACAAATTATAAGAAAACATATTACTGTTACTTTATTGAGACTTTAGAAGGAAAAGCTACAGAAAAACCTTCCTGTTAAAAACCTTGGTGTATGGATTAACAACAGTCTAAGTTGGAATGATCACATCTCAACTATTATGTCTGTGTCGCAGTCTTTTACTCCATTGCGTACAAGATATATGCTATTGCGGACTCTACTGATTCCAATTTTTACTTATGGCTTTGAAATTTTTTGTTACAATAGTACATTCATTGGACGTAAGCTGTTATGTTTATGGATTGAGAAGCTATGACAAGCTTCAAAAATATGTTGGGATGCATTCTTGATAAATATCTCGGGTACTGCACAATCACGTACCTACATAAGATTACTATTAACAGGCAGCCTCCATACTTATTCGACAAACTTAAATTTTTACGTTCAAACCGCTCCTTAAAATTAATCTAGCCGCGTATCTACTACCAAAACTCAGAGCGATAATTTTTCGTTCATGCTATTCATCTTTGGAATTCACTTCCTCTCAACATTAGCAGACTTTATGATTCGAACAGTTTTACTAAAACTCTTTCAGCATTTGGTAGGGTAAAGCAAGCACATTGTATAATTTTTAGTTTACTTATTTGCTATAATAATTTCACAGCAATACAGTGAGGACTATGTTTAAAATTTGAAGAAAAAAATGTATCTGTCGCGTATATGACATTTAAGAATTATTAAATTTTAATGAAAGTTGTCGGCTTAGTCGATGCTGCAAGACAAGGGATGTAATAGAAATGATCAGACCTTAGATAGCCCACATAATTTTTTTAAAAAAACTTAGCACTAATACCATGCAGCAGTTTCTGACAGCCTTACACTATCTTGAAAACGGAATACATTTCTATGCAGTTGCTGACATAATGCTGTTCAATATGTTTTGCCGTTCAGTAAGAGATGACGATACTAGATTCGTCGTTTTATTTTTCTAAAAACGGTAGTACTTTTTTACGAATAAGTGTGAAGTTTCTTGTAGATCTATTGACTCATTCGTGTATTTACTGCTGCTCAAATTTGGCGTGTCAACTTTTTTTTTATGAAAAAAAATTAATATCGTGCAGAAATAAACATCTTATTTTTGAAAGATGTAGGACTAAAACAAATTTATAAACGGTTGTTGAATATAAACAAGGATTCTTCGACTTCAATTAAAACAGTAAAAAGATGGATTGTTGAATTTTGACGTTGTCGTACAAGTTTTGAAGACGATCCACATGAGGGACATCCAAAAAGTACATCAACACCAGAAATGGTAACAAGAATACAGGTGTGGTTCTGGACGATCTTCGATTAAACGAAAGAGATTAAGAAGAGGCCCTTAGTATCTCACTAAGCAGTGTAAGTAACATTTTGGCTGAAGTTTTCGGTTTCAGAAAGCTGTGTGCACAGTGAGTGCCGCATTCGCTAACAATGGAACAAAAACACATTCGAGTGCGACTTTCTCAACATCATTTGAAGGGTTTTAGAAAAATAAGAAGGATTTTGTACATCGTTGCGTCAAACCATATTACACATGCTAAGGCGTGCTGTAAACCTTGTACATCGCCTCAGAAACGAGTAAGGGTCTTAAAATTGGCCAAGAAGGTGTTAGCATCAAGTTTTTTGGGATGCAAAACGAATTTTATTTCTGAATTACCTCCAAAGTGTTAAGACTATAAGCTCATACATATATAATAAATAAACTCCATAAAACATTTTTCATCAAGACAACGTACCATCTCACACAGCTCAAAAAAACTATCGCGAACATCAGTGAATTGAAGTATGAATTGCTGCAACATTACCCCCATTCACCGGATTAAGCTCCCTCTGATTTCTGGCTGTTCTCACTTTTAAAAGAATCCATATGTGGAAAACCTGGAAAAATGTGTTGAAGTTCAGAGAGATTACCTTGTCCTGCCATAAGCTCTATTACAGATATAAAACGCTATAAAAAAAAAGAAAACAGTAAGCATATTGTATTCAAAATTGTTTCATTTATCGGACTACATTATTGATTATCAAAAAAAAAATGGATTCACTCGAAATGACTGCCTTTTGCTTTAACACAAGCTTCCAAATGGTGTGGCTATTGGGCTATAGCTCTGGTTAATGCTATTTTAAGGTTTTCCAAATTTCTGTGGGGAGTCTTGCAGGCCATGTTCTCCAATTCTGACCACACACCATAATCCAGTGGATTCTTGTGCGCTGGAGAAGAAACCTGTTGGAAGATTCATCTGTTTACATTGAAAAGGTTGTTGGTTAAAACTTCCACAACACCCTCTATCACATTTTCTTGGTAAACCTTTGGCCCAGTTTTCACTCCTTTTTCACAGATATGGAGAGATGTGACACAAATGGTAAGAGACACCCTACCAAACCATTACGGAAGCAGGAACAACTTTTTTCGCTTCCTTAGATAAAGTGGCATAAATTTTGTCATTTTGTTTGTTGAAAACTTTTTCCACGGTAAAAATTTTCTCATCAGTAAACAGAATATTTTCATGGCTATTTTTTGCGTACCATTACAAAGTCGCTTACACCTTTAAAGCCTAATTTTTTTTAGTTGAGGAGTTAAAAGATGACTCGTCGACCGATAGGCTTTTACATGTACATAAATTATCCCGAATCAGCCTAGATATGGATCTGGTTGATATATCTAATTCCTTGGACATGATCTTCTGCTTCCTAAGGGGATTTCTGCGAATTCATTCACGCACTGCCCTTACTACCGCATTCGTACGGACGACGTGCGGGCGACCACTTTTTATCCTTCCCTCTACTCCAGACAATAAGCGAGCAATAGCCCGATAAACGAGTATTCTCAATATTCCGAGTGGTTTTAGCAACTTCTAAATTTGACCAGTACTCTTTACGCACTTATGCAACATTTTACCACGACTCTATTCTCTCCAACGCCCCACTCCATGTTAATAGTTTGTAAACTGAAACCAAACTGACTAGTGTTCTTTACTGCACTTATCAGTGTTCTTAAAAAAAGTTAATGGTTCTAAGAAGTTTTGAACGATAAGCGCTGGAAACTATGTAACAGAGCTTATGGCAGGACTAGGTATACTGAATAATAAAAAGTATTTCAAATCAAAAAATTTAGTTTTTCTTTTCGAACAATAAAATTTATTGAACAACTGATGTGCTTACCGAGTTTGAACAGAAAATGTTATGTGTTAACCTAATGAAGACCACAGCATAAGTAGTAGGTCTTACGTTATTGTCGGTAAATCGTTTTATTCTTTTATTTTTTAGCATCTTTGAAATATATTTGAACATGAGATATGTTAATGGATGTAGCAAGAGTACTTTGAAATCATAACATAGTCGTACAAAAATCCGCTGGTTCAGTTGGTATATCTGCCCTTTTTCTGAAGAGGTGTTCTTCCAGACTGGCAAAACCAATGCGTAAGCTCTTTCCTTCTATCTTACCCTTTAGGGCTCTTTCCGAGGAAACAGAAAACAGCATATATCCAGTCCGTCCCTAAAAAGACGAATCTTCTTCTCTCTCCGACAGACCCATTGCACTTACATCTCTTCCCAACACAAAGTCATGGAAGCGCTGACTAACCGTCAGCTCATGAAATATTTCGAAACAAGAAATTTTATCAATGATTTTCATAGCAACAGGTCCACTGATGATTTGATGCCATGTCTCACCGACAAGTGGAACCAAGGCGTACATCAATCTGACGAAAGCAAGATAGTTGTACTTGATATTTCTGAGGCATTTGACAGAGTTTGGCATCAGTCTCTTTTGTCGAAATACAATAGCAAGCATTTGGGATCTATTAAAAACTACTTTTCTGGACGTTCAATGAAACTTTTCCTGGTTGCTTTCAAGTCTGATATTCACAAAATAAATTCTGGTGTTCCCCAAGGCTCCATTCTGTCTCTGACACTCTTTATAATTTTCATCGACGATCTCTTGACTGTTATTTTTTATCCAATATGTATATTCCTTTGCTGACGGCAGTACTCTCTGCTTTTCATATTCGCTTCCTGACTCACGTCCCTGCTCATTGGTTGCACAACGGGAACGTATATTAAGCTTACGGAATGATTAATTAAAAAACGTCTTATAAGGGCTAAAGTTGAACTTCTACTGATTGTTATTTGCTGCGCTGTGTGCAGAGACCAAACTGTGAAATAGCATATATGTACATAGTATACCAGTGTAATAGAAGATATACATATACATTCATTAACATTTTGTATTGCGCTGTTTTGGGAGTTTATTTGCCAACTAAGAATTGTAAGGTCAGCTAAAAGTTCATTAAATTCAGATATTAACAGCATAACCAACTGGGGAACTGTCAACAGAATGTAACTTAATTCTTTCAAAACACAATGTGTTACAGTTAATTTTTTACAGTGATTCGTAGGCCTATTTTAACTTAATCTTTTATTAAAAAAGTACAGCCTTTGGCCGACTTACATAGCCATATTGTATCCTTCAGTTTAATCAATGTTGTTGTTGTTTCTCCATCTCCATCCTTGCCACTTGTTCGCACTTTTATTTGTAGCTGCTTGATGTTATTGTCGAAGCTCTCGACCTCGTCCTTCCTCGTACTTTCTGTCTGTTGTTTTTATTGCTGTTGATTCTGCTGCTGCTGTTGTTGCTGCTTATACTGCCACAGTTATTCTTGCTGTTATTTTTGCTGTTTATACTTTTGTCGTGGTTGTGCATCTTTCTTTTTTAGCGGCTGTTTCTGTTTTAGTTGTTGTTGTGGCTCCGAGCTTACATTTTGTTGTTCCTAAGGGTTCTGAAGTTGTTGTTGTTTCTCCATCTCCATCCTTGCCACTTGCTTCGCTTTTATAGAAAGCACTTTTTTTTTGTAGCTGCTTGATGTTAGTGTCGAAGCTCTCGACCTCGTCCTTTTCGTTTTCTGACTCAGAAGCGGCTAGAGATGCGAAGCCGTTGTCTGCTCCCATGTAGGGACCTTCAACATCATTTGAGACGTATGCGTAGTTGTCACTTATTTGATCAGGATATTTCACAACTGCTGCTATTGATGATGTTGAGTTCGCACCTTCCCCCACTTCACCTGGCAGTTTTTCAGTCGAAATTGAAAAATAGGGGCGTTTTACGAAGTTAGGAATAGGCCTTAGTCTCTTCAATCTTTTCATCTACGATTCGCCTACTACCATTGCTTGGCTAGAAGTAGTTGCCAATTTATCGCCTGATTTCTTTACTGCTCCGGATCTTAGCATTGTGGACCGCACTTTAGAGTTGAACCCACAACCTTTAGCTTGGTAATCGGGCATACCATCACTGGGCTGAATGGAGCCCTATATAAAATTCATCAAATGAATATTTTCTTGGTATCACTATTCAAACAAAAGCAGAAACACATTTATTCTCCACGGAAAGATATTAATAGGTAGGGACTGTAGTAATGATGGATGGCAGATTATACTTAGTTACAAACGAACAAAAACCTGCTTTATAATACTTGATGTTAGAAAAATTTCCTTGATCTTAACGTCTATAGGTGTCAGGCTATAACTCATACCCGTAAGCGTCATCCTACTTTCACTCGTTGCTATCTGATATTTAATCTGCCTATTCCCTTAGTATATGGGTTGCGTGATTAAGGTGTTATCTGTGATAAGGAACTCAATTTCCGTTCTCACAATGATAGCATGGTAGAAAGAAGCCAACTCTGCTTTTGGCTTCATCATGCGCTGGTCTATGGAGTTTGTGGTGATATGCTTATAACAAAGTAGGGCTTGTATATGCCATAGGTTTCTGCCAGAGTTCCTGCTTACGAGCAGGAAGGGCTTAAAAGCCAAAAGTGATTAGACAACTTGGAGTTCAAATTAAAT
Organism: Volucella inanis; assembly: GCA_907269105.1. Taxonomy (NCBI): domain Eukaryota; kingdom Metazoa; phylum Arthropoda; class Insecta; order Diptera; family Syrphidae; genus Volucella; species Volucella inanis. Next base: position 70,324,882 of record OU026157.1, on the reverse strand, counting down.
CTGCTTTATTTTTCTAAACGTACGGTTTAAGTACATTTCTGTCGACAGTTCAATCCATATTAATATGTTGAATTGACAAAGTATAGATGAACATATGATTCATGATCCAGCTTCTAATACACACAACTGAAGTAATTCCCTGTAGAGTGGGTGCTATGCGAAACATTGATGACACATTTCCCATTGACTTGGGCAGTGTACAATGCATTAGTGTTTGTTATGCCATGTTTATTATGCCTGCATCCTTGCAACGTCATCAGTTTAGCTGTCGTACTGAAGTGTCTTTTCTAGTTTTGGGTGTCTGGCCTTTGTTGCTTCCGTGTGTGGTTCATGTACTCATATGAACTTGGTTACTGTGTTGGGATAGGTACAATGTATGTACCAAATCTCCTTATATAGCCCTTGTTAGACCTTTTCTTGTATATGCAGGACCAGTTTAGTCACCCTATTGCATAACTCAAATCCGTCGAGTATAAGGTGTTCAAAGCAAGTATTTACGATTTGCTTTAGGTGGACTTCTACAATGATAGCCAAAATTTACCAGTATACACTGATCTTCTGAAACTTATTAATTAACTTAAACTTATACGCCGAAATGTTGCCGATATTTTCTTTATTCCTCTTCAACAACCCTGCTTCAACTCATCTTTTTTTATTTAAGGTCTTTGCCACTTTTTTGGCTCAACCTTCATAGAATGAATTACGGACACCATGAGCCAATGTCTAGAATAATTCATGAAGTTAACAATATGCTGGTTTTCTTCTACTAATACCTTAGCAAACATCCCTCGAAAACATTCTCCTCTCCACCTATGCCTCACGACCTTTTTATAAAAAGTGTTTCTCACTTTGTGAAATTTTACACTCCTCAGCAGGGCCTACTGTTTATTGCCGGTTCCGAACGGCTCTCCTGGGAAGATTTTTTATAGGCAGACTTTCGGAGGTTTGCCATTGCCCTGCGAAAGTGTGATGACGATTTTGAAAAATTTGCTGTTTACCTTTCGTGTACATCTTTAAAAACTCATGTGGCTTTCAGGAATGAGGCTTAAAACACCCGCCCAAAGTAAAGAATGAATGACTGTACCCCTGTTTTTAAGAAAGACGTTATCAATTTCATCCGACTCGTCTTTGAAATTCAAATACAGCATCAAGCATTCCTTTATTGGGTGGTTAACCAGACATAATGTACTCCCTAACTTTGACTAAACACTCACTGTTCATAGATGACTCTCTTATTAGTTCGACTTTGAAGATGAGACTGACATGTATTTTCCGGTAAGGCTCCTCTCCAAAGTATATAAGCAGTATACAACTTTTACGACAGCGGTTCCAGAAGTACCCGACCCAACAAAAAATTATTTATTTTTCAACATAATCGCCTTTCAGCTCTATACACTTTTCAAAGAGTTGTTCAAAAAGTCTTGCTCCTCAAAATAGCCATTAATTGCCGACATCACTTCTTTATCGTTGGAAAATCTTTGACCACTGAGCTATTTTTTCAAGTTTGGGAACAAAAAAAAATCTGAAGGGGCTAAATCTGGCGAATAGGGTGCATAAGGTAGCATTTCAAACTTTAATTCATTAATTTTGGCCATTGCAATAACGGATTCGTAAGCTGGTGCATTGATGAAACAACACTTTCTTCTTAGCCAAATGCGACCGTTTTTTCTTGATTTCTTCGCTCAAACGTTGCAATAAGTTCGCATAATACTGGCCGTTGATAGTTTTTTCTTTGTCAAGATAATCAACTTAAATTAAATTGTTTTGATTATTCTTTTGTCTCGGGTGTAAACATTCTGCCTTCTTGCTTTGAAACTTCTCTAAACACTCAATTGAAATATCTTAACGACACTGTTTTTGCTCGAGTGTGAGCAAACGTGGCACCCATCTTGCACACAGCTTTCTCATGTCCAAATTTTCAAATAATATGCAATGTACCGCACTTTTTGAAATGCCTACAATGTCTGCTAGCTCGCGCACTTTCAGTCGACGATCATCCATTAACGCTTTGTAGATTTTCTTCACCATTTCTGGAGTCGTCACCTGATTTGGTCGACCACTGCGATGCTCGTCTTGGCAGCTCGTACGGCCTCGTTTAAATTCGGCAACCCAAAATTTTACTGTTGTAAACGAAGGAGCAGACTCACCCAGAGTAGAATCCAGTTCAGCTTTTATATTGGTTGGACTGAGGATCACATAACGATGACCAATTTTCTCCATTTTCACACATTCACTGACAACGTTCACTATTGATAGCTGCCAAACAAATACTAAACAACGTGGCACTTTCAAACTTGAAACATATGCTTTATAGACTGCGTACCTTCCAATGGCTTGGTGAGGCCGGGTACTTCTGGGACTATCATCGTATGCTTGCAATCATGTACATGATTCTCTGCAGCAGAGATTTTTTTAACTGTGTCTCTAGTGGCTTATGATCAGTTTACACAATCACATGCTTGCCATAGATATGACATATTGGGGAAAATTAGTACCATAAACCAAATAGTGTAGCAAACAGATCTTTCTCTATCTGGCTTTCGGTTAGAGCGGCAGGGGCAAAAACAATTAGACTAAGGTTATAAAAAATGACGGCCCAAATGCACTTTTTAACGAATCGATTATGAACGTTATGGGTTTTTGGGGTTCGTTATGACATTTTTTAAAGTTAAAAATTCTTTTTCATTGTACAATAAATCATTCCAATGCTATTGTGTTTCCTTCTTGGGAAAAAGTCGAAGATTGAAGTTTCAAGATCCAAGACAATTGACCTTGCCAAGAAAATGTTGTAAGTCCGCAACAGACCTTGTACTCTTTATGGCACAGATGTCTTTAAATCCATCGTCATCATCAGGGATGTTTTGGACATGAGACGTGTGTCAGAGAAGTTTGTTCCGAAACTTTTTAATTTTGATCAGAAGAACCTTCGCATGAGCATAGCTTAGGAGTTCTTGAATGACGTAAATGATGATCCTGACTTGATCAAAAGCATCATAACTGGCGACGAATCATGTTTATGAGGTTATAACGTCGAAATCAACACCCAATTGTCGGGATGGAAGCAGCCAGGAGAGCCAAGATCGAAAAAAAATACGCCAAGTTCGATGAAATGTCAAAGTTTTGATCACAGTTTTTTTTTTTATTACCTTGACGTAGTGCATCAGGAGTTTTTAGCTCAAGGTCGTACGCTCCATAAGATGTTATGGTGATATGCGCCGTTTGCGAGAAGCAATACGAAAAAAAAGTCCAAAATTATGGAAAAACAATTCATGGCTTTTGCATCACAATAATGCACCTGTTCATCAATCGTTGCTTATGAGAGATCATGCATCAGCCACCGTGTTAACCAAATTTGTCCGCATGCGAATTTTTTCTGATTCTAAAACTGAAGAGACCTATGAAGGAATGAAGAATTGCAACGATTGAGGAAATAAAATGGGCATCGCTGGATGAGCTCAAAGCTATACCAAAAAGTGCTTATGAGAAGTGATGCGAGAAAAACGTTGGCACAGTTTTATATTGATGAATAAATTTTTTTTTTTATATAAAAATATAAAGTCATTCTACTTTTTGAATGCACCTTATACACAGATTTGATGAAATCTGAAACCGCAGAACTTATTGAACAACTCAATGAATATAAACTAAATATTGAAAGATGGATTAACATAAAATTAAATCCAAAAAAGCTCCATAAAAAAGCAAATAAAACTAAGTAGAAAAAAAATGTATATATAAGAGAAAATTATCAAAGCCAAATACCTGCAGCCTGATGTGAACGTAAGCCGGACATTCAAAGAGATATTGCCCGCGGTGTAGTCATCACTTTCGCAGCAAGCATCGCACTGTGCTTTGCAAAAGTGTAATGTCCCGTCCCCCTGCTCACTGCTGAGAGACAGCAGAAAGGCCGCTGACTTCCTAGAGACGTCGGGAAGTATTCGTTTGATCTGCCTACATCCCGTGGAGCTGTGCCATCTAGAATTGTACTCGTATAAGACCCAAATGTCAATTAAAGCCTTAACCGAGGACGCAGGCAGACCCAATGTGGGTTCGGGGTCCTGAAAAACTCTTCTATGAATCGTGTCTGGCAAGTTCGTCTGTGATTTCATTTCCAATGATCCCATTGTGAACTGGGACCAGACAAGGGTCACTAAATTTAGGATTTTTGACTGCGTTCAGTGATCTCTTGCATTTCCAAACTAGCTTGGAAGTCGTAAGAGGGTTCAGTAAGGCTCTAAGCGCAGCTTGGGTGTTTCTGCAGATGCGAATGCTTCGCCCCCTCCACCGGTTCTCCGCAATATATTGTAGTTCACTGCCTTCAGGATTGCATAAACTTCTGCTTAAAAGACATATACAAGCTTTCCTAACGTGAAGCGAAATCTACCGTTGTCGTCCTCCAAAAAGACACCAGCGTCACACTCATACTGGTTTTGGAGCCGTCCGTGATGACCCGACTTCATTCCTTTCCTGGCTGGGCGAAGCCATTCCTGAGCACAAAGAAAGTCGATTTCGCATTTTTCCCGCAACAGGAGTTTTGGAGTTATTGCATCGGACGGCATGCCCATAAGACCGGAGTCATAAGGTCATCGAAGCTCCAGTGCGTGTTGTACCAAAGATCACTTCTCTTTAATCGGAAGATTGCCTTGAGGGTGCAGCCTATGATATAAATATCAAGAGGGGGGAGATTCATCAATGCATCTAGAGCGGAGCCAGGAGTGTTAGGGAAAGCCCCCATACATCCGAGACAAACCGGTCTTTGGAGTCTGGTGAAAGCAGAAATTACAAGAGCTTATTCCACCAGACAACCGACGCATAGAATATAATTGACCTTATCATAGTCGTGTAGATCCAAAGGACATTTTTGGTGACAGACCCCAATGCTTAGCCGATAGCTCCTCTGCACTAGCAGAAGATCGATGCTTTCGTCGTAACATGTTGAGTCCAGAGAAGTTTGTTATCCAGGGAAGCACTTAAATACTTAGCTTCTTTGGAGAATTGGATGGTGATGCCTTTAAGCACTAGATGAGTCAAACCAGGCCACTTCCTTCTTATTGTAAAGAGAACAACATCAGTTTTAGAAGGGTTGACTTAAAGCCCATTACCAGTGCACCAGTCGTCGATCACATCTGGGGCTGCCTGCGCTTTGGAACAGACAGTCGCTAGACATAATCCAACAGACAGTACAGCTACACCATCCACGTTAGAACTATTAAGTGCGTTGAGCAGTGAGTCGACCAACATGCACCATAGCAGTGGAGACAGAACGATGTTCTGTCAATGTCCTATTCACCAGCTACGCCGTGTTGTCTGGCCGAATTGCACGTCCTATTAAAAGTTGCGTTGTCGAAAGCATTCTCAATGTCGATGAAAATGCCCAAAGCGTATTCCTTCTTGTCAAGTGCGTCTTCAATTCTACCTTCCACATTCTGAAGTGCACTCTCGCAGGATCTTCCACGTTGGTAGGCATGTTGCATCTCTGATAGAGGATGCATTCGCATGCGGTTTTGCGCACATGGATCTCTACCAAACTTTCGATGCTTTTCAGCATGAAGGAAGTCAGACTTGAAACCCTTGACGAGCGAGTAGTCCTCCTTTCCGTTTTTGGGTATAAAGGCTACTCTCACTGTTCGACAGGCATTCGATTTGTATGCCAGTGCCAGGCTAGCAGTGAAAATTTCTCTTCAGAGTTGCCAGAAGCTGGTCTATAACTTTTTGTAACATAACTGGGTAACTACCATCGGTGGCAGGCGATCAAAGAGAGTATTTTTGATGGTCTCATCCGTCACCACAACCGATGACATATACCAACTACGGCGTGTTGTGTCGTTCAGCTCACTATCAGCTTCGTTGAAAGGAGCTAGTTGTGAGATGGTTTCGATTAGGTTACCTGGGAATTGAGACTCGAGCATGAGACGGAGAGTCTCTACTTTCGACTCAATATAGGCATTGTCAAATTTTATGAGTGGTTCTAGCAAAGTTGATCTTCCCCTTCTGAGGGCTTTGACTAGCTTACTGGCTTTACCGATAGTTTGGATCTTTTCCGAATAAGTTCGAATAAGCTTCTTAAAATCCTTTTGCTTTGATCTGGAAAGATTATAATCTTCCTCAAAATTAGTCTTAATGGACCTGTTTAGTAGTTTTGTGGATTCTTTACAAGGACGCTGAAGGTCAACGTTCCACCAAGGAACAGGCGATCTGTCGGATTGCTTACTAACTGGACATGTTATTTCCAAACACTTTTATATTTTCTTCAAGCTTTTGTTTTGTCCTGAGCTTAAGGGGAGCACTATTGTATTTGTCGAGCTCCTCTTTAATCATATCCAGTTCGTTTTATGCGTATTTCCCCTCTTCAGCAGGGTCAAGACCTCGCATCCGATTCTGAATTCTATGTATCTATGGTCTGACATGGAGATCTCCGATAGTACTTTCGAGCCAGTAATATCCTTAGCATACCTGTTGGATAAAGTTAATTCGTTTACTTGTTGTCTTATTCTCGTAGCAAAAGTTGGCTATGAGACAACTTTGTTGACAGCTAGGTCAGACGATAGTATGAAATACAGGAGATGATTACCTCTCACGTTGCATTTGCTATTGCTCCAGAAAGTGTTCTGAGCATAAGCATCGCAGCATTTGAAGAGTCCCGTCTTTCTGGAATCACATTATTCAATGAGGTCTACTGTCGCCTCCATTCCTACAACTACAGTAGAGTGCGTTGGACACACTTCTCCAGGACGCTGACTAGATCACTGTCCTCGAATTCGCTCTACCCACCGTCAAACAGAAATCTGTCAAACGAGGAGATTGACAAGTATCTAAAACTAATGGATGAGACAATTAAACGAAAAATGAACCAAACGATACCTCGGTATCAACACACTGACAACGAAGACTTATTCCGTAACGCAACTATTGACGCACTTCATTGACATAAAAGTAGACTACTCTCAAGACTGAAGACAGACAGATTACTGATAGACATAACCCGGAGATTATGACATTAAAGTCGTCGATTAAAAACCTCCAAACATTAATAAAAGAAAATTACAGGTCTTCTGTAAGTTTGTATTGGAACAATAAAATTCGGGCTGTGAACACCAGCAACCCGAATATGTTCCCGCAAATAAATAAAATATTTCGGAGGAAAGATCAAGATCAAGATCAAGACGATCTTTCATGTCTTAAAATCGCCCGAACGACAGACAATGAACGCATACTCTCAACAGCAGGCATAGATCGAAATGAGACTATTGACGACTTCTTTGTGATCGAAGATCCGCAGGAGAAGGTCGAAGCTATAGGAGCGACTTTCCAGGAAGTGTACAAGACAAATGACACCATTGGCCCGAACCACGACCTGGAAAATCGAGTCCTTGTGCACAATTTCTACCTTCGAAATGAAATAGTGAACTGGCGAATCGAAAACTTGGGTTTCACCCAGTTCAGTGACGAGAATAATGCAAATAATGTCATTGCCAATGAAAAGGGAACAACCCCCCTCCATTTCGAAGGAAGAGCTTCAAACGATCTTCGACACAATTAGAAGTAAGAAATCAGTGGGAACCGATAGAATACCGAACATTGTGCTTCGACATCTCCCACTAGAAGCGGTTAACATTTATACCACCCTCTTTAACAATGCGATGAATAATGCACATTATCCAGCGCATTGGAAAACTGCGGTGGTACATCCCATCCCCAAAAGGGATAAAGACACCTCCAATTTGGCGAATTTCCGGTCGATCAGTCTCCTTCCAAACATCAGTAAGGTTTTCGAAAAAGTTATCAATAGAGTCCTGACTAAGTGGCTTGAGGACAAAAATATAGTTCCGGATAATCAATTCGGTTTCAAGGCGGGGCATGATGTCATTCATGCCGCGTCTAAGCTGGCTTCTGATATCCAATGGAACAAACTGGGCATTAGTAAGCCACTGCTGTATATTCTTTTCAATATGCTCACAGATAGACAGTTCATCGTGAAAAATGGCGATGTACATTCTACTGGTACATTCAACATTAATAACGGTCTGCAACAAGGTGCGGTCAATTCGCCAATCCTTTTCAACAATTACACAAGTGATCTGATAGGTTTACTTCACCATGCCATAGCGTACGCAGACGACTTAATCGCGTACCGATCAGGTCCAAAGATTGAGGTTATAAACATTCTTTTGCAGCGTGACTTCGATAAAATTAAGCAATATTGCGACGACTGGAAGTTGAAGTTCAGCTTTCAAAAGTCGGAAACCATTCTGTTTAGGACGCCTTTGTCTGGAGCTTCTGCGGATACTAGAAAGAATTTGCGAACGTTTCAGATCATGGGACAACACGGGCAGCCACTTGCTTGTCAAAATGTAGTCAGATACCTTGGGATTTGGCTAGATCAATATCTATAATTTAACAAACATATAGATGTTGCTCTGGCCAAAGCCAAAGGTGCTTTTGCCCTTACAAAGAGACTGTTTTATATCAAGCAACTCGATGAGAGGGTAAAGGTGATCTGCTACATGGCCCTTATCCGGCCTATGCTTGTATTTGGTTGTCCCGTGTGGTTCAACGTGAGAGCAAGTCTTTTGGAAAACATTCGGGTGTTTGAAAGGGCTTGCCTTAGGGCTTGTCTTCGCCTATATAGAACACCAGAGTCTGAGTACATAAAATTTTATCGCAATAAGGTCTTGTACAATAGGGCTAACCTAATAAGAGTAGACAATTTTGTTATTAAGTTGACTCGACGGCACATTGCAAGAGCAATGACCTCGTCGAATAACCTGATATCTGGGGCTTACTACCACAATTATATGTATCACGAGAGAGTTCGCTTTGACGGCTTTATTCCTCCAGAAGCGTTCCTCTACCTCGACATGAAAGGTCTGATCCAGGATAGATTAGCGGTGCCGTTAATCTTCCATGTCGCTCGAACAGCTGCGGAGAGGCGACTTAACAACTATAGAGACGTCGCACACGGCAGTACGGAGCGTCTCCGGTTCAGTAGGGCGGTAGGGAATCGCGACATGGAGGATGTTGCTCGGCAGCACCAACAAATCTTAGTCGTCGAATTCCCCTAGCACTAGTTAGCTTCGTTGGGGAGCAGGGTCGGCAGCCTAATTTTCTAGCCGTGGGCGACTTACATAGGTTTAGGTAGGATTAGTATAATTTTAAGGGGAAAAAAAGTATGTATATATATATAAAAAAAAAACAAAAATACAAAAAAAAATTATAAAACAACAAAGAGATGGGTAACCTTCGGGTAACTTCTTCTCACAAAAAGTAGCTTAAGTAGCCTAAGTAGATTAAGAATAGTGTTAAGGTAGAGTTTAAGTTTTAGTTTTAAGTTTTAAAAGATGATAAAAAAAATAAGTCAATTTACTAAGTTTTTGTAACAAATTTATTTTTTTATTTTTAATTCTGTTTAATACAAAATAACATCAAAATCAATCAAATGTACGACACGTCGAAAGACAAATTTTAATTGTTAGGTTTAACTTAGAGTGTCCGCATGGGGCCAGTAAGTTAGAATTAGATAATTTTATGTTAATTAAGCTAATTTTTAAGCGTTTTTTTATAGCATGTAGGAGTTATTGAATTTAATTAAATAAAAATGCATGTTAAATGAATGAAAATCTACTATCGCCTCCGCCTCCGGTGGTGGCAGCAGTAGTGAATCATATGGAAAATAAGCAGACGAAACAATGAATTTTTGCTATTCTCCGTTCGCTTCGTAGCTTATGTCTGCAGCAACCAAATCTTGATAGCAAAATTGCACAAGTTTAGTTGGTGAGTGTGAATTCGGCACATAAAGGCAAGCTCCCGGTCTTACAGATCGTTCGTCATAAACTGGTGTGAAACCCCTGAAACATCCGAAACCTGTGTTCCTGTGTAAATATTAAGTGTATATTAATTATTAATAAAATTATATTATTAGATATATTAATTATTATACAAAGAGATATTAAAAATATTTCACAGATTCTGTCTAAGGGGTTAGGCCACTTTTAAAAAAAATCGATTATTTGTTTATTGCTTTCAATGGTCCCTTTGGATCTCGAATATCATGAAGTACTTGTTTTTTTAAAGTATAGTGCATGGCTGCTAGAAAGGCAGCGAGCCTCTTATGACCGAAACGAGGGACGGCATTTTAGCGGACTAGAGTGTTTCAGTAAGGTGTTTCTCAGGTCTCAGTTTTATACAGTGAAACATTTGAGAAGGACGCTATTTGAGGAACGTTTGTTTTTTTATCAATAATTGTAAAAGCTTTCTTTTTTGTGTGATACATCAGTGCGTATTTACAACTCACTGTTAAAAACTCCATTCAGTTTTGCTCTTTGAGATCTTTCTTTGCTGCTTTGTGGAGTTTATTCAAAAGAATAGTGTGATTGACCATATCAATAAATAATGCCATGGTACTGTTGTTATTATTAAAACCACCATATCTCACTTCAAATACTGCTGATAACACAAAAAATAGTTCTTGTTTAAGAACGACATAACATTTTTAAAAAGCTCAGATAACATTGGAACATTGACACTGATCTTCGACAACATTTTTTATATAATGGAATAAACTCTGTAACTTTTATTGCTGAGGGCAAAACGAAACAATTAACACTCATATTAAATATATAACACAATAAATCAGTGATGTAAATGCAATACGTTTTATGGGACAATTAGTTACATCATCGGAAGTTCAAGAGTTCTTATTGCTGAAATTTATAATATGTTTATAAAATTTAAGTGATGAAAAGGTACAATACTAATATTTACTATGACGAAAACCTAAAATTTCAGTGATTGTAATTATATTTCATTTTTTAGGCTTTTTAAAAATATTCGAGATGATTTCTATGCTCCGTTCTTTACAATCTCTAATCGAGCCAATTTAAGCGATGATTTAGCAAAGGAAGTTAGAGTAAGTATCTGCAATGTAGTATTAGTGAACAATCTAAGAATTAAATTATTTTCAGCTCGTTCTCGGACTTCCTTCTTATGGGGTTTACACTGGTATAGCTCTTACATCCCTTGGAGCAATTTTGATAATAGTAGGAACTTACTTGACATGGACGAGGAATTGGAAGGGCCAGAAGGATCAAAATAAATTAGATAACTCAAAAAATTCTTAGTGTAGATATACTCGTATGTATGTAAATACAATACATTGTAAGGAAAAAGTAAATATTAATAATTTCATGGAAGCCTTTAGAATTCAATTTTCCTTATAACATGTTGCTGCTTATAGAGTTAGGCCACTCTAGAGGTCGTAATAATAGGCTTTTTAGCGATTTTTTTTTCGGAAAAAATATAAAATAAATCGAGTTCACAAAGGTTTATTGTACATGTAATTGACTGTAAAACCTAATTTTTATAAAATAATTTATTTAAAAATGGCGGCTGTGTAGCGTTTTTCAGATGACCTCTCTCTTTTGGAAGGGTCTATGTCCGTACCAACAGCTCCTGTAAATATTGAATAATAAGTAAATAAATTGTTTTTTTATTGTATATAACAACATCTAGAAAGGTACGTTAGATTTTTTTTGATATATTGATTTTTAGCCAAAAGGCGCACTTCCAAAGTCAAACAAATCCCAAGTACTTATTTAGACAATATATTTTTAAAGATCCCGTTAAAATTTGAAGTAAATTGGTTAAAAATTGTTCAAGTTATAGGTGCGGCCAACTTGAAAAATGCAGTTTTAAGATAAGTACGCTCAAAATGTTAAGTTTTAGAAAGTCATGAAAAATGTTGTAATACCTTTTATCCGCGATGCGTTTCTCCACTCTTTTACAGCTTTAGACAGCGATCTTACTGCAAGTTTTATACGCTCTTTATCAATCTCCAAACACATTTCCTAGCTGTTCGGAACGATTTCTAAGTCCATTGCTTATAGTATGTGCAAAATTGAGGCAAAGCTGTCACAGTTTTACCACAAGAAACTGATTTTGGGGTCAATGCCCAAAACTTAATTGAAAATTTCATTACAGTTTTGAGTATAACCTCCAATGCATCGAGTAAGAAGATCGTCTCTGGCCAATTCTTCGTAGAGTGCTTAATAGCTTCATACACTTAAATTAGTAGAACTGCCTTATGCATACTATTTGTAGCTTTAGCCTTTTGTCATTAGGAACATGAATCCTCTCCGATCGGGCATTTATTGAGCTGCGATTTTGCGTCAATACATAATTTAGATAGATAGATACACTGAGCGAGTTTCTTATAAAAACACTATACTCATTAAGAGTGCTAGTCGATAATTCCGTTATCTTTAGTTGAAAATATTTTGGTTTTGGTGCTCAAAGAGTCATCATCGTCTACATGAAACAACCATGATGCAACATTTATGGTAAGTGTCAAACTCAGCTCGTTGTTGTTATAATAGTGCAGTTTGTGTGCAAATTTTTTAAAAAAACAGTACTGTTATTCGTAATTTACTTATTAACTGAATTAATAACTTCATATTTTCGCAGTATAACGGTAAATAGAAAGATGGGATTATAAATGTAAAAGTTTTTAACAAGATCTTTCTTTGCAAACTTTGATTCAGAAGAAATTGTAACAATGCGTATGGGAAAAGTATTAGCAGACGAAGAAATTGCTTCCTTACGAAAAATTGCGAAAAGAATCAACCGGTCCCATACAGTTGTCTGGAAGTTTTTTTAAATTTGGGTGAAAAGCATTCGTTGATGTGATTATAACACAAAAAGTGTTATATGTTGCAATTTCTAAGCCTAAGCAATAAATAAGCCTTAAACTTTTCAAATTGTTAGAATATTCAATCTTCAGCAGATGTTGATCTCAGATAAGAATATTGTGTACAAAAAGGCAATGAAAAAAACACCGCTTTTTGCTGCATACAAAGCGGTAAGGTTAAATTCCGCGGGAAAGTACATGTCATGAACTGAAGATTGGAAAATGTTTTTATTCAGTGTTGAAAAAAAGTTTAATCTGGATGAGCCCGATGGTTTTTCAATGTACTGGCATGATCAAAGAATGAAGGAGGTAATACAATTCAGTCGAAATTTTGCGACTGGTAGTGTCATGATTTGGACTTGTTTTTGTGCAGCTGGTAAGATGGAAATCGCATACGTACCAATAAAAATTTACTCCTAAATATACATACAACTATTAGAGGATACAATGGTAGAAGGAGCCGAGCAGTTAATTGGAGAAAACCGCAAGGATAGTAAAATAATTGTTTTCTCTTAAACATATTGAGGTTTTGGAATAATAGAGAATTTATGAGGAACACTATCTCGCCTAGTACACACGAATGGACGGCAATATAATACCGTTGGCAAGCTCAAGGAAGGCATTCAATCGTCGTGGAACTCTTTTCGAATACAACTCTCCAAAATTTAATAAACACCATACCAAAAAGAATATTTGAAACAATAACTAAGAAGGGGGGTTATATCCATTATCAAAGCCATTATCTTTTGGAGAAATTAATTCTAACAGCATTTTAAAACAGGTGTTTTTATAAGAATTTCGTTGCTTATTTTACGTATTTTTAGTATAAAGAAGGTTAAATTGACATATGTTTATATTTTGACATCAGTTTTTACTTATTTATGTACTATTATGGATTTCCTGAAAAGACTAAAAATTTCGTTCAATTATTAAAAAAGACAATTCTGCAGTGTTTTTATAAGTATTTCGCTCAGTGTAAATATTTATTGCTTCATAGGTAAATATATATATTTCTTTTTGTTTTTTAGCTCAGCTTGCCCAGAGATATGATGGTACAATTTTATCTTATTACTGAGAAACATACATTTTAGCTAATTGCATTCGTTAATCTAAATTTTTATTTTATTAATCAATCACAGCATACGGTGTGAAAGAGTTATAAACAAGTGCATCTCAGTACCTTCCTGAAACAAAGAGAGCTTAGTGTCGCGCAAGTTTCGTTGGTGCATAGACGTTTAGTTTTGCTTTGTTTTCGATATTTTACGTGCAAGGGGTCTGAGGTACGTATGTTTATGAATTTTTTTTCAAAATTTGAACGTTTATTTAAGAAAAACATGTACTAGCTACATAGCTATGACTTTTTCCCTTCTTTCCATCCCACAAGAACTGTGTCGGCTTGGCAGCCAAGAATGAATAAAGCCAATTTTTGATATTCTGCTCTGATGTGAACCGTATTTCAGTAAGGGCGTTCTGCATCTACCGAAACAAATGGTAGTCAGATGTTGCAAGGTCTGGGCTATAAGGCAGGTGGGGTAAAACTTCCCATTACCTGTTTTCCAAATAGTTCTTCACCGGAATAGCAACGTGGGGCCGAGCGTTGTAATAATGGAAAATTTTTGCCTCGTGTCTGGTCGCATATTCCGGGCGTTTTTCGGCTACAGCTCTCTTAAAACGGATTAATTGATGGTTTCACCCGATTTTAGCAGCTCATAATACAGCACACATATCTGATCCCACCAAATACAGAGCATTACGTTCGCGCCATAGATATTCGACTTTGCCGTTGATTTGGCTGGTTGGCCGGGTTTCACATATGATTTCTTGCGCTTGGGGTTGACTTCCTTTTGTGGCATTCCAGCAGCATTTCGGACATGCAAAACCGCCTTTCGACGTCTCTCGGCTTGAGTTCATGTGGAACCCAATTTCCTTGCTTTTGAATACATACGTTTGAAATGGCTGCTTGAGTGACACCCAAAGCATGTTTCCATGCTTCCAGTTCTTCATCTTCAAACTTTTTTGGCTGCCCAGGACGTTCATCGTCTTCCAAGCCAAAGTCACCACCTTTAAATCGTGCAAACCACTTTTGGCACGTTCGCTCAGCTAGCGCATGTTCACCATAAACTTCTACCAAAATACGATGACTTTCGGCAGCAGTTTTCTTCATATTAAAGTGATGAAGAAGAACTGCCCGCAAAAACACTTTTTTAGGCACAAAGTTCGACATATTTGAGTGAAAAAAAAATTATTGTTGTTTACGCTTCAAATGAATGACATATACTGAAATGACGTACCATGACAGTGGCTTTCCAACGCATGTTCCAATGGAATAATACAAGTTACGCCATCTCTTAGCAAACCGCACGAATTAATTAATTAATTATAGACCCAATATTTACCTTATAAACTGAACTGAATGTGTGGAAATTTCATAGAAAGGTCTATATATACTAATACATACATATATGTTCTACTATAAATTGTGCACATAATTATTAGTTTTGATAATTACTATCAAGCATTTGTTATATAAACGTTATATTGTTGGTAAATCGCTTTGCTAATTATAAATTTGCAATCAATTTGATTTGTTCTTCAGCATGGCTACTCTAAGCTCAGGAGAAATATATTCACTATTAGCCAGTGACGATGAAGACAATCTTCCTCCGAATGATTTTGGAAGTGAAGTCGAAGATGCTTTACAGATGATTCAAGTAATTCTGATGACAAACCTCTTCAAACGTCAAATCATTGTCGCCGCCGCCGTTGTATCAATTCCTCCGAATCATCAGATAGTGAGCAGTTTCTCTATTGGAACAGGTGAGTTCAGGATAACCAGCAGCTCAAATAATTATCCCATCAATTAACAATCTGAGAGGCAAGAACGGTCACAAGTGGTCAGCAAACCAATCTCAAGGTACCACTTCCCGAACTAAAGCAAGAAACATAATTCAAATTATTCTAGGGCCGAAAAATGAAGCTAAAAATGCAATAAATCCACGAGACCAATTCAAATTGTTTGCTTCTGATTCGGTAGTGAATATCATTGTATTTCACACCAATACAGAGGTCTCTACTAAAAGAGAAAATTACACGGATAAATCAGCTACAGTTAATGATACTTGTACTGAAGAAATAAATGCCTTGATAGGATTGCTTTTATTAACAGGAAGAAAAGAAGATAACCATCTCACAAGCGCAGAGTTGCTTGATCCAACCGAAATTGGAACTAAATATAATTCAGTTATGTCCAAAGATAGGTTCGATTTATTACTGAACTGTTTAAGATTCGATGATAAGACGACACGAGAAGATCGAAAAGCTGTTGATAAGTTTGCGCCAGTAAGGGAAATATGGGAAATATTTATTGCTGTATGTCGAGACAGTTACAAGCCCGGTTCATTTGTGACTGTGGATGAACAACTACTGGGATTTCGTGGACGTTGTCCATTTCGAATGTATATATTATCAAAACCTGACAAATATGGAATAGAAAGAGTAATCATTTGTGATTCGAAGACAAACTATATGATAGATGCGATACCATATATGGGAAAGGGTACAAATTCGAACGAAGAACCATTGGCATCTTTTTTCGTCAACAAAATTACGGAAACTCTGCGGGGTAGTAATCGTGACCATGGATAACTGGTTCACGTCAGTGCCATTAGCAAGAGAGCTATTGCAGGAGCCATACAAATTAACAATTGTTGGTACAATTCGGTCTAACAAGCGAGAGATCCCTCCACAACTTTTGCAACCAAGACAGACAGGATATTCAATGTTTTGTTTCGATGGCAAATCTACATTAGTATATTTCAGACCAAAAAAAAAAAAAAATAAAAACATTCTTCTGCTTTCCACAACTCACGGAAATAGAAATTTGGCACCGTCTGGTAAGCCAGATATCATAGAATTTTATAATTCTACTAATGGCGCAGTAGATACATTTGACTAAATGTGTCATAATATGTCTTGCAGTAGGAAGACACAAAGATGGCCACTATACTACTTTTTTAGAATACTAAATATGTCTTTAGTAAACTCTTTTGTCATCCACGTACATAATAGCAGCCGTAATAAACAAAAACCCTTGACAAGGCGAGCATTTGTAAAGGAAATATCACAGAAATTAATAGAGCCCTGGTTGCGTCGTCGTCGTGAAGTACCAACTTTGAGGCGATGCCTAAAAAGGAATATTGATGCCATTTTAGGTGATACTTTGTCATGTGTTTCAGTGAACTCCGAAAATCAACCCAGAAAAAATTGTGTTTTCTGCGATTACAAAAGAAAAAACCGAAGACCAGATTTTGCTGTCAGGATTGAGTGAACAAATTGTATAGTTCTTTCTTTTATTTATTTATTGTATAATAAATAAATTTCTTAAAGTAAACTATGTATTTTTTTTTTTTTTTTGCAAAAATCTTTATAGAGATTAAATAAGATAACTTTGAAGGTAAGGGGTCTCACAGACCTCTGTTTATGAATGATGTAGCAATAAATATAGTTTATGAATCTATGATTAAAGGGTAAGGAATTATGTACAATAAATAGTGAATTGATTTACGAAATTTGTTTGCCAATATAATATTTTTTATGTTGGATTTTAATTTCTTTATTTTAAGAATCAACTATTACGTATCACACCCGTTTTACCATAAAAAAGTATTCAATATAAATTCAAAATGGATTAATTTCTTTAATTAATTAAAAGACGTGCAATTTATTAAACAACCGATCACCACCGTAGTCAGACAACAAAAAAAAAGAACACAAAATGAGCAATTTGCACTTAGAACCTGTGCAACAGTTATAAAACGGTACGATTTATCGAAAGAGATCTATCATATGATTATGAGGAGAAAGTGAACTTATGTAAAATTTACACACAATGGTTATCGATATCATTATGAAAGATCAAAATATAAATTCAAGTATAATATTTTATAAGAATCAGAATAAGGTTTCTATTTAAGTTAAAATTAGTTTAAGTTTAAGTTTATTATTAAGTCTACGTTAAATATTGAACAAAATTAAAGATACATGTATTTGTTTACATAGATAAATCAGTTGTTGCAAAATAAATAATATAAAAATAAATAAATGAACAAAAAAGCAAATGAATGAATAAATAAATAAATAAATTAATAACCAATAACTAGACAATAAATAAACATAAATTTAAACAGACTCCATAAATATATAAAAAAAAAGATAAACGGAGAAATAATTATTAACAAATAATTAAAAGCAAGCCTTAGCATAATACAAGGCTAGAATTGCTTTTATTAAATTTTCATTGTGTGATAATCAATGGATTTTCAGCATATGTACATTTTGAAAAGTATTGATTGTTGAGAAATTAAATTGTCCTTGCAATTTGAAGGACACCTGACTTTTTATGCAAAATCATTGTTGAGAAGTCCCATGGAAGACTAAAAATCCTTTTTAAAACCTTATTTTGAGCGATTTGCAGTCTTTTTTTATGTTTCTTAGCATAATTCTTCCAAACAGTCGAAGCATATGTATCAACGCTTGAAAGATTACTTTAAAAATTATCATTTTATTTTGTTTGCTCAGTTACGATTCCGAATTCCGATTTATAATAGGGTAAAGCATTTTGATAGCAACATTCAATTTATTTAAGATCTTTTTAATATGATTCGCAAAAGTTAACTTTTTGTATTGCTTCTCGCAAACGGCGCATATCACCATAACATCTTATGGAGCGTAGGACCTTGAAGTAAAAACTCCTGATGCACTATGGCAAGGTAATAAAAAAAATAAACTGTAATCAAAACTTTGACATTTCATTGAACTTGGTGTGATTTTTTTCGATCTCGGCTCTCCTGGCTGCTTCCATCCCGACAATTGGCTGTTGATTTCGACGTTATAACCTCATACCCATGATTCGTCGCCAGTTATGACCCTTTTGATCAAGTCAGGATCATCATATACGAAGAACTCCTAAGCGATGCTCATGCGAAGGTTCTTCTTCTTCAAAATTAAAAAGTTTCAGACCAAACTTCGCTGACACACGTCTCATGTCCAAAACATCCGAAAAAATTTCGAGACACGAGTTGACCGATCTGCCAATGTCCAGTTTTCTGCACAGCTTCGAAGTTGTCATCCTCTGTGGATGTGCTCTGGGGTCCAGAATGAGTTTCGTCATTGGCATTTGCTATGCTATGTTATGCTATGTACTTGAAACTGAGAACCGAGCTTGTGTTCACATGTGTACTTATCGAATGTACGTTGCTCGCGAAATCTCAAAAGTCACTTTACTTTTTAAACACACATCGTATAGTGATTTTCTGAAACTAAGCTCGAGTCACATATTTTCCAAAGATTGTGTCAACCCTGATGATGACGATGAATTTAAAGCCATCTGTGCCATAAAGGGTCCAAGTTCTGTTTCGGACTTAAAACATTTTCTTGGCAAGGTCAATTGTCTTCGATCTTGAAATTTCAATCTTTGACTTTTTCCCAAGAAGGAAACACAATAGCATGAATAGGAATGATTTATTGTACAATTAAAAAGAATTTTTAACTTTAAAAAATGTCGTAACGATCCCAAAAACTCATAATGTTCTTTATCGATTCGTTAAAAAGTGCATTTGGGCCATCATTTTTTATAACCTTAGTCTAATTGTTTTTGCCCCTGCCGCTCTAACCGAAAACCAGATAGAGAAAGACCTGTTTGCTATACTATTTGGTATATGGTACTAATTTTCCCCAATATGTCATATCTATGGCAAGCATGTGATTGTAGAAACTGATTATAAGCCACTAGAGGCACAGTTAAAAAAAACCTCATCACACTGAAAGCATCGATTCCCACTAGATCAGCGAAATCAAGCAGTGTTGGGCGCGGTAAGTACGTTGGTGGAGGACCACATGGGAACTCGCCACATGGGCATAGTACCCCGGCGTTAAATCCCGGACTCTACAAATTAATTTGTATCGTTCCCTTGATAATAGTAATAATATTATAACTTTTTGCCTAAGTACACACCAAGATACTTAACTAAGTTAAACCAGGGTATTTCATTGCTGTTAATTTTTAAATTTCTCAGAGGCATAAAACAATCCTTCCTTTAACGTATAAAGAAAATAACATGACACTTTTGAATATTTATTTTCACTTTCCAGTGCTTATAGTATTCAAATATTTTGTTTAAATCTATTTGGAGATTTTCTTCAACAACTGAACCTAGTTCATGGGAGGAGTATATTGCACTAACATCAGCATATCTTGCAATACAACAGTTGGGTAAAATTGGAAAATCTGCAGTATAGATATTAAATAGAGTAGGTGCTACAACTGAACCCTGAGGAACTCCAGCTTGAATAGATTTTTAAAAGAATAAATGTTGTTCAGTGACACTACAAATTTTCTACCATCTAAACAACTTTGTATTATTTTAATTAGAGAACAGTTAAACCTCAAAAGTTTGTAAATTAACCCTATGTGGCAGACTGTGTCGAAAGTCTTATCTATATCCAGCAGAGTTAAACCTGTTGATTTACACAATTTTGAAGAAAATTAGATTTCACAAATTTTGAAGTTCTTAAAATTTGAAATTTTAATTTCATTAATTTAAATTAATTTAATTTAATTCCGAAATACTAATTGATAATGTGGTAATATATTTGTTTCCTCCAGAAAAGCCTGAAGCTTCAATTTGATTACTTTTTAAATGATCTTACTACATCCACTTATAGACTTATAGGCCGGTAGCTGGAAGAAGTATTAGCTGATTTACGTACCTGGCTTTGAAAGGGGAATTATTTTTGCTATTTCCATATATTGTATTTTGATATAACTACTCGTATTGACTATAAAAGTTAATAAATTAATAATTTTGGAAACTTGAAATTATAAACTGAATATCTTCATTGGTAATGAACGTTTTTGTGAAAATAAAACACTTATTTTAATTAGGAAAGTAAAAAACATTTTATTCAAAGTATGGCCCATTTTTCATATCTTTCACGAAACTTATGTATTCCACGGCAATAAAACTGTTCGTCTTTTGAAGCAAACCAAAAAATCACCCAATTTTTAGCTTCCTCGTAGGATTCGAAGTGCTGCTCAGCTAATGCGTGTCCCATCGATGATAACAAATGGTAGTCGGAGCCAAGTCTGGTGAATACGGCGGGTGGGGTAGCAGCTCCCAGCCAAGTGCTTTTGTTGTATCCTGAAACAGTTTTGCTTTGTGTGCAGATGCATTGTAATGGAGCAAAATTACCTTGTCATGTCTTCTGATCCATTCTGGTCGTTTTTCAATCAGTGCATGGTTCAAATTGATCATTTGATATCGGTAGTGATCTGTATTAAGGGTTTAACCAGATTTTAGGAGCTCGTGGAACACCACATTTTTCTGGTCCCATCAGACACACAGCATTATCCTCTTGCCGAATCGATCTGGGTTTGCAGTCGAAGTTGATGATTGCTCCGGATTAATCCGGTGATTTTTTCCGTTTAGGATTCTGAAAATAAATTTATTTTTCATCGCCAGTAATAATTTGATGCAAAACTGATTTTTTATCGTGTCTTTGAAGCAAAATTTCACAAGTGATTTTTCGGTTTTCCATCTGTCTTTTATTTAATTCATGCGGCACCCATTTTCCAACTTTTGGATCTTTCCCATAGCTTTTAAACGGTCAAAAAATGTTGTGCAACATTTAACATTTTTGCTATTTGTTTCTGACTCAAAGTGTTATCTTTATCCAATATTTTTTGCAATTCGGCGTCCTCAAACTTGTTTGGTGGTCGTCCACGTTCTTCATTTCTCACATCAAAATCGTTGTCTCTGAACCGTTGAAACCATCTTTTGCATGTTGCTTCTGATAGAGCATGATCACCTTATGCTACGACAAGCATTCGAAGCAACTCCGCAGCACTTTTCTTCAAATGAAAACAAAAAATTAATGCTTTCCGCAAGTCATCATTTTCTGGTACAAGATTCGACATTTTTAGCATCATGAAAAAATATGATGTTTGCTCAATGACTTGATATATACTAAATATGTTTGACATGTGTCATACCAACCAAAAAAAAAAAAAAAAAAATTAAGGCCCGTTCACAATAAATGTTCCCTATCAAGACATTTGTATCTAGACGCTCTTCACCTGTAACCTGGTATTTCCAACTCTATTGACTCAAAAGCAGTAATAGGGCTGTTCTGAAAAGCAGAATGATTTTCTTTAAAGGCGTCTGCTAGTTGTCTCGCTTTGGACTCAGCTGTTGTTATAATGAAACCAGAGATCTCTAGATTGGGAACTTGGATATTTCTCTTTTTAAGAATGTTAGTGATATTCCAAAGAGGCTTTTTATTAAGAAATCTTAATTTGTTATGCCATAGGGAGTTTCTACATTCCATTGGTTTCTGTATAAATTTCTGATTTTGATTAGTTGTAAAATATAGGTGGGAGACCGACACTTTTTGACATGGATTTTTTCGGACAGCAATTTTAAATGATTTTTTTTCGAAGGTATTAATAAGTTAGTCTATTTGTTGACTAATAGAAATTAATATAATTTAGATCTAGCGGACAATTACGAATACTTAAAGTTAAGTAAGATCTCAACAGATTCCAGTTAGCATTCTTATAGTCTAAATATTGCATATTTTTTAACATATGGGTAAGTAAAATATCGCATGTTACAGATAAGTGATCCGAACTTAGGGCATTAATAGGAACGGGATTTGTTAACAGGTTAGACATATTATTTAAAAATATGTCTAACACAGATGGAGAAAATCTGCTTGAGATTGGGATATAAGTTGGGCTGTTAGGGTAATATTAAAGAGGTGTCTCATAGATAAATTTGCTAATATATTACCCCAACGATTAGCCTTCAAACAACCCCAATCACGGTGGCGGCAATTTAGATCACCCCCTTTTACAAATCGATTATTGTTGAGCAACTTTTTAAGATTATTTTTGAAATTTACAACTTGGAATGGGTTACATTTATTCCCCGAATAATATACCAAAGAAACTTTCAATCTGGAGAAAATTGCTAAAATAATTTCAACTCCAATCGCTTCCACTGTCGAAGTATTTACAATTGGAAGTACGTTATGCCGAAATGTCTTCTTTATTACAATGGCAACATCGCTCTTAATTCTACGTTCTCTATTCAATCTGTAACAAACGTATTTACAATTTTTTAGGCAAACATTATTATTAAGCCAAGATTCACCTACAAGACGTACATATGGTATATCGACATTCTTATTACAAAGAAAATTTAAAAACTTAAAGCTTTTGATTCGTATGCCACTGGCATTCCAACATAATAACTTTAGCGAAAATTGATTATTACTTAACATAAGAATGTATGGTAAATTCTTTGCTATGCAATTACATTAAATTGTTCCACTTTGGATTTGCATTGGCCAAGCTTTGAATCCATTTCCATCGTTAAGGAGGTAAGTTCTTCTTGTGAGAATTGAGTGTTCTCAGTTGATGAGACTTGCACTTTGCGCTCTGAAACATGCTGAATACTTTGTTGACGTTTTTGACGAGAGGGAAAGTCTACAAAGCTGTTGTACGTAGTTGTATCGTAGTTGAAAACTTTCGTAAGTACACCTGCCGACTGCCGTGAGAATCCTTAGAGATATATTTTCTCTCATTTCTTTGAAATCAGTACGGCTTAAACATGACTCATCAGTTGACTTGGGATTGCCCCTGCAGTTGGCGCATATAAAAATTCCAACAAATGTGCATTTGTCGGTTTTATGGTTACCGAAGCAGTTAGTACAGAATGTCTTGACGTCGCATTTTTCTCCCCATGGCCGAACATTTGACGGTTGTGGCATTGTGTCAATTTGTTCTTGATACGTCTATGAAACTCCAACTTCACTTGAGTTTGGAAAATTTACCTAATGCTTTTGCGAAGATCAGCTAAGCGAATATAATGACATCCGAGACCAAGTGATAACAGTTCGTTTTTAAGTGAGTCTGTGTTCGGTTCATCTAGACCGAATAGAATGACCTTGAATGATCTTTCATTTTTAAGTTCATGGGAGAATAACTGGCATTTAATTAATTTCAAAGCACTGACAATCATATGGAACGAATTAATGGATTCGCAGAAAACTTTAAAACCAATAGAAATTTTCTGAATGGAGTTGTCACTGATTTCAAGGTCTTTTAGAAATTCATGAACAACGTCACTGCCTTTGTGTAGAATTTCTATTGGTGGTATATATGTTATATTTTCTTCTGCACTTTGGGAAATTTCACACAGTCCTCAGCTCTACGACATATTCGCAATAAGGGTTTTCCTATATTTATTGTCTGAGGATATAGGATCCTCTAACACGACGTTTATAAATTGTTGATAGCTATAGATCAGTTATGATACAAAAAGCCACAACTGAATGAAAAATAGATAATTTGCTGTAGCTCATATACTGTTTCTCATGTTTCTACGGATGGCGTATCCATAATAAATAGAGAGTTCGTCTTTTAGTTTTCCCGATAATTTGCCCCTTCCACCGAAACCATTTGTATCCATTCGCTTTTGAACTTGATCTATACACTCTTTCTTGAGTACTGTGACATTCTTATATGGCTTAGCATCAATAATGCATTTAAAAGTCTTCAAATGACTGAAATATCTTCACAACTGCATCGAACTCCATTTTTCCTGATGATCCATCGTGATTCACATTGCGCTTCGGTATATTCTTTATTCTTCCAGTACTCACACGTCATACAGTATTTTGATTTCACTGCGCAATCTATGACTTTTGCTCTGTAATTGCCAATAAGAGTCACTAAACCAAACAAGGCCGTAAGCCCACGTTTTCTCTACGAATCGTCGTCTGATACCATAATTTCATTTTCTCATTTTTCTATAGAAATAAGTGTCTCATCTTTCGCTGCTTTCATCATACTGTTTTTGCAACCTAGTTTAGAAATTTCAATTCTACGGTTTATTTCATAGCCTTTTTCAATAAATGGACTACTCGGTATCTCAGTCTGTACACATTTTTCACAGTACACTACTATTTTGAATCCCAAACCGCACTTACAACGTTTGAAATAGCTGACAGAAACTGCAATAAAGTTTATCATACGATAAGCAAAACCTGGATTCAGTTCAATATCGTACATATCTTCCGATTGCTTCGCGGATGTACTAGCATTCATTTCACTTAGTGGCCCTAACTCGTGTCGATTCAGCGGTCTTCCTCTAGATATTTTCGGTCCAATGCTGTGTAAAGAACCAATAACACTCACAAAGCAAAAAAAAAAAAAAATTAGCACAATTGTGGATAAAATATAGGGTTTTCTCATAACGACTTGACAACATTTTTTTTAAATAAAAGGCAAAATATTTGAGATATTTCAAAAACTTTATTATTGGCTTAAAGTACAATCAAAACATTTATGAATGGAACTCGACTTCGTTCATATGGCCACCGCGGGCACGTTTGCAGCGGTCGATTCGTTGGACTCAATTTCCAACGACTCGGCCAAAACTGCCGCTATTTCGCGTTCAATGTTGGCTCTGAGCTCTTCCAATGTCGTCGGCGTGTTGGCATAAACCAATGACTTAATGTAGCCCCACAGAAAATAGTCAAGCGACATTAATCGACTGGCCCATGTCTTGAGATAACACGCTCACCATACTTACTCTTCAATAAATCGATTGTAGCGTATGCTGTGTGGCTTGTGGCACCATCCTATTGAAACCACATGTGGTCCAAGTCCATATCTTCCAATTCGGGCAAAAAATAATCGGTGATCATGGCGCGATAACGCTGACCATTCACAGTTAAGTGACGATCGTTATCGTCGACGAAAAAATATGGCCCAAAACGCCGCCGGCATGTAAGCCGGCGTTTGACTAAAACTGACGTTTCTAAAGACGAAACAAGCAATAGTCTAAACTCGTAGCAAAAATCTTCAAAAAAATCTGCCATATACCTAATCTAGTCCTCTAAAATACCTTCTCTAGTTTCGGTCATAAAAGGCTCGCTACCTATCTGGCGGCCTTCTATATACTAATTTAAAAGAGTACAATACTTTGAGATATTTCCCGGCAATAATCTTTTGAGACATCATTTTTCAGATCCTATGGGACCATAGGACCAATAAAAAAATCGATTTTTTTGAAAATCCTAGAGTCGCCTAACCCCTTAAACGCAGAATCTACCACAAAACTCACTAAATGAAAACCAACAATCAAAATTGATATCTATATTTTCTTTAGTGACCACTACAGAGTTAATGTATTTAAATTTATCTCGCTTCGTCACGACGGCTCCGTCTAAACACATATCAGATAATGGGCTTGCAAATTCAGACCAACGGCATGCAATGTGTAATGTGGTATGGACAATGAGTCAACGTGGCAGTTGATGGCTCGTTAGAGCTGGATTTTTGATTCTTTGCCAAATCAAATTTTAAAAAAATTGTTTTTATTAGAAAAAATACTCAGAAACATTTAAAAATGACAATTCACACGTATTCACAAGCAGAGTCACACGGTGAGGCGATCAGTCGAAATCGGATTTTGGTTTTCCAATAGCTGGAAAGTCTGCTATCTATGTTAGTTCATCTATGATCAAGAGTGTGTCTGATTTGAAATTTAGCGAGTCTGTTTATACCCATTTGATAAAGCTTTCACTGTAGAGCTTTTACTAAGCATTTCGTAAAGCTCCTTTGTACAGTAAGAATCAAAAATTTATAAATTATTATTTTATTTTTTATGAAGAGAAAATTAAATTATCTGTTGAAGGATTTTAAAAAGTAACGCATAACATAAATACTTTATAAAAAAAAATAATAAGGGCGGGGTATAGATGCTCGAGAATCAATTATTAATTTATGATTGGGAGAATATTCAGTAAAAATTTTCGTCTCTGATTTTACTATTTTTTACGTGTGTCGTATCGTGTGGCGATACTCGTACTAGGTCCCTGTTTTGAAGCATGAAGTGCTGTGTGGTGTCTAGAAGTTTACTGAATGTGCTCTCAATCATTAAAAATGAAAGATTATAAAATCAATTTATAATTGGGTTATTATACTCGTATAGGGTCAACCAATTCGTGGTCCACATTTGACATCCCTGTTTCAATCACATGCATTAATTAGGTTAGGTTAAGCCTATTGGCTTGCTGTGCTGCTACATGGATCTATGATCCTCTTAAAGGTGGAAAATTATATCCTCTTCATCCTCATCCAGGAGAAAATCGTTTATAAAAGCGCAAAGCCTTCTTGCATGCTAGCTTATAAAGCAGTGCCCAGTGATGACACCTATAATGACGCTGAGATGTTTCCTATTTAGAAGAATCAGACTCTTAGAGCGATTCAGATCCAGTTTTAGCTAGATCTGTTTGGTCGCTAGGCATGTAGATTCAACAGTCCAACTAAGGTCTATTCTTTTGTCAGTATCCAGCTTTAATATTGATTTGCACGAACCGATTGGTATGCCTATGATACCCTTTTCCGGTAGAATAAGTAGAGTGGTTCCAATTTTTGGCGAGTTCGTTGGCCCTACAATTCTATGGAATGTCCCTGTGTGTGGGCACCCAACAAAGGTGTAGGTTGAACTGCTCTGACATCTCCATAAGAGATGATCGGCATTTAAGGTCGGCTTTAGAGTTTAATGCGATCGAGTCCGAGGAATGAACAGCGGCCTGACTATCCAAAAAGATGCGGATATCTTTTGCCAAAATCTCCGCCTGTAACACGCTACAGTGATTTGGAAGACGAAAGGAGAGATTTAGATTTAAATTATCTGAGAAGAAGTGGCAGTCACCAACCCCGCTATCGGTTTAAGATCCATTTTTGTAAAAGGGGATTGACTTGTCCTCCATGAAAGCATCTTCCTCACAGAAGGATCTAAAGGCGAAACTTTCATGAAAGTTTTTGTCAAATCAAAGTATAGGTATGATGTAATCGATGTCCTCTGTGAGGATTTCTAAAACATTAAGAATATTGACATGGTCAAATAAATTTTTTGTACGCTGTGTAGTCGTTTTAAGGTGAATAGCTGCATTCTTAACTATTTTCCTGCTGAAGATATCGAGAAGTCTCAAATGAAACAAAATAGCTAATGCCGCAGATGGAGTAGGACGAAGGGCTTCACTTATGCATAGATATTCAGTTCTTTGGTCAGTTGACTGCATTGTCAAAGGCCGTCTACCAGACGACACAGCCGAAGGTGAGTATGGGTCTTATGACCGAGATGTATAACCAGTGGGTTATTCGAGATTGAAGGCCCCATTTTTTTCCAATGGCTTTCTTGCAAAAAATAAAGCTACTGTAGCTTTCTTGACTCATTCTTGAATGAAAGGTTTCCAGTTTAGCTTCCTGTCAAAAATGAGACAAAGATATTTTGCTGTATCGGAAAACACTGTACCGTTTATTGAGGGAAATTCTATAAATGGAATTTTATATTTCCTGGAAAAGAGGAAACGATCAGTTTTATGGGGGTTTACTCTCTATCTACAGCGATGTGCTTAACAGGTTAATCTTATAAGATTTAGCTGGAGTTCTTTGATTGTATAGCAACAACATCCTCCGCATAGGCAATCACCCCGCTACCACCGACTTACAGACATATCAGAAGTTCATTAACCATTAAGTTCCAGAGAAGGGGAGAAAGGACACCGTCTTGTGGCGTACCTCTACTGACAGACCCACCCAGCGTGGAGTTGACTATCCTGCTATTTAACATAAGACTGATCAACTCCCCAAATTAGTCGTCTACTTACAGATTTGACAGCGCAGTCGTGATTGCGGATGTGTTTACCTTGTTAAACGCGTCCTTTATGTCTAGGGAAGCAACGATCTCTTGTAGGGATCGTTCGATGTGGGTAGTCAGCGAATGCAGAACCGCTTTGACTTCAAGGTCTGAGGTCTTTTGGGACATAATGAGAGCATTTTTCGGAAATGAAAACTGCATTAACTTCTCTCCATGACAGTGAAATGTTGATTAATTGTACACAGCTTCTCATGATAATATCTGTGCACCTTTGTAGTTAGGCCGGCATTATCCGCAGTTTGTCTCTTGTAATCAGACCATGAATTTTATTCAAGGTTGCAGTAGTCCGGTTTTGGTTACTGTTGGCCGCAAATAAAGAGCTACCTAGAAAGTGGGTGTCCAGTAACAAGTTGAGTGATTCGTCACTTGAGGTTATCCAAGAGCCATCGGTTTTTTTTTTTTCAAAAAACTAGGCATCATAGGATTTGTAGGGAGGATTTTTCTTAACTGCTATGCCTCAGAGGTTTCTGTGATTTTGTCTCAGAATAATCTCCAAGATTATTTGCTTTGACACTATATTTTGAGGGATTTTTTGTATGAGTTCCAGTCAGTCATTTTTCTTGTGCTTTTTGCAAGATTGAAAAGTTTTCTGCAGGTGTTTCTAAGCGGTCCTAGTGCTGAATTCCACCAGTGCGGCTTTTTCTTGCCTCTAGGCTTCCTGCCCTCTTTAAGCAGCCAAAACCTGATTGAGAACCAGGGTGAATTCCTTGACTTTCATATCAAGTTCGTTGGTGTTACGCGGGGAACGTGAGAGTGCAGGGGAAACTGTTTTTAACGGTATTCCTCTGTATTTTGGCCAATCAGTTTTTTTTTTTATAATATCGGAGTGCTCTAAGGAGCATCATTAAAGCTGAATTTGATGTATCTGTTATCTGAAAACGAGAGTTCAGACGATACCATCCAGTTCGTTATCATTTAAGTAATGTTGTTGGAGAAAGGAGTGATATTTAGCACTTCCTTTGGTTTTATTTTTATAAAAGTTGGCTTATTGCGAATGATGCAAAGAATGAGGTGAGTGCTTATAATATAATCAAAAAGTGACTCAGCTCTATCATTAATGTCTGTTCTGTCCCATACCGTGTGATCAGCGTTAGCGTCGCAACCGATGATGAAGTCCGTTTTTATCCTCCCAACCACCAGTACTACACTTTTTAGGTTAACACCAGGGAGAGGGCCCACATGATCGTGGCCAAGATATTCAGATGCCAGTTAGTAGGAACCCTTAGTTCTTCTAGATTCGCGGTTCGGGTTGCTGAGCCTGATGATCTCTAGAATGCTTCCTGGGGAGGAGGGTTTATCAGGAATTCGGGTAACGTACAATCGATTATCAATTTTATTCTTGCTGTATAGCATTCTTGATTTTTTTTTTTTTTTGACATGTAGAATGGTAAGACGTGCTTTGGTGAGATCGGCGATCAATTATCATAATAATTGAAGCAACGAACTTGCATCAAATTTTGTGTAAAAAATGGAGTCAAGTGCTCTAAATCACTTAAAATGTTTACAGTGGAATACGGTGAGTCTGCACTTTCAAGATGGCCGACAATATGCCAATGACGAATCTTGCTCTGGACGTCCCATCACATCAGAAAATGATGATAACGCCAAAGCTGTGAAGAAAATTGTTTTGGAAAGTCGTCGATTACCATTAGAGAAGTTGCTCAGGATGTTGGCATATCGGTCGGCTCGTGTCATGCAATTTTTTCGGATGTTTAGGTTATGAGACGTGTGTTAGCGAAGTTTGTTCTTTAACTTCTTAATTTTCATCAGAAGAACCGTCGCATGAGCATCGCTCAGAAGTTCTTGAATGACGTCATTGGTGATCCTGACTCAATCAAAAAGGTCATGACTCCTGACGAATCATGGGTATAAGGTTATGACGTCGAAACCAACACTAAATCGTCAGAATGGAAGCACCCAGGAGAGCCAAGACCAAAAAAAAAATACTCGAAGTTCAATCAAATGTCAAAGATTTTATCACTGGCATAGTACATCAGGAGTTTTTACCTCAAGGTCGTACGGTAATTAAGAAATATTACCTTAAACTTATGCGCCATTTACGAGAAGTAAACAAAAAACAGTCCGGAATTGTGGGAAAATAACTCATGGCTTTAGCATCATGATAATGTACCTGTCCATTCGTAGTTCCTTGTGGATTTGTCCCCATACAATTTTTTTCTGATCCCAAAACTGAAGAGACCTATGAAAGGACGGAGAATTGTAACGATTGAGGAAATAAAAACTGCATCGCTGGAAGAGCTCAAGCCTATACCAAAAAGTACTTATGAGAAGTGCTTCGAGAGTTTGAAATAGGGTTGACACAAGTATATTATTTTTGAGGGGAATTACTTTGAAGGGACAACATTATTATTGATGAATTAATAAGATCTGGCAAATTGTTTACATTATTTAAAAAAAAATAGTAACACAAGTCATAGCTAGAAAACACACTTATCTGATTTTCACATTATCGCGGATCGACAAATGCTCTTTCACAAGTTTCAAAGAAATATGCGTGCCTTACAAAAAAAAATTGGTTAAGCCTGAATTGAGGTTGCTAATGGTATTTAAAGCTGCTGGAAATGACGTTGTGGAGAACATACACCAACTCACTTCGCAGATGTGATCAGAAGAGTGTATTTCTGATGAATATAATTGTTTGCCCGATCCACAAAAACGTATACCCCCTCAGCGACGCCCACTGTAGAGGCATATGTATATGTATGTCTCCTCAACATCGTATACAAGATCTTATCTGCCATATTGTGGAAACGTCTAAAAGCCTTCGTCAACAGTCTGATTGGCTCCTATCAGTACAGTTTCAGACCAGGAAAATCCGCAATCTATTAAATCTTCACTATCTGGTAGATCCTTAAAAAACTGAAGAAGTCCAAGTCGGTCTCCACCATCTTTTAACCGATTTTAAGACCGCATATGACAGCGCTTACATAGACGAACTATATAGAGTAATCTCTAGTTTTCGCATCTCTGTTAATTCCTTCCGTTTATGGCGATGGAGAACGCTCGCTATTCCATCAAGGTCGGCAACGATTTAATCGAGACCTTTGAAATCAAAAACGGTTTTAGACAGATGACGCGGTGTCATGTGACTTTCTTAACATCATACTTGAAAGAATTGCGCAGAACTCACAAGCGAACCTCAAGGCACAACCTTTCAAAAGTCGGTGCAACCAAGAGCGCATGCCGAAGATATAGGTACAAATTGGGATAACCCAGCGGGCTGTCGCTCGTGCATTCGATAGTAGTGAAACGGAAGCTGTCAAAATGAGATGAGTGGCAAATGAGATTTCATATAGCATGGAATCTATGGAGAACAGATGAAGATATCCTCAGTCGTTTTGAGAGAAAAATTCTTAAAAAAATATTTGAACCCCTTTGCAATGATGGGTCTTTCAGGAAAAAACTAAATACGAGCTGTACAGTGACATCGACTCAGCCAGAGAGCTGCGCATCAGTCGCCTGAGATGGCTTGGATATGTCCAGCGAATGGACACTATAGGTGACGCACACAAGTAGAAGAGGACCTCAACTGACATGAAGTGCGGACCTGTAGGCAATTAAAGACTGGAATAACTGCAAAGGCTTGTTTGTTGAGGACCAGGATAATGTAGCGGCACTTTGGTAAGCAGGTAAGTAAGATTCTCAATATCGTAGATTATTGATCGTTATACTGTTAGTTTATCACCGATATCCTTGATTTTGTCGAAGATTACATCCCAAATAGGATCTGACTGCTTAAGTGATGGTTCCCTTTAGCAGAAAATCGGATGTGAATGCAACAGATGGCTTTGGTATCATATGACACTCCATCAAAGCGGCGAATGGAGGCCTTATCATCGCAAGATCTGGCGGAGTCCAACTCGAACTCTTTTTTAAAAAAATTAATAGTTTGACCGTGATCTTCTTGACGAGTAAATTTTAACAATAGAGGCACTTGATCGCTAGAAGCAGGTATAAAAATTTTCTTGCAATCAACGCGTAAGAATAAAAAGTTTTCCGATAATTTTTGATGAATACAGTGTTTCTTTTATTAATACACGAATGGCATGAAATGTTTTGTCACAGATGCACTTATAAACAAACCAGCCAGGATTATAATTGTTAATTTGGCAATTATTGATTGCACAAAATATGGGACATATTTATCGCAATATTAGATGATAAAGGAGAAATATAAAAGAAAATTGGCAAAGACAGAGATGAAAATGTCATGCGCATTCTAATAGAAGAAATAAGAAAAGCTTGTATTGTCATAGAAAAGGAAGAACATCCAAAAAGGAAAAGAAGCTCAAGTTTCAGCAACCGTTTAAAAAAAATACCGATCTACAATACTACTTTAACCTAAATACAGTAAAAAAAAAGAAATCAACTTCATTCCGTTTTTTATTTCGATAATTTATCACAAACACATTGTCACAGAATAAACAAATTTCATTAAATAATCATAATCCACTCATTCGTTGGCTTGTCAAACTGAATGATTGATCACTGCATTCTCGTAGCATTTTCCTCCAAAGAGTATATTCAAGTAGTTAAAGATGCATTTAATATATTTGTTGTGTTACATATATATATATATATATATTTATATTTCTATCTTAACAAACGTATTCGTATATTTATAAGCATAGGCACTTTTTCTAATATATTATAATATTACGTACAAGATTGTTGCTATATAAAATAATCATTCTTACTTTGTTTATATTAACTGTCGGTATATACTATTTAATCGATTTTATAGATTTTGCATTGACATACATAATATGCTTTAACGAAACTTAAGGCATTAAACTCAAAAATTTTAGAAAAAATATCTTAGAAATGAAAAAATTTGTATTTGTATCGAATCGTCGGCATGCGTAGTCCTTTTATCGTGCGCAGTAGGTCATTCTATAGATTTGGGTCATTAAGGTCCATTGTTCTGTCAATAGTTTACTCGAAAACATCGCACTTCTCACTCAAAACAACTTCTTCTTTACGTGTTGGCTGAAGGATTTTTAAATTTAATTTAATTAAAAACAAAAAAAAAAAATCTAAAATATTTTTTTCAATACTACCTTCGGATGCATAAGAATAAATGGTAACTCAGCACAAAGTTCACCGCCTAATGCGCCAAGGAACAGCTTAACCTTGACTGCATATGATACAATAATGCCAAATGCATCACGGCTTTCTTGGCTACCCAATCTAACGTGGTAAAATTATTTCACTATAAAATTTTCTGACAAAATTCAAAAATTAACAATAAAATTGTACTCACAAAGTAGTAGAAGCCAAGACAGTTTCCTTGCGTTTAATATCACCCTCAACAGCGATTCCAGCGCGGTCAATGTTGGCGGCTAAATTTGGCACCATATACATAACCTTTTGAAGACTAGATCCAGGGTGAATTGGACAGCCTTCACTGGTTTCAACAAAGGCAATGGTGTTCCTGAACTGCCCATTCTGGAAGAGCACCACATCGACACCCTGTTGTACCATTGCTTTGACTTTCTTCACCACCTGAAATCGAAATCAATGTGAGACTATGATTTATCGGAAAAGAAAAATAGGACCAACCTTATTTGAATTATTTCTAACACAAACATTGATGGCTATCTTTTCGCCATGATGGTACAATTGCTTATCCAGTGTAACTTCCAACTCAAGTTCACCGGGCGATAGGAGGAAATCTTTTCGTACGACCGTGCATGGTTGAATTCCTTGCTTGGTTGGAGCATATTGCACCTTGCGTATGCTAAGGCTAACAGTGCTCCGACGATGAGAACGGTCTATCTCAGAGTCCC
Source organism: Volucella inanis (assembly GCA_907269105.1). Classification (NCBI taxonomy): domain Eukaryota; kingdom Metazoa; phylum Arthropoda; class Insecta; order Diptera; family Syrphidae; genus Volucella; species Volucella inanis. The sequence goes on along the minus strand of OU026157.1, from coordinate 70,290,596 downwards.
CAACAAACACCTTGACAAAGTACTGCACTCCACAAGGTTGACCATCTTCAGCGGCCTTTTGTTGCAATACCACCGATGCTGGTGAGCTTGGTGGCATTGTCATCACAAATGGAAAAGCATTAGGACCCAATTTGGGTAAAAGACGATCATGCAACTTGGTAAGATCGATATCAACCTTTTGTTGCGGGTGGACTAGTTGGGAGGCTAAGGTTAGTTCCTTTTGGAAGTTAAGACCCATTGTTTCGTCATCCTCGCGTCCATAACGGAAATTACACAAGATTTGGACGAAAACCTTTCGATCTTGGCGAACATACTCATCGTCAAGGACGACAATACCATCTGCAATTAAAGAAAAAATAAAATTACGAAATTGTGATTGAAAAGTTATATCAGAAAAATATAAGGAATACAGTATTAAAGTGAAAGGAGTTATAAAAGGCACCAAATTAACTAAAAAGCTCCTTTCTTGCAACATATTTTCTGTCTATGTATAGAAACTTCACTCTTAAGGACAAAGAGGAAAAATAAACAAAATAAATCGAGAAAGATCAATACCAAGAAGTGAATAAAGTCTGTCCTTGTTTCCTCAGGAGAAACTTTTTTTTTTTTTTTTCATTTTCATAATTGCGTTGTTCAATTACTACGGAAATAATATAAATTTCCCTAAAAGCCTTTAAGTGGAGCTCGAATGCTGCTTTGGATGAAGATGCTTTATCTCTACCACCTGTTGCTCAAAATGCTGTATGTACTCGTACATATTGTTATAAATAAGGTTATAGTGGCGTAACAATTACAGTTTTGAATACAAGGAAAACCGACTTCATATTTTCGGAGCATCTTTCACCCATGTATTGTACGGGTCATATAAAAAGGCTCCGCGGTTTTTTGGTATTTTAACCAAGTACATATTGGCTATTATTATCTATGACATTTTACCATTTTTCGGGTAGATTCATAATTCTATCGGTGTAAAACTTCTGTGGTTTATCAGCGAAAAACTTGGCCAAGTGATTTTCAGCGGCTCTTCGGTCGGCCAATTTTTTACCATCAAGAGAGTTTTGAAAAGACCGAAACAAATAGTAAATAGAGGGTGCAAGATCCAGCCTATACGGTGTATGCATCAAAACTTTCCAACCAATCTCCGTCAATTTGTTCCGGGTCATCAAAGATGTGTGTGGCCTAGCATTGTCATGATGGAAGACATCTTCCTTTCTGTGGGGCAATTCTGCTCGATCTTTCTCGAAAGCTTCATTCAAACAATAGAGTTGTGCACAGCAGAGGATCGAATTGACAGTTTCCTTACGTTCTCGCAGCTTATAATAGACAATTCCCCTCCAATCCCACCAAACACCCAACATAATCTTGTTTGCCGTCAATCCAGACTTTAAAGTAATGAATCGCTTCAAAAATGGTTCCATTTCGTTACGTTTCAGCAGCGTTTTACTGATGGTTATTCGTTCAATTAAATTTATTTGCGTTAATTCATGTGGCACACAAACATAGAGCTTCTTTGAGTAGCCTACTCGTTTCGGATGATTTCAAACTACCATACGGTTGATGTTTAGTGCTTCCGTGCCTGTCTTGCTGCATTATTTGCAAAATTTTATCGACTTTTTCAATGACAGGCCGACCAATGCGAGGTGCATTTTTTACATCGAAATTTCCAGAACGGAATCGAACAAACCACTCCTGGGTCAGCATTGTCACCATAAGCTGGAAAATTTTTTCGGGATGTTTTTGCAGTGTTTTCCTCTTTTTTTGTAGTAAAAAAGCATTACATAGCGTATTTCTTCAGATATTTCACTTCTATTCAAATCAGTATAAGTTTTAACACGAGCAACGAACTACACAGCTATCTTCACAGAAAATGTTCGTTTGACACAATCAGATAAGTGTTTCTAGATAAATGGACACCAACACCATCTAGTGACAAAAACTCGATTAGACTCTTTATATGATCAATATAAGATAATTTTGAAAAGATTGTTAATGCAAGTAATCATGCAGATGAAGTGCATGTAGAACAAGTTAGATATGCTGCGGACAATTCATGCCGTGAACACCACAAACATCACACAAGCAAAAATGAAAAATGTGTCTGCATATTTACACAAGCTAAAAAGTTCTCTATACCTGATATTTTACTGTAATCTTCAAGTTTAAAGAAATGTGTCTACGAGGGCAGCACCCAAATTTTCAGCTCCTTTGAAAAGTAGGTTATGGAGTGTTTCTCGCTAGTACTTTCAGTCCAGTTGGCTTTCTTTTCTTAAAAACAAAACATCGGTTCTAAGGTCAACTGACCCTGTTTTAAGTATACCAATCATCTAGGAGTTCAAGCAATAATCCGATAATAAACCAAGCACAACAGTTGGACGTTTGTCACGAATAAGTGGCGAAAAAGAGAATTGAAGCAAGTAGAAACTGTGTGAGAAGGTAAAGTATTTACGCCCACTATTCAATGCCTTCCAAAAACAGCCATCATGGGGCATGCTAATCTCAAGAGTTTATAAATGCTCTGAACAAACAAATCTGATTTTTTTTAAATTCCGAGAGAATTCCTAGGAAGATAAATTAACGAAGCAAATCTCTGATTTCGAACCACTGGTTTCGAAATAGAAGCCAACAAGGAAGTGATGAAATATTTTTGTGCATTCCATGAACAGAAAACCCGAGTGGATTTTTAGCCACTTATATGGAATGTTCTATGAATCAGACCACCTTAGTTATGGCAACAAGTTATCACTTCTATCACTATCAATTTAGTCAAAAAGATGGCATAATCAACACTGGGCATACGAGTATTAAATGGATGAACCTCAGCACTATTTTTCAAGAAATCTATAGAAATAAAGCTGTTTCATAAGAAACAATCTTTAGTAAAGGCATTAAGTGGCTTAGACTAAGTTGGTTATAGTAAAATGAGATTAAAACTTATATGCTGCTGATAAAAATTCATCTCCTATCCAAACTGTTATGCCTTAACTAGTTATATCAACGCAAAGTGGATGGAAGATGACTTGATGATTATATAGACCTTAAAACAATTTATTAATTCCTTCCGCAAATTTTTGCAAGAAAAAATGTTGAAAATTTTTAAAAAATATTTGGAAAATGTGCCATTTAGTGGTACCTAACCCAAATATCATAGACATAGACTATGAACAATTTTAAGAGATCCTTTACCATATAAGGAATCATAGGACCGCCAATAGCAAGTAGCCAATTTTGGTTAAACCAAAGAAAAAACACAAAATGTTCTGAAAGTTTGTCGAAAGAGTGCAATGTGACATTTTTTAATATATACTCACACCCAAATGTGTCAAAAGTCAATCCTATTGAAATCAATTTCGAAACACATTAGTCTTTGCCCAAGCTTAAAATCATTTCCTGCGTATGTTCGCTAATTAGATATCTAAGCTACCATCTACAAATTCTTCAATAGAAGGAAACCTGTAATGATGTGGATTACCTAACAAATCCAATAATCATTTACAATCTAGGATAATAAAAGTGCAATCGATTTTTCGTCTTCAAAATTCAGGGAAAATTTGCTTTTTGATGGTCAAAGAAAGGGAGTAAATCCAAGGTGCTCGCTCGTGTGGAAGGGATTCAATTACGAATACTTGTTTCTTTTCAGCATACTCAGAAAGAACACACATTCACACATGTACGAATATCTACAAAATCGATCACTATTAATTTATTTTCTTATTTATAAATACATACCAATAGGTTCCACAACGGTAACAGAATCGACGAATTCACGTCGGCCCATATACAGGGTGACCTTGTTGTTGGGAGAGCATTTTTTGAAAACTTTAAAATTGACAACCATTGTTGAAGATTTTTTTTTTTTCTTATATTCAATTAAGTTTGATTTTTTTTTTTAAATAAAATTGCACACTATACACTGGGAGACCTGTGTTGCTTTCAATAACACTTTGGTTGATGATTTATTTTTCAAAATTATGATCCTTGGGGACGTTTCAAATTTCTTTTCCTTTTTTGAATTATTTATATTTTAAATGTTTTCGTTCGGTCGAGGTTCGTGTAGCGAAATACTTTGCGCTTTTGTAGTGTCTGAAAATTGTCTTTATACCTGGGCCTAATTGAATAAGTTTGCTAGTGCGTCGTTATTTAATTGTATGGCTTCTAAGGGTGGAAAGGGCAAAACCGCCCCATGTATCTGATGGCTAGAGCCAGTTGGAAAGTGTGAAAGATTTGGAGAAGCAGAGAAGCAACTTTGTAAGGGGGTTGAGTGTGAGTTCTATGCTTTCTCATGTCATTGATTACTTTATATTTTATATTTTATATAAACAGTCTGTTTCATAACAAAAAATGCAAGAAGCAACCTGACTTCCTGATTCCACACAACGTGATTTATTATAAAAAAGAAAAATTGTGCCTGACATTGTCATGCTTAGTATGGAATCATAGACATATTAGACTGCACTAGTGTCTTTCTCTTCTTACGTAACCGAGTTCGCATAAGCCAATCACTTATCGTTAATTCGTAAGCAGATATATTTACAATAACATAAGGAATGCCGCTACCCAGCAAAGGTCAAGGCTTTGCATGCTTAACCAAACCAGTCAATCAAAACACGGCTTCTAGACGTACGTATGTATGTACTTTTTCTGCAAAGTAGTTATTTACTGCGAAAACTAAGTAATTCTAGTTCAATTCTTAGATTTAAAAAAAAAAAATTGTGTGTAAAAGGGAATCAGAAGCTATGCAAGAAACTACCTAGAAATACCAAGCCATGATATTGGTCGTGGAAAAACTCCTTTTAATTCAACAAGATGAGAGCGTATCACGAACTGCCTTTATCGGATTGAAAAGGAGGTCCATTTTCGTAAAATAATTGTACCCACTTATAGATAGCAGAAAAATTCCAGACTTTTTAGAGACATCAGGAAGCATTTATTTAATCCTCCAACATGCTGAAGAGCTATGCCATCTTCAGTTTTTGTCACAAGAAATCCAGCTTTCAATGAAAGCTTTAACCGAGGATATAGGCAGTTCTAACTTACTATAGTCAACATACTATATGTATTTCATATTTATTTCTAACCTATGCAGCTAAATTTAACTAATTTTGGGAACAATTGGATGAATAGGAGCTAAACACACGAGGGTGGGTCAATAAGTCCACAACTTTTTTTTAAAAAAAAAAAACAGTTTTCAGGTAAAAAAACACCACAGAGTGGTATCATGTCTCCCTTCCTCTGGAACTTGGTATCCTGTACTCCCATTGCAGAATATACAAAATACCAATTGGTCTCATTCAAGATAGGAAACTAACTTGGAAAGATAATATGCAAAAAACTCTTCTCTTGCTAAAGAGCGGTTGGTAACAAATGGGGTATGCAAATCCGCATCACGCATTGCCCGTACTTAGCTGTCATAAGGCGCATACTAATGTATGGTATTATTGTCTGGTAGACTACCTTGGATAGGGCAACTCACCCTTAAAATCTAGGGAAGTTGCAGCGCTAAGCCTTCATGTGCTAAGGCTGGTGGTATCTTCAGTCACTTTTAGATCAACAACCGTCTTCAATTGCCGAGCATCTCTTAACGAGGTGACTGAGCGTTAGACATTCACCACTGCTGGGTGGCAAGCTACTGTGATGTTCCAGAAAACTGTACAGCAGATGAATTTGCTGTATGGTATTCACAGTAAATGAGATCTTTACACATGCCTCTGGATACTTGTAAAGTAGCGTGTCATGTCACCAGACAGATCTGGCCAAGTTAGTTCACAAACTATTCCGTAGCCTACCCATACTGATCGTACATCAGTACCCTCAAAGATGTCATTATTACGCACTATCTAATCGGAAGACATCCTACAAGGCTCGACATCAAACGACTCCCACAGATAAGGGATAAGGAACAAGAAGAACGACTCTTCATTTCCTCTGCACTTCATTTCCTCTGCCTTATCTCGCATTTGAAAACCCTTTCTGGGCTCATACCTTCTAGACAACCTCGGCGATCTCGCAGAAACCCACATTGCAGATCTTTTTCGCTTCGAAATTTTTTTTCTCTAACTTTTAGGTTTTTTACGTGACATAAAGGGATCAAGGTCCAGTGGTATCACAATCGGCTTACTCTGATCTAATTGTGCCTGTGTCTAACAGGCAGCCACATTAACCAAATAACTATGGTATGCTACCAATACGCAGAATAGTTTTTCCAGCAGTAATAGATGCAACCTGACAAACAATTATCTCTTGGATTTTATACTATTGTCTGAATTGATTGTCAACAATGTTTACTCTCAGGCAATATTTGCTACGAAAGTTAAAAACCAAGTAATTGACTTAACACCATCCAACAATCCAACAGGTATGCTAAGGGGATTATCGGCTGGAGTGCAACGTGAGATGCTTCCATGTCAGATCATAGGTGCATACGAATAAAACGAATTCGGAATCGTATATTTGACCTCGGTCTTGTTAAAGAGGAATTATCCATGAAACACCCAATGGGCTCGTTTTAAACAGCAACGAAACGAAAAGTAGAGAAAGGTTCTTAGAACCTGAACGATACCCTCACCAAGTATCTTAAGCTGGCGTATCCAACTAAGAAAAACTCCTGCAAGTCGCTTGTTTCATAATGGAAGGCAGGTTTTTAACGAGATTGTTCTCGTTACCGGAAGCAGATCCGTCTGAGTCATCTAAAGTGATAAAAGGCTTTCACCATCCATTTTTCCAAACAAACTAAGTATTATGTCGTCATCCGGGATAACAAACCTCCAAACCGCTATAAGCTTTTGGCATTGCCAAGGAGCTTTCAACTTGTTGGGGCATGTCACCGAAGAGGATGTTTAAGAACTACACGGCTTTCATAAGACCAACTATATTTTATGCGTCGGGTGTTTGGTTTGTTTGCTGCCTTTAATTTTACTCCAAAGAACGGTCTATCTCGGCTACTTGTGGACTTTTCCCAGCACGTCTGCACGTCTGATATAGAAGCACTGGTGAATAACAGTCTGCACGATATTTGTCATATTATTGGCAGCACTTTTAAAGCCATTTTTCCTTTAAAGATAGTACAACAAGCACTTGAGTTTTTATGATATTGCCCCTTGTCTTATGAGCATATCGTCTAATACGATGACACCAGTACTCTTGCCGCTTTGGAATGTTTTAAGCCAGAACCTGAGAATGAAGTCGGGTTTTTAAGGATGATTTCAAAACTGAGACTTTGTGAGATATCATATTGAATTAGGTAAGCGTGCATCTATTTCCAAGCCAATGAACTATTTTGTTTATGGTAGAATTGGTGAAGAAGCAAAGCTTAGTTACGCTTCCAAACAAGTTGAACAATGCGAAACTTCTTTAAATGCGTGACCAGATAAGAACGATAAGAAAAACAAAATAACAACGGTGTTAGATATAAAATTGATTCTGGCTTTATTGTGAAGCTACTTTCATACCATTGTATGTGGAATAAATCGTTTTTTCAAATGGCCGCCTCGGCTTAGCTGGCAGTGCTTCTAGCGGTCGGTTCAATTTTTAATGACTCTTTCCAATATGTGTGCCGTTATTCCGGCAATAGCGTGTCAAATGTTGTTCTTAAGCTCGTCCAAAGTGGTTGGCTTGTTAACGTAGACTAAGAACTTGACGTAGCCCCAGAAAAAAATGATCGAGTGGTGTCGAATCGCATGATCGCTGCGGCCATTTGATTAAAGTTCACTGTGAGATGACCCTGTCGCCAAATTTCTCCTTCAACTTTTAGCTTGTATGGCATGAAGTGCTATCTTGTTGAAAGCACATCTCAGATACATAGATAATGTCGAGCTCCGGCCAGAGAAAATCGGTTAACAGAGCTCTATACCTGACGGTAATGGTGTCTTCTTCCTGATGCCGCCACGCCATAAAACCGCTCCAAACAGTCATTATTTATGGATCCATTGATGCTTGGCTGAACACTTATGGATTGTGTTATGTTGTTGACATAGCCGCTGGGCTAAAAATGGGCTTCATCTGAGATCCAGATCTCCGGCCAACATTTCCATAGCCCAATTAACGAACTCACGGCATTGTCTATGGTTGCCCGGCTACAATTCTAGCGTCACCCGAATCTTATTTAGATGTAGGCCCGAATCCAACTGCAAAATAGGCCGGGTTGACTCTCTGGCAATGCCCAATTCAGCTGATCAGCGCCGAATCGACATTTCTGGGTATTCTTCGATACTGGCCGCTACGGCGTTTATATTCTTTTTATTGCGCACCGATCTCTGTCTGATTGGTAGCTTAAGATCCAAAAGACTGTACTCACGCTCAAACTTTTTCACGGTGTGACGAAATACAGGGACACTGAAGCTATGATGACGACCGACCTTACAACGAAATTCACGTTGCGTTTAAACAATTGAGCCGGAATTTCGATATTTCTTAATAATTTCCGCACGTTGGGCAAGGGTAAAACGATGTTTGATGAAATGGCAAACCTTACTGAATATTTTAACAGCTAGATGTCATTGGTAACTTTGGCAACCTTTTGCTATCTGGTCACCCGTTACATATAACATAGAACCTTGGACATAATCGTAAAATAGTATGGATTACAAACTAAAAATGTATGTACTCCAGGTGGTTGTCGGAGCAACAACAGCGCTTCTGGACTACAGCCAGGATCCGGATGTTAAAGACCTCAACCAAAATACTTAAGAAAAAAAAACAAGCTAGGTACTTGGATGGTACTGTAGAGAGTGTAGCAGATGGGCTAAACCAATAATTGGTGATATCAAAAGAAATATTCTACTCGATTTTGATTCTAAAATACAGTGTGGAGCAAAAGTGAGTACACGTTCGCATGTTTCGCATTTCGAAGCGAATAAAAGAGAAAAGAGTAAGGCAAATGAAATATTTTTTTTTATTTATTTTACATATATTTAATGTTCTACAAATTAGCGAAAAATAATCAACGAAAAGTTGGACATGGAAGAAGAGAAAAAAAGAAAACAAAAACAACTCATGTATAATGTACTCATTTATGCACCTCTGGCATTTTAATTTTCTTATCAGTAAAATGATCAAAATATTCCGTTAATTGTCATTCTTTTGCTTTTGTATTATTTCTTTGACTAAATTATAAAGTCGCTTATTATTATTTAAAGTAATATAAGCCTTACCGAGAGAGGCTATTCGTCCCGTTTTATTGCTACTGAACTTAAAATAAAAAATTGAGCTGAAAAGTCAGTGCCGTTTTATAGTAAGACACAAAATTTTTGCAAAATTCAACTTTATTTATTAATATAGTTGCCTTCGAGGGCGATATACTGATTGAAACGATTTTTTAATCTTTCGATACCAATTTTGTGGTACGATTTCGGTTTAGCCTCAAAATAGGCCTCTGTTTCGGCGATTACTTCTTCATCGGTCTTAAATCTCTTTCCGGCGAGCATTCTTTTGAGGTCTGCGAACAGGAAATAGTCGCTGAGGGCCAAATCTGGAGAATACGGTGGGTGCGGAAGCAATTCGTAGTTGAATTCATTCAATTTTGCCATCGTTTTTATCAACTTGTGACACGGTGCATTGTCTTGATGAAACTGCACTTTCTTTTTCTTCAAACGCTCCAACAACGCAATGTAATAGTCACTGTTGATAGTTGATGAAAATTATTCCACGTGTATCCCAAAATACGGATGCCATAACCTTGCCAGCCGACTGTTGAGTTTTTGGTCGTTTTGGCGAGGTTCGTAGCCTGCTCGCCACTCAGCTGACTGCCGACTTGACTCTGGTGTGAAGTGATGGAGCTAAGTTTCATCCATTGTCACATACAGACGCAAAAATCTGGCTTTATTGCAGTTGAACAGCTTTAACCACTCCTCTGAATCATCAACGACTGGTGCAGAGTCCGGGTAACACTTATCAAGCCATTTCTTTGCATCGGCTGCATTTTTTCCCATCAAAAAGCAATGATAAATCAACACACGAAATTGCTTTGAATCCATTTTTTTTTTTTTTTTTTCACAATAACAAAAGTTGCTTCACTCACAACGCTATATCTCGAGAACTAATCGTCTGACAGCTGTCAAATTGTACAAAATGTACACGTATCTTTTGAAGGTTGGTACTAACTGAAAATGGATTTAATTCAAGTGGTGCCCTCTCTTAGAAACGGCACGGACACAGCCCACGTATTATGTCAGTCGGTGATCATACGAGTTCAAAAAATGCGTAATGTTTCGGTTGAAAACCCTCTTAGGGGCCGCCCTCGACTTTTAACAAATGCGGATGCTCGAATTATCCAATGTCCAATATAAGAAAAGAAAAGTTTCTAACACATAATGGGGCTTCTTTGGGCATTAATAAGGATGTGAGAAGATGGACAACAAGAAGAGCGCTGCAAAAAAGTTGGTTATATTTCAGCAGTGAAAAAAAAAAAAACCGTCTTTGTTCGAAAAAAATGTGAAGGCACGTTTGAATTTCGCTAGACAGCACCGAAATTGGACCATAGATGACTGAAAACAGGTAGATAGTTTGGTCAGACGAATCAGAATTTAATAAATGCCAGTAAGATGGTAAGACCCGGAGAATCAATCCAACGATAACCATGTGAAGCAAATCGTAAAACACGGTGGAGGCAGTGTAATGGTTTGGTGGAATATTGGGCCACTACATAAAATAGATGGCATAATGAACAAAAACCAATATCCTAACATTTTATAAGCCCATGTTCCCGATTTTATTGATCAAAGTGACTACACCGAAGCTGAAATAGTGTTTCAGCAGGATGAAGAATCGAAACATACTTCAAAAGTCGTGCAAAAATGGCTAGCTGACCCAAATTTTCAGTTGATGAAGTGTCCAGCTCAAAGTCCTGACCTAAACCCAATTGAGAACTTATGGTCAATTGTGAAAATAAAGTTCGGACAATACCCATTGGCTCTATCAAATCTGGAGGATTTTTGACAAAAAATGCTCAAGGAGTGGTACCTTAACATATACCAAAAGAAATTTTTAAAAATTTCGTTGAAAGTATGCAAAATCGTATGGAAAGCGTTATAAAAAATAGGGGCTTATGGACCAAATATTAATATTGTTACAATTTGAAAATTAAAATTATTTTTTTCCTGATAAGAAAATTGAAATGCCAAAGGTACATAAATGAGTACATATGAGTTGTTTTTGTTTTCTTTTTTTCTCTTCTTCCATGCCCATCTTTTCGTTCACTATTTTTCGCTAATTTGTAGTACATTAAATATATGTAAAAGTCAGTACATGTTTGCATGTTTCGCATTTCAAAGAAAATTAAAAAAAAAAAAACGGTAAAGCAAATGATATATTTTTTTTTTTTTAATTTTCTTTGAAATGCGAAACATGCAAACATGTACTGACTTTTGCTCCCCACGGCATGATTCAAGAGAAGCCTTAACTGGCAAGTTCAAAACTGTCATGTTTGATCAGCAGCGACGGTTAAGAAAAGTAGATCGATAGATCAATCAATCAATCTCTGGTAATTGTGGCTAGTAATTGTTCTTCTGTTTTGAAATGGCAAAGTATGAGACTTCTGGAAACAAAAGAGTGTTGATGGCAATTCCAACAGACAATGATCGGAATTAACCACCATTTCATACCTCAAAAGTAGGACTATTTTTGGACAGAAAAGGATAAATCCACCTGCAAAAGCAAGTAAGGGAAAGACTTTTCTCCGCGCTCATATACAGCTTAAAATCGTCACTGAAATCAGCAAAGACTGCAGCTCTGGTGACCAAAAATTTAATTTTAAAGAAAAAAATCGACTTCCTAGAAGACTACATAGCGTAATATATAAAGTAGTAGCTGCTTCTAGTGTGACGCATCGAATAATGTCATTGGAAATGGCAAATGTGTGAATGAGGCAAATTGTTAACACAGCAGAGATGACCTATAGGAGTTTGTCAAACGACAAAAATATATGAAAATTGGTTAATAATGATGCGTTCGGTTAACGTGTGATAGGCTGAGTCCTGTCTCCACTTTTCAAATATTTAACTGTCTGTTGAATATTGTTTAGTCGCTGACCGCTCTAAACCGATGACAATCCTTAAGGTAGTCGTTTTAATGTAATTTATGTACAAAGAATGAACTGAAAGTCTTTAAACTGTTAAAACAACTAAAACTAAGGAGAGAATGAACGGTAGGTTGACTAGGTAGGTGCCCTATTTTCAATGTAACTCAATATTTGGAGGCCCCCTATATCACGCCAAAATCTCGATAAAATTTTGCGTTAACTGGTGCGTATTTAATATCTATTGATTACGGATATATATATTCCGCAGATGGAAAATGAATGCCATGATGTATCTGCTTATTAAACAAGTGTTTAAATCTGTGTAACTTATGAACAACCAAAAAACAAAACAAAGCAAACTAAACTCACAAACATAATGATTGAATGTTTCTTCCTTTACTGCGCTTTTTCTGTCCAACTGGAATGCGTCAGCATGTAACCTTGTATCAGTTACCACTTTAGAGGTCTAATTAATCTCTGCTCTATAAAGATCACTGATCTTCAGAAGCTTATTACAAAATCACTATGGTTTCAGAAGTATCCATGAGAGCGCTTACCATTCATGTTTTACCTGACGTACACATTACACGTTTTCTTAATAGTTTATAAATTACAATTTGAGTTGATGTCAGCTTTAAAGTTTCGATAAAAATACTTTACCTCTGCGCATCGATCATACAATCATTAAAAGTTTGTGAAAGATATAGGCAACAATTTCTTGAAATTATTTGCAACAAATGCGACTTTATATATATTTTTTTAAGCTATCACAATTGTTTTTTATAATGAAATTTTCTTATCGCGTATATTAGCAAACCTAAAACAATAAACACCTTAATTAAGAAACAAAACGTAACGATAGGTTTAAAAGAAGATTCACTACACTCGCATAGATGCATTTCATTGCGCACCAGTAGATCAGCATCGGAATTAAAAATTCCTTCCTCGAGTTGATTCTCATCCATTGCGAAAAAAAATAGTTAAACTTTCGTCTTACGAATACCGTAACTTTAAAAAAAGAATCAGTGCCAATAGATCAAAAGTTTAGACACAACTAAAACCCAATTGGTGATCATGAATTTAGTAGCACCAACGGATCTGATTCCACTGTACTACACTATAATAAATTGGTATGCTTCGTCAACAAAAAACAAAGCAATTTAACTCCAACGAACGGATACTCTTCGACAAAGCTGAATCGAAATAAAAACAAACAAGCGAATTAATAATAACAAACAACAGTGTTTAGATATGACCTCAGAGATGTCAGATACATAAATCCGTATTTATATCCATTCATTTGAAATGGAAATCCACTCATACTTCGTTATAGTTTTGTTTTTAAAGGGACCCAATTGATTTGACTGAACCTCGTTGTCAAAACCTTTCCGTATATACATTCACTTCACCATATACTGGGCTTTATCTATAACTGAAGTACCATCCTACGATCAAATGTAACAAATATTAAATAATTTATGAGTCATACATATGTACATATGCATAAAAGAAACTGATCCCTAAAGTACCAAAGTGCCTTTTGAGATTCATTGAGTGAGAGAGAATGCGGTTGATCTTTTTGAAAAATAATACCACAGCAAAGAACGCTGAACATCGCTATGTCGTTTTGATGTACCCGTAAAGAGTTGAACGATACATCTATGTATCGCATAGCCCGAAAATAGTTCGACGTACATTATGTTCTTTTAAAATGTCACTTTACAATTTTTTTACAACGACAACAATTCGATGCACTATGGGTTTTTGATGTCACATATAGTATACGGATACGGTATACCATTTTATATTTCTACTTCGACATATGTATGAGCCAACGGAGTTTCAAGCGAAGAAAGAAGTGTATAGTGGACTCCGCCAAAGTAACTGCAAAGCTTTTTTGGATGAGAATAAAGATAGCCGTTGAGTGAAATATTGATGCTACTTATGAGTATGTTCAGGCTGACTGCGCAAGTTTAATTGGAACTTGGTTCTGACAAGCATATAATATAAACGTTTGATCGAAGGAATACTAGTATATTGATCAATGTTGATTCAGCGCTTAACTAATTTGAACTTCTTTAACATATTCAAATATCGGGACGTTTGCGACTTCTTGAGCACCTAGTCAAAATGTGGAAATCGAAATGGTGATGATAGAGTTTTCAGTGAATAAACGGCAACACCAGCTCTCTTGTAGCGAACTAAACGCATTTGAAGTATCTGCTCTACCAGGTAAGGTGTGTAAGGGACACACAGCCTCGAATATAGTCAATAAAAACAGAAAAACAGTCAACAATCTTGTCAACGAAATATGCATAATGCATCACATTCAGCACACATCCATCAGAATAATAAACGGAGGTGCGGTGCTGCTTCATGGGCAGTGGGCAATGGACAGCGGCATAAAGGATTTTTCATAAAAGGAAATGCAATACGAGAATGCTTTTCCTAAAGGCATGTAACGAAAGCATCCACAAAATGGAAGAATAACTTTACCAAAGATTACTTTCACTAACTTCCTGACCAAAACAAACGAAGAATGTCGTTAGAATGACAATAAAGATCGTCCTTGATGATTTGAATGGCTAGTTAGTAAAACAGTTGAAAAACATAGCTTGTACGACTTTATTCTCAAATTGTCTACGTAACTTCCATGTTTGTAAATACAGGAAAGCTGTTTTCGCATTTTGTGAAACACATGTAGATCCCTGCCAATATCTCTCGCATATCTTAGATCTGAAACTGGGTACTAACTGATGACATTATATTTTTCTCATCGCGGTCTTGTCATACATAACAAATGGGCTGAAAATTCAGTGCTGTTTTATATTTAGTAAAACACAAAATGTTTTGCAAAATTCAACTTTATTTCGATACCAGTTTTGTAGTACCATTTCGGTTTAGCCTCAAAATAGGCCTCTATTTCGGCGATTACTTCTTCATCGGTCTTAAATCTCTTTCCGGCGAGCATTCTTTTCAGGTCAGCGAACAGGAAATAGTCGCTGGGGGCCAAATCTGAAGAATACGGTGGGTGGGGAAGCAATTCATAGTCGAATTAATTCAATTTTGCCATCGTTTTCATCGACTTGTGACACGGTGCATTGTCTTGATGAAACAGCACTTTTTTTTCTTCAAATGCAGCCGTTTTTCTGCGATTTCGTCCTTCAAACGCTCCAACAACGCAATGTAATAGTCGCTGTTGATAGTCTGCCCCTTTTGGAGATAGTCGATGTAAATTATTCGATGTGTATCCCAAAATACGGATGCCATAACCTTGCCAGCCGACTGTTGAGTTTTTGGTCGTTTTGGACGGGGTTCGTCGCCTGCTCGCCACTCAGCTGACTGCCGACTTGACTCTGGTGTGAAGTGATGGACCCAAGTTTCATCCGTTCTTACATACCGACTCAAAAATTCGGCTTTGTTGCGGTTGAACAGCTTTAAACAGTCCTCTGAATCATCAACTTGGTTGACTGTGAGCAAATGCGGCAGCCACTTCGAACAAAGCTTTCACATATCCAAATATTTGTGTATGATATATCCAATACGCTCTTTTGATATCTTCAGAGCCTCAGGTATCTCGATCAACTTCACTTTGTGGTCATTCGTAATCATTTTGTGGACTTTTTTGATGTTTTCATCTGAAACAGCCTCTTTTAGACGGCCACTGCGTGTATCATCTTCGGTGCTTGTATGACCACTTTTAAATTTTTCAATCCACTTGCGAATGGTTCGTTTGGCTGGTGCAGAGTCCGGGTAACACTTATCATGCCATTTCTTTGCATCGGCTGCATAATCACACACCGTTCGAGTTCCAGCTCTTTTGGTATGGAACTAGTACAACAGGATATGTTAAGCTTATTTAAAAAAAATTGAGGAACCACCAAACGAGTATGGAATATTATGCTTCCAATAGACATAAGCATTAGCACAGTAGCATTATCATTGTATTCAACGGCTATCCTTATCCTCTCCGGAAAAAGCTTGGCACAGACTCCACTTTACATTTCTTTCTCCGCTCCATAACTTCCAATTAAATTTGCTTTGGACCGGCTTCTTATGGCATTTAGATTCTCATATTATATGTGAAGATATTGAGATCATGTGGATAAATTGATATTCTTCGCATATACCGGTGACAGTGAGTTCAAAAAAATGTATTTCTTAAAGATATTGAAGACTTTTTTTCAGTAATGACCAGTCCCAATTTATGTTTATTATTTACAACTATTCCTTTCCCTAGGCCTTGAGTTATTAATAAACGTTGTAACGAGAGTAGCTCTAATTAGTAAAACTTTCATTGGGCTTGCTCAAAAAGCTGACAGTTATAAGGTTAGTCTAAATGAGCGTTGGGATTGAGAGTCAATCAGAATTACTAATGCTTTTGAAGAACGACCAACAATATTTATTACTTTTGAACATTGTAGAATTTTTTGCCTCAGTTTTTGGCTGTTGCCAATGAAATTGTTGAAGCTCTTGTCCAAAAACCTTTTCAAGTTTTTTATGCCACCAATACCATCAAAAATGAGAAAATTAAAAAGTCCCTTAGCGAAACAACGACAAGAAAAAGGCCCTTACCTTTACTCATGCTTACAATTGAAAATAAAGAAAGCCTTGAAACTATATACAGTATTAGATCAATCTATACCTATAAGTTGTCAAAATTGAACCACTGCAAAAGCCAATAATTGTTCCACAATGTAAACTTTCTCAAGGGTTCCGTCATACTCAAAAATACTGCAATCGTGAATATGCTTGTGTTAAATATGAAGTAAAGCACGATTTAAAGAATTGTCCAAAAAAAATAAGGAACAAAAGGCAAAATGTGTGAACTGCCAAAGCGGCCATCCTGCAAGTTATAGAAGATGTCCCAACCCAGCGTTTAAAAAAAATACGCTTGAAAACAAAAAGGCAACCGTGGAAAACAAATCCCAGAAGCAGCTGCAAAAAGTAAGTCCACAAAGAAAAAATGATAAAAAGAAATCTTATTCGCAAATTTTAAAAAAATGTGCAAAAGAAACCTCAATTAAAATATCCTCAAAAGGATTGATGAACAGGATTTAAACATCCAACAGCAAAGCGAAACAGTCGCTCTTAATAAATAATGATGGACAGAACTCTTAAAATACAACACGGTATGCAAACGGTCTTTTACAATATACCGTTGTTGTAGGTTTGAATTAGCGAAATGTTACTGGCAATTTCTATGGAACACTGGTGGTGGAAAAAGCGATAAGACAAGGATGTCAATTGACTGGCTGATATTAGTTTTATCTTTGTGTTTTATCGCATATCCTATCTAATAGGTGCAGAAATGTTTTAGGAGCACCTGACCACATGTGGGCATTGTACTCCAGTTTTGAGCATATGAATGCCTTATATATTGAGGCCTGATCAGAGGGGGTGAAATATACCTTACATCGCTTGAGGATATCTAGACATTTTGCAGCATTTTTTGTGACATCGAATATTCGGTAATTCCAACGTAAGTTGTCACTGACGCTCATATCGAGAATAAAAACTTTTTTGGCTTTGATGATGCGAGTGCCATTCATGGATAATGGCTGGATGGTTGGATGGTTGGATTTCGCTTTAATGACAGCAGACAGCATTGAGTTTTGGAAGCATTCAATTCTTCTTTGTTGATAGTTCCCCAATCGGTTGCCATTCACCTTCTACACCCGAAGAGCAGAGACGTTATTCAGAAAACGAATATGGAAAGCAGAGAGTACTGTCATCAGCAAGGGAATATATTTGATTACAAGTAGCAGACAATTAAAAACAAGTGTCGGAGACAGAACCCTGGGGCACACCAGTATATATTTTGTGAATATCATACTTGAAACTATCTAAGACAACTTGAATTTACCATTCCAATTAAAATTTAAAATTCCATTGATGAAAAAGCCTACGCAGTGATTTTTCCAGCGAGGGAGAACACCTCTTCAGAAGAATGGGAGATATACCATCTGGAGCAGTGGATTTGTGTACAATATAATGTGGTCTTTAACCAGGGTGTTGGCGGTATAACTATCAACGTCTGGTATACGTGTGGGCTCATTTACAAGCTGAGTCAAGTTGTTTTCAGCAGCAAAGATCGCAACACACCATCCTTCCCCTGGAACCACCTGAAATTGTGTATATTGAAATCGCCCGTAATAACGAATGCCGAGACCGTGGCAAGAGAAGAATAATGACACTAGTTCGTAGCCAGGTAGGTTCATTCCAGAGATCTGAGAGATCGGGGATCTACCTGTGTTTCACTAAGTACCAAAACAGAGGTCTGTATTTATAGACGTGGATGAACCCAGAAAAGTGATTACTTTTTAGCCCGCGTATGTTAGCTACGTCAATCCTGAATTCCTTACTTATAATGGCAAACAAACATAGAAAACACAAACATCAACGATGCTAAGCAAGGCTGTGAAATGAAAATTCTGACTTTGGCTTACCGATTCAATTTGCTGTAGGTGTTATGCCCTTACAACAAAATGAAATAGTGCACCAACAAAATCCACACCTGCAATCCGCTATTCATCGGTTGTTACATGCGATCAGTCATTGCTCGTGCTGTCTGATAAATACTGCAACAGCAGTGACTAATTGCAAGCAACAGTCCTAAGACCAAGGACGGGAGAGTTCTAATACCCGCACTGTGAGTTTTTTTTTTTTTTTTTTTTTTAAAACACTGCACTGCACTGAATATTTTTAGTATGCGGGCGGTTATTTTTTAATCACACACGAGCAGCGAGTGCACTTTGTTGACGTGTATGCACTCTTCGGTGGTCAGCAGAACTTTTGAAATTGCTAGAACACAACTTTCCTGTTGGTGGCGACTTCAATGCTTCAATGTACACCCATTGGGGATCTAGGATCATAACAACGAAAGATAAACGACTATACCAAACAGGCCGCAAACATAACGGCGAATTTTTCTCCTCAGGCTCGCCAATGTACTGGCTATCTGACCAGAATAAAATACCAGACCTTGTTGACTTTTTCGTAGCTAAGGGCACCAATCGAAATTATAAAAGTGTGGATGATAATTATGATTTATCGTCAGACCATAGTTAAGTGATCTTATTACTTAGTGATGTTGAAATAAGAAAATAACGTAATCAGAAGCTTATGAATAAGAGAACATACTGTAATGAGCCCAAAGCTTGAAAGTTTTGTAAGCCCTTGGTCTCCTACGGAAACATTTGAGCAAATTGATCTTGAAGTAGAACAACTTATTGCAACAGGCTGCAGAAGGAGTACTCCATCAAAGGAGTTGATATTGGAAAAAAGAAGGACTCGAAGAAAATGGCAAACTATAAGGTTCCCAACCGATAAGGTAGCAATTAACCGTCTAAGCAATTATATAAAAAAAGAATCTATGAACTCAAAAATGATACATTTAGTAGACTCCAAAGAAGACTGACTACGGATGCTTCTTCCGATTACTCCTTATGAAAAACAACCAAGCGCCTTAAAAGACCAAAGATACAAAACCGAAAACCCGAAGCAAAAGGCTAATATCTTCGCAGAACATCTTGCGAATGTTTTTAAGCCATTACAAGTAAATGCAACTACAGATAACTTACAGTTTGCTAATAGAAATGAAAAATGTAAAATTCCCCAATTCACACACAATGAAGTAAGAAGTATGAAACCATGTGCCAACACAAGTTATCAAACAAAAAATCACTGGGGTATGACCTAACTACTGTTCAGATTTTGAAAGAAATGCCATCAGTAGCCCACAGAAAATTCCAATACACAATAAATGCATGGCTCAAGCTCCAATATGTGCCTGATCATAGGAAAATTGCAGAAATCATAGTTATACCTAAGCAGGGTAAACCACCGACTGAAATAGCATCTTACAGACCAATATCGCTTATACCCATTATGGAAAGAGTATTCGAAAAACTACTCCTCCAAAGGATTAGCACAATAATAGGGAAAAAAATAAACCAAGTACCCGATGGGGCTTTTAAAACTTTTAAAACTTTTAAAAGACAATGCTAATTCCTGTAGCATTGTTCTGTAGCGATGCTCATTAACTGTAACGTTTGCACCCGAATAATTTTCAAAGAAATATTAATCTTACGCGAGGTTATTTCACACCAAACAGTAAAACGTGATGAGTGTAAGGGACGTTGATGGAGATTTTTGGGATTCTGTGTGCCCCAAAATCTGCTTGTTTACAAGTCCACTCAGATGAAAATGTGTCTCGTCGCTCACCATAAAATGTTCTAAAAGGACAGTTCTGCAATACTTCAAACGTTTTTCTGGGTCACCAGGATTGAGTTGTTGGACCAACTGGATTTTTTCAGGGTATAGGTGCAAATTTTTCCTCAAAATCCGACGAATCCGATACGAACGTCGTCGTGTCGATGTTTCAAAATCCGCTGCAACACTTTCACTAACGACCTGAATGTCTACCAATACGCCTCACATTGCTTAAATTTAGCAATTATTGCACGAATAGTGGCAGCTGTTGGAGCATTTGGAACTCCATAAAATTGCCGGTAGGCACGTTGGGTGTTAATAATTGACCGACTGTTTTCCAAAAATAATACGACGATTTGTGTTCGCTATGCGATCGTGTAGTGCTCCATGTCAAATCTCCTAAGTCTTATGTCTGTAACAAATACCTGTAAATAAAAGAGTTATTTTTTTTTTTTACATAGAAAAGAGACTTTTGGCCCAGCCAGTGCATAGACTTACTGATGTTGTGGAAAAGGGACAAGAGGGAAACCAGGTATGTTCGGCTCTATGTGTAGATGTTGCTCAAGGCTTTTATAAGGTATGACATTTGGAACTTGAGTAAAAACTGCATAGAGACCTACCCACGCAGTACTATGAACTATTGAAATTTAGGGTACGCTATAAACAAGAGTATGGTATTCGGAACTCAAGTAACTTGAAGTCGGTATACCACAAGGAAGTATCATAGGACCAACCCTGTATTTGCTATATACATGGGATATTCCTGTCTATACCAATGCTATCATGGCCACATTTACAGATAATACTGCCGTATTGGTGCATGATAAAAACTTTATAAAGGCAACATGAAAATTGCAAAATGCACTTAATAAGGTAAGAGAATGGACGCAAGTATGACGTATTAAACCTAATGGAACAAAATAAATTCATACAAACTTAACAAATAAAAAGATAAACAATTCTCAGACTTTTATTAACAGTAACGCTGCTCCTTACGCCAATACTGCCAAATTTCTTGAAATGAATTTATATAAAAACTAAAATGCAAAAAGCACATTAAAAAGAAAAGAGAAGAACTCATCGAAAATTGTACTGGTTACTTAAAAGATACTTAGAACTATCTATTCAGAACAAAATAATGCTATACAAACAAGTACAGGACCCGTTTAGACGTTTGGCATCAAACTATGGGGATGTACAAAGAAAACAAATTTAGAAATTATCCAAACATTACAAAACAAAGTTCTTCGTATGCACAGTCACATTAACTCCGAAATGGAGACCATCTTAAATGTATGAGACAATGTTCGGAGACTAAGAAAAACATTTGCCTTAGAACTTAAAATTTTTCCCGATGAGCCGAAAATTCGAGCAAGAAAAGTCATTTATGGATCTTACATAGATTGTTCATAATTACCAGTAGGCTTAGTGACGACTAATCTTACACATTTGGTTCTGAATATTGCCAAGTGTCTATGAAGATTTCTTAGAAAAAAAAAGTTGTTAATGGTATTGCGAAATCACATGCTTTAGTAAGACGTTGCAGTCATTCCTGGCTCGATTGAACTTTTTTTTCGGTTTTCTCTCCGGGTTGGCCTTGTAGGGCCAAAAAAATATTCCTCTATTTTTGACTGCCTCTTTGCAGCTAAGGTCGTACCAAGACCTTCCGTTTAGTTTGATGCACATCTCTCGGTGAGGGATAAAAGATCGTTTTCCATAGAAAATAGTATCTGTAAGCATATCAGCAGTGGAATCGCTATCGAGGAAACATAACATGGTCCTTAGTAGTAAAGCGAAGAATATGTATTTTTCTCTTACAAATAAATTAGTTTCCAATTCAGTGAGTTTGTCTACATGACGCAAACTGTGATCGTTGTATCTGCAGCCAGAGTCTGTAACAGCATTTAAATATTTAAAAGTTACTATGAATTGCAACTTGATTGTAAAGGGTTTGTGAACTGAATCTTTCACTAATTATTAAACTGTCACTGTCAATTTATTCATGGTAAAGTACACTAACGAGTTACGTTCTCCGATTGGGTTCTGGAGGAGATGCGCCAAGATGATGAATTTTATCGCAAAATCATCTTCAGTGACGAAGCCTATTTTTGGCTCAATGGGTTCGTCAATAAGCAAAATATGCGTTATTGGTCGGGTGAAAACCCACATGTGCTTCATCAATCACCACTTCATCCACAAAAAATAACTTCTCGGTGCGGTTTGCATGCCGGCGGCGTTATTGGACCATTTTTTTTCGTCGACGATCGTCACGTTACTGTGAATGGTCAGCGTTATCGCGCCATGATTACCGATTATTTTTGGCCCGGATTGGAAGATATGGACTTGGACGACATGTGGTTTCAACAGAATGGTGCGACATACCACACAGCACACGCTACAATCGAATAATTGAAAGGTAAGTATGGTGAGCATGTTATCTCAAGATATGGGCCAGTCGTTTGGCTGCCTCGTTCGTACGATTTACCACCGCTTGACTATTTTCTGTTAGGCTACTTTAAGTCATTGGTCTGTGCCAATACGCCGACGACGTTGGAAGAGCTCAGAGCCAACATTGAACGCGAAATAGCGGCCGTTTCGGCCGAAATGTGTAGCCGAGTCATTGAAAATTGGGTCCAACGAATCGACTGCTGCAAACGTGCCCGCGGTGGCCATATGAACGAAGTCGAGTTCTATTTATAAATATTTTGATTGTACTTCAAGCCAATAATAAAGTTTTTGAAATATCTCAAATGGTTTGCCTTTTATTTAAAAAAAAAAAGTTGTCAAGTCGTTATTAGAAAACCTATATCTAATATCATTTCCAAAGTTTAAAAGCGTTAAAATATTTGTATACAAGGTGTCCTCTTATACCAGGTGTACCAGTAAGAACGTCAAGATACAAATGTCTCGATAGGGATCATTTATTGTGAACGGGCCTTAATTTTTTGTTGGTTGGTTGGTTGCTATGACTCCATAGCAATGACACCATTACCATTGAGCAAACAACATCATATTTTTTCATCGTATTTTTGTAAAAATGTCGACTTTTGTACCAAAAAATGATGACTCGCGGAAAGCATTAATTTTTTGTTTTCATTTGAAGAAAAGTGCTGCAGAATCGCATCGAATGCTTGTCGAGGGATATAGTGATCATGCTCTATCAGAAGCAACATTCAAAAGATGGTTTCATCGGTTCAGAGATAACGATTTTGATGTGAGAAATGAAGAACGTGAAAGACCACCAATAAAGTTTTAAGACGCCGAATTACAAACTTTGAGTCAGAAATAAATATCAGAAATGTTAAATGTTGTATAACAAACAATTTCCGACCGTTTAAAAGCTATGGGAAAGATCCAAAGTCTGGAAAATGGGTGCCACATGAATTGAATGAAAGACAGATCGAAAACCGAAAAACCTTCAAGGACACCATAAAATATCAGCTTTGCATCGAATTTTAAGAATCCTAAACAGAAAAAATCATGGATTAATCCGGGACAACCATCAAATTTGACCGCAAAACCAGATCGATTCGGAAAGAAGAGAATGCTGTGTGTCTGGTGGGACCAGAAAGGGGTGGGTGTGGTGTACCCCACCCACTTGATGAAACCGTTAATACAGATCGCTACTGACAACAAATGATCAATTTGAACGATGCATTGATCGAAAAACAACCAGAATGGGCCAGAAGACACGACAATGTAATTTTGTTCCATGACAATGCACCTGCATACAAAGCAAAACTGGTTCAGGATACAACCAAAGCACTTGACTGGGATTTGCTACCCCACCCGCAGTATTCACCAGACTTGGCTCCTTCCAACTACAATTTGTTTTTATCGATGGGACACGCATTAGCTGAGCAGCACTTCGAATCCTACGAGGAGGTTGAACATTTTTGGTTTGCTTCAAAAGACGAACAGTTTCATTGGCGTGGAATCCATAAATTGCCTGAAAGATGGGAAAAATGTGTAGCTAGCAATGGCCAATACCTTAATTAAAATGTTTTTTACTTTCTTATTAAAAATTTATATTTTATTTTCACAAAAAAAACCTCACTTCATACCGGTACACCTGGTATATTGGTATATTCTAAGAAAAAATCTGTTATGCAGTAAGGGTATATCCCCAATATTGGTATCATTTATCAAGGATTTAACAAAAAGCTTACTTTGGTGTACCCTGACTCATGTTAACAAGAATTGGTTTGTTAATACTAATGGTATAAACTTCGCTTATGACTTTGTTTTTAGAAGGAATATCAGCCTTTAGAACTAAGTGCAAACAAAGATGATATCTTATTTAAGTCTTCAGATATCCAATTTCTAAGCCTGATCCACTTTTACATTTTTACACTTTTTGACTATTTTTACTATTTCTATTTTATAAAAATAAAAAAAAAATAAAACATCAACAAGTTTAAAGAAATGATACTTGGGAAAACCTACAGAAAGTAAAATTTAAAAAAAAGGTTTGTTTTTGTTTCAGCTCCAAAGGCTATGAATAAGAAAGGATTTTGTGTGGTTTTAGATAATTTTTGCCTTATGTGTGTACAAAAATAGTTATAACAGGTCCTCAAATGGTCCCCTTTGGTTTTATACGCATGCTTAAGCCCCCAACTGCGAATGTTTATTGATGCTAACTGCTGACCTACTTTTGATGACACTTCGAGATAACGCTCTTCCAATTCACTTAAAATTGCTCTTCCGGTTGAAAAAACAAATTCTTCCATTCTTCCCCATACAAAAAATTCAATACTGTAAAGTCAGTGAACTGGTTCTTTGCTTTCTATCCAACGATAACCGTACTCTTTATCTAGCTTATTTGTAACCTAACGACTATAGTGGGCTGAAGCACCATCCCGTTGGAAACAAGGTGAAGCTGGTCGAATCAGTGAAATGTCCTCCAATAGTTCTGGTATTTGAATCACCTGATCTTGCCTCAAATGTTTTCTCAGTAATCCTCGAGAGACTAGAAGAACTGACTAAAACAAATAATATAATAGTCGAACGGCATCTCAACCTCGAAGCAGATCTGTGTAACTTATCATGACAAAGAAGCTCAATATTCTTGAGTGGAATGCCAACGGCCATCAAACCAAAGGCTTGATGAACTAAATATTTTTTGGTTGTTTAATGTTTAATATCTGAAGCTCACCTGACGACAGAATCACGCGTGAAACTAAAAGGTTGCCTCGACTACCACGCTCATTATCCAAAACGCAAGAGGCGGGTCATCCCTATTTATAAAAGACCACATTGAATACTCTTTGGAAGCACAAATTGAACTTGACAAATTTTAAATTTAAACAAAAGTAACACTCTTAGTATATCCCCAATATATTGCCAATTCTTTGACCTATTTAACTCTCTTGGAAAAATCTTTGTTATTGGTGGCGACCTTAATGCGAAACACAACTTTTGGGGCTCAAGATGTATCTCACAAAAAGGCAAAACTCTCTACAGAGCTGGCATGGGAAGTGGTTGGTAATTTTATTCAACAGGCAGACCGACGTACTGGCCCTCGGATGTCGCCAAAACACTCGATCTGATAGACTACTTTATCGGAAAAGGAGCAAACTTGAAGAAAGCTTCGATCTCTCCTCCGATCATTCTCCAATTATCCTTTCATTGTGCGAATCCTTGGTTAAGAAACAAAGACCACCCAGATTATCAAACAAAAAAACTCACTGGAAAGATTTCCGAATAGAGGTTGGTCGAAAATACTGAGTTAAAAGTACCGCTTAGAACGCCGTGTTAACTTGAAAAAGAATTTGAACGGTTTGTTGAAGTCATACAGCAAGCGGTCTGAAAGAACACTCCCTGCGAATCGAACAAAGTTCCCAAAGTCGGCATAAGATACCCACCGGAAATCAGAGAAATGATAAGGAAGAAACGAAGAGAGCGGAAAAAGTGGTATGAAACTCGGGCTCAACAAGATAAAACGTCACTTAATAGGCTCTGCATCTTGTTGAAAAAATCGATTAGGGACTTCAAGTCTCACAGCGATAAAAGATACCAAGAGAGCCGTTAAAAGTCTGCGAAAGCCCCAAGAACACGTGGTGCCAATAAGAAAAAAACCAGGATGACTGGCCGAAAGAAGAAAAAGCTAAAGTTTTCGCCGACCATCTTGCGGAAACGTTCAAACCATTCGACGGGAAATGCTTCCAGATAATGTCAATACGCTAGACGTGACGGCGAGCCTTCCAATAGATAAGGGTACACTTAGGGAATTTAGACAAGTTATAGACAGGCTTAAGCCAAATAAAACCCCTGGATATGACTTAAAAGGTTTGCTAAAGCTGCTCTATCTTATAAATGCCACCATAAGACTATTTTATTTGTTGAATTCCGCTAACATATGCACTGAACCACTGACCGGAAACAACTCCATAGAAGCAAACGCAACATAAAATCATATTGCGTGGCTAGGCTTGCATTTAGGTGTTTGCGTTCGCTGGGCTTGCAGCCGAGTGTTACGTTAAGGTGCGTTCCCGGGTATAAATGTTGTTAGTGAGTTATAGCAACATAATATGTTCCGCATCAGTGGAAATCTGCCGAAGTTATTATGGTTCCGAAACCCGGTCAATCGCTGACTAAAGTCAAGTCATACAGACCAATATTGCGCCTACTGATTATATCGAAGGTCTTCGAGCGAATCTTACTTAATCTTCATAAACCGATTATTGACACAAATCCCTCTTTCCCGATCATCAAAATGGCTTTAGAAGACAACACTCTACTATTGAGTGCATCGAATAATCGATGTAATTGAACGAACAATCGAGTGTAAGCTAGTCTGTTCAAGCGCATTCCTTGACTTTTAGCAAGCTCTCGATAAGGTATGGCACGGGGGCCTGAAATATAAACTTCAGAAAGTCCTACCCAAGAAATTGGCTCATATTTTCAGTTCATACCTAGATGACCGACTCTTCCGTATCAGGCGGGGGTGGCGCAAGAAAGTGTATTTGGCCTTCTGATATATTTGCTTTTTACCCGCCACATACCTCAAACGGACGATACTGTGCTAGCCACATTTGCTGATGACACTACCATTTTGGCAACGTGCCCTTCATCGGATTTACAGTTGGACAAAGACTTGGCGAATCGCGCTTAATGAAAACAAGTCTGTCTATGTGAACTTTACTCTCAAGAAAACTGACAATCTACGCAATACAAATTCCTTTCGCGAACAAGGTCAAATTAATTGGTATGACACTCGACGCTTAACTTAAACGTTCAGAAAACACGTGAAGAGCTTGAGATAAAGTATAGATACATGTACTGGCTTCTTGGAAAGTATTCCAAGCTCAGTTTAGAAAACAAATTGCTGCTGTATAACCAAGTGCTAAAACCGGTCTGGACATATGGTATACAGTTTTGGGGTTGTACCAAAATTAGTAACATTAACGTCTTACAGACATTCCAAAACAAAGTTCTCCGAGGGTTTGTTAATGCACCATGGTACATTAGAAACGATGATATCCACAGAGACCTAGGAGTCGAAAACGTTCAGAACGAAATTAAAATGTTTGCGTAAAAACACAAAAATCAACTTCAAGAACATACAAATATTTCTGTTCAACAGATCCTTGACGAGACAAATTTATTGCGCCATCTGAAAAGGACTAAACCTCTCGATCTAGTGTTGTGATCAGCCTTAATTTTAAAAGGACGTAGGAAACTTCAATGGAAAATCGCGTACAAAAAATCTTATCAAAACAAAATAAAACGCGAAAGACGAACTGCTTGTTGAGTGTGAACTCAGTCGTAGTCTGCACAAGGGAGGTGTTTTTTATTGAGTAAGAATCTCACACAATCTATGAAGATTTCTCATCTACCCACAAAACAAAAAGCTTAACATACGCTGCCGTTCCCGTTCTACGGACGAAGAGCAGGGACGTGAATCCGGGAACGAATATGAAAAGCAGAGAGTACTGTCGTCAGCAAAGGAATATATAGTAATGTATTACCAGTTACGTTTGTTCCGATTTAACTAAGAGACCAGTACGCGAAAAGTACGAAGCGTATATATTTTTTTCATCTGACTTTTAACTACAAACACACACAAGTTGAATCTGCCAAAAACTAGCGGCTTTGTTTTATCGTTCAGTGATCATGTCGAGTTTTGTGCGTGAAAAAGAACATTTACGGCACGCATTGCTTTCCTTATTAAATCAAAAGAAAAAGGCTGTTGAAAGTCGTCGTATGCTAGTAGTAACATAGGTAAACACGCTCCGTCACTTAAAAAATGTGAGACATGATTTCGACACCCAACTTAAACTCAATGGTAATAAGCAGAAGCATTACATAAGTGACGTATGTCACATACATTTGCTGGTTTACGAGCAATGAGGAAGATCAATAAACTCGTTAAATCGGTCCCACACGATTTGAATGAACGTCAAATGGAAAATCGTAAAGTCACTTGTAAAATGCTGCTTCAACGCGACGAAAGGAAATCATTTTTGCATCGAATTGTGACGGGTGACGAAAAAAGGATTTATCTTGAAAAGAAATCGTGGCTTTCACCTGGCGAAGCTGATCCATAAACACCAAAGCCAAATCGCTTCGGCAAGCAGACACATGCTCTGTTTCTGGTGCGACCAGTGCGGTGTTGTATATTATGAACTCTTGAAGCACGGCAAAACCATAAATACACAACGCTTTCGCCAACAAATGATTGATTAATCGAAAGACGACCGGAATGGGCCTGCAGACATGGCACAAAGATTTTGTTACAAGACAACGCGCCGTCTCAAACAGCAAAACTAGGGAAAGAAACCTTGAAATCACTTTAATGGGACATCCTTTCTTATGTTGGTATATATACCCCTGAAGTATGATAACATTTTCAGCTGTATTCATCATTTACTTTGTCTGTGCCACTAAGGTAGGACGTGTTTTTATGGATCAAATAATTTGTATCAAATTTTGTGTAAAAATGGAACCAAGTACATATGGTATACAGCTTTAGACACTTAAAATGTTGACAGTGGCATACGGTGAGTCTGCTTTAAGTAAAAAACAAGTGTTTACAAGTGGTACAAGCTCTTCCCAGATGGCCGAGAAAATGCCAATCACGAACCTTGCTCTAGACGCCCCAGCACATCAACTTAAGATGATAACGTCGAAGCTGTGAAGAAAAATGTTTTGGAAAATCGTTAAAAACGTTGGCGTATCGGCCGGCCGGTGTCATGCAATTTTTTCGGATGTTTAGGGCATGAGACATGTTCTAGCGAAATTTGTTTTGAAACATCTTAATTCTGATCAGAAAAACTGTCGCATGAACATCGCTCAGGAGCTCTTGAATGACGTCAATGATAATTCTGACTGGCTCAAAAGGGTCATAACTGATGACGCATAACTGTTTCTGCTCCCAAAACTAAATAGACCTATAAAAGCATCGAGATTTGCAACGATTTAGCAAATAAAAACGGTATCGCTGGAAGAGCTCAAGGCTACCCCAAAGATCGAGTTTGAGAAGTACATAATATCTAATGGGGACTACTTTGGAAGTTTTTTCGAAAAACTAAAATTCCTGTTATTTTCTGAATAACATACACCTGGTATGAATGTATAGGGTGATTCATCGTGAGCTTTGATTTATAATGAAAAATAAAACTCATAAATGTAAAAGAAAACTCAAAATTTTGATTATCAGTTAAAAGAACAATTCATGGCATTTACTTTTTCAATATAATATTGTGTAATGTTTGGCCACGACTACGTCTGAGGTGGTCCATTCGGAAGATCCAATTTTGGGCGACTCATTTAAGCATGACGACTGGTATCTCGCGGATAACACGAGTAATGTTGGCTTTCAAATCGTCAATCGCAGCTGGCTTATTTCTGAAGATCTGAGACTTTACATATCCCCAGAGAAAAAAGTCCAAAAATCACACGATTTAGGCGGCCAATTTACCGTAGCAAAACGTGAAATTAAGTGCCATCAAAATGATTTCTCAACAATTCCATTGTTTCACGCGCTGTATGGCTCGTAGCGCCGTCTTGTTGAAACCAGAGCTCACCGAGACTATGTGCTTGAATTTCAGGAAGCACATAGTCCGTTAACATGGCGCGATAACGGTTACCATTGACGGTAACATTCTGATTTGCCTCATTTTTGAAAAAAATATGGACCAATGATAACACCAGCCCATAAACCACACCATACCGTTGTTTTTAATGGATGTAATGGTAGCTCTTGGTACTCTTCGGGTTGCTCATCAGCCCAAATAAGGCATTTTTTTTATTAACACGTTGACTGCCGCCATACAGAAAAAAAAAATATCACCAGAGTGCCAACAGTGTTTTTTTGTGTTAAATATATCTCTGTGTGTTTTGTTTCTTTCAGCTTATTTTGTTTTTTTTT
Organism: Volucella inanis; assembly: GCA_907269105.1. NCBI lineage: Eukaryota > Metazoa > Arthropoda > Insecta > Diptera > Syrphidae > Volucella > Volucella inanis. The sequence continues at coordinate 70,260,000 of OU026157.1, read as the reverse complement.
TTTTCACTTTTTTTAGATTTTAGATTTTGATCGCAATACCCAATTTATTTTATGGAAACGCAGGTCGAAACCGGGATTCTGATAATGATGATTTCCAGGTTTCTGAATCAGATTTCCATCAGATCTTGATTCGAACGATTTCAATGAAAATATCCAGATGGAGGACTTTGAAACAGAAACTGAAGAGGAAGATGTTTTTTCTTCTACATCTGGAACAGTATCTTCAAATATCAAATATCTTCAAAGTATCACTGAAGGAATTTAATTTTGAGCCAGCTGAACTCAACACAATGCAAAACATAAATTCTTCCCAAATGAAGCCTATTGATGTCTTAAGTCTGATGGTAACAGAAGATGTATATCAATTAATTGTTACCGAATCTAATTTGAACGCCAAAAAGTACATGGAAAACAGTACAATTACTCGTAATTCTAGAACAAAAGATTGGAAGGACACTGAAGTAGAGGAAATAAAAAAGTCTCTGGGTATTGTGAAATACCCATCTATATCACTATATTGGAGTAAGGACAACTTCTATAAAAACTCATTTATCCCGGAAATAATGTCCCGGAACAGATTCCAAATGCTTCTGAAGTTCATACATTTTGCGAACAATTCAGCAGGCGAGAGCAACCGTTTGGGAAAAATAAGTGGCTTATTGGAAATGTTGGAGCAGAATTTTGTCAGGGCTAAGACCCCAGGAAAAGTACTGGCTGTAGATGAATCAATGATTCCCTGGCGTGGAAGACTTAACTTTCGTTAATACAATCCGTGTAAGTTCCTCAAATACGGAGTCAAGGTTTATAAACTCTGCGACCTGAATGGTTATACATACACAGCAGTTTTTACGCCGGCAAAAATTATTCATACAATCAGAGAGGAAAGCCAACACCTTCAACTTCGCATAGCACTCAAATTGTCATAGATCTAGCAGAAAGGTATTTGGACAAGGGCAGAACGATTGCTACAGACAATTTTTATACATCTGTATCCCTTGCAAAATTGTTGCTCAGCCGTAAAACGCATCTTATCGGAACTCTTCGGAGGGAGTATGCTGCTGTGATTGTTTCCAAATGGAGATATAAGCGCGATGTTTTGATGTTGAGCACAAAAAACGGTCTGAAATAACGTTCAACTGGAAAAAGAACTCGTAATGGCCAGGATATAAAAAAACTTGAAGTAATCTTAGAGCACAACCAAGCTAAACAAGGAATTGATGTGTCCGACCAAATGGCTAGCTATTTCACGCCATTAAGAAAAACAATCCGGTGGTACCATAAGATTGCTTTTGAGCTCTTATTGTCGACAGCAGTTGTAAGTACTTTGGTTATTCACAAAAAACACAAAACGATACAAATTGGCTAGTTTGGACAGTCCATTTGTGAAAGTCTTTGTGGCGTAGGGGTTGAAGAAACTCAATCGGGACATATCAGAAAACATCAATTGAAGGAATTCGTAACCGTGGATACAACAAACAGAAAAACGAGAAAACGATGTTTCAACTGCTACAAAGAGCTCAGCAAAAATGAAGGAAGTGAAGCCACTGCAAAATAAGCAAAAAAAGTGTCAACTTATTGCAATTCTTGTGAGGGAAATCCATCATTCTGCCTTGATTGTTTCAACAAAAAAACATTTTTTTTTTTCAAATTATCTTTTCTTACTTTTTTATTTAGCTAATGAAGGCAATTTATTATTTTTCTTTTATTTATATGTAAAATTAAGCTATAAGTTACAAAAAAACACATTGCGAGAAATAGGCCAATAAAACCCATAATTTTTCCAAAAATCGTAAATTTCGCCTTTTGTACTATAAAAAACGGTGAATGAAAAGAATGTCAGCTGCGTCCCTTCGTTCCTCAAGGGTATTCAGGCTAATGAGTTTGAGACGGTCTCGGTAGGGAGGTAAGATAAGAGGACCGTTCCAAGGTAGACCTCGAAGAGCAAATTAAAGAAAACGACGCTGGATGCTCTCAATACGGGATACATGAACTCGTTGAAAGGGACACCACGCTTGGCTAGCGTACTCGAGAAGAGGGCGAACGTAAGTGATATATAGTGATCTGGTCACGTACGAGTTGCAGAATTCTTTGGATCATCTTTTAACAAAGCCAAGTGATGAGTTTGCATTAGTAATTATCTCATCAATATGCGAGCGGAAATTAAGCTCCCTGTCGCATAATATGCCAAGTTCGCGGATAGTCTGAACTAGGGATACAGGTTAACCGTGGAGAACGTAAATTCTGGGAGTAGACATGTTGCACTTACGTGAAAAGGTTATCGATTGACATTTGGTGACATTGAGTTCCAAGCAGTTCTTGATGCACCAGGTGGAAAAACTATTAAGATCTATTTGAAGGAGGCTAGAGTCATGTTGTGAGGAAATGGGTTTAAAAAATTTGGTATCGTAAGCATAGAGAGAAAGTGTTGAGTGTTGAATCACCCTTTCAAGATCGTTAATAATTAAGATGAAGAGAAGTGGACCTAGGTGACTACCCTGAGGAACACCTGAAGTGGCCAAGAAAGGGGCAGATAGAACAGACCTGAAACGAACACTATAAAAACGATTATCCAGGTAAGAAGATATCCATTTAAGCAAAATGGGTTCAAATCTCAGGATGGACAATTTGAACAGGATTAGCTTATGAGATATCTTGTCAAAAGCCTTACTGAAATCAGTTGTTACAACGTCAACTTCTTTACCACTTTTTAAGGCTGAGAGAACAGAGGACACGAATTCTACGAGGTAAGTGGTAGTTGATCTACCCTTCAGAAAGCCGTGTTGACTAGGGGAAATAAAAGATTTGCATTAGAAGCTTAAGGCTTCATACAAAATGCTCTCGAGAAGTTTGGTTATATGAGGAAGTTTAGCTATAGGGCGGTAATTAGTGACTTCGCTCTTTAATCCATTTTTGTGTATCGGTGTTATGAAAGAAGACTTCCATATTTGTGGAAATTCACCTTAAGAGAGCGACAATCGGAAAAGATTTGCAAGGGAGTGGGAAAGTGTTGAGGAACACTTTTTAAGAAATATGGATGGAAGGCCATCTGGGCCGGGTAAGTATGCATCATTAAGTTGCTGTAATATATTTTCTATTACTGTATGATCAAATCTTTGAGAAATAGAGGGGCCGGTGGGGAAGTTAAGCAGATATTTGAAATAAGAGGGATCCGGTATGATGGAATTATCAGCAAAAGATTGCTTAAAGAAAGTAGCAAAAAAGTTGGCTATGGTAAGCGGATCGGTTGATGATGTGTTTTCGTATGAGAGGGATGGAGGAAAACCGTCAGTTTTTTTTTGTAGCTAACGAATTGGTAGAAAGACTTAGGATCGTTTATAAGACTTGATTGCGCACAATCAAGGTATCGCTGATAGAGAACGTTATAAAGCTGGGCGAATTGAAGGTAAGCCCCGAGATAGTTTGAATAGTCAACAAAAGAGTTGGATTGGAATAAAACTGATCATAATTTGTTTCTCTTGTTACGTAAAGAGCGAAGTTCACGATTTTACCACGGGGGGCTCGTAGAAGGAGTCTTATTGCGCGAAAAGGGGACATAGAGAGAAATAGAATTGAATAATTCTCTATAGAAAATAGAGAGAGCACTTTTTAGGGGCATGTTGGCGAAATCAAAAGAACACTCACTAAGATATGCATTAATTTTGCGGAAATTCGCTTTATGAAAGTCGTAAGAGCAGGCGGTTACAGATGGGGAGGGGCGAATAGGAGAGTGGTGGAAAAGAGAAAGAAGAAGTGGTGGATGAAAGTTATCAATGGTCGAGCGAGACAGAGCGAGACAGAGGAGTTTATGGGATCAGTAGTAAAAATGAGGTCTAATTGCCTACCCATATAGTTGCGGATGCCACTAACTTGGCATAAGCTAGAGTTTGTGAGCTCGTCTAAGAAGAAACATTCTTTACTCGAGGTAAGCTTAGCGATAAAAAAAGATTCGTCAACAGATTGAGTCCTGTGCAATTGGGGTAGATTGAAATCTCCGAATACAATGATATCATCGAGAGGATCGGATAGGTTAATTATTTGATCAATTGCATCGATGGCGAGTTGGTAGCATTCGATTGGTTGTTGATTGGGTAGGATGTAAAAACACATAACGTACAGGGACCTACAGGGGAGAGTTATCTTTATTGAAACGTAGTCAATCTTAGAAGAAGTAGAAACAGCGATTGGTGAAGAGTTTAGGTCATTGCGGACGGCAAATAGGACACCTCGACAGGGAGAGTCATCATTTGGACGAGTCAGATCGTCATCTCAAAAAATATTGAAACTAGGGGGAAATAATTCCTGATTCTTTTTATCGGGAATTGGATTAGTTTCGGTCAGAGCGTAGACCTCAAATGAGAGAGCGTAAGATTGGCGCAAGACGGCACGGGTCTAACAACGTTTTGATAGTAGAAGGTAAGAGAAGGTTATTTTGAGAGGGCGTAGGAGTGGATGGTCGAAACACGTTAGGGACGAAAAAATTTGTTGTTGTCAGCTCTGCTTCGTTGAAGGTTTGAGATCCTTTTTGAGTGCACATAGTTATCGAAAGCAGCAAGGTCGTCTGAAACTTTTTGGGGAGACATATTGAAAATCTCGTGGAACTTAATATATAAGTTCCTCAGACTTGTAAGGTCAGTAGAGAGACCTTCCTGCTATATGGAGACCATGACGCTTGTTTTGGTTTTTCCCTCATAACAAACTGTGTCCGATTTTTAATGGAGATATGCTAGAAGGAGACGTATATTCTCGTACGTCTTTTTTTCTCTAAGCCTAGAAAGTGCATAACGACATTCTGTTGTGTCAAAAGTTTGTTGAGTTATTTTAACAACGGGTGGCAGAAGGGGGTCAAAAAGGGCGCGAATGGACGGAGATGTTGAATGTTGAAGCAGCGGTAATTGAAGGGGCTTTAGACACATTTGCAGATGAGGGATTTATAATATGAGAACTAATGAAATTGGGATATTTAGCTCCGGTTTTAAGATCAAAATTAGGGAAAGAAGTGATAGTTGGGGCATGTGCAGATGGGTTAGATATTTCAGAAGAGTTAGTGTGAGCGGTTGGTGTTAATTTGAAAGAGACGCGTTGACGCGTGGGCTTGGGTGGAACGGAGGCTGCAGGTGCAATATAATTGGAGGACTGATGAAGTCGGTTCGGGATGTGAGTGGGTTTGGGACGGTTTGGGACGGGTTTCGGTATTTTATTAGAGTCCGGTTTGGGACGGGAGTTGGAATCGGGATTAGGTAAATAAGAATTAAGCTTCTTTTTATCCTGTTTCTTGATAGGTGTGTCAATCCATTTACAGATGCGCATCTTTCCAACGTTGAAATTAGCACCAGCAGGGTTCTTAAATAACCATTCGTATCTAGTAGGTAGGTCGATTTTAAATCTTCGATTACCTTTGTGGTGAGATGGCAGAAACATTTCTCAATTGCTGATGGTGATGCCGTATTTGTCCGCGAAGAATTTTGTGATCCAAGAAATATCGGGGGTGCCTTTGATGAAAAATGTACTCCTATCGGTTTCGATTTTATCCAGTCTATGCCTCCATTCGGAAGGTGTCCATGTTGTACCAAAATGTTTGATGAGCTTGCATGGGGCGGCAACGGATGGAGTAACAGTTTCGGTCTCTTGGATTGAAGGGGCAGCGGGAGAATTTGTAGATTTATTTAACCGTGGTGGACGAGGAGGTGGTGGTGAAAGTGGGTCGACTTCGGTTTCCAGTAATTCAGCCAAAATTGATGTATTGTAGTGGAAATTCTGGTGGTGTTGTGTGTGGATTGGTAAATTGTCAATTTTGTTGCTTACCGTTTCGATATGATTCTCGATATTGAAAATGGTTGATTGTGCTGCAGCCAGATCGTCACCAACACCGTTGATTCTATCCAAGATTACTTCGAGCATTGGATCAGGCTGCATTAGAGATGGTTGTTTCTTTGAGGTGAATTGAAAATGAGTCTCAAGATCTTCACGCAGGCTGTTTATTGATTTGCACTGTTTTAGGTTAGAGATGTTTTGGGCGGAACAAACTGCTTTGAGATCATTGATCGCAGTATTCATCTCGACCAGACTTGCAAATTGTTTTCGATGTTGGTGAGCTTGGACTTAATTACATCTGTTGAGGACAGAAGAGTCATTAGTTTCACTGAGGCACTTTATAGCAAGCAACACGTGCGAAAGCGAGATTCATCACAAAAGAATAGGAGGTTGTCAGAGAACTCTTTGATGAATACGGTATTTCTTTTATTTAATCCGACACGAAAACTTTTGCGTGACCCACCGGTGGGTCACATTGCAGTCAACGTGTTAACGTATTCATAGAGCCAGAAATAAGCTTCATCACTGAACAAAATTTCACGATAAAACACCAGATTTTCATTGATTTTTTCCAGAGCCCATTCACTGAAAATGTGACGCAAATTCAAGTCGCCTAGCACAAGTTGAATTTTGTAAGCTTTTAGGCTGAGATCCTCAAGTAAAATACGCCAAGAACGACGATGAACCGATTCGTCATGGTCTTCGCGTACACACTCAGCTGCTGCTGCTATGGTCTCTTCACTACGTGTTAAATGTGGTCTAACCCGTCGAGTATCATCCACTTATGTAAACTGGGACTCAAATTTGCGAATGGTATTGGCAATAGTGGTTTCAGTAGGTCGATTATGAGCACTGTAAATTCCTCGAATCGCACGAAAAACACTTCTCACAGAACACTAATTTTCGTAATACAGCTGAACAATTTGGAGACACTGTTGTGGTGTGAATTTGTTTCGTGATGACTTGTCGAACGATACTAAACAAAAACGACAAAGCAGTTTGATAGAAGTCACGCGTGATCTGTCAAAAAAAAGTCTGTTGGAAATCAAACCTCACCATGAATCACCCTATACTTAAAACAGTAAACATATGTTCGGGAAACGAGTACCAACACAACAAATAAACAAATTGATGATCAAATGTACCTTGTTCGCGAAAGGTGCCTTACTTTTTGAACACACCTCATATAATGTCAATTATTCCAAGTTTACGAATTGAAAATAAAATGAAGTCGCACACTGCTACACAAGTTCACTTATCCCCAATACAGTAATATCTTATGCAAACAATGCCATATGCAGAAGATTTCTAATCGTAGTATGAATAAAAACAAAGGCAGTCCGCTATCGATTTTAAAAAATCGATGCCCACTACCTAACAGCCATTCACGAATGCCACACTCTTATCTTGATATCGTTGGTAAAATTGACTAAGATAACGCAATTAATCGATAATTAAAAATATTTTTTGCTGTTTTCAGTTTGATTTGAACACTGGAGCAGTTCACACAATTTGAGGTACATCATCATCATGACAACAGAAGTGCTGTCTCAGGGACAAGTTCCAGTTCCACAGTATCATGTCTTGCCTCAAAGGACTGAAGATTTTGATGATTTTGACGGACCCAAGAGCTACATACATGATGTTATACCATGGTATAAGGATGTAAAGACAATATGCATGCTGGCATATATAATTACAACTCTTATTGTGGGAAGTACCGCTCTCATATCGCTGGTTTTCACCCAGAATCCGTGGGAGATTTTTGGTATTTCATTTGGATTTACGGCAGTGACTTTAGTGCTCATATTCATCAAAACTCGGTTCTTTTGAATTCTCGTTTGTCACTTTTTTGTTTCTTTTATTTGTTCGTTTTCAATTCTATTCGATTAGTAATCTTTTGTGATAAATTTGTTAACTGTTTTGTTTTTCTAATGATAAAGTGTTTTTCATTTGTATGATTGCGATTAAGACGACTATTTAATTGCATTGATAAGGTTATAGTTATTACATTCCTTCATTGTAAAAATAAATTTATACTATTGTATATCAGAAATATCTTACCGCGCTCCGTATTGTATATTTTGAGCTAAGGTGGGTCAAAGTGGAACAGTGGAAATCAAGTGAATTTTACAATATGCCAATTTGCGGTTATTGGAAAGTAAGCGTACCGCTGGTATAAGCGTCTATATGACATCACATATTTTGCCCTATGTTTAGCAAACGGTCTTTCTACATTAGCTTGGGTTGGTGTAGCAATAACAAATTCAGTTACATTTTGAAAACAGTGACTGGACTATAACAAGATATGTCATTTTAATTAATTAAGAAGACACGTATTGTTTATAAAATAAGATTTGATTTTTTGTTTTAATCTCTGTCAATAATAATAAAAAACAATATCAGTCAAATTAGCTCTACTAATTCTATTGCACATCTTTATACACAATTGGGCCTGGTTTTAGGTACCACAATTGACGTTGGTGTTGGCAGAAACTTTCTCTTTCAAAGAAAGAAGTCATACGGTGTTAAATCTCATACTCTTGGCGTGTGTGACACGTAACGTCGTATTATCGAAAACACGCATCCTCATATTCCAAACATTTATAAAGGGGAAACAAGTTTATTATTAATATTTCTCTGAAATAAGGTCTAGATAGGTAGAAAGTTAGGTAAAAGTGGCGGTTGGAAAGACTGACCCACATAGGCCTAATGGCCCATTGTGATACACCGTGGGTCTGTGATCGACTGACTCATAGAACCAAGTTGAGCTTATGACGAAGCGTAGAAGACTGTTAGAGTCTATATTCTTTAGATCGTTGAATTCATTGCAGAAGAAGGCTCCTGAGTGGAGTTTTCTTCTCTGGGAGAAAGCTGGATATGTACAGAGTAGGTGGAGGATTGTCTTCGCTTCCTTCTCCCCCATGCAGCTTCTACAAAAATCGTTTGTAGAGGTGCCAAGCATCCTTGCTTGCCTATAAGGTAGTGTCCAGTGATGATGTTTTGAAACATCAGACTCTTAGAGCGATTCAGATCCAGTTTTGGCCAGATCTGTTTGGTCGCTAGACATGTTAATTCAACAGTCCACCTAAGGTCTGTTCTTTAATTAGTATCCAGCTTTAATACTGATTTGCACAAAGCGATTGGTATAACTATGCTACCCTTTTCTGGCAGAATAGGTATAATGGTTAGAATTTTGGCGAGTTTGTCGGCCCCAAAATTCCCTGGAATGTCTCTGTGTCCCAGCACCCAACAATGTCGTAGGTTGAACTGCTCTGCTATCTCCGTGAGAGATGATCAGTATTCAAGTCCAGAGACTTGATAGCGGCCTAACTATCCGAAAATATGCGGATATCCTTTGCAGATATCACGTTTTTCTTTAGCCAAGACAGAGCTTCTTTAATCGCCAAAATTTGCGCCTGAAACACGTTACAGTGATTTGCAAGATGGAAGGAGAGGCTTAGATTTAGCTTACCTGAGAAAATCCGCCACCAACCCCACTATCAGTTTTAGATCCATCTGTGTAAGAGGGGATTGACTTGTCCTCCATGAAGGCTTCTTCCTCCCAGAAGGATCTAGAGGCGAAGCTTTCATGAAAGTCTTTCTCGAACTAAAGTGCAGGTATCTTGTAATCGATGTTCTCTCCGAAGATTTCTTATATGTTAAGAATAGTAGAGTGGCCAAATAAATTATTTGTCCTAGTCGCTTTAAGGTGAATAGCTGCAGTCGCAGCTACTTTCCTGCTGAAAATATCGAGAGGTCTCAAGTGAAACAGAATATCTACTGCCGCGGAGGGAGTAAAACGTAGAACTTCATTTATGCGTAGACATGCTGTTGTTTGGACTCTATTGTTGCTTTCTTGGCTCTTTCTCTGATGTTAGGTTTCCAGCTGAAATCCAGATATTTTGCTGTATCAGAAAACACTAAACTACATAGTACCGTTTATTGAGGGAAGTTCTATAATTGGAATTTTATATTTCCTGGAAAAGAGGATAAGATCAGTTATATGGGGTCTTACTCCCAATCTACAGCGATTTGCCCAACGGGTTAATCTGTTAAGATTCAGCTGAAGAAGTTTGTTGATGGTAAAACAATGGTTAAAGCAAATTTCAACGCATAGACAATCAGCCTGCTGCCACCGACTTACAGCTATATCAGCAGTTCATTAACCATTAAGTTCCACAAAAAGGAAGAAAGGACACCGCCTTGCGGCGTTCCTCTACTGACACATCTTTAAGCAGAAGCCTCATCCAGCTTGGAGTGGATAATCCTGCTATTTAGCATAAGACTGATCAACTCCCCAAATAAGTCGTCTACTTGCAGATTTGACAGCGCAGTCGTGATTACGGATGTGTTGACGTTGTTAAAGACGCACTTTATGTGAAGAAAAGCAATCATTTTGTACTCTTTGTATTGTAGAGATCGTTCGATGTGGCTAGTCACTGAATGCAGAGCTGTTTCCACCGACTTTCCAATACAATAGATAGTAGCCGTTGACAAAAGTCTTGGATCAATTTTAGCTCGTACATCAATATCAATCAGTTGTTCCAGAATTTTAAAAAGGAAAGATAATAAACTTAGGTCTGCGGTCGTTTGGAACAACATAAGAGCATTTTCCGGCTTTGGGAATGAAAAACACATTGACTTCTCTCCATTACAGTGGAATGTGGATCAGTTCTATACAGCTCTTCATGATATTTTCTAGTGAAGGCAAGATAATATCTGAGGATATTTGTAACTCAACAGGTATTTTACCGTCTGATTCAGCAGACTTGTATGGTTTAAAGCTGTGCAGCGCCCAAAGCAATTTGTCTCTTGTAATCAGACGATGAATTTTGGTCACGGTTGAAGTAGTCCTTGTTGGATAACCACTTGCCAGGAATAGGGGTCGAATTGGAAAGTGAGTATCCAGTAGCAGTTGGAGTGATTCATTACTTGAGGTTGTCCAAGAACCATCGAGTGTTTTCAAACAACTAGGCATCATTTTAAAGAGGATTTTTCTTAGCCGCAATGCTTCAGATTTTTCCAGGATTGTCGCTTTGCCTTTCTCAGTTTTTTTTTTTTCTTTGTATGAGCCCCTGTCAGCCATTTTTCATTTTTCTTGTGCTTCTTTCTTGGTTGAAACTTTTTCAGCAAATATTTCTAAGCGGTCCTAGTGCTGATGTCCACCAGTGTGGCTTTTTCTTGCCTCTTGGTGGAATAAGAGGGCAGAAAGCAGACAAAGCTTGATTGAGAGACAGGGTAGATTCCTTGTCTTTCATGTCAAGCTCTTTGGTTTCACGCAACTTGTGAGTTGAGAGGATTGTGTTTCTGACAGTATTCCTCTGTATTTTGGCTAATCAGTTTTCCGATAGTTCAGGAATGCTGGTTGGCTGGGAGAAGAATCACTCAGGCTGGGTTATATGTATCTGTGGTCTAAAAATGAGTGTTCAGACTATACTCTTTAGCTCGTTATCATTTAAGTGATGTTGTCGGAGACAAGAGTGATATCTAGCACTTCCTGTTGGTTTCTTGTTATAAAAGTGGGTTCATTGCCATTGTTGCAAACAATGTGGTAAGTACTTATAACATAAATAATCAAAAAGTGACTCACATCTATCGTTGATGTCGGTCGGTACTGCCCCATACCGTGTGATGAACGTTAGTGTCGCAATCGATGATGAACCAGCTTTTAGCCTTCGAGCTTCTAGTACACCAGAGAGATTGCCCACTTGATTGTGGCCAAAATATGCCGATGCTAGCCAATGAGAGGCTTTGGTAGTCTCTAGGCTGGCAATGGTTAAGTCGGGGTCGCTGAATTTAGGAAGTAAGAAATAAGGTCTAGTTTCTAAATAGAGGCTTTCTGATAATCTTATTTCTTAGACTCTTAGATTTTCTAAGCACCAAGTGGGGTAATTCTGGTTAATATGAATCAAAATATGCCCCAAAGCTTGAAATTGTTGATTGATTTCATGCGATTTGCTGATGGAACCTAATAGGTTTTTGACCCAAGTCTCTGGTTGCGCTTTTTCTGACGGATGAGCGGACTATTCAAAATAAACCTAAGAAACCATGTACATATTTACAGTAAGCAAATAATTTTATTTACAAATTAATAGCTAAACTGTAAGACATACCATGACAAACTTTGCTTATAGAATCCGGACTGATCACAGATCATTGCCAGAGGTACAATCGCATTTGCGTTTTCTCGATCTTGGGCACAGCCTTCAGATCTCAAACCAAGTTTCTTGTATATGCCATTACACGATCTTTGAATCGAAGAACCGATTATTCACGATATTACTCCTATTTTCCAATAGGGGTTCTCTTAACTCACACAAACCATCTTTTGGCGGATGTCATATTTCTACTCCAGATTTCCTAGCATTCAATCATAAAAAGCAATACGCTTCAATAAGGTTTTCAAACTATCAACAATTTTTATCAAAGTTCGCGGTCAGTCACGACTACTTTACGTGAGTAAACTAAAATTTTCGGCCGCTAAAATCGCACCGATAAGCGTGCGTTAAGTAGAATAATACCCGAATCAATTAATTCACGAGTAAAATGCCAGAAGTGAAGTAAAGAAAATATTGAGGAATATTGTGATGTATTGGTCGAGCTAACAGCCTGAGTTGTTGCAACTGCAGCCATTATATCCGAGAAAATGTACTGTGTGATGTGTTTAATATCTCAAAGGTGTCGCTAGTTTTAATACTTATGAGATGGCGCCCCTTTAAGTCAATAGGGGCCTTTATCGGTCCTTGTTAACCTTTTTTTTTGTGATAAGACTGGAAGTCTTGGTGGTTATCATGTATCATGATGTTGTCATTTCTTACCCAAGACGAAATAATAACACCACTATCCTATTTTCTTTTGAACTGAAGACTTTAGTCGGAAGCTTAAAAATACTTGCAGAAGAAAATTCGATTTAAAAGTGCTGGAATGTTGTTCTCATCATGTATAAAAGCAATGGAAAATTGGGTCCAGCGTATTCAAGCATGCAAACAGTTCAAGGAAAACATTTGAATGATGTCTTGTTTCATAAGATTAACCACAAATACAGAAAAAAAAAGGATTCGCTCAAATTCTGCAAAGCTTAATTGAAAAGAGGCATCCTTTTGATAACTCGACAGTACAAAGATTTTTTCGGAAACTCCCAACTCCCAAAAACCACCAAGCATCTACCTTTCTGATAAACAAAGATGCCAAAGGAACTTCTCATCTTAAGTAAGGTGAGGTTTGATTTTCAATAGGCTTTTCTTTGACAAATCACCCGTGACTCCTATCAAATTGCTTTGTCATTTTTGTTCAGTATCATTTGGCAAGTCATAATGGAAAGACTCACACCACAAAAGCGTCTCCAAATTGTTCAGCTGTAATACAAAATTCAGCATCCTGTGAGAAATGATGTGCATAATCCACCTACTGAAACCATTATTGCCAATACCATTCGCAAATTTAAGTCCAAGCTTACATAAGTGGATGATACTCGACGGGTTAGACCACATTTAGCACGTAGTGAAGAGACTATAGCAGCTGCGGCTGAGTGTGTACGCGAAGACCATGACGAATCGGTTCATCGTCGTTCTCAGCAGCTTGGCTTGGTGTATTCGACAACTTGGTGTAATTTACGTGAGGATCTTGTAATAAAAGCGTACAAAATTCAACTTGTGCAAAAATTTAAGTCAGGCGACTTGATTTTGCGTCATATTTTCAGTGAATGTGCTCTGAAAAAACTCAATCAAAATCCGGTGTTTTATCGTGAAATTTTGTTCAGTGATGAAGCCCATTTCTGGCTCATTGGATATGTTAATAAACAAAATTGCCGTATTTGGGCTGATGAGCAACCCGAAGAGTACCAAGAACTACCGTCAATAATAACCGATATCGCGCCATGTAATCAGACTACCAGGTGTACCGGTATAAAGTAAGCGTCAAAATACAAATTTCTCGATTTTTTTGTTTTTGTTTGCTATGACACCTGTCAAAGACATTTAGTATACATCAAGTCATTGAGCAAATAATTTTTTGTTTTAATTTGAAGAAAAGTGCTGCAAAATGGTGATCATGTTCTATCAGAAGCAACATGCAAAAAATGGTTTCAACGATAACGATTTTGATATGAGAAATGAAGAACGTGGAAGACCACCAAAAAAGTTTGCAGACGCCGAATTGCAAACTTTGAGTCAGAAACAAATTTCAGAAATGTTAAATGTTGCACAACAAACAAAGCTATGGGAAAGATCCAAAAGTCTGGAAAGTGGGTGCCACATGAATTGAATGAAAGACAGATGGAAACCCGAAAAACCACTTGTGAAATTTTGCTTCAAAGACACGATAAAAAATCAGTTTTGCATCGAATTGTTACTGGCGATGAAAAATGAATTTATTTCCAGAATCCTTAACGGAAAAAATCGTGGGTTAATCCGGGACAAACATAAACTTCAACTGCAAAGAAGAAGGTTCGGCAAGAAGACAATGCTGTGTGTCTGGTGGGACCAGAAAGATGTGGGTGTGGTGTACCACGAGGTCCTTAAACTTGGTGAAACCGTTAATACAGATCGCTACCGACAACAAATGATCAATTTGAATCATGTATTGATCGGAAAACGACCAGAATGGGTCAGAAGACACGGCAAGCTAATTTTGCTCCATGATAATGCACCTGCACACAAAGCAAAACTGTTTCAGGATACAACAAAAGCCCTTGGGTGGGATCTGCTACCCCACCCGCAGTAGTCACCAGACTTGGCTCCTTCCGACTACCATTTGTTTTCATCAATGGGACACACATTAGCTGAGCGGCACAGCACTTCGAATCCTACGAGGAAGTCGAAAATTTTTGGTTTGGTTCAAAAGACGAACAGTTTTATTGGTGTGGAATCCATAAATTGCCTGAAAAATGGAAAAAATGTGTAGCTGGCAATGGCCAATACTTTGAATAAAATGTTTTTTACTCTCCCATTAAAAATGAGTATTTTATTTTCACAAAAAAACGCTCACTTTATACCGTTACACCTGGTATGTGCTTCCTGAAATTCAAGCACATGGTCTCGGTGAGCTCTGGTTTCAACAAGACGGCGCTACGAGCAATACAGCGCGTGAAACCATGGCCTTGTTCAGAAATCATTTTGGTGAGCACTTAATTTCACGTTTTGCTACCGTAAATTGGCAGCCCAGATCGTGAGATATCACACCTTTTGACTATTTTCTCTGGGGATATGTAAAGTCTTAGGTCTTCAGGAATAAGCTAGCTACCATCGACGCTTTAGAAGCCACCATTACTCGTGTTATCCGCGAGATACCATTCGCTATGCTCGAACGAGTTGCCCAAAATTAGACCTTCCGAATATACCACCTGAGACGCAGTCGTGGCCAACATTTACATGATATCATTTTCAAGAAATAAATGCCATCAGTTATACCTTTAACTGACAATAAAAGTTTTAAGTTCACTTTCAAATTTATGTGCTTTATACTAAATTATACATCAAACCTTACGATGAATCACCCTTTAGATGGAAGTCCATAACTAACATGTATCAGGCATAATTAATAACAATTTTCGTCTGTCTTTTTGTAATTTAAAAGCTTAACGATTGGACCCGTTCTGATTGTTATAATTTTTCGGTATGCTGTATCTTCTCGTCAAATTTTAGTATAGGTAACATTGTTGTCCAATTCTTTAAACTAGATTACTTCTTTGGAATTGCAGAGAATCAACTGCCTCCAGAAGATGAACGTCATGGGTGAAGATCCTTGTGGTTTGCCTTTATTTTCGCAATTCGAGTTGATACGAAACAGCAATAATCACTACAGCTTCTGGGATCTTTTGGGACGAAAGTTTTCATATGAGTTTGAGGACAAAATGCCTTCTCAATTTGCATTAAGCTGTCAAATCACAAAGTCTATGTTTTATGTTTAACCTGTCGAATCGTTTACTTAAGTAAGTTGAGTGTATCTCCTTTTCCCACCTGCTAATCCAATTAATCGGCCACATGAACAATCTATTAAGGTTGCTGATTTAATACACATAGAACCTAGAGCCTTAAACTCTGCTTGACCAATATATAGACGGTGCCACCTTCTATTCATATCCTGAATTTGATGTTAACCTAACACAGGTAAGAATGACTGTTGGAAAAACCAACTCACTAAGGCTATTGGCCCACTATGATGTCACATAGGTCTGTGATCCTCTAACTCTTGGAACCAATTTGAACTTCTGACAAAGCGTATTATTGCTCAGATTGCTAAAGTCATTGTAGGAGAAAGCTTCTGAAAAAGTCATTCGTGAAAACGCCAAATTGAATTGTATTGCAACTGTGGCCAAAAGCTCATTTTTATTCCCTGGTCATTAAGCATATCTTGCTGATTCGTTGTTAGTTTCCATTTCCGACTGGGCGTAAGTGTAGACCACCGACTTGATTGTCACCTCGAAAAGATTGGAGACGTCAATATCCATTTCATAAATAAATATCAAAACTGCACGATCTGAGGCTGTATGCAATGTTTCGATTAAATAAGGAGAAGATTGCTTATTAGCATAATTCAGCTCAACCTTTTGGCAAACCCTAAGTGTTACAGACCCAAATTCGAACCGAATCATGCCTTTAGTCTGCGCCAAATTTTTAAGGAGTTACGTATTGCTCACAATTAACGCGCATCTATGGTATAAGGGTCCCTAAGTTCTTTTAGTTTCACGAGTTTCTAGCCATGAGTCGGAAGGTTTAGGTTACTGAGCCTAATGATCTCCAGAATGTCTTATGGGGAGAAGGACTCAGTTAGGATCCAAGTGCGGACTTTAGGTCCGCTAGAGATATCCTCCTTAGGCACAATCTTGAGCCTTGCACCGAGCCATACCTCACCTAATCTACCTACAGCTTTTGTATAAAGATCGAGAGATCTTTGGTCGGCACAAGCTATAAGCTTGACGTGGCCTTGTTAGTGTTTAGGGTTGGTCCGAGGTTTTCCTACATGATTGAAAAAAAGCCACCCGAAGGCTTTAACTTGACCAATTGAAACTGTTCAGGTAAAATATCACCACAGTCGTTATTGCGTCTTTTAAGACTTGGTTTCCTCCATCTATCTCTGTAGCTTGAATAAGTCTTTTAACCTTTTAGGAATAGTGAGTAATCCGTAATCTTTTGTTGTACCTCATGTCCGCAGATCCCCCGATCTCCGGCATGGGTCCGAGAGTTTTGATAATGCGTGCAGCATTCCGGAGTTTCTTGTATAAAATCTTGAATGAGACTTTGATTCCTCTTTTAGTGGAAGAATTCTACTAGCAGCAGTAAGACAATGGCCTGCTTCAAATTTGCTACTGCTTGGAGTACAAGAAATGTAGGGACGATGGCTTGCCATTGAGAGTTTGGAGTTTGGAGTTTGGCTCGTTGAATATGCCCTTAGAAGATGCATCATGGCCTGCCATAGATTTGCCTTACTCAGCGTTACAGGAGTATTTCCGTTAATCGGTGTAGTCACTGTTAAGAGAGTTAAAAAGTGTTAAAAGAGTACTGTTCTCGAACTGGGTTGTTCATGTTCTGGATTCCATAAGGAATCCCACTAGTAGCAGAAGAAGTGGGGTCAATCTGTACAGAGAACCGCGGTATACAGTAAAGGCTAGCTTATAAGGAGGTCGTCAGGTATCCAGATAAAACCTTTCTCTACTGAGCTATTTTTAAAGATACTGGGCACTAAGCATGGGTCATATAATACCTTGATCCAGCCCATGCTGCCAATGATTCTCAGTTAGAGGAACGCATATTGCAAATAATTCGGCCTGCTAGACACGAAGATATATCCTTAGTGCCCTTGGGACTTTGCCGTGGGAACCAAATATACCAGGACTTATAGCAGATTCTATCCTTGATTCATTAGCAATATCATAAAAGCCTCTAGTAGTACCATTGAGAGCTATTATACTTGCAACTTACTTCCGTTAAACGGCACTAAGACTGCCTTTTTTGATTGCATCATTCCTAATACACCAATCAGAGACGTAGTGGTATAGTTTTTGTAAACGTTTCTTGTACAGAATACCAAGAAACCATGATAACTAGTTCTACAAAATATCCAAAGATTTCAAAGGTATCACATTTTATTGAGTTCATTGGGCTGGTTATCTCTGATTACAGACAATAAAATAGGTGAGAGAATAGCACCCTGCAAACATCCCTTTTATTAGAAATATTCTTCGGAAAAATCTGTCATTCATCGGCTTCGATTTATTGCTCTAATCACGGATTATTTGGATGGAAGTCACTGGACATTAAAATATAGCCGATGTATTCAAAATAAATGGCAGTTAAGGTATTTTTAATTTTGCTGACAAAATGACATCAGCCACCTTCTCGCTGCTAGCAGTGAAGTAACAAGAGCTTTACAAGCTAAGTCAATCTATTTCAGAAGTTTTTGGGAAAAGGTTTATAGAGACGGACTGAGATTGTGATTGGCAAATGAACAAACAGTATGCCTTCATTTTTTTCCATTAGAGACGCTGTGAATCCTTAAACTGAGAAAATTCTCTAGCATTAGGTGTTATTCTCTCAGGATTGCCATTTACACGGAAGGCATATATATAACCTGTTTTCATAGCATACTTTCTTTTCGCAGAGGAACTGCAAGCTATTGTATATTCATCTGGGCCACATTTTTTGTGTTCGGCACTTTCAGTCTAATGAGAGTCGTCTCTATTTTATGCTGAATTAACTGTTACTAACTGGCAAACGCTCGAAAATGCACTCAACTGCAGCAAATAAAGCTAATTCCAAATGGCATCATGTCTATTAATATGCGAAACCTTACGCACTACTTCTTTCGCTGAACTATTTTTGTTTCTGTTTCATGATTTCATGGATAACAACAAATCCAAGACTAATAGCGAGGTTAATGGCGATGTTTTTTCAGACAAACTTAATTAAAGCTTCTGCTCCTGCCTTACAAATCACTTTAGCGTATTCCAGACAGAAATTTTTGCGATTAAAGAAGTCCTGTCCTGGCAGAATAAAAACGTGATATCCACAAAGAATAACCGTGTTTATCGGATAGTCAGGCTATTATCACATCCCTGAACTCAGTCTTACAAAATTTTAAATTCCGCCTTTAACTGCCGATCATCTTTAAAGGAGATGGGAGATGGCAGATCAGTTCAATTTTCACCTATGTTTGTGCCGGGACACAGATTTATTCTAGGAAATTGTAGGGTTGACGAACTCGCCAAAACTGGAATCACTCTACCTATCCTACCGGAAAAAAGTAGCATCGGTATAAAAATCCAGAGCGTTGTCATCATTGAACACAGTCATATAGGCAAGTATGCAAGAATGCATGGCATCTTTCCTAATGATTAATGCAGAAACTGCATGGATGAGGAAGAGGAGGAGAGAATCTTCCGCCTACTCTCTACATGCCCAGGTCTCTCTTAAAGAAGGAAATTCCTCTACAATGACTACAAAATATGGTAGACATTAACAGTCTTCTGTGCTTCATCAGAACCTCAAAATGCTTTCGAAAGTAGGAGAATCAGAGATCCACGTGACATCACAATGAGCCAAAAGGCCTAAGTGGGTTAAAATCTCCAACAGCTAATCTTACCCTAACCTACAATTTAGTTTTTGGTGTGACTGGGTTGAAGGAATATGTTAAAAAGAGTTTTTTAAAAAGATTTTTATTTTCGTATTACTTAGCTGGATACAATGATAACTAAATCTAGAATAAGAACTGGCTATTTCCTAACATAATGCTCTTTTTATAGCGCAATCATCGGCGGATGATATTATCTTGACTGACGTCTTTTATTGTTGATTGGAGTAAATGACTTGATCGATTGGCATATCCCATCTTAGGTGGCTGATCTTGTAAAGATATTGTTTTGTTGCTGAATAGGCAAATCTTGGGTTTACGTCGTTGCTCTCGACAACCGCGTTGATAACATTGTATCCTGAAATTGTTTCTGCTTTATTTGGGAGCACACATAGAGGTTCACTATGTTGTGTTCTTTTCTTAATCAAAGAGTGGTGGCATAGCTTTTGCTCTATGTTCGTAATTGCTTAGTTAATTGTAATTGCACTTGGTAGTTATTGAAGCCCAAAATATTGCAAGCCTGGATTTTAATTGGAGCTCAGCTGCAGGTCGATGTTTGCATACAAGTAACTAAGCGCTATTTCAGTCACGCACCAATCGCCGAATGTTCTTCCATCTTGAAGTCATGGAGATAGGGTCGTAATGAGAAGTCGATTGCTTCTCCTTTCACCAAGATAAAAGTCATTACGGCTTTTGTAGACTTTTAACTCTTGAGCAGTATGTAGAAAGAGCAATGATTATGTTTAGTTATAAAACGATTCCATTGTGAATCGCAGTGTTAAGATATTTCTCTGACTTTTAATGCAACCATTTTTTTAAATGTGCTCGACACATTTTGCATTGAATGCAAGATCAATTAGGCTTAGATTCCAAAACCGAATTGCTCTCGGACTATATACAAGCAAAAGAATATTCATTGACCGCGATATCTGCCACTTTTACCCAAATGACCCCCAGCTAGTCCAAGCCAGTAAATATTATTATTATTATTATTATCAAGGGAACGATACAAATTAATTTGTAGGGTCCGGGACTTAACTCCGGGGTACTATGCCCATGTGGAGCGTTTTGTTAACAGCACGCGGAGTACTGAGTTCCCATGTGGTCACACACCTACGTACTTACCGCGCCCAACACTGCTTGATTTCGGTGATCAGTGTGGCGAGACCGTTGATTGTTTTCCCAATCACGAATTCTCTTAAATTCCATCGAACTCAGTAATCAAAACATGTACTCACTTGAAACGCAACTTCAATTATATTTATCTCTAATCAATGCACAGTGACCCATTCCCCGGAGTTAACCAGGGTAGCCTAAATCCAATTATTTGGAAAACCATCAGATATTCGTAGACGTGCCTAATGAAAATACGTTTTCCATGGCCACAAAATTTCAAATAATTTATTTTTCTCTGGCAAGCGAAAAATCTAATTCACCCTTAAATCTGTTAATCCTTCTCATTAACAGCTCAAATGAAAATGCTCTGCTACATGAACTATAAAGTTCATTTCAGTTCAGTACGAGCAAAAACACCATCAAATGAAGGTCTACAGGACCGGGCTAAAAGCAGGAGTAGTTTCTGAAATATGTACTTTACCGAAATAATGGCCCAGTTAAAGTTCGTGCATGTATTCGTATTGAACAAACAATTTGTGAGGTTCGCTGAATTTTCGCCGAAATGCAAATGGATATTTGAAAATGATTTTCGGATCAAAAAGTTAATTACATTCTTCAGCTACGTTCCACTCTCGGTTGATTCCACTGTCGGGGTATGCTTTAGTTGCGATTATGTTCCATGGTGACAATTGGATTAGAGTTGAGTGAGCAAACGTGAGCTATTCAGCAAATTATGCAGCCGTGAAATTTGAGAGTGAGTAAGGAAGTAATCAATTTTAGGCTTCCATTCATGTGTGAATATTATACTGTGGGCTTCTTAGAATTTGTTAGGGTGAATGGAAGTTCTTTTCATTTTAAACGAGGATTAAGCATCAACTACCGCAGCAGCAATAGAATAGAAACACAACTAACAAATTTATTCAAATTCAGGCAAGAACTTTTGTAAAAAGAATATACGTTGTTGTCATAACAAGCTCTAACCCCTTATAACTCCAGTCAGCAGCTTGAAACCATTATACGTATGTGATCAATACTTATCTGAGGCCTTAAACTACTACTGCTTTAGAAGATCCAACCGCTTTTATCACTGCTAATGTACACACAAGCTGATTATTGGCAATGTGTTACTCTTTAACATATTTGTTACACCATAGCCCTATCGGAATTTCGTACTCGTACTTATGGGGCAAATCGAAATCATCAACTTCAACCAAAATCCAAGCATGCATCAAACAGCTCTACGCGGCTTGCTTCACATTTTTCATGACCTTCATAGAAGATTTTGCCAAAAAGAAAGCACAATATTCCACCCTCCAGTATATTAAATCATCTCAAACAAGTCATGACAAGTTGCTTCTGGTCAATGTACGGTTCTTCAGCGACGAAACGAGGATTCCTGGCAAGCCCTATCCGCCCTTTTACTGCTGATTTTTACCCAGAAGTTCTCCTTTGCAACAGAAATACTAACGAAACGGTATCTTGTTCTGCTATGCTATTGAAGGTCACTATGTCATGATAAATATCGGCAACAGAACGTTTGCTCATAAGCCGAGCACAGCCTAAGAACCTAAAAACCTAATAACTCTTTACTCTCCAGAAGCTTTAGAAACTTATATCGAAGTAGGTAATTAGCCATCTTTCTTCTAATTAACTCCTTAACTCTTTCCAATCTGGGTTCAGAAGTAATCATAGCTGTTCATTGCCTATGATTAATGTCTTAGATGATATTAGGCATGACTTTGATAAGAGATACCTAACACTTCTTTGCTTACTTGATTTCTCAAAAGCCTTTGATAAGGTAAATCATGGCATTTAAGCAGACATAACTGCCACCTAGGACGTGCGATGGGATGGGCCAAGCAAAAAACGGATGAAAAACTATGATATATACCACGGAGATTGCTATAGAGAGCAGCGACAGCGTTTATTTGGATGTATATTTGTGACACGTGGCAGACTTAGGCAAAAAGTCTTGAGCTATCAGCACGTTATCGCATCAAGTCAAAATTCTCGAACATCAGCCGCTCATGTCCCCACCGAAGAAAAGGACGACGAAACAAGAAGCATATAAAGCGGCGTTGCGAAAGAGGACTAGAGCTGCTCACGAGCAAAAAAGACGGGAGGAACATCGGATCTGCAGAAAGAAGAAAAAAGAGGACGAGAAACATATGATCGAAGAAATTGAGAGATGCTACTCCAGGAACAATGTACGGCGGTTTTACCAAAAGGTAAAAAGAACGTGCCAGGGCAGAAAATCCCGTACAGAAACATGTAGAGATAATGAGGGACTCTATAATGGCGACGGACTCAAAAAAAATTGACGATGATAGACAAAACTTCCGACCACCTGACCAAGGCGAAGTAGGGATAGCAATATTCAAGCTAAAGAACAGCAAAGCTGCGGGCCTATTGGTCTACCAGCCGAGCTTTTTAGAGCAGCTGGAGATGGCTTGGTAGAGAGCATGCATACTTGATGAATGGAATCTCAGCATCGTTTTCCCGGTCCACAAGAAAAGTGATCCCTTCAACTGCGCCAACTACAGAGGTATCAGTCTCCTTAACATCGAATATAAGATCCTATTTGCCATATTGTGTGAACGCCTGAAGCCATTCGTTAATAACCTGATTGACCCCTAACAGTCCGGTTTTAGACCAGGAAAGTCCACCGTCGATCAAATGTTCACACTAAGGCGGATCCTGAAAAAAACCCAAGAGGTCCAAATTGATACCCACCATCTTTTCATCGGTTTCAAAGCCGCGTACGACAGCATCTATAGAGATGAGCTATACGGATCCATGTCTAGCTTTGGCATTCCTGCAAAACTCGTGCGATTGTGTAGGATGACGATGGAGAAAGCTCGCTGCTGCATCGAGGTCGGTAACGACCTCACTGAAACCTTTGATATCAAAAGAAGATTAAGACAAGTGACGCGCTGTCTTGCGACTTTTTCAAAATCATATTGTACTTGAAAGAATTGTACGAAACTCACAGGCCAACAACAAGACACGATATTTCAAAAGTTCATCCAATTACTTGCACACGCAGATGATATTGACATAATTGGTAGAACACAGCGAGCTGTCATTGGTACGTTTGCTAGGATAGAATCGGAAGCGGCTAAAATGGGTCTTGGAGTAAAACCAAGTATATGCTGTCAACAAGAAGGGACACCCAACATCGTAGAATCTGACAAAATGTCACGATCGACAGCTATAACTTTGAGGTAGTGAGGGACTTTGTCTACCTCGGCTCTGCTATAAATTCTGACAAAAATATCTCAGAAGAAATTAAACGAAGAATAACTCTTGCCAGTTGCTGTTTCTTTGGGCTAAGAAGGCAATTGACTAGTAGGGCCCTATCCCAAAAAAGGAGATTCTGTATAACACCTTGACCATTCCAGTCCTGCATTATGGCGCTAAACCTTGGACTCTATCTTAAGCGGATGAAGATATCCTCTGTCGCTTCGAGAGAAAGATTCTTCGTAAAATGTTTAGTCCCGTCTGCGTTGACGCGATTTGGAGAAGGAGATTCAACGACGAACTATACGAGCTGTACAGTGATATCGACCTGGTCAAAAAATTGTGAGTCCGTCGCTTAAAACGGCTAGGACATGTAGAGCGGATGAGAACAAATGCTCCGGCCCGTAGAGTCTTCGAGTCTGATCCGGAGGGACAACGCAGTAGAGGAAGAACTCGCCTTAAGTGGCGCGCTCAAGTCGAAGGGTACCTCAACCGACTAGGTGTGCCCAACTGGAGGCAATTAGCTAAGAACCGGGCTAACTGGAGAGGCTTGTTAGCTGAGGCATCGGTTCACCCTGAACTGTAGAGCCGCCTAAAAAGAAGAAGAAGAAATTTATCCGGGTACGATCACACAAACCTTGTCATCGGTCGCAGTTGCGGATGTCTACAAAAGCTCTAGGTAACAGCTAGATTTACCCTAATGGCGACTTGAAAGAAATTGGTAAGGACTTTAATTGTACCTTTAATAAGCTATTCTGAGGTGGTATACAGTTACATTGACGATATATTCAAGATACCTTGAAACAATATCTCAGTGCACGAAACTGCATTTATTTCTGATGCAGATAAATATTAAATCCCCACCATACCTTTATATATATTTGTTTATTTATTTATTTTTTTATGTCGAAACAGAACTTCCAAACAAATGTAGTATAATGTACTCTTTATAAAGTTCATTTTAATGAAATCTTTCAGTCTTACGATAGTGATACTGTGCCTACAGTACGAGCAACACCACGTCAGTGCCGAGTACCTGCAACCTGATGGGAGCGTTAGCCGAATATTCACATAGATACTGTTCCGTGGCGTCTTTATCACCTTCGCAGTAAGCATAGCAGGATGTTGGGTAACTTATAACCAACACATTTAAGTTTTTCGCACGACGCCAGTAAGCAATCTGCAGTCTTTCCTGTTTCGTAATTTTTTTCCGCAACAGAAGTTCCGGTGTCATTGTATCAGACGGCATGTCCATAAGACCGGAGTCATAAGGCACGCAAGGTCATCGAAGCTTCAATGCGTGTTGTACCAAAGACCACTTCTTTTTAGGCAGAAGATGGCTTTGAGAGTGCAGCCCATGATAAAAAATATCGAGGGGAGGGAGGTTCATCAATGCGTGCTAGGGTTGCATTAAAGTGCTAGGGAAAGCCCCAATGCATCCGAGACAAACCGTTCTTTGGAGTCTGGTAAAAGCTGCAATCACGGAATTTCGCGAGAGCTTATTCCACCAGACAACTGACGCATAGCATATAATTGGCCTTATCATAGCCATGTGGATCTTAAGGATTCTTCTCAGTGATAGGCCCCATGTCTTGCCGATAGCTCCTCTGCATTGCCAGAAGGCTGACAGCGCCTTAGATGCTTTTGACCTTAAAACTTTCATTATTTTCCCATTATATGACTTTTCTTATCTTTAAATATAGATGGCGCTGTTTATATTCTTATCCGCCGCTATAGCTCTGGCACACATTACTAGTTCTTTCTGTTTACATTCAATATAGGGTCACACATCTGGTGACAAATAAATTTGATTCTGGCTTTATTTTAGGGCTACGCTCATGCTCGACTTCGCTGCAGGGGTTTAACGCTTTCGGTCCGATTTTTGATGACTCGGTCCAGTATGTGCGACGTTATTCTGGTGCCAAACGTTGGCCTCAAGCTCCTTCAAGGTGGTTGGACTAAGGACTTGACGTAGCTACAGAGAAAAAAATCGAGTTGTGTCAAATTGCTTAATCGTGACGGCCAATTGATGAACGCTCGCCGTGAATATTCTCCTTCACAACGTTGCGTCACTTGTATGGCATCGGATATATCGATGTTCTGGAGCTCCGGCCACAGAAAGTCAGTCAACATCGCTCTTTACCTGAGACCATTGTCGGTAACGGTGTTTCCTTCCTTATTTCAAAAGAAATAAGGTCCGATGAATGCCATAAATAGCATCAAAAAATCCATCTTTGTGGTTGCATTAATGTTTGGCCGAATATTTGTAAATTGTGTTCGCTCCAATAACAACACTTTTGCTATTGACACAGCTGCTGAGCCAAAAATGGGTCTTGTTCGAGAAGATGATTTTTGGCAAAAATACAGATCTCCGGCCAACATTACCAGCGCCCAATCAGCGAACTCCGGTTTCAATTCTTGCGTCAGCACAATCCTGTACGGATGTAGGCCCAAATCCAACTGCAAAAGAAACCGGGTTGACTCTCTGACTCTGGTTGAGTCTACTCACGTTCAAACTTTTCCACGGTGCGACGAATTTCCCACACACTGAAGCCATGTTGACGACCGACCTGACAGCGAAATTCACGTTGCGATAAATTTTTTTAATAATTTCTGCATTTTCGGTAAGTGTAAAACGATGAAATAGCAAACAAATAGTAATATTTTTGTAATATTTTGACAGCTGGATGTCTGCTAACTTTGACAGCTTCTGAAACATAACAATTTAAAAAACTATCATTGCAATCTGGTCACCCATTGCGGAGAAGATGCGCCAAGATAATGAATTTCATCGCAAAATCATCTTCAGTGACGAAGCTCATTTTTGGCTCAACGGGTTCGTCAATAAGCAAAATATGCGTTATTGGTCAGGTGAAAACCCACATGTGCTTCATAAATCAGCACTTCATCCACAAAAAATTAATTTTTTGTGCGGTTTGCATGCCGGTGGCGTTAGTGGGCCAAATTTTTTCGTCGACGATAACGATCGTCACGTTACTGTGAATGGTCAGCGTTATCGCGCTATGATCACCGATTATTTTTGTCCCGAATTGGAAGATATGGACTTGGACGACATGTGGTTTCAACAGGATGATGCCACAAGCCACACAGCACACGCTACAATCGATTTATTGAAAAGTAAGTAAGTAAGCCAGTCAATTGGCCGCCTCATTTGTGCGATTTAACGCCGCTTGACTATTTTCTGTAGGGCTACGTTAAGTCATTGGTTTAAGCCAACACGCCGACGACGTTGAAAATTGGATCCAACGAATCGACCGCTGCAAACGTGCCCGCGGTGGCCATATGAACGAAGTCGAGTTATATTCAAAAATGTTTTGATTGTACTTCAAGCCGATAATAAAGTTTTTGAAATATCTCAAATGGTTTGCCTTTTATTTAAGAAAAAGTTGTCAAGTCGTTATTAGAAAAACTTTTATTTGCCGTCACTTCCTTTGCAAGACCTGCGAAACAATTCTTGTGATTTCTCCCCTAAGAGAATTTGCATTTAGAAGTTCGTTTTGGCTTAGAGTAGGATAGGGCTGAATGAAGAGCTGAATTTTCATTAACATTAACGGAAAGTGGTCGAGCTAAAATATTTAGATTTATTTTTGCTTAGATGTGGAAAGATTTATAGGAAACTCATATCAGAATTGAAAAAGTATTATTTTTTTTCTTTGATATATTTAGATTACTTTCACAAAAATTACTTTAAGTAAATGTTTAATGTTATGATATAGTAATGTGTCTTACACTTTGTATAAAAGCTTACATAAAGAACATGCTTGCAATGTGTATCGCTTTTCATGGAGCCCAAATTTTATAGTGATAAGTTCGTTGGGTTTACTGGGACTAAGAGGGGTATCTCATATGAAACTGAATAGTCAGCTATTAACGAGTTGACCTCTTCATTACATGTAACACAATCACTAAGGGGCTTCATAACTGCTATATACTGTTACGTATACTACGTATTTCTTAGGTCCTTAAGCAATCACTTGTCACCTGTCAAGTGTTCATTTCATTTTTTTCATTTGATGATTCACTTTTTGTTAGACATTGAGTATAGATATTTTTAATAAAAATGTTTAGTTTTGTATTTAAAATTTCCCTTTTCAAAACACTTTAGGTTAGGTTAGGTTAGGTTAGGTTAAATAGTGGTGTGATGGATATGCCATCACACAGATTCTAGACACAAGACCGGGACTACAGCAGTCCCTGTGGAACAAGTTGAATTTGTTTTCAAATGGCAAAATCACAAGCAATCTCCCCGGTGAAACAGCCAATTTCCTTGCAAAAGCCAAGAAGGCCTTTGAAGTCCGTGAGTCTACTTCCCTTAGGTTTCTGAAAATGTATTTCCCTAAAAATTGTATTTTTTTTTCTCACTTTTCGTATATATTACATCATACGGGATGTCGAAATCGACCAAGGAAGGGATTTTTAATTTGTTAGAATCCGCTAGGACCGTGCCATATCCGAAACTACTGCTCATGAAATAACTCAGGTTACTGAGTCGTATCGCACTGTTGCCAGCAAGTTTTTTTATCTGAAAATACAGAGCTTATCTGTAATGGCTATGGAAGCCGTTCTTTGAACCGCCACTAATTTTCCGTAAGCCCTTTTCTTGTTTGTTGCTTTACACAATACTTGTGCGTATGCATCTTACTATCACCGTGAATTTCCAATAATCAAAGATTTATTGGTCGAAAATTATGTGCTGTTATATGATGTCAATCAGAGATTCAGGTATAAAAACCATCTTAACTTCCCAACAAACTATTAGTGCGTACCCTCTCTTTAGACTGTATCTAAAAATTTTCATAATTTTTTGAATTTCTACCTCTGATGATTTCTGTAGCATAATCGATAGAATACCATCCGGACCGGGAGATTTGTACGGCTTAAAGGACTGACTTACTCGTACCCATCGTAATTGTTTCTTCTTAATAAGAACAACTATTTCCTCTCCGCGGAGAGAGAGATCAAGTTTCTCAGTGTGCTGTAGCATGCCAGTATCGTCTGATACTGTGAATCTGGGAAAGCGGGTTTCTACCACCATTACTAGAGCCCCTTGGCTACTTTCAGCCTATGTTCTGTCCTGAGGTAGCTAGGAACGCTCGCTTCCTTTAAAAGCATTTTGGGCAACCGCGAAGCCTCTTCTGTTTACGCGATAGATTCGCAGTACTTCAGCCATGAAGCCCGATGTTAAAAATATTACATGACAGCGAGTCGCCTTGTGTAAAAATTTTCTTGCCATTGAAGATCTTAGTTAGTTCATTATCGAACTTGATGGGGCATCGGAGATTGTTCATAGTCATCATGCAAAACATGACGAGTTTGGAAATGATGTCCGATCTTTACTTGGCGTTGTATAGCTCATCTCATGTGCGGATGGTTAGTGTTGACCTGGTATTTCCGGTTCTTTTCCAATATATGCTGCAGTGTGAATATGATCGATGGTGGACATTCCTATCCAACCAGATTTCTTGTGAATGATTTCAGAACTCTTTGCATATTTTCATCACAGACACTACGATTTTACTACTAATTGTCCATGTTCATCTGTGCAAACTTCGATTCTGGCTTTATAGTTTCCTCGATCGCGCGCTTCTTGTGCTCTTTCTTTTTTCCCCGAGAAGCCTGTGCTCATTCCTGCTTTACCGTTTATAAAGCTCACGTTCTTCGGTGCGGCACAGCATTTTATGCTTTTTTTTTATTACATGTACCTGCTTTGATTCGTCGTCAAACAAGAACTTTCTTTTTGAAACCAACTACATCAGAAGCAGATTCTCTGATGACTCGGTGACAACATTCTCATTAGTATCGCATGGTTCACGATCGGCAAAGATTGTATAGGTCTCTTATGGTTGAAACTTTTCAATATCGAATTATGCTGGTTCCCTCCGTTGTGCCTGTAACATTTGTACCCTGACAGCAAAAAGTTAATGATCCGAGTTGATATTGGATAGTTCGGACTTGCAGAATACCGGAGGAATGTCTATCACCCATGTGATCGATCTGGTTAACAGTGTCTTGAGCAGGTGATAGTCAAGTTCTTAATGAATTCTGACATGTGGAAACTATGTGCTGATTACTAAAATGTTTCCCCCGTAACAAATTCTATAAGCCTAAATCCATTGTTTGACGTGGTGTTATACAGGTTGTGTTTTTTGATGAAAGACGGCTTCCTTACTTAATCTTTCGTTAAGATCTCCGTGCGCAATTTGTATGTCACATTTGCGACACTGGCACATATGTTCGATCTAGAAGATCATAGAATCAAAATTATATTACCGATGCTAGCTAGAAACAGCTGATGAGTGCTGATTGTTATTCGAAATCTTTAAACATTATACCTGAGTCTCCTTCCTTCTTTGTATCAATCGCCATAGTAGATGTCGTTGTTTTTCATCCGCTTTTTATGCGGCCCATCCCATCGTACTTCTTTGATTGCCGTTATGTCTGCCTTATGACAAATCATATTCGCTTCCGCGAATCATTTGGCACCATGATTCGCCTCTTTAAAGTGTTAGCTAGGATCGTCAGATCATCAACAATATAGTCAACCATATCCTGTTGGTTTGGTTGGTTGGTTTTTTTTACATGGTGGAGTTTTTACACCCAGGCGCAACCCAAAACCTGGAAGGCCAGATTTTTAATGAAACACCCGGACAAAGGATGCTGCCAAGCAATCTCGTGACAGTATCTTCATCTAGGTTATGGGAGCAGTCGTCAATCTATTCAGGTATTTTGCACTGCCAGGTTACTCTAAGGTCCCGATGCAACCATGGAACTACTTTTAGATTTTGGCTCCAAATAGGTCGCGTTATACCTAAGCCGTTATGCTTAAGCCGATCGTTGTTGAAGGAGAAGTTCTATAACGTGAACCCTTTTTCCCTCTTGACGTCCCACAATTATACTGTACTCTCCCAGTTGAGAGGCTTAAGTTTCAATGCTTGTGTTTATATAAATGCTTCGCTACCACTTTAGCCTAACTCTTTTAGTGCAAAGGTGCAAAGTTATCGAAAAAACTATTAAAGTTTGTAGGAACATACAATAAATAATGTGTGTGTGTCACCGACTTAAATCAAAGGTGGGGAAATTTCTGAACTGAAGGCCTAGAAAGCCTGCGATATTAAAATACGTTTATAGTCAGAACTAATAACATCAAGGTTTCATTATTGAAAATGTAATGAGCCTGACAACTCCCATCGGTAGAGGTTACTTTCATACAGCATATACTACGTCCTGATAATTGCAACAGCTTCTTGCCCAATTATACACAAATGTAGACAAAATTGACTCTTTCACAAGAGATAACCCATCTCTTTGGTGATACTAGCAACTAGAGATTGGAACAATTAAAACGGAAACCACATGAGAAATGTCGCCCAGCAAAGTCACAGAAATAAATGATAGTTCACGCCATCCCGGTGAGATGCACTTTCCTTGCCCTCAGTCACATTCGAATGGATGTAGGTACAAGTACCTATGCGACCCTCATTGTTAAACTAACGTACATAATGCGCTCCCTACATGACCTTCAGCTCGCCAAGGACAGTCATTCATTCGCTTAGTTTGCCTTGTAATGGACTGCATTTGGAGTGCGACATAAATTTTGCAATTTAGTATGCAGTACGACAGAAAGATTTACAATTACAGCAATTTCACAAGGAAAATTTCACTTTTTGTCTATTGGTTATAAATTTTGTGGAAATTGTACGACCACCAACCGATGCGCGTCCCGAGAGGGTGTAAATTGGGTAGCCCGTCATCTGCGAGGAAATGGTGCCCAATGGAATACAATTTATGACGTTGATTAAATGAGGGTGGCAATATCCTGCGGGAATGTGACGAGTCACAATTTATAATGTTTAATATCAAGTACAGTACGAACACATACTTGTACAGAGACAGACAACCGACCTCTTAACTTTCCGAATTGTGGATGTCGTCGAATGGTCAAATGGTGAAATGTTGAAACAGTCGGATAGTCGACTGAATGGCAAATTTGAATTAATTTCCACATAAAGGGAAAGAACAATATTAATTTTTATTTCTATTTGAATATTAGTACATTCCAGTTGGAGTGGCGAAATTTATTTTGGCATTTTCAATGGGGGATTCGGATAAAATTTTGCGGCTGTAATTGAAGTGGCAAATTGATGATGACATGATTTATGTATTGAGAGCGGAACTTGTTCGTGATTGTAATGCGATTTCTGGCACGCCAAGTGTGCAAGTTTTCAAAAGGGCCAGGGTCTAGTGCCATTTGTATGGGCGGTATGAAAGTTTTCGAGTCGAACTGTCAGTTGGTGATATACATATGTAAATCGAATTTCCACCGAAATTTACGAGTTTGATTGGAAATGTAAATAATAGTGATTTTGTTTGGATGCACTTTTAATTTCAGATTGTAGAATTTCGGTGCTCGGCTGGATCTAATTGTTCCGGGTCGATTTTGATGGCCATAAAAGAATACGCATTTGTTTTGAACTGTTGAAATACTACTGGAATTTACAAAAGTTAAAATTTGTAAGGGAAAGCAAATAACTGGTGAGTAGGTACACTTACATTCGAAGCAACATTTTTTCCATTCTCTGAAAAGAACAACAAACAACGAAGAGGTTTTGCCTCCGTTCATCTGATCTGTCAATCTTATATTGCTTCAGTCTGTAAAAACTATTAAATTTACTGACACAAAAAAATAAACGAAAAATGAAATCGTAACATTGACTAAAGTGGTCGCGGAATCAAGGGCTTGGATTGTTGACTAGAGAGGATGTAGAACGAAAACAACAACATCAATACGAAAGCAGTTATAACAAATAGCAGCCCAATGCAATATATTGGAACGCAAAGCCCTTCGAAACAAAACGGCACAGCATATCCAAGTGGAAAGCTCGGTGTCGACATGATGACAAGATTATGCACTACTCAGTTCGAAAGACAAGGTTACCGGACATATTTACAATTAGACCAGAAACAATACAGCAGACGTCGTAGCCCGATTCCAGTTTGACTAATCTACACCACAAGATCGATGGCAGCATCAACATCAAAGTCAAGTGATTTAGGAGTTGGAACCCACTATGGTGGAAATACAAATGGAAGAAGTCATAAAGTTAGCCGCCTAGTCAGACTTAGATTTATTGACTTTCTGGCGAAACAAAATATCACTATTGCAAGCAAACGGTTTTCTTATCTCAATATATACGAGGGTACATGGTGATCTCTGGATCATGAGTCGCAAGTCCAAATTGTATTCTAGGCGTCCGAACATTTCGGCAGCCAACATTGATTCAAATTTTTATTTTTCTGCAGCTAAGGTACGAATTCGGATACTTCAAGCGCCACAAAAAAAAAAAAAAAAAAAAAAAAAAACTACTCTAACAAGATATTACGTAGAGAAGCTGCAATCAGAAAGACTGCCTTTTTCCAAAAGGTGTATCCCGAATTCACTAAACAATTCTTATGTCACCAACATTCAGTATTGAAGACCAGTGGCAACGTTAAAAACGTACCATCGGAGATGCTGCAAGTGGTGTACCCCAGCCACCACCCGACCACCGACAAAAAATATATATAACACATGGGCTGAAAAGTCAGTGCCGTTTTATAATAAAACACAAAATTTTTGCAGAATTCAACTTTATTTATCAATATAAGTGCCTTCGAGGGCGATACACTAATTGAACCGATTTTTCAATCTTTCGATACCAGTTTTGTAGTACGATTTCGGTTTAGCCTCAAAATAGGCCTCTGTTTCGGCGATTACTTCTTTATCGGTCTTAAATCTCTTTCCGGCGAGCATTATTTTGAGGTCTGCGAACATGAAATAGTCGCTATGGGCCAAATCTGGGGAATACGGTGGGTGGGGAAGCAATTCGTAGCCAAATTCATTCAATTTTGCCATCGTTTTCATCGACTTGTGAAACAGCACTTTCTTTTTATTCAAATGCGGCCGTTTTTCTGCGATTTCGTCGTTCAAACGCTCCAACAACACAATGTAATAGTCGCTGTTGATAGTCTACCCCTTTTGGAGATAGTCGATGAAAATTATTCCACGTGTATTCCAAAATACGGATGCCATAACCTTGCCAGCCGACTGTTGAGTTTTTGGTCGTTTTGGCGAGGTTCGTCGCCTGCTCGCCACTCAGCTGACTGCCGACTTGACTCTGGTGTAAAGTGATGGAGCCAAGTTTCATCCATTGTCACAAACAGATGCAAAAATCTGGCTTTATTGCGGTTGAACAGCTTTAAACACTCCTCTGAATCATCAATACGTTGTTTTTTTTGGAGCTTTTGCATGTCCAAATATTCGTGTATGATGTATCCAACACGCTCTTTTGATTTCTTCAGAGCCTCAGCTATCTCGATCAACTTCACTTTACGGTCATTCGTAATCACTTTGTGGAGTTTTTTTATGTTTTCATCTGAAACAGCCTCTTTTGAAAGTCCATTGTGTGCATCATCTTTGGTGCTTGTATGACCACTTTTAAATTTTTCAATCCACTTGCGAATGATTCGTTTGGCTGGTGTGGAGTCCGGGTAACACTTATCAAGCCATTTATTTGCATCGGCTGCATTTTTCCCCATCAAAAAGCAATGACAAATCAACACACGAAATTGCTTCGAACCCATTTTTTTCACAATAACAAAAGTTGCTTCACTCACAACGCTATAGCTCGAGAACTAATCGTCCGACAGCTGTCAAATTTATACACGTATCTTTCGATGGTTGATACTAAAATGGTATGTATTTAATTCAAGTTCTTGCAGAATCACAAAGTGCCCGAAACTTGATTCCATATTTCGCTGGCTTTAATGGCATGTACTGCCGGAAGGGACATCTTCTTCTGAAAGCTACTGTTGTTACATTTTCGGATGGATTGTACATTTTTCGCAATATGTCAACCCACTGATTCCAAAAATTTATCCAATTGTCGTCATTCACTTGATATTTTTTTTTTTTTTTTTTTTTTTTTTTTTTTGAAAATCTTAAATGACATGGTTGCAGCAAATATTGGTCTTCATTTTTCAGAGTTCCATAAACTTTCAGTGCTTTCGTTGTTTGATCGAAAAACGCCGGCCAATAAAAGTAGTCCAATGAATGCAAACAGCATTAGCCTCAATGTTTGTGTATGACAACATAGTACAATACGTAACAAACGAAATGGAAAAAATAATTCAAAGCTGGAAAGTTCGACTTCTGTTATTCTAGAACAAGAATAACGTTTCAATCCTGGCACTAATTTTATAATATTTTTCCTTATTTTAATTAGTTTTGTAATTTAATTGATCATTTTTTGACACCATCATTTCGGTAGGCACAAAGAAATGTTCAACATCACTAAAATCATTGTCTGATGAATCAGGTGCCACAAAATGATTCTCGAACTCAGACCAAGATCGAATTCATAAATACAAAGATACAATTTCCAAGCAAAGGTACGTACTTATCACTTAACGTTTACTGTAATACTAAAAAAGCGCCGTGAGTCAAACAATATAACTGCACAACCAAAACTGATATACCTATCTGGTTACGCAGACGTAAAAATGTTTGTACGTCGCAAAGTTCCTTATATTGTATTCAGCTCAACACTTAAGAAAAAGTCAAGAAATATCAAGTCCTTCAAAAATGTTGTCTTAGAGAAAACTTAATTTTTTTCTTAAAAAGGGTCAAAAATGACCCTAGGACCGCAGGAAGGTTAAAACAAAACATAGTAGACTTTGAGTTTTCTCATAATTCTTATTTTTGGGGATTCCCCGTTTAGTGCAGTTTCTTATTTTCTCATTTCGTTACTAGAATTTTTCGTTATTTATTGGTGAACATTTGCAGAAAGAAAGCTAAATTCTACTCTGCTATTGTGTTTTAATCTGTAATTATCTGTTCAAAACATAGAAGTTTTCTGCATAGAAGAGGAGGCTTCAATCATTTGGAGACTGAAAACGGATGAATCTAATAAAGCATTGACAGCTGAATATTCTGTGTCACCGTCAACCATATCGACGATTTCAAAGGATAACGCTAAAATCAAAACAAATTTTGAGAGTTCCCATTAGAAAGCAAAAAAAGTTAGATCCAGTCATCATCCGGACATCGAAGCCGCTTTGCTCAGTTGGTTCAACGCCCAAAGAAGTGCAAATGTTCCAATTAGTCTACCAATATTGCTAAGTAAGGCGGAAAAATTTGCAAAGCAATAAGGAAAACCCGGTTTTATCAGGTGGTACTTGCAATTGTAACAATCCACCCGTAGTCTTTTGATTCCGACGACTCCTGCCGCTTTTTCTACGACACGTTCGGTAGATAGAGCTGGAACAATGTAGAGAGTACCGGAGAGACCAGTGGTTGGCCAGAGTAATGTTTCTGACAGCCTGTCTCCGAAAACCGAAAAGATGGAACGGGCTCCAGAATAAACACACTCCGGAGGACTACCGTCCAAGGGGCAGCTGAACAGGCGACGGAGATGCGAGACAAAAGCAAAGAAATGGCGAGTGCCGTCGAAAGCGCAAATGCCAAAAGTCACACTCTCACAGCTGCTACAGAGAAGAGAAACAGGTCGGTGGAAGTGACACCCACTAAAACTGATCAACCTCTCAGATCTGAAGCCGCGCCCTCTTCTCCTGTATCGAACCGGGCCAAGAGAATGAAAGTTTCCGGCATTCCCATCAATGGGTCTCCCCGCGCACGATGTCCTGATGATACTGGTCCTGTAACCAGCAAAGGCTGCAGCTCTGGTGGACGGAAATCGCTTGAAGCGGTTAAGCCCATTGACAAAACCAGCCGCGGTTTTACGCGCACACGCAACGGAAGACGGCCGAAATGGTGAAATCCCCGCTGAGAAGCAACCCTGGTGGTAGCTTTCCCAGCGCAGAAGATCCGGTTGAAACCGGTGCTGCAAACAACACACGTTGTAGCACTGGCGAACGGCACTTAGACGTCGCTGAAAAAGTTATCTCCACTAAAACCCCGAAACGCCAAAGGGAACGAGACCGGCGCACATACAAGGACGCTGCTATCTCCTCTCTGGTGCTTCGAATTAGAAAGGCTGGCAATAACAACAGTTTGAATGATGCTGAGTGCAAAAACTGTGTCGATCAACTGAGGGAGCTAACCAAAGCAGAGAATGTTTGCAATCAAGCAGAGGGCTACGGTATGGAGAATGGAACTCTTAGAGACCATTAAGTCTAGGTCCCCACGTCCCTATTTGTACCTTAGAAGAGTTAATTTCTACTTTGTTTCCAAATGAGTGCAGAAAGAAGACGACCACCCCAGTACACATCTATTCTCTGTACTCAAATCAACCTGGTTTCGGATGTTTAGGGGGTTTTACACCAGCTTGTCTTTATGTAACGAACTCAATCTCACCAACTAAACTTGTCCAATTTTGTAATCAAGATTTGGTTACTGCAGACATACCATATACTACGAAGCAAACGGAGAATGGCAAAAATCCGTCGTTGTGTCTGCTTATTTTCCATATGAATCGCTACAGCCGCAACAACCGGAGTCGATAGTAGAACTCATTAAATATTGTGATTCTAGAAAGACGCGACTTTTCAAATGCTGCGATGCTAATGCTCAGAACACTTTCTGGAGCAGTAGCAGATGCAACGTGAGAGGTAATCATCTCCTACATTTCATACTGTCGTCTGATCTGGCAGTCAGTAATCGACTTAACTTTCTCTAAAAGATCATTACTTTATCTAACGGAGATCTCCATGTGATGCAGATTGCCCGTTACTTGGTGGAAAGTTGACCTGCAGCGTCTTCGTAAGAAATCAGAAAAAAACTTCTTAACAGGTACCCTCAAAATTTATTTGGAGGATTGGAATTTTTACAGATCAAAGCCAACAAATTTTAAG
This sequence comes from Volucella inanis, assembly GCA_907269105.1. Lineage (NCBI taxonomy): Eukaryota > Metazoa > Arthropoda > Insecta > Diptera > Syrphidae > Volucella > Volucella inanis. The sequence goes on along the minus strand of OU026157.1, from coordinate 70,222,395 downwards.
AAGCTTATTCGGACTTCGAAGAGCGCCCCTTAGAAGGCTTTTTGCGAAACTATCGGTAGGCTGGTCAAAACCCTCAAAATATTCATATCAACGGCTGCACCCTGAAAGTCATCTTTCGATTAAAAAGTTGTAGTATTTGGTACAACACGCACTGGAGTTTCGATGACCTTGCGCTCTGGCTGTCTTACGACTCCGGTCTTATGTACATGCTGTCCGATGCAATGACACCAGAACTCTTGTTGCGGAAAAATTTACAAAATCGACTTATTTTGTGCCCAGGACTAGCTTCGGCCAGAATCTGAGCCAAGAAAAGAATGCAGTCGGGTCCTTACGAAAGGCTCCAAAACCAGTACAGAATGAGGCGCTGATGTCTTTTTTAAGGACGACAACGTTAGATTTCACTTCACGTTAGGAAAGCTTGCATCTGTCTTCCAAGCAGAAGTTAACGCAATCCTGATGGCAGTGAACTATAGTGCGGAGAACCGGTGGAGGGGGCGAAGCATTCGCATCTGTAGCGATAGCCAGGATGCGCTTAGAGCCTTTCTGAACCCTCAAACATTTTCCAAGCTAGTTTGAAAATGCAAGGGATCAGTGAACGCAGTCGAAAATTCTAAATTCAATGACCCTTGTCTGGGTCCCAGGTCACAATGGGATCACGGGAAATGAAATCGTCGACAACCTTCCCAGGCACGATTCAGAGGAGAGTTTTTCAGGACCCGAACCTATGTTGGGTCTGCCTGCGTCATCGGTTAAGGCTTGCATTGAGAGTTGGGTCTCATATGAGCACAAATGCGGATGGCACAGTTCCGCGGGAGCAGACCAAACGAATACTTCCCGACGTCTCTAGGAAGTCAGTGGCCTTTCTGCTGTCTCTCATCAGAAAAAAGTGCAGGTTGCACAATAGCATTGTGACGGGACATTAAACTTTTTCAAAGCACAAAAGGGATGACGACACCGCGGAGCACTATCTCTGTGAATGTCCGGCTAACGCTCGCATGAAGCTGCAAGTACTTGGCTCTGTACTGTAGGCTGGTACTGTAGGCACCTTATCACTGAAGAGCTAGTTCATCTTTCTTCGTAAGACTATGACAAAAGCCTTTGACATGGTCGACCATAACCTTTTGTTAAGGAAATTATACAATGCGGGCTTTAGGGGTACAATACACACATGGTTTACTTCCTACTTAAAAGAGAGAAAACAAGAAGTGATCTTAAGTGAAAATACTACCGACTTTGGTTTCTTAAAAAATGATGTACCTCAAGATTCAGTTCTCGATCCTTAACTATAACTTAATTGCGGTTTGCTAAGAGATGACTTAACTTGTATTGTTCCATTGTTATTATTCCATTGGAACATGCGTTGGAAAGCTACTGTCAATTTACGTCATTTCAGTATATGTCATTCATTTGAAGCGTAAACAACAATAATTTTTTTTTCACTCAAATATGTCGAACTTTGTGCCTGAAAAAGTGTTTTTGCAGGGAGTTCTTCTTCATTACTTTAATATAAAGAAAACTGCTGCCGAAAGTCATCGTATTTTGGTAGAAGTTTATGGTGAACATACGCTAGCTGAGCGAACGTGCCAAAAGTGGTTTGCACGATTTAAAAGTTGTGATTTTGGCTTGGAAGACGATGAACGTCCTGGGCAGCCAAAAAAGTTTGAAGATAAAGAACTGGAAGCATTACTCTATGAAGATTGTTGCCAAATACAAGAAGAGCTCGCAGAATCTTTGGGTGTCACTCAAGCAGCCATTTCAAAACGTTTAAAGGCAGCTGGATATATTTAAAACTGTGCTGTATTATGAGCTGCTAAAACCGGGTGAAACCATCAATGGACAACGCTACCGAACACAATTAATCCGTTTGAAGAGAGCAGTAGCCGAAAAACGCCCGGAATATGCGACCAGACTGGAGGCAATAATTTTCCATCATGACAACGCTCGGCCCCACGTTGCTATTCCGGTTAAGAACTATTTGGAAAACAGTGGATGGGAAGTCTTACCCCAGCCGCTTTATAGCCCAGACCTTGCCCCTTCTGACCACCATTCGTTCCGATCGATGCAGAACGCACTCACTGAAATACGGTTCACATCAGAGCAGAATATCAAAAATTGGCTTGATTCATTCTTGGCTGCCAAGTCGGCGCAGTTCTTTTAGGATGGAATCCACAAATTGCCAGAAAGATGGGAAAAGTTATAGCTTCAGATGGGCAATACTTTGAATAATGCTATTGTACATGTTTTTCTTAAATAAACGTTCAAATTTTGAAAAAAAAAACCCGCACGAATTAAATTACATACCCAACCCTATGAGTCTGGTTTGTTGCACATAAACTTGTCATTAGTGAAAAAACAAAGCTGATGTCAAGACATCACAAAATGATTTAATAGATTTCAATCTACACTTTTAGCTGTGGAAAGGATAACTATAAAACCATCTTTTACTGTTCAAGCATATGTTTTCATATTGAGTCTGTGCAACATTACAAATTTCTTGGTTTGTCTATCGATAACAAGTAAAAATGGAAAGAGCATATACGGTTACACTCAATCCAATCTCACATGCTAATGATGACGCGTTATATGTATTTCATCAAGAAATATTGTTCTATCAGGGTAGCGAATACAATTTATTTTGCGCTTGTTCATTCGAAGCTACAATATAGCATCACAAGTTGGGACGGCACATTTAAAAAAATTTTTGGACCATTTTTAACTGCTCAAAGGCACTTAGTTCGTATAATTTGTAATAAAAATCGTTTCTCTCACGGCTGACCTCGATATTTTGCCACCGAGACACAAAACATTCCATGTATATAGCAACTCTCTGTCGTATAGTCTTCGTGTAAACAACATGTATCTTGTTAACGTTACTTTGTCATACGTTATTATTATCATTATTATCTATGACCTTTTGCCAAGGTGGAAGGTCCCGGCTATACGGTGGATGCATCAAAACTGCCCAACCAAGCTCCGTCAATTTGTTCCGGATCATCAAAGATGTGTGTGGCCTAGCATTGTCATGCTGAAAGACAACTCACTTTCTGTTGACTAATTGTGGTCGCTCTTTCTTGAAAGTTTCATATAAACGGTCGAGCTGTGCACAGTAAGGGATCAAATTAACCGTTTCGCCACGTTCTAGCAGCTCATAATAGACAATTCCAATCCCACCAAATAGTCAACATAACCTTGATTGTTTGTGGTCGGTCACCGGCCGTTGACCATGATCGCTTGCGTTGGATATTCTCGTATTTAATCCATTTTTCATCGCCTATAATGAATCGCTTCAAAATGGTTTCATTTCGTTACACTGATGGTTATTCGATCAACCAAATTTCTTTGCGTTAATTCATGTGGCACGTAAACATTGAGCTTCTTTGAGTAGCCTGCTCATTTAAGATGATTCCGAACTGTCATACGGTTGATTTTTAGGACCTCCGCTATCTCCAGATAGCTTCCGTGCCGGTCTTGCTCCATCAGTTGGAAAATTTCATCGTCTTTTTCAGTGGCAGACCGACCAGTGCGAGGTGCATTTTTTACATCGAAATTTCCGGAACGGAATCGAACAAACCACTCCTGGGTCCGGCGTTCACTCACAGCTTTCTCACCGTAAACTGCATAAATTTTTCGACAGCGTTTTTTCCTTTTTTATAGTAAAAAAACATCACATAGCGTATTTCTTCACATATTTCACTCATATTCAAATGAGTATAACTTTTAACAACGAATTACACAGCTGTTTTCCCAAAAAATGTAGCCTGACATGGCACCTTTCAAACACGTGTTCGTTTGATACAATCAGATAAGTGTTTCCAGATTAATGGACACCAGCACCATCTAGTGACAAAAAAGCAAAGAGACTTTTTATATGACCAATAAAATAAAGATAGAATTAGTGTTTTGGTTATAGCTAATATGACTGGAACTGAGAGAAAAAAAACTGCTCGTTATTGGTAAGTCGAAAAATCCAAGGTGCTTCAAAGATGTGAAAGTTCTTCCAGTACTATACGAAAATGATGACTTCGGAAATATTGTATTATTACTGGTCGATAATTTTCCTGAGCATCCAATGCTTAATAAGCTCTTTTTCACCAATATGATGTTTTTAACACCGAACACAACGGCTGTGCCACAGCCAATGGAAAAAGACATAATAAAATTCTTAAAGGAACAATACAGAAAGTTTCAAGTGCTAAACATTATCAAAAAAATTGGAGGATGGTGTTGAACAGCATAGTATAGGGTAATTCGTCGTAAGATTTGATTTCCAATAGGCTTTTTTTAACAAATCACGCGTAACTCCTAAGCTTGTCATTCTTGTTCAGTATCGTTTGGCAAGTCATCATGGAAAGACTCACACCACAACAGCGTCTCCAAATTGTTCAGCTGTATTACGAAAATCAGCGTTCTGTGAGAAATGTTTTTTATGTTACCGTGTGCATAATCGACCTACTGAAACCATTCGCAAATTTGAGTCCCAGTTTACATAAGTGGATACTACTCGACCGGTTAGACCACATTTAGCACGTAGTGAAGAGACTATAGCAGCTGTAGCTGAGAGTGTACGCGAAGACCGTGATGAATTGATTCGTCGTCGTTCTCAGCAGCTTTGTTTGGCGTATTCGATAGCTTGGCGTATTTTACGTGAGGATATCGGCCTAAAAGCATACAAAATTCAACTTGTGCAAGAATTGAAGCCAGGCGACTTGAACTTGCGTCATATTTTCAGTGAATGGCCTCTGAAAAAACTCAATGATAATCCGGTGTTTTATCGTGAAATTTTGTTCAGTGATGAAGCCTATTTCTGGCTCAATGATTACGTTAATAAACAAAATTCCAGTATTTGGGCTGATGAGCAACCCGAAGAGTACCAAGGGTTACCATTACATCCATTAAAAACAACGGTATGGTGTGGTTTATGCCCTGGTGGAATCATTTGTTCATATTTCTTTAAAAATTAGGCAAATCAGAATGTTATCGTCAATGGTAACCGTTATCGCGTCATGTTAACGGAATATGTGCCTCCTGAAATTCAAGCACATGGTCTCGGTGAGCTCTGGTTTCAACAAGACGGTGCTACGAGCAATACAGCGCGTGAAACAATGGACTTGTTGAGAAATCATTTTGGTGATCACTTAATCACTTAATAATAATCACATTTTGCTACGGTAAATTGACCGCCTAGATCGTGCGATATCACACCTTTGGACTATTTTTTCTGGGGATATGTAAGGTCTCAGATCTTCGGAATAAGCCAACATTACTCATGTTATTCGCGAGATACCAGTCTCGATACCAGCTCGAACAAGTCGCCCAAAATTGAACCTTCGGAATGGACCACCTCAGACGTAGTCGTGGCCAATATTTACATGATATCATTTTCAAAAAGTAATTGCCGCGAATTTTAAGAACTTTAAGTTCACTTTCAAATTTAGGTACTTTATTTTATATTATAAATAAAAACATCACGATGAATCACTCATTAGTTGTAAGTACACATCTTAAATATTAACAACCAAAGAACGGTTTTAACAAAATATCGGATACACAAACTAAATTCTCAGTCCCTTCTAGTTCGTTATAACCGATTTTCACTGTATCTACCGTATTACAATACATTACATTTCGTATCTAATTCTAATTCTAATTCTAATTCTAATCTAATTTCAATCTTCCTGTATCTTATAAATACGATTAGATGTAAATTTTTACAAAGTATCGAACCTTTATTTAGTGAATTTCGTGATTTATAACTACGATCATATTATATTAATGTTGGGGAGAGATAGATTTGTTTTTGTATTTCTTTTTATACGAAAAGCATGAATTATGTTTGCGATCCCAAATCTCTTATCCTACTATGATTTTCATTTTAATGTTGATGACCTTTTGGTAAGTTTCAATCAATTGAATAGCTAGATATTCTTGTATTCGGATGTGAGTTGTCTTCGAAATTTAGTAATTTTTGAGTGGATTTTAGATACCACGGTGCTGGTCCTGAGTTATCAGGACCTTGGGTTACACTCAAGGAAATATTCCCATCTTATTTCCTCTCCCAAACACAAGTTTAATAGTTAAATTGGGTAGGAGTAGGTGTCAAAATAGGGTAAAGTCAGAAACACTGGTTGGAGATAGTTTCAGGACTACAAGTAAATACAGTTACATAGTTCGGTGAGGCAAAAGCAAGATCCCTCTCAATCCGGCGAGCTTATTGCATGGAGCTCAGCATGCCTTTCGCTACTTGCAACCCGAACGCCCTTCCATTTTTGTCTGGACTAGCTATTGGCTATGCCTGTTTATGGTGGAAAGTTAAGTCCATGTTAGATAGAAACTTTCGTTACATAGGTATGTGAGAAAGCTTTGCATAAGGACGACAGTTAGTTATTTCATTCTTTGATCCCTTTTTGTGGACCGGGGTTTTAAAAGAGGTCTTCCAAACGTTATCCTTTCTAAGGGATAGATAAAATAGGTAGGAAAGTAGGTGGTGGTACACTTATTGAGAAATATTGCGGGAAACTCGCCTGGGCCGGATAAAAATTCATCATTGAGATTTTGTAACTTTTTCTTTGTTAAGGATAGGATCAAAAGATTGAGAGAGAGAGAGGCCAATACAGAAATTGGGAAAATATTTAAATTATATGGGGTCAAGTACGACGATTATTTAAAAAAGTTTGCAAAATAGTTTGCAATATATTATCGAACGAGTGAGAGGGGGATAACCGTCTGATTTTTTTTTTTTTTTTTTTCGTAGTTGACGAATTGTTGCAAGAAAAACTGCCCATAATTGGTTGCTTTTCTTTCGTAAAGAGCGAAGTCTTCTGTTACATAAGGGAGGGGAAGTAGATAATGTTTTATGCTAAGAAAAGAAGACGTAAAGAGAAATGGAATTAAATATTTCACCGAAAAAAATGGAGACAGCATCAGATAAAGATAGGTTCGTAAAATCAAAAGAAGATTTGCTAAGATAGATATTGATTTTTAGAATTTTTAGAAAAGATAGTAGGTGAAGGAGTGGACTGTGGTGAGGAGTTATTTAAAAATGAAAGAAAAAGAGAGAAGTGAAAGTTGTCGATAGTTGATAGGTGTAAGGGACAAAAAAATTACTGTGGAGTTAATGGGATCACTAATGAAAATAATATCTAGTTGCCTCCCGATGGAGTTAGAGACGCCACTTAGTAAGCATAGACTTGAGTCTGTTAAACGATTGATCAATAGACATTCCTTGGATGAAGTAGCTTTTGACGCGGTGAAAAAGAAGTGACCATCAAAGATTAAAGTCACCAAAGATAAGGATATCGTCGATGGAATCAATTAGGTCAACAAGTTGGTCAATCGCTTTAATAGCAAGGATTCCTATTTCTACAAGAATGTAGGATTCGATAGGTTAAGTTGGGGGAACGTACGTACACGTAACGTACAGGCACTTATTGGTAAGTGTTATTTTAATTGAAACAAAGTCAAAGTTGACAGAAGAAGAGATAGCGTTGAGAGAAGAGTTGAGGTTATTGTGGACGGCAAGTAAGACATTTCGGCATAGAGAACCAACTTTAAGGAAGACAGCGACATTAATGATAGGGAGAGAGTGATCATCATCTCGGAAAACATTATAAGAAGACGGAAATAGTTCCTGGCTCTTTATGTCTGGAATCACACTGGTGTTTGTAAGAGCATATAATAGACGTCGAAAGAGAGGACATGAAAATTAGGCAAAACAGCACTAGTTCTAGAGCGCTGGTTCTTACTTTTGGTAGTGAAATGTAAGAAGTAGTTTGTTGTGTAACAGAAGGAAAGTTAGAAGCGAAAAAAATGATCACGGTCTGGTAGCCTAAGCTGAAGGTTAGCAACCTTGTTAGAGTGTACATAGCTGCGGAAAGCAGCGACGTCATCCGCAACCTTTTGCGGAAGCGTGTTAAAAATGTCTTGGTACCTGTTGTAAAGTTTCCTAAGACTAGTTACATATATCAGTAGAAAGGCCTTCCTGTTGGATGAAAACCATAACACTTCTTTTGGTTTTTCACTCGAAGCAAACAAAGTCGGATTTATCGTAAAGATATGCGAGAAAGAGACAAATATTTTCGTATATCTGTTTATCCCTTAACCTAGAGAGCGCATAACAGCATTCCGTGGTGTCTATATTCTTTTGGGTCAATTTAACGTCAGGACCGAAATTGGAAAAGCATTTGTTAGTATTCGTAGAAAGGTGTGTTGAGCTGGAGTTAAATTAAAGAAACTCGTTGATCTGGCCGAATTATAAGTAGCTTTAGCTGAGACATTGCTTGGTTTGAAGACTCCCATCTTTCCGAGGTTAATGTTGGTGTTGGATGGGTTAACAAATAGCCATTCATATCTAGCCAGTAAGTTAATCTTAAATCTACGCTCGTTTTTGTGGTGAGATGTTGGGAATATTGTGCATCGGCTGATGGTGAAGCCATACCTTTTTTTTTTTAATTGGAGATCCAAGCAACATCTGCGTAATTTGGGGCACCTTTAACGAGTAGGGTGATGAACGTCTGATTTTTTGTCCGGAGCCGGTCTAGCCTGCTTTGCCAATCTGATGGCGTCCACGTCGTGTTAAACTGTATACATGTTTCCGTGGGGCGGCGACAGGAGAAGTCGACGTTGGAGCAGTTGAAGTACCATAAGATTTTAAAATCGAAGGGTTGGTGCGTGGATTTGGGGGTTGAGTTGTTGGCACTAGATGTAGAAATGACTAGGAATCTGTGTGTAAAAATTAAGCCAAAATTGAAGTGTTTTAACCGTTGTGCGGCGGGGGATAAGTTTGAAGACCATAGATTTGTTGACATATTTTTTCAAAGAGGTTTTCCAAATCATTCAACACCGTTCTATTCGCAGTGAGTTCATCATTAATATATTCTATCGAATATAACTTCAAGCATGGACTTGGATTGGAGATTGGATGTGGATGACTGGAAATGAATATCTACATATGTCTTCCTGGAGAGAGTTGATGGAACTACACGTTTTCTTGTTCTTATCCATCATTGCGGTACTGATAGATATAAATTCATTTGACATTTTATCAAGATAGCGTTTTCTAACGCGTTTCTTCCTTTCTGGATCTGCGCGTCAGCGATAACAATTTTCGGGTGAGAAATTAGTTTATTGCATTGAATGAACTGGAATAAGCGAAATCACAATTATCCCAATTAAAAATTATGGAGTAATATAAAAAGGCAACTGAATACAGTGGCAGCTTGAACAAAACTGAACATGTAAATAAGAAGAAATATCTGTAAAGAAAATTCTTCCTATTATTATTCAATGATTGGACAATCAAGATGAAATCATTAAGCTACTTAGCAAGGAAGTTTTCATAGGAAAAAACCAAAAAAATTACTGCAACCGTAGTAATCAACTGGCAGCTTATAATAGAAAGAGAAGAGCCCCCAGGAAAAGCCAAATGACAAAATATCCGAGCGATAAAAGCTATATTAATTATCAGACAAAATAACCAAAATGTATGGTTGAACTTAAAAACAGATCTTTAACTAAATATCTTTGCAACTTAGCTGCTGATAAATTCACAGAGTACTCTCTCTGGAAAGCTGCCAAACATTTTAAAAGACCTGAAACGCAAGATCTCCCGTTAAAAACATCTGAAGGAAAACGGTTCAGCGATCCAAAAGAAATGGCCAGACTTTTTTCGGACCACCTGACAAATGTTTTTAAGCCTTGCAAAATGCTTTACCTCCGATGCACGACGTCAGTTCCCAGTCCATATACTACCTTAATAGACTATTACATAACCACTTAGGTAATTGTCTTCTGAGAATAAGAACCACAAACAACATCCTAATAAGATGAATATCTTCACAATAACCGCATTCTCTAGTTTCCATTTGTAATTTCCCCCAACGGCTACAAATTAAAGCATTCCCCGATTCCCAAACACGAAAGTACCTGCAACATCAAATTAACTGAACCGAAATCTAATTTGAAGCGTGCAGTAGATGCAATGGAAAATCGAATTAATAATTTGAAGAGGTTGAATCTCAGAGAAGTGGTTGCCTAGAACCCTTCCCAAGAGTAGGATATAACGTCTGAACATAGCTTCTTAATCAAGTGGTTTTCCACACGGCCATACACACATTGCACCGCTTTAATTCGATTGAGCTGAAACTGATACAACACTATGTGACAATGTGTGCTTCACCTCGATGGCCGACGCTCCACCGCATGATATTATTGGCAGGACTTCGAGGCAATACCCTGAAATCGTCTACAACACTCCGCGGTGGCATTTCATAACACAAACCGAACATCATCATCATCATCACCAGACGTACAAATAATTGAATCGTTCAGAATGGCAGGGATATACTCGTATTCCAAGCATGAAGGATAATTCATTACTCATTATCACACAATGATTCCGCTACCTATTCGTATGCCAAGGACTTTTGCAATAGGTCGTTTGCCATTGAACTGGGTCTGTAGAAGTGCTCCCATTGGAGGCAGGAATCATATAGGAAGTGCTCCAGTCCAGTTTTTATTTTTATTTTTTTAACACTTCTACTGCTAGTGTATCGAATGCACTATAATTGGAGGAACTTGGATGAAGCTACTGTAATACAATAAGTTAAATTGGACCCCCCAGCTCATGGTTGAGTCCTAGCTGTACATTTGTAATCTTTACCGAATGTGGTTCCAATAATTCCAATGAAATGTGTGGTATTCGTATCTCGGCAATAAGTTCAAATTACCAGCGGTTGGGTAATTATCAGGTTGGTTCGTCGGTTCCATGGCTTGTCGAAGCGTTGGACGGTTGACTAGGTCTTTGGAAGTTGGTACAGCACTTTACTTATTGATCAGGCGACATAACGACGCCACACACCAATGTGGTTTTTTGGTAATATTCCATTATAATTACATTAAGTGTAATTATCTCGAATGTAGTATGTAAAGATAATTGAAATATTGCTCAGGGTCTATCTGACTGGGGTGTATATTCAACCACTACTGCCACCAATCCGATGACTAATTGCAGAGAATATTGGGGTCTGATGCGACAAATGCATTCAACGATGAATTCATGAGTAGAGTAATACAGTTGGAAATACATTTCAACACTTAGTGTTGCAAGAGATGAATAGTAATCAACTTAGTAGAGAGTATTACTATGGTATAAATTTGTTGACGGCAAAATAGATGCATTAATTCCGTCACTAGGCTTCAATTACAGATACATAAAGTGTTTCAATAAAGTAGGAAGTAGGTTAGGTTAATGAGGTGATCAACAGAGTTTTCCTCCATTCTAAGAAATGGAGTAACCTTAATCCTTAACCTTTATGTAAGCATTCCGTTAGGAAATTAAGACTTGGCTTTTTATAACAATGAGGGATGCATCTTGTCGTTGACCGAATAAACTTGGACTATGCTCTTTTTGTTTTTGTCTATGTACCTATGTTATAGCTCATATTTTCACCTATTCACCTCTATCCCCTTTCAGGTCGTCTGTTTCCACAGCGGCCTGCTCTTAGGCCGTCTAAACTTCTTACACACTTCAACTCACAAAATAAGTTGGCATTGTTGATAGCAATTTGGAGTAAGGCCAGACTTGAGAAACAATGGCAATAGCTCCAATGAGTCATTTTCATGGATACATAACTACAATCAATCACTGATTTCAAAGATCGATAAAATAGTTTCGCTATGAACGTAACTCAGCCAAAACTTGACTTATAGCTGAAAATCGTTTATTTATGTAAGACATTAACTCTGAACACCAATTGTTGATTGATTCTGCCTCGGTGCTCGCATAAATCAAATGCATTCACCGTCAAAAGTCAACTGATTTTAAACATAAGTAGCAAACATAAATTCTATCAACGGTTTCAGTGTTCAGATACTTTAAATAAACATCTACGCTTCAGCAATTTACTTTTCTAGATATTCGCTGGAATAAGGTTTCACATATTTTCAAAGAAATTAAATCTTCAAGGCATATTGCCGAAAACATGTCCGGAGAAAAACATGTTTACTACTTCGTTCGGGCTTTTTGAATTTCTCAAGAACATGACCAAACATTTCAAAGATATATTCGTATTCGTGCTAGTCAGGACATTCCATAAGCAAGTTGTATGGCTTAGGAACGATTCACGATATTTTAGAGTACTTGAAATGAGCTTGAGGGTATATTTATGGACAATTATAACGAGACGGGTGTTTGAAGGGGCGGAATGATATTGGCGATTTCTATAGAGCGCTGGTGGTCGAAATATCGACAAAATAAAGTAAGACACGAGACATTACGTCGATGTTGAAGGATGTGCATTGTCTGAGTAATATTAGTATCACCTATGATGTGCGCATCCGAACAGATGTGGCCATTGTACTGCAATTTCGGAGAATAAATTCCATATCAGAGGAGGTAAAGTATTCCTAACATCGCTTGAGGAAACTTAGCATTTTGGACGACACCGAATATGTGGTCATTCTTACGAAAGTGGTCATTGACACTTTTTTTTTCGGATTACAGCACTCAGACAAAGAACTAGTCCATTGTACTGTTCGTAAATTTATTTTAATGAAATCTTTCAGTCTTACGAAGCAGGATGAGTAAGCGCTTCAGTGATAAGGTGCCTACAGTATCAGCTGCCACCACTTCAGAGCCAAGTACCTGCAGTCTGATTCGAGCGTAAGCCGGACATTCACATAGATAGTGATCCCTGGTGCCGTGTCACTTAAACCCAGCACATTAAAGTGCTTTGCAAATTTGTAAAGCTCTGTCATGATACCAGTAAGCAATTTAAAGTCTTTACTGCTGAGGAACAGCAGAAAGGCCGCTGACTTCCTAGAAACGTTGGGAAGCATTCGTTTGGTATACCTGCATCTCAGGGAGATGGTATACTGCCATCTGCAGTTGTGCTCCCATGAGACCCAACTGTGACATGGAAGCCTTAACCGAGGACGCAACGGATTCAAAGTAGGCTCGGGTCCTGAAAAACTCTTTTCTGAACATTTATTGGCTAGTTCATCGACGATTTCATTTCCTGTGATCCCATTGTAACCTAGGAGCCAGACAAGAGTCACTAAATTTAGCCTTCCGATTGCGTTCAGTGATCTCTTGCATTCTTGAAATAGTTTGGAAATCATAAGAGGATTCAGCAAGGCTCTGGTGCTGTCGCTACAGATGAAAATGCTTCCACTCCTCCACCGATTCTCCGCAATACTCGTACAGTTTTCTGACATGAGGATCGCATTTTGTTTTACCGACAGCAGACAGCATTGAGTTTTGGAAGCATTAAATTCCACTCTGTTGATAGTTCCTCAATTGGTTGCCTTTCCCCTTCTACAGCCGAAGAGCAGGAAACGGATATGAAAATCAGAAAGTACTGGCATCAGCAAGGAAATATATTGGATTAGAAGTAGCGGGCAAGAGATCACTAACGACAATTAAAAAAATCTCGGAGACAGAACAGAGCCCTGGGGCGCACCAGCATATATAAGACAACTTGAATTTAACGTTCTGAAAGATATTTTTTTTTCCATTAAAAAAAAGAGTCATCGATCCCAAAAGCACGCACTTTCGACAAAAGAGCTTGGTGACAGGCTTTGACAAATGCCTTAGAAATATCAAGTGCAGCTATCTTGCTTTCGCTTTTCGGTGAGACTTGCCATTAAATCACCAGTGGACCTATTGCTACGAAAACCATACTGCCGATCATTGAGAAGTTTTCAAGTTTCGAGATATTTCATGAGCTGATGCTTTATCAGCGTTTCCATGACCTTGGAAAGAAGGGACGTATGTACGACGGGTCTGTGAGAAGAGAGAGAAGATGATTGGCGGTCTGCACAAACGCTCTCTTCTATCTGCTCTGAAAAATTCCTAAAGAGTGGAATTGATGTAAAGGTTTATGCAGTGGTTTTGCCAGCGTTGAAGAATACCTCTTCAGAAGAAGAGATATATACCGTCTCGACCAGCGGAGATGCGAGAGTTAAGAACTTTCAGAATTATTTCTACTAAACGAGTGCGAAAGTAGATTCATCCCATTTAAGACAAAGTGAAGGGGGAGACAAAGCACAATCTGAAAGTTTTAAGTGTTCAAGAAGCTGATAGCTGGAATGTCATTGTAAATGAGCGATGGGATGAAGGATGAGGCAGAATTTCTGATGCTATTGACGAACGACCAAAAGCTTCTGCTACCATTGGGACATTGTACAAGTTTTTGCGTCAGTTTTTGGTTGTATTGGAACTGCACGTTGCAGTCATTTCTGGCTCGTTTGAACTTGTACCGGTTTTCCTCAGTCTTGTAGAACCTATACACCAAATCTCTAACCTTGACAGCCTCCTTACAGCTCGAGTCGTACCACGATCCCAATCCCAATTTGATAATTTTCTACAACAAAAGGTTCAATTTTGACTGGATCTGTGGTATTTTGCTAGTAATACGTCTCATGAAATTTTGTGAATGTTAAATGGATGATACTCTTTAATACAAGTGATAACTTTACGTGTACAGAGATAAAGAGGAGTTTCAGCAAGAACTTCCCATGTAATTTCCCTTAATCCATCAAATGATTTAAGGAAATCCAAATGGCTATAATGTGTTGCAACCAAATTTCGAGACACCCTTCTGAACCCTTTACATCTCTAAAAGCTACCCCAATTAACCTATCAACCTGTCACAAAACCGAAATTTTATCTTTATTTATGGCTGTAAATCTAAAATGTTATCCATCTAACGCAGCTTGTCAGTAACATTAATTACCATCAAACCCATAAATCTACGGATCACCTGCTAAGACCGAACACGTCTCCGTCTCCAAGGTATGAACTTTTACTCACACTATCATTGGAAATAGGCACAAAAGAAATACGTAAAACAAAGGAAAAAAGCAACAGAAAAATTCCAAAAGTTACAGTTTAATATAATTCGTGAAAAGAAATTTGATGATAATGAACGTTTTACTGTCGCACATCAAACTAAAGCCTAAACTCGAAGACGATGGATTAAGTTTTACGAAAGCCTGTCTGCCGTGTTCAACGAGATAATGTCTTCTAATTATTACGGTTACTTAATCCCGTTAAACTATTTCCACAGCATAATTAATATTACATGTTTGTGATTGCCATAACATCTATCACAACGGCATAATAATGTCCAGTGATTATCCGTCGTCACCATCACCGGCACTGTCACAGCCACCCCATTGTAACCATCATGATGATGCCGACACAACAGCAGCCGGTAACTTTGGCAAACTTTGATTAATGCTCATTAACTTTGAACTATTGTTAGGTACGAGTAGATGCGGCTTACCAAGCGGATCCTTTCGAACGATAACTTAAGGTACGAACGACCGACCAACCTACTGACTACGAAAGGATATCCTCGGTGCTAAGACTTTACTCGTATACTAGTATAGCAAGCCACATTTCTTAGAAGTCATGAGGATTAATTATAATTCGGAAGTTAGTTTAGCGCATATCTACACGTGGGACTATGTATACATTTAAGGGTATACAAATTCGGAGCGAGTAGGAATTAATATTCACAGTTGGGAGTTGAAGGCTTTTGTGGCTTGGTAATTGCATTCTACTCGCAGTCATCGTATTTACCCCATCCGTGTTGGATTTCTATCCTTGTGAATGGAGGAGATGCATACAATACAGTTGCAACACTTCGCTGGATATACACAATAGCGGCACTCGCATTTATGAACTTTGTGTCTGGGCTACGAGTATGTATCTTTGGCTCAACATCTATGCATTACCCCAAATGGAACGAATTTTATCAGAGCATCAACTTCAGTTGCCCCGACGATACGAACCTGAGCACAGCCGTAGATCAATTTGTGGAAATATTAATATTTACGAGGATGCCCTGGTCTGGTGGTAAGGTTTTATTCCCATGTTCGGCTGATGTGCTCAGCTCAATAAACTCAAAAAATGGCGGCAGTGCCGGATATAAGGAAGAGTTACTGTGAAAATCGGAAGGAATAAAGCCGTTGTAAATTTGAGATGTTGTCGCCTAAGCCACAAATGAACTTCAACTATTCATGGCTTTCGGAGAAAGTCAGAGGAGAGCGAATAAGGGAAAATTACGAGCATTGTGTCATACGGTGGCAGGATGGTTATTCTCATAAAACTTCAAATTGTATGCGTGCCGGGTTTGAAATTTTCCTATTATGAAGGGTAATTTGGAGGAATATTTATTTATGCCGCCCTCCGGGTAATTGCGGATGAAAGGAGCGCAATCAAGGCTTTTACTTAAGCCCTAAATAGGCATGCCTATAACTAGACAAAATTAATTGTTGGATTGTCCTTTCTTAAAATGACTTTGTCTGTATGACTTAAAGCAGAGATATTCTGTACTTGTTGCTTAGTTATGTTCACATGATATCTTTACAAATATTTGACATTTGTCATCTATTTATTGATTTTAGATGTATCTTTATCTCGCACTTGTCATGGTAACTTCATCACTGATACATAAATATCTGAAATGGGTAAGGACATGAGTAAGAAAGGACCCTAGATATTGAAGCAATAAACATAATAATCTTTATTAGGTTAGGTTAGATTAAACAGGGGTATGATGGATATGCCATCACACAGACACCAGGCACCAAAACGGACCCATCGCGATCCCTGTAGACACTCTTAATTTATTTTTTATGTTTCATTTAGTTATTTATTTGAGCATCTTTTACAATAAGCTTTGAGCCAATAATAGTAAAAGTTACAATACAATTTTGGTTTTAAGCATAATGTAATTAAGTAAATTATACATTAAGGTTTATTTAACACATAAGAAATACAAAAAGAAGAATGTAACTAAAGAGAAGGAAAAAGACAACTACTAGATATCATTAAAACTGAAGACCATCGACCAAGCACCTGAAAGCGATCTTTTCAAACTTTTTTGTGCCTCAAAGTACTCATATGTTTATGGGAAGGGAATTATACTACCCAATAGCATGAACAAGAAATTGACGTTCAGTATTAACACAAGTAGATAGATCTCGGTGGAGTTAAAACATCTGAACGATATGAAGAAGGAAATTTAATTTTGTCATAAAGATATGATGGGCTTTTATTTAAAATTATTTCATTTAGGCTTTTGAGCGTGTTAAACTTTATTTTCCTATTTTGGGTTGAAACATGGTCAAAGCGGTTGTAGGTTGTATAGATATCGAACGATATTACTGAAAGCATTTTTGCATCCGTAAGTTATAATCGGCATTATTAGGGCTCTGCCTGGATGTAGTTTCATAGGTTGGGGTGTAAGACTTTGAGACAGAGATAAACCAAACAGTGAGGCGTATATTTTGGCAATGACAGTTCGAACTTGGTGCTCCCAGCTAAGAGTTTAGTTAAACCAAATTCCTAAGTCTTTAGCGGTCTAAACATATTCGAAAATATCACTCTCTTAGCAGATACTTGGAAAATATGTTTTGTCTAGCCCCTTCTTCTAGACAAACTTAGGATAAAGATTATTACTTTTAGATCATAGTCTTTAATTTACAAGATCCCTATTTAATGTACACACCCCGTCCTCGATCATCCTAAGCTTGCAGCTCAGATAGATTTGAAAATCGTCAGTATAAAGATGTCTTGATGAGTTCTGTACAACGGTTGGAAAGTCATTTATGAACATAATAAATAGTAGTGTACCAAGTATAGATCCTCGCGAGACACCCGATTTAAGGTCTAGGATTGGGTCCTTTCAGTGAGGTACGAATACATCAATGTGGCAGCTGTATCCGAAAAATTAAAATGTGATCTTTGCAGAATTCTACACGGTCTTATGCTGAGTTCTTTGTTTTTGCCATCAAGAATTGCCAATATTCTTTTACTAGCCTTCACAATCATCACCTCTAACCCAGATTTATTTTAAGCTTAGCGAACTTGTTCTTCATTCACTCTGCAATGGAGGCTTCCTCACAAACGATCAAAAGCCAATCGCCTTTGGAGGTCGCACCACGGAATGGTGGCGTCTTTTCCTCATCACGTAGCTCGATCGTGATATCCATAATTCTTTCTTGTATCTGAACCATTTGCTCATTTGTGAGAGGTTTATAATCGATTTGGACTGGTGCGACACCTAGTATGACAAAGCTAGTTATATTGCTATACGAGACTCTGTCAAAGGTTGTGCTCCCAGTGTGAACTCGTTTCGCTTCAGTTTGAGGAGGGCTATTGTCTCGGATAGCATTCATTTTACCTTTAAACCCTTTTCTGTCAAATTATCTTTTGCATAAATTCGGACTTGCTCGGAGCTGGACCTCTTCGTAAGCGCACGTTTTTTACAATTACTTAACAATCTTATACTAACTTACCGGCCTCACACAGGCACTCTAAGCTACTTTGGATTTTTATATCTATGTCTTTCGACTTCATTTACATTTTATTTAAAAATTTTTACTTTGTATACTTAGGGTTAAGAAAAAATTGTTAACAAAAAACTTAGCCTATGGATGTAATTTTTTATTTTTTATAAAAACTTAATATCTAACTTAAAATAAACCTTAATCTACCTAATCCTACATACACAATACACACCTAAACGCACTTAGACATTACACAATTATATACATATATTGGTATATACCTTTGTATATATTTCTTAAGTGCTAACCTAAACCTATGCAAGCTGGCCATCGCTATTCACAGAGCAAATAGATTGGTCAGCTTTGCCTCATTAGTGAGGCTGGTCCGTACTTGACAGAAACGACGACGAAACATCTTCTCCATCATTCAACCACCAGAAATGCTGGTGCTGCCTAACGACATCCCTCTTATCGCGATTCCCCACCACCCTACTGAACCTGAAACGATCCACACTGCTATATGCGACGTCTCTTTTGTAGTTGAGTCGCCCGTCCCCAGTTGTCTGACCGACATGGAAGATTAACGGAACCGCTGATCTATCCCGGATCAACCCTATCTGATCTAGGTAGAGGAATGCTTCCGGTGGAACGAAGCCGTCAGAACGTACACTCTCGTGGTAAAGGTAATTGGGGTAGTAAGCCCCAGATATCAGGTTATTCGTCGAGGTCATTGCTCTTGCAATGTGGCTTCGAGTCAGCCTAATTACGAAGTTGTCCACTCGTATGAGGTTCGCTCTGTTGTAAAGGACCCCATTACGATAAAATTTTTTGTACTCCGACTCTGGTGTTCTGTACAAGCGAAGGCAAGCCCTCTCAAACACCCGAATCTTTTCCATTAAGCTTGCTCGCACATTGTACCACACGGGACACCCAAATACCAGCATGGGCCTGATAAGGGCCATGTAGCAGATTACCTTTACCCTCGCATCGAGTTGGCTGCTATAAAACAGTCTCTTTGTAAGGGCAAAAGCTCCTTTAGCTCTGACCTACGTTTTTGTCAAAATACAGAAACTGATCTAGCCTGATCCCAAGGTATCTGGCTACCTTTCGACAATCAATATACTGTTCGCATTGTCCAATGATCGAGAACTTTCGCCAATATTTTCTGGTATCTCTAGAGGCTCTAGACAACGGCGTCCTAAAGAAAATGGTTTCCGACTTCTGAAAGTTGATTTTCAACTTCCAGTCATCGCAAAATCGTCTTATCTTATCGAAGTCACGCTGCAAGAGAGTGTTAATGACCTCGATTCTTGGAGCTGTTCTGTACGCTATCAAATCGTCTGCGTACGCAATAGTATTAGGAAGTGAACCTATTAAGTCGCTTGTATAAATGTTGAACAGGATCGGCGAATTGACCGCGCCTTGCTGAAGACCATTTTTAATTTGAAATATTCCAACAGAAGTCACATCACCATTCTTCACGATGAACTGTCTGTTGGTAAGCATATTATAAAGAATGTACAAGAGTGGTTTACTGATCCTCAGCCTAGTCAGCTTATAGAAAAGACCCTCTAACCATACGGTGTCGAAGGCCTTCTCCAAGTCAACAAGGCAGGCACCAGTACATTGATTTTTGCCTTTATTCCATTTTATATCGGACACCAGTTTAGACGCGGAATGAGAGATATCATGCCTCGCCTTAAAACCGAATTGATTATCCGGAACTATATGTTTGTCCTCAACCCACCTAGACAGAGCTCCATTGATTACTTTTTCAAAAACCTTACTGATATTTGGAAGGAGACTTATCGACCGGAGATTCGCCGGACTGGATATATCCTTTCCCTTTTTGGGGATAGGTTGAACCAGCGCCGTTTTCCAATGCGCTGGATAATGTGTATTATTCATTGCATTATTAAACAGGGTGGTATAAATGTCCACCGCTACTAGAGGAAGATGTCGAAGCACGATGTTCGGAATACCATCGGTCCCCACTGATTTTTTAGCCCTGATTGTGTCGAAGATCTCATGGAGTTCTTCCTTCGAAATGAACGGGGGTAGGTCGCCCTCTCTGGTAATGACATTATTTGCCATGTTTTCGTCGCTGAACCGGGTGAAACCAGAGCCCTCGGATCGCCAGTTCTCTACTTCATTTCGAATGTAGAAGTCGATCACCAAGACGCGATCGTCCATTCGTAAGCGCACGCCTGAATATGCGTTGTTCACATGGCGTAAAAATTACGTACTTGGACTCAATCTGAGCCGATTTTGCCAAAGATCCGTCTCATTGGGATGTAATTCATCCGATAGTACACTGCTGCATAAGGTACTGGTTTCTTTTTGGGGTAGAATTATCTATTTTGATTCCCACGAGTGAACGATATAATCTTTCGCCCGTGGTCTACCCGTCTAAACACCGGAAGGCTATCTTTAAGTCGAAGGTCGTCTGGTATCCGAAGTTCTCAAACTAGCGACTAAGTACCCTCTTAGCCATGCATTCGTCGGCGCTTGTTGTTCCACTACTGTCCTCTTTGCGACGTCCCTCTTTTAACTGGGCTTACGATTGGTAAGATGCTTGAGTGCTACATGCATAGAGACATCCAGGCGGAGTTGTTAAAAGGAGATACATTTAAAGTAACACGTTAATTGGTTTTTGTCGAATCAAAATCAAACAATTAGATAAAATATTTCTTATCCAATTTTTTTTTCCAAACATTCCGCCACCTCTGAAACATTGTTTCAGTTTATAGAAAGTGGCGCTTATTTATGAATTGGTCGAACGTAAGGTAACGACTCTGACATGTCCGTCTTTTCCGGGATGGATGTTAATGACTCGTAACTTCGCCCATTTTCCAGGTGGCATATTTGCTTCCATGATTACCACCAAATCGTTTAATTGAAGATTGCGCTGTGGCTGCAACAATCGAGGACGTTGTCGTAACGAATTTAAGTGTTCTATACATCAGCGTCTCCAGTACCCCTGTATTTTCGATTGCAGTGATTTCTAAGAGGACAGCCGATTTGGGATGTTATCTAGCGGTGGTTCTGGCACAGCTGAGTAGGATTCAACTATAATGAAATGTGCTGGGGTTAGTGGATCTAAATCATTATCAGAAGCTTGACACAGAGGACGACAATTTAAAAGGGCTTTGATTTGGGTAAGGAGAATGTAAAGTTGTTCAAATGTAAGAACGTCAAAGATCCGCTACTAATTCGTTATGATGATTGCACATAGTAACTCTATGCATATCGGACAACTGTTTGGCAGACCTGGGAAAGTTTGTACCATTGTCGGAGTATATGTGCGATGGCTTCCACGGCGTGCGATGAAGCGGCAAAGAGCTGCGAGAAATGTTCCGTAGTAAGATCACTTACTAGTTCTAAGTAGCCTTTGTGGCCATACACACGAATAGCGATAAGTAGCCTTTACCTTGATATATTTTTCTCCCAATTTTTGTTTGTCACATCCGCAATGTATAAAAATGACCGACTTGCTTGTATCCGCTGTGCTGGAAGATTTCCCATGATTTGTATTATTGTAGCTTTCCTTTCTCGAATGCACTTGATGCAATAATATGTTATCCTTCGAAGCAAGTTTCTGCAGCCAATTGTCTAAACTCTTGACAGCAATGAGCTTCGTTATGGGGTGTCCCTTTGGTAAAATGATTGAGTGTTTAACGTTAAACGAAACGTTGGCTTTCTGGATCCTTCCACTAACGTGTAATATCCGTTCATCATCTAAAAATGGAGATATATTAGCGATTTTAGAGTTCTTACCAAAGTGACCATATGTTTGATAGAATGAAATATCTTCTCCAAAGCAAATATTTTGCAGCCATTTCACCAGCTTACTTTTAGCATTATAAATTTCTTCAGGTCGAAGTTGATGGGAAGTTTGAAATGAAAATTTTCGACTTTTTGCGATGAAACGATAGATTAAAGCGATGAATCGCACTAGGCGAATCCAAGAAGATACACGAAGTAGTACAATCTTTAATGGACGATCCACGTTAACGATTAAACACGACCGTTGTTATACCTAGTTGTCTCTCTTACTGTTTTCAATTTGGATGTTCCTGAAAGTTATTTTCTACAGGCCAATGATTTTCAGAGTTCCTTAAGCAATAGGGACCGGTCCACCAAATTGGGTGATGAACTAGATCCGATGTTGTTAAACCCCAAGAAGCACAGTCTGCTGGGTTTTGTTCAGACCTGATGTGGAACCATCAGTTTCAAGGAATGGTATTCAGGATTTCAGAAGTCCAATTTCCGACGAAGGTATCCCACTGTCGAGACGAGAGCCAAGAGAGAGCAGCTTGAGAGTCACACCAAGCGTAGACATTTGAAAATTTTGTGTTCAAAGACCTTTGCGTCTTTGAATAATCTGGCAAGCAAAAGTGCCCCACACAATTCTAGGCGTGGAATGCTCATCTGTTTAATTGGTGCAACGCAACTTTTAGCTGCGATGATATTTATTTGGATTGATCCTTTGGCTAAAGTATGACGCGAATATATGACGGCGGCATAAGCAGAAGGCAAGGCATGCAATTGAAATGACACATCCGCTATACCTATGCATCGAGGTATGGTGATTTTTGTAAGCTCAGGAAGTTGTTGCGATTAATTCTGGAAGAGGGTCGTCCCAGTTGACTTTCCGAAACCACAATTCTTGAAATATAATCTTTAACTGCACGACAGAGGGATTAAAAACTCGAGCGACTTCCCGAAGAATTTCACGTTAAGTTACAGGTACGTTGGTTGCTAGATTTAAGCGAAACGAGAAGTAATCTATTTGAGGATTCCAGTTCAAACCAAGTACCTTCACGCAAGAATCTGCCTCGGTACCTAGCGAAACGATTTTGTTTTGATTGGGTTCTTCTTGACCTTGTAGAAGTTTGGTGCAATTACTCTGCCACTTGCTGAGTCTAAAGTCACCTTTAGAAAGGAGCCCGATTAAGCACCTTTTCTTTAATATTGCATTAATGAGAGTATCTCCACCTGACATAACGTCGTTAACATAAAAATCATTTAAAATAATCTCTGCCGCCATAGGATATTCCTTTTAATAATTACGTGCCAGCTGTTTTAAGACGCCCGCGAGGTTCCGTAGGTGACCGTACATAACCGATAATGTTCAATAGGATCTGATTCTGCTTTTCGCCAGACTGTCCTTTGGTAATCAGTATCTTCATCTGAAACCCATATCTGACGAAACATTTTAATTATGTCTCCAGTAAACACATATTTGTGACGACGAAACCTTAAGCAGACAGAGAAAAGGTTTCGCTGGATAGGTGGACCAATCAATAGCGAATCGTTTATTCGTCAAATACAACACGATTTTTTGTTGACGCGCTGTCCGGCTTAAATACTGCGTGGTGTGGTAGATAAAAAACGTTAGGCTTTGAAATCTCCGACGTTGGTATCTTACGCATGTGGCCTAATAACAAATATTCTTCCAAAAACTTTGAATAAGACTGAGCGCAAGCACTATTTCTAAAGATTTTCTTTTCCATTGCCGAAAGACGAGATATTGCACCTATGACAGTGTTTGCGAAAACGGATTGATTTTTAAAGGGGAGATTGACAACATATTTTCCATCCGTACTTCTTTGAATTTTAATAAAATGTTCTTCAATGGCCTTATCTTCCGTTGATAGAATTGACTCTGGATCGACAATTGAGGAAATCCAAAAGGCCTGTAAAGTTGAATCGATATCGAGAATTGAGTGATGAGACTGAATTGTCCAGCTAATATCCCTTCAAGAATTGTTTTTTTGCGCAATTGGTTGACCGTTTAAGCCGCAAACAATTTCACTTAGGAGAATTTCCCATACCTTATCTGCTCCAAGCAAAATATCTACAGAATAAAGGATCAGCTAATTTGAAATTTGAGATGTTATCCCAATCCTTTAAATCGAATAAAACAGATAGTACCACTGAGGTAATGTTTGATAGTATGAGGGTATCTACAGAGATACTGACAGAATTAAACCTAGAATAGATGACTATTGAAGCTAGAACTCTAGATGTCCCAGTACAAGTTGCTCCAATGCCACTTATTGGGATACGGGCGTTAGTTCGTCTAAGGCCAAGTTTTTGAATACAAGATTCGGTGACGAAGGAAACCTCAGATCCTGAGTCCATTAAAAAGCGAACAAGCTGATGCTTTCCCTGACTATCGATAACTGTACCAATGGCAGTAGGTAGTAAAGTTTGTGGCAAATGTTGTGCGATATTGATAGTGTAGTTTGTGACGAGATGAGTAGGATTTGAAGTCGTTGGCGATAAAAGCGAATGTAGACTAGATTCAGTTGATTGACTTGATTTCTCACAAGTGCACAAGAGAATGGTGTCGACAATTACAAATTTTACAGCGATATTTCGATTGAGAACGAGCTGAACTGTGACCACTACGTAAACAGTTAAAACAAAGCTGCTTGAACTTAATCAACTCTCTCCTGCTTCCTATATTCATTGCGGCAAATTGTGTACATTGTGAAAGCATGTGTAGCGAGTTACAAATTGGGCACTGGTTTGTTGACGAAACATGCATACTTTTGAAAACGGGGGACCTTTTAATAGACTCTCGTGTATTTGCTCTACACGATTCTAAAGCCTCACAGAGTCGATCGAGAAAATTTATACTATCTGCTAACCAAGCCTGTAGAGTATCTGGATACAATTTGCTTACAAGTACGTAAATCATCCATAGATCTCTTTCAAAAGAATTCAAAGAGCTGAGACCTCGTGCAATCTCACCAGCGCAGTTAGATATTTTGCGAAGAGTTCCAAAGTTAGAACTCTGAACCGAAGCAAGTTTCATGATGATTTCCACAAGACTGTTTACAATGTACCATGGCCTATTATACCTTTTCTCTAGTCTTTCCCACGAATGTTCATATGTTTCATAAGACAATGGCATATGGCTTAGTAAGTTCAGGAGGGACGAGCAAAGAAAATAAATTTTTTGTGTTTCCGAGATGTTTTCTTTGTTATGAACTGAACTCTTAAACATGTCCCTAAAGGATGGCCACTCACGATAATTTCCCGAGAAAGGTTCAATATGGATTGTTGCTGAAGGTATGAATGTTCGAAGGCGACGAAAAATATAAAAATATATATTTGATTTAATACTGATGTCTTCTGTGTTCGAAATCCAAGTGGAAGATTTCCTTGGACACAGTTGTGGACTGGCTTAGACAATTCTGAACAAACATATGTGAGTATTAAGTCTGAACAATTTCTAAGCATAATATGTGACTATGAACTCTGAACAAATTATTTAAGGTCTGATTTTAATATAAACAAATCGAATTGTTTTTAACAAAGTAATATTTCCAAACAGTTGGGTTAAGTATGCTAGTTAACCTGACACACAACCCCCAGTATGCGGATTTTTTCTTGAGCTTTCATCTCTATTAGCTCCGGATTTATTGAAGTAGCTCTATATTCGTAAAGTATGCATTGCCCTAGTTATTGATCCAGTCTTTGGAACTCTTCCACAAAAAGTCCGTTTTATGAGAAACACTTGCAAAACTTCGACATACATCTTTCAGCTAGTTAATTTAAAAAAAAGTTGCTTACCTATTTTTGGATATTTAGACTGAAGTTCACCTTTTGCGCTATACACAATTGGAATCTGAATTAAATTTTAGTAAATTCAAATAATAGTTCATTATTAGATAACTATCTAGCAGGAGCCTTAGTGAAATGCAATATTTAGGCATTACGGTTCTCAAAGTGTCAAACATCACTTGTCACACATGTCAGTATTTTTATTTCGGTTTTTCCCGTACAGAACAATCCTATGTGAACAGAACTAAGAGTTTTTGTACTCAGAAAACAAAAGCTTTAAGCAAAACAAGGCTGAAGACATCAACTTCGAACCGCGCTTGTATGTAAAGTCACGTGATTTGGCAACGTTTCAAGAGGCATGATACGAGTTCATTGAATATATTTCTACCCAATCACCGAAGTTTCTAGTTGTGATTTTAGAGAACATCGGAAATGTATTGAAAAAAGAAGTGCGGCGTTCATTCCTGCAAAAGACCGTTCACTGATACCTTCAAACTTTATAAAGCAGTTGTGTTGATAGGATAGGTGTTCACGACAGGTTTCTGGTATTGACATAATTTTTTATCAAATATACTGGCAGGTATGGCGCGAATGAATTGGTCCACTTTTGTATTGGGTTGGGCTAATAATACTCAGGTTTTATTGATCAGACATCACTTGAGTTATTGTTTGTATCCAATCATTACCGCTGACCACTTCGAACAGATATTCACCTTTCTGTATATGCCCACCAATCATTGATTTTAAGGCTGCATAAGCGAAAGTTTTTAGAGACGAGTTCTGTAAAGTCATATCTAGATATGGGATTCCTGCCAAATCGTCAGTCTGTACAGAGTTATAACAGAGAACGAGCTCTTCTCTATCCTGCTTCTATGATATGTTACTTTTATGAAGTTGATATATGCAACGCATATAATTACTTCTAATGACACATATTTTGTTTTTGGGATTGATTAAATTTGTGGACCTTAAAACCATTCTACAGGCCCACTTTATTTTGGATCACCTTGTTAATGAGTCGAATAATTTACTCGTGTATTTGCCTTGGGTCAACGGCCTCGCCACACTGAAAGCATCGGTTCCTACTAGATCACCGAAATCAAGCAGTGTTGGGCGCGGTAAGTACGTAGGTGGGTGACCACATAGGAACTCGACTAGGACAAAACGCGCCACATGGACATATAGTACCTCGGCGTTAAATCCCGGACCCTACAAATTAATTTGTATCGTTCCCTTGATAATAATAATAATTGTTCATTTGTATATATTTTGAAGAAATACGGTACATTACGTTATATAAGTATTTAACTAAAGCTTGGAAAAATTCTACTCATAAGCATTTTGGAAAATTAATTGTTGAGCTCTTTTTTTAACGCAAAAACCCCTATATGTATCGGCTGAACCTGAGCCTCTATTGCTTTCTGGATCGGATTTTTCGCCGCGATTTGTTAATTATGGCCAGCCAAGCTGATTTGCTCAGTCTTCATTTCATTTACGCCCTGCCATTTTTCCTTCATATTTCTCGTTTATCGTTCAACATTGCGAAGTGTACCTATATTTAAACTGCAAGAACGACTATCGCACATAACAAGGAGGCATTTTTCTATTACAAAATTCAGCCTAGTTTTCCCGCCATCTATGTGCAATGTCGTCATGGCAATTTTCTCGATGATCAAGGACAGAGCCTAAGTATGTAAATTTAAAGCACACATTGCCACATTGACCCATTCCAAATAGATGTTAGGAGTTGGCCTTGTAGGGTCGGAAAAAAACAACGCGCCTTTAAAAGCAAAAAAGTTGTTTCGAACTCGTTAATGTGCTGCTTCAAAATAAAATTTTAATTTTGTGAGACATTAAAATTAGACCATTATCTTGGTGTGGTCTAATTTTGACTTCGAATTCCTCGGTTATTCCCGCTGTACATTTAGCTTACCTCCTAACGCCATCCTACACATCGCGTATAACTTTTATATACGTCTCGGGTACATTTTAAGATCTATAGAACTCTGTAGAATGATTTTTTCCAAGTCAATGAAGACGATATGCAAGTTTTTCAAGGTTTCGCGATATTTCTCCATCATTTTTCACAAACTTTGAATCGCTTCATATGTCGATCTGCTTCCCACATAGCCACATTGATTACTTAACAAATATCGTATTCAGTATAATAAAATTGGCTTTTCTAACATTATATTATACTTAAGAGTTAGGTGCCAGTACCAAAGCCAAAGGCATAATATTTCAGTAGTCTGTAAAGCATAAGACAGCGACATTGACATTATGGGAAGAAATCAGCAAGCTATACATAAAACAATGTAAATGCCTACGACAACACCAATTATTTAATTTACAGCTTCACAGTTCTAAAAGATCGATCAAGAATCATTCTTGTCAACCGCTATTTTTTGGACTAAAAAGCAAAAGATTTATAACATATTGGGTTGTGCCACATGAAATGTCCGATTTTCGCTCAGTCGGAAATAAGAAGTTCTCGAGCGAACATCTGTCCCAGAACGTTAAATTTGTCTGTTTAGTCCATCTATTCTTCAACGCTTTTGAAATAAATTCTAATTAAAAAAATAAGTTGCACGAATGTACACTTAGCTAAAAACAACCTCTATCTACGAGTATTCTCTATTAAAATACTAATCGTATTCAAAGCAAAATAAAAGGAAAACATTCAATAATCCTGTTTTTTATTTTTTTTTTTTTTTATAAATCCAATTTGATCTGAAACATTTTAAATAGCCGCAGTGCACAACCGTATTCCCATAATGGTTTCATAATAAATTTAGATGAAAAACCGAACGGATTCTCGGCATAAATTTCCGGTTGAACGGCTACCAATGCGTCTGTTATTTTATTTTTGAATATTTTTTTTAATTTTTTAACTTTTATGAGTTTTTTTCTCTGCCGCCGATTGGCATATCCATTGTTTGCCGGCAAAAACATCCCCCAGGTGTGGCAATTGCGAATGGCAAACCACCATCTCACACAATCTCTCACACAAATTTCACTAATTGACATTCGATTTTTTTTATCGATGGAATTGGAGGGGTGAAGGGTTTGGCTTTACACTTTGCTTGTTTTGGTTCAGACCGATTCCATCTGTAAAGTACGAGCCTCAATCTACTCATTGTAGAATTCATTTTCGAAAAGTTTTTTCCACTAGGCTTTGTGTTACAAAAAATTGCGAATAATGGAACAAATGGGAAAAAATGGTAAAATGGAAAAATGAGCAGGGAAAAACAGCAATCGAGAAAAAAAAAGCGCAAAACAATCTCCATATCGTCCCCAGGGATCCAATCATCATTGGAAATTCCTTTTATTAAATCACGCTGATGTTTGTGTAGTTACGATGCTCCATTCGTTCGCGCTCGTACTTTGATCAAGGGTTTGAAAGGGTGGCGTGAAGGGGAGGGAGGGATAGACTCAGAAACAAGTACACTACACAAAAATAGCAACAGGAAACATTGAAAGTTGTACACACTCCTGCGTATCCTTGAAGTGTTCGGATTAGGTTGGGGGCTTAAAATCCATTCAATTGGCAATCTTGCATAAGAGAAAGCACAAATGCGTTCGATTATGAGCCTCTGGTTTAGGTTAGGAATGATGTTCTTACGAGACGTATTTGGAGGGGGTTTATGGTGATGAGAAAAGAACATTTACATTTTGCTTTCTCTTCTGCTGCAAATCGAGAATGGGAAGTGTGCTTAAGTGTAGTAGTCACTTCGCAGTCAGAAGATTTCTATGTGGCACAGTTTTTTGGGTAAATTTTATTCAGTTTTCGAGAAGAGAGGGTGAAATTTGAAGCTCATGTGAGCAATATTCGTCGCAAATGAGATAACACTGTAACAAATATGTGGTGATCAAAAATTTTCAAATTACGTCAGGTAGAACAAGAGCGTTCTAAAATTATCAATCGTTACGGGCTAAGGTTGATCTAAGACTGTTTGCAAGTCACACATTTAAGACAATAGGTGAGACTACGAAAAGAAGGATTACTTCTTCAGTCTATGGAAGAGAGCCTTAGTATATCAGTTTCGTATAATTACCATCCTTAATGAGTATCGCATGCTGTTTGAGGCTTTAAATTTAGCACACCAATACCATTCAATTGAAGGTCAGATTTTCCTTCAATATTGTACTTGCGCTTTTATCTTCAAACAGAAACAACTCTTACATCTACTGCTATAGAAGTTCCTGGTTACCTCTGGATCAACTGGACTTATTCGCTTTCAGCAATAATCCCAGTATCCCAGTACTCATGGGATTCATTATGAATGCAAAACTCAATACTTTAAAAATAAATAGGCAATTGGCAGAGAAGGATAACCATGAATGTGTATCCTCTTAAGATCCCTAAAGATATTCCGGAAATCAACTGAGGTATAGAAGTGAAGGACGGGTTTGTTTAGCAAAGAAACATATTGGAAAACTATCAGCTTATTGTAAAATTAAGAGCAACTTAACGTTAAGTACAAAACACAATCATTTCATCGTCACATCTCACTGGTGGCTCAAAAACGTTCTTAAAGACAAAATTGTTTTTGTGGTAATCGAGAAAAGCGACATCAATGGCATGATTTACTTTAAAAGGTGGCAGGTTTCCAAATTGAAGCTTTCAAAAATATTTTACATAAGACATTACTCAAGAGCTATCAATATTTTACGATAGTGGATAGCATCAAAATCATGTTAAGCTAATCACAGTGACGATCGGATATCCTGCGATGTCTACTATATAAGCCAGCTATAAAAAAGATATTCCAACCAGGGCAGGAACTACTGTCTGAAGTCCAGAGGTCTTCTGAGACCGCTGAGGTCCGCACCCTGCACTTGGTTGCCCAATAACTTAAGTTCAGCAATTCTTCATTTTCTACTCTTATCTATTAATTCATGAGGCAGGAAAAGCAAAAGCAGTTTCATCATATCATGATTTTATAAAAAGAACGTAGGTAAGCGGTCCTATACTTCACATGCTGAACTTGAATTTTCACATTGCTTCCACTGATGAAAACGACTCCAGAGTATCTATGACTGAGAAAAGTTTGCTTGGTTTTTAGTTGGTTAATGTTATGTATTTGGGAATTCTGTCAAATGAAAGTCCAGTTACTTTTATCTAAATCAATTAATTTATTACATTCAAATTCAAAAACAATGTGGATAATTACAACCTGAAGGGTTGAAGGTTGACAAGCAAGATTCAGAAACCTTGATGTACCATTGACAGAAGGGAATTCGTCAAAACCACACTGAAACTTACTCTAGGGTGCGTTGATGTTAATTAATTGTTAAGTTTTGATCAATACATAACAGTATTCCCCTCTAAATCAAGAAAATTGCAACCGCTCCACCAAATGCTTCTTTGGTACATTCGAGATCACCTTGTGTTAATTTGAGGCTAGCGGCTGTTGAATTAACTCTTCACTCGAGACGTCTTTTTCGGCTCTTTGTCAAATGGGTAGAGAGGCCACTTCCTAGATGCAGGTACACCGAAAAAGACTCATCTCTAGTCGTTTGAATGGGAGCAACCATGTTAGGAACACGACGTTTGAATAAGGAATCTCTATATCCGACTCCTTTGGTGCTTGCTATGAATCAATATTACACTTTCGTATCTGATCCACATGCCTTTTCCAAAGCCTACCATGGACATCAATAGTGGAAAATTTTTCCAAACTCCCATTTCTTGTCCTTGCTGGTGTAGTTCCTCACATGAACTACATTACCCGTGACTCACATGCATATATGCGCCACTCAAGTTCTCCTTTATGTTGTCGACCATATTTGTATGTATTAAATCCAATCTTATGCGAATATCCCGCTAAAAGATTGTAAGGTGCTACACCGTTTCTAGGATTTGAGGTTTTCCTGCAACACATAAGATAATTAGAAAGTTTATAGGCAATATTACCGGAGTCTTTTATCATTTTTAGAAGAGCTACTTTCATATTTTCAACAAAACGTTCAGCTTGACCATTCGGGGAAGGGTAGTATAATGCAGTGAATTTATAATTGAAACTGTTTCCTTTTATAAAGATCTTAAATTCCCCAGATGTGAAAGTGGTCCCGTTGTCACTGACTCACGTCAGTGGTAAGGCAAACCGAATAAAAAGGTCACGTAGAATTTCGATTTTAGGCCACATTGAATGCCTTTTTCAAAAAAAGGCATGCCTACTGCATGGCATGGGTATTTCCATAAATGTTGTAACACTTTCGTTAATTTTGAACACTTCTGCAAGCCAAGCATTTTCGTGCTATATCTTCGATGTCAGAGTCAATGTGGAGCCAGCAGTCATAACTCCGAGCCAATGCCTTTATCTTCGAAATTCACGTAAGCATGTTCTAGCTCAACCAGAATTAACTCTCTTAAGGTTCTAGGAATCACCATTCTATTGTTCGTAAGAATAGTACTATTAGTTAAAGAAAATTGGTAGTCTTTATTTTTGAACTCGGGGTTGTTTAATTTTCTTCCTAAAAAGAAGCTGTTCTACACTTCCTTTAGTTCCGGATCTCTGCTTGTCTCCTCTGCAATTTGTATGTGATGGTATTTGACTTCGTTCGTACCTTTTAGTTTGCCCGACCACATGGGTAACCAGGAAAGCTCATTTGCGTGATCGTCAATCGGTATCCGATAGTATGCTTACGCTCATTACAAGGTATGTAGCAATACTGATATCAACTATAGAATATATTTGATGAGAACTAACTTACGTTCATAACCATCTAGTCTCCGACAAAACCAATCTCACACTGCGGATACTTTATATTCTGTTTAGATTGATTCCTTCTCCGTCAACTTAACCAACCTCACATTATAGTAAAAGGATTTCCTCAAATACAAAACAACACTAAACTCTTTAGTCATCTTTGATCTATTAAGTTCCTCCTTTACCACCAACAGTCTTGACAATAAAGCAAGGGATCTAACCTGGCCTATTTCACAAACTTGAAATTATAAATCAAACAAAATTTCACGATAAAACACCGGATTTTCATTGAGTTTTTCCAGAGCCCATTCACTGAAAATATGATGCAAATTCTTGTCGCGTGGCTTCAATTCTTACACAAGTTGAATTTTCTACGCTTTTAGGCCGAGGTCTTCACGTAAAATACGCGAAGCCAAGCTGCCGAGAACGACGACGAATAAATTCATCACGGACTTCGCATACACTCTCAGATACAGCTGCTAAAGTTTCTTCATTACGTGCTGGATGTGGTCTAACCGGTCTAGTATCATCCACTTATGTAAACTGTGACTCAAATTTGCGAATCGTATTGGCAATAGTGATTTCAGTGGGTCGATTATGTGCACCGTATGCGCACCGTAAGTTTCTCAAATCGCACCAAAAACATTTCTCACAGATCGCTGATTTTCGCAATACAGCTGAACAATTTGGAGACGTGTTGCAGTGCAAGTCTATCCATGATGACTTGCCAAATGATATTGAATAAAAGTGTTAAAGCAGTTTAATAGGTGTCATGCGTGATCTGCCAAAAAAGGCCAATTAAAAATCAAACCTTACGATGAATCACTTTATATTTACAACCACTTTTTAACAAGATTTGTGATTTTTTTTCATTTATGTTGCTTCACCAAAATCTGGGTATTACAAATTTGTGCTTGTATATTACAAAGGGAAATTTGTAGAAATGCTTCGTTTTTCGTTCTACCTAAAGTTAGTTATGGTTGTAATTTACAATTACAAATTTATGAAAATTTTACATATTTGTGAGTTTACGTTTGACCAAGAAAAAGGAATTTACAAATTTTGTTCAATAATCGTACTATATGTGACAATATTTTACAAGTGATAGTTGACGTGTAATTTCTCCTTCAAGTTTATATTGAAAGTAATCGAAGAAATGTCTTTGCAACGAAGGCATAGTAGTAGCGAAAGCAAAAGTGAAGGTCATGGAATAACTTTGTCATTTCTGAGTTATTCAGTTTTTAAAAAAAAATCGTCTAAGTCGATGCAAGACAGAAGAAATAATTGCAATTATTGGACTACAGATGACCCACACGACTGAACAAAACTTTGCATTAACACCTAGGCAGCGATTTCTTACAGCTTTACACTGGATTGGATGTGGAGGACAGTACCATGGAAATGCTGACATGCACGGAATATCAGAATCGACCATATGCAGATGTATTAACAGAGTTTGTACAACAATTGTTGAATTACTATTTCAAAGTGCTGTATGTTTGCCTAATGAACACGAAAACATGTGTGAAAGGTTTCACAATATTGCCCGTAAAAACACGTTTTTTTTTTTGAGAATTTTTAGAATATACATACATATGTACGTATCTTTTGTATTAGGCATGCCATGTGTTTATGGATGTTTAGATGGATGCATATATCTATAGCATTCTATTACTTGTATGCTGGTATGCGCGCCTGACTATACCTGACTTCTTGCGAAGAAGTCCCCTTTTTCTAAATTTGAAAGTGGCTTTTGGCCTTACCCTCATGCTGTTTTACTTACTGTTTTACTTGGTTCATTACAATAATTTTTATAAATTCAACTTCCGAAATTGATCGATACACTAGAGCACATAAATCAACTCAAAGAATAATAGAAAACGCTATTGGAATTTTGAAGGAGAAATTTCCATGCCTGAAGCACTTACAATTGCAACAGATAATTGCAGCTACTTTCATAAAATGTTGCGTTATCTTGACTAACATTTCATGATAACCAACAGATAACTATTTTGAGATGTCCACCATTGAAGAGGAAGAAAACTTAGAGTACCAGAGTACCCGTATGAAAATGATGATAGTTGGAATGGTCAAGCTAACTTACAATATTTTCTAGGCCATTTTTCATGAAAATTTAATAATCTTTATT
This sequence comes from Volucella inanis, assembly GCA_907269105.1. Taxonomy (NCBI): domain Eukaryota; kingdom Metazoa; phylum Arthropoda; class Insecta; order Diptera; family Syrphidae; genus Volucella; species Volucella inanis. The sequence continues at coordinate 70,187,658 of OU026157.1, read as the reverse complement.
CTTTTTTAATAAAAACTAAAATTTATTGGTCTCTCTTCAAACTCTGAATTTTAAGGATTCTGAGTCTGAATGAACGATGTCTCCTCCAGTTCCAAAGTAAGGCGATTTACTGGTAGCCCTAACTCAATTTTTTTTTTCGTACATCCAATTACAAGTTACACCATAAACTTCCAACTGAAGTCTCTCTTTCTTCAGGAAAATAATATCTTCTTTGTCGATGTTGTTGCCGCCTTTCGTTTGGAGCATGCCTTCTTTTTTTAGTATGAATAGGCTTAAGAATAACAACAAACATATTAGTGCAAATAGAATTTTGTAAAGAATCAACGCTTTCTCTTACCTTATTTCGCTTTCACTATACTCTTTATAAGGATTTAGGTGACGGGCCATCTTACCAACTACGGAACCAGTTTTCTTCGAATTATTAATGTTACTTTTGAATGTGTAATAACAACAACTTAAAAACGCTTTTTAGTACATAATTCATATGTAGGATACTTACCACATCTTACATCTTTGTTGCTTAAAGTAACTTAAGACGTTACAGAGTATAAAATATTTTTGTTTACTCATTATTACAAATTTTTCACTACGGCGTTTAATAAACTTGTGAAAAAAAAAAAAAACTTGTAGAATACAAGTGCCGCTGCAACTGAGATTTTGTACACTTGTGATCAACAACTTTTTTTCTACAATTTTTTTTGCATTCTCATCACAAATTTGTGAATTATACGATTGTGGTCCCAGAAGTACTCGACCCAACAAAGAAAACACAAAAATTTTGCAAAAAAATTAATTTATTTTTTAACAAAATCGCCTTTCAGCTCTATACACGATACCCTTTTTATAATAAGAACTGTCTGGCTCCTCAAAATAGCCATTAATTGCCGACATCACTTCTTCATCGTTGGAAAATCTTTGACTACTGAGCCATTTTTTAAGTTTTGGAACAGAAAATAATCCGAGAGGGCTAAATCTGTCAAATATGGAACATGAGGTAGCAATTCAAACTTTAATTCATTAATTTTGGCCATTGCAATAACGACACTGTTTTTGCTCGAGTATGAGCAAGCGTGGCACCCATCTTGCACACAGCTTTCTCATGTCAAAATTTTCAAATAATATGCGGTTTACGCACTTTTTGAAATGCCTACAATGTCTGCTAGCTCGAGCTCTTTCAGTCTACGGTCATCCAGTACCGCTTTGTAGATTTTCTTCACCATTTCTGGAGTCGTCACCTGAATTAGTCGACCACTGCGACGCTCGTCTTGGCAGCTCATACGGCCTCGTTTAAAGTCAGCAACCAAAAATTTTACTGTTGTAAACGAAGGAGCAGACTCACCCAGAGTAGCCTTTATATTGGTTGGACTGAGGCCTTTCAAATAAAAGTATTGTATCACATAAAGATGACAAATTTTCTCCATTTTAATAAATTCGCTGACAAAGTTCACTTTTGATGGCTTCGGAACAAATACTAAACAACGTGGCGCTTTCAACCTTGATACCAAATTTTTAGTTGTGAATCACAAGTACAAATTTATGGTTGTAACTTATAGTTTAGTAAAATAGGCCACTGGACCGTCGACAAAGTTTTGTTTTCTGTCTTTCCCTTTATTCGCCAGGATGCAAATCTTATAGGGAGGGAGCTGTACAATTGACCGCGCAAATTAAAATCTCTAGTCACGAACACTTGCATTTTTTAATAAATCCCGAACAACAAAAATTCGCAAAATCTCCAATTTTTGTCAGCATACTTCTTATTTCGATCTTGTTGTTGTATTTCTGCTTCTTTGGCGGTTTTGAGTGTTTCAGCTAGAGATTTTAAATATGGCGCAATTTGCGAGACGAAATTTTCGGATTCAGGCTGTAGATTCATCCCGGGTTAACGACTACCCCCTGGTTTTGACGTCATCTCTACGCTTTCGACACTTCATCAGTGGTTCACTTGCGTTCGTCTTTCTATTTCATACATGACACATAATTGTGCCTTTTCCATAACGCTCACTACCTTAGCTCTTTACCAAAGCAGCTTATGGCTGTACATCATCCAAAGTGCGAAGTTCTCGGCCAAAAGTTAAATAAGCTGCAGAGTAACCCGTGCTGTGACATAGTGAAGTGTTCATGGTAAATCTTATAGCTGCAAGATTCTGAGACCATGAAGAATGATCTTTCCCTACGAGAATAGAGAGTTGAGTCTTAAGGTCTCTATCTTTTCTTTCCACCGGATTAGCCTGTGGATGGCACACTGGGGTATAAGTGTGTTGAATGTTAAAGCAAAACGTCAGTTTTTGTATGATAGCAGATATGAATTGGACACCATTATCACTGATTAAACTTCTTGGAAGTCCATATCTGTCAGCATTGAACAATTCTATCCATCTACTAGCTATGTCTTCTACAATGAAAATCCATTGGAATCGATCTTGGGGTCCAACCAAATCGATTGCAATGATCTCGAAACGTTAACTGCTTGGAATTGTTTGGAGAAGTCCTGACGGTTTTAGGTTGTTGATCTTGTAACGTTGACACTCAGAGCAATTTTTTATATAGGTGGCTATGTCCGATCGCATACCTGGCCAAAAATATCTGCTATGGTGCGTTCTACTCCGTAATGGCCGGCAGTAAGGTCATCGTGGTATGTTTGAAGAATATATCCCCGTTCTTTTTCTGGAATTACCAGCTGAGCATCTTCATTATCTGCATTACTGTCATTGTAACAGTACAAAACACCATAATTTAGAAGATATCCGCGTTTCGACCATCGGATGAAGTCTTCGTCCGAGGTTTCCAATGACTCAATAATAGCTTTAAGCACGTAGTTCCATAGATCCCTTCCTCGTCATATCAACTTGATATGAACAAATTTCACAATTTTCTTTATGGTTTTCTTGGCAAGGGTTTCCTGAAAATGTATCTGCGACAACATTGGTACGTCCTGGTTAATATTGGATTTGAATGTTGAATGGCTGGAGCTAATCGCTAATCTACCCGTTGGGGACTTGAGAGTCATGAGCCATTTTAAAGGCTGATAATCGGTAATTAAGGTTACTTCTGATCCTTCGATGTATCCTCGAAACTTCAAAGTTGCCCATACGATCGCCAAAGCTTCTCGTTCCGTAGTGGAGTAGTTTTTCTCGCTATCAGTCAACAACCTACTAGCATACTTAATTGAGTGTTCGTCAGCTCCCTCCCCTTGGAGTAAAACTGCCCCTAACGCGTTGTTGCTAGCGTCTGTCTTGAGGAAAAAAGGTAACATTGGGTTGGCTTTTTTTGAGAATTGATGCGGTTGTCGGGAGGTCCTTAAGTGTAGCGAAGGCCTTTTGCTGTGTCTCAGTCCAAGACCAATCCACTCTCATCTTAGTAAGCTGGCCTAATGGCTTTGACACATCGGCAAAATTAGGTATGAATCGTCGGTACCATGAACAAGTTTGAAGAAAAAAAAGCACCTGTTTGACGTTTTTTGGCTCGGGTCGGCTTTTGATTGATATTATTTTTTTCTGGGTCCATATTGATGCCACTGGAATTTAAGAGGTGGCCCAAGTATTTCACCTCTTCGCAGCAAAATCGGCACTTATCCCTTTTCACGCGAAGCTCGAAATTTTTTAGCCTAACAAACACTGTTCCGAGGTCATCAATATGTTGGTTAAACGTCGGGGAGCAAACAATGAAATCGTCCAAATAGGCCACAATAAGAATATCCCCGAGTCCTGTCCTAAATCGGTCAGTTAGCCTCTGGAAGGTCGCAGGAGCATTTCTCAGTCCAAAAGGCATGCGTTTCAATTGGTACAAGCCAAAAGATGTAATAAACGCTGTCTTGGCTTGATCGTCTTCATGTACCCCTATTTGCCAATATCCGGCTTATAGATCTAAAGTTAACTTGAAGTTAGTGCTTTTTGCTTCGTGGAGTAGATCATCAATTCTTGGCATCGGGTATTTATCAGGAATCGTTATCGAGTTTAGCTGGCGATAGTCAACACAAATTCGTAGCCCTCCGTCTTTTTTCGGGACCATTACCACTGGTGCAGCCCATGGGGATTCACATTCCTCAATTATATCGTCCTCGAGCATTGTCCGTATCTCTTGCCTGAGCTGATCTGGCAATGAGATTGGATCGCAGCTTCCGGTGTTGATCCGATGCTTTGCAAACGGCTTGACCGTGCTTGCTGTATTGAACACATACTCATTTGCCCTCAACAATTTCTCCAATTGGTTTCTCTGATTAGCTTCGAGGCTGATTCCATCAGAAGCCTTTTGGATTTTGATATCAATTGAATTCAATGCTAGAAAAAAAGCCTGGGAGTATTCTTCGTCACTGAGTTGCGTCCTTGCGCATTTTACAAAAAGATGTTTAGTCTTTCTACGTTTCGGGGTTACTTCATTTTCCAGTATAGCATCCTTGAAAATGGCTTGTATAGAATGTGGGGAATAATAATTTTCTCTACTTCCCAAAGATTCAACACCTGGCCCATAGTTTTCGACATTATGTTGTTTTGGTAGCTTAGTAGCTCACATTCTCGCAACCAATAGGGAAAATGCTGAAACCACTTGAAGCACATCGGGTGAGTTTCCCATTTGACTTTTTGAGCTAGAAATAGATGCTTTTGTAGCTATTTGACTCGTAGATGGTTTTGGATGTTCTATATCCTAGATGTTGTCACATTCCAGTTGCACACTATTTAAGTGCATAGGCATCGAGTCCATAAAATCGATTCTGGTTGTAGAGTCATCTTCGAAATACTAGTACTTTTGCCCCATGTTTAAAACTATTCCAGCCTGTTGCATAAAGTCTGCACCAATAAGCATTCTATTCTTCGCAGCATTTGGAAGAAGAATATGAAGCGAATTCTCCTCTCTCTGCCGCCAATTTTTATATTGCATATAGTGCAAAGAACCATTTCTCCGTTGTTGTTCCATCGGCAGAGGGTGACATCCGCTTTAACCTTTTTGAAACACACACCTATTCTTAGTCATTAATCTTTTTAGGCTGGCACTATCTATGTTTGTCCGAGCAGCAGTCTAGATATAGTCAAGATATGCTTCTCCAACGAGGCCAAACATATTAATGTGGGCTATTGGGCCACACCAATTAGTGTTGTCGATACCAAGTTAAAAGCAAGGTAGTTTGGACTATCCTTCTTTGCCTTATGACTGCAACTCTAACAGTTTGCTCTCGTAAAACCTGAAGCTCCACATCCATAACAAGCAAATGCAGGTCTCAGAGGCTTTTCATTTTGAAGCACTCTTCGTTGGTATGCCCGCGTCTTCTACAGTGTGAGCATCGTTTTTCATTTTTCTTCTCGGCACTGTACTCTTTTTTCTCGATGACCTTAGCTTCTGGTGTTTTTGCTTCCGCAATCGCCATCTCTGCCTCTCTACCACGTTCTAGTAGTTTAGCGAAGGAGTTTGTAACTTCACGAGGTACCCGTTCTCGTATTCTTGATGTTAGTAAACCGTAGATCTTATTGATTTGCATGTCTTCCTTTATGGTATCAATTTGTGCGAACAATATGCGTTTCTTGCACACAAAACTGTCAATGGGCTCATTTACCTGCTGATTCGTGTTCATAATTTCGAGGAACAGGAACGAAAAAAAAGACCTCCTAGGAACTCACCTTAGAGTGTCATCTTCCGATGCTCCGATAATACTCTATGATTAAGCTGACTTCTGTGGGCTTTTATACTCTGTCACGCAACCACAAAAGAGAGCTTTTACACATGATCAAACAGCTGATATTAAGTTTTTACGGAAGTGTGCAAAAACTTAGCAAAAGTTGGCAATATAATTATTTAAAAAATTGAATCCTTTACAATTTATAATTTAATGCAAACATTAATTGAAGCTCGGCTTCAGTTTCTAAAAAAATGACCATGAGTAAAACACAACAATATAAAAGTCTCGTTTTATACAAAATGTTAATAGTTTAAAAAGTTAAAACAAAAATATTTTTTATAATTTCAAAAAATAGAGACATTGTGAGCCACGCTCCGCAAATATTCAATATTTGACATTTGAAGTATTTTATTAAATATATCTCGTAAGACTATATTATGCATACTATTAACATTTTTTCGTTTTCCAACTCTGTAACTTCTTAATTGCTGCAGCCTAAATTTTCCCATAATTAATTATTTCGAAAGATGGCTAACCAAAGTGTATACACCAATATGCCTTTTATTAACAATGGAACTTAAGCGCCTATGTTAGGCTTCTACATTATTCTGTATCCTGGGAAAGTTATTTGAAAATGTGTCAAAAACATTCCAAAAATTGTATCGAATCAATTTCCAATATGCTTTGCATCGATATCATCTTAATCATTTTTAAGGCTAAAAAAATAATCTGATGTTTCATCTTCTGGCACAAAGGCTAAACTCTTTATAATTTCTACTTGAATACTGAAATTTTCGTTATTTCCATATTTTGCCTTTAGTTTTTCGCTCTGGACCTTTCGCCAAATTATTTGACCGAAGTGAAAAAAGCAGATTTTGAATACGAGAGCTGTTTGATGAGCACCATGATTGGAAGATAGGTGGCGCTACTGAGCCAAAATAACTATTCCATAACTGTCAAAATTTGGTGACAATCCGAAGCTTTGATTTTTGGCACCCATTTAAAAGCATCGTGTTTGTATTTTTTGCGACCATGGAAAAATAGCAGTATCGCTCCGTGATCGGATTCTTGTTTTTGAGTGGCAAAACCTGCGAGGACATCAAGCTCATTATCTGCCATTGGTTCGCAGAGTTTCGCCGTGGCCTCACGTCGGTTTTTGATAAACAGTACCAGGCGGCCAAAAAACGCTTACCACAGAGGAAATCGTGGACAGAATGCATGACTTCTTATTGGCGGACCGCCGAATAAAAATTCGCGAGTTGGTTGAGATACCAAGCATCTTAACTGAAGTCGTAAGTCATATCCGGCACAAGATTTAAGGCATGAGAAAGCTGTCCGCGCGATTGGTGCCGCGTTTGGTCACACCGGAGAGTAAGCGCAATCGTGAGACCACTTTAAAGACGTACTTAATCGAAATTCAGAGGACTGCCTTCGACTGGAAAGGGGATGGCGAGGTGTGATTTACGTTGACTATTTGGGGAAGGGAAAAACAATCAGAGGAGCATATTACGTCGCTTTAATTCGCCGATTTAACACCAATTTGGAGAAAAAACGACCACATTTGGCGAAGAAAAAATTGCTCTTCCACCACGATAACGCACCGACTCACACCGCCGTCGCCACAATTAAATTCCGTATTCTCTGGATTTGGATCTCTGCGACTTCTTTTTGATCAAAAACCTTGGAAGATCGCTCGCCGGAAAGAAGTATGGGTCGAACGAGGAATTCATCGCCGAAGCGAAGAAGTATTTTGCAGGCCAACAAAAGTCGGTTAACAAAGTTGGAGCAAAGCTGAAAAAAGTGTATCGAGTTAAAGCGGGATTATATTGAAAAGTAAATTGTTAAACGGGTACTCGTCAAACAGCCCTTGTATGCATGATAGCAAAAATTCTTTTGCAGTAGCAGATACACATTTCTCAAAGTCAGTTTAGGCTAAACTTATGTTCATTATGTTGCTCAGATCATTTAATTCATAAAAAAATCAGTGTATAGAATTTTACTTTTTCGGGTCATCAAACAGAAAACCAAACGAATCATTTCCGATTTAATTTTTCATAAAAGAATGTACAACGTCGATAGTGCTGTCCATAATCCAACATTTTGATTCACTTAAAAGCTTTAAGCTGAACTGTATACCAAGGATTATAATCCTTTCATCGTTTATTTTGTTTTTTTCGCATAAAACGATTAATTCGTCGTCTGAATATTCTAAGGACCCCGGAATACTGATATCTTCCACACATTTTTTTTTTCCACAGTATACAACATTGTAAGTAATTATACTAACAAATTTCAAACGTTTAAAATTATCTGAGATATTACCAAAATTTTCAATTTCGAGATAAAACGGAAGATCAAAAATTATGATTTTCCTACAAAACTTAAGTATTTACTTTGATTTTTAATGATGTTTTGATTGAAATGGTGATGTTCTTTTGCAGTGACTGGCTTTTCTTTTATACTGAGATTCAGGTGTATCCCTTACGAGGCTCCAACAGAAGTCTGCTAGCATATTAGGCTTCCATCTTCCTTGCTAACACTTCTCAATTGCAGCAACATCTTGATGAGAGCGTTCCTTGTTCATCACTAACCACACCTATATTTTCGGGGAAAAAACTCAAATGAGAGTGAAGAAAACGCAGCTTTAAAGACATATTGCATCCCATTTTATAGAAGTAGCCCAGCCTCACCTTTATTTTTTTGTAATAGTCACCGGACTTTCCAAGGAAGTTTTTGGTCACATCAATAAAAGCGTTCCATGATTCTTTTTCAATCAGGCTTAGAGTAGATGTGAAAGATATATCTTCAATCAGTTTTTTAATGTCTGGACCTACGAATACGCATTCTTTAATTTTTGCCTCACTAAGTTTGGGAAACTTTTGCTTAAGAAAATTGAAAGGAAGGCCATCTTTGTTTAAGCGTTGTACGAAATTTTTAATGAGACCCAATTTGATATGTAGCAGTGGCAAAATAATTTTATTTGAATCAACTAAAGGTTTATTTTTTATCATTTTTTTTGTTCCGGTATGAAAGAGTACCGTAGAGGCCAATTTTCTCTTAAAAAATGTTTTAATCGTGCTCAGGTGTCCCACTTGAGCCTTGTTTGATTGACAAAGAGTGGTCCTGAATTGCTCTGTACAAAATCCCGATCATTTCAATCTTCACAGTTCGTTGAACAAGAATTTAGCGAACTTTGGGTTACCGCAGAACAATTTACTGAGTATTCAGGTACAGGTAGATTGTCGATTGTAGATTGTAGATTGTAGATTGTGGCTTAGGTTTATGAATACTTCGTTTAGATTTTTAAAAAAATCCTTTTAGTCGAGTTAAACAGGAATAGCAATCCACACTATGATTCACCAAATCATTGGCGAACTAAACGACATTTTATCGATACTTCCATTGCGCCACCTTAAACAGCTAACTTTAGGTACATATATATTTTTGAGGAGCTACAGAAATTACTTATTTATTATCTGCAATTCCATATGTAGGAACAGATTTAGTTCAATGAATCTGAGAAGGATTCGCTGTAGATAATGCAACACTAACACGATTTTTTACATTTCATTTTATTTTACCATTTATTGTATTAGCAATAGTAACAATTCATTTATTATTTCTACACCAAACAGGATCTAATAATCCTATAGGGCTAAACTCAAATTTAGATAAAATTCCATTCCATCCATATTTTACATATAAAGATATTATAGGATTCCTTATTATAATAATATTATTAACAATTTTAACATTATGAAATCCATATATATTAGGAGATCCAGATAATTTCATTCCTGCTAATCCATTAGTTACCCCTCTTCATATTCAACCAAAATGATATTTTTTATTTGCATATGCAATTTTACGTTCAATTCCTAATAAATTAGGAGGAGTTATTGCACAGATATTATCAGTCAAACTGATTATGGAACATTATAGGCCGAATCAGATAATTTTTTAGTGTTAAGTAGTGTTATTTACTAGGTTTTGCTGTACTATTTTTTGAAAACACATCCACAAGAACTTTTCATTTTTGTATCTCTCTAAATAATAGCTATAGCCGTCAATAATTAGTTCCTTAGCTCCTTTATTACTGCAAACAATATTATTTTATTTAAATTTTAATTAAACCTAAGCAAATGTTACATGTCTATCACTGAACCAATCATATTTACCAGTTAAAACAAAATACATATTGATGCAAAGTCGACATTATATAGGGTGATTAATCGTGAGGCTTGATTTTCAATAGACTTTTTCTGACAGGTTACGCGTGACTCCTATCAAACCGCTTTGTCATATTTGTTCAGTATCGTTTGGCAAGTCATCATGGAAATACTCACACCACAATAGCGTCTCCAAATTGTTCAGTTGTATTACGAAAATCAGCGTTCTGTGAGAAATGTTTTTCGTGCGAATCGAGGAATAAACGGTGCGCATAATCGACCTACTGAAACCACAATTGCCAAAACCATTCGCAAATTTAAGTCCCAGTTCACATTAATGGATGATACTCGACCGGTTGGACCATATCCAGCAAGCCGTTTGTAAAAGAGGGCACTACTTGAATTACATCCATATTATTTTCAGTTAGTACCAACCTTTAAAAGATACGTGTATAAATTTGATAGCTGTCAGACGATCAGTTCTCGAGATATAGTGTTGTGAGTGAAGCAACTTTTGTTATTGTGAAAAAAAAAATGGATTCAAAGCAATTTCGTGTGTTGATTTGTCATTGCTTTTTGATGGGAAAAAATGCAGCCGATGCAATTAAATGGCTTGATAAGTGTTACCCGGACTCTGCACCAGCCGAACGAACCATTCGCAAGTGGATTGAAAAAAAGGTCATACAAGCACCGAAGATGATGCACGCAGTGGACGTCCAAAAGAGGCTGTTTCAGATGAAAACATCCAAAAAGTCCACAAAATGATTACGAATGACCGTAAAGAGAAGTTTATCGAGATAGCTGAGGCTCTAAAGATATCAAAAGAGCGTGTTGGATATATCATACACGAATATTTGGACATGCGACAGCTCTGTTCAAAGTGGGTGCCGCTTTTGCTCACAGTCGACTAAACACAACAACGTGTTGATGATTCAGAGGAGTATTTAAAGCTGTTCAACCGCAATAAAGCCAAATTTTTGCGTCGGTATGTGACAATGGATGAAACTTGGCTCCATCACTTCACACCAGAGTCAAGTCGGCAGTCAGCTGAGCAGGCGACGAACCTCGGCCAAAACGACCAAAAACTCAACAGTCGGCTGGCAAGGTTATGGCATCCGTATTTTGGGATACACGTGGAATAATTTTCATCGACTATCTCCAAAAGGGGCAGACTACCAACAGCGACTATTACGTTGCGTTGTTGGAGCATTTGAAGGACGAAATGGTAGAAAAGCGGCCGCATTTGAAGAAAAAGAAAGTGCTGTTTCATCAAGACAATGCACCGTGTCACAAGTCGATGAAAACGATGGCAAAATTGAATGAATTCGGCTACGAATTGCTTCCCCACCCACCGTATTCTCCAGATTTTCCCTCCAATGACTATTTCCTGTTCCCAGACCTTAAAAGAATGCTCACCGGAAAGAGAGATTTAAGACCGATAAAGAAGTAATCGCCGAAACAGGGGCCTATTTTGAGGCTAAACTGAAATCACTACAAAACTGGTATCGAAAGATTGAAAAATCGTTTCAATCAGTGTATCACCCTTAAAGGCAACTATATTGATAAATAAAGTTGAATTTTGCAAAAAATTTGTGTTTTACTATAAAACGGCACTGACTTTTCAGCCCATGTGTTAGTGAAGAAACTATAGCAGCTGTAGCTGAAAGTGTACGCGAAAACCATGACGAATCGATTCGTCGTCGTTCTCAGCAGCTTGGCTTGGCGTATTTAACGTGAGAATCTCGGCCTAAAAGCGTACACAATTCAACTTGTGCAAAAATTGATGCCAGGCAACTTGAATTTGCGTCATATTTTCAGTGAATGGGCTCTGGAAAAACTCAATAAAATTCCGGTGTTTTATCGTGAAATTTTGTTCAGTGATGAAGCCCATTTCTGGCTCAATGGATACGTTTATAAACAAAATTGCCATATTTGGGCTGATGAACAACCCGAGAAACCAGGAGCTACCATTTCATCTATTAAAAACAACTGTATGGTATGGTTTATGGGCTGGTGGAATCATTGGTCCATATTTCTTCAAAAATGAGTCAAATAAGAATGTTACCGTCAATGGTAATCGTTGTCGCACCATGTTAACGGACTTTTTGATTCCTGAAATTCAAGCACATGGTCACGGTGAGCTCTTGTTTCAACAAGATGGCGCTACGAGCCATACAGTGCGTGAAACAAAGGACTTGTTGAGAAATCATTTTGGTGAGCACTTAATTTCACGTTTTACTTCGGTAAATTGGCCGCCTAAATCGTGCGATATCACACCTTTAGACTATTTTCTCTGAGGGTTTTGTAAAGTCTCAGGTCTTCAAGAATAAGCCAGCTACGATTGACGCTTTGGAAGCCAACATTACTCGTGTTATCCGCGCGATACCAGTCGCTATGCTCTAACGAGTCGTCCAAAATCGGACCTTCCGAATGGACCACCTCTGACGTAGTCGTAGCCAACATTTACATAATATCATTTTCGAAGAGTAAATGCCATGAATTTTTCTTTTAACCAGTAGTAAATATTTTAAGTTCACTTTCAAATTTATGTACTTTGTTTTACATTATAAATCAAACCTTACGATCAATCACCGTATATATAGGGTTTTGTAATAACGACTTGACAATTTTTTTTTTAAATAAAAGGCAAACCATTCCAGATATTTCAAAAACTTTATTATTGGCTTGATTGTACTAATCAAAACATTTATGAATGGAACTCAACTTCGTTCATATGGTCACCGCGGGCACGTTTGCAGCTGTCGATTCGTTGGACCCAATTTTCAACGACTCGGCCACACATTTCGGCCGAATGTTAGCTTTGAGCTCTTCCAACCTCGTCGGCGTGGTAGCATAAGCCAATGACTTAACGTAGTCCCACAGAAAATAGTCGAGCGGCGTTAAATCACACGAACGAGGCGGCCAATCAACTGGCTAAGGTCTTCAGATAACACGCTCACCATACTTACTCTTCAATAAATCGATTGTGGCGTGTGCTATGTGGCTTGTGGCACCATCCTGTTGAAACCACATGTCGTCCAAGTCCATATCTTCCAAGTCGGGGCAAAAATAATCGGTGATCATGGTGCGATAACGCTGACCATTCACAGTAACGTGACGATCGTTATCGTCGACGAAAAAATATGTCCCAATAACGCCGTCGGCATGCAAACCGCACCAAACAGTTATTTTTTGTGGATTTAGTGATGATTCATGAAGCACATGTGGGTGTTCACCCGACCAATAACGCATATTTTGCTTATTGACGAACCCATTGAGCCAAAAATGAGCTTCGTCACTGAAGATAATTTTGCGATGAAATTCATCATCTTGGCGCATCTTCTCCAGAACCCAATTGGAAAACGTACGTCGCTTCAAATGGTCCATCGGCTTCAATTCTTGAGTCAACTTGATCTTGTATGGGTGCAAACCATGATCCTTACGCAAAATACGCCATAATGTGGTCTGAGCGATGCCCAATTCTTGAGAACGCCGTGGAATTGACTGATTTGAATGGTTTGCTACGGACGTCTGAACGGCAGCGATATTTTCGACACTTCGACCAACCCGTTGTCTCACTGACACGGCAACATCACACAACGAATATGTAGACTCAAATTTTTGCACTAAACTTGTTATTGCCTGTCTATTAGAGCGAGAATTACGTCCGAAAATTGGAGTTAACGCTTTTAAAGTTGCACCCACCGACTCCGAATATCTGTAGAAAATTTTTATAGTTTGCAGACGTTGCTCGTTAGTGTACTTTACCATGATAAAAATGTTGAGTTTACTGAATAAATTAACAGTGACAGTTTGATGATTAGTGAAAGAATGCGTTAACAAATTAAATTCAAAGTTGTCAAGTCCCTATTGGAAAACCCTATATATTTTTTCTGTTCTTTATTCTTATTTTATTTTTTTGAACTTCATTAATCAAATTACATACATTGTTCTCCAAAATAATCGTAAAAGCAACAAATTAAGTTTGAACGTTTAAATGGAAATAATTGTTTTCCTAATGAATTTTCTAAAAAATATTAAATGTAAATTTTTGTGATGAAGAAAAAGATATATAATAGATTATTATCCAAAAGAATAACAACTCGTATATAAGAAAATGTCAACAACAACAAGTAAATGCAATATATTGCAGTGTGCAAAACTAAAGCAACATTTTCCTTATTTCCCAAAAACAACAAAAAAGTTAGCGCTACTTTTACGTGTTCTGCTATATTCTTACCTACGTATAAGGAAGTGAGCCCTAAATCAGTCAAACGTATATCTTTCTTGTTGGTGGACCTACAACTATGGCTCGAAATAAATTAAGTGGTGAAATTAAATCTCAAATACAATACTTAAACAGATCCATTGTTTCTCGGCTAATCAAAAAATATAAATCAACGGGATATGTAGGAACAGTGCATTTGGGAGGCCGACCACGAAAAACTTCAGAAAAGATGGATATAAGAATTTGCGCTTTAATTAAAAAAGACCTGTTTTTGACTTCCCAAAGAATTGTGGCATCATACAGCTACAGTTCGAAGACGAGCAATCGAAAACTACTTAAAAAGTTACAGGCCTGCGAAAAAGCCTATGCTGAAGTGCATTTGCAGAAAAGGTTCTTTTCAAAATATTTTGTTTTAAAAGTATAAACATAGACCAAACAACTCGTTACTAATCATTGGGTTAAATTTCGCCAGAATTCATCTGAATTGGTTCATAGACAAATGGAGAACTATCCTTTTCAGTGATGAATCTAAGTTCAATCTGGTCATTTCAGATGGTATGTCAACAGCTAGACGTTAGAAAGGAAAGAGACTCAATCCTCGGAACTGCAAACTTACACCAAAGCATGGTGGTGGTGATGGAGTGGTATGGACATGCTTCTCAGTCAATGATGTTGGTCCCTTTTACCAGATTGAAGGGATAATGTATCGTTTCAAATACAAAAGCATTATGGAGATGGAAATGATGCCCCATTCTGAATAGAATATGCCGCTTTGATGGGTGTTTCAGCACGATTTTGACCTAAAGCACACGTCGAATGTTGTAAAGGATTGGTTAATCCTAATCAATAGGGTGCAAGTTCTTGATTGGCCGGCACAATCACCAGACTTGAATCCCATTAAAAATCTATTCGGGATACTAAAGCGACGGGTTGCAGAAGAAGATTTAACGAATAACCGAGAACCTTTTCAAGCATTGGAAACTGAATGGCAAAAAACAAAAAGGAAACCACAATTTCAAATTTAATATCTTCGATACCACGCAGATGTACTGGAGTTAATAAAAATAAGCGCTCCTATTTGTTGTTTCTGTTTTGCACACTGCCATATCGTCGGTCCAAAGGTAAAAGCCATTAAATACATTTCGCTTAAAATCATATACATTAACTGCTGTTAATGTCCTAATATAAATTATGACATCAAGTACCTACCTAGCAAGCAAAAAACAAAAATCTATTTTTTATCTGTATAATTGGAATTTGTCTGACTTTGTATGTCTTCGAAAGGATACCATTTGATGCCTTAAGCCTTAACATGATCAGAGGAACCTAAAGGTAATAAGAAATTTGCTTCTCTTTCAGTTTCTGGTATGCATTTTAATATTTCTTCACAGTTGCTCATCCATTTTCTCAGATGAAAACCGCCTGATGATAGTAAGCCTTGTACTTGTTCCCGCCGTATAAGGGCTTCTATAGTATAGTATAGTATAAACTCCGGTGATGAGATCATCAACGTACATGTCCTCCTTTATCATCTTTGCGCCAAGTAAATTTGTGTACTCTCTGTCGTAGTATTATGTCGACAATGTTGTTGTTTTGAAACTTAGGCCCTGCTAAGAGATGGTCGTTAAGCGATGTTCCATCGGAGGTTTTGGCTGCTGCATCAAAGACAACCCGCAATTTGGTCGTGGAACTTGATTCTTTGAAAACTGCATGATGAGGCAGAAAATAATTAAATGGAGTATTCAGTACGTCGTTCGCCGTTTCATCAACTTTCGTCATATGTCCGAGGGAGAGGTATTCTTTGATGCAGTTGGAATATTCTGTATATAGCATGGAATCCTGATGAAAAAAACTACGAAAGGCTCCTGACTTTGAGGACCCTAACCCAGGTTTACTTCCTTCCTTGAATGGTGGTGTCATTACATAACGTCGATCTGACCTTCTATGTGTAGTGGTTACAAACTGCTTCTCGCAGTTTTTGTTCTCCTGTGTTTCGCATTGTGGGAACGGTGCTTCTTCGATTTCCCAAAACTTTATGAGTTGTGTGTTGAGGTCAACTAAGTTGTGGAATGCCTTAACCTTTTGTCTATTTGCAGGTGCTTTTCAGTTCAATATCCAACCTAGTTTGGTTTTCTCTTCGTACGTCTAGGAGGAGTACTTCGGCGTAGACTTCGCTTCCTAGAAGAAGATCTACATTCGCTGATGTGTAGAATGATGGGGCGGCAAGTTTAATGTCACTTATGTGCGGCCATTTGTTGAAGCTAACCTTTTGGGCCGGCAGAAGCCCAGTCAAGGATTTGAAAACGAATGCGCGGGTTTGCCCTGTGAACGATGAATGAACCGACCTAAAAGTCAAGTCGACAGAGCTGTGGCAGGCTCCACTGCTGACCTTCCCCAACCCAGAAACTTCAACAAACGTTCTCTTTCTGGACAAGTTAGCGTCTGTACCGCCGATCCTGTAATAAAAGAAGCTTCCGACCCAGGATCAAGTTTGATAAATTCCCCTAATGTGGATCTAACCTTGCCAACAGCTGTTGCTAACAGAATTTGGGAAGTGCTATTGTAAGTATGAAATGAACTGGTATATCCTCTTGTTTGCTGCTGTTGAGTATGATTGTAAAAGACTGGTGCTTCAGGGTTGACTATTGATGTCTGGTGTGATTGTGTTTGGAATTGAGAATGGTGTGAGGTTGTATGTCTAAATGTAAGAGTGAATGGTGTAGTTGTCTGCAATGGTAGCAGCGTGAGTGACTTTGGCAGTGGATCGTCGAGTGAATATACCCCAAACAGTTTGCACACACTCCGATTTTGCCTAGCGTGTTTTTTCCGAAAATCACTTCCACTTTTAAAAACTTATTGCACTTTCGAAGTGCATGTGGACCTTTGCTGCAGACTTTGCAATTATATAAAACTTTTCTTGCATTGCTCACTATTAGTGAATTAGTTTTTTTTTTTTTTTTTTTTTTTGAAGTGTTGTTATATTTAAATCCTGGTTGTGATTCTACGACTTCCAAGGTCCCAGATCAAGCTTCAAAAAATTCTGAAAATTCTTTGAAAGTTGGCAAATCTTTTATTACCCCTAGCTTTTCTTCCCATATCTGCTGAGTTGTGGGTGGAAGTCTCTGAAGCATGCAAAAGACTAAAATCGCGTCCCAATGTTGTACCGGAAGCTCTAAGTTTTTAAGTGAGTGACGACATTCGGTTGATGTACCTAATCAATTCTTTATACCGGATACTGTCTCTTGTTTTAGATTCGGCTGGCCGAAGAAAACCTTAAACTGTGTGTTGACTAGTATACCCTTGTGGTCATATCGTGAGGTTAACACTTGCCAAGCCTGATCATAATTTCCCTCATCAACCCTTAAGTGCTACAAAAGACGT
This sequence comes from Volucella inanis, assembly GCA_907269105.1. Classification (NCBI taxonomy): domain Eukaryota; kingdom Metazoa; phylum Arthropoda; class Insecta; order Diptera; family Syrphidae; genus Volucella; species Volucella inanis. Next base: position 70,170,272 of record OU026157.1, on the reverse strand, counting down.
TCAGCTTCTCCCAAGACACTTGACTTAAGATAGTGCAGTTTTTGAATTTTTGACAAGGAACCAGTATTAAAGAAATAAAAAGATCGTAAAATGCTCTACATTCTTCGTAGTTACCAGAAAAGGTTGGTATATTTATTTTTGGGAGTCTTAATTCCTGTTTCTGATTATTTAATTCCACAGAACTTACCGGTACTCCTGACTTTTCGTCGTCTAGCAAGTCTGCTCGATATTCCAGGTAACATTCCTTAATTCTGTAGAAGATTTTTTCTAATTCTTCCATCTTTTCACTATCCATCGAAGAATTGCTTCCGCATTGTATTCTGTGCTCGATTTATAACTTCCCTCCAATACGTCAAGCCGTAATGCAATGTAGTTCTTACTGCGTTGGTGTTCCGACCTTTTGCCATAATTGGATATGTCCTTGAGTAACTGGGCTAGGATATTCTTTTGCAGTTTTCCATAGTTAGCCATGATGTTAAAAAAATTTAAGGTAAGCCAACGATTTAAAAAAAAAAATTCGATTGTACTTACAATCAGCTAGGGCTGTGCTGTAACTTGCGGATATTGCACCGCATATTGCACTGTATGTACAGTATGTTGCGGTGGATGCACTATATGTTGCAGTATGCACCGTACTGTTTCACTGTATGTACAGTATGTTGCGGTGGATGCACTGTATGTTGCAGTATGCACCGTACTGTTGCAATGAAATTTAAATTTAATACACCGTATGTTGCACTGTATGTACGGTATTGTACTGCACTGTCCACGAACGGACCCGATGATCGTTGACTGTTCCCAAGAAAGGAATGCACCGGTTCCAGATTGCAGACAGGGATTTGAATTAATTTGAACAAAATTATTTATTTATTTATTAAAGCACTTGAAATGTATTACACGACGCGTGAATGCCCATTTCGCACTTTAAAGAAAAACTCACAATGTTATTTGGGTTTTTAGGGGGTTGGAAACTACCACTGTTTCATATTCTGATGTATTTAACGTTTAAAATGTTCACTTCTCGAAGGAGCAATGTATTTTCCTAAAAGTTAAATTGTTCTGGTTCTTTATTTTCTAATGAATTTGAAACGAATAAACGAGTAAAGTAAAAGACACCTTTGACAATCTATTTAATAGTGTCCGTTTTATTTTTCTTCACTTTAACATGTTACTTTACAGTTTGACATTTGTAGATTTTATAAATACGTGGAGAGTTGGAGACTTTTCCGAGAATGTAGAGGGGCTCCCACAGATATGTTTTGTGATATTAACAACGGCACCAGAATATTAGAATAAGCTCCACTCCATATGCCATATTGTAGCTTAGACTTAACGAGACTATATAGACTGTAGTATACAGCTGTTAGTAGTTTTTTTCCGAGTAACGGATAGCATATATTTTCTTAGCTTACTTTTAAAGCAACTATGAGAACAACAAGCATTTTGATAATAATTAACTCAACCACAAGAGTGGGTAGATAGAAAAAGTTTTCCACATACTGTGGAGTGAAAAAATAAGTTGGGTTCTATCGCATCCATTCCTTTCAGATTGCAGCACATAAGTGTCGTTTTGTCACATATAACTAGGTCGTGTTTTGGAAACCACTGTCTCAGAAATTGTTAGTCTTTTTGCAACTTTACCATCGATTCTAATAGGGTGCTACTGGTATGTGTAAGTGTCATATCGTCTGAAAAAGCTGTTATATTGCTTATGAAGTTTTGCTTAAAAATTGAATCTATGTAGACACGGAAAAGAATAGGACCAAAAACCGAACCTTGAGGTACACCAATATCTAAAAATAAATCATCACTAAAAACTTCCCCGATTTTCACTTTCTGAGACCTTCCTGTTAAATATGATGCAAAATAATTATAAGATTGTCCTCTGAACCCAGCCTTATAGAGCTTATCAAGAAGAATTTTGTGATTAACCATTTCGAATGCCTTTGTCATGTCAATGTTATTAAAGCCATTACGAATTTCACTGCACAGCTTTAAATTGACATCATCTGTAGACTTGCTCTCACGAAACTCAAGTTAGTAGTCACTGGAAAACCTATTTTTGTTTAAGAAGGACACTACACGATCCTTCATTACTTTTTCAAAAAGTTTTGCTAATGTAGGAAGTAGAAAAACAGGTCTGTATTGGTTCATTAAAGTTCTTTTTTCTTTTTTGAATTGTGGAAATGTAGGAAAAATTCCACAACTGATACTCATATTAAATGTAAACGTAAGAACATCAATCACAGAGAAAGGAATTTTTTTAAGAAGGCAATTGGTTAAGTACCGTGAACTAAGGTCATACGATAATCCAATTATGGCCTTATTTCATTTTCGAATGAGAACTTAAATCATATGGTGTTAGTTCAGTTTAGAAAGTGGCCTTAGTTCTCATTGGAACATTGGAATTAAAGTTATTCGTAGCATTCTTAATAATTTCAATGATATACCGCCTTGATAGATTTCTTCAGAAAATTAAAAGTACACGTTTATTCATTTAAATCTATATTGTCCCCTTTAAAGTAATCCCCATCGAATGCAACACACTTATGCCAGCGCTTGATCCAACCCTCGAAACATTTTTTATATTCGCTTTCTGCGATTTTTCCATTACTTCCTCTCGGCTACTGAAACGCTTTCCCCGTAGTGGTTTTTTAGCTCGATTGAACAGAAAGAAATCACATTGAGCCAAATCAGATGAATTCGATGGCTGTTGGATGGTATTTGTTGCACTTTTCGTCAAAAAATTACGAATAATGATGCAAAATTCACGAGTTTTCTGCCCACAATTCTGGTATCTTTCATCAAATTGCTTCACGCAAACGTCTTATAACACCCAAATAATACTCTTTGTTTACTGTCTGGCTTTCTGGCAAAAATTCATGATGCACTACACCGTTGTAATCCATGAAAACCGTGAGCATTGCCTTCTTTTTTAACTGAAAATGACGTGATTTTTTTGGTCTCGGCTCATTTGGTGAAAGTCATTCACTTGCCTGATGTCTGGATTGCGTGCCACTCATAAACTCACGTCTCGTCTCCAGTAGTTATAATTTTAATGAATGTGGGATCGGATTCAAACTCGCAAATCATGTCTTTTGTAACGTCAACACGGTCTCTTTTTGGCATGAAATTGAGGTCTTTTGGCACCAACTTTGCTGCTACACGACGGAAACCCAAATAATTAACCAAAATGTCTTGAACGGATCCATAGGCAATGTTTAAGTCCTCCGCTATCTCTCTGATAGTTAATTTGCGGTTATTGACCAAAATTTCTTTTACTTCATCAATGTTTTCTTTGGTTTTCGCTGTAGATGGTCTGCCACTGCGTTCATCATCTTCGATTGACTCACGACCACTTTTGAACCGATCGTGCTTCTGGTAAACGACCGTTTTCTTTAGAAAATCATTGTTGAAACACTTTTTCAACATTTTCAACGTTCTCCCACCATTAAATCCGTTTTTTACGCAAAATTTAATACAACTTCGTTGTTGCAAATTTAAATACATTTCCAAAATTATTAAAAATCGCCAACACAGACAGAGATAGATGTACTCTTGGCTACGTAAATGGTTACGGGAATGTCAACAACAAATGTGCCAACTTAACAAAAAAAAAAAAACAGAACTCAAATCGGAACAATGGGAGCGCCACACGGTAATTATTATTTATTTATTTTTTTTATCAAGGTGGTATATGGTCTCGGGAAATAAGGATGAGCGTTATTAGTTTAAGGATCGACAAAAATTATTTTACAATAAATTGATAAACTAATAGTCACAAATTTGCATTAACCTACATTTGTTACATCACCCCTTGTAAAAAACACTCCCTGAAATTATATACAAAATTTTTTTAAAATAACAAAATTATATTTCGAAATAAATTGCATATTCATATTTTTGTATTTATAAACAAAATCATATTCAATAATGAAAATAAAAAAAAAAAAACGCATTTTGAATTTAGTTGAGTAAATGAAATAAAATTGAATTATTTCAGAAAGAAATTACCAAGATTACCTTCTCAAATTAAATATGTCGACATTTAGCTTTCTCAGGGACAAAGAATCTAAGTATACGAAAATTTTGCATCTGTACAGTATAATGGGCTGGACGAAAGACTTAATAAGTTTAATTTTGACTTTGACAGGCAGGTATCGGTTTGTCGGGCTCAATCCCCTCATAACGCCATATATTTTTGAGACAACGAAGTTTATGTGATCGGTACAGTTGTTAAAATAAATTCCCAAATTTTTAATTTTAGTAACAGACTCATTGACATCATTATTAATAACAAGATTCAAAATCATAGTCTCCTGATTGTTACTACCAATCAGCAGTGACTTAGTCTTTGAAGGGTTAAGGCTAAGACAGTTTTTTTTTTTTTGTGACCAAACAAATATGGAATCGAGGTCCGCGTTAAGGTTTTCGACACTAGAAGACAATCATCCTTAAAAAAATGAATTATTGAACTCTGATAAATTTTCATGTGTAAATCGATTTAAAACATCAAACAAAGTAAAAATTCCTCTCTCTCTAATTTGTCTACAATTTTCCTTATTAATTTATCTCTGTCTGAAAAACATTGCCATCAATTAATTTTTCCAAGTCGATTGTTTTTTGTAAATCTTCTCCTAAGAGAATATCCAAAAACGTGAAGAAGTTTCCATTTTTAGCTAATTTTAGGGATAATCGACTGTTGAATCCCTCTAGCGCACTTGTTGTTCTACGGCTCATCTTATTTACCGATAGGGCTTGTTGGGTAATCTAAAATCAGAAAATTGCAAAATATCTTTCTTTGAAATATTCTCAGAATAAACAAAAACAAAGAAAAGCCCAAACCTGATTTATGCATTGGTTCTCAAAATATAAATTAAAACGTTTGAAAGGGCTTTCAAAGTCTTTATCAATTACGAAAATAGCACTCTAATCTTCTAACGTATTAAATGCAGTAATTAAATCCGATGGTTTTAAAAGTGGCGCATGTAAATACTTTCGAAAATGTCTCTAAGCTGAAGCATTTAGAAATTTCATAAAACCAGGAATTTTCAATGCCTTTCTCCTAACTGCCTGCTTGCGTGAAATGGAACCAACAAGGCTCAACTTTAGCTTGAAGGTAAAAATAAAATTTTTTTATTGCTTTTCTTAAAGTTGTTTCAAAGTCTGTTTGAACCGTATTTGGTTTTAAATCAAATAAATTTATTTTGATAAATTTCAAAGCATCAGTATAAGCAGCTTCAGGCTTAGTATGTAAATGAAAAGAAATATCTAAAATATTAAAGAATAATTAATGAACAATTTAAATATATTAATACCTGATGCAGGAAATAAATTCACTCAAGTTGTAACTAAATATACTATTAAAATGTAAAGTTATTTCTCACCTATAAAGGTGGTGACAACTTTCACTTTCTTATGGGAACTTAGTACACACTCAAATGTATAATGTATGGTCCTAAATACAAATGTATATCGACATAGATGCACACATAAGTATATAAAGTTTACGGCGTATAAACAGTGAGGTAGGTGTTATTTTTGGATTTAAAGAAACTTTGCATATACCCAACCTCGCACCTACTCCAAATCCAATAGTGACCCCATACCGACCTCATTGTTTATGGATGTATATGGATATGTGATCCTATATGTCAATATATAAGAAAAAAAAAAGCAGTAAATTATAATGAAAATTAAAAGTGAAATAAATTTTTTCAAAAAAGTGAAAATAGAACCCACTTTGAGGGAGAAATAGCTTCACATTTTAAAAGTGGATTTACTATATATCTCAGTTGAGTGAAGTTAATTCCTCGCATTTCAGTACTTTCACATTCAGCATACCTTTAATGGATTATGAGTACTTACTTAAAGACAGTGCCATTTGATGCAATTGAAAAGGTTCCATCCATCATATATTTACGAGGCTGAATTTCTGGTAAGTTGTTTCTGACATAAGAATTGTGAAAGCAAATTTTTTTTCTATAACCGTGTTGCGATAAAATTTTTTAGTTTCATCAAACTGATATATTCCAAATTCCTTCAGCACGTTTACGTTGTCAAACAATTCAATTATACCACCAATAGATAAAGGCGATTTTGGAAAAACTTTTTTTTTTCTATTTTATAAAGATTTCTTCTTGTTTTTCCAAAACCAACAGAAGAATCGTTTCCTTGAAATCTTTTGCAAGTGTTATCGAACACATCGCAATGGTTATTTCGCTTCAATAATATATTTTCACAATTGCGTTTTATCTCATTTAACAACTCTAGTTTTTTAATTACCTGTTCTTGATCTCCATGATTATAAAGAAATTGGTTCGTTTTTCTGCACTTTACTTTATTGTTCAAATCCACGGCAACATTCACTGGACGATTGCTGTAATACTTTAAACAATTTCGCTCATATTTATGTAGAAAAAGGATTTGGTGACTGTTACTTTTAAGCTTTCTTTAATTTTTCTTATAAATAAATAAGTTTTGGTTGTCCAGACCGCAGCGGGGTAAGTTAACGAACTGCCTTCTTTCTTCATTTTAACTCAGCTCATCACCTTCGGTCCCTTTTCACGACAGCGGCCAGATATTTAACCTGTTGAGTAGGGTATACCAAGCCCATGCCTTGTTAATCCATGAGCATATTGCTCCAGCCCCAAATACGAGGGCGGTCGGAAAAGTACCCGACCCAACAAAGAAAACACAAAAATTTAGGAAAAAAATTTATTCATTTTTCAACACAATCACCTTTCAGCTCTATACACTTTTCAAAGAGATGGTCAAAAAGTTCGATATCCTTTTTATAATAAGAACTGTCTTGCTCCTTAAAATAGCCATTAATTGCCGACATCACTTCTTCATCGTTGGAAAATCTTTGACCACTGAGCCATTTTTTTAAGTTTGGGAACTGCCGAATATGGTGCATAATTTTGGCCATATCAATAACGGATTTGCGAGCTGGTGCACTGTCTTGATGAAACAACACTTTCTTCTTAGCCAAATGCTTGATATGTTCGCTCAAACGTTGCAATAAGTTCGCATAATACTGGCCATTGATAGTTTTTCCTTTTTCAAGATAGTCAGTGAAAATTATCCCACGCGAATCCCAAAAAATCGACGCCTTGACCTTGCTTGCAGATGAAATAGTCTTCTCATTCTTTGGAGCCGTTTCTCCCTTTTGAATCCATTTGATTGCTTTTTTGTTTCGGCGCAAAAATTCTGCTTTGTTGCTGTGAAACTTCGCTAAACACTCAATTGAAACATCTTCACGACACTGTTTTTGCTCGAGTGTGAGCAAACGCGGAACCCATCTTGCACACAGCTTTCTCATGTCCAAATTTTCAAATGATATGCGATGTACCGCACTTTTTGAAATACCTACAATGTCTGCTAGCTCGCGCACTTTCAGTCGACGATCATCCAGTACCGCTTTGTGGATTTTCTTCACAATTTCTTCACATTTGGTTGTCCACTGCGTTGCTCGTCTTGGCAACTCGTACGGCCTCGTTTAAATTCAGCAACTCAAAATTTTACTTTTGTAAACGAAAGAGCAGACTCACTCAGAGTAGAATCTAGTTCAGCTTTAATATTGGTTGGGCTGAGGCCTTTCAAACAAAAGTATTGAAATTCACTGACAACGTTCACTATTGATGGCTGCCAAACAAATACTAAACAACGTGGCGCTTTCAAACTTGAAACATATGCTTCATAGACTGCGTACTTTCAAATACAGTGATATTTTCAAACAACTACCGCCATGTCTTGATCAGGCCGGGTACTTCTGGGACCGCCAGCGTATGACAACGACCAATAACGTAAACTTCCTCGAGTTGGTCAACTTCGCTTAATTGCTTTTCATTACTCCATGTTCCACTGTTTATATTCGACTGTACACTGGGTCAACTAGCTTCATGTTCAGCGGATTGTTACTCGGTCAAGTGGATTTATGTTCGGCAGGTCGTTATCATCGATTGATGGCTCATTTGTGTTATCTAGCTGGGGACATATTCTTCGTCGTCGTATTGTTGTAATGGATTTGCTTGGATCCAATAGTTCGTATTACTATTGGATTCGTTACTGACTAAATAAACATGTTGGGATCGGGTCGCAATGGAAGGTAATGAACTGAGGATGGTCAAACAAATATAAACAACGATCATAATAAAAATTTGAAGCTATGAGTCGTCGACTGTCTGGAAATTAAATAATTACATGGAGAATAAACTAATAAAAATATGATGTGTCGACTTGGCTTTTCTACATTTATATTAATTGTACAATTGATTCTCGAACGGGTAACATTTGGCTATTTTTCCAAAATCCGTTAATAAAAACGTGTTCTAATTCGCTCATTTTTGCATAACTGATTTAAGCCCGCACTGATTCAAATCGATTTGGAAACTTAACGTGAGCCGATCGTGGTGTGACATTTAATTGATAACGTTTTATCAAAACTGTTATATTGCACTGGCTGTACTTCAGAGCCCAACAATATTTTATGGCATAAGTTCACATTCGAATGTGAATTAACACCATATGGCTTTAGTTCACATTTAGGTTTTTTTTTTCCGTGGGAAGGTGAGAAATCTTCATAGACACTATAGGCCCTGAGCCTATAGTAGTGTGAGATTCTTACTCACTAAAAAACACCTCCCTTATGCAAACCACGACTGAGTTCACACTCAAGAAGCAGTTCTTCTTTCGCGTTTTATTTTGTTTTTATGAGATATCCTGCAGGCGATTTTCCATTGACAATTCCTGTGTACTTTAGAAAAATTACGCGCTGCTAATCACCGCGCTAGATCGAGAGGCTTAGTCCTTTTCAGACGGCACAATAAATTTGTCTCGTCGAGGATCTGTTAAACAGAAATATTCGTATGACCTTGTAATCGATTATTGTTTTCGCGCAAACATTTTAATTACGTTCTGAACGTTTTCGACTCCTAAGTCTCTGTGGATATCATCGTTTCTAATGTACCACAGCGCATTAACAATACCTCGAAGAACTTTGTTTTGGAATGTCTGTAATACATTAATGTTACTATTTTTAGTACAGCCCCAAAGTTGTACACCATATGTCCAGATCGGTATTAGCATTTGCTAACAGCAGTTTGTTCTCTAAGCTAAGCTTGGAATACTTTCCAATAAGCCAGTAAATATCTCTATATTTGATTTCAAGCTCTCTCCATTTTAGTTTAGCGTCGAGTGTCATATGAAGATATTTGGCCTCGTTTGCGTAAGGAATTCATACTGCGTTGATAAACACCGGTGGATTCTCAATTTTCTTGAGAGTGAAGTTCACGTGGACAGAATTGTTTTCATTAAGCGCGATTCGCCAAGTCTTTGTCCAATTGTTAATCCGTGTAAGGGCACGTTGCAACTTGGCAGTTGCTTCTTCGACTGTTTTAGCCGTTACCAAAATGGCAGTGTCATCAGCAAATGTGGCTAGGACAGTGTCGTCCGTTTGCGGTATATCGCGGGTAAAAAGCAAATATAGCAGAGGGCCAAGTACACTTCCTTGCGGCACCCCCGCCTTTATTGTCTTAAAAGTGGAATATTCGTTTCCGTGTCTCACACGGAAGAGTCAGTCTTCCAAGTATGAACCTAAAATACAAGACAATTGTTGGGGTAGGGCTTGTCGGAGTTTATATTTTAGGCCTTCATGCCATACCTTATCAAAGACATGCGAAACGTCAAGGAATGCGCTTGAACAGACTTGCTCGTTTAAATACATCGGTTATTCGATGCACTTGGGTAACTGTAAAGTGTTGGCTTCTAAAGCCAAATTGATGATCAGGCAAGGGGGAATTTGTGTCGGTAATTGATTTAAGACGATTAAGAAGGATTCGCTCGAAGACCTTCGTTGTAATCGAGAGAAACGATATTGGTCTATATGACTTGACTTCAGTCAGCGGTTTACCGGGTTTCGGAACCATAATAACTTCGGCTACTTTCCACTGGCATTTATAAGATAGAGCAGCTTTAGCAAACCTTTTTTCGGCATACTTTCGGCTTTAGGTATCTCTCCCGTTATTAAGTCATATCCCGGGGCTTTATTGGGCTTAAGTGTGTCTATAACTTGTCTAAGTTCCCTAAGTGTAGCCTTTTCTACTGGAAAGTTTGTCGTCACGTCTAGCGTATTGACATTCTCTGGAAGCACTTCCCCGTCGAATGGTTTAAACGTTTCTGCAAGATGGTCGGCGAAAACATTAGCTTTTTCCTTATCTTTTTTCGCCCAGTCATCCTGATTTCTTTTCATTGGCGCCACGTGTAGTTGGGGCTTTGGAACACTTTTAACGGCTCTCCATATGGAGAAGTTGGTATCCTTTGTCGATGTGAGTCTTTCAAAATAGTTACTAATACCTTGATTATTGAAGTCCTTGATCGATTTTTTCAACAAGTTGCAGAAAGTATTGAAGGATGTTTTGTCTTTTGGTGCCCGGTTTTCATGCCACTTTTTCCGCGCTCTTCGTTTCTTCCTTATCATTTCTCTGATTTTCGGTGGATATCTTATGCCGGCTTTGGGAACTTTGTTCGATTCGCGGGGAGTGTCCTTCCAGACCGCTTGCTGTATGACTTCAACAAAACGTTCAACTTCTTTTACAAGTTTATACGGCGTTCTAAGTGCTACTTTCAACTCAGTATTGTCTACAATGTCTATTCGGAAATCTTCCCAGTTAGTTTTGCTGTTAGTTAATCTGGGTGGTCTTTGTTTCTTAACCAAGGAGTGAGAGGATAACTGGAGAATGATCGGAGGAAATATCGAAGGCCTCTTCAACTTTGACGTAACTAGCGTTAACTCCTTTTCCGATAAAGAAGTCTATTAGATCGGGTGTTTTAGCGACATCCGAGGGCCAATATGTCGGCTTGCCTGTTGAGTAAAAATAGCAACCACATTCCAAACCAGCCCTGTAAAGAGTTTTGCCTTTTTGAGAAATACATCTTGAGCCCAAAAGGTGTGCTTCGCGTTAAAGTCGCCACCAATAATGAAGATTGGTCCAAGAGAGCTGAATAGGTCAATAAATTCGTGTTTTTCTATTTTGCAGCGCTATTGGCAATAGATTGAGGAATAATTGGAAACTCTTGCGTTTCCCGATGGATGATGAGCGTGTTAGTCGCGGTAACCTTTTAGGTCCACACGCGATTCTGTCGCCAGGTGAGTTTTAGAAATTAAACATATGTCAATTACTTTTTGCCTGCATGAAAATATTTAGTTCATCAAGCCTTTTCTGTAGCCCGTTGGCATTCCACGTAAGTATATTGAGCTTCTTTGCCATAATTAGTTGCAGAAATTGGCTTCGAACTTAAGAAGCCGTTCGACTTTTATCTTATTTATTTTAGTCTGTTCTTCTAGTATCTCGAGAATTACTGATAACACATTTGAGGCAGGATCCGGTGATGTACAGTTAGTTTTTTAACTCGCGCCGCTATTTGCGCGTAAGTTTTCCAACTTTCCACTTGCGCATTGTTATTTTTGACGTTGTTGTTATTGGTGATTTTAGCGTTTGTCACCATTACCTTCTTTAAAGGCTTTGGAGTAGGACCGCTGTTGTTATTTCTCATTCTAGCTGTCCCTGCGTTTTTCAAAGGCTTCGTTTTTGATTGATCTCGTAACTTTTGCAACTCCTTCGCGACTTCGCAGCCTCGATAATTAGCTGGATGTTTTCCCTTGCAGTTAATGCATATCGCTGAGGACTCTTTCGCGGCATTGCACTCTCGAGTCAGATGTTTGCCAGCGCATTTTACACAGAGAGGTTTCTTCTGGCAGTAAGCCTGAGTATGGCTGAATCCCTGGAAACGTGTACATTGGGGAATCAGCCTAGAGTTTTTCCGCGGAGGTTCAATTTTGACAACAAGTCTCAAAATTGAATTTATGGCATAAATTCTTTCTAGGCTTTCGGTTTTGTCGAAAGTTACCCTAAGGAGGGGAAGATCGCGTCTTGGGGTCGCCCTCTCGCTTTCAACATTGCGCTGTTTTTGCGCAAGTATATTAATTGCGTCGATTATCTTAAAGTCTTTATTTTTAAGGTCATTTACGATGTTTTCCTTAAGGCAAGAGGGATTCCATCCTCTAGCTACAACGCGTATGGGTCTTTCCCTTTTATTTTCGTACGTATGCCATTGAATCTTCTCGACATTTAATTTTTGCGAAAGCAAACGGTAGTTGTCTGGATTAAGGATATTAATAGTCCATGTATCATTATTGCGAGATCTTACTTTATAATCGGTTGAGCACAGTGATTTCAGGATTATGTGCAACTTATTGTAGTTTGAGATTCCAAAAACGTTTATTGGCGTCGGTGGTCTTTGTTTGGGTTGTTTTGTTGCCTTATCAACCTCAGCAGTGTTAAAGCTGGCTTGCTTGTTTGTTTGTTCGATATCAGGCGGGGAAGTAGCTTTGCGCTTCTTACCTGGCTTTTTTTTAAGTATCCGGTCCGTTTCGCGGACTAGCTCTTCTTCGTCTGTGTGAAAACTCGAGTTTTTAGATTGCGGCTTAATGGCATCTAGTTGCTTTTTTAGTTTGGCACAGAGCATTTCCATATTTTGGAGTCTGGCGCGGAGATCAGAATTTTCGCGTTCAAGATTTTGTAGCTTATTCGGTGTAATGCTATTGCCCTGAGCTACCGACTGATTTTGATGTTTGCTTTCGCATGATTTTCCTAGAGATCCGCGTGCTAAAGATCTCGTGACCCTTGAGCATTTTTTAAAGGAGTCCTGGTTTATATTTGTATTATTTTGAATATTATTTGAACTCATTTTAGTTCCCACGAGTAGCGGAGAAAGGGTAGTCCGTCTGTCCAGAGATCCGCACTAGACAGATAAGGCTGGCTGATCCGGAGGTCGCCAAGTATCCGGATGCTCGGTTAGAGATTGAGCTATTTTTATATTGGGCCCCAACCTGGTCGATTTTGGCACGGGTCGTCTAACACCTTAATCTGGCCCAGTGGATTTTTAGTCATTTCTTAGGACAGGCATGCCTTACCTCGGGTATATTTTAACCCCTAACCCGAAGGGGTATTTAGGTGATGGCGTTAATTCGCATTTGAAAGTGAACCAACGTCGTGGCGTTAGTTCATATGACCTTAGTTCATGATACCATTGGTTATACCATCAGAAGTACTGGAATATTTATTGTCTAATGACATTATTCTTTCATATACAGTCGAACCGGGATCAGCGAAAGAGAGAGAGAGAGAGAAAAAAAAACAGTTTAAGTGAGAGTAATTATCATCATCATCATTTTAAATCTCTAAAACCTCTATAAGTGAGGAAGAGAAATCTCTATAAGGGAGAGTTGTTTTTCAATCTTAGACCTCTATAATTGAGACCGTTTTCCAAATTTATTAAACATCTGCTTTTTATGGGTCAGCACCTAAGAATAAGTCATAAAAAATATAAAGCAAAGTAAGGTTTTGCACGCACTCAAAATGTTGAAACGAAAAATCAAGGTGTTGTCTTTAAGTGATAAACTTAAAATTGTGAATGAGTTCGAAAGCGGGAAATCGCGTAGCGAAATCCAAAGTGAGTTTGGCTTACCAGAACCAACCTTTTATAAAGTCATAAAATCTTTTGTGCTCTGAGGGACACGGAAATATTAAGGGGAGTCAACCATCCCATAGATGGACCCTTATTGAAACAAAAATCTCAAGACTTTGCAAGAAAGTTGGGAAATAAGAATTTTTCAGCTAGTAATGGATGTCTAGAGGGTTTATAATGGACTGCAGATCTGTCAAGCCTTTTCAAAGGCTATGATCGAAATGATATTTATAACGCTGACGAAACCGCTTTGTTCTTCAAATGTCTTCCGGATAAGACATTTACGTTTAAAGGCGAAAAATGCCATGGAGGGAAACAGAGTAGGGAACGTCTTACTATTCTTCAATGTGTTAACATGACTGGTACGGACAAACTCCCCCTTTTTCTCATCGGGAAATCAAAGCGACCTAGATGTCAAGACACTACTTGTTGATACCCATATGCTAGTAACATTGTACAAAAGCTTGAATGACGAAGATATTGTTTAAGGATTGGCTGAATAAAGTAAACAAGAAAATGAAGAGAAAAGGAAAAAATCTTGCTTTTCATTGACAACAGTACTGCCCATACGGACTTACTAACATTTGAGAACGTAAAAGTCATGTTCTTGCCAGCCAATAAACTTCAACCTTTAGATCAAGGTGTTATACATACATTCCAACGCTTTTATCGCCGAAAAGTCGTTAAACATATTCTTACATGCATCGAACAAAACAATAGCCCTGAGATTAACGTACTTTTGGTCATGAAATTTGCAAGGAAAGCATGGTACAGAGTAAGTGACGTTACATATCAGATAACCAAGACCTTCTGCCAGAGGTAACTTAGGTGAAAGGTCACCCTAGCAACGAGGAGTAGACTAAGCTTGTGTTTAACGAACCTACTAGTGCTATGTTAGCGCCGACCTTTGAAGACTTCCTACAGATGGACGATGATGTAGCTACCGCCGGAGAATGCACCGATGACGAAATCATCCAGAATTGTATGAGCACCTATAATGACATTAATGACAGTGAAGATGAAGCCGACCGATGACAGATTTTAGAAAACATCCCCAAGAAGCAAGCAGTCTTAAAGGCACTGGAGATGCTCCACAAATTTTTTGAATACTCAACTTGTTGTTGTGTACTTGGTGTTATACCATTTTTGATAAAATTCCTTTAAGTAAATATTACAATAATATAAAAATTATTGTTTATTTCATACAATACATGCATACATAACATACATATGTATATGTTTATCACTAAATTAATTTACTAAATTTTTTTTTATAAACCTCCATAAATGGGAAAAATTATCCTGTATCCTATAAGCTAGAAATTCAGGTTGATGAGAAACCTCCATAAGTGAAAAAAATATCTTGACCCTTTGAAGTTTCACTTATCTAGATTCGACTGTATTTCAAAAGATGTAAGAGGCTCCAGTACAAAGCTATCCCTTTGAAAATTATCTGCAACTAAGTCTGAATACAATTCACATCAACAAGTATTTTGAGGTGTATAAGGCTTCATAAAAACAGCAACAGATACAAAAAACTTTTAAAAATCATTAACGATATCCAAAGAGATATATTCTGCATAATGACTTTATCTTTTTGTTTGTTCAGAATGATACCAATCACTTAATTGTGTGATTATGATGCTAGGCAATAGATTATTATTTTCCAGATTTCGATAATGCGAGATTGTAATTTTTTTTTTAAATACGTTTAATCGTACCTAAAACAATCTTATACAGGACACTTAACTGGGTGCTACTAGCATCATCTGTGAGTCTTATCGTACGATTTTGAATCCTATCTAACAGGCGCAGAGTGATTTTAGGAGCACTTGACCAGATGTGGACGTTGAACTCCAATATTGAAAGGAAGGCGTGAAATATTTCTTACATTGCTTGAGGAAACTTATACATTTTGCAGCATTTTTAACGGCATCATTTATGTGGCTACTTCAACGTAAGTTTCCATTGCCACCGAGAATGGAAAGTTGGCATGCAAGAAAGTTGAATGAAAATGTCATTTATGGATAATGGCTGCATATTTATACTATATTTCGCTTTGAAAGCACTTTTAGCAGCATTAAATTTCGCTCTGTTGATAGTTCCCCAAACGGTTATCCTGTTAATATTGAAAGTAAATGAGCTTAACACACCCTACCGTTCCCGTTCTACAACCAAGGAGCAGGGACGTGAGTTGGGAAACGAATGTGAACAGCTAAGATTTCTATCGTCAGCAGAGGCATATGTTGGATTAGAACCAGCAGGCAAGACAATAAAAAAAGTGTCGGAAACATATCAGACTTCAAACTATTCAAGAGAATTTAAAACGAAAGTATGGATTAAAACCATCACGTGCTGGTCCTATTTATGGATTTCAGTAAAGCTTTCGATACGGTAAACCACCAAAAACTAATGGAAACTCTAGAACGGATCAATACAAAGTTCTGCAGGGCTCTAAATTGGGCTCAATATTATTTGTCCTGTATGCAAATGAACTGCTCCGAGTGTTCAAATACAGCATCTCATTTGCCTATGCAGATGATACAGCCATAGTCGTCAGTCATAAGTCCCTGGACATGGCTACGACAATCATGCAAAACGAATTTAATGAAGCAGTGAAGTGGTGCCACGAGAGTTGACTTATAATCAACGCAGCCAAGACCAAAATGATGCACATACGTGGACCACATGTAACTAGAACATAACCGATTATACAAATGCTGAACAATGTTTGTCCAAGTGCATCAGCAAACCCAACAATATTATCAATATCTGAGAATAACCATCGACAGTCACATTCTTTAGAATAAACATATTGATAACTTACGTTCGAATCTAAAAGTTTACTATGACCTGGTTGATTTAAAACTGAGGTATGGAATCCTTACATGGGGCAATGCTTGCACA
The DNA here is from genome assembly GCA_907269105.1 of Volucella inanis. Lineage (NCBI taxonomy): Eukaryota > Metazoa > Arthropoda > Insecta > Diptera > Syrphidae > Volucella > Volucella inanis. The sequence goes on along the minus strand of OU026157.1, from coordinate 70,153,835 downwards.
ACACAACTACAGAAACTACAAAGACTGCAAAATGCTACGCTTAAACAAATTCTTTTAAAGTTCTTAAAGTTCTAGTAATTTTCAAGACGACAGTATTACTGGAATGCTATGACGACAAGGGTTTTAAGATAGCCATTATCCACGACCATAACACAAGAAGAAGAGCTCAGGTTATGCTCAGAACACCAATACTGTAGTACATACACCACCCTGATCAAAAAATAACCACCGTGTGGCGCTCCCATTGTTCCGATTTGAGTTCTGTTTTTGTTCTTAAGTTGGTACATCTATTGTTGACATTTCCTCTAACATAAATCTTAGCGTCAAAGCTCGACAATTGTAAAATTTACGTTGCCAAGAGTACATCTATCTCTGTGTATGTTGGCGATTTTTTTACAATTTTAGAAATGGATTTAAATTTGCAACAACGAACTTGTATTAAATTTTGCGTAAAAAACAGATTAAATTGTGCGCGAACTTTGGAAATGTTGAAAAAGTGTTTCGGCAACGATTTTCTAAAGAAAACGTTCGTTTACTAGCGGCACGAGCGGTTCAAAAGTGGTCGTGAGTCAATCGAAGATGATGAATGCAGTGGCAGACCATCGACATCAAAAACCGACGAAAACATTAATAAGGTAAATGAAATGTTGGTCAATAACCGCAAATTAACCACCAGAAAGATAGCGGAGGACTTGAACATTGCCTATGAATCCGTCCAAGACATTTTGGTTTACGATTTGGGTTTCCGTTGTGTAGCAGCAAAGTTGGTGCCAAAAGACCTCAATTTCATGCAAAAAAGAGACCGTGTTGATGTCGCAAAAGAGATAATTTTCGAAGCTGAGTCCGATCCCACATTCATCAAAAGGATCATTACTGGAGACGAGACGTGGGTTTATGAGTACAACATGCAATTCATACATCAGCAAGTGAATGGCGTTCGCCAAATGAACCGAGAACAAAAAAAAACACGTCGTTTTCAGTCAAAAAAGAAGACAATGCTCACGGTATTGATGGACTACAGCGGTGTGCATCACGAATTTTCGCCAGAAGGCCAGACAGTATACAAAAGTATTATTTGGGCGTTATGAGACGTTTACGTGAAGCAATTCGCCGAAAAAGACTAGAATTGTGAGCAGAAAACTCGTGAATTTTGCACCATGATAACGCACCGTCGCACAGTGTCATCATTATTCGTAATTTGTTGACGGACCAGGCACCGAATTCACCTGATTTGGGTCCCTGTGACTTCTTTCTGTTCAATCGAGTTAAAAAACTGCTACGGGGAACGCGTTTCAGTAGCCGAGAGGAAGTAATGGAAAAATCGCAGGAAGCACTGATGGACATACCGAAAACCGAATATAAAAAATGCTTCGAGGATTAGATCAAGAGCTGACATAAGTGTGTTGCAGTCGATGGGAATTACTTTGAAGGGGACAATATAGATTTAGATGAATAAACTTGTATTTTTAATTTTCTGAATTTTCTGAAATTCCGGAAACTTTGATCAAGGTAGTATGTCAGAAAAAAACTTGAATATAGTGTTTACGTCAATTTCCAATGAACTTCTGCAAGACTTAAAAAGACATTGTAAATTTTAAAACTAGAAAAAAGCTTATCAAGGAATTTCGGTTGTCAATTAGCATTTTGATTCTTCTTTCGTAAAATTTTTCTTAAAACCTTTTAAATATTTTTTTTGAATTTAAAAAAAAATGCTTTATAGTATTAATTTAAAGCTTAAACATTAAGCTCACATTAAAACAACTTTTTTCGAAATGCAACCTTCTGCAAGAAGCCATTATGGCTTCGCGGGATATCTAACTTTTTAAGAAATTGATGTAAAATAAAATAAAACTACTAAAACTAAAAACTACCAATTGAACGTTCCGAAAGGTATTGTAGTTTCTAGTCCATTGAAGAAGAGATTCATCGATCCCAAATGCACGTATTTTCGACAAAAGATGTCGGAACGATGTCAAACTCTGTCAAATGCCTTAGAAATATCAAGTGCATGTATATTGCTTTCACCAGATTGTTGTACGTTTTGGTTCCACTTTTCTGTGAGGCATGCTATCAGATCAACAGTAGATCTATTGATACGTAAACCGTATTGCCAATCATTGAATTTCATGAGCTGACGGCTTATCAGCGTATCCCTGGAGACAAGGAACGTAAGTGCAATGGGTCTATAAGACGAAAAAGAAAAAGTCTCGCCTTTTTTAGGGACAGGCTTGACAAATGCTGTTTTCCATCTGCACGGAGAGTCCTGAAAATCCAAGGGATGTAAGTACTCTTGCTACGAAAAAAGTGCGAGAGTGGATTCGTCCCGTTGAAGATTCGCCGAACTCAAGTGAAGGCAGAGACAGGTGTCAATTTGGATGTGTTAAGCCACCCACAAAGTACGCAGCAAGCACATTGGCATTACCCTAAAGACTGACAGCTGGAATATCATAATAAATAAGAGTTGAGATGGAGGATGAGGTAGAATTTATAATGCTTCAGACGAACGACCAAAAGTTGTTACTACCTCTGGCACATTGTATAACGATATTTTTTGCCTTAGTTTTTGGTTTTATTCCCTAACCCTGACAGCTTCTTTACAGCTCAAGTCTACCATGCCTTTTCTTTTGGTGTGTTACTCTTCATCCGATGAGGAATGATGAGACAATCAGCAGCATCATCCGCGTCGTTATCGAGGAAACCTAACGATCAGTTAAAATTAATACGGAAGGTGCTCACTTCGATCCAATTGGCCCTTTTGTATGGCCATATGGTTCTTCTAAAAATATTTTCTATAGGGGGTAGTATTTGTATTTGTCAGAGTGAGAAGCTAATAACAAGTCCAGGATATTGGCGGTATCTATCAACTATCAACGTCTTATGATCGCGTTAGCTTATTTACAAGCTGGGTTAAGTTATTTTCGTTAAAACTCGAATTACTGTCCAATTTGGGGCTTCTGTAAATAAAGCAGTAATAGATAATTTGCTTACGGTGGTTAAATTTTAACCACACGAAGTTGAATTCCGGAATGAAACATAGATTACATTTCGGTGGAGTATGGTAAGCAATATCACTACCCACTTAATTGGTGCGACGGCGGTAAGAAAAGAATAATAGCACTAGTTTCTAGCCGGGTAGCTTCAGATTTGCGTGGTCTGACAGGTGTGGACAGAGATCTATCTATGTTTCACTAAGTGCCAAATTAGCTGCTCTGTATTTATAGAGGTGGACATACGTTCAGAAGTGATTGTTTCTTAGCCCGGTTACATATGCTATGTTACATCCACTCAAAATTGCCGAGTCTGTATTACAAGCAAACACCGACGACACTAAGCAAAGCTGTTCAAAGAAAATTCTATTTTGGTTTATCGAATCAAATGGTTGTAGATGTTATGCCCTTACAACCACATCAAACAGTGCACTACACGCGTAGTGAGTGTGTCTTTTTTACAATACAACTTTCCTGATAGTTGACAATCCTTAATCAGTTTCGGTGTCTACAATTTTCTTAAATAACATCAATTTTCCTGGTTGCTATTGGGTATATATTTCAATTCGTGCGGTTTTTTTTTCAAAATTTGAACGTTTATTTAAGAAAAACATGTACAATAGTATTATTCAAAGTATTGCCCATCTGAAGCTATGACTTTTTCCCATCTTTCTGGCAATTTGTGGATCCCATCTCAAAAGAACTGCGCCGGCTTGGCAGCCAAGAATGAATCAAGCCAATTTTTGATATTCTGCTCTGATGTGAACCGTATTTCAGTGAGGGCGTTCTGCATCGACCGGAACAAATGGTAGTCAGAAGGGGTAACGTCTTGGCTATAAAGCGGGTGGGGTAAAACTTCCCATCCACTGTTTTCAAAATAGTTTCTAACCGGAATAGCAAGATGGGGCCGAGCGTTGTCATGATGGAAAATTATTGCCTCTACTGCTCTCTTCAAATGGATTAATTGTGTTCAGCAGCGTTGTCCATTGATGGTTTCACCCGGTTTTAGCAGCTCATAATACAGCACACTCATCTGATCTCACCAAATACATAGCATTACCTTCGCGCCATGGATATTCGGCTTTGCCGTTGATTTGGCTGGTTGGTCGGATTTCACATATGATTTTTTGCGCTTGGGGTAATGTTGTAATGGATCCATTTTTCATCACCAGTAACAATCCGATGCAAAAATGACTTCCTTTTGTGACGTTCCAGCAGCATTTCGGACATGCAAAACCGCCTTTCGACGTCTCTCGGCTTGAGTTCATATGGAACCCAATTCCCTTGCATTTGACGTTTTAAAATGGCTGCTTGAGTAACACCCAAAGATTCTGCGAGCTCTTCTTGTGTTTAGCAACAATTTTCATAGAGTAATGCTTCCAGTTCTTTATCTTCAAACTTTTTAGCTAACCAGGACGTTCATCGTCTTCCAAGCCAAAATCACCACTTTTAAATCGTGCAAACCACTTTTGGCGCGTTCGCTCAGCTAGCACATGTTCACCATAAACTTCCACCAAAATACGATGACTTTTGGCAGCAGTTATCTTCATGAAGAAGAACTCCCCGCAAAAACACACTTTCAGGCACAAAGTTCGACATATTTGAATAAAAAAAATTTATTGTTGTTTACGCTTCAAATGAATGACATACTGAAATGACGTACAATGACAGTAGCTTTCCAATGCATGTTCTAATGGAATAATAACAATGGAATAATACAAGTAACGCCATCTCTTAGCAAACCGCACTCTTAGCTATAGACCCAATACTTTGTCATGCCATAAATTAAGTTGACGTAGGTTGATGTATAGACGGCTCTTCACTAATTCTGTTAATCAGTTGGTACGCCTAACACCAACCACCCTCTTTGTCGAGATTACTGCTTCCACTAAATTTATGATATCGAAGAGCAGTTTCATCGATTTTTCAAAATAGATCCGCATGGTTTTAAAGATACATTACCAGGTCGACCATACTGTCAAGGAAAATATTTATCCTTTCTAACAAAAGATACATTAATCGACATTCTTGTGTTAAGCTATTTTATTAACTTTTTCTGTTGCTTGCAAACTAATGGATAGGTTACCTAGCCGAAATGACTCATTTTCTTTCTTCCTTCCCTCTAATTTTCTGTTTTTCTGGCTTAATAATGTCTTAACGTACTGAGCTAACATCTAAACCATATTCAATGCCATCCAAGTAATTTACCCCTCTCTATTATTTGAAGATGTAATTAGAATAAATCTTAGGGTTTACTACAACTGTCGGTGTAATGATGCCGCCTTATTAGCTATAAAAGATAATTGTGAACAGTCGACATCTCTTCCAAGAAAATAAAATAACTCATCGTCCTAATATTTGTCATTTTAAAGACGGCAAGAGGGGAAAAGCAGGTAATTTATGAATTAATATCTAAAATCTGATGAGCATACGAAGTGCGGTGATTAACTTCTTCTTTGGTTAAGGGGTTACAAAGCGACTACATGAAGTATAGTTAAGCCAGCACCTGCAAAAAATCCTACTACATTCTCTACTACTGTGGTATAATTAGCAAAAACTTTAATAATTTCAATGGCGTTTTTTGATTCATAACAGGGTGGCAACGATTGTGAGCAATTTTTAAAAACAATAGTCTTGTCGTGTTCGAATTTTTAAGTCATTTAGCAAGTTTTTATGTATTGATTGTTCGCAAATATTGATCTAAGATACAAGCTTGTCTTACTTGCTAATATTTTTTTTTTTTTTAACATTTTTAGGACCCGAAACTCACCAAAAATTTGGGTTTGACCTTATTAATTGGGAGAAATAAGTAGATGAAAACAAGCTTTTTTTGGGGGGTTGATTTTAGATATTTCAGAGCAATATAATTTCCTGAAAAGATTTAATATTCCAACAGAATACCTAACTTAACTGGAACTAAGAAAAGACTTTCTTAATTGTCAAGTAATTAATTCCGCCACTGCTTGATCTTTAAAACGAAGGTTCGATGTTCCCACTCGTTTCTAAAGGCCTAAAGGCTGAGATTCGAATATTTTCTTAGCTGGAGCATTGGTATCCATCCATCCATCGTATGATGTGGCCAAGTCCATCCCGTCGACGTACCATGGATTTTTATTATTATTGGTCCGGGTCTACCCCGTACAACTTTATTAAGCTTATTAACAAGCAAAACCTTAAAGCTAGGCTTAAAAACTAACAGACATTCTTAACCTAATGGGGCGATTAGAAATAGTGGTCGGGGGAGATGTTAGGGACTGGCATATTGAGCAGTGCTTTTTTGATTTCGTATTTGTTGCTACTTAGGTCAAAGACTTCGACGTAGTTGTTTGTAATACGCAGCATTCTAAATACTGGTTAAAAGTGATCGTTACTAGTGCGGTGAATTCGGATCAGGAGAAATGGAACAGATCTTAGAATACGGGGATTGTTAGTGAATGAAATATTTTATGTTATTCTCGGGCAATCAATGTTTCCAGTCCAGTTTCCTGCTGATGGATTATAAGTACATCAGCGACGATATTTTTTATGGTATGCTTTTTACTTTTAACCGTTTAAGCCGTTGGACTGCCTTAATTCTTTGAATGTGCATTTGTTTGTAGGTTGACCAAATATGGCTACAATATTCGAGAGGAGGCCTTACAAAAGTAAAGTACAGAAACCTTGTAACATAGAATTTGAAAAATTCTTTTGACCAGCGTTTGATAAAGCCAAGTGTAGGGTTAGCTTTATTTATAATGCTGTCCACATGTGAGTCGAAGTCAATTCTCTGTAACAAATTATTTCTAGATCCCGTACTTCGCTAGTGGAAGTAATAAGCCCATCACAGGTGAAGAAGTTTCTTGGAGGGAGTGTGTTAGATCTTTGCGGGAATAGGTTATCGCTTGGCATTTCTTGACATTAAGCTCGAAAAAGTTTTGCTTGCACCATACCGAAAATTTATTTAAGTCATCTTGCAGGCAATAGGAGTCAGAAGGCAGTGAAATGACTTTGAAAGTTCTCACGTCATCACCGAAATTAGAAAGATTAGAATTCGTTAAGCTAAAGACGATTGGTCCAAAGTGGCTACCCTGAGGGACTCCAGATGTTGCTTTAATGGGGTCAAATATTTAAGATCTAAAGATGACTCCGTACTATATTCTAAATATCCATCCATGCCACAAGATGAGGGAAAAACCAAGTTTTTTTAGTTTAAAAATGATAAGTTAGTGAGAAATTTTATCGAATGCCTTGCTAAAATGTGAGGAAATAGAGTCGACTTCATCACCGTCTTCTAAAGCACAAAGCACCCTAGAGATGAACTCAGTTAGGTTAGTGTTGGTTAATGTGTTAATTTTATACGGCAAGATAAATGTTAGTTGTTTCAGCAGTAAAGTCAAAGACGGAGTACATCCTCATCTTCACATAGCTCCTAGAGTTCGCGCTTATATCTTCAACCCCATTCGCTCTAAGGTACCCAATATTTGGTTCGCTTTCCTGCTTATCGTCTAACGTTTCGCACCGTTTAGTAAAACTGTCGAAATCAAGGAATTGTACAGGAAAAGCTTTGTATTTCTAATCAGAAGTTTTGACCCCAGCTGTTTTAATAAATCGAAGTAGCACTGGTTTCCCAGGTCATTCTTTGTCAAATGTCTATTAAGGTGTTATTAACTTAGGTGATTTTTTCTAAAGTGGAAACGGAGATTGATATATCTACTGGAATTCAGTTTTCTTTCTGATCTATCACAGCCTATCTATGGTCCATTTGCGGTCCATTTAGGAGCTCCTTAAACACATCTACGATACCCTGTGAGTCGGTGACTAGATGTCCTCATCTGTTTCAAAGACTTTGTGTTCCGAGCTTAACTGCTGATTGGCTATTTTATATTATAACACAATAGAACTTTCGAACGTTGTTTCTGCTTCGAGACTCATCGATATCCTTGTGCTGGATCGTCACAGTGCTTATTGATATATAGCGTAGTTTCGGCAACTTCCTTTATGATTGTGCGACACTGGCTTCACTGATCGTTGGCGTTTGTGACATAGGGGAAAGTTTCTCGTATAATCACTCTCATTCTCTGGCTACATCGGGAATGTTAAGATATTCTACGTTGGTTTTTCTTTTCACGGAGGGTAGTAGTTTCTTTTCGTTTAGCAGTCGAGGTCTAAAAAGGGCTATGACTAGAAAGCGGTCAGAGTCGACGTTTGCCCGTCGTCCTAGATGTTTTTGTGAGAACTACTTATCACCGTATCTCGAGGTGCTTCAAAATTGACTTGTTGTTATGTCGTGAAGACTGTGCTTTCCGACTAATCCGCCAATGGTGATTTTCTTACAGATTCTGGTGTTAAAGTCGCTGAGTATGAGTTTGACATCGTACTCTGGCCAGGCCACTTAGGCTCTGTCTGTCAGGTTTAAAGATTCCTTCTTATTAGCGTCATCATCGTCTTCAGTAGTGGTGTGAGCACATTTAAGGCTTATTTTGTAAAAAGTAGATGTGATGCGGATCACAGTCAGGCTATTACTTATCGGACACCACTTTCGATAGCAGCTGATAGCGAATCGCATTCAAATATTAAGAGCCCAACTAAGTTCTCAATAAAATTATTCAGCAATAAGTGCTGATTGATTTTAAGATATGCAAAACTCCGTGAAACAAGCTTAGACAAACCGTTTTGACACATAGGTGATTTTGTTTTGGCGTCATATACTTTTGGTTGTGTGAAAATATCTGATTTTATGCCAAATAATCATCATTTGCGGGAAGTGTTGATTTTATTCTTTCATTCGAATAATACGGCAGCTGAAGCGCATTGAAAGCTCCAAAAAGTCTACGGAGATGATGCTCTAAGTCAAATATCGTGCCGTAATTGGTTCCGTAGCTTCAAAGACAGTAATCTCTATGTTGACGACCGTCCGCGTAAAGGAAAACCAAAATCTTGCTTCAGCATTAGGAGCTACCCACCAAGCCATTTTCAAGCGATTGCATGCATTGGAAAAAATTCAAATATTAGGAACTTGGGTTCATTATGATTTGAAGCCAAGAGACGTTGAGCGTCGTTTTCTCGCCTTTAAACAACGGCTCAAGCGGCAAAAACGAAGGGTTTTCTTCATCTCATCGTGACGAGTGATTAAAAATGGATTAACTACAGCAACTCAAAGAGAATAAGGTAATGGGAACTGCCAGGTCATGCTTCTACGTCGTCGGCTCGGCCGAATATTCACGCTGCGAAGGTTATGATGTGTATTTGGTGGGACCAGGTCGGTGTTTTTTATTATGAACTGTTGAAACTCAACGAAATCATCCCTGGGAAGACGGTATCGACTTCAATTGATGCGACTGAGTCGAGAACTGCGCGAAAAACGACCACAATACGAGCAGAGGCACGAAAAAGTGGAAGCGCTCAAATGGGAAGTACTAGCCCACCCACCGTATTCCTCAGATATTGCGCCTTCCGATTATTACTTGTTCCCTTGGATGGTACATGGTCTGGCTGATCAGCAGTTCTACTCATATGAAGACATCAAAAAGTGGCTTAATTCATGGATAGCCTCAAAAGATAAATACTTTTACCGTAACGGTATTCGAGCTCTGCCAGAAAGATAGGAAAAATTTATAGCTTGCGATGGGCAATACATTTAATGATTCATTTGTAACCATTTATTTACAATAATGTAAATAACATAGTTGTGCACCTAATGTATGAAATCTTTTGTTGCGACGTCACAGCTTTGTCTTTTCATTGTTCCTAATTCTATCCATCGTATTTCCTTGATCGCAGTAATATCTGTCTTGTAATGTGTGAGGACGGTTTCTAGTTTTGGAACTGCGCCAAGAGTATACAATATACATACGTACTTTCCAGGAGCAGGCTTTGAAATCATAGTTCAATTTCTTCCCGGTTTGTTTTGCAATTGAAGGGTTAATTAAATCCAACGCCTCTTTTTTGTCTTTCTCATAACTTCTTTAATTTTTTCCTAAAGTCTTCGGGGTTGGTCCCATGTATTCTCTCATCAAATGGAAGTAGCTGGTCCTTATATGCTAGTTCTCCGTATATGTCCGAGTAGGCACTAAAAGATGTTCACTAAGTGGTAGTTCGAACTTAGTGAAACTGTAAACGCCGATCAGGCATTCAGACTTTGGGATGTCTCATAAGGTATTAATGCGTTTCAGGCTCGTCTTAGGTGATAAGGATCCTGAAAACAATTTTTAGTATAAAAATTGCCTTAAGTATGTAACCCGTATAGGATTTAAATTTTTCTTACTATGATGCCTTCATAATCAGTAATCGCCTTTAAGAATTTAGAAAACAGCGATCCACATATTCGGCTTTAATGCCATTGATCCGTTATCCATCGCCAATATGCTGTTTATATCACAATCTAATCAATGTATTCTTCTTGAGTTGCGTTGTCTGCTAAGTGCAACGGTGAGTGGAGCACTTGCACTTATCTTCCATGTAGTGCACACTAGATGAGGATACTAACACATATGGTGCTGGCGAAAAGGAGCGATTTGTATTGGATTTCTGAAGATAGTCTCAAAACGTTAACAGCCGATTTCTGTAACAAGCTCCTTACCGTTCTGGAATTAAGTGCAACCAAATCTGACAGCCAACGCTTCTTTTATGATTTGTGTGCCTGGGAGTGCTACTGGCATAATATGGTGGTTGCGTCAACGGACAAACTTTGGCAAGCTTGAAGTTCCTTTAAACTTGCTGGTGGTTTCAATCAGTTGATGGTTTAAATTTTTTATCATCGGCTTTCTAATCGTCTCCTGGTAATATTAAGGCGAGACATTCAACTGTGGTTTAGTTGTACGTCCGAACACTGCCCAAGTGAGTTTTTGGACTTCTTTCGACTTTGTATACCATCGCTACCTTAACGTTGTCTTAACTTCCAGAGTGTGATTCATTAGTTCGGAGAAAATTTTAGGCGCCGATGATATTCCAAATGGCACCTGAATGTAACTTAATCGGACCAGAGTCTTTAAAATGTCAGTGTAACTCATATTTACCAGATTCCATCAACAACAAAAGTTGCCTTTATGGTATACAAAAATTTTTCAATAAATATGCTACGAGTACTTAGGCAGATATCGAGTTAGACGCCGACTCTGAACCTTTATTAGATTTTCGGTACATTTGGCAGGAACAATTGAGAGTGTGCCGGAAAAGATCAGCCTTTAATGGCTCAGAGCGCTGTTTTTAATCCATTTACTTCGGAAACCGAAAAAGCTGAACGATCTCCAAGGGCATCAAGCTCTGAAAGGCTACCTAAAAGTCAATCGAAAGGGAGAAGAGGCATGAAACAGACGCAAGAAAGCAGAGCTGCAGTTGCAATCAGAAAAGCAAATGCTGACAGCTACTCTCCTTCAGAACCGACGGTAAATAAAATCTCACGGAAAATAAAACCAATCAACCTCTTGGAACTGAGGGAAGGTAGCTTCTGGTACTACCTTGTTGAAGGCTCCTGCATGACGCTTAGATGAAACTAGTGTTAAGACCGTAAAAGTAGTCAAACCCATCGTCGGAAACAAGCCAGTGGTTTTTTACTCCCACATTTCTGCGGATGTAACCGAAACGCTTTTGAAACAGCAGCTCTCCCCACACACAAAATCCGAATAAATCAGTACTGAAACCACCAAAGACTAAAGTTTAGGTGAATGAAAACTGGACAATTGAAAATCTGCACATTCATGATAGCACACATACTGAGTTGAAAGCAGAGAGTTTCCTACTTATGCTTGAAGCTCAGTTTTTTCACGTCCCACCGCACTTAGGATTCTAACACGTAGACCAATCGCAATGCACAAGTGGGGAAATTGGGAGGAAATGTGTTCGAACACTGATTTGTGTCCACTGTTTCTGGGATTGATCTTCGTTTGATTAATATTTGATCCTGATGTCAGCCTTTTAATGGATTTTATATATATCCGCTAATCTAGAATAACAAAATTGATACAGTTCTCATGTCATGGATTTGGTATCTTCCTTGAGTTGTGCTCTCAAGAAGTTATGAAAATTATTGCATCCGAATAGTTTAAGAAGTATTCCTCTGTCTTTCAACGAACCGTACTTCAATAGATTTTGATTTGTTCCCGGCCATAACTGGGCTTTGATTTTATTTTCACTGCAGCTATTGCCCATTCTTCACCGTAGATGCCAATAAATGAGATAATTTCTCCACGAGACGTAGATAATATAGTGAAACGTAACGATTATCACTTTCATCACCAAAACCATTAAAAACAGTTGGCTCCTTTAGGCGATATTAGAAATACTTAGCCCCATCTGATCGGGTTTCTAAATTGGAGTATAATGCACCCAACCGATAATATCCCTTAAGGCATCCTTGCACTTGCTAGGTAGAATCTAAAATTATGCGAGAAAACTTATAGGTGACGTTCATATAGCCCAAACATTTGGCGCACAGTTACCCTGACGCACTGTTACCTTCTGTTTTACTATATAGCTATTCTCACCATCAATCCTCTATCGAAATTCCCAGAAACATTTCACCCTCAGTTAATCCTTAATCCCAGCTTTGGAAGTACTCTGAAGTACATTAATTATTTCCTAATTTGTACAGCTTGCTATAGAATCCTCGAGGTCCAAGTATCTTATTTCCCAACTTTTGCAACTAGGGATGTGCATCGTTTTTTGCCCATCCGGTAAGTATATATTAGGCAAATACCGGGTATATACCGAAAACCATAGTTACCCACCCAAAATCGGATATTTATTTTTTTAAGTATTAAATGCTGGATTTTGAAGAAAAAAGTGACGACCTGATAAAATATGGGGCTCGCAGATTTATTTTCAATCAATTTGAATACCTTTTTAATAATTTTATGACCCAGAGTATTAATAGAAAAAATTTGTTGGAACATAGTCATAGACTCCACGGCTGAATGTCTATCATACTTTTGCTTTACTTTTACTTTATGACCGTACTAGGTTTATAGGTAGGAGATTCAATCATTTGCTAAATGTTTTTACTATTTTTTTTTTTTTGTATCACATAACAAAGCTGAACTAAAATAAAAAAAAGAATTCCGGTTGTCATAATTTGTTTCTGTCTGTTCAATTTAAATTGGCATAGGTTCCTTACCCCGATCAATAAAGTCAAGTGTTCTTTGTGATAACAATTTAAAATATTTTTGAAACAGGGGATGACCTAAGAGTTCTATTTGGAATTTTTGTGGTTAAATGGACAAGACTGCTAGATATACATTTTGGACAAAGAATATAAATAAGGTACGCTGCAATGAAGGACGAGAGCCACTCGTGAGATCTACTAGCAGAAGAGGCAGGAAGAACATCGGCTTCCGCAAAAGAAAAAAACGGAGCACTAGAAGCGTTCGATCGAAGATATTGAGAAGTTGTACTCCAAGAAAAATGTCCGGATTTTTCAACCAACTATTAAAAAGAACGTGTCAAGGCAAGAAGGCCCTTATAGAAACCTGTAAAGATGAAGCAGGAAATCTTGTAGTAGAGCCACAGTCAGTGCCGAGAGTATGAAAACACTTTTTCTGCAGACAATATAACGCCGAAGAAGCCCAACATCCTGCCATCAGGCATTCAATCTTGATGATGGTGGGCAAAACTTTCGCCCATCCGACAAAAACAAAGTAAAAGCAAAATCTAAGCTGAGATCCAACATGACGAGTTACCGGCCGAGGTATTTAAAGCAATTGAAAATGGCTAACCGGCATAAATCAACCCATTTCTCGGATCTGGTCAGAAGAATGTATGCCTGATGAATGGAATTTCAGCATCGTTTGCCCGATTTAGAAAACAGGAGACCTACTCAACATTACATGCAAAATTATATGAACATCTGGAACACTTCATCAACAACAAGCTCTATAGAGCCATATCTAGTTAACTTGATAACGATTCAGAAAGCTTGCTACTTAACCAAGTCCTTAGATGTCAAAAAAGGTTTAAGATAAGGTAACGCGCTGTCATGTGACTTCTTCAATATCATAATCACAAGCGAACACTGGAGATGCAATCCTTCAAAAGTCTATTCAACTACTAGCGTATATATCTAGATAATTGGAAGAACTCAACGGGCTGTAACGGGTGCGTACGTTAGCTTTGAAAAGGAACCTACTAAAATTATTTTAACAGCAAACGAATCCAAAACCAAGTATACGCCATATACAACAAAAGACCCAGAACATCGATGAATTGGACAGAATGTCACAATCGACAGCTATAATTTCTAGGAAGTAAGGGCCTTTGTCTATCTTGGCTCTCCTATAAATTCTGTCAACAACATCTCGACAAAAATAAAAGGACTCTTGCTAATCGCTATTTCGTTGGGTAAAGAAGTTAATTTGAAATTAGGACCCATTCCCAAAATACTAGAAAGACTCTACACAAGGCGTGTTCAAAATATTTATTTATTCATCAATATTAATGTTGTCCCCTTCAAAGTAATCTCCCTCAGGCTTAATACACTTAAATCACTTCTCAAAAGCCTTGAGCTCTTCCAACGATGCCGTTTTTATTTCCTCAAACGTTGCAAATCTCCGTCCTTTCATAGGTCTCTTCAGTGTTGGAAGAAAACAGTTATGTCCCTCTTGAGCGAGTCAGGATCATCATCGACGTCATTCAAGAGTTCCTGAGCGATGCTCATGCAACAGTTCTTCTGATCAAAATTAAGAAGTTTCGGAACAAACTTCGCCAACACATGCTCATGCCCAAAACATGTGAAATAATTGCATAACACGAGCCGACCGATATGTCAACATCCTAAGCAACTTCTTGAATGGTAGCTCGACGATTTTCTAAATCAATTTGTCTTTACAGCTGGGACGTGATCATCTTTTGTTGATGTGATTACGCGTCCAAAGCGAGGTTGGCATGTTCTCGGCCATCTTGGAAGAGCTTGTAACACTTCTAAGCTTTTGTTTTTACTTACATACTTACCGTATGCCACTGTAAATATTTCAATTAATTCAGATCACTTGAGTCCATTTTTTACACAAAATCTGATGCAAATTTTTGTAAATAATTGAAAATCGCCGAGCACACCAAAACACGTCTAACCTTTCTGTCTGTAAGAAGCAAACTAAGTATTCTATACTTAAAACTGTGAACATATGTTCGGGACATGTGTACCAAATAGCAAAAAGACAAACCAGAATCGAATGTACGTTGTCAGCTTTAGATCCGAGATCCGAGCAAGTTAGATGTTTTAATATTGAAAATTCAGTATTTATCCGCAATTATGCTCCTGGACCAAGATAGATAAGTGGAACACTTCATATGTGATTAAGATGATGGAAAAGCTGATCATTAGACGACATTTCGATCAAATAAGGAACCGAGTCTAAATTGACATAGAGAAAGGAAACATCAGATTGTGACGACTTCCTTTTTCGTTCATCAATTCCTAGTGGTGGTGCCCAACCTACAAAAAGTCCAACAACAAACATTCAACACTAAAACAGCAACAGAAAACCCAACAACAACATCAGCAAGCAACGCAACAGAAACCACAGAACAGTGAACCCCGTTTGCAACATACAAGAACACCCAAGCTACGAAGCACCGATGCTGACAGCTGATTAAAATGTGAGAACTGGACAGACGTCATCAAGTGGCAACACTTGTTTTGCCTAACATTGCCACTCTGCTGTCAACATAACTCTGTCTTTTCCTAACGACACGTATCTTCAAGATATATGAATTTTTGTATAAAATATAATAAAGTGGGGCAAAAGGAATTATTACTGCTTATTTGACCAATTTTCGATCTGTTGCTTTAACGAACCGTGAGCTTCGTCGTCCTTTTCCTCGTCATCCTGCACAAAATTGGCCTTTGGCTAAGCCCCTCGTGCCAACTGGGCCCATTGCTCGTTTAACCTAAAATATCACTGCTGTGGCCGATGACATCAGAAAGTTTCCCTACATCGACGAGACAATGATACACACAATTTATAATCAGCAGGCGTTCGTTGCGTCACAGGCACCAATCCAAGTGGGCTGGTGAGTCTAGGCTCAGGCGACTGTGGGGGGTTACAGGTAGCGGATTGTGTGCGACCTGCAGTAATGGAGTTGGAAAGGTCAAATCAATCCCCATGAACTCTCTGTGACAACACGAAAAAGCAGGTCATGAGGTGGCAACGAGGAATATAGCAAAAGCTAATAGCTAGATCCATACGAACCGCACCGCACCGTAAAATATGCAGCTTCCCACTCCAGAAGCGACTCCGCACATACATATATATATATACTCACTTATATTGGGTATATAATTTAATTCGTGCGGTTTTTTTTTTTAATTTGAACGTTTATTTAAGAAAAACATGTACAATAGTATTATTCAAAGTATTGTCCATCTGAAGCTATGGCTTTTTCCCATCTTACTGGCAATTTGTGGATCCCATCCCAAAAGAACTGCGCCGGCTTGGCAGCCAAGAATGAATCAACCCAATTTTTGATATTCTGCTCTGATGTGAACCGTATTTCAGTGAGGGCGTTTTGCACCGACCGGAACAAATGGTAGTCAGAAGGGGGAAGGTCTGGGCTATAAGGCGGGTGGGGTAAGACTTCCCATCCACTGTTTTCCAAATAGTTCTTAACCGGAATAGCAACGTGGGGCCGAGCGTTGTCATGATGGAAAATTATTGCCGCGTGTCTGGTCGCATATTCCGGGCGTGCTCGGTAGCTATGTCCATTGATGGTTTCACCCAGTTTTAGCAGCTCATAATACAGCACACTCATCTGATCCCACCAAATACATAGCATTACCTTCGCGCCATGGATATTCGGCTTTGCCGTTGATTTGGCTGGTTGGCCGGGCTTCACATATGATTTTTTGCGCTTGGGGTTATCGTAATGGATACATTTTTTATCACCAGTAACAATCCGATGCAAAAATTATTTCCTTTTGTGGTGTTCCAGCAGCATTTCGGACAAGCAAAACCGCCTTTCGACGTCTCTCGGCTTGAGTTCATGTGGAACCCAATTTCCTTGCTTTTGCATATATCCAGCTGCTCTTAAACGTTTTGAAATGGCTGCTTGAGTGACACCCAAAGATTCTGCGAGCTCTTCTTGTGTTTGGCAACAATCTTCATAGAGTAATGCTTCCAGTTCTTCATTTTCAAAATTTTTGGCTGCCCAGGACGTCCATCGTCTTCCAAGCCAAAATCACCACTTTTAAATCGTGCAAGCAACTTTTGGCTCGTTCGCTCAGCTAACGCATGTTCACCATAAACTTCCACCAAAATACGATGACTTTCGGGAGCAGTTTTCAGTAATGAAGAAGAACTCCCCGCAAAAACATTTTTTCAGGCACAAAGTTCGACATATTTGAGTGAAAAAAAAAAAAAATTATTGTTGTTTACGCTTCAAATGAATGACATATACTGAAATGACGTACAATGACAGTAGCTTTCCAACGCATGTTCCAATGGAATAATACAAGTTACGTCATCTCTTAGAAAACCGCACTAATTAAGTTATAGACCCAATATTACTGTAGTATAATGCTGTAAAAATAGTATTATACTGAAATAGTCTGTGTGATTCATCAGAATAATTCCTCGCTAACTTCGCCATGGCTAAAAGCAACCTCAGAGCCCAAGAGAAGCCAGGTTGCAGACGACGCACCCGCGGAGCCCAAACGGAAGCAGCAATGCCAATCAAATGCTATTGCAGACAACATACTACAGGAACTAAAACTGAGGCAAGATAATGCTGCAAACAATGTTGCAAACAAAATACACGCGCAGCAGAAACATAAACAAAAACACCCATCTATGCAAATCACCAGTATGGACCAATAAGAAGCAGGCGACAGGATAAGAAGATGGGTGAAATATCGCCGAAAAGAAGGTCGCCAAAGAGAAATAGATAAAGGCCAAAAAACCTTAACCTGATGATATCGTCATCTTAACGACGGGGACCCTCTCATACGCGGATGAGAGGGACTCCTATAAAACTCTTTGTCATTTTTGTTCAGTATCGTTTGGCAAATCATCATGGAAAGACTCACACCACAACAACGTCTCTAAATTGTTCAGCTGAATTACGATAATCAACGTTCTATGAGAAGTGTTTTTCATGCAATTCGAAGAACTTACGGTGCGCATAATCGGCCCACTAAAACTACTACTGCCAATACATAAGTGGATGATATTCGACCCTTTAGACCACATCCAGCACGTAGTTAAGAGACTACAGCAGCTGTAGCTGAGAGTGTACGCGAAGATCGTGACGAATCGATTCATCGTCTTTCTCAGCAGCTTGGCTTGGCGTGTTCGACAACTTGGTGTATTTTACGTGAGGAGCTCGGCCTAAAAGCGTACAAAATTCAACTTGTGCAAAAATTGATGCCAGGCGACTTGAATTTGAGTCATATTTTCAGTGAATGGGCTCTGGAAAAACTCAATAAAATTCCGGTGTTTCATCGTGAAATTTTGTTCAGTGATGAAGCCCATTTCTGGCTCAATGGATACGTTAATAAACAAAATTGCCGGTTTTTTGACTGATGATCAACCAGAAGAGTACCGAGAGCTACCATTACATCCATTAAAAACAACGGTAAGGTGTGGTTTGGGTGGGATCATTGGTCCATATTTCTTCAAAAATGATACAAATCAAAATCATGTTAATAGACTATTTCTTCCTGAAATGCAAGCACATAATCTCGGTGAGCACTGGTTTCAACAAGACGGCGCTACGAGCCATACAGCGCCTAAAACAATGGACTTGTTGAGAAATCATTTTGATGGCACTTAATTTCACGTTTTGCTACGGTAAATTTGTCGTGCGATTTGAATCTTTGAACTTTTTTCTCTGGGATATGTAAAGTCTCAGGTCTTCAGAAATAAGCCAGCTACGATTGACGTTTTGAAAGCCAACATTACTCGTGTTATCTGTGAGATACCAGTCGCTTTGCTTGAACAAGTCGCCATCAGACGTTGTCGTGGGCGACATTTACATAATATTATTTTCAAAAAGTAAACGCCATGAATTGTTCTTTTAATCGATAATAAAAATTTTAAGTTTGCTTTCAAATTTACATGTTTTATTTTACAAGTTAAATCAAACCTCACGATGAAACACCCTTTACTTCGGTAAAGGCAAACCTCAACTTGAAAACAGTATTATAAATTCAGTGAGCTCTCTTGCGCATACCGCCTAACATTGATGAACCTGGATACTCAAAAACGATCCTACTCTCCAAATTTGTTCTGTCATATTCCGCCCCGGTCATGAGCCACTGAGAACGACGAACATTACCGTCAACATACAGACTCTACGCGCTACGTACAGTCAGCTACTTTCGAAAAATATCAGAAGAGGACGCCTTTGTTATAGCTGGAATTGTTCCCGTTGACATTCTTGCAAATGAAATAAATATTGAGGATACTCGTATATGTATAACCGAAGAGCGTTACGCCAACATGGCTCCAACAAAATCAAGATGATCATAATTGAAAAAAAATCAGCATCAATATCCATGCGGCAAACTCGCTGGAATAATACACGAAAGGCAGATGGATATACAAACCTATACCGACATCTATGACTGGGTAAAACGTAAGCATAGAGACTGCAACTACAACCTAACGCAGATAACGATGGTTATCGTAAGTATCTCTGCCGTTTTGGGGGCGACAGCCCATCATCTTGTTCCGAATACTAAAATGAAGGTGAAGATACGGAGCACGCAGTATGTTTAGGAGGTGAAGTATTTTTATAACAATTCTAAAAAATGGGTTACGGAGAAAAGAGAAGAAAAGCAACAGCAGAAGCCTTTAAAGCTACAGGAACCTGAGAAACAGGTTACACAACATGAATAACTTGCTTTGCTTCCCAGGCCGTCGAAATAATATGTTACTTCAATCCCCCGCAGAGAGTGGTCGATGTGTGTAGGTGCAGGGTATGGTTTAGTAACGTGGACATATTCCTGGAATCGAACAATCAGGCTTTCGAATCCTACATGCTGGTAGCATGGGCTACTGATATATTGAAGACTATACATCCTTTGACGTAACCAAAAAAAAAAAAAAAAAAACATTCACCAATTTCTGCCTGTTGACCGTCAAGTGAATTTAACCTACTCCCATGCTCTGTTAAACCCGGTGCAAGAAGAGGATGTTTTCGTAGCTAAAATCATAATGATTGACGAAGGCTATATTCACGTATGTGGTTATGTGAATAAACACAATTTGCACTCCTGAGGCATGGAGAATCCACATGAAATGCACGAAGAGCCATTGCATCCCCTCAAAGTGACGGCATTTGCAGTAAAAAAGTAAATCACTCTATTTTTGAGGACGCCGACGGCACCACCGTAACTGTAACTAGTCAACGCTACAGACAGATGTTAAATGGGTTTTTGTTTGCCGCAAGTTGCTGGGTCTCGTGCATTGTTGGTTTCAAAATGACGGAGAAGGAGAATCTCACCGTTTCGCCGATTTGAACTGGTCGGCCCTCTTCCTTAGGCGAATTTAGAAATCTCGCACTTACAACAATTTTTTGCGAGCAACAATTCAAAATGCTGTAAAACATGCTGAAATATGTATCAAATCAGAGATGGTAATTTATCCGATATTATTTTACACCTTCATAGAAAAACAGACTCCAATTTTTCTATTTCTAAAAAATATCTCGAACAATAGTTACATAGCACACACCTTGCATCAGTTTTGCAATGATATCATGAAATGCAATTATACAAAAACTTGTTGAGAAAGCAATATCAATTGTACATACCATAGAAAGAAAACTTCCGTGTAAAACCCGATGGCGAAGCTATATACCATACATATAGCACATATGTTTCCTTGAGATTACAAACTTTGACACTAAATGAGTCTTCTTCCCTTTCCAAGGAATTTAAAACAACATTGATTAACGAAGAATCTTTTTGGAATGAAATTCTTCAATTAGCAGAACTGGCTTAAATTGTAGTTTGCATAACGAAATTCGAATCGGATAAATATTTGATTCAGAAGGTTCATTGAATTCTTAAGGAACAGCTAAATTTAGTGGCTAATTCATTAGAAACAAAAAAAAAATAAAACTTTGAAATGCTTTCGAGACGAATCAACTTTTAGAAAAGTTTGAGGAAAGAATTCGATTTGCTGAATCGCCCATATGGTATATTAACATCACCGCTGCTCTTCTTGACCCATCAAATCAGGGTTGCTTTTTAAGTGATTCCGATTAAGTTACGGCACAAGAATTTATTTTTAGAGTTTCTAAAAGTATGGGCCTGGAGTTCAAGTCCGCGTTGGCTATTTATCAATTTAAAGAAGTTATTTGGTACAATCAGCAGCCACGAACGTTCATTTCGTATCTTTAGTTGTATACATAGCATGAAATGAAATCGACTTAATATTTACATAACATAACTGGAATATTGAACTACATAAAACCATCAGGATAATTCGAAAAAACGAACAAGAAGAACAGTCGTGTTGCAGTTACAACGCCAACATACCCAGCACAACAAAAACAATTGAATCAAAGAATATCTTGTGTGCGCAACAATTCTAAAAACCAGATCGAAAGATCCAAATTGACTACTATACTATACATTAAGTTGTCTGATAAAAATTGAATCGTATTCGTTTTATTCTATCTGACATCTATTTGAGTTTCATTTTTAAGGCGCCAAGGGGATCTTAAGAGCCTGAAGAACCATGTCATGTGTGGTCAGTTTTTTCCGTTTCTATTACCTGACTTCAAACTTCACTTCCTAATGGTCAACAGACCTGGACTTAGTATAAGTACTCAGACTTCAAGGTCATAAGATTTAATTGGTATACGAGTATAGTATCTTAGAGAACATGTATAGTGTTTTCCAATAGGGACTTGACAACTTTGCATTTAATTTGTGAACGCACTCCTTCACTAATCATCAAGTTGTCACTGTCAATTTATTCAGTAAACTCAACATTTTTATCATGATAAAGTACTCTAACGAGCAACGTCTGCAAATTATAAAAATTTTTTTAAGGATATTCGGAGTCGGTGACTGCAATTTTAAGAGCGTTAACTCCAATTTTCGGTCGTAATTCTCGCCCTAGTAGACAGGCGATAACAAATTTAGTTCAAAAATTTTGAGTCTACATATTCGTTGTGTGATGTTACCGTGTCAGTGAGACAACGGGTTGGT
Organism: Volucella inanis; assembly: GCA_907269105.1. Lineage (NCBI taxonomy): Eukaryota > Metazoa > Arthropoda > Insecta > Diptera > Syrphidae > Volucella > Volucella inanis. Next base: position 70,131,719 of record OU026157.1, on the reverse strand, counting down.
CGAAGTGTCGAAAATATCGGTGCCGTTCAGACGTCCATAGCAAACGATCCAAATCAGTCAATTCCACGGCGTTCTCAAGAATTGGGCATCGCTCAGACCACATTATTTCGTATTTTGCGTAAGAATCTTGATTAACACCCATACAAGATCAAGCTGACTCAATAATTGAAGCCAATGGACCATTTGAAGCGACGTACGTTCTCCGATTGGGTTCTGGAGAAGATGCTCCAAGATGATGAATTTCATAGCAAAATCATCTTCAGTGACGAAGGTCATTTTTGGCTCAATGGGTTCGTCAATAAGCAATAAGTCAATAAGCATGTGCTTCATAAATTACCACTTCATCCACAAAAAAATAACTAGTTGGTGTGTTTTGCATGCCGGCGGCGTTATTGGGCCATATTTTTTCGTCGACGATAACGATTGTCACGTTACTGTGATTATTTTTGGCCCGAATTGGAAGATATGGACTTGGACGAAATGTGGTTTCAACAGGATGGTGCCACAAGCCACCCAGCACACGCTACAATCGATTTATTGAAGTGTAAGTATGGTGAGCGTGTTATCTCAAGAAATGGACCAGTCGATTGGCCGCCTCGTTCGTGCGATTTAACGCCGCTTGACTATTTTCTGTTTGGCTTCGCTAAGTCATTGGTTTATGCCAACACGCCGACGTTGTTGGAAGAGCTCAGAGCCAACATACACAAAAATGTATGACCGAGTCGTTGAAAATTGGGTCCAACGAATCGACAGCTACAAACGTGCCCGCGATGGCCATATGAACAAAGTCGAGTTCCATTCATAAATGTTTTGATTGTACTTCAAGCCAATAATAAAGTTTTTAAAATATCTCAAATGGTTTGCCTTTTATTTAAAAAAAAAAAAAAAAAAAAAAAAAGTTGTCAAGTCGTTATTAGAAAATCCTATACAACCATCATCTCTATACGCAAAAGTTCATAACCAAAATATTTTATTAAAATGGTTAAAATTGAATCTGTAAGAAATACCTGCCAATTTGAAAGCACCCTGTATGAATCTAAGAGTAACCCGTGGTGTAAGGTAAGCATAACATTTACGCAGCAAACAGTAGCAGCACCAACTAATCCAATACCATGAACCCCATAAACCACATAAATATTTAATTAATTCCCTTAAGACGGAGTACATAGGATACCTTTAATACACTATATGCTACGTGCCACATGCCCCCAAATACATACATATATGTAGTAAAGACAGAAGGATGAAGCTCGCCAAATCAAGACATACTCAAAGACTCATAGAAGTAAAATTTGGTTGTGCATTTTATGTCATAATTTAGGCGGGACGAAGAGGCAAGCATAGCATCGAAAAAGGATGCGAAGTGGTAAGTGATAAGCTAATAATAGCACGCATACGAAATCTAGCAACACCTCCACTACATGTTTTCTCAATGTTAAATTAAACATTCAGAAATAATATAAATTTAGAAAGAGCTTAATTAGATTTGATTATGCATGCATGAGCCGTTTCATCAGCAGACAGGTATCGCAATATTAAGTGTTGACTCTTAGTCTGAATGAAAATGATTCCACTTAGTATTCTGGAATTCAGCAAAGCCAGACATACAGATATACGTACGTAGGTGGATTTCTTATCTTCGAAGAGGAATGAGAACATCAAAGTTGTACTAATTTCGTCTGGTAAATGAAATGTATTCGATTAATATAAACACAAAGGAGGCATGGGTGTGGAATGAACGTATGTGTGATTTTGGATGTTTAAGGAGTTTTACACCAAAATATGTTGTGTGAGCGGAAAGAGTGAGAACTTTGCCTTTTGTGGCAAACTCACTCTCCTTAACTAAAATTGGTCAATTTTTTGGCCAAGATTTAGTTGCTATTGTTTCTAACTTAGTTGAGCGGAATTAAAAGTTGGCCTGGAATAGGCGATTCGATTTTCAGTTAGATAAAATGAAGGAAAAGCCATTTAAACTCTTTCAGTTAGATGAGCTAAAGCAAGAAAATAAATTGAATAAATAAAAGCTTGGAGCCTTTGGTTTTAAGACCGAATCTTTATTGCTAGACTGTTGGCTGAAGAGTGGTTCAACATATCAATTCTGTTTTCCTATGAATCTCCTGATGGCTTATGTACCACTCAGCAGTTTCTTTTAATGTCAATCACCCTTATTTACGTTATTGTATAATGTGTTGCTATACAACATCACCAAAAATGTCTCCATATTTTCGAAGACGGTGTTAGAATGCATTGTGTTGTATAGTGCATCGCACTCACTGCAATTCGGTCATCCTGAATTTTCTCTTTTAGTGGCGTTGAAAAACGTCAAATCGGGATCGACATTTTCTTCGTAGCTCGGCATGATTGACAGTTTGAGAGTTTCCAGTTTTGTCTCACGGTAAAGCGCTTATGGTGCGGTGAAGTTTATTTTGAATTTGTTGATTTTTGTTAATTTTTTGTTTGTGTTGTGTGATTCAAAGCTAATTATTCACTATGTTTTCCATTTTTATTTCATGCAATTAATAAGCAAAACTACAATACCACCTTGATCAAGAATTTCTTTTTTTAATTTTTTCCTAAGTTAGTACATCGGTTGTTGAAATTAACTCTAAATCTTAGCGTTATAGCTTGACATTTGCAAAAGTTACGTAGCCAACGGAAGCTATTTCGCGTTCAATGTTGGCTCTGAGCTCTTAAAACGTCTTCGGCATGTTGGCATAAACCAATGACTTAACGTAGTCCCACAGAAAATAGTCAAGTGGCGTTAAATCGGACAATCGAGGCGGCCAATCGACTGGAACATGTCTTGAGATAACACACTCACTATACTTACTCTTCAATAAATCGATTGTAGCGTGTGCTGTGTATTCGGGTCAAAAAAAATCTGTGATCATGGCGCGATGGCCCATTAACGCCGCTGGCATGCAAACCGCACCAAACAGTTATTTTTTTGTGGATGAATTGGTGATTCATGAAGCACATATGGGTTTTTACCCGACCAATAACACATATTTTGCTTATTGACGAACCCATTAAGCGAAAAATGAGCTTCGTCACTGAAGATAATTTTGAGACTCCGAATATCTGTAGAAAATTTTTATAATTTACAGACGTTGCTCGTTAGTGTACTTTACCACAATGAAAATGTTGAGTTTGCTGAATAAATTGACAGTGACAGATTGATGATTAGTGAAAGAGTGCGTTCACAAATTCAAAGTTGTCAAGTCCCTATTTTAAAACTCTATATTAAATTTTGAGTAAAAAACGGATTTAATAATGCGCGAACGTTGGAAATGTTGGAAAAGTATTTCGGCAACGATTCTCTAAAGAAAACGGTCATTTACCAGTGGCACGAGCGGTTCAAAAGTGGTTGTAAGTCAATCGAAGATGATGAACGCAGTAGCAAACCATCGACATCGAAAACCGACGAAAACATTGATTAAGTAAATGAAATGTTGGTCAATAACCGCAAATTAACCTCCAGAGAGATAGCGGAGGACTTAACATTGCCTATGGATCCTTCCAAGACATTTTGGTTTATGATTTGGGTTTCCGTCGTGTAGCAGCAAAGTTGGCGTCAAAAGACCTCAATTGCATGCAAAAAAGACCGTGTTTGCGTCGCAAAAGAGATGATTTGCGAGGCTGAATCCGATCCCACATTCATCAAAAGGATGGCGTTCACCAAATGAGCCGAGATCAAAAAAAAAAACACGTCGTTTTAAGTCAAAAAAGAAGGCAATGCTCAAGGTTTTCATGGATTACAAAGGTGTAGTGCATCATGACAGACAGTAAACAAAGAGTATAGTTTGGGCGTTATGAGACGTTTGCGTGAAGGAATTCGCCGAAAGAGACCAGAATTGTGGGCGGAAAACTCGTCAATTATTCTTAATTTTTTGACGGTAAATTCAACAAATACCATCCAGCAGCCACCGAATTCACTTGACTTGGCTCCCTGTACTTCTTTCAATTCAATCGAGTTAAAAAAAAAACCACTACGAGGAACACGTTTCAGCAGCCGAGAGGAAGTAATGAAAAAATCGCAGGAAACACTGAAGGGCATACCGAAAACCGAATATAAAAAATGCTTCGAGGATTAGATCAAGAGCTGACATAAGTGTGTTTCAGTCGATGGGAATTACTTTGAAGGGGACAGTATAGATTAAGATGAATAAACATGTATTTTTAATTTCCTGAATACATTCCGGGAACTTTTTTGATTAAGGAGGCTGGTCGGTATAAGTGTCTGTATTAGTGTCTGTATTAGTGTCTGTATTAGTTCACTAAAGTTCTGTTTCCTTTTTTGAATAGTAGTATCCCATTTTTTTTGCAGTGCAGAGTCGATTTTGTTGGGAGGCAACATAAGTGGAGAACGATACAAATTCCTTTTTGCGTTTGTTTATTTTCCCTATGCTACATCAAATTCGGAATCGACATTGTTAAAGTGGAAAAATCCGGAAAAAACCAACGGGACACATTCTAAGAAGGAGAAAGGAAAGTCGGTTTAATCTTCCCCTAAACTCAGGATAATCAAAAGGTAGAGGGAGCTGTATGGAACCAGACCGGTGCTCCCACCCACTGTTTTGAACTTTTTTGATCGGGCAACTACATAAGGAAACCAGGAAACGTCTAAGCAAGTCACTTCAGGCTATTCTGGAGGAAGACTGGAATCATAAAAAATGGAAGCAAGAATAATATACGAAGCTTAAACACTCGGTGAATCCAGCAGTCTACTCCAAGTCCTCAAAAGTGGGAAATCAGAAACCATTTAGATACCTCCATCGCACCTTCGATGTGTTGAATTAGACACTTTGTTTCATGCTTGAGGCTCACTTTCCAGATAGGGTACCAGCCATTGGTTGCTGTGACAGAAGAGGCCATTAAATATTGCTTCCTTTTATGGCATAAAGTTGCCTGACACCTCTGGCAACTCTTAAGAGAATCTTTACCCCTTTTTGTTTTATACCTAAAATCGTAAAAGATGCATACATACTTGCCAAGAGCATTAGACTTTTCAGTCTGTCGAAAAGCATGAAGAGAATATTGTGCTTATTTTGCAAATGCATCCGCTTTCTAAGACGTAACGTGCGTAACAACGCTGACGATCCTGCTAAAGTGCACTCAACTCGGTCAGGAAACACGGCGTAGAAAATCACTAGTTAAGGGGAAAAAACAATTCTGATGAATATGAACTCATTGCGGATGTTGACTGCGGTTAATAAGTGATAGTGGGCTTAAACAGAGATTGCCCGCTAGGCACTGAATTGCTATTGCAGCGTTTTGTATGATTCACAAACCCATGCACATCAAACTATCAATGATTGGTGCACTAGAATTGGGTTTTGAGTTAACTATTTTAAAACTGAGATTGTTCTCTTTACAAGTGCTTAAAGCCATCACTAATCGTTTCTTCAACGAAGCCTTATATTTGGTTGTCAAGCTTCTTTGGACCAAACTATGTCATAATTTATATCTTCTTACTTTCAATTGAAAGACAACTTTCTATTTTATGATTTTATTTATATATTTAGATTAAACTTACATTTTGACTCTACTGACTGAAATACGAGGAGGAAGAGTCTTCTCATTTTATTTTCGTCAAATAAGCTGGTAAATGTGAGATAAGGTAGAGTTGGGCTAAATGGATATTTTACAACATTCCCGCCTAATAAAAATTTAGTCAGTGGGCGAATGGCAAGGCTGCTGACCTTCTTTGTAAAACCTAGACCGCAGCCTTGTGCGCCAAAAAGACCCTGTTTCAGGGTCTGCTAGGTATATTTAGTGTATCTGAGAAAGAGTTTTCGGATGTACGTTTTTTATTTTGCTCTCCGTGGACAGAAAGCTCAGATGAAGAACTTGACTCCAACTCCTAGTGCTGCTGAACCGGTGTGATTATGTCTAGATTTGATGTTAGATGACCTGGAACTTGAACCCGAATGTTAAATTCTTCTTCTACCGAAGTATCCTATTTACTCAAAGGAGCGTTTGAAACAAACCCCCATTCCCTCATATCATTGAAATCTTTGTTAAATTTTGGTCTCAGCTGGTCTATGTGACACTTCCAGACTTAATTTAATCCCTAGGATTGACACAGTAAGGGTTCTATTCTAAAATGTTTACAACTCTGGCTTTGATCCAAAAAAGGACCCACAACGTCTTTAAGTGAATTTTTCCTGAATTTTTGAACTGACTCTCTTGCTGTTTTAATACCTAATTCCTTACGTAAGAACTTTCTATCCTGTTCTTCTGAGGTTTCAGTACATAAAGTTTTGTTCGTACCTTTCTTCCTAACAAAAGCGAGGCGAATGTTTCATCTGTGCAGTGCAGTGAGCCGTATTTCTATAATAGAATAAATATCTCTGTAGCAAGTCTTCCATTTTGCCACTCTGTTTGGCAAGCATTTTTAAAGACTTTACACAATTTTCAGTCTAGCCGTTGGACGCAGGTTGATACGGCGGTGTCGTTACATGTTTTAAACCGTTTTCCTTGCAAACATTTTGAAAAGCTTCTACCGTATAGTAGAATTTCAAATGCAAACCTACTAAAAACTTCGCACAACTGGTCCAGGGTATTAAAAGTTTCTGCCTTTCTGACCTTAAGAACTTCCAACCATTTTTAAAATTTGTCGATGCAGATTAAAAACAATTCTGGTTGCTACGGAACAAGTTCACCTCTCGGGGGCTACTTAATTTTACTGCACAAATGCCGCACGACTTAACAACAGATTCTATGTCTTGGCTTAAGTCCGGGAAAGTTCCGGACTTGGTCTTGTAGGCCATGAGAAGAATATTATAGTTGGAGTATCTTCTTCGTTAAGGAAGTTGGTATTAGTACCCTTTATCACCACATAACGTAGTTAGCTTCCACGGATAACTTATTTTTCCTATGAAAATACGGTTTAAGTTCGCTTATAACTTCGTTTGGCCAGCCATTTAGGACGTACGTTATTACCTGAGTAAGCACCTTATCCTTAGATGGCTCGACTGCTACTTTTTCCACACAGATTGGATGGTTAAACTCTCTATTGATATAATTTTTGTGCACTTGGTTAAACATGTCACTGTTGGCTTGTATCTTTTCCTCTATGGGAAGTCATGAGAGGAAATCTGCCCTGTTTTCACACGAAAGTCATATGCAATAGGCTTTCCTATTTGTTTCAGATTGAAAGGCAAAGGACGCCGGAGGAAATATCGCGGTGTCTGGTAAAAGCAAGATACTCGTAGTAGTACTTGATATCTCTAAAGCATTTGACAGAGCTTGGCATCAGGCTCTTTTGTCGAAAATGCGTGCTTTTGGGAACGACGACTCTCTTCTTCTAATGGATTAGAAACTACCTTTCGGGACGTCCAATGCAATTTTTCCTGGATGGTTTTAAGTTTGATACTCATAAAATAAATGCTAGTGTGCCACAGGGCTCCGTTCTGTCTTCGACACTCTTTTTAATTTTCATTATAATTTTCAGCTATAGAACGGGAACGGCAGCGTATGTTAAGCTCATTAAATTCCGATAGAAACAGCATAGCCAATTATAGAACTATCAATAGAGTAGAATTGAATGCTTCCAAAACTCAATGCTGTCTACCGCCATTAAAGTGAAATCCAACCACCCAGCGAATATATCGTCAAAACCGAAAAACTTTTCATTCTCGGTTTGTGCGTCAGTGACAACTTACGTTGGAATGACTACATATTCGATGTTCCCAAAAATGCTGCGAAATGTCTTGGTTTTGTCAAGCGATGAAAGAAATATTTTATCCCCTCTGATCTGGTCTCAATATATAAGGCATTCATCCACCCAAAATTGCGGTACAATGCCTACATCTGGTCAGGTGCTCCTAAAACATCTGCACACCTGCTGTATAGGATTCAAACTCATAGGTGATGCTAATATCAGTCAATTAATTGACATCATTGAACACCGACGTAAGGTCTCCTGTCTCACTTTGTTTTATCGCTATTTCCACCACCATGCTTGCCAGTAGCATTCCGCCTATTTAAACCTTGAGTCGTAACACCCGTCTCGCTATGAATGTTCATCAGCACACCCACGTACATCCACTCGCTTGTCTCTATTTCACAGTCGTTATAACTTGCATACATTTAAGATCAACGTACATCGGTGATTCTCTTTTCCATCCCCCTGATTTTCCTTCGCACGCGCTGTGTGGAAACATTTTACGGGTATTCAAATCCCTGGAGCGCGCGTTACTTATAAAAAAAAAACAGGAAGAAGTGTCTTCCCATTTTATTTTCGTCATGTAAGTGATTATAACGTTTTTGTTAAGATAAAAAAGAGTTAGACTAAGTGCACACTTTATGAACTAAAACCACCAAGGCGCTGTTGGAATTCTGAGAGTTTAAAAAACTTTCGGCAGGGCATGAAGCTTGTTCCCAGGAGGTTCCTCTGAATGAATCTATATGGCTATGATAATTATATCCTATGCACTAGATTTCACGAAATTACGTGACTGTACTACTTTACCAGACAGTCGCAAGAAACGGACTGTCTCTGCTCTAGACGCACTTATGAATTTTACTACTTTCGATATAATTATCATAGACTGCACTCTCAAACCTATCTATATATCAAAAGTGCTCTTCGGGACAACACACATTGGAGTTTTGATAACCTTGCGCGCCAGCCTTTTTTTGAATTTGATCTTACACACATGCCGTCTGATACAATGAAACAGAACTTCTGATGATGAAAATGTATAAAATCCTGCACCCAAGAATTGTTTCGACAAGAATCTAAGCCACAAGAAAACTGTAGACGTGTCGTTACGGATAGGTCCAAAAGCAATTTGGAATGCAGCGCTGTTAATTTTGTAGACCACTTACTCCTCTGCCAAGGATTACAAACTCATAAGTCTCTCTTTATTTCTGTTAAAAACACTGAAACACTTTCTTACAATAGATGAAAATATAGGACCCAAACTCAACAAACACAACCTAAGCGATTCTCAACACACCTACCTTAAAGAAAAATCAGTAAAGTTGGCACTACAAGTAGTTGTAGCTACCATAGAAAAGAATGTTCATTATAAAAAGTACACCGGACACTTGGACGCCTTCCAAGATATCGCACAGAATTTAATAACGTTAACATCGTGCTATTATGACGGCCTTGGGCAAGCTTTATGTGGAAACAACTATTGCACATGAGAACATGCTTACGAGCAGAATTATTAATTCAGAATTTGGTAGAAACTCAGTCAGGAAAACGTTTGCAAGAATAACTCCACAAGAAGGACTGATTTCTTCCCTTTTATGGCTTCTTATTGTAAACGACATCCTCAAAAGTTTCTAAAAGGAGGCTGTTAAGGCAGTAATCCATGCCGACAACATAATCATTCTGGTGGTAGAAAAATACCTTCCAACGATCAGCGAACTAATGGAGTTGGCCTTGAACACAACGCAAACGACGGTTTAAGGATAAATATATCAAAAAACGATCTAGTATTGTTCATTAGAAAAAGAAAGCCATAAAAGTTTAATGTTCTCAGTATCAGCGGTATTAAGACATAACTTTCGTCCGAAGCTAAATGTCTAGAAATCATCCTAGACAGTAAGTTCAGTTGGAGACGTTACATCGAAGAAAGAATCAACAAAGCATTAGTAGTGTTCCACATATGCCAAAGAACTTTTTGGATATATCAAACTCGAATATTTGGACATGCGAAAGCTCTGTTCAAAGTGGGTGCTGCGTTTGCTCACAGTCGACCAAAAACAACAACGTGGAGTGTTTAAAGCTGTTCAACCGCAATAAAGCCGAATTTTTGCGTCCGTATGTGACAATGGATGAAACCTGGCTCCATCACTTCATACCATAGTCAAGTCGGCAGTCAGTTGAGTGGCGAGCAGCCGACGAACCTCGTCCAAAACGACCAAAAACTCAACAGTCGGCTGGCAAGGTTATGGCATCCGTATTTTGGGATACACATGGAATAATTTTCATCGACTATCTCCAAAAGGGGCAGACTATCAACAGCGACTATTACATTGCGTTTGAAGGACGAAATTGGCAAAATTGAATGAATTCGGCTACGAATTGCTTCCCTACCCACCGTATTCTCCAGATTTGGCCCCCAGCGACAGTTTCCTGTTCGCAGACCTTAAAAGAATGCTCGCCGGAAAGAGATTTAGATGAAGAAGTAATCGCCGAAACAAAAGCCTATTTTGAGGCTAAACCGAAATCGTACTACAAAACTGGTATCGAAAGATTGAAAAATCGTTTCAATCAGTGTATCGCCCTCTAAGGCAACTATATTGATAAATAAAGTTGAAATTTGCAAATATTTTGTGTTTTACAATATTATAAAACGGCACTGACTTTTCAGCCCATGGGTTAGTAACAGGAGGGTTAATGCCTACTCAGCAAGCTGCACTCGTGATATTGCTCAACCTACTTCCTTTATACGAATTTCTTAAATGCACGGATCCCAAAAGCTCAATCGGACTAAAAAAAATCGGTCTATGGCCGCATCGCAATTTAGGACACTCACCAATAATACAGACGTATGAACCTTCAAAACTGACGAAGTGTAGTGACTAATCGTGCCAATTGTGGATTTTGATAAGTGTGTCTCCACATCATTTCCCACCAGACATGACTGGTTAACTAACATTGCCACCAACAATAGAAAACTCTACCTCTACACCGAATGCTCCAAAATAGAGAAAGGTACCGGAGCTGAAGTTTACTTTGAAATATCACAGATATTCAGTCAGATATATTAGCCTCTCGTAAAGTTGCATAGGCTGTATTACTAATGGAACTTGATCCCTCAGAGATCTCTTTCTTTGTGGACAGTCAAGCCATAAAAATTTTGCAAAGTGAAACCACAAAATCGAGTAAAGTACAAAAGTGTACAGAGTGGATATCTTCTGCGTACCTGGATACACAAAAATGATAGGAAATGAGAAAACGGATTAACTAGCGACATACCTATACCAATTTAAATTGTATAAAGCAAAATGGAACTTAAAATCATTGAACGATCCAACAAAGCGTGTATCTCCAAGGATGACTGTGTCATATCATGCTTCCTTGGACTAAACTCAGACAGCGGGGGTTATGACTCAACCTCAACGAGGTCAGTAATTGCAAACTGCTTACTATTGTCGTATTAGGACACTACTCTTTTGCTATTCACCTAAGAGACATAAGACCCTGCCAAACTTGCAGTGAGAATGATGACAATACCCCAGAGCAATACTTCTGTAAGTTTCCGGGCCAAACTCGCATCAGGTAGAAGGTACCCGGTGCTGATGTTTTAATTTGATTTTTTTTTATAAATTGCGCGCGCTCTAAGGATTTAAGTACTCTTAAAATATTTGCACACAGCGTGGGTTGTGTAGGCACCTTATCACAATCAAAGAGTATTTACTCGTACAAGTTTATTCATCTAAATCTATATTGTCAACTTTAATGTAATCCCCATCGAGTGCAGCACACTTATGCCAGCGCTTGATCTAATCCTCGAAACATTTTTTATATTCGGTTTTTGGTATGTCCATCAGTGCTTCCTGCAATTTTTCCATTACTTCCTCTTGGCTGCTGAAACGCTTTCCCCGTAGTGGTTTTTTAACTCGATTGAACAGAAAGAAGTCACAGGGAGACAAATCAGGTGAATTCGGTGGCTGTTGGATGGTATATGTTGCATTTTTCGTCAAAAAATTACGAATAATGATGGCACTGTGCGATGCTGCGTTAACATGGTGCAAAATCCACGAGTTTTCTGCTCACAATTCTAGTCTCTTTCGGCGAATTGCTTCACGCTAACGTCTCATAATGGTCAAATAATACTCTTTGTTTATTGTCTGGCCTTCTGGCAAAAATTCATGATGCACTACACCGTTGTAATCCCTGGAAACCGTGAGCATTGCCTTCTTTTTTGACTGAAAACGACGTGGTTTTTTGGTCTCGGCTCATTTGGTGAACGCCATTCACTTGCCTGATGTCCGGATTGCGTGTCGTACTCATAAACCCACGTCCCGTCACCAGTAGTGATCCTTTTGATGAATGTGGGATCGGATTCAGCCTCGCAAATCATTTCTTTTGCGACGTCAACACGGTCTCTTTTTTGCATGAAATTGAGGTCTTTTGGCGCCATCTTTGCTGCTATACGACGCAAGCCCAAATCATTAACCAAAATGTCTTGGACGAATCCATAGGCAATGTTCAAGTCCTCCGCTATCTCTCTGATGGTTATTGAATAACATTTCATTTACCTTATCAATGTTTTCGTGGGTTTTTGATGTCGATGGTCTGCCACTGCATTCATCATCTTCGATTGACTCACGACCACTTTTGAACCGCTCGTGCCGCTAGTAAATTAACCTTTTCTTTAGAAAATCGTTGCCGAAACACTTTTCCAACATTTCCAACGTTCGCGCACCATTAAATCCGTTTTTTTGCGGAAAATTCAATACAACTCCGTTGTTGCATTTCTAAATCCATTTCTAAAATTGTAAAAAATCGCCAACACACACAGAGATAGATGTACTCTTGGCTACGTAACATTTGCAAATGTCAAGCTATGACGCTACGATTTAGAGAGAATGTCAACAACAGATGTACCAACTTAACAAAATAAAAAACAGAACTCAAATCGGAACAATAGCAGCGCCACACGATGGTGCGCAGGGAACTTTTTGACCAAGGTTGTATTCTTTGTTTGAGCGTTCTATTCCGACAGAAAAAAAAATGTATGAACCTTTACTGAACTACTCTGGTTACTTATTATTTTAATATATTTCTTAGAAATCAAATCCTTAACTACCGTAAGCATTATGTTACCGATCTTACGGTCAGCCAACTACAAGCTTGCAACCTGCAAGTGTTCATTCAAACCACTGTGTACATATGTAGATGTCAAACCACCTTTTAGTAACATAATATAGGGTGATTCATCGTGAGGTTTGATTTTCAATCAGCTGTTTTTGATAAATAACGCGTGACTCCTATCCTCTGTCATTTTTGTTCAGTATCGTTTGGCAAGTCATCACAGAAAGACTCATATCACAACAACGTCTCCAAATTGTTCAGCTAAACTACGAGAATCAACGCTATGAGAAATGTTTTTCGTGCGATTCGAGGAATTTACGGTTCGTATAATCGACCTACTGAAACCACTATTACCAATACCATTCGCAAATTTGAGTTCCAGTTTACTCGACCAGTCAGTCCACATCCAGCGCGTAGCGAAGTGACTACATATAGCAGCTGTAGCTGAGAGAGTACGCGAAGACCGTGACGAATCGATTCGTCATCGTTCTCAGCAGCTTGGCTTGGCATACTCAGCTAAAAGCTATAAAGTCGCTATGCTCGAACGAGTCGTCCAAAATTGGATCTTCCGAATGGACCACTTCAGACATAGTCGTGGCCAACACTTACATGATATCATTTTCAAAAACTAAATGCCAAGAATTGTGTTTTTAACTGAAGAAAAAAATTTTAAGTTCACTTTCAAATTTATGTATTTTATTTTAATTAAAAATCAAACCTTACGATGAATCACCCTTTAGATACCAAATGTACTCATAAAATAGCAACTGATGGCATAAATCCAAGAAAGAATTCAAATCTGGACGTCAGACTGACCATGCTTAAAAAATAATTCTTATCGTGGTGACATACTCTCAGGTAATATTAGTTTAACAGCTTGCATCTTGCTTGACTTGGTTTACTTCAGCTTATAAATGACGTTGTGGCACCTCAATCTCGAACTCAATTTTCTAAAATCTTATATAGATATTTTAAGGTCACGTGGAGCTGCTTCGGAAAAGATTGTTTTATAGGTGCAACCTTTGTAGAAAATATAAATATTATTTATTTGCGCTTTGAAATTATAAAAATTGCTTTAGAGAAAAGTGCACGGTTACACACCAAGCAGGCGTTGACATTTCGATTGAGTCTCTGTTTAATGCTTTAACTGGTAGAAGGCTGGTTGTATCCCTACACCATATCGCCCATCTCGCCATCTATGTCTCGATTTTCGGTTTGCCATCCAAGGCTTGCCATAAACTGTCAGTTTCGCTGAAAATTTTCAAGCGGAAAGTTTCAGTTTTTTTAGTGCAACTAAAAATTGAAATAAATTAATAATTTAACAACATGGGTGATTGGAGAATGCGTACAGATGAAATCATCAAATTAATTAATAATTATAAAGAATTCGAGTGTTTGTGGAACTACCGCAGTAGTGAATACAAGCGGCTCGATCTAAATATTTGCGGTGCACCTATGTGAGTGAAAAAAAGGGGACACTTTTAAAAATCTGGTGCGTCGGCGGATTCGGTCTACCAACCGCATTTATTTTATTTTGATGAATTTTGCTATTTGGATGCCGTTATTTTTTTAAGGAAAACCACAAAAAAATTTTGGACCGGTAGGTTTAATTTTGTTTTTCTGAATAATTGATGCAGCAGGTTGCGAATTATTGTTTTCAATTTATTCTAGGATATTGATGTTTAGCAACCTCAGAAAGTAATAAACTACAGAACTGATTCCTTGAATTCCAGTTACTGTACTGAAGATAGATCGATGACTCAACTATCTCCATTCACATCCGGCGGTTTTATGCGGACGCCAGGGAAAAAACAGAGGAAGTTTTCTTCTCCTTCAAAATTTGATTAGGCAATTGAGAAAATTGTAAAGCACGCTACAGCTGTGCCAGAAGACAACTTGTACACGTCACTCGGGAAGACCTTAGCTCTGTAATTGTGTCAGCTCAAACCAATTGAGGCCATACCGGCGATGGAGAAAATCCACATCCTGTTGGCGAAGAACAAGATGAGGTCCATGCTGTCGCGAGGTATAGAAGCACCAGTGTCAAACACACCTGAATTTTCAACATCAGCCGGAAGCACTGGCAGCGACAAACTCCAAGCAGCTCTTTTTGATGCTAATATTTTATTTGATTCATTTAATAAATTGTAAAACAATAAAAATGAAATTTAAATTGAAATTGTTTGTTTTATTATTTTATTCCGTTGAAATTTGCATATTTGTACCGAATGTGCTCCTGGATTGTCAACGGTGTTATGGTTTCGGAGAGGCTTACAGGTTGGTATTCTTTTTCTGGAGTTTCAGCTGTTTGCAACTTTGGACCAAAGTAGTTGTGTAAGGCACAACACGCTTTCATCAAAATGTATTGATATTTCGATAGGACGATGCAAATTTCGAAATGGAGATGCCATCCTTTTAAACGCCATCTCAACGGTTAACAGCGCACGACTCAGTCGGTAATTAAATTTTCTGTGGAGTACTCAGGTTAGAATTCCTGTTGTATGCTTTCAAAAAATGACGGTACAAACCGAAGATGTCATCACCATAAGAAAGTGTTTTTTTTTTTTTTTTTTCTTGCCCTCTTCCAGATATAAGTGCTTGGTATAGAGGTGATCATTTTCTAAAACTTACGTGATTAAGTTTTCGTACCTTCAAATATTTGCTTTAAAGAGCATTGCGCTTAGAACTTGGAGTATAAATCTACTCATTATTGTCCTTGAAATGTGAGATAAGAACTCTAGGAATTTAAATGAGTCTCCAAAAGCGATATATCTCAGAAAAACAGCTAATCGCACTCTTGACGTGATCGCATATCGCATCACGTAGCCTTCCTTTTAATTTGTTGATCGACCTTTTAAAATATCAACTATCTACAGTAAATATAGGGAAAATAAATAAAGTATAAATATTTAATAAGAAAGAAAAATAAATGCATAACTTACAAGTGCGAAGATCTCTTCAAACTTGTGAATATTTATTCGACAAAAATTGATGTAGTGATCTCCATTTTTCCATATAATATCTCGTAGTAGATGCACTTCAATATAATGCAGTGTTCTTTTTTCCAAAAACAGATTCATCCAGAATTTATGAATTGTTTTTTTTTTTTTTTTAATTATAAGTGTTGCAATGCACTTGATATAATCCGGCCTCGATATCTCCTTCCCAAACAGAGCAGAAATGAAATGTCAAGACATGAAATGCCCACATCCCACCTTGATAAAAAAAATTCAGAATTTATTCAGCAAAATTAAAAATACAAGTTTATTCATCTAAATCTATATTATCCCCTTCAAAGTAATCCCCATTGATCCAATCATCGAAACATTTTTTTATATTCGGTTTTCAGTGCTTCCAACAGTCCAACAGTGCTTCCTTCGATTTTTCCATTACTTACTTTCCATGCTCTTCGATTGACTCACGACCACTTTTGAACCGCCCGTGCTACTGGTAAACTACCGTTTACTTTAGAGAATTGTTGCCGAAACACTTTTCCAACATTTCCAAGGCTCGCGCACCATTAAATCCGTTTTTTACGCAAAATTTAACACAAGTTCGTTTCTGCAAATTTAAATCCATTTTTAAAATTGTAAAAAATCGCCAACACACACAGAGATAAATGTACTCTTGGCTACGTAACTTTTGCAAATGTCAAGCTATGACACTAAGATTTAGAGGGAATGTTAACAACAGATGTACCAACTTAACAAAAAAAAAACAGAACTCAAATCGGAACAATGGCAGCGCCACCCAGTGGTTATTTGGTTTTTCTTTTTTTTTCTGATCAAGGTGGTATAAAATTTGATAGTTCATTTGTATGCGCGGTGTAAGCTTTTCTTTTGGTGAAGATATGTTAGCGTGGATTACAGGCTTGGACAGATTTACCTGTTTTGATTACAGATCATGTCGTCTGGTCACTTGCTAGTGGTTTCGTCGATCACATCTAATGAAATGGACTGACAAGCAGCGGTAGTCATAAATTTTCATAATAATAAGACATCACCGATAGAAGAATCGCTTATCCGAGTGGGAATCGGATACTAGATATATCTGGAGGATTTTCCTATCCAAAGTGGTCAGCTAAATCCTTTTATGGTTTGATCCAGGTGAGGCCAGTCATGAGAAACTGGAAAGAGCTGTCGTGTTCGTACAAGCTATCACAAATTTGCTAATTCGTCGAGAAAATTTTAAAAACAAGCTGCGCTAATCTGCAAAGCAGAAAAAGCCGAGATAACATCATTCATTAGCTCGCCATTCCTAAGTCCGATACCGGTCATATGGATACTCTCGTAACTACGTTTTAAATGGAGTCTCCACATAAAATCAATAACACAAAAATCATAAAAAAAAATCGATAAAAGTTCATAAATTTGCAGCCAAGATACAAAACAAGACAAGACTAATTGTCGCACAACCAAGAAATTACTCCCCAAACGAGTTGAATGAATGTAAGGTTATCTGTATTACCCATTAGCCCATGTTTTTTTTTTTTTAAGAAACGACACCTCACTTCTGTTTAACGTTGTTATAGTCAAGGACTTGTTTTGGTTAGAAGAAGAACGTACATACAAACATCATTACTCGTGGAAAATTTCCTCACCAAAATGAATTATGTCATCCCTAAGCATTAAAAAACAAACTCAGGACACGCAAAGTAATAAACTTCATGTGAAGGGGAAGGTATACCAAAACAACAGGGAAAACAAAGACAATGATCTTTTTGATAACTTTCTTTTGTACAACCTTAAAGGGGACGAGCCTGTTTATTTATGAAGTAGATGACTTTAAGGATGGCGCTAAGTAACTTCATTTTTGTGTCTGTTCCTAAGTATCGCATTCCCCTGAAGGTCGTTACAAAATGATGTGATAGAATAATTTTCCTTATTTTCTCCTTTTCTTCCTTTTTTGCTTAAAAAGCATTTGTTATTCCACAAAAGGACACGATGAAGCATTTTAAAAAAGAAAGTTGGTGTAACGTTTTTTTTTTTTTTTACAATTTTTCTGGCCTTGATTTAGAGAAATCCATGTCCGATAAGCTGTAAGGAAACTCAGTTATTTTTAAAATAAAGTGACAAGGGAAACAAACTCAAGTGGATTGTTTAGAATTTACGCTGGATAGCTTTAACTGATTCATGACTTTAATAAGCGAGAAAAAGATTTTTTAAAAGGTTTTAACAATTTCTGCAAAAATCGTTAAATGAGTCAGGTAAAGCAAGGTAAAGTTCTAGAAATATTGGTTGAGGCCCGGTTCAACCCCCGGACAGTTTAATTATTCTTAATGCATTAATATGACTTAAAGACTACGGGAAAGTCAAAGGGTTCACGAAGCTTGGGAGGGGAAATCTCTAAAAATAATCTTACTAATGTAGAAGTGGAACCCTTACCCTTTAACAATGTTGTTCACAGTTTGCAACATTCTGGTAGAAGGTTTGTTACAGCCCCAATTACTTTGATGAAAGTTGATTTGAAGCTGAATAAGGAAGTCAATATACGAGTTACCAGTGAGTAGCTGATGATCAAAGAGTACACCCGCAACTTCTCGACATTTTTTAAGGGGCTGAAGATTTACTAGCTCTAAGCAATTTTTATACAGAGACTAGCTATAGATATCTGTCCAAGGTAAACGACCTTACGCAAATCGAATGAATATAGCATTAATTCACCTACAGTGGCATTTGTGGTAAGGGGACCAAACTTGGCTATCAAATTCTAGTACGGGCCAAATGAATATAAGGTGACGGGATTAAGTGATTTAGCTTATTGCCTCCAGAGCGCACTCCAAGTCGGTTGATGTTCCTTTTTACTTGTGCGCAGCACCTAGGTTTTTCTCTACTGTGTTGTCCCTTCATGTTGGATTCGTAGACATGCCTACATGTCCTCCCCAGCTCGAATAGTTTGCTGTTGAATATTCTCCTCCAAGCCCATCAACGTAAACAGGACCGAATATTTTCCAAAGGATTTTTCTCGCGAAACGATTGAAAGTATTTTCATCCCCTTTTGATAGAGTGTATGTAGAACTGGGTCGATCAAGGTCTTAAGTATACAGCGTCACTTTAGTTTCTTGAGATTAGATGTGCCCAAAGACACATCGATTGGCAAACGTAACTCTTCATTCATTTCTTCTGAAGTATTTTTGGTAGGATTTATAGGAGAGCCGACGTAGACAAAGCCCCTTACTACATCAAAATTATAGTTGTCGATTGTGATGTTCTGTCCAATTCGTCGATGTTCTGTGTCCCTTCTTCTTGATAATATATACTTGATTTTGGCCTCATTTACACCTGAACCCATTTGGCAGCTTCCCTTTCAATACTTCCGTACGCATCGGTGACAGCCCACTGAATATTCCCAATCATGTTGATATCATCGGCGTAAGTACGCTTGTGGTTCCACAGATTTTTGAAAGATTTTGCCTCCAGTGTTCAGTTGTGATATCCGCACAATTATTTCAAGTACAAGGTTAAAGTAATCACACGACAGCGCGTCACGTTGTCTAATACCTTACTTGACATCAAAGGTCTCGGTTAAGTGATTACCGACCTTGACTGAGCAGCGTGCGGTCTCAGTCCTCTTTGTGTACAGACGGAAAAAACGGGCATGCATCTATAAAGCTCGTCTCTAAAAATGCGATAATATACGGTCTTAAAATCGATAAAAACTTGGTGGGCATTGATTTGTACTTGTCAAGTTTTTTCGAGAATTTTCCGGAGTGTACAGTTTTGGTTGACTTTTTTTATTTGCCTAGTCTGAAACCGCACTGATAGGGTCCAGTCAGGTTGTTGTTGGCGAAGTGTTACCGCTATTCAAACAATATGGCAGATAAGATCTTATATGCGATGTTGAGAAGACTTATACCTTTATAATCGGCGCAGTTAAGGCCTCTTTTCTTGAGGGTCGGGCATACGGTGCTTAGATTCCATTCATCAGTCATACACTCTTTTGATCAGATCTGAATAATGAGTTGATGGATACTCTCTTCAAAGGGATTTTCATCAGCTTTCAATACCTCGGCCGGAAAACTGTCAGGCCCAACAGATTTGTAGGATTTCAGCTTATATATTGCTATCCTTACTTCGTTTTGGTCAAGTGGACGGAAGTTTTAGCTATCAACGTCTACGTTTAATGGTCTATTCTGCCTGACGCCGGGATGTTAGGATTCCTTGCCGTTATACAGTCTGCAGAAGCTATAAGATTTTCTTCTTCTCTTCAGGTTTCTTTTTACCTATTGGTAAAGCTTCCATACGTTATTCTTGGAGTACAATCCTTCAATAGCTTCGAACGCGCTTCACGGGTTCTTTGTTTTTTGGAGAAGCCGATGTTTTTCTCGTTTTTTCTGTTTTTCATCAAACCAGAGATTTCTGATGGTCGTGTCAAAACAAAACCATCGTTTGCGGGGTCGCTGATTTCTGTCACGTTGGCGGAGTTGCCACTGGTCTTCGGCACTTGATTCTGGATTTCGAGATATAAGTTAGGCTAAGATTTTGGCAGTCACTAACGATTGCAGATTTATACGTTAAATTTTCTCACAGGAGTTCTTTTTTGTGGCGCATGGGAAATCCGCATTCGTACCTTGGCTACAACAAGATGATTATTCGAGTAGACGTGCAGAATACAGGAGGCATGCCTTACGTCTACCGCGAAGTGATCAACTTGATTTAGCGTATATTTGGAACGAAGACAATCTTTAAGAAGTTCACCTGACGACATTGCATCAAAAAAAATGTACCATATGCTGGAGATTCTACGCCGATGACCTAATCGGCCCTTATATCTACAAAAATGAAACCAAAACATAGGTTACTTTCAATATACAGCGGTAAAATGCGATAATCAACGAGTATTTGTTCCCAAATCTGCGAAGCATCAATGTAGAATAACTATGGTTCCAACAGGATGGTATTTCATGATTTTCAGAAAGTGGATTGTTTTTAGTAGAGCAACCTCAAGTCACTAGTTTCTGTCGATATACCAGCAACGTGAAGTGATTTGAGCAAATGAATACAACTATCATTTCTAATGTGTTCGGTTACGATGATGAAAAACACGAGGATGATAAACACGCTCCGCCAACATTGGGCATCAGCCTAGAGAGTGCGCCCGCTACCTTGGTGGCTTTATCAATCGCCCTACCTACGTGCTAGCCAAAGGTAAGTTGTGAGTTGATCCAGGCTCCGAGATACTAAAATACCGGGTTCACGCTGACGTCATTCACGTCCCCACTGTACCATCCTTGCCTGGTTAGTACAACCATCTTCGGTTTTTGGTGCGCCAGCTCAAACCTGTGACCCCGCAGCCGGTCCGCCATTCTTGCGGACTTTGCGCGGTCAAGGCCAGGAGCCTTATGGCTGGTACGCCCGTTGTTACCCTCCTCAGTTCTTGAGTGTACATGGAGGGACCTCATCCGTTATGCTGCCATCCATTTTCTCTTTAGGATGATCCGAGAGCAGGGTCAGACAACTTCGTCCTTAAACAGCCGTTCCATAGGGCCAGAGCAGTGGCTTCTTTACCCCTGGGAGACTTATCGTAGGACTTAAGATTCTCTGCGCATAAATAATGAACTAAAAAATGAACTGCGCTTTCGGCTTTAAAATACACCATCACTTCCAACGTCCATCTGAAATACTGTTTGGTTGCTGCACTCCATATCTCCTTTGCGTGAAAATTTTGAATGAAAACCTTAAACAAAATTAAATGTGTCAAAAAAATGTGTCATGGCTCTTTAACTATTGCAGTTTTGTGCAAATACAAATCGTCCCTAAATTTTCCATTAGACTGATACACAAAAAAGTTCTATTTACTTAATCACCCCATCAACATTTTGTATTCATAAATTCATTGAAACCATTTCAGAGGATTCAGGATATTTTCTTATGCTATCATTGGATCCTAAATGTAATCATCTCATTTGTCATTCAAACGACAACAGGGCAACATATGATACGAGTGCTGCTCCAAAAAAAAAAAATCCATAACAATGGGGCTAAAGTGATGACACAAATCGAATCATATTTTGCTGTTAATTAATCCAATCAAAGTGTACGATCCTGCAATCAGTTAAATCAGTACAATTAGTTTACCCACCAATTCTCCCTCCACAAGTCCACACTTGTCCATGTGCTGTCTGTGCATTGCCACGATAAGTATGTGTCAAGGAATAATGGATACTCGAAGATGTTAAATCAATATGTTCTTAATTTTAATCCTTTTCGAATTGACGTCTGTATTCTGCGCACGTGTTCGTATCCCATTTCTTTTGTCTTTAGTTTTGAAGGATATCCTTATGATGACGAAATTGACTTGAAGGATTTTCCATGGAACTGCCTGATTAGATGGGAGGGTTTGATGTTTGCTTGGACATATTGACGGACATTTTAATCTTACAGACTTTCCAGTTTTTCGATCTGCTTCTGATATGCTAAATACGTGTCAATCATGAACTTATGGTATATACGAGTGTGCTCTTATGGGTATGTTTAGCAAACTTAGAGCGTGATAGGTTTTTGGGGCTAAATTCCTTGTAATTTGCATGTGCTTGAAAGTCCTCGAAATCCTCTTATTCAATCCTCAAAACAATGATTCCAAATTCAATTAGAGATTTAACATCGAAAAATATCTAGCCTAGGTTTTTGTATCCCTACTTCTTCCTTATTGCATTTGTTTGAGCCAAGTGCCCTCCATTGTGTGGCGTATTTTTGAAAAATAAATTAAACACGCCGTCTGCGTTTTATTGTTACACCGACTGTGGTCATTGAGGATTTTTTTTCTCCCAAAAATAGTTTTCAAATTGAAGTTTAAAGTTTTCATAGTTCGTACTCAGAGCTGGAATGGAAATATTGTATTACGCGTTACCAGGACGAAAACCAGAACAAGGACACCAATGTTGTAACTGATGCTTGTAATAGAAGGCAACATTATATGCTCTCCCACTTGCACCTCAATCTAAAACTATTTGCGAAATTCAGAAAATTTTATACTGGTCAACCTATCCCTTATGGATGCATACACGTATGGATGTTGGCCTAGGGTTACATGTGTATCTGTGTAGAATTTAATCATGTTTTCCGTAAATTTGAATGGAATCCAAAAAATTGATATGGAAATACTGTTTTTTAACAGCGAATTTTTGTTCATACTCGTACAAATTATTATTTTAGAAAGTATGCACAGATCCGCATACTGCGATATTTAATTTAATCGTAATTGTAAATTAAGGCATTTAAAGTGTTCCCAGTGGGAAGCTTTTTTTTTTTTGAGGTTAAAGGATATTTTGTGCGATCTCTTTAGATGTTTGTTGGATTCAGCCATTAACTGTTTAAAATCAAGTTCTTAGCCGGAAGGTTGCGTTTTCAAATGTTAAAGCGGACCATTCTGGAAGTGCTTAAGCCTTAGTTAGGCAGTGGTAGGGCACACAACACATGCTGGACTGCTTCAGTATTTTCAAGATAGAGTCGAAATGAATCTGATTAGTCTTTTGGCTGATAAGTCGCAAGAAGTTCAGGAACAATCAATGAATCAGTAGAAACAGAACATCTAACCTGACAGGTTTATCAGAGGCTTCATTGCCAGTAATTCATCTATGAATAGGTAACCATCTTTGTGTATTTTTTTTTTTTTTTTTTGTGGACAGCATGCAACAAGGGGATCTTTCAGATAGTTTCAAACCAGAAACTTGACAGCGTCATCAGACAATTAAACAATTGATGATGTCTGATATTCTTTTTTTGACAGAACTTAACAGTCAAGTGGGTATGACTACTCTTAAAAAAGATGCGGATATCATCTACAGATATCACGTTTTTCTTCAGCCAGGACAAAGCTTCATTAATAGGCAAAATTTCCGCCTGGAACACGCTACAGTGATTTGGAAGACGGAAGGAGAGGCATAGTCTTAGCTTATCTGGAAAAACATCACTACAAGCCCCACTATCGGTTTTACATCCAGTGGGGAAGCTTACATAAAAGTTTTTGTCAAACTGAAGTTAAGGTAGGGTGTAATCGAAATTCTCTATAAGAATTCCTAATATATTAAGAAAATAAGCGTGGTCAAATAAATTATTTGTCCATTGTGTAGTCACTGTAAGTCGCATCTACTTGCTTGCTAAAGATGTCGAGTGGTGTCAAGTGAAACAGAATATTCAAAGCCGCGGAGAGAGTAGAAGGTAGAGCTCCACTTATGCATAGACATGCTGTTCTTTTGAACTCTGCCTAGTTTGTTGCAGTTGATTGCATTATCTAAGGCCGTCTACGTGTTAAGTTCTTAGGAAAATAGAACAAAGAAAGAAAACAAGATTCTGAGGCTGAGTGGTTATTTCGCTCCATGGGTGGCATCCAACATTTAATTGGGAGATTATTAGAGAAATTGAACTTGTTTATGTATTCTCGGCAACCACCTTTCTTACTGATTTTAGTGTGGAAGCCAATACACAGCCACTTGATCCACGGTCACTCACAAGTTGTTCGGCTTAGGAACAAATCACAGTATTTTAGAGTAAGTCCGAAAGTGAGCTTGAGTGTATGTTGATGAGCATTCACAGTGAATTTGAAAGGGTGAAATACTTTTGGCAATTTCGGTGGAGCACTGGTTGTGAAATTGGCGATAGAACGTCGTTGTTTAAACATGTCAATTGACTCTGTGATATTAGCGTCACCCATGAGTTTTATCGCACGATTTGGATCCTTATCTAGCACGTGCAGAGATGTCTTAGGAGCACCTAACCAAATTTAGGCATTGTACTGCAATTTTGGGAGGATGAATGCTTTTCATATTGAGGCCAGATCAGACGGGGCGAAATATACATAGACATTTCGCAGAATTTTTGCAACGTCATTGGTCATTCCAATGTAAGTGGTCATTGACACACATACAGACAATGGAAATTTTTTCACTTTCGAGGATGCAAGTGATATTCATGCATAATAGCTAGTTGTTTAGAATTGGGCTTACCGACAGCAGACAGGATTGTGTTTTAAAAGTATTACATTCTACTCTTTAAGTTCTTACCTATTAGTTATGCTATTAATATGAAAAGCTTAAGATACGCTACCGTTCCCGTTCTATCGTACATCCGAAGAGCAGAGACGCGAGTTCGGGAACGAATATGAAAAGGGAATAGTACTGTCATGAGCAAAGGAATATATTGGTTCATAAGTAGCAGACAAGAGATCATTGATGAAAATTAAAAAAAGTATCGGAGACAGAACGGAGCCCTGGGACATACCAGCATTTATTTTGTATATATTAGACTTCAAACCACCCAAGACAATTTGAATTGAACGATCCGAACTGTAATTCTTAAAGCATTCAAGAAGACACTCGGCGATGCCAAATACACGCATTATAGAAAAAAAGCCTGATACCAAACGCTGTCAAATGCCTTAGAAATATAAAGTGCAACCATCTTGCTATCGCCAAATTGATGTGCGCTTTGGTTCCACTTTTCGGTGAGACATGCCATCAGATCACGAGTGGACCTGTTGTTATAAAAACCGTACTGCCGGTCATAAAGAAGTTTCCGTGTTTCGATATATTTCACGAGCCTGACTGTTTATAAGCGTTTCCATGTGCTTGGAAAAGAGAGACGTAGGAGTAATGGGTCTGTAGAAGGAGAAGGAAAAACATTAATAGAAGAGAAGAGTAGGATTGATAAAAAATCTTACGCAGTGTGTTCCCAACGCAAAAGAACACCTTTTTAGAAAAAGGGAAGGGACCAGCGGATTTGTGCATGTTGAGATCTGTAAGTATACTATGATTCATCGTAAAGTTTGATTTACAATGTAAAGAAAAACACATAAATTTGAAAGTCAACTTAAAATTTTTATTATCGGTTAAAAGAACAGTTCATGGCATTTAATTTTTGGAAAATATATTATATAAATATTGGCCACGATTACTTCTGAGGTGCTCCATTCGGAAGGTCCAATTTTTAGCAACTGACATCTCGCGGATAACACGAGTAATGTTGGCTTCTAAAACATCAATCAGAGCTGGCTTATTCCCGAAGACCTGAGTCTTTACATATCCCCAGAGAAAATAATCCAAAGGAAAATAGTCTAGGCGGCCAATTTACCTTAGCAAAACGTGAAATTAAGTGCTCACCAAAATGATTTCTCTACAAGTCCATTGCTTCAAGCGCTGTATGGCTCATAGCGCCGTCTTGTTGAAACCAAGCTCAACGAGACCATGCGCTTGTTCACATAGTCCGTTAACATGGCACGATAACGGTTACCATTGACGGTAACATTTTTATTTGCCTCATTTTTGAATAAATATGGACCAATGACTCCACCATCCACTTATGTAAACTGGGACTCAATTTTGCGAATAGTATTGGCAATAATGGTTTCAGCAGGTAGATTATGCGCACCGTAAGTTCTTCGAATCGCACAAAAAACATTTCTCACAGAACGCTGATTTTTGTAAAACAGCTGAATAATTTGGAGATGTTGTTATGGTGTGAGTCTTTCTGTGATGATTTGCCAAATGATATTGAATAAAAGTAACAAAGCAGTTTGATAAGAGGCACGCGTCATCTGTCAAAAAAACCTATTGAAAATCAAACCTTACTATAAATCACCCCTTACTTTTGCTACTACACGAGTGCGGAAGTGGATTTGTCTCATTGAAAATTCGACGTGTAAGCGGAGATAAAGTTAAATCTAGACTGTTGAGCTTGCTGCAAAGAATGCAGAAAGCAGATTGGTCTCATCCAATAAGTATTGAGATGGAGGATGAGGCAAAATATCTAATATTTTTGACAAATAACCAACATTGCTTACTACTTTTGGGACGACGTCGTTTTTTGCCTCAGTTGTTGGCCTTATTGGAATTGTTCACCCTTAAAAAAGGCGTCACAGTGGTTTCTGACTAGTTTTAACTTTTTTCAGTTTTCCTCTGTAGGTTCGGTCTTATAGGACCGAAAAATCTTTGCTCTTACAGCTAGAGTCGTACCACACTTTTTCTTTTGGTTTGATACTCTTCATCCGATGAGGGATAAAGGATCTCATTACAAAGTGAAAAGTGTCTGTGATCATAACAGCAACGATATTCTCGTCATTATCCAGGAAACAGGAAACCCGTTAAAACGCGTAAGATAAGTGTCCGCTCCAATTGTATTCTCGTATTGCCACACAGTTCTTGAAGGAATCTTTTCTCTAAGTATGTGGTTGATGTACGAGAAATTAGCTGATATGACACAATGCTTCTTTGAGCATGGAGGGAAAGGAACATCGATTTTGTATTTATCAGGGTAAGAAGTTAAAACAAGTACTGGGTGTTAGCGGTATGACTATCACATATATCTGCTTGGACGATGTAAGAAGAATTTTTGATGTAGAGCAGCAAGTTTGTAGTTCACTTTTGGATCCCCTGTATACCAGTTAGATACAAATACTCCTTACAGAACTTAAGGATAAAATAACCACGAACCAGCATTCTGCTGGTAAATATAGCATGTTTTTTTCAGAGATTCATTTGTCTATGTAATTTTTATGATATTTTTGTTTAAGAAAATTAAGCTTTAGTACACTTGCAGCCGTAATCTTCATAACGTCTATATGCAAAGCTTAACTTTCAAAAAATAATTCTGACACAGTTGCCTCACAAGTGCACTTTGCACTCGTAATAACTACGCTGGTTAGTTTTGCTATAAAGAATATTCTTGGTCTTAATTATCATCTGCTACTATAAAGTCCTATCTGATTTACTTAGCTTTGGTCGATTTTTTAAGTTTTCTGACTCGCTTAGACATTGGGCCAGCAACGTAACAATCAAGTTCATAATGCTTTTCTTTCTTTACTTCCGGCATACTATAGTATGAATTCGGATTTCCCGAGCACCAAGATAAAGAAAAAGCTGCAATCACAAGAGATCGCCAGAATCTTTGCCACAAACATATTGAAATTTGCCAACAACTCCTATGCCGCCAGCATCACGTATTAAAGACTAGTGACAACACTACCAACGTGACCTACCGCAATTAATATGCACCACAAAGAAATCCATGGCTCTATGGACAATGTCGGGGAGTAGATGCAGTCAAGCAGAGCCACTCATGAGCTTTACGAGCAAAAGTGACGGGAAGAACATAGACTTCCTCAGAAGAAGAAAAAATACCATAAGAAGGGCGCGATCAAAAGTATTGAAAGCTTGTACCCTAGGAATACCGCTGAGAGGTTTTACCAATAGGTAAAAAGAACGTGTTAAGACTCGCACAGAAGCATGTAGAGATAAAGAGGTAAACCTTTTATTAGAGCCACAGTCGGTGTGTGAATATGGAACAACTTTTTCAACAGACTGCATAGCAGCAAATAAGGACAACATCCCGCCATCAGGTAAAATAGACCATTCAACTTAGATGATGGCAGCCAAAACATCCGTCCGCCTGACCAGAACGAAGTAGGGATAGCGCTATATTCAAGCTAAAATAAAACATATCAGCTGGACCTAACGACTTACCGAACAAGGTATTCAAAGCCGCTAAAAATGACTTTGGGGACAGCATGTACGAACTCATTTCTCAGATCAGGTCAGAAGAGTGTGTTCGTGATGAATGGAATATTAGTATCGGTTGCGCGATAGACAAAAAAAAAACTATTCCAACTGTTTGGCTCCTATAAGTTTCGGTTTTACACTAGGGAAAACCACAATCGACGAAATCTTCGCTACTCCGGCATATCCTTGAAAAATCTAAACAAGCCCAAATAGAAACTTACCATCTTTTCATCGATTTTATGGTCATATGCAGCCTTTAGCCTTTATAGAGACGTGTTACATATATACATCCTAGTTTTGGCATTCCTGCTAAAGTCTGCATCGTCTGTGCAGAATGACGATGGAGAACACTAACTGTTCCATCGAAGCCGGTATCGACTTAACCAAGACCTTTGAGTTCAAAAAAATTCTTAAACAAGGTGACGCCCTGTCATGTAACTTCTTTAACATCATACTTGAAAGAACTGCGCGGAACTTACAAGTGAACACTGAAGGCACAATCTTTCAAAATATGGTATTATGAGAAGACAACGGATTGTCACCAGTGCGTTCGCTAGTACTGAAACGGAAAGTGCCAAAATATTAAAACCAAGTACCTATATGCTGTTAACAAGACACACAACTTCGGCGAATTCGACATTACGTCACAGTCGACAACTATAGTTTCGAGGTGGTAAAGGACTTTGAATACCTTGGTTTTCCTCAACATTCTGCCAATAACAACTCAGCAAAAAATAGAACTAAGAATCACTCTTGCAAATCTCTGTTTCTTTGGGCTACGAAGTCAATTGGGTAGTATGGCCAAATTCCGAAAAACTAAGTAGACTCTGTATAAGACCGTGATCATCTCCGTTCTACTTTATGGCACTGAAGAATGGACTCTTGTCCTATGTAGCGTAGCTATCATTAGTTTTTCTGATATGATACGCTACAACTAGACTAAGACCGAAGAATTTGCTATTTATTCCTACAACGAATATTTTTTGGAGCTTCAAAGACAACCTTTCACATGAACTCGAACAACGGTGAACGGTGAACGGTTAACGCTGAAAGGTGAATTAGTGAATGACTAATTTAAAGATGAAATTACTGACATTCCCTTCAGCAGTATCTCCATAGTTTAGAGTTTCTCGAAAATTAGTCTCATGCCAAGCTGTAGACACCATTTGTGGCTTCTTATGAGGTTAGCTCTGCCACCACTGTTATTTGTTACCTTCCATTTTGCCTCCATTGAATCGTTGGATTTGTGAGGCTGACTTCCTCACTTAGTTCATTCTAAAATTAGAGTTACTTGTTCGTTGTGATGGTTTTCCACACTGTCTTGGAATAGTCACAGATCCAGCAGTGCATTTCTGGATTCTTTGACCTTTACCAGAAGATGACTTTCATTACATGGTGTGTACCTTCGTATGCCTGACAAGTTGCTTCCTGCCATTCTTACGCTGTAGCTTCGGGTCTATAATTCCTTTGGGAACCTATTTCAGGGTATGAAAAATGTGTCAGCCTTCCAAACCCTACAGCGTTTGTTCCCTTTGTTGGGTTCGACATGTGATAGTTAATAGACATTGCAGCCATTCACCGTCAGATCTTACTACTTAGAAACTTCTCAAGAACTCGGAGGGAGCTCTATTGGCAAAGACTTTTGTAGTCAATTGCACTAAGGACTGCAGAATATTGCCAGATTTTCATTTTGATTCCCAATAAAAGGAAAACATGAAATTTGCGTTGTTATCGTCCCCTTTTTCTTGTTCAACTAAACTTCTTTCGTCCGTTCAACATAATGTTGAACAAAAAGAACAAGTAAGACGACGATTCTTCTTAACTGGAAAACTTATAAACTCCCCCGAATTTAATACATCAACCAAAAGGACCCGATAAAGTGGAGAAATCACCTTCTTTAGGACTGATTCACCCTATCCAGAGAGGGATACAGCATATCAGGTGCGTTTTAATTTCCAAAGTTCTTTTTTTATTAATAAAGTCATTCCTTATTTCCTGCAACAAACAATTCACACCTTTCTTCTCAAGGACTTGGAGCACCATCCAAATGATACATAGAACCAAAAAAAAAAAAAAAAAAAAACACAAATCTTGAAGAAAGTTGAAACATAAACTTTCTCTGAATAATTATTTCTCTAGACAGGTTGAAACTTTTTTCTTTCTTGCAGCAGAATTAATGT
Source organism: Volucella inanis (assembly GCA_907269105.1). NCBI lineage: Eukaryota > Metazoa > Arthropoda > Insecta > Diptera > Syrphidae > Volucella > Volucella inanis. The sequence goes on along the minus strand of OU026157.1, from coordinate 70,101,265 downwards.
CCAAGATATAAACAAAGAGACATCCATAACAAAAAGAACGATAAAGATACAAGTACAAGTACAAGTACTCAGGTAAAAGTACGAATGAACATCAAAAGGCAACGCAATTATCCGTATCTGTGGAACTTTGTCAATGCTGTCACATGACTATACAAGGCGAGATACGAAAACTTAGCCTCCTACCTCGCTTATTAGAATTTATATCGACCTCACCGATGTTAGGAACTACCAGGTATTTTAAGTTTCCAACCAGGATATCATTTTGCCTTTGTAGCCCGTAGTTTTGAATCTGTCGCATAGAAGACTGCGATTGCGACTGCAACTGTTTCAGTCCTGCGAATGCAGATAAATTATGTTCACTTCGGATACGTTCTCTTTTACCTTTCATCTGCTCTAGTGTTTGCCAATTTCGACGTTGCTTTAACTTTAATCTACCTTCAGTCAAAAAACAAAAAAAAATTTTTTTCGAGTACATAAATTAGCACTCCGAACTTAACGTCGTTTCGTCAAATTTGGCACCATTAGCAGCAGCAAACTGCAGGGTATTCTACTGCCAGCAGGTATTGCTGCTGCATTTCATAAAATGAGGATTTGGGAGAAAGGATTGTGTATGAAGGAAACGTATTTTCATCTTTTTTTCAGTTTTTCTACAGAATATTGGTGAGTTTAGTATGTACATACGTATGAGTACATTAATGTTAGTTTTTTTTCTAAGTATAATTTATTTTTTGATAGAAATGTCCTTGTTTTCGGAATGTAAATATTATATTTCAATACGGCGCATCTTTTCGGTCGATTAACTTTTATCTTACCTGTGCTGACAAAAAACCTTGATTGTGACCCACACACAGAATATCCGGATATATTCTGCTATACTCGTTATCAAACCTTACCTGCACATAGTAGTCTTCTGTACAGTTGTTCTACTCCAATGCCGCCATTCATTGTTTTGATCCACCAATTGCACTATGAACTAAAGTATCTTTTGCACCACAAAATCAGTATTAGGAAGCCAAAAGAGGCTCAACTCTTTAAATGATATTGAGAATCTCTCTATTGGCATCTCCTCTCCTTCCACTTCTCTGAGGAAGTGCCATGCATTCCGTGCATTCACAGAAAATGTGTTCCGCAGTTTCGTCGTCTTCCATGCAAAGACGACGATCTGTTTCCTAAATAAGACCTATTTTGTGTAGGTGATATTGAAGGTGGCAGTGTGCGGTTAGAAATACAACCAGTCTTCTGGTATATACATACGAGGGATATACAAGGTATATTCAAAAAGTTAGGTGACATTATATATATTTATATATATTTTATAAAAAAATATTTATTTACTCATCAATATTGATGTTGTCCCCTTCAAAGTAATCCCCCTCAGATAGACATAGACAGACTTGTGTCAACGCTTTTTCCAATTTTCGAAGCACTTCTCATAAGCAGTTTTTGGTATAGCATTGAAATTTTGGCGTCTTGGCGCTTTGGAACGATTGGGCCTTGATTTCAACGGCATGACCATATTCCCATGTTTCATTGATAACTAGAGACAGTTATGACCCTTTTGAGCAAGTCAGGATAATCACTGACGTCATTCAAGAGCTCCTAAGTGATGCATATCACTTAAGGTTTCTGAAAAAATTTCGCTAATACGTTTCATGTCCAAAATATTCGAAAAAAATTTAATGACACGAGCCGACCGATGTGCCAACATCCTCAGCAACTTCTCTTATGGTAATTCGACGATTTTCCAAAACTAGTTGCTTTGGAATTTCACGAAAAACGTACATTCGATTACTGATTTTTTCTTTTTTTTTTTTTTTTTGCTCTGTTGGTACACATAGCCCGACAATACTCGTATGTTAACAGTTTCAAGTAAGGGGTGGTTCATCGTGAGGTTTGATTTTCAGTAGGGTTTTTTTGACAGATTACGCATGACTCCTATCAAACTGCTTCGTTACTTTTATTCAAAATCGTTTGGCAAATCATCACAAAAAGACTGACACCATAATATCATCTCCAAATTGTTCAGTTGTTTTACAAAAATAAGCGTTCTGTTTGAAATGTTTTTCGTAGGATTCGAGGAAATTAAGCATAATCGACTTACTGGAACCACTATTGTCGTCAATACTTGTCAATTGTCAACAGCTTGGCTTGGCATATTTCTTCAAAAATGAGCCAAATCAGAATGTTACCTTCAGTGGTAACCGTTATCGCGCCATGTTAACGGATAGTGTGAACAAGCGTATGGTCTCGGTGAGCTCTGGTCTCAACAAGACGGCGCTACGAGCCGTACAGCCCGTGAAACAATGGACTTCTTGAGAAATAATTTTGGTGAACACTTTCTTTCACGTTTTGCTACGGTAAATTGGCAACCTAGATCTCTGGGGATATGTTACAATAAGTCTCAGGTCTTCAGGAATAAGTCAGCTACGATTGACGTTTTGGAAGCCAACATTACTTGTGTTATCCGCGAGATACCAGTCGCTATGCTCGATCGAGTCGCCCAAAATTGGACCTTCCGAATATACCACCTCAGACGCAGTCGTGTCCAATATTTACATTATATGATTTTCAAAAAATAAATGCCATGAATTGTTCCTTTAAACGATAATAAAAATTTTAAGTTTGCTTTCAAATGTATGTGCTTTAATTTACATTATAAATCAAACCTCACGATGAATAACCCTTTATATAGCATAACTAGTTTGTTTTTGACAGATAGAAAAGTTGGACGTGTTTTGATATGCTCGCCGATTTTCAATCTCTAAGGACCGTTATAGATGTTTGACATCTGGGCTAATATGACAAATACTCAATCTTAAATACCGAAAGAGCTTATTAACCCCAGCAAAAAAGTTATCGCCATATATACGTATACTGCAGGGACGATGAGGAATCTAGGGCTCACTTTCTTTGCAACTGTTCCACTTTAGCATCAATGCATCAGAATCCAATCACTTAGACTGTGTGAAAATCGCCGATATTGAAAAACTTAGCAAGAAATCTCTATCTTTTTTGTTGCAGAAGTATTGTAACTAGAACAGCATCCTCCACGCTATTTAATGGACCTGTAACGACTAAGAAAAACTTTAAACTTGGAGTTGTCAGGTCATATACCTTAAACACATGGCCAATTGTCTCATCAGCGACAGTCTCCAAATTGAATCCAGCAAGAATAAAAAGTGCGCACAAACATACGAGACAAGATTGGCATGGGAGTGAACAATCTTCTGTCATATCGATATCATCTTTAAAGAAGACGAAATTATATTGTCTTACTAGAACTTCCCTGACCATCTACAATACAATACCTCCTACTCCAGTTAAAGTAATAACTACAACATTATCTTCGTAAGAAAAAAAGAAAAACCAAGAGCTAACTTTCTTGCGAAAATCCGAACTCAGCAATGAAAAAATAGTTGTAGGATGAAATAATCGGGCTTAAGGCAAAAGGGAAACTGTCGCTGTGGACTTAAAAAAATTAAAGAACTATTTCCTGAACATGAAACCAGTTGAAATGAGCTGATTATGATCATAGACTTGAGGCAATTATACAAGGTATTCAGCTATCCAAAATCTACTTATCTATTCAAAAGGAATCCCTTATCCAAGCTTTTGAATATTCTTCCTCTACACACGCAGGCATGGTAAGTTTTTAGGTCCAATACTCATTTCTGATGTGCCACAGATTGACGCAGCATCAAAATATCGCTCAATATCAAAACTAAGGCGTTAAAAAAGCGCTTGTTTATTTCATGCACTGTAAGCCTAAAGGAAAGTGCACCGCATCGCTGTCGAGTACTTCATGGTAATTGGGGGATTCCCCGATTAAAAACCATAAAGGACTATAAAAAGGAGAATTCGAACGCTACCCGAGCATTCAGTGTTAGTACGTCGAGTTTTTCAGAACTTGTCGCTTGACTGTACGAAAGTATATATATATATATTTATTTTTCGATTCGAGTGTGAGATATTTTTTTGAGTTTTATTTAAATAAATTTCGTTTTTAGTAATTCTTGAAGGTGAGCCATCATCCTTTGGTTGCAGTTTATTTTAAGAAAAAGAGCAAACAAACAAACAATGTCCAGCGATTCTGATAGTGATCCCCCTGAACTAAGGTCACATGTCTTAGCAGGAGATTACATACTAGAAGGAATAACACCGCAAGAAATGATTGCCAAATATTTCCAGAGAACTCCAAGGAATGGAACACAAACACCCTGGAAAAATTTTAAGCAAACTGAAGATGCCTCTAAAGCTGGAAATGTGAAAGCTAATATTAACATACCGGACTCTAGGAAGCAGGAAAAATATGACGGAACTAAAATTCGTAAAGCTGAAGCCAGTACCTCATCTGCCGTTATCACGGAAACTGAGGCTGCAGACATCGGCGATCTAAACAAATTGAAGTGAGAAAATATGACAAAGTTTTTATTTGTGCGCTTCTAATTGTCGTGTTCATTAAATAAAATAATTTACTCGTACATATATGATAATTTTATTTGTTTTGTCTTTTTTTAACGCTGTGTAGTATGGTGCCATGTACTTATTTGCTTTTGAGAAAATTTTACAGACTGGGGCGTTTTTTTTAACCAGCTTTCTCTAATTACTCTGTTCGTTTTGAATCTTCTTCAGACTGTTCTATTCTTCGGTGAGTTCGTGGACTATTCGGGTTGGAGTACGTATATTCACGAGCTATGTATGACGTAGTCGTAATGTAGGAAAAGCGTTATGACCGGTGCGAAAGAGTGCGGCTAGTTCTAACATTGAAGTATATTGCTACCGGCGACTCGTACAGATCTCTTGAGTTTTTGCCCGATATCTCTGGAAAAACAATGGCTAAAATTGCAATACAAATATTTTAATGTAGTTGGTTGTATTTTTGTATTTTTTTCTAACGCATGGGCTGAAAACTCAGTGAAGTTTTATAATAAAACACAAAATAGTTGCCTTCGATGGCGATACACTGATTCAAACGATTTTTCAATGTTTCGATACCAGTTTTGTAGTACGATTTCGGTTTAACCTCGAAATAGGCCTTTGTTTCGGCGATTACTTCTTCATCGGTCTTAAATCTCTTTCCGGCGAGCATTCTTTTGAGGTCTGCGAACAGGAAATAGTCGCTGGGGGCCAAATCTGGAGAATATGGTGGGTGGGGAAGCAATTCGTAGCCGAATTCATACAATTTTACCATCGTTTTCATCGACTTGTGACACGGTGCATTGTCTTGATGAAAGAGCACTTTCTTTTTCTTCAAATGCGGCTGTTTTTCTGCGATTTCGTCCTTCAAACGCTGCAACAACGCAATGTAATAGTCGCTGTTGATCGTCTGCCCCTTTTGGAGATAGTCAATGAAAATTATTCCATATGTATCCCAAAATGCAGATGCCATAGCCTTGCCAGCCGACTGTTGAGTTTTTGGTCGTTTTGGATGATGATCGACGCCTGCTCGCCACTCAGCTGACTGCCGACTTGACTTTGGTGTGAAGTGATGCAGCCAAGTTTCATCCGACGCAAAAATTCGGCCTTATTGCGGTTGATCAGCTTTAAACACTCCTCTGCATCATCAAAACGTTGTTTTTTTTGGTCGACTGTGAGCAAACGCGGCACCCACTTTGAATAGAGCTGTCGCATGTCCAAATATTCGTGTATGATATATCCAACACGCTCTTTTGATATCTTCAGAGCCTCAGCTATCTCGATCAACTTCACTTTACGGTCATTCGTAATCTTTTTTGGACTTTTTTGATTTTTTCATCTGAAACAACCTCTTTTGGACGTCCACTGCGTGCATCATTTTCGGTGCTTATATGACCACTTTTAAACTTTTCAATGCACTTTCGAATGGTTCGTTCGGTTGGGCAGAATCCGGAAAACACTTATCAAGCCATTTCTTTGCATCGGCTGCATTTTTTCCCATCAAAAAGCATTGATAAATCAACACACGAAATTGCTTTGAATCCATTTTTTTCACAATAACAAAAGTTGCTTCACTCACAACGCTATATCTTGAGAACTTATCGCCCGACAGCTGTCAAATTTATACACGTATCTTTTGAAGGTTGGTACTTTTGATTAGTTTTCTTTAGACACCTACCGCACAAGACGAGATGGTTTCTGGGAAGCTCTCATCTTGTTTTAGAATTTTTCATCGTCCTATGGAAATAGGCAGTTCAATCGACCTAGTAAGAGCATGCTGTGTGCTACACAAATACCTCTCAAAAAATAAACAGGCAGCAGACAACTCCGATCAAGTTAACCAAATGGATTTTCCTGAAACAATTACACCTATGTCTACCCATGAGCATAACAGGTATAAATATGCATGTGCAGCAAGAGAAAATTTAAGAAATTAATGTGTTACGGACGATGACGTTCCATACAAAATAAACCATATCCTAACTTTTTATTCAATTTATGTTTATTTTTAACTCTTAGATCTAAGGATGAACATTAAAAAATAAAACTGAACTTATTTCAAAACAAGGACTAAATTTGTTTATGTATGTACAGAATTTAAAAAAAAAAGCAATAAAAAAAAGATAAGAAACAAAAAAAAAAAAAAAAAACATCTTCATACATCGTCATCAAACTGGATGTCAGCATCCAATAAATCTGCGCACAGCTTGTCGCTCGCACCACTTCTTGCTGACGAAGGCCACAACGAATGACTGTGTGATCTGGACAGTAAACTCTGCACCACTTTCCTTCTTGTCAACATTTGGATTTCGCCCATTGTTTCCGCAGCTTCCACAGGTGATAATTGCTGGAGCTGCAACGCTATAGTCTTCGCAAATGAAGAGTGTATGTTGTCCTTCTCTTGCACACTTGCAGTAACTGCACTCGTAAATTGATCATTCCTGTCAGATTTCGAAGATGCTTTTCTTTTGAAACTACTTGATGTAGAAGCTGATGGTGATGGTGACGGAGACGACGATGATAATGGCAATGATTGCAGCACGATTGAGGGTATTTCTAGTGCAGATGTTCGCAGCAAAGTGGGCTCCTCAATGCATATGGAATCATTGCCTCCTTTTTCCACTGCTTCCGTAGCACACTCTATACTGTCCTCCTGTAAAAATAAATGGATCAAAAATAATGTTAACAATTGTTTTTTGTATATTTTTCTTACCGCATCATAATTACTTTTTGTTCTTCTCAGAACAATGACCGAATCTAAAAATTTTAATTCCTCATAATAGTACAGATTTGGCTGATATACAGTCTCCGCCGATGTTCCTTTTTTTTTTTTTTTTTTTTGAGTCATCTACTTTTTTTTTCTCCACAACGTAAGTTGTACGCAAATTTTTCATCTTTTTTTTTAGCTCCGCAACGTCTTTTCCTATCTCCCTTGATAAGTGCAGCCAAGCATTTTTTTTTTTTTAGGTCTAATCTTTTGTATTCCGCACTTTTATAATTCCATAGGCACTGAAATTGTTTATAAATATTAATGAATTTTACAACTTCGTCCACTAGCCACTCAGCCATCACGGGGAAAAAATAAAAACACAAATGTCAAACAGAAACGACAGCCCATAGAATACTATCCATAGAAAGCAATGGACAGAGCAATGCATAGAGATAAATTTTTCATAAAATAGAATAATTTGAAGTCTCCATAAGCAATGCTGAATTTTTCCTTTTTAGTCCTCGATAATTTGTAATTTCATACCTATAACTCGGGGAACCCCCTAAATATAATGTATTCGACACTCATACTGTACTATCCTTTGGGTAGAAATACAATATATGAGTATAGGGAAACATTGCTTTGGTCTGAAATGAGATTGACAAAGGATGAATTAAATGAGCGTTTTTTTGCAGCTTAAGCGTCGATGTACTCGTATATGTATATTTCTACAATACGTCGCATCGATTTGTAGCATATACGTTCTGGCCTAATCTCTAAGGAGGGAACATGTATTTTTTTTAAATCGAGGATGAACTCAAGTGACAGTTACGACAGTAACTGAAAAAGTAAAAACAAACTTATTAACTTTATTTTGATCTTTCTATAAAACAAGTCAAAGAATGGGTTCTGAAGGGTTCTCGAAGGGTTCTCGAAGGGTTTAATGGGAAAAATAAATCGATGCCGTTTGCTATTCCAATGATTTTTGATGACTATTATCTTTGTTTAACTTAAGTTAAACACCCTGTGTCCACGCTAAGAACACAAGAACTATGTTCAAAGTCAATTGATGTGGATGACCGCGAAGAAACCACACATGACTCAGAGTTGAATGATTTGTTCCGTGCCTTAAAATTATCCATCAGACAGTCTGACACTCTCGATTCTAGACTACAAGAATGGAGTATCTTATCAACAGAAACTAAGATATCTTTGTCAAGGAAAGGAACAGACAATTAGCTATGTTACCTTCTTCATATAAAACGAATCCCTATGCCACTAAAGGATGATTCATCGTGAGGTTTGATTTATAATGTAAAATAAAACACATACATTTGAAAGTGAACTTAAAATTTTTATTATCGATTAAAAGAACAATTAATGGTATTTCCTTTTTGTAAATTATATCATGTAAGTGTTTGATACGAAGGTACAATTTTGGGCGTTTCGACTGGTATCTCACAGATAACACGAGTAATGTTGGCTTCCAAAGCGTCAATCGTAGCTAGCTTATTCCAGAAGACCTCGGACTTTACATATCCCTAGAGAAAATAGTCCAAAAGTGTGATATCGCACGATCTAGGCGGCCAATTTACCATAGCAAAACGTGAAATTAAGTGCTCATCAAAATGATTTCTCAACAAATTCATTGTTTCACGATCGTAACGCCGTCTTGTGGGGAGAGTACGATAACTTTGGCGCCAAGAATTGATAACGGTATTTTGTAGAGGGGTTAAAAACTAGCATTTTTTACTATGGGTGGGGGGGGCTCTATCTCGCACATTTAGGGGCAATTTTAGAAAAAAAAAAGACTTAAAATTGGAAAGGAATTATTAAAAAACAAAGGCAACACTTACAATAAAGTACTATACAGGATTTGAAAGCCCAAAATTTGCTCTTTAATATAAAATTTACATTTATAATCGTGTGATTAGTTTTTGAATTATTCACATTCAAACTCAAATTCTTGGTAAAAAATTAAAAAAAAAATTTTTTTTAACAATATTACTCAAAATTGTGAAATAATGTGCCAAACTGGTTTTTTGTATTAATGCGCATATCAATTCTGAATCGAACACAAAAAACCGCATGACATTATATGTTCTAGTTTTTGAGAAAATTAAAAATTACTAAAACTATTTTTTATAAGACGTTTTTTTTTTTTTTTTGTTTTTTGGTGCTTATGGTGATCTCACTTTGAGGATTAAGGACGCATTTCGCGTCCCAGTCAGTCAGTTTGTAAGTAAGTTAGGTGTTAGTTAAGAATAGTCAATTAAATGTTCAATGTACGAGTACATATTAAAAAGGTATGTAAGTTTCGTCAATGAAGTCATCGTCCGTACTTGGGTCAACGTCGAGTTCGTTGAGTTTGTTTATGATGGTAAAGAGCCGAGGTTGTTTTGGTAGTAAGATTCCTTTTAAGTGCTCATAGTGAACGGTCGGAGGGTCGAAGTCCGTCAGTTGCAAACCCACACTTCTTTACCTTTGACAAAACCTGGGTATACTTTTTTTTATGTCAATTAAAAATTCCGTGATTTGGGAGCCCTTGTCGTCCTTATATTTTTTATTTTTTTTTTTTTTTTTCAAGGCAGTATTTCCGGTAAAAAAAGTCCCATATATAGTATTAGTTGCATCGGTCTTGTCAACATATTCGCCTTTGCTGTGGTTTGTAATTTCATGAGTCGTAGAAGTAGAGAACACTTTCTCAATACTTATGTATTGACGTGCGCTGTCGGTACAAATACGACTGCTGTTGGGGTTAACGTATTTGTGTATATAGGGCCACAAGTCTTCTTTACTTTTGGAGTTCAATTTAAAGAAGTGTCCGACCTTATCTTCTTTACAAAATAACCCCAAGACTATAATTTTCATTTGTTCGGTTACACGGCCTCTGTGGTATTTTCTTTTTGTAAGAAATGTCTCGTCGATTTGTACAGTTTTTTCTTGGCCGCCAATGTTAACATCGACGTGAGATGCTATTATTTCGGCTATTTCATGACAATAGTTATAATAATCTATTATAGTATTGGGTATGTAATTTAATTCGTTCGTTTTTTTTTTTTTTTAAATTTGAACGTTTATTTAAGAAAAACATGTACAATAGTATTATTCAAAGTATTGCCCATCTGAAGCTATGACTTTTTCCCATCTTTCTGGCAATTTGTGGATCCCATCTCAAAAGAACTGCGCCGGCTTGGCAGCCAAGAATGAATCAAGCCAATTTTTGATATTCTGCTCTGATGTGAACCGTATTTCAGTGAGGGCGTTCTGCATCGACCGGAACAAATGGTAGTCAGAAGGGGTAACGTCTTGGCTATAAAGCGGGTGGGGTAAAACTTCCCATCCACTGTTTTCAAAATAGTTTCTAACCGGAATAGCAAGGTGGGGCCGAGCGTTGTCATGATGGAAAATTATTGCCTCGTGTCTGGTCGCATATTCCAGGCGTTTTTCGGCTACTGCTCTCTTCAAACGGATTAATTGTGTTTGGTAGCGTTGTCCATTAATGGTTTCATCCGATTTTAGTAGCTTATAATACAGCGCACCCATCCGATCCCACCAAATAAAGAGCATTACCTTCGCGCCATGGATATTCGGCTTTGCCGTTGATTTGGCTGGTTGGCCGGGTTTCACATATGATTTTTTGTGCTTCTGGTTGTCGTAATGGATCCATTTTTTTCACCAACAGTAACAATCCGATGCAAAAATGACTTCCTTTTGTGGCGTTTCAGCAGCATTTCGGACATGCAAAACCACCTTTCGACGTCTCTCGGCTTGAGTTCATGTGGAACCCAATTTCCTTGCTTTTGAATATATCCAGCTGCTTTTAAACGTTTTGAAATGGCTGCTGGAGTGACATCCAAAGATTCTGCGAGCTCTTCTTGTGTTTGGCAACAATCTTCATATAGTAATGCTTCCCGTTCTTCATCTTCAAACTTTTTTGGCTGCCCAGGACGTTCATCGTCTTCCAAACCAAAATCACCACTTTTTAATCGTGCATACCACTTTTGGCACGTTCGCTCAGCTAGCGCATATTCACCATAAACTTCCACTAAAATACGATGACTTTCGGCAGCAGTTTTCTTCATATTAAAGTAAAGAAGAAGAACTCCCCGCAAAAACACATTTTCAGGCACAAAGTTCGACATATTTGAATGAAAAAAAAAATTATTGTTATTTACGCTTCAAATGAATGACATATACTGAAATGACGTACAATGACAGTAGCTTTCCAACGCACGTTCCAATGAAATAATACAAGTTACGAAATTTCTTAGCAAACCGCACGAATTAAGAAATGTTGGTCAATAACCGCATATTAACCATCAGAGAGATAGCGGAGGACTTGAACATTGCCTATGAATCTATCCAAGACATTTTGGTTAATGATTTGGGTTTTCGTCGTGTAGCTGCAAAGTAAGCGTCAAAAGACCTCAATTTCACGCAAAAAAGAGACCGTGTTGACGTCGCAAAAGAAATGATTTGCGAGGCTGAATCCGATCCCACATTCATCAAAAGGATCATTACTGGAAATGTGAAAGGTGATTATGTTGAAAAATAAATAAACTTTTTTACTTCTGGGACCGCCCTCGTATTTAAACGACAAAGTCATTTATTCTACTTCGCTCCAAGAGCATTATATAAATAAATTTGTTCGTTTAGGCAGAACTTTCAGGGTGGCGTGGCATATCCTATCATGCCCCGGAAATTTTTTCTTTGGCAGAATCTTGACTACCTCAATTACCTCTTCTACTCTTATTAGAAGTAAGTAGTAAGTAAATAAGTAAGCTAGTAAGTCTGTCAAGTTCTTTCTCAGTCAGCAAAATCTCCTCTTCTCCGGCCAAGTTAAAATTTTGGAATCTGTAACGTTTCAGCATGCTGTTCATTTTTTTTTACAATATTCACCAACAGTGGTCCTGATTGACATAAGTCGTTGCGGTTACCTCTTCAAGGACCTAGTAGCTTTCCACAGAGAGTATCCAGAGTCGACTGTGTAATCCATGGCCTCGAGTTTACCCTCAAAATATTTCGTTTTCTGACTCTTAAGGGCCTCCTTCAGCTCTCGGCTAGTATGTTGCCATAATGCTTTGTGAGTGGGTGCTGATATATCTTCTTCTTTGATGCCTTTTAAGTCTGATCAAGTCCCTCGTCACCCTATTGAGAGAATATAGTATTGCGGTACGAGATTCAATGTCGCTACTGCCTGGAAAAGCTGCTGCCAGCTATTTTTTGAGTCAAAAAAGCCTGATAGCCATATATCCTTAGCATAACAATGCTTGTTAATCTGGTTTCGCTCAGCAGGATCATATCGATGCTGTTCTTATGAGCGAATACTTCCAGTTCCGGCACCTTATTCGCGATGCCGTTAGCGTTCCATATCAAAATGATTAGGGTACTCATTTTAACGCAAATGCAGTGAGAAGGTTAAGTTAAGCCTTTCCAATATTTTATGCATACTCTTAAACTCGAAGACCAGTTCTGCAATGCCGGGTTGTTTTTGTTGTTGTTGTTGTTGCTGTTTAAACATTTAAAAACATAAATAAATAAAGCGTTGAAATTTTAAAAATGTTGCCATAATTTTGTTGAATTTGGAACTCGCATTACTTAAATTCGTGGACTGTATTCTGCCAGTGAAAGCAATATTATGACCGTGTAAGACTTTTAAAAAATTGTGCTGCTAGAGTTGGCTTGGGAATTTCGCAAAATTTTCTCTAAGGCATCGAATACGTTGTTTCTAGCCTCTACGGAGTGGCTAGAGTTCTCTATCGTCATTCTGCAAAATTTAACGAGTTTGGGAGTGATACCAAAGATACAAGCGGCCTTAAAACGGACAATGTGTATCGCTTTGGACTTCCAAGCCTGATAAAACTGATAAATGGCTATATGCGTTCACATAAGACCGCAGATAAGATCTTATATCCGATGTTAGGAAGACTGATGCCTCTATAATAGGTGCTGTAAAGAGTGTCTCCTTGTTTGTGAATCGGTCAAACGGTGCCAAGATTCCATTCGTTGGGCATAATTTATGGCTACTGAGTGTAGTGTTATATAGTTATATCCCGTTGCTTTAAATATCCTCACTTCATTTTAATCGGCTGGACAGACCTCCTGACTTTCACCGTCTATGTCGAATAGTTCATTCTGGATGATATCAGAAACTACTAAGTGTTCTTGTTCTTAGTCTATAGGCTCCTGTTCGGAGTTTGTTGCCCTGACAAGATGTTTTTACTTTTTGGTAAAACTTCCGAACATTGAATATTACTGAAGTAATACCTCTCTATTTCCTCAATCCAGCACATCTCATGTTGTTTATTTTTTCAACGGAGATGCCGATGTTCTTCCCTCCTCCTTTGCTAGTAGAACATACGGATCGTTCTTCTACGCAATGTCGCTTAGTTAGCGAGTTGTTTACCTACTTTTCCTTGTGTGTATTCTTCATAGAAAAATGGGTTCCGTGAAGGTGGTCGGTGATACCCAGTTCTGGCAGTTTGTTGTGATTGCAGCCGTTCAACGTTTAATCCCCTCACAGTATTTTTTTCATTTTTGTAGTGTTTGAGATATCCGTAGGCGCACCACCGTATATATAATATTGAAGGAGTGCCTTGCATCAATTTTTATGCTAGCTATAGGGATGCACTGTCCTGCAACAAAGTCAATTAATTTTTCCGTTTCCAGGAGTAGTCTCACGTAAGCTACGCTTCTCGACTGTGCTACCAAAAATATTCTTGACTTCGAATAGTGATCATAAGTTTTGTTAAGGAGTTCGTAGGAACTTTCTTTGGTAACGCCGTCTTTATCCTCTGTGGGTATGAGTTCATATGAGTTTCGCTATAAATCGTTCTCTTACTTGTCGAAAGCTTAAGACTACTTGCCTAGGTCTGCCGCTTACAACGAAGCTGCACCCTTATAAACGCTGTTTGTTTTTCTTGTGGTAATCGTTGTAGTGTACGAATATGGTATGTCACAGTTTTTCATACTTCTTTTGTCCGGCACACTCCAAGGCACTTTCTGGATGACAGTGAGAGCTCTGCTAGCAAGCGATGTGTTTGAGTTTCGAATATTTCATGTACAAATTCGAATATCATTGCCCCTTTTTTCTTTTGCAGGTTTATCAACAGTGTATCCGTCCTTATTTGAGGCTTTTAGTTGCTTCGTATTAGTAAGCCTATTACGCATCCTGGTAGTTAGCCAAACGCATATTCCACAAAATGGAACCCTTTAAAAAGTCTTTGGGCGAAAGGAGCCGAAATATATATATACATTGAAGGGGCCATCGTTGATTCAACGATGTAAACTCATTCGGCGTACGTTCCTCTTCTGAATTTCACTCATTTTCGACGGTGAATTATAGTGTTTTAATTTTCTTTTGCTCAAAACTCGCACTTATAAGTTTGGCAGGTCACATCCGGTTGGTTGAGATCATTACCCAGCGGCTATCACGAGGAGGTAAAAAAAGCACAATTGATATTTAGTCATAGTTGCTGCACTAGGCATCGCCAGGTTGACACCGGTTAGTGCCTACTCTTATCGTATAGACCCAACCGTTACAAATAGGAACTAATAATAAAGGAAGCTATTGGAATCATATCATAAGGGCTATTGCCGAAATGATATGATTCTATCCAAGCGTTCATTCCAAAACTCAGAGGGCTTTGTTCATGATTCGAAAATTCATATCCAATTGTCAGAAAAATAAGAGAGAAAACCACAAGTCTTCGACCTTTAAGGGCTAAAAACCTACGATTGGTGCTAGTGCAATTCACTTCCATTTGAGCTTGTAAATTTTCAATTATATGTTTCCATTTTCAATTTCAAAAAATAATGAATGCCAGTCCTGACAAAAGTCCGCATTCCATGGAATAATATACGCACATGGTACTCCAACACCACCACCAAAACGGCTGGCTCAACTTTAGTTATTTATTAGATTTTTTTAAATTCAATTTCTGTTAGAACATTGCTTAATTAAAAGTGAAAAAATTGAAAAACAAAGAACTAACACAACATGCCTTGGAAAGTTAATTTCACTATCCCGACATAGAGAGTATAGTCCTTGAAAATTTGGTAATAGAGTCCAGGAACAGGGGTGGGGACCAGGTCATCCTTTGGTATAGCCCGAAAATTTTCTAAAATTTAAATCACCATGCATAAATGAAAATGTCCTGACCGCACACACATTGCACCATCTGTTGTCTGTTGTTTTTGGGGGAGTAAAAAGGCAAAATATCTGGTCTCAGATACTGTTTGGCCCTTTGTTATATAAATTTGTATGCATACTCTATTATTTGCCATTTGTTGGTGTCCAGTGGTGCGATTTTTTGTTCCTTCCTGTCCCCACTCTATCATCCTAGGCCAATGTCCGTAAAAACAAAAAAAACCTTCAAATTAACTCTGGCGGAAGTTTCGTGCTACGCTGTATTTGCTAACTGTCGAAAAATTGAAAATAAAAAAATATATATATAGATACATATACATACATATGAGTTTATATATTCAAAATGTTGAGGACAAAAGAAACACATGAGAAACACACTTAATGCTATGTCCAGGGCCGCCACGGTGTAGGGAAAAGTTTTGTGACGGCTTCATATGGACGCCCTCTATAAGTTTCGAAATCATATTTTAAAATGTTATCAATAAATAAAAGACTTAAATTTACTTGCTATTGTACGCGCCGCCGCCGGACGGTTTTGCCAGTTATAATATAATTGGAAGTTATAACTTCAAGGTATTTAAGAACTTCGTCTACTTTGGCTCCGCAGTTACAAGCAGCAATGACATTAGTGGCGAAATCAGACGAAATCAGTAGTACTCATGCCAATCGCTGTTTCTCAAGAGGCTCAGGAGGCTATTGATTAACAGAGCCCTCTCTCATAAAACACAAACTGACTTTATGCAAGTCCTGCTCATCGCGGTACTGATCTATGAAGCGTGAATCTTGTCGAAAATGGACAAAGAACAACTTAAATGTTTCGAGAAAAAGATGTCGCGCGTGATTTGCGTTTTTGTTTCCATTGACGGTGGAAAAGAGGAGGAGATTTACTTACGAACTTTAAAACGAAGTTGATCTAATTAGGAGTATACCGATCCAATGTCTGAGATGGCAGTACTATGCTAAGTTCCGGCCGATACTATTGTCGGGGCCTTTAGTCTTCTGGTACAGCGGAGGACGAGAGGGTCTAAGGTAATGCACGCATGTGAGAGGCAATCTCAAACTATTTAAAGTGCGCAACGAAAACAGCTGGTCCCGGTTCCCCTCAGACTGTAGCGCCAGAAGCAGGTAGGCAAGTGTTTACTTAGTTTTCTTCTTTTTTTTACAAAATAACATCTTAACTTTCCATATTGCAAAATATCTGGTTCATCACACTTTATCTCCGCTAATCTTGATCTTTACTAAAGTTTTCTGCTTCAGTGCATGTGGCGGAGGGACAATTTGAAAAATTTCGTTTCCTCTTTCCCGTGCAGTTACTTTGCTTCATTCACCTGTTGTCTACAATGGACAACGAATATTTCCGCTCGGCGGAAATAGAGAGATGGAAATCTCCGATAATACTTTCCAGTCGGTAATCTGGTTAGCATATTTGTTGGATAAAGTGAAGTCGATTACTTACTGCCTAATTCTCCTAACAAAAGTTGGCTGTGAGCCAACGTTGTTGACATCCAGGTCAGAAGATAATATGAAATCCAGGAAACGATTACTTCTCACTTTCATGTGCCACTGCCCCAGAAGGTTTTTGAGCATTAGCATCGCAGCATATGATGAGTCCCATCTTTCTAGAATGACAATATTTAGAGAGTTCTACTATCGCTTCCGGTGATGGCGACAGTACCGAATAATAGGGAAAATAAGCAGACGCAACGACGAATTTGTGCCATTCTCCATTTGCTTCGTAGCTTATGTCTACAGCAATCAGATTTTGATTACAAAATTGCATAAGTTTCTATGGCGAGAGTGAGTTCGGCACACATAAGCCCTCGGTCTTACCGATCGCTCGTCTTAAAGTGGTGTGAAAGACCTTAAACACTCGAAACTACAGATGCGTTTATTCCACACCCATGGTTCCTGTATGGATATTATGTAAGAAAGAAAGTGGAAATTAACCCTTCCAAGGTTCAGATTGGGACGTGAGTCATAAGTAGACTTAATGGTCTCTTCTTGCACTTGCTCTGCATTCATATTTTTATTTTTATCAAGTCTTCATTTGCCACAACAAAAGCCGCATCATTTGATATTGTTAAAAAAGTTTTTATTGCTCTCAGCAAGTTGGTCCTTCTTACTGCCTCTGTCTTCTGTCTGCAGGTATTAGTTTCAATGACATCAGACCACATTTTCGATTCATATTCTTGTTAGGAGCAATTTTTCAAAATCCATTTGTATATTAAGCGCAAATGTCCAGGCGGATATTATTGGTCTTTCGACCTCACTATATCTTCTTGAAAACTCACATTCTAAAGGCGTCCCATTTCACAGCAGCCTGACAACAATTCACTCAGTGTGTCGATCTATAACTTTGGGATTTATCCTGATATTTGTTTTAAGGTTTTTCTGTTAGCATAGTAAGAGGAGGCTTACCTTCTCAACTATTATAGCCTTAAGTGTGGATCAGTAATCTGAGTGTAATGAAAATGAGTTGGTATAAGCAACCTTAGCGTTGCAATGTCATTTAGTTTTTTTTTGATAGAATGGGATATGTTTATGTTCTCGCAGAACTTGTGGAGATTTTTGAATCCTTAATAACATAGTTAGATGTTCTGGAAGTTATCGTATTTTATACTCACTCCGTACGTTACAAAGTGATAAGCTTTGTGAAGTTCCTTCCTAACTATTCTCTTCACGGTTTCAACCACGTTTGCCTACCACTGTACATTCCCGAATTATTGCTTTGTGTTTGGTTTTTCGGCTTGTTTCATATGCATATATGGTTGGTTGGTTTTGCTTTATTTAATTCATTTTATTGCATCTTTAAGTAGAGCAGTGGCCTGTAGGATTGTATTTGTGGGTTTGACCGTCATCAATGCAGACAGGTTTATACTTGTAAGCTGTGAAACAGGGAAAATATTAGTTCTTTCGTTAATAATAATGCTAAAGATTAGGATATTGCTATACGCTACTCTAATATTACTGGAAGCCATGGTTCCTTTTTTATGACAAGAAACAAGTAATATCAATTGTTGACTAAGTTCTTGGTGCTCTTTCTCATACCAACAATTTTTAAGTATCCTAAATTCTTAATGGTACAAAGAGTATAGGCCCACATTATTACATTTTTGTCTGGATGTCCTTAACATGACGTAAAAATCGTGATTGGTGATTTTAATGTCAAGCTTACTAATCCATAGACATTATAACCTCAGATCCTGGAGCGCCGATCTCTTTTCAAAAATGGAAAGCAACGACTTCAATCTTTCTGAGCTGACAGCCAAGTCTACGGTTTCCATTTCTGCAACTTACGATGAATCAAAAAGAGTTAATTTACGATCAAAAGGTGTAAAGAAGAGCCTTTGGGCACATTATCAGAATCGGAAGTCTTAAACGACAACTTGTTGGAGGCGTCTTTATCAACTCCAAACTGGGTAAGACCGCTGCGTTACGTTGGGAGAAATGTTGTGGATTGGTTGTAAACCTCACAAAACTGATATTGTCCTACTTTCCAGGAAATATAAAATTTCAATAATAAAACGTCTCTCAATCAATGGAGGCAGCTTATTCTTTTCTTATACAGAGTCTGGTGCTAAAGCATATACATATACTGCTAAAGCATCTATTCTCCCTAAAGTGATTACACAGTGAACAAATAAACTACTTGACCACGCTAATATTCTTACTAAATTGGGAACACTTCCAGAGAATATCGACTACACTGTACCCCAAACTGGTTTGAGAAAGTTTTATATGTAAGAATCTGGCAAGAAGATGCTTTCTATGACGACAAGTCACAAGTTATACAGATGGATCCAAGACTGATAGCGGGTTTTTTTAGATAATCTTAACCTAGGCCTCTCCTTCGATTTACCAAATACCTGTAACATGTTCCCGGCGGAAGTTTTGGCTATTAAAGAAGTCGTGTCCTAGCTGAAGAAAAATGTGATATCTATAAGAGATATATGCATCTCTTCGAATAGTCAAAAACCTATCAAATCCCTGGATTCGGTCGTAGTAAATTTTGAAACTGGACTTGACTACCGATCATCTCAGGGAGATAGCAGATCAGTTTAGCATCCATTCATGTTGGGTGCCGGGCCACAGAGATATTCCAGAGAATTGTGGGGCCAACTATCTCACCAAAACTGGAAAAACGCATACCAATCGATACGTGGAAACTAGAGCTAAAGCTGGATACTACTACAATAACAAACCTTAGGTGGGCTGTTGGATCAACATATCTACAGACCAAACAAACCTGATTTTTGATTTTCTAAGCAGCAACCATTTCAGTGCTACCATAGGTGTCACCATTCGAAAATTATATCAAGTATGCAAAAAGGCTTTCACAAACGTCGTCTGTAGAAGAGAATCATCCACCTACTCTGTGTATGATCACCTCCACTTGGGAATTTTCTTCTATCACACAATGACTTAAGCGATCTAAACACTATAGACGCTAACAGCCTCCTACGCTTCGTCAGAAGTTTAAATTGGTTTCAGGAGTAAAAGGATCATAGATCCACGTGAGTTGGTTTTTTCAACAGCCGCTTTCTTACCCGAAAAGCAAAGCAAAAAAATTGGCTTTAAAGTTCTTTTAAATTTTTAATTTTAATAAAATTGTATACAATTAACTTTGGTTTACATTTTAAACAATTTACGTTTAACAATTTCAATAAGTTAAATAATTTATTAATTTTTCATTTAAAATTGAAGTAAATACTTTTTCAGCTCTTGTTTTCTTTTTTAAAGTTTGGAATGAAATTTATAAATTGAGGAAGTGTGTTGGGTAACTTTGGAATGGCACATCTTAGTTCTCGATTTCCGTATGTGTTGCAGGTTTCCGGAACGTCTAGTATCTCTTGGGCTCGTCGTCTTGTGTTTAGCGTGTGACGTATGGGTTGCAGAAAACGCTGGTCATCAATATAGTAAAGCTATGTCGTCATCTAGAAGATTGCATTCACATATAAAACTTTAAAAGATGAATTACTAGGTCTAAAAATTTTAACTAGAAGAAGCTGTAAATTAAATATTTTATCTAGATGAGATTTCGCTGCGTTTCCCCAGGTCAGAATGATTCCATATCTCATGTTCACAAAAGTTCGTTGGTAGATAGTTAAAAGAGGATAGGGCCTAGTTTTGAACCTTACGGTACACCGTATTCACTAGGTTTTTCCTTACATCAGATACTTTAAATTTTATTGTTCTACCAATCAGAGAGCTCTTTTGGCACTTTGTCAGTACTCCTCTTAAACCCTTTCTGTTGACACTTTCCAAAAGTTTTTCGTGCGATAAATTATCGAACGCTTTGCTGAAAAGGACGTGATGGCTTTTGTTTAAGTTAGCATTAACCGTTTTGGTAAACTTCCCCAACAACGATCCGGTACTTTTAATTTTTTGAAAAGCATACTGGTTGGGGTGTAATACTTTGTATTTAGTCAAAAAACGATTAAGTCCACTGACTTAATTCTTCCATGTATTATTCGACTGCTGGCAAAACCACGACGGGACGGTTGTTTTAAATGTTGTTTTTCGTTCTTCCTTTATATACTGGTCGAATGGTCGACGTTTTCATCAGCTTTGGGACATGATACTGGGGCAAAAGACACAGCTGTAACCTAACCTAACCAAACCAATACATAGAGGGCATCTTTGTTAATACTGTGGAGAAGTAAGGCATTCACGCCATCACCTCTGAAAACAGACATAATCTTATTGATTTTGCGACCAGACGCAATGTCATTATATCCAGCACATTTAATATCCATAAAGGGAACCGGCTAATGCCTGACCAAATCCCTTAAACAAATTGATCATATTGCGACCGACGTAGATCACTCCTCCAGCGCTTTGCATGTCCGAAGTTTTCGAGCAGCTTCCATCGACTCAGACCTTTACCTTGTTGTGAGGAAATTCAACGTAGAGTGGAGTCGCCTTTAATCTCTAGGGAAGTCCGATACTTGCAACATCAAACATAGAAAACCCGTGGCACCAATCTAACGAGCAATCAGTGAGGCCGCTGGGTCGTTTCAGCTTTCATCTTAATACACCCGAACCAGCTGTATTTGTTTCTATAGGGTTTTCCAATAGGGACTTGACAACTTTGAATTTAATTTGTGAACGCACATTTTCATCATGTTAAAGTACACTAACGAGCAACGTCTGCAAATTATTATATACAGATATTCGGAGTCGGTGACTGCAACTTTAAGAGTGTTAACTCCAATTTTTCGTTGTGATTCTCGCCCTAGTAGACAGGCAATAACAAGTTTAGTGCAAAAATTTGAGTTTACATATTCGTTGTATGATGTCGCCGTATCAGTGAGACAACGGGTTGGTCGAAGTATCGAAAATGTCGCTGCCGTTCAGACGTCCGTAGCAAAAGATCCAAATCAGTCAATTCCACGGCGTTCTTAAGAATTGGGCATCGCTCAGACCACATTATGGCATATTTTGCGTAAGGATCTTGGTTTACACCTATACAAGATCAAGCTGACTCAAGAATTGATGCCGATGGACCATTTGAAGCGACGTACGTTCTCCGATTGGGTTCTGGAGAAGATGCGCTAAGATGATGAATTTCGTCGCAAAATCATTTTCAGTGACGAAGCTCATTTTTGGCTCAATGGGTTCGTCAATAAGCAAAATATGTGTTATTGGTCGGGTGAAAACCCACATGTGCTTCATGAATCACCACTTCATCCACAAAAAATAACTGTTTTGTGTGGTTTGCATTCCGGCGGCGTTATTGGGCCATATTTTTCGTCGACGATAACGATCGTCACGTTACTGTGAATGGTCAGCGTTATCGCGCTATGATCACCGATTATTTTTGGCCCGAATTGGAAGATATAGACTTGGATGACATGTAGTTTCAACAGGATGGTGCCACAAGCCACACAACACACGCTACAATCGATTTATTGAAGAGTAAGTATTCTGAGCGTGTTATCTGAAGACATGGGCCAGTCGATTGGCCGCCTCGTTCGTGCGATTTAACGCCACTTTACTAT
Source organism: Volucella inanis (assembly GCA_907269105.1). Classification (NCBI taxonomy): domain Eukaryota; kingdom Metazoa; phylum Arthropoda; class Insecta; order Diptera; family Syrphidae; genus Volucella; species Volucella inanis. Next base: position 70,078,986 of record OU026157.1, on the reverse strand, counting down.
TTTCTGTGGGGCTACGTTAAGTCATTGGTCTATGCCAACACGCGGACGACGTTGGAAAAGCTCAGAGCCAACATAGAACTCGAAATAGCGGGCGTTTCGGCCGAAATGTGTGACCGAGTTGTTAAAAATTGGGTCCAACAAATCGACCGCTGCAAACGTTCCCGCGGTGACCATATGAACGAAATCGAGTTCCATTCATAAATGTTTTGATTGTACTTCAAGCAGCAAGTTTTTAAAATATCTCAAATGGTTTGCCTTTTATTGGGTCTATAACTTAATTCGTGCGGTTTGCTAAGAGATGGCGTAACTTGTATTATTTCACTGTTATTATTCCATTGAAACATGCGTTGGAAAGCTACTGTTATTGTACGTCATTTCAGTATATATCATTCATTTGAAGCGTAAACAACAATAATTTTTTTCCACTCAAATATGTCGAACTTTCATTACTTTAATATGAAGAAAACTGCTGCCGAACGTCATCGTACTTTGGTGGAAGTTTATGATGAACATGCGTTAGCTGAGCAAATGTGCCAAAAGTGGTTTGCACGGTTTAAAAGTGGTGATTTTGGCTTGGAAGACGATGAATGTCCTGGGCAGCCAAAAAAGTTTGAAGATAAAGAACTGGAAGCATTACTCTAAGAAGATTATTGCCAAACACAAGAAGAGCTCGCAGGATCTTTGGGTGTCACTCAAGCAGCCATTTCAAAACGTTTAAAATCAGTTGAATATATTTAAAAGCAACGAAATTGGGTTCTACATGAACTCAAGCCGAGAGACGTCGAAAGGCGATTTTGCATGTCCGAAATGCTTTTGGAACGCCACAAAAGGAAGTCATTTTTGCATCGGATTGTTACTGGTGGTGAAAAATGGATCCATTACGACAACCCCAAGTGCACAAAATCAACGGCAAAGCCGAATATCCATGGCGCAAAGGTAATGCTCTGTATTTGGTGGGATCAGATGGGTGTGCTGTATTATGAGCTGCTAAAACCGGGTGAAACCATCAATGGACAACGCTACCGAACACAATTAATCCGCTTGAAGAGAGCAATAGCCGAAAAACGCCCGGAATATGCGACCAGACACGAGGCAATAATTTTCCATCATGACAACGCTCGGCCCCACGTTGTTATTCCGGTTAAGAATTATTTGGAAAACAGAAAACCCCACCCGCCCTATAGCCCAGACCTTGCCCTTTCTGACAACCATTTGTTCCGGTTGATGCAGAACGCCCTCACTGAAATACGGTTCACATCAGAGCAGAATATCTAAAATTGGCTTGATTCATTCTTGGCTGCCAAGCCGGCACAATTCTTTTGGAATGGGATCCATAAATTGCCAGACAGATGGGAAAAAGTCATATCTTCAGATGGGCAATAATTTGAATAATACTATTGTACATGTTTTTTTTTAAATAAACGTTCAAATTTTGAAAAAAAAAAACCGCACGAATTAAATTACATACCCATATTTAAAAAAAAAAATTTCCAAGTCGTTATTAGAAAACCCTATAGAACGGGCTTCATTATTTAAGGAAAGTCCGAAGTTTCCGATAACTCATTTTTAAAAAATGATTAAATGTAAAGGGAGTCCGAACCTTATTTGGCTAATCCTTAAGAATGAAGACCTGCTCAATTACTACAAAGGAATGTGCTTTTTTAACATCATGGTCGATTTCATACGGAAGTCTCGATGTACCTGGCCTTACAAATATACCATTTATGTTGCTGCGAAAATAGGAAGAGGACATTCTCTGCACTAAAACGAATTAAATCGTTTTCTAAATCAAAATTATTCATAAAATAAGAAAAGACCAGTATAAATTATTTAAACACAGAATAGTGCCTTAAATTAGAAAGACTTTACTTTAACCAAGCTCAAATCCTCCTGGAACTCCAGATTTACCATTGAACGGTTTCCATATATAAATTATTTACAACTGAAACCCCTTATCCTTCAAGAATGAATAAAGTGATTTTTCAAGTTTTCCTTCATTGCTAATTGAGTAGATGACATTGTATCTGTTACGAGTATACTCGTACTCATAGTGTCTGGGTAAACTCGTTTCATTATTCAACCTTAATTACGAAGGGTAACAGCTACTGACAGCTTCAGTTTTTCGTATACATTTCACTTGACACATGTTGCAGTTTACGTTAGTTAATTTCGTCTATTCATTGACATCCTTTCTGTTATTTTTAGCTCTGCGACCACAACCTGTAGTATGTCAACTGTCGCAAATGTCACATAAAATTTATCCTTGATTTTGCTCACTTAACCATCGTTGTTTTGTTAATGCATTTGTTGTTTTAAAGTGGCGTAGTTACATGTCACATGTAACAGAGCGAGAATATATTAGCAATTGAAATTTGTTTGTAAAGATGCTCCACAGCAAAATGACATTCTACTAATTTATTAAATATGCGTCTCCGCTGACAATATTTACAACTGAAGGCCAGAGATATTGCCATTGATGCAAGGCTATAACTACTTTGCGCCTCTAAGTCAATACGAGTATATCTGGCATTTTCAAGATTCAAAATATCCTCAGATAAGATAATATAAAAACTTCCTACAAAGTTTCTATTGATTTTCATAACCACGGCTATTGTAATTCAAAAAAAAAAAAAAAAGAAACAACACAAGATCCAGAGATTTGTTCATAAAAGTTCAGAAAAGTGACCTTTTGTAGCAGATAACATCATCGAAAAGTTATACGACACGACTACCTTAAGCATCGTAAAATTTTCCAATAAACCAGCCCGTAAAAAATTACAACCACTGTAAGCATTTAACTTTTGACGTACAATATTATTCTACAGAGAATCTGCGGGGTGACTGATTAGAAAACCGCTTGCTTTACCTTCCTGTGGTGGTTTCCGATAACAACATGGGTTAATCCTGACGCATGCCTAAAACTAGCGAGTTCGTGCTCTATCAGCCGCATATTACTGACCTAAGTTGTTATAGGCTCATAACCGTGAGAGATAAAAATGTGAAACCTGCTTATAGCCTCGTATAATAAATAATAGATGATAATCCACTTAGTCTAGTTTAATTATAATTAGTGTGGGGAGCGCTCCATGTCTTTAGTTTTGAGTAATCACCATCCCAATTGCGAATTTGGGCGCCTGGGACTCATGGAAATGCACAGCTGAGATTTAATAGACGCCATGAAGCACCAGTTCCTTCCTTTCTTGGTGGTAGGAAGGCTTAAGAGTCAAAGATCCTAAGGTTCTGAAATTAACCCAGATGAGACGTCGACCTAAGCGCCAAGGACGTCTAAACTAGACGTAAAATTGTTAACAGTATGACGATACTTTCGGTAGGGTACATCAGCATAGGGTACTGTTTCTGACGACTTGTCTCGGAAAACCAAAAAGGTGGAACGCGCTCCAGAAGATACACAGTCTGAAGGACTACCGTCTAAGAGGCAGCTGAAGAGGCAACGGGAATACTTGGCGAGATGGCAAGTGCCGTCGGCCAAAGTGGTGGAATCCCAGCTGAGAAACAACCCTGGTGGTGGCCTTCCCAGGGCGAAAGATCTAGCTGAAACCATTGCTGCAAACAACACAAGTTGCAGCTCTTGCGGATGGAACTTTAACGTCGCTGGAAAAGTTACCCGGAAACACCATAGCGAATGAGACTGGCGCACCTTCAAAGACCCTGCTATCTCCTCTCTGGTGCTTTGAACCAGGAAGGCTGGTAATGACAACAGTCTGAACGATGCTAAGTGCAAACACTGTGTCAATCATCTATGGGAGCTAGCAAAGCAGCTACGATATGGAGAGTTTAACTCTTAGTGTGAAGTGTTCCACACAGCAAACTCTTGAATGGCGAAAATCTCAACCCTGGAGACCAAGACTTTTGAAGTTTTCATAGAACCCAAACTGACGCGAGCCATCTTTTTGGTCCCGGGTCAACTCAGAGAAACGTTTGATGCGTCGTCATACCCAGAACCCTGGACTTGACACTAAAAAGTAGGAAATCTACTCTAACAGTGAGAATATGAATCGAGAAAACAAGGACGGCTCTTCTCTTATTGTGGGCTTAGACAAAGACATAAAAACATCACTCTCACCAATTAAACTTGAAATTTTGTAATTAAGATCTGGTTGCTGTAGACATAAGCAACGAAGCAAACGGAGAATGGCACAAAATTCGTCGTTGCGTTTGCTTATTTTCCCTGTGATTCGGTATTGCCCCCACCACCGGAGGCGATAGTAGAACTCATTGAATATTGTGATTCCAGAAAGATGGGATTTATCATACGCTGCGATGTGCTAATAACACTTTCTGGGGCAGTAGCAAATGCAAAGTGAGAGGTAATCATCTCCTATCTAGAGGGATATATCTCTCTATCTTTCTCATCTGTCCTGGCTGCCAGCAATGTTGGCTCTCAACAAACTTTTGTTAAGAGAGGAAGCAGCAAGTAATCGACATAACTTTATCCAACAGGTATGCTAAGGAGATTACTGGCTGGAAATTACTATCAGAGATCTCCAGGTCAGGCTACAGATTCTTGCTGAAGAAGGGGAATCCGCATAAAACTAGCTCGACAAATACATTTTCAGGACAAAACAACAGCTTGAGGAAGCTCTCTACAACATGAACGGCACCCTCACCAAATTTTTCGAAATGGCATGTCCAGTTAGTAAGCAATCCTGCAGATTGCCCGTTCCTTGATGGAACGCTGACCTGCAGTGTCTTCATCAAGAATTCAGAAGACTTCTAAACAGGTCCCTTAAGACTAATTTGGAGGAAGATTGGAACCTTTACGGATCAAAGCAAAAGGAATTTAAGAAACTTATTTGGATTTCAAAGAGCACCTTACAAAGCTTTTTGCAAAAAGATCGAAACTATCGGTGAAGCCAGTAGGCTGGTCAAAGCCCTCAAAAGGTGAAGATCAACCTGGCTGTAACCACTCAGAAAATCTGACGATACCTATACCAAGACGGGAGCAGAAACTCTCCGTCTCAATCTAGAGTCTCACTTCCCAGGTAACCTAATCGAAACCAGCTCACAACTATCTCCTATCAACGAAGCTGGTAGTGAGCTGAACAACACAACACGCCGTAGCTGGTATATCTCATCGGTTGAGATGACGAATGACGCCATCAAACATGTTGTTGCTTGGTTTTGATGGTTTCAAGTCGCCTGTTACCGATGGTATTTACCATTCAGTGCGATACTGTCTTTAGTTTTGTTTTGGCAGCTGATTGTTATTGACGTGTTTGGCATCATGTTGATTATGGACAACAACGATTTTCGTTCTCTCATAATATGTTACAAAAAGGTATAGACTAGCTGCTGGCAATTTTGAAGAAAATTTTCACTGATAGCCTGGCACTGGCATACATACTGATTCCCTGGCGAATAGTGAGAGTGGCCTTTATACCGAAAATCGGAAAGGAGGACTACTCGCTCGCCAAGTGTTTCTGACCTATAAGTCTAACTTCCTTCATACTGAAAAGCATCGAAAGAATGGTCGAGATCCATTTCTATCGGCGATGCAACACGCCTACCAACGCGGAAGATCCTGCGAGAGTACGCTTCAATCTGGTAGGCAGAATTGAAGACGTACTCGACAAGAAGGAATGCGCCTTTGGCATTTCCATCGACGTTGAGGGTGCTTTTGGCAACGCAACTTTTGATGGCATGTGCAACTCGGGCAGATAACATGGCGTAGACAGGTCACTCTTCTTGTGGATTAAAGCAATGCTGGTGAAAAAGACATTGATTGCGAATGCTGGCCGCGGGCAATATGTGGAGTCGGGTTTAAACAGGGGCTGCCCGCAAGTAGGCGTTCTTGTTCTTCGATGACACGCAACACGTAACGTGGGTCTGCCTATATTCATCGTTAAACCATAGATTTCTTTGTGGCAGCGCACACATTGATAAGCTTAATAGCGATTTGAAGGAAATCTCGCAGTGATCCGCAAGAAATTATTTGCAACTAAACCCAATGAGGTCAGAGTGCTTGATAGTCTCCAAAAACAAGCTTGGCGTTAGTCATTTCTCAGCTTTATATTGTTGAAAAAGCAAAAAATCTAGGTATTTGATTCTGCCCTCACATAATAAAAGGCAAACCATTTAAGATATTTCAAAAACTTTATTATTGGCTTGAAGTACAATCAAAACATTTATGAATGAAACTCGACTTCGTACATATGGCCACCGCGGGCACGTTTGCACCGGACGATTCGTTGGACACAATTTTCAACGACTCAGCCACAAATTTCGGTCGAAACGGCCGCTATTTCGCGTTTAATGTTTTCTCTGAGCTCTTCCAACGTCGTTGGCGTTTTGGCATAAGCCAATGACCACAGAAAATAGCCAAGCGGCGTTAAATCGCACGAACGAGGAGGCCAATCGACTGGCCCATGTCTTGAGATAACACGCTCACCATACTTACTCTTCAATAAATCGATTGTAGCGTGTGCTGTGTGGCTTGTGGTACCATCCTGTTGAAACTAAATGTCGTCAAAGCCCATATCTTCAAATTCGGGCCAAAAATAATAGGAGAACATGGCGCGATAATGCTGACTATTAAAGTAACTTGACGATCGTTATCGTCGACGAAAAAATATGGCCCAATAACGCCGCCGGTATGCAAACCGCACAAAACAGTTAATTTTTGTGGATGAAGTGGTGATTCATGAAGCACATGTGGGTTTTCACCCGACCAAAAATGCATATTTTGCTTATTGACGAACCCATTGAGCCAAAAATGAGCTTCGTCACTGAAGATGATTTTGCGATAAACTTCATCATCTTGGCGCATCTTCTCCAGAACCCAATCGGAAAACGTACATCGCTTCAAATGGTCCATCGGCTTCAATACTTGAGTCAGCTTGATCTTGTATAGGTGTAAACCAAGATCCTTACGCTAAATATGCCATAATGTGGTCTGAGCGATGCCCAATTCTTGAGAACGCCGTAGAATTGACTGATTTGGATCGTTTGCTACGGACGTCTGAACGGCAGCGATATTTTCGACACTTCGACCAAACCGTTGTCTTATTAACACGGCAACATTACACAACGAATATGTAGACTCAAATTTTTGCGTTAAACTTGTTATTGCCTGTCTACTAGCGCGAGAATTACGACCGAAAATTGGAGATAACGCTCTTAAAGTTGCAGTCACCGACTCCGAATATCTGTAGAAAATTTTTATAATATGCAGACGTTGCTCGTTAGTGTACTTTACCATGATGAAAATGATGAGTTTACTGAATAAATTGACAGTGACAGTTTGATGATTAATGAAAAAGTGCGTTCACAAATTAAATTCAAAGTTGTCAAGTCCCTATTGGAAAACCCTATATATGTAAACTACGTACCCTCTCATTAGCAAAGCACTTTATTGCTCAATACGTAGGGTTCAGCTTAGCAAAAAGCTCAATTTTTCCCATAGCTACCCATGGATGCCCAATATTTTGCTGCCACAACTCAGAAACGCGAATACAATGTATTGGCCTTCAACAACAACAACAAATCTCAAACGTTTTGATCATATTTCTAAATACACTTACAGGATCCTGGGTTGTAGGCTGCACACCTACTACAAGTTTTGTGCGCTAAAAATACTAAACCGCATCCTGATTTGCAAGGAACTTTATTATCTGTATGAAAAACTTCAGTTTCCAACTTCATTGCGTTCTTTCGATGTCTTTGTCTTTCAGACGTTAGACAGGAGAATTACGGGATAATTAAAGATGCAGATCTAGTGGATGCAGAAAACTGGATTTTGTTATATAGATACGTCGGCTGCCTTGTTTTTATAACGCTATACAGCATAACGAGGGTACGAAATTTGACGTAGTTCTGAAAAGACATACCCAATAGGTTGTTAATCAAATGTGATACATGGTCAAACCTTCTGAGGCCTTAGACATACCGGAATGTGTTATTAAATGCAACTTGAAGCTTTCTTTTATTGTCAGAATCACAGTTACTTAACATTTCGCAACCATAAATAAGTACAGGGATAACCAGTGTTTTAGCGAGAGTTAATCTTGTCTTCGGTGGTGTAAGCTTTTGAGAAGTCCATAGAGTTCGAAGAACGCCATATGTCCTACACACTTTTGCATTTATATGGTTGTTCCAAATGAGCGTCCTAGTGAATATTAGGCCTAGATTTTTAGAAGATTCAACGAATTCAATTTCTGAACTGTTTAATGTGATTACTGTAAAATAGTATAGTTCTAGCTTCTTTTCTGAAATAATTAGGCATTTACATTTGCTAGGATTAAGTGCCAAGCCATTTTCCAACGACCAAGTCGAGAGTTCTTTGAAGATCTTCAGTCATATCATTAGCACAGTCTTCAATAAGACCAAGGGTACAACTCTTATAAATTTGAATATCGTCTGCTTAAAAGTGTTTTGCTGACGTCAAAATTACCATTTGTATATCATTTGTATATACATTAAGAATAAGAGTGGTCCCAAAATCGACCCCTGGGGAACGCCTCGTGCCAAAGAAAGAGATTCTGATAGAACGCCTCCAGAGAAACAGCTTGTTTTCTTTCTTTTAGATAAGATGAGAGTAACTTAACGGCAAATGGAGACATATCAAAGGCCGTATCAAAGGCTTTGAAGAAAGCTAGAAGGGTCAAGAAAGTAACGTGATCTTTATCAAGTTTCTCTCTTATATCTTCCACCACACTCATCAAAGCAGTAGTACAGCTATGTTTGGCTCGAAATCCAGATTGAACTGAAACCAGTAGATTAGTACATATAAGATACTCATTTCTTTGCTTAGGCATAATTCGTTCACATACTTTGACAAGGAAAGATAGAATTGATATAGGTCTGAATTAATCACTCGATGAATTTTTAGGGATTGGTATTATTTTAGCCATTTTCCACTGTTGGGAAAAGATGCCGGTCGTAAAAATGATGTTTATGACATGTGTTATAAGAGGAAGTAGTAATGGTAATATGGCTTTAATAAAAACTGGATAAACTCCATCGAGTCCTACCGCATTTGATTTTATGGACAAAAAGCTTTCGACAACATCCATGTTTTGTATTCTTTTAAAGAAAAATTGTGTCTCTGTTGAGTCAGCCGGACTTCGGTAAATATAATCTTCATTTACTTCCGTGGTTATGGGATGTGAAATCGATAAGAACATTGCAATCGATGTCATAAGAACAGCTCAATTTTTGTTTTCCAATCCCCAATTTACGAAGGTTACCCCATAATTTTCGGCCATCTAAATTGCTATTCAGATGGTTGGAGTAAAACTGTGTTTTTGCAATTTTTATTTCACGAACAACACTATTTCTTAAACATTTGTAGACTTGGTAGAGCTCATCAACATGAAAGCACTTCCATCGGTAGTAAGCCTGATCGCGTCGTCCCATTAAAAGACGTTGCTTACTGTTCCCGTACTTATTGGTACCTGGGTATCAAAAAGATGATTTACGTTCGTTTGAATAAAATCAACTTGATCATCAGGAGAGGGAATACCGTAAATGAAATCCCATGGAACACAATGTATGTGGTGTTCAAGGGCAGTTCTGTCTACATTTTACAAATCTATAAAATCAATTGTTAGAAAAATTAGGTCATGCTTTGAAAATGCTGATGTAGAAATCTGATCGTACAGGAGTATCTTATCAGTATTGTTTACAAGGAACAAATCTAACAAGGTACTGGAGGCATTCTTGAAGTGAGTAGGGACCTGGGTATTTTCAGAATGTAGATCGAATGCGTTCATTTTTTCAACAAGACCAACCAAAAGGTTACTATTAAAGTCACCACATAAAATAACATAACTTACACTGGTCAAACTTTCTTCCATTAAAAGATATAAAGGGTTTAAATTGATATTCCTGTTTGGTCTAAAAAATTACTGATAATATTGTACATAGTTGTTGAACGGCAGTTTCGGTCATCATTGTTGGTGTTATTCTTCTACGGCTGACTTTTAAAATCGTTGAAAAGGTGTGATACAAAATTTTTACTGTGTTCGAGGCATTTTTTATGAGCAACTTCATCGACAGCAGCTTCAATGGCTTTTTTGACATTACGTACTGCAAAACAGCACTTACACAAACTGTTACTACTTAAGGAGATTTTCACTCTGAATGAACAAAAAAACTTCTTGACGAAAAGGGAATGGTCGCCTTGAAAAGGGCGGATTGACACCTGTAAGAGAAGAAAAAAAAGTGTTGACTTATTTTAAAGTCAATAATCCAATCTTCAAATGAAAAACTTTCACGATGTTTGCTAAATAAATTTTTTTCCACTTATGACCAGCTAAAGTTGTCATAAGTGTGCGGACAGTGTGCGACGCTTTGAAACCAACAACACCAGAAGCAGGTTCCCTAACTATTAGTATTCTATGGTTTGTGTATGGGGCAAGAGTTTTGAGAGAGCTTGAAGGAAACGCGTTTAATAAAGATTTTAGCATGTTTCTTCCGATTGCAGCTTTTCAAAGTTTTACTTAAATCTGTTGTCCCTGTGATATCCGCATTCGTATCCGAGATAAATGTTATTTATTTTAGATTCCTTGACCCAAGATCTACACTCCAGGCTCCCAGCACAACCATAGAATTCTCTTTAAACCTTGGCTTCGAATAATAAATTTGGAAGGTAATCCATACATGGAATTTAACTCTCCTGATAAACTACAAGTCTGTGCATCTACCATCATTCAAAGGAACTAGGTTCCCAGACGTCACCACGTGAAGGTAAGAAGCTTAAAGGCAGAGGCTTAAGTGTCAACGCAGAGTTTATTTGGCATATTTTAATACTTCAAATCTCAGTTAGCAAACAAATACTTACAAACCTTCACAATGCATCCTTATCGATACTTTGAACCATGCTACTTATTTGTAAGTTTCAGTCGAATGTACGAATATGAAAAAGTATCGATATCTCGAATTACTACAATTGAGTATGCACTTTTATTTATTTCAGTTCATGATTTCATCCCGTAGAAATTGAAGTCCTTAAGGATTACCATTCTATCTTTGCAGTAATCCAACTCTAAGTAGTTTCTCTCTCTTCTAAAGATAGATTCATAAATTGCGTTGTAATTCGTATGCTTCATAGTTCAAAAATAGAACAAATAAAGCTGAAATCCACCTAGGATAGACGAAAACTACTTACACAAGTATGTTGTCTACGTATCTACGAGTAAAAGTTCGATTAAACTATCAATATCAATTTTATATGCTGAGACCATATAAAATTGCTTACAGTAAGCGATTCGGTTATGTAGTTTTACGAATTCTTCTGACCAAGATTATTCCTATAGTGAAGCTACTTAATGTTTGGGATGAGATGAAATTCTGGATAACCGTTTGAACGGAAATCCAATAAAACGATGTTATTTTGATCCTTCTAGTTTCAGAAATACATGAAAGCTACTTAAAAATACCATCGAACAAGTAAATCTTTATCATGAGGTTGTATTTTTCCAGGAAGCGATTAATATACCACAACGTTGTATCCATTAGCAAATTTAATGGAAACTATTACTGTGCACAAGTAGAGTAGTGAAGTATATTCTAAGAATGTATATATACGAGTACCTTACTTATAAGTTGGTAGAAAGGCACATAGAATTATGAAATTGTTAACAATTTCTAAACCAAACAATGCTCTGGTTAGAGGGTGAGACACTCTTTATAAACCGAAAGTTTGTGGGTGGTAATATGAAGTGTTGCCTCTCAAACGATGTGGCTTTAAAAGATATTTTACTTGAGTATTCAAACTTATTTTTGGTTAAATTGATTTAAGGCAGTAGATGGATTGGCTACTCCCAAATATCAAATATGCTCCATTATTCGACATGGGGTGCTGTTTTCACTTTTGCATTCCAGGATTTCTAGTACTTTGATTTTTTTGTACACAAAAAGTTCCCAGAATATATTCAGAAAATTAAAAATACAGGTTTATTCATCTAAATCTACATTGTCCCCTTCAAAGTAATCTCCATCGACTGCAACACACTTATGCCAGCGCTTCATTTAATCCTCGAAACATTTTTTTATATTCGGTTTTCGGTATGTCCATCAGTGCTTCCTGCGATGTTTCCATTACTTCCTATCGGCTGCTAAAACGCGTCCCCCGTAGTAGTTTTTTAACTCAATTGAACAGAACAGGGAGCCAAATCAGGTGTATTCAGTGGATGTTGGATGGTTTTTGTTGCTTTTTTCGTCAAAAAATTAAGAATACTGATTGCACTGTGCGATGGTGCGTTTTCATGGTGCAAAATCCACGAGTTTTTTGCCCACAAATCTGGTCTCTTTCGGCGAATTACTTCACGCAAACGTCTCAAAACGTCCAAATAATACTCTTTGTTTACTGTTTGGCCTTCTGGCAAAAATTCATTATGCACTACACCCTTGTAATCCATGAAAACCGTGAGCATTGCCTTCTTTTTTGATTGAAAATGACGTAATTTATTTTTGATCTCGGCTCATTTGGTAAACGCCATTCACTTGCCTGATGTCTGGATTGCGTGTCGCAAGGTTTTATCCTCGCAAATCATCTCTTTTGCGACGTCAATACGGTCTCTTTTTTGCATGAAATTGAGGTCGTGCCACTGGTAAACGACCGTTTTCTTTAGAGAATCGTTGCCGAAACACTTTTCCAACATTTCCAACGTTCGTGCACCATTAAATCAGTTTTTTACGCAAAATTTAATACATGTTCGTTGTTACAAATTTAAATCCATTTCTAAAATTATAAAAAATCGCAAACACACACAGAGATATACTCTCGGCTACGGGAATGTCAACAACAATGGGCCAGCTTAACAAAAAAAAAAAAAAAAAATAGAACTCAAATCGGAACAATGGGAGCTCCACACGGTGACGCCACCGGGGACTTATTGATCAAGGTGGTATACACATATGTAAGTTACTTGGATTTGAATAGAATAGTCATACACTATTCTATTATTGCTCCTGAAAATATAGGGATCCTAACCAAATTTTTGGAATAACCATTTTAACCACACATTAAGGAGATTGTGAACGATCACCTCTGAAAGATACTTATTTATGAGCTTAAGTAGAGTTTGCAGGCAATTGTGCAACTTATTTTTAAATGGTAAGAGAGCAAATTCGCTTCACATTCCATTCGGAATGTGAATGATAGATAGTTTTTTTTTTGGAATGAGAATAAGCCCCTTTTTCGGATTGGATAGATCAAAATTTGCAAATTGTACGTACGCAAATTTTACCAGAAGGTAAGAACAACAACCTAGAGATAAACTCGCATTCAGTGCTGAGAATGCGGGAGAATCATTTCAACGAGCTGTTAACAGTGATGACAATTAACATTGTCTAATATTCAACCCGAACGATCGTAGTCAATCCGGCCAGCCTTAACGAAGGGAGAATAGCCACTTTCAAACTGTCGGACACAAGTATGACAGAATGAAACCTCAACATTTTATATCCAACGCCAAAACAAGGAAAACTTCTAGTCTGTGCCATCTATAGAGTCATCAGTTTCCTAAAAAAAAAACAGCCATACTATTTAATTGCTAAAAACCTTCTGTCAACTCATCAGTGTGGCTTCTGGCCTGAAGAACTCTCTATCGACTTCAATCTATTTGTCGATTTCAGGGCGGCCTATGACAATTTATAACGAAGAAAATTATACGAAGCAATGTCCTATTTTTGAATCCCTTATAACTCGTCCGCTTCTGCAGGATAACTAAGAAATAAAGCTCTTCGAATCGTGAGGGTCGGTAATGATTCTATCCCGGTAAATATTTTATCCCAGTTTGGATCTGGAACTGATACGTCGTGGTATTGCTTTCAATATCAGAAAAGGTCTCCCTCTAAATAAGCGACATTGGGTTTCCCCAACAGAAGTGGATGGCCTACCCTCGAGGCAGCGTGTTCTATCTAAATGGCAATCTATTTGGGTTGCTAGCAAAAACGGCAGGGTTACTTATGGCTTTCTAAGGGATGTGCTGTTACCATGAAAGTATTTCCTGAACGGAAGTTTACCTTCAGTCTGTGCTTTTTGTTGTCCAGGCATGGCTCTCTTAATGCATTTTTGCATAAGAGAGGGATTAGCGGGGTTGCGACCTGCTCATGTGGAGCTACCTACGAGAACTGGCTTCATGTCCTATGTGAGTGCCCTATTGACTTGGATATTAGGGACTTGCAAGCTATGGGCATCATCTTTAATGGTGACATCGTAGGGAGTTATCACAGACACCGTACGGCTCTTTTTGCAAAAGAAGTATTTAATAGAAGACGCAGTAGGCAGTTAGCGGGTGGATTTTCGGAATAGGCAAATTTTGTTTAAAGGTTGCCAGTACTAGACTGTACCATAAGGTGCCCAACTGGAAGTGACAGCAAGGTTGCGAAGCTCGACCTTAAGCTATATTCTGGTACGACGGGAGGTCAGGAGCTCGAGGAACTATAGATCCTTATGGGAGTATCGTGGTGGTTGTCGGTTTATACCCATAATCTCGGGGAGAGTAGACCAAATGGTGCTTGGACATCTCATGGTTGAACATATGTCGCAGCTTGCTACAACCTGGGCTTAACCGTTTGATATCTATGGAACTGATTAGTCCATAGTATAATAAATACCGTAGTGGCAGTGACCGAGTACAAGCAATAGTACTTCAAACTCGCGCTGTGTGATATATTTTATTTATTATTTTTTTGCACTGCACTGCACTATTTTTTATTTATTTATACCAGAGGGCTTTTTTTGAAAATAAAGGTCGTTTGTGTTTGCTGACGAATCCTTCCAATGTGAAATGAGCTTCATCACTAAAGAGAATTTTGCGTGAAAAACCGACAACATGCTCTCACAACCATTTGACGAATGCTCTGCGTTAATTATGATCGGTGGGCTTCAATTCGTGAGTTAATTGGATTTTGCAAGGATGCATATGCAAACAGTCAGTGGATAAGTGACTTATGCCTGAGAACATACACTATACAGGGTACTTCTAAGGAGTTATCTTTGCTATTTTTCGATATGATCCAACAATAATTCGTCTTTCAAGCGTCATTTTTATACTCTCCTAGATCGAGATGATCAAAGTCAGATTATGTGGTGGGATGACGTGCCTATGGCAGATTCTCTCAGAGAACATTGTTGCTATTAAGGTCTGTTTTAACCTTATCAAATGTTACCCAGTTCATAATTTATATTCACCAATGCATTTAAAATCATTCGTCCTCCTCATCTTGTATTATCCATTGAAATGGAACGCATATAATCATAAATATCTAATGCTACATACCATAATTCGTCCACATATCTACATTGTTGCTCTGCCGCTTGTGGGATCATCCTTGAATTGAAAATGATTTTCCACAAGTGCCTTGCATATGAGTAGTCCTACGTTATCGCAAAATAGGCATTTTACGACTCAAAATGTTCCTATTGTTCTGCATAATACATGACATACATTTCCGAGTCTTGTTTCCATATTTTCACAACTGTCCCCCCAAATTGTGCTCTGGACCTACAAATATGTGGAAATGCCAAAACAAATTTTTTTCAGATTTATTTCTTGATGACTATTGTTGATGGTCCGGTTGTTAGCACAATGTCAATTTGTTGGTATTGTCAAATTCATTGACATACAAGTACTCACACCCGTAGGTCGTTCCGTACCTTGTACAAGCACTATACAACACATTCCAAATCGTAAATCGTATCCAATTTCTTTATCGACGACGTCGTCGATAATTTTGATATTCTCGCAAGTCTGCTGGCTATCAATGTTTGCCATTTGGGCTGTTCAAATAAATCGTCAATTGCCTAGGATATGAATCTGTGAACTTTGAGTGTATTTACATTTCGTTTTTGTATCGGCATCAGAATATAGAAGGACATGTATCCATCTCGCATATTTTGTTTTTGTAATTTGTATGGATAAATACATTCAAATGGATCATTAATCTATTTTTATTAAATATTGGGAGTCGAGATATTTTCAAGTTGGACTATTGACAAGATTGTAAATACATGCGTGTACGAAATATCGGATGGCAACTGGATGTACTATGATGTCATTTTTAAAAGGATTAACTTTTGGGGTCTTTAGTGGATTTGGACAAAGAATGTTATTGGCCCAAGTTTGAAGAGTGTTGGTTTTCCAGTATTGAATTCCGGTATAAGTTCTGTCAGATATATAAGTACAAATAGTATGGGGATTTATTATCAGTAACAAGCGAGGTTCTCTTACCCATATTACAGATTAAATAAAGTTTATTTTGAATTAGAAAAGAGGGACATACTAGGCGCCCTACTATTTGAAGACCGATTGATGCGCATTAGCGCTTCATACTAGGAGGATAGGTATGTACATATATTTAAGTATTCCTAATTCATGTTAAGCCAAGCATACAGTATTGTGCAAAACAAAAGCAACAAATTTAGTTCGAACGTATAAAGGGAAATAATTTTTTGCCCTAAAGAACTTTCTAAAAAAATTGAATGTAGATTTTTGTGATGAAGAAAAATAAATATGTATAATAGTATATTTTCCAAAGGAATAACAACTCGTATATAAGAAAATAACAAGAAAACCAGTTTATATAATATATCGTCGGTTCAAAGGTAAAAGTCATTAACTAACAAAATAGACAAAAGGAAATAATTTGATTTAAACACATCTTGGGTTTTAAAATTCCAGTTATACAGATAAAAAATAGATTTTTGTTTTTTGCTTGCTAGGTAGGTACTTGATGTCATAATTTTTATTAGAAAACAGCAGTTAATTTACATGATTTTAAGCGAAATGTATTTAATGGCTTTTACCTTTGGACCGACGATATGGCAGTGTGCAAAACTGAAACAACAAATAGGAGCGCTTATTTTTATTAACTCCAGTACATCTGCGTGGTATCGAAGATATTTTAATTGAAGTTGTGGTTTCCTTTGTTTTTGCCATTCAGTTTTAAATGCTTGAAAAGGTTCTCGCTTATTCGTAAAACCTTTTCCTGCAACCCGTCGTTTTAGTATCCCGAATAGATTTTCAATGGGATTTAACTCTGGTGATCCTTTATCCGAGCATCGAACTTGTCGAGTTGTAGAGGCTGAGTAAGGTCAATGATTCTCGAGACTTTCTCTAGATGAGTCCTGAAACTTAAGGGTACTCACTATTTCCACCTTCTCCTCCTTTCTTACTAGACCCATCCTCCTGGGCCGGGTCAAGGTGTCATACGACCAGTGCCGATGGCTGAGGGTCCAGCATCTAAATAGTTCAGTCGTTCACGGAGTATCCACATACCTGGCGACCTCCGGATCAGCTAGCCTTATCTGTATACTACAGATCTCTGTACAGATGGACCTTCTTTCTCCGCTGCTCGTGGGACCACTATGCAAAACCCTAAAGAAAAAACAAAACCTGAGGCCAGTCGGTCACTGGACCGACTACCGACAGGGCTCCTGCAAGAACATCTGTGGCAGGCCATGGTAATCTTTTACAAGGCAAAAGCAGCGAACCCAAAACAAAGCTTTCAAGGAGCGACAGGACCATGGAAAGACATGACTCTACCACTTCCTCCACCCCTAGCAGCAGCAAGTCTGCGGCAGGCCATGGACGCCCTGCTGTTACCAAAAACGCTCCATCAAAGGAGCTAGTAAAAGCTCCCGCAAGAGAGCTCCTAGCAAGGCGAATTACATAAAACGCCGATATGCGATACGGATCATCAAAACCTGCGGATTTATTTCGGTGGTGGAGAGAGATGCGGAAACAAAAAGGAAACTAGAGTGCGCGAACAAAATCCTTAAAGACAAACCCCCCGGACCTGTTTCCAAATCACTAAAAGACTCCTCCAAGCACCAGAAATCATTGGAGGAAACCATTCTGGCTCCCAAAAGGCCCAAAACGAGAACTCCCCCAGGAACTTTCGACGCTATATTACATCTCTGAGGTCTTTTAGCGATGTTTTAAAGAACGAGATCATGATCGCGGTGATCGATAGGAGCGACGCCGTCGGATCTATTTTGACAGACCGGTGGCAGCTGGTCAAGTTAAAGCTTTCGAGCAACTTCTTGACCATCATTCTGATCGCTTGCACAGACCAGAGATCCTTAGATCTCTATAAAAAAGCTATAGGTGGTCTAGGAGAGGTCTGGCCAGGTACTAGGCTCAAGGTCGTGGCAAAGGAGGATATCCCTAGCAGACCTAGAACCCACCTCCCCAGGAGGCATTCTGGAGATCATTGAGCTCAGCAACCCGACCTTACCGACTCATGATTGGAAGGTCGCCAAACTAGAGGAACTAGGGGGCCCTTAGAGATCTAACGCAGACCAAAAGCATGATTCGGTTTGACTTCGAGTCTATCTACCTAAGGGTCTATAAGAACGATAAGCTGGATCCTGATAAGCAACCGATTCCTACTTTAACAGAAAATAAAAACCTAGCTTGGGAAATTGGAGTAACGATATTCTTCCCTAAGCTGGATGGCGATGACTCCAACCAGTCCGGGGCGACTAATAAGACGTCGGCATCCATCTCTAATTTTACGTAGGAGATGGATACCGACGACGAAATTGGGATCGCCTTCAGAATCGGAGGACTCCGGCAGTACCGTGTTTGGAGTTTCTTTGGAGCATTGCAGCAATGACGCTACAATTTCTCCAAATTAACCTCCACCACTCAAAGAAGGCCTCGGCTGCACTTATTCTGCGTCTGTCCGAATCTAATTCAAGAACCATGGATTGCTGAAGGCGTAGTTCGTGAACTAAGAACACCTCTATACGTTCCGCTATATACCAAAGACAAAGGTAAGATCAGAACTTGTATATTGGTGAAACGTAGCCTAAATTTATTTATAACTCCTAACCTCAGCGAAACCGACTTAACCGTTGCCAGGCTAGAAACGGCCAATCACAACTTATGGATAGCATCGGCGTATCCTGGTGACGACCAAATGTGCCCTCTTCCTGGTGAAAACTTGGAAACGGTGGTAATGGAAGCAGGAAGACACAAAACTGACCTGATCATAGAATGCGATGCCAACGCGCATCACACAATACGGGGAAACACAAATACCAACGATAGAGGTGAGTCGCTTTTTGAATACATTATTGGTACTAACCTCACTGTATTTAACACCGGGAATGAGCCAACATTCATTACAAGAAACCGACAAGAAGTGCTTGACATTACTCTTGTCTCCGAACGCATTGATCATTTAATAACGAACTGGATGGTATCGTTTGAAAGCCCCTTTTAAGATTACAGATACATCTAATTCAATTTAATGAATGCTCCCCCATGACCGACGGTTCATGGACGACTTCAAGTGCCGACTTCACGTAGCTCCCCTTTCACGACTAGCAACAATCATAACAGAATTATAACAGCCGCGACACAAATTACTGGCTTTATCGCTTGAAAATATCATGAGGTACTGCGTAGAACTATCCCACATACCTTTGTCATGGAGAAAAGTAAACGCAGTTTTCCTTCCCAAAAGCAGTAAATGTTCTTATGTTTTTCCAAAGGACCTAAGACCTAATAGTCTATCATTTTTCCTTCTAAAAACTCTAGGACGACTGCCTGATATCCATATACGATCTAGCTTGAATCCTAGACTCCTATCGACGGCACAATATGCCTACAAACTAGAAGGCGCCTTTAACAACGTCAAATCATCCGCAATCACGATGGCGCTGTCAGCTTTGAAGGTGGATGATTTACTTGGGGATCTGATTAATCTCATGCTAAAGAGCGGGATTATCAACTCCAAACTGGGTGGGTCCTCTGTCAAAATATGTGTCAGCAGAGGAACGCCGCAAGGCGGTGTCCTCTCACCGCTTCTCTGGAACTTAGTGGTTAACGAATTGCTGATATACCTGGAAGATTGTGGTTGCGTATGCGGATGACGCTGCAATAAGTGTCTCAGGAAAACATCTACATACAGTTAAAGAGCTACTGCAGTATAATCTTAACATATTAACTTTCTGTTTCACCTTACACCCTTCGACATTTATAGCAGACAAGTAGCCGCCAAAACAGCTATTCGCCTTAAAGCGATTTCATAGTAAGCAAATAAACATTTTGGTCAAGCAAATATTCTTACCGCACTAGAAATAATACCAGAAAACATCGACTACACTATACCCAAACAACGGTTTGACAAGGGCTTCCGTGTATAGTAAGCATTCCCTCCAGATTCTTGTGGCATGAAAACGTCTTCCTGGATGATATTTCAACCTAGTTTTACACCGACGGTTCAAAGACTGTCAGTGGGGTTGGTGGTAATGTTTTTGCTGATAAGCTCCTTTCGCCTCCCCTATCACTGTAACGTATTCTACGCGGGAATTCTGTCAATTAAGGAAGCCCTATCCTGGCTAAAGAAAAATGTATTATCTGCAATGGGTATCCGCATCTTTTCCGATAGTCAGGCAGCTATCAAATCCCTGGACTCATGCCCTCTAAGTTTAAGAAAAGTCATGGACTGCCGATCATCTCTAATGGAGATGGCGGAGCAGTTTAACATTCACCTTTGCTGGGTGCCGGGACATAGAGACATTCCAAGAAATTATAGGGCCGACGAACTTGTGAAAATTGGAACCACTATACCTATCACGCCTGAAAAGGAAAACATAGATATACCTATCACTACGTGCAAACAAGAAATAAAGCTGGATACTAATAAAAGAACAAACCATAGATGCGCGGTTGAATCGACATGCTTAGCGACCAAACAAATCTGGCCAAAACTAGATCTGAAGCGCTCCAGGAGTTTAATTCTTCTAAATAGGAAACATCTTAGCGCCATTATAGGTGTCATCACTGGACACTTACCTCACAGGTGATCATGCCAGAAGTCTTGGCATGTTTACTAACGACTTTTGCAGAAGCTGCATGGATGAGGAAGAAGAGGAGACAATCCTTCACCTCCTTTGTAAATGTCCAGCTCTCTTCCAAAGAAGAAACCTCAACCTAGGAGACTTCTTCCTCAATGACTTAAGTGACTTAAGCAATTAGAAGGATCACAGATCCACGTGGCATCACAATGCCACCAATAGGCCTAAGTGAGTTGGTTTTTCAACAGCCAGTTAAACCTAACCTAACCTCTTTCCTTTCCGACGTCTAACTTTTGGCATAACATCTGAATTGGCCAGATTGAACTTAGATTCGTCACTGAAAACGACAGTTCTCCATTTGTCTATGGACCAATTCAGATGCATTCGGCGAAATTTAACCCAGATATCTTGAAAAGAACCTTTTCTGCAAATGCACTTAAGCATAGGCTTTTTCGCAGGCCTCCTGTAACTTTTTAAGTCGTTTTCGATTTCTCGTCTTCGAACTGTAGCTGTATGATGAAACAATTCTTTGGGACGTCAAAAACAAGTCTTTTTTAATTAAAGCGCAAATTCTTTTATCCATCTTCTCCGAAGTTTTTCGTGTTCGGCCTCCCAAATACACTGTTCCTATATAACCCGTTGATTTATAATTTTTGATTAGCCGAGAAACAATGAATCTGTTTATATTATATTTTTTGGCAATAGAAATTTGGGTCTCACCATTAAAAAAATTTCCAACTATTGGAGATTTAATCTCAACACTAAATTGATTTCGAGCCATAGTTGTAGATCCACCAACAAGAACGATATCCATTTGAATGATCTACGACTCACTTTCTTATACGTAGAATATAGCGGAACACGTAAAAGTACCGCTAAATTTTTATATTTTGCATATACTTGTTATTGTTAACATAATCATTTACTCTTCATGTCCTAACCATCTCAGGTGACTGAAAATTTTCTGAGCAGCTTGATGTCGCTGTATAGATAGTAGAGTTTACGGTTTTATATTATCGAAAAATCTTGAATTCAAAATGGACAGGCATAAAAGGGATGATAAGAATCTCCTTAGGGTTTCTTGCTAGTCTATCTCTTCGTTTAGTTTCGGATGAGATGTCAATATCAGAGCTAATAGCAGAGACGATTATAGACGAATTTTTACTGTGAAAATTTTACTGAGCATTTTAGTGAAAATGAGTGATCAACCTCTCTATTCAAACTCACGACATTCCCAGGCATGGATAATTTAAAAAAAAAAAAAAAACCAGAGTTTACGGGAAATCAACATTCATTCGAGCAGTCTACCGTGAATACCAGTACGTTCGCTGAAAAACTTTCGCAAAATAATGATAATACACACTGCCTGACTCGAACTGCAACTTTTTAAAGTGCTATAATTTTATTATTTTTCGATAAATTTTTTTGTGTCAAAGTAAAAAATGTTAGAAAATACAGCATATTTCAAATTGTATCAGTAGTTTTCAATATGTCCACCTTTGGCCCGAATAATGGCCTTGAGATTGCCGAAGAAAGCTTCGCACGCTGCACGCAAGTGGCTCTGCGGTATTTTAACCCACTCCCGGCGAAGTGCTTGTTTAAAGTAGTCCAAACTTTGGTATTTTTTAGTGCCAACCTTCGCCTTCAAAATACCCCAGACAGAGAAATCCAACGGATTTGCATCCGGGGAATTTGCAGTCCATTGTGTTGAAGAAATGAAGTGTGGAACATTGTTTTTTAAACAATCTTGGTTGACGCGCGCTTTGTGAGACGGTGCCGAGTTTTGTTGAAATGTCCACGGCCTCCGACTGAAATGATTGTTTGCCCAAGGCTTCAATACTACCTCTAAGACAGTTTCACGGTATACGATCGCATTAATTTTGACGCCACGGTCCAAAAATACGAGCGGAGAGCGACCATCGGCGGTTATAGCGGCCCAAACCATCACCATCGGTGCTGCCTGATTTCTAGTGGCCGTCCGAAGGCCTATATTTTTGAAGGACCTCTCAAGCAAGTAAACTCGGTCATTTTTTTTTTGTTGACATATTGCTCGATAACAAATAGCGACTCATCGGAAAAAACCAAATTCATCAACTCACCACTTTCGTGCAGGCGTAGCAACTCCTTCGCTCTTTCGACTCTAATTTGTTTCTGTTGCGGTGTAAGATCGTGTGTTTTTTAGAGCTTCATTGGCTTGAGCCCAAGCTCATTTTTCAGTATGTGTTGCATCCGTTCCAACGATATGTTGAGCTCACGAGAAATTTTTCTTCCGCTTCGACGCGGATTTCGCTCAATTCGAGCCTTCACTTTCCGAACCATTTCTGCCGATGTTACTGTTTTTTTATGACCACCCCCATGGCGTTTTGCAACGCTGCCAATATCACGTTCGAGAGACAAATGATTTATTCACGTTGAGGTGCTGGAGGGCTCTAACAATAACTACTTGTGGTTTTCCAGCCAAATATAAAGCAATCACACTATCACGTTTGAATTCCATCGCGGATACAAATTTTTCAACACAACTGATACGCAGATCGTTTAAAAGGCTGGTAAATAATAAAATTATCTATCATGTGTCAAAATTTGAGCTCACTGCCATGAACGGCTTGGTATATATAGCAGTCTGAAGTTCGTTGCAGTTCGAGTAAGGCAGGGTGTTATATTGTGATTGATCCAAGTCATGGATATTGCATTATTCAGTTTCTTTCGGTTTAGCACTTTAGTAATGTGTAAAACTTGTAGAAAAAAATGTGACTTCTAATCAAGCAAGTCCGTGAGGTTTAGGATTCAAAATTGCTTCATGTGTGAGTGCGGTGTTTCGTACATCATTTGTGGACCTATGATTGAAAATGCATTTGAAATAAATAGACGTAGGTGGCTGTGATGCGTCTTTTGGGTATCGGAATAAACGGAATTTTTTTTTTTTTTTTTTATAATCCCGCGCGCGCACCAAGGGGATATGAATAGCCATTTACTGGTTTTCTCCAGGGCGCGGGTGGGTGGTGTAGTAGTTTGAAACTCAGGTGTACTAGGTTTCGATATTTTTCCCAGAAGTGGTTGTCAAACTGGACGGGACGAGCAAGTGCATCCTCAACCAGTGGGCCTCAGTACATGCTAGTTGTTAGTTCGTTACATTTAGCCCAGCCAGCAACCACTCTAACATCATGTCTGCCTTCATGTCAGAGTTGACGCCGACGGTATTCTCATATAACTACATGCAAATTCTACGAAAAGGCTTTTTCAGAGAATTGCCTCGCACGGGATTCGAACCTGCGATCCTCTGCTTGAGGAGTGTATGCATATACCACTACACCACGGCCACCCGTTTTGGTTTTTGAGAAATGGCATATGGAAAAATATGGCCATGTTTCACGTTATGGTGTAGTAACTCTGGCAGGAAAATATTGTAAAAAAAACTGTAAAGTCTACTTACTGTCAGTGTTGTGTATCTTGGGAAAATAAAAAAGACAGCGATTCTAAGGCTAACGAAGAATGGCTCTCACTCACTGACTTCAAAAATGTAAGTCGATAATATAAAGGACATGTTTGATCGCTCGATTAGTAAATATGGGGTGAAATATTCGCGGTATATTGTTAAAGGTGATAATGCCACATACAAAGGATTATTAGATTTGAATTCATATGATTCACAAGAGTGCTATCTACATGTTAAAAAAGAATAGGATTACGATGCCGTAGTTTGAAAAAAGCCGATAAGAGCTTAGAAAGAAAAAGTAAAACCACGCTAAAACTAACTGCCAACTTAATAAATAAACTTCAAAATATTACGGCCTAGCGATCATGAGACATCAAGTTAATGTGGGTAAAATGTATAAAGCAATCTGGTCTAGATTTCATAATTTGAGTTCGACTGATAAGAATCCAAACCATGGTGCGCTTATTGCCGATCAAAAGCTGAAGGAATGAACTTGCCTAAGTTTACTCGAAAACACGATTATCTCCTACTTGATCCAAATGTTTAAAAAGCTCTGAAGCCGATATATGAGAATTTGTCTCGGCGTAAGGGTAATAATACGCAGAATAATAACGAAAGCTACAATGGTTTACTTTGACACTTCGAAACACATCTACAGTGGTCTCAAAACAATTGAATTATCAAATTACATACTTTGTTACTTCAATATTCAATGACAGTTATAAATCAATTTTAAAAATATTCTATAGTATGTGATGGGAGTGATATGTGGGCCTGCAGCAAGAGATTATGTCGCAGCAAAGATGAAACAAGACTACGAGTACCAGAGCATCGCCAACAGGCTGCCTCGAAAGAGGACCGGTTATCTCGAAGAAGAGCTGCAACAGCCCAGCAGATGCTTTTTGAAGAAGAAAAAGGTGAATTATATGGGCCTGGAATAGCAGATTAGCTCTAAAGCTAAATTCAGACGATTGTCAGGTCTGACAATATTATCAGATCTGTCAGTAAAAAAAATTGTCTGAAATGTCTTACAACCGTGTGAACTTATAATTTTTTCTGACAATATTGTCATCCAAAGCCTGTGGTGTTGTTGGTTTGTTGTATTGAAAATATTCGTCCACCAGCACTTTGTAAAATGGCATCCTAAACTTCTGGAATGATATACGATATCGTTGGGACAAGAATGCGGAACAGGTAATGCAGAGACCAAAAAGAATCATCCGTGGTTATGTAGCGTAGAGTCAATGCAAGCCGCTCACCCACTGAAATGCTCACGCGCATATTCGTGTCTTGCTTTTATATAATTGGAGTGACCAAAGCAAGAAGATCATCAAATTGTTTCGAGTCCATCCGTAAAAAATTGTGATACAATGCCGACGAGCAATTTAGCATAGAATTCCTCTTCCCGGCGACGGGCTACCCAATCCTTTATCCAAACACTACGTCGCGGTGGTTTTTTGGCAATTCGTCATCATCACTATCTTCGAACACATAGGCAGTTAAAATGGTAGCAAGCTGGACATTACGTTCCATTTTATTTAAAATATTTCAGATATTTCACTTGCACTTTTCTCTACACACAACGAACAAAACTTTCAGTTTAATTTCTCTGACAATGTCTTTCAATGTATTTTTTTCATAAACAAATCTCTTCCAATCGTGTGAACTGACAATTTTCAACCTGACTGACTGACCTGATTGTCAGAAAATTGTCAGACTTTATACCAACCGTGTGAAATAACAATTTTTCATGAAAAGATTTTTTGAAATTGTCAGCTGATATGCACACATTGTAAGACAAATGAAAGATCTAACAAAATTGTCAGACCTATTGGACTATATGGTTATGATTGTAGCAGCGCACGAATAGGGGACAATTATATTGTTGATAAGTGGCCTCATGCATACACACAACATGGGGAATATAAACTCAGGACATTCATCGAAAGAATTATTTCATTATACTTCCCAGATGTTCCTTTAAGTTAAAGTTTGATATGAGTACTGAAGTGTCTGCTGCTCCACCTCAAACCGAATAAATGTCAAGCACTTGCGGCAGAGAGCCAGCAAACGATGCATGGGTATTGTCAAATATGGCTAGTCCTTTTAGATGCTTAACGAAAGGATAGTGCTTCATTAAGACATCAGTTAATGATACTCTAAGACACAATAATAAGAAGGGAAGGATTGTGCAACCTGCGCCTGAGCTCATAAGAAGCCCTGCCCATAGCAGACGTAGGTGAGTCCGAGTTTTGTCCAGCCAGTTCAGCGATGATCTCACTTCCACCAATCACTTTGTGAGCAAGCTATACCTTGTTTGGTGTTCAAATGACTCTTGCATGCCTCAGCTAATTTAGGAATAAGATTATGTTCACAACAAAGCAGTCCTTGGCAACTAGGATGCTGTATACCATCACTTTAAAAGCAGACTCATTTTCATGAAAATACCAGATTGCATCTTTTTATGCTTAGACCTTGTTTTTCTATTAAAGCAGAGCACTGAGGCGAAGAACTTGTGTAATGTTCTCCTTGTACAAGTATGTTCATCTTACTGGAATATCTTAGTTAAAAAAAAAAAACAAGTAAAATGAAGTGGTCCGCTAAGTCATCTTCACACTCTTAAACTCACATGAAGCATTACAAGTTGTTGTTTCATTTATGTCAAAAGGGGCAGCAAGAAAGCCATTGACCTTTTAGAGACGTCAAAATACATTCATTTAAAAGACAGTTATTTCAACCAATCTCCTTAGTAATGATGACAGAGAAAAACACTACTAAGGCTAGCCTCGACGACAGCAACATTAAGCTCACATCACACACGGACATGAAACATGATACAAACCAATATTAATGGTGAAAAATATACCACAGGTGTTTCCGTTAAGAAACCTTCAGTAGCAGGAGATCTTAAAAGATTTTTCACCTGTAACATTACATAGGGTTTTCTAATAGCGACTTGACAATTTTTTTTTTTTTTTAATAAAAGGCAAACCATTTGAGATATTTCAAAAACTTTATTATTGGCTTGAAGTACAATCAAAACATTTATGAATGGAACTCGACTTCGTTCATATGGCCACCGCGGGCACGTTTGCAGCGGTCGATTCGTTGGACCCAATTTTCAACGACTCTGCCACACATTTCGGCCGAAACGGCCGCTATTTCGCGTTCAATGTTGGCTCTGAGCTCTTCCAACGTCGTCGGCGTGTTAGCGTAAACCAATGACTTACCGTAGCCCTACAAAAAATAGTCAAGCGGCGTTAAATCACACGAACGAAGCGGCCAATCGACTGGCCTATGTCTAACACGCTCACCATACTTACTCTTCAATAAATCGATTGTAGCGTGTGTTGTGTGGCTTGTGGCACCATCCTGTTGAAACCACATGTCGTCCAAGTCCATATCTTCCAATTCGGGCCAAAAATAATCGGAGATCATGGCGCGATAACGCTGACCATCACAGTAACGTGACGATCGTTATTGTCGACGAAAAAATATGGCCCAATAACGCCGCCGGCATGCAAACCGCACCAAACAGTTATTTTATGTGGATGAAGTGGTGATTTATGAAGCACATGTGGGTTTTCACCCGACCATATTTTGCTTATTGACGAACCCATTGAGCCAAAAATGAGCTTCGTCACTGAAGATGATTTTGCGATGAAATTCATCATCTTGGCGCATCTTCTCCACAATCCAATCGGAGAACGTTTGCAGACATTGCTCGTTAGTGTACTTTACCATGATGAAAATGCTTACTAAATAAATTGACAGTGACAGTTTGATGATAAGTGAAAGACTGCGTTCACAAATTAAATTCAAAGTTGTCAAGTACCTATTGGAAAACCCTATATATGACTATGTGCAAACATGCTGGAGAAAAGTACATGGGGTCATCATTTTCGAGGGAGATAATCCCAGTCATACGCACCCAAAGGACTTCAGATCCATAAGCCCAGCTTTTCAAAAATATCCTGACACTCATATTCGCAATAAACTGTACCAGATAGATCTTGCCTTAAGCCAACATGCCTACACAAGAGGAAAAGCTACGGAAGCGTTCCAGGAGATGGTTCTTATGGCTCCAAGCTCTGCGGGCTGGAAATCAACCTTCAATTTAGGTGCTATGAAGTACTATGATGCCTTTCGGTTGCAGATACCCCATCACCCCGAAAGCCTAACCTTAGCTTCTCCAACAGAGACCAAGGCAGATTCAGGTGCTAAAAACTTCTCTTGAACCTTGCCTACCACGTTTATCAGCAATTGGATTTTCTGAAGTCCTATTTAGGACCTGGGACCCAAACAAATCTCAGTGAAATTAATCTTTCGACAGCGTTCTGAGAAGGATTCTCTAACCAGCTCAGAGATAGTAAGAGGGTGGAACTACGCTTTATTTACAGCTTAGCTGCCGCTACAATGCAAACATTTCATTTCTTCACCAACTCTTCCAAAAATTTTCTAAAGAAAAGTATATTTTGGTCACAAAATTTCAAGGGGATGCTGTACTAAAGACAACTTTTTATGAAACGAAAAAGTGACTTGAGAGTGCGTCGTGCTAAAAAAAATCCCTATACAACCGATATAGATCGTTCTCAGAACCCTTATAAAAGCAGTATGGTATATTATGAATTATTTACTCGTACGTACAATAGAAGCGTAGGCTCCATCGTGGATGAATTGGATATCATCGGTATTTTCCGAGCAGTTTATATCTAAGGGTCCTTCTCGTTTGCAAGGTTCGAAATCGGCATTTGAATACGACCAAAAACTGTGGTTCGTCAAAACCATTAAAACTTCTGCCTCATACTCGATAACAACGCACATTTACAATGACACTCCAGCTGTCATCGTATTTTCAATGGGACGAATCCACTTACGCACTTGTTTAATAGCAATACACAAATACACAAATACAAAAGTGAATACACAAATTCACTGGTCCAGATAGTATATCTCCCCTTCTTCTGAAGAGGTGTCCTTCTAGGTTGGCAAAACCATTGCGTAAGTTTTTTCATCTATCCTACTAGTCAGGGTTCTTTCCGAGCAAATGGAAAACAGGATTTGTCGAGCCCGTTCCTAAAAAAAGGCCAATATTCTTCTCCCTTCTTCTACAGGCCTTGTAGAACCCTGATAAACCGTCAGCTCATGAAATATCTCGAAACACGAAAATTTCTCAATGACCGACAGTACGGTTCTCGTGGGTTCATTGGTGATTTGATGGCATATCTCACCTGTAACCAAAATTTACACCAATCTGGCAATAGCAAGGTAGTTATACTTGATATTTCAAAGGCATTTGACCGTCTTTGGCACTAAGCTCTTTTGTTGAAAATACGTGCATTTTAGATCAATGACTCTGTTCTTCAATGGACTAGAAGTTATCTTTCAGAACGCTCAGTTCAAGTTGTCTTGGACAGTTTTGAGTTTGATATTTACAAACTAAATGCTTGTTTGCCTTAAGGATCGGTTTTGTGTCTGACACTCTTTTTAATCTTCATTAATGATCTCTTATATGCTACTTCTAGTTCAATGCATTCCTTTGTTGATGACAAACGACAAGGGACTTAAGTCCTTGATCTTCACTGTCTGCTGTCGTTAAAGCGAAATTTAAACACTCAGCCATTGTCTATGAATGGCACTTTTCGATATGTGTGTCAATGCCAACCTACGTTGAAACGACCACATCTTTGATGTTAAAAATGCTGTGAAGTGCTGTCAAGCGACATAAGAAATACTTCATTCCCTCTGTTCGGGCCACAGTATAAAAGGAATTTATCTGGCCAAAATTGAAGTACAATGCCCACATCAGGCGCTCCTAATACTTCTCTGCGCCTGCTAGATAGGTGTCAAAACCATGTGATAAGACTCATAGGTGATGTAAATATCATCCAGTCAATTGACAACTTCGAACATCCACGAATTGTCTCCTGTCTCACCTTGTTCTTTCTCTATTTTTACCACTAGTGGATCGAAGTTCCTAGTTCCTAATTCCTTTCGCCTCATAAACCGTCAACCGTAACACCCGCCAAGCTATGAGTGCTCATTAGTTTACTTTTAAGCCCACTTTCGAACGTACTCTAAAATATCGTGATTCTTTCCTAAATCACACAACTCGCTTATGGAATGCGCTGCCGAGCCGGTTTTTAAGGATATCGAGATTAATTTCTTGCGAACATGCTTAATTGCACTGTCGGAGCAAGGAGAGTCCAAAGGTTTTCGATGTGTTAACAGTCGGGGCTACAAGCCGGCCAATCCAACAGAGGTATGTTTTTTTTAATGAAACTACTCCCTCGAATTTTTCGAAACATGGTTTGCAGAAATATCTTTCTGGAAAATGAACTGCTGTTGGTGGTGTTCATCAAGCAAAGGCACAAGAACGTCATCCTGCAATTCCGTTGGCAAATTGGCATCTTTAACTTGTTAGCACAAGCTTTGACCGGGGCACACTAATTTTTGGCAGATCATGCCAGTAGCAGCTGTAACAGTCTGGACCGTCTAACAGAAACTTTTTTCCGTCCAAAAAAATTACGTCTTACCAACCTTACCAACTGTCCAATGCATGTACTCGTACTTTTTTGCAAACAGCAATTTTCTCTCTTTGTGTGGAGTTGTGAGCCTTGGTTTTCCCTGCATATCCGTCCATTTAACAGATTTTGAATCGCGAATGCTGGAATTTGTGAATAGTTAATCTAATTTAACTTTAATTTTCTTACAATTTGGCCGATTTTTTGTTGCCTCCTGTAATATTTGACCTTTTTGGCGGAGGATGAGTTAAGTCTTTGTATTTTTTTTTTCCATAATTTTCTCTTTTCTTCAAGAAGTTGCCAACAACTCCGGTCTTTTTACCTGGGTTTGTGAGCTTAAAATGTTGATCTGTTCAGTGTCTTCAGCTGTTAGCCGCTTTCCTCTTCCCATGTTTGCCAAAAAAAAAAAATTTTATTCTTTTGAATTACTGAGAACAACGAAAAACAATCGTATCTTACCGTTAGGCAACAAACCTATCCAACCTATCCGCGGTTGCTTTTAAACGAATGTGTAACTCAAGAATGACCGATTCCTTATGCGCAAAAGTAATATATTACAAAACAAAAAGTTCATCTGCGTAGTAATTTTTTTTTTTTTTTTAAGTTAAGCAATAACGGAAGACCTGTGCCGATATGTTTTGAAAAAGGGAAATGTTGGTACATTTCTTCTTAAAAAACTGATGTCAAAACTAGGAAAAATAACTCAGAGCGTTTAAAAGAATGTTTACCACTTTATATGTGCACATGAAACTTGACTATTCTCTTTATGCTCCTTAACCAATTTAGGATAACTGTTACCATACGGTCACACTGGTAGTTTAGCACTTACCGTTACTTATTGAACAGTTATATAGAGATATCGCCACTCGCTAGTATCAGTGCAACTGAGTATACGTTGACCCGTCTGATGAGATACAATTTGAAACTTATTCGCACGTTATTAGACACTGTAGCAGTTCGCATAATATTGTATTATAAGAGTGCATATAGTACACCTGCCAGAATAACGGTTTTGTTTGCGATTCATGACTTGGTCATTTGCATAGAAGCAATCTGAAGCCCCAGAGTCTAAGGTAATTGGAGGAGATGGTGAATTCGGTTGTTGACAAAAATATTTTTTCGAGCACACTCTTTATAGAGATGCCAGATTCGGACAGATTATCTGGAGAAAATGAAGCAGGTACCAGTGGTGATACCTGCGAACTTCGGATGGAAAATGAGAAGATGATAATAACCTCCCGAATCTTAGTGCTTATGAGGATATCTCTGATTTTATTTCAAACGTGGGCAGTTTATTAAATGAATGCCATTAACATCTTGCTTTAAATGAAAAACTGATACCAAAGGAGCTACTAGACCAATATTTCCAGCTCCAGATTATAGAGATTTTAGCCTTCCTGCCTGGAATATATTCGAACACTTTTTCGACGATGAGATTTTGCAAATGATTGCCGAAAAAAGCAATGAATATGGAATTCTTCAGGAAAATTCCAATCCAGGGATAACTCAAAATGAGTTGAGGGTTTTTATTGGTACAATGTTAGTGACCGGATATCCGCAAGTTGGAGACACGAAGTTATATTGGTGCAAGGACGGTCACTTGTTTAATCAGATGATAGCGTCGGCAATGACCCGTGTTCGCTTTACCACCATTTAAAAATTTATTCACTTTGCTTTTCCTACATCCATTAATCATAAGGACAAAATGTGAAAATTACGACCAGTATCCGACCGGCTCATAAGAAACTGTTAAAAGAACTTTCATCCGGAGCTAGATTTATCTTACCACGAGTCCGTGATAGCAAACGCCATAGATGCAAGCAGTTTATTCGGGGAAAACCGGTACATTTTGGGTACAAATTGGTGTTTGAATATACCACTAGGATACCTGGTAAATTTTGAGATAAACCAAGGCAAAAACTCTCGCATTAACCCTGTTTTGGAAACCAAATTTGGAAAATGTGAAGGCCCTTCCATACTGTTTCTACTTCGATAATCTCTATACTGAAATTTATATTCTATCTTACTTGAAGCATTTGGGCTATGATGTTACAGGAACCATAAGAGAAATAAGAGTCACACGGAATTGTCCATTAGATACCTAAAAATGATCAAGTGAGGAAGATGCCAAGGGGTACCCACTACTCGAATACTATATCGAAATTGACCATTTCAATTACCAAATGGATGGATAATTCCATAGCGTAGTGTTTCATCAACCATATTTGGAGCAAATCCTGTCGGACTAGCTAAATGTTATTCACGTGAGACGTTCACCCACATCACCGTTTCTAGACCTAATGTCTTGAAAGAATATAACAAAGCTATGGGTGGAACCGATAGGATGGACCAAAACATATCATGTTTTTGTATATCTATCCGGGAGAATAAATGGTGGTGGTCCATTTTACTTATTTCATTGATTTAGGTATTCAGAATGCTTGGATCCTCCGTAGGATGGCCGTGGTGTAGTGATATATGCATAGACTCCTTAAGCAGAGCGCTGCGGGTTCAAATCCCGTGCGAGGCAATTCTCTGAAAAAGTCTTTTCATAGAATTTGTATATAGTTATATGAAAATCCCGTCGGCGTTAACTCTGACATGAAGACATTACACTGATGTTGGAGTGGTTGCTGGCTGGACTAAATGTAACGAACTAACAACTAGCACGTACTATGACCCACTGGTTGAGGTTGCACGGGTTCCAATTTGACAGCCACCTCTGGAAAAATACCGAAACATAATACACCTGAGTTTCAAACTACTACACCATACGACCACGCCCTGGTGAAAAGCCTGTAAAAGGGTATTAATATCCCATTGGTGTGCGCGCGGGATTATGAAATAAAAAAAGGAAACCTTTCCCATAAACAATTTCGGCGAAATATTGCAACGCACTACTGCAACAAGTATGCCGATCTTACACGCATTCAGAAGGTTAAGAAAAAATACAACATTTCGGATGCTGACATTAGATTCGACGGATTGACAAGAGCAAAGGTACGCCTACCAATTTTACAAGGCCGCGACTCGCTTAGTTTGTAAAAAGTGTGATGTAGGTCATTGCCCACCATGTTTTGATTGTTATCATCTAATTTCAGTGAACCAATAAAGATTTTTTATTTGTTACTTTATGCAAAATGGCATTTATATGCGGTATGGACGACGGTGACCATATGGTAACAGTTTCAGTCGGCTAAATGATCAGAGGGCCAAATAAAAAAATTATCAAAATTGTTTACTAAGGTGATTAGCATGCACTCCTGAAATTTTTTTTCGAAAAATTCCCAGTAAATAGTTTCCGTTCTAAGCGGGTTAACGTGAGGGTTGTCACAATGAGTGTAGTCACATTTTCAATATAAATTCTTGTCTTACTGTTCGCAAGCTTTTCGATATGTAAGCCCCTAGACAAGGGTAGTTGTCATTGCGTCAATCGAAGTATCTATAAAATCCACAGTTAGAACATCAAGATGAGATGGATTCGTCGGGGCATCTTTGAACCTACAAAATATGGACATAAATTCCCTTTTCAAGCAAATAATTGGCGCAGAGGATAATTGGTAGATCCATATTGTCTACAGTGATATGTCCCATATTATAGGAAAGACTCCGACAGTACCTCATTCATTCGTCTATAGAGTTAGCTGTAAGCATGTTCCTGAAAGTATTGTACTGCAAAGTGTGATTGACCCCATATTTTGGACACTGCCCATTATTTTCCTCTACATGAATATGTTTGCAAGATATTCACAAAAATTTGACAATCGTTTGAGTGAGTGTCGAGCTGTCATTAAATATTTCTTTTTACAAGTTAAGGTTCTGGTACCTTATTTACAATCATTCGAATTACGATTAAAAGATAGCAAAGAACATGTCCCCAGGACGTACTTGTCACATGTTGAATCAAGATTTAGGCATGAAAAAGCTGACCGCGCGTTGGATACCTCATGAACATTTCCAGTGGACTGTTAGGCACCATAAATCAGAGTCTGTCGCTGAATAATTAGCTGCTCTGAAGGTAAAGTTGAAGCTCATTTCTAAAACGCTGAATGCTGTCTTGCTCTCGTATACTACGGGGCACTGAATTCCAAAGACGAATGGCAGCGACGAAAAATTGTCTCTCAGATGATAAACAAGTAAATCGCGGTAGTATTAAACAGGCAGAATTGTTAGATGCCGGCTGCTTGGTTTTAATTATGCTAAATAGAAAAATAAGCATGCGAAACTTAAGGTAATTTGCAAAGGACATGTTCACCAGGTGTTGAGCAAGATGTGAAACATGATCATATCTTCTGAGACAAAATACATATCGAATGGTGGTATTATATGCAACTTGTAGCTTCCTTTTGCTCTTGATGTCACATCCATGAAAAATTTCACATCCGTAGGTAAGTTGGGGAATAATGATAGCCTTGGCCAGTAGAAATTTCGTTTTTCGGTGTAAATTTTTGGGTACTCCATGAATTGCGAAGCACACCATATGTTTTTTCGACTACAATATTAATATGATTGTTCCAAGATAAGGTTCTATTGAAGACAACTCCTAGATTTTTAGTGGAATTAATAAATTCGATATATGAGTCCTTCAAAGCAATACTTGGAAAATATGAAAGTTCTAGTTTGGTCTTGGAAATCACTAAACACTTACATTTACTTGGGTTGAGAACTAAACCACATTTCAAAGAGCATTCTGAAAGTCGCTTAAGGTCTTCATTTAAGATGGCAACACAATCCTCAATAAGACCTAATGGACAGCTTCGATATATCTGAATATCATCAGCATACATGTGCTTGTATGATTTCAGCACACAAGACACAATATCATTGATATAGAGTGAAAACAAGAGAGGGCCTAAAATTGATCCTTGGGGAACGCCTTTATTTACAGAAAGAAAGTCTGACAGTGCACTTTGTATAAAAACAGCCTGCTTTCTTTCATTCAGATATGATGATAGGAGTTTATCCGCTGGAGTAGAAATGGAAAAATATCTAAGCTTTTTGAGAAGAACAGAGTGATCTACCATGTCAAATGCCCTAAGAAAATCTAGCATGACATGATCAATATCAAGTCCACCTCTTATATCTTCAATTACCTTAAGCAAGGCAGTTGTACAGCTGTGTTTAGCACGAAAGCCCGATTGAATTGAAGTTAACAGATTATTTCGCGTAAGAAAATTACCAAGCTGTTTATGCATGATGCGTTCGCATATCTTTGAGAGAAAAGGCAGAATTGATATTGGTCTAAACTCATCGCTTAAAGAATTTTTTGGGTATTGGAATGACCTTTTCTAATTTCTACTGCAGCGGAAAAATTCCAAATATCAAAACAGTGTTTATAACATGTGTTATATACGGAAGTACTTTTGGCAGAATAGCTTTCACAAAAAGCGGATGAATACCATCAACACCCATAGCATTCGATTTCACTAACAGAAAACTTTCAACAACATCTGCATCACTCACCCCTTCGAACTCAAAAGAAGATGTCGTGGAAAAGGCAGATTAGCATTGATTTGCAGAATTAGCATTGATATTTGAATGCGCAGATAAAAACTTTCTATTTAACTCATTGGGATCGACATCTCTAGAACAATTTAACTTTTGTTTACCGATTCCTAACTTACGAATTAAGTTGCAAGTTTTTCGACCACATGTATCAGAGTTGAACCGCTCAGAAAAAAATTGCGTTTTGGCAGTTCTTATCTCTCGAACGACGATATTACGCAAGCTTTTATAGGCTCGATGAAATTCTAAAACGTTTCCACTGGCGATAAGCCAGTATATTTTTTTTTTTTAATACATTTTCAGAGTTATACAAAAATGGATAAGAATACGAAAAACGATTTAATCTATCCAAACTTAATTCACAACTCAAGTTTAGTTGGATATGAATATTCAACAGGTTCCAGATAAGGTGCAGTTAGAACTTCATTTACAATGTATTCGTGAATCATGTCCCCAAACAGGGTGTTCCACTGTCCATATTTGCGAGAGAATCAATCTCTTGGATTACAGCATTCGAAAACAAATTTGTTTATTTAGTGGCTTCTGAAAAGACTGCACCATCAACTGAGGTCCTGTAACAAACCCAGTTTCTTACGCATATTTTATATTGTCGTTGAGCTTACTGTTCATCAGACCTTAGGGCTTGGAACAAAATCTTTCGAGCAAAATCTTTCATCCTGTGATCACTATCTAAAGCTGTCGTCTTAATATGCATGTTCCGTACTCCGATTTAAATGAGTGTAACCAGATTCCTTTGTGTTAATGTTGAATGAGGAATGTAATGTTCGGAGGGAGAAACCCAATTTGTATATTCTCCAAAACAGTATCTCTTTGTCAATAACACGCAGAATTATCCACAATTACCTTTTGCTTTAAAATGTTTGTTAAGGTACTTTAGAATTTCGCTCCAAATTGTAACTGTTGGAAGATTGCAGATTCATTTGCCTTGTATAATAGATATCGTCATCTGGTAGAATATTGACCATCCATTCCTCTGCGCCATCAGAGGAAATAATCATCCCGTGGACATTTTTCTCCACTCGATAGTTCAAGTCCGACTTTAAACATAATTGAGAGGGCTTAAGCTTTCCTATAAAAGTAGGTCAGTTAATATGGCATTGGCTCTCAAGTCTTTGAATCAGAGCAACAGTGCGTTTTTAACATTTTTTTGAGCTCCAATTCTCAATCGTTTTCTTGACATATTTTGGTTTTTTGCAACGATATTCTGAATGCGGAATGTTATTCCTTATTCCTTGAATAATTCCTGATAAAGTTGATCGACTTTCCTTCACCTTTATTCAAAATTTGCCACATTTCTACTTAGTTTGGGTGCCTGAAATTGGAAATTCATAGTTGGATTTTCCATAATTATCAGATCTGTTCGCGTACGCTGAAATTTCGTAGTTTTTCGTAAAAGGGAGCGAGGGTCTATAGTTGGAATTTTATATTTCCTGGAAAAGAGGACAAGATAAGTTTTATGGGGGTTAACTCTCAATCCGTAGCGATCCGCCGGACGGGTTAATCTGTTAAGATTTAGCTGAAGGAGTTCTTTGATGGTAATAAGATGCTTACCTGAGACGGGTATAGAAACGTCGTCCGCATAGTCAAACACCCTGCTCCTTCCCGCTTCCAAGTATATCAGCAGTTCATTTACCACTAAGTTCAAAAGAAGCTGAGAAAGCACACCACTTTGCGGCGTGCTTCTGCTAACACATCTTTTAGTAGAAGTCCTATCCAGTTTGGAGCTGATTGTCCTGCTACTAAGTATAAGACAACTCCCCAAGTGTGACAGCGTAGTCGTGATTGCGGATGTGTCGACGTTGTTTAAGGCGCCCTTTATGTCTAGGAAAACAACCACTGTGTACTTTCTGTATTGTAGGGATCGTTCAATGTGGCTAGTCAACAAATGCAGAGCCGTTTCCACCAACTTTTCTTTACAGTAGGCATGTTGAGCCATTGGCAAAAGTTTTGGATAAATTTTAACTCGAATATGGATATCAATAGAGTTTACAGAAGTTTCTTTGTGACATCATAAGATCATTTTCTGCCCTTGGGTATGAAAACTACATTAACTTCCTTCCATGACACTAGAATGTGGATTAGCTCTACACCAAGCCTCAGCGGTTGCCATGGCCAAAATTCACCAATCTGCCAACTGTTTGACCACCCTCCTTGTTCCCTAGTCTAACCGTTGTGCTCAGAAAACAGACATTTTCGTCAAAATAAGAAAGGCCAACACACAAGAGATTTTTGTACCCATAAAATGTTTGCACACAGCACGGACGATAGAAATTTAGGGAAGAAGAAAAGAGAGGTACAGACGTATATTGTTTTTAAATGTGTGCAAGTTATAACGAAAAGGAAATAAAAAGCTCTGCTAAGAGAATGCTATGGGCATTCCATAAGCGAGTTGTACGGTTAAGGAACGAATCACGATATTTTAGAGTACGTTCAAAAGTATCACCTATGAGCTCTATCGCACGGTTTTGAATCCTATCTAGCAGGTGCAGAGATGTTTTAGAAGCACCCGATTAGATTTAGGCATTGTATTCCAATTTTGGGCGGATGAATGCCTTATATATTGACGCTAGATCAGAGGGAGATAAATAGTTCTTACATCGCTTGAGGAAACCTAAACATTTCGCAGCATTTTGACGAGATCGAAAATGCTGTCATTCCAACGTAAGTTGTGACTGACACACATAACGACAATGGAAAGTTTTTCGGTTTCGACGATGTAATGCCATTCATGGATAATGGCTGGGTAAATAAATTCCGCTTTACTGACAGCATTGAGTTTTGATAGCACCAAATTCCATTCTGTTGGTAGTTCCCCAATTGGTTATGCTGTTAATATCGGAATTTAATAACCTTAACATACGCTGCCGTTCCTGTTCTTCAGCCGAAGAGCAGAAACATGAGTTCGGGAACGAATATAAAAGCAGATAATGATGCCATCCGCAAACAAATAAATTAGATTACAAGTAGCAGACAAGAGATCATAAATAAAAATTAAAAAAAAGGTGTCGGAGACAGAACGGAGCCCTGAGGCACATTAGCAGTTTTTTGTGAATATCAAACTTGAAATCATCCAGAAAAAATTGCATTGAACGTCCCGAAAGCTAGTTTCTAATCTATTGAAGAAGAGAGTCATCGATCCCAAAAGCACGCATTTTCGACAAAAGAAGATCACAGATGCAAGAATCTGTGAAATGTCTTAGAAATATCAAGTGTAACTATCATGCGTTCGCCAGAATGATGTATAGTATTATTTGGTTCCACTTCTCGGTGAGGCATGCCATCAAATCACCTGTTGTTATGAAGTTTTCGCGCTTTGAGATATTTCATTAGCTGACGGTTTACCAGCGTTTTTATGACCATGGAAAGGAGGGACATAAGTGCAATGGGTCTGTAGGAAGAGAGGGAAAGATTCGCCTTTATTAGGGACGGACTGGACAAGGACAAGTGAAGTTTTCCATCTTCTCGGAAAGTGTCCTAAAGAGTAGGATTGATGAAAAATCATACGCAGTGGTTTTGCCAACGAAGAAGAATACCTCTTCATTAGAAGGGGAGAAACACCACCTGGACTAGCGAATTTGTGTATATTAAGATCTTAAAGTACTTTTGCTACTACACGAGTGCGAAAGTGGACTCATCCCATTGAAGATTCGACGCATTTAAGTGTAGGCGGGAATGGAATGTCATGATCATGATCACTTACATTGAGATGAAGGATGAACAGAATTTCTAATATTTTTGATGAACGACCAAACATACCTTTGGGACATTGTAGTATATTTTGTCTCAGCTTTTGGTCGTATTGAGATACCACACATTTAAGAAAGACGTTGCAGTCATTCCTCGCTAGTTTGAACTTTTTTTTCTTGTTTTTCTCTGTCAAGTTAGTCTTGTAAGACCGAAAAAACATTTCTCTAACCCTGGCAGCCTCTTTTTCTATTGATTTGATACTCTTCATTCGATGAGGGATCATATCATATCAGCAGCAGCATCCACGTCGTTATCGAGTAAACATAACTGTTAAGTCCGTTCCAATTGGCTTTCTCGTATTGCCGTACTGTGCTATTAGGAGTCTTTTTTCTAACTGCGTGGTAAGTGTACGAGAAATAAGCTGATATGACATAATAGTCTGTCGAGCCTAGAGGGGAGAACACATCAACGGTGTACTCGTAGAGAGGTTAAAAACAAGTCCAGGGTGTTGGCAGTATGACTGTCAATGTTTGGTATTAGTGTGGGCTCATTTACAAGCTGCGCCAAGTTGTTTTCCGCAGGGAAGATCTCAACACACCGTCCTTCGGGTGTTGACTGTCCAGAATGTCGAAGCCACTCAGAATTTTGTATAATGAAATCGCCCGTAATAACGATTTCATTCTGAGGATACAGGGATACAATTCTTTGAATGGAGTCAGACAGCGCATTAAACTCGTTAAAGGTCGAATTATTGTTCAGTTTTGGGCTTAATTTGCTTACGAAGATGGGATTTTAACCACAGGAAATTGAATTACAGATTGGAACGGGGAATACATTGTGGTGGAGTTTGGTAAGCTACATCACTACGCACGTAAATGATGAGACCGCGATAAGAAAAAGATAGTGGCTCTAGTTCATAGCCAGTTAACTTCAGATCAGACTGATCTAAGAGCTGTGACTGGGGATCTACCTCTGTTTCACTTAGTGCCAAAACAGATGTCTTGTATTTACAAACGTAGACGTACGCAGCAAAGTGATTACCTTTTAGCCCGCGTATATAAGCTACGTCAACCCTGAATCCCTTAGTCATAATCACAAACAAACACAGGAAACAGCCACGATACTAAGCATGGCTGCGAAGTGAAAGCTTTGATCTTGGTGTACCGAATCAATTTGCAGTAGGTGTAATACCCTTATAGCTACAACCCGCTATCCGACGGTTGTTACATACATTCAGTCACTGCGCCTACCGTATGATAAATACAGTAACGGAAGTGACCTGGTGCAAGCAACAATACTTCGACTAGGAGCCGTCGTATAGACGTCTATAGCCTAGTATGCAGCTGATGCCAAACGAAACATCCTATACAAAAATAAAACGAAGGCAGTAGTCTCCACTATTTTTTCGCACACAATTTATTGGTTGTGACATTAATTGTTTGCCAAATTTTGACATTTCGATTTTATTTTGTTTAACACAGCACCTGAAAATTTTATAAGTTTGACTCCTGTCACTTTGTCACTTCTGATATATTTCGCTCTCATTTCGCAAAAACGTGAAGATCACATTTCAAAGTGACATTCAAGAACCACTTTTTCTCCATCGCCTACAAGAGCGTCATTTCGAAAAATTGTGGAAAAAAAGTGAAACTACTCTCTACATTGCAGTACAATTTAAAAAAATTAACCAACTTACTCTATCACATGCTGCCACCATGACTAAAACGCCATGAAAAGCTTTCAAACCGTTTGTTGTATTCACTTAACAAACATTGGTTGTTGACCAGACTTGTCCATAGCTTAAGCTTACAATCCACACAAGTCAGTCAAGTGATTCCCATGAATGGGGAGTTCCGGATCGATGAAACTTGCGCGTTAGCTCTCCACTAAAACAAAATTACTAATACGCCGTAGAGTGAGCCAGAACTAGTAAATTGCCAAAGCTCCGGCAGTCATTGTTACTTAATTTTCCGGTAAAACAAGTTGTCTCCTATATTTCCCAATTAAATTTCTTCAGAGAAAGTTCAATTATCCTTCTGTGAGTGAAGTTTTAACCAATTTTGTGAAAAAAAAATCGTTTTCCCATATCTGGAGGGGATACCTCGGAATTGGTAAATATCTAGAATATTATTGTAGATTCACCGATTTCCTATGCTCCCATCCCTACACTATTCCTTGATTCAGAAAAAAAAGGACTTCAACCGAAATTCGCAACTGAAAAAAATGTTATGTGATGCAAGTTCCATATAACGTATTACAATTTGTCGGTGAAAGTAAATTTTTCTATTTCCTTTTGAACAGCGTGTGCAATTTATTGAAATTGGTTAATTAGTTTAATGAAACTGAGGGGTGAAATTC
The DNA here is from genome assembly GCA_907269105.1 of Volucella inanis. NCBI lineage: Eukaryota > Metazoa > Arthropoda > Insecta > Diptera > Syrphidae > Volucella > Volucella inanis. The sequence continues at coordinate 70,036,676 of OU026157.1, read as the reverse complement.
GCGCTGGAGAAATTGAGATAAATACAAACGCCGACTATGTATTTGCGGTGGTCTTGTTACTTTGGTTTTGTCACCCTATTCCCGGTACGGAGTTGTTTTGGTTGTATGAACGAGTATTCATATTTGAAATTGTGCTCCCCAATAGGGGTGGTGCTGGAGATAGTTCTGCGTACTATTTTGCTGTCGAACTGACTGTCGTCATTCCCTGGTTGGTGATTAACTAGTGTGATGGCATAATTTCAAGACCAAAGTGTCATAAAATGAACAGTTTTGGGGACTGTCTGGACAGGAGAGTGTGGGTGGTTTATAGACGATTTACCTGAATCTATTTTTGATGTCGTCAATATGGGTAACAGTTTTGGTAAAATTGAGTCATCCCGAGACTGGTATTGTCATCATTTGAACTCTATCAATAAAGTCATTTAAATAAAAAATAAAAGGAGTTGAATCATTTGCTTGACCATTCGTTAAAAGTTGTGCGACCTTTTAGTTAATTAAGTCTTAATAATGGACAAGCATTTCTTAAATTGTTCAAATGAATATCGTAAGCTTGTGTTGAACTTTAGATAGATACCTATGTCATAAAGTTTTTCTTTGAATTTTGAGAAAGTTGTTAGCAATTATTTTAGCTTTTCCTCCAATTTATAACGTTCGAATCAAATTAAAAACCCCTCAATTATTATAAAGAATTGTTCATGACATTATGTCGACTTCAGGCATATGACTTCCTCGGCTATGTTCGACGAAGCGCATTTAACGGATTCAATTGTGGACCATTCCCTCAATAATTTAGGGCACTATTTCACCTCTAACATACTTTATACTCTAAGGGCGGAATAGAATTGCATAGACCAAAATTTTCCATAGTTCGATAAAAAGTTTCGATTTTCGAGTGTAATGTTGTCGTTTAATCGAGTCCTTCCTGGTTTCCTGGAAGTATGTCGTCTAGATTAATGTCTATATTTGCAATGAAATTATTACTGATCATGGTCCAGAAGGATTTGTCATTGACTGTAACACGAGCTCTGGGATCATTTTATCAAAAAACTAAACTGGACCTCAGACCACAACAAAAAGTTCTCTTTTGTGGGTCTAATTGAGTCTATTTTGCCTCACTTCTGAAGCGGCAATTTTGACTGTTTACGAACCCATCGAGCTTAAAGTGTTCCTCGTCACTAAGCACGATTTTTTGATAAAAATAAGTTTCACCTTAAACACAGTCCGCAAACCATGGTTTCTCCGCCAGCTGGATCTTATATTGGTATTGATCAAGATCTTTTCGCAAAATTTTCCACATAGTCGACGAACAAGAGTCAAACTGTCACGATCGACAAAACCGAATCTTCCTCAACAGTTCCACTAATCTGTATTATAATCATAGGCTTTGTGTCATATAGGGTGTACGAAATTTATTGGCAACATGACAATAGCGAACTCAAATGGTCGATAATGAGGACTAAAATATTACGCCATCTGTTATACGCTTTGAGAATTGAAGACCCATCTTAAAAACAGGTAAATCAATATGATAAATATGTACATTTAGATGACCAGATAAAAGCGATAGGAAAAGATACGTTCATGGCATTATGTGTGGAATAGCACATCATTCAAACAGCCACCTCAGCTTCGCTGGCAGTGTTTCAAGCAGTCGGTCCAATTTTTGATGACTTGGTACAAAAAGTGCGACGTTATTCCAGCAGTACCATGTTAAATGTTGGCTTAGTAGCTTATACTAAGGATTTGACATAGCTCCAGAGAAAATAATTGATGAACGCTCGCTGTAAGATGACACAATCGCCAAATTTCTCCTTTACAACTTCGATCTTTGTGTCGCTTATATGGCACGTAGAGCGATTTTGTAGGAATCGTAGCTCAGATATATTAATGCCGTCGAGCTCTGACTACAGAAAGTCGGTTAACATCGCTCTATACCCGTGGCCATTGATGGCAATGGTGTCTCCTTCCCCATTTCGAAGGAAATAAGGTCCGGTTATGCCTCCATGCCATAAACCGCACCAAACATTCAATGTTTGTAGATGCATTGATATGTTACTTGGCCGAACACTTGTGGATTATGTTCGTTTCAACAATGGCAATTTTGATGATTCACATAGCCGTTGATTTTTTGGCCAAAATCCGGTATCCGGCCAACATTACCAGCGCCCAATTAGCGAACTCACGGCCTTGTTTATAGTCGTTCGGCTTCAATTTTTGTGTCAACACAACCTATGCCCAACCGCAAAATAAGCCGGGTTGACACTCTGGCGACCCCCAATTCAGCTGATCGGCACTCAATCGATATTTCTGGGTATTATTAAATATTGGCTGACTTTACGGCACACTGAAGCCATGATGACGATCGACCTCACGACAAAATTCACGTATTTACATACAACTAAGCCGGAATTTCAATAAAAATATTTTTTAATATTGTCCGTACGTTCGGCAAGTGTTTTTCATTTCATAAACTAATATTTAACTTATTCCAGGTAACTAGGTAGGTTTATTGAATGCCTGTGATACTTAACATAGCCGGCTCTCTCGAACGGTCTTGCTTTTAAAAGTATCATCAAACTGAAAGTGGGAAATTCTAGTGAACCTTCTCTTAAAATCGCCTCTGTTTGTTTTTACTGCAACAACCCGAATTTTTCAGTCTTTTCCAGGTGACACATCCACATTCACGATTGCATAAGCTTTTTCATCAATCCTACTCATCAGATGGAAAACAGAATATGTCCAGTCCGTCCCTAAAAAAGCGACTATTCCTCAAACAGACCCATTGCACTTACGTCCCTTCTTTCCAAGGTCACAGAAACGCTGAAAAACTGTCAGCTCATGAAATACCTCAAAAACTGAAACCTTCTTAATGACCGGCAGTACAATTTTTATAATTTGATGGCATGTTTCATCGAAAAGTGGATCCAAAGAGTACATCAAACTGGCGAAAGCAAGTAGATGCACTCGATATTTCTAAAGGCATTTGACAGAATTTGGCATCAGGCTCTTTTGTAGAAAATGCGTGCTTTTGGGATTGATAACTGTCTTCTTCATTGGATTAAAAATTACCTTTCAAAATATTTAACTCAATGACTTTAGATGGTTTCAAGTCTGACATTCAAAAAATAAATGCTGGTGTTCCCCAGGGCTCCGTTGTGTTTCCGACACTCTTTTTAATTTTCACCAATGGTCTCTTGTCTGCTACTTCTAATCCAATATATTCCTTTGCTATACTGTTTGTTATTCATATTCGTCTCCGTACTCACACCCCTCCTAATCGGCTATAGAACGGAAATCTTAGCGTATGTTGAGCTCAATAAATTCCGATATTAAGAGCATAACCAATGGGGAAACTATCAACAGAGTGGGATTAAGTGCTTTCAAAACACAATTCTGCAAATGAGTAGTATGTTTTTCATCGAAATGTCTAAGTTTTCTCAAGCCTTCAAACTATTTACCATAACACCCGTCTCGCTATGAATGCTCATCAGCACACCCTCAAGTCCACTTTCGGACGTACTCTTAAATATCATGATTTGTTCTTAGGCCGACCAACTCCGTTATGGAATGTTCTGCCGAGCCCTCTATTTCCCCAAAGTGGGGCGGCCTGGGTGGAGAAAAGATCCATTGCCTTCTTTAAGGCATCTAACTTCAAATCTGTAGCGATTATCTTGAGGCAAAAACAATATTCCTAAGACATGCACGTTCAAAATTCGTGTCGTTATCAAAATATATTTAATTTGACAGCATTTACCTCTCATAGCGATGAAATGCTTGAGTGCTTTCAGAAAGGCTGAAAGAGTCACTGTTTTTACTGATACTACAGTATCGTACTACTGACAGTAGTACGGAGATATATCGCATCCCCATAAGCCTTTTCACTGGTATCGCTGAATCCTTAATCCTGAATCGAAGAAAAGGCAGCGTATATATGAGGTGTGTTCAAAATGTAAGGTGAAATTTGAATCTTCGCTGTGTTGAAACACATGTCCTGAACATATTTTCACAGTTTCAAGTATATAGCATATTTAGTTTATTTTTGGCAGATAGCAAGTTTAGACGTGTTTTGTTATGTTCGGCGATTTTCAATTATTATAAAAAATTTAGCGAAGAATTTGCGTCAAAGTTTGTGTGAAAAATAGAATCAAGTGCTCTAAAACACTTAAAATGCCAAAATTCCGACAGCAAGATACGGTGAGTCTGCTCTAAGTAAGTTTACAATTGGTACAAGCTCTTTCAAGATGCCCGAGAGGATGTCAATGACGAACCTAGTCTGGACACTCCAGCACATCAACAAAAGATGATAACGTCGAAGCTATGAAGAAAATTGTTTTGGAAAATTGTCGAATTACCATAAGAGAAGTTGCTGAGGATGTTGGCATATCGGTCGGCTCGTGTAATGTTTTTTTTTTTTTTATGTTTTGGTCATGAGACGTGTGTCAGCGAAGATTGTTCCTAAATTTCTTAATTTTGATCAGAGAAGGAGACAGATTTTTTGGCCAAAAACAAAAGTACAATCATGCCTCAGCGAAAGAAAAATGTGTCATTCCTAGCGCCCTTATGAATTTGATATCTTTTATAGGGTGATTCATCGTAAGGCGTGATTTAAAATGTAAATTAAAATACATAAATTTGAAAGTAAACTTAAAATTTTTATTATTGGTTAAAAGGAAGGCTTATTCCTGAAGATCTAAGACTTTACATATCCCCAGTGAAAATAGTCCTGAGGTGTGATATCACACGATCTAGGTGGCCAATTTACCGTAGCAAAACGTGAAATTAAGTGCTCACCAAAATGATTTCTCAACAAGTCTATTGTTTCACGCGCTGTATGGCTCGTAGCGCCGTATTGTTGAAAGCAGAGCTCACAGAGACCATGTGTTTAAATTTCAGGAAGCACATAGTTCGTTAACTATTAACGGTATCATTCTGATTTGTCTCATTTTTGAAGAAATATGGACCAATGATTATACCAGCCCATTAACCACACCATACCGTTGTCTTTAATTGATGTAATGGTAGCTCTTGGTACTCTTTGGGTTGCTCATCAGCCCAAATACGCCAATTTTGTTTATTAACGTTTCCATTGAGCCAGAAATGGGCTTCATCACTGAACAAAATTTCACTATAAAACACCGGAATTTTATTGAGTTTTTCCAGAGCCCATTCATTGAAAATATGAAGCAAATTCAAGTCGCCTGGTTTCAATTCTTGCACAAGTTGAATTTTGTACACTTTTAGGCCGAAATCCTTATGTTAAATACGCCAAGTTGTCGAATACGCCAAGCCAAGCTGCTGAGAACAACGACGAATCGATTCGTCACGGTCTTCGCGTACACTCTCAGCTACATCTGCTATAGTCTCTTCACAACGTGCTGGATGTGGTCTAACTGGTCAAGTACCATCCATGAATGTAAACTGGGACTCAAATTTGCGAATCGTAAGTTCCTCGAATTGCACTAAAAACATTTCTTACAGAACGCAGATTTTCTTTATACCATACAACTGAACAATTTGGAGGCACTGTTGTTGTGTAAGTGTTTCTATGATAATTTGCCAAACGATACTGAATTAAACGATAAAGCAGTTTGATAGGAGTAACGCGTGATCTGTTAAGAAAGGCCTATTGAAAATCAAATCTTACGATGAATCACCCCTTATTTCATAATGCGATTAGAGTACCATTTTCAGACGGGAAATTTTCACAGATTATGGAATAATTCCAACTCCTGTATCTCCCTTCTATATTATTATGATACTCTCTACGTAAAAATCATTAAAATCAATCTTTACCCCAATAGGTAGACTAGAGCCTTCATTATACAGTTGATACATAGTACGAATTGCAAAAAAGGCGGCAGGAGCAGTCTCGTGGGTCATGATTTCAAGTCGAAAAAATGGTTTTTGCAACACAAAATGTGTAACTTTTACAATATCAGCACAAAGCATGTAGCGCTTAAGATGAAACCGATAAAATAAAGAAAATATATCTGAATGGATAGCAGGATCAACAAGCAGAATGTCATTTATAGATTTTCCACTGATAGCTTTGGCTATCTGCTGTAATTACAGGGTAATATAGCAGGAAATACCAGTAGGACGCTACGGAGCCACAATAAGTATACCATCTCTTAGCCCGCCTGTCTAAATTTGGTTACAATCCGACCCTTAGTTTCGTTTTGACACCCATTTCAAAACATCGTATTTTTTGCAACCATGGTAAAAAGCATTATCGCTCCGTGATGCGAATCAACCCCATTCTAGATGCTGTGAATAGGAACATTTACCTTCCCGTACAATCGTTTATCATTGATTCGCAGAACCCAGAAAAGGTTACCACAGAGGAAACCGTGCACAAAAATTCATAATCTCGACGGCGAGTAAGAATTCACGAGTATGCCGATGAATACTCACCCGGCTCAGATGACCTTCCGTCCATATTTCTAAAAAAGTGTTCCTCAACACTTTCCAATCCCCTTTCGCTCACTCAATGTGAATTTCACTAGTTACCTCCCCATAACTAAACTTTCACATATACCTAAATGTCTGGAAAGCATTTTGTACAAAGCCTTAAGCTTCCAGTGCAAATCTCTAAATTCCTCTAATCAACACGGCTTTGTGAACAACCAACACTAACCCTTTCTAAGCAACTTCAGGTGTTCTTCAAGGTAGTCACCGAGGTCAACTTCTCTTCATCCTAAAAAGGACATTCAACACTCAGCACTTTCTTTCTATGCCAACAATACTAAATTTTTTAAACCCATTTCTTGGCAATATGACACCAGCCTCCTTGAAATAGATCTAAATAGTTTTTCCACCAAGTGCATCAAGAACTGCTTAGAACTCAACCTTACTAAATGTCAATCGATTACCTTCTCACCGAATTTACCATCTCAACGACAAACATATAGTCCTTGTTCAGTCTATCCGCGACCTTGGTATATTATGCGACAGGAAGCTTTATTTCCGCTTACATATTGATGAGACAATTGCTAAGGCAAGCTCATCACTTGGCTTCGTTTTACAGAACTCTGCAACCCGTACGTAACCAGATCACTTTCCAACACTTTTGTTCGCCCCCTTCCCGAGTACACCAGCCAAGCGTGATGTCGCTTTCAACGAGTTCATGTATCCCGAATTTAGAGCATCCAGCGTCGTTTTCTTCAATTTGCTTTTCGAGGTCTACTTTGGAACGATCCTCTTATCTTATCGCACTATCGAGACCGTCTCAACTTATTAACCTTAATACCCTTGAAGAACGAAGAGACGCAGCAGACATTCGTTTTATTCACAGACTCCTCTCAGGCTCCGTAGATTGCACGTCTCTTCACAACTCCATTTTCTTTTACACTAATCCTCAAAAACTACGAGGCCCCCGTCTCTTTTATCTTTCAATCAACGGCACCACATATGGCTGTAACGAACCAATCTCCCGTATGCTGCGCAAGTTGAACTCCAACCTTTTTATTTTCAATTTCATTCGAAGCACTCTCTCCCTCAAATTCGATTTCCTTCACCACCCCTAGTGCTAGTGATAAGTCCTAGATTTAGTTTCTAGACCTAAGTCTTAGTTTTATAGTAAGTAATAAGCCGAATAAATATGCCTCCATCAAAATTAAAATTAAAATTAAAAATTAGATAAGAGGACAGGAAACAGCCATTGCCTGATTGAGACTCATAGTAAAATCCTTGACTTTCATGTCAAGGTCGTTGGTGTTACGCGGGGGACTAAGAGTTCGGAGGAGAGTGTTTTTAAAAGTGTTGCTCTGTACTTTTGCCAATCAGTTTTTTAATAATTCCAGAATGCTGGTTGGTTTTGAGGAGCATCTTTCAGGCTGATTTGGATGTATGTGTGGTCTACAAATGAATATTCAGACGATACCGTCCAGTTCGTTAGCTTTTAAGTAATGTTGTCAGAGACAAGAATGATATCAAGCACTTTCTGTCGATTTTTTGTTATGAAAGTGGTCTCATTGCTAATGTTTCCAACAATATGGTTAGCATTCATAATATAGTAAAAAAGTGAATTACCTCAATCGTTGATGTCGGTACTGCCCCATATGATCGTCTCCAAGATATACCAATACCAGGCAGTTAGTGCCTTTGGCAGTCTCCAGTCTTGCTTTCTACAATCCATGGTTCCTGAATTAAGATAATGTCTTCTGCGATTTTGAAAACATGCAGAATAAATGCTGATGGAGATTAATCTGGAGAAACCAAATCATGCTCCTCCAATTCTGAGCATGTGCCCAAGAGCTCATCTTCATCCTCTAATTGTAGAGGATGTCTTTCTAATTCGTTGTCGATTTCCATTTCCGACAGAGTGTCAGAGGACGAAACCGACGGTTTAGTTGTCGCCTCGGATAAATTGGAGTCTCTCCAAATTTACTTATTGCTTTGATGTGATGATCGAGAGATCTTTGATCGGAACAAGCAAAAAGTTTGACGTGGCCTTGGTGTCAACCAACGTCACTTGATATGGGAGGTGGTCTGGGGTTTTCTCGCATGATGGCCAAGAAGTTGCCCGAAATGTTTGCTTGACCAAACATACTGTTCAGGTATTATTGTTCTATTGGTGTCGTTTTTTTCGATTACCGCGATCGTTATTGCATCTTTTAATACTTCGCTAAAAGACCTCAGAGATATACTGTTCGAAGGCCCAACGGGGTTTTGGTGTAATTGGTTTTAACCTCTTGAAAACCGGCGTGGTTTCCTTCAACGATTTCTGGCCCTTTGAGGAGTCCTTGGAGTCTTAGGAGCAGTGAGTAATTCGTCTATGAGGATATAATTAGCCCACTCAACCATGCTGATCTGAAATGGGTTCAAAGGTTTTGATAATGCGTCAAGCATTTCGGCATCTGATAAAAAGCGCCTTGGAATGAGCATGGGAATAATTTTAGTAGAAGCAGCAAGGCCACTTACTACTACTAGGGGTGGATGAAGTGGTATGCAGACATATGCACATATGCACCAAAAATCTCTTAAATAATTTATCGAAGCTTAAACCAAGCTCAAAGCTCAAGCGTATTTGAATTCTTCCAGTAATTGAAACGTGTTTGGAAGAAGTCATGACGAGGCGGCTACTACAGTTTATTAAAAAGTATTCAATGATTTAAAAAGTAACAAAAGTACGAGAAAACTTTTAGATGGTTTTTCAGATACCTTAGCCTTAATATAGTAAATATATCTTAAAATGTATTAGTGCTTTTCATGGACTCTAGCAAAGCGCTCGGCATACTCAATCATGCTAAATTGATACAAGCCATATGTAGAACTGGGATCCGCGGGATATTGATGAATTCTGTGCAAAACTACCTCGCCATAAAAATTAAAGACTGTCTTAGCGATGACTTACAGGTTCTTCTTGGAGTACCACAAGGGTCGAATTTCGGACCACCCCTATTTATTTTATTTATGAATGAATTGCTTCGGATTTTAACTAAGAGCCTTTTATTCGCGTTCGCAGACGATACGACGATAGTTGTTCGACACAAGTGCTTTGGAAATGGAATGCAAATTTAATAGTAGAGTTTGACAAGGCAATACTGCCACGATAACGGGTTCATACTAAATTCATCAAAAACAAAGCTGAATAAATTATTAGATTGAAAAGCATCTGCAGTAATCTGCAGCATCTTAGGAGTAATATTTTTTATAGCCACATTATGTATATAAAAGCTATCATACATATTGATTAGCTCCGCAGTGATTTCAGAAAAACAGTTTTTGATATTGTCTATATAGGATACTATTCGACAATACCGGTTCTGAAGCAGGTGTACTATGGTATGGAATACTAGCATGGGGTAATGCATCTAAAGCACACACTGACAAGCTGCAGAAACTTCAGAACAGAATATTAAAGAAGATAAACAACAGAATTTCAGCCAGCGCTCCGAGAGACAGCCGCTTTAAAGAATAGACAGTGAAGCAAATTTTTAAGGTGTCAATAGCGCTTGAGTATTATGACGCTAATACAACATTAATTTAACACGAGAAGATGCAGCCAGGGTATGTTTCAAATACCTTCCAGCAAGAATATCTATTAAAGAAGAAGACAGCTAAAGCTGTCTAAAGCATAATGTCCCAACGATACTAAATGAGATTCCCTGACCACTGAATCCTGAATTTGAATTATTTTGAAGCTTATGCATATTGTACATAGTCCTGTCATAAATTCTGTTACACAATTTCCAGCGTTTATCGTTCAAAATTTCTTGCGGGAATAGAACCGTTAACTTTTTTTGGAGTGAAGAATAAGTTTGGTTACAGTTTGCAAACTATTAACATGGAGTGAGGCGTTAAAGAGAATCGAGTCGCGGTAATAGCGTGCAGCAAGAGTGCTGGCCAAATTTTCAAGTTGCTAAAACCACTCGGAATAGCAATAATATTCGTTTACTAAGCTATTGCTCACTTCGGCTTTATCTAAAGTAGAGAACAGGCTAAGAAGTGTTCGCCTGCGCGTACGAATGCGGTAGTTAAGGCAGTGCTTGAACGAATTCACGGAAATCCCCATAGGAAGCATAAGATCATGTCCAAGGAATTGGACATATCAATCAGATACATGTCTAGGCTGATTCGGGGTGATCTGCATATGAAAGAATATCGTCGGTCCAGGGGGCCATCTTCTAACTCTTCAATTAAAAAAAAAAAGACTGGCAAGATGCAAGCGTCTTTTGGAGTGGCACGCGGACAATGGCCATGAAAACATTCTGCTTACGGAGGAGAAAATTTTTAGCGTGGAAGAATTTTCAACAGACAAAACGACAAAATTTATGCCACTTCATCTAAGGAAGCGAAAAAAATTGTTCCAAGAATTCAACGTGGACATCATCCCGCTTCCGTAATGATTTGGTGGGAGTTTCTCAGCATTTGACCAATACCCTTTCCAATTGATGCAGATGGGTCTTCCATCCAAACCACGCAGGAGTGGCTCAGAGTCAAAATTCCTGGCTTTATAGCAGCAGAAGATTGGCAAACTATCCAGATATCTACTTCAGAGCATAATCAATTTTAACAGAATCCCGAATTCATGCTTCTCCTGGGCATTTCACTCTCTCTATACTCGTATGTTCCTCAATAAGCAATTGCTTAAAGTTTACAACTCCATGTGCTTTGGTAACTTAATTCTGAATTAATTGTTTTAAAGAGATTGCATTTCGGGGTTAAAACCAGACGCCAGACGTTGGTTTTTCGTCGTATCATCAAAAATTCAATGTCATTTCGCATCGCTTGAAATACCTTTATTAAACTTTCACAACATTATCCAATGTTACTCTTTTGAATAACAAAAATGCCCGTTAGCATTCATAGAGGCTTAGAAAGTAAAAATACATAAAACGATTCAATGGATGAGCTAATTAAAACGTACGAGTACTCTAGTTACTTTCCCAACGTCTTTATAAATTTCTATCTTTGACCAAAGCAAACTCACTAAATTTTTTTATAAAAAGGCGATTCATCGTTTCGTTTCTTATTCGTATTCGTATTCGTAATCGTATTCATATTCATATTTGTATCTGTCGAAATAGCCAGCAACGTTGACAAACAAGCATTAAACGCTTAAGTGCACAAATTTAAGTGTGCAAAGTGAATTCAATCAGATCTCATTGAAATCAAAAATAACGTACTTTCATTCTTCGTTCCCTATATTGTTTGTTAGTCGTTGCTGATAGTCGCCGCTCTCCGTCCTGTACATATGTACGAATACATCTCTTCCAGTGTAAATCTGTTCAAATAAAATAATTTGTAAAAGACATTCCAAAAAATGTAAGAGAAATGATACAAGTTTCTGAGGCATATTGTGAAATACCCTATTCTTGCTTAGGTTACGTAGCCAGAGAAATACAAGGATATTTTCAGAAATATTTTATTATGCAAAGTTAAAACTTATTTTATGCGGTGTTACTTAACAGCCGTTAAATGTAGTCTCCCTGCTTCTAAATCAGAGATCGCCAATGTTTTGGAAGATTTGATATGACCGTCAGCTTACTTTTCGTTCTACTGCCGAATGAATCTGGTAAACGGAAACAGAAGGCTTGCTTATAGAGGGAAAATGCAGTCCATGTCTTGAATGCCTTGACTTTGGGGAAAGCCTGGTGTTCCTGTTTCTGTATATTTTTTTCTTTTATTCAGTAGTAAAGCAGTGAGTGACTGAATTTATTCAGAAAATTAAAAATACAAGTTTTTTCATCTAAATCTATTTTGTCCCCTTAAAAGTTATCCCCATCGACTGCAACGCACGTATGCCAGCGCTTGATCCAATCCTCGAAACATTTTTTATATTCTGTTTTCGGTATGTCCATCAACACTTCCTGCGATCTTTCTTCCTCTCGGCTGCTGAAACTCGTTCTCCGTAGTAGTTTTTTTTAACTCAATTGAACAAAAAGAAGTCACATGGAGCCAAATCAGGTGAATTCGGTGGCTGTTGGATGGCTGTTGCAATTTTCGTCAAAAAATTACGAATAATGATGGCACTGTGCGACGGTGCGTTATCATGGTGCGAAATCCACGAGTTTTCTGCCCACAATTCTGGTCTCTTTAGGCGAATTGTTTCACGCAAACGTCTCATAACGCCCAAATAATACTCTTTGTTTACTGTCTGGCCTTCTGGCAAAAATTCATGATGCACTACACCGTTGTATTTCATGAATACCTTGAGCATTGCCTTCTTTTTTGACTGAAAACAACGTGATTTTTTTTGTCTCGGCTCATTTCGTGAACGCCAGTCACTTGCCAAGTCCAAGTCCCGGCTCCAGTAATGATCCTTTTGATGAATGTGGGATCGGATTCAGCCTCGCAAATCATCTCTTTTGCATCTCACGGTCTCTTTTTTGCATGAAATTGAGGTCATTTGGCACCAACTTTGCTGTTACACGACGGAAACCCAAATCATTAACCAAAATGTTCTTGGACGAATCCACAGGCAATGTTCAATTCCTCCGCTTTCTCTCTGATAGTTAATTTACGGTTATTGACGATTATTGTGAAGCCTGTTCACATTTCGTTTATGAGTTGCTGTTTTCGGCCTTCCTGAGCGCGGGTCTTTCCTTATGCATTCACGAAAGAAAGTATCCTGACGGTGTACTAAACTACGGTCTATTGAGTGCTTACCGCAAACCATACTTAAAGCCCGATAAAACGTATACCTCTTCAATTAGCCAGGTACTTAGCTTAATGAAGAAAGTTTTTTTTGGCAAGAAAATATCTTAGCTAAATTGTACTTTTACCATTTGGATATTTCTACTGAATTAGAACACTTAACAAGGTTTCATAGGCCTTATTTCTTTCTTTAATAAATCTGCAAACAAAAAGACTCTGATCCGCTATCGCCTAAAGTGATGCCTTTAGACCAGACCAGACCAGACTACATTCCCAATAAAAGTAGTTCTTAGCCGAACGCATAAACTTTTTCTCCTTCTCTTTTTGTTTCTGCCAAAACAAGGTACTCAGATAAAGAGCTAGTCCATTGTATTCTTTGTATGTTCATTTCAATCGATCAGTCTTTCAAAATAAGATGAGTAAGCACTTCAGTGATAAGATGACTACAGTACCAGCAACCACCACGTCAAAATCGAGTATCTGCAGCTTGAAATGAGCGTAAGCCGGACATTCACAAAGGTATTGTTCCGTGGTGTTCTCACTATTTTTACAGCATGCGTCGCAGGATGTTGTAGCACTCAGCATATTTAAGCGCTTACCAAAAGAATAGTGCCCCGTCACGACGCAAGTAAGCAACCTGCAGACTTGCCTAATGAAAAACAACAGGAAGGTCGCCGACTTTTTAGAGACGTCGGGAGGCATTATTTTGATCTGCCTGCAACCTGAGGAGTTATGCTATCTTCAATTGTGCTCATATGAAACCCAACTGTTAACGGAAGCGCTAAACGAGAACCCAACGTAGGTTCGGGTCCTGAAAAACTCTACTCTGAATCTTGCAAGTTCATCGGCGATTTCGTTTCCCGTGATCCCATTGTGACCTGGAATCCGGACAAGACTCAATGAATATAGCCCCTCGACTGCGTTCATTTATGTTTTACATTCTCGAACTAGCTTGAAATTCGTAAGAGGATTCAGCAAGACTCTAACTAAAGACTCCCCGCCTCCACAATTCTTCACAACGTAGTTAGTAGCCACCATTTGGAAGACAGACACAAGTTTTGCTAACGAAATGTGAAATCGAACGTTGTCGTTCTCCAGAAAGGCACCAGTGCCACATCCTATACCGGTTTTGGAGTCGTCTGTGAATACCCGACTTCAGATTCTGTCCGAAACCAATCTTAGGGACAGGGATAGTCGATTTCGTATTTTTGTCGCAGCAGGAGTTCTGATGTCATAAGACAACGTAAGGTCATCAAAGCTCCAGTGCCACTTCTTTTTAAACCGAAAATTGTTTTAAGAGTGCAGACCATGATATAAATATCAAGAGGAGGGAGTCTCATCAATGCATCTAAAGCGGACCCAAGTGTGTTAGGGATAACCCCCACGCAGCCTAGACAGACCGTTTTTGAAGTCTGGTAGTAACAGCAATCACACATTTTCGTGAGAGGTTATTCCACCAAACAACCGACGCATAAGATATGGTTGGCCTTATCATAGCCGTGTAGATCCAGAGAATCCTTCTCGGTGGCAGACCCCAAGTCATTCCGATAGCTCCTTTGCACTGACAAAACGCCGACAGCACCTTAGCAGCTTTCGACGTTACATGTTTAGTCTATAAAAGATTGATTTATAGGATGACAGCCAAATACTTATCTTCTTTGAAGAAGATGGTGGTGCATTTAAGCACTAGATCAGTCAGACCAGACAACTTTCTCTTTCTCGTAAAGAGAGAAACCTCAGATTTCAGAGGATTGACTGAAAGCCCAGTAATAGTGCGATCAACAGATATTACAGCTACATCATAAGCGTATGCATATGTATAGTGCGTTGAGCAGTGAGTCGACCAACGTGCACAATAGCAGCGGAGGCAGAACGCCGCCTTACGGTAACCCCTGTTTACTCCAACCATCAGATATTGGCCACATTCAGCATTCGCAATCAATGTCCTATTTATTCGTCTACGCCGTGTTGTCTGGCCGAATTACACATGCCACTGTCGTAATGGCCAAGATCGCAAGATCTTCCTCATTGGTAAGCGTGTTGCAGACAAAGGATATATTCGCAAAGCAGTTTTGGCCACATGGACTCAACCATTCTCTCCATGCTCTTTAAGATGAAGGAAGTCGGATTTATAGGTCTGAAGCTCTTGGTGAGCGTATTTTTTTTCCAATTTTCGGGTGAATGCCAGTTCCAGGCAGAGAAAATTCTCTTCAGAGTTGCCAGCAGCTGGTCTATACCTTTTTGTAACATAACTGAGTGTATACAATTGCTGCCAAGTGCATTGAAGCCATCAAATGAAGTAGCAGCATGTTTAATGGCTTCATTCGTCACCACAAGCGATAAGATACACCAGCTACGACGTATTAATAGAAGCTGGCTATGAGCTGGTTTCGATCAGAATAACTGGGAAGTGAACCTCAAACATATGACGAAAGAGTCTCTGCTATCGACTCAGATAGGTACCATTAGATTTTCTGAGTGCTTTCAGCTCCCCTTTTGAGGATCCTACTGGCTTCACTCTTCGAAACCGAACTTGTTTCATATATTCTCTTTGCTTTTATCTGTAAAGACTACAGTGTTCCTCCAAATAAGTCTTAAGTAACCTGTTTAGAAGTTTTCTGATTTTTATGAAGGTGTTGCAGATATGCTTTTCACCTAGGAACGGGCGATCTGCAGGATTTCTGTTTGGCTGGTCATGCCAGCTGTACCTATGGTTTCACATCTCCGATAGTACTTTCCTGACAGTAATCTCCTTAGTATAAATGTTGGATAACGTGAAGTCTATTACTTCCTGTCTTATTCCCGTAACAAAGTTAGCTAAGAGCCAACATAATTGACAACCAGGTCAGACGATAATATGAAATCCAGGAGATGATTTTATCTCACGTTGCATTAGCTACTGCTCCAAAATGTGTTCTGAGCACAAGCATCCCAGCATAAGTCCCATCTTCTTGAAATCACAGTTTCAATGAGTTTGGAACGCCTTCGGTGGTGTTGGTAATAACGAATCATAGGGAAAATATGTTGAACAGACGAATGGACAGATTTGTGTCATTCTTGGATCGTTTCACAGCTTATGTCTGCAGAAGCCTAATCTTGATGGCAAAATCTCACAAGTTGAGATGGAAAGAATGAATTCGGCAAATAAACACAAGTTCTCGATCTTTACGTCATACAGTAGCAGATATGCAGTGTTGAAGTGTTGAGTACACAAAATAGATGAGTACTGGCGTGATCGCCTCTCACAATTACTCATTTGGAAACAAAGTAGAAATTAACCCTTTCAAGGTGCAGATAAAGACGTAGGTCATATCTAAATTTATTGGTACCGACAGAAGCTTTGTCTAACAGCCCACAACAAAAGAGTCGTCCTTGTTTTACCGATTCTTTCTGTGCCTGTGTAGAACACCCTCCCTTTCCATGAGTTGTATAAAAACCACGAAAGTCTTAGTTTCCAGGGATCGGTTATGTGCTGTTTACGGCAATACAGTGATGAGTGATGGTTCGGTACTTGATTGGTGGAGACAATTTAAAAACGGAAGCACAGATGTGCATAATGAATGAGGCCAAGGGCGCAAATCGGTCACGACCGAAGACGTGGTTTACCAAGTTGACCAATTTGTTCGAGAAAACAGGTTTTTTACGATTTCAGATCTTGCGACAAGATTTTCCGAAATTTCTCAAACTACTCTATACAGAATCATGTCTGAAAACTGGTGTTACCACAAGTTCTGTCCCCGTTGGGTCCTAAAACAGCTTACAGATGTCCATAAGACCCAACGTGTCAATTCAGCATTTCTCGAACGTTTAGAAGTGGAAAGTGAAGAATTTTTACAGCAAATTGGGACTGGAGATGAGACTTTGGTTCAGAATGTAAACTTAGAAAGCAAAGAACAGTCAAAGCAATGAATGCACACTCTTTCCCCAAAAAAATCCAAAAAAAGTTCCAACAAAATTTTTCCTATCGAAAAATGATGGCCACAGTTTTTTGGGACAGTAAAGGTATATTGTTGACCGAGTTTATGGAACCTAGAAACACAATAAATGCAGCGGTTTACTGTAAAACTCTAAGTAAGTTGAGAAGAGCAATCCAGAACAAAAGACGAGGAATGCTTATCAAAGGTGTGGTGCTTCTGCATGACAACGCATGACCACACACTGCTGCACGCACAAAAACTTTAGTAGGGAGTTCAATTGCGATATTTTTGATCACCCTCCCTACAATCCTGATTTCGTAACCAAGTAATTATCACCTTTTCCCAAAATTGAAATCATCCATTGCATCTCAATATTTTGGAAGTAATGAGGAACTTATGGACGGTGTGAATCAATGCCTTAACACACTGGTGGTGCCATTTTTTAAGGAGGGTATACAAAAGCTCTACCCACGTTACCAAAAATGTATAGATTTAAACGGAGACTATGTAGAAAAATAATTTAGATGTCAATAAAACTATTTTGTGCAAAAAATTAATGTTTTTGGTTTTTTTAAAAAGTATTTTTCACTTCGGAGGTTGATTTTGAAATAGCCCTCGTACAAGTACGAGTCAAGAAAAAAAAATCTTGTTTCACTAAATGCTAAAGATGTTTATTTTTTCAGTTTATATTCGTTTAAGCCTAGAATACTCTTCAAGGTCATCTGCGGTTGTATTGTGCTAATGGAGCATTCCAAGATACAAACTTATTGATCTACATAACTTTGCTCCCTGTGAGTTATGTAGATTTTGGAAAATTGACAGGCTAACATTTCTGTAGAAAATGGGGATAAGGTTTATAAGTTTTCTTTTTTTTTGGAATTTTTTGTGCGTGAGAGAACTATCTATTAAGTATTCCTGAGGCTCATTTCCCTTCTTCTTGTAAAAAGAACACAAAGCTGAACCTGAAACGAACTAACGCCAAATGAGGCTACCCGAATGACTTCTAGTCAAAAGTGGGATATTCATTCACACATTCACGCATATCAACGCCTCGAATCTTATAAAATTATAATCCTGCTGACCACTTCTTTTAAATAGCGTCAGGATTAAACATTCTCTGGGACGAGGAATAATTTTTTTTTAAGCAATAAATAATACTCGTTTATCAGCAGCTACAAAGTTGGTGCAATGATGCAATTCGAAAACGTATTACGGTAACGTAAAATTAAAATATCGTAGTATGCGCTCAAGATGCCAAGTAGCGAAGTGTAGAAAAAATGGCCTACTATTAGAACTAGCAAAAGATGGCATACATACAGAGTATAATAGTATTTCGAAAAGGAGCGAAATAAGGATGGTGCTACCATTAAAGAAACAGATCGAGTACGCCTTGGGTTAGACTGCAAACGTTGCAAAAAAAAGGAGTCATAGAAAATATTAGCGAGAACATGTATGATAACAGGACAGGTGTTATATAGGGAATACAAGGAGATACCCTCACACTTTATAAGCAAGGGACCAGCAATCGGAGAACTATATATGAGTCATTTTTAATGCACAGAAAAACGCGACAATATTTTCAAAATTCATTCAATCGCCGAAATAAATCAAAGATGAGCATTGATATTGTATATTGATATTGTGCTTCAACACTTAAATAAACGAAGAATTCCCTCACACTACCATTATCGCAGGAGTCGCACATCAAAAGGAAATGGCAGATCTGATGGAACCGGAGGCATAAAGTCGGACCAGATAATACACCCTTCTAAATATGGGTGGCAATCGGGAATCTTGGATTTATATAGCTCGTAATGTTGTTCAATCAAATGTTGAGCTGTGATCGGACGTTATGGTACTACTGGTACACGAAAAATTCCAATAACTACCGATCAGCGAAACTACAGGGTGACTAACTCGAACTGCAACTTTTTGAAATGCTATAATTTTTTTATTTTTTGATAAATTTTATTGTGCCAAAGCAAGAAATGTTGGGAAATACATCAATTTTCAAATTGTATTAATAATTTTCAATATGTCCACCTTTGGCGCGAATAATAACCTTGAGACGGCCGAAGAAAGCATCACACGCTGCGCACAAGTGGCTCTGCGGTATTTTGGACCATTCCCGGCGAAGTGCTTGTTTGAGGTGGTCCAAACTTTGGTATTTTTTAGTGCCAACCTTCGCCTTCAAAATGCCCCAGACAGAAAAATCCAACGGATTTGCATCCGGAGAATTTACAATTCATTGTGTTGAAGAAATGAAGTGTGGAACATTGGTTTTTAACCAATCTTGGTTGACGCGCGCTTTGTGAGACGGTGCCGAGTCTTGTTGAAATCTCCACGGTCTCCGACCGAAATGATTGTTTTGCCAGGGCTTCAATACTGTTTCTAAGACAGTTTCGCGGTAAACGATCGCAATAATTTTGAAGCTACGATCCAAAAATACGAGCGGAGAGCGACCATCGGCGATTAGGCTGCCCAAGCCATCACCGTCGGTGCTGCCTGCGTTCTGGTGGCCGTCCGAAGGCGTAAATTTTCGAAGGACTTCTCTGGAAAGTAAACTCGGTCATGTTTTTTTGTTGACATATTGCTCTTTAACAAATGGCGACTCATCAGAAAAAACCAAATTCGGCAAGTCCCCACTTTCGTGCAAGCGTAGCAACTCCTTCGCTCTTTCGACTCCAACTTTTTTCTGTTGCGGTGTAAGATCGTGTGTTTTTTGGAACTTCAATATGTTGAGCTCACGAGCCATTTTTCTTCCACTTCGACGCAGATTTCCTTCACTTTCCGAACCATTTCTGCCGATGCTGCTGTTTTTTTATGACCACTTCCATGGCGTATTGCAACGCTGCCAGTATCACGGTAACAAGCTATGGTTCGAGACACAAATGATTTATTCACGTTGAGGTGCTGTAAGGCTCTAACGATAGCTACTTGTGGTTTTCCAGCCAAATATAAAGCAATCACACTATCACGTGTCAAAATTTGAGCTCACAGTAATGAACGCTCTGGAAATTATAGCAGTCTGAAATTGGTTGGAGTTCGAGTCAGTCACCCTGTAATGTCATACCACCTTGATCAAAAAACGGAATAACCAACGTGTGGCACTCCAATTGTTCCGATTTGAGTTCTGTTTTTTTTTTTCGTTAAGTTGGTACATCTGTTGTTGACATTCCCTCTAAATCTTAGCATCATAGCTTGACATTTACAAAAGTTACGGAGCCAAGGTTACATCTATCTCTGTATGTGTTGACGATTTTTTACAACTTTGGAAATGGACTTAAATTTGCAACAACGAACTTGTATTGAACTTTGCGTAAAAAAGGGATTTAATGATGCGCGAACGTTGGAAATGTTGGAAAAGTGTTTTGGCAACGATTCATTGGCAACAAAACGGTCGTTTACCAGTGGCACGAGCTGTTCAAAAGTGGTCGTTAGTCAATCGGAGATGACAGACTATCGACATCGAAAACCGAAAAAAATATTGATGAAGTAAAAGAAATGTTGGTCAATAACCGTAAATTAACTATCAGAGAGATAGCGGAGGACTTGAACATTGCCTGTGGATTCGTCCAAGACATTTTGGTTAATGATTTGGGTTTCCGTAGTGTAGCAGCAAAGTTGGTGCCAAATGACCTCAATTTCTATCTCTATTTATACTCGTACTCGTGCTCAATCCAATATACTTACAACTCTGCTCCCTACGAGCTATGTAGATATTGTTGGTGACGCTTTTTATTTTTTCACGCAATGGCATCAACTCTCACTTTTAACTCTTTTCTGAGTACCTCTATCGTGATATCGCCTTAAAGTAAAAATACTAAGTTAGGTGTCGCTACGGTTCGGGGTGAAACTGGGCCGCAACTAACATGCCTATCTAGTTAGTCCGGTCCTTAGCTAACTACCCCCAGTTACGTAATACGTTGGCTGTCGGTCCCCTTATACTTATACGCGCCATCTATGGTGAGGTCTTCCTCTACCGCGTTGTTCAGCCGGGTTAGATTCGAAGACTCAGCGGGCCGCAACATTGTTGTCCATTCGCTCTACATATCTTAGCCATCTCAGGCGACTGATCCGCAACTTTCTAACTAGATTGATGTCACTGTATAGCTCGTATAGTTCGTCGTTGAATATTCACCCTCAAATCCCGTCAACACAAATGGGAGTGAATATTTTTCGAAGGATTTTCCTCCCTGTTGAGTCCTTGTTTCAGCGTCTCATATAAAATCTCCTTACTTTTTAGGGATAATCAAAAGAAACAGCGATTGTCAAGAGTGATTCTTCGTTTTATATCTGCTGAAGTATAGTTGGCAGAATTCATAGCAGACCCATGAATACCTCGAAATTATAGCTGTCGACTATGACGTTCTGTTCAATTCTTCGATGTTCTGTGTCCCTTCTTTTGACAGCATACACCTACTTGGTTTTGCTCTCATCTACCGCTAAATCCATTTTGGCATCTTCCCTCCAGTGACTTGCGAGCTCCGCACCCTACTTTCAAGTATGTTGTTATAGACAGTGCATCACCTTGTCCAAAACCCTTTTTTTTTTTAAATCAAAAAAACTCTATTAAGTCGTCTCCGACCTTGTTGTAGCAACGAGCTTTCTCAATCGTCATTTTGGCACGGATGGCTCTATATTGCTTGTCTCCATAAATGATGTCATATGCGATCTGAAAATCATTGAAAAGACATTAGGTATCGATTTTAACTTCGTCAGTTTTTTTTCTAGAATCTGAAGTAGTGTGAATTTGGTAGAGTGTGGACTTTCCTGGCCTGAAACCACACTGATAGCGGCCAGTCAGGTTGCTTATAAAGGGTTTACGACATTCACACAATATGGCAGATAAAGGCAATGCTAAGGACACTTATACACCTATATTTACACAGTTGGGGGGATCTGCTTTTTTGTAGATCGGGCAAACGATACTGAAATTTATCGGGCATACACTCTTCTGACCCGATCTTAGAAATGAGTTGTCGTATGCTCTCCACAAAGTCTTTTCCACCAGCTTTGATTATATCAAGCAGCCTTGTTAGATTTAAACTTATATATCAGTGTTCTTAAATCGTTTTTATCAGGTGAACAGAAGCTGACGCCGGGATGTTAATCTTTGTCGCCGTTGTACAGTCTGCAGAAGAAGTTTTCCCATATTCTCAGCACCGACTGTGACTCTACTACAATGTTTCCTTCTACATGTCTACAGACGTCGTAAGGGCCTTGTTGTCCTGACACTTTTTTTACCATTTGGTAAAGCTTTCTCACGTTGTTCCCTTAGTACAAACTCCCAATATCCTCGGCCGCGCATCTCGTGTTATTTTTCTTCTCCTGCAGAAGCCGATGTCTCTTTTGCAAATTAAGCTCATGAGCTTGTTCTTTAGCTGCATGTGCTTGCCGGCATTCTTCATCGAACCAATGATTTCATGGTAGTGATCGAGTGAAACCTCACATATCAGTTGCGGCTTTTCCGATGGCACTTTTGCAGCATTGCCCCTAGTCCTTTTTAGTTAATGCTGATGGCGTAGGAATTGTTGAGAGATATCGCGATATACGTTCGCGCGAAGATTTTGGCGGTCTCTTAAAATAACGGTTTTTCTACGTCATATCTTCTTAAGTCATATCATCAGTTCTTCTTTGTCTTGGCTGCAAGAAGGTTTGATCCGAGTCAGTGTTGGGTCCCCAGAAAGTTCGGGCATTCAAAATACTGAAAGCATGCCTTACGTCTATCGTAAAATGGTAAATTTGATTTAGCGTTTGACGATCTTGAGACCGCCATGTCCTCCTGTGTATAGTGAGATAAAAAAACCGTATGCTTGCTATAACCTAAGCCCGTTGCCAGAGGTGGTGTCGTGCAGGTTACCAAAGATTTCCTCCTTTCTTACCCTGGCGTTAAACTCGCCTAACACGGCTTTACCGTCATAATTCAGACATTGCTGATATGTTTTTTCAAGGAGATCATAAAAACATTTTTTGGTGGCGTCGACTTAATCCTTCTTAGATAAGTGGATAAGTGGATGATAAGTACAAGTAGGACTAAAATGTCGGACAAAATAGTTCACAACTAACCATCTTATGTATAACTTTCCACCTAAAACGAATGGGAAGCTATCTAATATCAAATATTGTCTAGAGCTGTGACAACCAGTTAAATCGTTGGTTATCCTGAATACCATATTCTGTTTCCGTGGCCAGTGCGACGATGAATTTAAACTCGTTATTCGGTACACAAGTAGCAACGCGAGTTCGTTTTAATTTTAAAATTAATCCTTAGAATCATTTGATACTCAAGCAGAATTTAGTATGAGAGTTTATATAGGGTTTTCAAATAAAGACTTGACAACTTTTTTTTTAAATAAAAGGCAAACCATTTAAGATATTTTAAAAACTTTATTATTGGCTTGAAGTACAATCAAAACATTAATGAATGGAACTCGACTTTGTTCATATGGCCACCGCGGGCACGTTTGCAGCGGTCGATTCGTTGGACCCAATTTTCAACGACTCGGCCACACATTTCTGCCGAAACGGCCGCTATTTCGGATTCAATATTGGCTCTGAGCTCTTCCAACGTCGTCGGCGTGTTGGTATAAACCAATGACTTAACGTAGCCCCACAGAAAATAGTCAAGCAGCGTTAAATCGCACGAACGAGGCGGCCAATCGACTGGCTCATGTCTTGAGATAACACGCTCACCATACTTACTCTTCAATAAATCGATTGTGGCGTGTGCTGTGTGGCTTGTGGCACCATCTTGTTGAAATCCAATTCGGGCCAAAAATAATCGGTGATCATGGCGCGATAACGCTGACCATTCACAGTAACGTGACGATCGTTATCGTCGACGAAAAAATATGGCCCAATAACGCCGTCGGCATGCAAACCGCACCAAACAGTTATTTTTTGTTGATGAAGTGGTAATTCATGAAGCACATGTGAGTTTTCACCCGACCAATAACGCATATTTTGCTTATTGACGAACCTATTGAGCCAAAAATGAGCTTCGTCACTGAAGACGGTTTTGCGATGAAATTCATTATCTTGGCGCATCTTCTCCAGAACCCAATCGGAGAACGTACGTCGCTTTAAATGGTCCATCGACTTCAATGCTTGAGTCAGCTTGATCTTGTTTGGGTGTAAACCAAGATCCTTACGCAAAATATGCCACAATGTGGTCTGAGCGATGCCCAATTCTTGAGAACGCCGTGGAATTGACTGATTTGGATCGTTTGCTACAAACGTCTGAACGGCAGCGATTATTTCGACACGTCGACCAACCCATTGTCTCACTGGCACGGCAACATCACAAAACGAATATGAAGACTCATATTTTTGCACTAAACTTGTTATTGCCTGTCTACTAGGGCGAAAATTATGACCGAAAATTGGAGTTAACGCTCTTAAAGTTGCAGTCACCGACTCCGAATATCTGTAGAAATTTTTTATAATTTGTAGACGTTGATCGTTAGTGTACTTTACTGTAATCAAAATGTTGAGTTTACTGAATTAATTGACAGTGACAGTTTGATGATTAGTGAAAGAGTGCGTTCACAAATTAAATTCAAAGTTGTCAAGTCCCTATTGGAAAACCCTATAGTAACAAATCTTTACAATAGTAACCAGCCAGCGGTTTTATTCCTTTTTTGAAAACAAGCTTGCTGATGACTACATAGTTTACCAGTCATTGTACTAACAGAAAGAGCAAGTTCATAGGCTTATCATTAAATACAAACTCACGTTCTAGCTGGTGATATCCGTACGTAACATAGATTTCTGCTGGTATGTACGCATATTGGTTAACAAAGTCGTCGTCGTTAGTTAGACTAAGTGTCAATTTCGTTAACAATTATGTAAAATTGTATAACCTAGCCATGTTAACTGGAAGCCCCTTTTAGATCGTTCGCTCTTGTAACTTTCAACATAAGAGGCTTGGTTTTGTTGAAGTACAATAGCGCGAGTACTTTGGAACAAAGAAGACTATATCAATTATTGTATCCACAGTTGCTAGAATAATACATTTAAATGTATTCAACTCTTGATCTATTACCTCCAAAAACAGTGTCGTTACTTTAAACACTTTTCTTACCAGGAGGACAAACAAACAATACCCTATTTACACTGTAAAGAACGTAAAAGAAAGACTGTACCTACTCGTATATTATGATAACAACTAACGTAACATATATCAGCTAAATATGAACAACTACGAATACGAATGATGTACCCGTACATCAGAAAAAAGAGGAAAAAACTTATATGTTCGCCAAACTACAAGTCTTGACTTAATGGATACCTTTGTAAAGCGAACAAAATAATAAAAAAAAAAAAAAAAAAAAAAAAAAAACGAAGGAAACCGTCAGTTTGATGTGTCTGATGCTGGGTAGACCGTAGACATATTGTTGGACTCCCAGTTCAAAGTGAGGTTTCGTGAAGTCAAGTTTAACACGCGGCCGTCCTCTGGATTACATTACGGACACGAGTACCCATTACCAAGTCGTACCAATATTAATTTTCTTTCATTTCCTTTTGCTCTTATTTTTATTGTGCAACTTTTTCTTCTCAAAACATACCATAAAAAAGGAAACAACGCGCAGTGATAAATTGACTTTTCAACTAAATTAATTAATCAATGAAGATACTTTTTTTTGTCGGCCAGATTTAGATATGAGTTCGTATCTGATTGTATGATCAGTTGGGAAAACCGCACTTGTACGTGCTTCGATTACAAATCGCGCATATCGATAACACATTCTAAACCTAAAGTCTTAATTGTTAATTGAACATTGTGTGATAGAATAATTGCATTTTAAATGTGATTCGGTTTGAGTGCGGAATTTTTTAAAAAGGTGCAATCGGAACGAACGCTTTGATATGTGCCTGTGGAATTTAGCGCAAGCGAACTACGAATAGTTGCCTTCAATTGAAAGTCATAGAACGTAAGCAATTACAGATGAACTTTGGCTTTGGTAAGCTACTGATAAAGTGAATCACGGTTTTGTAAGAATTGTAATTTTATAATCAGAGTAAAGAAAGATAAAGGTCTTTGAAAGTTCATATTAAGGAAATGTATTCAGAAAGATACTTGCTGTTTTTTTCTTTGATGTCTATTAAAGCAATGTGAAATGTGTGGGAAACTCCAAAATTTGTGATACAATTGGCAGTTTGGTCTCGTTTATTTTCAATAGGGATTTGGGACGTATATATGTATGTCTGTATGTAGAATATTCAGTTTTAGTTCGAAATTGTTTTTTTTTTTTTTACCTGTTACCCACGTTCGGGCCCTCGCTTTTAAGTAGACAGTTCTATTAAGTCTGGTTACAGCGACTTTTTAAAGCTATGCAATGAATACTAATGACATACTTCTAGTTCACTTTGAGAATCAGGCAAATATTACACCATGCAATCTACATTAATCATCCAATCAATAATTACATAAACGAGAAAACGGATCACAGGTGATTTTGTAAATCAAGATAGACCTGGACCTGTTGACGCGATCTTTAGCCAAATGCCACCAGTTGATCACTCTGAAATTGAGATCATTATCCACTTGTGTGCACTACCTAATGGGAGCTCTTCCTTAACTTTATTCCAAAACTCTTCTGCCTGGAAGATTTATAACCTTTCACCCTATATGTGCCAGCTGCCTTATTGCTGAGTTTGTTGTTTTATCTCTTCGAAAAATCTTGCTTCTGTGCCATAGAGCAGTACTAGAATGATAAGGCTTATATATCTAGAGTCTCGTTAGTGTTTCTTGATAAAAGCTAATTGCTCAATTGAAACTTGATTAGCCAATGGAAAACATAATCTCTAAACAGCTTGAAGTTACAAATTATTATAATGTTCTGTAGAATTCCTTAACATTATGTGCACTCTATCTTTTAATGAGATTCCTTTCGACCTCTACAGAAAATCTATCATTCTCTATCGTCATTTTGTACAATCAGATGAGCTTTGTAGCCAAAACCGAATGATGGCATACTCATGTATGTCCCTAACCGATAAAGAAGTGGGAGGTATTGGTCCCTACTTCTCGGGTTTTTAACTGACTAACTGGACCTAAAACCGAACTGAAAGGGTCCAAGGTTAGTAGATTTTTAAAGGATTTTACACAAAACGGCGGACAAGCCTCTATACATATAGTTTGCATTGTTTGCATCTTTTGGTTCGAGCAAATATTGGATATGAGTTAATGTATGCTTTCCAAAAAGCCATTTCCTGGTGAGGTGGGTGAGTCATGTAGAGCGGATGGACACCAATATTCCGGTATGAAAAGCCTTCAAATTTACTCATGTCGAGACGATATCGGCTGTATACTCGTACATTAGAGCCAGATCTCGGTTCCACTCAAGACTTTCCCGGTAAACTCATTTATACTTACCAATTTATGCAAGATAAATAGTAATGTACTAAGGACCCAGCCTTGTTTCACTCCTATTCAAGTTTTAAATATCTCTAATAGATTGCTACTGAAGTTTACAAGACAATTTGTAAAAAAAAAAAAAATTATGAATAGTGCTAACCAAAACAGTTGGCCAGCGGCCACATGCGCAGAGAGTAGGAGAGTAAAAATGCATGGGTTCCCTTCTAGTTTTATCTCTCTCTCTCTCTCTCTCTCTCTCTCTCTCTCTCTCTCTCTCTCATTCAGCGATCACTTTCATAATTTAAGAGACATGGACAGTAGACTGGACAACTGATTTGAATAGCAAATCCAACACAAAAAAATTGCCTGAATACAATGTTGGACAAACATTGGCGCCCCGTTTTTCGATAAAAACTGCTCTTACTTGAGCAGCAACTGCACCGAACATTCGAACAGTACAAGAACATAGAAATGACTAGGGTGACATGTCCCTTCCATAGTAAATTAAATTTAACAAATAGGCCTTTACCAATTGAAATGATCTTTCGGCCGAACGCCAGCTTTGTAATCTCAACAGTCGGCCGATGACGTCCCGAAGACTTTAGCATCTGCCGAACACTCAATTTTTTTCAAAAAATTGAATCAATTGCTTTTGGGTTTTTGAAAATTTTCATTTATAAACTAAATCCCACAATTGATCAGTGGGTCTTCCAATCCAACAGCGACTATGCCTCCAGTATTAAACTTCTTTGCTCATCTTGATAGATTTCTATTCGTGTCTTGCTGGCTTGGAACGTTATTTTTACGGTTTTGTAAAACTTCCGAATACTTTTCTCGGACTAGCACATCTGATTTTTTTTTGGAGAAATCACTGTTTTTCCTACTTCGTTTGCCTATACTTTTCATGCAAGTGAATCAGGGATTTGATGAAAATGGTCGGGACGAATCCAATATATTGGTTTTGATAGTTTCTTGGCATCGATGCAGATTGTAAGGGGTTGATGAGACCTTGGTGGATACGCGATATGAAAAGTTTATTGCATCCAGTCATGTTTCTTTGTGAATATTGAGGTAAGGATACCGTGAGCCAGTGAGAAATGTGCACATAGATCGGTTTTTTTTCATAACTTTGGTTTTAAAATCGTTTACAACCATTTTTATCATATAACATACATCTATTGCTATTTGCTTGCAAGTACTTGTTACCCTTAATTTTTTTTAATATACAGACATATATTTTCCGCAAAATTCTCTCAAATATAATAATAACAATAATCCTTACTGTCCATTAAATTTCTATGAGATTATTGTTAACTTTAAATGGATAACTAGAGATTTCATCATCATTCTGAGAGGACATATATCTTTCTATATAAAATCAAAACATGTGCCTTTGTATTGCTGATATAGTTTAAAGAGCTATACATGGTTTGTAATCAGTTAAAGGATGATGAGCATGGATTTGAAAATTCCTGTTTATTAGCTGTTAAATTGTGGAATAATCCATTCTAAAACAGCACTGATAGAGGTAAAAAAGACTATGGACGAATGATTTTAGCAATTATATAATACAATACTTTTGTATTGTATTAGATTACCGTTGTATGACCTTGTTGTGGTGTTCACTAATTTCAAAAGTATAAAACTATGAAAAAGCAAAAGTCGTTACCTTTGATTGTGTCTTATTTCTTATCAGAATTTATTGTCAATTGGTGATAGGCTTGACTCTAAATTTTTCCACTACCCACTACAGTTTTCTTTAGTTAGGTGTTCATACTCGCACTTAAATCGGTATGTTCTTTCATTCAATCATGCAATAAGCAAAACTTCAAATTTATTAAAGTTTGCAAGGTTTTCTACCCATTTACAAGTAACGTGCCTACTGGTTTTGCAATCGCTTGAAAAGGATATCTCTGTGTCCTAACAGCAGTTATTTTATGAGATGGACAAAAAACTATTATTATTATTATTCCGTTGTTATTATTCCATTGGAACATGCGTTGGAAAGCTACTGTCATTGTACGTTATTTCAGTACATGTCATTCATTTGAAGCGTAAACAACAATAATTTTTTTTTCACTCAAATATGTCGAACTTTGTGCCTAAAAAAGTGTTTTTGCGGGGAGTTCTTCTTCATTACTGAAAACTGATGCCGAAAGTCATCGTATTTTGGTGGAAATTTATGGTGAACATGCGCTAGCTGAGCGAACGTGCCAAAAGTGGTTTGCACGATTTAAAAGTGGTGATTTTGGCTTGGAAGACGATGAACGTCCTGGGCAGCCAAAAATGCTTAAAAATGAAGAACTGGAAGCATTACTATATGAAGATTGTTGCCAAACACAAGAAGAGATCGCAGAATCTTTGGGTGTCACTCAAGCAGCCATTTCAAAACGTTTAAAAGCAGCTGGATATATTCAAAAGCAAGGTAATTTAATTCTACATGAACTCAAGCCGAGAGACGTCGAAAGGCGGTTTTGCTTTTCCGAAACACTGCTGGAACGCCACAAAAGGAAGTCATTTTTGCATCGGATTGTTTCTGGTGATGAAAAATGGATCCATTACGATAACCCCAAGCGCAAAAAATCATATGTTAAACCCGGCCAACCAGCCAAATCAACGGCAAAGCGTAATATCCATGGCGCGAAGGTAATGCTCTGTATTTGTTAGATCAGATGGGCGTGCTGTATTATGAGCTGGTAAAACCGGGTGAAACCATCAATAGGCAACGCTACCGAGCACAATTAATCCGTTTGAAGAGAGCAGTAGCCGAAAAACGCCCGGAATATGCGACCAGACACGAGGCAATAATTTTCCATCATGACAACGCTCGGCTTCACGTTGCTATCCCGGTTAAGAACTATTTGGAAAACAGTGGATGGGAAGTTTTACCCCACCCGCTTTATAGCCAAGACGTTGCCCCTTCTGACTACCACTTGTTCCGGTCGATGCAGAACACCCTCACTGAAATACGGTTCACATCAGAGCAGAATATCAAAAATTGGCTTGATTCATTCTTGGCTGCCAAGCCGGCGCAGTTCTTTTGGGATGGGATCTAAAAATTGCCAGAAAGATAGGAAAAAGTCATAGCTTCAGATAGGCAATACTTTGAATAATACTATTTTACATGTTTTTAGGGATTTTCTAGAATGAAGTTGTCTTGGACAATCGTGCATAATGCTTCGGAAACAGTCTGCCATCATATGAACATCCCATCTTTCTTGATACCTGTTCTCCATTGTTTTTATATCTTGATGGAGGCGTTCTCCTTGTTCTTCGCTAAAATCTCCTAAGTTATGTCGAAACTGATCTATATGACTATGGAGGTAGTCATGCTTTTATGCTCATATTATAGCCACCATTTTTATAGTTAAGAAGCATTTTCTTAACTAACTCTTCATAGTCATCAGCCTTGCAATTTCCAAGAAAAGCTTGTATAGGGTTTGTCAATAGGGACTTGACAACTCTGAATTTAATTTGTGGACGCATTCTTTCATTAATCATCAAATTTTAACTGTAAATTTATTCAGTAAACTCAACATCAACATCATGATAAAGTCCACTAACGAGCAACGTTTGCAAATTATAAAAATTTTCTACAGATATTCGGAGTCGGTGACTGCAACTTTAAGAGCGTTAACTCTTAGTTTAGTGCAAAAATTTGAGCCTTCATATTCGTTGTGTGATGTTGCCGTGTCAGTGAGACAACGGGTTCGTCGAATTGTCCAAAATATCACTGCCGTTCAGAAGTCCGTAGCAAACAATCCAAATCAGTCAATTCCACGGCGTTCTCAAGAATTGGGCATCGCTCAGTCCACATTATGGCATATTTTGCGTAAGGATCTTGGTTTACACCCATTCAAGATCAAGCTGACTCAAGAATTGATGCCGATGGACCATTTGAAGCGACGTACGTTCTCCGATTGGGTTCTGGAGAAGATGCATCAATATGATGAATTTCATCGCAAAATCATCTTCAGTTACGAAGCTCATTTTTGGCTCAATGGGTTCGTCAATAAGCAAAATATGCGTTATTGGTCGGGTGAAAACTCACATGTGCTTCATGAATCACCACTTCATCAACAAAAAATAACTGTTTGGTGCGGTTTGCATGCCGACGGCGTTATTGGGCCATATTTTTTCGTCAACGATAACGATCGTCACGTTACTGTGAATGGTTAGCGTTATCGCGCCATGATCACCGATTATTTTTGGCCCAAATTGGAAGATATGGACTTGAATGACATGTGGTTTCAACAGGATGTTGCCACAAGCCACACAGCACACAGCACACGCTACAATCAATTTATTGAAGAGCAAGTATGGTGAGCGTGTTATCTCAAGACATGAGCCAGTCGATTGGCCGCCTTTGGTTTATGCCAACACACCGACGACGTTGGAAGAGCTTAGAGCCAACATTGAACGCGAAATAGCGGCCGTTTCGGCCGAAATGTGTGGCCGAGTCGTTGAAAATTGGGTCTAACGAATCGACAAACGTGCCCGCGGTGGCAATATGAACGAAGTTGAGTTCCATTCACAAATGTTTTGATTGTACTTCAAGCCAATAGTAAACGTTTTGAAATATCTCAAATGGTTTGCCTTTTATTTAAAAAAAATGTTGTCAAGTCGTTATTAGAAAACCCTATAAAACCGCTTCAAAAGAGCATTTATTTAATAAACGTATTTGAGGTCAAACATCACTTAATCCAGGAAATTTCTGAAAAATATACTAAAAACATTGTCCACTTTTGTCGAGAGCTTTCAGAAATTACTTCATTAGCCCCATTTTTATGTGCAAGGACGGAAGAATGATTCTTTCTCGGGGAACTAAAGGCTCACCTATCACATTGCTTTCACCAACGACCATAGCATCTCTCACAGGCCAATTTTTTTTTTTTTTTTTGTATCTAGTGTCTTGATTTTGCTCTACTGTTTCAGATACAGTATATATTGTAGTTCAGTGACATGGATATTTTGTATAGCCACCAAACCTAACAAAAAACTAACCATCTTCAAATCGGCACAGATCATCCATTTATGTTCGACATATATTATTTTCTGCAGTAGAACTGAAATTACTTCATATCCTTCTTCCATACAAGTAGAATGGACAATTTAAATAAGAGCATGCTTATTGCCATTATATATAACATAAAAGGACAGCCTTGAGACTTCTTTTACTTCTGTCAATAAAGAGACGCCAGTCACTTGTCTGATAGATCTCCAAGCCCATGAAAGTCAGTAAGCCACTTACATCACTGCAATATGGTATACGTATTGGGTCATATAAAAAGTCTCAGCAGGTTTTTTGTTACTAGATGGTGTTGATGTCCATTTATCTGGAAATACTAATCTGATTGTGTCAAACGAACACGTGTTTGAAAGATGACATGTCAGACTACATTTTTTGTGAAGAAAACTGTGTAAATTGTTGCTCGTGTTAAAAGTTATTCTAAATTGAATATGAGTGAAATATCTGAAGAAATACGCTATGTGATGCTTTCTTACTATAAAAAAGAGAAAAACGCTGCAAAAACCTGCCGAAAAATTTGTGTAGTTTACGGTGATATGTCACTGACACAAGTCCCGAGAATGAAAAGTTTTTAGATTTTGACGATGCAAGTGCCATTCATGGATAATGGCTGGCTGTTAAGATTTCGCTTTAATAACAGCAGATGTTTTGGAAACGTAAAATTCCATTCTGTTGATAGTTCCCCAATTGGTTATGTTGTTAATACCGGAATTTAATGAGCTTAACATGCGCTGGCGTTCCCGTTCTACAGCCGAAGTGCAGGATGAGTCCGGGAACAAATATGAAAAGCAGAGAGTACTGTCATCAGCAAAGGAATATATTGGATTAGAAGTAGCAGACAAGAGATCATTGTTAAAAAAAAAATAAAAAGAGTGTCAGAGACAGAACGGAGCCCTGCCGCATACCGGCATTTATTTTCTGAATACTTGAATACTGAATTAAACTTGAATTGAACGTTCCGAAAAGGAGTTTCAAATTCATTTTCTATAAAAGGGTCTGATGCCAAACTCCGTCAAATGCCTTACAAATGCAACTTACTTGCTTTCGCCAGATTGATGTTACAAAACCCGTACTGCCGGTCATTGAGAAGCTTTCGTGCTTTCATTAACTGACGGTTTATCAGCGTTTTCATGACCTTAGAAGAAGGAATGTAAGTGCAATGGGTCTGTAGGAAGAGAGAGAGCAGATTCGCCTTTTTTTAAAGACGGAGTCGACAAATGCTGTTTTCCATCTTCTCGGAAAAAGTTCTAAAGAGTAGGATTGATGAAAAAGCTTACGCAATGGTTTTGCCAGCATGGACGAACCCCTCTTCAGAAGAAGCAGAGTTATACTATTTGGACCAACGGGGTTGTGTATATTTAGATTCTTAAGTTCTACTTCCTACTACACGAATGCGAAAGTGGATTCGTCCCATTGAAGATTCGACGCACTCAAGTGTAGGCGGGGACAAAGCACAATCTGGAATTTTTAAGCTGGCCGCAAAGTGTGCAGCAAGCAGATTAGCCTTGTCCAAAGAGCTTAAAGCTGGAATATCATTGTAAATGGCAGAATTTTTGATGTTTTTGACAAACGACAAAAAGCTTTTAATACCTTTGGAACATTGTATAATAGTATTTTTTTTCCACAGTTTTTGGTCACATTGAAATTTCACACACTTAAGAAACACGTTGCTGTCATTTCTGGTTCTTTTAAATTTTTTTTCGGTTTTCCTCTGTCGGGTTGGTCTTGAAGGACCGAAAAATCATTCCTCTAATTTTGAGAGTCTCTTTACAGATTGAGTCGTACCACGCCTTTTCTTTTGGTTTTAAACTTTTCATCCGATGAGGGATAAAAGATCTCATTTCAAAGGGAATAGTGCCATAGTATCAGTAATCAGTGTCAGTGTTAGCTAAAATTCCTTAAGAAGCTACTAAGTCCACTCCAGTTGGTCTTCTCGTATTACCATACAATTTGTCCTCTAGTTGTGTGGTCAGCATACGATAACTTAGCTCATATGGCACAATGATCTGACGAGGCTAGGTGGGATAGCACATCAACAGTGTACTTATCAGGGTAAGAAATTAAAGACAGGTCCTAGGTGTTGGCGGTACGACTATTAAAGTCTGATATTCGTGTGGGCTTATTAACAAGCTGGGACAAATTATTTTCCGCAGCGAAGATCTCAACACACCGTCCTTAGGTGTTGTGTGTCGAAGAATATCGAAGCCAACCAGAATTGAGTATATTGAAATTGTCCGTAATAACGAAGTTTGCGGCTTCTGTGAAGCAGTAGTAGATAATTTGCCTACGGAGACGAAATTTTAACCACATGCAGTTGAATTCCGGATTGGAACAGGGTTTACACAACTACGCACGTAAATGGCGAGACCGCGGTGGGAAAAGAATAATGGCACTAGTTCGTAGCCACTCAGCTTCAGATCTAGAGTGATCTGAAAAATGTGCGCGGGAATCTATTTGTGTTTCACTAAGTGCCAAAATAGCTGGTCTGTATTTACAGACGTGGACATGGACGTATTTGAGTAATTACGAACATAGAATAGAATGGGTAAAGTCGGAGAAAGGTCACATCAAATTCCAGTAACAATTGGAGGTACAAAATCAAGAATTTAAACCAATCAACGGTCTCATGTTGAAATCTACACTTGGAGCCATTATAAATTAATTTTAAATAGGTAACTGTTAAATGTCATAGACCAATAACTTTCTATTAAAACAACATATACGCTTTTTTAAACACGAGTCAAAATTTATCACAGTTCCGGCTCCAACTGCCCTGACTCCTTCACAGTGTTTTATATGGCGTTTATGGCTATTATTATTCCACCCACGGTATACGAACATTAAACTAAAATCATCTGCAATAACATACAGCTTGCTACTGTATAAAAAAAAATAAATTAAAATCGGTAAAACCCAAACGCCAGAATTGTTTCCTTCTTGTCAATTTGAAGAGAGCTCAGAGCCACATAGACGCAGATCACATTAATCACTCACTATCCCTATCAGTGCTACACGATCGCCATATTAAGATCCACCCGCCTCATACTCCAAGTACCGTGTTGACTAAGAACAACAATTAGATGCCGCTACACACACCGATAACGTCACCGTCAGTAAAACCAACACCGCCAACGACATGTCTCCGCATACTTTCTAATTTTATTCTAATCAATAAATTAGTATGCTGCGCGAGTATTTAAAGCCACAGCTAAAGTCAAGACCGCAGCCCAAGTCCCAACCCTGGTTCTGTTCAAAAAGATTCTCATCATCGAATCGAATTGTCGTCATTTGGTATTCGTCTCAAAATTATAATTAAAAAAATAAAAAAATAAAAAATCGAATAAATAAAAAATGGCTTATGATGCAATCTGCGCGGTGTGTCACAAGAAAATTCCAAGCCAGCAGGTGGAAAACTGGCTCGGAATGGAAAATCTATCTTGGACGAAGGTATGCACTTGGTCATTGCATAATCCGGACCACGATAGGTACGCTGACTTGCATAATAAACTGCTTTCGTTAGCAAACGACAACAAATACACCGAATGACCAAAAAAAACTACCACTTGCCATTTTGGAACGCTTTTACATTTGGTTCTGCAGCTAAAGCGTATTACGAGCACATGCATGGGTATGCGGAAAAAAATCTCGCTGCGTGAATTCATCGACCTACTACAAACCCCAGCATGGACCGTACGTTCACGTACGTATTCTCGTGCGCTCTTTTTCTTTATTTACTTTTTCGAGACCAATTTGATCAGATTGGTTAGTTCGCTTTTAAGTTGGAAACGTATTTCTTTCAGTTGTCACTTAAATTTAAGCAAGCGCGCACGGAAAAAGGGGAGATTTTGAGGAGACATTGAGCGGGGTGGTGTAGATGAGTTTTGGAAGGGAAAATACGAGAAAATACAAAAGAGCATGTTGACGGATACAACGAAGACAACGACGACAACGGTAATGATGCTGATGAGATTGTTGACAAAGACCGTGCGGAAGAAAGCGAGAAGGCAACCTCATTATTCATTGATTATAACAATAAATTCATGGATTGTATTTTGTAAGCTACGATAAGATAACTGTTACCGCTGCCCCCTGGTGTCTTAAAATTTAGCCGAGTTAATTGAATTTCCTGTAGGAACGTTGACGAATCCAATATCAAAAAGTAAATATAGCCTGAGTCTTGATTTGACTTTTTTTTTTATTCTGTTTCTTCTTCGTCTTTTATGCTCTTTAAAAATCGTGAGGAACTTGAGAAATTTACGAGAATAAAATTGGTTTAAGTAAATAATAAAACGGAAAAAGGTTAGTGCATTGCTTTGCTTTCCATTGTATGAATGTTTAGCCATGTGATGTTGCACCTGTGAGATATCAACTATGTGCCTTCTTGGACTCGACTAAATGTAGCACGATTAGGATATGCAGTGAGTGCCGTCAACCTGGCAGTGCATTGACTACACATCATTTGTGTAGTGTGCTTATTTTATCTCTCGTAGAAGGCACTGTCTAATGTACTCGGGGTTGACTACCGAAGCTTTGAGAAGGAGGAAGTAGCGTTAATATCTTGCCAGAAATGACTGAACTGCAGAAGTATGACGTTAGGCGAGTGAATTTGTGTGATTGGATCACAAATTAGAGTTACAGACTGCTTCATCTTAAATGATTTTTCAAAACAAGTCAAAGTGTTGATACTCGCAAGGAGATGGTGACCGACGAAGCTGTTATAGGTAGCTCCGATATCCCCAAAGCAAGTTACTGGCTACGGAATATACAGGCCCTTTTGTCCAATAGTTTACGGAAAGGTCCTGAAACTTCAGGTTCTTAGAACTTGCTTATGGAGTTTACTGTTGTTCTCCATTCACTCTAACTGTCTCTTCAGCCTCATTTTCGAAAAAGTACAGGCCAATGATGCCGCCAATCCATAATCCGCACCATACTATACAGCCACTTTTTTGGGATGAATTGGTATTTCGTTGATCTCATATGGGTTTTCCGATCCCCAGAAATGACAATTTTGTTTACATATTTACTGACCCGTTCATTCAAAAATGGGCTTCATTGGAAAAGATGAAATTGTCCAGCCGATACAACATCCAATTAACACGTCGAAGATTCAATTCTTGTGAAATTTAGATTTTATAGGCGTGCAAATTAAGATCAACTTTAAAAATTCGCCGTAAGGCGCCATAAGTGAGGCCCAAGTATTTGCCTGAAACATTCACGAATCTTACGAAATGTTACTTTTACAGGTCGTTCATATTCGTAATAAGCTTGAATAACAAAAATGTGTTGTTGCCTGGTAAACAACTCTATAACGAAAAATGCCAAAAATTGTTTGACATCTGTCAAAAAAATCAATTATATTGAATTCAGTAAGTGACAATAATTGATAGGCAACATCCACACCATCTGTTGATTCACTCTTTATTACCAAATGGCCTGTGAACGAAAGTAGGAAATTTAATATTGAGCTGCTGTAATCAGAAAAAAAAGTCTATAAACCTTCCTTTACAGCCTGCATAGATCAATTCCAAGAAGCCTTCAAAAATGCCGAATCTGATTTGCTGTCTTCCACTAGGCCTTACTTACTTACCTAGGCCTCAACCAATAGCGATCTCTGGTTAACTGCCTTCGGCTGCGCACTCTAAATTGGTTCAGGTCCTTTTAAACTTATGCGCGCCACCTAAAGCAAGGTCATCGTCTACTACTTTCACCGCAGGGGTTGGAATCGAAAATCTTACGGGGTCAACCCCGGACGGATTTGTTAAATCATATTGAAAGAATATTCTTGCAAAAATAGGTTAGGACTTAAGTCATAGGTGGACAGGAGTATGTTCTTAAGGGACAGTTTGCTGAGGCAGATTATCATTTACTTCACCAAGCATTCTAGGCATTGGCTCAAGGTGTCTGTAATTCGTTCTGTAAAGATGTTGCCGAAAAAGTGGCTAAGACCTCAGATTACGTGGGCGAGTGTTAAAAGTGATGAGTTGAAGTAAACCAGGACAATCAATATTATCAACTAAAATCTGATAAAACGACTATCGGCAACCTTTCGGCATATAGAAAGGGGTTGTAAATTTATAAGTTTTAGCCGATCAGTTTGTGTTGGAAAATTCTGGCTATCATCCCAGAGAATTTACGTAAAGCAAATTGTAAAAACCTGCGTTAAACAGCTCCTACCCAACGGATTTGGGCTCTGTAGTTAGATTACCTTACTTGACTTGAATATACAAAACGAGGTCTAACAAAGGCTATACAGGGAGATTTGGTAACATAATGATTGAAAAACTCCTTAGACCAGCACATGCTGAAGCCAAGAGCAGAGTTGGCTTTTTTTATCACATTATAAATGTGAGGACGGAAATTAAGTTCGTTATCGCTGATAACACCTGAATCCCGCAACTAATTCACTAAGAAAACAGCCACATTAAAGATCAGAAAGCAGACAAGTGAAGTAGTATACTTACGGGTATAAGTTATAGCCTGCCACTTATTGACGTTAAGCTCAAGGAAATTCTTTTGACACCAAGTACAAAATGTATCTAGATCTACTTCGTTCGACCCGTACTTCCTTGCGGCGAACTATCTTTTAAGGTTTGAGAACAAAAAAGAAGTCGCAGGGAGCCAAATCCGGTGAATATGTAGGATGGGGGAGCAATTCCGAAGTGGTGAATCGGTGCGTTATCGTGGTGGAAGTGAACTTTTTTCTTCAACAAATGTGGTCGTTTTTTCTTCATATCGTCGTTAAATCGGCGCAGTATGCTTCTGTAATTGGTTTTACCTTCTCCAAATAATCAACGTGGATCACAGCTCGCGCGTTCCAAAAAACGGTGGTCATCACCTTTGCGAACGAAGCCACGGTCTCCGCTGTCTTTGAAGCACGTTTACCAGGTAAAACCAATTGTTTCAATTGTTTTTTGGTGTCTGGTATGTATCAATGAATCCGTGTCTCATGGACCGTCACAAAACGACGCAGAAACCTTTCCGAATTCGTTTAAACAGGGCCAAACACGGTTTTGAAATGGTCTCAACCATCGCGCGAACAGCTTTATCATGCCCAAAATCTCGTGCACGATATACATAGTTAAAGCGTTCAGTTGATATGCCTTCTATCTCAACCGCGAATTTTCACTCAGCGGTCCAATAATACGACATTATGGATTTTTTGCCTCCGTGGTAATCGTTTTTGGAACACCTGAGAGCGGCTCATCAAAAACCGACGTGCGGCCACGGCGAAACTCTGCAAACCAATGGCAAACACTTGTACGGGAAGGTGAACGGGTCCGATACACACCATCAACAATGTGCTTGATTTCCTAGCAGGATTTTCCACTCAAAAACAAGAATCGGATCACGGAACGATACTGCTCTTTTTCCATGGTCGCAAAAAACACTAACACGATGTTTTGAAATGGGTGCCAAAACAAAACTAAGCGTCGGAATGTCACCAAATAAATAATTGTACACTCATTTTGACTCAGAAGTGCCACCTATCTTCCAATCCATGTACTCTTGTAGATGCATTATATCATTCTAGTAAAGG
Source organism: Volucella inanis (assembly GCA_907269105.1). Classification (NCBI taxonomy): domain Eukaryota; kingdom Metazoa; phylum Arthropoda; class Insecta; order Diptera; family Syrphidae; genus Volucella; species Volucella inanis. The sequence continues at coordinate 69,996,729 of OU026157.1, read as the reverse complement.
CTTTGCTAAAACCGGTGGTAATCACGTCATCTTCTTCTTCAGATTAATCAAGTATAAAGTGTTTGATTTGGATTCCGTCAGATTGGTGATTGTAGATCAAAACCATGCTGGTTTTGGAAAACAAAAGAATTACATGTCACAATGTCACATTACAATGTCATAGAGAATGCTCTCAAAACGCTTAGGCATGCAGGACAACTTAACAATTGAATTGAATTTTAGGTAGGAGAATACCTACAGATTGAAGGAAATAATCTTTGGGTGATAGACAGCTGAAAGGAAGCCGTAAGAGGTAAGGCTAAAGGCATTTTTCTTGGTCTGACTCTTGGGTATTGATGGTGAATACTTGACTAAAAACAATTCCAAAGAGATTTACAATAATTTGAGGATCAAGCGGGAATTTTTTGTTTTGATGAAGTGAAAGAATCGCTTCGGGTCAAAAATGAGTGTGTTGTCCATTCGGTTTAAATAGTTGTCATAGAGAGTTTTCAAGTATAGAGGAATTTATTTGGGAAGATTGGCAGTAGAAGAAATCGGCCAAGATGATGAAGATGAGGTATTGTTTTTGAATGAAAAAGGTACAAGTTGGGAGAGAAATTTGAAATTTCGGTATAAAAGGATATGAGAGCATTGTTAACCGTTAGTTTGGAGGTTGAAATTGGCCATACTGAAGAAGTTTGGTGTATTCTGCTCTATGAAAATTAAAACTGTAAAAATACTCATGGCTATTTATCTGTTTTGTTTAATTTGTCCATGTTATGTGTCCCTTCTTATTTACTTACTTAGTTTTGCTGTTATTCAAAGCCATTTTTCTCACTGTACACATTTTTAGAAATTATGCCTCTTACTTACGAATTTCGCACAATTCTCTTAAGTATGATGTTGAAAAAGTTACGTGACAGTCCATCGCCTTGCCTATATCCTCTATTTTCATCAATGATCTCCGACCTCTTTGGAGCAGAAAGCGTTCTCGATCGTAATTTTTTTCCGGGATGTCATAGTGTGAAGATTTGGTTAATTGTGGTATTTCCGTGCCTTAAACTGCCCTGATAGGGGAACTTAGGTTGTTGAAAAATGACTTCAGGTGTTTACACCAAACAGCAGATAAGACCTTAAATGCGATATTAAGGAGACTGATACCTCTACAATTATTGTAGTTAAGAGGGCCTCCTTTTTGGTGGATGCGGTAAACGATATTTATATTTCGTTTTTCAGAAAATTTTTCTGCAGACAAAGTTGGTACATGCTTTCTACCAATATCATCACCCACGGCTTTGAGAGGTTAGGCCACTCTAGTGACCATAAAAATAGGCTTTTTGTGATTTTTTTTTTCATGAAAAATATAAAATAAATCGGGTTTACAAAGGTAGAAGTCTATTGTACATATGATTGACTGTAAAACATAATTTTAATAGAATAATTTATTTAAAAATGGCAGCGCTTACCACTTTCCGTAGCTTTCACTTGCGATTTGCACAGTTTACAACAACAAAAACGTTTTAAATAGCTAAAAAAACTGCAATAAAATTTATATATGATAACCAAAACCTAGATTACTTCAATATCGTACATATTTTTCGATTGCTTAAATTCTTTCGCGGATGTACTAGCATTCATTTTACTCCATGCCTCTGACTCACGTCAATTTAGCGGTCTTCTTTTAGATATTTTCTGTCTCTTGCTGTATTACGAGCCAAATCTTGACTTTCGCTGGTTGAATGGTGCAATCCTCTATATCCTCTATACCGACTGTGAACCTCCTACTATATTTCCTAGTTCATATCTACAGGCCGCTGCTCGTATTTTGTTACCTTACCTTTACACGTTGTTCTTGGTAAAACTTTCAAACATTTTTTTGAAGCAGATCGTGGGCTTCTCTGACTAGGTATGGAAGTCATTTATCATTTTAAAGGGTCTTACAGCATCCTATATCTCTGCGTAGGATGGTGGATGAATAAATCCATAGCTTTTTGAATAAAAAAAGGTGGAATGCTACTTGTTGTACCTTTGTACAAGTATAAAGCCCTTATTAAAGCAATTATCTCATGCCTAATACTGTCCGTATAAACTAACGCTTCGAAAAGCCTTCTGTAAGTTAAAACAAAGCTAATAAAGTGAAATCTATATTCGACATGTATCTTTATAATATCTAGCCGGAAGAAAACCGGTTATCCATCAGCAACGAGATCTACCTGATTGCCCTTCTTTGAGAAATTAGCTACTATCCCTTTATTGTAGAACACAGGGTTATTAGTGTTCGGGGATTTGTTTCTTTAAAAAATTATCGCACGATTTGTTGACTTGGTCCTTATCTAATAAAGGGTGTCAAAAAAAACACGCAAGAAGTGATTTTGATAAGAAATATAGGGTGATTCATCTTTAGGTTTGACTTTCAATAGGCTTTTTTTGACTGATCAAGTGTGACTCCTATCAAACTGCTTTATCATTTTTGTTCAGTATCGTTGGCAAGTCATCACGGAAAGACTCACACCACAACAGTGTCTTTAAATTGTTCATTTGTATTACGAAAATCAGCGTTCTGTGAGAAATGCCGACCTACTGAAACCACTATTGCCAATACCGTTAGCAAATTTGAGTAACAGTTTACATTTATGGATGATACTCGACCGGTTAGACCACATCCAGCACGTAGTGAAGAGAGTATACCAGCTATAGCTGAGAGTGTACGCGAAGTCTGTGACGAATCGATTCGTCGTCGTCCTCAGCAGCTGGCGTATTCAACAACTTGGCGTATTTTACATGAGCGAACAAAATTCAACTTGTGCTAGAATTGAAACCAGGCGACTTGAATTTGCGTCATATTTTCAGTAAATGGGCTCTGGAAAAACTCAATAAAAATCAATTCGTGGTTAAATGGATACGTTAACAAACAAAATTGCCGTATTTGGGCTGATGAGCAACCCGAAGAGTACCAAGAGCTACCATTACATCTATTAAAAACAACGGTATGGTGTGGTTTATGGGATAGTGGAATTATTGGTCCATATTTCTTCAAAAATGAGGCAAATCAGAATGTTACGTCAATGGTAACCGTTATCGCGGCAAGTTAACGGACTATGTGCTTCCTAAAATTCGAGCACATGGTCTCACGAGCCATACAGAGCGTGAAACAATGGACTTGTTGAGAAATCATTTTAGTGAGCACTTAATTTCACGTTTTTCTACGGTGATTTGGCCGCTTAGATCGTGCGATATCCCACCTTTGGACTATTTTTTCTGGGGATTTTTTTTTTTATTTTTTTTTTTATAATACCGCGCGCGCACCATAAGGGTATAAATACCCTTTTACTGGCTTTTTCTCCAGGGCGCAGGCGGGTGGTGTAGTAGTTTGAAACTCAGGTGTATTAGGTTTCGATATTTTTCAAAGAGTTGGTTGTTAAACTGAACGGGACGAGCTAGTACATCCTCCTCAACCAGTGGGTCTTAAGTACGTGTTAGCTGTTAGTTCGTTACATTTAGCCCAGCCAGCAAACACTCCAGCATCAGTGTTATGCCTTCATGTCAGAGTTGACGCCGACGGGATTTTTATATAACTACATACAAATTCTATGAAAAGACTTTTTCACAGAATTGCCCGGCACGGGATTCGAACCCGCAACCCTCTGCTTGAGAAGTCTATGCATATACCACTACACCACCGCCACCCCCAGTTTCAGGTCTTCAGGAATAAGCCAGCTACGATTGACGCTTTGGAAGCCAACATTACTCGTGTTATCCGCGAGATACCAGTCACTATTCTCGAACACGTCGCCCAAAATTGGACCTTTTGAATGAACCACCTTAGACGTAGTCGTGGCCAATATTTACATAATATCAAATTTATGTGTTTTATTTTACATTTTAAATCAAACCTCACGATGAATCACCCTATATATGTATTTAATAAAAATTGTAGATTTTTTGTTGATTAAGGTTGTTGTATAAGGTTATGTATGGGATAGCATATCGGGTAAATGACCTTCACAGATTTGCTGGCGCAGTTTTGTGGTTGAGTTTCGTTTATACAGCGCTTTACTCTTTCAAGTCGTGTGTGGTCGTGGGCTTGTTGGCAAAAACCTTGGACTTCAAAAAAGATCCAAAGAAAAACGTCTACCGGCGTGAATTCGCGTGATCTAGCCGGCCAACTCTGATCACCAACACGGCAAATTATATGGAAAAGAATAACTCAGGCAATTATTGAATTGTTTCTTGGGTATGACAGTATGTGGTACCGTCTTATCGCTTACTTCCGTAACTTGCAATTTAGGTACAAAACCCTGGATTATCATAGCAAGATAGCCAGCACCATTAACTGTTATAATCTGACCAGCCGCATTTTCAAAAAAGAATGGTTCCCCAACCCTAAGCCTGTACCAAACAGTGACACGCTCTAGAAGTTGTTGTTTCTCGACAAATATTCGTGCATTTTCTGAAATTCGACAATTTTGACGAATAACAAAGCCATGAAGATTAAAATAAGCCCCATCACTGAATATGAATTTGTTTTGAAAATTACCATTCAATTTTTTCTGTTCAATAATGCGTTTCATGAACTCTCTTCGCTTTGTGTGTTCAGTAGGCTTTAGTTCTTGGGTCAGTTTCACTTTGTATTCATGAGGAAGTTTATTCGTAACCACGATGCCGAACTGATGTTCCTGAACTCTTAACAGCACTCTCACGAACTGTGTCGATGTTTTGTATTCAACGACTTGTTGAACGACGGCGAGAGTGTCTAATATCACCAATCGATATTTTCACAGTTGATTAGGTTAAATTACTATTCAGACCATATTTTGTACGAAAATTTCTCAGCAATGAAAACACGTTGCTCTTTCGCGTAACGCTCAATTTTATATGACCATGGACTGTCAAGCTGGCTGCAGTGTTTTTTTTTTTTTTTTTTTTTGCAACACTTTACCGCACAAATGACGTAAAGCTCAAAACTCAAAAACTCAAGTCGTGTGTGAATTTTGGGAGACCTTTTATTAGCCAAAGAATCATAACCCACTTTTCAGTGGATGTTGTTTGGAACTGTGTCTTATGAGATCTTTTGTGGTAGCCTAGGTTGTACTACTGCCGCATCGATATGCTACATCTTCATCCTGTGCGGTCCAATGGATGTCTTATTGCTTGTCTTGCTTGTCGTATTTACAATATGCTGTATTTCCTTTCTATAAACATCTAACAAGTTAAAAGACTCTAAGTTCAGATCTATCTATTGCCGAAGCTGCTACAGTTTAAAATTTAATTGGAAAACATTCTTCGTTTCGTTGCTCGCCGATAGTGCCATACTGTAGTTCATATGGTATGTCTCTAGATGACATAACTTTGTATTCCTGTTACAAAATAGTTTTCCACAGATTCCAGTGCCCGTCCGCAGATCTACTGATTGTTTCCGTTTCTAAGTAGTGGTGGCTCATATGTACGGTATCCTGAAGTTTTTTGGTTCTATATCTGTGAATCATAAGCACATTGGTTAGAACTAACCCATTAAAGTCAGAACTAACCCTGCTAATCTTCCGTCAATTAGATTGATTCCGAATATTAGCAAGGTATTCGAGAAAGTGGTTAATAGAGCGCTGTTAAAGTGGGTTGAGGAAAATAATATAATTCCGGAAAATCAGTTTGGTTTTAGGGTGAGGCATGACACTATTCATGCTGCGTCAAAGCTAGTCTCCGACATACAGTGGAATATAGGCAAGAACCAGTGTACGGGTGCCTGCCTCGTTGACTTTGAGAAGGCCTACGACACCGTATGGCTAGAGGGGCTTTTCTATAAGTTGACCAGGATGGGCATGCCGAAATTGAAATTGAAATTGAAAATCAATTTTCAAAAGTCGGAAACAATATTGTTTAGAACTCCATTGAGATGGGCTTCTAGGGATACAGATATAACTGGCGAAATTTGGTCATCATTGGAAAGCACGGACTGCCATTAGCATTAGATGCTTGTCTTGCTGGGGCCAAGAAGGCTTTATCCCTGACAAGAAAGCTTGTCTCCAGGGTGAAGGTCATATGCTACGTGGCCCTAATCAGGCCAATCATCGCGTATGGTTGTACCGTGTGGTTCAATGTAGCGCCGTATCAGATGGAAAGGATTCGGGTGTTTGAAAGGCAGTGTCTTAAGACCTGTCTCGGCTTGTACAGAACACCAGAATCTGAGTACAAAAATTATTATGCCAACAAAGAAATGGGGCTAATCTGAATAGGATTGACAATTTCCTGATTAGATGATCCGAAGACACGTTGCACTAGCAATGACCAACGATAATAGCCTGATCCTTGTGGCTTATTACCATAATGAAATGTATCACTATCGGGCTTTATCCCGCCAGAGGTATTTCTCTATATTGATGCTAAAGGGTTAATGCAAAGCAGGGATGGTACCCCGTAATATACCACCGCCACCGCGGTGCGAAGGACAAGCGGCTCATCTACGACGGATATGTCGTGAATGCTCAGGAGCTCCTCCGTTGCGGACAAGGATCGGACCGACGCCGGGAAACAGTACACCGAATTCTGGTGGCTTCTAGAAGGAGAGAGGGAGGATTTCGTGGAGAGACCGCGTTCGTCGACATAAGGCGACGCCGTTGAGAAGTAACCTATGCTTTATGGCATTGGTTAAATCTCGGGGATGCTTGTGCACGATGTTGACGACTGTCAGGCGCCTGAGATCGCAATTGGTATGGTGACCACTCGGTGCGAGAGGCTACGAGTGCTCACCACCCCGATTATAGTTAAGGTACAATAGGTTAAGTAAAATAGGGACAGAGTTTTAAGTTTTATAAACAATTTTAAAGATACGGTATCTAAGTTTTTCGAAAGCATTTTCTTAGAAATTTCATATATTGTAATACTGATAGATAAGATTAATTGTAAAATAGTTCTTAAGGACGAAAGGTAAACTTTGAATGAGATGGTAAAGTTTAGAGCGCTCGGTATGAGCCAGTAAGCTAGAACGAGTAACTATCATTGTTAAATTAGATTTAAGCATAAGCACATTGGTACGGCTGCTTTTCATAAATACTGTGCTTAGGCATATTCTAGTATTCCAGATGTCAGAAGGATAACTTGTTTGTAGACGGCTAGTCGGTTCGATCATTATTATTGCCTGTCACATAAGCCCCAGATATCTCTTATAGATGACAATACAAGTTAAGTTATAGTGTATGACCCTATTTTTCTAGAATATACCTTTGTAATAGAATAAAAGAAAGTTAAACCATTTTTCTAAATATTTTTTTTGGATATCATGTCTTTGTTTTCATCATGTTTTAAAAATAATATCACTTAAGTGTCCACCACCTTTTTTGATTACCATTTTGGCTTTTTTTCTACCATTTGCCATGGTTTTCTTCAGAAATTCGGGCGAAGTTCTCTCTACTTCTTGACTGATATCAGATAGGATGCCCTATTCACAAAGCAATCTAGGGCTGTTAAAGCCATGCGGCCCAATGTAAATCGCCAAAACGTGATAACAGACGATCGGAAAACGCCTGCTTCTTAATGTCGGTTGTGGCTCATGCCGTTGCTCCGTCCTACTGAAAACACATGTCATCCAGTCTCAGTTCATTCAATTAAGGAATGAAAAATTTATGTATCATGGCTCTGAAGAGCTTATCATCCACAGTGAGCATTTCGCACGCACCGTTCTAAAAAGGAAATGGGCCCATGATTTCTCCAGCGTAAATAGCCCACTTCAGTGGATGTAATGGCTCTTTGTGCATTACTCCCGGATTTTCAGTGCCCAGAACCGCAAATTTTGTTTGCTCACGTATCCACATAAGTTTAACTGGGCCTCATCACTAATGATTATTTTTTATGCAAAGTCGTCCACTTCGTTGTTGAGATTCAGGACGGCGCGATCGAGGCTTAATACCCATCATCTTCAAGTCGTTCACCAAAATGATGGCAAATTGCGTAACACGTTCTCTGGTTGATGTTGGCGGAGCCTCTACAACATCTTCAGCCACTGGGTCTTGTATCACTCCCTCACACCCATCCTATAATATGGTCTCTATAGATTTTTAGTTGCAAGCTGTATCTAGTTGATAATAAAAACTAACCTTTCATTCTCAATAAAGGCTTTGTCAGTGCATGACAAGAAAATTATTCTTACCACTGTGTCATTTTTTGCTCTTGTATCGAAGTAACTTTTAGCACAAAAATTTTTGCACACCGTTCTTAAATCTTGGTCTTCAAATCGAAACCTTATATGTCTGTCATATCTAATAACAAAGTTCGAAAACAAAGTCTGAATCTAAAGCGCGCACGTGTTAATCCATTACAGAATGGACGGACATAGGTCATTAATAAATTCTTTAAGATAACTTTCGACTCTTTTGCGACTTTCTAAATTGTTTAGCAATTCCCTTTATCTCAGGGAAAAGTTGTACACCAAATGACAGCTTACTGAATTGAACAGGTGGAATATGAAAAAAAAGCCATTTTCAATCGAGCTTTGCTGGGACAAGGCTTGGAATAATCTCTGCATAGCATATGAAAACCTCATAGTCCTACGCAATGACGTTTAATTTTTTACGATATATGTATTCAAACTCAAGCACTAACCAACACAAACTTTCTCCCACTTCAAGAAGCAAGAAAAAAAAACATTAAATTGCGCATATTGTCCATTCTGTTACACCCTCTTGTCCAATCAACCATCATGTAGTGTCTCTTTTTTTTTTTTTTTTTTTTTTTTCAATGATTGACTTAACTTCCAAGCAATCAATTTCATTGTTTCTCTCTTTTTCTTTTATTTTCATTTCACTCTTAATCCGGCAATGACTGACTGTGTGCGTTGTGCGCATTGCAAAACATCTACTCCTCGTACAGAGCATAACAACCGACAACAATCAGTGAAATTACCTCGTCTGTTAGAAAGGAACCCCAACGCCAACCCCAACGTCAACGCTAACCTCAACGACAACGGCAACCTCAAGCCCAATCTGAACGCTGAGCACTGAACGACCGACTACGACGATTCTGAATTGCGGTTGGCACTGCCCGCGGAGCTTATACCAATTCAGATGCCCAGCAAGTGTCATTTGGATACAATAGTCTCCATTGTCAACAAGTGTAAGTGGAAAAATGTGAACGGATGAGTACGGATATTTAGGAATGACAACTCGCCAATAGATACGAATACATTAACTATTTAAGAAATGTGAAAAACCACCAAAAACTGTGTAAATCTACCAGAAAACGAAATTCAAATATCGCAAAAAAAAAAAAAAAAAAAAAAAAAAAACATCTCAGTGAGAGAGTCAAAAACAAAATAATCACCAAAAAAGTGACAGTTGAAAAAAAAAATTGTTTTTTTCTTTTTATAAATATCCCTGAACACACCCTTCGTCATCAAGAGAGTTTGTGTGAGTGAAAATGATTAAATCTACGGAGCTAAGTGGATTCCTTGTGATATCCACTGCAGCCCTAATGGTGACTGTAGTGGTTACCGGAAGTGAGGTCGCGAGTGACGTCAAGCCAGTGCATCAAGCCGAACATAATTTCAAAAATCAAAAACTGATCGAGAGCAAGATTATTCCAGAAGTCAGTAGTGTGCTCAAGGATAAGGATAATGCACGCGACGATAAATGGGAAGAACATACCAGGCGCTTCATGGAAGACGGTTTACCCGTCCTCGATGTTTACGGATACAAACCGAAAAAAGGTGAGTGTGCAACTCGAATATGAACAGTTTATATGTATGTATATTGTATCTATAGTCTATGTACGTCCCGTCTCTGTTTGATTAAATATTTGCTTTGAGGGTTTCAGTTACAGTTTCAGATTTGATGTTGGGGCGGCATGGTGTGGAGGCACTTTTGATTTTATTTCTTTTGCGTTGCGTTGGTTTGCAGGCAAAACTTAATCTCATTGAGTGCCAAGGCCAACAAATTTAATGAACTACTCTAGACACGTGACCAGATTATTCTATTGACGATGACAAAGGGGAATCTTTTTTCTTCATATTTTATTTATTTATTTATTTTTTTGAAAAGACGTAAAGAGGTTGCTCATGTTCGAATTTTATTTTGGCCTAATTTAAAATTTTTACCAACGAAATTATATAACAATACAAAGATCCGGAAAAGATTCGATGATTTTTATGTGCGCGTTCAAAATAAAAAAGGAGATGTTTGACAGTGAAAATATACTCTCAGCTTAAAGGAAGTTTTGTACTTAATGGTTAAATGGTTCATCTACATGACTTCTCATTAAAGACAACCAGAAAGGCTGAAGTTTTCTTACAACCTATATTCAAGGAAGGTGTGGTTTCATCAACCTTTAGGTCGCAGAACTCTTTTTACGAAATTTTTTGTTTTGTTTTTCCATAAATCAATTCAGAAATACCCAAATAGTAGAAGAAATTGTTTGTTGGTGTTTGGGATAATCTTGGAAGGGATGTGACATTCGTTTTACATATATGTACATATGTATATAGTAAATCAAAGAAATAAAACTCAACCTGTATGAATTGTAAGCATTTATTTTGAATGGTATGTGAAAAATCAGTTAAGACAGAGTCCGTGTGCGTGTACGGGTGCGCCAGCACACCTTGGTTTTTTTTCGCTTTGAACATTGTAATGTCTGGTGTTATGGAACCTTAGGATTTCAGCTACCATACCTTCCTCAGTTTTTTTTTTTTTTGCTCGCTGGCCCAAAAGCTTTCGGCATTTTTTCATAATTGCGAATTGAAACATATTCGTAAGGACATACAAAATCAGAAAAAAAAAAATGTTTTCCCTTCTGCAAATTGGGTTCTTTTAATGGCAACAAGATCACCGATCTTGTAATCTATACAAGTTTTCCTTTTCTTATTACAGATTTTCTGATTTTTCGATTGGAGTTTTTGAATCTGTTGACATCCCTAAAAACGAATAATCTTTCTATGATCTTTGAGTTGCTTCAACGATCCTGCTAAACTAGGTCGAAAATTTCCAAGTCATCCTTTTTTTTCATTGATTGATTGATCTCTGTGTGCTATTCATGACAATTTGTACCCTTGGAATGAACTTGTACCAATTTTTCAAGCGACTGTTGTGACAAAATCGTGTAAGAACCTCGAAGACAACTCCGTTAGAACGTTCTGGTTGTCCGTTCCCTCGTGGTATCCCGGTAGTGTTTAATACATGTTCCTCCGAGTAGTAATCCTTAAGCACATTTGATACAAAGGTGCTTCCCCTGTCTGTTGTCATCCTTCTTGGGTTCCCGAAATATTGCTGTTGTTCTTTCACTCTTCTTCTCTTCTGATAGAGCCATATATTTTTTTTTTTTTTATTTGTAAAACTTTGCCGTTATATGCATCAGACCTATGTGGTCTAAATGGTATGTGTCGAAAGGCTTTTCTGCCTTGTCCAGCTGATGAGATGAATTCATCCGCGAGTTGGGCCTTTTTGATTCTTGCTAAAATTTCCTACTGAAAAACGTATATATGTGGAATTGGACAGCAACTTAAACGGTCGACGTGAGCCATCTTGCTACCAGGACGGTGTTCGACATCATAGTCAAAATCCTTCAAAAACAAAATCCATCTTCTTAATGCGTTTGGTAGTTCCTGCTTGTTGATGGTTTGATGAAACGCTATACAATCTGTGATTACCCTAAGTTTTATTCCCATCAGATAAACTTTGAACTTCTCAAATGCTTTGTAAACTGCAAAGACTTCTAGTACGTAACTTGCCACATTTCCTCTGAAACACTATTCTTTCTGCTGTAGTATTGGGTGAAGTTAATTATCGCTGCCTCTTTGGAATAAAATCGAGGCTATAAATATATGCCCTTTCGTTGGGGTTCACAAATTGGGAATTTTACTCCTTTGTTCTTTCGGTCTGTTAAAGATTTCACCAGCATGGAATATGAATGAATGAGTCTTCTGAAAAACCCGGTAAGCCTCAAAAACTCCTGAAGTTTTTTAAGAGTTTTTGGCTCCGGAAACTTAGCAACTGCAATATTTTTTTCTGCTGATAGGCTTATCTTTCAATTTTCGACAACGTGCCAATTAAAAACCAAACCATGATTTGCTACTCTCTAATATGATTTTTAATTTATTTAGATTTTCTGGCACACTTGGTGCATGTAAACTAAGATCATCTAGGTACATGCAAACAAAGTTTCGACTTACCAAATCTCTAAACAAAGTGTGTATGTATCGAACAAAAACTGCTGATGAATTTGACAGGCCGAATGATACTCCATAGAATTGAAGCAATCCATCTGCTATTATAAATGCTGTATACTTGCGATATGTTTCTTCGATTGAGACGTGAAAATATGCATTTTTGAGGTGCAGTGTGATTAATATTCTTCCATCTTGCAGGTTATCGAGAACACTTTCGGTAGTTGGCAAAGGAAATCGGTCTTTTACTGTATTTGCATTTAAACGCTGAGCCGTCTTTCTTTTCGACAACAACGATTAGACCTGCGAACGGAGAAAACGAACGGCATATAATGCCTTCTTTTAATCTAAGATCAATTTGCGGTTTAACGATATCTTTCTCGTTGATAGGGAGCCGGCGTGGAAATGAAATGAAAAGGTGTTTCATTAGTCAATGTGAGTGACATTCTTACTGGACAGCTACTTACATTGTTCGGCTTATAAATTGTTATGAAGTTTTCAACCACTGGTATCAGTTTAAACAGTCCATTTATTTCTGTGATGTCTTCAACTCGAATGTTCATTATGTGGTTTTCTTCTTTTTGGAAGTGAAATGTTGGGTTTCCATTGTTAAATATGACCTTCGCTTTTGCTATGATATCATTGCCTACAATTGCATCGACTTGAATGACATTATTTAGCACAAAGCTAATAAGTAGTCTTATTTCAAAATCGTTGATTTTTACAACAGTATTCAACACGCCTTAAGTAATACATGCACCTGAAACAAGACCTACCAATCGAGGTAGGTCTACATTTGCACAGAGTTTTTAAATTTGTTAAAGCATTCCTCTCGGAGTAGTGAGATCTGTGCGCCTGTACATATTATTGTATAGTGGATGTAGCGTCAATGTGCTCACTTCTATTATTACCATGCTTACCGTTACAATTACCACTATAAAAATTTTCTTTTGGATTTTATTCTCAAAAAAATATCGTATTTTTAAATCAATTCTGTTGATTCCGCACCTAATTCGTGCGGTTTGCTAAGAGATGGCGTAACTTGTATTATTCGATTGTTATTGTTCCATTTTAACATGTGTTTAAAAGCTACTGTCATTGTACGTCATTTCAGTATATGGCATTCATTTGAAGCGTAAACAACAATAAGTTTTTTTCACTCAAATATGTCGAACTTTGTGCCTGAAAAACTGTTTTTGCGGGGAGTTCTTCATTACTTTAATATGAAGAAAACTTCTGCCGGAAGTCATCGTATTTTGGTGGAAGTTTATGGTGAACATGCGCTAGCTGAGCGAACGTGCCAAAATGGGTTTAGCACGATTTAAAAGTGGTGATTTTGGCTTGGAAGACGATGAACGTCCTGGGCAGCCAAAAAAGTTTGAAGATGAATAACTGGAAGTATTACTCTATGAAGATTGTTGCCAAACATAAGAAGAGCTCGCAGAATCTTTGGGTGTCACTCAAGCAGCCATTTCAAAACGTTAAAAAGCAGCTGGATATATTTAAAATCAAATCCCACCCATCTGGTGGGATCAGATGGGTGTGCTGTATTATGAGCTGCTAAAACCGGGTGAAGCCAACACAATGAATCAATTTGAAGAGAGCAGTAGCCGAAAAACGCCTGGAATATGCGACCAGACACAAGGCAATAATTTTCCATCATGACAACGCTCGGCCCCACCTTGCTATTCCGGTTAGGAACTATTTTGAAAACAGTGGATGGGAAGTCTTACCCCACCCGCCTTATAGCCCAGACCTTGTCCCTTCTGACTACCATTTGTTCCGGTCGATGCAGAACGCCCTCACTGAAATACGGTTCACAACAGAGCAGAATATCAAAAATTGACTTGATTCGTTCTTGGCTGCCAAGCCGGCGCAGTTCTTTTGGTATGGAATCCACAAATTGCAAGAAAGATAGGAAAAGTCATAGCTTCTGAAGGGCAATACTTCGAATAATACTATTGTACATGTTTTTCTTAAATAAACGTTCAAAGTTTGGAAAAAAAACCGCACGAATTAAGTTACACACCCAATACATGTATCACTTTCAATTCAAATTTCAATTTATTAGTACACATTTGGCTTAAAGTAGTTAGATAACAACGATCTTTTAAAAATGTGCAAGTTTAAATTATATTTACATATAAATACCAAAAATAAAAAAAAATAAAAAAATTATTAAAAATTACGAATTGTGATTGGTTCAGTGGCTTAGTTAGTGCTTCTAATCCTTCTAATGTTAATGGGTAGCGAATTCCACAACCGAGTAGCATTAACAAAAAACTGACGTTCGGAAGCTAAGCAGGCAGAACTTGATTGTAAGATCATACACAATCTACCTGACTGAAAAGGACATAGTTTTTTGTACAAGTATTCAAGCTCTTTGGTTTGCATGATATTGTGCAAGAGGCATAATGTTCTATATTATATATCGAAATTATAATCCCACATCTGCTTCGAGTAGGAGGAAACGTGATCAAATCTTCTTAAGCTAAAGACAAAACGAGCAATATTATTGTAAGTGACATTTAGTTTTCTTCTTGAGTCAAAGTCTGGACTACAGACTATCTCACAGCAATACAACAAGATTGGTACGAGGGCGATCCCAGAAGTACCAAAAAACACAAAAATTTTGGAAAAAAATTTATTTATTTTTCAACATAATCGCCTTTCAGCTCTATACACTTTTCCCAGCGATGTTCAAAAAGTTCGATACCCTTTTTATAATAAGAACTATTTTGCTCCTCAAAATAGCCATTAACTGCCGACATCACTTCTTCATGGTTACAAAATCTTTGACCACTGAGCCATATTTTCAAGTTTGGGAACAGAAAATAATCCAAGGGGGCTAAATCTGGCGAATAGGGTGCATGAGGTAGCAATTCAAACTTTAATTCATTAATTTTGGCCATTTCAATTACGGATTTGTGAGCTGATGCATTGTCTTGATGAAAAAACACTTTTTTTCTTAGCCAAATGCGGCCGTTTTTGTTTGATTTCTTCGCTCAAACGTTGTTATAAGTTCGCATAATACTGGCCGTTGATAGTTTTTCCTTTTTCAAGATAGTCAATGAAAACTATTCCACGCGCATCCCAAAAAAACAACGCCATGACCTTGCCTGAAGATGAAACGGTCTTCGCCTTCTTTGGAGTCGGTTCTCCCTTTTGAATCCATTGTTTTGATTATTCTTTTGTCTCGGGTGTAAAGTGATGGACCCATGTTTCATCCATTGTCATGAAACGGCGCAAAAATTCTGCTTTGTTGTTGTGAAATTTCGCTAAACACTCAATTGAAACATCTTCACGATACCGTTTTTGCTCGAGTGTGAGCTAACGCTCATGTCCAAATTTTCAAATAATATACAATGTACCGCACTTTTTGAAATGCGTACAATGTCTGCTAGCTCGCGCACTTTCAGTCGACGAACATCCAGTACCGCTTTGTGGATTTTCTTCACAATTTCTGGAGTCGTCACCTCATTTGGTCGACCACTGCGATGCTAGTCTTGGCAGTTCGTACGGCCTCGTTTCAACTCAGCAACCCAAAATTTTACTGCTGTAAACGAAGGAGTAGAATCCAGTTCAGCTTTTATATTCGTTGGGCTGAGGCCTATCAAATAGAGTATTGTATCACATAACGATGACCAATTTTCTCCATTTTAACAAATTCACTGACAACTTTCACTGTTGATGGCTGTCATACAAATACTAAACAACGTGGCGCTTTAAAACATATGCTGTGTGCATCCAATGCAGTGATATTTTAAAACTACTAACGCCATGTCTTGGTCAGGCCGAGTACCGCCACCGGGATCGAATAATTTTAATAAAACAAAGGGCAATACAATATAAGATTTTAATGTACAACTTTTATCAACTTCGCAGCCTGAATCTTCAACTGGTAAAAAAACTTATGGCTTAGAAAGAATTTATGAAAGCAGTAAACGTTTATGTATACACCCTGACTGACTCGAACTGCAACCAACTTAAGACTGCTATAATTTAAAAACCGTTCATTCCTGTGAGCTCAAATTTTGACACGTGACAGATAATTTTATTATTTACAAGCGTCTCAGTTGTGTTGAAAATTTTTTTATGTGCAATGAAATTCAAACGTGATAGTGTGATTGCTTTATATTTGGCTGGAAAACCACAAGTAGCTATCGTTAGAGCCCTCCAGCACCTCAACGTGAATAAATCATTTGTGTCTCGAACCATAGCTCGTTACTCGTTGCAAAACGCCATGGAGGTGGTCATAAAAAAACAGCAACATCGGCAGAAATGGTTCGCAAAGTGAAGGCTCGAATTGAGCGAAGAAAAATGGCTCGTGAGCTCAACATATAATTGGAACGTATGCAACACATAATGAAAAATGAGCTTGGGCTCAAGCTATTGCAGTTCCAAAAAGCACACGATCTTACACCGCAACGGAAAAAAGTTAGAATCAAAAGAGTGAAGGAGTTGCTACGCTTGCACGAAAGTGGTGAGTTGCCGAATTTGGTTTTTTCCGATGAGTCGCCATTTGTTATCGAGCAATATGTCAGCAAACAAAATGACCGATTTTACTTGCTAGAGAGGTCCTTCGAAAATTTACAGGCAGCACCGATGGTGAATGTCTGGGCCGCCATAACCGCCGATGGTCGCTCTCCGCTCGTATTTTTGGAACGTAGCGCCAAAATTAATGCGATCATATACCATGAAACTGTCTTAGAGGCAGTTGGGCAAACAATCATTTCGATCGGAGACCGTGGACACTTCAACAAGACTCGGCACCGTCTCACAAAGCGCGCGTCAACCAAGATTGGTTAAAAAACAGTATTACACACTTCATTTCTTCGACACAATGGATTGCAAATTCTTCGGATGCAAATCCGTTGGATTTATCTGTCTGGGGTATTTTGAAGGTGAAGGTTGGCACTAAAAAATACCAGAGTTTGGGCCACCTCAAACAAGCACTTCGCCGGGAATGGGCCAAAATACCGCAGAACCACTTGCGTGCAGCGTGCGATGCTTTTTTCAGCCGTCTCAAGGCCATTATTCGCGCCAAATGTGGACATATTGAAAACTACTGATACAATTTGAAAATTGATGTATTTTCCAACATTTTTTTGCTTTGGCACAATAAAATTTATCAAAAAATAAAATATATATAACATTTTAAAAAGTATAGAGTATAGAGTAGATACAAGTAGGTATAAGTGTATAGAGTAGGTATGTTATAAGTACAAAGAGTAAGTATAAATGTATAGAAACGATGCTTAAAACTGTGCCTACATGCAGAGTTCACAAATAGAGGACGGCATTAGCCGTCAGCTGTCAAAAGAGAAAATGTAATATTTTATTTAACATCGAATTAAACAGAAATAGTAGTTACAATACGAGTACTGTCATAGCATATAATAATATCTAACAAATAATTTAAGGGTTAATCAGAAACTTTGGTTTATTATTTAAAAACGGTATTTCCATGCAGTTTTAACGTAGCTGACTTGAGGTAGCCAGCACGTGGACACGTCTAATGGCGTTAAGAATGTGACAGGCTCCGATAAAATATATCACGTCCTCTGCTGTACATTCAGTGAATCGATCGCTTCGATACGGCAAAAGCTCTCCTTTCGCTTCGAAGACTGTGAACATGGTATCAATACAGTTGTTGTTGTGAAAAAAATTGTTTGTTAGGTTGTGCTCCAGCGTTCGTTATATATTCCTGAATTTCCTTTGCCTTGCTCGTTCATCGAAAAATTTAAATTTTGTTTCCTTGATAATATTCCATAGATTTTCCCATGTTTCCAGGTTTTCACTGTCTACTATAAGCACAATCTTGACCACTCGCCAAAGAATTGAGATTTGCACGATATGGGATGCCACTATTTAGGAAGTCTTTGTGGGTGGTGAATATCTTTCTGATGTAGCTGAAGTGAAGTTTTAGAGTATATAAATAGAGAGGGGGAAGTCCAGTCTCTTTAAAGTGTTTTCTGGTAGGCGAAAAAATTTTCTTTAGGAAGTATCTTTACAATTTTTCAATGCATTTTTCACACATTCCGCTTTAAACAGTTTTTACTTCACACTTTTTATCAAAGAGTCCTCTCCAGTTGCAGTTAAGGTCCATTTTAACAGCATGTAGTTTGGATCTAAAGTGCTTTTCAAGAGGAAGTTTGGGAGTCTAGTTCCTTACCTTCGCAGGTCCATTGCTTATCCCTAGCGTGTTTACCGGAGCCATTTCTGAAAACCAAAATTTTTGATTTATCGGTGTTAACTTTTAAATTCCATTTGCTTCAATATTGCTGATATTTGTTGGCTTTGAGTTGCATCATATTTGGCGTTTCTGCTAGCAGGATGATGTCATCGGCATACGTTAAGCATTTTATGTTTATTCCATTAAAAACAATTCCTTCTGGAAGAAAGGCAGTAATGTTATCAAGGCATATTGAAAAAAAAAGAAGCAAAAGGGCTTTGTTTGAGCATCCTTGTTTGACGCCCATTTTGTACCAAACCCACACTGCCACTTGGCTTTGCTCATACATACTTTGTAATACTTTGAGTAATTTTGTTAAAACTTAGTTAAGGAAGAGAGCATTCCTATCTATGAAATCGAAAGCAGCCTAAAAATCTATAAAAAAAATCGTAGAATTTATTTCCATTATCAAGGTATGTATTAGCTATGCTTGTTAACGTGAAATCGTTATCCACAGTGGAAAATTCTTTACAGAAGTCTGCTTGAAATAAAGAGTCCATTATCCGCTATCCAATTTGTTAAATGCTTGAAAGGTATTGGAAAGAAAATTTTCATTACTCTCTTTAAAAAAGGTATTCCTCGGTAGTTGCTTGGATCTTCTGCACTCTCTTTTTTAAAGACTGGGAAGATAATGCTTTTCCCGACGTTTTTATCTACCAATCCTTCATCTAAAATCTTATTAAAGCATCTAGTAAGGTATTGTTGAAATTTCCTCATGGAGTACTAATAAAATTCGTAGAGTATTCAAGTGATGAATTGGGCTAGTGGGGGGGCTTAACAAATATTCAAAATATACTGCTAAGACCTCTGCTTTTACTTATATTCGAGAGCGATTATTGACTTATTTGTTATTCATTCTTCGTGCTAGTTTCCAAAGGTCATGGCTGTCTCTTACTTCATTTAACTCCTGTATAAGATTTAGCCAGTACTGCCTTTGTTTTTGTTTTGCAGAAACTTTTATACTCGCTTTTTGCTTTTTGGTTAATTAGTTTAGTAGTACAGCTTGGTGTTTTTTTGTCATATGTAAGCAAGCAAAAGATTTTTTTCTCGCAATAAGGCAATCTGCGTCATACCATGGCTGGTTTTTTGTTGATGTAGCTATACAAGACGTCAAAGAGTCTATTCCTTAATCTTTTTTGTGGTTGGAAGAAATCAACTGTGTCTAGGACTCGAGTTAGTTCTGATTGGTAACTTTGTGCAAAATCTTCATTCCATAATAATTTGGGAAGTAGCTGTCTTCCAGGCTCGGTATTCACATTTTGAGTGGAAAGTTTGGAAGTAACCAATAGCAAAAGATGATCAGAGAGCGGGAATTCGCCTATCTCAAGATCTGGCATGCAGTTTATCTATTTATCTCTCATCAGACAGTAGTCGTTATCATTGAATAAGCTTTGCCTCTGAAAAAGGTAAAAGAGCCATCTGATCTTCTGATCGTCTCACACATTTCGATGAAATTTCTACCATTGCTATCGATGTTTGCAGTAAAGCATAGCAATTTGTCTTAGACGATTTTATTTGAATTTAATTCCGGAAATCAACACGTTGTAACTGCCAAACATTTTGGACAGCTACGTCAATCAGCCACATAAATATGCTGCTCCACCATTTTTACCTCTGTTGCCAATTCTATAGAATGTTCTGTTTTGATCCATTCGATCTACTCCGCACATGTTTTAATTGTACTCAGTTATGGTAGATGGCCGGTCGACTACGAATAACATAGAACTTTTGAAAACAGCTCCATGCAGAATGCAGTTGAAGCAATTGCAACGACAGAATTATCCACCCAGTGTGCAAGACGAATGTTTGATTCCTTCATTTGTACAAACTTTGCATGCCCACGAATATTTTTGGAAATTTTCTTCTTCGATATAGTCGATCAGCCTTTTGGGATACGATTTTCACGAGTCGATCCTGTTTAATAATACTTGCGGTTGTCTAGATAGAGGAGCGGAACATTTTCCAAATTTAACTTCGTATTCTGAGTTCGATAGAGGGTTCTTGCCCTGGTATAATATATTTCAAACTTTATAAGATAGTCACCTAGGGTGTAGAATTTTTATAATATTGTATTTGACTTCAGATTGTCAGATCTGTTGACCACATAGATCGAACCCTTGTCTGCTAATAATAAGAGGTGATTCATCGTGAGGTTTGATTTTCAATAGACAATCAAATTTTGACAGATCACGCATGAACTCTATCAAACTTTTTTCTCATTTTTGTTCAGTATCGTTTGGCAAGTCATCATGGAAGGGCTCACAACACAACAGCGTCTCCAAATTGTTCAGCTGTTTTACGAAAATCAACGTTCTGTAAGAAATGTTTTTCGTGCGATTCGAGGAACTTGCGGTGCACATAATTGACCTTCTGAAACCATAAGTGGACGATACTAGACCGGTTAGACTACATCCAGCACGTAGTGAAGAGACTATAGCAGCTGCAGCTGAGAGTATACGCGAAGACCGTGATAAATCGATTTGCCGCCGTTCTCAGCAGCTTGGTTTGGCGTATTCAACAACTTGGCATATTTTGCGTGAGGATCTCGGCCTAAAAGTATACAAAATTCAACTTGTGCAAGAATTGAAACCAGGCGACTTTAATTTGCGTCATATTTTCAGTGAATGGGCTCTGGAAAAACGCAATGAAAATCCGGTGTTTTATCGTGAAATTTTGTTCAGTGATGAAGCCCATTTTTTCTGGGGATATGTTAAGTCTCAGGTCTTTAAGAATAAGCCAGCTCTGATTGATGCTTTAGAAGCCAATATTACTCGTGTCATCTGCGAGATGCCAGTCGCTATGCTCGTATGAGTTGCCTAAAATTAGACCTTCAGAATGGACTACTTTAGACGTAGTCATGGCCAACATTTACATAATATCATTTTTAAAAAGTAAATGCCATGAATTATTCTTCTAATCGGTTATAAAAACTTTAAATTCACTTTTAAATTTATGTGTTTTATTTTACATTATAAATTAAACCTTACAATGAATTACCTTATAAAACATTCCCTGCCTCTGAATAAGAAAAACACTTTCGAGGAGTTCCGTTAATTGGTCTCTCAGAAAGTCCAACCAGTAAGTAGAATTAAAGATACCTAGAAGGACATATGGGCCGATTAAAGTGTTTCCAATTACTCCGGCCCATACATTCACGCTAAACCTCCTTTAGAGCACACAAGTTAGAAAGAATTCGACATACTAATTGAATTTTCACTTTGGAAGGATGTTGTGCGTATAATATGTGTATTGGAGTCTGTCCTATAGAGCAAATTGTGTTGGTTAGTAATGCATGTATAAATACTTTTGGATGAAATGATCATTCTCTTCTTGTTGACTTAGTAACCATTGACAAAATTATAATCCCCTGAATTATAATCACTGGTTTTGCGAATAAAAACAAATACGGTGAACAGGAGACTGATTATCAATATGTGATGGTCGGGGTAAACAGGGGTTGTCCTAAAGCGGCGTTCTGTCTGTAAACTGCTATAATGTCTGTGGGTCGACTTACTGCTCAATCCGTCCAATAGTTTTGACGTCTATGCACAAGCATACGCGAATGATGTAGCTGCATTGCCTGTCAGATCGAGCCTATCGACTGTCTGATCTAAAGCGCAGGTAGCTCTAGACGGGATCGACGATTCGTGCTTTCAGTCAGTCTTAAATAAATTTAAATTGAAATTTAAATCACCATCCAATTCTCGAAAGAAGCTAAGTTTTTGGGTCTTATCATGGATAACAAATTTCTACGCACTAAAGATGTTACGCCGAAAGCCTCTAAGACGCAGTCGGCCTTCTGGCAATGCGAAGGCGCTATTGGCCAAACATTTTTTGTTGTTATTTTTTGTTAGAGGGGTCTTCATTGCATCAATATTTTAAGATTTACAGGTGGATACAAATTTTTAGATTTTCTTATTTTTGTAATTTTACGCGTACACAACGTTCAGCTTAGGACGGCTGATGAGATTAGTGTGCATGGCTTTTACAGCCCCTATGCCCTTTGCCACGTTTTAAAATAAGATATTCGCTGCAAATAGAATCTAGTATCCTTGGCATGATTACCTTCTGACCAAATTTAAATGGATGAAAGCCAGAATTTCAAATAGCGCGTTCTTGATGGTCTGTCGCTAATGTCAGCAATTTTTTTTTTGCGATTGCAGTCATTCGATGTAGTACTTCCTTACCTGGACTACAAATGAAGCCCTTGATAGTAAAATTTTTTTTTAATGCAGGATCGAAACTCGCGTTTGCAAGTTTAATGCAGCTAAGCCTGAATTAGGAGATCATCTTACTGCGGAGAAGAGTGATCACTTAGTACTGTACATGAAAATGGTAGTTGGAAGAGAACTACGAGTATCTTAGTTTGATGATAAATATATTCAATTCAGATTTTGTCGTAGTGATATAAGGCAATGAGAATATTAAATACTACGTCCCCTCCTAAGATATTTACTTCTTAATTTTAAGAATTTTGCCAATTTTTTGGGTCCAGAGTAATGCAAACAGGTTCGATACTATTGAAGATTTAGAACATCTGATTTAACAAGAATATTTTTTTCTTCTTTTTTTTTCTTTTGTTAATCGTTTAAGTTTGTAATGCATACGCAAATATCTTATCCTACCTATTTCTCTCAAGTATCTGAACCTTAGAACCATTCTACAGGCAGCTATATTACAGATAATTCTGTATTTGACTAATCCAATATATTTTTTTGGCACTTGAGCCTCAATTAGTTTTTATATCGGAATTTCCAGCCAATTTGTGCACCTTAAAATTTGTACACCATCGGTTTCTTAATGTGAATAGTTCCAGGCTCCCACCCAATTGGACAAGCTACTAAATGGAAGGAGAGCAAAGCTGGTCTTATGCAAAAGAGCATCATAGTGGTAACGGATGTAAATTTGACTAGCGACAATATTTGAACGCCAAGTAGCCAATCGACACAAGGGATCTGTAGAAGTCTCACTGGTAGTCCGATAGAGGCCTAATTCTGTACCATGGGAATTAGAAGTCCCTGGAACATCGGTAAGAAATGACTTTGAGAGGAATGCCCCCTTGTGGAAGTGTCATGGTGACTGTGATTTAACCCTTAAATCGCAGTGAGTTTTTTCTAACTGTGTTGGAAAACCCATTATTTTAGCAAGGTAAGTCTCACCATCAACCAAAGGGAAAGTCTAGCCTACACGATGACTTTGAATTAGTACGAGTCTGGATGGAGTTTCTCCAGGATGATCAAAGGGTCGTGAAGGGGAATTATTCCGATGAGCAAAGGTGCTCAGTGGGATTAAGCCATCCATAGCTGGTTCCCACGTAAAAGCCTATAAACGTTTTATTGATACTTCGGCAGATGAGCGAACCTTTTATTAAAATACATTTTTGAAATTCACTAACATTGGTAACATTTTCATTTTTGTCATTGTCATGTTTTCTTTAACTTTCTCATACAGAATTTGTTAGAGGAATGAACGAAGGAATGTCGTATACATATGTAGATTAAACCTTAAGTTAAAGCAGCATTTCTCAACCCCAGAATACTGCAAAGTTCTCGCGCCATTCAAGCCACCCCACATCAACTTTATATAAAACATCGTCATGGGAATTTTTTTGATGGTTTACCACAGAGCTAAAACGTCATATAACTAAAACCATCTCATATACTATACTCTCATGGTCAGGCATTCAATTGGCTCTCATCATCATCTCATCATTTCAAAGTTTCGTTGTTCTTCGTTAACAGGTATACCTTCTCGCCTTGAATATATGTATTTCTACGACTAAATCTTTTCCGAGTTGTTTTATCATTATGCAGCAATCTTGAAAATATTAGCTCAAGTTTGCCCGTGTTCTGACGTTGCCCTTATTCTAATCTTTTTCGCTTGCTTATAGATAGTGTGGGTAGCTCTTCTTATTTCCGATACAATGTCTCTACTACTATCGCTTTCTTCGTCTTTCTTTTGCAAAGTTCTAACTCAAGATCATCATCATCAGCTGGGAAGACTTGCCTTTAACACATGGGCTGAAAAATCAGTGCCGTTTTATAGTAAAACACAAAATTTTTGCAAAATTCAACTTTATTTATCAATATAGTTGCCTTCGAGGGCGATACATTGATTAAAACGATTTTTCAATCTTTCGATACCAGTTTTGTAGTACGATTTCGGTTTAACTTCAAAATAGGCCTCCGTTTCGGCGATTACCGATAGGTCTGAAATCTGTTTCCGGCGAGCATTCTTTTGAGGTCTGCGAACAGGAAATAGTCACTGGGGGCCAAACCTGGAGAATACAGTGGGTGGGGAAGCAATTCGTAGCCGAATTCATTCAATTTTGCCAACGTGCATTGTCACACGGTGCATTGTCTTGATGAAACAGCACTTTCTTTTTTCAAATGGCCGTTTTCCTGCGATTTCGTCCTTCAAACGCTCCAACAACGCAATGTAATAGTCACTGTTGATAGTCTGCCCCTTTTAGAGATAGTCGATGAAAAATATTCCATGTGTATCCCAAAGTACGGATACCATAATCTTGCCACCCGACTGTTGAGTTTTTGGTCGTTTTGGACGAAGTTCGTCGCCTGCTCGGTACTCAGCTGACTGCCGACTTGACTCTGGTGTGAAGTGATGGAGCCAAGTTTCATCCATTGTCACATACCGACGCAAAAATTCGGCTTTATTGTGGTTAAACAGCTTTAAACACTCCTCTGAATCATCAACACGTTGTTGTTTTTGGCGACTGTAAGCAAACGCGGCACCCTCTTTGAACAGAGCTTTTGCATGTTCAAATATTCTTGTATGATATATCCAAGACGCTCTTTTGATATTTTCAGAGCCTCAGCTATCTCGATCAACTTCACTTTACGGTCATTCGTAAATATTTTGTGGACTTTTTTGATGTTTTCATCTGAAACAGCCTCTTTTGGACGTCCACTGCGTGCATCATCTTCGGTGATTGTATGACCGCTTTTAAATTTTTCAATCCACTTGCGAATGGTTCGTTCGGCTGGTGCAGAGTCCGGGTAACACTTATCAAGCCATTTCTTTGCATTGGCTGCTTTGAATCCATTTTCTTTTTTTCACAAGAACAAAAGTTGCTTTACTCATAACGCTATATCTCGAGAACTAATCGTCCGACAGCTGTTAAATTTATACACGTATCTTCTGAAGGTTGGTACTAACTGGAAATGGTATGGATTTAATTCAAGTGGTGCCCTCTCTTAGAAACGGCACTGACTTTTCAGCCCATGTATTCTTTACTGCAATTTTCGTCGCATGTTTCTCATCGTTTCTTTATTTGAGTGCAGCCGAACTTTTAAAATATTGAGCAGTGTTTTTGCACTTACATTCTACGAGTATTTACATTTTTTTTTTTTAACAAAGTTATTCGATATAATTGCTAGTAGATCATTCAAGATATAATCAAATGCCGCTCTGGCTTAGTAAATTTTAGTATAGTTAAGTTAGATTTAGATGAGTTAAGTATATGTATCTTCTCAGTCTTCACAGTTCCTCGTGGTCTTTATACTCCCAGTTCGATTGCCTGATGTGTCCGTTTAAATCTCAAAAGATAAAAAGCATTTTCTCTCTTGATATTCCATTCAAAAGCTCTTCAAAGCCGCACTAGAATATATTTTTTTTCAAATTATTTGCTATTTTCTTTAATAGAAATTCTATTCTTATAGTTTTCATAATAGAAAACGAATTTAGAAAATATCTCTTTTCTAAGCAAAGTATCATCTAAAATGTATAGATACATCTTATATAAACACTTTTACTGTCAGCAAATTATTATTAATTCTTAAGGCGCAGTCAAAGCAAGCAAAAGGCATCAGAATTTTATTTATAACACAATGACACACCCCTCACGATGTGTCAGCTAATAATGTAAGTAAGCAGAATTTCCGCACGCGACCTTTGATAGCATACTAATTAATTTTTTCTCATCTAAATTACGAGTATTTCATAAACGGAAATAAGCTCCAAGAGATACGAGTAGTATTCATATTTTTCATATGTAGTGTGTCATCGTAAATAATATAGAATACTTTACCGAGAAGGATATGCGATTACCCTTAACAATCATGTCATCTTCTTTTCTAAAAAGTACATGTGTTTCCGTGTTTAAACTGACTATCCAAATTTTAAAAAAATAAACAATCTTATCGCCCAACACTTTCATCTTTCTTGCACTATTTGAGTATTATTAAGAATTATTAAATGTAAACATAATCTCGATTGTACTCTGAATATTGAAGCTACTAAGTCAGAAGCCTGATAATACCTGAGATGATAGGGTATGGAATCAAAACGTTCTGTTAAAAGTTATGTGGAAAGAAGGACTCACCGTGACACCGACTATCAGAAATTATATAGGTAAAACCTCTCTATCAAAAATACCCTTATTAATTTAGCATAACAAATATAAATGGATATTTTCCTGATACGTGCTGCTTTATACAGACAATAGCGTGTCGAAAGTTGGCCTCTAGCTCATCGAAAGTGGTTGGCAGACTAAGGACTTGACGTAGCTCTAGAGATGGACAGTCGCTGTGAGAACCACAGATCGTATTGTATAGTATTGATGTTATCGAGGTCTGGCTACAGAAAGTCGGTTAACATCACCCTATACCGGTAATGGTGTCTCCTTTCTCATTTCGAAAGAAATAAGGTCCGATGATGCCGCTATGCCATAAACCGAACCAAACAGTCAATCTTTGTGGATGCATTGATACTTGGTCGAACACATGTGGATTGTGTTAGTTTGAATAACGGCAATTTTGCTTTTTATACAGCCACTAAGCCTTAGCTCTCGTCCAAAAAAATGATTTTTTTAGCCAAAATCCGGATTTCGGGCAACATTTCCAGCACCCAATTAGCGAACTCACGGCGTTGTTTATAAGCGTTTGGTTCCAATTCTTGCGTTAGCACAATCTCATACGAATTTAGGTCCAAATCCAACCGCAAAATACGCCAAGTTGGGTTGACACTCTAGCGATGCTCAATTCAGCTGATCTGTGCCGAATCGATAATTCTGAGCCTTCTTCGATACTAGCCGGTATGGCGGCTATCTTTTCTTCATTTCGCAGCAATCTCTGCCTAGTTGAGGGCTTAAGATCCAAAAGATTGTACCATGTAATGTACTGTAGGCCCTGACGACGACCGATCTCACAACGAAATTCACGTTGAGTATTTACAACTGAGCCGATAATATTTTTTGATAATTTCCGCAAGTTCGGCGAGCGTAAAATGGCAAACTTCACTGAATAGTTTGACAGCTGGATGTCATTGGTAACTTTGACAGCTACTGAAACATAACAATTGGAAAAACTATAATTGCTATCTGATCACGTTAGATGCAAGGTCCTTGCAAAAAAAAAATCTTAAGTGTGATCGGCGCTTTACGAGGTGTGTTCAAAAAGTAAGGCAACGTACGCATGTCCAGAATATATGTTCACTGATTCAAGTATATAGCATACTTAATTTGTTTTTGACAGACAGAAGAAGCAGAAAGTTTGAACGTGTTCTGGTATGCTCGGTGATTTTCAATTATAAAAAAATGGATCAAAGAATTTGTATCAAATTTTGTGTAAAAAACGGAATCAAATGCTCTAAAACACTTGAAATGTTGACAGTGTAAACGTAAAAATGAAAAGTTTACCAGAGTTGATGTAATAAAGCCTGAAAGCGTACATGACAGCTGCATTTGGAAAAACTCAGAAGAGTTTTCATTATGGCAAGAAGTGATGTACATGGTATTTTACTTGGTGACGAAGGCTATTGTATCATGTCTTGTCTATTGACATAGAGATCCAAATACTAATGTTTGTAAAAATAACAATAAATTACATTCTCAAGATCGTGTTGAAAGATATTTGTGTCAGTTAAAACGACGATTTGCAATGCTTCGTTATGAAATGCATTTATAATATACTCGTATGCATTTGTTTTAGATAATATAGCGAAACATCAACAAGAACCTGATAATTTCTTAGAATAACTTGATGAATTTAAGGAACATCTGACATAAATATTTGACGAAATATTCATAACGAAGAGGAGAAGCTGGACACGATCAAATCATAGACAATTTGTACTTAAGACAAGTACGACATTTCAAATAAATGGAGTCAAACAACTCTCTACAAATCAAAATTTATTGATATAGTTATCTTAAAACTTATATATTGGCTTGCGGTTTTTATGGTTAAAGTTAAACACACATTTTTAGTAAAAAGCTTAATACATTGCCTGAAAAGTCCGTGCCAATTCTAAGAGAGGGCACCACCTGAATTAAATATATACCATTTTCGGTTAGTACCAACCTTCAAAAGATACGTGTACATTTTGTACAATTTGACGGCTGTCAGACGATTAGTTCTCGAGATATAGCGTTTTGAGTGAAGCAACTTTTGTTATTGAAAAAAATGCAGCCGATGCAAAGAAATGGCTTGATAAGTGTTACCCGAATTCTGCACGAGCCGAACAAACCATTCGCAAGTGGATTGAAAAATTTAGAAGTGGTCATACAAGCACCGAAGATGATGCACACGGTGGACGTCCAAAAGAGGCTGTTTCAGATGAAAACATCAAAAAAGTCCACAAAATGACTACGAATGACCGTAAAGTGAAGTTAATCGAAATAGCTGAGGCTCTAAAGATATCAAAAGAGCGTGTTGGATATATCATACACGAATATTTGGACATGCGAAAGCTCTGTTCAAAGTGGGTGCCGCGTTTGTTCACAGTCGACCAAAAACAACAACGTATTGATGATTCAGAGGAGTGTTTAAAGCTATTCAACCACAATAAAGCCCAATTTTTGCGTCGGTATGTGACAATGGATAACACTTTGCCCCTTTACTTCACACCAGAGTCAAGTCGGCAGTCCGTTGAGTGGCGAGCAGGCGACGAACCTCGTCCAAAACAACCAAAAACAGTCGGCTGGTTAGGTTATGGCATCCGTATTTTGGGATACACATGGAATAATTTTCATCGACTATCTCCAAAAGGGGCAGACTATCAACAGCGACTATTACATTGCGTTATTGGAGCGTTTGAAGGACGAAATTGCAGATTTCGGCTACGAATTGCTTCCCCACCCACCGTATTCTCTGTATTTCCTGTTCGCAGACCTCAAATGAATGCTCGCCGGAAAAAGATTTAAGACCGATGAAGAAGTAATCGCCGAAACAGAGGCCTATTTTGAGGCTAAACCGAAATCGTACTACAAAACTGGTATCGAAAGATTGAAAAATCGTTTCAATCAGTGTATCGCCCTCGAAAGCAACTATATTGATAAATAAAGTTGAATTTTGCAAAAATGTTGTGTTTTACTACAAAACGGCGCGGACTTTTCAGCTCGTGTGTTATATTTAATCCATCAGGTATTGTTCATCATGGTGTAATACTTTCTTCCAACGTTCTGGAAGCGATATAATTCCTCTTTTGTAAAAGTCACCAGGTTTATGGGTAAAAAAGGTTTCCAGGTTTTGATCGTTTTGATATCATCTTCGGAATTGAAATGCCCCCCGGCCAAAATGTTTTGAAGAGAGCGGAACAGATGGTAGTCAGAAGGCATAAGGTCTGGAGAGTACGGTGGGTGGTGCATAACTTCCCAGCTTAATTAATTCTGATTTTGTTTTGTCACTAAGTTCGTTTGTTGGCTGACCTTTTCTATTTGCCAACTTTGGTAAATACTCTGGTCAGTATGTTGTCATAATAAATGGAAGAGGAAATTTGCCTTTCACCGCCGTTTAACTCTTTATAGAAAGTATTTCTTTTGGTTTTTTAACACTCACTGCATATCTTTTATGGTATTTCCATATAAAACAATAAATATAGATTTCTTTAGCCTTAAAATACCTGAATTTCATTGCCGATACCGCATCTCTTCACTACACACCGACATAAGCATGATTCTTTCCAGTACAACATCGATCACTTTTGTTCCCCATACTCATGGTTTTCAGTGGGACACCGTGCCGACTATGGTTCTTGGAGAACCAACCAATCAGGCCCAAGCTCTACCGCAATAAATTTGTCTAGAGAAATATGAACGAGAATTAAGCTTGTGTAATAAAATTCATCCCTGCTCAATCGCTCTTCAGTTTTGCAGTTGAAAATATTCCATAATATGTACGATTACATTGGCGCTTGTTTTCTGAAATTGAATTTGCTGAAATCGATTACATAAGCATCAATCAATTTATCTGAGATTCAAGAAGGTTTCATCATTCATTGCTTCTTTTTGGGTCCCCTCACAATTATCAAGGCTTCTCCCATCAATGACGTTGTCTAATAAAAATCAGGGGCAGAGCAATGTACTGGTCTTATCGTAACGGTTTTCAGATGATGCCACCGAAGGTTGCTACGATTTGACCGGTTACAAGTCCACCGGTAGTCCCTACAAGTAGCTAAAACGCGGTACCATGGGAGTCAAGAGCCCCTCGGATTTCGGTCCGGGCCTGACCGGTAGAGATAGGCTTCCTTGTGGAAGCGTCATGGTGGATGTAGTTTGAACGCAAAGTCACGGGAAGGGTCTTTGACCCAATGTTGAGTTGCAAGATACTGGATGCTGTGACCCTTAGATCAGTAAGAGGTTTTAGGTCAGCCTTGACTCTTACCAAGGGTGGAACTTTTTGCATCCAACACGAGTTCTACTTTGGTATCAGTGAATTGACGGTGAGCGATGGCAAGGTGTATCCTGGCTCCCAGGGATGTATGTTTTCCAAACAGGCGATCACGTTAAGCACTATAGACTATTGCTTGCCTTTTGAAGCCGATCAGTGAAAATGACGTACGAATTAAGTGGATTTCCAGGTGATTTCTGAATCGTCAGAATACATTTATAGCTTCTAACTTAGTTTTAGTGGACCAGACAAATATACCATAGATAACTAGTTACTCAGAGATATCCCAAAAACGATAGTTACTTTCTTTTATTGTCCCATTGTCCCATCACGCCATGAGCACTCCCAAATTGGAAAGGGTCTTACACAAACTCCACATTTATTTGACGTGCTTATTTTTAATTGTTTTAATGGTATTTCTTTTTTTTATTACAGAGATCCCATTTACATTGATTATACCAAAAATTGATGTTAAAACGATTGACAAACCAAGACTGAAAGAATTCATGCTAGAGCATATTGTACCAGGCAAAGCATTTGATACATTCGCCGATGAGGAACACTATGGCAATGGCAATGGTCACAAAATCACCTTCCGGAAATTGGAGAAGTCCCACAACAATCAATGGCTTCTAAATGGTTTCCAAATAGTGCACAAACAACGACTGAGTGATAATTTAATTGCAATCTCAATCGACGGCTATTTGGGTGACCGAAAATCACCATATTCCAAAAGAAACATTCAAGAAACAAATAGGTAAGTTAGCTAACTTCCCATTACCAAGAAAGTTTTTTAATAGCTCCTTCCTTAATCGTATAGTCGATATAACGAACCACAGAGATTAGAAATGCGTAATGCAACAACCAAGAACGAACCAGTGCCGAAGGAGTCGAAATCAAGTCCTCTCATGTCCTTCCTGATAAGTATGAAAACCGGGACAAAAGTTTTCCAACATTTCCTCAGCAAAAGCAATCTAACCCAGATAATGGACGATGGTCCGTATACGATACTCATTCCGGCCGATAATGCCTTTCAACGATGGCATCCCATTGATTGGGGTTTCTATCCATTTAGTGTTCAGGAATTTACAGAGAGTGTCCTGCGGAATCATTTTCTACCCACCCAGAAACCAATTCGAATGTCAGATATAAAGAATTCAGATCGCATGACCATGCGAACCATGGGTGGTGAAAATGTTGTTTTTCGACGTTTTCGTAAGTTTCTCTGTAATGTTTCCATGGTATTGTAGTTCATATTCACTTTTGGATGTTATAGCATCACCGTCCGTTAACAATGTATCTATAATGGCCGACTATACACTGTCGAATGGGAATCAAGTCTTCATCATATCGGAAGTTCTCTTTGTTTCAGAGGCGGTTGTTTCGAAACTCCATCAGGTAAGCTACACTGTGACTGTTGTATCAATGCGGATATTTGTGTAATTAGTCTTTTAATTATAGATGCACAAGGATAAGGAAACACCACCACTACTCGCTTTCCCATGGTTTGGAGCGCAATTCCTATCGCATTCGTTTCTGGCACTCGAAAGAGATCCTAGATTCACACAAATTACAAGGTAAGCGGTTAAATTTTTTTACAGTTTACATGAAGTGACTTTTGAAATTTCGTGGGCAAGGTTTTTTTTTTTTTTGTCCCGAACAGTTTCAAGTATATAGCACACCTAGTTTGTTTTTGGCAGGAAAGGTTAGTCGTGTTTTGGTGTACTCGGCGATTTTCAATTAGTATAAACAAATGGAGCAATCAGATTTTGTGTAAAAAATTGAATCAAGTGCTCTAAAATACTTGAAATGTTTACAGTGGCATACGGTGAGTCTGTTCTAAGTAAAATAAATGTTTACAAGTGGTGCAAGCTCTTCCAAGGCGCAAATGACCTCTGGACGCTCTGGACGCCCCAGCACATCAACAAAAGCTGCTAACGTCGGAGCTGCGAAGAAAATTGGAAAATCGTCGAATTACCATAAGAAAAGTTGCTGAGGATGTTGGGATATCAGTCGGCTCGTGTCAAACAGTTTTTTCGGATGTTTTGGGCTTGAGACGTGTGTCAGCGAAGTTTGTTTTGATCAGAAGAACCGTCCATGAGCATCGCTCAGGAGTTCTTGAATGACGTCAATAATGATTCTGACTTGCTCAAAAGAGTCATAACTGGTGACGAATAATGGATTTATGGTTATGACGTCGAAACCAACTCCCAATCGTCGGAAAGGAAGCACCCAGGAGAGCCAAATTTTTTTTTTTGTTACCGTTTCGTAGTGCATCAGGAGTTTTTATCTCAAGGTCGTACGCCCCATAAGGAGTAATACCTTCAAGTTATGCGCCGTTAGCGAGAAGAAGTACGAAAAAAACGTCCGGAATAGTGGAAAAATAATTCATGGCTTTTGCTTCACGATAATGCACCCTTTCATTTCATGTGAGAGATTTTTTGACCAAAAACAATACGACAACCATGCCTACATACTCAGCGATTTTGGCCCCATGCGACTTTTTCCTTTTCCCAAAACTAAAGAAACCTATGAAAGGAAGGAAATTTGCAGAGGCTGAGGAAATAAAAACGGCATCGTTTGAAGAGCCCACGGCCATACCAAAAAGTGCTTTGACGATTGGAAAAAGCGTTGGCACAAGTATATTATGTCTGAGGAGGATGACTTTGAAGGAGACAACCTTAATATTGTCGAATAAATAAATATTTTTTTTATAAAGATATAAAGTAATCCTACTTTTTGAACACACCTCGTAATTTGAATTTTATAGGCGTGTAAATGAAGATCAACTTTTAAAATTGTGTTTTAAAAAAGTGTTTGGCTTGTTCTGAACACTTTCGCTCACAAAGGTGATGTTTTGGCGTGTACTTTGGCCGAGCATGCTCATATGGAGTTTAATCCGATACCGAACCAGTTTCTTCAGAACGCTTCACCATTGCATCAATTCCGAACTCACTAGGGCGATTATGTTGACTGAAATACTATATTACTTTTACAGATCACCTATTTTCGTAATAAGATTGAAAGTAAAAACGCGTTGTTGCGTGGTAAACGACTCCATAACTAAAATTCCCAAAGACATCCGTCAAAAAAATCAATCACATTGAATTCAGTAAATGACAATAATTGGCAACCCACATCTACACCATCTGTTGGCTTAGCCTTTACTAACAAGTCAGCTACGACCAGCATAACTTAAACAAGGAAAATAAGCCATGGTCGGTCATAAGCGAAACGTTTTCATATATATCAATGGCCGAACCGCACTTAGAGTCTTGCCGAACCTTCTTACGACTTCACTGAATACAGTCGGAAGGCTTAATTCACTGAGTTTTGTCTGGGTCACAAGTATTACGAGATATATAATCGCCAATAAACTTGCTAGCCAAGACTTAGAAGAGAGCTTTTCAGGACTCGAACCTATGTTAGGTCTGTGCCCTCGGTTAAAGCTTCCATTGACAATTAGGTTTCATATGAGCTCAACTGCAGACGACATGACTCTCCTCCCGACGTCTCTAAGAGGTCAGCGGCCTTCCTTCTCTTCCTCAGCAAGAAAGACTACAAGTTGCTTACTGGCATCGTGACTTAGCACTTTTGCTAAGTACATTGAGGTGCTGAGCATAAGTGATAACAAAATGTTACGATTATCAACGGTAGTGTAACGAAACGTGATCTAAGTATCTAAGAAGTATGCACTTCGCGGAAGTCTCATCATTAAAAAACGGCTAATGAATCACCTGGCTTTTCCATGTTTAACGAATTTCGTCGTAATCTCTGATCCAGCTAAGGTTCGGAAGGAGATTCCGATGGAAAAATGATTTTTTAACTTAAATACAAGAATGTTTGCAAATTTGTCGCCTTACTAACGAGATAATCCGAAATAGATTCCCGATACATGTGAAAAATATGTAGTATTACTGGTAGATGTAGGCGTTAGACCTATTGCAAATCGCCCAAGGCCAGAGACTGAAAAGGATTTCTATACGATAATGCAACTTGTGATGCCTTGGGATTGCTTATCGTATAGAACGATTATTATTTTTATCCTTTGGCGAAGAAATAGAAGAAAATCTTGCAAATCCTAAGTCTTAGTCAAAAACCAGAGCCGAATCTTGTCGAGATAGACAGCTAACACCTTTGTGTCGAATGCATTGTATCGGGCACAGCTTTTTTTTTAAGTTTCCCCACAATCAAATCACCTACGCCCGTAATTGCACTACCATATGCTTCATTTGAAAGCTGCGTGAATGCAAAAATTTTGTCAAACGGGCACCGGATTTATTCCGATCGTCCAAATTGCATTCACTGATACTACCACCTTTTGTGGACGTGGGATTTGCTTCATCCTGTGCCCCTCTTCTCATGTCTAGTGTGCTTTCTATGACAATCAAACTCTGGTTTTCGAATGGAGGAAAAAAGCCCTTGTCTCTTGAATTTCAATTTTTCTGCCATTCTGGGTAATCGGAACTGAATGACTATGATTGAAGTGACTGTCTACAACCATATGGTATTCTATAAATTTCGCAATTAAGGCACTAAAGAGTAAGTCAATAGTTAGGTTAGTCAACTCAAATTAAACTTAATCTATTAGGTGCGCGCAACTGGGGTTTTGATGAAAATGCAACTTTATTGTGAAAAAATTGTTACGAATGAATCATTCTAAGTATTTGCCATCGCTAGCTGCATCTTTCTGGCAGAGCTCGAATACCGCTGCGGTAAAAGTGATTATCTTTTGAGGCTATCCACGAATCGAGGCATGTTTTGATATCTTCATATGAACGGAACTGCTGATCAGCCAGACCATGTGCCTTCGAACGAAACAAGTAATAATCGAACGGCGCAGTATCTGGGGAATATGGTGGGTTGGGTAGGACTTCCAATTTCAGCATTTTCGAATTATATAACGGTTTTGGCAACGTGAGGCCGGACATTGTCATGCTGTAAAATCACTTTTACGTGCATCACACACTGCATAACCTTCGAGGAAGCAGAACCGGGCAGTCCCCATGAGTTTCTTCTCTTTGAGTTGCTGTAGTTTATCTATTTTCCATCACCTGTCACGATGCGATGAAGAAAAAATGACGCTTAACGTACCTTGGCTTCAAATTATAAGGAACCCAAGTTCCTTGCTTTTGAATCTTTGAATAGAATCAATCACGGCACGTTGTTTCACTTAGGGCAGCATCTCCATAAATCTTTTAAAGCTCTCGATGTGCTTCAGCCGCCGATTTCTTCAAATGGAAGAAGAAAATCAACACTTCCGACAAATGACGATTATTGGGCACGAAATCAGACATATTCACACATTTTCACACAACCGAAAGTATATGATGTCAAAACGAAATCACTAATAAGTCAAAATGGTTTGTTTACCATATGTCTATGCTTGGTTCATAACATTTTGGATATGTCAAAATCGACCAGCACTTACTGCTGGAAAATTTAGTTGCGTACCTAATATATATCCTGC
Source organism: Volucella inanis (assembly GCA_907269105.1). Lineage (NCBI taxonomy): Eukaryota > Metazoa > Arthropoda > Insecta > Diptera > Syrphidae > Volucella > Volucella inanis. The sequence goes on along the minus strand of OU026157.1, from coordinate 69,960,277 downwards.
CTGACTCGAACTGCAAGCAACTTCAGACTGCTATAATTTCCAAACCGTTCATGACTATGAACTCAAATTTTGACACATGACAGATAATTTCATTATTTTTAAACGATCTGTGTCTCAGTTGTGTTGAAAAATTTTTATCCGCGATAGAATTCAAACGTGATAGTGTGATTGCTTTATATTTGGCTGGAAAACCACAAGTATGTTAGCTATCGTAAGAGCCCTAGAGCACCTCAACGTGAATAAATCATTTGTCTTGAACCATAGCTCGTTACCGTGATACTGGCAGCGTTGCAAAACGCCATGAAGGTGGTCATAAAAAAACAGCAAAATCGGCAGGAATGGTTCGGAAAGTGAAGGCTTGAATTGAGCGAAATCCGCGTCGAAGCGGAAGAAAATTGGCTCGTGAGCTCAACATATCGTTGGAACGGATGCAACACATACTGAAAAATGAGCTTGGGCTTAATCTATTGATCTTACATCGCAACAGGAAAAAGTTAGAGTCGAAAGAGCGAAGGAGTTGCTACGCTTGCAAGAAAGTGGTGAGTTGCTCAATTTGGTTTTTTCCGATGAGTCGCCATTTGTTATCGAGCAATATGTCAACAAACAAAATGACCAAGTTTACCTGCCAGAGAGGTCCTTCGAAAATTTACGCCTTCGGACGGCCACCAGAAATCAGGCAGCACCGATGGTGATGGTTTGGGCCGCCATAACCACCGATGGTCGCTCTCCGCTCGTATTTTAGGACCGTGGCGTCAAAATTAATGCGATCGTATACCGTGAAACTGTCTTAGAGGAAGTATTGAAGCCTTGGTCAAACAATCATTTTGGTCGGAGACCGTGGACATATCGACAAGACTCGGCACTGTCTCACAAAGCGCACGTCAACCAAGATTGTTTAAAAAACAATGTTCCACACTTCATTTCTTTGACACAATGGATTGCAAATTCTCCGGATGAAAATCCGTTAGATTTCTCTGTTTGGGGTATTTTGAAGGCGAAGGTTGGCACTAAAAAATACCAAAGTTTTGATCACCTCAAACAAGAGATGGGCCAAAATACCGAAGAGCCACTTGCGTGCAGCGTGTAATGCTTTCTTCTGCGGTCTCAAGGCCATTATTCGCGCCAAGGGTGGACTTATTAAAAACTACTGATACAATTTGAAAATTGATGTATTTTCCAACATTTTTTGCTTTGGCACAATAAAATTTATAAAAAATTAAAAAATTATAGCAATTTAAAAAGTTGCAGTTCGAGTGTATTTCCAAAAAAAAAAAGTTTTTTATTTTAAAATTCGGGGTCGGTGGCCGTAAGAATCGCCCCACATGACGCTCACTTCGTTATTTGATGCACAAATTTGAGTCTACATATTCGCTGCTTTATGTTCCGGTAACAGAGAGAGAAAGAAATGCAAGGAATGCGAAAAATATTGAGGCCGAAATGTATATGTTGATAACGACCGAAATCAATTCATTCCACGCCATTCCATGGGCATCGATAAAATACCATTTTTCGAAAGGATCTCGGTCTACACCCATATAAGATTAAATTAACTCAAGAACTAAAATTTGATGACCATTTGAAGCGTCGAACTTTCTCAAATTGATTCATGGAAATGGTTACAACCGATGCGGATTCCGATCATCAAAAAATGATCTTCTATCTTCATCATCACCTATGAAGCTTATTTGTGTCTAAAGATCTTTGTCAACAAGCAAAATATGCGCGATGAGAGAGCTATGTACAAGCCCACATGTACTGCATGAGATGCCTTTACATCCGCAAATATTGACTTTTTGATCTGGTTGTTATGCCTTATTTTTTCGTTGGTGATGATGGCCGCCATTTTACAGTTAATGGAAATGGCTATCGGGTCATGTCGGGACGTTATATTTGACCCCAATTGCGTGAACTTAACATTGGTGAGATGGGGTTTGAGTAGGACAGCGCAAATTGCAGCACAGTAGGCCAAACAATCGAACTATTGTAATCAAAGTTTGTTGAGGGTGTTCTCTCAAGAAATGTAGCGTACATCCTATAACCTCTAATCATGGTGCCTGTACACCTTGTTTTAAATTGTTCTGACCAGTGGAACATCATAATTATATCTAAACCAATTTCATAATATTTTCATTCAATATGTTTTGTGGTAGTCACGAAACGCATCGCAAACTACAGAACCGTCGTGACCTAATCAACAAATACCCCCTTTAGTTGGGGATCTCGCTTACCAGAAGCTTAGATCCTGCTTTCCTCTTAATCAAACGCAGTGGCATATCGGTGGTGTGTCTTCCCTAGAATTTGCGAAACAGTTTCAAGAAACGTAAATGGAGCTAAACCCAATTTTGAAAATCTTTCCCACAGACTTCAACTTTTACATAGACATACTTCTGGTCCATTTCGTACCAAGCATCACACATTATTTTCCTTTTTTCTTGTTCTTTGATGGTTCAGAAAATTAAATATCCTAAGCGCGAATCGAATCAAGTTTCCTCTAAGCAGCGCTAAGGACGAATTTATTTACCTCGAACAAATACCAATTTCACAAATAGTCTTGGAAATGTATTAAGAATGACTCTATTTCTTCGTGGTTCAAATTTTGTTGTCGAGAAACGAATACGTTGACCCGGACAATGGGTAACATGAGAAACTTTAAATCACAGTCCGAGACAACCAAGAAGATGCATTTTAAATACAAAACTACCACTGTCACATTGGATCAATTCAATTGCGTTAGAGACGCAAAGCCGGTAATCATAATCCTTCCGACTTATTGGCGAATGCTACACTTTTATAGCTTTTAATAAGGTGTTTTAAGTTTTTGAGAGAGTGGGCTCGCTATTTGACCACTGTCTTGATTCCATTGTGAACATTGAAGTAAGAAGCTCTTATAGAAATTTAAGTAAATAATATCCAGAATCTGAATTTTTAATTGAATAGCACCTAATCTCTATTGAATTGCAGGTACCTTAATAATGCAGAGATTGCGCCACATGTATCGGGAGCAAATTACACCTTCTTCGTGCCAGATGACGAGGCTTTTGAAAGGCTGGGATTTGATCTTTTACCTGATGATGTGTTGGTATGTTTTCCTTCGTCAAACTTCTTCCATTTTACTCATCAATTATTTCATTTCCAGGCATCACCACGTGGAGTAAAGATGCTCCTGAACCATTTCATTCGTGGCAGGCTCTACGATCGTGATTTAAAAGACGGAGAAGTCTTTGAAACCATCGGTGGTGGATCGATTAAAATCACCAGGAGACCAGGCAGTAATGTTACGGTGAACAATGCTAAAATCACCGAAAGCGAAGTCTTTGTCTACAACTTGGGCACAATGTTCTACCTAAGTGATGTACTCTATTCAGATATCCTTCGAGAATATGTCTCGATAAAATCACATCCTGGAATAAACAATAACTTTGAAGCATCCGGACATGGAGTAAACCTCAGAACCTCATCAATTGCACCGCCCACTGATGTTGAGATAGTGCCAAATGAATTCTTCACCGAACAGAGTGGTGCTGATTTCCCCATGCATGATGAAGAAATCGAAGATGAGATCATAACACCCAAGGCACTACCCGTCCGGTTTAATTTTGAACCGCCAAAATAATCTTTTCAATTCGTAAAAGATAAACAAATAATCTCAAAATCAGACACGATTATCTAGCATGGACGGTTGCATGAACTATGAGTAACAATACGACAAATTAGTGAAGATACTTCAGCAGTCCAAGTTTTCTGTAAATCCTCATTTGAAAAACCTACTTCATTAAAATCCTCATTCCGTTTCCATTTCCAGCTTCCACAAAATCGATCAAACGAATAACCAATCTTTAACTCATAAGAACTAAACTTTTCCCTCTCACCTGCTACACTCTTCCACCTCCTTCAACAAATATATGTGATTAAGGATATTTTATAATTAACAAAAAATTAATTTATACGAAGGACAAAAGTAAGTTTAAACTAAACGAGAGGCAGCCATTAACAATATTTTATAGTGTAATGTGTAAGTAGAGAACCCTTTCAACAAACAAACAAAAAAACAAAAATAAATAAATAACGAGTGACGCGTTAAGTTTGCGCTTTTAACAATGATTATGATAAAAAAAAAGATTATAATGATTTTAAATGAATAAAATGATATCAAAGTAAGATAAACATATCGATGGACATTTTGTATCCCTTTCAGCAGAAAAATTCACAAGTCAATTGCACTTTTAACGTTTTAATTTTGTTTTTTTTTTTTTTTTTTTCATTTAAATAATGCGCAACTGTTTGCATTAAAATGGAAACAGCTACACCCTGTGCATTTCATCTGTTTTATGTGTTAGTACTTTTGATAGAAGATTTATAAAAAAAAAAAACCAAAATCCATCACTAAATATTTATGGCCTCTTTGATTTTATTTTTATGTTTTAAATTTATAAACAAAAAAAGATAAGAAAGACAATTTAGAGAGTAGATATAGATATATTTTTTAATTGATAATTATAAACAATTTCAACATTTTCTAAATAAATGTCAATTACGTAAGTATGTAATATTTTGTTGACTATGTAAAAAAAAAAAAAAAAAAAAAACATAATAATAAAAAAGATAAGAATCCAAAACAATGTGTAAACATTTTTCACTCCAGGATCGCAAAGGGGGACAACTTTAATAGAATAGTTGATTAGCATAGGCTACACATCACCACATGACAATGGATTAGGTTTATTGACCTTTCGGTGGGTTGCAATGTCACTATAGCAAGCACACGGTCTTCTCATCTAAATATACAGAAGGGGGCATCGGATTTTCCATGCGACACTGTAAAGAAAAACTACTGACGGAAGATATTACGTAGAAAAGTTGCAATCGCAAGAGACCACGATATTTGCCAAAGGCATTTCGCGGAAACTCTGAACCACTCTTATGCCACCAGCGTAAAATACTAAAGGACAGTGTGTAGTGGCCATCGCAAATATTTATTAAAAATTAATTTTTTTTTTTTTTTTGGGCAACAAAAGACAAATCACCCTATAAATGTCCCAAAGTAAGATAAAGATTCGAAATGGCTTAATAGTTGCAAGCTGTAAGCCGTATGAGTTTCTATGCAGCATCATGGCGAACATATATGATTTCCGGGAGCAGAATGCCCCGAACATCGAAGGTTGTAACTTCAAAAAGATAAGTATAGGGTTTTCCAATAGGGACTTGACTTGAATTTAATTTGTGAACGCACTCTTTCACTAATCATCAAACTTTCACTGTCAATTTATTCAGTAAACTCAACATTTTCATCATGGTAAAGTACACTAACAAGCAACGTCTGCAAACGTTCTCCGATTGGTTCTGGAGAAGATGCGCCAAGATGATGAATTTCATCGCAAAATCATCTTCAGTGACGAAGCTCATTTTTGGCTCAATGGGTTCGTCAATAAGCAAAATATGCGTTATTGGTCGGGTGAAAACCCACATGTGCTTCATGAATCACTACTTCATCCACAAAAAATAACTGTTTGGTGCGGTTTGCCTGCCGGCGGCGTTATTAGACCATATTTTTTCGTCGAAGATAACGATCGCCACGTTACTGTGAATGATCAGCATTATCGCGCCATGATCACCGATTATTTTTGGCCCGAATTGGAAGATGTGGACTTAGACGACATGTGGTTTCAACAGGATGGTGCCACAAGCCACACAGCACACGCTACAATCGATTTATTGAAGAGTAAGTATGACTCAAGACATATTCGTGCGATTCAACGCCGCTTGACTATTTTCTGTGGGGATACGTTAAGTCATTGGTTTATGCCAACACGCCGACGACGTTGGAAGAGCTCAGAGCCAACATTGAACGCGAACTAGCGGCCGTTTCGGCCGAAATGTGTAGCCGAGTCGTTGAAAATTGAGTCCAACGAATCGACCGCTGCAAACGTGCCCGCGGTGGCCATATGAACGAAGTCGAGTTCCATTCATAAATGTTTTGATTGTACTTCAAGCCAATAATAAAGTTCTTGAAATATCTCAAATGGCTTGCCTTTTATTTAAAAAAAAAGTTGTCAAGTCGTTATTAGAAAACCCTATATATAAGAATTGTGATCGAGTTTGCTAAAAGTTGTATTATATTGCACGAATATAATAACTATCGGGCATTTAATTCGTACTTAAGTTTCTATCAAAACTTGAACGTGTACTATATAGCAACGTTTATCCCGCTCCTTATAATCTACAAACTCTAATACCATCATCACAACCAAAACCGACCAAACCTTTCAAGACAACCCTTAATAAGTGGCAACATTTCGGCCATATTGGAAAGGCTCCAATTAATTAACGAAATCAAATGCAAATGCAGCAAGATGTCATATATTTATATAAATATATGCAGGTATATTGGTATTACAAGAGCCAGAACTGCCAACGTGCCATCGGAGACATTGTAATTGATTTGCTGGGTTTCAGCCGACCACCGCCTTGGTTTGATGAAGAATGCCTGCAAGCGCATGCAGCTAAACAAAAATCCTACCAAGCGGCGCTGCCATGAAGAACGGCTGAGCTCAACGTGCTCAAGAAGAAAAGAGCACGAGAAGCTCTCTAAGTCGAAACCCACAATTTTTTTATCGATTTTAAGACCACCATTTATAGAGCCATCTTTAGAGCCATGCATCATTTTTGGCATCAATGTCAAACTCGTCCATCTGTGCAAAATGACGATAGGGAATACTTGTTGCTCCGTCAAAGTCGGTAACGATGCAACCGAGATCTTTTTTTTTTTTTTTTTGAATAGCAAGGGGTTAAGGTACCCCTAAAATGTTTGCACACAGCGCGGGCGAAAGAAAATTAGGGAAGAAAGAAAGATAGATACTGATGTACGTTGGTTTTAAATGTCTAGGCTAGGCAGGGCATTGTACAAGCGAGTTGTTTGGCTAAGGATCGAATCACGATATTTCAGAGTACGTCCAAAAGTGAGCTTGAGGGTATTCTGATGAGCATTCATAGCAAGACGAGTGCTACGGTTAAAGGTTTGAAGGTGCACTACATAGATCACTGGTAGTGGAAATAGCGATAAAAAGTGAGACACGAGACATTTCGTCGGTATTCAAGGGTGTTCATTGATTGAATTATAAAATCGTTACTTATGAGTTTTATCGCACCTGATTAGATGTGCATTGTATAGTACTCCAGTATTAAGACCAGATCAGAGGGAGAAAAGTACTTCTTACATCGCTTGAGGAATCCTAGACATTTCGCAGCATTTTTGACGACACCGAATATGGTATGTAGTAATTCCAATTTAACGAGACTGGAAAGCTTTTCGGTTTCGACTATGCCATTCATGGATAGTGGTTGGGTGTTTAGATTTTGCTTTAGCGACAGCAAACAGCATTGTGTTTTGGAAGCATTCAATTTCACTCTGTTGATAGTTCCCGATTAGTTATGCTGTCAATATCGGAATTTAATAAGCTTAACATATGCTGCCGTACCCGTTCTACAGCCAAAGAGCAGACAAGTGAGTTCTGGAACAAATACAATATGAAATGCAAACAGTAGAAGTTCCAGACAAGAGATCGTGGAAGAAGATTAAAAATAGTGCCGGGCACAGAACAGATACCTGGAACAAACCAACATTTATTTGGTAAATATCCAAGACAACCTAAATTAAATGTTTCTAATCCACTGAAGAGTAGAGTCATCGAACCCAAATTCACGCATTTTTGACAAAGAGCCTGAAGCCAAACTCTGTCAAATGCCTTAGAAATGCAACTATCTTGCTTTCGCCAGATTGATGTACTATACTTTGGTTCCACTTGCTAGTAAAACAGTCCACCAAATTACAAGTGACCTGTTGCCGGCCATTGAAAAGTTTTCGTGTTTCGAGATATTTCCTGAGCTGAGGATTTATCAGCGTTTGCATGACCTTAGAAAGAAGGGACGTAAGTGCAATGGGTCCATAGGAGCAGAGAGAAGAAGATTCGACTTTTTGGGGGACAGGCTGGACAAATTCTGTTTTCCATCTGCTCAAAAAGAGTCCTAAAGAGTAGGGTTGATGATAAAGCTTACGCAGTGATTTTCTCAGAGAGGAGGAACACCTTTTCAGAAGAAGGGTAGGTATACCATTTGGACCAGCGGATTTACGTATGTTAAGAACTTCAAGTACTCTTGCTACAACACGAGTGCGAAAGTGGATTCGTCCCACTATAGATTCGACACTCTCAAGTGTCGAATATAAAGCACAATATGGAAGTGTTGAGATGGGCGCAAAGTGCGCAGCAAGTAAATTAGCTTTGTCTAAAGAGCTGGCAGCTGGAACGTCATTGTAAATGAGAGTTGCGATGGATGATGAGGTAGAATCGATCACAAGCTTTAACTACTTTTGGAACATTGTAGTATTTTTTGCCTCAGTTTTTGGTCGTTTTGAAATTTTACACGTTTGAAAAAGATGTTGCTGTCAATCCTGTCTCGTTTAAGCTTTTTTCGGTTTTGCTCTATCGGGTTGGTCTTGAAAGACCAAAAAAACATTACTCAAGCCCTGACAGCCTCCTTACAATTCGAGATACGTTTTCATTTGGTCTGGTACACTTTATCCGATAAGGGATGTCCTCGTCGCTCGTCGCGAGCAGGAGACGAACCTCGTCCAAAACGACTAAAAATTCAAGAGTCGGCTGGCAAGGTTATGGCATCCGTATTTTTATATACACATGGAATAATTTTCATCGACTATCTCCAAAAAGGACGAATATAACATTTCGTTGTTGGAGCGTTTGAAGGACGAAATCGCAGAAAAACGGCCGCATTTGAAGAAAAAGAAAGTGCTGTTTCATCAAGACAGTGCACCGTGTCACAAGTCGATGAAAACGATGGCAAAATTGAATGAATTTGGCTACGAATTGCTTACCCACCCCCAACAAAACAGCGTCAAAATTGGATGGAAGAAAATATGATGAAAGCAATCATTGCATATAGAGTGAAAAAAATGTGGTTCTTAAAAGCAAACAAAGAATTCAACGTACCTAAAACCACATTACGTCGTTTGTTAGCAGAGTCTAATAAACCTTTAGAAAAAGTAGTGAATGCCACACTAGGCAGAAAGTCCACTTTTCCGCTAGAACTCGAGGAGTCTTTAGTTGAATATACTCTCCAAATGGAAGGAAAACTCTTTGGACTTACTCGAAATGACATAAGATCATTAGCATTTCTGCTTGCATCAAAACACATCATACCAAAGCCGTTTTCATTGGTAAATGAAGCTGCAGATAGAGCCTGGTAGCGATTATTCCTTAGGCTTCATCCGTTGCTGTCGTTCCGCAGGCCAACTGGAACGTCCTCGACCACCTTGAAAAATTAATGGTGACGTATCATTTCTCTTCAGACAAAATATTTAATGAGGACGAAACAGAAATTTCGGTTGTTCCATCTAAAATGCCGAAAGTGTTGGCGCTCAAAAGCCGAAAACAGATAATACCACTAATATCAGGTGAAAGAGATTCGTTGATAACCTCAATTTTGTGCATAAGTGCTTGGGGATCCTTTGTACCACCAATGTTTATTTTCCCAAGGAAGATGGACAATCCTATTCTTATGAAAGGTGCACCACTAGGTTCTATTTCCGCTAATCATTCATCCGGATGGGTTCAAACGAACTTATTTACAAAGTAGTTGAAACACTTTTTGGAAAAAGTGAAGCCATCGGCATCTTCACCTGTGTTTTTTATAATGGACGGACATGCAACGGAATATTGAACTTGTGGACTTGGTAAGGAATAATCATGTCCATACTCTTTCGATTCCTCCACACTCAAGACACAGAATTCAACCACAAGACAAGACATTTATGGGACCCCTGAATAGCATAAGGCCTTTGACCCATTTCGATATAATTGAGTTATACGGACGGACCTATCTAAAAACTCAAACAGGAGACATCGTGGTGAATGGGTTTGCTTTCACTGGCATGATAGATATGATAGACATATCTTTAAGGACCACTATTTTTTGACAGCAGAGGAGCAAGATGCATCCATAACCAATGAAGAAAATTTAGTTGGAGATATACAGATGGAACCAAATTCTGGAGAACCTTCTACTTATGCGGAAAAAAAAGTCCATTGCTGAAACATTGAAATTTAATTCAAAACCAGAAGAAAACGATATTGATTTATCAGAACCGACTTCATATTACATAACGCCTCATGAAATTTCTCCAATTTCCATCCGAACTAAAAAAAATATCAAGTCGTGGAAGAATCCGAGGAAAATCTGAAATTATTTCTTCTTCACCATATAATATAAGCTAGCCTTGGAAGAATCTATTAAAAAAAAGATGAAAAAAAAAAAATTAAAGACGCCAAAGGCAGATACAAAAGTCAAAAGTATTTTGGACAAGAAGGTAAGTAAATCAGACTATGAGAGGCTTAATATACCGGTTGAATTTTTTAACTTGAGACATCAAAATTACTCGAAAAATACGAGATATCGCAAAAAATGTTTCAGACAAAAGTCATAAGATTCTGAAGGGGACATAAGATGGTGACCACAAGTTTGACCTTGAGAACCATTTTCAAGGTCAAACGAAGGTCATTTTTCAAATGATAATTCCTGATTTTCATTGCTAAGTCATATTGCTCGTAGACTTGTCATTTGTTTTTACATCCTGCGTTTAGGATAACCCAGAAACAACGACGTGGACGTAGCAGTATTTTGTTTCCTTCAGGGTGATTAATTAAAGTGGATCCCCTTGCCTCCCTCTGTTGAATCATTGAGTTCTTCCCATTTCAACGTTTATTTCTAGAGACTATTTCAACAAATGCTCGAAAATGTGACCATTCACTTCAATACACTTGTCTATCCGCGCTCTAAATGAACCAACAGAACTGAGAAGTATTTCTGGCGTTATCTTCCGGCAAGCTTCAGTTATTCGTCTTTTCATGTCCTCACGTGTTGTTTCCTTTTTTCTGTAAACCTTACTTTTTAAGTAGCCCCACAAGAGGAAATCAAGTGATCTTGAAATCAAGATCAGGTGATCTAGCAGGCCATTGCCTCGTACCCCCTCGTCCGATCCATCGTTGATGGTAAACATTGTTTAATACGCCCCGGGCTACTTGGGAATAATGGGCTGGACAACCATCATGTTGAAACTACATTGTTTGTCGCAACTCCAATGGCAGTTCTTCTAGTAATACTGTTAGATGGTCCCGCAAGAAGTTTGCATACTTTTCGCCATTTGAATTTCCTTCAATAAAATATGGACCTATTAATTTATCCAATAATTCCCGCCCAAACATTAACGTTCCAAGATTGCTGGCGTTCAACTTGTCGTAACCAAAAAGGGTTTTCGGTAGCCCAGTAATGCATATTATGTCGATTGATCGTACCGTGATTGGTGAAAGTCGACTCATCAGAGAATAACACCTTCGCGAAGAAAAGGGGGTCTCGTTCAATTTGCTGAAGTGCCCATTGACAAAAGGAAACCCGGTTGCGAAAATCTTCACTAGAAAGCCCTTGATGCATTGAAACAAGATAAGGATGGTATTTATGCCGATGTAATATCTTACAGACAGTTGTTTGAGAAATTCCTGATTGACGACTTATTTGGCGAGTCCTAATGTGAGGATCGTGTGCAACAGCAGCTGACACTGCTAATTCATTGTCCTCAACAGCCACCCTATCTGACCGATTCCTTTTCTTTGGTTGCACATTTCGTTCACCAGATCGTATCTGGTCTGGGAAACGTTGTGCGTAAGGAGCAACAGCACCATCGATGTTCCTTCCACTCTCTCCATAAATCAATATCATTTCAATTTTCTCTTGAATTGAAATAGCCTGCATTATTAATCTGGAAAACGTTACTAATAATAATCAGTTCCTCAAAACAAATATCGAACTTCTAAATGAAGTACAGTTCCGTTCAAGTAGAAAAAAAGGGCAGAGTGCACACCATACACTCTCAGATAAGTTTAGGACAATTTGTCTCTATCTGAAATTTCTTTGAGTTTTAACTTCACTCGAGGCAATAATGACTTCCTCAAAACAAATATCAACCTTCTAACACCCTAACAACGTTGGAAACCGATTAATGATTTAGGCGTGCCAGTGCAGTGGTATCTAGCACTGAATGAATAAGACCTTAGAGACAAAGTCGAGTGCCCCATTGAGGAATACGACTGAGCAATGAAAATGATGGACATGGACAAAAAAAATGGACCACCCTGGTCCATATTTCAAACTAAGTGGTCCATATAACCAGCATTTTTTTTACGTTGTGAAATGAAGTTTCTTTAGTTTTAAAAGACTGAAATGCAAACATGTTCTAAGACTGTTAAATAAATAAATATATGAATTTCAGTTGAATTTGTCATTCTATTTGAAAAAAAGTTAATGATGGTGTTTTCTAATAAGAAAAGAAGATCTGTAAGAATCCCCTACCCCTACAAAGAAAAAAAAACAAATAATTTGTAAAGAAAAGCCCACAATTCCCCGCGGTCGTTTTCTACCCCTATATCTGCAAGAAGGCTTGCTGATGTACCCTTAATGGGTTTTTGAAATAGTTTCCCTACCTATTCGGTGGTCTTAAATTTTAGCTCCTAACGCTTTAGCTTTGGTTTCGGGTCAAAGGTTTGGCTTGAACCAAAGCAAGCGCTTAGACGACAAAACAAACATAACTTACAAACATGACCCAAAAACATCGACAAGTGTGATTGGCTGGGGATTTGAGAAGAGGCTGTTAGAGCTCTGGATAATTTGTGTGTTTTCCTTTGCCTATCTTTTGTTTAAATATCGATGTCTTTTGGCTTGAGCTATCGTCAAACCGCCCTTGCTGAGCAGCCCCGTGTTGGTTTTTTGCGATTCCCTTTTGTGACCCTTTTCCCTTACGATTTAACTTCGCCATTCGGTCATTAACCACCACCTGTGGTTGCGGTTCAGACTTTGCTCTAAGTTTGTTTTGTTTTGCCCGCAGCCCGGCATTTGGATATTTTCTATTTAAATCTTCCGCTCCGAGTTTTGTGACAATTTCCCTTAAAATTTTGATATGTTTTTCATTTTAATAAATTTCCATTTTATTTTATTTAATTTTTTTATGATTATTATTTTTTTCTTATTTAGTTTATAAAAAACGTACTGAATATAAGGAAATGTTGATAAGTTCTTTAAATTTGTGTATTTACGAGTATAGATCTAAGAATATAGTTTTTGGTCAACACATTTTCTCCGCCAGAAAGTTCATATTCTAGATTTTCTCTGCTGTATATTGTTGAAATTTTTTCTTCATCAACATGAGTTTCATTATGTACTAGGTGGGGGGAAAAGTAACCACCGTGGCAATGAAAAAAAAAAAAATTGTTTTATCTTATTCAATATAGTCCCCTTTTAGTTTGATACACTTATTCTAGCGATTTTCCAACTTCTTGATCCCGTCCGAAAAGTAATTTTCCGGAAGGTCTGCAAAATACTCCTCCGTAGAAGATTTCCTCACGTGAGCTGAATTTTTTATTGATGAGCCATCTTTTGAGGTTTGGGAAGAGATAATAGTATGACGGAGCCAAATCGGGCGAATACGATAGATGCGACAGCAATTGGAGCCGTAAGTCATTGATTTTAGCCATGGTTGCGATGCTCTTGTGCGCCGGTGCATTGTCTTGCAAAAGCAAAATTTTTTTTTGCTTCATGTGAGGCCGTTTTGCAGCGATTTCAGCCTTCAATCGCTCAATCAATACTCGCTGTTGATGGTTTTTCCTTTTTCGAGGTAGTCCACTAAGAGTATACTATGAAAATCTCAGAAAACCGACGCCATAACCTTTCCGACCCATCGAGCCTCCCTCGGCCGCTTCGAAGAACTCATTCTGTTCTCTGGTGTTCAACAGTTACCAATCGACGCCAAAAGTCCGCCCGATTCCGCATCAGCAAGTCCAAACACTCTTTCGAAGCTCTCTCGCGTTCGTGTTTTTGGTCATATGCAGAATATTACCCAAAATATGGCATGTGCGCTCAGTACTAATCTTTGTAGTATCTGCTAGCTCGCGCACCTTCACTTTCCGGTCAGCCAACACCATTTCATGTATTTTTTCGACATTGCCCTCTGTAACCGCATCGAAGGGGCTGCCGCTGCGGACTTGATCGGTAGTGGAGATGCGGCCACCACGAAACTCGAAACCAATTTTTGACGGTGTAATCTGACGGACCATTAACTCCATAATATTTCTCCAACTTTTCTTTTGTTTCCTTCGCCGTTTTGCTCTCAAAAAATAATGTTTTATGAGAGAACGAAAATCGTTTTTGTCCATACTCAACATCATGCCAAACACGTCAACAACAATCAGCTGTCAAAACAAAAGTAAGGACAGTATCGCACTGAAATTTGGCATGTCTGCCTAAATATGAACGGACTTCAAGGCACCATAACCTTTTTTGCAGTAGCAGCGCTGTCAAGGTTACTTTTACATTGAAGACATACTCGTATGAATCGTGCGCGAATTCATGATAACGTGCATTACTGTATAGAATTGTCATCATATCATCACGGACCGTAAGTGTAATAATTGAATATTTAAATAAAATTGTTTGCACCAACAAACTCACAATTAAAGCGTTTATGCTATAAACACCTTAAGGCAAGCTTTATCAGATTGGGAATTAGTGAAATTCTTTTCCTTGGTCTAAGTTTTAAAAATAAGTGCTTCTTTTGATAAGCGGAAACATTTAAGGAAACTACAAAATTATTCAATAATTGTTAGGATGATCTTCAAAGAGCATCATACTCAAATTCTTTTCTCCAATTACAACATATTTGAAACATCCCTTATACTTCTTTCTTTTTTAGCCAGTTCCAGAAAACTCTGATTATTTTCAGACTCTGAATCAATAAACCAAATCTCAATTGAACTCAATTAGTTATTTTGAAAATATAAATTTATTTACGTTTATTTGAAAGTAAAACTTTAAACATCTGTCAAAGGTATATAATATTCACAATATTAATACTGGCAACTCACAATAACACAATCATTTGTAGATTGTACAATACAAAAGTAAAATCAATCGAGGCAAGCTAATTCGAAAGTAGGTGAACGACTTTGTTCACTAAATCTTATATGGATTCCGGGTCACAGAGATGCGGCCGGAAATGCGATAGCCCCTAAGCTTGCTAAGTAAGGTTCTGAGGAGGATTTAGCTGAACTGAATACTTAACTCTCCTGGTAGAATAAACGATTACTAGACCACATGACGTTTATTCCTGAACAGTTAAATAGCGTCCTTCGAAAAACTTCGCTTCTACTAGAGATCTAAGAGTGACGGGTATAGCTGAAGTAACCTTGTGACATGATTGCATTATGATTAATGATGTGATACTGTTTTGCTGAAGCAATTCTTCACGAAGAAGACTTAGAAATTCGGATCGGATTATTTTTTGTCTGAATTTTCACATGCATTTGTCCTTGCATGCAATAATCTATAGGCCTCATTTTACCATATATGAAGCTGTTTGTTGATCTTCGTTTTACTTGCCTCTTACACTGAAGGATTTTACGTATCGTATGGAAAGGCTTGTTGCTTTTTCCTTAATATCTTGAGCTCCGAAGTCGTTATTCAATCATTTTAAAATATAAAAAATATATATATTAAAACTTTTCAATAATTTAGTTCCATATTGTGAACGAATTCGCTTCCTAAGTGGTTCAAGTATTTGCTTATTCAAATCAACAGCGAGAATATAGCGCTGCCATCAACACAAAGAAATTAAAAGCCGCTCAGCTATCATGTCAGATGCTGTAATTTTATAAACAACGGCATTCAATTGAAGTGATTCCAACATTTTTCCGGTTCCCGAAAAGTACTCAAAAATTTTAATATAATGCCTCACGGACATTCGCACAATCATGGTGATGCATGTGGCCACGAAGCCGCCGACATTGATCATGCTCTCGAAACGGGAATCGAATACAGTTTGTATCAAAAAATCGACATGGAGAATCTGGAGTGCTTAAACGAGGAAAGCGAAGGAAGTGGCAAAAAAGTCTTTAAACCATACGAACAACGGTTGAATTTTACCGAGGTAAGTGGATAGATATCTGTGGGGTTCTTGTTAAAAACCAATTTCTTTATAGTTTGTGGTAAGTGATGCCGATGAGGAGCTGCTCTTTAACATTCCATTTACCGGCAACATCAAGCTGAAAGGAATTATTATTATTGGCGCAAACGATGATTCACATCCAAACAAACTTCGAATGTAAGTTTCCTATCTAGTCAACGAATAATGTCCGTCTAACAGGTGTTTCCTTAAGATTCAAAAATCGTGAGAAAATGTCGTTTAGTGATGCTGAAACAAAAGCCGATCAGGAATTCGATCTTAGCCGCGATCCCAGGGGAGAAATTGAGTATTCACCCAAGTAAAAAAAGCATTATTTGTATTTTCTCTATTTTTACATGAAGTACTGATTTGTTTTCAGAGTGGTGACGTTCTCATCGGTTCATCATTTGTCATTGCATTTTCCATCGAATTTTGGAGCAGACAACACTCGGATTTACTACATTGGTAAGTATGGGGATGGATTTAAATAAACAAAGGGAAAATTGAGATACTTACTCTTAGTAGTTAAAGCCCATATTACTTAGACAGATGAAAAAGTACTGAAGAAGTACATAAGCAACTCTGAATTTAGCATAATCTTGTAGTATTCGGACCGGGGTACTGGTATCCATTAGTTCAAGGTGACCTAGTAATTTTTTAATAAGATCGGCATCTCTACAGTTTGCTGTTGAAAGCTCTGAATTGATGCAAACGGGACCGAATCGATAGCATTTTTTCCTTTCTTGAAGGTCTCGGTTTTGTCCATGCAGACCTTGATGGAGCAGCGTGCTTGGCCTTAAACCACACTAATTAAAGCCGATCAGATTGGGGGTAAAGGGTTATAGTTCACATAATACAACAGACATGACTTTACAGTTTATGGGATCACCGTTCTTTAGAATTGACAAAATGGAACGAATTGGTTCCATTTGTCGGACATACTTTCGTGGACTCAGATTTTAGTTTAGTTGAATTGAAATATGTTCCGGATCCAGCAGATTTGTTACATTTTAATTTGAAAAATGCTTTCCTGGCTTCATCTTGGTCGGTTGGACAGAAAAGTTTATTGTCATCACTATTTGACAATCTGCAGAAATAATCTTACCGAATCCTCAGCATCGACTGTAATTTATGAGATTTCCTTCTCCTTTGCAAATTTCTGTTCGGGTTCTACAGCTTTGGTATGTTGGTTTTATTTTTTCGTAAAACTTGCGAACTTCATTCTTCCCTCCAAAGCTCTCAGTCGATCGCTTCTTGTCCTCTTTCTTTTTTCTTTTCACTTTCCTCTCGTTCTTTTCTGTAGAGCCGCTATTAGCCGCTTCTAGATTTGTCTGTCTGCATTCGTCAACGAACCAGAGATTTCGGGTTGAAACCCACATCAGATTTCAATAATCTAATACATTCAATGCTAGCAATATCTTGAGAGGTTAAGCGAAACTCAAGCAAAAAATACCCTCAGCGAGACCTGAGTACTCGCATTGGTGTCATGTCAGTGTCATCACCTCAAAGTTATGTCTGTAAGTAAACTACATGTGCATGGTTGTAAGTCTCGGCAGCAGTTAAGTGCCATTGTCAGTAAAGGGCACAGTCTTGGGCACAAGGAAAGTTGACTGAATTGACTGAAAGCTCATTTCTAGTGCACCAATCGTCGATCACGTCTATGACTGTCTACGCTTTATAGCAGACTTGATCCAACAGATAGTACGTAAGAATTATTGATCCGGTTGAGCAGTGAGTCGAACAACATGCACAAAAGCAGTGGAGACAGAACGCCGCCTTGCAATCCCTGCATTGCTTATATGCACAAAACTAATGATTAGCATACGTCGCGTTGCCTGGCCGAGTTATGAATGCCTTCGAAAGTTACGTTTTCGAAAGCACCCTCAACGTTGATGAAGATGCGCACATGGAACGATGCTTTTTAATATGAAAGAAGTCAGGCTTAAAGTTTTGAAGCTCTTGTCGAGCGTGTAGTCCTTTTATCCGATTTTTGTAGTGAAGTCTCTTTTCAGAGTTACCAGCGGTTGATCTATATCTTTTATAACATAGCTGGATATATGCAACAGCACCAACAGCACGTTTAAAGGCATCATCCATCACCACAAGCGATGAGATATACCAGCTAAGTCGTGGTGTGTTATTCAGCTCATTAGTATCTTCGTCAATAGGAGTTGGTTGTGAGCTGGTTCTGCTTTCGAATCAGTGTAGGTCTCATCAGATTTACTGAGTGTTTCCAGTCCCCCTTTTGAGGATTTCTGCAATCCCTATGGCCTCACCGACAGTTTCTGTTTTTTCACAAAAGTCTTCTTAAGAGGCACCCTTCGAAATCCGAGCTAGGTTCTAATGTTCTTTTTGCTTCGATCTGTAAAGACTTCAGTCTCCCAAATTAGTCTTAAGTGAACTGTTTAGAAGTTTTCTGTTTTTTTTTACGAAGACGCTGCAGATCTGCATTACACCAAGGAACGGCGGGATTTTTGTCTAGCTTGTCATGCCAGCTGTGCCTATGGATTCACATGGAGATCTCCAATAGTACTTAAAGTAGCCAGTAATCTATCTAGCATAACTGTTGGATAACACGAAGTCTATAACTTGCTGTCTTAATCTCGTACCAAAAGTTGGCTGAGAGTCAACATTGTTCACAATCAGGTCATAAGGTAGTATGAAATCCAGGGGACGATTGGCTTTTACGTCGCATTTGCTTCTGCCCCAAACAGTATTTTGAGCATTAGCATCGCAGCATATGATAAGTCCCATCTTCCTGAAATTCGGCAACCGCCTTCGGTGGTGGAGGTAATAACGAATTATAGGGAAAATACACGGAGGCAACGACGAATTTATGCCATTATCCGTTCGTTTTGGAGCTTATATCTTGGTTTGCAAAATTGCCCATGTTTAGATGGTGAGAGTCAGTTTAGGCGCTTAAAGACAAGCTCTCGGTCTTTCTCGGTGTTTATTCCCCACCCATAGTTTCTGTATGGATATTATGTGAGATTTTGTATTCAACACAGAAACGTCCCTACATATGATGTAGTAGCAGACTTGGAATGCTGATGAGTACACCACCATACCTAGATGGTCAGCTTTGTCTTAGCCTACAAAAAGAGAAGAGCCGTCCTCTTTTTCCCGATTTTAATTATCAACGCCTAGTTAGTTGAAGAAGGACTTTTCCCCTCAGGCGTTTACACGTCAAACACACGATATCCGATATTAGGCTGCCAACATTTTTTCATTATGAAAGTTATGTCAGGAAATTTGAGCAGTCAACTACTAACTGATCAGTAGATCAGTCACAATTTAGATCCCATAGGCTTGTCGTATCTATGTATCTATTGAAGGGACACCGCGATTCAAAGCGAATTGGTTACTCCACTCAGGTACTATCCAAAAGTTCTGCCAAATATCGACGAAAATTGGTAGTGTGTGGTTTGTATATTAACGAATGTGTTTTGCTTAACACTCTCATGTCTACCCATTGAAGCTTCTCATAAATGACCTCATTCAAGACTTGCTCTGTTTCTAAATAAATTCTCTTTTAATGTCGAATAAATTACATTGGAAACAAATTTTTTTTTTTTTAGGTCTACGTGGTGAATTTAGTGAAGCTCATTTCCATGGCGTCACCATATGCAGCTATGAGTCCCGTCCGAATGTAACCGATCATAAGACCGACTTATTCGATTCAGTCAACAAAGAAGTTCAATAGAAATGCATTTAGATGGGATACAATTTTCGAATCATCGAACAAACAGAATGATTATCAGAAGTTTCTAATTTATTAACATTGTCTAACTTATCGATAACTTCACATCAAACAATTTTATAACACAAATGTGATTTTGTTAACTTGTATTTTCCTTGTGATCAGATTGTACTAATAAATGAGTTTAACTCATCCAATTGCTTATATTTGTTACAATGTTAGAGCTGAGTTCGAAAGTAAATGGAGATCTTAACGAACTTTATTGTACAGCAAAAATGGGAAAAATTGTATCATACCTAAGTTTTAAGATATGGCAACGCCGATGTAGATACGTCAAAGCCGATATCAGCAACGCAAAGTTTGACGTGTTTAATGATTAACGTTCTCAGATCGTTTCATATATGAACGTTTTTCATCGCCTACAGAAGTGTTTGATGCGTTTAAAACTAATTTTGGAGTTCTCTCGATCCGGCATTGATTCTGATGACATGTGATTCAAAGAGAATGACGGTATATGCCATACTGCCCATGAAATGATTGACTTACTGAGGACTCGATTCAATAACGCGATCGTGATCGCGAAATTTGACCTCATTTGACTACTTCTTATGGGGCTATATAGAGTCTGACATTTACTGATGAATCGCAAACTATTCAAGCTTCCGGAGCCATTATTTAGCGCGTTTTTGGTAGATACAGCCCTGAATGCTTGAAAGAATGACCTTAAATTGGGCTTACAGGATACGCTAAGTCTACAACAGCCAAGGAATACATATGCCTAAAGTCGTGTTCAAAACATAATGAAAGGAGTTATGCGTCGTAACGAAAAAAGGTTACTGATTCAATTTTTATTTATGCTTTTATCGTCTTTATGGATTCAAATAAAAAAAAAACTCCATAATTCTGGCACTCAGACTACGCACTACACTCAAATGATACCAATGGGAAGGATTTCCTCATATACTACAACATAATAATCGACGGAAGTTGGAGACTGAAGGCCTACACTCATTTTATGAACATAGGATCATATCTTGTCATACGCTACATCTCCTGATAAACATCAACATCACAAACACTTTTACCGTAACGGTATTCTAACTCTGCCAGAAAGATGGGAAAAAGTTGTAGTTAGCGATGGGCAGTACTTCGAATGGTTCATTTGTAACCATTTTTTCACAATAAAGTTGCATTTTCACCAAAAAAAAAAAAAAAAAAAACAGAGATAACTTAGTTGCACCTAATACCTACTTTGTTTTACCCTCATCTATCAGTAAACGCTAATGTACATATATCCATTAACCATTTCTATCCACTGATACCAATTGCACTTCGTAGCATTCGCTGTTACAACTCCTCCTCCAATCCTCGAAAGCGATCAATGATATTTATAGATCAAGAATGGGACTATTTATTACTAAATTGTCCTTCGTTTAATTTCTGATATGGTATAATTGTCAAAGTTACATACATAATAGCGGAGACGAGGTAACGCACCAAAGTTGTCCATCCATTGTAATGTTCTGTACGATTTCTTAATGTGCGTTTCTCATTGTCAGCTTGACCGCGTTTACTTGATTTTGTCATCTATTTCAGACGGAAACACAAAAGTGACATCACGCTACATTTTGCCAGTGATGGCAATATCGTCAAGCAGCCTCATGAATTTTGAAAAATTTCGCATAGTTTTCTCAAGTCATCATGACAACGCATCACTTTTTCCAAGCCCTTTTTTAACATATATTGTAGCTTGTCTCTATAGATGCTGTCATATACGACTTTATACATAAAAAGGTGATGAGTATCTTCAAATCCTCCTTCTTTTCTTTGGTTACCTTGTCGTGGCAGGAAAGTTTTAGAAGCAATATTTTAAGTTTCTGAGAAGAATCCAGGTGTGATGCCAAAAACGTCCAAATTAGATGTAAAACGGTTAAAAGTATGGAGGCGACCCCAAAGGATTATACTCCAGGTGGTACTCACAATAGTGACAATTTACCCTCTACAATCAATCTATAGGGTGATTCGTCGTGAGGTTTGATTTGTCATTTTTGTTCAGTATCGTTTGCCAAGTCATCATGAAAAAACTCAGAACACAACAGCGTCTCCAAATTATTCAGCTGTATAACGAAAATCAGCTTTCTGTGAGAAATGTTTTTCGTGCAATTCGAGAAACTAACGGTGTTTACTTACTGAAACCACTATTGCCAATACCATTCGCAAATTTTAGTCCCAGCTTACATTAGTGGATGATACGTGACCGGTTAGACCACATGCAGAACGTAGTGAAGAGACTATAGCAGCTGTAGCTGAGAGTGTATGCGAAGACCGTGACGAATCGATTCGTCGTCGTTCTCAGCAGCTTGGATTGGCGTATTTGACAACTTGGCATATTTTTCGTGAAGATTTCGGCCTTAAAGTGTACAAAATTCAACTTGTGCAAGAATTGAAACCAGGCGACTTGAATTTTCGTCATATTTTCAGTGAACGGGCACTGGAAAAACTCAATGAAAATCAGGTGTTTAGTCGCCAAACTTTGTTCAGTGATGAAGCCCATTTCTGGCTCAATGGATACGTTAATAAACAAAATTGCCGTGTTTCGGCGGATGAGCAACCCGAATAGTACCAAGAGCTACCATTACATTCATTAAAAACAACGGTATGGTGAGGTTTAAGGACTGGTGGAATCATTAGTTCATATTTCTTCAAAAATAAGGCAAATCAGAATTTAACCGTCAATGGTAACCGTTATCGCGTATTGTTAACGGACTATGTACTTCCTGAAATTCAAGCACATGCTCTCAGTGAGCTCTGGTTTCAATAAGACGGCGATACGAGCCATACAGCACGTGAAAAAATGAACTTGTTGAGAAATCATTTTGGTGAGCACTTAATTTCACGTTTTGCTACGGTAAATTGGCCGCCTAGATCGTGCGATATCACACCTTTGTAAAGTCTTAGGTCTTCAGAAATAAGCCAGCTACGATTGACGCTTTGGAAGCCAACATTACTCGTGTTATCCGCGAGATACCAGTCGCTATGCTCGAACGAGTCGCCCAAAGTTTGGCCTTCCGAATGGACCAACTAAGTCGTCGTCGTGGCCAACATTTACATGATATCATTTTCAAGAAGTAAATGCCATGAATTATTCTTTTAACCGATAATAAAAATGTTAAGTTCACTTTCAAATTTGTGTTTTAATTTGTTTTATATTTAAATCAAACCTCAACGATTAATCACCCTATACAATCGACCGCATTCGAAGGTTGATGCATGGATTCTGGAGCGCCCACCTAACATTTTCCAAAACCCTCAAAACACGTGGGTTTTTTTAATGTTTATTTGGACATTCATTCATTCACCGAATTGACATTCGACGCCATTTGTAAAATACAGAAATCCTGACGAACAGAGACGGTGGGCTTTATCCTTCATGTTGAAAAGCATGGTGAGAATAGTCGAGATCCATGTGCGCAAAACTGCCTTGGGAATGCATCTTATGTCTGCGATGCAACATGCCTACCAAAATCTGATGTTCTACAAGAAGGAATACGCCCTTAGCATTTTCATCGACCTTGATGGTGCTTTCGACAACACAACTTTTGACGGCATGCGTAACTCGGCCAGACAATATAGGGTAGACGAATCAGTAGTTTTGTGGACAAAAGCGGTTCTGGTGAACAGGAGACTGATTGCGGATGCTGACTGTGGCCGATATGTGATGGCGGGGGTGAACAGGGGTTACCCGCTAAGCGGTGTTTTGTCTCCACTGCTATGGTACATGTTGGTCGACTCACTGCTCAACATGTTCAATAGTTTTGACGTCTATGCAAAAGCATAGCTGGATGATGTAGCTATACTGTCTGTTGGATCGTGTCTAACGACTGTCTGCTCTAAAGCGCAGGCAACAGAACTTGATCTATCTTTTGCACTAATTCGTGCTTTTAGTCAATCATCTCAAAAGTGAGGTTATTTTCTTTACAAGAAGGAGGAAGCTGTCTGGCCTGACTCATTTAGTGCTTAAAGGCATCTCCATTCCATTCTGTTAATTTAAAAGCCTCTAAGTGCTATCGACAAGCCATGGTGCATGCCACCTAGAAGGGTCCTTTAGATCTACACGACTATGATTAGCCAATTATGAGTCGATTGTCTAGTGGAATAACCTCTCACGAAAATATGTAATTGCTTTTATTACCAGACTCCAAAGAACGGTCTGTCTCGGCTGCATGATGGTTATACCTAGCACACTTAGCTCCGCTCTAGATGCATTGATGAGTATCCCTCCTCTTGATATTCATATCATGGGTTGCATCCTAAAACTATTTTCCGTTTAAAAAAAAGTGGCACTGGAGCTTTGTTAACTTTACGTTGTCTCATGTCTCTGGTTTTTGGACATGCCATCCAATGAAAAAATACGAAATCGACTTCCCCTGTGCCCAAGATTGGTTCTAAAGAGAATCTGAGCCAGGAAAGGAATGCAATCTGGTCTTTACGGACGGCTCCAAAACGATATAGGTTGACTGGTGTCTTTATGGATGTCCATGTCACCTTCATCAGGATGCATGATTGGTTGGTTGATTGGTGTGGCTGCCTGTTGGACACAGGCACACTTAGGCCAGAGTAGGCCTATTGCGATACCACTGGATTTTGATCCATTTCTGACATATTAATGTTTATCTAGAAGGTTTTCTTTTTGTTTTTTATAATCCCGCGTGCGCACAAAGGGTACGCACAGAAAAGGTTCCCTAGCGCGAGATAAGACTGGACAAGTGAATTTCCTTTTCCTTAATGATACAGCTTCTACAGAGGTCATTTGAAAGGATGCGCGTTATCGTTATCGTATCCTGTAAAATTATATTTTTAAAAGTAGCTAGAGACATGTGCAAAATTCTTCTGAAATTAACAGGCTTAGCAAGGTCATCTACTCTACAGTTTCCTGAAATGTCATCTCGTTTAGAGATGGACGGACTTGAAGGCGCTTCTTGATTTAAAAGTGACTGATTCCAAGGAAATAAAAGCTGCCAGGCTGTTTGTGTAAATACAGATATATTTGGCCGATATTACATTCCAATGTAGACAGAAGAGAGCTTCCTTGATAACTTTAACCTACGCCTGATAGACACGGCAGTGGTTTGGGAGGCGGAAAGATACATCAAGTATTTATTTCTTAGAAAAGAAACCAGTTTCCACCCCTCAAGATGCATACATCTCTTCAGTTTCCATATTTTATCAAATTGCATTTTGACATTAAGACAACGAAAAGACATTATTGTGAGCTATATGTTTAGCACTATTATGTTGGACCTTAGCAAATTATTAACTCATTAGGTGATGAGTCCTCATTAGGACTCTACCCACCAATAAGTTGTTAACCATTCTTTGATTGCGACTACTTGACGCTTCTTCTGATCTGGAAGTCATTGTGTAAGTGTATTCTTTCTTAGAAAATCTAACGTACTTTCTTATCGGACGTACATACCTATATGTAGAAAATTTTCCAAGGATTCAACTTATTGTAAAATGACCGATCCGGCTGAACTGATGTGATGTCGGCTAAGATCGAACCGATGTTATAGCAACTGGATCTCATCCAATCTAGAGACTAGAGATCTTCCAAGATTTGATTCGCTGCAAAATTAAAATCAGGCCTACAGTATCTCCAAAATGAAACAAAACAGTAGTTTTACAAGTTTTCAAGAGCTCTAAAACTATCGATTTTGTATCTCACGAGCCCGTGATAGCCCAAGGTCGTCAACATGCTAACATACACGCCAATATCCATATGTTTCCTCGTTTTATTTTTTGGTTGCGGTTCGGTAGACCACAGCCATCGACACTATATTATGTACTTCTACATATTTCTGAAGCGAGAAAAACACCATTCACCCTAATCAAGTTGCAAAGGGAATCCCTGCCGACACTTCTAACAGAAGGTGAAGATCGGGTCCAATTGTCTTTTCTCTTCATATATTGAACTGGCATTCATCTGGAGATGAATTTGACTAAATCTAAAGATTTCGATGGAATGGCGGAAATATACAATACCTTGAAGTGAAGCGACTACTTTTTTAATCAACTTGTATGCAATATATGAAATGTCACGTATGAAAAGAGCGGCTCTAGGAGAAGGAAGATAGTGAAGTCATTACATAAAGTATCTACTCGTAGTAACGAATTTCCCTGTTGTCATTATAGTTAAAGAAAATTGATATTTAGCACAAAATGCGGTTTGTAATTTTCTGGAATTTCAATGTTAACACAATGCCATCCTGAACTAATTGAATAGTAAATTTTGCGCAACTTCCTTCATGCCACAAAATAACGTTAACGATTTCAAAGGTGCATAAACTATGTTACTCGAATTACCAAAAAAAAAAAATAATAAAAATAGTAGTATAATTTAAAATTAAAAATAATTTAATTGTAATAACCGTAGTTTGTTAGAAACGTGTTTTAGGATACAAATTGCACAATCTTTCAGTTGTAAACATAACATTTATGAAAGATAAGCCTTTCAACTCAAATCCTCGAAGAAAACAATAAGTGTCAACAAGACCGGAGTCATAAGACAGCTCCAGTGCGTGTTGTACCAAAGACTTTGAGGGTGCAAACCATGATATGAATATCAAGGGAAGGGAGATTCATCAATGCGTCTAGAGCGGAGCCAGGAGTGCTAGGGAAAGCCCTAGCTGCCAGAAGGCCTATAGCGCCTTAGATGCTTTCGTCGTAACATGTTTAGTCCAGAGAAGTTTGCTATCCAAGATAACACCCAAATATTTGGCATCTTTGGAGAATTGGATGATGATATCTTTAAGAACTAGATAGGTCAGATCAGGCAGTTTCCTCCTTCTCGTAAAGAGAACAACCTCAGCTTTGAGAGTATTGATTGATTGATAGTCGTCGATCGCTTCTGCTGCCTGCGGCTTGGAGCAGACAGTCGCTAGACACGATCCAACAGACAATACAGCTATATCATCCGCGTACGCTTGTGCGCAAACGTTAGAACTATTGAGTGCGTTGAGCAGTGAGTGGACCAATATCCACCATAGCAATGGAGACAGAACGCCGCCTTGCGGGCAGCGCCTATTTACATCCGCCACCACATATTGTCCTATTCACCAGCATTGCTTTAATCCACAAGACCAGTGACTCGTCAAAGCACTTCTTGGTATAGCCTTGTGCTCTTCCAGCGATGTCCTTTCATAGGTCTCTTCAGTTTTGTAAGCAGGAAAAAATCGCATGGGACCAAATCTAGTAAATATAGTGGCTGAAGCATGATTTCCATTGTTTTTTTCTTAAACATCTCTCACAAGCAACGATGAATAAGCAGGTGCATTATCGTGATGCTAAAGCCATGGGTATATATCTTAATTCGTGCGGTTTTTTTTCAAGATTGTTACGTTTATTTAAGAAAAACATGTACAATATTATTACTCAAAGCATAGCCCATCTGAAGCTTTTTCCCATCTTTCTGGCAATTTGTGGATCCCATCCCAAAAGAACTGCGCCGGCTTGGCAGCCAAGAATGAATCAACCCAATTTTTGATATTCTGCTCTGATGTGAACCGTATTTCAGTGAGGGCGTTTTGCACCGACCGGAACAAATGGTAGTCAGAAGGGGGAAGGTCTGGGCTATAAGGCGGGTGGGGTAAGACTTCCCATCCACTGTTTTCCAAATAGTTCTTAACCGGAATAGCAACGTGGGGCCGAGCGTTGTCATGATGGAAAATTATTGCCGCGTGTCTGGTCGCATATTCCGGGCGTGCTCGGTAGCTATGTCCATTGATGGTTTCACCCGCTTTTAGCAGCTCATAATGCACACCCATCTGATCCCACCAAATACAGAGCATTACCTTTGCGCCATGGATATTCGGCTATGCCGTTGATTTGGCTGGTTGGCCGGATTTCACATATGATTTTTTGCGCTTGGGGCTGTCGTAATGGATATATTTTTCATTACTAGTAACAATCCGATGCAAAAATGACTTCCTTTTGTGGAGTTTCAGCAGCATTTCGGACATGCAAAACCGCCTTTCGACGTCTCTCGGCTTGAGTTCATGTGGAACCCAATTTCCTTGCTTTTGAATATATCCAGCTGCTTTTAAACGTTTTAAAATCGCTGCTTGAGTGATACCCAAAGATTCTGTGAGCTCTTCTTGTGTTTGGCAACAATCTTTTTAGAGTAATGCTTCCAGTTCTTCATTTTCAAACTTTTTTGGCTGCCCAGGACGTTCATCGTCTTCCAAGCCAAAATCACCACTTTTTAATCGTGCAAACCACTTTTGGCACGTTCGCTCAGCTAGCGCATATTCACCATAAACTTCCACCAAAATACGATGACTTTCGGCAGCAGTTTTCTTCATATTAAAGTAATGAAGAAGAACTCCCCGCAAAAACACTTTTTCAGGCACAAAGTTCGACACATTTGAGTGAAAAAAAAAGATTGTTGTTTACGCTTTAAATGAATGACATATACTGAAATGATGTACAATGACAGTAGCTTTCCAATGCATATTTCAATGGAATAATAACAATGGAATAATACAAGTTACGCCATCTCTTAGCAAACCGCACGAATAGTAAGTTATAGGCCCAATATTTTCCACAATTCCGGACGTTTTTTTTTTATTGCTTCTCGCAAACGGCGCATTACTTCGAGATAATACTAGTTACTGACTGTGCCACTTTGTACCACTTTTAGGTGTAACCTCCTGATGCACTACACCACGGTAATCGAAAAAAACAGTGATCAAAACTTTAACATTTGATCGAACATTTGATCGAACATTTGATCGAACATTTGATCGAACATTTGATCGAATTTGATGAGCTTAGCATACGCTGTCGTCCCCGTTCTACAGCCAAGGAGCAGGGAAGTGAGTCTGCGAACAAATATGAAAACCAAAGAATACTGTCGTCAGCAAATGAATATATTGGATTAGAAGTAGCAGTCAAGAAATCGTTGATGAAAACGAAAAAGAGTATCGGAGACAAAACAGAACCTTGGGATACAACAGCGCTTATTTCGTGAATATCAGAGTTGAAACCATCCAAGATAACTTGAATTACAAATTTCGAATTTTTATTTCTAACACACTATAGAAGAGATTCATCGATCTCAAATGCACGCATTTTTGACAATTTTTAAGTACTCTTGCTTATACTCTTCAGATAAACAATTAGTTTCCCTATGCGTTTGGTACTTCTCACGTAATTTGCATGTAAGCATGTAATCCTAGAGCAGGTTCAGGTACTGAAAAACTTTCTTCTGAGCCTTGCCTAGCAAGTCCATCGGTAATATCATTTCCAGTGATCCCATTTTGACCAGTTCTGGTGTAATTTCATTATATGAATACCAAGGGGAGTTGGGCTGTTCCTCTAAAGCAGAGCCCGGCGTGATATTTTCATCAAGTATTTTCATGATAGTTTGTTCCACCAAACAATCGACCAATGATATGTATATTGCTAAAAACCCGATAGTGTCATTGACTTTTTGACTTGATGTATTTTACCCAAAAAAGTTTGTTATCTAGTATGGCACCCAAATATGGTACTTAGTTTCGTTGGAAAAAACAGATGGTGATGCCTTAAGCACTAGATGAGTCAGATCAGATAGCTTTCACCTTCTCGTAAAAAGAACAACTTTCAATTGATTGAAAGCCAATTTCTGGTGCACATCTCGCATGCTCTTCCTTGTTGAGAGGCATATTGCGACAGATAATGCATTCGCAAAACAGTTTAGCTCATATAAAGTTCGACCATGGTAAGATTATATAATATGGGATGTGCTAGTCCCTATGGGACAAAAATTCGCGGAGGCTTATTGGTTTGTTTTGATTCACTATTGGCGTTGTTAGAGTATTACATATGTATATTACTATTATTATGGTCCTACCAAGCTTGTGTTAGCCGAAAACCAGTCAGAACTTTCAACAAATCTATCAGTTTTGCTTTGCGGACGTCATTAAGTTCTACAAAAAGTCTGTACATCAGGTGTTTGCCATGGCGTTCTTGGAGGTAAGGACAGTAGGACAGCAAGTGTGTGATATTTGTAGTCGCTATTTTCTCATCGTTCCTACAGCTTCTGCAATCATCTTGAGAAGAAGCTTCTATTTTACTGGCTATCCTGCCCATGAGAAAGTGGCCAGTTAGGGTAGCGATATGGATGTCTTCTTTGTTGAGTCCGAATAGAAAACGTGTTCTTCCGCTGTCTAGGTTTGGCCAAAGGAAGCGTGAGATGACACAGTCACTCTTGATAACCCATGCTTTGTTAGATTTTTCCATGGCTAAAGCTTCTGTTTTGCGATTCAAGGTTTCAATTGGTATATTTACGTCGTTGTTGGTGTTACTCCTATGTAGAAAGGCACCCTCTCTGGCTAGCTTATCCGCTATATCATTCACTTTAACTTTTGTATCCAAGTACCCAGCAGATATCCACGCGATGAGATTCACATGCTCTACTTAGAGTTTGACGACATTTTTATACCTCTATTCGTTTTGTGGTTTCACTTGATTTTATGGCTGCTTGACTGTCCACAAAGATAACTCTGAGGGATCAAGTTCCATGAGTAGTACAAGTACAGGTACAGTAGTACAGGTCCTGGTTCTGTAGCATTTCACAGTAGACTCCAGTTCCAGTACCCTTTTCTATTTTGGAGCCTGCCATGTCTGCTAGGAAATGATGTGGAGAAGCTTCTTTCAAAGTCTACACTTGGCTTTACAATTCGGATTTTTGGATTTAGTCCTGAACTGTTTTATGTTGTCTATTTTGCTAGTGTGTTCAAGGCTGGCTCACTTCTTGGTTCGCTGATCGCTTTAATGAATATGAATATTTAATGAATGAATATGTTGGGGGCGTAAGCTACTGACTTCTATTTGAAACTTGTAAGGATTTCATTTCACAGAAGGAGAGAAATCACTCCTTCTTGTGTAGTTCCTCTACAACCGTTTTCTTGACTGTGTTTCTCCTAAATTCTGAATTCATAAGTCTCCTCTTGCAAAAAGATGGTTATACATTTCGGTCATAAGACCGATACTCACCTTCGGGGTCGTTGCCTGGTGGACGGCCTTGGACAATGGAGCCAACTGCTGCAAACTAGGCAGAGTCCAAAAAACAGCATGTCTATGAATAAGCGGAGTCCTACACTACTCTGGATATTCGCTGGATATTCTGTTTAACTGCGACCGCAGCTAATCGCCTTAAAGCGACTACCTTATGTACACATACTGGTTTGGCCACGCTAATATTCTTATTATACGAGGAACCCTCACAGAGAACATCGATTATACTATAGTATAACCGAAATTTGGTTTGGCAAAGGCTTGATGTAAGCTTGCCCTCTAGATTCTTTTGGAAGGCAAGTCAATCAACTTTTACACAGATTGATCTAAACCTAATAGCGGGGTTGGTGGCCGTGTTTTCTCAGATAAGCTAAGCCTCTCATTCTGTCATCCAAATTACTGTAGCGTGTTCCATGTGGAAATTTTGGCGATTACAAAAGCTCTGTCTTGGCTGAAGTAAAACGTGATATCTGCAAAGGATATCCGCATCTTTTCGAATAGTCAGACCGCTTTCAAGTCACTGGATTTTGTTTCATTAATTCCTAACATAGAAACGTCTTGAATGCCAATCAAGGCAGATTGCAAAACAGTTCCATCTTCACCTTTGTTGGGTGTCGGGGCACAGAGACATTCTAGGGAATTGTAGGGGCTATTCTACCGGAAAAGGGTAACATCGGTATACCAATCGCTACGTGCGAATTAATATTAATACTGGATGCCAACAGAAGTTGGACTGTTGGACTAATACGTTTAGCGACCAAAAAGATCTGGCTAAAGTTGGATCTGAATCATAGGTGTTATCACTAGACTCTGCCTCATAGGCAAGTATGCAAGAAGGCTAAGCGCCTATACAAACGATTTATGTAGAAGCTACATGGACGAGGCGGAAGAGGAGGCAATCCTCCACCTACTTTATACATGTCCAGCTCTTTCCCAAAGAAAAAAACTTCATTTAAGAGTTTTCCTCTACAATAATTTAAACGATCTAAAGAATATAGACGTTAACAGCTTCCTACACTTCATCCTAAGCTCAAATTGGTTCCAAGAGTAGGAGGATCATAGATCCACGTGGTATCATAATGAGCCAATAGGCCTAAGTGGGTTGGTCTTTCTCAATCCAACGTGCTATCGTTGTTTCTACATGGAGCTGCTCTAGTTCCGTCCTTAGAGATCTGATGTTTGATGTGAAGGCGGCCATGGTGTACTCTTTGTAGTGCATATTATTTTTAATGGTTGTTACAACCTCGTGTAGTGCCGTCCCTTCTGATTTTCCTTGAAGGTAAGCGTGCTGAGCACCGCATTTGTTATGTTTGTTGAGTTTTGGTCTTATGTGTTGTTCTAGATCATCAGTGTGTTTAACCGAAACTAGAAGAGACTTATGGGTCTGTAATCCTTAGCAGAGGAAGGATTGAAAGCCACTTTGATTTATTTCTAATTGTTTGGGACGTAGCCCAGCTTTAGACAACATATAAAGGTTATTAAAAGCAAATGTATGTTGTACGTAAGAGCGTGTTGTAACATGGCCAGAATTATCTCGTCTGTTCCAACCGATTTGTAGGGATTGAACGATTTGATCGCTCATGTTATCCTATTCTCTTTGATCAGGCTAGAGATTATAGATTCGTTCAGAGTTGATGTTGTGGTGCCAGGTTATACCTGTTCATCAACATCCTTACAGCCCGGTTCAGTTAGTTTGCATAAGAAGCAATACTGATGCCTTTCTGTTTTCTGTCCAGACTCCAATGGAGTCCTTCCGATATCCCGGGGTTATTGGATCTTTGGGTAGGACTTTTTTTAACCTAGCTGATTCGTTGGTACTTTTTGTAGGAGTTGAGCTTAGCTTACATTTGGTCCAATCTCCTCACTTCTAGTGCACTTGACTTCTCTATGAAGTCTTCTGACCTCTGTTCTGTATTTTTTTAGTTCGCTTTTTCGCTGATTATCAGACCAGCATTTCTTGATACGCCGTATAGTAGACGAATGGCTGTTGCCTGCATGTGGCATATAAACTGGGACTGGAACGATATTATTCACCTTGTTCTTTAAGCTTTCTGCCACCGTATCTCCATCGCTGTGTCTAAACAAAAAGAGCATATTAAGTGTTCTTTTGAATAGAAAACAGCTTTTGATTTTACCTGTATCTTTTCGATAGAAGGGATCGTATTTTTGGACCTTTACCCTTGTTCCTTGTTTCAAAGAATCCTGGGTTAAGGCCACTTCAATGTTCGCGTTTGACGTGACTTGACATGGACTTTTTGAGGGGTCTTAGATGTAGATTTGTACGGCTTTGGTCTGTTTTTGTTCCACGGAGTTCACCATAGTTTTCTATACGTCTTTTGGTTCAGATGAATCAATTTCTGAAATTTTAGGTGCAACCAGACGTTCGTATGGCTTTACCGTCATATTATGTCTTTGGATCAGTACACGATCTCGTTCATTGAGTTTGCTGGCATCCTTTTTAGTCATCTTACCCAGAAATTCTTGGAAAGCTTTGCATTTTTATTTTGTGTCTATCAAGTATTGTTAGACTTTTGCTTTCGGCCGGTTTCTAAGTTTAATTTCTCCACTATAGTCACGTCGGGGTCGGAGTCTAGCAGTTCTTCTTCAGTCTGAGAACTTATCTTATCGGTTGCCTGAGAAGGGCCGTGAAGATTTAGGATTTGCATTTCCATCCTCAATTCCCAGTTTTCAGTCCGTCCTTTACAAATGGCGATCTTCGTTTTTCTACATTGGAATATAGAAAAGCACCTATATAAGGCGTTATCTTCAAGCTGTTGTTAGCAAGAAAGCCCTACTTGTAGAAGCTCCTTGTTTTGACTAAAAATGATCAAAGACCCAAGTTGTCCACTTTAAATCCCATGAATTTTCTTTCTTATTGGAAAAATCTGACTTCTTCAGGACCTTTTCCTTCTGAGCCCGGGAGAGTCTTACCATTTCAAAATCGATTGCTGTTAGTATTCGATAACTTAAGATCATTACCGAATTATCAATTGGGGTTACTTACTTACTTAGGTGGCGCTACAGTTCGAGGTGGACCTGGGCCTCAACAAATAAGCCTTTCCCATGAGCGCGGTCTTTAGTTAACTGCCTCCAGTTGCGCACTTCAAGTTGGTTGAGGTCCCCTTTCACTTGTACGCTCCACGTCCCTCCGGATTAGAGTCGAAGATTCTGAAGCGTTGTTCATTTGCTCTACATGTCCCAGCCATCTCAAACGCCTAATGCGCAGTTCGATGTTGCTGTACACTTCGTAGAGTTCATCAATGAATTGTCTCCTCCAGAACCTGTCAACACATACGGGACCAAATATCCTACGAAGAATTTTTTTCTAAAAATGACCAAGGATATCTTCATCCGCTTTAAAAAGGATTCATGTTTCGGAACCATAGAGCAGGGCTAAGACTGCAAGGGTCTTACATAGAGTTTACTTGGTTTATCTGGAGATATCCTTACTACATAGTTGCCTTTTCGGGCATACATTCATCTGACCAAATCTTGGAAATAAGTTGGTGTATGCTCTCTACCAAGTTATCTCCTGCTGCCGGCTAGGCCGTCCGGCCCCGCAACCTTGTTGGACTTCAGTTATGATATTGTTATCCTCACTTCATTTTGACCGGGTGGACGGAATTTTTGACTTGCATCGTCAATATTGAATGGTTTGCTCTACGAGACAGCGGAATTTATGTCATCTTCCCCGTTTAGCAGTCTGCAGAGATGGTTTTTCCATATCCCCACCACTGACTGTGATTCTACTACAGGTTTTCGTTCGGGTCTTATTACCTTGACACGTTCTTTTTACGTTTTGGTAAAACTTCCGAATATTATTTCTGGAGTAGCACCTCTCTTTTTCCTCGATCGCGCTCTTCTTCTTATAATCCTTCTATTTTTCTGGAGAAGCCGATGCTCTTTCCTCCTCTTTTGTTCGTAGATCTCAAGAGCCGCTCTCGTCCTTTTATGCAGTGGCGCTTTGTAGCCACGTTGTTTTGTTGCATGTACTTGCCGGCACTCTTTATCAAACCAGGGGTTTCGTGGTAGTAGGCGGATGAAACCCAGCACGTCAGTTGCATCATTTCTGATGACGTCTCGATATCTAAGCCACTAAGTTTCAGTACTTGATGCTGGCTGCAAAGGACTTCTCGAAAGGTTGAGGGATATTCCATCGGCAAATGTCGTGTCGGCTTGTTATGATTGCAACCATTCAACGTTAAATTTTCTCATAGTATTTCCCCGTTCTTGTGGCGTCTGAGATATCCGTAGACGTAACTTGGCTGCAACTACGTGGTAGTTCGAGTCTTTGTTGGCCGCTCGCAGTGTTCGGACATCTTAAATACTTGAGGAGTGCCTTACTTCGATCGTAACATTATCAATCTGGTTTACAGTTTTCTGATCTGGTGTCTGCCATGTTCCCTTGTGAATATTGAGATGAAGAAACCATGTGCTTGCTATAGTAACGTTACCTCCCGTAGCGAAATCGATTAGTATAAGTCCGTTTCTAGACGTAGGCTATTTCTTCTGATTGTGCTACCAAAGATATCCTTTCCAATCTTGGCATTAAAGTCGCCTAGGATGGTTTTAACGTCATTAATCGGACAACTTTTTCTTGCCTTAGTGAGGTGGAACTCCCCCCCCCCCACCCTCGTCAGCTACCACCAACGATCTTCCACAAGGGTTAATTACTCTATTTCCAGTCTAGATAGTCGACTAGTTGGAGTTGATGGTGTTTGGCTAAAGTGAGAACGTTTGTTTTATCATACATATTATCGCATTCACGACACCTTCGACTGCCATCAACTAGGGTTAAAGAAGACAATTCTAAATAGTCCTTCAAAATACAAGGAGCATAAGCACTTCGGATTGAGAAAACCAACTGCCTGATTCAAGAAAGTTATGGCTTAAGGATTAGTGAGTGCAAAAATAAATAAACTTGGTCTTTTAATAAAGAGCTGTGCGTTAGGGCCCATTAACTATGGAGAGCAGCAGCTTAAGCTCTGTTCCATCAAGGGTTATTCAAAATTGATAGATCGACCTTCTCAAATGAATTTGCAATAATTGATTTTGAATTTCCCAAAGACCCACTCAAATTGATTCCACCTAACTGTCATCTTTCTGCTTAGACTAATTTGAAATTCACCAACTTAATGGTGAATTATTTAGAAAACAGCAGTTAGGCCGTAACTTAATCCAATTTCGCATGAAGGTTAATTTTTCATAACAACATAGGTACGATACGAGTGCATAGATAAATACCCTGTACCTACAGAGGTAGGATATCGTTTTGAGTACGCTATCTTTTATATGATGATCAAGCACCAATTTAGATGTTTCGCCATCTGTAGACTGTCTCGTTCATTTCCTTCAAGAATATACTATCAAGCTAACCTACACACTGACAACATAATCACTGGTTGCATCGGGAAAAGATACGAGTATTACGTAGAAGTTGCTCGCAGATACTCGTAGTTAATGAAGTTCTGCACTTTGTTAAGATGGTTGTGGTTTTCTTTTAGCGTGTGCAAACAACAAGCACTGGGTCGTTACGCTTCAGAAACCCTTCCCTCCAATACAACTTTATTCACTTTTCCTCTTTACTGTTGTACAAATACGAATACCAATACTCGACTCGTATCCAAAAGTCGGTACTTTAACTCTGAAACGTTATGGTGATTAAATACAATCGCTATATGGATTTTGAGTACTCGTACGTTAAATGTACCTCTTCTACACTACCAGCACCCACCATGAGGAGGGTGAAATTTTGAGACGTCTTCATCCACCTGTGAAATCACAGAGACATCGTGTTGAAAAAAAAAAAAAAAAAAAAAAAAAACACTTTTTTTTAACCATTCAGTAACTTTCTTACATAGTTTCGACGAAAAGCCTACTCAGTCTTTTACGTAAACTCTGCAGGCTAGGATGCCTACAATGAAGTTCGAGTATCTTTTCGGATTTTGTGCGATGGTCTTTTGTAACTGGCTTACACAGATGTGTTAATATGTTTTTTTTTTTTTTTTTTTTTTTTTTTGTTTGCTCTTTTGTATAGTGGTTTAGGTTTAATGAATAAAAATCGAAAGTAAAATAGCCTTGATTTAAAGGAAAAAAAAAAAAACAACCATAGAAACAAAAGTAAAAACAACAAATGCAAATGAAATGTGCATAGTCTTATTGAAACCGAAATTTATTTTCTAGGCTCACTACGGTGAGCTTTGTGAGGGTCTTGATCTAATTTCTATGTGATCTTGCGAAATTCAAAAAAGAAAAAACCCAACAGTGATTTTACGTAACTGATTTTGAAATTGGAAAACAAATTAAAATTGAAATAAAAAATATATCGAAGGATACAAAAAATAGACCCTGACTATAGTGAGAAGTTAAACGAAAAAGTGTTTATGAAAAAGTAATTTTTAAAAAAATAAATTAATTTCTATATCTTTAGTGAAAATTAAATCAGCAGCAGGCATGATGGGATTTAAAAAAAAAACAAAATTTACCATGAGATCTAGATTTTTGTTTAGATATGATTTTTTTTCAAGAAATACGAATATTGGTAGAAATAAGAGCCTTTTCTTCATTTAACAAAAAACAGAGCGCAAGTTAACCAATAAGCCAGACCTTATATTTTAAAACCAGTGTTGTGATTTCTACATATTTCATCTTACTAAGTTACTTTCTTACTTACAGGTAGCCCTACAATTAGACAGAGAGATAGATCCATGCCTTATTCAACAACCTTTTTAACCCTTTCGGTTTTAAGAAAGTTGACTCTCTTCTGGATTAGAAATTACATTCCGGAACGTAAATTTAAGTTTTTTTTAGAAGATTTCAAGTCTGATGTTCACAAAATAAATGCTGGTGTACCCCAGGGCTCCGTTCTATCTCCAACACTTTTTTCTCTTGTTTGGTACTTCTAATCTAATATATTCCTTTGATGACGACAGTACTGTCTGCTTTTGATATTCGTTCCCTAACTCACGTTCCTGCTCTTGGGCATAGAACGTAAACGGTAGCGTATGTTAAGCTCATTAGATTCTGATATCAACAGAATAACTAATTGGGGAACCACTAACAGGTAAGAATGTAATGCTTCCAAAACACAATGCTGTCTGCTGTTGTTAAAGAGAAATTTAAACCCCCATCCATTTCCATTCTCGGTATGTGTGTCAATGACAACTGACGTTGGAATGACCACATATTCGGTGTCGTCAAAAATGCTGTGAAATGTCTAGGATTCCTCAAGCGATGTAAGAAATAATTTATCCCCTTTAATCTAGCCACAATATATAAGGCACTTATTAGCTCGAAATTGGAGTACAATGAACAAATTTGGTCAGGTGCGCCCAAAACATCTCTGCACCTGGTAGATAGGATTCAAAACCGTGCGATAAAACTCATAGGTGATAATAATGTCACCCAGACAATGGACACCATTGAACACCGACGTAATGTCTCGTATCTGACTCTGTTTTATCGCTATTTCCACCATCAGCGCTCCATAGTAATCGCCAGTAGCATTCCGCCCCTTCAAACTTATAACCGTTACACCCGTCCCGCTATTAACGCTCATCAGTATACTCTCAAGCCCACTTTTGAACGTACTC
Organism: Volucella inanis; assembly: GCA_907269105.1. Lineage (NCBI taxonomy): Eukaryota > Metazoa > Arthropoda > Insecta > Diptera > Syrphidae > Volucella > Volucella inanis. The sequence continues at coordinate 69,921,873 of OU026157.1, read as the reverse complement.
TAAAATATCGTCATTCGTTCCTAAGCCGTACAACTCGCTTATGGAATGCCCTGCAGACCTCTCTATACCCTGGTCATTATAACTTTCAAACATTTTAAACCAACGTTCATCGGCACCTCTCTTTCCGTCCTCCTTGATTTTCCTTCGCCCGCGCTGTATCCAAGCATTTTAAGTGTAATTGAATCCCTTGAGCGGGCAAAATATAAAAAAATATATCCTTTCAGTTTCTTTTTTAAACAATATCTGACTTAAAGAGCTTGAACTTTATACGCAAATAAATTACATAGACCTACGAAGATTAATTGAATGACGTCAAATTTCACAATCTTTGGAGTTAATTCTCTGATCCAATTCGCGAAATAACATAGACTCGTTGAATCGAGTCCTCAGTTAGTTAACCGTTTCATAGCCTGTATGATATGAAGTACGATCCTGCTGGAATTACATATTTTCCGGATCAATGATGTACATATTTTCAAAAAATATTCACTAATCATTGTTTGTTAGGGTTGGAAATTGAAAAAGATTGGAAAAGCTATGAAAAAAAGATGTATTGAGCCTTACGTCTCTTCTCTCGATTTGCCTCACATCAAAAATGCAAATTTTCCTTCTTCACAAACCTATTTAACCCAAAGTGAGTCTCATCACAAAATACAATTTTTGAAGGGAACCTTGAGATAGAAGTATTAAATCAAAATTTAATGACTACTTATCTTTGGTTTCTACTTATAAAATATTAGTTGCACAACTAGGTTATCGCTGTTTTTTTTTTTACGAAAATGTAACTTTATAGTATTGTGAAAAAATGGTTACAAATGAATCATTCTACAACTTTTTTCCATCTTTTTGGCAGAGGTCAAATACCATTACGGTAAAAGAAGTTATCTTTTGAGGCTATCCACGAATCAAGCCATTTTTTGTCGTCTTCTTATGAGCGGAACTGCTAATCAGCCAGACCGTTTGCCATTGAACGGAAAATGTAAAAATCGGACGGCAGAATATCAGGGAAATATGGCGGATGGGGTAGGACTTCTCATTGGAGCATTTCCAAGTAGATTTTAACGGACTTGGCAACGTGAGACCTAGCGTTGTTACGCTGTGGAATCACTTTTTCGTGCCTCTGATGGTATTTTGGCCTTTTTTCACGCAGTGCTCGGCTCAATCGAATCAATTGAAGTCGATATCGTTCTTCAGATTAGCGGATCCTCATCGAGCAATGCCTCTGATTCAGAGTCTTCGAAGGATTTTGGCCTTCAACATCGTGTTCACCGTTTTTGAAGCGACGGAACCAATCACAGCATGTTATTACACTTAGAACAGTATCTCCGTAAACTTTTTGGAGCTCTCGATGCTCTTCAGCCGCCGTTTTTTTCGCAGGAAAGAAGAAAATCAAAACTTCTCGAAAATGACGATTATTTGGCACAAAAATCAGACATTTTCATACAAACAAAAGTATATGACGCCAAAACAAAATCACTTATGTGTCAAAACTGTTTGTTTATCTTATATTTAAGCTTGGTTGCCTTAAGCTGTTGCTGTCACAGTGACAGCCATACTTATCGACTGTCAGTAAATGATGCTACGGTTGCAAGTTTCTCGTCGGAGCGGTGTTTGTTCTTCTCTTTCTTTGCCTTCTTTTACGCATTTGCGTGCTGTTGTATGCGTATAAATTCGCGTATGCCTTTCTGTCTTGCTTGCGTTGCTGTATTTTGGGGGAAGGCCGGATGTTGTTCCCTACCATTCGCTGCGTTGTTTTCCTCACTTTTTGTGAATTTCACGTGAATAGGCCGCTGTATTCCATTTATTTTCTAAATCTAGCATATGACGTACAATGTTCTCGAGAGTTGGTGCATCTTCCGGTATTCCCCGAAGAGTTTTTCTTTGTAGCTGGAATCTTTGATTTTCAGGAGTATCATTTCAAAATGAACAGAGAGTGAACTCATCGTTTTTAAAGCGGAGTAGATATAAACGACTGATTCTGGTTTGTTCTGTTATATGTTATTGATGTGACTACATTAGCTGGGAGAAGTCCCCTGCTATACCTGAATCCTCCTAATATTCGACATTATACGCGTTATGGCGACACACATTGACTTTTTCAGAGAATTACCTCGCACGGGATTCGAACCCGAGACCCTCTGCTTGAGGAGTGTATGCATGTATCTCCACACCACGGCCACCCCATCAAGACGAAGAATACAATCGTACATTGCATTCCACAGTTCCGACCCCAGGATCGATCCTTGAGGTACTCCTCTTCGTCTTAGGTGAACTCTATCAAACCATCGTCTGTATAGTATAGTTACACTCTCTATTGGAAGTAGTTTTTCAAAATTGGTACTCTCATGCTTCGTAGCGCTTCTTGGATATGTACCCAACGTGCGATATTGAAAGCGTTCTCGACGTCAAGTGTTATGACACGGCAGTATTGTTTTGTGCCTTTTCTCCATCGTCGTCATTCTACAGTGATTTTAGCTGTATCAACAACCGCTTTAATGCATGCCTTTCGAAAATCGTACTGATGTTCTGAAGGTCCTCCAATAAATTCCCTGTTGTATTTGGCATACACTGTGGACGGTAGGCTGATGATTCCTCTGCGCGTTTGCCTCTCTTTGGTATTAATACGAGCTTTGGGGTCTTCCATTGTTTGGGAAAAATAAGAAAGCAAGCCATTCTGCCTTTCATCGCAGCTTTAAAAGCTATATTTGGTGTGGCATTTGACCCAGGGGCTTTTTTGTTCCCAGATCTGTTGCAAGCGCCAAGTATCTCTTCTGCTGTGACTCTTGTGTGCTTATTGTTCTGCTCTCGATAGTTCCTCCTTCAATTTATACTTCGTCCTGGCAAAAGGCCTTCCATTATTTCCTGCAGTACATCTCCACAAGTTGAAGATGGAGCTTGGAAGGTTTTTAATTTCTTCATTTACACTGGGTTGGCGCTCGCCAAGGGTTTGCATCCTCTTCATTGCACAGTTTGTTGAAACTGCTGCGTTTGCTGGTGTTTTTTTCGCGCTTATTTATACCGATGCTGGAGATTAATAAAATTGTTCCTTTGACGGCTGCGCGGTTTCTTCATTCCACCAATAAACTGATTGGTAATATGAACTAGTCGTCTGTCTTACCATAGATAGTTGGCACGTTCTGTAGATATGAGTGGGCAATACAACAGACTTTTTATTATCTGAGCAAGTCGTCGTTACATCTGTTAGCATATGGATAAAAGGTTTATCATCAAATGTGCCATCCTTCCTTTTTCGTTGAGCGTTCCACTTGTCGTATTTTGATAGCGTGTTTTTCGTTCGTCACTTGTCTTGCATACTATGGTCACTGATGGTCACTATGAGTGTTGTGATTGCTGGCTTTCCATGTTGTTCTACTCGCAAGTGAATTGATAACAAAAGTGAAGTCGATGATCGAGCCTGCTCCATTCCTGCTGAAGAGAGAGAGAGAACCGCTTGCATGAGTGGATGTGTTGAACCCTATAATTCTACCAATTTCCAGCAACTTCACGCTGGTGTGAAGTCCCAAAAAAATAGTCCTAAGGTGTTATATGGCACAACCGAGACGGCAAATTTGCATGGCTATTTCTGGCGATAAAACGAACGATCATTTAACTTCGACTTCAATAAGTCAATTGTAGCATGTGTTCTGTGGTAATTGGCATCGTTCTGCTGAAACTAATTATGCTTTAAGCTGTCAAGTCAAAATTTATGAAGAAAAAAAAAACAAAAAAGGAGAAATTGGTTATCATGGAGCGACGGTGGTCTCCATTAACCGTAATCGACAAGCTGGCTTCATCTCAGAGAAGTATGGCCCTATGACACATTTGGCATGAAAATCACACCAACCAATCAATTCTTTCGTTGCTGGAATACTTCAAGTTCAAGCACATCATCACTGAGAGAGATTTTTCGATGAAATTCCGAATCTTTTTCCATGTCGCCCTATCATCGAAAGTTTGACGTGAACAATGATCGTGTGACTTTAGCTCTTGGGTCAATACGATCTTTTATGGACGTATAGCCAAGTCTTTTTGCAAAGTAAGCCAGAGAGCCGTTTGATTGATGCCAAGCTCTTGAGAACAGCGTGAAATCGACTTTCCGACTCGTTCACTGAAGTGAATAAGTCGATTCGATTTGTTCACTAAACGCTGCATTTTTAGCTTGTCGGGATGATTAGAACTCCCGAAAATCGGAGTAAGCGCACGTAATACTCGCGATAAACAAATTTGGATGCTTTGTAAACGTACACCTTTCCATTACTGAATGGCAGACAAAATGGAATACAAATATGACATCTGTCAAATGATGTTATGCATGAGCTCAGACAGTCTAATGAAGAACAATGTACCATATCTTAGCAGAATTTTTAGAATTTTAAATATTTATTTTGTTATTCTGTTATCATTGGACCATAAAACATATTTATGTCTAATGATATAATTTAATGTTGTTTTATGTATTATATCGCATGGTTGAGTAATTTGGAAAACTGTAAATGCCGTTGAACGTTAAGTGAATTAAATGCCTAGAGCTGTTGCGTGACCTAATCTGATAAGATGGAAAAGTTTGTCAAAAATGATAGTGGTGCTGAAAATTGTTCACCAAGCCAGCACCTGCATTTTATAAGGTTTGTGCTGCTGTCTAAGACATTAATATTTGAAACCTGCGACTTGGAATTTAAGGTGTTTATGGTAAGACCGATTGCTTAATGTCTTTCTTTTTCATTGCACTTCTTTCCAAAATCATATGAAGATAAAGCTAATTACTTGCAGAGCTCATGGAAATTATTGAAAATGCAGAAAAAGTTTTCTCTTTTGCTTTCTTCCACTATAATATTGATGAAGATGGGTCGTATCATCATTGTAAGGGGTGATTCATCGTGAGGTTTGATTTTCAATAGGCTTTTCTTGACAGATTACGAGTGACTCCCATCAAACTTCTTTATCACTTTTGTTCAGTATCATTTGGCAAGTCATCGTTAAAAGACTCACACTACAACAGCGTCTACAAATTGTTCACCTGTATTACGAAAATCAGCGTTCTGTGGGAAATGTTTTTCGTGCGATCTGGTGTTTTATCGTGAAATTTTGTTCGGTGAGAAAGCCCATTTCTGGCTAAATGGATACGTTTATAACAAAATTGCTGTATTTGGGCTGATGAGCAACTTGAAGAGTACCAAGATCTACCATTATATTCATTAAAAACAACGATATGGTATGGTGGTTTATGGGCTAGTGGAATCATTGGTCCATATTTCTTCAAAAATAAGGCAAATCAAAATGTACTATGTGCTTCCTGAAATTCAAGTACATGGTCTCGGTGATCTCTAGTTTCAATGGACTTGTTGAGAAATCATTTTGGTGAGCACTTAATTTCACGTTTTGGTACGGTAAATTGGCCGCCTAGATCTTACGATATCACACCTTTGGACTATTTTCTCTGAGGGTATGTAAAGTCTCAGGTCTTCAGGAAAAAGCCAACTACGATTGACGCTTTGGAAGCCAACATTACTCGTGTTATTTGCGATATATCAGTCGCTATGATCGAACGAGTCGCCTAAAATTTGACCTTCCGAATGGATCACCTCAGACGTAGTCGTTTACACAATATAATTAATAAAAAGTAAATGCCATTTTTTTTAATACCGCGCGTGCACCAAGGGGAAACAAATACCCTTTTCCTGGCTTTTCTCCAGGGCGTGGGCAGATGGTGTAGTAGTTTGAAACTCAGGTGTATTAGGTTTCGATATTTTTCCCAGAGGTGGTTGTCAAACTGGAGCCAGTGCATTCTCAACCAGGGGGTCTTAGTACGTGCTAGTTGTTAGTTCGTTACATTTAGCCCAGCCAGCAAATACTTCAACATCAGTGTTATGCCTTCATGTCAGAGTTGACGCCGACGGGATTTTCATATAACTACATACAAATTCTATGAAAAGTGTTTTTCAAAGAATTCCCTTGCACGGGATTCGAACCCGCGATCATCTGTTTGAGGAGTCTATGCATGTACCACTACACCACGGCCATGAATTATTCTTTTAACCGGTAGTAAAAATTTTAAGTTCACTTTCAAATTTATGTGTTTTATTTTACATTATAAATCAAACCTTACGATGAATCACTATTTATATATCCGGTAGGTGACCTTTGGAGTTAATCCCCAAATCTTATCATACAAAAGCCGGCAAGCCCACATGGTTTTTGTCGCTTTGGTAATTTTATTATTTATACATATGTGAACTATAATTTAGTTTTTTTTAATAGAGAATTAGTCAAGTAAAGATATTTTCTCCAACACACCAGTTGTTTAAAATCTTTAGATCAGTATACATTTTATAGCAGACGTTTTTAGGGTTTTAACCTTTCACTATTACGACTAAGTCGTTGGCATATCCTATTGCTTAATAGCTCAGATTACTAAGTTTTACTAGTTAGTGAGCGGTAAGAGAGTACATCCTTATGGACAACCTTTGACGGTTGAAACAAAGATTTTAGTCTTATCAGGAGATGTGGCGATTTTTCGGTTTACGGTCATCGTTCGAACCCAACGGTTGGAATAGTCAATACCCATTTTCGCCATAGCTTGGATGGTAGAATGACTTCTGTGGATTTTGCTTTCCTGTATGCATATTGGTGGAGAAGGTCTCTAATTTGTAAATTGATAAATCTTTCCATGGTTTAAACAAAAAATGATGTAAAACTTATGGGTCGATAAGATTTAAGTAGTTCTCTGGTTTGGTTATTAAAACTACGTTTACCTCCAGGCTTGTGGGATGTATCTATCCCCAGTTGAAGCTATACCTTAATAAGACGGTAAGTGTGGGAAGAGTTTGAACCAGACCTTTTACTTTTGTTTTAAAATGAACTGAACGCTCAAGTGGGTATTATTACATTTAAAATGCCTGAGCACGTGTTAAGTTTTTAAGTAAATGTGACAGAGAGAGAAAGGAACATTTTTGGGCTAAGTGGCTATTTCGCATCATGGGTGGCATTCAACATTTAATGGAGAGGCTTAATTATTAGTGTAATTGGACTTGTTGTTGTATTCTAGGCAACCACTCATCTTACGTGAATTTGGTTGCCTGAAAGAAAAAAGTCTTTCTGGTGCGGCTGGTATTAAACCCAGAACTGTCCAATTTGTAAGCCTACTACTACCCCTTAAGCCACGGCCACCCCTGGAAAGATTCTATCTGGTCCAGGTGCCTTATATGGTTTAAACGAGTTTATCGCCCATTTACATTTGTGTATTCTGAACATATTTCCGGATAGGCTGTTAATTCTATTTTTGGAGGGTAAGCTTGTGACTTCAGTATTTACATACTCTGTGTTGTTTGAAGGGATTGAGTTTGCGAAATGAAACTTAAGTTGCATTTTTAGGATTTGCTGTTGACTAGCTATGAAAGTACCATCTTCTAATTGTAACAGACCTAAACTATTTGAAAAGTCCTTTAAAAGAACTTTTTTAAGAGGCGAGATTTCTGACATTTTTCCCGGAAGTTGGTAAGAAGACTGGTATAAGTCTCAATTACCGGATTTGTTAAAAAATTTCTCACCATTTTACATATCTGTTCAAGTTGAGGGTTCCACCATGGTATACATCTTTTCACCATATTGCGTTTCAACTTGCAACTGCATTTAAATGATGAGATAATGGTTTCATTTAGTTGATCGCCATCTCAGAGCAGTGAATAAACTTTTTTAAGGAAATTAATATTATAGAAATCATGTATCTATTGGGTATATAACTCAATTCGTGCGGTTTTTTTTCAAAATTTGAACGTTTATTTAAGAAAAACATGTACAATAGTATTATTCAAAGTATTGCCCATCTGAAGCTATGACTTTTTCCCATCTTTCTGGCAATTTGTGGATCCCATCCCAAAAGAACTGCGCCGGCTTGGCAGCCAAGAATGAATCAAGCCAATTTTTGATATTCTGCTCTGATGTGAACCGTATTTCAGTGAGTGCGTTCTGCATCGATCGGAACAAAAGGTAGTCAGAAAGGGCAAGGTCTGAGCTATAAGGCGGGTGGGGTAAGACTTCCCATCCGGAATAGCAACTTGGGCCGAGCGTTGTCATGATGGAAAATGATTGCCTCGTGTCTGGTCGCATATTCCGGGCGTTTTTCGGCTACTGCTCCCTTCAAACGGATTAATTGTGTTCGGTAGCGTTGTCCATTGATGGTTTCACCCAGTTTTAGCAGCTCATGATACAGCACACCCATCCGATCCCACCAAATACCAAGCATTACCTTCGCGCCATGAATATTCGGCTTTGCTGTTGATTTGGCTGGTTGGCCTGGTTTCACATATGATTTTTTGCGCTCGGCATTATCGTAATGGATCCATTTTTCATCACTAGTAACAATCCGATGCAAAAATGACTTCCTTTTGTGGCGTTCCAGTAGCATTTCGGACATGCAAAACCGCCTTTCGACGTCTTTCGGCTTGAGTTCATGTGGAACCCAGTTTCCTTGCTTTTGAATATATCCAGCTGCTTTTAAAAGGTTTGAAATGGCTGCTTGAGTGACACCCAAAGATTCTGCGAGCTCTCATTGTGTTTGGCAACAATCTTCATAAAATAATGCTTCCAGCTCTTCATCTTCAAACTTTTTTGGCTGCCCAAAAGTTGACGACGTTCGTCGTCTTCCATGGCAAAATCACCACTTTTAAATCGTGCAAACCACTTTTGGCACGTTCGCTCAGCTAGCCCATGTTCACCATAAACTTCCACCAAAATACGATGAATTTCGGCAGCAGTTTTCTTCATATTAAAGTAATGAAGAACTCCCCGAAAAACCACTTTTTCAGGCACAAAGTTCGACATATTTGGGTGAAAAAAAATTATTGTTGTTTACGCTTCAAATGAATGACATATACTGAAATGACGTACAATGACAGTAGCTTTCCAAAGCATGTTCCAATGCAATAATAAAAATGGAATAATACAAGTTACGCCATCTCTTAGCACGAATTAGGTTATAGACCTGAACCTTATGTGCGCATAAGGTCCGATAAGGATGCCTCATCGGAAACAAGCCAATCCTTGATAAAAATATGAAAAAATGGAGACGAGATGGTTAGATCAAGTATCCCCTTTCTTACACAATTGATAAAAATGGTACCCTTGTTATAAAGAAACAGATTTTTGCCTAAAAAATGTAATTTAAAAGTAACTCGCCGTAAGTTTTCGCTGCTATCCCAGATGTTTTTGTGAGCGTTGGGATCACATCCAAAATGAAATACCAATTGCGACGGTGGCACAGTTTGATCAGGTCCTATACAGAATCTCTTTTTAAACCCTGGTATGAGAAAATATATGATTTTGGAAGTGATTAAAAAGTTAGCCTCCGTTTTAAAATCTCCTCGGTAGAATTCTATTTTCGCTCATTATTGTAGAGGCCAAATATCTTACCTTCTATGTATAGCTCAAGGTTCTTGAATTAGTCCTAGGCCGATGCTTTATCTTGCGCAACGTTCGATAAATGTTAACGATGCACTTTCAGTATGGAACAGGTTTCTCTGCAAAACCTTTAGTGGTTTTATTGTTTATGGCCATAAGTGCAGTTTTATATTCGGCTCGGTTTCTTATCCCCTCTCCGCCGTATGGGAACTTAGCCAAGGAAATGTATGACTCCTCGATAGAGGTATAGGAACTCCACCTTTGGGTATTTTCGCAGCAGCTAATTCTTGTATTAATCGGCTCTTTGAAGGGAGCTCACACGCTTTATCACCTTCAGCAGCAGCCGTATTAACGGTGTTGTTTAGTTGTCTCTTTGACATATTATTGGTTTGGTTGTGTTGAAGGTAGCTGAATTTTTGTCTAAGCTGATTATAATGAGCCTTAGCTTACGGAAACGGTACACATGACACATTGACATGACCTTTTAAGTTATTTAGCCATTTCACCGCACTGTTCTTAGTTTTTTTTCGCCGCGCTATGTGCAAGCATTTAAGGGTACTCAATTTCTTTGAGCCCGCGAAAACTTTCTTTGCTGAAAGGGCCAACTTATGACGTGTGGTTTCGGAAATGAATCTACCTCCAGGTTCAGACCGCACTTCTTATTTTTTGCGAAATTACTCCTCAGCCAATTTTCAGTGGCTTTGTTGGAGCAAACAAACATGGCTCAATCAGTCCTAATAGTAGAGCTGTCAAAAGAGGGTTTCACCTCTTACGCGACTGTACCAAGCTTGAGATCGTCCAGTATATTGCTAATATATATGGTACCTTGTCTACTGTACCATTTCCTCTTCGGATTCTCTTTGCTTATAACGTCAGAGCAGTGGAGTCGTCGGGACAGGTTCGTTTTGCCTCTGTGCCGTTTTTTTTTCTGTTTTTGCAGTGGCAATTTCTAGAGGTTGTTTCAAGGCTTGTTTGAATCTTCTCCTCCTAATATAACGTAGCCGGTAGATTTTTGTGATTTATTTACAGAATTTACGGCTACTACTGATGGATGGTCACATAACTCATCCGATAGCATGCCAATTATGTCTTCAAACAAAGTGTCTGAGTTTGAGTCGCTTAGACATGACGAATTTCCTTTCTCAGCAGTGGACGTCCGTTCGACAGTTTCTGCTGCAACTTTTGTTGGATTAATTTTGATTTCCACAAGTAATCGGGATATGAAGTTCACCTAACAGCAGAGCTCGTTTTTTTTAGAAGTAGGCTGAGTAATAAAATTAAAGGCAGCCTGATATCCAAAGTTTGCAAGCTAGAAACTAAGCACCATACATCCTACGACGCTTGCTATTCCACCTTGGAGTTAGAGATTTTTTAAAAGAGATTAGCTCCTATTCATGCGTCTTCTTGTGCCGGTTACTCTTAGGGATCGGCCTACGATTTTACCCTACAAGTCCGCACCAAGTTTTAGGTACTCGGGAGAGGGCTTTACTACTCAATTGTCTTATAAGGCCGAAAAAGCCGCAATTAGTAAGGTAATTCTTAGCATGATCCTCGAACTGGTGTATTTGTCGGAATTGATAACGGAGATCCCAAAATTGTAGCTGGTTAGGCGTCGTTGTTTTTTTCTTTGTTAACCGCTGAACCCATCTTTAATACTTCTGCTGTAATAGTTGCAAGCGCTTCACTGACAGCTGGCTGTGTTCTTTCCGTTATATCAATGAGTAGCAGAACAGAACATTTTCGCACAATTGCTTCAAAAAAAATATTGAAAAAATCATATGGCAACTCTTCTCCTGCATAGCCGAATGGACTTGGCAGGGATGCCAAACTAAACATGGCTCTGTCTTGTTTATTTCTTTAGAATCTATCATATTAAAATCGATGAGAAGGTGGTGTCCATGGTTTGTAACTCTTGGGTTTCTTCCAAGATCTGCCGTAATGTGATCATTTGATCTATATTGGATTTGCTTAGCTTAAGACCCACACTGATAGGGGTCGGTCAGACTGAGACTGTTTACGAAATGTTTTGGGCGTTCACATAATACGGCAGACAGGATTTTAAAAGCGATGTTAAGGAGAATTATTTCCCTGCAGTTGACGCAGTTCTGTGAATCTCTCTTTTTTAGAGAGATCAACACTTAGTTGAGATCCTCAATGACAATAGTTATGTTGTTATGTCTTTAGAGCATTCTTCGATCTCTTTTCAATTTTATTATAGAAACTATGCATCCACTCGGCTTCTACATAAACAATGATGAAAAAACAAAGCGGTACTAGGCTTTACTTTGTTTTCTTAGTCCTCTTACTAAGCGCAGGACATTACAATGTCCATGGAGATACATGCCCTGCTTCAGAAAAAATTCTACCATGCCGCTGTTCTATACATGAAAAGGAAATTCATATCTGGTAAGTTGAACAACTGTTTCAAGATACATGAACTACGTAAAATGTTTACCCTTCTTCTAGGTGCTCACACAGCAGCTTGCCTCAAATCCTAAACAGCATCAAGTCAATAGAAAAAGCTATACAATCTCCCATCGATGAACTTGTCCTAGAGAATAATCAGCTTCCAGCATTACCTGGAAGATTCTTCGGATCATTGCAAGTAGTCCGTTTAATGTTACGTCATAACAGCCTTGAACGTGTATCAAGCGGATGGCTTAACGAACTTGAAAATAGTCTAGTAGAAATTTTCATCGTTGAACCAAGATTACGAAGCATTCCGGTAGAAAGTCTAAATGGATTCATCAATCTCATAGCAATTACCATTCAAAGCAATGAATTGAAATATCTACCTGATTTCTCAGGACTTTTAAGTCTGATGTATCTAAATGTTCAAAGCAAAGTACTCACTGAATTACAGCCACATACCTTTCGACATTTGCCAAAGCTGCAAGACATACACATAAATGGGGGACCCAGCATAAACCAACTTCAACTTGGACTGTTCAAAGAGCTAATTTCAATTAAAAACATCGATCTATCTAAAAATGGAATCAATTGGATAAACATTCGAGGACTCTACCGATTGCCAAATTTGGAATATCTCAAGCTATCTCACAATGATATTAGCGATGTTACAATGGTGGGCAGACTTTTAAAAGGTCTGGAGAGCCTCAAAAACCTAAGACTGGATTATAATATCGTGAGTGTTCTTCTAGAGAACTCGTTTGCTGATCTTCCCAGTTTAAGCGAGCTGCATCTAAATGATAATCGGATAACAGAAATCAAATATGGCGCCTTTTATCGAACTCCAAGTTTGAAGAGGGTATACCTCCACAATAACCACATAAAACGAATCCATCCAGAGTCGTTTTTACAAATGTCCGGAACAGGTATTGAGAGCCTTTATATCTATCACAACGAAATAGATCGTGTAGATGAGCTTAGATCCCTCTTAGACTCATTGCCAACTTTAAAGTTTTTAGACATAAGTAATAACTTAATCCGAAGTATTCCATTTGGAGTCTTACGAGGGCATGGAACCCTCGAACAGCTGCACATTAACAACAATCATATACGAAGCATTGGGCGAGATGCATTTATGGCAATGCCAGCTCTCCGAGAATTGCGACTTAAGAACAATACTCTTTCGGACAAATTGCCAAGACCGTTCTGGAACTTACCAGGCCTTATGGGACTTGATCTGTCTCAGAATCTTTTATCAATTATCGATTCGATGCTTCTCGGTGGTTTACCTTCATTAAAAAGATTGGACTTGAGTGAAAACCTGCTGAGTAAGGTGCTGCCAGATGCCTTTAAAAACAATCCTATGTTGGAAACATTGAATATCTCCTCCAACGGCTTATCAATAATTCACCCAGATACTTTTCGCCACCTGAATAGACTATTTGAGGTAGACGCAAGCAATAACCGAATGACAGAATTCATTCCAGGACTACCAAATATCGTCGAACGAATATCGATCAGAAACAATCTCATTTCCAGTCTGCATCCTACTGTTGGAAAATTGCCAAATTTAAGAATGCTTGACTTGAGTCAAAATAAAATTGAACACATTCCACGAAGAAGCTTTCAAATGACAAACGAACTAAGAGTGCTCAGTCTAGCTAACAACCGACTACGAACCTTGGAAAGGAATAGTTTCCTCGGTGGAGAACGAATAGAGCTGCTGAACTTCCAAGGCAATGACATTTCTGAAATTGATGAGCACACATTTTCTCTAATGTATAATCTACGGAACTTGAATCTAAATGGCAACAAATTAGAATCCCTCACCGATGGTATACTTGCGAACAATTCAAAGCTTGAACAGCTAAATTTGGCATTCAACAGCATTCGCAATATCTCAAAACGGGCATTTGAAAAACAAAACATTTTGGAGTTCTTAGATCTTTCCGGTAATCGTATTTCTGACATGTCGCCCACATTGGCCGACTTAAAAAATTTACGTGATATTGACTTAAGTTATAACAATCTGATACAACTTAAAATGACAGTCTTGTCAGCGTGGAAAAATGTTGAAGAAATTCGTCTTTCAAACAATTTGGTGACGGAACTATTGACTGGAACTTTCCGTGATCTTCCAAAATTACAATACCTTGACTTGTCAAGCAATGAAATAGCTGTCATCGAAACAGGTGCTATAAAAAATCTGCACGACCTACAGGAACTTGTATTGGCCGATAATAAGATCATTGATTTGAATCACAGGGTATTTGAGAATTTACCTAATCTTTTGGCGTTACATTTGCAACATAATCTCTTGAGATATATTGCTCCAGATACGTTTTATAATTCACCTTCGATAGTATTCATGAATTTATCAAATAATAATTTTTACTCAATGGATAATGTTGGGCTACAAAATATGAAAAATATTGAAGTACTTGACTTGTCAAATAATGCATTGAGGACAGTGTCGACACTACCATTGCGCTCGCTCAGTTGGCTTGTAGAACTTAAGATGGACAACAATCAAATATGCAAGATACAGGTAAGATCTTTACCGATTTTCATTTAAAATTAATTAGACTTCAAAAAAAGATAGTACATATCGAACACCAGTGATCCATGATTGTATCACTGTAATGGTGTTTTTTTTTTTTTTTTGTAAGACTATGCGCATAATTGCGCTGTAAAACTTTTCATTACAGTAAGATGTTAGAGTAGGTTAAACAGTCTAAAGAACTGGCTTTCTTTTATCACTTCAGCCAAGGATTGGATGCTGATTGCCTTAAAAAAGTTATCTTTTGCGATGAAGCGCACTTATACTTGAATGGTTAAACACCAAAAGCATCCATATTTAAGGAGCAGAGGGAAAACATGGGAAAACATCCACAGCGATTCAAAATTTGATGCGATCGTAAAAATTTGTGAAAATTTTAAAAATATAAAAGTACAAATATTTGAAATTTTCGAGTTACGCACGCCCAATTGGTAGAGGTCCTTTCCACGTGCATGCACTACTTTAATCAAAGTCTACCTCTACTGCACCGTTCTTAGGGAGTGGATCCAAATATTCTGCTAACAAAATCTCTGGCGTTCATCCGCTGTATCATACATGCGTCAGCCACCGTATTCAGTGTATTCGAAATCACGCTCACCTAAATTATTTGGGGGGGCTCCTTAATTTTTTTTTTTTTTTGTTTACAAAACCAATGCTTATCAACCATATAAGAGTATGTAATTTAATTCGTGCGGTTTTTTTTTTCAAAATTTGAACGTTTATTTAAGAAAAACATGTACAATAGTATTATTCAAAGTATTGCCCAATTGAAGCTGTGACTTTTTCCCATCTTTCTGGCAATTTGTGGATCTCATCCCAAAAGAACTGCGTCGGCTTGGCAGCTAAGAATGAATTAAGCCAATTTTTGATATTCTGCTCTGATGTGAACCGTATTTCAGTGAGGGCGTTCTGCATCGACCGGAACAAATGGTAGTCAGAAGGGGCAAGGTGGGGTAAGTTTTCCCATCCACTGTTTTCCAAATAGTTCTTAACCGGAATAGCAACGTGGGGCCGAGCGTTGTCATGATGGAAAATTATTGCCTCGTGTCTGGTCGCATATTCCGGGCGTTTTTCGGCTACTGTTCTCTTCAAACGGATTAATTGTGTTCGGTAGCGTTGTCCATTGATGGTTTCATCCGGTTTTAGCAGCTCATAATACAGCACACCCATCTGATCCCACCAAATACAGAGCATTACCTTCACGCCATGGATATTCGGATTTGCCGTTGATTTGGCTGGTTGGCCGGGTTTCCAATATGATTTTTTGCGCTTGGCACTGTCGTAATAGATCCATTTTTCATCACTAGTAACAATCCGATGCTAAAATGACTTCCTTTTGTGGCGTTCCAGCAGCATTTCGGACATGAAAAACCCCCTTTCGACGTCTCTCGGCTTGAGTTCATGCTTGAGTGACACCCAAAGATTCTGCGAGCTCTTCTTGTGTTTGGCAACAATCTTCAAAAAATAATGCTTGAAGTTCTTCATCTTCAAACTTTTTTGGCTGCCCAGGACGTTTATCGTCTTCCAAGCCAAAATAACCAAGATCACTTTGAAATCGTGCAAACCACTTTTGGCAAGTTCGCTAAGCTAACGCATGTTCACCATAAACTTCCACCAAAATACGATGACTTTCGGCAGCAGTTTTCTTCATATTAAAGTAATGAAGAAGAACTCCCCGCAAAAACACTTTTTCAGGCACAAAGTTGGACATATTTGAGTGAAAAAAAAATATTGTTGTTTACGCTTCAAATGAATGACATATACTGAAATGACGTACAATGACAGTAGCTTTCCAACGCATGTTCCAATGGAATAATACAAATTACGCCATCTCTCACCAAACCGCACAAATAGTAACAGGCCTGGGATAACTGGGATAAATCTGTTAGTTATTTGCCAGAGGGCTTTGCAAAGCAATAGCGATTTGTAACATTCTACATTTTTTGTAGACAGCGTATGCTTTTTTTTTGCCTTTTGATTGTTGGACTCATATTAACCACTTCTGAAACGATTGTTGCATACTATATGCGTGTAATTGAAAAAAGATTTTAAATGTCATGCTTCTGGTGTTGACTTGAACGTATATTGAGCAATAAGGAATAAGGTTACGTATGGGATACGAGAAGCAAAAAAGCGATTATATGTGCCGCGATTCGATCCTTCTCTATCTAAACAAAAACTTTGGAAAAACCCTAGAAATATTGGAGTAGACAAACAAATGGACAACAAACTTGCAAATATTGAATGAAACGTATTTAACAAGAACTTTATATCACTATCTAGTCTCGATTTGAACGAGCATGTTACTTCAAATGAACCCCTGAATATCCTTAGTAACATATGGCACTTCAGAAATTTTAGCTTCATAAGAAGTGATGAAATCGATATCTTAGAAAGATTTTAGAATAGAATCTAATTCAGTTGGATTTGATAATTTGATAACATATAGTACATTCGTATTTTGTGAAAGCTATTCTTCCCTACCTGCTGAAGTACATTACTCAACTGTTCAATAATATTATCATGACTAGTTATTTTGCTACAGCTTGGAAATATGCTAAAATCATATCAGTTCGGAGCAATAAAAATGGATTCAAGCCAACAGCGATCTTACCCTTTCTTTCGATTTCTTTCTGTACCTTTCTGGTTGTCGCCCAAAACATAGTTGCACGACTAATAAATGTTGCTCAGGATATTAGGCAAGCTATGGATTATGATGATGTTAAATTTTTTAATGCATTTGACACTGTGAATCATAAAATTTTATGCAATAAGTTGCTACCACAGTTTCACTTCACGTTCTCTCTAAAAAACATAATTTACTCTTATCTGAATCAGAGATTTCAGGCAATTGCTAGCAACAATTCTGTTTCGCAGGTTTGTATTTGGGACAATTACTTTTCACTTCACGAGCCTCCCTCATGTTTGTTATATCGCTCTTTTGACATGTACGTGATGTGTTCAAAAAGTAAGGTGACTTTATATTTTTTTTAAAATATATTCAAAGTAATCCCCTCAGATATAATAAACTTGTGCCAACGCTTTTTTCTATCCTCGAAGCACTTCTCATAAGTACTTTTTAGTATAGCTTTGAGCTCTTCCAGCGATACCCTTCTTTTTTTTTTTGCAAATCTATCAAGCCCAAAACATCCAAAAAAACACTGCATGACACGAGCCGACTGATATGCCAACATCCTCAGCAACTTCTCTTGTGGTAAGTCGACCAAAACAATTTTGTTCGCAGCTCCGACATTAGCATCTTTTGTTGATGTGCTGGGGAGTCCAGAACGTCCAGAAGTCATTTGCATCTTGGAAGAGCTTGTACCACGTGTAAACTTTTTTTTTTTACTTAGAGCAGACTCACCGTATGCCACTGTCAACATTTCAAGTATTTTAGAGCACTTAATTCCATTTTTTACACAAAATAAATAATTGAAATTCGCCTAGCACACCAAAACACGTCTAACCCTTCTATTTTTCAAAACCAAACCAAGTATGCTATATACTTGAAACTTTGAACATATGTTCGAGACATAACCAAGTGTACTTGTACGTTGCCCGTGAAATTTCAAAATTCACCTCATATATGAATGGCAAATCTGTAGAAACCGTTTTCAACGAGGCGGTGGGGAAAATAGAGAAGTCTACACTTCGGTGAGTTTGCGAAGACGGCCTTCCTAAATATAAAAAGAATCTTCAATAGCGTGGAGTGCACCGCCATTAAAAGCGCTCTAGTAGACGCTAATATTGAACAGGGCATTACAAAATGGGTTTGCAACGACATCCCTCCGATATGGCTGAAAAGTTGTAGAAATACTCGTTGGAGTGGTACGAATCATAAAACAAAAAAAAGTTTGCGATATAGTTTGCGTCTAACGGAACTTCAAAAATTGGCAGAAAATCAAAAATTATGCTTTCTTTTGTATTTAAAAAAATCATAGCTTTGTCTCTGCTCATCAGAATTTGATAAAATATACAGTAGTGTGCAAAACATTTGCAATTTATTTATTTATTTTTTTTTTTTTCAAATACAATAACATCCTATAATAATTGTTCTAAAGAATTGTAATGAAATTTTCAATCAAAAGAATTACTTACTGTTTAATACTTAAAATTAAACAAAAAAATTCAAAATATGTACTCTTGATACTTTGTAAAACATAAAGAAACAAGTTTATTCATTTTAAGGCTGTGCAAAACATTTGCATGTTTTTTTTTTTTTCTAATAACTTCTGCATACCTTTTCGGCATGGAAGCAAGAAGGGAGTTTGTTAACTCACTGGGAATTTTTTTTCCACTCATCCTTTAAAGCTTCATAAAGAACCTTTTGCGAATTAAACCGTTGCCCCTTTGTTCGCTGTTATAGGATTCCCCATAAGTTTTCGATTGGGTTTAAGTCGGGGGACTGTGGAGACCAATCCAAAACATTTACTCCCCGATCCCCTAAAAATTCTTTAACGAACTTTGAGGTGTGCTTCGGGTTGTTGTCTTGTTGAAACCTCCATTACAACGGCAACTCTTCCTCAGACTATAGAAGCATGACTGTGTCTAAGATGTCCTTATACACAAAGCTATCCATTATTCCAGTTATTTGGTGTAAGGGACCACATGCTTGAGCCGAGAAGCATCCCCAAACCTTAACGGAACCGCCCCCATGCTTCAAAGTAGCGCGGATGTTTTCCCGACTTAACCGTGTACCTGACTTTCGGTGAACGTAACCAATACCATCGGTAGATAAGATATTAAATTTGCTCTCATCGCTAAATAAAACGGTTCTCCACTTTGTCAGGGACCAAGTTGAATATTTATTCGCAAATTGAAGTCTAAATAATAGGAAATTAGAAGCAGTTTTTCATCAAACAAAGAGAATACCTTTTTTGACGGTGTTTCAAGATTAAAAGAGGCTTCTTAACAGCTCGGTATGCCCTCAAATTGCTTTCTATTGCACGTCTACGAACTGTGCTTGCATCGATTGACAAGTTGAGGTCCTTAACTATTGCAGTTGAAGACCGGAAAGGGTCTTGCCGGATAATGTTGATAATTTTTTTATCAGTTTGCATGTCTGTTTTTCGGGGACGACCACCAGAATAAAGCGTTTCAATTGATAAGTTTTGTCGGAACTTTGTAATTATCCGGTATACAGTCGATTCGTAAATCTTGAATCGTTTCGCTATCTTTCTTTGCTTCGATCCGTTTTTAAAAGCCTCAACTACCAGCTTCTTTGTTCGGGTATCGTACTTATTGCCAGCCATTTTTTCAACGCAAATTTAATGAAAACTGAATAAAAGAAAAGCCTGCCTATGAACATAATTTATTTGATAAAGAACACTATTTTACTAACAGAAATGAGGGAAAAATAAAAAACTTGCATATGTTTTGCACAGATGCATATTTGGCAAGTTAACATTTTTCCCTGGAATAACTAAACTAACTGTACTTTTTTCCGTTTTATTGCTGGGACTTAAGAGTGTACTGTCAGCATCGGATTTACCTTTAAATTCTTACATATTATCCTTCTTTGTATAGTTAATCAAACAAAACGTCAAGAGAAAAAAAAACTTGCAAATGTTTTGCACACTACTGTACCATGTTGGATTCAGGAAAAGGTGAACATTCAATAATTTGGAATAATTTTTATTTTTAAGGATATTCCAAAAAATCCTTTTTACAAATATCCTTGAGTAGCTCAAAAAATGGTATTTTGTTGGAATCAAGTTGGGATCTCATGGGTTCAGCGAAAATAATGTTTTATAGGCGGCTAAATCAAAAAACTAAATATTTATTAGGTTACTCCTCTTATCATTATCACATATAACCCGAGTGCACATACATAAGTACAAGCTGTTTTTTTTTTTAGAAAAAAAAAACGTCACTGTGCTTGTTTTATATCTTCAATGACTAGTAACTGCACATTTTCCGTTTTCGAGGATTTTAGAAGTTAGGCTTAATTTATTTACACTCACTTGATGTCAATCTGTCCTGAGCTCGAGATTTATTTTAGATTGTATCGTAATAAGAGTTGTGAGTAATAAAATTTTATAATGAGTGCTTTTGTGTAGAAAACGTGCTGCAATCCTCTGGATTTATCACCTCATCAACCCAGTGCTCGTGATTTGCGGCCAGTAGGACCATGGATGATTACGATGCAACCAAAATTGAACACAAAGTTGGTAATTTGCTCTCCGTGTAGGAAAAAATTGAGTCAGATCCGAAATTCTGATCAAATTAAAGTTGATGAAATATATTTCGATAAAGACATTGCGTTCAATGTGATTAATGAATGCATACAGTACACTGGAGAGGATACATTCGACAAGAGAAGACTTAAAATATGTGCAGTCAAAATTGAAAAAGTTTATGTTGAAAATTGCAGAGAAAGTTTTCTCTGCTACTATAGATAATGATGAAGATAATTCCAGAGAAGAAAAATATTTCGTAGGGAAAATAAAAGAAAATTTCCATAAAACTAACATACAAGCGAAGACACCAAACTTGTTTTGTTGTCTTTACTTTCAAGAGAATGGAGCGTCGATAAAATTATGGAAGAGTTTTCAGGATCGACAAGCTATATGATCAAGAAATCTAGAAAACTTCAAGAAGATCAAAACTTTCCATCAACTTATGGGAAAAGCTTAGATGCCGATATCAAGCAATTGATAGAAAATTTTTACTGTGAAGACGATATAAGCCGTTTAATGCCAGGAAAGAAAGACTGCGTATCTATAAAGGTAACAAAAATTTATTTTCTTGGATTCAAAAATCAGAAAAAACATATTCAAAAACGCCTGGTTCTGGCTAACCTTAGAGAGATATATTATAAGTTCAAAGAAGTTCATAATAATATTAAGATTGGATTTTTCAAATTCGCGTCGTTAAGACCAAAGAACTGCATTTTGACTGGGACATCAGGAACTCATTCCGTGTGTGCTTGCACCATCCATCAAAATATCAAGCTCATGTTTGAGGGTAGCAATATATCAAGGCTGATAGAAAACGAAGATAATCATCTCAATGACAGCAGAGCCTGCTTAGCTTTGGTAATTTGTAACCCTCCTGACATAAATTGTTACTTGGGCAAGTGCCTTAATTGCCCAAACTATTCTAAATTAAGGAGAATCTTTGACACTGCTTTTAGTAATCAATGGACCCACACAGACCAACCAAAATTGGAAGTGAGAATTGAATATTCTGAGGATTTCATTCAGAGCTTTTTAAAACGGCTTGGTGTTTTCATTCGTCATGTTTTTATAACTGATCAACAAAACAGGTACATAAAGGAAGTCAAAACTCACTTAACGAAAACGGATATACTTGTTTTATTGGACTTTTCCGAAAATTATGGTTTTGTTGTGCAAGATCCAGTACAGGGATACCACTAGACTAACGAAAAGGCGATGATTCACCCTTTCGCAATATATTACCGGAACCAGATGGATGATATTAAAAATGAAAGTTTTGTTGTTATCAGTGACAGTGCTGACAGTGCCATCTCTTAGAGTTCCTGCACAAGAAATGCCAACATTTTGAAAAAATAGCTTCGACGATTTATCGTGGAATGACCCAACATGCTTGTCAGGAGGAAAATAAACTGTTCCTTTGGACAAAGCTCGATAAGAATGTCTGTAGCCTGTGGAACCCCTCAAGGGGGAGTTATATCGTCACTCCTGTGGGTATTGGTTATCAATGATATTATTAAAAAGCTTAGAACAATGAGTATAAGCGACATGGCATATGCAGATGACGTTGTCGTAATAGTGCAGGGAAAATACTCGAATATTTTAAGCGATATTATGGAGGTTACCCAGAAGACGCTCAGCACTTGGGCAATAAGTTGTGGTCTCAATGCCAACCCTTACAAAACGGAACTGGTTCTTTATACCAGAAAGTACAAAAGACTGCAATTTAAACTCCCAAAATTCAACGGAGTGGAACTGTCTCTTTCGGACAGCGCGAAGTATCTGAACGTGATTCTAGACAAAAATTGCAAGTATTGCAATCTTAATGTAGAGGAAAAAAATCAAAACGGCATGTAATGCCCTTTTTATCTGCAACAGAACGGTGAGAAAAAATTAGGCTTTAAAACCTGCTATGATGTACTGGCTGTATGTTATACGGTGGTGGTAAGACTCATACTTACATATGACGCACTAGTATGGTGAAAAGCAACAAAGAAAAAAACGGTTTACGGAAAATTAGCGGCGGTTCAAAGAACGGCTTCCATAGCCATTATGGTGCGCTTGATTTATAGATCAAAAAGTTTGAGATATAACTCACTTATCTCGGTTACTTTAAGAGCAGTAGTTTTATACATGGCACGGTCCTAGCAACTAGGAAAAAAATGCAATAATTGCAATTTTCACAGACGGTTTGAAAACAAAGGTCTTCTCAGAAGACCTAAAACTAAGGGTGTTTATAAGACTACCGGACGCAAGCAGTGCCTTCCAATCAGAGGTTCTGGCTATCCTCAAGGCGGCTGAGCTTATGAATATGACAGTAAGGAGTTCGGTCAAGGAAAAATCATAAAGACTGCCAACTTAAGGTGGTCAACTCTTGAAAGGCACATTCACATTCACATTCATACTGTGTGAATGCGATGCGAAATCGTAGTCGAAGAAATTTTTTAGGGAAATAACATACTTTTTCAAAAACCTAGAGAAAATAGACGGCACGGATTTCAAAGATCTTTTTGGCTTTTGCTAAGAAATTTGATATTTCAACAGGGAGATTGTTTGGTTTTTTTTATTTGAATATAAATTCAACTGGTTCTACAGGGACCGCGTTGGTCCAGTTTTGGTGCGTAATGTTTGTGTGATGACGTATCCACCACATTCCTGCTTTAATCTAACCTATCTTGAAAACTACTGACTTGAGATGAAATAATCTGACTTTTTTTCCTTCGAAACACTAGGTACATGTTTCAAAGTTGCAAAGATATTTTTCAGAAAAAAATTATGATATGGTCTACATTTTAAGTTTTTAAAATAAAAAAATCACTTTTGATCTTCAATAATTTTCGACAAATTCATTTCATGGCAACATTACAAGTTCAGAAATGTTCCATTTGTTTCCATTTCATTTCCATTACAGACTCCTACCTAAATGTTTTTTTTTTTTTGTCACAAATTTTCACAAAATATGTTTAGTTTAAAGTTTTTGACACATTATACGGAACATACTGGCGCAGGTACCGGAGTTTCCGTTTATTGGTCATCGACTTTTTTTTTCTCAGATGAATCAGTATTGGCTGCTGCTGTTGAGATATTTCAAAAACTTTTTTATTGGCTTGAAGTACAATCAAAACATTTATGAATGGAATTCGACTTCGTTCATATGGCTACCGCGGGCACGTTTACAGCGATCGATTCGTTGCATCCAATTTTCAACGACTCGGCAACACATTTTGGCCGAAACGGCCACTATTTCGCATTTAATGTTGGCTCTGAGCTCTTCCAACATCGTCGGCGTGTTGGCATAAACCAATGACTTAACGTAGCCCCACAGAAAATAGTCAAGCGGCGTTAAATCGCACGAAAGAGGCAGCCAATCGACTGGACCATATCTTGAGATAACACGCTCACCATACTTACCCTTCAATAAATCGATTGTAGCGTGTGCTGTGTGGTTTGTGGAACCATCCTGTTGAAACCACATGTCGTCCAAGTCCATATCTTCCAATTTGGGCCAAAAATAATCGGTGATCATGGCGCTATAACGCGGACCATTCACAGTAACGTGACGATCGTTATCGTCGACGAAAAAATATGGCCCAATAACGCCGCCGGCATGCAAACCGCACCAAACAGTTATTTTTTGTGGATGAAGTGGTGATTAATGAAGGTTTTGCGATGAAATTCATCATCTTGGCGCATCTTCTCCAGAACCCAATCAGAGAACGTACGTCGCTTCAAATGGTCCATCGGCTTCAAATCTTGAGTCAGCTTGATCTTGTATGGGTGTAAACCAAGATCCTTACGCAAATTACGCCATAATTTGGTCTGAACGATGCCCAATTCTTAAGAACGCCGTGGAATTGACTGATTTGGATCGTTTGCTACGGACGTCTGAACGGCAGTGATAATTTTGACAATTCGACGAACCCGTTGTCTCACTGACACGGCAACATCACACAACGAATATGTAGACTCAAATTTTTACAATAAAATTGTTATTGCCTGTTTACTAGGGCGAGAATTACGACCGAAAATTGGAGTTAACGCTCTTAAAGTTGCAGTCGCCGACTCCGAATATCTGTAGAAATTTTTTATAATTTGCAGACGTTGCTCGTTAGTGTACGTTACCATGATGAAAATGTTGAGTTTACTGAATAAATTGACAGTGACAATTTGATGATTAGTGAAGGAGTGCGTTCACAAATAAAATTCAAAGTTGTCAAGTTCCTATTGGAAAACCCTATACTTAAGTTTATAAATAGCTATTTCTACTTCGTTCAAGCCGTAGGGACAACGTTTTTTGGTTAATATCATCCAAATTCAATAGTTTTACCTGACAGCGGAATTTTAATCATCGTCGTCGTTACACCGTTTCCAGAAATGGCCCTTCCATATTCGCAGAACTGACTGCAATTACCCACGAGTATTATGTTCCTTTATTTGTGTTTGAAAATTTCGGTTCTTGCGCTGAAACGCATTTCTACAATAGTGTCTCCCTATTATAGTCGTATTTTTATTTTTCTCCTTCTTTTCCTTGTGAAAAGCTCGTACAGCTCGCAAGCGGTTATGGTCCTTTATACAAAATCGTTTCATACGCTCTTCTATTTGTGAATTTACTTGCTCTCGTTTATTGTCAAACTAGGGGTTTCGTTGTTGTGACTGAGACGAATTCGGTACACCAGAAGATTGTGCCGTCAGTTTTTAATGCAACCTTGAAAGGACCACAATATTTTCTTATCTTTGGAATTTTTGGGATATCAAGGAAATATTCCGAATCAATGAGTTTACTCCTAAGAATGACTAGACATCCCTCATACTGAAAGATGGTTTTGGGTGGATCTATATGACAGTTTATTGATCCGGAGCGTTTCACGTCCATTGGGAATATAAAGATTATGGGAATGCGTACTAGTCACGGCAATGTTTCACCCTAGTCCGGTTCCAACGACAAATGTACATCTAAGCAAGTGCTGATATTGTGGTCAGTGTCAATCCTAATGTCAGTCAATCGATTATGACGCAGTTTTTCATCCATGGCCTCCGATCATCGTTCAGCTGCCCCGTATAGGTCTACGCGTATTTAGGGATCTAAGAATCCACATGCAGAGGAAAAAGAAGCGGAGAAGATAGATCTGGCGATAAACGATGTAAAAATTAAGTAGCTGCTGTCAATGACAAAGGACACGTTATATCGACGAATCGGATAAAATGTCGGATTAAACAGGCTTAACTTCAGGGAAGACAAGGGAGACACCGGGTTAGAGAATATTTAAAGAGCAACTCTTTGCAATTGCTATATATTTTAGGTTTAGAAGGCAAACGAATATCTGAGCCGTCTTGGACAACCAAAATAGGGCTCTATAAAGCATTGATCAAACCAGTTCTCTTCTATGAAGTAGGATGGGTAAGGATGTCATCAAAAAAGATGGTAAAGCTACTTGTACATAGAGTAAGCTACATAAAAGATTCATATTTCATCTGCTTGAATGGCTAGGACATACAATTTATAATTTTTTTAAGTTTTGGTGGGTCTGACCTTAATACAAGCTTAATCTAACTTAAAAACTAGGGTTCAAAAACTAACAAAAATTAGTGGTTAGGACACTAAAGGAATGGTGGAGAAGATCAAGTTTAAGACGAAAACTGCTCATTCTAAAATCATAAGTGACTTGATAGACTAGGACTTATTATATAAAACTTTCGAATATTTTGGGTATGTTAGAAAACTTAGCAATGGGACGATAGTTAGTTACGTCATTCTTTGATCTCTTTTTGTGGACGGGATTATGCAAAAGATCTTCCAAACTTGGGGGCAAACTCTTTGACAACTTTTGCGGTGAGCCCGTCTGGGTCAGTTAAAAATTCATCATTGAGATTTTGTAACTTTATTTCGATAAAGGTATGATCAAAAGATTGAGAGAGAGAGAGCCAATAGAGAAATTGGGAAGGTAGTCGAAATATATGGTACTAAAAAACTGTCTGCAAATGGCACTTTAAAAAAAAATTGTAAAATAGTTGGCAATAGCATGTGGGTCGGTCGATGATATGTTATCGAACGAAAGAGATTCTGATTTTCTTATGTAGTTGACGAATTGATAAAAAGTCTTAAGATCGTTGTTAAGGTTGCACGGGAAGGCGCTGATAGAAGCAGTTATAGAGGTAAGTGAATTGGAGGTTGGTTCCAAGATATTTTAATTAGTCGAAATAAGAATTGGGGCGAAGGAAATCCATCCATGGATTGTTTCTTTTGTTTCGTAAAAAGTTAAATCTTCTGTAATACTAAGAAGGGGTAGTAGATGATGTTTTATGATGGAAAAAGGGAAGTGAAGAGAAATAGAATTAAATATTTCACTGTAAAAAATGGAAACAGCATCAGATAAATTTACTCGTAGGTAGATAACGTCAAAAGAAGATTTGCTGAGAATGATGTTAATCTTGCGAAAATCAGCTTTATAGAAGTTGTGAGAAGAGATAGTAGAGGAAGAAATGGACTGAAATGAGGAGTTAGGAAAAAATGAGAGAAGAAAAGGTGAGTAAAAGTTGTCGATAGTTGCTAGGGTTAAGGGACGAAATGTGTATGTGGAGCTAATGGAATCGTTAGTGAAAATAAGGTCTAGTTGCCTACCGATGAATTTAATGACGCCACTTACTTGGCATAGGCTTGAGTCTTTTATACGATCAATGAATACACATTCCTTGGATGAACTAGCGTTCTACTAGCACGCCACTTTAGCAGAAGCAGATCAATTTTTATGTTATCATCGATGGAATTACTTAGGTCAATAAGAAGGTCAATCGCTTTAATAGCAAGGATGTAGGATTCGATTGGTTGAGCAGGGAGAATGTAGCAACAGAGAACGTAAAGGGGCTTTTGGAGATTTATTTATTTACTACTTACATAGATGATGTTCAAGTCCAGGAAGAACCTGAGACTCAACTAATAGTCTGCCTCTAATTAGGCATTTAAAGTTGGTTTAGAGCGCCCTTATTTTGCGCGTCACTTAAGGTGAGGCGTTGTTATTCCAGGTTAGAATCGAAGACTTTTCGAGCTGAAGCGTAGATGTTCATTCGCTTTACACATCCTAACTATCTTTGGTGACTAATGTGCACTTTTCTAATCAGATTGATGTTACTGTACAGCTGGTAGAGTTCGTTGTTATGTCTCCTTCTCCAAACCAAATTTTACGATCGAAACGCCCAAGGATATTTTCATCCACCTTCACTAACGTCCATGGTTATGCACCTTAAAACAGGACGATGAGGTTCTTATATAATCTTCTTAGTGTTTCTTTACAAGGCCTTATTACCCATCTGACTTCTTAGACCGAAGAAACAGCGATTGTTAAAAATAAATCTTTGTTTGATATCGGATAGGATGTCATTATCAAGTTTAAAAACAGAGCCGAACTACGCAATGTTTCTGAATACCTCGAAGCTATATCTGACTTTTGTGACGTTCTGTACGATTCATCGATGTTAGGTGTTTGTTGACAGCACATACATTCACTCACGACAAAACCAATTTTTGCCACTTCTATTTCAATACCTAGGAAAGCACCCGTGACGTTTCGCTAAGTTCTGCCAATGATGTCAATGTTATCAACATATGAAAGTAGTTGTACAGACTTTTGGAAAACTGTGCTGGTGTTAACTTACGAATTTCACACAATTCTCTCAAGTATGATATTGCATAATAAGGCATCATCTTGCCTAAATCCTTTTCGACGTTAAAGGTTTCGGAAGGATTGTTTCCTACATTTGATGAGTTTGGCTGAGATTTCAAGGCTAGACGTGGTTCTATATAGCTCGTTTCTTAACGAGTCTATGCTGTCATATTCGGGCTTGCAGGACCTACTGTAGGCCGAATATAGAGATTCATTAAGAATCAACGGTGCTAAAGTTCTTTCCTTCATGCATCTTGAAAAGGAGTTGGTGCATGCTTTCTACCAAGTCATCCCAAATTGCCATTAGTAGCTTGGCAAGAATGGTAGGTCGGCTATTGTTCTTTAGCTTTCATATTGCTATCCTCACTTCATTTTAGTCCGATGGACGGATCTTTTGACTTTCACAGACCAGGTTGAATGGTTTTTTCTGTAGAGCAGGTTAACTCCAGAGCTCCAGTTCGAAAAGTCTTGGAATCTATCAACATGCGAAAATGCAGCAAATTAACATCAATAACATCACAAGCATGTTAAGATGGACCTTAAAAAATTTGGAGTGCAAAGTTGGCAAGAACTAGCAAACAATAGGGCCAACTAGTATGTTGTAGCTCATACAATTTAAATTGTACGTACGTCCCAACAACATTTTCTCGTATCATTTTGTTCGGATCCCTTCCGAGTTCGTGCTTGAAACAGAAGTGTTACATAGGAAATTTAAATAAAAAAAAAAAAAACATTTTCTCTTCTTTTCAGGGCTATCCTTTCGAAGTAATGCCTCGACTGCGAGTTCTTTCTCTGCGACATAATCATTTAAGGACATTACATGAAAAAACGTTCGAGACTCTACGTGGCAATATAGCCATTTTAGACGTGGATGGTAAATCCAACACTATCCTACTATTACTCTATTGATTTTATGATTGTTACTTTGTATCTTTTTAGAAAATCCAATGAACTGCTCCTGCACCATACAATGGTTAAGTGCATGGCTTGAGGAAACTAACTTTCCACATCCAGGACCATTATGCCAAGATGGACAATTACTACGAAATATGCGGGGTGACAAATTAAACTGTACAGACGATCAGCGAGCTTCCAACTACCTTCCTTTGTATAACGACCACGGTGACGTCTTCATGGGAGAAGGTCGAACTGACTACAGAGACGACTGTGATTCCCTTGTAATGGAAGTTGATAACCTCACGAGAGCACCAATAGTAGACAGTGACTATTTCTATGATCAATTTGTAGATTTTCCAACTTTTAATAATACACTGAATACTAACGGAAATAGTTCCTCAATGAATGTGAACTTAAATCACATTGCTCCTGCACTAAGTCACAAAAACAACAACAACAATGCATTGGTCAATGGAAACATTGATTTAAGTAAAACTCTGCTCAATACAAGCGTTTTAAATAAATATCATCTAGCACAGCAGTCACAGTCACCATTTACCTTTTTTGGTTATCCCATACCATCCTTTGGGCTTCCAGGAATTCTCGGAACTAATTCGAGAAGAGATCGTGTATACAAAAAGATGACACCCACTAGGGGTAAAGTACGAATGCTTCAACAGCCCAACAGTAGTGAGCTGGAAAAATACTTAGCACAGAAGACACAGTATCATGGAATAACATCACGAAGTCGTGGTTTCAGTGAATCGGGATCCGAAGAGTCAGCCAGTGATGAGGAATCAAAACGTTTCAAAACTTCCCTTACAGAGCCAAATATACAACAAGGCGGTTTCAAACCGATTTTGCCGGAACACTTTGGTGGATTCATCCCAATGATGCCAACAAGGCAAAAGGCAAAGTTACCCAATCCAACAGATGGAACACCCCGAGTTTTACTAAACCGCGGTAGCATCATAGAGCCTCCTACACCTACACTGGTAGTGATTAAAGAAACAACAACAATTAAAGCTCCAACATCTCATACTTATTACGTGACTGAGAACAGTCTTCCAGTCACAACCACGAAGTCTGAGGAAGTTCCAACTCGAAAAATGACATTCACTACTAAAATCGTGACGGAAACGGATGAAGAATTCAAGGAAGACGAACAAGAAACAACAACTTCCCCAACAATTCTTCTAATTCCACCTGAGGAAGAACTCAAGCGTTCAACTTACAGACGGCCTTTTGTTACGGAACGATCTATAGCCAGTAGTACGAGTTCAATAGGAAAGAGTGAACTTAACTCAATAGAAGACATCACACCACGGATCTTGGGCGGAAGACCAACTATCACAAAAGTCTTTACGGCCCAAACTCTCCAACATTATCTACCAGCAGCACAGGAGTATTTCAGTTCAAGTGTAACAGAAGCACACTCCAGATTCAGCTCAGACATCCCAGTGACGGCTTCATATAGAAATACGAATCCGGTCAAGAAAGACGGAATGGATTGGTACTATAAGACTTACAAAAATCGAAACAGGCTTGAGCGAAACGAACGACTGGAGAATTCATTTTACAGCCGAGCCTATAGGCTCCGGTTGCAACAGCCTTTAATCCGTACACTTGTCTTTTTATGTTTTTTTTTTTTTTTTTAATTTAAATTAATCATTTCCAAACTACTTGGTCTACATAGTAATATTTTAGAATTTTGTTAACCTTTAAACGGGTCCTTATTGTAAATGTAAGTAATGTTTGCGACTCGAAAACTAACCAAATTTAAGACGATAAATAAAATATCTACCAGATTTGTTTTAAGACCTTTTACTTGTCATCCAGCCTGAATTTTGAGTCAAGATTTAACGTATTTAATGGCTAATAGTCTACATAATTCAAGAGATGAATGCTTAAAGCCACACTCAATTCGACTTCGTCATTAAAAAGAAATAGGCGGGCTAGTACCTGAATTAATTTATCTAAATAAGTCTTTTGAGGCCGAAATGGACTTTTTACTACTGTCTTGAGAAGATCCAAGTGGAAAAAGATTTCAGGCGCTTCATTTCTGATCAAATCATATTTTATAAATTAACTTGTATTAACTTATGAGGTCTTAGGCTTAGGATTAGGTCTTTGAGTAGGAGAAGTAAAATAGGACTGCACTTTTAAAGTTTGAACGATTAGAGATTAATTTGACTCGCGGTGGGGGTGAGTTCCATAGTTTGACAGCATAAATAAAAAATAAACGTGAAGAATTCAAGTACTAGTGACGAAGAGGAGTGATATACTAAGATTTCTTACGGAATGATTAGCGACGAGTTTGTTAAATAAATAGGGCGGAGATTTAATAATTTTATTTAAAAAAAAAAAATACAACTTGTTGCATTGGTGTATTATTGCAGTGGGCAACCAAGTAGCTTTTTAGAGTATTCAGAGATACGGTCGTATCTTCTAAGGCCATATACAAAGCGGACCGCAACGTTGAATGCTACTTATAGTTTATGTTATGAAAGTGAATCAAGAGCACTTTAAAGAGCTTCAGCATACGTTATGAGAAGCACTATTAATGTAATTACCAACAAACGTCTAGTCTCCACAGGAGTAAAATACGAAGAGAGCCACAGTATTCCTAGACTCGACCGCTGAGATCTTAAGTATGACTATAACCTAAATGGTTGTGATCAATAATTAAACCAAGACTGGTGCGAACACTGCACGAACAGCTGTAATTTTAGTATAAATTACGCATATGTCAGACAAAATATTAAGATCGAAATTTCTCTAGATATTGGTATTACTTGAGATTTTGTAGGGCTTAGGAACAATCTTCTTAAAAAGTCTATACATAGAATTTGTATGCAGTTATATGAAAATCCCGTCGACATGAACTCTGACATAAAAACCTAACTATGATGTTGGAGTGGTTGCTGGCTGGGCTAAATGTAACGAACTAACAACTAGCACGCACTAAGACCCACTGGTTGAGGATGCACTGGCTCCAGTTTGACAACCACCTCGGGAAAAATATCGAAACCTGATACACCTGAGTTTCAAACTACTACACCATCCGCCCGCGCCCTGGTAAAAATCCAGTAAAAGGTTATATATATATATAACAATATTGAACCAAGAATTGACCCCTCTGGAACTCCTTAAACTAAGAGCTTTAGTGAATCAGATTTTTCGCCAGAAGTAACACTCTGGATTCTGCTTGGTAAATCGCTGCCAATAAGTTTTACAGCCCTATCAATGAGACAATATAAATGAGACAAATAAATAAACTTTAGATTGTTGTGAAGAACCCTTTCGAAAGGCTTCGAAAAATCAAGCAAACAGAGTAGACTTATATTACCCTTGTCACAATCTTGCCATATATCATCGAGTAAGCTTATAATAGCCGTAGGCCAACTGTGATTTGCTCTAAAGCCTGATTATTTTGGGTAAAGCAAGTGCTACATAGCCTAGTGTTTATTTCTGTAAGAAATTTTCAAAGATTTTCGATACACAAGGTAGAATGCTTATTGGTCTGAATTCAGAGGTAGAATTTGTGTTTGTTTTTTTTTTTTTGCCGATTTTCCAAATCATGGACGAAAGGATTATCGAATTAAAGGACAGAATCATTCTCTGCTATAAAGGGAAATGTAAAGGAAAGTATGGAGTAGGCTTTCTTATTAACAGAAAATAAAAAAAACAATATTATTAAAATCAAACCGTTCAACGAAAGAATAATAGCAGACAGCAACCTTAAAACTAATAGTGATAAGAGACTTCAACGCCAAAATCGACGTGCCTATAGAAGACGAAGGATTAATCATGGGTAAATTCGAATACGGATATAAAAATTTCGAGAGGTGAAAACCTTATCCGTCGGAAACGTATTGTTCAAAAAATATAGAAACAAAACATGAACCTGGTTGGCGCCAAACTACAAATTATAAAGTCGAAACATCAAGAGCCATGAATACATTTCAGGAAAGAATCAATATGCTAGGGTATACTATAATTAAAGCTTCCAACGCATCCATTGTACAAAGAATAAAAAGAAATATTGACAAATTATCGGAGGAAACAGAGCAAACTATTAAGGAAAATGATATACTACAACCGAAAGGCACCCTTAACGAAAGAGAAGGACAAAAATGGAAGGAATTAAAAATTGAAGTCAAGCGCTCGATCAATATCGATTTGAAGAAATACAACAAAGCTCTTATTAAGCAAATTATTGAAGATACTAAATAGGTGATGGCAAGGATTGGATGACTGATAAAAAAGATATCCGAAACGGAAAAAATATAATCGGAACAGCAACGGATTTTTTTTTAAAGAGCTGAATACAACCTCACTACCCAATGAAATATCGAATCTGAAATACCACTACTGAACAGAATCAAAATATTTCTAGATGGGGAAATCGAATTGTCTATAAATGAATTGGAAAATTAAAAATGCGCAGAAAATGACGAAATTAAAGCTATATATGGCAAAAGCAAAAATATAAAAAAAAACTATATAAAAAAAGATATAACACAAATACTAAGAGAAATATATAATGAAATTCTTAAACTTAAAGAAATACCACAGCGATAGACAAAATCGACAATAAAACTTATTTACAAGAAAGAAGACAAAGACAATACCACCTTGATCAAAATGTTCCCGGTGGCGTCAATGGTTGGCGCTCCCATTGTTCCGATTTGAGTTCTGTTTCTTTTTTTTTTTTTTTTTTTTTTTTTGTTAAGTTTTTGACATTCCCTTTAAATCTTAGCATCATAGCTTGACATTTGCAAAAGTAACGTAGGCAAGAGAAAATTTATCTCTGTGTGTGTTGGCGATTTTTTACAATTTTAGAACTTGTGTTAAATTTTGTGTAAAAATCAGATTTAATGGTGCACGAACGTTGGAAATATTTGAAAAGTGTTTCGGCAACGATTCTCTAAAGAAAACGGCCGTTTACCAGTGGCACGAGCGATTCAAAAGTGGTCGTGAGTCAATCGACATCGAAAACCGACGAAAACATTGATGAAGTTAAAGAAATCTTGGTCAATAACCGCAAATTAACCATCAGAAAGATACCGAAAGACTTGAACATTGCTTATGGATCCGTCCAAGTCATTTTGGTTAATGATTTGGGTTTCCTGGGTTTGGGTTTGGGTTTCATGCAAAAAAGAGACCGTGTTGACGTCGCAAAAAAGATGATTTGCGAGGCTGAATCCGATCCACATTCATCAAAAGGATCATTACTGAAGACGAGTCATGGGTTTATGAGTACGGCATGCAATCCAGACATCAGGCAAGTGCATGGCGTTTACCAAATGAGCCGAGACCAAAAAAAAAACACGTCGTTTCCAGTCAAAAAAGAAAGCAATGGTCACGGTTTTCATCGATTACAACGTTGTAGTGCATTATAAATTTTTGCCAAAAGGCCAGACAGTAAATAAAGGGTATTATTTGAAGCGAGACCAAAATTGTAGGCAGAAAACTCGTGGATTTTACACCATGATAACGCAACGTCGCACAGTGCCATTATTATTCGTAATTTTTTGACAAAAAATGCAACAAATACCATACAACAGCCACCGAATTCACCTGATTTGGCTCCCTGTGACTTCTTTTTGTTCAGTCGAGTTAAAAAAACCACTACGGGGAACGCGTTTCAGCAGTAATGGAAAAATCGCAGGAAGCACTGATGGTCATACCGAAAACCGAATATAAAAAAATGTTTCGAGGATTGGATCAAGCGCAGGTATAAGTGTGTTGCACTCGATAGGATTTACTTTGAAGGGGGCAATATAGATTTAGATGAATAAACTTGTATTTTTAATTTTTTGAATAAGTTTTTGATTAAGGTGGTATTAACAACTACAGGCCAATAACTATATCATCAGTATACAAAGTTTTTACAAAATGTCTATTAAAACGGATTTGTAAGACTGTGAAAGAAAATTAGCTCCGTGAGCAAGCTGATTCCAGATTCGGATCCTCAGTTACTGACCACATACAAGTCCTTAATCAGCTCGTCGAAAAACGTCCAGAATACCAGCAAAAAGTATATTTAGGATCTGTTGATTTCACGGAAGCATTTGATACCATAGAGCACGATATGATTTTTAAGTCACTAGATCAACAAGGCATACAATCGAAATACATCCGTATAATTAAGAACCTATACCGCAGCATCACTGCAACAATAAAGCTTAACCCTCGACCCGTGTACTGTAAAATTTTAAGTTATCGTGTACCTGGACACTCAGTCCCTATAAAATAAGTATGGAAGATTGCATTTTTTATATGTGATCAAAGTAAAAAAAAATGTTGTTTATTTAAATCTAAATTATATACAAACTTAAAAAACATAAATATAAATATATTTTGTATAGTTCATTGTTCAGGTCGGTGATTGATTTCTGCTGCGCTTTGGTTTTGATGTAGAAGCGAATGTTTCATCAACATCATCCCGGTTAGGAACGTCGATAGCTTCAGCAGGCGATTCATCTCTTATATAACATCGTTCGTAAATTCTTATGTAGTGCTTTGTGCAGGTTTGAACATAACACAAATCGCAAACTGCAATTATTTTGTTATCCTTCTCTTGCGTTTTGCAGGATTCACATCTTTGCTTTTTTATATTTTGCCGTTGTGAAGGGAATTGCATAATCGTATCTTTTTTATATCCTATCATTCCCATCGCCGTTTACGCAGAATTTCGCAAACTTGGTTTTAAAATTCTTTTCTCTAAATGTTTAGCGACTAATTCTAATGATAGTTCTTTGATAAAGGCTTTTCTTTTTCCCGATCTTTTCTTGGTTGTATACCATTCCGGTTGGCTTATATCATATGATCTGTAGGCAGCTAGGGCTGCAGTATCTATGATGTTGTAAAATAATGTGACTGGTCAACGGTTAGTTTTTCGTTTGCATGCACCTTCTAAAAGATGCATCACAAGGCCGTGTGCTATGTGTTGGTCAAAAAAGTCCTTAGCTTCTTCTTTTGACGATTTTTCGGCACCTGCATACAGTAACACTGCAATATATGCATACATCTCATTTACATTCATATCATACCATCGACGAAGTATCTTTGGTGTTGCTGATAAATGATTGTCTTCATAGGCCCTCTTCGCTTTCCTGTTTGTATCAAGAACCATAAAACCAATAATTTCTGGGCTTAACAAACATCTAAAAGCATGGGGGGTTTTTTTTTGAAAATATTGTTTTGCATTTTGGCTCATGCTTCTTTCGTTCGTTTTGATCATTTATTGCCCTGGATTTCTGAAATTCATCTGACATAGACCACCAAATATCAGAATGACGGATGTTCCTAGCTGTGTAGCGCATTCCTCTGTTTGGTCCAACAGGTTCATCCTCCTGAAAATCCTCCTGACGCCGCTCACCAGATTGAACCTGAATATATATTTCTTCTTCTTGTCGCAAGTCATCGCCTACTTGTTCAACGCGTAAATCAGGAAGGGCCAAATCTGGAACATAATCAGGGTCAACTTTTGAAAGCTCACCATCATCAATATCTGCATCAGAATCTTTAGAATCCTCTGAATAAGCACTTTGCTGATCAAGTGCATGTAGATTATTATCTAAAAACTCCTGTTCAACATCATTCAATGAATCAGAAGGTTTGTTCAATAGATATAGTATACAACACGTTCTAACACATCATGTTGACCCATTATTCTAGAGCAAACCAAAAACAATATTCACATTCCTTAGAACAACAAAACACAACACAAAAATAAAATACAAAGAATAAAAACAGAGACAGCTATTACTTGCCAAAAAACCATAAAAAAACAAAAGCAACCAGAAACAATAGATAATACTTTCAGTTAACACGATGCATTGCCAGCCGGCGGGAAGGAGAGCTGTCACCTTGATCTTCCCAGCTATTCGTGTGTGCAACGCGACACCGTTTGATTTAAATAATTCGTTTGATTTAAATAATTCATTTTCAGTAAGTCGAAAGGTTGGGGGAAGGTTCAGCCTCCCCGTTCGCGGTTATTTTTATGAATCCCCTTAAGAGATTCGTTGACTGGCGCCCGAGCAGGGACCGGTCTAAAAATTGATTCATGTTTTTCATAGGTCGATACTTACAGGTCCTTTCATGCAGGACGAACTAGTTAGTACGCTCTATCTGAGTGCACGTTGCCGTTACCATGGGAACACAGCTAACTCCAATGTAACAGATTCCGGCATACCCATGGGAACATGCGCGGAGTTCGACCAGAAAAATGAATCA
Organism: Volucella inanis; assembly: GCA_907269105.1. NCBI lineage: Eukaryota > Metazoa > Arthropoda > Insecta > Diptera > Syrphidae > Volucella > Volucella inanis. The sequence goes on along the minus strand of OU026157.1, from coordinate 69,884,533 downwards.
ATTGTGAAGTCACCCGTGCCGCGAGTAGGTCACCCACAATCTCAACGTGGGCTTCCAAAAGGGAAAAACACGGAACTTCCAAGGCCGGTGCCATACGAAATTCGGTTCGTATGGCAAAGGAGGCCAAGGTCGATCAACTGGATCGGATCTGCCTGGAAAAGATTTAATCAGCAACAACAACCAGCAGTATAAGGTCAACGAAAGGATCCTGAAAATTGCTGAAGACATCACGCAAAAGATCAATTGGGTAATTGAAAGAACGAATAACGAATGATCAACAAGATTGTGCGGGCCTGCCAAATGGCAAGAAGCGGAATAGTCAACACCAACCTTCTCGATCAGGAGGAAATTAACAGGATCATCAGTGAGGTAGAAACCCTTCCTTACACAAATGTAGTGGAAGCTTTACAATACGGTTTTATCGATGCAAATGGTCAGCGAAACTGAATATAACCTGTTACTAACGAGGCCATCAATAAGAAATAAGAAACAGTTTGACTTGCTATACGACAGAGTCCTAGTTAATTACGAAGATACCTATGGGGTGTCAACAAGCTGTCTCACCATGGGCAGTAAGACGGTGTGCGAAAAGGAGTCACTGAAAAAACTGGAAGAAAACGGTTGTATACCCCGGCTGATGAAAGGAGGACATGCGGGTTGCACACTTCGCTCAAACACAGTAGAGATCGTCGAACTTATCAAAGAAGATACCATATTCGTTACCAACTTTAATGTGAACTTACCACCGAAGGAACATCAAAAGCTCTATCTGGAACCTACGTTATTCACATTTGTAATGAGACGATCCTCCTTAACAACAGGACATTTACATTTCGAGCAAACTGCGTTATTTAATTTGCGTACAGACAGACAGTAAAAAGACAGTCGCATGAGTTTCGGCGAAAATGGAAAAAAGCTGAATTTTGTGTGCTCATCTTCAAGAGAGTATTAAGTGTTATTGACCGCAATCACGATGAATATTTCAAACGTTTCATAACCATGGACAAAACATGAATCTACCACAACATACCAGAAACCAAACAGTAACCGAAACAGTGCCCTTGGCAAGGTGAATTTTTCTGCCAACAATTTCAAGCTGACAATTTTGTAATGCGCGTTTAACAATCTATATTAAATACTATTGCGCACTTTATAGACATACAATAGTTTGCGACGATTTTAATGCCGGTTTGACAAAGAATGTGTTTTTTGTTGGGCTGAGTATAGCAAATACCACTTATAGAACATGTTTTGTCCGAGATCCTTTACCCAGTCTTCTTGATCTTGATATAGTCTTGTCCTCCTTTTAACCAGATATCCTCTAATAACTCTGATCATGACTTATTTCAACTAGCCACTGCCCCTGGTTGCAGATTAGAGAAAGTGCAGATAATCAATATGTACTGACGAAAACAAGCGCAGACCAAGCAATGCAAAAAATTGGGAAAACAGATGAGAAAAAAACGCACTAATTATTTTTTCCTGATGGAGAATCTAGGAGATAGGATAAAAGTCTTCTTTAAAATTTTCCCCTACGTCAATGGGTCCGCCAATAGAAGGCTCACAGTTCCCCGTTACGGTTTCATAGCACAAGCACGAAAAGGCTTCGAATTTGGTAGTTTTCTGTCTAATTTATACTTTGATGTGTTTCTTGTCCTTTGCCACTCGTCGTTTTGTTTTCTTTGTCGTCATTTTCTGTTTGGTTGGCTTATAACGCTTGCAGACACATGGAACAAAGAACGACCACGGGGAATTGTGGGCATTTCTTTACAATTTTGTATTTAGAATTTGGGTGTTTTGAGGAATTTACAAACTTACAACGCTGTAAGCAAACAATTTCAGGAAAGGAAAAGAAGGGATAACACCAAAAGGGGAGGAAAAAGAAAAGGCCCGCATACCACAGATGAACAAGGGAGTGGACGATTTTTGGGGCGGAGTTTCCACGCAAAATCCCTTCAAAAAATTATAAATAAATTAATAAAATAAATAAATAAATTATAAAAGCCTAATTATCCAAAAGTTAATAATTAATATGTAAAATAGCTAACACCAATACTCGGTTTTTTGGACTCTGAAAATATGCGCTGATACTGATGTCAAAAAAAAAACATGCCTAATATGCTGAAAAGTAAGCGCATTTGCAGAAATTTAGTATTGATTAACTGATATAGGGTTTTCTTATAACGACTTGACAACTTTTTTTTAAATAAAAGGCAAACCATTCGAGATATTTCAAAACTTTATTATTGGCTTGAAATACAATCAAAACATTTATAAATGGAACTCGACATCGTTCATATGGCCACCACGGGCACGTTTGCAACGGTCGGTTCGTTGGACCCAATTTTCCAGGACTCGGCCACACATTTCAGCCGAAACGGCTGCTATTTCGCGTTCAGTATTGGCTCCGAGCTCTTCCAACGTCGTCGGCGTGTTGGCATAAACCAATGACTTAACGTAGCCCCACAGAAAATAGTCAAGCGGCGTTAAATCGCACGAACGAGGCGGCCAATCGACTGATCCATGTCTTGAGATAACGCTCACCATACTTACTCTTCAATAAATCGATTGTAGCGTATGCTGTGTGGCTTGTGGCACCATCCTGTTGAAACCACATGTCGTCCAAGTCCATATCTTCCCATTCGGGCCAAAAACAATCGGTGATCATGGCGCGATAACGGTGACCATTCACAGTAACGTGACGATCGTTATCGTTGACGAAAAAATATGGCCCAATAACGCCACCGGCATGCAAAACGCACCAAATAGTTATTTTTTGTGGATGAAGTGGTGATTCATGAAGCACATGTCTGTTTTCACCCGACCAATAACGCATATTTTGCTTATTGACGAACCCATTGAGCCAAAAATGAGCTTCGTCACTGAAGATAATTTTGCGATGAAATTCATTATCTAGGAGCATCTTCTCCAGAACCCAATCGGAGAACGTACATCGCTTCAAATAGTCCATCGGCTTTAATTCTTGAGTCAGCTTGATCTTGTATGGGTGTAAACCAAGATCCTTACGCAAAATACGCCATAATGTAATCTGAGCGATGCCCAATTCTTGAGAACGCCGTGGAATTGACTTATTTGGATCATTTGCTACGGACTTCTGAACGGCAGTGATATTTTCGACAATTCGACGAACCCGTTGTCTCACTGACACGGCATCATCACACAACAAATATGTAGACTCAAATTTTTACAATAAAATTGTTATTGCCTGTTTACTAGGGCGAGAATTACGACCGAAAATTGGAGTAAACGCTCTAAAAGTTGCAGTCACCGACTCCGAATATCTGTAGAAAATTTTTATAATTTGCAGACGTTGCTCGTTAGTGTACTTTACCATGATGAAAATCTTGAGTTTACTGAATAAATTGACAGTGACAGTTTGATGATTAGTGAAAGCGTGCGTTTACAAATTAAATTCAAAGTTGTCAAGTCCCTATTGGAAAACCCTATAGCAAGCAAACTTCAATCAAAGCAAATCAGTTTACTTTTCCATGTTCAACGAAAGTCGTAAAAAAATTTGGTCGAAAAGTAAATAACCGCTCAAGGTCTAATAAGAGGTCGACAAAAAAAATGGATCACTGAAATGCAAGAACATCAGCAAATACCTTACAAGCGATGTCATTCGAAATAGAGCGGCCTGTATAAATATCTATTTTAGTTAGAATCGGCAAATTTTTCGGACTCTACAATATTTCAAATTTTTTTAAAAGACATGGATAAGAAGACGGAAAAAAAAGTAGCTTCCTGTCGGTATTTACATTAGACTTGGCATCACCTTCTGTGTCAGATTGTGGAACTAAACTCAAATGTCACTTGCCTTTATATTTTGTTGTCAAATGCAATAATCGTAGGAAAATTTTGCCGGAAATGTCGTGATCATTAGTCATCAGAAAATCAAAATGGATCAAAGTTGGTATGTTATCCTTGTAAGAAAGTAGATCACAAGTGATCTGAATGTCTACAAAGAAATGACAAGCAGCCTTATAATGCGAAGCATGCACAGTATCTTCTCTTTCTGTGGCAGAAAATGGTTCACTAAGTAAAGTATTCGCAGATAACGTGTATCAAGTAACGAGACAGCGGCTGTTTCTCATACATATTCCAGAACCGCAATGACTTCATTCATTTTATTCGAAAAAGAATGTGCAAAAATTATGAATCGTGAAGGAGAAGTTTTTTTTTAACAAAGAGGCATAGTGATGGGTATTTTATTTTATTCATAAGTGGTGAGAATTGAAGGCATTGAGTAAATTCATTAACAACTGCAGTATGCTCTATGTTTGGCATCGGCGTCTGTTCCATCTCAATGTAGTTGATGATAAGTGGAGTTGGAGTTGAGGTCCTAAGTAAGTAAGTACTTGTATCCAAAGTAAAATGGTGCGTACTCCATTAACAAAACGTTCGGTTCGGAAATCTAAATTGTTGGATTTAGTGCTTTCTGACGTCTGTGTGATAAGTCGATAGAGAAGAATGGAATCCGAATTCCGAAATCATTTTTATCCGGAGATGTTTCAACGATGAATTATATTAGGAAATTGTAGCCGCTCAAAGTCACTCAACGGGAAAACACCATACGAAGTTCGGTTTGGGAAGACACCAGACACAGGCAGTCTTAATGAGTTTGGCTGTAATGCTTTGGCTTTGGAATACTCTTGCAATGGAAAGTTCGATGACTGATCCCGAAAGGACGTTTTTCTCGGGTATCCCGAAGATGCCAAAGGGGATTCTCGCAATCTCCCGGTATCGACTTCCGGTGGCACGGTTAAGTTCTATACGTTTGACTATGGCACTGGCTGCTCGGTACGAAATAAATATATTGGTCTATAACTATATTCGCGTGGTTTGCTAAGAGATGGCGTAACTTGTATTATTCCATTGTTATTCTTCTATTGAAACATGCGTTGAAAAGCTACTGTCATTGTACGTCATTTCAGTATATGTCATACATTTGAAGCGTAAACAACAATAATTTTTTTTCACTCAAATATGTCGAACTTTGTGCCTGAAAAAGTTTTTTTGCGGGGAGTTCTTCTTCATTACTGAAAACTGCTTCCGAAAGTCATCGTATTTTGGTGAAAGTTTATGGTGAACATGCGCTAGCTGAACAAACGCGCCAAAAGTGGTTTGCACGATTTAAAAGTGGTGATTTTGTCTTGGAAGACGATGAACGTCCTGGGCAGCCAAAAAAGTTTGAAGATGAAGAACTGGAAGCATTACTCTACGAAGATTGTTGCCAAACACAAGAAGAGCTCGCAGAATCTTTGGGTGGATATATTCAAAAGCAAGGAAATTGGGTTCCACATGAACTCAAGCCGAGAGACGTCGAAAGGCGGTTTTGCATGTCCGAAATGCTGCTGGAACGCCACAAAAGGAAGTCATTTTTGCATCGGATTGTTACTGGTGATGAAGAATATATCCATTATGACAACCCCAAGTGCAAAAAATCATATGTGAAACCCGGCCAACAAGCCAAATCAACGGCAAAGCCGAATATCCATGGCGCGAAGGTAATGCTCTGTATTTGGTGGGATCAGATGGGTGTGCTGTATTATGAGCTGCTGAAACTGGGCAAAACCATCAATGGAAAACAGTGGATGGGAAGTCTTACCTCACCCGCTTTATAATCCAGACCTTGCCCCTTCTGACTACCATTTGTTCCGGTCGATGCAAAACGCGCTCACTGAAATATGGTTCACATCAGAGCAGAATATCAAAAATTGGCTTGATTCATTCTTGGCTGCCAAGCCGCCGCAGTTCTTTTAGGATGGGATCCAAAAATTGCCAGAAAGATAGGAAAAAGTCATAGCTTCAGATGGGCAATACTATGAGTAATACTATTGTACATGTTTTTCCTAAATAAACGTTCAAATTTTGAAAAAAATTAAATTACATACCCAATACATTAATTCGATGTTATTGCTGCATATTTGAACGGATTATTCACCCAAGAAATGTTTATGGACATTCTTGAAATAGCCGAGGGGTCTTCAATAAATTACCCGTACTGAAAAAGACGTTATGATTAATAACAAAGCAAAGAAAGTGCTTTCTTCAAGACGGCAACAAGGTATGTCTTCTCAAAAACTCACTTTACGTGCTGACCAAGGGACTACGCGGTCCTAAGTATAAAAGGTGCATCGAAATCCTTGGCTTGCATCACTTAGACATGTAACGAGGGGGGTGTCGGTATTAAATTATACTTAATATCACTGAGTATTTGGTATTACTGTTCCGTGTCATATTGGGGAACGTCTTATTTTGACTTGACTTTTATGTCAGGGAATAATCTTAAAACTTTCTAGATACGGCACTATCACGCCCTGTGTATCGGCTATGTTTGAGCAGTGTCTCAGCTTGTTTTATCCAACCATACTGGACAGCTACCAGTGCTTTTGACCTATGTGCCTGCACTTTTCCCAACGATCGGATACTTTTTCACATTTACGAGGACTGTTTGATGAATATCCGGATTAGAAATGACAACGCAACTTTTTTAAATGTTGACAATTTATTTTTCAATATAATCTCATTTTAGATCGATACACTTTATACAGCGGTAATGCAACTTTTTTTAGCCCCTCTGTATAGTACGACTTTTGTTGGCCTGCAAAATACTCCTCCGCGATGGCGATGACTTTCTCGTTCGATCCGTATTTCTTTCTGGTAAGCGATCTGCGAAAAGAAGTCGGATGCCAAATCCGGAGTATAAGGAGGATGAGGGAGCAATTCGTAGTGCAATTCGCCCAATTTGTGTGTGGCAACTGCGGAGGGGTGACCCGGTGCACTTTTTTTTCCGCCATTTTTTTTTCTTTTCTTTTCTCCTCTGGATTTCGATTAAATAAGCCTACTCATGAATTTTCATTCGGCGGTCCGCCAATACAGGATCATGGATTCTGTGCACGGTTTCCTCGAAACTCTGCGAACCAATGGTAAACCGTTGTACGGGAAGGTGAATGAGTCATAAATCATCGATAATTGGCTTGATTTTTTCGTAGGTTTTGCCACTTCAAAACAAGTCGCAAAAAACACTAACACGATGTTTTGGAATTGGTGTCAAAAGAAAGCATCTGATTTTCACTAAATTTTGGCATGTTGACTAAAAGAGTTTATACTAAATGATGGTTTACTCATTTTGGCTCAGTAGCGCCACCTATCCTTCAATACGGATACTCATCAAACAGCTCTCGTACAGATGTCAAGTATCAGCTTCATATCGTACAATAACAGTGAATACCCGATATTGTTTGGCTGTAATTTTTTTCTGTAAATGAAAAACTTTGATCCTGTTTTTAGATTATGTTTATATAATGTCTTAAATTTTTTTTCCCATTAAGGCGATACAATAATATCAGCTAAGTGGCCGCCGCCAAAATTGATGACCATTCAGGCTCGATTTTTGGCATTTTCTATCTCTCTTGCCAGAACTTCCAGCGGGCATCAAAACTCTGAGGCTTGTTATCGTAGGAACGTGCCTCCACCATTGCCGGCCATTACAAATCGCCAAAGAAACAGATTAGGCGCCCCGGAAATGCATCCCTCAGAATTTCGGTTATGGCTCGTGCAGTATACGTCATTGCTCCATTTTGTTGGAACCACATGTTCTCCAGTCCCAATTCATCCAATTGAAGAAGGATAAACTCATTGAGCATAAGTCTGTAGTGCTCGCTGTCCAAAGTAGTCGCTTGGCCCGCGGCGTGCGTAACTTTGAGCCTAATTTGCAGTAACTATGCAATACCTTTTAAAGAAAAGTTGTCTTCCTCGTGATCGAGATTTAGTATGGCTTGAGTGTAATTTACACGCGCTTGGTGGTCAGTAGCTAACAGCTGGTGCAATGTCTGCACCCCGTAAAAAAAACATCATACAGTCTTTCAGGAAAATTCTCTGTAAAAACCTTCGATATATGGCCAATTGCGTGGCACTTCGACTGGTCGGTACTCTGGGGTCCTCTGCGTCACATTCAACCACAGCTGAGGTATTCTCAACAGAACGACTGCTCCGGAGCTCGGACAACCGGGAAAACCGCGCCAAAATTCAAGCTGTGCCAACATCACCGACGAATTATTCCGCAAAAAACTCGTAACAATTATTCCGCGTTCTTAAGGAGTATATCGATTCATGTCATGTTGACGTGTATTTTGTATCTGCTTACTTCATAAATGTCAAAGTAAAATTGAAGTTTACCGCCATTTACAAAAATTATATAATCTTCAGATAGAGTGATGACTATTGCGCCTATCAGACTCCACTTGGAACTTCTAAATGAATCTAAATGAATAATTTATCTCTTTTACTCAGCGGCCTCACAAATATCTACATTTTTCACTAATCTACTTCCACTTCTGACACTTAGAGTTCAATTGGAATAGAAATTCCAAAGCAGGTAAGCTGTAAGTGAAATCTCAGAAATTTCAAAAAGCTAATAAGAAACAAAATTTAAAAAACGGATTTTAAATTAACAAAGGTGCAGTTTATAAAACTAATTTGGCCTTATCGTTTCCATTCTCTTTTCCGGGATATGAACAGCAAAGTGAAAAGTTCTTAAAATCCTTCTTATCATCTTACCCAAAAAAATCATTGAGCAAATGCGCCTCAACCTCAAATCAGGCCTTTATTAGAAGATGGTTCACCCAGTATTTTGTTTTTATTTTCTTTACTTTTTTCTTTTTGACATTTAGTACTCTCTCGCAATTTTAGCCAGAATCTTAACCTTCGACGATATTTTTTAAATGAAATTGCAGTTGCAGGTTTGGTCACTCAATTTACTTGCAACCAGCTGTCTACTTGCACATGTGGCTGCAGCGTTATATCAGGCAGTTGGTCAGCGAATGACAGTTGAATTTAAATGTCAAAACGCGTACGTTGGTTAGTTATTGGCGCTTTGATGGACGAATTTTGCAATTTGTTGTTTATGGTATTGATGTGATTAATTAACTTTATTCTTTGATTGAATTGCAAACAATGGGTTTAGAAACGATTATTGCATTAGGCGTCACCATTAGCTTGACCGTTGTTGTTACACTGGCAGCAATGGTCTTTCAACAAAGGCGATACTTGACAAACAATCCAAATGCAATAAATGAAGATTTCCACGTATATGGGTAACGATAATTTGTAATTTTGTTGAATTGACATCATCTCGGATTTATATATATAACAGAAACTCAGCTTGCGCTATATGTTTCGGTGACGCAAATGCAGAATCAGATGCTATTCTGAATTGTGGACATGTACTCCATCAGGATTGTTTAGATGAAATGAACCAACACACAGGGTACTTTCAAGTACCTCGATGTCCAGTATGCCGTACGCCCATTCGTTTATAGTATGTATAACAGGAATATGATGGACAATTGAAATAAACAAACATAACACGTACGCAAAGTTTTGGAGAATTTCTTCCGAATCTATATTTTTTAAGTAGGTATAGAGTATCCATTGCGGTTAATTATAATTACCTGATATGAAGTAAGCAAGTTTTTTATGCAATCCATTTAGTCTTAACCAAATTGGTTACCCGAGTTATTTTGATATCCTCAAAGAGGTTAAATCACTGATATACGAGTACATATGAACATATCTTAAGCACATATGGCAAGTATGATATTCAAATGAAATGTATGTTTGTACGTAAAAACTAAATAAACTGGATGGCTGGGAAACACCTGCGTAATTTTAATTTGTATGAAGTATACGAGCAATATAGTTAAGAAAATCCTGTGCTGTGAGTAAAAATTAAAATAATATCTTTTTTTGTCCTTTTTTTCGGTACTGACCGCCAGTTGCGGTAGGCATAGCAACCTAAAAGATCTATTGCATCACAATGACGGCTTACGTTGTCAACTTTCTTAATAAACTTAAGAATCGCGGAGATACTTTAAAGTTTCTCAATCACTGAAACGGGTCAACGGCAGCTCTCATTTCGATCCGTGGACAGACCACGCACAGCTGACTACTATAAATCTATAAAGCAGATATCATCGACCTTCAGAAAGTGCAGTGGGAAAAAAGTATTAAACATTGTGACATATACTCCGACGATTGTTAAAGGAAAATAAACAGCTCCTATTTGGGTGCAGATTTTTTGTGAGCGGTAAACTTAGAAGCAATGTTCGAAGTATGATATTGGCATCGTCTTATTTGATGTTAAACCCAAAATAGGAAGAGAGGATATTTTTAGAATCGTTAATCGATATTGGACTAAGGCTAATTTAGATGCGAAATATCACAACAGCTAGCACACGGTTCCCCCACCTTGATGTCTACAAAGAGACATGGCTGTTACCATGAAACTGTCAACCATCATGTGGCGATCGACATAAGATACTACATACTCCGGTATTATAGATGTCTTAACTTTTCTTGTGGCAAACATTTACTCGGACTTCTACCTCGTTACTGCTAAGGTAAGTCAACGGATATCTTAACACTAAACGCACCGAAATTTAATAAATATCTATTTGTACCGCAATCGGTCAAATGCCCGGTTTTTAGAAAAGAAGTTTACTTTGCCTGATTGAATGTAGAAATATTGATTTTAGCAGGAAAATATTAAATAAAGTAACTTTAAGGTAATAGTTTAACCAAACTGTACTATTTTCACCATTGTAAAAAACAAAAACTTTTTAATAGCTCTTTGTTTTCAAAAATTTGTAGAATATTTTAATTCGCTTTCTTAGTAGAATAACGTCCATAGGTCCACATCGGATTCAGCAATTGCTTGTATAACCTCAACTTGTGCTAAGCTTAAAATATTTTCCAAGTTACCAATATAATACATGGGATGAAAAGTCCGTGCCGTTTCTAAGAGGGGGCACCACTTGAATTAAATCCATACCACTCATACCATCAGTTAGTACCTTCAAAAGATAAATTTATAAATTTGACAGCTATCGGACGATTAGTTCTCGAGATAAAGCGTTGTGAACGAAGCAACTTTTGTTATTGTGAAAAAAATGGATTCAAAGCAATTTATCTTTGCTTTTTGATGGGAAAAAATGCAGCCGATGCAAAGAAATGGCTTGATAAGTGTTACCCGGACTCTGCACCAGCCGAACGAACCATTCGCAAGTGGATTGAAAAATTTAAAAATGATCATACAAGCACCGAAGATGATGCACGCAGTGGACGTCCAAAAGAAGCTGTTTAAGATGAAAACATCAAAAAAGTCAACAAAATGATTACGAATGACCGTAAAGTGAAGTTAATCGAGATAGCTGAGGCTCTGAAGATATCAAAAGAGCGTGTTGGATATATCATATACGATTATTTGGACATGCGAAAGCTCTGTTCAAAGTGGGTGCCGCGTTTGCTCACAGTCGACCAAAAACAACAACATGTTGATGATTCCGAGGAGTGTTTAAAGCTGTTCAACCGCAATAAAGCCGAATTTTTGCGTCGGTATGTGACAATGGATGAAACTTGTCTCCATCACTTCACACCAGAGTCAATTCGGCAGTCAGCTGAGTAGCGAGCAGGCTACGAATCTTGTCCAAAACGACTAAAAACTCAACAGTCGTCTGACAAGGTTATGGCAGCCGTATTTTGAGATACACATGGAATAATTTTCATCGACTATCTCCAAAAGGGGCAGACTATCAACAGCGATTATTACATTGCGTTGTTGGAGCGTTTGAAGGACGAAATCGCAGAAAAACGGCCGCATTTTAACAAAAAGAAAGTGCTGTTTCATCAAGGAAATGCACCGTGTCACAAGTCGATGAAAACGATGGCAAAATTGAATGAATTCGGCTACGAATTGCTTCCCCACCCACCGTATTCTCCAGATTTGGCCCCCAGCGACTATTTCCTGTTCGCAGACCTCAGAAAAATTCTCGCCAGAAAGAGATCTAAGAACGATGAAGAAGTAATCGTCGAAATAGAGGCCTATTTTGAGGCTAAACCGAAATCGTACTACAAAACTGGTATCGAAATATTGAAAAATCGTTTGAATCAGTGTATCGCCCTCGAATGCAATTATATTGATAAATAAAGTTGAATTTTGCAAAAAAAAATTGTGTTTTACTATAAAACGGCACTGACTTTTCAGCCCAGGTGTTATATTATTTCTCTGTATTTGTTTTCGAGCTCTTTTTAACTCGGAGGTAAATATTTAGTCTCTTTTGCGAATGTGCTAAAAAATGAGTTTATGAGGATGGGAAACCTACTCTATTTACTGTGGTGAATCTTATTTGAACAGATTTCACAGGGATCTTTCCCATTTATTTGCATTTTTAAGAGCCTTTTGCAGTTTGAGTAGTATTTCTTCGATCGTTTTACACACTGTTAGTATATCGGTGTTCTCATCAAATGTAGCTTAAAAGATTCCCTCTTCTTGCGGAGAAAAAAAAGCGAACCGAGAACACTTCCTTATGGTACGCAGGCTACCTTTTTTTTTAATTGCGCAAACTCATTTCCGTTTCTGACATGGTAAAATCTTTTCTCAAGTTACAATATCAGTATATTATATGTATGTATAGGCTATAAGACTAACCTGTTGTAGTTTGAGTTTTAAACCTTCATGCTAGATTTTGTCATCAACAAATACCCATGAGCACATCAAGAACTGTCAATCACGGCGGCGCTTCGTCTCTCTTCTGAACCCAAACTGGTGAACAGGGATACGATATTTTCCGTCAATAACCGGTAGTATACGATTAATCAGAATATTTCAACAATTTTTGATATACAATGTACATAGCTGGGAGAAGTGAAATAGATCTATAAGATTTGTCACATTGTTTTTTTCTATAGTTTTGGTACCATTATGACTTCACCAACTTAACATTGACTCGGTACGTATTTTAATCTAAGTGCCGCGTTTATAATTTAGACAATTTCTCCGGTTATTAGGTCAGAACCGGGAGCTTTCTTTGGTTTTGAGTTCCGTCAAAGTGGCATTAGCTATTTTTTTTATTTTCAGCTGGTGTTTCCGATGGATTAAGTAAGTAATACGATAAGTACAGTTTTTAAAGTTTCTAATGGCCTGCTTTAGCAGTTTGCATAGGACAACTTTGTTTCAATTTTTTAACGGGTTTGTTTGTGTGTTTTTTTTTTTTACAATTCCTCATATGACATTTTAAAATGGGGGATGTACAGCGTTTCTCAGATGAGCTCTATTTTTGGAAGGGTCTACGGCTGTACCAACAGCTCCTGTAAATTTTTATTGTTCATAAAAGCTAGAGAAGTACAGTACAACTGTACGGGATTTTGTACATAAGAAAGCTGTCTGCTCACACAAGCACAACCGTGAGACCACTTCAAAGACGTTCTTGGCCCTGTTTAATCGAAATCTGAAAGAGTTTCTGAGTTATAGCAAGTCATACCTGGCGGCCTAGTACTCTACTTTGAAAAACAAGTACTTCGAGATATTTCCCGGTCATAATCTTTTGGGATATCATTTTGGAGGTCCTGACGGACCATTCAAAACAATAAAAAAATTATTTTTTGAGAATCCTAGAGTGGCTTAACCACTTAAATTAATGGTCATGCCATATCGTAGGGGAGTCAAATGCAGTTTTCCAGCAGCCTTCGCAACTAGTAAGAGCAGATTTAACGGAGATCTCTACGAGCTGTACAGTGACATTGACCTAATCAGAAAAGTTCACTTTAGTTGCCAGAGATGGATAGGACATGTAGATCAAATGAATACCAAGCTTCAGTCCGAAAAGTCTGATTTCAACACGGATCTACAACGCAAGAGAGGAAGACTTAGAAAAGCGACCCCAACCAACTTTTGGAGCGCACAACTGGAGACACGTACCCAAAAACCGCGCTAACTGCATCAACTCATGTATACTTAAATAAGTAAAAGTGTCAACTTCCGTTTGCAGCATGAAAATCTCGAAACTAAACTAAAGAAGCACTGATTCTATGAAACAAAAATCACATTTTATTTAATTCATTTTTATTTTTTTGTTTTGTTTAACGCAATTTTCTTTCGATATCCAAATAATTTTTTTAAATAACTATTATTAGGTTCTTGGTTCATATTACTTTCAAAGAAAAAACGTTGAAATATTATTTTGATCTTTCTACTTAAAACATTAATGTTTGACTATATACAAATATTATTTTCACATTCATTACAGTTAATTATTAATAATTGTTTATTACAAAATAATAATCAAACAATATGATGTGTTACAAATTAGAAAATAAAAACAAAAATCAATTTCAAAATTAAAAGTGTAAAATTAAAAAAAAAAAAATTATAACAAAGCATATAAATACTGATAAAGACCTCCGTTCAATACACTCAATTCTTTTTTATTTTTAATTTTTTTAATTGGAAAACATTTAAAAACAAAAAAAAAACTTATCAAATATCAGAGAGTAATATTAAATGAAACTAAAAAAAAATAATATATGTATATATGAAAACAAGAATTATAAAAACAAATTTAAAAATAAATCAACAAAGAAAAAGCAAAGAGAACAAATTTATTTTCTTTTGTTTGAATCCATATAATGTTTATGTAACTCTATGTATATTATATATATATATATATATATATATATTTATCGTTGATTAATATTTTTCATGGAGGTTTCCTTTCTTTCTCTTCTATTGTGCTATAAATAATTTCTGTTTCTCAGAGTAACAGTTTTAAAAACTTATAAATGACCTTAATTTATTTATTATTTTTTTATTTTATATTTTTAGTTGTTATACAAACAATAACTCACAACAAATATATATATAGAATTTAAAAACACTTTTAACAGTAATTTTGGTTTATTGAATTATTTTCTTTCGTACCAAGAGAGAGAGAGAGAGAGATAGAGAGAGAGTGAAGTTTAGTACCATTGAAAAGTATCAATAGACTTTAAAAATATTAACAAAAAACTAAAAACAAATAGATGGTTAGTTCACGGATGATGGGATGGGTGTTGTCAGTATAGTAGGTAATAGATCACATGGTACTAACTCTCTGTTTTTGTTTATATTTTCTTTGTACAAAGCAAAAAATACGAGTACAAGGGAATATGGAATTACAATTTACAATAGCTTGTTTTAATACATTTTTAATAGTTCGTATCATGCTCCCTGGGTTACACACTGTATTTGCTTCTGTTTCATTTTTTTTCTTATCTATGTCTACAACTCGTTATCGTTCTGTGCACTTAACATATTGTAGTATTTTATTTTATCGAATTCATATTCAATAACACATTTGTAACATAAATCATTCTCACTATATTCTTAAAAAGCTGTGAGTCTTACCCACAAACGGGTCTTGAGCATCTGTATACCATATAACGCAGATTATAATTTATTATTTCTTCCGTTTTTATATATCATTTTTTGTTTTCTTATTAAAAATAAAAATAAAATAGAGTCCAAAGCATATAGCCTTCTATACAAACAAATAATGTACAAGTATTGATGAAACAATTTATGTAAACAAAAGAAGTTTTAAGAATAAGATACAAAGTAATCAACAACACTTAAAACAAACAATAAAAAAATATTCTACTGATTTATATTATATTTTGGATGAAACATAACAGAAATCTAAAAATTAAGCTCCATAAAAATGAACAACAAAACGAACCAAAAACAAAACAAAAAAAAAAATTTTTTTTCTTCTCTGCATATATTAAATGAAATAAAAGTTTAAATAAATACAGAGTTATCGTGGAAAAATAATTCTTTCCTTCAAGTTCCCCTAGACATTGGGGAAAAGTGTGAAAATAATTTAACAAAGCTAAAATATTAATTTTTGTTTTCTTTTTCTATTTACAACAAAATAGAATTAAATAAACAGGAAACAAAAATATAGTATCATAATTACAGATTATTATTAAAAAACAAAAAAAAAAAGTTATCAGTCCATTGTTTGTTTGTTTTTTGTTTTACTTAAATTTTTCATTACCAGGTTCTTTGTTTTCTTATACACAACATTGCATAAAAATTTGTGTTAACAATTTATATAGCGAACAAAAAAAAAAAAAAAAAAAAAAAAAATGGAAACAAAAATAAATATTATTTCTTTTTTCACATTCAATAACTTTATAGTGTGCAGGATTTATTTATATTTTTGAATTATTTTGTTTAGTTTTCATGTTTTTGAAAATTGTCTCTCCCTCATTAGGGAATCTATAATTTATTTCACTTTTCTAATTTATTCGTAACCCAAATACTTGATGTTGGGAATTTATTTTGTGTTTATGTTTTTGTTTTCTTAAAAATAAACATACATATATTGCCTCATTGCCTACCCAAAGACAATCAATGGGTTTTCTTTTTTTTATAAGGATTGTCTTTTGGTTTAGACCAGAGGATTGCCATTTTTGATTTGCTCTTTTGGTTATTTTGCATCTGTGCGCACGCACTTTTAAATCATTCAAATCTAAGCACCAACAAAACCATATACTTCTAGAACACGAATTTCGAAATCACCTGTACTACATAGTGGTGGATTATTGAAGGTTTTGCAATGTTCTGTTTTGCCAAAGCGAATATTTTCGTCCATCCATATAGCTTGGCCTTCACTGCAATTAATAAAATGTAAATGTGTTAGTAAAATTATATAATTTCAATTTAAAGAGCTAAAATTTCAACACAAGTAAATGATTGGAATTAAGTTTTGTGAATCTTATTCTTATGTGAACCGGCTGAGTCTAACCGTAACTAAATAAACAGGCCTGCAAGAGGTTAAAATGTATCCTTAAAATGTTTCTTCACAGCGCGTTCCACGAATAATTAGGAAGGAAGAAAAGAGAGATTTCGATGTATATTGGTCTTAAATGTTTGCAAGTTATAATGACTATGAAATAGGGGATTCGGCATGGCATTCCATAAGTCAATTGCACAACTTAGGAATGAATAACGATATTTCAGAGTACGTCCGAAAGTGGGCTTGGGGGTATACTAATAAGCATTCATCTCGAGACATGTGTTATGGTTGAAGGTTTGAAGAGGTGAAATGCTATTGGCGATTTCAATGGAGCACTAGTGGTGGTAATAGCCATAAAACAGAGTGAGACAGGAGAAATTACGTCAGTGTTCAAGGGTGTCAATTGACTGACTGATATCGCCTATGAATTTTATCGCACGGTTTTGAATCCTATATAATAGGTTGAGAGATGTATTAGGCGCACCTGCGTAGATGTGAGTATAGTACTCCGTTTTTTGGAAGGAAAAACGCCTTATATATGAAGGCCAGATTAGAGGGAAGGAATTATTTCTTACATCAGGAAACCTAGATTAAGCGCCACATTTTTGGCGATATCGAATAGATAAGTGGTCATTCCAACCTAAGTTGTTATTGACAAACATATCGAGAATGGA
The DNA here is from genome assembly GCA_907269105.1 of Volucella inanis. Lineage (NCBI taxonomy): Eukaryota > Metazoa > Arthropoda > Insecta > Diptera > Syrphidae > Volucella > Volucella inanis. The sequence goes on along the minus strand of OU026157.1, from coordinate 69,867,222 downwards.
AAGATTTTTGGTTTCGAAGATGAAAGTACCATTCACTGGCAGCATTACTATGTGTTTTAAAAGCATTAAATTCCACTCTGTTGATAGTTCCCCAATTGGTTATGCTGTAAGTCCAGAAACGAATATAAGAAGCAGAGAGTACTGTCGTCAGCAAAGGAATATATTGTATTAGAAATAGCAATCAAGCAATCATTGACGAAAATTAAAAAGACTGTCTGAGACAGAACGCAGCCACAGGACACACCAGTGCCTTGAAAGACCACTCGAATTGAACGTTCCGAAAGGAACTTTGTAATCCATTGATGAAAAAGTCGTCGATACCAAATGCACGCATTTTCGACAAAAGAACCTGATGACAATCTCTGTCAACTGCCTTACAAATATTAAGTGACACTTTGGTTCCACTTTTCAGTGAGAAATGCCATCAACTCACCAATGGACCTGTTGGTACGAAAACCTTACTACCATACCGAGTTTTCGTATTTCGAGATATTTTATGAGCTGGCAATTAATCAGTGTTTCTCTAACCTTGAAAAGAAGGGACTTAAGTGCAATGGGTCTGTAGGATGCGAGAGAAAAAGATTCGCCTTTTTTAGGACGAACTGGACAAATGCTGTTTTCCATCTGCTCGGAAAGAATCCTGACGAATAGAATTAATGAAAAAACTTATGCAGTGGTTTTGCCAGCGTGGAATAACATCTCTTCAGAAGAAGAGGCGTTATACCATCTGGACCAGTATATTAAAATTTTTAAGTACTCTGGCTACTATACGAGTGCAAAAGTGGATTCGTCCCATTGAAGATTTGACACACTCAAGTTGTTTTTAAATAGGACTGAGGGGTTATTTTTGATAACCATTTAAAATATTCGCTGCATTATAACTACACGATGGCTAAAGCTAATTCTATGCTTGGTTTCCTTATTCGAAATTCTAAGGATTTCGTTGACCCATATTCCCTTAAATATCTGTACGTCTCTTTTGTTCGTTTGTTACATAATAAAATATTGTTCCACAATTTACTGTCCCTATCATGTGAAAAGTATTTTAAGATTAGAAAGAATACAGAAAAGCAAATATGCACTTCGTAAAACTTATGGTTTTTATAATGCTCCTGAGCGTAGTATTAGATGTCAATCAATTGGTATTTTACCTCTGTTTAAGATTTTATTTTTTCGGTATTTTTTCCGTAACATTTTATGTAGTCCTATTGATTATCCCGCCTTACATTTTTTTGTTAAATATTTAATCGTATGCACCTTCGCGTACTCGCAGATCTAGGGAGCATTCCTTCTTTTTAAATTTTAGACACTACTGTTTATGGTCAAAATAATCCCATAATCGATAAATAATCCCGCGATCAAATTGCTTAAATATGATTTCACAATTAATCGATTTTAAATGAGCAGAGAAAAATGTAAGGGATTATTTAAGATTATTTATTTTACCCAATACACTAGGGTTGTTCAGTAAGTTCTGTGATTTTTTTCTTGGAAGTAGTGTTTATCGTTTCAGAAAACCTCTATGTATACCACTGTGTTACGAGAATTTGTCTTGATGGGACGTGATCAACGCGACAGAGGCGCAGCAGGAAATTTACAGCTTATATGGAGATTCTGCTGTAAGCGCTGTCAGTATTGGTTAACACGCTTTCGTTCAGGAAATACAGACCTTGCTGATGTTGTTCGCTCTGGACGTCCACCCACCACAAACCACAATCAAATCTTGGCATTTGACGAAACGGGAGATCGCTTAGTGGTTTAACATCGCCCATACAACCGTTTCGCAGAGACTAAAAAGGCTTGGAATATCGAAAAAAAGTCGGTGTTTGGGTTTCTCACAAACTCAGTGAAAGAAACATTATGGATCGCATAATGCTCTGTGAGTCTTTGTTGATGGAACCCACTTGAAAAGAGTGATGGGAGACGAAAAATGTCATGAAGGTCATGGTACACTCCTGATGAAACATCGCAATCGATCAGTAAGCAAAATTTGCATCCCAAAAAAGTCATGTTGAGCATTTGGTCGGACTGGTGGGGTGTCCTTTACTTCGAGTTGCTTCCACGCAATCAGACAATAAATGCCGTTAAATATTGCTCTCAACTCTATACTCTCAAGCAGGCAGTGAAAAAAAAAAAAAAAACGGCCAGAGTTAGCGTTGTTTTTCATCATGACAACGCCAGAATACATACAGCTTTAGTGACAAAACAAAAGCTGAATTAATTTGCCTGCAAAGTTATGCAGCACTCAACGTGCTCTCCAGACCTTGCGCCTTCTGACTACCATCTGTTCGGCTCTCTTAAAAAAAAAATTTGGACGGAAGGAAATTCAATTCCGAAGATGATATCAAAACGTACCTGAAAAACTCTTTTACCCATAAGTCTGCTGACTTTTACAAATGAGGCATTATGTCTCTTCCAGAACGTTGGAAGAAAGTACTAGACCATGATGGACAATATCTGGTGGATTAAATATAAGGTTGTATATCGAAAATGTATGTTTAACTTTAACTCAAAAAAAGACCGCAGAATTTATTCAGCAACTCAATATTTGCCAATGTCACTAATACTTCATTTAAAACTTTTTTTTTTTTTACTATACACCATATATATATATTATATATTGTCTTTTTATTTTAATAGCTTTTGTAAAATGATCAATCTAAGAAAGTTGTGTATATGGCAGATTAGATTTAATAAATAAATAAATGAGAAAATAATAATCAGGGAAGGATGTAGATGGTCGAATTTGGAGAGAAGAAATTTACACTCACGAGCAACACAATTTATAGTATCAGATACAAAGATCAGGTCTAGATGTCTATCCATGTGGTCAGAAATATAATTTATTTATAAAAGGCCTGAGTTGGAAAGACAGTCAGTAAAGAGGATTTCCTTATCTGAAACAACATTTGAGCCGTGAGTCAATCGAAGATGATTAACGCAGTAGAAGACCATCGACATCGAAAACAGACGAAAACGTTGATGAAGTAAAAGAAATTTTGGTCAATAACCGCAAATTAACCATCAAAGAGATAACGGAGGACTTGAACATTGCCTATGGATCCATCCAAAACATTTTGGTTAGTGGTTTTAGTTTCCATCGTGTAGCAACAAAGTTGGTGCCAAAAGACCTCAATTTCATGCAAAAAAGAGACCGTGTTGACGTCGCAAAAGAGATAATCTGCGAGGCTTAACCCGATCCCACATTCATCAAAAGGATCGTTACTGGAGACGAGACGTGGGCTTATGAGTACGATCTAGACATCTAGACATCAGGCAAGTGAATGGCGTTCACCAAATGAGCAGAGACAAAAAAAAAAAACGTCGTTTTCAGGCAAAAAAGAAGTCAATGCTCACGGTTTTCATGGATTACAACGGTGTAGTGTATCATGAATTTTTACCAAAAGGCCATACAGTAAACAAAGAGTATTATTCGGGCGTTATGGGACGTTTGTGTGAAGCAATTCGCTGAAAGAGACCAGAATTGTGGACAGAAAGCTCGTGGATTTTGCAACATAATAACGCACCGTCACGAAAAATGCCACAAATATCATCCAACACCCACCGAATTCATTTGATTTGGCTCCTTGTGACTTCCTTTCTGTTCAATCGAGTTAATAAACCACTACGAGGAACGCGTTTCAGAAGCCGAGAGGAAGTAATGGAAAAATAGCAGAAAGCACAGATGGACATACCGAAAACCGAATATAGGATAGGATCAAGCGCTGGCATAAGTGTGTTGCAGTCGATGGGGATTACTTTAAAGATACTTAAAATCTAATGTAGATTTAGATGAATAAACTTGTATTTTTAATTTTCTGAATAAATTCCGAAATTTTTTTGATCAAGGTGGTATTCATCGTCCGACTGAGTACATTGGAGATGAGAGAGATTGAAATCAACAAGAACTATGATATCGTCACAGGGGCCAACAATATCAAAAAGAAAGTCAACCACATTAGTCGCCAGCTGGAAGCCACCTGTTAGTTAGCAGGGGCAAATCTAACAACAGAACATATAATACTAGGTGGGGTGAAAAGTAATTTTTTTTTTTAAATGTTTTTTTATTTTATTCAATATAGTCTTCTTTTAGTTTGATACACTTATTCCACCGATTTTCCAACTTCTTGATCCCGTCCGAAAAGTAATTTTCCGGAAAGTCTGCAAAATACTCCTCCGTGGCATCGATGATTTCCTCGCGTGAGCTGAATTTTTTATTGATGAGCCATCTTTTGAGGTTTGGGAAGAGAGGGAACCAAATTGGGTGAATACGGTGGATGCGACAGCAATTGGGGCCGTAAGTCATTGATTTTAGCCATGGTTGCGATGCTCTTGTGCGCCGGTGCATTGTCGTGAAAAAACAAAATTTTTTTTTCGCTTCATGTGAGGCCGTTTTGCAGCGATTTAGGCATTCAATCGCTCCAATAATGCACAGTAATAGTCGCTGTTGATAGTTTTTCTTTTTTCGAGGTAGTCCACGAAGAGTATGCCATGACAATCCCAGAAAACCGACGCCATAACCTTTTCGACCCATCGAGCCTCCCTCGGCCGCTTCGTAGCACTCGTGCCGGCTTCAGTCCATTGCCGGGCACTCATTCTGTTCTCTGGTGTTCAACAGTTACCAATCGACGCCAAAAGTCCGCCTGATTCTGCATCAGCAAGTCCAAACACTTTCAAAGTGCTCTCGCGTTCGTGTTTTTAGTCAGGAGTGAGTATGCGCGGCACCCAGCGGCAGGATAACTTTTTTATATGTAGAATATTGCCCAAAATATGGCGTGTGCGCTCAGTACTAATCTTTGTGGTATCTGCAAGCTCGCGCACCTTCACTTTCCGGTCAGCCAACACCATTTCATGTATTTTTTGATATTGTCCTCTGTAACCGCATCGGAGGGCCTGCCGCTGTGGACTTGATCGGTAGTGGAGTTGCGGCCACCACGAAACTCTTGAAACCAATATTTAACGGTGTCTATCTAATTTTTCTTTTGTTTCCTTCGCCGTTTTGCCTCTCAAAAAATAATGTGTTATGAGAGAACGAAAATCGTTTTTGTCCATACTCAACATGATGCCAAACACGTCAACAACAATCAGCTGTCAAAACAAAACTTAAGACAGTATCACATTGAAATTTGGCATGTCTGCCTAAATATAAACGGACTTCCAGGCACCATAACCTTTTTTGCAGTAGCAGCGCATTCTGGCGGGCAACCAGGTTACTTTTCACTCCACCTAAATAGTAATCTACGCTTGGAGATAGTAGCTTTAAAAATAATAAATTCGAATTCAGGTGTTACTTTACTTTTTAAAGAGTTGAAGTTCAAATCTATCGTAAATTGACAGGATAATTAATCGACCTATAGAAATTATCGTTCTCACGATTATTAACAATGTAATCCTTTTTTCACGATACAAAAAAGAACAGGGCTTATGCCAACGTTTTACATAAGGATGAAGGACTCAAAGCTAACATCTGTGCTTTAAGATGTGATGAATAATTTTGTCAAAGCAGGTTTGATATATAACAGAGGTCGTTAAGATCAAATGCCGGTTACATAGTTGTTCATTATTGTTTTCTATCGATAGCAAAAATCAAATAACAGTGTCGTCGGAGAATTTTTTCATCGATTGAAACTCAAATCCTTCCTTAGCGGTTTGCTAAGAGATGGCGTAACTTGTATAATTCCATTGTTATTATTCCATTGGAACATGCGTTGGAAAGTTACTGTCATTGTACATCATTTCAATATATGTCATTCATTTGAAGGGTAAACAACAATATTTTTTTTTCACTCAAATATGTCGAACTTTCGAGTTCTTCTTCATTACTTTAATATGAAGAAAACTGCTGCCGAAAGTCATCGTATTTTGGTGGAAGTTTATGGTGAACATGCGCTAGCTGAGCGAACGTGCCAAAAGTGGTTTGCACGATTTAAAAGTGGTGATTTTGGCTTCGAAGACGATGAACGTCCTGGTCAGCCAAAAAAGTTTGAAGATGAAGAACTGGAAGCATTACTCTATGAAGATTGTTGCCAAACACAAGAAGAGCTCGCAGAATCATTGGGTGTCACTCAAGCAGCGATTTTAAAACGTTTAAAAGCAGCTGGATATATTCAAAAGCAAGGAAATTGGGTTCCATATGAACTCAAGCCGAGAGACGTCGAAAGGCGGTTTTGCATGTCCGAAATGCTGCTGAAACTCCACAAAAGGAAGTCATTTTTGCATCGGATTGTTACTTGTGATGAAAAATGGATCCATTACGATAATGCCGAGCGCAAAAAATCATATGTGAAACCCGGCCAACGAGCCAAATCAACGGCAAAGCCGTTGGCCCTAACGTAATGCTCTGTATTTGGTGGGATCAGATGGGTGTGCTGTATTATGAGCTGCTAAAACCGGGTGAAACCATCAACGTTACCGAACACAATTAATACGTTTGAAGAGAGCAGTAGCCGAAAAACGCCCGGAATATTCGACCAGACACAAGGCAATAATTTTCCATCATGAGAACCCTCGGCCCCACGTTGCTATTCCGGTTAAAAACTATTTGGAAAACAGTGGATAGAAAGTCTCACCCCACTCACCTTATAGCCCAGACCTTGCCCCTTCTGACTACCATTTGTTCCGGTCGATGCACAACGCCCTCACTAAAATATGGTTCACATCAGAGCAGAATATCAAAAATTGGCTTGATTCATTCTTGGCTGCCAAGCCGGCGCAGTTCTTTTGGGATGGGATCCACAAATTGCCAGAAAGATGGGAAAAAGTCATAGCTTCAGATGGGCAATACTTTGAATAATACTATTGTACATGTTTTTCTTAAATAAACGCTCAAATTTAAAAAAAAAAAAAACACCGCAAGAATTAAAATATATACCCAATATATCACTACAAATCAATGAAATATTACTTACCCTCCGCCAATTGTAATCATTTTCGCATCAGCTGCCATAAAAAGTTCCGACGAATGCCCCAGTTTTTCTTCACCCTCGTTACGTTCACCCCCAACGCCAACCCAAGGATATTTTGCTCGATCTGGACACAGAGAGAAGAGGAAAGTTTCACCAGTACCAAAGTAGGCCTGTCGTTGACCCTTGTCATCTTTTACATTACGCTCAAACCATCGTGTTGAACAATAGGCGCCAAATACCTAAAATTCAAATTATTTAACCTACTTTATTTTTTATTATTTAATTTTATAAATCATCAATACTAACCTCGTTATTGCACGTTTTGATCATCATAAGAGTTGGCTCATGTTGCTCTACCCGAACATAGAATGTCGTCAGCGAACAACCATGTTCCTCAGTTGTATATAGCAGTACTGGTTGGTACATTGTTATTCTAACTGGCAGCCATGACCAGAGTGTAAAGAGCTACACACAAACAAAATTTATTCCATATTAGTCACAATTTTTAATAAAAAACAATCTTTCGAATTCAGCAAAAATTACAACATTCAAGTAAAATATACTTTTATCAAATCATTGGGAACGGAAATTCAAAAATATAAATTTAAAAACAAAATTTAACAAAGAAAAAAAAAAAGAAAAAAGAAAGAAATTCTATTCTATTTAAAAATGACATGGAAGCGGAACAAATGGTTTATTCAAATCAAATTTACCGACAAAATTCCATCACACAATACGACACAAAATTAGGACAAGTTAAAAATGAGGGATACCAGGGAACTAAACAAGTATATTGAAGAACTACTTTACATTCAAAACGATAAGTCTTTTCATCTTGGGTATATAAAAAAAAAAAAATGTTTTTTTATTGAAATCAAATGCAAAATGTCAGGGCGTGATGTATTCCGCAAACGATCATTTTAAATAAACCATTAACGGAAGCAGATATGTACTCATATATAATTAAACCTAAAAATTAAAAAAAAAAAAAAAAGAAAACCCTTAAAATAAAATTCAAAAAGGAAAATAAACATTTTAACAAAGGATTGTCCCTATTTTCTAAGTTGGCGACCAGTTTTTCAGCCTGGCAACATGGTGAGAAAGCAAGCACTGCTATTGAAATAAAACTTAAGTTAGTTTGGGTCTATTATTAAAAGAGTATACCATATTTCTTGTAGCGAGATGATTGCATTGTTCTCAATAGGGCCTGATCGAGCACTTCAGTCAATCGAAACCCTACTGTGTTAACTAAGAAGTGAGGACTATAGACGGAAACATGAGTCATATAGCAAAACCAAAAAAAAAAATAATAATAATAATAATAAATAAATAAATAAAATTAAATTTTAATTGTGACGACATCTTTAAAAGCTGCAGTGATGAGGAAGTTTACAATAATGCAACTTGTGTCACTAGCCGAACAACAACTACGAAAAAACCTCATCGATAACAATAAACAATTATTAGATATTCGTATCTCACTATCGGATTTTTCTAGACTGATGAGATCATTCAAGTCGCTGCAGACTAACTGGGCTAACTTAGGAAACTAAATGGTTTTACAATGAGCCGATGTTGAGTCTGTCTTTCAATTCATTATCATATTAACAACATATCTTAATCGAAATACTGCGTAAACTTTGATATGGAGAGTATCCTGAAATTCGACGAAGTTCAAGTTGAGACCCTTAACAGGGATTAGAAAAGATGGGATTAAGTAAGATGTTACGACTATGAATTAAGGCAAAATACTATAGTATGTTGCTAAAAAGTTTCTATGAGTTTCACAACAAGCCCTAATTGAATCACAACCCCAACACTAAAAGAGAGAACATCTTTGGTAAGTACCGACGATAGAACATTTTATCTGAAAAATGATTTAGACTAATTGACTTTGTCAACATAGCAAGAACACAGTTTTCACATCTTAATTATCATAAAGCAACGTAAACAACTTATCACTAGGAATCGTTAAAAATTTCACAGATCACAAAACTACCACTGGAAGATGAACTCTACTTAAGAAACAACGTACAGAAGCTTTACAAAAAAAAAAAAATTAAGAAATCGTATCACGGAAAACAATAGAAATCGGAAGAAATTACTTTGGAAATTTGCAAGTAGATGCAAGTAGAATGTGATGCAAAACATATGGAGAAAACCATACTGTTATCTGGCTTTTTTCCATCCAATCGATTTGGGGACAATTCCTCGGGGGATAGTCAGTTCCGATTTCGTTGTTAGGTCCTGAAAAAAGAGCTTCAACGATGAACTAAATAATCTGTGTAGTGAATTAGATCTGGTCAATTACAAAAATGACATATATGTTACATAGATATGTTTGCCACATCTGCGATGCCCAGAGTATTCAACTGTAACTTAGAGGACCCAACGAGGTAATGGAATGCAACTCGCCTTAGAAGTACAGACCTGTCGGATGAAGATCGAGATTGACAACCAAACTCTTATGTCGTTTAAGCACTACACTCAAAAACCTAGAAACATGGCCTTGGCTATAGAAACGTCGCGAAGTACGAATTGTTAAATTCAGAAATGAGTTGGTTGCAGGCGTTTTTAAAAAAAAAAAAAAACCCTTGCTCTACCAAAGTTGTCAGTATCAATGAAAATATACTAAGCTAGTTATTGAATAAAACGTTAGACGCCAACACACAATCCAAGCTAGAAAAAAAATAGGAAAGCAAAAGAGCACGAAACAGATGACATTGGTCTTTTTTTTTTTTGTGGGTTATGATGACTGGAAAACACACAATTTGCCTGAAAAAAAAAAAAAAAAAACAGCGGATGAGTACTGAAAGTAATGTGAATATTTCGGTTGAAAAATAATTACGAAGACTGAATGCTTTCGATAATTTTATAAAGATCCACAGTAAAAACTTTCAACCTAAATACGAGTATTACAAAATACATAGATAAGACTTTTTTTTGATGACCAGACCGATGAAAAGACGACTTTTGAAATCAAATGAAAGTTTCCCAGAAGAATGACTACCGATAGGAGAATCCCTTGGATAAAATCAATGGCGATGCTACGCGAACAGTCAGGGTATGTCTTATAAATCTTCTTCGACATTTTTCATGTTCATTAGAAAGTAAAGCCTCCACGAAACAACAAACGCTCTTTTTTATCTGTGAGAAACACAGTATTCTGGATGTATCCACTGAAACGAAAATAAAAAGTGGCCAGTGCCATACGTCACACGTTGAATAGCAGTCTGATTTTTTAATTTGCTGGTATGAAACCAAGGCGAAACTAAAATGAGCACAAAGGAAAAGAATGACAAAAAAGGCATACAAAAAGGTGCTGAAATGGAGGACTACGAAAAACTATATACAACAGCAGCAGAAAAAGAAAATCGAAAAAAAAACAGGTCAGGGAAATCGAAAAATCCAATATCACCCGAACGACGTTGGTACCTGATGATACATCACCAGACGTTGATAGTCATACCGACAAAATCCTGGACTTATTTTTAACTTCTCATGTGCTATGCTCTCTAGGCTCGTCGGACCACTGTGTTATATCAAGTAATTTCTCATATACCGACCACACAGAGAAAAAAAAATTCATCAAAGAACCGTATAGCACTACGAGAAAGCCAATTGGAGCGGGCTTAACACCTTCTTTAGGAACTTTAACTGGTTGTTATGTTTCTTCGATAACGTCGTGGATGCCGCTGCTGATATGATCACTGACACTATTCTCTTTGAATGAGATCCTTTAATCCTTACCGGGTGTAGAGTATCAAACCAAAAGAAAAGGAATGTTTTTTCGGTCCTACAAGACGAACCCGTCTGAGGAAAATCGAAAAAAGTTCAAACGAACCAGGAATGACTGCACCGCCTTTCCTAAGCGTGTGAAATTTTAATACGACCAAAAGCTGTATAACAATAGTACAATGCCCCGAAGGAATTAAAAATTGTTGGACGTTCGTCAAAAATATTAGAAATTCTGCCTAATCCTTCACGCTAATGCTCATTTACAATGACATTCCAGCTGTCAGTTCTTCGGAGAAGGCCAATATGCTAGCTGCACGTTTTGCGGCTGCACACAACACTCAGATTGTGCTCTATCTCCGCTTACACTTGAGTAGTAGCAAGAGCACTTAAAGATCTTAACATAACTACGCAAATCCGTCCAAACGGTATATCTCCTCTTCTTCTGAATATGTGTTTTTTTTTCACGCTGGCAAAATCACTGCGCAAACTCTTTCATTAAACCCGTTCCTAAAAAAGGGAACTACAGACCCATTGCACTTACGTCTCTTCTTTCTAATCTCTTTCTATCTCGAAACAAGAAAACTTGGTACGTCAGTACAGTTTTCAAAGTAACAGACCCACTGGAGACTTAGTGGCATGTCTCACCGAAAAGTGGAGAAACAAAAGCATATGGTACATCAATCTGGCGAGAACAAAATAGTTGAACTGAATATTTTTAAAGCATTTAACAAAGTTTGGCATCCGGTTCTTTTATCGAAAATGTGTGCATTTGGGATCGATGATTCTCTTCTTCAATAGATTGGAAATTACCGTTCGGAACGGTAATTGCTGGTGTATTCCATGGCTCTGTTTCTGTTTTGTCTCCGACACTCTTTTTAGTCTTCAATAATGATCTCTTGTCTGCTACTTCTAAGCCAATATACTCATTCACTGACGACGTTACTCTCTGTTTTTCATATTCGTTCGCAGACTCACTTCCCTGCTTCTCGGCTGTAGAACGGAAACGGCAGCGTATGCTAAGCTAATTAAATTGCGAAATAAACGGCTTCACTTAATGAGAAACCGCAAACAAATTGCAATTTAATGTTTTCAAAACCTAATGCTTGAATAACCATATATTCGATGTTGCCAAAAATGCTGTGAAATGCCTTGGCCTCATCAAGCAATGTAAGAAATATTTCAACCCCTCTGATCAGGCCTCAATATATGTAAAAGGCATTAACCCAACCAAAATTGGAGTACATTGCCCACATCTGCTAGATAGGATTCAAAACTATGCGATAAGACTCATAGGTGATGTTAATATTTCTCTGTCAATTGATAACTTCGAATACAGACGAAATGTCTCTTGTCTCACCTATTTTCACCACCATAGTGCGTTATAGCAAACTGAAGAAGACTGCTTTGTGTCTCTAGGGACTATAGGAATTAAAAAAAAAAAGAAAGATTTTCAAGGAGAAAAAAAAGCAAAATCAGCAAGAGCTCGTTGTTTATGCCACCCCCTTTAACATACAGCCAAGACTTGGATCTTGGTGATTACTTTTTACTTAGTATTTTGGAAAAGTCTTGCAGAGAAAAAGAACTTGAAAAAAGATGACAATAAGGTGTAAGTAAATCAATATTGATATTCAAGGAAGTAAATGTCATCTTTGCATAGAAGGCGGTGAAACTGCGGAACACATTTTATGTGAATGCGTGGCTATAAGTGCCTTTAGGAAACAATATTTCCTTAGAGAAATTTTATTCCTTTGGGAAATTATCAAAATCTCCACCAGATTCTCAATTTCATCAAAAGAATTGAGTCTCCATTGGCTTCTTAATACTGATTTTGTAGTGCAAAAGATCTTTTAGGTTGCAATGCCCCCGCAATTCGCGGATTAGGACTTAAAAAAAAAAAAAAAATCAAAATTGGGTTAAGTGATCTTAAACAAAGGCAAAGGAAATGGCTCTAACTGCAGCTACTTATTTTTCTATAGCACGTCGATAACGTTAAAGACCCTAAAGTATTATTAAAATAAATTAAAGAAAAATAAAGAAACAACGAACCAAATGTTTAAATAAAATTCAGTGTTAAAGCTGGATTAAAACTAAAAAGGAGCACAATAAAATAATACTCTTTAAGAAAAAGATGTATCTTGTGAACAAAGGTGTACGTGTTATTTAAAACAAAACAAAAAATAATATATTTTTGAACTAACATCTACTACATCGAATAAGTACGAATTAGCTAAGCTACAAAAATAGCTAACTTAAAAGAGACATAGACAATGGTACGAATTAGGTGAAATAAAATGGAAAATCGAGGTGCAATAACGTCTAAATCGATAACTGAAAAATCTAAACCACATTACACTTACATCTTCACCATTGGCTATGCGACTTTTTAACGACTGAACCGGAAACGCGCCCATAGCGAGCACCCTATGACCAGGAGATTGTTCGCCCTTCACGAATTATGATTTGGTGTTTTTTTTTTCGTGTTTGGATATTTTACCAAAAAAATTTCATAAAAATGAATAATATGTAGGTATAGTGAGAGTGTGGAGAGTTGTGGTATATGATGTGGTGATGTGGCATGATTTGGTAAAATTCATAAATTCAAATAAAACAAATCAAAACAGTGATGCAAACAACACATAAATGGGTGGTTAACATTTGAAATTGATTTTCGTTTTGTTTTGTTTGGTTTGTTGTTTTTGATTTTGGTTTTTGTATGTTTTGAAATCGAATTTAATGCAAACACATAAGGGTAAACATTTCAAAGAACATAAAAAAAAAAACAAACAGAAAATGTTTGCAATTAAATGTTTTTTTTGGTTTTGTTTTTAGTAATTGTTAACGCAGTCAACATTTATTCATAAATATATACGAGCAATCAGTAGTAGCAGTTTTAGCAGTAGTAGTAGTAGGAGAACAAGTAATAACAGTATGCAGCAAGATGTGAGAAAAAAGAAGAAGAAAAAAAACAGAACAAAACAGATGTCTTAATTTTCACTCTTTAAATTAAGTCGCTTTAACAGATGATCAGAATTTTCAAATTTCTTTTTTCCAAATCAACTGTCAATGTATTTTTTTTTTTAAAGACAACTTTCACAATAAATGCCAGCAAAATTTGTTATTCTTTTCTTTTTTTTTTTTAACTACCTAAAATACTGAATCAAAATCGCCAATAAAAAGTAAAAAATAAAATAAAGCCCTTGAGGTTTTTTTTTTTTTGTTTTTCATAATTCATAACACATTTCTCAGCCTTCACTATGCTTTTTTTTTTTATTTATGTAACAATGGCTTGCTTCAGACATTCTCATAGAAAACAAAAATAGTAAACAAAAAATTTCGATATAAATTTAACAAACAACTAAAAACAAAAAACTAAAATTAAGAAAAAAAAAAAAAAAAACAGCAACAATATGTTCATCACTATTTCTTCCAAAACGAAAAAAAAAAAAAACAAATAAAAACAGCAAACAGAAACTAACAGAAGAACATTTGAGAAAATTCAAAAGCCCCATACCAGATTGCGACAGGTCTCGGAATGCAGCCTCTGGAATGTTATTGACATTTTTGTTTTTCAAAAATAAAATAAAATGAATGAACTTTCTTAATATTAATGAGATTCACTTAAAGCTACATAAAGCTACAAAAGGATTTTTTCTTTTTTTTTCAATTTAATATGACGATTAATAGAAAAAATCTTTAAGCTGTAATGTTAATGATTTTAGAGACGATAACTTTTAAGCCATACTGTGTTTATACTTAGTTGATATCAAGAATGAGGTTTTAAAGGAAAATGAAATTGAATTAAATATTGTTAAGTCGAAAGACAGACAGGGTTTTTCGTTAAATGCGGACCATTTTTTTTTTTTATTATTATTATTCTTTTTTTTTTAAAACTTAATGAATTTTTTATTTTACACTGAAATATGTTTAATAATTATGAAATAATAAATGTGCTGAACCCATTTTTCGCGTAATTCAGCTGATATTCCAGCAATTTAACATCGATTTTGCACATACAAGTCGTCTTAAGTTTCTGGTTTGTAGCATAGGCTTAAGAAAATAGTCTAAGGCGTTAAATCGTATAAATGAGACGGCCAATTAACAGAGCCATTTCTGGCGATAGGATAATTACCGAACTTCGTCTTCAAAAAGTCGATTGTGGAAATGTGCAGCAAGTAGCAAATAAGTTAACATAAAGCAATGTATAATCGATCCGTCGATATCATCTCAGAACAAATGCTTCATAATAACCGCACCAAATACCATAGTTTCGCATACTATGGTTGCTGTTGGAACAACTTCGACTATTTGCTTGAACAAATGCGGCAATTTTGCTCATATAAAAGCAATTTATCTACACCAAATCTTCTATCATTTTCAGTAGAGCCCAATTAGCGAAAGTTCCAGGTGAACAATGGTCATTGGCTTCAGATCTTGGATCAATACGATCTTATACGAACGCCTATACTCAGAACGAGAGGTAGAGGAAGATATTTAAAACCCGTGCCTTTTCGAAATATTTTGAGCTGATGTGAACAGAGAAGAAAAACTTCTGCAGATCGCCTGTTCCATGATGGTACCCAGATTTGAAGTGACTGCGTAATTAAGCACGAAAATTTATTAAGAGGAAAACTATAGTTTTAACAGCTCGAAGAATAAGTAATATAAGGTACATTCAAAAAGTATGGTGACTTTTGAAATTTCGCAAGCAACGTAAATTCGAACATATGTTCATAGTTTCAAGTATTGGGTCTATATCTTAATTCGTGCGGTTTGCTAAGAGATGACGTAACTTGTGTTATTCCATTGGAACATGCGTTGGAAAGCTACTGTCATTGTACGTCATTTCAGTATATGTCATTCATTTGAAGCGTAAACAACAATAATTTTTTTTTCACTCAAATATGTCGAACTTTGTGCCTGAAACTTTCTTCTTCATGAAGAAAACTGCTGCCGAAAGTCATCGTATTTTGGTGGAAGTTTATGGTCAATATGCGCTAGCTGAGCGAATGTGCCAAAAGTGGTTTGCACGATTTAAAAGTGGTGATTTTGGCTTGGAAGACGATGAACGCCCTGGGCAGCCAAAAAAGTTTGAAGATGAAGAACTGAAAGCATTACTCTATGAAGATTGTTGCTAAACACAAGAAGAGCTCGCAGAATCTTTGGGTGTCACTCAAGCAGCCATTTGGATATATTCAAAAGCAAGGAAATTGGGTTCCACATGAACTAAAGCCGAAAGACGTCGAAAGGCGGTTTTGCATGTCCGAAATGCTGCTGGAACGCCACAAAAGGAAGTCATTTTTGCATCGGATTGTTACTGTTGATGAAAAATGAATCCATTACGACAACCCCAAACGCAAAAAATCATATGTGAAACCCGGTCAACCAGCCAAATTAACGGCAAAGCCGAATATCTATGGCGCGAAGGTAATGCTCTGTATTTGGTGGGATCAGATGGGTGTGCTGTATTATGAGCTACTAAAACCGGGTGAAACCATCAATGGACAACGCCCGGAATATGCGACCAGACACGAGGAAATAATTTTCCATCATGACAACGCTCGGTCCCACGTTGCTATTCCGGTTAAGAACTATTTGGAAAACAGTGGATGGGAAGTCTTACCCCACCCGCTTTATAGCCCAGACCTTGCCACTTCTGACTACCATTTGTACCGGTCGATGCAGAACGCCCTCACTGAAATACGGTTCACATCAGAGCAGAATATCAAAAATTGGCTTGATTCATTCTTGGCTGCCAAGCTGGCGCAGTTCTTTTCGGATGGGATCCAAAAATTGCCAGAAAGATAGGAAAAAGTCATAGCTTCAGATGGGCAATACTTTAAATAATACTATTGTACATGTTTTTCTAAATAAACGTTGAAATTTTGAAAAAAAAAAACCGCACGAATTAAATTACATACCCAATATATAGAATACTTAGTTTGTTTTTGACAGGTAGAAAGGTTAGACGTGTTTTGGTGTGCTCGGCGATTTTCTTTTTTTTTTTTTTTAAATGGAGCAAAGAATTGGCATCAAATCTTATGTAAAAAATGGTGATGATGATATGATGACTCTGACTTGCTCAAAAAGGTCATAACTGGTGACAAATCATCCAGGAGAGCCAAGACCGAAAAAAGCAAGTTCGACCAAATGTCAGAGTTTTGATATCTGTTTTTTTTTTTTCGGATACCGTGGCGTAGTGCATCAGGAGTTTTTACCTCAAGGTCGTGAGGAGCAATACGAAGAAAACGTCCGGAATTGTGGAAAAACAATTTATGACTTTTGCATTACGATAATGCACCTGCTAATTCATCGTTGCTTGTGAGAAATTTTTTGTCCAAGAATATAACGACAATCATGCCTCAGCCACCATATTCACCGGCACCATGCGACGTTTTCTAGTTACCAAAACTAAAGAGACCTGTGAACGGCATCGTTGGAAAAGCTCACTGGTATACCAAAAATTGCGTATGAGAAGTGCATAGATTGGAAAAAGCGTTTACACAAGTGTATTATATCTGAGGGGATTACTTTGAAGGGGACGACTTTAATATTGAATATAAATATTTTTTTATAAAAATAAAATAATTTGGTTTTCGAAGAGTGTTTGTTATAAAATCTTGTGTGGGTGGCCGTGGCTCAAGAGGTAGTGTATTGGCTTCCCAATTGGTTCGGGGTTCAATACCAACCGTGCCCGAAAGACATTCTTATTTCCAGGCAACTACGTTCACAAAAATTAATGGTTGCCTAGAATACGACAACAAATCCAATTACACTTATAATTAAGTCTCCATAAAATTTTTGATGCCACCCATAGAACGAAATATCCACTGAGTCCAAACATCTTTCTCTCTCTCTCTCTCTCTCTCTCTCTCTCTATCTAATTTTCCAAAAAAAAACGTCATCAAATCGGCCAGATAAGATATATTCAAAAGATTTGATGTTTTGCTAAGTCGAAAGCAGTCTCTCTCTCATGCTTGAGACTCACATCACAGGCTTCTAATCAGAATCAACTTACAACCAGCTCCTATCACCGAGGCTGCGAATGAACTGAGTAATTAAACATAAAGTAGATGGTATCTGTCATCATATACAAGCTTTTCTTGCTTGCTTTAATTGATTAAAGTAGCCTGGCAACTTTATATCTAGTTACAAAAAATACATACCATCTGCTGAAAATTCTGAAGACAATCTACACTGCTAGCTTATCGCTGGAATACATACCAAACCCCAGCCAAACAGTAAGAGTAGCCTTTATACCGAAAATTGAAAAAAAAAATAACTCGATTAGAAAAAGCTTCAGACCTATCAGTATAACTTGTTTCATATTGAGGAGCATTAAGAAATGTTGAGCTTCACTGTTGTGCGAATGTATTATCTGTTTAAGATGCAATATGGTTAGACACTCGGAATGCTCCAAGATATTGAGCTTCAAAGACTGGTTGGTAGATATTGAATACGACCACGTCGATCTTACGTCTCCTCTGATATAGTGCTTGAGGTCTACTCTCTGCATAACACTCTCAACGGCTATATTGTCTTCGCTCATGCAGATGCAGATGATGGAGCTGTTATTTCTGTCAGAAAACGGCTGAGTCCGTTTGCTTTAAGTCGCAGGCAGCCTAAATGTGATTGACAATTGATGGTCTAGAAATGGGTTTTAAGTCAATTTCTTCGCGGGAATGAGAAAACTGACATTGGTTTTCCGAACGAAGTTAAATAACACTTAACATGTCGCGTAAAGGCATCAAAGGCACTGTTGGCATTTCTAGCAATGTAAAGGAGCTTCCGGCAAGACTTCCTAGTAAGCCGAGGAGGGTTTTTGATACACACGGCTATAATAAAACCAATTTTTTCCCTTTCGTTAGTTGTTTCATGGAACAAACTTTCACCTCAATACGTCACTGCTGTCTTTTGACTTTGACCTTACGGACTATTGCAATGACACCAGAACTCCTGTTGCTGAGAATCTGTCAGAATTTGAGCCGGAAAAGATACGTAGTTCGAATTTTCACGGATGACTTCAAAACCGATGTAGAATGCAGCATTGGTGTCTTTCAAAGCAGGAAATTGGGATGCGATTATGGCCTTCCTTGCCAATCTAGTTTGAGAATGCAAAACTTCTCTGAACAAAGTCGGAAGGTCGAATTCACTGTATTTTATATGGGTCCTAGATCACAATGGGATCACGGGAAATGAGCTAATGAACTTGATAGTCAAGGTTCAGAGGGTTTCCTCAGGATCCGAACATGCGTTAGGACTGCTTGCATAGTCAATTAAAGCTTATATATATATACATGTATATGGGATGCCACTTCATCTAAAACATCAGCCACATGCCTGCTGTCTCTCAGTAAGAAAGACTGCAGACTGTTTATTGCCTTTGCAACGATGCAACGTTGACACAATGACACAACATCCTTTAAAGTTTGCTGCAAGACTAATAACGACACCTCGAAACACTTCCTCTGTAAGTGTTCGACCTACAGTCGCACTAAACTATATGTACTTGAAGTATAAGCCATGCAAGAAAATCCGCCGACTCAATACGGGTGAATTGAGGAAGGCGCTCGTCTTCGCAGGACTACTTTACCCAAAGGTGATGAAAGACTTAGACAATTTTTTTTTTTCCGAGTCATTACCAGATGGTGATATGATGTTAGTGTTCAATAGCGTCAACCGAGAGTGTATCTGGCACGTCTTGGCGTCATACAGTGCGAGATACCATATGTCGACCCCCCATCAGTTAATCTCGTGAAGCTAGATACGCTGGTCGTGTCATATATTTGGATAGAAGTTTTAGTAAGAAGCGCACTGTTATCAAGGGTAATGTATTGACTTGCTGGTAAATGGCACTAGAAACACCATTAAATAGCATTTGTCTGCAAAAACTTTAAACGACTATTCTATGTCTGCACGAAAGGAAATGCATTATTACATCTGCATTAATAGTACTTCTAAGTGGGGCAACATTTTCCCAGAAAACGGAGATGCAATGGCGATATATTTTTGCATTGCATGGAAGTCACTTGCTCTATTGGCAAATAGAAAACGAAAGGCTTTAAGCTCTCAAATTGTAATATAGCAACCCTAGTAGAAAAGGGAAAAAAGCGTACGTCATACAAAAATAGGAAAAGTACATTATAACGCGCGACATGTTACCAAAAGCAGAGGAAGCACCAAAATAGCTGCGACAGAAAAAGAGTTTACAGAACAGACATGCCAAATTCAACGTACACTAAATGACAGCTGACGGGAAAAAACAAGCAAATACCGACGGATCGAAGACGAAACCTGCAAAGATAAAAATGACTAACCCAGTTGGGGAGAGCACCCAAAGCACAAACTAACCGCATGGCTACAGTGAACGGTTTAAAACACACAACGGTATACAGGACATAAGAAAAAGAAAATAAGTATCTCTTATTTCAGAGGATAGGCGATGACTTACGAACAAAAAGACGACTCATATCAGATGGCATAAAAGTTATCGATCTCTAAAGAATAAGCTTTACCAATATTGATTCTTTGGAAATGGAAAACCTACTCCATAGTGACTGTTTTATATCCCTAGTTATACTACCTATTCGCAAGCTTTAATTGTGTTTATCATTATTATTTCTTTTGCGTATAAATAAGAAGAAAGAAAGAAAAATTGAGAATATAAAAAAAAAAAAATAACACTTTACCTCTCGTATGGTCAATGTGTGTGACATCATTTGAATGTTGACTTGCGATTGACTCGTTGGTAAATTATCACTGGAACGCGATCGAACTAATTGTTTTGAACCGCCTAGAATTGATCTACTTTTTAGTAACATTTCAGTCTTAATAAATATTCTAGATATATATGTGGAACTGCAATAAAAAAAAATTAAAAAATTTAAATTATTAATAGATGTTTAAATATAATGTTGTAACTCACCTTAGCCCCCTAATACTAAACGCTGATTGCAACAGCTTTGCCGGTGTAACTGGTAATTTTTTACAAAATTTTATTAACGCATTACCAATGTCATTTTTAATATTATCCGGACTCCATTCATTATCAGACGTACATTCCTTATGGAATAAATTGAGTATGACCAGAGCAATACGATAGAACACTTTAATGCCCTCGTGAAAGAAACAATCCATAACACGAACTAAATGCTGAAATGGTAAACCAGCTAAAATCCACCAACACCAGTCCATAAAAACGCGTTCCAATTTTTGACCAGAACACATTCGTTGCAAATACGAGACGGAGGTTTTCTGCAATACAAAATTTGGTTATCAGTAATGGTCGTGGTTTCATATTTTGTGTAAACAATTTATTATTGAAAACAAAAACTTACTGCGTGTTTTTTGGCAATTTGCATCACTGTCTTCCAAGTCACTTCGTGTAATAGTTTCGTCTGATTGATAAACACCTTTTCCTTGCATGCAACTAAACTGGCAAGACAGTGATAAGCTTCCTCCTCTGAAAAGTTCAAATAAACAAAAATAAAAATCTAGCTGTTGAATGTTTTTTGTAAAAAAAAAGAACACTGAAAAATCGAAAACAAAATTGAATGGATGACGGATCTTTGTGTATAGCCAGGGCAAGTCGCCAAGAGCTCTTTTTTCGTTAGCTTTTTTGGGAACAATTCCAATTGTACCTTTACGCAGGTAAGTGAGGTTTTGTTTATTTATTTTCGTTTCAACACCGTTTATAGTGGAAAACTAGGTATTTACGAATAGATATCGTAAAATCGAAAACAAAAAAACACGGTAAATACCATCAGCAGAATTATTTGTGTACTCGTACTCGAGATAAACAATAACCGGTTCGCCAATTGAAGTTTACAACCGAAAAGAGGTTTTTAACAAATTAGTTGTAGGCATTGGATTTAAAAAAAAAAACAACTTTATAGTACTTATCTCAATTGATAAGGATTAATTTATAAAGAGCGTTTTTTTAAGTAATCAAGTCATATACATCCAAATTCCAATTAGAGTGTGATAGAATTTTTTCTATTACTTAGTTTATTTTTTATTATCAATCTCTTTAGCTACTCCAGAGCGAATTTACGTGAGAGTGGACACATTTATACATAAAGGGTGATTCATTGTGAGGTTTGATTTATAACGTAAAATAAAACACATAAATTTGAAAGTGAACTTAAAATTTTTATTATCGGTCAAAAGAACAATTCATGGCATTTACTTTTTAAAAATGATATCATGTAAATATTGGTCACGACTACGTCTGAGATGGTCCCTTCGGAAGGTACTCGTTCGAGCATAGCGATTAGTATCTCGCGGATAACACGAGTAATGTTGGCTTCCAAAGCGTCAATCGTAGTTGGCTTTTTCCTGAAGACCTGAGACTTTACATATCCCCAGAGAAAATAGTCCAAAGGTGTGATATCTAACGATCTAGGCGGCCAATTTACCGTAGCTAAACGTGAAATTAGGTGCTCACCAAAATGACTTCTCAACAAGTCCATTGTTTCAAGCGCTATATGGCTTGTAGCGCCGTCTTGTTGAAACAAGAGCTCATCGAGACCATGTGCTTGAATTTCAAGAAGCACATAGTCCGTTAACATGGCACGAAAACGGCTAACACTGACGGTTACATTCTGATTTGCCTCGTTTTTGAAGAAATATGGACTAATGATTCCACCAGCCCATAAACCACACCAAACCGTTAATTTTAATGGATGTAATGGTAGCCTTTGGTACTTTTCGGGTTGCCCAAATACGGCAATTTTTATTATTTATTGGGTATGTAATTTAATTCGTGCGGTTTTTTTTTTTTCAAAATTTGAACGTTTATTTAAGAAAAACATGTACAATAGTATTATTCAAAGTATTGCCCATCTGAAGCTATGACTTTTTCCCATCTTTCTGGCAATTTGTGGATCCCATCTCAAAAGAACTGCGCCTGCTTGACAGCCAAGAATGAATCAAGCCAATTTTTGATATTCTGCTCTGATGTGAACCGTATTTCAGTGAGGGCGTTCTGCATCGACCGGAACAAATGGTAGTCAGAAGGGGCAAGGTCTGGGCTATAAAGCGGGTGGGGTAAAACTTCCCATCCACTGTTTTCCAAATAGTTCTTAACCGGAATAGCAACGTGGGGCCGAGCGTTGTCATGATGGAAAATTATTGCCTAGTGTGTGGTCGCATATTCCGGTCGTTTTTCGGCTACTGCTCTTTTCAAACGGATTAACTGTGTTCGGTAGCGTTGTCTATTGATGGTATCACCCGGTTTTAGCAGCTCATAATACAGCACACCCATCTGATCCCACCAAATACAGAGCATTACCTTCGCGCTATGGATATTCGGCTTTGCCGTTGATTTGGCTTATTGGCCAGGTTTTACATATGATTTTTTGCACATGGGGTTGTCGTAATGGATCCATTTTTCATCACCAGTAACAATCCGATGCAAAAATGACTTCCTTTTGTGGCGTTCCAGCAGCATTTCGGACATGCAAAACCGCCTTTCGACGTCTTTCGGCTTGAGTTCATGTGGAACCCAATTTCCTTGCTTTTGAATATATCCACCTGCTCTTAAACATTTCGAAATGGCTGTTTGAGTGACACCCAAAGATTCTGCGAGCTATTCTTGTGTTTGGCAACAATCTTCGTAGAGTAATGCTTCCAGTTCTTCATTTTCAAACTTTTTTGGCTGCCCAGGACGTTCATCGTCTTCCAAGACAAAATCACCACTTTTAAATCGTGCAAACCACTTTTGGCGCGTTTGTTCAGCTAGCGCATGTTCACCATATACTTCCACCAAAATACGATGACTTTTGGCAGCAGTTTTCAGTAATGAAGGAGAACTCCCCGCAAAAACACTTTTTCAGGCACAAAGTTCGACATATTTGAGTGAAAAAAAAATTATTGTTGTTTACGCTTCAAATGACTGACATATACTGAAATGACGTACAATGACAGTAGCTTTCCAACGCATGTTCCAATGGAATAATAACAATGAAATAATACAAGTTACGCCATCTGTTAGCAAACCGCACGAATAAAGTTGTAGACCCAATGTTTATTAACGTATCTATTGAGCCAGAAAAGGACTTTATGACTGAACAAAATTTTACGATAAAACACCGGATTCTCATTGAGTTTTTCCAGAGCTAATTCACTGAAATTATGACTCAAATTCAAGTCGCCTGGCTTCAGTTCTTGCACAAGTTGAACTTTATATGCTTTTAGGCCAAGATCCTCACGTAAAATATGCCAAGTTGTCAAATATGCCTGCTGAGAACGATGACGAATCAATTCGTCACGGGCTTCGCGTACACTCTCAGCTACAGTCTCTTCACTACGTGCAGTAGTGAATCTACTAATGTAAACTGGGACTCAAATTTGCGAATGATATTGGCAATAGTGATTTCAGTATTCAGTATATTTCAGTTCCATAGAAATAGTCAATACTCAAATGCCAGATTTCTAAGTTACTTGCATTCGTATATTGTGGAACTCTTTACTAATAACCATCAAATGCTCCGAGAGGAAAATCATCGTCTTAAAACTTGGCTGATGTCTAATTGGTGACCTACAAACAAGGATTAGATTCTGGAAAGAGAGAAAGAGTAACAGAATTATGAAATACAAAATACTCAAAGAGTGGTTTGCATCGATCACAAAGTAATTTGGTAGCCAATGAGCTATTTTTTTTTTTATAATCCGCGCGCGCACCAAGGGGATATGAATACACTTTTACTGGCTTTTCTCCAGTTCGCGGGCAGGTGGTGTAGTAGTTTGAAACTCAGGTGTATTAGGTTTCTATATTTTTCCAGATGTGGTTGTCAAACTGGAGCCAGTGCATTTTCAACCAGTGGGCCTTAGTACGTGCTAGTTGTTAGTTCGTTACATTTAAGCCCAGCCAGCAACCACTCCAACATCAGTGTTATGCCTTCATGTCAGAGTTGACGCCGGCGGGATTTTCATATAACTACATACAAGTTCTATGAAAAGACTTTTTCAGAGAATTGCCTCGCACGGGATTCGAACCCGCGACCCTCTGTTTGAAGAGTCTATGCATATACCACTACACCACGGCCACCCCTAAGAGTGAAGATCTTTAAGTGCGTTTGTGTATACGTATTTCCAAATAGTTATTTATACCTCTGCTGGAATCAACGTCAACAGTTGTTTCGTATTTATCTGAACCTTTTAATTGTAACAATACATAAAAGTGGTGAAACAAAAGATAAACCTTTCAAGTACCGACTAAGTGTAGCACAAACAGGGTTTATCGGTTTCACTATTTGCGCTTTAGATACTATCCACTTGAATCTCAGATTAGACCATGTTGAAAATGAATGGCTGGCGATTGCTTTTGTATAAAATGAAGAGAGCCTAATCAAATCTTACTCGTTTCACTGTATGGTATAAAGGCAAACGCGACACCAGAAATTCTAACGATTACTGGTTAGTTGTCGTATATTATACTATAAAAATATAAGACCGATTTCTGGATAGTCGACAGCACAATATTAGAGAGGGGAAGATCGCCATACTCGTACGATGCGATTCAAAGTTGACGAATAATGATAGATAAACATCGTGACGAGAGCAGCTCGTGCGCTATACAGCTAGAACGGCTTGTCCAGAGAAAAAACAAAGAGAATGGAGGAGAGAGCGATTTAGGAAATGAACAGCCTTTTGGAGTTTTACCAAAGCGTAAAGGGAACGTACCAAGTCAAAAAGTGCCGTGTAAAAACCTAAAGATGAGTAAGCAAATTTAGTAGTAATGTAATATAGTAGGTGCTGAGGCTGCTAGAGCTTGTAGCAGATTTATATCGGCTTGGCAACTAAGTAATTGCCCATTTCACACATAAATGTCTTTGGTCATATTTTTTCCTTTTGACATTTGTTAGCTGTCAGTCTTTCTTTGTTTTATAAGCAAGTTGTGCGTATTTTTGTGAAAAGGTATTAATTTTGTATTAGTTTTAATATGGAATGCAAAAACGGACATTTTCGTCAGATTTTACTTTTTTTTCGTAAAGGAATTACCCAAGGACAGAAAAAAATTTAAACCAAACATTTTTTTTAGAAATATTATTTATTAAGAAGCTCTAATGTCGTAAAAAACAGAGAAAAAAAAATTATTTCGTCATACATCATTAAAATATGGCATGGGTCTTACACGAACCTGTGGCTTGATACGTCAGGTGCAGCACTTTTCGCACAAATACAACGTTTTATTCTTACAAACTTTACAGCGATTCCATTTGATAATAGATAAACACTTTCAAAATTACTTGCAACAATGACTACTGAATTGTCGTTCCATTTTACTACTAGCAAACCCCTCTTATGATCAAAAACTGTGTCAAAATCTCCCTTCACCTTCTTTTTCATTGTAGAATTAATTTCTAGAGGGAATTTGTTAAATCTGTTCTCCCTCACAATTCCGGTTGCGCAAAATTTTTCGGCTTTTAGTTCACTGAATAATGTATAAGAAAAGAGGTTGTCAAAATAAATTGCATGTATAGGGTTTTCCAATAGGGACTTGACAACTTTGAATTTAATTTGTGAACGCACTCTTTCACTAATCATCACACTGTCACTGTCAATTTATTCAGTAAACTCAACATTTTCATCATTTTAAAGCACACTAACGAGCAACGTCTGCAACTTATAAAAATTTTCTACAGATATTCGGAGTCGGTGACTGCAATTTTAAGAGCGTTAACTCAAACTTTCGGTTGTAATTCTCGCCCTAGTAGACAGGCAATAACAATTTTATTGCAAAAATTTGAGTCTACATATTCGTTTTGTGATGTTGCCGTTTCAGTGAGACAACGGGTTCGTCGAATTGTCGAAAATATCACTGCCGCTCAGACGTCTGTAGCAAACGATCCAAATCAGTCAATTCCACGGCGTTCTCAAGAATTGGGCATCGCTCGGATTACATTATGGCGTATGTTGCGTAAGGATCTTGGTCTACACCCATACAAGATCAAGCTGACTCAAGAATTGAATCCGATGGACCATTTGAAGCGACGTACGTTCTCCGATTGGGTTCTGGAGAAGATGCTCCAAGATGATGAATTTCATAGCAAAATCATCTTCAGTGACGAAGCTTATTTTTGGCTCAATGGGTTCGTCAATAAGCATGTGCTTCATAAATTACCACTTCATCCACAAAAAAATAACTATTTGGTGTGTTTTGCATGCCGGCGGCGTTATTGGGCCATATTTTTTCGTCGACGATAACGATCGTCACGTAACTGTGAATGGTCAGCGTTATCGCGCCATGATCACCGATTATTTTTTGCCCGAATTGGAAGATATGGACTTGGACGACATGTGGTTTCAACAAAATGGTGCCACAAGCCACACAGCATACGCTACAATCGATTAATTGAAGAGTAAGTATGGTGAGCGTGTTATCTCAAGAAATGGGCCAGTCGATATCCGCCTCGTTCGTGCGATTTAACGCCACTTGACTGTTTCCTGTGGGGCTACGTTAAGTCATTGGTTTATGCCAACACGCCGACGACGTTGGAAGAGTTTAGAGCCAACATTGAATGCGAAACAGCGGCCGTTTCGGCCGAAATATGTGGCTGGTTCCAGCGAATCGACCGCTGCAAACGTGCCCGCGGTGGTCATATGAACGAAGTCGAGTTCCATTCATAAATGTTTTGATTGTACTTCAAGCCAATAATAAAGTTTTTGAAAATATCTCAAATGGTTTGCCTTTTATTTAAAAAAAAAAGTTGTCAAGTCGTTATTAGAAAAACCCTATAGTTAAGGATTGAGACCATCCAACAAGTTAATAACTACGTTACCTCCAAGTCCTATATCGGATGTCATGTTGGTTCCTGCTCCACCATAAGAAAAGAAACTTTATTAATATGCATCATCTGAATATAGGCACCACAATTTGAAGCCAAACTTTACATGTTTATTCCTCATGTACATTTTTGCTTTGTGTCGCCAAAAAAAAGGAACGAAAAGCTTATCGGAGAAAATATCGAATTGCCTAAAATTTTGGTTAACCTTATTACAAAGTGGGCTTAGTTTTGAAAATCGATTGCTTTTATCAAGATTGCTGTTGCCAATGAAATTCAGATACTTTTTCATAAGTCTGAAGCGGTTACTACTCATTGTTTTCCGAATAATTTCTACCCCTTTATTTACGTCCCTCGACCAATACATGTTGAGCTGGGGCAAGATATGATACCCATTGAGAAGTTAAATTCCCAAAAACTTACTCATTTCAGATAGTGATGTCGTGAAACACGGATTAATCTTTTGTGCAGCATACACTTTGGATTCAGTGACCATCGTATTTATAAGAGAATCATCGAAAAAAAAGTGAAAAAATTTCGAAACGAGAAAGACCTTCAAATTGTAGACAAGCCTTGAAAATCGACTGTTTCTTGGTGTTTATCAGATTTTTCCCAAATAACATTGAAATTTTTTTAAATTACCTGGTAAGTTTTTTTTCCATAACACGTGAGTTTCCCCAAGAGGGATCGCTTATCTTCATAATCTGATTTTTATGCACTTGTTGATGATTTATTGCGTTCGGAAACCTTCTTACCTTTTGAAGCAAGGCTTGGAATACAGTCTGGGTTGCTTTTTCTTATTTTCAACAGAATTCGCAAATATGGTATTTCATTTGAAATAACAACTGGGTTTTTATCAAAAACATAGACAGGGGAAACATTTTTACGTCGATGGTGAACTTCAAACGTAACTGCAACGTCATTTTCGAACTCAGCTGCAAACTCTCCAATATGTAGTATCTTCATTAATATTCTCATCATCTGTGACTTCGTCAACTTCCGAAGAAATGTAAACAGCTTCAAATTCATCAGCCGATTTTTCTTCCAATAAAGCAAGAAGTTCTTCAGTGGTCAACGCTTTTGTAGTATAAATTAAAAATGCAAGTTTAATCATCTAAATCTATTTTGTCCCCTTCAAAGTAATCCCCATCGACTGCAATACACTGCAAAACATTTTTAATATTCGGTTTTCGGTATGTCCATCAGTGCTTCCTGCGATTTTTCCATTACTTCTTCGCGGCTTCTTAAACGCGTTCTCCGTAGTGGTTTTTTAACTCGATTGAACAGAAAGAAGTCACAGGGAACCAAATCAGGTGAATTCGGTTGCTTTTGGATGGTATTTGTTGCATTTTTCGTCAAAAATTACGAATAATTATGGCACTTGTGCGACTGTGTGTTATGGTGCAAAATCCACGAGTTTTCTGCCTACAATTCTGGTCTCTTTCGGCGAATTGCTCCACGCAAACGTCTCATAACGCCCTAATCATACTCTTTGTTCACGCTATGTCAAGCTATGACGCTAAAATTTAGATGAAATGTCAACAACAGATGTACCAACTTAACAAAAAAAGAACAAAACCAGAGATCAAATCAGAACAATGGAAGCGCCACACTACGGTTATTCCGTTTTTTTTTTTTTTGGATCAAAGTAGTATACACGAATAATGCACCTAACGTTTAGCCATTTGTACAGTCTAATGTCATGAAATTTTTTATGCTCCGATTTTTACTGCATTTCTTAGCATGACTTTAATTGTTGTTAATCGTTATTCATTCACAATAATTTTTTTTTTAGGAAAATGAAAAATACAAAATCAAGGGTTATACACGACCCCCTGGCCTGAAATGGGGACCTTTAGCAAGCTGCACGATATGTTTAGTGAAGAAGCCTTAAAAAAAGACAGTTCCGGAATTGGTTTAACAAACTTCGTTCCGGAGCTTGAAAGATGAAGAACGATCAGGTCGACCAGATGAGCTTAATGATGATAAAATTAAAGCCATAATCAAGTCGGATAGTCATGTAACTGTACGAGAGATGATGATGCTGTTAAGCCGCAATTGGTTCAGTTTTTTTCCCGATTAAGATCAGAAGTTCTACGAATGTGGAACTATGAAGTTGCCAGAAAGATGGCAAAAGGTAGATTGATCAAAGTTTATTCGTTATATTCAAACGTGTTAGTGTTAAAGTGTTTTAATTATATAAAAAAGCCGGCAATTACTTAGTTGAAAACCAGATGTCTTAAAATGCGTGAGTGCGAGACTGACAAAGTCACAGTGTTGCGTAGCCAGAAAAGCGCAGTGACTCCGCTATCAAAGCTAGTCTACGCTAATAACCCGCGATCTGTGACAGACCTGAAAAAAAAAAAAAT
Source organism: Volucella inanis (assembly GCA_907269105.1). Classification (NCBI taxonomy): domain Eukaryota; kingdom Metazoa; phylum Arthropoda; class Insecta; order Diptera; family Syrphidae; genus Volucella; species Volucella inanis. Next base: position 69,837,426 of record OU026157.1, on the reverse strand, counting down.
ATCCGCCATGAAATTTACGACATCCAGTCAAGATTGTGCGGCGGCTAAGGGGACGGCATTTAGATGATATCGTTTCCAAAAAATAGAATCTGTATTTTTTTTCTGTTTATGTCAAGTATGTTAACGTTACAAGACATAGGACATTATATTTTTTTCGCAGTGCATTCATAAGAATATAGACTAGTAGGTTAGCTAAAATGATGTGAAGACGTTAAAATGATGAAGAGCCCAGTATTTCGTGATCATAAAATTCCGAATAAACTTAAAGGAGCAATAGAGAATTAAATTCCGACAGAGATTCGAAGAAATGGTAGAAAGGAAAATCATTGTATCATTCAAATGCAAAAACATCTGGATACTCTTGGCCTCACTAACCAAATGATCCAAAATTTTATAGATTGTGGATTAGATTAGACTAGATATTCTTATCGTTGCACCTTATTAAACCTTTTGTGATATTTTCGACCAAGGTTTCATTCCTTATATCTAATTTACTAGGTAAGGTTAGGTTAGGCTAAACAGAGGTATGATGGATATGCCATCACACAGACATCAGGCACCAAAGCTCACCCATTGCGAAGCCTGTTTAACAAGTTGAATTTGTCTTCAAATAGAAAAAATCTAAACAATCTCCCTGATGAGATATCAAAATTTCTTTGCAAAGGCCAAGAAGGCCGTCTATTTTCTCTAGATTTTCGAAAAAGTATTTCCCTTAAAATTTCCTTCGATATTGCCTCGTATTCCCACAGTTTATGTGTTACTATATGTCCTCAACAGCTTGCAGATCACCGCAGAATCTGCAAATATCCGTTATCTGATTATTTGAGTCTATTTGCGTCTTTCCGCAGAAGACAGTGTCCTGTTAGGGTTCCTATTACTGTCCTAAGCTTATCCCTGTTAAATTTTATTCACTTCCTAGATCTTTTGCCATCAAAAAGTGGCCAGCGAGTCTTAGGTTGACAGTCTTTGTGATTTTTTTTCTCGATAGTGCCTCTCCATATGCAGAGGGTTGGCTTGATGTTGATAACCACACCGTTTTCGAGTAGCCCCCTTTTCTTGCAAGCTCATCCGCTTGTTCATTTCGTTTAATGGCACCCAGCAGAGTTTTACCTGGTTTTGACTGCATATAGCCTTGACCATTGTCCGACAGCACCTGACTGTATCAGAGTTGATGTTGGCTGATTCCATTCACTTAAGTGCGGCCTGACAATCGATGTAGATAGCGATATCTCTTCCGGATACTGATCTCATCCGCATTAGCTCAGCCGGCTTGAGGACAGCCTCTGATTGGAAAATACTGCTTGTGTCCGGTAGTCTTATAGACACTCTTAGTTCTAGCTCTTCTGAGAAGATATCAGAACCTGTTCCTTTCATTGTTTTCGACCCGACTGTAAAAATTGCAATTTCATTTGACCTGATTATTGCAGGACTGGGAATCCTTCATCTTCGGATATATTATATCATATGGGATGTCGAAGTCGACCAAGGAAGGAATTTCATTGGACTTGGATTGCCTGGCGGTAGCTCCGCTAGAACCACGCCATATCTGAAACTACTGCTCTTGCTTCGTATAGCACTGTTGCCAGCAAGTTTTTATCTTTCATTAATGATTGAGAGCACATTCCTTAAACTTTTAGATACGACACGACACGACATGCTTCAAAACAGGAATCTAGTACGAGTATCGAGCACGAATGGCGTAAAAATAGTAAAATCGGAAACTCTTACTGAATGTACTCTCAATCTTTAATTAATGATTGACGCTCGGAGCACCTATGCGTGGCCGCCCACTTTTTTTGTATCTCTAATTCAAGCGGTGTTAGGTGCAGAAAGACGTCCAATGCTGTTGCAGAGGTGGTACGGGGTGCACCTGTAATGGCTATAGAAGCCGTTCTTTGAACCGCCGCTAATTTTCTGTTATAGTGTCTAATTCATATTTGAGTTAGAGTGAACTGGCAGTAATGTTATGTAACTAGACAGTTACAATGGCAAATTATGTTGCTTTCAGACAGAATAGAAATGTTTTTGTTTGTGGTAGACGTAATCATGTTCTTCCTGTTGCAGAATTCTATTGCATGTATCTAAGCATGAAATACGGAGTTACTACTGCACATGCTTACAAAGAGGTAAGTTTTGATAGTCGTTCCATATACCATACACATACTCCTACCCTAACTCCTTTCTCTGTTATGCATCCATCGGTGAACCGCATGAGGATGATAGGTTTGTCCTTTTCCCAGTTCGGTTGTCCTGAAAATACAACCTTATTGCATGTGGCTGAAATTCTGTGTTTTCAGACAGTTGTCTGTAAGGGTTATTTCTAAAAGTTCGTTGCTTTTGCGTCCTGTTTCTGTCATCTGAAGGGGATCTTTCAGCTGTTTTCATTCCTTTTAGAGCTTTTAAAAAACCACATACGGGTATACACCTAGGGGAGGCAGAGAGTTATGCTTAAAGTGGACTTATATCACAGCAATCTTTCAAGAAATATTACCCCCAGTTTTAAATGAAAAACTCTAATGGAAACATTGGAAACAGAAATGCCACTTCCTACATGCTGGGTCAATCAATAAATTGACGCTATTTTGGCAATAGAACAATACGGAGGAATATCATGTTTATGAGAAGAAAAAGCAAATGCAAAGCAAGTACCTCTTCGGTGTAACCTAGAACATTTTGTCTGTCACTGATTGATCGCCATTATTTGTGCGGTTTAAGAGCAGGAACGACTACAATTGCTCTAGTATTCATGTTCTGGAATTACCGCTAAGCACATATCAGGTTATTTTTATGTCAGTGCAGGTATGTAAGGGGTGATTCATCGTTTGGTTTGATTTTGAATAGGCTTTTTTGACAGATCACGCGTGACTCCTATCAAACCCCTTTATCATTTTTGTTCAGTATCGTTTGGCAAGTCATTATGAAAAGACTCACACCACAACAACGTCTCTTATGAAAATCAGCGTTGTGTGAGAAATGTTCTTCGTGCGTTTCAAGGAACTTACGGTGCGCATAATCGACCTACTGAAACCACTATTCCCAATACCATTCGCAAGTTTGAGTCCCAGTTTACATAAGTAGATGATACTCAACCGGTTAGACCACATCCAGCACGTAGTGATGGGACTGTAGCAGCTGTAGCTGAGAGTGTACGCGAAGACCGTGACGAATCGTTCTCAGCAGCTTGGCTTAACATATTCAACAACTTGGCATATTTTACGTGAGGATCTTGGCCTTAAAGCGAATAAAATTCAACTTGTGTTGAATTGAAGCCAGGCGACTTGAATTTTCGTTATATTTTCGGTGAATGGGCTCTGGAAAAACTCAATGAAAATCCGGTGTTTTATCCTGAAATTTTGTTCAGTGATGAATTCTATTTCTGGCTCAATGGATACGTTAATAAACAAAATTGCCGTATTTGGGCTGATGCGCAATCCGAAGAGTACCAAGAGCTACCATTACACCCTGCCTGACTCAAACTGCAACTTTTTGAAATGCTATAATTTTTTTACTTTTTGATAAATTTTATTGTGCCAGAGCAAAAAATGTTGGAAAATACATTAATTTTCAAATTGTATCAGTAATTTTCAATATGTCCACCTTTGACGCGAATAATGGTTTTGAGACGGCCGAAGAAAACATTTCACGCTGCACGCAAGTGGCTCTGCGGTATTTTGGCCTATTTCTTGTTTGAGGTGATTCAAACTTTGGTATTTTTTAGTGCCAACCTTCGCCTTCAAAATACCGCAGACAGAGAAATCCAACGGATTTGCGTCCGGAGAATTTGCAATTCATTGTGTCGAATAAATGAAGTGTGGAACATTGTTTTTTAACCAATCTTGGTTGACACGCGCGGTGAGACGTTGCCGAGTCTTGTTGAAATGTCCACGGCCTGCAACCGAAATGATTGTTTGTCCAAGTCTTCAATACTGCATCTAAGACAGTTTCACGGTATACGATCGCATTAATTTTGACGCCACGGTCCAAAAATACGAGCAGAGAGCGACCATCGGCGGTAGGGCGGCCCAAACCATCACCATCGGTGCTGTTTGCTTTCTGGTGGCCATCCGAAGGTGTACATTTTCCAAGGACCTCTCTGGCAAGTTAACTCGGTCATTTTGTTTGTTGTCATATTACTCGAAAACAAATGGCGACTCATAGGAAAAAACCAAATTCGGCCACTCACCACTTTCGTGTTAGCGTGGCAACTCCTTCGCTCTTTCGACTCTAACTCATTTTTCAATATTTGTTGCAACCGTTCCAACGATATGTTGAGCTCACGAGCCATTTTTCTTTCACTTCGATGCGGATTTCGCTCAATTCGAGCCTTCACTTTCTGAACCATTTCTGCCGATGTTGCTTTTTTTTTACGGCTACCTCCATGACGTTTTAAAACGCTGCCAATATCACGGTAACAAGCTATGGTTTGAGACACAAAAGATTTATTCACGTTGAGGTGGTGGAGGGCTCTGGCGATAGCTACTTGTGGTTTTCCAGCCAACTATAAAGCAATCACACTTTCACGTTTGAATTCCATCGCGGATAAAAATTTTACAACACAACTGAGCAAATCGTTTAAAAGGCTTGTAAATAATAAAATTATCTATCATGTGTCAAAGTTAGAATCAGGCAGGGTGTGCATCCTTTAAAAAACAACGATATGGTGTGGTTTATGGGCTAGTGGAATCATTGGTCCATATTTCTTCAAAAATGAGGCAAATCAGAATGTTACCGTCAATGATAACCGTTATCGCGCCATGTTAACGGACTATGTGCTTCCTGAAATTTAAGCACATGGCCTCGGTGAGCTCCGGTTTCAACAAGACTGCGTGCCATACAGCGCGTGAAACCATGGCCAACATTTACATGATATCATTTTCAAAAAGTAAGGGCCTTGAATTGTTCTTTTGACCGATAATAACAATTTTAAGTTCACTTTCAATTTTATGTGTTTTATTTTACATTATAAATCAAACCTCACGATGAATCACCCTTTATGACCAAATTTATTCGTTTGTGCGAACTGACAATGGAGAACGCAAGCTGTCACCATTACGTTGGTACCGTGTTAAGCAGAACCAGAAATACCTAGGGGCGGCGTAAATGTTATGTTATCTTATGTATTCATGACCTAGTCTAGCTTTATGACACATAGATGTGTTAAAAAAAAAAATTTTAAAAAAGGGTGGACGGTATTCAATTTTGTAAGAATTTAACATAACTGGGTCATATACGAGTACAATTTATGGGAATGAAATCATTCACGGAAGTAGGGCATAACAAACATTTTTTCGATCTGATAAAGTTTTTTTGACTGAGGCCTCATTCCAGAAAATAAATGCACATGAGACAGACTAAAAATGCCATATGCTTAGTACAAGTTATGTCAAAGGGTAACATCCAAATCAAGTTTCAAAAAGTCCCCTAACTCAAAGAATACCTTCACCCGAAGACTATTGGAAAAAAATATAACTTTCATACTCGATGAAGACACTACTTTATCTTTAAATGATTCAAATGCCATATTATATCTGATAGTTACCTATGCAAAAACACCAGGGTATATCTTTAATTTTATGGCCATGCCACCATATCAAACCGACATACACAATATCGACTTATTTTTCAAATGACTAGTTGTGTTTCATATTTAATTGCATAAAAACTTGTCACAAGTGAAACCAACAATTATCTAGTAATATGACACGTTCAATCCCACACTGGGGTAGTATCATTTTAAAATAACCTTACTAGTATTCCTACCCACATAATATCGACTCGTCGTATCCAAAGAGGGTGGATACTCAATTTCTATTAGTCGAAATATACACAAACGAATTTGAAATGCGCAATATCCTTCTCTCAATCGAATGTACTAAAGTATCTAAATACGTCAATGCGGGGGCAATTCTCTTATAGCATCTTGTCATTCATAAATATAACGACGACTAAGAGGTACTACTTAGACGCTTTAAATTCGATAAAAACCAGACCTCGGTAGGGAGCTCCGGCGAGTGACATCCGCTTGGATAACTAACTTATCGCTCCAACACAGACTGAAACTGAAATTGAAATTGTGACAATGTGGAAAGTCGTCGTATCAACCTGTCATGCCATTATGTGTAATCATCTGATGAGATCGTGATTGTGGTAGCAGCGCGGTTCCACGGTTTCACTTTAGCCCACCCCGCCTGCCAAATTGTATAGTGGATTCATGAGAATAGCGTTGCACCCCTTCATGGGGTGGCGAAATGGCGAAATTGGTATTTTTTTTACTTTCCCCCGGTCCCAAGCTATTGTACGAGTATCTAAATCTAAATATCAAACGATTGACGTATTTGCTATTTTTTTCTTCTTATTTGTTTAATTCTTCTTTTTTTAAACTTTGCCACTCAGGCAATCAAAGTTTGCTTTTGAATTGATTCAAATTAAATTTAAGGTCCTGTTTAATGGTGAAGCAATTTGATATCCTTTGTACGTTACAAATAGAATTTTTTCTTAAGAGATTTCGGGGGAAAAAAATTTATTTAAATTTGAGTGAATTAGGGGACTGAAAGAATAACGAACAAAATTATGGAGTCTGATCGATTATAAACTGATCTGAGATACAAGTATATGAGACGATATATTCAACTGGTCTGCACCTACAAAGTTTCCGGAATTTATTCAGAAAATTGGAAATACAAGTTTGTTCATCTAAATCTATATTGTCCCCATAGACTGCCTGTCACAGGGAGCCAAATCAGGTGAATTCGGTGGCTGTTGGATGGTATTTGTTGCATTTTACGTCAAAAAATTACGAATAATGATGGCACTGTGCGACGGTGCGTTATCATGGTGCAAAATCCACGAGTTTTCTGCCCACAATTCAGGTTTCTTTCGGCGAATTGCTTCACGCAAACGTCCAAATAATACTCTTTGTTTACTGTCTGGCCTTTTGCCAAAAATGATGCACTACACCGTTGTAATCCATGAAAACCGTGAGCATTGCCTTCGTTTTTGACTGTAAACGACGTGGTTTTTTGTTCTCGGCTCATTTGGTGAACGCCATTCACTTGCCCGATGTGTGGATTACGTGTCGTACTCATAAACCCACGTCTCATCTCCAGTAATGATCCTTTTGATGAATGTGGGATCGGATACAGCCTCGCAAATCATCTCTTTTGCGACGTCAACACGGTCTCTTTTTTGCATGAAATTGAGGTCTTTTTGCACCAACTTTGCTACTACACGACGGAAACCCAAATCATTAACCAAAATGACTTGGACGGATCCATAGGCAATGTTCAAGTCCTCCGCTATCTCTCTGATGGTTAATTTGCGGTTATTGACCAAGATTTCTTTGACTTCATCAATGTTTTCGTCGGTTTTCGATGTCGATGGTCTGCCGAAATACTTTTCCAACATTTCCAACGTTCGCGCATCATTAAATTCGATTTTTACGCAAAATTTAACACAAGTTCTAAAATTGTAAAAAATCGTCATAACACACAGAGGTAGATGTACTCGTAACTTTTGCAAATTTCAAGCTATGAATCTAAGATTTAGAGGGAATGTCAACGACTGATATACCAACTTAACAAAAAAAAAAAAAAAAACTCAAATCGGAACAATGGGAGCCCCACATGGTGGTTATTCCGTTTTTTCCGTTTATTTTTGATCAAAGTGGTAAGCCTAGGCTATGTATCACTCAGAGACAGAGATGACACAATGTGTAAAACTGAAAAAACAAACAGAACGGATGACTTTACCAATTTACTTGCTTTGTGGGGAAATTTGATGGCCTTTGTCTAAAAAACAAATGCTTTGCAGGGTTGATTGTTTCTTTCCCTAAACGACGGAGGCGGAAGAAATTCAAGGAATTCTAAATCGATACCCACCATATCTTTATCGATTTCAAGACACAATATGGTAGCATTCATAAATACGAAGTATACAGGTATCACGTCTTGTTTTGGCGTTCCAGCCAAGCTCATTCGACTGTACAAGATGACGATGGGGAACGCACGCTGCTGCGTTCAGGTCAGTAACATCAAAAACCGAAACTTCCAATGTCAGCATAGGACTAAGACAGGTGATGCGTTATAATGTGATTTTTGTTAAAGCTCGAATAAAACGGCTAAGATGGCTAAGTTACCTTGGGTGCATGAACAGCAACGTCCCGGGCTAAAAAACTGTCGACTCTATTCCAGAGGGACAACGCAGTGGAGGGCGACCTCATCTTAGGCAGCGCACACGAGTGGAAAGGGACCTCAGCCAACTGTGTGCGCCAGTGGATGCAGCTGGTAAGGCATGTTAATTGGGGCGCTGGTACATCCCAGACTTTAGAACCATTTAAGTAAATAAGTTATCTTATTCGCCTCCTCGTAAGCCGGACCAGACATCTTTTGTTTTGTTTATCGTTTAACACTTTATTGATCATCATCTTGCTTTTCGAGCGTTGTATTATAAGAATAATATACCTCACATAGTGGGGAAGGTCAATAGAGTGCCATGACATTTTCTTGACAGTAGTTTTCTACTGTGTTGATTTCGCTTGGATTCAAAAAACTAAAGTGGATAATTCCGGCTGTTGATAATCAAACAGTAACCATTGTGTTCTTTTCGCCGAACTTCAGTTTTGAAGAATGCTTTAGATTTTCATCTTGATTCAACCCCTCTGACCAACGGCGTCTGTTATCCATTTTTCCATCTGAAATCACAATTCGAACGAGAAAAGATTACACAGAAAATGCGCAGAAATCGTCTTATGTTGTCGATTTTTCTCTTAACTCATATGGAACCTACTTGTATAACTCTTTTATTTTTCAAAGTCGTTCAATTGGATTGAGAACAACAGACTAGATTTACCAAATTGTTTGGTAACATTGATTTAACCAACACTTTAAGTGGTCGTCGTCAAGAGCTGATGTTGCTCTTCATATTTAAATCTTCACGATGAAAAGAGTTTACAAATGTAAGAAGTAAGACGGAATATAGCACCGAGCCTTGAGGCACACCAACTTGGATACCACGGCAATAAGTGTATGTACCACCGAGAGATGTCTTTGAAACAAGATGCAAACCAATCTAAAACCCTAAGCTTTAATATAGTTAATGTATGCGTAAGAAGATCGTCATCATCACTCCACTCCACACTCCATCTCGAAAAAAAAGCATTATATGTCCAAGAAGAATAACTAAGATAACTTTCTTGCCATCCTAATTGATGAAAAAAGGACAAAAGCATCACTTCTAGCCCTTCTGAATAGCTCCGTGTTAGTCCGTGCTGTATTAACCTCTTTTCGACTGGAAGAAAGTACCATGCAAGTACAATATTATACTTGGTTGTTGACTGCTGAAGTGGCTGTATCAACACATGTCCCATTTTCTGTGGGGTCCTGGCTACGTACGTCGCTGCACGTCGTCGTACATCGATATTTCTTCTTAAGATTTCTTTACGTAAGTGGCTGGTTAAAAAGTTCAAAAGCGTTTTACGAGTAAGTATTGGGTCGTCCAGTAAGAATTTGCGTTCGGTTTTGGCTTTGGTAATACTCTACGTCGGTATAACAGACAAAAAACTGTCTTATCGACTGATCTTGTTATTGCTCACATTGTTTGACGTTTGCAATGAATACGCCAAGTAGACAGCGCATATAAATTGACTTAACGTACATCGCTATGTTATTGTTGTAATTTAGAATTAAAATATTTTTTTAACCGGATAGGGCATATGCAACGCAAAGTACATTTTCGATATATTGTCTCAAAAAAACAACAGCGCTGTGGATGTTTGTTGAGAGATATGCCATGTAAATGCATATCTAGGGAGTGGGCAGTAATATAGCGGATGTATCAGAAATGATTTGTAAAATTTCGTCCCACAGATTTCAGTTTAGAGTATGCGCTCCGATCTATAAGTGAAATAAGGGCTCTAATTGACACCGAACATCGTGTGACCGTGCGATATATAGAAGAAAGATTCAACAACACAAAATCAGCGTTAATAATTATTTGCGGCAACTTGAGCACATTCGTTGGTGAGATGTTTGAGTACTTCACAATTTAAATGAAGCATTACTTCATCTGTGATTTGCACCTGGAAAAATTGTAGAATTAACCGTTCTTGAAACGAATTGCCACAGAAGACCAGAAATTAGCTATCTGGGACAATGCCAGTCAAAAAGGAGAAGCACCAAAAACAGTCTTCAAGAGCGATCGTTATCCAAAGAAAGTTCTGCTTTCAATATGGCGGTATGACAAACGAATCGTATCGAATCCCACATATTTCATCATGTCAATGTCAGATACTTAACAACATTTTAGACGCAGAACAAGTTAAGCGGTTTTAGCGCCTTCAGGTTACCACCTGTTTCATTCATATCAAAAATTGCTGAATTTGCCAAAGAACAGGCTGCTAAAAAGCACTTGGATTTGTTTTTTGGTAATCAAACCCAGGGCTCCTATACGCATTTTATGTTGTACATGTGTGACAATACTTACAAATGCTGGACAGCTGATGACACGCGCCAGGGATACTCTACAACATAGCTAAGTAATGGCGCCACTCAAGGCTGAAGGAAAATTAGGGAGGAAAGAAAGATAGGTATCTAAGTACGTTGGTTTTAAATGTCTGAATGTTATAACAACTAGCTCAGCAGGGCATTTCATAAGCGAGTTGCTCGGCTTACGAACGAATCACGATATTTCAGAGTACGTCCAAAAGTGGCCTTGAAGGTATACTGATGAGCATTCATAGCGAGGCGAGTGTTACGGTTAAATGTTTGAAGGGGCGGAATGCAACAGGCAATTTAATTGGAGCACTGGTGTTGGAAATAGTGATACAACATCGTGAGGCAACGAAAACTTCGTCCGTATTGGAAAATATTAGTGTCATTTACAAGCATTGTAAACGCTTTTGAATGTCATCTAATGGGTGCAAAATGGATTAAGGATTTGTTTCATTGGAGTTCGGAACCACTTCATTTCGCTTTGTTGCTTCATCGATCATTATTTATTGCCGCTTTTTAGTTTCATTGGAGTTTCAAATTACTGCCCAACGACCGATAAAAAGTTTCACTTTAAATAGAAATAATTCGTTTTCTACAAAGGAGTAAGTGAAAAGACAAAGAGTTCAAAGTCTTCAAGACACGAAAATTTGTTTTATGAAAATTTCTTTCTTTAAGTTCTTAACAAGTCAAATGCACAACATAGATGACACTGCCTTCAAGAACTGTAAGATGAATTGAACAATCCTGAGTAAACATTTCGTTAGGTCCTTAATTGCCACTGCTTCTTTCATGTGCAGCGTCGCAAAATCAAATGAGTTTGGTACTTTTTCAGTTCAGATTGGTGCCGAACAATGAGATTTTTACAGTTAAGATTATGGAATTTCGTTCGCGGTTAATCTCAAAATAGGATAAAACCTCTATTGCACATGACAATATACAAATTTAACAAGGCATATTATCATCGGTTTGTTTGTACAAGTGTTCGTCTAAGGAAACTATTGTATATATATTACAACATGTAATGCGTCAATTCTGCGATTTTTTGGAGAAGTTTTGACATTCGAAAGTTTGGCATTTTAGTTGGAGTTCTAAGGTCAGAAATATTTTTTTCCCGGTTTTATGTATTAGTCCTGTGAACCAAACGGACAGGCCTATTGAAATGTATTCAACGGGCTTACCCACTGAGCTACTGCTACGGCATCACTTCATAGAGTTTAAGTCTCGAACAAACTCGTCGCAAGATGTTTACTGAGATATGAAGTGATACAGCACCAATGATAGAAACGGAACCCTCACGTTCTGGGTAACATTTGACACGACCGGTAAAACGAGGCCAAACGTGCTCCCAAGTTGGCTGGGTAACCAGAATCGGCAGGCATTTCAGTGAGACGATCTGAAATTTAATGCATAACCTCAGCGCAACGAAAGATAAAATCAGCCATCATGGATAGGTTGTAACCCATATCACGAAAGTATTCGGAAAAAGTAATACGAGTGTAGATGGAAGCTTAACGAGGGGTACGTTACATGATAGATTTGGTGACACCATGGATTTCAACTTACAACTCGGGGAAATCACGAAGTATTTCAGAACTTTTTTTGGAGGTGATACAATTGTAGCATTACTGTGACCGAGGACGTCCGAGAGAGCCCACAAACATCGACGAAATTACGATGCAAACAATTTGGCATCAGCAGACATTCGTTGCGTTGAGTTTGGGTGATAGACCCGAAGATGTTGCCTTATAAAGTGCAAACCGTTAACCAATTGCTGCCTGCTGACCATCATGTCAAGAGTACTACTGGCGGATATTTAACAAATTTTCTTGCCGCAAGTTGCTGAATTGAGTCTCGAGCATTGTTGATTCCAGCAGGCAGGGCACTCAAACATATCGAACAACGATGGAGATTTTGAATCACCAATTTCCAGCCCGTGTAATCCCACGACAGATTTTTATAATTTTTTCAACTGAATATCATTAATTTTACACCTTCAAATATACTTTTCGTGAAAACAGAGCCCATTTCTTTTTTATTTCTAACAAAATAGCAACCACTTCATATTATGACATTACTTTTGCCCCACCTTGTAGTTGCCAGCTGGTGATATATAACGAACTGTACCCATAGTGTGGGGTCCAGCGATCATCTTGTGCTTGACAGGAGCGTTTTCATGTACCAAACCGTACAAATCACCTCCGTTAATGTGTGATCAAAGTTTCACGTTGAGTGAATTGAATTCCCATGCAACCGAACGGGATATAGCGGGCACATTAACGCACTCTGAAATGTACGAGGTGTGTTCAAAAAGTAAGATGACTTTACATTTTTATAAAAAAATATTTATTTATGCATCATTATAGTGTTGTCCCCGTCAAAGTAATCCCAATAAGATATATTCACTTGTACCAACGTTTTTTCCAATCTTCGACGCACTTCTCATAAACACTGAGAGCCGTGTTTCTTACCTTCAAGGTAATACTTCTTATTGACCGTACGACCATGAAGTAAAAACTCCTGATGCACTACGCCACGGTATCTGAAAAAAAAAGATATCAAAACTTTGACATTTGATCGAACTTGTTTTTTTCGCCCTTGATTCTCCTGGGTGCTTCCATTGGGACGATAAGGCTTTGATTTCGACATCATAACTATATACCCATGATTTGTCACCAGTTATGACCCTTTTGAGCAAGTCAGGATCATCATGGACGTTATTCAAGAGCTCTTAAACGATGCTCATATGACGGTTCTTCTGATCAAAATTAAGAAGTTCGCTGACACATGTGTTATGCAATTTGTTCGGATGTTTTGGGCATGACACGAGCCGACCGACAACTTCGACGTTATCGTCTTTTATTGATGTGCTGGGGCTTCCAGAGCGAGGATCGTCATTGGCATTTTCTCGGCGATCTTGGAAGAACTTGTAGCACTTGTAAACTTTTTTTTACCTAGAGCAGACTTACCGTATGTCACTGTCGACATTTCAAATGTTTTAAAGCAGTTGATTCATTTTTTTACACATAATTTGATGCCAATTCTTTGCTCAATTTTTTGTTTTGTTTTTAATTTAACGTCTAACTTCTCTACCTGTCAAAAACAAACTAAGTATGCTATATACTTGAAACTGTCAACATATGTTCGGAACATGTATATCAACACAGGAAAAAATCGAATCGTTGCCCCCAAAATTTCCGGTCCCTTTATTTTTTGAACATACCTCGTAAATGAAGTTGGTCATCTCGTTGATGTCTTGCAATAGACGTTGTATACCGTTAAAAATGCTGCCTATAATACAGGGACCTATCTCAACTTAAAGTGGCTTGCCAGTACGCAACACTGGATCTCTGACAGATGGTTCTTCGTACCATATACCTGAATGGTGGCCATGTCACTTTCGAGACGATTGATGTCACCCACTAGCTCCTAGCTCCTAGCTGATCCTGATATGCATTCTGCTGTAGCGACAGGATCAGAGATACGTAGATAGATGGACTCCTTTTCCTTGTCGTCGAAGCACTTCAAATTGGAGATTATGGCATTGTTTTAGCGTTGTTTGGTGGTGAATTGAAATTGAAAAAAAAAATTTTTTTTTTAATTTAGTGATTTAGTATTATATACAATTTTTTTAAGTGCAAAATTTAGACCTCTTCATCACTTGACAGTTAAAGATATCAATATGATCAAGATACCATCACTGATGTAATTTAAACTCCAGATAAAGTTTCACAGAGCTTTTCTATAATCGTATAATCCCTGGCATAAGTCGGCTTGACTTAAGTCTTATCTCAGTTTGAAGATCTTGTCAACAGCTAGATTGGAATGTCCTACTCAACATTTGAAGATGATTTGATTATTGATGTTCCCTCCCCCGTAACCTTTGTGAAACATACTAAACCGGAGTATTTCTTTTTATTTATTTATTTAACTATTTTTTATCAACAAATTGTGATTGCTGTACTTATTAAAAAACTAAATAGGAAAAAATAAATTGTGATATTTTTCTTTTGTGATAATTTATTAAATGACACGAAAAGATTCCACTCCTTTGTTTGATCACCACTCTGAGATGCTGCTCATCTGGAATCTAGAATCACGACTTCTTATCAACAACAGGGTCGACAGTAGGTTCTCTCAACAACAAACATCGTCGTTGGCTCCAAATCTGTTTGGATTAGTCCAGTTCCATGCGGCCAAAACCCAACCGTGTCTACTATTTATTAGAGAGGCCTGATTTCAGACGGATTTATCTCTATATTTGAACAAACGTGTGAACGGAAGAAACTCCTACCCCAATCATCTGAGTAGTAGAAAATATAAATCAATTACGCTATTTTCTCTTTGAATTGCACATAACCTATTCATCTGGCAATTGCATCGGGCAGTATTAATATACTTGTGTTCACATCCGGCCAGATGAAAAGACGAATGGCCGAGAAATTATTGTGAGTCCGTCACAAATACTGAAGTGGAGCAGAGTCTGGAGATTCTACTCTGGTAATCTAGAGTGCTCAGTGCAACAATGAGCACGTCAATTGACCTTTATTATCAGAAATGAAAAAGAAATAAATTAAAATGGCGTTGAGTTGCGTTCCTTCTTATCATTTAGTTATTTAATTGTTTTATTTACATTTAATTTTTGTAAACAGTTGACATTGTGGCTCTACTAAACGAGGCGGGACGGGAGGTAGACGGGCCACACTACAGCACTATACCTACGAGTGTGTGTCGATATTGCTGACTGAGGCCAAATTGAGCTCCGCTTTTTTCTTGGAAAAATTTTGCTCTCACTTTTTTTTTCCAGTACTTTGTCAGTTGCGTTATCAGTGTAAATGTTTACAGAGTTTGGCAGAGTTGATTTTGATTTAAACTTTGATTAACAAAATGGTGACTGTTTATCAATTTTTGCACTTTGAAGTGGCAATTCTAGGAGGGCCATGGACAAGAGATGTCCATGTGAATGTGAGATGAGTACGTGACAAAATCGAGTCATTGAGTCGCCTAGTAATCGGCAGATTTTTATAAAATAAAAAAAAACATGAAGAGATTCACGATCCGGCAGGGTTCAGGAGCCGACTTAGTTACCGAAATCGAAAATAAACCAAACCAACCAATTGGTGCAATATTCTAAGATCCGCCTAGTACGATTTTAATGTCAGGAGAGAAAATGGGGACATCTTTGGTATACAACAGGGGACATGGCGGTCTCCGGATTGTGATCACATTGCGATCTATCGACCGATGTTGAACATGCCTCCAGTACTATGGACGTCCTAACCTTCCAGGCAGCCAACATTGACTCGGATCACTACCTTGTTCTAGCCAAGGTACGAATGCAGATTTCCCAAGCGCAACAGCAGTACTGTAAGAAGATATAACTTTGAAAATCAGCAATCGCAAGAAACTACCAAAATCTTCGCTAAACGCGTATTCCGAAATCTCTCAATAACTCCTTTTCCGCCAGAATGAAGAAGAACAGTGGGAATGCTGCCATAAGAGACGCCGCAACTGATGAGCTCGGTCTCACCCGTTCACCACAAAGAAATTCCTGGTTTGATGAAGAATGCTATCAAGCACATGCAGCTAAACAAGAATCGTATAAAGCAGCACTGCAACGAAGGTTGAGAGCCACTCGTGAGCTCTTCGAGCGGAAGAGACGAGAAGTATGTCGACTTCTTCAGAAGAATAACTAAGAACATGAGAAGTGAAGTTGTACTCCAGGAATAACGTATGGAAGTTTTACCAACTGGTAAAACGAACGTGTCAAGCCAAGAAGACCCGCACAGAGCCCTGTATAGATGAAGAAGGAAACCTTGTATCATATTAGAGCCACAGTCTGTTGAGAATATGGAAAAACTTTTTCGGCAGACTGTATAACGGCAACGAAGCCCAACTTCACGCTATCAAGAAGAATAGACCATTCAATTAAGGCGATGATAGCCAAAACGTCCGTCCACCTGAACAAAACAAAGTAAGAAAAGCAATATCTAATGTAAAATCTAACAAATCAGCTGGCCTAATTGCCGGCCATAGAGAGTATACTGCAACCCAGTTCTCAGATCTTATCAGAAACAAGAATCGCTTGCCAAATCCACGAAAAAGGAGACTCTGTTAACATAGAGGCATAAGTCTCCACAAGATCTTATCTGCTATAGTGTGTGAACGTCTGAAACGCTTATCATTGTAGTTTTAGACCAGGAAAATCCACAATCGACCAAATCTTTACTTTACTTCAGCATATCCTGGAAAAAACTCAAGAAGTGCAAATCGATGCCCACCATCTTTTCACCAATTTTAAAGCCGCATGTATAGAGACGAGCTCTTTAGATCCGTGTCTAATTTTGGCATTCGTGCCAAACTCGTTCATCTGTGCAGAATGACGATTGAGAAAGCTGGCTCTTCTTTCAAGGTCGGACGTTTTAGACAAGGTATCGCGCTGTCATGAGACTTCTTTAACATCATACTTGAAAGAATTGTACCGGTGCTGCCAAAATGGGTTTGGTCGTAAATGAGGGCAAGTATATGCTGTCAACAAGAATTAACATACAACATCGATAAATTGGAGAGAACGTGGCAACGACAGCTATAAATTTGAAGTGGTAATTGACTTTGCCTACCTTGGCTCTGCTATAAATTCGGCTAACAACACTTCAGCAGAAATAAAACGAAGAATCGCTACGAAGCCAAGGAGACTACATAAGACCTTAAGCATCCCACTTCTACTTTATGGCTCTGAAACATGGACTCTATCGAGAGCGGATGAAGATATCCTCAGTCATTGTGAGAGTAAAATGCTTAAAAAAATATTCGGCCCCGTTTGCGTTGAAGGGGTGTTGAGGAGAAGATTCAACGACGACCTATATGAGAGTACAGCGACGTTTAAAAATTCCTATTAAAGATGATAAAACGCCTTGAGAAACCATAATAACTCAACATATGGGTGATTTTTAGTAGTAAAGACAAAATAGAGAACCGAGTCATATCTACCTAAATTTGGACCCTGATATATTTTATCTTTGGCGATAGTACTCTATACTTCTCAAGTGGCTTCCAAATCGGAACGTTTGGTGTTTGAATACCCAACGAGGACATTCGTTTTTTAGTCAACAAAAATCAAATAAAATGAGTAGTTGACTAGAAATTAACAACAAGCCAACTTCCACTAAGAATTTAAACTCAACCAGTCTTCTCCGCATATTCCTGACATTCTGGAGAGTCTACTTAAAAAAAATGTTACCAAAACTTATCGAGAAGTCGTATTGTGCCAATATTAAAAGCAAAAGACCAGTGATCACATGGCTAGCGCCGTAGCTAGCGTTACGGTTTTCACCCAATTTATATTAAATACGAGTACTTGTCTTGGTCAGCAGTCAGCAAATGGAAATGTATACAAAGTGGCTCTGCCAAGATGAGTTACAGTTGTGTGGTATTGATGCCCAAAGAAAGCAGAAGATACATAACTTCACTGAGGAAAGAAAAAAAAAAACAAAAGTAGGGAAGGTGCTACTGCAGAAGTGGTGTTCGACTAATATCGACCTTAAGGTCGACAACATCTTAATTAAAAAAAAGTCAATGACAGATGACAGACTTATGGTATATCAATCCTGACAGTTACCGAAAAGCGTCTTGAAGAAATTGTATCCAGGCGATTACTTAATTTTATTGTCCATGCAATAAATTTAGAGTACGGTTCAGCTCGTTGGAGAATTTTGAAGTACAATAAATGAAAGCCTAAATAAGAATCAGCATACTATTCATGGACTTCAGTAAGGCGTTCGACACTCTGAACCATCCTTAGCTAATCGACTCACTTATTCGACTTGGCATCAGACGCTTTTAGTAAAGAGACAGCACCTTTCTTTGCCATTCCACAAGGATGCAAACTAGGTCCTTTGCTTTTTATTCTTTGTACTAACGAATTACTTCTTGTCTTCACAGACAAAGCCTTTCATTCGCGTTCGAAGACGATTTCGCAGTAGTTGTCAAACAAAGAAATCTTGAGACTGCATTGCGAGTAACGCGAACGGAGTTTGACAAAGCTGTTAGATGGTGTCACGATAATGGTCTCATCCTGAATGCATCAAAACAAAATTAAAGCACATTCGTAGACGACATCACAAAGTCACTGTACAAGAAATACGCCCAAAAGCAACATCTGTCAAGGAACACTTCCGAATCAAAACATTGAAATCGTTGAACATCACACATATCTGGGAGTGACTATTGACAGTCACTTTCTTTGGAATTGACATATCGATACGCTTCGAATAGACCTGAAGAAAACGCTCTTTGCCATAGTCTGTCTTAAACATTACTCAATGCAACAAGTTTTTTTTTTTTATAATTCCACGCGTGCACCAAAGGGATATGAATACCCTTTTACTGGCTTTTCACCAGGGCCCGGGCGGGTGGTGTCAAACTGGAGCCAGTGCATCCTCAACCAGTGGGCCTTAGTACGTGCTAGTTGTTAATTCGTTACAGTTAGCCCAACCAGCAACCACTCCAACATCAGTGTTATGCCTTCATGTCAGAGTTGACACCGACGGGTTCACATATAACTACATACAAATTCCATGAAAAGACTTTTTCAGAGAATTGCCTCGCACGGGATTCGAACCCGTGACTCTCTGCTTGAGGAGTCTATGCATATACCACTACACCACAGCCACCTCCGTGAAAAATAGGTCTACTCTGCCCTAGCTGATTCTAAGTTGAGGTATGGAACTCTTGCATGGGGAAACTCGTCAAAAACGCACCTTAACAATGATAGAAGAAACTTAGCCACAACACCAGAAAGAAAATGCTTTAAGGTATTGGAAGTCCAGCAGATATTCAAAATGATAGTAGTACTTGAATACTACGATGACACCCGATTTAAGAGGCCTATCGTCAATACTGACCCAGGGAATGCTACAAGTTCTTCAGTAATGCAACACTTACGGCTAAATATATTTTAAGCACAGCTTTCCTTCAATCTCGCATAATATTCCACAGGCGTTAAGAAAAAGCACATAAAAGCACGTAGGAGTTTTTTTTTTTTTTTTTTTTTCTTTTGAAGTACTATTGAGTTAAATGCTTGTTAAAACTTTATATTTCCACTATAAAACTAAATTAAAAAATAGTAATTATATGTGATGATAGCTTTCAAATTGCCATTGCACCCATAGAATTCAGCAAGCTTATATTTACAATCAATCAAACTATTTGTAGATTTAGCCTTTTGCCATAAACACTATAAATCCTCCCGATCGGACATATATCGTGCTGAGGTTTTGCGTCAGTAGATAATTTATGATCGAGTGTAGCCCATACATTGTTTCTCATGTTTTCAACTGAATCACAATTTCTACGAATGGCTAATTCATAATAAATAGAGAGCGCGTCTATTAGTTTTCCCGTCAATTTGCCAACCTTTCGTATTTCCTTTCAAATTACGTAGGCAGGTACCCATTCGCTTTTGAACGTGATCTATACAATCTTCCTTGAATAATTTGCACACTCTACAAACTACAACGTTTCAAACAGCTAAAAAAACTGCAATTTTATTATTTATTATTCACTTCAATATCATACATATTTTCTGATTGCTTAAATTTTTTCGCGGATGTACTAGCATTCATTTCACTTGGTGCTTCTAATTTTTGTCGATTAAGCGGTCTCCTTTCAAATATTTTCGGTCTCTTGCTGTAGTTAGCACAATTATCAATAAAAATCAAACGTTCTTCAAACAGGGTAATTCTCGAATGTTTCACTGTACGAAACTGATTGAAACCGACGATTCTAAAGATGAAACAAGCAATAGTCTGAACATTGTGGCAAATAGCTTCAAAAATATCTGCCGTATAACTACTCTAATTCTAGAGTAGTACTGTTAGAGGCTCGTTGCCTAACTGTCGGCCTTGTACTATACTTTGAAAAACAAGTACTTCGAGATATTTACAGGTCATAATATTTTGGGATATTGATTTTGGGTTCCTAAGGAACCATTGAAAGCATTATAAAAAACCGATTCTTTGAAAATCTTAGAGTGGCCTAGCCTTAAGGGGCACACCTATTGTGAAAAGGAATCCATTGTTTTCCCATATTTCGATAATAAATACCTGGTCTTTTCCTGGTCTATATCAATTAAGTGGTGTCACCAATAACATCGGCAGACAACTCGACCTAGTCTTCGCCACTGATACAGATAAGTGCGCCGTTTTAGAAAGTAATAATCTGCTTTCTAAGTTGGATAGTTACCACCCTCCCCTTTCTCTTACGCTTTCATATAACAATGATTTTAATTCCGTTTCCTACTAATATTCTTACAGTTTTTCGTAGGGCTAACTACACCAAACTGAACAATCTTCTCAGTATGGTCAATTTTAACGTTCTCTATGATAACCCTAACCTTACAGTTAACGATGCTCTTGTCTCTCCCAATTCCTTACCCATAAGGAATCCCCCATCGTCACCACCCTGGTATAATAAAGAGCTGCGATCTCTTTGTAACAAGAGAAATAAGCTCCGGTATACTTACTTAAATCGCGTTCCGGCTCCGATTTCTTCTACTACCAGTCTGCCCAATCAAATTTCTCTGTACTTTGCCAAACTCTCTATCACAACTATTTAATCCGAATAGACCACACACTCATTTCCGACCCCAAACGATTCTTTCAGTTTATTAAAACTAAAAGTAAGTCGGATAACTCGGATCACCTCTAAATTTTCTTGATATGTCCTCGGGCGATCCCCAAGAGCCATAAAACTCTTAAAATTATTGCAAATCTCTTCGAATTTTTTTTTTTTGGTCAAGCGTTCGCCATCTATTCCCAAAAGCCATAAAACTCTTACTTTTCCTACTTAAACAGCTGCCCACAAACAACTTTGGAATCGGTGTCTATAACTTTAGAGCAAGTTAGAGATAAAATAATAAACCTCAAAGATAATTATTCTGCTGTCCCTGATGATCTTCCCCCTATATTTTTTAAAGAAATGTTAAATGCACCTAGCCCAACCTCTTACAGCTCTTTTTCAGCTTTCTATCACTCAGCGATTATTTCCCTCAACCTGGAAAATGTCGTTTATAATTCCCCTACATAAAAAAAGGTCGAAAAGACGATATATCTAACTATCAACCAATTGCTAAGCTGTCCCGCATTCCTAAGCTTTTTGAGAGCATTATCTTTGACATAATGCTTTTCCATTGTAAATCTATTGTTTCCCTAAACCACCAAATTAACGGAATTCATATCAAGCACTTTATGTGCACTGGAATCTGGAAATTAAGTTGATGTGATTACCTTTAATAGAATTTTTCATGATATAATCCTTCTAAAATTAAAGGCTCTTGGTTTCCACATAAACTTTATAACTTGGGTTCAATTCTATTTAAGCGAATGACTTTACTATGTTCTATTTAGGTCCATAGTTTCTGACCCAATTAAAGCCTCTTCTGGTGTCCCTCAAGACAACCACCTTGGTCCCTTATTATTTATTCTGACCATTAATGATATTGCTTGTATCATTAAAAATTCGTATATAAGGTTTTCCAATAGGGACTTGACACCTTTGAATTTTATTTGTGAACGCACTCTTTCATTAATCATCAAACTGTAACTGTCAATTTATTCAGTAAACTCAACATTCTTATCATGGTGAAGTATACTAACGAGCAACGTCTGCAAATTATAAAAATTTTCTACAAATATTCGGAACTGCAACTTTAAGAGCGTAAACTCCAATTTTCGGTCGTAATTCTCCCTAGTAGACAGGCAATAATAAGTTTAGTGCAAAAATTTGAGTCTACATATTCGTTGTATGATGTTGCCGTGTCAGTAAGACAACGGGTTGAACGAAGTGTCGAAAGTATCACTAGACGTCCGTAGCAAACTATCCAAATCAGTCTATACCACGGCGTTCTCAAGAATTGGGCATCACTCAGATCACATTATGGCGTATTTTGCGTAAGGATTTTGGTTTACACCTATACAAGATCAAGCTGACTCAAGAATTGAAGCCGATGGACCATTTGAAGCGACGTACGTTCTCCGATTGGGTTCTGGAGAAAATGCGCCAAGATTTTTGGCTCAATGGCTCAATGACCAATGCGTTATTGGTCGGGTAAAAACCCACATGTGCTTCATGAATCCCCACTTCATCCACAAAAAATAACCGTTTGGTGCGGTTTGCATGCCGGCGGCTTTTTTGGGACATATTTTTTCGTCGACGATAACCATCGTCACGTTACTGTGAATGGTCAGCGTTATCGCGCCATGATCACCGATTATTTTTGGCCCGAATTGGAAGATATGGACTTGGACGACATGTGGTTTCAACAGTTTGGCCACAAGCCAAACAGCACACGCTACAATCGATTTATTGAAGAGTAAGTATGGTGAGCGTGTTATCTCAAGACATGGGCCAGTCGTTTGCCCACTCGTTCGTGCGATTTAACGCCGCTTGACCTTTTTCTGCGGGGCTACGTTAATTCATTGGTTTATGCCAACACGCCGACGACGTTGGAAGAGCTCAGAGCCAACATTGAACGCGAAATAGCAGCCGTTTCGGCCGAAATGTGTGGCTGAGTCGTTGAAAATTGGGTCCAGCGAATCGACCGCTGTAAACGTGACCGCGGTGGTCATATGAACGAAGTCGAATTAAATTCATAAATGCTATGATTTTACTTCAAGCCAATAATAAAGTTTTTGAAATATCTCAAATGGTTTGCCTTTTATTTAAAAAAAAGTTGTCAAGTCGTTATTAGAAAACCCTATATATTTGTTTACGCAGATGATATGAAAATATTTAGATATACAGGGTGACTGACTCGAACTGCAACTTTTTAAATGCTATAATTTTTTTTATTTTTTGATAAATTTTATTGTGCCAAAGCAAAAAACACTTGGACGTTACATCAATTTTCAAATTGTATCAGTAGTTTTCAATATGTCTACCTTTGGCGCGAATAATGGCCTTGAGACGGCCGAAGAAAGTATTGCACGCTGCACGCAAGTGGCTCTGCGGTATTTTGGCCCATTTCTTGTTTGAGGTGATCCAAACTTTGGTATTTTTTAGCGCCAACCTTCGCCTCCAAAATACCTCAGACAGAGAAATCCAACGGATTTGCGTCCGGAGAATTTGCAATCAATTGTGTCGAAGAAATGAAGTGTGGAACATTGTTTTTTAACCAATCTTGGTCTTTGTAAGACGGTGCCGAGTTTTGTTGAAATGTCCACGGTATCCGACCGAAATGATTGTTTGCCAAAGGCCTTAATACTGTCTCTAAGACAGTTTCATGGTATAGGATCGCAATAATTTTTATGCCACGGTCCAAAAATACGAGCGGAGAGCGACCATCGTCGGTTATGGCGGGCCAAACCATTACCGTCGGTGTTGCCTGCTTTCTGGTGGCCGTCCAAAGGTGTAAATTTTCGAAAAACCTCTCTGGCAAGTAAACTCGATCATTTTGTTTGTTGACATATTGTGTCTCATCGGGAAAAAACCAAATTCAGCAACTCACCACTTTTGTGCAAGCGTAGCAACTCCTTCGCTCCTTCGACTCTTACTTTTTTCTGTTGCGGTCTATGATCGTGTGCTTTTTGGAACTTTAATGGCTTGAGCCCAAGATCATTTCTCAGTATGTGTTGCATCCGTTCCAACGATATGTTGAGCTCACGAGATATTTTTCTTCCACTTCGGCGCGGATTTCGCTCAATTCGAGCCTTCACTTTCCGAACCATTTCTGCCGATGTTGCTGTTTTTTTTTTATGACTATTTCCATAGCGTTTTGCAACGCTGCCAGTATCACAGTTATGTTTCGAGACACAAATGATTTATTTACGTTGAGGTGGTGGAGGGCTCTAACGATAGCTACTTGTGGTTTTCCAGCCAAATATAAAGCAATCACACTATCACATTTGAATTCCATCGCGGATAAAATTTTTTCAACATAACTGAGACGTAAATCGTTTAAATAATAATAATTGTAAATAATAAAATTATCTGTCATGTGTCAAAATTTGAGCTCACAGTAATGAACGGTTTCGAAATTATAGCAGTCTGAAGTTTGTTGCAGTTCGAGTCAGTCAGGGTGTATATCATCTTCCTCTAGACAAATTTTGTACTTGGTGTCAGAAGAATCTTCTTAAGTTTAACGTCAATAAGTGTCAGGCTATAACTTATACCCGTAAACGCCCCTCTACTTCACCTCATTGCTATCCAATCTTTAATCTACCTGTTCCCTTAGTGAATGAATTGCGTGATTTAGGTGTTTCCTTTCTCAAATTTATGGTATAATAAAAAAAAGCCAACTCTGCCCTTGGCTTCATCAAGCGCTGGTCTAAGGAGTTTTCCAATCCTTATGTTACCTAATCTGTTTATATAACCTTTGTTAGGCCTCTTCTTGAATATGCTAGGCAAGTTTGGTCACCCACCTACAGAACTCACATCCTCCGGATAGAAGCTGTTTTTACAGTTTGCTTTACGTGGTCTTCCCTGGGATGATAACCAAAACTTACCAACTTACACTGACTGGCGAAACTTATAAATTTACAACCACTTTCTATACGCCAAAAAGTTGCCGACATTCTCTTTATTTATCAAATTTTAGTTGGTAATATCGATTGTCCCTCCTTACTTCAACTTATTTCTTTTAACACCAATACACGCAATCTTAGGTCTATGCCACTTTTCCGGCTCAATATTCACAGAACGAATTACGGACACCTGGAGCCAATGTCTAGGATGTTTCGTAAAATTAACGATATTCTGCCTCTCTTCGAGTTTCATTTCAGCAAACTCTCCCTCAAGAATATTCTTATTTCCACCAATAGTATACCTCACGTAACTTTCTTTAACCGCTCCCATCCTTTAGTTTTTTAAGTGTAAATCTTAGTTTTTAAGTATGTATGCTTGCAATTAGCTTAATAAATAAATTAAAAATAACATACTAAAATTTAAAATCCTTGTTTAACTACAACAAAAAATAAAATAAAATAAACAAACTACTTAATGATGTACAATTAATATACGGTTCCGGTTTCTATTGTTGACCTTCAGGTATAAAGAAATGCATGAATACTCGTAGGTCTACTCTTTAGAGGTTTTTCGTTTATATCTACGTCACATGTCTTCGGAGCCAGACACATTTAGTTTTACTGTGACCGTTATAATGAACACTTCGTATGTTATTTTAGTAAAAATGAGTGATGAAATGAACATACGAGTACATTAGAATACCAGTACGTCCGCTGAAAAACTACCACAAAATAATGATAATAACATTGTGATTGAACCAACTCATGGATATTGCATTATTCAGTTTCTTTCGGTTTTTATGAAATTAGTAATTTAGTAATGTCAAATGTGTAAAAATTTTAGAAAAAGATGTGACTTTTAATCAAGCAAGTCCGCGAGGTTTAGAATTCGAAATTGCTGTCATGTGTGAATGCGGTGTTTCGTACATCCATTCCGGGCCCATGAATGAAAATGCATTTGAAATAAATAGACGTTTGGGTATCGGAATAAAAGGAAGTAATCATTTTTGCAGTTAAATTTTATTATCAAACTTTCGCTGGATGTTTCACAAATTTATGGATAGCAGCAGAATCAGTTTGTAAACTTAGTAGGGAAAGCGTTGTTGAAGAAGAGAAGAAGCAGGCATTAGAAAAAGAAAATTCAGAGACAAATTTGACAGTTTCGGGAGATGGTGTTTTGGTGTAGTAACTCTGGCAGGAAAATATTATAAAAAACAAAAAAATCGCCGATTCGTGTGTAAAGTCTACTTACTGTCAGAGTTGAGTCTTTTGGGAAAATAAAAAAGACAGTCATCCTGAAGCTTACAAAGAATGGCTCTCACTACACGAAGATGATTGCGACGTAAATCATAAAGGATCGACAGTGTGAAAGACTTATTTGGTCGTTCGATTGGTGATGGTGATAGTGCTACATATATAAAGGATTATTAGACTTGAATCCATATCATTCACTAGAGTGCTATCTACACGTAAAAAATTAATGGTATCACGATGCCGTAGTTTGAAAAAAACCTAAAGAGCTTAAAGGAAAGAGTTAAAACACGCTAAAACTAACTGCCAACTTAATTTATAAACTTCAAAAGTATTACGGCCTACTGATCATGAGACATCAAGATAATGTGTATTAAATGTATTGGGACTATAACTTAATTCGGTTTGCTAAGAGATGGCGTTACTTGGATTATTCCATTGTTATTATTCCATTGGAACATGCGTTGGAAAGCTACTGCCATTGTACGTCATATCAGTATATGTAATTCATTTGAAGCGTAAAAACCAATAATTTTTTTTCACTCAAATATGTCGAACTTCGTGCCTGAAAAAGTGTTTTTGCGGGGAGTTCTTCTTCATTACCTTAATGAGAAGAAAACTGCTGCCGAAAGTCATCGTATTTTGGTGGAAGTTTATGGTGAACATGCGCTAGCTGAGCAAACGTGCTAAAAGTGGTTTGCACAATTTAAAAGTGGTGATTTTGGCTTTGAAGACGATGAATGTCCTGGGCAGCCAAAAAAGTTGGAAGATGAAGAACTGGAAGCATAACTCTATGCAGATTGTTGCCAAACACAAGAAGAGCTCGCAGAATCTTTAGGTGTCACTCAAGCAGCCATTTCGAAACGTTTAAAAGCAGCTGGATATATTCAAAAGCAAGGAAATTGGGTTCCACATGAACTCAAGCCGAGAGACGTCGAAAGGCGGTTTTGCATGTCCGAAATGCTGCTGGAACGTCTCAAAAGGAAGTCATTTTTGCATCGGATTTTTACTGGTGATGAAAAGTGGATCCATTAAGACAACCCCAAGCGCAAAAAAATCATATGTGAAACCCGGCCAACCAGCCAAATCAACGGCAAAGCCGAATATCCATGGCGCGAAGGTAATGCTCTGTATTTAGTGGGATCAGATGGGTGTGCTGTATTATGAGCTGCTAAAACCGCTTGAAACCATCAATGGAAAACGCTATTATTCTGTTTGAAGAGAGCAGTAGCCGAAAAACGCCCGGAATATGCGACCAGACATGAGGCAATAATTTTTCATGATGACAACGCTCGGCCCCACGTTAAGAACTATTTGGAAAACAGTGTATGGGAGGTCTTACCCCACCCGCCTTATAGCCCAGATCTTACCCCTTCTGACTACCATTTGTTCCGGTCGATGCAGAATGCCCTCACTGAAATACAGTTCATATCAGAGCAGAATATCAAAAATTGGCTTGATTCATTCTTGGCTGCCAAGCCGGCGCAGTTCTTTTGGGATGGGATCCACAAATTGCCAGAAAGTTGGGAAAAAGTTATAGCTTCAGATGGGCAATACTTTGAATCATACTATTGTACATGTTTTTCTTAAATAAACGTTCAAATTCTGAAAAAAAAAAACCGCACGAATATACCCAATATAAAACAATCTGGGCTACATTTAATCATTTGATTTCGACTGATAAGAATCCAAACTATCCAAAAAGCGCAGAGAGTTGGTGCGCTTATCACCGAGCAGAAGCTAAAGAATTGAACTTAACTAAGTTCAAGCACGATTATCTCCCACTTGATCCATATGTTCAAAAAGCTCTAAAGCCAATATACGAGGACTTATCTCGGCGTGAATTGCTTGTTAATAATAATAACAAAAACTACAATGGTTTACTTTGGCACTTTGCCCCGAAATAACTCCACAGGTTCAATTCAAACTATTGAATTGACGGTGATACATCTATTTTAAAAATATTTAATGTGATGGGAGTGATAGTTGGACCTGCAGTAAGAGAATATGCCGCTAGCAAAGATGAAACAAGACTATAAGTAGCAGAACATCCATCGGCAAGAGGGTGCCTCAAAAGAGGGCCGATCATCTCAAAGAAGGGCTTCAACAGTAGGCGCTTTTTAAAGAAGAGGAAGGTGAATTATATGGTCCTATGATTATGATAGCGAATAGCTCGCTGAAAATTAAATTCTTTCCTATGGTTACTTTATTACTTATGTATAAATATATCTTTCAAAGTTTAAAACAATTGATGCAGTAGTTAAGAAAAAAAAAAAAAAAAAATACGAAAATCACTTTTTTTTTGGTGGTCAAAGCAGAATTACTCTCCAGTTTGGAGATTCTGTATATAGAGGAGTAGTTTACTGAATGAAACTAATGATTTCCCCGCAAGCCAGATTTAAACAAAATTCTTAAATTCAATGCAATTCAATTCACCTCAATGACATACATGTTATGAGGAATCATAATGCTCTTAAAAGGGTGAATAATTACAAAGTGGATTTAAGGCGAAGCAATATTATCTGATGTAACTGCAAGTGTTACACTTAATTCTTCATAACTAAAAATAACTTCTTCGTTCTATAACGATTAGAATTAGATATATTCAAAATAGGTCAAGTATCTAATGATGGTGCCCCTGAAAAACGCTCAACAATATCGTTCCAACAATTTATATTAAGTACAGATCACTACTCGTATGTTACTTCATAGAAAAAGTACCCGATAAACTTCGTGAAACGTCAATTATCACAGCGCAAATTTACAACTCTATTTCTATTTCCATTTCCAGACAACAATGTTTAATTGTACAAATAAAAAATTAACTTTGCATATACAAGTACTCGTTCAATCTACATGTACTCGTAAGTTCGTATACTTTATAGTCTATCATCTCAAGGTGGTTCTTCAAAGATTACTCTACACCTATACGAGTATCTAATATAATCAAACATACGACTATTTAACTTTCGATAACTATTTTATATTGCAATTGTCAAGAAGTTTGTATAATTTTTCAATTACCACTCGTAGCTTGAGTATTTTCATATTTATCGTAATAATGGCACGTGATTAGATGCATTAGAAGAAAGAAAAAAAAAAAAAAATCAAAAAACAAGAACCGAAACAACTCACAGTTTTAAATCAAAGGTAAAGCTCATTCAAGCTTTCACAAATAACATTGTAAAGGCCACTAAAAATAGTATCTACACCGGTATAAAAGTATAAACAACTGCCACGAAAAAAAGAAAAAAAAAAAAGAAACAAATTTATCATTAGAAAACAATAAAAGTGGAAAGGAACAAATAATTACAGAAATAAAAATGATAGATATACATAGTACAATCTCAGCAATCACCACACTTATTTATCGCTGGCATTCACTTTGCTTTACTTTACTTTTTCGCTTAGGTCGCATGAAATAAATAAATAAAGAAAAAATTATTCTTTAAACAAAAAATAATTCTAAAATTATGTACACAACGCTGATGCGAAATGATGATAGCAACAGCAAGTAGCTTGGGTAAATATTTACGAATGCAATCTCAGAAATAGACCTAAGGCCGTTCATCTCCTAAGACAACAGAGATGCGTGTTGAATTTTTGTTACTGCGAATACTCACTCGTATGACAATATTTTTTTTTTTTTTTTAAAATATTTTACTTACCAGACATGAAATGCAATAAAATTGATGTAATGGGATACAATACTGGACTGAAAGTAATATCTGGACAATCATATCCTAAAACATTGACAATCCGATCTGCGACGGCACGTCCCTTTCGCGTTAGATGGTATGGCAAACAGTGGGCGGAATCAACAAACGCTGGTAACATTATTGGCTTCTCTGAGAGTTCTGTTGTACCAAATACCTGGAATTATAAAAACAATTAATAATTTTCGTCATTGAAAAAGGAGATTGCCAGATATTTTCTATTTCTAAAAGTGGATCATGTGTACTTAGAACATTGACTTCTCTAAGAATATTCCAAGACAGCATCGGAATAAAAATCGCTACAAGTAGACTGGAACCCTGACATAATGTTGTGTTCTAATATTGTACTGGAAGCCCTGCCAAAAGCCCAGCACTTGCAGTATTATATTGCTACTTCATCACATATAGTATGATACATGTGTAAACGCATTCACTGCTACAAAAAGGTATAGATTAGCTGCTGGCAACTCTGCAGAGAATTTTTACTGCTAGGCTGACACTGGCATACATACCGAATCCCTGGCGAACAGTGAGAGTGGGCTTTATACCGAAAATCAGAAAGAAGAACTACTCCCTCGTCAAGAGTAACAGACCTATAAGTCTGATCATCTCCTTCATTCTAAAAAGCATCGAAAGAATGGTAGAGATCCATGTGCGCAAAACCGCATTGCAAATGCATCCTCTGTCGGCGATGTAACACGCCTACTAACGCGGAAGATCCTGCGAGAGTGTGTTTCAAAATCCGGTAGGCAAAATTGAAGACGCACTCGATAAGAAGGAATACGCCTTGGGCATTTTCATCGACATTGGGGATGCTTTTGACAACGCAACTTTCGATGGCATATGCAACTCGGCCAGAAAACAGGTCGTAGACGAGTCACAGGTCTTGTGGATTAAAACAATGCTTGTGAATAGGACATTGATTGTGGATGCTGGCCGCATCAAATATGTGGTAGCGACTGTAAGCAGGGGTTGCTCCAAAGCGCAGCCAGCTCTAGACGTAATCGACGACTAGTGCACTAGTAATTAGTTTTCAGTCAATCCTCTCAAAACTGAGGTTGTTCTCTTTCGAGAAGGAGGAAGTTGCCTGGTCTGACTCATCTAGTGCTAAAGGGCATCACCATCCAACTCTCCAAAGAAGCTAAATATCTGGGTGCTATCCTGGATAACAAACTTCTCAAGACTAAACATGTTACGATGAAAGCATATAAGGCGCTATCGGCCTTCTGGCAGTGAAGAAGAGTTATCGACAAGACATGTGGTCTGTCACCGAAAAGAATGATTTACACGGCTATGATAAGTGCTTTTCCTAGCACTCCTCGTTCCGCTCAATTGCATTGATGAATTTCCCTCTCCTTGATATTCATATCATGGGCTGCACCCTCAAAGCCATCTTCTTCAAAATAAGTGGTCTTTGGTACAACATGCACTGGAGCTTCGATGACCTTGCGCGTCGACTGTCCTATGACTCCGGTCTTATGGACACGCCGTCCGATGCAATGACACCAGAACTCCTGTTGTGGAAAAAAATACGAAATCGACTTTCCAGGCCTGAGCCAGGAAAGGAATGCAGTCGAGTCCTCATGGATGACTCCAAAACCAACATAGGATGTCACGCTGATGTCTTTGTGGAGGACGACAACGTTAGATTTTACTTCACGTTAGGAAAGCTTGAATCTGTCTTCTAAGCAGAAGTTTTCGCAATCCTGATGGCAGCGAACAATATTGCTGAAAACCGGGGAAGGGTATGAAATACTTGCATCTGCAGCTACAGCCAAACTGCACTTAGAGGCTTGCAGAACCCCCTTACGACTTCCAAGCTAGTTCGAGAATGCAAGAAATCACAGGAGGACTGCAGGTTGCTTACTGGCGTCGTGACAGGAAATTACACAAAGTGATGACGACACCACGGAGTACTATCTCTGTGATGCGCTCGCATCAGGCTGCAGGTACCGGGCTCTGATGTGGTGGGTGCTGGTTCTGTAGGCACCTTATCACTGAAGAGCTCACTCATATTTCTTCGCAAGACTGGAAAATTTCATTAAAAGGATCTTTACAAGGAGTAAAATGGACAAAAAAAAAAAAAAAAAAAAAAAACGCATTCAATGTAAATGATGTACTCAGCTCATCCATTTCATTTTGATTGACATTCGACACGTGATAACAATGCAACATTGCTTTGTGAACTTATGTTTGCTGGCTTCAATTGTTTACAACCATTTAATGAAGTGACATCAGGAATCAAATTGGCAAGATATTTCTGATTTTGCGGCAGCTTGGAATCACTCGTAATTTTGAGTATCGATACAGAGCAAACGAAAATCACTGTAAACACAAAACCACTTTCCGCCAGATGAAAATCTTGTACAAATTCTTGCTTAACATTTACCCTTTTTATATGACAACTCAATGCGCATTGAATCAATAAAAGGATGGTGGTTACATGAAATTACTCAAAACCAAATCCAAAATAAGTGAGA
The DNA here is from genome assembly GCA_907269105.1 of Volucella inanis. Classification (NCBI taxonomy): domain Eukaryota; kingdom Metazoa; phylum Arthropoda; class Insecta; order Diptera; family Syrphidae; genus Volucella; species Volucella inanis. The sequence continues at coordinate 69,804,976 of OU026157.1, read as the reverse complement.
AAAAATTGAGAAAGTTTAACAAACAGCTGATTGAAGTGACAGTTTGGTAAATGTATATTAATGACATTAGATGCCAGATGAGAGGATGATGAAAGCGCGAGAGACTTAAATGCGATTAGAAAGTGTTTATATGAGCAAATTGAACAAATAACTGTCAAACAAAATACAAAGTTCAATCCTTAGACACTCGACATACTTACTCACAGTCGCATTAAAGCAAAAACGTATGCAAAAATCTAAAGCTCTGCCCATCCGTTCCACTCGCCGACGAATTCGCTCATCAAGAGAAGTGTCAGAACTCAGAGTTGAACGTGGTCAACACCACAGGCATAAATAAGGTAAGCTGATGAGGGGTCAACTTTATTTAAAAACTTCTGTGAAAATTTGTCGAACAACTTTTTTGGAAAAACGTTGTAAGGTCACGAGGTCCTGCTCTAGTTAACAAAGCGAAAACCACTCAACAGTGGCCCAAAAACAACGTTCTGGGCTTGATATCAGCTTGTTCTAACCCAATTCCGAATCCAGACATGATCTAGTTTACTCGACACTGACTACTATTATATCACTGATATGTAGTTCCAACAAGATGGTGTCACTGGTTGATGCTGGTTGAACAATTGATCTGTTGAAAGGGAAGTTCGGTAATCATAAAATCTCGAGAAATGGTCCGGTCGAATGGCGTCCTTGCTCATGGTTATGTTAAGTCATTGGTTTATGCCAACAAGCCAACAATGTTACAGGAGCTCAGGAACAATACCGATATACATGTATGGAAGAGTGGTGGAAAACTGTCTCCAAAGAATTGAACACTGCACACGTGCATACTTAAATTTAACATGTGTACTACACCTAGAACATATTTCTGTGTTTTATTTAAATACAAAATTATTATGTAATTATTAAAACAACCCGCTAGATTGTGAAACAGAAAACTATATTACAAATTTGTAGCTGAAATCACAAGAACAAATTCAGGCTTAGCTAAGTAGCTGCCTGACAGCCGAGATTTCGGTTTGAATGACACCACAGTGTCAGATGCAAATGTAGATGTCCTTAGAGAATATCTCCGCGCCAATGCGTTTAGGTGTGAAAACGAACTTATTGTGAACGACTTCATTGTCTCGTTCCATGCGTTCCTTTCCGCAATAATGTGATTGCGTGTGCTTCAATAAGTTGAAAGTCGGTTTGCCTGAAGGAGGCTTCAATCCAGCTGAATATTTCTTTGATTAATGGCAGAGTTTGTAGCAAGAAGTATGCTGAAAATCTCAAGCTGTGGAGCTATTGGAGATGTTTTTAATGCGGTGGTGATGCATCTAACAAGTTTCGACGGCTATGACACAAGTGAGAATAGATCTATTGAACGTGGTGTAGACCCAGTGCATGACTTCGGGCCTTCTTGCACAAAAAGATGACAATGAGAGTTTTTTATTTGACTTTGCAATACTTTCTTTGTTTCCGTTTGTTTGCTTTTTAGGATGGGGTCTAGGAATCAAGCACTTCAAGAAACTCAAATTGATGCCATTAAACTCTAATGGTATCTTGACAGCCTCATGGCAATTAGTATCTGTGTGTATTTGCCCGACACATATAGAGTGACGTACGTCGTCTTCGTAGGCTACCATACCAACTACATCCCACGTTCTCTAGTTTGGTAGGAGTTGAAGGCTTGGTTCCAGAGAGGAGGACCGAGTAGTATGAATTGTGTTTTTTTTTTTTTCAACTTTCTTAAAGGTAAAAGGTGTACTCCTTAAGAAAAAAAGGATGGTAAGAGAAAGCGTAGTGAGGTATCAACCGATTTCCTTTTTGTACGAGTACATAGTTGAACAACTATCTCCAAAGACTCCACTAAACATAAAAGTTGAATCTTTTTACAAAATATTTAAAAAATAAAAAATGTCGGTTGATGCCATGCCAACCGCCCCATACACCATATTTTTGTAAATATATAGGGTGATTCATCGTGAGGTCTGATTTATAATGTAAAATAAAATACATAAATTTGAAAGTGAAATTAAAATTTTTACTATCGGTCAAAAGAACAATTCATGGCCTTTACTTTTTGAAAATAATATCATGTAAATGTTGGTCATTGTTTCACGCGCTGTATGGCAAGCAGCGCCGTCTTGTTTAAACCAGAGCTCACCGGGACCATGTGCTTGAATTTCAGGAAGCACATAGTCCTTTAACATGGCGCGATAACGGCTATCATTGACGGTAACATTCTGATTTGCCTCATTTTTGAAGAAATATGGACCAATGATTCCACTAGCCCATAAACCACACCATATCGTTGTTTTTTAAAGGATGTACACCCTGCCTGATTCGAACTGCTACCAACTTTAGACTGCTATAATTTCCAAACCGTGACAGTGAGCTCAAATTTTGACACATGACAGATAATTTTATTATTTACAAGCCTTTTAAACGATTTGCTCAGTTGTGTTGTAAAATTTTTATCCGCGATGGAATTCAAACGTAAAAGTGTGATTGCTTTATAGTTGGCTGGAAAACCACAAGTAGCTATCGCCAGAGCCCTTCAGCACCTCAACGTGAATAAATCATTTGTGTCTCGAACCATAGCTTGTTACCGTGATATTGGCAGCGTTGTAAAACGCCACGGAGGAGGTCGTAAAAAAATTGCAACATCAGCAGAAATGGTTCGGAAAGTGAAGGCTCCAATTGAGTGAAATCCGCGTCGAAGTGGAAGAAAAATGGCTCGTGAGCTTAACATATCGTTAAAACGGATGCAACATATATTGAAAAATGAGCTTGGGCTCAAGTCATTGAAGTTCCAAACAGCACACGATCTTACACCGCAACAGAAAAAAGTTAGAGTCGAAAGAGCGAAGGAGTTGCTACGCTAGCACGAAAGTGGTGAGTTGCCGAATTTGGTTTTTTTCCGATGAGTCGCCATTTGTTTTCGAGTAATATGTTAACAAACAAAATGACCGAGTTACTTGCCAGAAAGGTCCTTCGAAAATTTACACCTTCGGACGGCCACCAGAAAGCAAACAGCACCGATGGTGATGGTTTGGGCTGCCATAACCGCCGATGGCCGCTGTCCGCTTGTATTTTTGGACCGTGGCGTCAAAGCTAATGCGATCGTATACCGTGAAACTGTCTTAGATGCAGTATTGAAGACTTGGACAAACAATCATTTCGGTCGCAGGCCGTGGACATTTCAACAAGACTCGGCAACGTCTCACCGCGCGTGTCAACCAAGATTGGTTAAAAAACAATGTTCCACACTTCATTTCATCGACTTCATCGGATGCAAATCCGTTGGATTTCTCTGTCTGGGATATTTTGAAGGCGAAGGTTGGCACTAAAAAATACCAAAGTTTGGATCACCTCAAACAAGAAATGGGCCAAAATACCGCAGAGCCACTTACGTTCAGCGTGCAATGCTTTCTTCGGCTGTCTCAAGGCCATTATTCGCGCCAAAGGTGGACATATTGAAAACTACTGATACAATTTGAAAATTAATGTATTTTCCAACATTTAATGCTTATTATAGCATTTCAAAAAGTTGCAGTTTGAGTCAGGCAGGGTGTAATGGAAGCTCTTGGTACTCTTCGGGTTGCGCATCAGCCCAAATACGGCAATTTTGTTTATTAACGTATCCATTGAGCCAGAAATAGGCTTCATCACTGAATAAAATTTCAGGATAAAACACCGGATCTTCATTGAGTTTTTCCAGAGCCCATTCACCGAAAATACAACGCAAATTCAAGTCGCCTGGCTTCAGTTCTTACCCAAGTTGAATTTTATTCGCTTTAAGGCCAAGATCCTCACGTAAATTATGCCAAGTTGTTGAATATGTTAAGCCAAGCTGCTGAGAACGACGACGAATCGATTCGTTACGGTCTTCGCGTACACTCTCAGCTACAGCTGCTATAGTCTCTTCACTACGTGCTGGATGTCCAACCGGTCAAGTATCATCCACTAATGTAAACTGGGACTCAAATTTGCGAATGGTATTGGCAATAGTGGTTTGAGAAGGTCGATTATGCGCACCGTAAGTTCCTCGAACCGCACGAAAAACATTTCTCACAGAACGCTGATTTTCGTAATACAGCTGAACAGTTTGAAGACGCTGTTGTTGTGTGAGTCTTTCGATGATGACTTGCCAAACGATACTGAACAAAAATGACAAAGTAGCAAAAAAGCCTATTCAAAATTAAATCTCACGATGAATCACCCTATACAAGCAATGGTGTCCGAAGAGCTCCTGGCAAATTGTTGTTACTCTAAAGACAGCGCTTTTGTTTATTAACGTTTCCGTTGATGAGTCAATCGCTTAATCAATCTTGTTGTTGAGAAAATGTCATGTAGCTCTTACATTGGCGATAAATGGCACGTTAACCACCTAGAAACCATGCGCTTTCAACCTGAATGTGTCACATGTCATTAAATCGGGAGATACATGTACAATTAAAGTTTTGCGTGAAAAGTTGTATGGCCCTTATATCTGCCGTTTTGCCGAAATTCATTGACCATCACTATTCCCGTATATGCCATGTAGCTAATCCATTATTAATTTAACATGTTTGGCATATAACTAATAAAGGCAGCTCATGTTAGTACCATATTTCTCTGTTATAAAAAAAAAAAAACATTTTGCCTTTTGAGATAATTTCGCAATTCTGCACTCGCTAACTTTATCGAATTTGCCATAAGGGAGTTGGCAATTTATCGTTGACCATTAATCATACTCTGCTACGAAAAATGTCAATAAAAAGGAATGGCTTGTTTTTTTTAAAAACGGGACTCCCGGAACTATGACAAATGACGATAAATCGCATTACAAATCCCAATGGTTTAAGACTCTGCTCGTTTACTTAGGAAGATTAGCAAAATGCCTAAAGTCTAAATGGAGGATAAATCGCTCAACAAAGAGTAAAACTTGAGACAGTTAGGCTAATTTAATCGCGTTTTGAGTCTGATCGCGACCGTCGGAATTCATGTCAGATCAACAAATCGATAAAGATTTTTAGGCAACCAACTACACAGACCAAACCATAATCATTTTTTTTTTGCAGTCACAAATTTATGTCATAAATAAAATTTTATATCTGAAGAGTTATTCAAGTGTATTGCCTATTAAATGATTACTGACGTCAGTGATTTATTATAGAAATGTAGTCGCATACTTACGTATTCGTACAGTGGAATGAATTGATAAAATGTTCTTTCAAAAAAAAAAAAACAAAAAAAAATTGATTTAACTCAATTCTTTATTTGGATGTTGATAGTCAATTATCTATTAATACATTTTCTGTATGTAGATACTCAATTTGAGGTGATGAATTTGCAAAATAAATTGTGTAAATCTCTTTCCACAAATAGTGACATTGCATTTATGCAACCTCTCAGTTGAGTCACGTTAAAAGATACAACTGATCGCAGACACGTAAGCTAAGTAACATAAAAAATATGACGATTAAATATCTAAATTAGACGGCTAAACGGCATTTGTAATGTAATGATTAACTTGTCACGAAAACACTTTTGCAATTGTTTCCCGCAGTTCAAATTATCGAATTCATGTGAAGAGTGAACTAAAAGGTGTTACTCTTTATTTTTACAATTTTGTTTTTGTTTGATTTGCTATCAAGGCTAACTATAAATCCTTTTTGACTGATTGGAAAATTATCATAGTAAGCTCACACCACCAGTAAGCAACCAAATTCTCTAAATTTGTTAAAAAAAAATCGGGGGCTTATATTCGCAAATTTATAGATACTGTAGAGTCCAAGAAATCATCACTTATTAACCCACATTTTGGCGATAAGTTGTTTTTTTTTATTCAGGACAACCATTTTTTTTTTTTTTCAAAGCGAAAAGTGTAAGGGTCAACGACTCTTAGGCTTTTAAAAGTCAACAGATTGAGATCAAAACAACTGGAAAAGACATCCTAGCTCTGCATTAAATTGGCTAAATCAGTCTAATGGAAACAATCCACCATTCGGAGTAAAGCTCCACTGCGCTAGAATTTCGGTATCTTCAATCATGTCCGAGAACACACTCGTACATTATTAGCATTCTCTCTGAGATATTCGAAAGACGCAGCTTGTAATGATCAAAAGAGTTCCGTTGCGTCTAGTTTTCTCTATTGGCAATAGCTTTACTTTACAGAACGAATAACTAAATCAAATTTCAGTCGGAGACGTACAGCGCAAAAAAAAAAAATCAGGTACAGTCGAAGGCGAAAATACTGAAAGCTGCACACTCACCTCGATTGCCATAAAAATAAAAAAGTTGACAAATGTACTCGTATGTAACAAAAACTGAAAACGGTTAATCTTTTACAGCACTAACACAATAGTTTCCTTTGATTTTGTTTCACTTTCAAACAGAGTCAAGAGGATGCAGGTTAGCTGCTTCTGGTCTTCCGCAGACATTATGCTAGGGCACCAGCATCACAGAAATCGGTTGAAGCAGTCAAATTTATCTGTTTTTTGAAATTAACGCTACAACCAGCAAAGGACGCAGTTTCAGTGGACAGAAATTAGATTTAGTAGGAAAATTCATATCAAGTAAACTATGCAACGAAAAGGTATGAAAATCATTCCATAATAACAGGTGGTTTGAAAAGTTTCGAGATTGACACATAGATGGCGACTCTAATAATCGTATGTTTTCTATTTTTTATGCTTTTAGTTATTAGCATCCTTTAAATGATACAAGATATTGAAGTTTTAATGGCGTACCTTTTGAAATTTCAAAACTACGAGTATGAAGAAAAACGCGTTATATGTTGGGAAAAAATGCAGGTCAAACTCAAAAATGGCTTAAAAACTATTACAGAGAATCTGTTCTATTGGAGGCAACTATTTGTCGCTGCTTTGTTGAATTCAAACGCAGTTATACAGACATAAATTATGCTGAACGCTCTGAGCGCCCAAATGAGGCTGTTACCCCGAAAAACATAATAAAGGTCCACAAAATCCTGTTGAACAACCGTAAAATCAAAATGCGTGAGATAGCTGACATCGTAAAGATATCAATAGACCATGTACACCATATTTTCCACGAGTATTTGAGTATGCGTCAGCTCTGTTTGAAATGGGTACCGCGTTTTTTTCACAGTTGACTAAAAACAACAATGCGTCGACGATTAAGGGCCTCTGTTTGAAGCTGTTCAAGCGAGATAAAAAGATGTGAAACATGTATCCATTACTACACACCTCAATTAAAAAAAAACATTAGAATTAAGTGAACAGCAGCCGGTGGAAACCGTTCAAAGCGACCAAAAACGCAAAAGTCGGCTGGCAAAGTTATAGCAATCATATTTTGGGACACGCATGGTATTTTGTTCATTGACTATCTTGAGAAAGGTGAAAATATCAATAGCGAAAGTAAAAATCAATAAAAAATCACCTCACATGCAAAAGTAAAAAGTGCTGTTACACCAAGCCAATGCACCGTGTCACAAGTCAATGAAAACGATCGTTCAATTAAATTAATTACGCTTCGAATCGATTTTCCACCCACCGTACTCTCAAAAAAACCTCAAAAACATGCTCCAGGAAAACAAATTGGGCTCAAATGAAGAAGTGGTTGCCGAAACTAAGGCCTATTTTGAGAGCAAAGAAAAATCATTCTACAAAAATGGCATCAACAAGTTAGAGAAGCGTTAAAATGTATGTATCACTCTAGAAGGAGACAATATTGATGAATAAAATCGAATTTTGCCAAAAAATTGTCTCGGGTCTTTTCGAATAGTCTTAAAAATTGCACATGGATGTCTTTTCTTTTATTGCGATTTATTGGTGCAGATCATCAGATCATGTGAGTGTGAAAATGAAATATATCCACAGTAGTTGTCTACGATATTTAATTAGATTAATGTCCAGGATTGTAAGGTTGATACTGGTTTTCTAAAATTAAGGCTTTTTTTCCCTGTTGAATATATGGCTCGTCACACAACCGACTCAGAGACTCAGGAATACCCATTGACGTGTGTATAAGTGTATTCGTGGTCTTGAATGATTGGTCACACAACTTAAACATATGATGTGGGGTCTGAAGAAATTTGAGAAATATTTCAACGCACTCTTTCACTAATCATCAAACTGTCGCTGACAATTTATTCAGTAAACTCAACATTTTCATCATGGTAAAGTACACTAACGAGCAACGTCTGCAAATTATAAAAATTTTCTACAGATATTCAAGGTCGGTGACTGCAACTATAAGAGCGGTAACTCCAATTTTCGTTCGTAATTCTCGCCCTAGTAGACAGGCAATATAAAGTTTAGTGCAAAAATTTGAGCCTACATATTCGTTGTGTGATGTTGCCGTATCAGTGAGACAACGGGTTGGTTGAAGTGTCGAAAATATCGCTGCCGTTCAGACGTCCGTAGCAAACGATCCAAATTAGTCAATTCCACGGCGTTCTCAAGAATTGGGCATCACTCAGACCACATTATGGCGTATTTTGCGTAAGAATCCTGGCTTATACCAATACAAGATCAAGCTGACTCAAGAATTGAAGCCGATGGACCAATTGAAGCGACGTACGTTCTTCGATTGGGTTCTGGAGAAGATGCGCCAAGATGATGAATTTCATCGCAAAATCATCTTCAGTGATGAAGCTTATTTTTGGCTCAATGGCTTCATCAATAAGCAAAATATGCGTTATTGGTTGGGTGAAAACCCACATGTGCTTCATGAATCACCACTTTATCCACAAAAAATAACTGTTTGGTGTGGTTTGATGCCGGCGGCATTATTGGGCCATATTTTTTCGTCGACGATAACGATCGTCACGTTACTGTGAATGGTCAGCGTTATCGCGCCATGATCACCGATTATTTTTGGAAGATATGGACTTGGACGACATGTGGTTTCAACAGGATGGTTCCACAAGCCACACAGCACACGCTACAATCGATTTATTGAAGAGTAAGTATGGTGAGCGTGTTATCTCAAGACATGGCCAGTCGATTGGCCGCCTCGTTCGTGCGATTTAACGCCGCTTGACTATTTTCTGTGGGGCTACGTTAAGTCATTGGTTTATGCCAACACGCCGACGACGTTGGAAGAGCTCAGAGCCAACATTGAACGCGAAATAGCGGCCGTTTCGGCCGAGTCGTTGAAAATTGGGTCCAAAGAATCGACCGCTGCAAACGTGCCCGTGGTGGTCATATGAACAAAGTCGAGTTCCATTTGTAAATGTTTTGATTGTACTTCAAGCCAATAATGAAGTTTTTGAAATATCTCAAATGGTTTGCTTTTTATTTACAAAAAAAAAGTTGTCAAGTCGTTATTAGAAAACCCTATACATACTTAAAAAATATATATTAAGTTGCAGTGCCTGTGCTCAAGATAACTTTTGGGGCAGTAGCACAGGACCACCTAAGCCTAACAACTAAAGAAAAATACAAACACATGGCCACTAACTGATTAAACACCCAAAAGAACTCCCTACATATTGCTTGTTCCATGCGGCCTTATAAACAGGCCGCTTCAAATTTCGAAGAAAAGTAGAGGCTTTACTGATCAAAGCAAAAGAATAAGGTGTGCCATTCGGTACCAAATCAGTTCACCAAATGTGGTCGTTTTTTCTTCATGTCGGCGTTGTATCGGCCCAATAAATCAACGTAGTATGCTCCTGTGATTGTTTTTCTCTTCTCCAAATAAACAAATTGGATCACACCTCGGGCGTAGCAAGAAACGGTGGTTGTCACCTTTTCGGCCGAAAACACGGTTTCGACTTCTTTGGAGCACCCTCAACGGGTAAAACCCATTTTTTCAATTGCTTTTTGGTCTCTGGTGTATTTCATTGAATTCATGTCTCCTCGACGGTCGCGAAACGACGAAGAAACTCCTCCGAATTTTTGTTTTCGGACCGACAACCCGGGCGCAGTCCATCAAAAACCGACGTGCGGCCACGGCGAAACTTAGCGAACCATTGGTAAACGGTTATACGGGAAGGTGAATGGGTCCCATGCGCACTCTCGAGAATGAGCTTGATTTCCTCGCAGTTTTTGCCACTCAAAAATAAGAATCGAATCACGGAGCGATACTGGTCTTCTTCATTGGTCGCAAAAAATACTAATACAATGTTTTGAAATAGGTGTCAAAATTAAACTATATAAGCGTCAGACTGTCACCAAATTTTGACAGACGGGCTAAAATAGACTTAATGATGGTACACTCATTTTGATTCAGTAGCGCCACCTATCTTCCAATCCGGGTACTCATCAAACAGCCCTCGAAGTCATTATTTATGTGTAAGTATATCCCCCAAATTTTAAAATGTTCGATGCAGTTGTTTTCTTTACAAAAAATTCTCAAAAATCACCCTTTTTTGTGGCTTTCACACTAAGTGTGCCCCTTTACCCTGATAAAATAGACGAAAAAAAGTGCTGAGTTTTCATTAATTCCCAAAAAGCTAGACTTTTGTACAACTCTTTAATACGTCATTACAAATGTTATGTCAAAAGTCCCGATCCCTTGTCTGATCGGTTTTTTTCGTATACATATCTCTAAAACGGTTATAACTACACACCGGAAAAATGTATGAGAAAAATTTTGTGGATCGTGAATTGTATTTACTGGAGTTGTGTCCTTCAAAAAAAGCAGGAGGTGTACGCCGGATTCTACCCGAACAATGGAATGTCGCAGGTAGATGTTATTCAAGGCCAACCGTATAATGGAATTAGGGACGGACGTTGACTCACTCAGAATCGTATATTTTCCACGTAAAGCATTTGAGTGCATAAGTCCCAAAATCAATATTCCACATTTTTTTTTTGCAAGAGGATGACCCGATGATGCATACTGGCCATATAGAAGTGCATATACGTATTATCTTTTTTTTTTGAAAATTTTTGTAGAGAATTTCGAGATCTACAAACTTTGTGACCTTTTACCTTGTATAAAAAAAAATCAACGCACAGGTGAGAACGATGGGGTCTTTTGACGTAGCATAATATTGATGACATATTCCCAACTTGTTGGGAGTTAATGCCAACTGGAATATCTGTTTTACCTGGATTATTTCCTATATACATACACTGTATGCCATATAGTCTATGCGGATCGGTCACCGGGTCGGAAAGCATCCCCCTTATGATATTCTTTCAATTCAACTTGCATTTAAGTCGTGAGTACAACTAACACTAGAGTTGCGATTGATTATGCATTGACTGGCTCAGGACTTTAAGGTGCATAATAGTTCACAACTTCCTTCAGTGTGCAGTCTATTGCCGCAGACGGATCAAAGAAACCGAATAGTTTCATTAAAAGTTAATATTTATTAGGCAATCCAGTCAAATCAAATTCCGAACTAAATAAAGGAAGTTTAAATCCATGCCTGGGATGAGTCAACTTCAAAAAACCTACAAAAACCAAACCATGAGTTTTTGAACACTCGTATGTATTTTTATTTCCTTATAACATTTAATACGAGTAATACACAATATATTTTTTATCAAATTGATATAAATAGCAAAACGATATTTCTCTGATTGATTGCTTAACGTTGGCGATGGTTTTTTCACAAAGCCAATCATTCAAATCGATCAAATAACTTCGAACAGATACTTCCAAAGAATCGTGTTATTTAGGTCCGTTTTTTTAAGAAAGTCACAGTAAAGGAGGAAAAATATAAACTTCCTAAGTTTACTGGTTTTGTTTGAAAGGGATTGCCTAGTATTTAAAAACGTTGTTAACGGTTTGTTTGCCACGTGGAGCCAAAGTTTGATCAGAGTGTGTCCTTGGATTGCAATCACGTTACTTCTAGATACCAAATAATTCCGAATAGAGGTCAACTGATATGGTTTCTTTTCTCAGCAAAGTGTTGGAAAAAATCGTTAGTCAACAAGCAAAGATTTTACTCGCAGATAATAGTTTAATAACGAGGAACCACGGCCTTGTTGAAAATTAATGATGACAACTCGTATGTTCTACCATTAATGAGGACATGATATCACTTGTGGTTTTATTTGACTTTTCAAAACCATTTGACTCAGTACACCACCAAATTCTTTGTATAAATAAAGAAATCAATTTGCTTTTGTTGGTTATATGTGTCAATTTGTGGGGACCAATCGTTGGGATCAATCCGATCAATACTTTTTTAATGCCATTTTTTACGGATTGCATGACTGGAGTCACCAATAGCATTCGTTCGCAACTTGACTTTATCTTTGTCTCTGATACAGACAACTGCGTCGTATTAGAAAGTAACCAACTTCTCTCTAAGTTAGATAGCTACCACCCACCCCTCTCTCTAGTCTTTTCATATATTGTAACAATGTTCTAAGAATTGTTTGCTACAATACAAACATTCGTACAGTCTCAATTATCATAGAGCAAACTTTAGTAGACTAAATAGCCTTCTTAATAATGATAATTTTAGTTTCCTTGTTGATAACCCAGGACATACAATCAACGATGCTCTATCACTCTTTTACTCCGAGATTTTAACGCCGCGAGGCCGAATTTCTAACTGTCCAGCCATTGTTAAGCTCTCCTGCATTTCTTAGCTGTTTGAGAGTATCATTTATGACTCAATGTATTTCCATTGCAAGTTTATCTTTTAGCCAAATCAGCGCTTAAGTCGGTCGGTCTACGACCACAAACCTTATTGAATTCGTCTCAACTACTTTGTGCGCATAAGAATGTGGAATTGAAGTTGACGTGATCGCCACCAATTTCAGCAAAGTTTTCGACAAAATTTCTCATAAACTTATTTTGTTCAAACTAAAAGCTCTTGGTTTACAGTTGCATTTATTATGTGCATTAAATCCTATTTAGAAGATTGACATGGATTTCTAACTCCATTAAAGCCACTTCCGGAGTACCTCAAGGTAGCCATCTTAGTCATTTGCTGTTCATACTATCAATCAATGATGTTGATCATTGTCAGAATGATTTGGACAGATTTTCTACTTGGTGCATAAAGAATTTTCTCGCGTGATAACCTACGCTTCTCAGTTCTCCTCGTGCGTATTTAATTTTTAATCAACCTGTCCCCTTGTAACTGAATTGCGGGACTTAGGCATTATTTGCGATAGAAAAATTAATTTAATGGGCAGTAATAAGGTCGAAAAGTTTTACCAAGCGCCGCTCAATAGAATTCTCCAATCTCTGTGTTACTAAATCCCGATATAAATCGGCTGAAACTTATAGACTTACAGCCCCTTTCTATACACCGGAAATTTGCAGACATACTCTTTGTCCATTAGATACTAGCTGGTAATATAGACACCCACTCTTTACTTCATCTTATTTAACTTAACACCAATTCACGTAATCTAAGATATGTACCATTCTTTCACCACAATCCTCACCGAAAAAATTATGGATACGTACGGGAACCTAACAGTATTCAAGTACTTTTTGATTTCCACCTCAACAAAATTTCCCCAAGGAACTTTGCTTCTCGATCTAATTTCTCAACCCTTTAGGTTTAAGTATAGCTTTAAGTTGACTTTGTTAGTTTTAAGTCCAGTTTTTTTTTTTTTTTTTTTTTTTAAGTGTGATCTCGTAATAAGCTACAGTAAATCCATCGGAGCTGTATCGGACCTTTTAAAAAAAAAAAAAAAAAAAAAAAAAGCTTCCGGTATGCCCCAAAGATCTGTCCTAGGCCCCGGTTTCTTTATGTTCTGTATAAATAATATTTAAAAAAGAATAATATACGAGTACATATCATATTTGCGCAGACGGTGTTCAACCATTGGGTCCTTCGGAAATAATTTCGTTCGTTCTGAAAGCCAGTTGAAGCTGATAAAGAAACAATAAAGACGTTAATTGATGCGAACCAGTGAATCGTGAAAGTGAGGTCGCTGAGAGATTTAATTTATCGAATTCAACCGTTCATGAATACTTAAAACGCCTGAGTTTAATCTTAAAACTCGACGTATGGGTATCTCATATTCTTACAGAAAGAAATTTGTGTTGTCGCGTTGATGTCTGTGATTTGCTTCTCAAACGTCAACAAAACAATCCATTTTTGAAGCGAATCATCACAGGGTTGTCTACAACAATGTTTAACCCAAGAGATCATGGAGTAAAAAGATGAACCGGGTCAAAGCACCATAAAAACCGATACTTATCAAAAAAGGTGATGCTATCTGTTTGGTGGGATTCCAAACGATTTGTTTTTTTTTTTTTTTTTTTTTTTGAGCTTCTACCAGACAACACAACGATCAATTCTGAAGTGTAATGTCATAAGCTAGACAAATCGATTCACTTAAACAGAAAATGCCAGAATTAATCAATAGAAAAGGTGTAATTTTCCACTAAGATAATGCGAGTCCTCATACAAGTTTGGTAACTCGCCATAAGCTTTTACAACTAAGATGGGATATATTGCCACACCCACCATATTCTCCAGAACTGGTACCTTCTGATTATTATTTGTTTCGGTCTCTACAAAATTTTTTACTTCAAATGAGGTGGTCAAAAATCACCTATATCCGGTTTTTGCCAACAAAGAACAAACATTCTAGACAAACAACATTGTCTCTAAGATATATGATGTTCTTAGGGGACTAAGCACAACAAAACAGTACTTGGCCAGCAAAGTAAAGATATCTGTACTGTATGGATGTGAAGTTCGCCCTCAAAGAACCTTTAAAACATTACAAAACTTTGAGAAAGAACTTTTCAAATATCATATTATGCAGTTTAAAATTAGAAATGTAATGACCCATTTTGGTATTATTCTTCTATTCCATTTCTATTCTTTACGTATTGTACATATGTACTCACGTATATACCTTTTACCCTTCTGTAATTTGTTCTTCTATCTTCCTCCTATACATATTAAAATTCTTTTTTTTTTTTATATTTAAATGTTGTATACCTGCTATGAATTAAATAAATAAATTTAATTCCGTATGCGACTGGTAAATGTCAAATGAATTGCTTCCCGAATTGGGAAAAACATAACAAGGTCGGTCATGCTGAGCTGAGCTTGACGAATTCAACAACGAACTTATTTCCTTTATAAATCAGAGACTAAGGCCTCACAGTGGTGAATCCTGGATCTCCCCAGGACTTCAAAATGTCACCAATATCATACGCCAATTAACAATTTTTTAAGCTCTCTCGAACACCAACCAGAGATGCACTCATCAGAATAAGTGTGAGACATTTAGGCAAATATACCCCATGTTCGATCCTAAACGATCAAGAGAGCTAATCAGCGTAGGGAGGAGAAACCACAAAAATAATCACGAGACACTGTCATTGGAAAACATGCGCAGCAATTGAATATCCCTCACAATGATTTCTGCAGGAGTTGCAGAGATGAAGAAGAAGAATCTGTGGAGAACTTCTTTTGCAACTGCCCTTCTTTGGCACGCATCAGTATGCAACTTATAGGTAGTAACGACTTCCGAGGACTCAAAGATTTCTAACCTAACCCAACTTAGCTTATTCACAAAGCTACGAGTATTTTGAAAACTCAAGACATATTTGTCAATAGTTGACATGAATACCATATTTTGTGACTTTTCTTACCTGATGCACCATCTCCCAGTAGAATCCATCCAGCATGTTCTGCTTCGTCTGATGTTGTGCACATAACGCTGGCCACAGCTGAGAACGTATCGGTGAATTTATCGGCCATGAATTTTCTCGAAGTATACTTTTAACTTCGCGTTTTTTCCCCTGCTGTATGAATGGTTGTATATCAGCAAAACATTTGAGTGTTGGTTCCTTTCCTGCAATGATACAAACAAACAAAACAACATAAAACCAATCAAGGCTGTACAAAAATACTCGTATATGTCTAATGAAATTGTATCCACATAAAGGTTATTAATAAAGAACACCGTTACATGTTGATATCGTAAAAAATTGTAAAATATCGTAATACATCGTAAAAGATGTACAAAATTTCTGTAGGTCAGAGTGGGTACAAACTCCATAAAGTCACTTTAAAACTAGCAGAAGATAATACGATTATGTATTAGGTGCGCAACTAAGTTTGTTTTTTGAGGAAAATGCAACTTTATTGTAAAAAATTTTAAAAATGAATCATTCAAAGTATTGCGCATCGCTACCTACAACACTTTCCCATATTTTTGGCAGAGCTCGAATACCGTAACGGTAAAAGTGTTTATCTTTTGAGACTATCCACGAATTCAGCCATTTTTTTTGGCTATATATGAGCGGAACTGTTGATCAGCCAGACTATGTGCCGTCGAACAGAAAATGTAACATTCGGACGGCGTAATATCTGGGGAATATGGCATGCGGGCTAGAACTTCGAATTTGAGCTCTTCCAGGTAGGTTTTAAGGGTTTGGCAACGTAAGGCCGAGCATTTCCATACTGTAGAATCTTCTGCTCGTATTGTGGCCGTTTTTCGGACGGATGCCCGGCTCAATCGCATGAATTGAAGTCGATACCGGAGCCGACGACGTACAAACATGACCGGGCAATTCCCATGACTTACTTCTCTTTGAGTTGCTGCAATAAATCCATTTTTTTATCACATGTCTCAAAGCGATAACGAAAACTTTTTCTTTTTTGCCGGTGCAGCAGTTCATAGGCGAAAAAACAACGTTCAACATTCTTTAGCTTCAAATCAATAGGAAATTTAAGGAACCTAAGTTCCTTGTCTTTTAACCATTCCGAACGCATGCAATCTATTAGAAATGGCTTGGCGGGTAACTCCTTACTCCTTTGGCACGGATCCTCATCGAGCAATGCCTCCAACTTAGCGTCTTCAAATGATTTTGACCGTCCTTCACGCGGAAGGAATTTCAACATTGAAATCACCGTCTTTGAAGTGACAGAACCAATCACGACACGTTGTTTCATTTAAAGTAGCATCTCTCAGCCACCGTTTTCTTCGAATTAAAGAAAAAAAATTAAAATTACCTCCAAATGATTTGTACACGGTATCGCGAAATTATTCACCCTTTCGGAAGATAGTATAATTTTTGCAAATAGCTTCGTACGTCAATTAAAATTGGCATTTGTGAACTAGACAGCTGCAGTATACAAACAGACAAGCAATGGAGCGATATACTCCGCAAGAGCGTGGAAAATTGAGTCGATGTTTTTGACCAATAATCGGTCGGTGTTTTCCTAATCGTGTCGCATCAACTGGGCAAATATTCTGGCGCTGAAATACTCCACTCGAACATAGTGGAACCACAGGAGACCATGCAGGCGTTGGCCGCCACTGGATTGGTCGTTGGGCCGAGAATATCGCGGCTGTGGCTGCCGATGTCGCTGAGAACGAAGAAACATCAACCCGACGACGGACCACGCATTTGAGAATCACCAGACGGATTCCGTCTGAATTTTAGTGAACGACCTTACACATGTTCTCGTACAAAGTGCAAAAAGTACATCACTTACTGCCTCCTGACCGTCAGTCGCGTGTGAAATACTGTAAAGAGATCCTCAATCTCAACAACGAAGAGAACGATTTTGTGTCGAAAATCATCATGAACGCCGAGACGTATTTCCATTTAAGCGGTCAATAAGCAAAATCTTCGTTTCTGGGGCACTGAAAATCCGTTTCTAATGTACGAAGAGCCATCATATCCACTTAAAGCCACTGTGTGGTGCGGCGTTCTCGCGCAAGGAGTGGTTGAGTCGTGTTTTTTTTTTTAAAGACGAATTCGGTTATACGGTCACTGTTACTGGTGAATGGTACGGGGTTTAAATAAATGACTTCTTACGACGATGCGACCACACACACACATCACGACCTACAATGGATATTGTGAAGAAAGGGTTTCAGTAAGACCGCCCGATTTAACCATCCCAGGATTCTTTCTTTGGGGCGACTTGGAGTCGCGTGTTTATGCTAATAAGCCTCAGACAATTGCAGTTCCTAAGGAGAATATTCGACAGGAATGCGGACAGTTATCACCCGACATCTTGTGGTAAGTCATGGAAAATGTGATAAAACGGGCACAAATATGTATCAACACTGGCGGATATCATCTTTTCCACTTAACAGAAACAATTTTAAAGGTCCAAATAAAGATTTCCATCACTCAAAATCATTTTTTTCTTATTTATTAAAAAAGTAATTCAAAATTTAAAACTAGATTATTAATTTTGCGCCAAACAAAATCACTGTCAAAAGGGTTTGTTTACCATATGTCTAAGCTTAGTTCATGACGGTTTGGATATGTCAAAATCGAACAGCACTTACTGCTGGAGCCATCTATTGACAAACAGAGAACTTAGTTGCGCATCTAATATTACTTGTTGGAAAATATGAAGTTTATCAAAAAAAGAAAACAAAAACAAAACTAAACTTAACTAATTTTGAAGCACCATATGATTGATAACCTTGTAATTAAGTTAAAAATGTGTGACCGATTGTTATTGACCCCAATTTTAGAGGAAAAAAATTGATAAGAAGCGGGTGCATGATAAAAATGCTGTTACTGATTTTATATGAGGTGTTGAAATCGATTAGAAATATAACATAAACACAATCACTCATATGATTTTAATTTTTATTTCAAATGAATAGCGTCATAATTAAATGCAAACATATTTGGTATGTATAGTATAAACGCATCTTCAGGCGAACAGCAATAGATATAGAAATATGTATAAATCTTTCAGAAAAGTTAAAGTCATATACCCAATCCTTCAACGACAGCTGCGATTATTTAAATCACTGAGTTGAAAGAGATAACTTATGGTTCGATTAGACAAAATTGGCTTTATAAAACCATTAAACTTCGGTATTCGCTGTTATGATTGTTTATAAAACGGGTGATCATTGCTATCTGATCGTTTTACTAATTGTTATTTTTCAGCAATTGTCAAAGGTAAACATCCTGTCATTGGTAATTATCCAGCTGCAAATTATTCAGTAAGGTTTGCAATTTTATCATACATCGTTTTACGCTTGTCGAACGTGCGGAAATTAATAAATCGAATTCAGGTTCAGTTGTAAATACGCAATGCGAATTTTTTGGTGAAGTCGGTCATCATCATGGCTTCAGTTAGCAGGCAACATTCTTCGCACGGTGGAAAAGATTGAGCGTCAGTACACTCTTTTGGGTTAGCCACCAATGAGAAAGAGGTTGGTACGAAATGAAGAAAACATACCCCTGCAGCGGCTAGTATCGCAGAAAACTCAGAAATGTCGGTTCTGCGCCGATCAGCTCTGGGTATCCCTAGAGAGTCAACCCTCGGGTGGGTAGCTGTGGGTCAAGTGGTAGTGGACTGGTTTTTGAAACGGAAGGTTCGGTATTCGAATCCCCCAGCCTCGCCGGAAAGACATTCGTTTTTTTTTTTCAGCTAACAAAAATCTATAAAATATCAGGTGTACCAGGTGAGCGTCAAGATACAAATGTCTCGATAGGAAACATTTATTGTGAACGGGCCTTAATTTTTTTTTTTTTTATTATTTGTTGCTATGACCCTGTCATACATATTTAGTATACATCAAGTCATTGAGCAAACAACATCATATTTTTTCATCGTGTTAAAAATGTCGAATTTTGTACCAGAAAATGATGACTTACGGAAAGCACTAATATTTTGTTTTCATTTGAAGGAAAGTGCAGAGTCGCATCGAATACTAGTCGAGGCATGAGGTGATCATGCTCTATCAGAAGCAACATGCAAAAGATCGTTTCAACGGTTCAGAGATAACGATTTTGATGAGAGAAATGAAGAACGTGAAAGACCAGTAAAAAAGTTTGAAGAGGCCGAATTGCAAACAATATTGGATGAAGATGACATTTTGAGTCAGAGAAAAATGGCAGAAATGTTAAATGTTGCAAAACAAACAATTTCTGACCGTTTAAAAGCTATGGGAAAGATCCAAAAGCCTGGAAAATGGGTGCCACATAAATTGAAAGAAAGAGAGATGGAAAACCGAAAAACCACTTGTGAAATTTTGCTTCAAAGAGAAGAAAAAAAACCGGTTTTGCATCGAATTGTTACTGGCGATGAAAAATGGATTTATTTTCAGAATCCTAAAGGGACAACCATCAACTTCGACTGTAAAACCAAAGGTGTGGTTTTAGTTCCTAAAACCTGGTGAAACCGTTAATACGGATCGCTATCGAAAACAAATGATCAGTTTAAACTATGCATTGATAGAAAAACGATCAGAATGGGCCAGAAGACACGGCAAGGTAATTTTTCTCTATGACATACAACCAAAGCACTTGGCTGGGAGCTGCTACCCCACCAGCCGTATTCACCAGACTTGGCTCCTTTCGACTACCATTTGTTTTCATCGATGGGACACGCATTAGCTGAGCAGCACTTCGAATCGAGGAAGTCGAAAATTGGGTGACCTTTTGGTTTGCTTCAAAAGACGACCAGTTTTATTGGCGTGGAATCCATAAATTGCCTGAAAGGTGGGAAAAATATGTAGCTAGCAATGGCCAATACTTTAAATAAAATATTTCTTACTTTCCCATTAAAAATTAGTGTTTTATTTTCACAAAAAAAAAAAAAAAACGCTCTAATAATTTAGTCTCCCCATTAAATGTTGGGTGCCATCCATGGAGCGAAATAACCACTGAGCTCAAACATCTTTCTCTCTCTCTCTCTCTCTCTCTCTCTCTCTCTCTCTATCGAAGTTTCCAAAAAACTTAACACGCGCTCCAGTATTTTAAGAGTAATAATACCCTCTTCAGTGTATTTTGTATAAGATGGTGCTGACGCAAGAAATTAAACCGGACGACCAAAGACAAACCGGGAGTTCGCTTATTGGGCCCTGGAAGTGTTGATCAGAGATCCAGATTTTGGGCAAAAAATTAATTATCTACTCGGACGAGGCCCATTTCTGACTTGGGGGCTATATCAACAATCAAAATTGCGAAAAGTATTCAGAAATTTGGTGACTGACAATAATTGCCCGCTGCGACCATGCGATTTGACACTGCTGGATTATTTTCTCTAGAGTGACGTTAAGTCCTTAGTCTACGCTAACAAACCAACCACTTTGGAGGACCAACATTCAGCACGCTATTACCGAAATAACGCCGCACCTATTGGACCAAGTCATAAAAAATTAAACCGACGGCTAGATGCACTGCCAGCAAAGCCGAGATAGCCACTTGAGTGATGCGCTATTCCACACATAATGCCATGAACGAATCTTCAAAATAAGCCAAAATAAATTTTATTTCTTTCGTTGTTGTTGCTTTATTTTTTTTTTTTTTTCTACCGTTGTTATCTGGTCACCCTATACAGCCTCTTCCAATTCTCAGTTGCAACTTAGAATCAGTTGTAGTACTGTCTTTTAGTCGAAATAAAACGTACAGCAGACATTTTATACCAACAGGACCGTTTATTTTTAATAACAAAATAACAATAATAATAATAACGAGGATAAAACAAAGTTAAATCAGGTTAAACAGGATTTATCCTAAATAATCTAGCTAAGGTAGATGTAGAGGATAGCAACTCGACGACGGCCAGAGGAAGGTAAACTCGACCTTAGACAGTGCCTGTACGTTTGCTGTCAGCCCTAATTCATGTACGAGAGATCTTTTCGACGGGAACAGGGTAGAAAATGAACCCGCCTTAAATCCTCTCAAACAACGTGTCAATGTGAGGAGACTGATTAGGCATTTTAGAAATTACGACAGTAGCTCTACGACTATGCTACTTAGAGCTCGTGAAATTTCGTGAAAGAAATTGCACCGGTATATCGAGAACAACGAGAGGAGTAAAGGAGCCAGCAGGGCCGAAAACCTGCTATCCTGGCGGGGATTGTTGCCATGCCACTGGCAAGGACTCCTCAAAGTCTAGACAAATTGCTGGTTGCTCGAAAAGAGGAGAATTAAACGAAACAAAACCTGACCCAAAATAGGCAGGAATGTTAAAGGAACATAAATGAACAGAAAAAGAACTCAGCCGAGGTCAACGAAAGCTTCCAAGTTGTAATAGTCGACCTTGATAATACACAACGGAAGCTGTCTGACGACCAGTGGTGACTGCTGGAATTGCGAATTCTAGGCGGTGTCAATGACGCCATTATGAAAGAGGCTGGGAATATCCCGCTCTTCGGACAGCTAAGAACCCAAAAAGGATTCAAAGTCATATATGGTAGTGCCATAATAAAATCACTCTGGAATGGCTGATAGAGTTTGTCGGCAACACGAAAGCTCCATTGCCAAAAGGCGAACTGCGTATTGTCGAAAAGAAAGATCTCCTGGATAAAATAAGATAAAAGATAGAACGCAATCGCCGACACCTTAATCCAGAGCTTAACAGCAAGGAGTGGGACGTTATTGGAATGGAAAAAAGAGAAAGAAGTGGTAGGTGAAAGTTATCAATAGTCGATAGTGAGAGGGGACAGAGCGAGACAGAAAAGTTTATGGGGTTAGTGGTGAAAATACCGTCTAATAGCCCACATAGTTGGAGACCCCACCAACTTGACATAAGCCAGAGTCTGTAAGCTCATCCGAGAAAAAGCATTATTTACTCGAGTTAGTGTTTGCAATAAAAAAAGATTTACATCTGTTTGACTCCAGGGCAGATGAGGTAGATTGAGATCGCCAAATACGATGATATCATCAAAGGATCAGATAAGTTAATGATTAGATCAATTGCATCGATAGCGAATTGGTAGGATGTAAAAACACATAACGTATTAGGACCTGCAGGGAGTGCTATCTTTATTGAAACGTAGTCTAGCTTAGATAAAGTATAAAAAACTACTGGAGAAGAGTTTAGGACATTGTGGACATGTAGGACACCTCGACAAGGAGAATCATCTTTTGAATGGGTAAGATCGGCGTCTCGAAAAACATTAAAACCCAATTGCTGGCGCAAGGCAGCATGGGTGTTGGATCGCAGTCCTCTTACGTTTTGATAGTAGAAGTTAAGAGGAAGAGGGCGTTGGAGTGGATGGTACCACGTTAGGGACGAAAAAAATTGTCGTTGTTAGCTCTACTCCGTTGAAGGTGTTTAAGGTGAGACAGACAGGGTCCTTAGAGACTTTCTGGGGAGACATTTTAAAAATCTCGTGGAATTTAATATATATATGTAAATTCCTTAGAGTTTTAAGGTCAGTAGGGAGACCTTCCTGCTGTATGAAGACCATGACGCTTGTTTTAGTTTTACCCTCACAGCAAACTGAGTCGGATTTGTCTGCTTTTCTCTGAGCCTAGAAAGTGCATAATGACATTCTGTTGTGTCAAAAGTTTGTTATTTTAACTGTGGGAGGCAGAAGGGGTTTAAAAATGGGGACAGTAGACGAAGGGCAAGCAGCGGTAATTGAAGGGCATTATTAGCTCTGGTTTTGATATTAAAATTTGGGAAAGTAGGGGCATGTGCAGAAGGGTTAGGTATTTCAAAGGAGACAGTGTGATAGGTTGGGGAAAAATGGTAACGATAATGGTTATGGTAAGTCCACCATCGACCAAATATCCAACTTACAGTAGATCTTGAAAAAAACAAAAAAAAAGAACAGGAATTTGAAATCGATAGAAACAGCATTTATAGTGACGAACTATGTGAAGTGAAGTTTTGGCATCGTTGCCAAATTCTTCCGTCTATGGAAGGGGCGGAGGCATTTAATGCCAAAAAAAAAACTTTAGACAAGATGATTCGCTTTCATTTGATTTCTCTGAAACCATAGGCACAAAAGCCTTTATAACTGCTAACATACGCTGAGGTATGTTTATGTACATATGTACGTATTAGTATAGTGTGGAAAGAAATCAGCGCGCTGCTACTGGAGCGTTTGCGGTTATTGAATCAGAAGCGGCTAAAATAAGTTAATATGTATGTCGACAAGAAAAGTCAATGACCCGGATAGCACAATACAATGGCAAACTATGATTCTGAGATGGTAAAAGGAAGCTGATCCCTGCTGTACATTTAAACAATGACAGCGCCAATGATGCACCATCTTTTCTCACCCGAAATCCGGTAGCTATGTGAAGGTGATCCTAACTGAGGGGAGCCTTATCTACCTTATACACAGTAACATCTTGAGCGGACGAAGTCCATCTTTGGGATGTTGTTCTGATCTGTCTTCTGAACTATGGAAGCCATTGGTGGAGACATTTAATATTATTATAAAGAACACATTTTTTGTCTCTGGCAACGATCCGGTTCAAAAACGACTCTTAATTGTGACGCGGCAGAAGTGCATTACAAGCTTCGATTCTTTGCTGAAGATTATTTTGTGTGGTATCCATTTGCCTAACTTTATGACTTTTCCCATATTTGTTAGGTATCGATGAATGGTCATATAGGTCATTAGGTTGAGTGCTCTTGCGAGTTATTTACCTTAAAAGTGGAATTTTTTTTGGATGGTTGACTTCAAGATTCATCGTCTAGCTCTACTGGCCCACTTGAACAAGGTTCATCCTGTAGGTCAAAATTGGCATATCCAAACTTTGCAAACCAACGTCGACATTTGGATTCGCTGAGAAAACTCTCTCACGATCATCAAACGATCATCAATATTTATCTATAAGCGCGTGATCGAATTCGCCATACAAAATAAAAGCGACAAAAAGTGCATGAGTGTCGATTATTTATTTAAAAAGTGTGAGACAGCAATGTACAACTCGCATTAAATGAAGTCACTAATTAATTCGACAAGCCACCTAAATTATTCTTCTTATATTTATTACTAAATTTAAATAATTTTTTATTTCAATTAGTCACATTGTAGCAATTTTAGTAATAGAACAATTGTTTAGAATTTAAAAAAAAAAAGTTTGCAGTAAACAAATTAATTTTTAGCATTTCCCACTACTGAATAAAGTCAATAGATATGTATATATGTAAAATATTCTGACAAAAAAAAAACTAATGAAAGACGAAAAGAAAAAAATTCAATTGCAAATAATTGGACTGAATTACTTCCAAACTGAGTGCGCGATATATAGACTCTGACTCTTGTGTCATCATACTTAAGAATTTTTTTTATCGACGACAGACACGACAATGTCAACCGCGACGATAAAGGAAAAAAAAAAAAACAGAAATGCATTAAAAAGACGATTTAAATAATTGTCTGCTTGAAGAGGAGGTCTTAAATCCATTTGACCCCAAGACGAATGAATGAATTTTTATCTCACAAACTGGATGAAGATACGAGTACTCGTTCAGCACCCAAGTGATATGAAAGCAATTTGATACAGTGGAGTGATATAATTATTTACATCTTTTTTTTCTTTGCGCGAAAAACATAATCCACTAAATTAATAAGAACGAAGACAAAATTTAACAAATTAAATTTGAATTTATTGCGAAATTTTGAACAAAGTTCGTCATAAAGGTCACGCGAGATAATGCGTACACAAGATTAATTAAATTGGAAATCTTATTTTTGTTCGTGTTGAAGGAAAAAAAAGAGAGGTTAAAGACCGGCTTTATTACATTAAAAAAAAAAAAATCAAATCAGCCTCGTAAAATTTATTCTTGAACTCGTATTGTAATCTTCATACATTCAAAACCAATGTATTGTCGCACAAGTTATCGACTTAGTAAATTTCATGCATGATCGAATGAATTTGGCATGACGGCACATGGTAGCTAACGCATCGAGTGAAAATTTCAAATTGTAAAGTAAAAGTCAACTGCAACTTATTTCCGACAGTTGTTAGTAGTTCTAAGGCAATAATTCCTGCGACAAATTAAAAAAAAAAAAAAAATAGTTCTTCTAAAAATATTTTCTGAAGCATTTATGATATTTTATTTAATTTGACTCCAGACACAAGACACAAGAAAATGTCAGCAGAAATGTATTAAAATTAGAAAAATATATAGATATTAACATTTTTGTATTGGTTGTGTTTTTCTTCCTTAGAACCCAAATGAATTTGTACGTGAGATTCATACACAGCTTTCGTATGTGCATTGAATACGATCACGGATGAGAGGATGTCAAATTACGATGACAAGAACATCGTGAACGTCAAGAACAAGAACACATGACAACGTGTGAGAGAATACCAAATGTGTATTTCTCAGAGACTATTTTGCAAGCTCATACCAAAATTTTCATTTTCTTTCTGAGAGCAGCCTTGTCACATTCCTATGGCAAGACCCCATTTCAGATTCATGTTTTCAACGACATTTTTGGGTACCTAAGAAGGGCTCCCTCCCTCCCCAAGTCCTAGTCAGTTTTCTATGTAACAAAAACTGACAAAGATTCCCATGCTGTATGTTGTCTGAGGAAGGGGGGGGGGGGGGGGTGGAGGCAACGCTAAAGAGTAATCATCTGATTACCTTATAATGGCGTAAGCTTATAGGCCATAGTTTTTAAAAGTGCAAGGCGACTAACGATAAATCCCTTGAAGTGCTTGGTAACGTATAAGACGGATTATTTGTTATGGTCTTGCTCTTGCGACAATTCAAAACGGAAATACGTGCAACTTTATTTTTTCAAATTATTGTCCTCTTGATGGGTTTCATCAATCATAACTTAGCTTCGATTAAGATGCTCTGTTGATTTAGCCATCACCACAGAGGCTCGACCTTATGGACGAGGACAAAGACGAGGACTTAGCAGGTACGTCGTCAACGGTCTCCTTTGCTATTGTGAATCGCCGCTTAACCTTAAGGATGTGGTAAGATCCTACAACACAAACAATACTCTCGTTATATTACCGTCATAAGATAGAGCCGTACGGTTTGTTCTTAGTCGACTATTGCAATAAGTAGAAAGAAAAACAACACAAGGAATATCAATGCTGGATGAACAGGATAATACTCGAAAGCGCTGTGAAGAGTACTCAGCATGAACAAAGCATGTAAAAGCCACTCGGTAAGGAAAGGCGTCATAGGGAAGGGTGCTCAACCTGTTTCAATGAACCCTTTAGTAATGCAGAGAAAAGTAGCAAAAGAGACTTGATTCCCACAATAATCTCTGAAAGTCAGTTAAGTCGAAAAACACTATACAAGTTGTGATATCTAATGTTTCACAAAATATAATTCCAATCCAAAACCTCCCTCAATCAACGGTATCAGATTAAACTATTCCATAGAGCGAAATATCTGGGTCTTATTTTTGATAGGCAACAAAACTGGAAACCTAATATTCAAGAAAGAGTTAAAAAAATGCTATAAGTAGCTTTATTCTCTTGTAAAAGAGGATAGGAAGAAATGGGGCCTTCAACCTCGCATTACCCATTGGCTATATGTCTCGGCTATAAGACCGATACTGGACGGCTTAGACAATTCATTCAAGTGCAGCAAACTAAGCTGAATGGAGCTTTACGTACTGCTCTACTTTTTCCAGGGTGGTGGATATTCTGTTTTATTTGTCAACTCTCGACGTTTTCAGGAGGCAAGTGGTTTCTAACAAAGCTATTTGCCCTAAAGCGGCTAAACAATGGACAAATAAACTATTTAGCAATGCTAATATTCTTAGTACACTCGGAATACTTCCAGAGGACATCGACTACATTATGTCCCAACATTGGTTTGACAGACTTTCATGTAAGCATCTACCCTAGGTCTTTCTGGGAGAAAGAAGCTTTCATTAACGATATTTCAAACCATTTCTATACAAATGGATCCAAGACTGATAGCATGGTTGGTGGCCGTTTTTCCTCAAATAAGCTTAACCTAAGACTCTCCTTCCGCCTTTCAAATCACTGTACCGTGTTCCGTGCAGAAATTTTGGCGTCTAATCCATGTCCTAGCTGAAGAAAAACGTGATACCTGCAAGAAATATCCGCATCCCTAAACTAAGACTCACTGCCAATCATCTCTTAGGGAGATGGCAAAGCATATCAACTTATCACCCAACCTATGTTGGGTGCTGGGGCACAGAGATATTTCATATTATAAGGAACCACTTTACCTATCCTACATGAGAAAGGTATTATTCGTATACCAATCGCTACGTACAAACAAATACTAAAGCTGGATGCTAATAGAAGAACAAACCTTAGGTGGACTGTTGGATCAGCCTATCTAACGACCAAACAAATCTGGCAAAAACTGGATCTGAAACGCTCTAAGAGTTTGACCTCATCATAGCTACGACTTTCAGGATATTCTAGAGCCGTAAGCTCTAGATCTTATGATTGGCAATTGGTAAATTATTAAAGCTGAGTACCCTTT
This sequence comes from Volucella inanis, assembly GCA_907269105.1. NCBI lineage: Eukaryota > Metazoa > Arthropoda > Insecta > Diptera > Syrphidae > Volucella > Volucella inanis. The sequence goes on along the minus strand of OU026157.1, from coordinate 69,776,967 downwards.
AAGTAATTTTTCTTCTTCCGACTTCATGTGCTTGATGTTGGAATGCAAGACAGACGACCTACTCTGGGTCGGTCCGGCTGTAAAAACATCTTGGGTTCTAGAACAAAGATTCAAAATGATATTCTGGACAAAGCACAAGGTACTGGACAAACAAACCTGATCGCATACATTTGGCCGTTGAAACCTTTTAGATAAATGTTCTACGCTATAACCATTAAACGATTTCTTTGTAGGTAACTGTGGGATTCTTAGATTTGATGGGAACCTTCAGGGACTGTAAAACCCCATTGAAACCAAACTATCACAATTTCTTCAGATTCCTGACTGCCATTGACGTGTTTACCTGCCCGCAGTATGAATATTGTTCTGACGGGGCTCTCCAAGGACCCGGTATGTTTTCAAGCCTTTTCGTTCCCAAGGAAGGTGGTTGTAAGCAAATATATTGGAAATTAAGTAGGTTGGTAAGCATTGCTGGCGCCATCTATTTACGTGAAACTGACAATATTTATATATTGTCGTGAAGTAGAAATAATCTCCGTTCCTTTTTATTCTAATAAAATCTTTGTTCCTTAATTTATTTAAATTAGAAGAAAAATGAACAAATCAAACTTAAATCCATCCATATCCTAAACCATCATATTTGGGCATCGCATTGGTCGCATCTCTGGACAGGGAATTCACCCATCAAAAAGTGAATGACACACGCCACATCTTACCAGTAACTCAGCGAACTTATTATCACATGAACAATGGTAATCCTGATCTATTCAAAAGCACCAATCGCTCATTGCTTACGAAAGAGGAACATCAGGCTTCCTTCAAGCGCTAAAAACCAAAACCCCTTACCCCCTTACCCTTAGCAGCTGCAGCGTTGTGAATTAACTTTATCCAAAAGACAGCTGGAAAAGGATGCTTTCCACAAGTTCCTTATCCAGTACAACAACACAACCCACAAGATCTAAAGATCCACGCACTCGAATTAATGTTGGTGGATCACTGCAAAAACGTTGACAAAAAGGAGATCGATTCAAAAGCACACGGATGGAATTATTTAAATCAATACTGGTCTATCTCTGCTTCGATTGTGTAGTAGCTGTGATATGTCTGGAATCGTGTCCGACGTGGAGTTTTTGTCTAAAAATGAACCTAACCAGTTGTCGGACATCGAAGATCTTTCGAAGAGAAAACGAACATTGAAAATTATCTGGAGGCATACGAGGCATAGGAGCCCCTGTGGATATGAATCCAAATGTAGAGCTACAACAGATAACACAATTTGGTGCTCCTTCTCTGTGCTGTTGAGTACATTGGCATTCCCAAAGAGGTTATCGTTCAGATTTCATCATGAGATAATGAAGGTTGTGTCGTTCCTTATGGATATCAAAGCAACTGGTTACAGTGCGGTGTACTCTTTGTATGTTAGGCGTTCGACAATTTTCTCATCAAACAAAAGCGTTTCTAGTGTTATAACTTACAAGTCGACCGAAATTGTAGTGTAGTCAGATGAAAACTCTGAAGAGGGAGCGAAGAGCAGCAGATTTCCATCTCTGTCAAACTGAAATTCAAATCTGAATTTGGAGGTGAAGTTCAAACCTGAGAGAATGGTTTGAGTAGCGATTGTCCGGATCGGCATACACAACAAGTCAGTGAGAACCAGTTCTTTGAAGACATAGAACAAGACCTGGAGCAGATGCCACGTCTCCTCTAGTCGTTTGATCATTTTCTAAGATTTCTGACCAAAGTCACGCCGGGCATATACCTTCTACGATTCAATCAAGTCGTTTCCAGAACAAACTGATTGTTTATCGCGAAACCAAAGATGCTTCGCGCAAAAGCAGCGCCGCTTTACATGGCCTCCTCTGAGAGATACTGACCAACTTGCCATTCATGATTTCGAGAGTTCAATTCCGTCGATGAGACGTTGTGCACAACTTCTACAAGATAATCGACGATCGAAGCTTCTTTCTGAAAAAGTTCGAGGAGAAGATGAAACAAAGTGAAGCCAAAAACACGAAAGTGTTAGAGAAACAGAAGGAGGTGAAGCAAGTGAAGGGGAAGCAGAAGTTCAAGGCCAAGACACAACAATAGAAGGAGAAAAACGAAGACAAGAAGGAGCTGGGGAAGGATATCATGCACGGTCATTTATTGTATGGATTCGGTTCGAGGAGACAAACAATGAGAATGAAAACGAGAAACTGAGGGCAGTTTTCTCCCATCTGGTTACCTTACATAATATCTAGTTGTCAAAACTTCGTGTCATTCTGTGACTGGTCCTGCAATATACGGCGTCCATTTAAATCTAGTTAGTAGTCGTTGAAGCCAAAATTGAAGATCCAAGATATTCGGATCTTGTGTTTGCAACAAGACCTTCAGACCTTGTGAAATATGATCCATATAGAGTACAGTGACGTAGGTTTTCTTTAATCGGGTCAGCGTATTTATTGCAGAATCATCGGTAAGAAAACCGGATGCGTTTCTTTCTAGTGCAAATAACTGCCCAACATATTATCAATACGAATCGTATCGGTCATTTGTCATTTGAAAACTCTCTCATCGGTTCCGATAATGGCTCGAGGAAAATTTGGACGAAACTTGTCATCAAAAGTACAAAAAGTTCGATATCCTTGTGTTAGACGCCAATACAGCACGTGACAAGTTTGGCTTTTAATTTATTTATCACCATGATAATTATCGATGAGTAATTAATTTTTAATTTGTTAATTCATTACATCTATGATTACATTAAATATATGTCAAAATTCAACACAGTCAATAATAAAATAATTATTGGTTGCTATTAAGTTTTATGATCTCTATGCGAAACAGATGTGCAAATTGAATTGTTTATCCCACAAATACGATTTCTTTTTTATTTATCTCACGCGCACAAATGACCGAAATTGTGGTTTTAATCCTTAAGGTTAACAATTTGGAGAATGTCTAGCCAGTACCGTGACTTATATTTGATTGTTGTCAATCAAAGAAAGGTGCTTACCCGTAACACGAATTCTAAAAACTTCAGTAAATTGCTCTAATTGATGTTTCATTCAATAAGTCCAGTCATTCGACGATGGCATCGAATATCGAAAATTATGGGGCAACACAAGTCCATTTAAAAGAAACGGCGTCAGTCTTCCTAGTATCGAAGAAATTAACACAGTCATAAAATAAGAAGCAAGTCCCGTGCACAAAATTATCGGTGCGATTTCATTTACAAAAGCATATGAGTACTTGAAAACTGGAATGTCAGCGCTTACGTCTTCACTATGAGTTATCCCAGAGCTTCAGATGCGCTTGTGACTGTTGCTTCGGATGGAACCATTGCCCCCATCAAAAGAGAAACAATGTTTTTTGTTTCACAATATAACATACAAAGAAAAGAACCGGCTAACATATTTAAGGTTAGGACTTACATAAATTTCATCAAAGGACAAAACATACATAGATATAATACATATAAAAGGGATACATACAATATAAACCATACAAGTTGTTCACAAAGTACTGTGACTTAATATTTTTATAAAAAAAATATTAATGTTGTCCCCTTCAAAGTAATCCTCCTCAGATATAATACACTTGTGCCAACCTCCAATCCTCAAAACACTTTTTGGTATAGCCTTGAGCTCTTCCAGCTATGCCGTTTTTATTTCCTCAATCGTTGCAAATCTCCTTCCTTCCATCCATTCTTGGGAACAGATACAGGAACAGGGATCATTATTCAAGAGCTCCTGAGCGATGCTCATGCGACAATTTTTCTGATCAAAATCAATAACTTTCGCAACAAACTTCGCTGACACACGTCTCATGTCCAAAACATCAAAAAAAAAATTGGTAATTCGACGTTATCATCTTTTGTTGATGTGTTGGGGGCGTCCAGAGCGAGGTTCGTCATTGGCATCTTCTCGGCCATCTTTGAAGAGCTTGTACCACCTTTCAGGTAGTCATCACCTTCTTTGAAGCATTCACCGGGTAAAACCCATTGTTTCGATTGTACTTTGGTCTCTGGTGTATACCAATTAATCCATGTCTCATCGACGGTCACGAAACGACGCAGAAACTCTTCCGGATTTCATTTAAACAGGGCCAAACACGTCTTTAAAGTGGTCTCAGATTGCGCTTGTTCTTCGATGTGAGCAAACACGACACTAATCGCGCCGAAAACTTTCTCATGCCCAAAATATAGTGTTGGATATGGCAAACGCGTTCAGTTGAGATGCCTGCTATCCCAGCCAATTCTCGAATTTTCACTCGGCGGTTCGCCAATACGAAATCATGGATTTTGTCCACGGTTTCCTCTGTGGTCATCTTTTTTGGGAAACCCGAGCGCGGTTCATCAAAAACCGACTTGCGGCTACGGTGGAGCTGTGAACCAATGGTAAACGCTTGTGCGAAAAAGTGAATGGGTCCAATACACACCACTGAGAATGGGTTGATTTACTCGCAGGTTTTGTCACTCAAAACCAAGAATTGGATCACGGAGCTATACTGTTTTTTTTCCATGGTCGCAAAAAACACTAATACGATGTTTTAAAATAGATGTCAAAAGAAAACTAAGCGTCACCTATCTTCCAATCCGAGTACTCATCTAACATTGGGGGGTGGGCGTGGTGTAGTGGTATATGCATAGACTCCTCAAGCAGAGGGTCGCGGGTTCGAATCCAGTGCCAGGTAATTCTGTGAAAAAGTCTTTTCATAGAATTTGTATGTAGTTATATGAAAATCCCGTCGGCGTCAACTCTGACATGAAAGCATAACACTGATGTTGGAGTGGTTGCTGGCTGGGCTAAATGTAACGAACTAACAACTAGCACGTACTTAAGACCCACTGGTTGAGGAGGATGTACTAGCTCGTTCCGTCCAGTTTGACAACCACCTCTGGGAAAAATATCGAAACCTAATACACCTGAGTTCCAAACGCCCACGCCCTGGAGAAAAAGCCAGTAAAAGGGTATTCATATCCCTGGTGCGCGCGCGATATTATAAAAAAAAAAGAAGTTAACAGCCCTCGTAACTATCTTAGAACCTACTTCCAATTGACCAAGCTATTTAACTGCCTCTATAAACGTTTTCTCGACACAGCGCAGACAGACCTTATGAACGACCCTAAGGCATTTTATCAATTCGTCGAAGACAAAAGAAAATCAGACAGTTATCCTCCATCTCTCTCGTTTGATAATACTATATATCATCGAGCGACTTTTTTAAACAATCATTTGCAGACAACTTTATCGTACCTGACTCCATATATTTCAAGTACCTTCGAAATTTTTCTCTCTCAATCTTTTGATCATCTCCTTACCGAAATAAAGTTACAACATCTCAATTATAAATTTTTACCCGGGCCAAACGGGCTCCAAGAAATCACTCTCAAAACCAATTTTTCGCACCCACTTTCCTTCCTAATTCATCTGTTCCTCACATTAGGGAAATTCCACCAAGTGTGGAAGACCAGCAAGTCACTTATATCACCCAGTCAGAATGGATTTCTGAAAGGTAGATTACCTATTGAAAAATTAGCTAAATTCGTATCCTTTGCGCTTTCATCTTTAGAAAATGGCAACGTAATCGATGTTATTGCAACAGATTTTACTAAGATCTTCGATAACGTATCTCATCCATTGATCCTTTTCAAATTGCTTTTCCTCGGTTTTGAGCCCATATTGTTAAAATAGATATCTTCTTATCTGGACAACCATTATTATAGCGTTTGTTTTAGGTCAGCCTTCTTAACCTCGTGACTAATTCTGGTGTCCCACAAGGTAGCCATCTAGGTCGTCTCTTTTCATTTTGACTATAAACGATCTTAAGAGGATTATTAAACACTGCCCCCTTTCCAATATACTAAATTCTCCAAAACTATTTCTTCACCCCAAGACTTCAACTTAGTGTCTTAAAACTAGCTTTAAGATTAATATCTTCAAATGTCAATCTATGACTTTGTCCAATCAATCTCTCCCTCGACTTTATTTTCTGCATGACCAACCTGTACCGCAGGTTCAATCCCTTCGCGAATATTATACGATAGAGAGTTAAACTTCCGTTTGCATATTGAGGATATAATTCTTAAAGCCAACTTATCGCTTGGTTTTATCAAACGATAGTCTAAAGGTATGTAACAAGGTCACTTTACATTATCCTTGCCCGGCGCCTTCTCAAACATGACAGCCAGATGTGGTCCCTCTATAAGCGAGTTCATAACATATATCTCGAATCGAAAATATTCAACGTCCTTCGAGGCTTTTAACTCCCCTCCCTATCGTGACCGCCTGAAACTTCTTAACCTGAATACCCTTGAAAAACGCAGAGACGTAGCTGATATTCTCTTCATTCATCGACTCTGCTTCTGTGAATTGCGCTTCCCTTTACAATTTTATTTCCTTCAACATTAACTCTCGTAATTTACTCTGTTCTCGTTTCTTCCATAGTCCAACACATCGCACCTTATAAGGTCAACTCAAACCTCTCCCTTTTTGATTTTAACCTGAGCACTTCTTGTCATAAACTTAAACTCCTCCACCATTCCCTTACTTTTATTATTTAGCTTAAATTAGTTTAAGATTGTATTAAGCGAAACAAATGGGGGCGTAGACCCCCACCAAAATTAAAAAATAGTTGCCCTTGATTACTCCTAGCGGAATTTAGAATTTTTTGTTAATGAGACGTCAAGCGCTGACCCCCGACCCGCCTGTCCAGTTCATATACGCTTCATTACCTTTTACCTGGAACCCAGACAATGAAGATGATAGCTTGGCTATCGGTGAAAGTATCAGCGTTTTGGGTATGTATGCTACTTGCTACTTGCTACTAGCAAGTTTGTCCGTAGAATGCAAGCCTTTCTAATTGCGAAAAACTCTGTCTGTAAAACGCTGGTATAGTCTGGTAGATGAAAAGCATCGACACCTGAAATTTCGCTTTTGTTTTTGAGCCATCGACGAAGAATTTTAATCACCTTTCCATTCTCCATTACGGATTTTACTAAGATTTTTCAATTAAAATTTGGAGAGAAAGTGGTTTAGTCAGTGGGAGAAGCCACCAACCCGCCACTCGTTGAACCCGAATAAGGTAACACAGTTTTCCATATCTTCAGTGGGTTGAATGTTAAAATTGCTCGTTTTTGACAAACCTCGACTACCAGCACAATGTTTTACAAGAATAGGGCGTAACTTGTAATTTAGTTCGTTTCAATGGTCTAGCATCGTCAAGGGAAAACATTTTCCTTCCTCTAAGTTAGGATTTTTTATACGACCAACTTTTCTGGATCCTAATACAAGGTAATCCTTAAGACCAGAGTCAGAGCACTATACGTTGTAATCCTTAGCGCACTTAAACCAGTAAACATAAGAATCAAACAAAACCACACGAGTAAAGTTACAGAACCAACCAAGAAACAAACATAACAATAAAAATAATAATAAAAACCGAAAATAAAGCATCCTTGTATTGAAAAGTTTTAAAATTGATGATGATACTAATAAAGAACAATAAACATCACATGTGATGGCAGAGAGAAAAAAAGACGTAAGTTAAAGTGTAGAATATCAATGACATGAAATGTGAAAATATATTAAGCAATGACGTAAACTGGTACGGAGAGGCTCTAAAAGTTTGTTATAAACTGCTCTTTTCCATTTCCATATGATTTATATCCCAAAAATAGCCAGCAATACGACACCAAAAAACGATACAAAAATGGATTCCATCGTTAGACACAAGTTAGCAACAAATTAGCGTTATCGATTAAGTATCGAAACCTAGACTTAATGGTCTAATATTTCACATTTGAAGAAACCAAGCCCCCGTTGCCTAATTTTTCAAGGGTGACAAAAAAAAAAAAAAAAAATCATCAAAATCCCAGTATCAAGTGCAAACCTCACTTTCGTTTCAAAAAAAAAAAAAAACAAAAAGTTAAACAATCTAAAATTGTCTCAATTAGATATAGTGGGCGCCAATAAGTGTCACTCTAATTGAAATTATTTCTTGGTGAGACCCAACTGCGATAGATGACCACAATGGGTGTGTGACGAGAGAGTGAGGTAAACATTCGAGTATCTTTTCGAACTGAAATCCTCTTCTTGCACCACTGACTCGACCCACCCCTGAAAGTATCTAATTACCAAGACGCTTTAGAACACATCAATTATTGGTTCATTGATTGCCATCCATTAAATATACGTATATATGTTTGTGATGCTTCAATAGGAAATTGTGTTCCCCGAACTATGAGTACGTGTACGTGTATGCTATACGAGTATATTGACATGTTGACGCTGTGCTTCTTTGGATAGATATTGTTAAATGGTCGCTGATAAAAGTTCACATTGATTAGCCATCGGTTGAGCGCCACTTGGAGTTCGTATTGACAAAAAATAATTAATAAAATAAAAATAACATCTAAATAAATAAACATTGATCGAAGGCAATGCATTTAATCTTATCTTTTCGATCGTAATCGAAACGAGTAATGTTTACTAAATTTTATCGAATGTGCATACCAATGTGTAGACTGTAGACATATTCCAAAGATACGAATACGGATACGTACAGGGTACTCGTTCAAGTGTATCAATATCGTTTCAATCTATAAATTTTAGTTTCAATTTTTGTTTAAACATTGTTCGTTTGTTTATTTATCTGAGAACTGTTATAAACGTAAGTGATGATAGAAAGAATTATCGTGTCCATGTAATGTTGTTCGCATATAAACATTAAATACCACAAGACGTGATCTGCAATCGACTTTACATTTCGCGCTTGAAATAAAATTGTTTTCTGTTTTGAGAAAATTTAAAATAAAAAAACAAAAAACAAAAAAAAAAATAAATTATATTGCGTAGTTTTCATTCCAAGTAGCAAAACAAAATGTCAAGACAGAAACCCATGGTTCACGTGATATAGGGACTACTCAAGATGCTGACACAAAAGCAGAACTAAGTGGCACCTAATGGGAGGTTACATGAATGCTGAAAACAATACTGATCCCTATGTTGTGTTCAGTCTCTAAATTTAATTTACTTCGCGATTTAAAGTGGTGGTAGCGATTGCCGACTATTATTGCATCTCTGGCTGCCTATGAGTTAGAATACAAAGAGGATTAAGAATAAATTAACAACAATAGCAATAAAGATCTACAACTCATTGATTGCCATTAAAGCAAATTAATCTCCAAGAAGCGACATGGATCTTCAACAAGAAATCCAGTGCTCTCAACAGCAAGAAGACCGTAGATCAGCCACAATCACAATAATAACAATTAAGTTAAGTTACCTAGAAGAAAGCCTTAACAATAACTAAAACATAGACAGACAGAAGCACAAAAAAAAAAAAAAAAACGGCTGCAATAGCAACAACAAGAGTAGTAACAACAGCGATAACAAAAGAAGACCATTACTATACGTCAATCAACACAATCAAATTAAAGTTAAAGGACAGTATTGAACTGAGTATCTAATTCGGCCATAAGCAGCAACCTTGCGAGTTGTTGTTATCATAAAATAAAAAAAATTGAGAAAGATCTCTTTCACATTGAAAGGTGAAAAGCTGCCAATTGCTACGGTGTTTGTCCGGATGAACCAAATGCAGATGAGCTCTTTAAGGTACTCAGAGAGAAAGAAAGCTACGCTCTAACTTTCATAGGAGTTGAGTCGCTCACCACAATCAGAGCCGAAAAAAAAAAGTGCAAGCTACCACTGTTTTTCATATAGATTAATCTCGGGGTGGCCGTGGTGTAGTGGTATATACATAGACTCCTCAAGCAGAGGGTAGAGGGTTAGAATCCCGTGCGATTCTCTGAAAGTCTTTTTATAGAATTTGTATGTAGTTAAATGAAAAATCCCGTCGGCGTCAACTCTGACATGAAGGCATAACACTGATGTTGGAGTGGTTGCTGCCTGGGCTAACACATGGGCTGAAAAGCCGTTTCTAATAGAAATTAAATTAAATTAAATAAATTCAATCCATGCCATTTTCGGTTAGTACCAACCTTCAAAAGATACGTGTACAAATTTGACAGCTGTCGGGCGATTAGTTCTCGAGCTATAGCGTTGTGAGTGAAGCTACTTTTGTTTTTGTGGATTCAAAGCAATTTCGTGTGTTGATTTATTGGGTCTATAACTTAATTCGTGCGGTTTGCTAAGAGATTGCGTAACTTGTATTATTCCATTGTTATTATTCCATTAGAACATGCGTTGGAAAGCTACTGTCATTGTACGTCATTTCAGTATATGTCATTCATTTGAAGCGTAAACAACTATAATTTTTTTCACTCAAATATGTCGAACTTTGTGCCTGAAAAAGTTTTTTTGCGGGAAGTTCTTCTTCATGAAGAAAACTGCTGCCGAAAGTCATCGTATTGTGGTGAAAGTTTATGGTGAACATGCGCTAGCTGAGCGAACGTGCCAAAAGTGGTTTGCACGATTTAAAAGTGGTGATTTTGGCTGGGAAGACGATCAAAGTCCTGGGCAGCCAAAAAAGTTTGAAGATGAAGAACTGAAAGCATTACTCTATGAAGATTGTTTCCAAACACAAGAAGAGCTCGCAGAATCTTTGGGTCTCACTCAAGCAGTCATTTCAAAACGTTTAAAAGCAGCTGGATATATTCAAAAGCAAGGAAATTAGGTTCCACATGAACTCAAGCCGAGAGACGTCGAAAGGCGGTTTTGCATGTCCGAAATGCTGCTGGAACGCCACAAAAGGAAGTCATTTTTGCATCGGATTGTTACTATTGATGAAAAATGGATCCATTACGACAACCCCAAGCGCAAAAAATCATATGTGAAACCCGGCCAACCAGCCAAATCAACGGCAAAGCCGAATATTAATTACGCGAAGGTAATGCTCTGTATTTGGTGGGATGAGATTTGTGTGCTGTATTATGAGCTGCTAAAACCGGGTGAAACCATCAATGGACAACGCTATCGAACACAACTAATCCGTTTGAAGAGAGCAGTAGCCGAAAAACGCCCGGAATATGCGACCAGACACGAGGCAATAATTTTCCATCTTGACAACGCTCAGCCCCACGTTGCTATTCCGGTTAAGAACTATTTGTAAAACAGTGGATGGGAAGTCTTACCCCACCCGCTTTATAGCCCAGACATTGCCCCTTCTGACTACCATTTGTTTCGGTCGATGCAGAACGCCCTCACTGAAATACGGTTCACATCAGAGCAGAATATCAAAAATTGGCTTGATTCATTCTTATCTGCCAAGCCGGCGCAGTTCTTTTGGGATGGGATCCAAAAATTGCCAGAAAGATAGGAAAAAGTCATAGCTTCAGCTGGGCAATACTTTAAATAATACTATTTTACATGTATTTCTTAAATAAACGTTCAAATTTTGAAAAAAAAAAAAACCGCAAGAATTAAATTACATACCCAATATCATTGCTTTTTGATGGGAAAATGCAGCCGATGCAAAGAAATGGCTTGATAAGTGTTACCCGGACTCTGCACCAGCCGAACGAACCATTCGCAAGTGGATTGAAAAATTTAAAAGTGGTCATACAAGCACCGAAGATGATGCACGCAGTGGACGTCCACCAAAAGAGGCTGTTTCAGATGAAAACATCAAAAAAGTCTACAAAATGACTACGAATGACCGTAAAGTGAAGTTGATCGAAATAGCTGAGGCTCTGAAGATATCAAAAGAGCGTGTTGGATATATCATACACGAATATTTGGACATGCGAAAGCTCTGTTCAAAGTGGGTGCTGCGTTTGCTCACAGTCGACCAAAAACAACAACGTGTTGGTGATTCAGAGGAGTGTTTAAAGCTGTTGAACCGCAATAAAGCCGAATTTTTGCGTCGGTATGTGACAATGAATGAAACTTGGCTCCATCACTTCACACCAGAATGAAGTTGGCAGTCAGCTGAGTGGCGAGCAGGCGATGAACCTCGTCCAAAACGACCAAAAACTCAACAGTCGGCTGGCAGGGTTATATCATCTGGATTTTGGGATACACATGGAATAATTTTCATCGAATATCTCCAAAAGGGGCAGACTATCAACAGCGACTATTACATTGCGTTGTTGGAGCATTTAAAGGACGAAATCGCAGAACAACGGCCACATTTGAAGAAAAAGAAAGTGCTCTTTCATCAAGACTATGCACCGTGTCACAAGTCGATGAAAACGATGGCAAAATTGAATGAATTCGGCTACGAATTGCTTCCCCAACCACCGTATTCTCCAGATTTGGCCCCAAGCGACAATCTCCGAAACAGAGGCCTATTTTGAGGCTTAACCGAAATCGTATTACAAAACTGGTATCGAAAGATTGAAAATTTGTTTCAATCAGTGTATCGCCCTCGAAGGCAACTATATTGATAAATAAAGTTAAAACGTAGGGCGCTTTAGACACACGGAATGACAATGTCTCCCGGACATTGACGAGAGCTCTCTCTATTGCTTGCTCAACCTATTTGCAGGATTTATAAACATCAATTTAGTATATTTTCAGCGATGAACAACTTTATACCGAAAGAACGAGCCAAAATAGTGATTTTTACATTAAAACATAATCGGTCAGTTGTGTTAACTCAGCCTTAGCTGTGTGCCTTCCGACAACATAATCAACATTGGGCACAAGTCTGTAGCGAATCGCCAAGGACATGTTAGACAGCATTCACGTCGTTTCTATGCACCTGATACAGAGAGTGTTGCCAAAAATCTCCAAATGTCTCGTATCGCCGCCGATCTCAGATAGTAAACATCAATGAAACGACTTTAAGCAAGACTTTCACATGTTTCCATATCAAGTGCAGTTATCTCAAAGGTTCTTGGAAATAGACATGCCGTGTCGCTTGGCTTAAGTGTATGGGATTATTCGAATGATTGAAACTGAGCCGGATTTCTGGGAGCGAATTCTGTTAACCGACGAGACTTATTTCATTCTTTCTGACGGAGTAAACAAACAAAATTGTCGTTTTTGGGGAACAATCCTAGCATACATGATTAATGAACTGTTTGGGCTGGTATTTGCTTCAAGATCATGATTGGGTCACCTTTCTTTAAAATGAATCAGATGGCAATCGACCGGGCTGTTTGCGCACTTTGTGTGTTCCATTAGGACCTGGAGACCTGGGACTCAAACAAAACCCAGGTAGGGAAGATGGGGAAGGGAAGAAATAGGGTGTGTTTAAGAATAAGAGATAGAAGCAGTATAGTTGTGACTACTTGCGATGTCTTAAAGCAGAATTTTTAAAAGATGAAGCTTCTATCAATTGTTTTGTTGTTGTAGGGAGGGAGTTTTAAAGCTTAGTGATATGAATGAATCAGATGCAGGAACCAGTTCCTCTTAGGGTCAGTTTTTCAGTGCGAGATCATCCGAGTCTCAGGGTTAAACTCGATTTAACTCCAGAAACACGTTTTTCAGTCAATTTTAATCCTAAACTTTGTTCACAAATTTTGTTGACAGATACTGAAAATAGCAAGGAAAAAAGTTGATTTCGCTTATATTTTTGTGAAATATTGCTGCTTCTTTTGTTCATTGATATTGTTACGCACAAAACAAAGAAAAAAAAAAGAAACAAAAAAATAAACAATGAGCAGGTGAGAATGACAGATCTCGATAGTGTTTTGACAACTGAACGATGCAATGGCAGTGATGCCAAATTAAACCACCACCCACGAAGTTAAAAATAATCCTTCACTGAAAAACTGATTTATGAGTTAACTCTGGATTAATTTTAGCCCCGAGTTAGTAAACTTTAGCTTAACTTGTTTTAGAGTAAATAACTGACGAACACCGAAGGTTTTGCGACAAGCTTAATACTTTCTGTCTTCTCACAAAATAGGCTCTGGTGCTTCCAATATGAAAATAAATTGAAGGTTGAAATAACCGGCGCGATCTTGAAAGAATCAAAAACCATTCCCGGTTGTACCATGCTTTTATCTTGCCTACCCACCATTTCCATACATTAGAAAGTCAACTAACTCAAATGCTAAAAATAGACGTATTTCGATCACATGAAAGTATGTTAGGTTTGCTTAAGTGTTAAACCTTGCATGAGTGCGTGTAGGTATTCACGTATATTCGTATATGTAGAAAGAAAGAAAAATGAGCAAAATGTAAGAAGAAAATATCCAAACTTTAAACGACCTAATTTGTAATTTTTTTTCACATATTCGATGAGCAGCGCAGCAGCATCGATTGCCCGTTTTGAACAACTAAAAATTATTTTAACTTCAGAAACACCATTCTCTTAAACAATCACTTACAGAAAAAAGGAACGATCTTTGCAGGCTTTGAAGTTTGAAAAAAATCGTCTCTTTTGTCTTGCAATTGATCACATGACTTCCAGGTGTTTAAAACTTGGATTAGGTTCGATGCACAGAAATCGAGGAATGAAAGTTACTGACATAAGTGTCGTAGAAATCTTACGTACGAGTACATAACCAAACAACACATAATTTTTGATCGTGATCGTGATCGTGTTTCAAGCTATTTCTTTTAAAACAACATAGACAACTGTTGCAAATGAATAGATGGTCAAATGCCAAAAACAATATTTGACAAGATTATGGCTTTCCGATCATAATTGTTGATTCAATTGGTCTAGATATTGATACCTAAATCCTTATACCTGGGGAAGATTGAAAGGAACACATGATTGCGTTTTGCAATTAAATTCTTCGAAATTAATTTCCTAAAACAAGTGGTCAACTACAAAAAACAATCACTGCTCTAAATGAAACCCAATTAAAATATTTAAACATTGTGTCGCAGAAAATTTACCATTACGAGCACTGCGGTTATCAGGATTATCGTTTTCATCATGTAACCATCACTACGATTGTTATTGCTAAAACATAGAGATGACCATCACGATCATTAATGTTAAACTATTCAAACCGAGATATTAAGTTTCGTCCTCACCAAAAGCATCGACTCTTTCAAAATCGATTATAGTAGATTGTTTTATAAGTCAAACCCAATGGCTTTAATGCTTGGTATACGAACATGTTCATATGTATACAAAGCGGGAAAACAATCATGGCCTTGGTTCAAATTCACGGAGAAAAGTAATATTTATGGTGACGGCAACCAAGTCATTAGCTAACGAGGTTTGTTGATACAAGTAGATTGGGTAGAACTTTCCTGAAATATCTGATAATTCACACGTGTCAAAGGCGACAAACAATAAAACTAGAAACCTTTTACGGCAATATGAAATAGATATTATACTCGTATACGTTCAAGAGGCGAGATTGCACAGCTGAATACCCAAATCCCCAAATCGGAATATTCTTAGCACAATGAGCTATCAGATCTCCGGAAAATCAACAGAAAGTTAGCACCGACTGGAAATTCTAAAAAACTACTATAACAACTGGCATCAGTCGAGTAAAAAAATTGGTACAACTTAAATAACAATAATAAATAAGAAAAAGACCAGCTTATGATAATTTGGGAGAAATGCTGCAAAATGCCATAAGTCAAGAAGACATAAACCCCCAATGTAAGTATTTGCACTACCCCCGGCATTATGTGTTAAAGGGCCAGCTCCCATAAATAAAGAAACCTGGTGGTGGAACAGTCAAATGAAAATCGTAAGAAACGTAGTATCGTTGAATCGTAGATACGAACGTTGCAAAACAGAGGCGACAAAAGCGTTAGCTAAACAACATGCGTTTACTGAAAAATTGGCAAAAAAACGAAGTACAATCAGAACTAATAATCTCCGCGCTAGACTCCAAAATATGGAAATGCTCTGTGCCGAACTAAAAAGCAATTAGATGCCATTAAGCCGCAATCTGAATCTGAGTCTGAGTCTGTTTCGCTACTTGACCGCCCCGAAAACTCGAGTTTTCACACGGAAGAAGAAGAGCTAGTCCGCGAAACGGACTGGATACTTAAAAAAAAGCCAGGTAAGAAGCGCAAAACTACTTCCCCGCCTGATATCGAACAAACAAAGAAGCAAGCCAGCTTTAACACTGCTGAGGTCGATAAGGCAACAAAACAACCCAAACAAAGACGATTCCAATAAACGTTCTTGGAATCTCGGACTAAAACAAGTTTCACATAATCCTGAAATCACTGTGCTCAATCGATTATAAAGTAAGATCTCGCAATAATGATACATGGACTATTAATGTCCTTAATCCAGACAACTACCGCTCGCTTTCGCAAAAATTAAATGCTGAGAAGATTGAATGGCATACGTACGAAAATAAAACGAAAAAACCCATACGCGTTGTAGCTAGATGATTACATCCCTCTTTAGGCTAACTTTCGACAAAACCGAAAGCCTAGAAAGAATTTATGCCATAAATTCTATTTTGGGACTTGTCAAAATTGAACCTCCGCGGAAAAACTCTAGGCTGATTCCCCAATGTACACGTTGCCAGGGATTCAGCCATACTCAGGCCTACTGCCAGAAGGAATCTCGCTGTGTAAAATGCGCTGGCAAACATCTGACTCGAGAGTGCAATGCCGCGAAAGAGTCCCCAGCGATATGCATTAACTGCAAGGGAAAACATCCAGCTAATTATCGAGGCTGCGAAGTCGCGAAGGAGTTGCAAAAGCTACGAGATCAATCAAAAACGAAGCCTTTGAAAAACGCAGGGACAGCTAAAATGAGAAATAACAACAGCGGTACTACTAGAAAGACTTTAAAGAAGGTAATGGTGACAAACGCTAAAATCACCAATAACAACAACGTCAAAAATAACAATGCGAAAGTGGAAAGTGGCGCGAGTTAATATGACGAACTGTACATCACCGGATCCTGCCTCAAATGTGTTATCAGTAATTCCAGAAAGACTAGAAGAACAGACTTAAATAAATAAAATAATAGTCGAACGGCTTCTTAAGTTCGAAGCCAATTTCGGCAATTAACTATGGTAAAGAAGCTCAATATACTTGCGTGGAATGCCAACGGGCTACAGAAAAGGCTTGATGAACTAAATATTTTCATGCAGGAAAAAGTAATTGACATATGTTTCATTTCTGAAACTCACCTGGCGACAGAATCACGCGTGAAAATAAAAGGTTACCGCGACTACCACGCTCATCATCCATCGGGAAACGAAAGAGGCGGGTCATCCCTATTCATAAAAGACTGCATTGAACATACTTTGGAAGCAAAATAAAAATTACTCTTTTAATATATTCTCAATCTATTGCCAATAGCGCTGCAAAATAGAAAAATACGAATTTATTGACCTATTCAACTCTCTTGGACCAATCTTCATTATTGGTGGCGACTTTAACGCGAAGCACACCTTTTGGGGCTCAAGATGTATCTCTCAAAAAGGCAAAACTATTTACAGGGTTGGTATGAAATGTGGTTGCTATTTTTACCCAACAGGCAAGCCGACATATTGGCCCTCGGATGTCGTCAAAACACCCGATCTAATAGACCTCTTTATCGGAAAAGGAGTAAACGCTAGTTGAAGAGAGCTTCGATCTTTCCTCCAATCATTCTCCAGTTATCCTCTCACTGTGCGAATCATTGGTTAAGAAACAAGAACCACCCAGATTAACTAACAGCAAAACTCACTGGGAAGATTTCCGAATAGACATTGTAGACAATACTGAGTTGAAAGTAGCACTTAGAACTACTCCATATGGAGAGCCGTTAAAAGTGTTCCAAACACCCAAATACACATGGCGCCAATAAGAAGAAACCAGGATGACTGGGCGAAAAAATATAAGGAAAAAGCTAATGTTTTCGCCGAAGTGTTTTTCGAGGTGCTTTCAGTAGAAAAGGCTACACTTAGGGAACTAAGACAAATTATAGACACTCTTAAGCCCAATAAAGCCCCGGGATATGACTTAATAACGGGAGAGATACTTAAAGCGTTGTCGAAAAAAAGTTTGCTAAAGCTGCTCTATCTTATAAATGCCAGCATTAGATTAGAGCACGTACCGCACTAGTGGAAAGTAGTCGAAGTTATTATGGTTCCGAAACCCGGTAAACCGCCAATATAAAGCGACCAATATCGCTTCTCCCGATTACATCGAAGGTCTTCGAGGGAATCCTTCTTAATCGTCTTAAATCAATTACCGACACAAATTCCCTCTTGCCTGATCATCAATTTGGCTTTAGAAGCCAACACTCCACAGTTGACCAAGTGCATCGAACAACCGATGTAATTGAACGAGCAATCGAGTGTAAGTTAGTCTGTTCAAGCGCATTCCTTGACGTTTCGCAAGCCTTAGATATGGTATGGCATGAAGGCCTAAAATATTACCTCCGACAAGCCCTACCACAGCAATTGTCTTGTATTTTAGGTTCATACCTAGAAGACCGACTTTTCCGTGTGAGACACGGAAACGAATATTCCACTTTTAAGACAATAAAGGCGGGGGTGCCGCAAGGAAGTGTACTTGGCCCTCTGCTATATTTGCTTTTTACCCGCGATATACCGCAAACGGACGACACTGTCCTAACCGCATTTGCTGATAACACTGCCATTTTGGCAAAGGCTAAAACAGTCGAAGAAGCAACTGCCAAGTTGAAACGTGCCCTTACACGGATTAACAATTGGACAAAGACTTAGCGAATCGCGCTTAATGAAAACAAGTCTGTCCACGTGAACTTCAGTCTGAAGAAAATTGAGAATCCACCGGTGTTTATCAACGCAGTACGAATTCCTTACGCGAACGAGGCCAAATATCTCGGTATGAAACTCGACGCTAAACTTAAATGGAGAGCATACGTCAAGAAAAAACGTGAAGAGCTTGAAATCAAATACAGAGATATTTACTGGCTTATTGGAAAGTATTCCAAGCTTAGCTAAGAGAACAAACTGCTGTTATACAAGGAAGTGCTAAAACCGATCTGGACATATGGTGTACAACTTTGGGGTTGTACTAAAAATAGTAACATTAATGTATTACAGACATTCCAAAACAAAGTTCTTCGAGGTATTGTTAATGCGCTGTGGTACATTAGAAATGATGATATCCACTGAGACTTAGGAGTCGAAAACGTTCAGAACGTAACTAAATTGTTTGCGCGAAAACATAATAATCGATTCAATAGATCCTCGACGAGACAAATTTATTGCGCCGTCTGAAAAAGACTTAGCCTCTCGATCTAGCGCGGTGATTAGCAGCGCGTAATTTTTCTAAAGTACACAGGAATTTTCAATGGAAAATCGCCTGCAGGATATCTTATAAAAACAAAATAAAACGCGAAAGAAGAACTGCTTGTTGAGTGTGAACTCAGTCGTGGTTTGCATAAGGGAGGTGTTTTTTAGTGAGCAAGAATCTCACACTACTATAGGCTCAGGGCCTATAGTGTCTATGAAGATTTCTTACCTTCCCACGAAAAAAAAAAAATCAGAACCAATAAGCAATCCGACAACGAAGCATCAAATCACGGGCAATCAAGAGCACTTTAAAGCAAAAATGAAAAATTCCCGCGCAGTAACTATCCTTCCCTCTATGACCAACCAATCAGTCGAGGAAGAGCTGTTTTGTTGAATGCATGCCGGCAAAAGCAACACGAAAAATTGCAACAATTACTGATCGATGAAACTATTGCCCCATGATGAATAAATATGCGAAAGAGCAATATAATTAACCTCCATGATAGTAAATTGGCTTTGTGAGAGGAAAGGTCGACATGCAAGGGTGGATTAATAAGTACCCGTTTTTAAAGATAGGTGGCGAAGCTTAGGAAAGTTGGCATTACCATCGAGTAAGCACTACCATCTTTTAAACTACAAAATAAAAAATATAGGATTAATTCATCGGCGAATTTTGATTTGACAAACATTTGCATAAAAATTATTACTGAAATTAACTACTGAAATTAGAAAATGATTACTGAGGAAATCGTTGAAAAGGTACGTGATATGATTCTTGCTGATCGCCGAGCGAAAGTGCGCGAAGTGGCAGAGGCTATAGGCATATCATATGGAACTGCATTTAGCATTTTACATAATAATTTAAGCGTGAGAAAGTTTTCGGCTCGATGAATGCTCACAGTGAACAATAAGCTGATACGACAGCCAACTTCAAAGGAGTATTTGGAGCTTCTTAAGCGAATTACTCACTCACTGGATCCATTATTAGATGATAAATATCAAGCGGCAATCAAAGCAATAGGTTTTTCCAAGCGAATTCTCTTGCAAGGAAATTTTTTAGAATTCGAAAGCAATAACCCTCATTGACTTGTTGAAGAAAACGATCATAGGGCCATACATACTTAAGGTGGGGCTACAATCCTGGTCCTCTACCAAAAAAAGTCTCAAGCCAGTTCGACCTTTAGTTAGCTGTCTCAGCTGTCGCAGTCTTCCTCTACCACGCAATCCCTCGAGTCCGGATTCGAAGACTTTGTGGACTGGAACATTGGTGTCCACCCGCTCTACATGACCCAGCCACCTCAGCCGTTGAACCTTCACTTTTCTGGCTAAGTCGATGTCGCTGTACACAGCTTACAGTTCGTCGTTGTATCTCCTCCCCCACTCACCGTCTAAACAGACGGGACTGAAAATCAGAAGAGTTTTCCTCTGTCTCTGCGTCTTAAGATAGAACTGGGTTTATTAGGGTCTGATATTTCTTAGCCCAAAGAAGCAGCAGGGTGGAAAGAGTTATTCTTCGTTTAATTTTGTTGTTCAACTTTGCTGAAGAAGCGTGCGTGCTCCATCGTCATTCAGCACCAACAGATGATTTTGGCAGGGATGCAAACATTAAACATAGCTCGGTATAGCTCGTATAGCGGGCTTAAAATCGATGCATAGGTGGTGTGTATCGATTTGGTGGTCATGGGTTTTTTCCACGACCTGCGGGAGTGTGAATATTTGGTCGATGGTAGAGTTTCCTGGCCTGAAGCCACACTTACATATGTGAAGCAATCAGATTGTTGATGAACAGCTTCAGGCGTTCACACAATACGACAGATAGGATCTTGTAGGCGATGTTAAAAAGTATGATGCCTTTGTAATTAGCTCATTTCAGAGGCTCTCCTTTCTTGAGGATCGGATGAACAATGTTGAATTTCCATTCATCACTAATTCCTTAGTCCGATCATATTTTACAGATAAGTTGTTGTATACACCTTACCAAGTCATTGCCTGCCGTTCCAGCAGCTTTGTTAAACCTAAGCCTAGATATGGCTATCTTCACTTCATCTGTGGTGGACGGAATAATTGGTCTACATAGTCCACGTTGAGAGGTTCATATTGACTGACAGTGGCATTTGGTTGCTCTTCGCCGTTATGTAATCTTCAGAAGTGCTCTTTCCCAATCGTTAACATTGACTGCTACTCTACTAACGTGTTCTTTTATTCGCCTTTACAGGTTTCGGTTCGGCATGTTTTCTATACCTTTTGGTAAAACTTCCAAATCTCATTTCTGGAGTAGCATCTCTCAATTTTCTCGACCGCGAGCTTCTTATGCTTCTTCTTTTTCCTCCTGAGAAACCGGTGTCCGATTAAAAAGTATTTGGCGATCTCTTGCGATTGAAGCCGTCCGACGTCGAACTGCCTCACAGTATTAACTTACCTTTGCGATGTTCGGGATATCCGCAACCGTACTTTGGCTACAACAAGGTAATGATCCGAGTTGATGTTGACCCATTGGAACGTTCGAAGATCCATAATACTTATGGATTGATTTGCGTTGATCGAAATGTGTTCAGTATAGCTGACGGTTGCTTTATCAGGAGGTCTCCAAGTTCCCTTATGAATATGAGGGATGAGGGAACGTCTTACTAACCTCAATTCGTTATCGGAGGTGTTATCGTGCAGACTTTATTTTTCTTCCGACAGTAATACCAAAAATGGCCCGAACTCCTAGTTTTCCATTAAAATCACTAAGGACAATTTGAATTTAGCATTTCTCCTAGGTTTAGCTCGTAGAGGACATATTTAGTGTCGTTATTCAACATGCGGAAACTCAATATTTCTTGTCTTAGTCTCTGATAACAGATGTAACAGTCTTTCATCCTCTTTTTGTCCAGTCCATCCCATCGCATGTGAGCCCCCGCTAGTTATCCGGCTGCACGTGGCCTATTGAAGAACCTAATATTGACGAAAATTCGTCAAAATGCATGAATTAGATAAGAATTGCTGTCGTATCTATAGCTGATTTGGAACCTGCGACTTTTTTTGTTTCCCAATATAAAAACGTGGCACACAGAAAGAAAGCCAGCTTAAACGAGGAAACCATCGGCGAGGCAGTGTACAGATTGTGTTGCTTCTTTAAGTCGTCGTGCAACATTTTCTATTGAAGTAGGCCATTAAGAACGTCGGGAAAGACCTCTTTTCTTTTCACTAATTAAAGCGTTTTCATTAGTAAATAGAGTTAGAATATGGTGGCTTAAATATGTGATATGGCTCAAAATGGGATCTACGCGGGTTAGTGAAAGTCTTCACATTAAGAAGCCAGAAGCTGAAACAGCAGGTTAAGGAAATTAGAAGGTTTTTCAAGTTTGAAGTCGGAAAAAAGCGATAAAGTTTCATATGAGGTTCAAAAAGGTTGACAAAAAAAAAAAAAAAAAAAAAAAAAAAACATTAAGGGTGCTAGAAATATTTAGCATTGGATATAATTATAAGAACGACAAGATTTAAAACAAAATAAGAACAAAATAAGAGGACCTATTTAACATCCTTCAAGTATCTAAGTGACTGACATCAAATTATTGATCAGGTAACGAGTATCTTTTAGAAGATGCTAAACAAAACAGTATTTGTAGCGCACGAGATTCCTAAATGTCAACCTTCCTCTCAAAATATGATAATAAGGCAACAAATTACCGTCTCATTATGTCTAAGTTTTGTTGAAAAATTGCATTCAATTAGCTGTAAATGAAATAAATTTCCCACAATTATCTCATTGCTCTGAGATTTCCTGGAGCAATTTTTCTTAATTTCATACTAACTGCTTGTACAATAGAACACGAATATCCCCTCTAGCCAGGTCAAAAGCAATTAAATAAATTCACACTATTACAAATTGAAGCTGAACATTGAATCCATCAAATACGTAGCACTACTTATGCAACTACAGGTCTAACTAGTTTGCCCGTTTTGCAGGTTATTCCATCCTTTTTTAAATTCAAAATAATAGAACTTAATGTTTTTTATGACTTTTTTATATTTTAAATCTGAGATGACTAAATAGATGGTATAGAAAACCGAGAGATATGTACTTGTTTTTCTTACTGCAATTTAAGACACCTGATTACTGCGTGTCACTTGCCGCTGAATTGCCATTCAAATAACCTTTCACACACAAAAACAAAAATATTAAAATTAAGTTTATATATAAATTCTATAAGTAGAAACCTATTTTCTTAAATTTACCTGCATTAAACTGCCAGCATTGACATTTCGTCGTTAAGTCATTCGAACTGGCAGTAATGTATGCTGGAAGTTCAAAGAATTTCTCACATTCTGGATTCACATAAACGCTGCTGCGCCGACTGAAATTATCAACATCTGCTCGAAGCCCTATGATTTTTCCCACCATTTTTTTTCTTTTTTTTTACAGGTTTTGAACTGATATTTATTTGAACAAACAAACTTTTTCTGATGTATCAAAATGTAAGAAAACCGTTTAGACACTCCATTTAGAAGGATGGAAGGAGAGAACAGAAAAATATTCGTTACCACTGCATCACAACCACTATTCACTTTCAATTATCACTCGCAGATTTATTATTATAATTTTTTTATTTTTTTTTTTCTTAAACAATAAATTAATTAATTAATTATAAAGTACGATTTATAGAAAATGAATTTTCTTTTTTTTACAATTACGAGTACTGCTCCGTACTCGTAGTCGTGCACTCGGTTTTCGTATCTTCAATTAAATATAGAAAAATAAAAGTAATAAAACTAATAAAACAATAAAAGAAAAAAAAAAAAAAAAAAAAAAAACAAATTTCTCAGGATCGCGAAATAAAAACTGACGACAAAAATTTATTTTATTTTATGTATTTATTTATAAACAACACTAAACATTGCCAGTTACTACACTCTCTACAGTGGCGCATTTTTATGATGCCGCCCTAGTCGTACTACACATTTTTGGGGCAGACATATTCGTAGGTACCTCTCGATGATCAGTGAGAACAAGACTGCAGGGTACAAACTGCGAGGTAAACCTAACAAGTCCCCAAACAGTGTAGGCATCGACAAACTAAAAAAAAAAAAAAAATAAAAAAAAAAAGTAATAACAATATTAAAAATCGCCAAATGTTGTTCTGATTACGAGTATCTGGTCCGGTCCGTAGTTCGAGTTCGAGAACTTAACTCGATCACCGCGCAGATACGAAAGTTTGAAAGCTCACTCATTTAGCGAACCTACGAAATCGATTGGTTGAGCTTTTTTTACTACAAACCAGCTGATTTAGACATTCGCATTGGATCGTCAGACTTATTCAATACGACTCGCAATACTCGTACGAATGTGTGTACTATGATTGAATAGTATCCCTCGGATGCAGTTTTAATTCAACATCAACGACATCTGCGCGGACAGCATTTATATAAATTCATGTAGCAGGTGTTTTGAAAATTAGGGGTGTGACATATAGCACGTTTCTAGATTGTCAAACGTTTCTGTTTTCTTGCTCTTGCGTTGTGTTTAGCTTCTTTTTTTTTTTTTAAATTCTATTTTGCAATTTATTTGGTTGTGTATCCTAAGTTTAGATAGAATACACACTGCAATTTGTAAGTCAACAAAATGAATGTCGTGATAGCTGTTATGCAGAACAACAATCATCAACTAAAAACTTAACGTTCATAACTACACATGAATGTACATACGTATGGACATGTACATATTCGTTGGCTAGCTTTACGACAATATGCGACGGAAAAAATGTGTAAACAACAATCGAAGCAACAACAGAAAATGAAAAACAAGAATCCAAAGCACGGTGGAGATGAGATTCATTCACAGTACTTGCGATCAACGAACGGAGTTAATTTGCTCGTATCGTAAATGTTTTCTCGTTAACAGGGATTTACAAAATATTTATTTAGTTGAAGGGAGTGCGAAGAGGAGCTAATAGATATGTAGATATTGTTATCGTGATTGTTTTTTTTTTTTTTTTTTTTTTTTCACACTAACATCAAGAGGTACTACATACATAGATACTATATAAGTTATGGAACCTTATCTTGAAAGAGATATTTACTACTACCTACCACTAGATAAAAATCGATATGAGCCGACTATCTGGTTGTCAAGTGAGGATATTTAGTACATTTAGTACATTTAATACAATCAATTCATTTACATCTCATCCAGTTGATATAATCTCTCGAAATTCCATTTCAATATTTAATATAATCATAATCCTTCGAAGGCCAGGCATCGTTCATTAAATTAAATTAAGAGGCCACTCTAGGATTTTCAAAATATAATCGATTTTTTTTTAATGTTTTCAATGGTCCCCAATCGATATCCCAAAAGATTATGACCTTGAAATATATCGAAGTACTTGTTTTTCAAAGTATAATATAGGGTGATTCATCGTGAGGTTTGATTTATAATGTAAAATAACACACGTACATTTGAAAGCGAACTTAAAATTTGGACTATCGCTTAAAAGAACAATTCATGGCATTTAATTTTTAAAAATAATATTACGTAAATATTGGGCACGACTACGTCTGAGGTGGTCCATTCCGAAGGTCCAATTTTGGGCGGCTCATTCGAGCATAGCGACTGGTATCTCGCGGATAACATGAGTAATGTTGGCTTCCAAAGCGTCAATCGTAGCTGGCTTATTCCTGAAGACCTGAGACTTTACATGTGCCCAGAGAAAATAGTCCAAAGGTGTGATATCGCACGATGTAGGCGGCCAATTAACCGTAGCAAAACGTCAAATTAAGTGCTCACCAAAAGTATTTCTCAACAAGTTCATTGTTTCACGCACTGTATGGCTCGTAGCGCCGTCTTGTTGAAACAAGAGGTCACCGTGACCATTAAGCACATAGTCCGTTAACATTGACATTGACATTGACGGTAACATTCTGATTTGCCTCATTTTTGAAGAAATATGGACCAATGATTCCACCAGCCTATAAACCACACCATACCGTTGTTTTTAATGGATGTAATGGTAGCCCTTGGTACTTTTCGGGTTGTTCATCAGCCCGAATACGGCAATTTTGTTTATTAACGTATCCATTGAGCCAGAAAAGGGCTTCATCACTGAACAAAATTTTACGATAAAACACCGGATTTTCACTGAAAATATGATGCAAACTCAAGTCGCCTGGCTTCAATTCTTGGAGAAGTTGAATTTTATACGCTTTTAGGCCAAGATCTTCACGTAAAATATGCCAAGTTGTTGAATATGTCAAGCCAAGCTCTGAGAACGACGACGAATCGATTCGTTACGGTCTTCGCGTACACTCTCAGATACCGTTGCTATAGTCTCTTCACTACGTGCTGGATGTGGTCCAACAGGTCGAGTATCATTCACTAATGTAAACTGGGACTCAAATTTGCGAATGGTGTTGGCAATAGTGATTTCATTAAGTCGATTATGCGCACCGTAAGTTCCTCGAACCGCACGAAAAACATTTCTCACAAAACGCTGATTTTCGTAATACCATACAGCTGAACAATTTGGAGACGCTGTTGTGGTGTGAGTCTTTCCATGATGACTTGCCAAACGATACTGAACAAAAATGACGAAGCAGTTTGATAGGAGTCACGCGTAATCTGTCAAAGAAAGCCTACTGAAAATCAAACCTCACGATGAATCACCCTATACAAAGCCGACAGGTAGGCAAGGTAGGTAGCAAGCCTCTTATAACCGAAACGAGAGACGGTATTTTAGGAGACTAGAGTAGGTATACGACAGATGTTTTTGAAGCTACTTGCCACGTGTTCAGACTATTGCTTCTTTTGTCTTTAGCAACGTCGGTTTAAGTCAATTTGAAAAGGACGTTTTTTTTTTTTTTTTTTTTGAGTGTTATTAGTTTGTTTTTATATTGAGTAACAAAGTGTACTGTGGTCAAGAAGGTGCAAAAGAGACACGTACATGCAGCAAGAGACCTTAAAGAGGCAACAAGTGAAATAAATTGAAGCAATCGGTAGTTATGGACGATATTGAAATGAATATTGGTTATCGTATGATTAACTTTATTGCAGTTTTTTTTTTCAACAATTTCGAATGTTGTCTTTTGTAAAGTGTGCAAATCGCAAGTGAAATTTGCGGAAAGTGGTAAGCGCGATTTGAGAGTCAAAATGTTAGTGTCCTGAGAAAAATGTGCACAGACTGAGATACCTAGTAGTCCAGTTATTGAAAAAGGCTACGAAGTAAACCGTAGAGTTGTAATTTCCATGCGATTTCTTGGAATTGGTTTGCACGGAATCAAAAAGTTTTAAAAGTTTTGTGCATTTATGGAATAAACTCTTTCTAGGATAAAGTTATCAAAAGAATTTCAACTGCAACTAAACTAGTTTGCAAAAACAATATGATGAAAGCAGCGAAAGATGGGCCAGCTATTTCTATTAAAAAATGAGAAAATGGAATTATGGTATCAGGCGATGATCCGCGGAGAAAACGTGAGTTTACGTTCACGCAATTACAGTGCAACAATTGTAGACTCCGCAGTAAAATCAAAATACTGTTAGGCATGTGAGTACTGAATGGACACAAACTCAAAAAGATAAGTGCGATGTAAATCATGATGGATCAGCAGGAAAAAAGAAGGTCGAAGCAATTGTTGAAATGTTTCAGCGAACCGAAGCTAAAACTTTTAAAGGCATCAGTGATGCTAAACTGTATGAGAATGTCACAGTACTCAAGAGTGTTTAGATCACGTTCAAAAGCTAATGGGTACCTGCACACGTAATTTGAAAAAGGAAAGGATAAATTGACGGGAAAACTAATAGACGAACTCTCTATTTATTATGGATAAGCCATTCGTCAAAACTGTGATTTAGTTGAAAACATGAGAAAGAGTAATATGGACTACACTCGATCGTAAATTATCTAATGATGCAAAACTGCAGCACGATAATTGTCCAATCGGCTGAGTACAAATAGTTTGGCTGAGTACAAACATAAGCCAGCTCCACCAATTGTAATATATGAAGCTATCAAGCTAGTCTAGTGGTAAAACTATTTTAGATATTGCTGTAGATATTGAAGTTTGCGTGTACAATGACAGCTTTGATTCAATTTTGTCCATAATGAAAGCCCAAACAGCTACGAAATGTGCTTGGAGATTGACAAATAACGCATAACTCTTGCAGAAAAATCACTACCTGATTCTGCAAAAGAGTAAAGGACCGCATTAAAATTAAATAGAAAAGAAATGGAACAGCAAGACACTAATCTAGAAGGCCAATTATATAGTGCAGGCATCACGGGTTTTTCATGACTTTCTATAAATTAGAATTTTAAGCTTGTTAAACCCATAACTTGAACAATTTTCAACCAATTCACTTCAAGTTTTAACTAGATTTTGAAAAATATTTTTTTACTATGGCATTTGCCATATTTTTTTGTATGGCATAGTTCATTTGTTATTAACAATTTTCTGGCGATTTTTCTGCGAATTTTGTGAGTTTGACTTTGAAAGTGCGTCATTCGGTCAAAAGCTTTTGTTATGTACAGTAAAAAAAAAAATAGTGACTCATCATAATCCCAAATTTACAGGAGCTGTTGGTACGGACATAGACCCTTCCCAAAAAGGAGAGGTCATCTGAGAAACGCTGCACAGCCGCCATTTTTAACTAAATTATTCTATAAAAATTATGTTTTACAGTCAATCATGTATACAATAACTACCTTTGTGATTTATTTTATATTTTTCCTAAAACAAAAAAAAAAAAAAAATCAGAAAAGTCTGTTTTTATGACATCTACGGTGGCTTTACCCCTTAAACACCTCCAGGATCTAACGCCTTGCAGTGTTTTCGATAGCCGAATGCTTAGAATTTCTGGATACTTAACTTAAAGTATCAGGGAAAATGAATGTAGTGCTACGAAGAGTTCATAATTTCGATGTGGAATTATTACCCAGCAGAGGTGTTATAATTATGCGGCTTTTCTTTGGTAAATTAGGTAAAAGTAAATTTTTTTTCATCCTGATCGGTGCATCCGATCTCAACAGCAATAGCAACATGAGCCGATGACTATGGATCTTCACGAATGCGAATTTCAGATCGAGTGAAGCTGCATGGTGGCTTCTCGTTGTAGGTGTTTTGCAATTTTCCAATTTTTTACTTGACCAAATCGACTAGTTCATTATGGTTAACACCACCGGCAGCTGACGAAACAATGCGAGCCGCCTTATAGTCGGTGCCGCTGTAGCCCGACAAATCAGATTTGCCAATGGACTTAATGTTCTTTGTGGGTTCCAAGATGGTCTCGCCTAATGGAGTTCCTTGTTGATGCTAGTTGCACAATAATGCGCCATCCATCGATCGACACTTCTGATCAATTTTCTTTTCTTTTTTTTTGGCTTAAAATCGCAATTGGCGCTAAGTGACTTTTAATTTTTCGAAAAAATGTATTTGCCGATGAAAGGCAAACGTAGAAGTTATCCGAAAAGCTTGTACCGACATCCCAAAGGACGTCCCGACTGACGACCTAAAAATACTCATTCAACATGCTGGTATACCGCATGTAAATTGATGTATTGAGTCGAAAGGGACAATTTTGAAGAAAATCAAATGGTTTTCCCAAAAAAGCTTTTCGTTCTTTTCATTTTTAAATAGTCCTTGTATCTTGTAGGCTACATTTCTTTGCGAGCTCTATCAGCAGAAAGTGCTATCAGAAAGATGATATTTGGAAGCTCCTAATTTGCTGGAATGTCGGTCTTTAAATTGTGACTCGCTGTACCAACAATCCAATGAATGCAAAATTCGATTCAGTTTCGAATATCCAAATCTGCATTCGGATTAGATCAAATCTAGAAAATAACGTTAACAAATTATCACGGGGAGAGGCGGTGTTAATTTAGGACATTGTCATGTCTTGAAGGCTTAAGTTCAGCGAACACCAATATATTCACGAGATCAAGGATACGCCTTGACATCGCTTATATGTATTATGTAAAAAAAGACCACAGCTCCATGAGTCGGGTCGTGGCCTACCCATTAAACTCTTGGGATCACAGCACCCAGTACTTTTTGCAACTCTACATCGGGTCAATACCAATTGAAAGACTCTTCCTGTGTTTTAGGTTTCAAACCACAGCCACCCTGACGCTGCCACTAGGGGGCCTAGCTCTAAAATTCAGGCCTGGACCGAAGTCCGGGAGTCGCTGACTCCCAAGTTACCGTGACTACAGGTGGTTCTGTCAATCAACAGGACCTATCACCGGCACCATGGAACTGGCCATGAACTGGAAATAACTGAGCAGAGTGGAAACTCCGTGGAAAAAAAACAAAAACAAATTAATATGTAAATATATATATAAAATCCGCTGCCGCAAAGATTTTAACACTTCGTCTATGTATACAAGGACATACTAGGTGGGGTGAAAAGTAACCTCCTTAGGAATGAAAAAAAAATTTTTTTTCAAATGTTTTTTCTATTTTATTCAATAGAAATAAACCTTTTAGTTTGATACACTTATTCTAGCGATTTTTCAACTTCTTGATCTCGTCCGAAAAGTAATTTTCCGGAAGGTCTGCAAAATACTCCTCCGTGGCGTCGATGATTTCCTCGCGTGAGCTGAATTTTTTATTTATGAACCATCTTTTGAGGTTTGGGAAGAGATAATAGTCCAAGGGAGCCAAATAGGGTGAATACGGGGGATGCGACAGCAATTGGAGCCGTAAGTTATTGATTTTAGCCGTGGTTGCGATGATCTTGTGGGACGGTGCATTTTTTTCCGATTCATGGGAGGCCGTTTTGTAGCGATTTCGGCCTTCAATCGCTCCAATAATGCATAGTAATACTCGCTGTTGATCGTTTTTCCTTTTTCGAGGTAGTTCACGAAGAGTATGCCATGACAATCCCAGAAATCCGACGCCATCACCTTTCCGACCTATCGAGCCCCCCTCGGCTGCTTCGGAGCACTCGTGCCGGTTTCCGTCCATTGTCGGGCACTCATTCGGTACACTGGTGTTCAACAGTTACCAATCGACGTCAAAAGTCCGCCCGATTCCGCATCGCAAATCCAAACACTCTTTCAAAGTGCTCTCGCGTTCGTGTTTTTGGTCAAGAGTGAATATGCGCGGCATCCAGCGGCAGGATAACTTTTTCATATGCAGAATATTGCCCAAAATATGGCGTGTGCGCTCAGTACTAATCTTTGTGGTATCTGCTAGCTCACGCACTTTCACTTTCCGGTTAGCCAACACCATTTCATGTATTTTTTTGACATTGTCCTCTGTAACCGCATCGGAGGGCCTGCCGCTGCGGACTTGATCGGTAGTGGAGTTGCGGCCACCAGAAAATTCTCGAAACCAATATTTGACTGTGTAATCTGACGAATCATTAGCCCCATAATATTTATCCAACTTTTCTTTTATTTCTTTCACCGTTTTGCCTCTCAAAAAATAATGTTTTATGAGAGAACGAAAATCGTTTTTGTCCATACTCAACATGATGCCAAACACGTAAAAAACAATCAGCTGTCAAAACAAAATTAAAGACAGTATCGCACTGAAATTTGGCATGTCTGCCTAAATATGAACGGACTTCAAGGCACCATAACCTCTTTTGCAGGAGCAGCGCATTCTGGCTGTCAAGGAGGTTATTTTTCATTCCACCTAGTATGTAGCGAGTAACAATCCATCAATGTACGAACAAGCTTAAGGGAAAATATTCGGGTGTTTGAGAGGACTTGCCTTCTCTTGTACAGAATACCAGAGTCGGAGTACAAAAAATTTTATCCTAATAAGGCCCTTTACAACAGAGCGAACCTAATACGAGTGGACAACTTCGTAATTAAGATGACTCGAAGGCACATTGCAAGAGCAATCCTCGACGAATAACCTGATATCTGGGACTTATTATCCCAATTACCGTTACCGCTAGAGTGTGCGCTCTGACGGCTTCGTTCCACCGGAAGCATTCCTCTACCTAGATCAGATAGGGATAGATAGATAGATCAGCGGTCCCGTTAATCTTCCACGTCACTTGAACAGCTGGGGACAGGCGAGTCAACTACAACAGAGACGTCGCTCACGGCAGTCTTCTCAGGGCGGTGGGAAATCAAGATCAATTACGGACCAGCTTCACTAATGAGGCAGAGCTGCCAAATCTATTTGCTCTGTTAATAGCGATGGCCAGGTTACGTAGGTTTAGGTTAGCATTTAAGAATATATATATATTGATATAGACAAAGGTATATAATAATATATAGTATGTATATAATTGTGCATAATGTCTAGGTGTGTGTATGTGTGTTTTGTGTATGTTGGTTAGGTAAACTAAGGTTTATTTTAAGTTGGATATTAATTATATTTTTTAATAATAATATAATATAATTAATATTTTTTAACAATTTTTTTTAGCCTTAAGTATATTTTAGAAAATAAATATTTAAATAAAATGTTAATAAAGTGGAAAGACATAGATCTAAGAATTTAGAGTAGCTTAGAGTTTCGAGTGGGGCCAGTAAGTTAGTATAAGATTGTTAAGTAATTTTAAGCTAGCATTTAAGCAGCGTTTGTTAGTTATGCATTCATAAAAAAAAACAATCCATCAAACCCCCACTTTGCAATTTTAGAAAAGTATTACCGACCAAGATGCGAATAAAAGCCAATAACTACCTGAACTTAGGAGTTCTTACAAGAATCATAAAAGTTTTGACCAGAGTATGACAATTGTCAGACCAAAAAATTTACGTAAAGGCCTAAGTTGATTGAATTAGTCCTCAGGAAAATATAAATATAGAGATTGCGGTGATGAGCAGACCCACTGGGCTTACATTTTGTGGGTGCTCGAGTCCCAGGCACTTGGTAAATGAAAGCTTTTAGGACATTATGCCCTAAGAATTAGGCTCGGCTTGAATATCTATTCTAGTTCAGAACACAATCGCTAGCTTCTTTTATGAATTGGTTGAGTAATAAGTTCATGGTTTATATGTATATATAGACTTAGGTTAGGGCGCATAAAGAATTTCGATGCTCTTTGACTTGCAAGAGACGCCACGTTAAAAGCAATATCTATGTGGTAAGGTATCGAGCGGACGGTTACTCTTGCTTAATTTATTAATTCTGTGTAAGTATTCTAGCATAAGCATTTTCTTTATGGCTACTGAGCTATTTGTCTCGAGATTAAATCTATCTGTGACACACTCTTCGACCTGAAAAATACTGGTACATTAGGAGTGAAGGAGTGAACTCCAACAGCTCCTGGTGATGGACAGACAAAGTAGGCACTGTAATTAGGTCCGAATCTCTTTTCTTGTGTGCAAACTGGTTCGTTTTACCAATTGTAACCACTTCATAACAGACCATAACAGATTTTGCCGTTAGGAAATAACTTTCTCATTTGATATCGGGACTGGATAAAGACAAAATGACAGTTGACAGTTGCAAATGCAATCAAACCTTACAATATTTACACTCATCATTCTAGTTTCCAATATGTTTGCTTACAAGACTTTGACAATTAAAAGCCAATTTGACTAATTCTCAGATTGTCATTCCTATTCTATTCCTATTTTTTCAACTACACCTAAACTACTTGTAAAAACAAAGTGTCATACTTCTCTCTGTTGACATTTTAAAATGTATTTTCTTTAGAAAATCACTCATACGCCCCCGTATTACCAAAATAAATTTGTGAACTCGATTTTCTAAGATTATGTTCTTAATTTAAAAACAAATTCACAAAAGTGACAAACAGAAAATTCCCTCTATCTCCGCTCTACATACTCGTATTCCCAACAAGGCATGCAAATTCACATAAGTACTACGAGTATGACACTGCATGACTATCTATTTCGGTGCCAATGCTTGGTAATTGGAAATGCACAACAAAGGTAAACATGCCACCTCAAGATGGCTGATTTTTAGAAATGTAAACAATTAAACTGCGCAATTTCCCCAACCGATACTTGTAAGCAAGATGAACAATTTCCAATGCCGGCCACGTTGTAATCCATTATCGATCAGAAAGCTCAACAAGTACCCGTCTTATCCGTACTCGTTCTAATGTTCGTACACATCAACAACATGCAACTGAAAGTGACTTCCATTCGGCTAATTGCAATGTTTGTTGTTGTCTTGTCACTTAAATTTGTCCTTTATTTTCACATCCCCCCCAAAAACACACATTCGAAAATTGTTAATCTTTTTAGTTGTAAACGAAAAAAAAAAACAAACACATTTCTAAGAAAAAGATATGTCAACTAGCATCGTCGAGTATGTCTAAATGCTCGTTGAGTTTGGGCCAAGTGCCAGAGCACGACCGGTGTGATTGACGTTTTTTCTTTCGACAAAAACGTGTTTGAATTGAAAATGACAGAAACTCTAAAAATACTCGTACATACAATGAGAAATACATTAACGACACACGGCCGGCCCAACGATCATTTTCGACAAAACAACCCAACATCGGTAATTCACGTGATGACGGAATTCAAGTGGTTTTGATATTTTGTATCTAACACGGATGGCGCTGACACTATTTAATTGTCTTTGGTTCTAAATATTCGGACGATAGTATTCGTATCCGATCATGATGCAGATTGTTTGTTGAAATTTCATCGATCTCAGATACTTCCTGTGAATAAAAGCTATCGATATATTTAGACAAACAATTGGCCAATAAACTGAAAACAAATTCAAAACAAATTCAAAACAAACTGGCCGAATAAACTATTACAAATGAAATGATTGGGAAATGTGCACTTTTTGAGGGTCGTTTACACCATCAGATTTTTTTCGATGTTAATAAACCAAATGACGATTGCATGTACTCGTAGTACGAGTAGGTGGCACAAATTTGGGTTTAGAATTTTGCGTCATAAAATCGGAATTCACCTCTGAGCGGTTTAATTTAGATACGAAACTACGTCCATTGGAATTTTCAATTGATGCAATTGAGATACGAAATTGTTGTTTTTCCCTAATTGGAGATGTTTCGAAAGACGTTTGGCTTTTTTTATGCTTACGAGTAGGTGATTGTCTGTACATACTCGTACACATATTCGTTTTAAATCTTTCGGAGGAATTTTATTTTTAAGATATTTTAGGGCTTTCACACTTATTCATTGGGAATTTCGTTGGTTGTGTAAGCAAATGCCTAAGATCGTAATAAAGCGATGGAACTTCGCCAGAATTATTACCCTTCGGTGTGATCCAAATATGGGGTGAATGTTTGACTCGCATAAAGTATTTTTCTTTTTCTTGTGGTATTTTGCCGTTGTTGTCGATTTTCATAATACCATAAGTTGGGGGAAACCTAAGTTCTCATAATTGACGATATTGTGACAAATGGTGTAAACGAGGGTCATATTAGTAATTTAATAGAATAACATACATTCACAGTTTTTCACATATCCTACGTCTCTATGAGAATCAGCAAAGGGGGATTGATGTACGTTGATGTTTTAATAGATTGAACATAGTGTCAGATCTTGTTCTTTCAGAAACGTACTTAGAAGGAACTTACCCTAAATGAATTGTAAGCAATAGGCACATTGCAAGGACAATTTTCTTGGCCATGTTACGACTACGAACGAGAATGGATTAATGAGAACCGTGACTGTTTAAATTTCTCGCGTATAAATCAAATAATAATGCTTTTCTGTATAACAGACGTTGAAATCAAACAAATTTTGATAAAAATGTAAAAAAAAAAGTAAATTTCATGTGCTCAACTTCGAGGGATTTTTGTTCGAGTTGTTCCACCGCGATCCGGAAGATCGTTTCATGACCGCTGACGAAACATAAAACCATCACAACACGCAGGAGTAGAGCAGTTGATTTCCCCAGACGAACCGAACCCAAAGAATGTGGGTCTGTCAGCCAATAAAGTTATGGAGACAGTTTTTTGTAATACACGTGGCATAATCCGCATCAATTAGCTTTAAAAGGGAAAACTTATTGGAGCAGTTTAACGACGATTTGAAGAAAAAACGTCAGCATTTGGTTAAGAAGAAAGTGCTATTTCATAAAGACAACGCACAGATACGTTATGGTGACATAGCAAGATCTTATAAATTGAGCTACAAGATGCTCCGTCAATTTTCCGGATTTACCTACCCCTCAAAGACTATTTCCAGTTTCTAAACCTGAAGAATTCTCCAACTTGGAGAATTGTATTGAACTTAGACGAAGTAATGTTGAAAAACAAAAGGCTTTTTGGCCGGAAAAACTATCTTTCAATCAAAAAGATACGGACTTACATATTGTTCCTCGTATCGAATGGAAATGTGATATTGCAGGCGAGATGTTGCATTTCAATGTCCTTTGACTGATAAGACTAATAGTCCTCAATGAATGACAAAACCCCAATGAATCAATGACGATTGCTGACTAAAAAAAACAACAACATTACTTGATTTAAACCAGTATTCCAACTCCACCCTGACTACATACGTATTAGGGTCGCTTAACAATAAATTTCTTAGATAACTACAGTCAAAAGAACCTCAAAATCCATAGGAATTTCATAAAATTCAGGTCTCTAGCAAGTATATTCCTTAGCCAGATAGTTAAAATCACTATCAACAAGGACGTATTTCTACTGATTATACAGAAAAGAGTGTGAGATCGGTCATCAAAGATCACATCAACAATAGTAGGCCGACCAACTATCAGGAGCTATTTTTTCTTTTGCCTTGTATTGAAATCATTTGGTTATTAAGCAATAAAAAATATTTTGTCCCTGCACAATATTGCCACTCGGAAATTTGAGAAGCTAAGACCTTGTACAATAATCACAATCCCTTGGTAGAACTTCACAAATAAAAAGTAATTCTTGGACAGGCTTATTTCAATATCATATCTCTTCTTTTTAATGTCGGAACAGAGCACTCAGACAAAGAACTAGTCCATTGAAAGATGAGTAAGTGCTTTAGTGATAAGGTGCTTAGAGTAGCAGTTTCCACCACGTCAGCGCCGAGAGTCTGCATTCACAAAGATAGTGCTCCGAGGTGTCGCCATCACTTCCGCATCGTTGGACGTTGTGTCACTTATGCCCAGCACATTTTGGTGTTTTGCAAATGACGCCACTAAGCGACCCTCTGAAGGACAGCAGAAAGACCGCTGACCTCCTAGAGACATCGGGAAGCATTCGTTTGATCTGCCTGCATCCCGGGGAGCTATGCCATCTGCAGTTGTGCTCATATGAGACCCAACTGTCAATGAAAGCCTTAATCGAGAACCAACGTAGGTTCGGGTCTAAAAAAACTCTTCTCTAAGTCATGCCTGGCAAGTTCATCGGCGATTTCATTTTCCGAGATCCCATTATGAACTGGGACTTAGCGAGGGGTCACTGAATTTACCCTTCCAACTGCGATCAGTGATCTCCTGCATTCCTAAACTAGCTTGAAAGTCGTAAGAGGGTTCAGCAAGGCTTTAAGCGAAGTTTTACTCTCGCTACAGATGCAAATGATTGGCCCTTTCCACTGATTCTTCACAATATAGTTCGCTGCCATCAGGATTGCGTAGATTTCTGCTTGGAAGACAGATGCAAGCTGTCCTAATGTAAAGTGAAATCTAACGTTGACATCCTCCAGAAAGACGCCAGCATTCACATCCACACCTCCTATATTGGTGTTGAAGCCGTCCGTGAAGACCCGACTGCATTTCTTTCCTGGCACCTGCTTCCTGCTTCCATAACACAACGCTGTCTGCTGTCGTTAAAGCGAAATTTAAACATCCAGCCATTATCCATGAATGATACTTGCATCGTTGAAACCGAAAAACTTTCCATTCGCAATATGTGTGTTAACATATATAACTTACTTTAGAATGACCACATATAGACAGGATTCAAAACCGTGCGATCAAACGATAGGTTATACTTATATCACTCAGACAATGGAAACCCTCGAACACTGACATAATATCTCGTCTCTCACTCTGTTTGATCGCTACTTTCACCACTAGTGCCCCATAGAAATCGCCAGTAGCATTCCGTCCTACAAACTTTTAACCGTAACACTTGGCTATGAATGCTTATCAATATACCCTGAAGCCCACTTTCGGATGTATTCTAAAATATCGTGATACGTTTCTAAGCCATAAAACTCGCTTATGGAATGCCTTACCAAGCTCTTTGTTTCCTAGTCATTATAACCTTCAAACATTTAAAACCAACGTTCATCGTTACCTCTCTATCCATCCTCCCTGATTTTCCTTCGCCCGCGCTGTGTGCAACTATTTAAGGGTACTTAAATCCCTTGAGCGCGCGCAAATTTAAGAAAAAAAAAAAATTTTTAATCGAAGCCAATGCTGGGCACAATGAAAGTCGATTTCGTATTTTTTCCGCAACAGAACAGACTAACACCCAAATAATTAGCTTTTTTGGAGAATTGGATGCTGGTGCCCTTAAAGACTAGATGATTCAGACCAGGCAGCTACCTTCTTCTCGTAGAGAATAATCTCAATTTTGCAAGGATTGATTGAAAGCCCATTAATGCTGCATCAGTCGTCGATCACGTCTAGAGCTCCCTACGCTTTGGAGCAGACAGTCACTAGAAACGAACAGACAATACAGCTACATCATCCGTGTATGCTTGTGCATAGACGTTAGAACTATTGAGCGCGTTGAACAATGAGTCGACCATAATGCACCATAGCAAAGGAGACATAACGCCGACCTGTGGGCAATCCCTGTTTACACCCGCCACCACATATTGGCCGCGGCCAGCATCCGTAATCAATGTCCTTTTCACCAAAAACAATGCTACAATCCACAAAACTAGTGATTCGTCTACCGCGCGTTGTCTGACCGAGTTATACATGCCGTCAAAAGTTGCGTTGTTGAAATAACCTTCCACATCGATAAAATGCTCAAGCGTATTCCTTCTTATCTCTTAGAAATAGGTTGAGTTCCCAGAAAACCAATGAATTCTCCTCGAAAAAATTTGTAATTGTAATTGTTATTGTAGTTGTAATTGCAATTACAACGGCATGTGTAGTTTTTAATTCTTTAAAGGCAACTAATTATTGTTGAAATTAATTTAAACACAGTTGAAGTGGTATAATGACAAAGTTTAAAGTTTTGTCATAATTTCTGATTGACAACTTACAATTGATTTTTAAAGAACTAATGCAGTTAACCTAATTATTGTAGTTACACTTAAAAAATTAATTAGTTATTTTCAAATTCCAGGTGATTGAATCATTTAGTTAAAAGTATAAGTTAACTAGTGTCTATCACTATATCAAACTCTTCTTGACAAGCATTCTTAAATGGGATGACTTTGAGAATAAGAGCTTTTTCTGGTAAGCATCGCTGAATTCTGTAAAAGCACCTAATATAAAAGCATAGCATAAATTCTACTACGTAGGTTAGGAGCATGTTTTCGCCTGGCCTTATAACTCTTGACCTTTTTTAGGATTTTTTAGTTTGGGTACAACAAGATAAAGTTTGGCAAAGTTCAACAAATTCCCACTATGATTACAGAAAAAATGTAAATGCAAGAGCAAAGTCATAGGATATTTGCTTGAGTTCCTGAGGAGATAAAAGATTGACGTCAAGTAAGGATCAGGAGAGGTCCAATAATGATTTTACTCGGAACTTAGGGGTAAGTTTTCCGACACGGTTTTACTTTATGCTAAAATTGGTTACAGCTGGTAGACAAATAATAGTCAACAGGGTTAAGCAAATAGAACAGGAGAAAGACCACCTATTGGGTATGTAATTTAATTCGTGCGGTTTTTTTTTTTCAAAATTTGAACGTTTATTTAAGAAAAACATGTACAATAGTATTATTCAAAGTATTGCCCATCTGAAGCTATAACTTTTTCCCATCTTTCTGGCAATTTGTGGATCCCATCCCAAAAGAATGAATCAAGCCAATTTTTGATATTCTGCTCTGATGTGAACCGTATTTCAGTGAGGGCGTTCTGCATCGACCGGAACAAATGGTAGTCAGAAAGGGCAAGGTCTGGGATATAAGGCGGTTGGAGTAAGACTTCCCATCCACTGTTTTCCAAATAGTTCTTAACCGGAATATCAACGTGGGGCCGAGCGTTATCATGATGGAAAATTATTGCCTCATGTCTGGTCGCATATTCCGGGCGTTTTTCGGCTAGTGCTCTCTTCAAACGGATTAATTGTGTTCGGTAACGTTGATGGTTTCACCCGGTTTTAGCAGCTCATAATACAGCACACCCATCGGATCCCACCAAATACAGAGCATTACCTTCGCGCCATAGATATTCGGCTTTGCCGTTGATTTGGTTGGTTGGCCGGGTTTCACATATGATTTTTTGCGCTTGGGGTTGTCGTAATGGATCCATTTTTCATAACCAGTAACAATCCGATGCAAAAATGACTTCCTTTTGTGGCGTTCCAGCAGCATTTTGGACATGCAAAACCGCCTTTTAAAGTCTCTCGGTTTGAGTTCATGTGGAACCCAATTTCCTTGCTTTTGAATATATCCAGCTGCTTTTAAACGTTTTGAAATGACTGCTTGAGTGACACCCAAAGATTCTGCGAACTCTTCTTGTGTTTGGCAACAATCTTCATAGAGTAATGCTTCCAGTTCTTCATCTTCAAACTTTTTTGGCTGCCCAGGACGTTCATCTTCTTCCAAGCCAAAATCACCACTTTTAAATTGTGCAAATCACTTTTGGCACGTTCGCAGAACTAGCGCATGTTCACCATAAACTTCCACCAAAATACGACGACTTTTGGCAGCAGTTTTCTTCATATTAAAGTAATGAAGAACTCCCCGCAAAAACACTTTTTCAGGCACAAAGTTCGACATATTTGAGTGAAAAAAAAAATTATTGTTGTTACGCTTCAAATGAATGACATATACTGAAATGACGTACAATGACAGTAGCTTTCCAACGTATGTTCTAATGGAATAATACAAGTTACGCCATCTCTTAGCAAACCGCGCGAAGTTATAGACCCAATACATTCTCAGTTCAACTAAGTCTAAGAAAACATTTCCTTCTTATATACTTCAACAAAGGCATGGGGTTGAACCCATAAACATAAAAGGCAACACTGAAGCACAGTGGGTAAAATTCTTCTCATTTCTCTTAGACCTGGATAAATGGACTTTTCTACCAAGTATCCATAACTCCTCGTGATTTATTATATAGTAGTGTAGTTAATGAAATGAATGACTAAACGAGCATTACCTTAGGTGCTCATATCACTATTGTTTACAAATTGGTTTACTATCGATCATTATCAAAGAGTGACCTATATTCCTGATATGATGGATTGGAAAAAATATGATTTCGAGGGCTTAACAGTTGCTTATTAAGGTTGAAAGAACACCTCATATCATAGTAGAGTAAGCATAAGGTATGAGAAACAATTCTAAGAAATTATTTTTTCGTAAATACCAAAGATGTCATCTATGCCGATTATTTCTGTGTTTAAAAATCAGAAGCCAAAATTTATAGTGTGATTTTTTGTAGGCCATTTTCCCTTTTGACAAAATGTTCATGGTTCAAGTTCTGTCACTTACCAGCTCAGGTATTCAAGTACAGAATATTAGAACTCCTAATAATTTAAGAGCTCTTATATAACAAGTAGTTCAACATGTTTAACCGCTTTCAAAATAAAACTGTAAGATAATCAATTTTGTCCTAAATGAGTCTGTAAAGATATGAATATGTAGATCTAGCTGTGGATGATCTCACAAGCAAACTTAAATACCAAGATGACCTTCATGCTTATAGGTATATAAATGATCGCCATTGTCGAAACTAAAGCATAGAAACTTACTTAAAAGTGACATGATGACATTCCTTGAATCAATAACGAATATAAAAATCTTAGAACCTACCTGTAGCTACAGCAGAATTTTATTTGGGATGTATTTTTAAAGTGACCTTAATAATCTTAAATGGTGGCCAATGTAAACCAACGATAAAAAGTCAGCTTTTCAATCTGTGACTCACTTGTGTCGAACGATTTTTTCCCACATTCCATTTTTAACTTTTGATTTTGAAATATTGTGAAAAATAGCACACAGATATTATACAAATACTGTTGGGGAATACCAAAACTGTGCTTCGTTTTTGTTGATAAATCAACTTTTCTTCCGGAAATCATTAAAGCTTTCCGATTCTCTTTTGGAAAAGTAAACAATTTATTTTAAATCTGAAGGTAGACTGATTCAAATGAATGTAATCAAAATGTATGTATATGCGTGTACATACTCGTACATATAGATATATTCTAGCATACTAATGACGCATGAAATTTTATCATATCGCGCAGAAACATCTGTTGCTGAAAACTTGTCAGTGGGAAAACAGTCAAACTTAAGAAAATCCATATTCCTCCTTTGTGATTCTCATATTTGAATGTACCCATTGTTTTGATCTGAGCTGTAAAAAAATGAGCTGTGAGCACTCCTCCAAAGACTTATATATACATACAAACATATTCATTTACTACAGTGCCGAAGAAAAGTACTCGTTTAGAAGAGGCGCAGCAACAAACTTCCTTCATTTTTTGCAATTTTTGCATACATAATATACATAAGTCTTAAGTTATAGCTTAGAACTTTTAAAGAAAGGAACTCTTAAAACTAATAATTTAACTCACAAAATTCGAGATAGATCGACAGATAGTAAATTAGACTGTTAAATACGTCTAAGACCAAGCAAAATAATTGCTTTTTTAAAAAATAAAAAAAAAATATTTTGAGTGACATTTGTGCCCGTTTTATCGCACTTTCCATGACTTTCCACAAGATTTCCGGTGATAACTGTTCGCATTCCTGAGGCTTGTTGGCATAAACTTGGGACTTCAAGTAGCCCCGAAGAAAGAAGTCTGGGATGGTTAAATCGGCCAGTCTTGCTAAAACGCTTCCTTCACAATATCCATTGTAAGTCGTGCTATGTGTGTGGTTGCACCGTCGTAAGAAGTCGTTTATCATGGCCCTGTAGCGTTCGACAGAAACAGTGACCGTATTGCCGATGGTGTCCTCAATAAAATACGGCTCAATCACTACTCGTGCGTGAACGCTGAAATACACAGTGGCTTTGAGTGGATGTAATTGTTCTTCGTGCATTACACGCGGATTTTCAGTGGCCCAGAAACGAAGATTTTGCTTATTGACGTAACCGCTTAAGTTGAAATGCGCCTCGTCGCTCATAATGATTTGCGACACAAAATCGTCCTCTTCGTTATTGAGATTGAGAATGGAATTCACCTTGTATAGTATTAGATCAAGTACCGAAATGTCTATGAGTCATTAACTTAATTTATTTATCCGAAACAGAAATACCTGATCATTCTTTCGAACTTATTTGGCTCTACCGAGATCCAGGGCTTTATGGATGAGAATTCGTCGTGAGAAACTGGCTGTTTTTGATCGATAAGCGATAGCAAACTGCTACTTTTAGGTGAGAGGTTGATCTGTAAGGCAAAATTCTTCCTCGGCAACAACAGTCCCCTCGACGCCAAAATGGATCACTGCTTCTGAATACTCATATTTAATAAATACAAAGAACAAGGTAAACAGGATTATTTCATAAATAAAACGTGTTTTGTGGCAAAACCGGTCCTTACGACTCAATACAGTGACTCCCATGGTTTAAAAGCATGTCAAATGAGTGTCTTATGTAGATCGTCCGCTGAGGATGTCCTTAAGGGTGCCGGTACAAGCCCTTTGGAGCAAATACATTTTTACGAATAGGTAAAGGTCACACGGTGCCATACCAGGCGAATACGGGAAATGCTTGACAGTTTAACGAATATCTGTCGATGAAATGGCGCATGATCGTGCAACAAAAACCAAATTCCTTCTGCGCGGTATTTTAACCAAATACGATACACCAAACGCTTAAAGAACATAGAATTGTACGTTAGTGTTAGGGCCGGTGGAATGAACACTCTGTGGACAATGCATTTGGAATTGTAAAAACAAATCAACATTGTCTTCTTGTTTTGAAGAACCAAGTTTAATCAACAGCC
Organism: Volucella inanis; assembly: GCA_907269105.1. Lineage (NCBI taxonomy): Eukaryota > Metazoa > Arthropoda > Insecta > Diptera > Syrphidae > Volucella > Volucella inanis. Next base: position 69,732,997 of record OU026157.1, on the reverse strand, counting down.
ACAATGTTGTAAAGGAGGTTTTTGTTCCTTTTGACCTCCTTGATGATATCATTCGAATGTTGAATACTGAGTTCGTTTTTGGACCGATGACACAAACATACTGTCACTTAAGACGCAATAACTCTGATTCTATTCGTCTAAATGTCATGTAATATTGACAATAGATGACCTCCATCGAAATGCCTATTTCCATCCTGTTTACTTTGGAACGAACGTTGTAAAGGAGATTTACTAACTAATCAAAACTCCGCCTTAACTCAAATTAATCAAACATCTCAAGCATACGCATATAGCATATAGCTCCCTCTAGAATTGCATTGATTTGTAAGGAACTCAGTAAACTTACATAAAGGTCACTTTAGTCTAATTTGGAGGAATAATGGTAGATCGGCCAGATTGGAAACATTTTGCAAAGGCTTTCAATCTTATGCTTGAAATTCTCTTTCCAGACGTCTGGCGTATACTTCCTTACCTGTACATGGAGACTAGCCACTTTGGCACTAGTCTGTCTAACAATTCTTTGAAGAATGTATGTTTTATCATATGAGTTTCCCCCATCACTATTTGTCGGCTCTTGCCTAACGACTGTCTGCTTTGAAAAAATACAGATAGTCCTGGTCATAGTCGACGATTAATGTATTTAATACACTTAAGGTTGCCTCGAATACATAGGAGCAATGCACTGATAAGCTTTGCTCCCCCTGATACGAGTGATTTGATAAAACATAAACCGATTAGGATTTTATTTTTATGGACAAAACCATGACGATATAGAGGTGACTGTCTCTGTAATCAAAACGACGGAATTGCTCTTGATCACAGAAATCAAGTAGCGTTGGATTGAGAACCTTTTCAACCGAAAGAATCCTCTGAGGTACAAAACTTATCTTGGTATCAGCAGCCTCTCTATAAATATTTATTTATTTTTACCGTCCCGATACTCAGGACTGACTTGGTTAGAATCTAAAACAATAGCTAACACTGACGCGAGGTCGATAACCTTCGTTAGCTAAACTACAATTGGTCTGATTCATTTTGGGAAGAACAGGTCACAGTGGCGAACTGCAACTAAGGCCTTGCTCAACCTGTAAAAACCTCAAAAATAACTCAAGAAAGTCGAACTTTTTGAATTATTTACATATAAGTCTCATGGATCAATGGAACTGCTAAGTAAGGCTAAAAAGTGAATTTTTTTTTGTAGTTCAGAAATGCTTTCGAACTAATTTCCTTCCCTGTTAGTCTTAATTGTAGACAGACCAAATGACTGCTCTGTGACGTTTTTGAAAAGTTGAGCCGATCTATATATACGCGTACCTAAACGTGAATATTTATAAATACATGTTATAGTCAAGTAATTCTAATATTAAAACTTGACAATATGCTTTCATCTATAACTCATCTTGACAAATTCATCACTTTCCAGCTACGTAAAACAACGCATCTGACAACAAAACACGTGTAATTACTCAATCAAATGTGCATTGCATCGGCAAATAATAATTTTACAAATTTCGTGTATCTGATTCCGTACATTACATCTATCAAATGTCAAAATTAAACTACATCAAGTCCAGTTTTAAAACACAGATACAATTCAAACAAATTTAATCCAACAGAAGTTACTCGTTCAACACGTCGCACCAGCCACCGGTTCAAACTCATGATCAAATGCCGAATGGAAACCAGTCATTGTCTGTTTACACTGAATAGCACCAATAAAACCACAAAACAGTCGTTTCGTTCTCGATTTTATTGAGAATGAAACGCACGAATTAGCAACAACAACTTAACGAGAATAAATATTCAAAAGTAGTACCCCTTTGGGAAAACGTCCCGAAAAGACAACAAACTACCGCGACCAAGCCCAAGTTTTACCAAAGGGGTAGAGCACTCAAACCCAAACTACGTTTATTTTTTTCCACTAACTAGAATGTATAGATACATCAGCCGCTCCCGCAGACCGCGCTCTTGGATTCCAAATCCAAAAATGAATACTCGTATGCAAATTACTCGAAAGCACGAGACCAGTTGTACACATGAACATCATGGTAAGGCAAGGGAGACGCTTGACGGGATAAAAAATAAATAAATTAATTAATTACACTTGCATTCAAATTACGATTTAAATTTGCATTTGTCTGTCAAATATTTGCATTCGTAATTTGTTTATCAAAAGAGAAAGACGGAAAAGTGAGCTTAAAGCGGATATAGGGTTAAGGAGGGCGTCACCTGTTACCCTCCCGCCTCCCGAAGCCAATTTGTAAACTGTGCGCGCATTAGAATGAGCAAATAATTTTGACATAAATATGAATATCAACCAAAGTACCTGTGACACTATGGCACAAAAACAACCAACATAACACAATAGATACAATACGAGATTAACGTAGTGTATGCCCCAGTGACTAGTGTTGTGTATCCAGGATGAGATACTCGCACATTGTACGAGAACTATGGTACATAGATAACGTACTATCGAGTACAACACTTTGGAGTATTCTATAGTTCGAGAGGATGATATTAATTAATACTTCAACACTTTAGTTGTACTACCAGTTGGTGTAAACCTGGGAATTGGATATGCTACTGGGATATACGTAAGACAAACGAGGAGTAGACAGGTTTATCTGTAACCAGTTTCTGGAGAAGATTTATAGTTTTTTGGTGGAGGGATTGCTATTGTGCTAAATTATTCATCATTGGATAAATGGCGTCGTTAGCTTTGACACTGCATTAGGTCACTCCAATAATTTAACGGGAGTCTATCTAAAAGAAAATTGTGAATTCTAAAATATGTCCTGAGTTGTTTGTCACTCTGATTCTGATGAATTTAAAACGATGGGTTTTCTTGAGATAATTCCTTTCTCTTAAATTCCTACTTAGTTAGGCTCTACCTCGCAAAGGGAAACAACTGACGGAATTTCGATCTACGTTAGTCGTTAGTGCTACGATGTGTCAGTCACTATGTTCACCACATAAACAAAACAAAACTTAGTTCCCTTGGATGCTCAGATTGTGAAGAAAACTTCAGATATTTATAATTGCGAACTGAGATAATCCCATGAACCAAAATCAAAGAAAGATACAAGACAAGAGAAATGCTTAGAATCACCTAATTGTCGCACCATCATGTTCCCAGTAAATATTACGAAAAACATCTATCGGAGTAGCAAGAATAATTAAAATCCGGAGAAAGGTATATCCTGATAGAAATTGGAAACGGTCCCCATCAAAGTTAATTGTTATTCGAAATGGACAAGAAAATACAAACTCAACAATGTAGACCACAGGGTTCCAATTTTAGTCTTCGCCTTTCTATCATGTATGACAGTATCTTGACGGCACGCCTTTTGAAAGTATAACTGAAACGATATCTCGGAGTAAATATAGATGAACAACTAAACTTGTTGGCTGCAAAACGGAGTTAGCACTATTATTTCATGTTCAATTAGTTCCCATATTTGTTTTTGTTTGTATCTTAAACAAAAGCAACTTCAGGTATATGTAACAGGACATACAATATTTTACGCTGATTATTTAGAGGAATTGGTACCATTAAACCTTTTTAAAGGTTTTAAAAATTTATACTAAAAGCCCTTTTTGTTTCTGTTAAACTGTTAGAAGGTAAAAAATAAAAAATTAATCTGATTTCGAACCTAGTACAGTTTTTGGTTGTGGTAATGACATCTCTCGCTAAGAACGTACAAAAAGTAATTAAAAAATTACTACAAGACCGCAAATCAACGCGCTTTATAGTGAAAGAATGCTCTGTTTATTAATCGGCCGCTGCCTGACTCAGAAAAAAGTAAACTGGACTGTAAACTGGTAGCGAAAGAGCTTCAGGCAGCTAATGGGAAGCAAGTTATCCGATGGAGAGTTAATCGGATCCTCAGGAGTTAAACGGATCAGTCACTTAAAAGAAGAAAAGGCCGGCACTCTCCAAGAAAAATGTCAAAGCAAGACTAAGCCTTGCTAAAAGGTATGCAAACTGGTCATATGATAGTTGGAAAAAAGTTGTATAGTCAGACGAGACTGAAGAGGTGGAAGATCGTAGGCTTGGAGAAAGCAAGGCAAGTCTTTAATGCCGCATCATGTTCAACGAACAAACCTGCAAAATTAAGGATTACATTTAAGTGGTAGACTTACAGTCTCTCCAGGACAACGTTCCGTCATCGTTTACCTATTTGGTTCTTTAGAAGCTTGAACTGTACTAAGTACGCAAAATCAATCTCCTTTATACAGCGACGTTGACTTGATAAAAAAAAAAAAAATTAAATTCAGTATCTTAGATAAAGACTATGGAAGAATCTCCGAAGAGTCAACTCGGCATAAACAAATGTCGACCAAGTTGGAATGTGCAACCCGCCGCGGCGCATGCAAAATTACCCCATTGGTCAAACTATCGATTCACTCCGGAACTTAGTGACAGTAAAGGAATCCACTGGTTCCATTTGTGCAATTATTAAGGAAATTAATTTAGTTACTTCCGAACCAAAAGTCGGTTTTTCAACTTGTAATACATGGGCTGAAAAGTCCGTTTCTAATAGAGGGTGCCATCTGAATTAAATCAATACTATCCGTAGTTAGTACCAACCTTCAAAAGATACGTGTATAAATTTGACAGCTGTCGGACGATTAGTTCTCGAGATATAGCGTTGTGAGTGAAGCAACTTTTGTTATTGTGAAAAAAATGGATTCAAAGCAATTTCGTGTGTTGATTTATCATTGCTTTTTGATGGGAAAAAATGCAGCCGATGCAAAGAAATGGCTTGATAAGTGTTACCCGGACTCTGCACCAGCCGAACGAACCATTCGCAAGTGGATTGAAAAATTTAAAAGTGGTCATACAAGCACCGAAGATAATTCGCGCAGTGGACGTCCAAAAGAGGCTGTTTCAGATGAAAACATCAAAAAAGTCCACAAAATGAGTCTACGAATGACCGTAAAGTGAAGTTGATCGAAATAGCTGAGGCTTTGAAGATATCAAAAGAGCGTATTGGATGTATCATACACGAATATTTGGACATGCGAAAGCTCTGTTCAAAGTGGGTGCTGCGTTTGCTCACAGTCGACCAAAAACAACAACGTGTTGATGATTTAGAGGAGTGTTTAAAGCTGTTCAACCGCAATAAAGCCGAATTTTTACGTCGGTATGTGACAATGGATGAAACTTGTCTCCATCACTTCACAACAGAGTCAATTGGGCAGTCAACTGAGTGGCGAGCAGGCATCGAATCTCGTCCAAAACGACCAAAAACTCAACAATCGGCTGGCAAGATTATGGCATCCGTATTTTAGGATACACATGGAATAATTTTCATCGACTATCTCCAAAAGTCGATGACTATCAACAGCGACTATTACATTGCGTTGTTGAAGCGTCTAAAGGACGAAATCGCAGAAAAACGGCCGCATTTGAAGAAAAAGAAAGTACTGTTTCATCAAGACAATGCACCGTGTCACAAGTCGATGAAAACGATGGCAAAATTGAATGAATTCGGCTACGAATTGCTTCCCGACCCACCGTATTCTCCAGATTTGGCCCCCAACGACTATTTCCTGTTCGCAGACCTCAAAAGAATGCTCGCCGGAAAGAGATTTAGGACCGATGAAGACGTAATCGTCGAAACAGAGGCCTATTTTGAGGCTAAACCGAAATCGTACTACAAAACTGGTATCGAAAGACTGAAAAATCGTTTTAATCAGTGTATCGCCCTCGAAGGCAACTATATTGATGAATAAAGTTGAATTTTGCAAAAATTTTGTGTTTTACTATAAAACGGCACTGAGTTTTCAGCCCATGTGTTATGTGCTTTTTGATTCTTTGAATGGAATCAAAACTTCGAGAGAAATCTCTCCTTTTTTATGCGTTTCGAATTTAAACAGTGTCTGGGATCCTTTTTTCGAGAATAATTATGAGTATTCATGTAACAGGACGCAATTACCACATCAAGTTCATAAGAACCTCAGTTGTTCATAAGTAGAAACCTGATACCATCTGTCACATGAATGAATAGAGTAAGATCTAATTCGGTTGTGATTCATCATCGTTAGCATTAGCGTACATAAGTGTATCTACCCAGCTCAAGTTACAATAATTCGTCTTGACTTTGAACACTTGAGATAGTGGATATGTCAAAACATGTTTCGAAACAATAAAGCACGTGAGTGTCTGATTTGTAACCTATTGGTTGGCTAGATCGTGATCGCTACCAAGTTATGTCAAAAGAGGATATTTGTGATCCAATTCGATTCGATTTCTTTTAATTTTCATTCTGTCACATTTGTTTTCATATCCGAGAGCTAATTTCAAATTTTCTGTGCTACTCAAACAGTAAACGTCAATAAATTTTGAGAACTTATTGAATCACAATCGGCATACTTCTATTGCTGTTGTGAAAAATACGATTTTATTCTCTAAATATACTTCCTTACAAAAAAAAAAAAAAAAAAAATTACGAAATAACATGTCAACCATCACGTACGTATGTATGTATCTTCACAATTTAATTTAATTAGCATAACATCGATAGCTTCGTTATAGCAAAGTTTATAAAGTGATTTGAAAAAAAAAAAAGTAATAAAATGCACCACACATCAGTGTAATAATTGGCAACAGCGTTTAGAAAAAAATAAAAAAATAAATAGTAAAATAAACAGCATCAATTAAATACCATTCGCACTTGCAATTGAACAAGATTAAGTATCCATGAGATGCAATAATTAAAATTGCTAATAAGGGTACTCGTACTCGTAGTCGTACTTGAATAACTTTTTCTCGCGATTTTATCACATTTTATCATTAAATGAATCGAACATGATTTCTCACAAAAACAACCGTACACAAGATATGACAGAACAGATACACAGATACAGTATGCAGTAAATCCAGTTAACTTCTGACAAATGGTAGCTACACAGTGTACTCGTATTTTTGTAAATTTCTTTTTGCTCGTATAGTTCCTTGCCGAGATATTCGTACACAAATTATAATCCGTACTAAATATGGTATATGTAGGTATGTAGGTGAATCTGTGCACTTGTATTTCGCGACATCAATTTAATTTGCGCGATTAATTTCTTTTTCTTTTTTTTTGTAATATTTTTTATTCTGAGAAACGATCCTCAGTGTCGGCCCTCAAAATCGATACTGATTCTGATTTGCCTCAAATTCAATGTCTCAATTTTTTTTTTTTTGTATTTGAAAATTATACATCTACTCGTTTGTATACCAGACTGTGAGTACAATATCTGTCTGAATAACATTGACAGATACAAGTCTAAATAGTTAGTAAGCTTTAGGTTTTGCTCTCACAATTAATAGTGTTGCTCTCCCGCGCTTTTATGAACTCGTGTATGACGTATCTTATCAGAGTAAAACTGATAGAAATGTTTACAAACGTTTTTCTACTTCCATCTGTGACACATGGGAATATAGGCTGTACCGTGTAGAATAAGTAGTGAGACTGAAAACATTTATCAATTGCTACCTGACCTGACCGAATTTCCAAATAAAGAAAATGAAAAATTATGGGTGTGACATAAGAGTAGAGAACCTAGGCTAATGACATTTCTCAGATATTTTGTACATGCTCATGTTCCCAAATAAAAGCACGTCGCTGTGACATCAGTATTGGGCTTGTGAGCTGAAATAAAAAAAAAAAAAAAAAAAAACCATGAGAAGCACATACAGCTGTAGTAGCGCATAGTGAGAGGGAGAGCCAGAGAATTGATTAGGAATTCACCTACCCCTTCTATTATTGTAGTATGAGCATAAAAGCTAGCTTATTACGAATCGTTCTACTGTCAGTGGAGGTCAGAAAAAGTGAACCCTTGCTCTCGTTAATTTCTCGTTTTTAAACACATGCGAGATGGCGATATGTGACGTTTTGGAACGCGCTAGACCGTTTGTACACACGATATAAATATTTGTTATGATGATAAATTTATGCAAATCAATATCTCCCTCTTTGTCGATCTAACCGGGGTGGACCCGGGTCAGAAATTTGAAATCTGGAGAACATCTTCTGATATAGTGTTGGTCTCAGTTATAAACAAGTATTCGTATATATAATAATCCATCTAGTCATCAGTAATTTTAAAAAAATCTTTAAAAGTCCGGCCTTTAATCTTGCCTTTTAACTCTGGCTTTGTTATAAAAATTTATCTCGTATATCTCTCAGATATATATCATAAAATAAAAAAAAAAATAAAAAACTTTTTTAAAGTTTAAGAGTGTAGGTCCTAGCACGGCTCCTTGTGGATCGCTATTTTACTTTTTGTTTGTATATTCCACTCCATTTACATATCTCTTATACACGATGCGAACTTTTGTCGGATACAACTTCGGCACAATTAGTTGATACGCACTATGAGAAGATAAGGAAAGATCTGTCACTTTTTATTTTAGAAATTTCCTTGCATTGTCGTTTGTAAAAAATCGGACGTTAACTACATAGGTTTGGTCAAGCTGACCAGCACACAGTAGCTGACTTATGTAAAGTTGTTAATTGTTTAGCTTTCGAAATGTCAACATGCGTGCACTTGAGACATTGTAAATTTGTGTGGAATGTTTGGAGAGGGCACAGTAATAACTCGGATTTGTCACCAAGGGAATCAAAGCATATTGTCCAGGATCAAAGATATTAGTTCGTGAAAATAGACTCTCAATTGGAAATAAAATAAGGGCGTGACACAACTTCTTCAAATTGATATGCTATGATCGTGCCTATGAAGTGGATGGCAGGACACTTCGTAAGGGAAGGCCAAATGGGGGTTGTGGATTCAATTTTCTACCTATCCAAATTGCAGCCAATGGTCTACGGGTTTCGATATTCTTCAAGATGCACTTAAGAAATTTGGAAAACAATGATAATGGGCGATTTTAATGCAAGAATTGGATTGAACCAGTATCGCTCTGATCAGCTATTTTTTGCTGCTCCATTGAAATTCAAAAGAAAATGTTTTTGACGCGGAAGGAAATAAGCTTATTGAATTTCGTAGATAATATAATCTTGCTAATAGCAATGGTAGGAGTTCTAGTGATAAAAATGGCGAAAGTACATTCGTGCACTTCAAACATTGACTGTATTGCGGCAAAAGATTATTTAGAGAGAATAGTGGACTTAAAATTAGGTACACAAACTTGTTCGGATCATACGCCAATTGAAGTTTCTCTGGAGGCAAACTGTGCTGGTAAAATAGCTGGAGAAGCAAATGAGGTAAAGCTATTTCCAAAACTATTTTTAAAAGAGAGCTAAGTTATTGAGTAGCAATAAAATTTAACTAAGACAATTAAGATATTTCGGATGAAATTATTGCTCAATCCGCCAAAAAAAAATTCCTCAAAAAATTGTCTTTGCCCCGTGTAACAGATGGTTTGACAAAGGAATGTTGGAAAGCGCGCCAACAGATTGTTAAAACTATTTCAAAAGTTCGTTGCAAACATAAAAGAGACGCTTTCTATGTTAATTTCACGAAGGAGGAAACTTCTTCTGCAAAGTTTTTGGAAAACACACGAGCAATTAACAGCCAGCCTTTCTCTATTGGCTCTAACTTACACCCAGACTTACACAGTCTGCAGATACAATAAGTCTTATAACGAATCATTATCGAGACAATCCCATAAGATTAACCGAAGTCTAAGTTAAACAAACCTCCTGGAATCAGTTTAACCATTTAAACTCTACAAACGCGGAACTGAAGATATGTTAATGCTCTTAACAAATTCTTTTAATGCATTTTTGAGTCTGAGGATGTTCCTCGAAACTTCTGTGGATCAATACTTTTTCTGATTCACCAAAAATGTGTTATGCAGCGGAGAATTATATAATAGGTACTTGACAACTTTGAATTTAATTTGTGAACGCACTCTTTCACTAATTATCAAACTGTCACTGTCAATTTATTCAGTAAACTCAATATTTTCATCATGGTAAAGTACACTAACGAGCAACGTCTGCAAATAATAAAAAAAAAATTTACAGATATTCGGAGTCGCAAAACCATCTTCAGTGACGAAGCTCATTTTTGGCTCAATGGGGTCGTCAATAAGCAAAATATGCGTTATTGGTCGGGTAAAAACCCATATGTGCTTCATGAATCACCACTTCATCCACAAAAAATAACTTTTTGGTGCGGTTTGCATGCCGGCGGCGTTATTGGGCCATATTTTTTTTGGTCAGTGTTATCACGCCATGATCACCGATTATTTTTGGCCCGAATTGGAAGATATGGACTTGAACGACATGTGGTTTCAACAGGATGGTGCCACAAGCCACACAGCATACGCTACAATCGATTTATTGAAGAGTAAGTATGGTGAGTGTGTTATCTCAAGAGATGGGCCAGTCGATTGGCCGCCTCTTTCGTGCAATTTAACGCCGCTTGACTATTTTCTGTGGGGCTACGTTAAGTCATTGGTTTATGCCAACACGACGACGATGTTGGAAGAGCTCAGAGACAACATTGAACGCGAAATAGAGGCCGTTTCGGCCGAAATGTATGGCCGAGTCGTTGAAAATTCTGTCCAACGAATCCACCGCTGCAAACGTGCCCGCGGTGGCCATATGAACGAAGTCGACTTCCATTCATAAATGTTTTGATTGTACTTCAAGCCAATAATAAAGTTTTTGAAATATCTCAAATGGTTTGCCTTTTAATTAAAAAAAAAAGTTGTCAAGTCGTTATTAGAAAACCCTATAGAGACACATCATTTCTCAATTGAAGATTTGTGCTTCAATTATATTTAATAGACTCACATTTTGGGTTGAAAGCTCGAATATTTTAAATGACTTTCAGGTAAGATTCAAAAAAGAGTATTCGACCATCGACCAAGTCTTCGTGCTAACAAACATTGCTCAGTCATTTATAGAAAAAGGAAGTAAGTTATATGCTTTAAGGCTTTACTCGTTTTTGATTTGACTTGCCGAAGAGCCCTATTCTACAAGCTCTCGACTTTGGGGTCGTCAACAAAGGTGGTGAATCAGCAGGGGCTTTCCTATCCGAATAGTTTACAACAAATATGGGAGTAAAACAAGGATGTACCCTAAATACGCTACTGGTCATTTTGTTTTTGGATGATTTGAATGAATTCTATGGGCAGGAAGATTCTTATGCACGCTGATGATATAATCCTGATTTCTAACACCCTTCATGTGCTTCAGCGGAAGATAGCAGTACTAGAAGACTACTTTAAAACGTGGAAAACCTAAGAAAGCCCGAAGTTATAGTGTACAGAAAAGGAAGCAGTAGAAATTAAGAAAGTAAAAGTGTACGATTATCTTGGCATTAAAATAACACCCAACATACAAGCTACAAGACTACAAGCCACAAATATAGTGATTAACTCGACATAGAGAGCTTGTATGGACGAAAGATATATGAAAGATCTATTTTTTGGCGCGCAAGTGTAAAGATACAATCAGTTTGATGAGGTCGAAAGATTGCTATACTTTTTCTTGAAGAGACTTTTCAAACTACCATATAACTCTCCGAATTACATGCTACATTTGGAAACAGGATTATCACCACTTTTTGTAGCTATATGGTATATGGTATACTAAAGCTGCACTCCGACTATGTAATAAAAACGATAAGACTCTCTAGTAACCGGTTAAAAAAGCTAGTCATTATGCCAGCTCTTTCCACTAACACCATTCTACAGAAAATAGACATACAAGGTCTGGACATCAAGTTGAGGGAACAATTTATAGAACAAGCTAATTTGTCACTTTTTAGGGTTTACTACAACCAGCTAAACATCAATTTAAAAGAGAGGAACTACTCAAACTTTAAAGAAAATAGCAGCATCGGGCATTTTGTAAAGATCACGAAAGCTTGCGAACAAATCAAGCTATCTATTTGCATTTTTGTTCGATGATGTGTCTTCATCGGCTCGGGTCAGAATTATTTAAGTTATTTAAGGAATAGCAAAAATTTTAGAACCCTTAATGCAGTGGCCATCGGAAAAGGTGAGATAAGACTTTTTTCTTAGCTTTAACGAAACCTATTAAGTTTAACCGGTCAGGGTTAACTATTTTTTGACCATGTTCGGATAAGCCTTGGCGTGACCGATTGGTCGCACGGCAAGTTATTTGCATTTGCATTTAACCATTTATACCACTTACTATGTTCTGAATTATTCATTATTTAAATCTCCAGAATAATTTTGCTTGTCAACACAAACGACAACCAAGCCATGCCTTTAAGATTGTTGACTTGGTATAACATTCAAAATGAAAATGAAAATAAAAATATATGAAATAATGCAAAATAAACCCGATTAGGAAGGCCTTTAGATCTTAAATATAAGGTGATACGCAATACGAATCACACAAATCCTGTAATAACTTCCATAGTTGTGGCCTTCAAGCTTGGAGTTCATTATGGTAAATTTAAGGTGAATGAGTTCCATACACATTGTCGATATTGGGCTTGATTTTCTCGCAGGTCTTGCTACTCAAAAACAAGAATCGGATCACGGAGCGATACTGCTCTTTTTCCATAGTCGCAAAAAACACTAACCACGATGTTTTGAAATGGGTGTCAAAACAAAACTAAGCGTCGGATTGTCAGCAAATGTTGACACTCGGGTTAAAAGAGGCTCATTTTGGCTCAGTAGCGTCGCCTATCTTCGAATATGGGTACTCATCAAACAGCCCTCGTAGAGGAATAGGAGGCTAGATAGCGGAAACGACCGAAACCCCTCTGGTAGAACTAAATTTAACTCGATAACTAAGATCCAATCATGGGCTGGATTACAGTGTTATTCATACCGTACCAACAATCAGCTTGGCTAAGGGCCCATAAATAGCTCAGTCTCTAACGGTGGGTCCAGATACCATGCGCCCTCTGGTACTTAATGGCCTTAAACCTGTTTAGGAGCCCTGCGGTTGTGGAACAAACTCTCTGGCTTTACTCGTGGGATACATATGGAAACAAGCAAAACAAAAACAAAATAAAAACACAATTATGGAGTCAGATGAAAAAACCCTACTCCGTTCTTCTGTAATACGTACAAAGATGGAGACTGAAGACACTTCCTCATTTCCAGCGAAGCCACCAAGAATCACACCCACATTGACAGACGGGCAAAACGCGCGATGCTAAATTGAAAAGGCGTAAAAAACTAGAAGAAACAAAGGAGAAATTCTTTTATTTTACCGAAGCCCAAAGAAGGCGAATTGGAGCCCAGATCAGAGACGTCATGACACCGAAGGGCGCCAGAAGATTCATGCTTGGATAAGCACAGAAACAAGTTAAAAATAGCGATAAACCCTGCATGTCCAAAAGATGTCGATCAGGCGACAACTCCCAGACCACATCCAGGGCTACAAAAGCGCACAGATGTGGTTACGACGATAGGAGTTTTCGGAAAACCGATTCGATTCAAGGTGGGAAATATACCTCTCATACTAAACCTCGCTCAAGTTCTAATAAAGGACCCAGAGAGTAAGTAAGTAACCCAAACCCAGGAACCCAAACGAACCCTCTGCTAGTTACACAATAGCAGCACCTTCGAGATCAGGGCTGTCCTATAAGGGCGTATTAACCCAATGCAAAGTAGCTAGAATGCAACAAATTCAGCGGTTAAAAAAATGCCTACTGATCGAGGTGGACAAAGCCTAAATTAGTTGCATGCACACCAAGGGATTGTTGGTTGTCGATCATTTGCCACGACACAGAGACAAAAGACTGGTTCATATCAACGGTAAAGAGGATAAAGCCATTGCCAGAAGCCAAAGACCGTACAACCCAGGGAGGTGAAATCGCACAAATGTACACCTGTATTACCTTTCTCCCAGACGATGATAAAATTCCCAAGGAAGTCTTCCTGTCAAGGATCGCAAAGCGGAATCCTGGCATTTCCACAGCAGGTTGGCGCGTTCGCAGGGTTTTAAAGGAATAAAAACCAGGTAAAGGAACTCTCTGGTGAGTTATTATATGATTGCACTAACCCTGGAAAACCCAGAGTATGTATCTTAACTAATAACAATACAAAACCCTTTCCAACTCCAGAGCACACCAACAAGGATCTGGTAGCTGCAAAAGCTGAGCTGTTACATGCTCAGCTTACCTGCCCGGTGACTCCAGCGACTTGAACTTCTGGGCACTGAATGGACTATGAACCGGTTGACTACTGTGCTAAGAAGCACCTGCAACTAATTGTAGACTGCGACGAAACCACTATCACACGATCTGGAGCAGCTCAAACATAAGCAAACGGGCAGAGACTCAGACTCAATTCAAACAATTTCCAAATTTTAAACAAGGGAAGCAACTCCAGTTTTATAAACAGTTTTAGGACAGAGGTCCTAGATCTCACTCAATCCACAAACTTTATAAAAAATTGCATTAAGAACTAGCGTATCTCATCCAAAGCCCCAATCTCGGACCATCGACATATCCTATTTGACCTTGAACTAGGTACTAGGGTAGGTGTAACACAAGCATCAGAGATATATACAATATTGAGCTAACTAACGGCAATCAATACTGCCTTTCATCAAGCTTGCCCAGAAAAAGAAAAACACAGGCAATCGACTTATCCCATGTTGGAATAAAGACTTGCCAAACTCAAAACAGAGACCAGAAATCTCTTTAACCGGGCTAAACGTAATGGTGAATGGGAAATATACAGAACACTCTCTATGTACAACCAAGAAATTAGAAGAGCAAAGAGAAAATCGTGGAGAAACTTCTGTTATACAGTCGTTGTCCCCGCGTTCATAAAATACTCTTTAAGCAGCACACTAATTCTGTCGGTTCAATGAAAAAACCTGATGGCACATACGGCAAAAACGGGCTATAGACTCTTCAGATCTTATCTGAAACACACTTTTCAATAAAAGAGCTAGATGGCAAACTCTGTCGTATGCCTTGAAAACATCAAGTGCAACTATCTTGCTTTCGGCAGATTGATGTACGCTTTGATTCCGCTTTTCGGTGAGACATGTCATCAAATCATCAGTTTGAAAAATTTTCGCGTTTCGAGACATTTTATGCGCTGTCGGTAAGAAGGGACGTAAATGCAATGGATCTGTAGGGAGAGAGAGAAAAAAATTCGCCTTTTTACGGACGGGCTGGACAAATGCTGTTTTCTGTCTGCTCGGAAAGAGCCCTAAATGGAAGGATTGATGATAAAGCTTATGCAATGGTTTCTTCTTTGAATACGGTCGGGAGGTTAAAACTGAGTTTTGTTTGGTTCCTTAATCAGATTCGGATTACGAGATATGATATCGCCGATGATCTGCCTAGGCAAGGCTCAGGGGATTGTTTTTCAGCACCCATTCCTGCGTTAGAACTGCCTGCGTTCTTGGTTAGAAACCCTAACCATAGACAGTTGAGTTTCGTATGAGCATAAGGATGCCGGCAGACCAAGTGAATATTTCTCGACGTCTCCAAAAATTTCACCGTCTTTCCCTCAGTGGGAAACACAGTGGCGCCGTAATTGAGCCATACGATTTTGATAAGTATCAAAGTGTGTTTAGCTATGTGAGTGCTGGCACTGTACTCATTACTGAAGCGTGCAAGAAGAAATAGATTCTCGATCCCATTCCTGTTCATCACAATTGGTCTACATAGCCATACTATGCATATTCCTACGATTATTTCATCAAATCACGAACAAAATCTAACCTAATCTGGATTAGTAAAAGATCAAGCCCTAACCAGCGTATTCAGTCACCTAGTTAATCTTAAAAATGTTTTCGGTCTCAAATTAATCTCAACAGGTCCAATTGCTATAGAATTCACTGTAACGAATTCACGGAACAAATTAATTCGAGCACCTAAAATTGTCATGCACTGATTTGGTATGCAAAACGAGTAGTTCCACGTTAAGTTTATTTTTTTTCAGACAAAAACTTTGAATGAAAAAATTTATTTATGATAAAAAATGTGAACAACTCTCCACGCTTCTCTTAAAAAAAAAAAAAAAAAAAAAAAGACAAACAAAACAAAACGGCAATCGTTCATAAGACAATTAAGAATACCGATGCCGGAAGCATGTCCCTACCGCAAAACGGTAATTATGATTATATCGCCGGCTAAGCACATTACACGCAGGTCGAGCCGGCATTTCCATACAACAAATGACTCATTTGATTGATTAAAGATACAAAGAACGATGAACAAGATATCTCAAGCAAACTTTTGTTTTTAATTAGCTTTCAAGAGAGCTTTTATCTAGATTCGGGTAAGTGAGCAGCAAAACACTTCAATGGCAAGAACTAGGGATCCTGAAATCACTCCCTCTACCAAACCAATTCTCCCTTATCAGCTGTTTCGCTAAACCAACCTATGGTGTCATCGAAGCCTCTTGCTCTCAAGTGTGTCTATACGTAGTATCTATACGAGTATCTGTACTTTTATGTACTTAAGCTTAAGATCTCTGAAACAAACAGCCAAGCAAATTGAATCAATGTCAAACAGTTGTATTATAATGCCAATTAATGCGCTTAAAGTGAGTGGACATTTGCTTGGCCTGGGGTGGCATTAACGTTCTTTATCGGAGGATTTAACGGCTTTAGGCAACAGCCTCACATTTTGTAGTATTCGAACTTATCTCAGATCACGTGTGTGCAATTTAGAATAATCTATGAGGACCTGGACGTGTTGGTGAGAATTGCTTGCGAGGATATTTTGTTGAAGAAAGCCAAAGGGGAGGGGTATAAAGCTTTGATATGATGATTTGGTGTGTGAAAATTAGTTAAATGTTTGCCTTCTCTTAGGTGAATAAATTGATGCCCCCAAAAATAGGCAAATAATCTAGAAGATTTTTTTCCCAAGAAGAATAGAATGTGTGGTTATATTCCCTGGCCCCTAAAATACTCAATAGTTTTTTTTTTAGTACATATTAGAGTGTTGCACTTGTAATGCCGGATTTCGGGTTGATGTGAGGTTGGATGCGATTTCAATATTAAAAACCACTGCGAAACAGGCACAGAATTGTTGACGTTCGTAGTAGATGTATTCCAACCGCGATCGAACAGTATCATTTCAGTCCTAGACGTCAATGTGATAGGACAGGATAACCAGTCAAAAGAACGTGGATGTTAACCACAAGCTATTGCTTTTTCCTTAACTTACGAGTTTAAACTTGGCCACAACCCAGCGGAGGCAGCGAAAAACCTTTGTTTGAAAAATACAGATAGGGTGACAAGCGAGCCACGCGGACACGCAGCACCAGCCTTCGATAATGATGAGCTGCGAGCTGTAGTAGAGTCTGACCCTCGCCAAACTGTAAAGGAAATTGGGTGGGGACCATTTGACTCATAAAATCAAGAAACTGGACAAATAGGTTCCTCGTTTGTACTTCTCTGCTTTCCCGGCACAGAAATAATCCGTTTCTGTGCAGGCTAGTGAAATCTTATAAAAAGTGGATTCTCTAGGATAAACGTCTGAATAATTGCTAGATGCTGATGAGGCACCCAAACACCAAAACCGAGCCTTCATCCAAGGAAGATAATGGTGACTGTTTGCTGATCCGCTGGTATTATCCACTATTCCTTCTTGAAAAATGGTAACAATATCAATGCTGAGACTTACTGTAACCAGCTAGAAGAAATGCATCGAATACTACCCCCTACACACCCTTCTTAATGGAACTAGACATCCTACTATACGTCGAAAAAGTATCTTAGAGTTACTAGTCGCTACATCCAAACTTAGTTGCCACTGAAAGAGCAAACCTCAAGAGGACAAGCAAGTCAAAATGCATAACGATAAAACAGATTTGACCAAAAATAGTTCCAAAACGCTTTAAGAATTTGATCTCTCTGATAAGACGGCATACCTATTATACATTTTCTATAAGGTGTTACCACCTGGTAGTATTCCAAAGGCAAGCCTTGTTACATAGCTTGACGTGTATTCGAAGGATTTCTGTAGAAACCATACTCCAACTTTTTTTTATGTTTATAATTTGCGAGCTCAATGGATTTGAGCTTATGCGGGCGAAATAAAATCAGGTTGGACGGAAAGAGAGGTACTTTTGAACGTTGGTTTTAAATGTTTGAAGGTTACAATGACTAGGAAATAGAGAGCTAGGCAGGGCATTCCACAAGCGCGTTGTATGGCTTAGGAACGAATCACGAATACTGATGAGCATTCATAACGAGACGAGAGTTACGGTTGAAAGTTTGAAAAGGCGGAATGCTACTGGCAACTTCTATGGAGCACTAGTGGTGGAAGTAGCGATAAAACAATGTGAGACACGAGACATTACGTCGGCGTACAAGGGTGTCAATTCGCTGACTGATATTAGTATCACCTAGAAGTATATCGCACGGTTTTAAATCCTATCAACGGTGTACTTATCAGAGTGAGAAGTTAAAAACAATTTCAGGATGTTGGCGGTATGACTATCAAAGTCAAAGTCGCTGCACCAAGTTATTTTCCGCAGCGAAGATCTCAACACCTCGCCCTTCGGGTGTTGTCTGTCCAGAACGTCGAAGCCACCCATAATTGTGTATGCTGAAATCGCCCGTAATGACGATTTCAGTATGATGATACAGAAATACAATTCTTTGTACGGAGTCAGACAGCGCATCACATTCGTTAAAAGTCGAATTGCTGTCCAGTTTAGGGCTTCTGCAAATTAAGGAGTAGGAGTGGATAATTTGCTTACGGAGACGGAATTTTAACCACAGGAAATTGAATTTCGGTTTGGAACTGGGACTACATTGTGGTGGAGTTTGGTAAGCTACACCGCTACGCACGTAAATGGGGACACCGCGGAGGTCAAAATAGTGGTAAAAAAAATAAACATCGACGATACCAAGCACAGCTGTGAAATAAAAATTCAGAGTTGGTTTACCGTTGTAGGTGTTATACCCTAACAGCAATAGGAAACAGCGTACCAGCAAAATTTATAGCCACAGCCCGCTAACCATCGGTTGTTACATACACTCAGTCATTGCCCGTGCTGTATGACAATGTAATACAGCAATACTAAGTGCTAGGAAACAGCGTACCAGCAAAATTTATAGCCACAGCCCGCTAACCATCGGTTGTTACATACACTCAGTCATTGCCCGTGCTGTATGACAATGTAATACAGCAATACTAAGTGCATGCAACAGTAGGATCAGGGCCAGGGAGGTGGGGATGCGCGTTGTATATTGTTTTAACGGAAGGAGAGGTTTTACGAGTGTACTTGTGCGTGTGCACTCGTCGATGATCAGCTCAGCACTCTTTTTGGTACATGCGCTGATCTGTCCGAAAACATAAATAAAACTTCGTTTAGAAGCTTTTGACCACATACAGCTTACCTAGCCTGGTAATGAGTTAAATTGGCCGGAGTCAGCTCCGTGGAAACTATAATGGAATAGTAGTACAGATCTTAAGCGACAATGGCTGATTTTGATAAAGATCATTTAAGCAAATTGTGGGTAATCTGTAATCAGTATTTCGAGTTAACAATTGATGACGATTATTGACATAAATCGTCTCTTTCCCGATTATTAATTTGGCTTTAGAATTTGAGTTTGTTTTATATTGTATGTACGAGTAGATTATGTCTGATGCTCGAGAAATGTCTGTTAAAAGTTTCAGCAATTTCATGTTTATTTGTTATATCCTTATTATTATTATGTAAAACAATGATTTTTTTTTAAGAATGGTATTTACAACTTTCCACTCCTTCTTAAGATAACCTCTAGCTGAATAAAATTGAGAATCACGGCAAATTGGTATTTCCTTTTTCAACTCAGTACATATCTTTTTGTATTTTGTTTTAAGAAATATTCGTACATTGCCAGGTTTATTTATTTATTTTTTTTTTTTTTTTGTTATTTCATTAAATAAATAATTAGATAACCCCAAGGCTTAAGTTTTTTAAGAGATTTTCTTGTGGTCAGTGGACTGCAACTTGCAATATGGCTTTGAAATTAGCATAGGCATTTGATTAGTCACTACAGTTGACAACATTGTTAAAGGACTCAAAACACAACTTATTTCGAAGCCTAGAAAAATTTATTTTTGGTTATCTTTGTGTACAATTCTGAATTTGGCAGTTATTTTTACGTTTTATGTTAAATAAAACGCCTGTCATAGAATGGTCAGTAATCATAAAATCAAAAACATATTATTCGCATTCTTTTGATGCAACATTACGAAATCTCCCATATATATAGTTTAAGCAAGTACCTAGGCACATTCAATGGTTCTAAAGATCGTCAAACTTTCTTCCATCCCACGATAGGTGTTTACTTCCGAGAAAAATGAGTTGGAAACAGCAGAAAAAGCTGTTAGAAGAGAGCCCCAAATCCAACTCTTATCTTTGGCTAAAGTTTCCTATCCTATTTTTTTTTTTTTTTAATTCTATACATCTGCATAGTCCCTAGGCTGTTGCTCTCAAATGGTATTCAACTTTTCACTATAATCTCACAAATTTCCTTTAAAAAAAATGTCGGTTTGCTCCAATTGGATGTTACATTATATTAATGGCATTCCCAAAATAAAAATTCTAAAAAATAATTCTTTAAATTTTTCAAAATCAAAATAATAATAAAATACCCCACACTATGACAAAAAAAGAGATAAGATAGCTCGCTGATCTACTACACGTACACATACACTTGCGGCCATAAAAACCGCACCACCTAATGAGTTCTCAAAAAATGTCTAATTACATCAGATCGTAAGGGTTTTTGCCATACTAATGAAGGGAATTCCCCATAGCGGAGTTCGGCCTCGTATTCAGTGAAAAAAAAATCAGTTTATGATGTTATGAGTTATGACGGTAACAAGTAAAAAAAACAATGGAAATGTCTGGTAAATATCATCAACTGATTCGGGACGAAGTCAGTCGACTTTAGTCGAAGAAGGTCTTGGCTAACGTGAGATTGTGGTTAAAATAAGATACTGCCACTCAACTATCGTACGACTGATGAAGAAAAAAGAAAATTTGGATCCACTGGAAAGGATATAAAGCTCGGGTCGAAAACGTAAAACAATCCAGAAGATGGACAATGTATTACAACGAATTAGCATGAAAGATCACTTTAAAAGTGCTGTACGTATAAGAGCAGAGCTGAGTGAATTTCATCAAGTTGATCTAAGCGCCGAAACCATACGCCGACGGCTATGGGAGATAGGATTATATGGGAGACGACCAGCGAAAAAACCTCTCCTAATCACAAAAATGAAAAAAGCTCGCTTGACTTGGGCAAAAAAGTACGAAGATTGGACGCAGGATGATTGGCGATGTGTGATATGGTCCGATGAAAGTAAATTTAATTTGTTGTGTGCCGACAATTTGCCATACATACGACGGTCAGCAAGTGAAAAGTTCAAAGACAAGTGCATAGTCAAAACAGCGAAGTTTCCTCAAGGTAGATGGTTTGGGGGTGTTTTTCTTTTTACGTTTTGGGCCCTTTGGACTTTGTTAATGAAACTATGAACGCTCAAAAGTATGGAGAAGTAGTAAGGGAGTTTTTGGTACCAGCAATTCAACAGCATCATTCGTATACTGAGAAGTGCATTTTTCAAGATGACTCTGCAACTTGCCACTACTTTATAAATAATAAACAGACAAGTAACTAGAGTCTTTCAATAATTTTCAGCTCAAGACAACGTTTGATGACCTCGGAATAGACTGGCCAGCTAATTCGCCCGATTTAAACCCAATCGAACACTTATGGCAAATAATGAAACGTAAGGTGGCTGAACATAAACCAGAGAGTAAAAAAAATGAAGTTCTGGAACATGTATGGAATACTGAAATTTCAAGGGATATTACTGAACTTCTAGTAAACTCGATGCCTTCTAGAATAAAAGCGGTTATAACCGCCAAAGGAGGAGCAACTCGGTATTGATAATTTTTTGGTAAAAGTGGCATATCTAAACATCTTACATACACATACATAAAAAATGTATCGTTTGATTTTGTTAAGAAAATTAACTGGTTTTTCTTTCTTTGTTAATATCTTTTTTCAAACATTCAATAAACAGATGGAAATTAGATAGAAATACTTATAAACTACTGCGGAGTACTCAATTTCATTATAAAAATTATTATCGTAGTTATTAACAATTTTTCAATCATTTTGATATGGTGCGGTTTTTATGACCGCAAGTGTACAACATACACCATATCTCAATGGTTCAAACCTTTACCAAATTGAGATACTTCAACCTGACTATGGTATACCCGGAAAGAAGGATCATCTAGCCGTTACACTACCATCGTACGATATTTAGTACATTTTTACACACAGACACAGAAGACAGCTGGGAGAAAAGATTGGAATTTTTTTTGTAACGAAAAAACAAAAAATTGAAGAAAAACAAAACAAAGAAAAAATATTCCAAAATACTCACTCGGTAGGACGAGCGTTGTGATATGAAGTTTACCTAAAATAAAATTTAAAACTAAAATTAATAAAAGAAATAATTATAATAAATAAAATTGTGAATTAATAAATCTTAAAAACATAAATTTTATGCACTCATAAATAAAGATAATTGATAAATGAGAAAAAAAAAAAAAAAAAAAACGGTGTACACTTAAGGAGACGACCATCGTCAAACAACCGAGAAAATTCCGAATAGCGCGTGCTCAATTGAAGGGATTTGTGTACAATTGAAATGTTTATACATAGCGCGAGCGAAGAAAATTTAGGGATATAGAAAAGAGAGGTACCGATGTACATTGTTTTTAAATGTTCGCAAGTTAAAGCGACCAGGAAATAGAGAGCTCGGCAGGGCATTCCATAAGCGAGTTGTACGGCTTAGGAACAAATCACGATATTTTTTAGTACGTCCAAAAGTGGGTTTGAGAGTTCAGGTACGGTTGAAGGTACGGTTGAAGGTTTGAAGAAACAGAATGCTACTGTCAATTTCAATGGAGCACTGATGGTGGAAATAGCGATAAAACAAAGAGAGAATAGAGATATTACGTCGGTCTTCAAGGGTGTAAATTGACTGATTGATATCAGTATCACCTATGAGTTTTATCGCACGGTTTTCAATCCTATCTAGCTAGCGCAGAGAGGTTTTAGAAGCACCTGACCAGATGTGGACATTGTACTTCAATTTGGGTTTATGAATGCCTTATATAATAAGGCCTGATCAGATGGGGTGAAGTAGACATTTCGCGACGTTTTTGACGACACCGAATGTGTTGTCATCCTAAGGTAAATTGTCATTGACACACATACGAGATGTGTTCAAAAAGTAAGGTGACTTTATACTTTTATAAAAAAAAAATATTTATTTATTCATCAATATAAATGTTATCCCCTTCAAAGTAATCCCCCTTAGATAAAATACACTTGAGCTAACGCTTTTTCCAATCCTCGAAGCACTTCTGATAAAGACTTTTTGGTATAGAATTGAGCTCTTCCAACGATGCCGTTTTTATTTTCTCAATCGTTGCAGATCTACGTCCTTTTATATGTCTCTTTATTTTTGGGAACCGGAAAAAGTAGCATAGGGCTAAATCCAGTGATTATGGTGGTTAAGGCATAACTCTTGATCCACTACGCCACGGTAATCGAAAAAAAAAAAAAAAACAGTGATCAAAACTTTGACATTTGATCGAGCTTGCCATGCCTTTTTCGGTCTTGGCTTCCATTGGGACGATTGGGCTTTGGTTTCTACCTCATAACCATATTCCCATGATTCGTTGATTTTTGATGAATTCAGGATCGTCGTTGACGTCAATCAAGTGCTTCTGAGCGAAGCTCATGCGACGGTACTTCTGATCAAAATTAAGAAGTTTCGGAACAAACTTCAATGACACACGTTTCATGCCCAAAACATCCGAAAAAATTGCATGACACGAGCCGACCGATATGCCAACATCCTCAACAACTTCTCATATGGTAATTCGACGATTTTCCAAAACAATTTTCTTCACAACTTCAACGTATCATCTTTTGGTGATGTGCTCGGGCGACCAGAGCTTTCTGCTTTCCTTAAAGCAGACTTACCGTATGCCACTGTCAACATTTCAAGTATTTTAGAGCGTTTGATTCCATTTTTTACACAAAATTTAATGAAAATTTCTTTGCTCCACTTTTTATAATAATTGAAAATTGCTGAGTACACCAAAACACGTCTAACTTTTGTATCTGTCAAAAACAAACTAAGTATGCTATATACTTTGAACTGTCAACATATGTCATGGACATGTGTACCAACACAGCAAAAAAAATAAAAAAATCGACAATCGTATGTACGTTGCCCGCGAAATTTCAAGTAAACTTACTTTTTGAGCAAACTTCGTTAAAGACATTTCCTGACAAAAATGTCTGGCATATGGACAATGAGGTTTCATTTGACAAGTAAAGAAAGTCTACCAAAATCGAGCAGATTGAAATATTTTTATGATTCAGAGAATAAACTCTGACGTCCGATTTTGCTTCGAGACCTTAAAGACGAAAAATGATTTGACCACTATTGGTGGTCATTGACTATTGACTATTGGTGCAATAGTCCAGAGAAGACCCAGGCTTAGCCGCTCCTTTTCACTGTTTTGTTCGCCTTGTCAATTCATGGGAACCGAAAGGGCTCTGGTTGGAGTGACCAAGAGACTTTTACATAGACAAAAGGTTTTACTTTCGCATTTGTATTCTTTGTCAGATATGTAACACATGGGCTGAAAGGTCAGTGCCGTTTTATAGTAAAACATAAAATTTTTGCAAAATTCGACTTTATTTATCAATATAGTTGCCTTCGAGGGCAATATACTGATTGAAACGATTTTTCAATCTTTCGATACCAGTTTTGTAATACGATTTCGTAGTAGTACGATTTTAAGCCTCAAAATAGGCCTCTGTTTCGGCGATTACTTCTTCATCGGTCTTAAATCTCTTTCCGGTGAGCATTCTTTTGAGGTCTGCGAACAGGAATTAGTCGCTGTGGGCCAAATCTGAAGAATACGGTGGGTGGGAAAGCAATTCGTAGCCGAATTCATTCAATTTTGCCATCAGTTTCATCGGGTGAAAACCAAGATCCTTACGCAAAATACGCCATAATGTGGTCTGAGCGATGCCCAATTCTTGAGAACGGCATGGAATTGACTGATTTGAATCGTTTGCTACGGACGTCTGAACAGCAGCCGTTGCTCTTTAGTGTACTTTAACATGATGAAAATGTTGAGTTTACTGAATAAATTGACAGTGACTGTTTGATG
The DNA here is from genome assembly GCA_907269105.1 of Volucella inanis. Lineage (NCBI taxonomy): Eukaryota > Metazoa > Arthropoda > Insecta > Diptera > Syrphidae > Volucella > Volucella inanis. The sequence goes on along the minus strand of OU026157.1, from coordinate 69,707,853 downwards.
ATTAGCGAAAGAGTGCGTTCACAAATTAAATTCAAAATTGTCATGTCCCTATTGGAAAGCCCTATTAGATACATTTTTCTGCTTTCTGATGTTGGGCAATTTTCGACGAACGTAACTTAAAAAATTGGTTTCCTACCTTAAAGAAGTTACCGGGAATGATACATAAACGCAGAATCAAATGTTGCTCAATGGTGAAATGACGTAGGACTAAGGTCCAAGCTATGTAGATTACGCCAATGCTTTATATATTTCATCACGCCTGTAGCATTTTGTGTCACTTGAATAGACAACCTGATAGTTAGTCACCTACTTTCAATTTAAAATTAGGAATCTCTAAACTAAGTATTCGGAAGCAGCGTTGTTCGCATTGACAACTTTCACTTTTTCGGGTGTATCAGAGTCAGCATTATTACACCACAAATTCGTTTGACACAATATTAGATTATTCACTCTACAATGATTGAACCATAAAATCCATTAACTTTGGAATTTGTGATTGTTGAAATCCAAAGCATCTTCCGAAATACCCACCAATACCATCCGAAAAAACAAAAAAAAAAAACAAAAACAATTTAAGTGAAATGCGCTCAAATTCGATATTCGACATACCAAGGTATTGTGCTCACGTCACTTCATGTAAAAGCGTTTCGCCCCAAAAATATCGGACACAAAAACATTCCTTCTCCAATCGGAAGTATTTCAGAACATCATTAATCACATTGAAGACTACGAGTACAAGGAGTTAAGTCCCCCACTTAGCATGTTACCGTCAGGACAATCATCAGGGATTGAGTTCTATAAACAAATTTAAAGACTCGAACAAATCTGTCCGTAAAAGAGGCGAGATTTATTTAAAAAAATGCGTGTCAAGTAGGCAATTCTCATTTCATTTAAAAAAAAAATCTTTAATCCGTAAAGATGTCACTACACAGATAGAAATATTTATGAGGCATTAAACGATCAACAAGTCAAATTTGACCTCGAGATTGGAATGAATTTTATTAATTTTTTATTTTATTTTTTTTTTCTTGCTTGCCACATTGATTGGCTCCTCAGTACATTCATTGTTGACGTAAAAGAGAGCAAAGTTAGAAAAGGAATGCAAGTGGCGACATTCTGCAATGCACTCTCGAGTACGAGTGGCACACGCTTAGTCAGATTATATCTTTCGTGATTGCATCTAAAATTAGACACATCGAAGAATGCCACAGATACTCGTACTTTGTGCGAATAATACAACAATTTTTATAAAATACAGTGAGGTTGAGAAGTCTGGTATCGTATAGTATCGTATGTACCATACATGTTATGAAGACAGTCTTGACTTTTGTAATTATGTGGTGTTTTCTATCAATGTACTCAAGTGCGATAGACTGGAACAAAATGTGATGCGTAGTCATGCTTCTTATATCGGAACCCTGCTTTAAGTTTCAAGATAAACTTGTTATCCACTCAATACATCTTAAGACTTTCCACCCATATTGTACTTTAGATGAGAAGATTTTGTAAATCTTTTTTTTTTTTTTTTTTTTTTTCAAACGATGCTGACGACGCTGGATACATTTCGAATCTGGGTGTATACCCAATTGACTGAAAATGCATATGGTAATGTCGTGGAAATGCAATGTGAGAATAGAATTATTCCTAAACAAAATAAACGTTCTCTTGAAATACATTACATCGGAACGGACATTTGATTTATTATTGTTCCACAACAAAGATACTACTACTATGCTGCCGTTGGGCGTTTATTATTCAATTGATTTAATGAATATTCAAAAAAAAAAAAAAAGTAAAATAATTTAATAAACAGCAGAACCAATTTTACTTTAAAAAAAAAAGAAGCCCAGACGTACATAGAAATTAAAAATTAGAGAAATATTTGTCTGCATCTACCGATTCAAATACTTTCTGCCCCAAAACTCCATTAAGACATAGCTGCTAAGCAGATCAATTCGTCGATGGTTTGGGTCACACTCACATAAGTGTAAACACAATCTGGAGCAACAATGTCCCTAGTGCCCTGTACGAGATTTTAAAAATTATAACCTTTGTCGAAAAAACAAACTTTTGTGATAATCACTTTCAGACTCTTCTTCTGAAGGCTGCAAGGGCACATCCGAGGTATCTACAGTCTAAAATCCACAAAAATGAGTGATTTTTCTGAAACTCTGACAAAAGCAACGAAGAAATCCTTGAATGGAATTGACTATGTCTCCGGCGTATACTTTGAACGAGATCACAGGCTAAGAAACGGTCCATTGTATGTTCCTCTTACTAGAAATGCTAGGTCTGTCGTAGATAGATGAGTAAACGCTCAAACAGTCCCAGAACCCAGGATATCAGTGCCTCCATATCCCTGCAGTTTAATGCAGGCGAGGCCCAGACACTCATCACTCTAACAACAGGTGCCACAATATGTTTTGTCGAATATGCTCATTACACTAATGTGATTCGCAAAAAACGTTGTGATGGGCCACTAAACAATCTACAGGCTTTCTTTCAGAGGGACAACAGGGAAGTCGCTAAAGTTGAGAAACCAAAGATGAAGGCAATCCTTGTCAGAGCTTTGTGTAAAAACTTTATCGACGATCTCATTTCCTGCGATGCTATTGTGACCTAGAACACAAATTAGAACCAATAACTTTGGGATTCCAAATGCGTTTTAACAAGCTCTGCAGTAAAACAAAGACTAGTCTACTTTACTTTACTATACGGAAGATGATTCATGCTTTCAGTAAAAACATGCTTAGAGTACGCTGAATACTAGGCCTCAACCAAGAAGCGTTTCTAGCCTCTCATTGGAGAGGACCCTTTCCACTCCAAGACACCACCTGATTCGCTGTCTTTCTCTACTGCGCTGTCCCTCGAGAGCGGACCTTTCGATCTGGAGCTTTGGTCTTCATCCACTCTACATAACCCAGCCAACTCCGTCGTTGGAGCATCACCAGCCGATGTCGATATACAGGCCGTACGGTTCATCGCTATAGATATCCTCTCCTCCGTCTATAAAGATGGGGCCGAAAATCACCCGAAGAATTTTCCTCTCAAACGAGCCAAGGGCATCCTCATTTATTTTTAATAAAGTTCATGCCTCTGCACCATAGAGCAGGATTGAGATTATTAGGGTCTTATATAGGGTCACTTTTGTTGTTCAAGAAAGGACTTTGCTAATCAATTGTTTTCTTAGCCTTGTGTGGTTGTCTGAATTGATAGTAGCCCTTAAGGTATATATGTTAAGGGTGACGTTCTGTTCGAAACGTCGGTGTTGGGTGTCCTTTATTGTTGACAGCATATACTTGGTCTTGCCCTTATTGACCTCAATATTCGTGAAAGCGCCACTGACATCACGCTATTTCTTCAGATTATGTCAATATCATTGGCGTACGCAAGTTATTGGACGGGCTTTTGAGAGATTGTGCCTCTTGTGTTGGCGTGCGTTAATTTGTTTTTTTCTAAATCTTTTTTGACATCGAAGTTCTCGGTGAGTTCCTTTCCGACCATCGTAATCCTGCATAAATAGACGAGTTTGGCAGGGATGTCAAAAGTAGACATTGCTTTGTAAAGCTCGTCTCTACAGATGCTGTCATACGTGGCCTTTAAGTCGATTAATAGGTGGTGTGTATCGATTGGGAGCTCATGCGTGTTTTTTTTTTTCTCAAAATCTGCCGTAGTGTAAATATTTAGTCGATGGTGGACTTTAATGGCCTAAAGACACACTGATATGGAAAAATAAGGTTGTTGACGAATGGCTTCAGACGTTCACACAACACGGGAGATCGGATCTTGTAGGTGATGTTAAGAAGACTTGTGGCTCAGTTGGCGCAGTTTTGTGTCTCCTTTCTTGAGGAGCCTTATCAAGCCATGGCCTACCGTTTTAAAGAGCTAGGCAATCAGACCATTCGTTCCGAGAGATTTTTTTGGACTTAAGTTAAGATATGACTAACTTCACTTCATCCAGGTCAGCTGCCTAACAACGGTATTTGATCCGTCATCGCCGTTATACAGTCTACAAAAATGCTCTTTTCAAATCCTCACCATTGACTGTGACTCTACTGCTATTATAAGTTCCCTTGTTTGTCTGTACAGGCTTCGAAGGCTTATGTTGGCAAATTAAGCCTTAATAGGGATTGTGTTGAGGCGCTCTTTAACATGCCGGAAACTCAAGACTTTTTGCCCAAGTCTGCCTCTGACAACAAATCCTCATCCGACATCATAATCAAATAGATGTCGCAATTTTTCTTGTTGTCCGGTACATCCCAGCGCATTTCTTGGATGCTCCACTTGTTGTCCGTCTGCAAGTGCTCTATTAAGAGACCTAATTTTCCACGTGCAGATCCAAAGTTCGTTGTCAACAGTAGATCCATCCGTATCCGAGGCTTGTTGTTTCGTAATTCAAGTTTTTTTTGTATGGCCGGGCAGTTACCCTGCGACTAAACAAATATCTCAAAGCTTTCTGATACACCCCAAATGGACACGAACCAGATCAACATTAGGGTAAGCCCTCACATTGAGCAAATAAAGAAGATAACTGAATTTCAATTCGAGAATCTCCATCTGTTCATTGATTTTAACCCCAATTGCCTTGGGATAAACAAAGTGGTAGCTGAAAACGAGTACAGATGTGCCGCATGAGGCTGGGATATACGAGATGTTATATGCAATGTAAAAACATCTTATCTATGCTCTTTTCGAAGTATATTCTCCGTTTTTGCATGCAGACGCGTGATCATACATAAATGGCATCGACATCATCAGACGTCTCCAATGTACTGTCATAGAGACTGGCACTGCGATTGAAGAGTAAATGATTTTTTTGTAAGTGCAAAGGCTTCGATTGGCATTAGTATAGGTCATTTTATTTTCTCTAAAACTAGAGTTCGCAACAAAGGTTTATATCACGGTGTATAGTTATACTAAAGAGGGCTACAAAACCAGATGTAGATGTAGCCATTTACTACCATCTACTGCAGCTACCGAATGAAACAAGAACACTTCATATTTGGTCATTAAAATCCCCAGCGTGTTTTCTTTCGCTTACATCAATCTTATGAACTAAAAATCACATTAGGAACACAGCATGACTTGGCAACTGCCTCAGCCAATTGCACATATAACCTGCATATCCATAAAAGATCAGCAACTGATTAACCATGTTGTACGATAGATAAATGCGAGTTGTAACATGTATTTCTCGCAGTCGATTGACATAAAAACCTCCAAAAAAGTCCTTGTCACGGTCATAGACTCTCGACGGACTAAGTGCTTTTTTCAATCAGATAATCACGTCGTGTCGACTAATTCGTTCGGAGTGCAGGTCCACACCAATCCCCTAGAAGGCGCTTCTACCATAGTTATCCGTATCTATTGGCCACCAGTTGAGATTTTTAATATGCAGGGTGCTTATGCCATCAAGTTATTAAAATTGACAAATTGGCAATTAATTTCGTAGCAGAGTGTTAATTAATCGATTGTTCCGCTCCGATTTGGTACTGTCATGATATTAGACAGTTCAATGGCCTATTTTTGGCGGTTCCGACAACTCGAGTATCGGGTATCTTATGCGTGATATAATTCAAAACTCACGATCAAATCGAGCAGTATATTTTTGTGTAAATAAATTGGATTACGACGTAGATGGATGGATAAATTTCATCCGCCGCTACCCGCATCCGGATGGCGACAGCAGTAGCGACAATGCCCAGTCAAATTAAATTAACTTTATGATTGGATATAATTTGAATTCCGTTTGCTTTTTTTTTATGTTCCATTCCAACAACACAACATAAAAAGTGCCGGACAAGACGATTAAGACTGCCTTAAAATGCCATTTCGGGCGAATGGAAAATTTCAATGGAACACTCTCTTCTTCTCCATGGGCTGAGATTTACGCGGGCAGGCAGGAGTGAAAAATCTTTGAAGTTGTTTGATCAATCAAGCAAAAAGAAATCTTTCATGGTCTACTGGTCTATAGCTGCGTGGGCTACATTCTAAAATATTTTAATTTTAATTTATAGATTACTTAAAAACATTTAGGTCTTTAAAGAATAAAAAAAAACTCAAAAGTTGTTCCCTACGATTCGTGATTGATTTCAGATTCGCACATTTCAAAGATATAATTTCAAAGAGCAGTATTCAAGTACACTGAGCTCTTATTTTTTCTTTTGGTTCTTTGACTTTTATGACGGCGGGTGGAAGTTTGTTTTATGGATGCATAAAATAACCACAAAACACATAATTTAATGGTTTTATCCTTGAGTGTATATGTTCTCCCATTATTGCATGTTCTTACATCATTTTGGAGGCTCAAAAAATTACCAAAAAATAATACAAACATCCCAAGGCCTTGTTCTCGGTTTCTTTTGGAAACGGCGGCCTAGAACAGAGTGTCAATTAACTTTCGGTAAGTGTAACGACACCATGAGTGTGACATAAAAATTAAATTAGTGTGAAAGTACAATGATGAATTAGGCCAAAGAACGATGTACTTAGGGAATCGGTAGGGGGTAGCTAAGGATGACTGTAGAGATAACAAATTTAAACAAAAAACATCGTGGGTTAGGCGGCGCTAGGTAAGAGTGGCTGCTCCTTTATGGAGCACAAACATACTTGGGGTCAATTAGCCTGTTGTGACAACAGTGGAATCGAATTAATCCTTAACTAATTATGGACATGTCACAGATAGGCGCACTGAAAAAAAGACACGCGTCTCGAAACCAATTTCAAGACCTTTCACATTGAAATATACAAATTGAAGAAAAAATCGTTTATCCATAAAAATGTAAGCCACCTATAGTAGTTTACACCAACCAAAAAGTTGTCATAGGTCAACCGGCATGCCCCAAGGGTGCAGTCTCTATCTTATACTTTTTGCCCCTTATCCTTAAGGGGTTTTTTGATATTTTTCTTTAAAGAGTTTATTATTAGGAATACTTGGTAAAACCTTCAGTTAATGCTGTTTATAAACCTTTTACTGAAATCTCTTTGAGTAAATTGAACTGAGCATCAAACTTGTCAAGTTATAAAGGCTAAGTAAGGTCAATGAAGTCCCGAAACCAAAGGATGATTACCTTCTTTCCCGCCTTCCCATCCGATCCTTTCTTCTCTATGCTGATTAATCATCCAGGTTGAACGCCTAGCCAGCCTGGCCAATGTAGTTTTCATTATCAAAGCCGGAAAATGTTCTCATGTTGTTCCAAAGAACGTCAGACCTTTCCTTCTGAAAGCTCTAGAACGACTAATTTATATCCATCGATCCAAAACTTTTGTCTACCGCTCAATATGCCTAGTCTCAGTTCACAGACTAGCTACATCGAATGACGATGATTCCTACAATATAGAGAGTATACAATGGTCGCTTTCCTGGACATAGAAAGTGCCTTTAACTACGTTAAGACGGCTACGCTGTCAATTCTCAAGGTAGATGACCCACTTAGGGAGTTGATCTGTCTTATGCTAAATAGTAGGATAATCACCTCCAAATTGGGTGTGACTTCTGTCAAAATATGTGCCACCAGATGTACGTCGCAAGGCGGTGTCCTTTCTAAGGAACTAAGTGGTAAATGAACTGCTGATATACTTGTAAGCGGGTGTTAGCAGGGTGATTGCCAACGCAGATGAAGTTACTATAGCCATCTCAGGTAAGCATCTTAATACTATTAAAGAACTCTGTAACCTAAATCTTAACAGATAAACCCCTTGGATAGATCGCTGAGGATTGGGAGTAAGCCCCCATAAAACTGATCTTGTCCTCTTCTCCAGGAAATATAAAATTCCCATTATAGACCCTCCCTCAATAAACGGTACCAATTTTTTCCTTTCCGATAGGGCGAAACATCTGAGTCATATTTTTGACAGGAAACTAAACTGGAAGACTAACATTTAAGAAAGAGTCAAGAAAGCTACAATAGCTTTATTCTCTTGCAAAAGATATACGTATCCCTCGGTTATAAGACTCACTTGCGGGTTGGTAATCTGGTGGACAGCCTAAGCCAATGCAACCAACTGCAAGGTGGCCGTGCTGTAGTGGTATATGCATAGACTCCTCAAGCAGAGAGTCGCGGGTTCGAATCCAGTGCGAGGCAATTCTCTGAAAAAGTCTTTTCATGGAATTTGTATGTAGAGTTATATGTAAACCCGTCGGCGTCAACTCTGATACGAAAGCATAACACTGATGTTGGAGTGATTGCTGGCTGGGCTAAATGTAACGAACTGACAACTAGTACATACTAAGACCCACTGGTTGAGGTAGCACTGGCTACAGTTTGACAATCATCTCTGGGTAAAATATCGAAACCTAATACAACTGAGTTTCAAACTACTATACCACCCGCCCGCGCTCTGGTGAAAAGTCAGTAAAAGGGTATTCACCTCCCCTTGGTGCGCGCGCGAAATTATAAAAAAAAAGCTAACTAAAAACTAAGCAGAGTCTACTTCTCCGCCCACTGGATTTTCTGTTTCACTTCGTACCACTAAATATTTCACAGTCGCTTTAAAGCGACTACACACAAATAAAATATTTTGCCGCACTATCACTTGGCTCTTGAATCCTTCCAGACAACATCGATTACACTGTACCCCAACATTGGTTTGACAATGACTTTCATGTAAACATCCCCTCTAGGTCCATGTGGGAGGAAGATGCTTTTATGGATGACAAGTCAATCCGCTTCTATAAAGATGTATCTAAGACTGAAGGCGGGGTCGGTGGCGGTGTTTTCTCAGATAATCTTGGCCTAAGCCTCTCCTTCCTTTTCCAAATCACTGTAGCGTTCCTTTTCTATCGGAAAAGGATAACAGTCGAGACGTACAAACTGAAAAAGCTTGATACTAATAAAAAGACAAACCCTAGGTGGACAGTTGGATGAACATGTCTAGTGACTAAAAAGATCTGGCCAAAGCTGGATCCGAATCGCTCTTTGAGCTTGATTTATCGATATAGGAAATATCTCAGCGCTATCTAAGCTGATATCACTAGACACTGTCTTAGAGGCAGGCATGCAAGAACACTTGATCTCTTAACAAATGATTTCTTAAGGGGCTGCATATAGGAAAAGAAAGAAATAATCCTCCACTTCCTCTGAACATGCAAAGCTCTCTCTATAAACAAGGACACTCCGCTTAGGAGTGGTTCCAAAAGTAGGAGGATCACATATCTAAGTGGCATCACAATAGTCTCTCCAACAACCACTCCTACCTAACCTAACCTTAGATAATTGTTATCTAGTAGAAATGTAGGAAGATGATAAGCAAAACGAAATGCCATTAAAACGATCGGGGCTCTCTCGGCATGTTGTCTGAGTTTTATGAAATGCATTCATGCGTAATGGAGATAATCTCTGTTGCAGTTTCTAGTTTTAGGTCGCGGTGCAAGTCCGAATTTCTTATGTGCCAAGGAGCTTTGACGACTTTGTCTTTGGTTTCAGTATCTGTTTATAAATTAAGAGCGAATTATGTGGTTAAGTTAAGTCAAGTTTTAATTTAAGTTAAGTTTTCTTAATTTAAAGTTAAACTCTTCTTTCTTTTATCGCTCTTTCCATCTAAGCTTGGCATCTAAATTCTTCCCTAGATTTATATAGGAAAATGGAAATTTGTTTATTTGTAAAGTCTATATGATCTTATTTTGAGCTATTCAAGTATATCCCGTTTCTTTCGGTCCATCTGAGAATTACATCTACAACTCTTTGGACATGTTCAATTGATTCTTCTTTCGTCTGGTTATGTCATCAGCAAACGTGGCTATTTTACAGTTCAAAGGCGTTGGTATATAATTGGTGAAGAGTAGGCATAACACAGGAACTAGAATACTTCCTTGTTGAACTCCTGCGTTAAAAAAAAACTTCTGCCTTGTGGAACTCCTGCCTTTGAGTTTACATAAGGAGTTGCTTGAAGTATTTACCGATACGACTTTAGTACATCTATACGGATTATTTAATAAGTTTTGTCATTAGATAAGCGATGGTGCTATTAGGTGCGTCATTTGTGAAGTTTTATGTAGATCTGTTAACTCATTCGTATGTTTATAGCTGTTCAAAGTTGACGTATCATAGTGTTTTCTTAGACTTGGAAAAACTTGAATATCGTGAAGTAGCACAAAACAAGTTCATAAACAGTTGTTAAAAGTGTGCAAGGACTCTTTACCTTCAATTAAAACAGTAGAAAGATGGATTGCTGAAATTAAACGTGGTCAACAACACCAGAAATCATAGAAAAAATACAGGATACAGTTTTCAAAGTTTGTCTATTAATCGCGAGGGATTTAGTAGAAGCCCTAGTCATGGTAATAGAGTAATGACTTTAAATACGAATACATATATTCATTTCTTTGAACCAAAATCATCGCCCGGACACGCGCTAAAATTCCACTCAAAAGGAATCAGTTTTCAAAACCATTCTGTATTTTTCCACGCAACATTGTCTCATTAAAAGTCAAAGAAGAAAATAAAGATAATTTCGTGTACCAAAATTATGTCGGTCATTAATTTATATCTTTTAGAAATTCCTCTTTGGTGACAGCAGGAGCAGCAAAAAATATAAAAAAAAAATAAGCCGGCAAAAATTTAAGGAAAAAAAAAACAACACAAAAAAATCAGCTCATCTCTAAATTGTTGCCAAAAAATGAGGAAAAAAAAAAAACCGAAATATATTTCAATTTCAACAAGATTTTTAAAAATAAAATTTAATCACGAGAAATATGCATAAAGATTCATCTGCATCACAGAATCGCTTCAAACACCTGACATGCTAATGACATTGAAATTTTCAAATCCTATTACACGTTGTTGACATTTAACGCTAAAAACCACCGCAGTGCTACATATCACTCTTCTCTGTGTACGCAGAGTTAAAGAATTTTTTTCTAAATTTTTCGTACTTTTTGAAAGTAAATACATTTCCAAAAAGTCACGAATACGACTATTCAATACGATAGTATCTGTAAAATAAGTCACACAATCTTATGGTGCGCTCAAAAAAAGATTTCCCGGTGACATGTGCCTTTGATTAAAATTTCCAAAAAAAAAACCCATCATAATCAGCAGCAGCGTTGAGGAGGTAATCCTGTTCGCCTGTCCAATAGCGACACGCGCGAGTTTATTTATCCGATTTTTGAGTTTTCGAAAAAAAAAAAACATATTTTCTTTTTTCGTTTTAAATAATGTTCCTCTTGGAGTAAATAAGAAGATATTTAAACAATAACAAGCAAATATTACTTTTTTAATAAAAATATTTTTTTCTTTTTTTTTTTTAGAAAAACAACAGAGTGTACTTGAGGAGTCTAATTGAGTTTTTGAGTAATTAAAGCCTCCACGGGGCTTGTTTATCGAATTGAATTAAACGCATTTTTAGGTTAATCGAATCTGTATATACCGATTTTTTTTTAGAAATCAGAAGTAGAAATGTGATTTTTGAAAAATTCTGATTTTGAGGAGGGAAAATATTTTAATTCACTGCCGGGGCCCGGGTAATAATTTTCCTTTCGAATGTGGGGTAATGATTTCAGATTTCACTTTTATCGATACATTCTATGTAAATATATCTGTCAAGCGAAATGGGGGAAACTAAATTATAAAAATAAAATATTAAGGTCTCATAAAAACCGAAATATATATAAATAATATATATAATTGGCGCACGCACCGGGAATTTTATGTACCCCTACGATGTTTGCACATAGCGCGGCAGAAAGGAAGTTAGGAAGGTAAAAAGAGAAATACCGATTTGCGTTGGTTTTAAATGTTTATAAGTTATAGTGACTAGGAAATAGAAAGCTCGGCAGGGCATTACATAAGCGAGTTGTACGGCTTAGGAAAGAATTACGATATTTCAAAGTACGTCCGAAGGTGGGCTTGCGGCTGTGCTGGTGAGCATTCACAGCGAGACGGGTGTTACGGCTAAAAGTTGGAAGGGGTGAAATGCTATTGGCAATTTCGGTGGAGCACTGGTAGTGAAAATATCAATACATCAGGGTGAGACAGGAGACGTTACGTCGGTGTTCAAGAGTGTCGAATGACTGTGTAATACTGATATCACCTATGAGTTTTGTTGCACCGTTTTGGATCCTATCTAGCAGATGCAAAGTGGTCTTAGGGGCACCTGACCAGATGTGGACATTGCATTCCAGTTTTGGGCGCATAAACGCCTTATATTCGAGTATTGACTATAGATCAAAGGGGATGAAATATGTCTTACATCGCTTAAGGAAACCCAGACATTTCGCAGCATTTTTGGCGACATCAAATATGTGGTCGTTCCAACGTAAATCGTTATTGACACATTGTAAGTACCATTGATGGATAATGGCTGGGTATTTAAATCTCGCTTTAACGACAGCAGACAGCATTGTGTTTTGGATGCAATAAATTCCAATTTGTTGATGGTTTCTCAATTAGTTATATTGCTAATGTCGGAATTTAATGTGCTTATACGCTCTCGTTCCCATTTTACAGCCGAAGAACAGGGAACAGGAACAGGGAGTCCGGGAACAAGTATGAGAATCAGAGAGTACTGTCGTCAGCAAAAGAATATATTAGGTTAGAAGTGGTAACAAAGAGATCATTGATAAAAATCAAAAAGAATGTCTGAGACAGAACGGTGCACTACGGTCCACCAACATTTATTTTGTGAATATCAGACTTCAAACCATCCAAAACAACTTGAATTGAACGTTCCGAAAGGTAATTTTTAATCCATTGAAGAAGAGAGTAATCGATCCAAAAAGCATGCATTTTTGAAAAAAACAGCCTGATGCCAAACTCCGGCAAATGCCTTACAAATATCAAGTGCAACTATCTTAATTTCGGCAGATTGATGTACGCTTTGATTCCACTTTCGGTGAGACATGCCATCAAACCACCAGTGCAGTGGACATATTAATACGAAAACCATACTGCCGATGTTGAGAAATTTTCTCGTTGAGATATTTCATGAGCTGACAGTTTATGAGGGCTTACATGACCTTGGAAGAGGAAGAGAAGATCCGCCTTTTTTAGGGACAGGCTGAGCAAATGCTGTTTTCTATCTGCTCGGAAAGGGTCCTAAAGAGTAGGATTGATGAAAAAGCTTACGCAATGGTATTGCCAGCGCGGAAGAACACCTCTTCAGAAGAGGAGAAGAAATACCATCTGTACCAGGGGATTTATATATGTTAAAGTCTTTAAGTACACTTGCTACTACACGAGTGCGAAAGTGGATTCCTCCCATTAAAGATTTGACGCATTCAAGTACAGGCTGGGACAAGGAAAAATCTAGAAATGTTGAGCTGGCAAGTGTCAAGCTTTTTTCCGCAGCGAAGATGTCAACACACCGCTCTTTGGGTGTTGGCTGCCCAGAATATCGAAGCCACCCAGAATATCCAATTGTGTATGTTGAAATCGCCCGTAATGACGATTTCAGTATGATGATAAAGACATACAATTCTTTGTATGGAGTCAGACAACGCATCACACTCGTTAAAGGTCGAATTGCTGTCCAGTTTGGGGCTTCTACAAATAAAGCAGTTGTGAATAACTTGCTTACGGACATGGAATTTTAACCACATGAAGATAATTTAAAGATTGAAACAGGATTTAAATTGTGTTGAAGTTTGGTAAGCTACATCACTGCGCACGTAAATGGCGACACCGCGTTGGGAAAATAATAATGACATTAGTTCGTAGCCAGGTAGCTTTAGATCAGAATGATCTGAGAAGTGTGGGCGGGGGTCACCCTGTGATTCACTAAGTGCCAAAACAGCTGGTCTGTATTTACAGACGCGTAAATTTCCTACGTCTACTCTAAATTCGCTAGCCATTATTAAAAATAAGCACAAAAGAACACAAACACCGACGACACCAAGCAAAGTTGGGAAGTGAAAACTTAAACGTTGATTTACCGATCAAATTGTTGTAGGTCTTATGCCCTTACAACAATAAGAAACTGTGCACCAACTAAATTCACACTCTCAACCCGCTATCCATAGATTGTTACATGCACTCAATCATTGTTTTTGTCGTATGGTAGTATTGTACAGCAACTGCAGTGACTGGGTGCAAGAAACAGCACTATGCCCAGGGCCACTTCACCAAACGATATTATTTTTATTTTTTTTATTTTTTATTATTATTATTATTATTTTTATTTTTTTTATTTTTTATTATTATTATTATTATTTTTTTTTTTTTTTGTTTTGTTTTTGCATTTGGTTTTCCACTTGCTTAGAGCTCAATGTCACAAAATGTCAATCTATGACTTTGTCACGTAAGTCAATCAATCTTCTCGTCGGTTTTATTTTCTACATGGCCAACCTATAATATACTCCAGGTTCAATTGCTTCGCGACATTGGAATATTATACGATTAAGAGTTAAACTTCCGTTCGCATATTGATGACGCAATCATTAAAGCTAACTCATCACTTGCTGTTATCAAACGATGGTCCAAAGAATTTCGCAACCCCTATGTGACAAAGTCACTTTACATTACCCTTGTTCGGCCCATTCTCGAATACGCCAGCCAAGTGTGCTCCTCCTTTTAACGAATTCATATATCCGGAATCAAAGTCATTCAACGCCATTTCCTTTGATTTGCCCTTCGAGGACTGCACTAGCCTCAAACTTCTTAACCTGAGTTCCAATGAAAAATTCAAAGACGTAGCTGATGTAGCTGGTTCTGTGGATTGCGCCTCCCTTTATATTTAATTCGTGCGGTTTTTTTTTCCAAAATTTGAACGTTTATTTAAGAAATGTACAATAGTATTATTCACAATATTGCCTATCTGAAGCAATGACTTTTTCCCATCTTTCTGGCAATTTGTGGATCCCATCCCAAAAGAACTGCGCCGGCTTGGCGGCCAAGAATGAATTAAGCCAATTTTTGATATTCTGCTCTGATGTGAACCGTATTTCAGTGAGGGCGTTCTGCATCGACCGGAACAAATGGTAGTCAGAAGCGGCAAGGTCTGGGCTATAAGTCGGGTGGGGTAAGACTTACCATCCACTGTTTTCCAAATAGTTCTTAACCGGTATAGCCACGTGTGGCCGAGCGTTGTCATGATGGAAAATTATTACCTCGTGTCTGGTCGCATATTCCGGGCGTTTTTCGGCTGGATTACACACGGATTAATTGTGTTCGGTAGCGTTGTCCATTGATGGTTTCACTAGGTTTTACCAGCTCATAATACAGCACACCCATCTAATCCCACCAAATACAGAGTATTATCCTAGCGCCAACGGCTTTGCCGTTGATTTGGCTGGTTGACCGGGTTTCACATATGATTTTTTGCGTTTGGGGTTGTCGTAATGGATCCATTTTTCATCAACAGTAACAATCCGATGCAAAAATGACTTCCTTTTGTGGCGTTCCAGCAGCATTTCGGACATGCAAAACCGCCTTTCGACGTCTCTCGTCTTGAGTTCATGTGAAAAAACCCAATTTCCTTGCTTTTGAATATATCCAGCTCTTTTTAAACGTTTTGAAATTACTGCTTGAGTGACACCCAAAGATTCTGCGAGTTTTTCTTGTGTTTGGCAACAATCTTCATAGAGTAATGCTTCCAGTTCTTCAACTTCAAACTTTTTTGGCTGCCCAGGACGTTCATCGTCTTCCAAGCCAAAATCACCACGTTTAAATCGTGCAAACCAATTTTGGCACGTTCGCTCAGGTAGCGAATGTTCACCATAAACTTCCACCAAAATACGATGACTTTCGGCAGCAGTTTTTTCATATTAAAGTAATGAAGAAGAACTCCCCGCAAAAACACTTTTTCAGGCACAATATTCGACATATTTGAGTGAAAAAAAATTATTGTTGTTTACGCTTCAAATGATTGACATATACTGAAATGACGTACAATGACAGTAGCTTTCCAATGCATGTTCCAATGGAATAATACAAGTTACGCCATATCTTAGCAAACCGCATGTTATAGACCCAATAATTCTATTTCCTTTAACACTAGCCCCCATAATTTACAATGTCCTCGTCTCTTCCTTGGTCTATTCCAACCCATCGCACTTCTTTTGGTTCCAACAAGCTAGCCAGATTTTTGACTTTAACCTAAATACTTCTCGTCTCAAGGTTGATTTTATCCATTAATCCCTTAATTCCTAAGCCATAATTTTTTGTTAGTTTTTAAGTTCTTGTTTTTAAAGTAAGCTTAAGTTTGTATTAAGCCAAATTAAAGGGGGCAGCAGCCCCCACCAAATAAACTAATCCAATATGGCGACAATGAGTATATCAAAATATTTTCTGCTATGTACGAGTGTACATACTTTTTCTGAGTTTAATCACTCTTGCGAATGTTTTGTTCCACGTTTGACATGAGTCTTTGGCTTCTACCTGACTGATTTGCTAAGTCCCCAGTGCCCCAGCGCGAGCTTTATTCAATTTTCTAGCTTGGATAAATTACGGTTATTAAGTTTCTATAATTCGAGTACTATATCCTTAACCTTTTACCTTTTATGATTGCCCTTTTCCAAAGTTTCCAATTACTCCACTTGCAAGTTATCAGCAACGCAAGACCTACATGGAGAAAAGGTTACCACATAGAAATACTACCTCCCTAACTCTCCAAAAACTTTGAAACTTTATAGTCAAATTCTTGTATGAGGTTGCAATCTGAATCGAGAAGATTGCCCCCTACAACAGATAGGCCTGGAAGGTATGTGACTGCCCTACAAAAGTCTATTGTTTTTAAGTCCTTGGGATCACCTTAATTATTGAAATGACAAAATCAATTAAAAGTCAATCGAGTGTTATCTTAGAACCCAATCGTTTGTACTCATCGAAAGGGTTGTGTCATCAGAATTAATTTTTTCGATTTTTCAATATATAGCCTGGAAATTGAACCCAGACCTCTGGCGAAGTTAATTGATGAGCTCAATCATGTGCCACGACAGCGAATCCCCACAAAGTTGATAGATTTTATTTCCAAGGGGTACTTACGACTGCATACAACTACCTTGGCAGTTTTCTGAGCACAAATGTTGCCAAAAATGATCGAAAGCTCACCCCTTATTCCGCTTTGACTGCTAAGTACGAATTTTTTTTTTCTTAAAGCTTCTCATATGCCTAACTTTCTAAAAGGTTGTAAGCAGAATTATGGATAACGCGATTGTCCTTATCAGAACTGTATGTCAAGAAAGTCTGGAGATAGAGTGTACATATAGCACCAGATTATTGTACACATTTATGTCTTTTCACTATCACAATTGACAGCTCACTGATAGCATTCCACCAACTAAGTAATAAAGATGGCCATCGTCTGACTGATCCAATATTTTAGCCATATTTCAAGCGAATCTCAATTCTTATAAGGCGTCTTTTTTTGCTCCAGAAGGCAGTGTTTTAAATTTGCTCTTGGCATCTTTATCAGTTGTAGTAGTAAATTGAAAAAAAAAAAACTACATCCACTCTGTAGAAGCAAGAGTTTCGATTAAGAAGCGTTTACGAGTATTTTTAGTTGTGTTTGCCTTATCGTTTTGTCATATCTATGTAAACAACAAACACAATATCTTGTTAAGTACTCGCATTAAAACGCTCAAACATTTGTTTTCAAGTTTGCGCAAAAGCGATTTTGTGCTCAGAATTGATCACAGCTTCTTCTGTTTCCACTGATTACGAGTATCAAGTGCGTGCGATTATTCTGTTACGACAGATAAAATTATAATAAAACATCACCTTTGGACTTTTTCCGTACTTGATTGTCGATTAGATACAATCCAGAAGGTACAATGATCTCGTGAAGGACAAATATACTCTCCTTTGTTTCTGGCTACTAGAGTACCTTGAATCATAAAATTTGTTTTTCTTAAGCGGTAGGTTGCAGTAGTATCTGTTTGTTTGTTAAATAGTAAAAAAAAAGAACATAAATCTAAATATTTGCATAATTATTCGTTTGAAGACGGCCACTAAATCGGTAGAGCCCTCGAATGGATTTCTAACATCACTGTATACCGACATAAGCCTGAACAAGCAGAAAAGTGGGTTACTATTGGCAAGTCTTATTTAAAACATTGACTACTCACTAGCCCGTCTTATCTGTAAGTTAGAAGATATATAAGAAGTCTAGTATAAAGTTTATTAAGTTTGTCGCACTCAACGACATGTTGTGAGATTACCACGACTTGAAGTCGTTGAATGACAAGAACATCCATAAGGCTCATGGAAAATTATATACGTACAAGTGCTCGTATGTACATATGTACGTGGAGCAGACTTATCTAAAATGTGTAATTCTAATAATATCATCTGTTTTCCATCATTTTGTAGGTTAAAAAGGTTTACTAAAAGCAAATATTATCTTAAAATATACTCGTATTCCTTTTGATATTAGTATCTGTCTGATACTCCTAGGCCTAACGCTCCAGCATATATTGGGATATTAGTTTTTTTTTTATTTACACTGTTATAACTATCAATAGATATAGTCTTTCGAATTAATTATCAAAAGCGATTACAGCTTGACTTTGTAAGCAAGACAATCTACAGTGGTGGTTGCTTGGTGTTAGGCGGTTAATAAATTACGATTTGTTTCTATTTGTCGTTGCTGTTGATAGTTTTTTTTTTTTTTTTAAGAAAATGGATTTGTTTATAAAATTCGTTGGTTTTCTACTTTTATGTAAGATTGTTCAAAAGAATTTATCTTCATAATTAATCTGCCAAAAAATGTAAAGAATTATTCTCGTTTACCAAAAAGAAGGACATGGTATTAAATCCATTCATCATCCATAGCCTGAAACACAAAACCAAGCTGAACCGGTATAACTTTGCCCGTTCCCAATAACTTGTCCATTAAGCTTCTAATTTTTTCACATCATCGATGTGAACCACACAACGGGCGGGTTGCTATTTATTACCATGTGAAACCTCCAAATGCAATACCGATCTCGCAGTACACGCAGTCATCTCCGATGACCATTTAATGCTAGAATCGTGAACTGATCTGGGCGCTGTGAGCTATAGAGAAGTCAGTGAAAAACATTTTTAACTGAGGATATGACACTAAAAGTTCAATTCGGAGTGGAAAAATCTATATTTGAAGTTCAATACCTCGTAAAAGAGAAATAACGTGTAGCTAAGAGTATAGGCCAAAGATGCCCATCCCGGTGGAACGGTAAGACTTTGTATGCTCCAACCAAAAAAACCTAACTAACATCTCAGAACAACGTCCTATCGCCAGGCAGAAAAGTTTCCGTTCACCCGACCAAGTCTAAAAAAGCTGCTAAACCCGATGGATTAACTTTTAAACTGTTTAAGGCAGTAGGTGATGATTGAATATGAAACATACATCTACTCGGCTCTACAACCTCGGTCGAATAATATATTCCCGACGAATGAAACCCCAGCATTATTTGTCCGATCCTAAAAAAGGGTGATCCTAACTACATTAACTACACGCATACAAATATAGGGTGATTCATCATAAGGTTTGTTTTATAATGTAAAATAAAACACATAAATTTGAAAATGAACTTAAATTTTTACTATCGGTTAAAAGAACAGTTCATGGCATTTATTTTTTGAAAATGATATTATGTAAATGTTGGCCACGACTACGGCTGAGATGGTCCATTCAGAAGATCTAATTTTGGGCGACTCGGTCGAGCATAGCGACTGGTATCTCGCGGATAACACGAATAATATTGGCTTCCAAAGCGTCAATCATATCGCCAAAGAAAATAGTCCAAAGGTGTGATATCGCATGATCTAGGCGGCCAATTTAACAGAGCAAAACGTGAAGTTAAGTACTCAATAAAATGATTTCTCAACAAGTCCCTTGTTTCACGCTTTGTATGGCTCATAGCGCCGTCTTGTTGAAAATCGAGACCAATGCTTGAATTTGAGAAAGCACATAGTCAGTTAACATGGCGCGATAACGATTAACATTGACGGTAACATTTTTATTTGCTTCATTTGTGAATAAATATGGACCAATGATTCCACCAGCCCATAAAACCACACTATACCGTTGTTTTCAATGGATGTAATTGTAGCTCCTGGTACTCTTCGGGCTGCTCATCAGCCCAAATACGGCAACTTTGTTTATTAACGTATCCATTAAACCAGAAATGGGCTTTATCACTGAACACAATTTCACGGTAAAACACCGGATTTTCATTGAGTTTTTCCAGAGCTTTTCCATTCACCAAAAATATAAAGCAAATTCAAGTCGCCTGGTTTCAATTCTAGCACAAGTTGAATTTTGTACTCTTTTTGGCCGAGATACCCACGTAAAATACGCCAAGTTGTCGAAACCGCCAAGCCAAGCTGCTGATAAAGACGACGAATCAATTCGTCACGGTCTTCGCGTACACTCTCAGCTACAGCTGCTATATCATAGTCTCTTCACTACGTGCTGGATGGGATCTAACCGGTCGAGTATCATTTACTAATGTAAACTGGGACTCAAATTTGCGAATGGTATTGATAATTTGGAGACGCTGTTGTGGTGTGAGTCTTTCCATGATAACTTACCAAACGATATTGAACAAAAATTACAAAGCAATTTGATAAAAGTCAAGCGTGACCTGTCAAAAAAAGCCTATTGAATCAAACCTCACGATGAATCACCCTATATAATGTCTCAATAATAATAACTATTTGAAAGTGTCGGGCTTTATTCAAACTACATATATATCTATATAATCGATATATCTACATAGATAGGGTTTTTTAATAACGACTTGACAACTTTTTTTAAAAATAAAATTCAAACCAATTGAGATATTTCAAAAACTCTATTATTGGCTTGAAGTACAATCAAAACATTTATGGAATGTCCAACGGTCGATTCGTTGGATCCAATTTTCAACGACTCGACCACACATTTCGGCTGAAACAGCCGCTTTTTCGAGTTCAATGTTGGCTCTGAGCTCTTCCAACGTCGTCGGCGTGTTGGCATAAACCAATGACTTAACATAGCATCACAGAAAATAGTCAAGCGGCGTTAAATCGCACGAACGAGGCTGCCAATCGACTGGCCCATGTCTTAAGATAACACGCTCACCACAAAATTTTTGCAAAATTCAACTTTATTTATAAATATAGTTGCCTTCGAGGGCGATACACTGATTGAAACGATTTTTCAATCTTTCGATACCAGTTTTGTAGTACGATTTCGGTTTAGCCTCAAAATAAGCCCCTGTTTCGGCGATTACTTTTTCATCGGTCTTAAATCCCTTTCCGGCGAGCATCCTTTTGAGGTCTGCGAACAAAAAATAGTCGCTGGGGGCCAAATCTGAAGAATACGGTAGGTGGGGAAGCAATTCGCAGCCGAATTCATTCAATTTTGCTATCGTTTTCATCGACTTGTGACACGGTGCATTGTCTTGATGAAACAGCATTTTCTTTTTCTTCAAATGCGGCCGTTTTTCTGCGATTTCGTCCTTCAAACACTCCAACAACGCAATGTAATAGTCGCTGTTTATTCCATGTGTATCCTAAAATACGGATGCCATAATCTTGCCAGCCGATTGTTGAGTTTTTGGTCGTTTTGGACGAGATTCGTCGCCTGCTCGCCACTCAGCTGACTGCCGAATTGACTCTGGTGTGAAGTGGTGGAGCCAAGTTTCATCCATTGTCACATACCGACGAAAAATTCGGCTTTATTGCGGTTCAACAGCTTTAAACACTCCTCTGAATCATCAAAACGTTGTTGTTTTTGGTCGACTGTGAGCAAACGCGGCACCCACTTTGAACAGAGCTCCAAATATTCGTGTATGATACATCCAATACGCTCTTTTGATATCTTCAAAGCCTCAGCTATTTCGATCAACTTCACTTTACGGTCATTCGTAATCATTTTGTGGACTTTTTTGATGTTTTCATCTGAAACAGCCTCATTTGGACGTCCACCGCGTGCATCATCTTCGCTGCTTGTATGACCACTTTTAAATTTTTCAATCAACTTGCTAATGGTTCGTTCGGCTGGTGCACAGTCCGGGTAACACTTATCAAGCCATTTCTTTGCATCGGCTGCATTTTTTCCCATCAAAAAGCAATGATAAATCAACACACGAAATTGCTTTGAATCCATTTTTTTTTTTCACAATAACAAAAGTTGCTTCACTCACAACGCTATATCTCGAGAACTAATCGTCCGACAGCTGTCAAATTTACACACGTATCTTTTGAAGGTTGGTACTAACTGAAAATGTATGGTATGGAAGGTATGGATTTAATTGAAGTGGTGTCCTCTCTTAGAAACGGCACTGAATGTTAGCCCATGTATTATTTACACAGCGTCGTATGTCGTCCAAGTCCATATCTTCCAATTCGGGCCAAAAATAATTGGTGATCATGGCGCGATAACACTGACCATTCACAGTAACGTGACGATCGTTATGCACGCCGCCGGCATGCAAACCGCACCAAACAGTTATTTTTTGTGGATGAAGTGGTGATTCATGAAGCACATGTGGGTTTTCACCCGACAAATAACGCATATTTTGCTTATTGACGAACCCATTGAGCCAAAAATGAGCTTCGTCACTGAAGATGATTTTGCGATGAAATTCATCATCTTGGCGCATCTTCTCTATAACCCAATCGGAGAACGTAGCACGTTATTGTACTTTACCATGATGAAAATGATGAGTTTACTGAATAAATTGACAATGACAGTTTGATGATTAGTGAAAAAGTGCGTTCACAAAATAAATTCAAAGTTGTCAGGTCCCTATTGAAAAACCCTATATATCGTATATAGAGAAAAATTCATCCCAAAATGATATCTACCTGCGGATTAAGGAGGATGTTTTTAAATGTCCATCTGATTTCAGATCAACTTCCCCCTTCTGACACCTCGTATCCCACTGATCTTAAGAATCTGTTTTTACACTTACGAAAATGATTCGAGTGCTTTCGATATAAAAACAAAATTCATGTTCAAAGTCCTGAACTTCGAACACTCTTCATCTACTATATCTGTCTAATTTTTGTTTATTTCTTTAAAATTCTTCCAGGGAGATTGTTGGAGGAATAACAAAATTGTTCATGAATGAATAAAGACATGCTTCCCGCAAAGTCAACCAGCACGTTATTGGCACATTTTGTTTCAAACAAATTTTCTAACTACTCCCAATGGGTAAGAATTAATAAGTGTAAAACGCATTATTTCTGACAAAACATGATAAGCAAGTACACGGATAATTGCGAAACTAATTGTTGGCACATCAATTCACAATTCAAAAACAAAAACAACAAAAAAACGCCCACTTATCATTCCTCTCCTCCAGAGATAGATGAATGGAGCATAGATAGAAGCGGAATCCATCCATGTTGTTCCGTAGTATACTTTATGACCGACACATCCATTCTATTCTGTAAATTGTAAACACATGAGAAGTAATGTGCTAACGATTTGTTTAGAGTGGAAAATATAATAAAATATATTTTAGTTGTTCCATAGCAATTAAGTATGAATTACGAAGGAAGAGCGCGCGAGTACCGCACATAAATTACAAATATAGTACGAGTGCGAGTACGTGTACACTCGACTGAGTTGCTCAGCTGGAGCTGTTTGTGTTTTCAATTTTGGGAAAATTGCTCTCCATTTTGTTGTTCGTGAAGTTATGCAATTTTGGTTCTACTATTACTTACAAGTAGTTAGAGTGTTGCCTTAGGAGAAAAAATTGGAAATATGCTGAAAGTTACTGGTACTACTAAAAATGAAAGACTTTATCGCATTCTCTAATAGATTTTTCTGCAGAAACAGAGCATCCATGCAAAGAACAAGTCCTTTGTACTGCTTGGATGTCACTTTCACTGAAACTTGTCAGCCTCGAACACCGACAAGCTGATGCGTCGCAGTTGTGTCACTTATATGTAGGACATTTAGAAAAAGCGTAGTGGCCAGTCATGACCCCAAGTCTACAGTCCTCTCCACTGAGGACACTCTCCACTCTTAAGGATATCGGGAAGAATTTGCTAAGTCTTCAGTTTAGGCTCTAAAAAACTCTCCTCTAAGACAGTCGCAGATACTTCGCACCCTGCACTGATTCTTGGCTATAAAACGTAGCTAGAAGTGCCGAGATATACAGCACGTAAGAGTCTGGCAACAGCAGCAGTGATATATTTTCGTAAAAGCTTATTCCACCAAACAACCGATGCATAAGACAAGTCTAATTGGTTTCACCATAACCATGTCCAAATGCAAAGTACCCTCTTCGGAAACAGGCCCCATATCTCTACACAGCCAGCAAGCCGACAGTGGTCAATCTCGTTAGATAAATGAATGGTGATGCATTTAAACACTTGATAACTAAGAGCACTCATAAACTTCTTTCTCGTAAAGAAAGCAGAGAATTGGCATAAAGCCTATTTTTAGTGGACCAATGACGGATCACGTCTAAGGCTTCCTGCGTTTTACAGCCGAAAGTCGCTGAAAGTCGGCCTTGTTCATTTGCCTGAACATATACGTTTGGACCATTAACAGCACTGAATCGAGCAAAATGCACTATAGCAGTGGAGATAGAACATCGCTTTGTGATGGTAGACCCAGGAATTTGTGCCGGTCATTGTAGTGCGGAAGGATGTAATTTTTTTTTTTTTTGGAAAGTGTTTATTTTCGTTAAAAAATCAGACGCGATAAAAACTTTTTTATATGTATACTACCTTGATCAAAAAGTTCCCGGTGGCGTCACCGTGTGGCGCTCCCATTGTTCCGATTTAAGTTTTTTTTTTTTTTTTTTTTTTGTGTTAAGTTGGTACATCTGTTGTTGACTTTCCCTCTAAATCTTAGCATCATAGATTGACATTTGCAAAAGTTACGTAGCCAAGAGTACATCTATCTCTGTGTGTGCTGGCAATTTTTTTTAATTTTAGAAATTAATGGATTTAATGGTGCGCGAACGTTGGAAATGTTGGAAAAGTGTTTCGGCAACGATTCTCTAAAGAAAACGGTCGTTAACCAGTGGCACGAGCGGTTCAAAAGTGGTCGTGAATCATTCGAAGATGATGAACGCAGTGGCAGACCATCGACATCGAAAACCGACGAAAACATTGATAAAGTAAAAGAAATGTTGGTCAATAACCGCAAATTAATCATCAGAGAAATAGCGGCGGACTTGAACATTGCCTATGGATCCATCCAAGACATTTTGGTTAATGATTTGGGTTTCCTTCGTATAGCAGCAAAGTTGGTGCCAGAAGACCTCAATTTCATGCAAAAAAGAGACCGTGTTGACGTCGCAAAAGAGATGATTTGCAAGACTGAATCCGATCCCGCATTCATCAAAAGGGGACGAGACGTGGGTTTATGAGTATGACACGCAATCCAGACATCACTCAAGTGAATGGCGTTCACCAAATGAGCCGAGACCAAAAAAAAACCACGTCGTTTTCAGTCAAAAGTGAAGACAATGCTCATGGTTTTCATGGATTGCAACGGTGTAGTGCATCATGAATTTATTACCAGAAGGCCAGACAGTAAACAAGGAGTATTATTTGGGAGTTATGAGATATTTTCGTGAAGGAATTCGCCGAAAGAGACCAGAATTGTGGTCAGAAAACTCGTGGATTTTGCACCATAACGCACCGTCGTACAGTGCCACCATTATTCGTAATTTTTTGACGAAAAATGCAACAAATACCATCCAAAAGCCACCGAATTCACCTTAATTGACTCCCTGTGACTTCTTTCTGTTCAATCGAGTTAAAAAAGCACTATGGGGAAGGCGTTTCAGCAGCCGAGAGGAAGTAATGGAAAAATCGCAGGAAGCACTGATGGACATACCGAAAACCGAATATAAAAAATGTTTCGAGAATTGGATCAAGCGCTGACATAAGTGCGTTGCATTCGATGTGGATTACTTTGAAGTGGACAATATAGATTTAGATGAAAAAACTTGTATATTTAATTTTCTGAATGAATTCCGAAAATTTTAGTTCTCCGGTCTGTTGGAAAATGTGACAACAAACCATATTTTAATACAACATATTGTCTGATCTCATGCTTATCTAAGTAAGCACTAGTCCAAAACCAGCTAACGTATCTAACGATTCTTTTGAGATTTTCTTTTAACAAAAACGAAATCCAGAAAATATTCGATAAAAACTTAAAAAAGATTACCACCTACCAACAAAGTATCGGTAAACAAAACGTCATTGTCCCCAAAGATAACCACTACGAACCATAATTTCATATCATATCTTTAAGTTTTATTTATTTCTGTTTTTTTTTTATATACTATATATAAATGCGCCAAATAATTTTTTTTTAAAAAAAAAAAAACACCCAAAAAAAAATATATGTCGCAGTTTGAAAATTTCATAACTTCCAACTTCCCGATAGCTTATCATATCAACCCTATGAGATCGGATACGGTTCTGTGTATAAATTTGAATTCTTATCGAATTTTGTTTGTTTTTGAAAACTAAAACTCACCTGATTGCTTCGAATTGGTCTGGTAGTCGACATTTTTAATTTCCGATGTATCGACATGGGGTGAGAAACCCTCGTATAAATCACTCTCCTCCTCGATCCCGCTCAATTTATCGGCATGCACCGATGCATCCCGATTATATGGCATTTTTAAATGTGAATTTTCTAAATCTCCTTTTGGTTTGGGATTTACTTTTATAATTATCTTTGGTGAATTTTATTTTTCTAGTACTTATAGATACTTTTTCGTAATTTCCTTCAGCAGATATTTTCTGTTTTTTCTCTTCTTGTTTGGGGGGATTGTTTAGGTTTTAGTTGAACTTTTTCTCTGTGACTAGATTTGAATTGCAGTTGTTCGATATTGTAAAGAATTTCTTAAAGATTTGTTTTCCTTTTTTTTTTTTTTTTTGAGTAGTTGTTCTTTGAGATACAAAACTTATTTTGGTGAAATTGATATTGAATTGAAAAATTCGTGTGGATTATGGAGATAGAAATACTCCAATTCGATGGTGTCGTGCTGAATTCATCATTGAATTTCGGACAAATGTTTTTCTTATGTGAGATCTTCGAACAACATTGTTCAGTGTTGCGATGTTTCTTCTTTGATCCTAAAATGGAAAGAGAAATAAACAAAAATTATTATTACTACACGTACAAACACATTGAAAATTCAAAATCAAATAAAAGAAACATTTTTTTGGGAAATTCGATAAATTCGTAGACCAGGTTAATGGATTTACGAACACTTTTTTTAATTTAAGTATAAACTTTTATTATGCTCCTAAAAGAAAATTTAAAATTAAAAACAAAAACTGCGTCCAAACTATGTGACGATAAACTCAAAGTTATGTTAGTTGAAAAAATCGCAATCGACTTCACAAATACAGTGTGTTTCCTTGTTTTTTGTGACTAATAGATTCAATAGGGATAACTTTTTGAAACCGTGCTGCCACTTTAACAGTTCTTTCTACTAATTTGAGTAATTCCGGAAAAACGCTTCCGGGTCCGAGCAATTGTTTAAAGAAGAAGAAATAAGAAGCTAATTCAAATTTCAAAGAATGCCTGTTATGAAGACTTGCAAAAAGATCGAAACAGGATGGAAGTGCCCAGAAGAGGCAAATAAACCAGACTGGAAAAACTCAGAAAATCTGAACTCTGTCGAAACTCACTTCTCAAGTGACCTGATCAGAACCGGTTAGAACAGGTCTATCACTGACGTGCGCTGGTATCTGTCATCGGTTAAGTTGACGGATGTTATTTGATGGTTTCAAGTGCTACAAAAAAGGAATTGAGTAAGTGCGAGAAACTGTGATAAAAATCGTCACTACTAGCCTGGCGGAAGCAAACAGTAAAAGAAGCATTTATACCGAAAATAGGAAATAGTAACTATACACTCAGAAAAATTTTGACCAATCAGTCTGTCTACTTTCGTGATAAGGAAAGAATGGTTGAGCTTTAAAATGCAATATGCCTACCAACGCTTTGGTAGCCAGAATTAAAGGCATCCTCAAATGGGAGTGTTGACTGTACATAATGGTAAATATAGAAAAATGGGTTGCCGGCAGGACGGCAGGAGTCTCACCGTTTTACGTTCTTAAGGGTTCTAATATCTATGCTTAAGCATATTTAAATGACGTAGATGTACTGTGTTGTATCATGCTTAGCGATTAACTGCTCTAAAGCCACGGTAGCCCTAGATGTTATTGAAGAACGATGCATTAAAAACACAATTTCAGTCAATCCCCTCAAAACTTTGTGAAAATGTAAAAGCTTACTGGTCTGACACATCTAGTCCTTAAAGGCATTACCATAAGTTTTTGCAACGAAACTAAGTATTTTGATGTCATCCTGTATAACAAACTTCTTTCGACTTTAGAAGTCGCGTCCTAAAACCTTTAGGGTTCTTTTGGATCTACAGGTCTGTGATATGACTAATTATATACCATGTGTTACTGCTGATTTACCTGACCAGGCTGATATGGGGGGTGCTGGTACTTTAGGCACTTTATCACTGAGGCGTTTACTCACCTTTCTATTGTATAATACGGAAAAATGATGAATTACTGAAAAAGGAATAGATAGGGTGTCGAATGGACTATTTATTTGCCTGGGTGCTCTGTTCCGACAGAAAAAAAAGAAAAAAAAATGAAGACACTAATGTATAACTCGGTAGCTGGGTGCTGTAGAAAAACGATATTCACTGCGACGTGTTTACTTGGCGATGCCCAATGCGTGTTACAACTGTGCTTATTTTACCTCCAAGTGGTAACCATCGGGAACTGGTCGATGTCCATCTGGACTAGAAATGCCAAACATATAGCATAAGCGCGAGGGCTGACCAGCAGACAAAAATAGCAGCTGGGGATAAATTCCCCAGATAGAATCAACGGTGAAGTTAAATTCCGAAATAAAATAAATAAGACCTTATCCGGTCTACTCCGACATATTTGGAGCTCAGGCCGGTATGGATTTCTAAGACTAAGCCAGAGTTTTAATGAACCAACGGAAGCGCTCACATACTTTTAACTGCAAAACGGAGCCTATTTGGATACGGATTTGTTGTTAGACGCAGACTTAAGTAAACAATTTTGAGTTTCCGGCATGTTAACGAGCCACTTGTAACAATGCGTATTATTGTTAAATTTACCAAAATTAGCCTTAAATGCACAAATTTTGGATATGGCTAAAAGAAAAGAAATAGGTTTTATCCAAATAAATAAATTTCGTCTTTCTGATTCTTTTCTTTTCAGGGTTTAACTTGGTCTGACGCCACTAATAACTCAAAATCTTCTGCTCTGAACTTAAAACTAATTACGTTTTTATCATTTATCATTTTGAAGACAGCGGTTTCTTATCACAAGTATTCTTAACATTTTGAGGTGTTAGTGACATGTACGCACAATACATTTACAGGTACTTGGATGCTGTGCACCAAGGCGTACTAGCAGTGCCCTGGCTATGACATTAAAAGAAGATAGGGCACCTTTGGTAGTACTGGCGAAAAGTATATCCTGCACGACACCACCTCTGATAAAGGGTTCAGGTACCAGGCTAATCGGCTTTATGGTGGGGCGAAACATTGTCGATAATCACAAGGGGACTTAGAAAACTCTTAATAAATCAACCGTCATACAGATTGACCACATTGCTATCGTCACAAGGCACTCTTCTAGTATTGTAGATGTTCGAACGTTCCAAGGGGCCAACATTGATCTTGTTGTATCCAAGGTATGAATGAGAATACCCCAAACATTGCAAAGGCAAGCAAACACTTTGAGGAAGTTTGACGTCGGGCGGCTACAATAGCAAGAGATCGCCAAATCCTTTCCCCTCCGAGTCTCCCATAGTCTCTTAGGAAGTCCTCTGCTGGCAGAATCAAGTATACCAGACCAGTGGCAATATTGTCAAAAAGCCATTAGAGATGCGGGTTTAAGTGTATTGGGTTTCACCCGCCGAGCACAACGAAACTCCTGATTTGACGGCTAGCACGTGCAGCTAAGCAAGAGGCATACAAAGCAGCACTGCATAGAAGGATTAGAGCTACACATGAGCTCTGCGAGCAGAAGAGAAGAGACAAACACCGGCTTCTCAGGAGGAAAAAGAAGAAATGCCTGGTCGAGGAAATTGAGAGATGCTACTCCAAGAATGAGATTCGGAAATTTTACCAAAATCTAAAGAAAACATGCCACTGACACAAACTTCGAACCAAAGTTTGTAGAGACGAACAATGAAACATAGAAGTAGAGTCACAGTTGATGCCAAGAATTTGGAAAGAGCATTTTTGTAGACGACAATTCCGAACCAGATTCTGTTGGCAAGCAGAATGAACCTTTCAAACCTTGATGATGTGGACCAACAACTCCGTCCACCCGACCCTGATGAAGTGAAAATAGCCACATCTGAGCTCAAGTTCTAAAAAGTTGCTAGAGTGGGAGTCCTGTCTGTCGAGCTCTTCAAAGCGGTAGGCCCTAGCTTGGTAAAGAGCATCTGTAAAATATGCTCGGGTACGAAAGTATGTCCGATGAATGGAATCGCAGCATTGTTTGGTCGATCCTCAAGAAAGGAGACCCTCCGAACTGAGCCAAGCACAGATGCATTAGTCTTCTTAACTTCGCCTACAATATCCTATCTGCCATATTGTGTGAATGCCTGAAGCCATTCGTCACAACATGATTGGTCTATATCAGTGTGGCTTTAGGCCAGGAAATTCCACCATAGGCCAAATATCTAAATTGAACACATCACCTTTTCATTCGCGTATGACAGCATCTATAGAGACGAGCTATACAGAGCATCTAGTTTTGACATCTTTACCCAACTCCTCTGTTAATTTAGGACGACGATGGAGAATGCACGCTGTTAAATCAAGGTCAGTATAGAACCCACCGAGGCCTTAGATATCAAAAAATAGTTTAGACAAGACGACACGCTATCATACGATTTCTTTCACATCATTCTTGAAAAAACAGTGCAAAACTCACGCGTCAACAGCAGAGGCACAATCTTTTAAAAGATTCTCCAATTACTAGCATACATCGATAATATTGATATAGTCGGAAGAAAGCAGCGTGATATCAGTGGCTTTTTCACGAGTATTGAGATGGATGGAACGAAGATAGGTTAAACTATCAACGAGGGCAAGACCAAGTATATGCTGTCAACAAGAACACCCTACAGAACGTCACCCTCGACAGATATAACTTTGAGGTAGTTAAGGACTTTGTCTATCTAGGCTCCTAGAGCCTTATTTGAGACAACAACATCAGCGCTGTTATCAAACGAAGAATAACCATGGCAAAGCTCTCTTTCGAACAAGAAAGGTGAACCTATATAAGACCCTAGTAATCCCAGTCCAGTCCTATGACGCAGAAGATAAGGGTGCACTTGACTGCTTTAAAAGGAGAATTCTTCACGTGGTTTAAGGTCCCATCTGCATAGACGGTGAGTGGAGGAGCAGATACATCGACAAACCGAACGGGCTGTACAGCGGCAGCGTCTTAGCCGAAGGACCACTGACTGAGGTGGCTGTGTCCTGTAGAGCAGATTGACATCAATGCTCCGGCCCGAAAAGTCTTCGAAACCGGAGGCAGTTAGCTAAAGTTTGAGCGGGGTGGAAACGCTTGGTGATTTAGGCCTAGGTCCACAATGGTAGTGCTACCTTAAGTAAAAAATATATAACTCATAAGCGCAGAGGTTCCATTGGAAATAAGTAGTGCTCCCATATCTTTAAAACTTAAGCTTGAAGAAGACTTAGGTATGAGTACAAACCAAGTTGCTTCTTTGGTCTTGGAATAAAGAACTTCATAGTAGTCTCTGAAACGTGGCGTCTTTTATTTGAAAGTTTTTAAACGTAGTTCTGTCCTTAAAAGATGGCATTTAAAGTAGTATAGACTGCAACATGAGTTTTTTTTATAATTATGATAGATAAACCTTTATTGATACAGCGGTGAGTAAATACATTTTTCTGGTGTCTAATCTCAACATTTCTAGGAGGATTTATTATACTCCTTGTTAACAACAGCCTGATGGGTCAACATTGCACAATTGACTATAAAGTACAATTGAAGATGTTTCGTGCAAAGCTGTTTATTTGCTTCTAGTAAGTGTTTAAGTTCGTCGACTACTGCGCAAGAAGTTCTAAACTCGAATCTCAGTATGAACACCGAGAATCAGAAATAAAAAATTGTCTCACAATAGCAAAAATCTGAAAATCAGCAAGTTTGCATGTGGAGTCTCCTATTTTATAGCCATTTGGATTCAGCAAAAAACCATAGATCCCTCTGTCTGTCCAAAAAAATGACAAAGGCAAACAACCCATGATATCTGACAACAATAGCTAAGGGCTGAGCTTAATTTATAAGTGTAAATGTTTTCGGAACAGACTGAAGAAACGAATGTCTCCTTTATTTTTTATACAATACGATGTCGGGTTATGCTCATACACACTTGTGCGCAATCTGTTCCAAAGCTCATCATGCTGTTAGCGAATGAATGCTACAATACTATAGCACACGTCTGTTCTGATCTAGGTATTACAAGTGCAATTGATCGAGAACCATCTACCTTCGTTAAATTGCTAACAACTAAGCCGGTTAATTACGAATATAAACTATCTCCGTATCTCCAGATATGCTTTACTAGATATGTACGAACACTAACTGCTTTCCCCTTACTTAGATTCTACTATGTTCTTTGTTTTAATTCAATTCCTCACTAGGCTAGACAGATTAAAAAGATAAGTTTTACGAATAATTATCAAAAAAAAAAAAAAAAAAAATTGTCTGCCATAGCTGATTCGTATACAAATAAACCGGAAATCCCCATTCCTGACATCCGATTCAATGGCCCCTTTGTTGACCTTACCTATTAGACATGTGCTATGTGTACAATTTAAATCAGATTCTGTATCAGAGAAAGCCAAAACGAAAGTGAAGCTACAACCTCAGCCCCGAAAACGATTAAACGAATAAATAAATATTGTTGCCGCCGAAAACTGACGCCACCATAAGGACGAACAAGAAATTTATGAGAATTTTTATGTTGCCTGTGCCATTCACAATTCAAATAAAAGCCCATGGTAGCCGGCTAGCTGTTCTATTAAGGTCGACAAGGGGTAGCTGGATACAAAAGTATGTAGATACCGAAATGTTAAAATGACGAACACGCAAATCCCAAAAGAAGCAGTTGATTTTCATGCCTGAAGTAAAATTTGTCTCACAATTCGGATACAGATGCTCGTACGCTTCTGATGTATGACAGTATGTACACGTATCCGTAGTTGTATCTATCGGCCAAGCCCACTCTTTGCGCAGTAATAAATTATAAATTTGTATATAATTTTAGATTTTATTCTTTTTGTTGTAAATAAATGGATATTTGTATGTAGAATTTTTTTTTCTCAATTTTTTTGCGTCTTTCTGTTTGTGACATTAATTGCATTTGACTCTCATGTCGTGCTCTCTTAATTAATTCCTTTGATTGTTTGCGAATGTGTAGAGGGCTGTGAGCTGATGTTTCTGGTGGTGGTGTGAATACAAACAGATTTGTTCGCCTTTGCTACACAACATAACCTTGCGGTAGCGCTCCGCAATCACGTGAGGATTTTTATTCGTTTTAACTCATAGCTGTATCTATTTTCAGTTTGTAGGGGGAAAAAAAAACAGCACAAAAAAACCAAAAACAAAACAACGAAAAATGAGAAACGGTTGCGCCTAATTATTTTTTGTTATTCTTGTTTCAATTATGAATTAAATAAATCAGATTTTATTTAGATTTTTCCTTTTTCGTTTGTTATACGAGTAATCGTGTAGATGAAAAGATACGACTGCATTTCAAACAACACGAAAGTTTGACAATTAAAAATTCACAGGATGTTCTTATTCAAAATCGACAATAAGTAATGAGAAAGCTATTATGAGATGAGAAACCTCTGATTTGTATTGATGGTTAAAGATGTATCTTAATGTTGCGAAAGAAGTGCAGATGACTAATATGATGAAAGAATTAAAGGCTAAATGGGTCTGAAATACCAATAGACTACATTTAAAATAAAAGGTGAGCCAATAGATGGCGTGGATGTTAGCTGTCAATTACTGTCATTCACTGAATTCAATGTGGTTCATCTGTTTGACAAATGTCGTATAATACTTGGGAATTTTCGTCATGCAGTCGTTTACCATACAAAAACGCATTTCTGTTATTCAATCTTATAACGAAAATGGGCAATCTGTAAAAGTAACATTTTGTAAAATTCGTGACTTATTCGGTCAACATAATCGCCCTAGTGAGTCCGGAATTCGTCTAATGGAAAAGCGTTTTAAAGAAACTGGTTCGGTGTTGGGTCAAATTCCATTTCAGAATGCTCGCCCAGCACGGCACTTTATGGCGAATTTTAAAAATTGATCTGCATTTGCACAAATTACACAACAATTGACCATCTACCACGTCTCCGATTTGTGTTGATGTTGGATGTTGGATCACCAGGACAACTTGTATTCGAATTTGATCGTTTCCGTCGAAGCTCATTTTTGGATGGATGGGTACGTTAATAAACAAAATTGTCATTTCTCGGAACCGGAAACCTCATACGAGATCCAAGAAAAACCAATGCATCCCAAAAAAGTCACTGTATGGTGCGAATTCTGGATTGGTGGCATCATTGGCCCGTACTTTTTCAAAGATGAGGTTGGAAGGACAGTTACAGTGAATGGAGAACGTTACCGAAAGATGTTGACCGGATACTTTTTTCCAAAATTGAATGAATTGAGTCTGGACAATCTCTGGTTTCAACAGGATGGTGTTACCGCCCACACAAGCCATTAATCAATCGATTTATTGCATACGAAATTTGAAGATCGGAAGATCGGCCTCCAAGGTTATGCGATTTGTCACCTTTAGACTTCTTTATGTAGGGTTATTTGGAGTATAAGGTAAATGCCAATAACTCAGCGATAGTTCAGGATCTCAGCCATAACATCCAAACTGAAATTCTTCAAAAAGTCACCGATATTTTTGACCTTCGGATGATCGCTTGCAACTGAATCCGTGGTGGCCATATGAATGATGTTGTGTTCCATTAATAATTGCCATAGACCGAACTTTATTAATAAATAAAATTCTACATTGATTTCAAAATAAATGTGTGCTTTATATAATGAAAACTACCACAGTATCTGTTGACTCAACCTTTACCTGCATTTTCAAAAAAAGTGTACTTATGTACGTTGTTCCAGCAGTTTTTTGTTTTCCTCTTTTATGTGCTTGTACACAAACTTGTCTGACATATATATTGCTCCTACGTATCTGCATTGCTTTTGCGCTGCTTATGTGGTTGGCTAGATTTGCGATTTTAAAAGCCATTCTCCTTTTTTGGGTAAAATTATTTTTCGTTCTCACCTTAAATTTCGCCTAGAGCTTGGGCTTCTGTGGCATTTGAGACAAGATATTCTGGCGAACGTCCTTGTACACCCCAATATACCAGCCGATGCACACAGCTTAGAATTTGTAAAGCAACAGTATTTTGATAGCAAGACTTCCGCGAATAAGCGTACTTCTAGTTAGGTAGTGTTTTGATAGACATACTGACACCCATCTCCGTTCCTGTCATTTGATGTTTATTTTTTTCTATTACTATTCATAAGCTTTGGATCGAGTTATATGCCGAATACTGACTGACATGGAATTTAATATTGTATTGTCAACTGCCTGGAATTCTCTCGTATACGAGTATGTATATTCGTTGCTTACAACATAAATTTTGCCAATCGGTAGTTGCTGCATTTTCTTGTCTCGTCTTTGCTTTTATACAGGATAATAAAGCTCACTCCCCTCTAGTCAGGCATTCGTTCGGCTCTCATAATTTTGTTGAACAAACTCGAGAGCCATTTAAATTCAAGATTTCCGATTGTGGACACCTCCGATTCGTTTTTTTTTTTTTTTTTTTTGCGTTAAGTCTGTGATTCCTCTTTGTGCCGAAAGTTGACTGATACGCAGATTTCTGACTCAACGTCAACGCAAATGGGACCGAATATATTTCTCTAGAAACGCCTGATTCATCCGCTTTCGATAGGATCCATGCTTCTGCACCATAAAATAGGACTGGAATGATTAAAGTAGCAAGAAAATTGCCACTCAATTGCCTTTTTAGCGCAAGGAAATAGCGGTTGGCAAGAGTGATTCTTCATTTTATTTTTGCTATGGTGTTGTTGGCAGAATTTATAGCTTATAGTTGTCGATTGTGATGTTCTGTCCAATTCGTCGATGTTGTGTGTCCCCTCTTATTGACAACATATACTCGTTCTCGCTATTATGTCAATATCATCGCCGTACGCTACTAGTTGCACAGACTTTTGAAAGATCGTGCCTTCAGTATTCAATTATTTCAAGTATGATGTTAAAGAAGTCACATGACAGGGCGTCAGCTTGTCGTAAACCTTTTTAGACATCAGAGGTCTCCGTTAAGTCACATCCGACCTTGACGAAGCAGCGTGCGTTCTCAATCGTCACTCTGCGCAGACAGATGAGTTTGAAGGAATAACCAGGGCAAACATGGCGAGATACGGCTTTTAAAGATGAAAAGAAGATGAGTATCTATTTGCATTTCTTGAGTACTTTGCAGGATCTGCCTGAGTGTGAAGATTTTGTCGATTCTGGACTTTCCTGATCAGAAAACGTACTGATAGAAATGGTAGATAAGATCTTGCATACGAAATTAAGGAGACTTATACATACCTCTATAGTTGGCGCAATTGAGGGGGTATTTTTTTCTTGTTAATTGGCTAACGGTGCTGAGATCAGGTTTATTAGGCATACACTATTCTGACCAGATCTGAGAAATGAGTTGGTGTACGAGTATGATCTCCGTAGTCATTTCTTTGAATACCTCGGCCAGTAATCCGTCAGGTCCTGTTGATTTGTTGGATATTAGCTTTGATATTGCTATCCTTACTTCGTTCTGGTTGTCGGCGGAAGTTTTAGCTATCATCGTCTATCTTCATCGTTACATAGCCTGCAAAAGAACTTCTTCCGTACAACTCCACTACAAGATTTCTTTTGTATGCTTCTTCCCTAGCTGCATGTGCTTCCCAGCATTTTTCATCAAATCGGGGATTTGTTGGTGGTGGTTGGGTCAAGCCCAGCACATTAGTGGCAGCATTGCCACTGATGTTCGGTACTTGGTGCTGTATCAACGTTATGAGGATATTTGAAAGAGACAAAAGAATTCCTCTAATGGATTAGAAATTACCTTTTATAAGGTTCAATTCAATTTGCCTTGGAGGGTTTCAAGTCTGATATCTACAAAATAAATGCTGGTGTGACACAGAACTCCGTTCTGTCTCCGACAAATCTTAATAAATGATCGTTCCTTTCACAAACTCACGCCTTTCCTCTTCGACTGTAGAATGGGAACGGCAACAAATGCTAAGCTCATTAAATTTCGATATTATTAGTATAACTAATTGGGGAACATAATGTTTCTAAAACAAAATGCTGTTTGCTGTAGTTAAAGCGAAATTTAAACCACAAAACCAATAGCAATTGCATTGTCGAATTAAAAAAAAAAATCCAATCTTGTTATTTGTGTCAATGACAATTTATGCACGTTGAAATGACTACATATTCGATATTGGTAAAAGAGAAGGGAAATGCCTATGATTAACCAAGCCATGTAAGAAATACTTTCCCCATCTGATCTGGCCACAAAATAGAAGGCGTTTTATCCACCCATTGCATACAAGGGCTACATTGGTCAGGTACACCCAAGTGCTCTCTACACATGCTAGGCAGGACATAAAGCCGTGTTATAAAACTTACAAGTGACACCAATATTTAACAATCAATTGAAACATTCGAACACCGAAGTAATTTGCCTTTCCTCACGTTGTTATGTCGCTGCTTTTACCACCAGTGCTCCATCAAAATTGCCAGTAGCGTTCCGCACCTTCAAACATTCAACTGTGAAACACAGTATAAAATCAAGCCCACTTCTGGATGTACTCTGTGATATCGCGATTCTTACCAATGTCGTACAACTCGCATATGGAACGTCCTGCCCAGTTCTTTATTCTCTAGTCATTATAACTTTCAAACATTTAAAACCAACGTACATCGGTATCCCTCTTTCCTTTCTTTCCTTCTTAATTTTTCTTCAGTAACATTGTGCGCAAGTACTTAAGATATGCTCACAATCACTAATTATAAAAAATAAGAAAAGGTGCAGTCAAAACGTAAATGCAGGGACATCATTTACGGCTATTAAAAAAAAAAGCAGGAGAGATGGATTACCGGTCATCATATCGCCATAAACCTGTCAAGCTCAATAGTGTTTATTTTAAATAAGCAGTAAGTTGATAAAAAAAAAAAATTCTTCAAATCCATCTCCGTAAAATAACAAAGTTAAGCAAGGCCTTATAAGAAAGTCGACAAGTGGATATCTTAAGACCTTAACGAGTCTCAAAAAATACAGCGGTTAGAAATCGCCTAGCACAAGTGAGCTGTTGCACCGGATAATATTCTGCGATCAAAAGTGGATTCTCTATTACAACCAGGCCAGTGGTTAGATGTAGACGAAAAATCAAAACACGGTCTTCACACAGAAAAAATAACCACTGTCTGGTATCGTGGTAGAATTTGATGCAGTGCATAAATTTGACTGGAAATCAGCCTGTGTTGGTCAAAGAATCCTATTTAATGACAGTGCCAGACCGCGTATCTTACGCATAACGATGAAAAAGCTGCTGCAGTTGCGATCAAAATTGTTCCCAACCGATTATCACATTTTCCGCTGTCCAGAGTCTGGATCCCTTTAAGAATTTAATGAGTCAAAATCTTCCAATCACGCTTGAAGAGCCATAGATGCCAACGGATAATATTTCAATTAAATAAAAATCTATAAGCAAATTAAATATTTTAAATATTTACATAAATCAAAGTCTAATATTTCGTGTGGTACAACCTAATAATCGTATATATTACGTAGTACCATAAAGTGTGTTGTAATAAATGTAATCTAGTTTGGAAAAATATCATGAAAATGTGCATATTCGGACAGAAGTCACAAATGCATTTCAATCTATTTGACAAACACGCCCTAGTTTCATCCAGATCGGGTATTCTAGTAACTCAATTCATAGGAGAGGATCGGTATATATTGGGTCTATAACTCGTAACTTCGTGCGGTTTCCATTGTTATTATTCCATTGGAACCTGCGTTGGAAAGCTACTGTCATTGTACGTCATTTCAGTATATGTCATTCATTTGAAGCGTAAACAACAATAATTTTTTTTTTTCACTCAAATATGTCGAACTTTGTGCCCGAAAAAGTGTTTTTGCGGGGAGTTCTTCTTCATGAAGAAAACTGCTGCCGAAAGTCATCGTATTTTGGTGGAAGTTTATGGTCAACATGCGCTAGCTGAGCGAATGTGCCAAAAGTGGTTTGCACGATTTAAAAGTGGTGATTTTGGCTTGGAAGACGATGAACGTCCTAGGCAGCCAAAAAAGTTTGAAGATGAAGAACTGGAAGCATTACTCTATGAAGATTGTTGCCAAACACAAAAAGAGCTCGCAGAATCTTTGGGTGTCACTCAAGCAGCCATTTCAAAATGTTTAAAAGTATCTGGATATATTCAAAAGCAAGGAAATTGAGTTCCACATGAACTCAAGCCGAGAGACGTCGAAAGGCGGTTTTGCATGTCCGAAATGCTGCTGGAACGCCACGAAAGGAAGTCATTTTTGCATCGGATTGTTACTGGTGATGAAAAAACCCCAAGTACAAAAAATCATATGTGAAACCCGACCAACCAGCCAAATCAACGGCTAAGCCGAATATCCATGGCACGAAGGTAATGCTCTGTATTTGGTGGGATCAGATGGGTGTGCTGTATTATGAGCTGCTAAAACCGGGTGAAACCATAAACGTTACCGAACACATTTAATCCGTTTGAAGAGAGCAGTAGCCGAAAAACGCCCGGAATATGCGACCAGACAAGAGAAAATAATTTTCCATCATGACAACGCTCGGCCCCACGTTGCTATTCCGGTTAAGAACTACTTGGAAAACAGTGAATGGGAAGTCTTAAACCAACCGGCTTTATAGCCCAGACCTTACCCCTTCTGACTACCATTTGTTCCGGTCGATGCAGAACGCCCTCACTGAAATACGGTTCACATCAGAGCAGAATATCAAAAATTGGCTTGATTCATTCTTGGCTGCCAAGCCGGCACAATTCTTTTGGGATGGGATCCACAAATTGCCAGAAAGATGGGAAAAATTCATAGCTTCAGATGGGCAATACTTTGAATAATACTATTGTACATGTTTTTCTTAAATAATCGTTCAAATTTTGAAAAAAAAAAACCACACGAAAATAATTATATACCCAATAGCAAGTAGAAGTTTCAGCCGGATATTGAATTTTTGTTAAACTAATGTCTCGCTCCGAGTGATTCCGAGTGATTCCGAGTGTCATGATTTGTTTTTTGACACCTATCCTGAAAAATCTATTGGAGCGCATGTATTTCGTTGGAATTAACTATGAAATTTCATTGCTTTTGATCTTATATAAACCATAATCAAATCAAATGTTCTTCGCATTGTGACATTTGGCTAAAAATAGAGGCAACATTTAAAATAAGAGCTTCAAGGCAATCTTTTGGCTGTATAGTGTAACACTGTATCTATTTGTTTGTATTTCTGCAATTAAAGCTTCCATAAATTAGCAACAGCTTTTCTACTTAAACGGCTTGTTAATCAGACAAGTTATCAGCTTCTGCAAGTCTGTGACAAATGCACATAATCTCAGAACTCTATCGTCCTTCAAACAGCAAACTACTTCTACCAAAAGTGCTAATGAGCAAGAAACGCATACACGTAACATACGTACGAGTATGTTGTAGATAT
This sequence comes from Volucella inanis, assembly GCA_907269105.1. Lineage (NCBI taxonomy): Eukaryota > Metazoa > Arthropoda > Insecta > Diptera > Syrphidae > Volucella > Volucella inanis. The sequence continues at coordinate 69,667,096 of OU026157.1, read as the reverse complement.
TCGTTGTCATAGAAATTACATTAAAAAACACAAAAATTAAATAAAAATCACCACAACTGCTTATTATAAAAACTTAATACCACCTTCGACCCTCGCAAAGTCGTCATAATCGTGCTAAGTAATTCAAAAAAAAAAAAAAAAAAATTAGAGACACACCTACCTAAGTCGTTTCTAGCAATTTAGTCGCATAGCAGTTCAGTAATATAATTTAGCTACTCGTCCGATTGCCGCACATAAAACATTCATCGCACAGAAAACTAGCAACAGCACCATTACCAACAACAACAGTAAATTCAATCATTAAATGATTTATGATCTCAGAAATGTTACTTCGGTTAGTGTGGCGGCCTTTGAGGCCATTGCACTGGCCTGTCCTGCCCTCGTCTCCCTTCATGGCGATTTTTAATGAGCAATATAAACAAGTCGTTCGCCACGAACGCGCAATCGAACATCGAACAATCGAAAGTTGCCAATTGGAAAACGAAACGAAAAAATGATTAAAAAACAAAAAACTTTCAAAGAATCAGGATTGGAGCTGAAGGGGTAATTCCTCAAGCCGTACGTGACCTGATTTGGAAGTATATGGTCTGGTGGAGTCTCCTATGGATAACTCACCCAAATCGAAAGAGAATTGTGCACAGAATACGTAAAAGCGCATTCGATGCGTGTAAAAAAAAACGATTATGAGGCTTGCGAGTGATTTAAGGATAAACAAAAACTTCGCAAAATATTGTAGACGAAGCAAAGGGTGATAGGAACGGTAAGTTAAATGGCGAACGTAATACTTTTTTTCTGATGTAATTTATGGATCCGAAACTTTATTAAGGTCGAGAAAACTTAAGTTAAGGGTGAGCTGGGATCCACACCTCATCCATCATCAAGTTTGCAATTTTTAGAATTTAGCGACCAGAACTATTGCTTCTTTATCATAAATACTGTGTTGTGCATTAGACTTAAAGGCCTTTATGAGAAAGACGCATCTCCGAGACAAAATAAACGGAAAGCTATGTCTACTAGGACTGGTTCCACAAAGAAATAACTAACATTTATGCGTTACCTTCGTTATCAAAGCCCTCTAGTTCTTACGTTCGAGCGCCTGATCTTGCTATAGAACTCAAAACTTTTAACCTCAAACTAAACGATGATCATTATGCATGATGAAGACCTTTAACAGTTCAGAGAAAACCCAGCAACAAAAGAAGCCGGTTTTTTTTTTTTATAAAATTATCGAGCGCTTACGAGATTTGTATGCCCTTTATACACAGCGCGAGTCAAGGAAATTTAGGGAGGAAGAAAAGTGAGGCAACGATGTACGATGGCGGTCCCAAAAGTACCCGGCCTGACCAAAACATGGCGGTAGTTGTTTGAAAATATCTCTTAATTGGAAAGAACGTTTATTAAGCATATGTTTCAAGTTTCAAAGCGCCACGTTGTTTAGAATTTGTTCGGCAGCAATCAATAGTGAACGTTGTCAGTGAATTTGCGAAAATGGAGAAAATTGGTCATCGTTATGTGATACAATACTTTTATTTGAAAGGCCTTAGGCCAAGCAATATAAAAGCTGAACTGGATTCTACTCTGGGTGAGTGTGCTCCTTTGGGTTGCCAAATGAGGTGACGACTCCAGAAATGGTGAAGAAAATCCATAAAGCGGTACTGAATTATTGTTGATTGAATGTGCGCGAGCTAGCAGACATTGTAGGCATTTCAAAAAGTGCGGCACATCGCATATTATTTGAAAATTTGGGCATGAGAAAGCCGTGCGCAAGATGGGTACCGCGTTTGATCACACGTTTCATAACAATGGATGAAACATAGGTCAATCACTTTACATCCGAGACAAAATAACAATCAAAACAATGGATTCAAAAGGGAGAACCGGCTCCAAAGAAGGCGAACACCGTTTCATTTGCAGGCAAGGTCATGGCGTCGATTTTTTGGGATGCGCGTGGAATAATTTTTAATTTTCATTGACTATCTTGAAAAAGGAAAAACTGTCAACAGCCAGTATTATGCGAACTTATTGCAACGTTTTGTTTCATCAAGGCAATGCACCAGCTCACAAATACGTTATTGGAATGGCCAAAATCAATGAATTAAAGTTAAATCGCCAGATTTAGCCCCCTTGGATTATTTTCTGTTCCGAAACTTGAAAAAATGGCTTTGAATAGTGGTCATAGATTTTCCAACGATGAAGTGATGTCGGGAGTTAATGGCTATTTTGAGGAGCAAGACAGTTCATATTATAAAAAGGGTATCGAACTTTTTGAACATCACTGGGAAAAGTGTACTAGGTGGAGTGAAAAGTAACCTCTTTGACCGCCAGAATGTGCTGCTACTGCAAAATGGTGCCTTGGTTATGGTGCCTTGAAGTCCGTTCATATTTAGTCAGACATGCCAAATTTCAGTGCGATATTGTCTTTAGTTTTGACAAAAACAATTTTCGTTCTCTTATAAAACATTATTTTTTGAGAGGCAAAACGGCGAAGGAAACAAAAGAAAAGTTGGATAAATATTATGGGGCTAATGCTCCGTCAGATTACACCGTCAAATCTGAAAGTTTCGTGGGGGCCGCAACTCCACTACCGATCAAGTCCGCAGCGGCAGGCCCTCAGATCCGGTTACAGAGGACAATGTCAAAAAAATACATGAAATGGTGTTGGCTGACGAGAAAGTGAAGGTGCGCGAGCTAGCAGATACCACAAAGATTAGTATTGAGCGCACACGCCATATTTTGGGCAATATTCTGCATATGAAAAAGTTACCTTGCTGCTGGGTGCCGCGCATACTCCCTCCTGACCAAAAACACGAACGCGAGAGCACTTCGAAAGTGTGTTTGCACGATGCGATGATCGGGCGAACTTTTAACTATTAAACACCAGAGAATAGAATGAGTGCCCGGCAATGGACTGAAGCTGGCACAAGTGCTCCTATGCGGCCGAGGGAAGCTCGATGGGTCGGAAAGGTTATGGCGTCGGTTTTCTGGGATTGTCATAGCATACTCTTCGTGGACTATCTCGAAAAAGGAAAAACCATCAACATTATTACTGTGCATTATTGGAATCGAAAAAAATGTTTGTTTTTGCAAGACAAAACACCGGCGCACAAGAGCATTGAAATCATGGCTAAAATCAATGACTTCCGGCTCCAATTGCTGTAGCATCCATCCAAGCGCAAAAAATCATATGTGAAACACGGCCAACCAGCCAAATCAACGGCAAAGCCGAATATCCATGGCGCGAAGATAATGCTCTGTATTTGGTGGGATCAGATTGGTGTGCTGTATTATGAGCTGCTAAAACCGGGTGAAACCATCAATGGACAACGCTACCGAAAACAATTAATCCGTTTGAAGAGAGCAGTAGCCGAAAAACGCTCGGAATATGCGACCAGACATGAGGCAATAATTTTTCATGATGACAACGCTCGGCCCCACGTTAAGAACTATTTGGAAAACTGTGTATGGGAGGTCTTACCCCACCCGCCTTATAGCCCAGATCTTACCCCTTCTGACTACCATTTGTTCCGGTCGATGCAGAACGCCCTCACTGAAATACGGTTCACATCAGAGCAGAATATCAAAAATTGGCTTGATTCATTCTTGCCTGCCAAGAAGGCGCAGTTCTTTTGGGATGGGATCCACAAATTGCCAGAAAGATGGGTAAAAGTCATAGCTTCAGATGGGCAATACTTTGAATAATACTATTGTACATGTTTTTCTTAAATAAACGTTCAAATTTTGAAAAAAAAAGAAACCGCACGAATTAAAATATATACCCAATAAGTATATGCGTTTCAAAAGCTCATTATTCATTCTTTCGTTCATGTTCATCAGTTCATAGGTGAAATGGTCGACGTGGCATAGTTGATAGTTCATTGGTTACTGCTAAACTGGTCTAATCTCAAATATAGGCGGAGGGAATATCGTAAAACAAACAAATAAGGAGATCCCTGCAGAGAACAATTTTCTTTAAGGTCGTGTGATAAATCAACACAACGAATAATCCACGTGCCGATATCAAAGAAATTTACGGTCATAATCAAGAATGTATCGATAAAACGTTTTCTTAGAAATGTCCAAGAATTAGGTTAATGTCGAAAATAAAATCAGAGTATTGTTGATTTGATTTTTGAGCCCCAAACGAAGTTCTCAGTCCTTCTGGAAGTATGTGGGCCTAAGAAATAAACATAAAGGATATTGTGCAGACAATCCAGATTTTATTTCGTAGTCGTCTTTTTGCTTTTGCAATATATTTTTCATCTCCTTGGGATATCAACCAAAGAAAGGTTTTATTGTTCAGAATAAAAGTCCAACAACTGCCCTTACACGAATGGATTTGAAATAAACTCCATCGGACGGTGGAATTATTTAGGAGACAATTTGATGTTCCAGTAGCCAAATGGAGGAATCGATTTTGTCCTGGGTGCTGAGACAATTTTGGCAAAAGTAATCGAATATTTGATGACCATTGAAATTAATCCTTAAGACCGTTACTCTAAGAAGAATGTTAAGGATGAAACGCTTAATTGTACGTAAACCCAAATGAATGAAGTAGAAGGGCGGAATACATACTATAGGAATCCTTGTCAATATAAAGCCTGACCTTTAATTTCAACGAAGGACACCGAAATCCAAAGCTCCAATCAAAATATTTAATCTCACCATCGTCTCCTCTTTCCTACTTAAATTAAAAGTTAGACCTACGGTATTTGACGTTTTAAAATAAACTGTATTCTTATAAAAAAAAAGTCTTAGATTCCAATTAAGAAAATACTGCAGGGTGAATCGCTCTGCAGCGCATTTACCGAAATTTGACTTGCAGCTGATAGAAGCTTCACAGTGGACAGGTTTGAAGTAATCGTATCTCTAAAATTATTAAGTGGGAGACAGACTGCTGATATTGATATCATGGTATAGCAATACTATATTCTATACAGTGGTGGTATAGTATTTTGGTGTTGAATGATACCACCGTCTTTCTGACTGAAGCGCAATTTTCTCTCTGTTGGCGATTGTTCGTAGAATCACAGCGAAGAAGTATAGTATTGTATACGAAGATAACTACTTTGTACAAATGCGAAACAACACAAACGGCAAAGTATAATACTCAACGCGCAAATCAGCGTGTACTAGAAGTTGAAGTATTCACTATACCATAGCATTCATACCATGATATCAATACCAAGAGTCTGTCTAGACAGAATAATCTTTAACGCATCAACGCTCAAAATTAAAACTATCAGTTTTATTTTTATATAACTTTAATAATGGAACACCTAGGCTTCATTTCACATATTGTTTAGTTAGAATTATAAAAAATTATTGTAAGAAACAGGAGGTTTTTGGGTTTTTGGTTTTTTTTATAGTACAGTGGGCACTTATGAATACACATAGTTTTCTGGCACTGTACACATTGCCATTTTACAAGTATACGAGTATGGCACAAAACACATCGTAACTGTTTAGGAAGTTTTGCTGGGTTGTGTCCATTGTTAGTTGGCCTCGAACCAGCTGTTGCTGAGTTTTTATTGCTTTTACGCAGGTGAAGATAATATCGAGATATATGTTTTTAAGAAGCCAGTTGGTCCAAGCGCTCAGAGCTACTTAAAGCATGTAGACGCCAAGCATAAGCTAAGCACATATCAAGCAAGTATGTGAAAATAGGCCACCACCATTTTTTCCACGAATTCTCACGCGATACAATGATGGATCCTCTCATCTACGCCGCCCATTTCTTTGTTGTAATTTTGGAATAAATACTCTGTGAACACCAGCGGTTAACTTTGTCAATAGGTTCTACGGTATCAAAACTTGTACCTATAGTACATACGCTATTGTCTTTCCACCTTATAAGCAGAATTTCATTATTTGTGCCAAACATACAGTCAAACTCAGCTCGTAATAACTTTTTTTGTCCGGTTATCGAGTATAGTTACCGCGGCTTTATACCCGGATGCCTGCAATTATTTGAGTAAGTCACAACTTTCACATCTCTGGTACCAAGAGGTACCAGAACGCACTTTTTCACTAATCATCAAACTGTCACTGTCAATTTATTCAGCAAACTCAACATTTTCATCATGGTAAAGTACACTAACGAGCAACGTCTGCAAACGTTCTCCGATTGGGTTCTGGAGAAGATTGCGCCAAGATGATGAATTTCATCGCAAAATCATCTTCAGTGACGAAGCTCATTTTTGGCTCAATGGGTTCGTCAATAAGCAAAATATGCGCTATTGGTCGGGTGAAAACCCACATGTGCTTCATAAATCACCATGAACTGTTTGATGCGGTTTGCATGCCGGCGGCGTTATTGGGCCATATTTCTTCGTCGACGATAACGATCGTCACGTTACTGTGAATGGTCAGTGTTATCGCGCCATGATCACAGTAATTGGAAGATATGGACTTGGACGAGATGTCGTTTCAACAGGATGGTGCCACAAGCCACACAGCACACTCTACAATCGTTTTATTGAAGAGTAAGTATGGTGAGCGTGTTATCTCAAGACATGGGCCAGTCGATTGGCCGCCTCGTTCGTGCGATTTAACTGTGGGGCTACGTTAAATCATTGGCTTATGCCAACATGCCGACGACGTTGGAAGAGCTCAGAGCCAACATTGAACGCGAAATAGCGGCCGTTTCGGACGATATGTGTGGCCGAGTCGTTGAAAACGTGACCGCGGTGGCCATATGAACGAAGTCGAGTTCCAGCCAATAATAAAGTTTTTAAAATATCTCGAATGGTTTGCCTTTTATTTAAAAAAAAAAAAAGTTGTTAAGTCGTTATTAGAAAACCCTATATAAGTCGAAGGAGTATCAATATGTATCTGAACTGGCAGGCACCCAGTTCTTATATACGATCTATTAGGTTTGCCTCTAATAAACTGTTTTGATGAGTGGTGGCCAGAATATTTGATCATACCAGGTGTACCGGTATGAAGTGAGCGTCAAGATACAAACGGGCCTTAATAATATGACACCTGTCAAACATATTTAGTAAACATCAAGTCATTGAGCAAACAACATCATATTTTTTCATCGTGTTAAAAATGTCGAATTTTGTACGAGAAAATGATGACTTGCGGAAAGCATTAATTTTTTGTTTTCATTTGAAGAAAAGTGCTGCAGAGTCGCATCGAATGCTTGTCGAGACATATGGTCTCTATCAGAAGAAACGTGCAAAAGATGGTTTCAACGGTTCAATGATATGAGATGTGAGAAATGAAGAACGTAGAAGACCACCAAAAAAGTTTGAAGACGCTGAATTGCAAACAATATTTGATGAAGATGACACTTTGAGTCAGAAACAAATGTCAAAAATTTCTAACCGTTCAAAAGCTATGAGAAAGATCTAAAAGTCTGGAAAATGGGTGCCACATGAATTGAATGAAAGACAGAGGAAAACCGAAAAACCACTTGTGAAATTTTGCTTCAAAGACACAATAAAAAAAAAAACCGTTTTGCATCAAATTGTTACTGGCGATGAAAAATGGATTAATTTTCAAAATCCCAAACCGAAAAAAATGTTGGGTTAATCCGGGACAACCATCAATTTCGACGGCAAAACCAGATCGATTCGGCAAGAAGACAATACTGTGTGTCTGGTGAAAGCGTAAAGACAGATCGCTATCGACAAAAAATGATCAACTTGAACCATGCATTGATCGAAAAACGACCAGAATGGGCCAGAAGAGACGGCAAGGTAATTTTGCTCTATGACAATGCACCTGCACACAAAGCAAAACTGGTTCTGGATACAACCAACGCAATTTGCAGGTGGGGTGCTACCCCACGCGAAAGATGGGAAAAATGTGTAGCTAGCAATGGCCAATACTTTGAATAAAATGTTTTTTACTTTCCCATTAAAAATTAATATTTTATTTTCACAAAAAAACGCTCACTTCATACCGGTTCACCTGATATGCGGCATAAAATTTAGTTGCAGTATGCAGTAGTTCACCTCTGGCCTTGATCGTGAACTACTACTGATCGTTTAAATTTTTTAATTTTAAATTTTGTCCAGTGAAATTAGGAAGCTTACTGCGCTTTCATTCTTAAAGCAGCAAACGTACGCTCCTTGATAGCAATCAACAACTTTTGCAGTGTACAGTGGACATTATTAGAACTTGTTACCGGCTGGGTATGTGAAAATAATCTGCCAGCTTTAGGAAGAGTTTTTTAACAGTGGAAAATATCACTCACGAACTTCTCGCCCAGTCCTACCTAAAAAAAAAAAAAAAAAAAAAACTCTACGCGTTTATCGTAGACTTTAAGGTGACCTTTGACAACATTGACAGAAAAGCTCTCTATAAGATTTGTAATAAAGGACTTTTAACGAAAGGACTTCGGTATGAGATTATAACAAATGATCCAATTAGTTCGAGTCGCGAATAGGTGTTGACTATTGAGTCTCTTTTCTTTACACTTAGATGATCCCACAGCATTTATTTTTATAGATGTTTGATGGGCTTCGTATAAAGCTCCTTCTTTGTGCGACCGACATTGTTATTTTAGCGGAATCGCCAATAACTATGCAAATGATGATAAATCTACTAAAGGGTGAGCCAACAGATGTTGTGGATGTTGGCTGTGAATTACTAAAATTTACTGAATTCAATGTGGTTTATGCAAAACAATCTTTGGCAATTTTAGTCATGGAATCGTTTACCACGCAACAACGCATTTTTGTTATTCAATCTTATTACGAAAATTGGCGATCTGTAAAAGTAACATTTTGTAAGATTCGTGAATTTTTCGGTCAACATAATCGGCCTAGTGAGTTCGGAATTCGTGCATTGGTGAAGCGTTTTGAAGAAACTGGTTCGATGTCGGGTCAAACTCCAAAGTAAGTACACGCCAAAACATCACCACTGTGAGGGAAATTGTTCAAAACCAGCCAGGGACCTTAATTCGCCGCCGATATCAACAATTACGACTCTCTTATGTCACTTTATGGCGAATTTTAAAAGTTGATTTGGTATTTGATATTTGATGATTGATATTTGCACAAATTACACAAAAATTGAAGACTTTGGATCATCTACGACGTCGCCAATTTGTTAAGAGGACGTTGGATCGCCAATTTTTCGTTGAAGCCCATTTTTGGTTGGATAGGTATGTAAATAAACAAAATTGTCATTTCTGGGAACCGGAAACCTCATACGTGATCCACGAAAAACCAATGCATTCCAAAAAAGTCACTGTATGGTGCGGATTATGGGTTGGTGGCATCATTAGCTCGTATTTTTTCGAAGATGAGGCTGGAGAAACAATTACAGTGAATGCAGTAAATTATCGCAACATGTTGAACGGTTTTTTTTTTTTCAAAATTGAATGACAATCTCTTGTTTCAACACAAGCTATCAAATAGGCAATTTATTGCATACGAAATTTGAAATAAATCGATTATTTCGGTTAGAGAAATAAATTGGGTTCCAAGGTCATGCGATTTGACACCTTTAAACTTCTTCCTGCGGGGTTATTTGAAGAGTAAAGTCTATGCCAATAGCGCAGCGAGAATTCAAGATTTCGATATCCAAACTAAACTTGGGCCATTGCCTCATTTATTCTTCAGAAAATCATCTATAATTCTGACCTTTCGATGGTCGTTTGCAGCAGAAGCCCTGGTAATCACATGAACGACATTGTGTTCCATTCATAATTGCCATAGACCAAACTTTATTATTCATTAAATTCTACATTGATTTTACAATAAATGCGTGTTTAATTTAATGAAAACTTCCACACTAGCTGTTGGCGTGTTGTGGAAGCTCAAAATCAATACAAGCAAATCTAAAATAATAGTGTTCCGAAATGGATTTGGCTGGTACTCGAGGGATGAGAAATGAACCTGAGAATATGAAGAATGAAAAAATATGGTAATGAAAACACATTGATTGTCATTTGAAAATCATCTTAAGGAAGCTAAAAGCGCAATAATAAATTAGCAACTGGAGGTGTCTGCTAAGTAAAAAGAACGTTGGTCCGAGCGCAAATTTAAAAATCTACGAAGCCACCATGCGGTCGGAGAAATTGCTCAGATGCTTTTTTTTAAAAAAAAAAAAAAATGTTCCATTTGCCGGAAAACACGCCGAGCTACATATTACACTTAGAACTGCCTTTTTTACACATACATACATGGCTTCCCAGTTATCGCCTCCCATGCATCCTTGCAAAGCACTTAATACACCGAAAGTCGCAAATTTTCAATGGATGGTCCAGATTAAGCAAATAGCATAATGTCCCTCCACCAGATTCTAATGCATATGTTTTGAAAAGAACGAAGTTGGTGCGATAAGTTTTTAGAAAAAGTGAAACAAAAACATAAATCTATTACTTTAAATAGTTTGTTATTTTTCAAAGTATAAAACACCAAAATTTTAATTGTTTGACTGGCTGTGTGTAAACTAGCATTGTCATGATGGAGGATGTCGCTGATGACTTTCGGCAAACAAATTGTTATGTACCAATCGGCGTTAGCAATTCCTCGATCCTCTAAAGTCGCAAAAGCAACATGACCCGATTTACTGAGGAAACAAGCGATATTTTTTTTTTTGGAAGTGCTTCGAGAACAAGGCATTTTTGTCGCTTTTCGTTCTTTTCGACTGTCACTTAGATTCGGTTTTATACGAGTATATTCAGGTTTTGTCTCCCGTTATGATGCTGTACACGATTTTTGAAAAACCACGATTGAATTCCTTTTTTTTGAGCAACGATAAGCTTGTGTGGTATCCACCTAGCACAAAGCTTTTTGTTTGAATTACGGTCTCACTAATGACCAAGGTGGCTTCTATCTCACGGTATTTTACATGCCGATCGGTTTCAATCGTGGGACTTATGGCATCAATGTTTTCTGGAGCAACAGCACTGCAAGGATGACCTTCACGAAATTCATCACTGACGCCAGCACGACCGCGCTTGAACGCTGCAAATCAGATATAAATTATAGCAATCGATGGCATTTTGTCACCAAAAGCCATACAAAGTCGATCTATATATTGTTGTCGAATAAGACCACATTTAAAGTCATAAAAAATCATCCAGCGTAATACTTTACGAGATACTAAAGTATTAATAAGAACATACGACGTGTGTTCAAAAAGTAAGGGCACTTTTGAAATTTCGCGGGCAACGTACATTCGATTATCGATTTATTTATTTATTTTTTTTTTTTTGCTATGTTGGTGCACATGTCCCGAACATACATTGACAGTTTCAAGTATTTAGCATTCTTAGTTTGTTTTTGACAGACAGAAAACACACGTGTTATGGTGTGCTCCGCGAATTTCAATTATTATAAAAAATGGAGCAAAGATTTTGCATCAAATTTTGTACTCTCAAACACTTGAAATGTGGACAGTGGCATAAGGTGGGTCTGCTTTAAGGAAAAAAAAATTACAAGTGGTAGAAGCTCTTCCAAGATGGTGCAAATGACGAACTTCTCTCTAGACGTCCCCGCACATCAACAAATAATGATAACGTCGAAACTGTGAAGAAATTGTTTTGGAAAATCGTCGAATTACCATAAGAGAAGTTGTTGAGGATGTTGGCATATCGAAACTTCTTAATTTCTCAAGAGTTCGGTAGCTTTTGAATAACGTTAATGATGATCCTGTCTTTCTCAAAAAGGTCATAACTGGTGACGAATCATGGGTAAATGGTTATGACGTCGAAACCAAAGGCCAATCGTCCTAATGGAAGTACTCAGGAAAGCACGCCCAGTTCGATCAAATGTCAAAGTTTTGATCAAAGTTTTTTTTCGATGACCATGGAGTAGTGCATCAGGAGTTTTTACCTCAAGGTCGTATGGACAATAATGAGTATAACTCTGAATTTATGCGTTGTTTGCGAGAAGCAATACGAAAAAAACGTCCGGAATTGTGGAAAAACAATTCATGGCTTTCGCATCACGATAATGCACCTGCTCATTCATCATATCTTGTGAGAGATTTTTTGGCCAAAATAACACGACAATCATGCCTCAGCCATCATATTCACCGGATTTGGCACCATGCGACTTTTTCCTGTTCCCAAAACTGAAGGGACATACGAAGAATGAAGATTTGCAGGATTGAGTAAATAAAAACCTCATCGCTGGAAGAGCTCGAGACTATACCAAAAAGTGCCTATGAGAAGTGCTTGGAGGATTCGAAAAAGCCTTAGCACAAGTGTATTATACCTGAGGGGGGACACTTTGAAGGGGACAACATTAATATTGATGAAAAATAAATTTTTTTTTTAATAAAAATATATGGTCACCTTACCTTTTGAACATACAAATCGTGCATCAAAATACAAACGAGAAATACGAACTTACGATGCAAGGATAGGACAAAGACACTATGGAACCCACCAGATCAGACAAATAAGCATGCTATTCTAACGAGATATGGAGAAGGGCAATCATAAAAAAGTCTAAGTCCGCCTTAAGATGGAGGGAGCCTGCGCACAGACGTTGTTAACAAGCTATCCCTCAGAAAGTCACACATATTAGCCTTCTTTGTAGAAAGCGGCACCGATAGGTATAAGAGCCAGGCTGTACTAGGTGGAGTGAAAACTTACCTCCTTCACCGCCAGAATGCGCTGCTACTACAAAAAGTTATGGTGCCTTGAAGTCCGTTCATATTTAGGCAGACGTGCCAAATTTCAGTGCGATACTGTCTATAGTTTTGTTTTGACAGCTGATTGTTGTTGATTGTTTGACATCATGTTCTCTCATTAAACATTATTTTTTGAGAGGCAAAACGGCGAAGGAAACAAAAGAAAATCAAATATTGGTTTCGAGAGTTTCGTGGTGGCCGCATCTCCACTACCGAGATGGTAGTGTACATGAAATGGTGTTGGTTGACCGGAAAATGAAGGTACGCGAGCAGATACCACAAAAATTAGTACTGAGCGCACACGCCATATTTTGGACAAAATTCTGCATATGAAAAAGTTATCCTGCCGCTGGATGCCGCGCGTACTCACTCCTGACCAAAAACACTTCGAAAGAGTGTTTGGACTTGCTGATGTGGAATCGGGCGGAATTTTGGCGTCGATTTGTAACTGTTGAACACCAGAGAACAGAATGAGTGCTCGGCAATGGACTGAAGCCGGCACGAGTGCTCCGAAGCGGCCGAGGGAGGCTCGATGGCGTCGGTTTTCTGGGATTGTCATGGCATACTCTTCGTGGACTACCTCGAAAAAAAAACCATCAACGCGAGTATTACTGTGCATCATTGGAGCGATTGAAGGCCGAAATCGCTGCAAAACGGCCTCACATGAAGCGAAAAAAAAAATTTTGTTTTTGCAAGACAATGCACCGGTGCACAAGAGCATCGAAACCATGGCTAAAATCAATGACTTACGGCTCCAATTGCTGTCGCATCCACCGTATTTGCCCGATTTGGCTCCCTCGGATTATTATATCTTCCCAAACCTCAAAAGATGCCACATCAATAAAAAATTCAGCTTACGCGAGAAAATCATAGACGCCACGGAGGAGTATTTTGCAGACCTTCCGGAAAATTACTTTTCGAACGGGATCAAGAAGTTTGAAAATCGCTAGAATAAGTGTATCAAACTAAAAGAGGACTATATTGAATAAAATAAAAAAACATTTAAAAAAAATTTTTTTTTTCATTCCCAAGAAGGTTACTTTTCACCCCACCTAGTATGTATTTGGCTTGGGAATATCGACAAAGTTTTTACTATTGTAACGGAATGAAATCATAATCATCAAAAACCACTATCGTCATTATTACGCAATGCACAAACAGAGAATTCGTCAATAATGCATTGACAATACCGGTTTGTTTAGTTCAATATTTCGCTATTGTTGAACGTGACATATGGCACATTAGCATATCCAGTCAATATTTGTAACAAAAACAAATCGAATGTAAACAAAAATTCACCCCACTGACTTGAAGCAAAGAGTATGATAGGAAGGAAGCAACAAAAGCAAAATAAAAAAATCCCACCGTAAACGCAAAACAATATGATAAACAAAACAGCACATGATATCAACACCTGAGGTGAGACTGCAGTCACACGACTGGCAATCAGTTGAACCCGCAGTCGTTGGTCGGACGATCCAGATACGAATTCATATGTACATATATCCACCACATTAATCTTCGATCTCATTGTTGTAATCTACAATCGATGTGACGTTTTGTTTGAAATGCGAGCATTAATCTAAACTGCCAGACAAACTCGATACCAAAGTGAACGTGCTCTCATATAAACTCGTACATAAGCAACGCTTACATGAGCAAACATTTTGTACTGAAGTGAGATTATACTGACAAAGCTATAAACAAAAAGTCACACGAAAAATTAATGACAACCAGTTTGACAAGAGGCAAGCAAGTCCGAGTAGTACCAACCACCAAACAGACATAACGCATACATCATATTTTTTGTAGCCTTGTCTGTAGGTCTGTATGTTTGTCAAATGGTCCTCCTGTCGCAAAATGATATCATTTATGGTGAGGAATTTATTTTTCATATTTGCGTGCTTTCTAAATTTGTTTGCACATCAAATTTGGGTGATAGAAACAAATGACACATCGCTAACAAATCGAATAGCCGGATTCTGTGAAACCACCCTTGGAGCCTCGAAGGGGCTATAAATAATATTAGAACCTGAATTTATTTGCGAAAATCGGAACATAAGATAAAATATGAATATGACAGCCCACGCACACCACACAAAACTAAATTTCAATAAATAGAATATCATCGACAGGGAGGACCGACAAGGTAATCTAAACATGCATGCAAAGAAAAGGTCGAATAAAAAATGTAACGAAGTAATTTCGCCACCTGGCAAATGGTGGTGCTGATAGATATTAAATTGTGGACTCTCCACACATTGACAAACACTCCTGTTGGTTGGTAATTTAGTATTTATGGCATAATGCAGCACCAGAAAAGGGGCAGTATACCAGTATCCTACGAGCCAGAGATATGGACAGGGGTGAAGATGGATAAATCGTTGGCAAGTGTATCTTCTAACATGGACTTATAATAAGTGGTAGTTGGGATGTGATCGAGTTAATGAAAAAGTGTGCATCTTGATGTGAACACAATCTTTCAAGACATGAAATATGCATTATCAGATAGAAGATATACGAAGATACGAGTTTACCCTGACCCACTACTTTGAATTAAATTTTTCAATTTGCTACCCATAATTAGGTATGGGATTCGGATTCATATGCAATGTAGCTCGAAGTTGTTGTAGTTGAAGAAGAAGGTTCTTACGAAATAAAGGCCTCCACAATGTCCGTCGAGAGCGATGGTGAAAAACAAGCATGGCAGACTCATTCCACTCGTATAAGTTGGTTCATTTGGAGCTGAAGTCAACAAAATTTTAAAGGCGTTGTGCGTATAGCCATGTAGGTTTTGAAACGGACAACTTCGTTTGGATCTGTACAGAAAATATTCGGTCATGTACAGGCTCTAGGTTGGTACTAAGTGCTATCGAGGAAATGCGGTGGGATAAACTGGACTAGAAGACAGTGAAAAGTTGTAATTTATACTACGCTGACTGCGGCTGACTAAAGTAAAAAATCTTGCTCTTTCCTTGCAAGATTGCAAGAATACGCATCAAGTCTGGATTCATCAATACAATATTACCCTGATATACGCTCATCCTTGCACAGAAGCGTCTACTAAAAAATATTTATTCGAGCTCCCAACAAAGTTTTTGAGCAATGTACCATATTAGGTTCGGCAATCAAATCGTTTTAATGTTTCCTCAACAATCTTGGAGTGCACCGTTAAAAAAAAAACCACGTGAGTGAGGCGCAGAATAGGCTAAGGTCCAAGTCTACACCGAACTGCAGCATCAGAAGGTGGCCGTGGTGTAGTGGTATATGCATAGACTCCTCAAGCAGACGGTCGAGGGTTCGAATCCCGTGCGAAGCTATTCTCTGAAAAAGACTTTTCATGGAATTTGTATGTAAAGTTATATGTAAATCCAGTCGGCGTCAACTCTGACATGAAGGCATAACACTGATGTTGGAGTGGTTGCTGGCTACGCTAAATGTAACGAACTAACAACTAGCACGTACTAAGACCCACTGGTTGAGGATGCACTGGCTCCAGTTTGACAACCACCTCTGGAAAAATCTTGAAACCTAACACCTGAGTTTCAAAACTACTACACCACCCGCGTCCTGGTGAAATTCCAGTAAAAGGGTATTCATAACCCCTTGTTGCGCGCGCGTAATTATAAAAAAAAAAAGTCGGAGTATTTGAAAGCCATGTACCCTTTGTATCTTTGGTAGTAGCCAAATCCAAAATTCGATTGTCAAAAGGAAACCAACTGCTGATAGTTCAGAAAAATAAGTCCTATATTTTAGGACTCAAACCATGTAATAATCTAAACATAACCGAAAGCGCTGCAAATGAAGCAAAAACTGATTAATGTATGTATATGCACGTTGTAGCTTGTTTCCAGCTCGAAACGCAGACTTAAATAGGCCACACGTAGGAAAAGAATGATCTAGCACTCAACAAAAAAGCATTTTCATTTCCCAGTAATGACGGTGTCGATTTAGCTTTTCCAAAATGAACTCTTCACCTATTTCTCGATTTAAAGATCGCATCTGATTTGATCGTCTTGAACTCTGTAAAGCAAAGGTGAAATCCAGGTTTTTAGGAAAACTAGCTAAATGTGTAGACTCCGAAGGTACTTATTCAAAAATTGTTCTTGCAGCTCGGATATGCGGGCACAGCATGCCATCGATAAGAACGCTGGCAAACTCAAATATATGTTATCAATAAACAAAGAAGCACCGATCGATCGATTGTCGATGTTATACTTTTCAGAGTTCAAGGCACACTCATAAGGACCAATCAGATAGTTGACAAATGGTTGTACATGGCAGAGAAAAACGGAGGCCCATGACGAAGTGTCTCCTTTCATCAGGATTGGGACTACGATGCTGAGATTCCATTTGTCTGGTATGATTTAGCCTGAACATATTTAAGAGATGATGTAGTGCATGGTCTCCACAAGGTCATCGCATGCCGCCTTGAAAAGTTCGGCAGTTAGGGTCTCAGTACCTCTGCTTCTTTAGACTTAACATCGGATATGACTACACTCATTTCGTCGACGACGGGTGGAAAAAATTGTTGCAGGTTGAATAGTTCGTTTTGTCGGACAGCGGAATGTTGATCTGTTCTGCCGTTTAGCAGTTTTTAGACAAGGTTTTTCCATAACTGGCAATACACCAATAGACTAAATTGTTCGTTTATGCAAGAGCTGAAAATATCGCAGCCGCAAGTGCTTCAGTTCAAAATGAGTCAAATCAGTCAATTCCACGCCGTTCTTAGAAATTGGAAATCTCTCAGTCCAAATTGGGGCGAATTTTGCGCAAAGATCTAAGCTATACCCTTATCAGACCAAGTTAATTCAAGAACTAAAGCATTTTGATCATTTGAAGCGCCGAAACCTTTCCGATTGGGCTCTGCAAAAGTTTGAAGAAAATCCTGAATTTCAACGAAAAATTATCTTCAGCGATGAAGCTCATATTTGGTCAAGTGCCACCTCACTTAGCCGATTTAACGCCCCATTGAATTTATGTTTATGGTGTAAAGTTATGCCAACAACGATAAAGGAGCTCAGGAACAATATCGGACGCGAAATTGCCAATCTTTCGGCCGATACATGTGGAAGAACGTTAGAAAATTAGCTCTAAAGAATCGATCGCTGCAAACGTGCTCGAATTCCATACTTAAATTGAACATATGTACTACACCTGCAATAAATTTGTTATGTTATTGTGATTGAAAAACCCGTACATTTAGGTAACATTTCTGAACATCTTTCCCTCAATCCATCGATCACACGCTTCACACTGCTCTTTTTTCTTCCTTCTGAGGAGCTGGTGATCGTGGAAACTTTCCCACTTTGACAGATCACGCGTGACTCCTATCAAACTGCTTTGTCATTTTTGTTCAGTATCGTTTGGCAAGTCATCACGGAAAGACTCACACCACAAAAGCGTCTCCAAATTGTTCACCTGTATTTCGAAAATCAGCGTTCTGTGAGAAATGTTTTTCGTGCGATTCAAGGAACTTACGGTGCGCATAATCGAACTACTGAAACCAGTATTGCCAAAACCATTCGCAAATTTGAGTCTCAGTTTACATTAGTGGATGATACCCGACCGGTTAGACTACATCCAGCAAGTAGTGAAGAGACTTCGCTTCGCTTGGCGTATTTTACGTGATGATCTCGGCCTTAAAGCGTACAAAATTCAACTTGTGCAAGAATTGAATCCAGGCGACCTGAATTTGCGTCATATTCCCAGTGTCTGGGCTCTAGAAAAACTCAATGAAAATCTGGCATTTTATCGTGAAATTTTGTTCAGTGATGAAGCCCATTTCTGGTTCAATGGATTCGTTAATAAACAAAATTGCCGTATTTTGGCTGATGAGCAACCCGAAGAGTACCAAGAGCTACCATTACATCCATTACAAACAACGGTATGGTGTGGTTTATGGGCTGGTGGAATCATTGGTCCATATTTTTTCAAAAATGAGGCAAAACAGAATGTTACCGTCAATGGTAACCGTTATCGCGCCATGTTAACGGACTATGTGCTTCCTGAAATTCAAGCACATGGTCTCGGTAAGCTCTGGTTTCAACAAGACGGCGCTACGAGCCATACAGCATGTGAAACAGTGGACTTGTTGAGAAAGTCTTGGTGAGCACTGAATTTCATGTTTTGCTACGGCAAATTGGCCGCCTAAATCATGCGATATCACACCTTTGGACTATTTTCTTTGGGGATATGTAAAGTCTCAGGTCTTCAGGAATAAGCCAGCTACGATTGACGCTTTGAAAGCCAACATTACTTGTGTTATCCGCGAGATACCAGTCGCTATGCTCGAACGAGTCGCCCAAAATTGGACCTTCCGAATGGAAAACCTCAGACGTAGTCATGGCCAACATTTACATGATATCATTTTCAAAAATTAAATACCATGAACTGTTCTTTTAACCGATAATAAAAATTTTAAGTTCACTTTCAAATTTATGTGTTTTATTTTGCATTATATATCAAACTTCACGAAGAATCACCCTATACATTGTATCCTGGGACAAAATAAAGTTTTAGAAATATGGTAGCTTGGTTGCCACTAAAGACGCAGATACCGGACATCCTCAACTGCATTGCGTCTTGTTTAAAAGCCGTACGCTTGCATGCCTTACGAGACGCAGATGCCTTTAGGTACGTTTTAGATTGACGACGCCAGATCCACATTGATGATATGTTTTAAAGCTAAAGAAGATTCAACAGCACTTCATTTCTTAAACTCTAGACATACTCAGTTCAGTTTGGTTTTTCACTGTTCTATTTTTGACAGTTTACGCGTTGTTCGTGACATGTTCCAAAGTCAAAAATGCTCATTTAGCATTGCCATTTCATCATGAAAAAAATTACATTACGTGCTCTGTGAAAAATGTTTTTCGCGCACTTCGACCATTTTACGGTCGTCATAATTGAACTATTGAAGCAAGCAGTTCAGGCAATTGCGACCAAATTTCGCATCAATTTCACGCTATTTCACATGACACCACCTACCCCTATGCGTAGAGTGCGTATAGAGGACAATATTGCTGCTGTATCCGCCACTGGTAATGAATACCGTGATTTGTCCATTTTTCGCCGTTCGCAGCAATTAGGATAGTCTTACACGACTAGGTGGAAGATTTCACGCAAGGATCTTACGCAGTACAAGTGCTGCCAACGCTCTCGGAAAATGCACTGTTTGGTGCAGTTTATGGCTCGGCGGAATCATTAGCCGAATTTTTTCAACCGATAAACCAGCGTCAATTGCAGCCTTGGAAAACTACATTACACGTGTTATTAGCGAGATACCTGTCAATATGCTCGAAATAGTGATTCAAAATTGGACTCTCCGTATGAATCACTTGATACGTAGTCGTCATCAACATTTATATGAAATAATCCTTAAAAAGTTAATAGCAAGCATTGAGTTATCAACTCAAATAGATATTGTACGCAGTATACACTTTTTTTTTTTTTTTGATAATTAAAAATCGAACATTTAAAAAATCACCGATTACCTTCATTCAGATGGCGGTTCAGAAAACAAGTCTCAAAAGTTGGGTAACGCAAAGCCTCATCGAAACTTCAATGAGGCTTATAAGAGCAATAACTTACGCATTATTGCGTAAGAAACGAAGCCAAACGAGCCGAATTCCACAAGCGTGAGTTTTGTTGTGTACACGAAAAATTGGATTTTCCGCGAAATACGGTGTACACAGTTGAACAAATTTGTTCACTTTATTTTCGAGCGTGAATTAAGAATTTGAGAGTGGAAAAAGATTAAGGAACAAAAACAAAAACAAAAACCAAAAAGAAGCGATGAACAAAAGAAATTCATGATGAGCTATATTAAAGAGGAAAGTTTGGAACCCGATCAGGGTAGGTAGGTATGTATGTAATCATAGAAAGATTGACGCCATATTATAAAGCGCTTCGTGAAATTGACGGTAGACATCATAAGCCATTTGAACGTGCTATTTATGGAATTATTGAAAAACTTCACACCCAATTTAAGCTATTGGATACTCACACACTAACAAGAATAAGAACAGTGCGTTCGATAGGAAATATCGCGGGCGGGAAAGCTAGTATTACATTCACGTATTCGTTCACTATCTGGAAAATTCTGCGCAAAAATTTTGATGTCAGCATATACGATCCAATTTGTAAAAGAGCCAGAGCTGCGTGACCATTCATTGCGTCGCATGTGCAGTGATTGGGCTTAAATTTATCTGAGAATTGACCCAGTTTCCCCTTAAAATTGTATCCAGTGATGAGGCTCGTTTCTGGTTAAACGACTATGTAAACAAATAGAATTGCCATGTTAAGGGCGAAGGCAATGCTAAAAATGTTTCCCACGGTACATATATGCCGAAAGCTACTTCCAAATATTAAATGGCGTGAAATAGTATTTCGAATGAATTTAATAAATTGTCATCAAGTTAATTTCTTTGTGTTTTGTTTAAACAAGAGGCTGTTAGTATTAGAGAATTGTTTACAAGGCGTTCGAAAACACTAAAATTTGTGCGTCATCTTCACGTTCCTATAATCAACCTACAGTTGTCAGTTCTTTGAATAAGGCAAATTTGCTTTTTTTCAAGATTGTGTCATGTGTTCACACACACTTAGGTGCGTCGAATTTTTAATCCGACAAATCCTATTTCGCACTAATGTACTAACAAGAGTACTAAACGATTTCAATACACAAAATCACCTGCGGTACGTGGTATATCTCCCAATCTTCTTAAGAAGTCTTCTTTCTTGCTGGTAAGCCCAATGCGTACGCTTCTTCATCAATCCTGATCTTTAGGACTCATTCCGAATAGATGAGAACCAGAATTTGAGCACCTAAAAAAGGCGTATATTCACCCCTCTCCTGCTACAAACCTAGTAATTATCAATTTCTTCCTGTGAAAATGAAACACACATTAATGGTAATAAGGAGGAAAGGAGCAGTAAAAATTATTCCAATAAACAATGAACGTATAGGATACAAGCTTCATCTCTTGCCTTGACTGCTTTGCAAGATCAGAAAATTGACAAATAAATAAAATCAAGAAACTAAGCTGCATCAAAGCTTACACTTTTACCATTTTGAAGATATTACTCGTAATTTGGACTTAAGGCTCACAAATGTGTTTCAAAACTCAGAGGGCTACGGTTTTAGATGAACTGTGATAATATTGCTTGCCTTTTTAAGAAAGCTCTTTGTCTATTCTTTTACGCTTTTCGTCAATATTTTTATCGGCTTGGGCTTGGCCGTATATCGATAAACATTAACGTACTTTAAATACGTAAATCGCCAGATGAAGATCGCACACATTTTCACTGCTACAACATTCGAATATCGCGATTAAAACATGAAGACACGCGGGGAAAATGAGCAACAGCAAGAGGACGAATACTCCGCTAATAGCAGCAACACCAACCCAGCCACAATCCAGTCAAAGTTATCTATGGCGACCACTTCGAAACCAAACGATGGCTCCAAGTTCCAATATGTGATCGCTTATCTTGAGAGAAGAGACTTAGAACAAGTATCTTAGTGTATCTTAGTGTCTCCACTAACCACTTATCCACTAACCGAGTTGGTACCACCAGCGATGCGGTTTCAAAGCCCAGAAATGTTCCTCACCATGCTTCTTCAATCAGGGAAATGCACACCAGCAACTTTAGGTGAGACTGCTACCGTTGCTGCCAAGCCCAATCGCTTCTTTATTCATGACAAAATTTTTGGCAATCGTTTTCTTGCCGAAAGTGTAGCTGTCAACTGTGCTTCGAACAGTCAATACCACCAAAATGCACACATTCGGAACGACGATGGTCGAACCTTTCGATGGTCAAGACTTTCACTTGCGCTGCGATTACATACTCAATCCTTGGCACAGATTTATTGCAATTCTTTCACTTATTGGTGGATATTGTGGGCCGCCGTCTTATAGACTAGTGTGTCAACAGAAATACCTGAGCCATCTTCAGATCATCCGATGGAGGCACGGTGGATTCTCTTAATAATAATGATCGCTACACAAATCTGCTCCACTAATGCTACCCAGAAATCACCTTGCCACTTTCGCCAACCGCCTAGAGATGCCGTTCAACATCACTTGCAGACAAGCGACGCATCTGTTTTTTGTCGGCTTAAGCCGAGTAAGAGCTGGCATAGCCAACTTGTAGCCCGTGAACCAGTCTTCTTCAAAACGTAATAAAAAAAAAATGCTAAAATCTATCTATGCGCTGTTCGTTACCACTCGTCATGAATTTTTAGCTGATACTGTCAGGTAAGTAGATTTTCACCCTTCTCCGCCTTGTCCATGCATACCATCGAATACCAATTGCGCCTAAAGATGTACCCAAAACTGCGATCATCACCCCGTTATATGCGTTATATGAATTTTCCAGAATGACTTACGATCTACGAAACGCGGTTCAAACCCAGCAAGAATTCGTCGATTCTTTGTTTGGAGATCTTACCTACATATGTCGAAGATATGCTGATAGCTACAAGCCTGGAACAAAACGGCAAACAGTCACTTACCATATATTCTTGGGGTATTAAGTTTATGGAGTTCGTACTCGACCACCGCAGGATACCATAAAAGTGATGCAGAATTTCCAAAACTATCCACAATTTCTGAATTGGGACGCTTCATCAGCGTACTCAACTTTATCAGGACAAGTCTACTCCAAGGGCAATACTCCTCTCAAATGGACACCAACATCCGATGAGGCGTTTCTTTTCTGTCGCCGATTTCTTTGACAGAGCTGCGCCTGATGGGTAACGTCAAACGTCAAACACCGCCGTTAATGCAATTCTGCTCTAGGTAGCCGGCGGCAAATTTGAGCCCCTTGGATTTTTTTCAAGGTCACTTTCCACCGCGCAGCACCAATACAGTACTTTTAATCGCGAATTGTTGGCAATCAAAAATCTAATTGAACATTTCCGGCTATTCATCAAAGAACGGCAGTACTTGGAGTTCATTTTCCAATTCTCCACCGATAAATGTCACATATCTGGATGGAAATACGGCAGCGCACGCACAGGTGGAGGTGGAAAACTTAAAATTGGTAAGTGGCAAACTTAGTTTTGCTTATCTTTCTCTTTTCTTCCTGTAACAAAGTCGCCAATCACATGCGAAACGTCCTCAGGGCGACCTGTTCCTTACATACCAATGACGTTCAGAAGAAACGCATTCGAAGACATGTAAAATTTCAGCCATCCAGAGATTAGAGTATTCAGCAAATCCACCGCACTTCGTTTTTTTTTTTTTTTTTACTATCACTGAATGTAGTCTTTGCCAAATGAGCACGTAGTTGTCACGATTGCCAGCAAAGAAAGGTAGACAGACATACCAGTCCAACATTAGGAGTGCTTACAGCAGCCAAGATGTTCGAACCCGTTCACTGCCACCCTGCAATAGCTATAGTTACCTGGTCACATGCATCGATCGAACTAAGCAGTGGCAGGAAGCCATTCTAATCGCTTACATCGCGGCGACAACCGTCGCCAACTCGTTTCGGTTGTTGTGCTTTCCGTCTCAAGACCGATCAAGGCCGGCAATTTGAATCTGTCCCTTTTCAACGTTTTCTCAAATAGTAGGTTGTACCCGCGTCCGCAGTCTAACGGAATAGTAGAGCGATGGCACCGCTCGCTAAAAACAGCACTAACTGCACATCTTCACTCGCCGTCGTGCTACTAGGACTTCCCTCAATGATCAACGAGTCAAGTACGGCGCCTGCACAGCTTGCTAGAGAGCCGAGCGACTACTTCCCGAAAACTATTCAAGACCTGTGTTTTTTTCCTCAAGGATTTCAGTGTTACATATTTA
This sequence comes from Volucella inanis, assembly GCA_907269105.1. Taxonomy (NCBI): domain Eukaryota; kingdom Metazoa; phylum Arthropoda; class Insecta; order Diptera; family Syrphidae; genus Volucella; species Volucella inanis. The sequence goes on along the minus strand of OU026157.1, from coordinate 69,642,686 downwards.
TATTCATAACAAGCACGTCCACAATACCTAGTGCTCCAGCGTCACCCACTAGTATTAAAAATTGCCATGCCGAATAAGAAAGTTTGCGTGTCGACTCAGCGATTAAAGCCGGCTTATAAAAAAGCTGAGTTCGAGTGTACGGCAAATCAACAACATACGGACAAAGTGCGTCGCCTAAGCTACCGAACCCGAAAAGAACAACTCGTACAACCAGAACTGGCAGAAAAATGAACTCACAACTTCGATTCATATTTACAAAGTAGGGAGCCGTGTAGCGGCCCAGTTCTATATTAAACTCCTCCATAAAGCACCAGAAACCTCCTTACAGAAGCGTTACCTTCACGTTTCGCTAATCTGTGTTGCATTCACAGACCGCCCTATTGCGAGTTCCCACTGAAAAAGATATGTATCTCATCAATTAGTGGAAACCTGAAACCCATTTCAACGTTCACTCTACCGCACATCCTTTCCTCATACTGTGTGCATTTACATCATAAAATTGCATTCGACAATAGACAACAGGCAACCTAATTAAAAACAGAAACAACAACCAAACTAAAAAACCAAAACAAAACAAATTAACCCGACCGACAAATGTACCCCACAGCACAAGAAGAAAGAAAACAACATTTTAAAAAATCGCTCATAACAAAATCAAAATTTTAAAGTGCTCAACAATTAATTACAAACGTTGCACAAACAATGCGAGCAGCATAAAACACGATTTCATTATGCGGTCAATGTTCTCCGTCACCTCAATCATGCCCATGCTCAATTCTGGATCATAATGAAACTCATAGTTCCAAGCAAAAGATATATACTTCTACGAATATACTGTGCAATAAATTCCAGAGTACGAGCACGTCTTTTTATTTACCATTCAGACTGCGCTTTGTACCGCTGCCTCGGATAGGTGCCTTTGCTTTTGGCTTTGCCTCCATCTTTGCCTCTGGTTCTGTGCAACAACTGAAGTCGATTATGAAATCTATGACAGCCCCCATTCATAGATGCAGGGACGATAATAGAAATAAGTCTTGTAAGTTGAGCTCCTCTATAGACCCTCACCACCCCCGGAATATAGCGATGCATGCATTCGTACTCCATTCGAGTGCATTCAGCCTTGAAACGCGCACTGGTTCCGCTGATTTCGACACATTACGAGCATGTATCACGGTAGATTACCCACAAAGTATCTAGGCACGACGATTAATACGGTTCCGTGTGTAAACCACGTGTAAACGACGCTATGTACCACGATACTACTCATATTTTCACATTCGTTGCCATACACATACTAATACCATACCCGTAGAACTAGCCAAGTTGACGTCTCCACATATTGTCCAAGTTAGGTACGGTCAGTTTGGTGCTGTGATTTCAATTGAATGTCCCGCTAATTGATCTCAGATACATGCCAATGCATTTACCATGCATTCACAACATTGCACAGGCTTCACAGTTCACCAAATTAATTCCATTCAACTTGACTTGAGATACTTAACAAAATAAATATTATAAAAAAAAAAAATAATCAAGATAACCATCTCAATACTTACAGGTTGTGATTTAATTTTTTATCTACTTGATGTTGGTGTATCTGGAATGAGAGGAAAAAATTCATTAATTAACTTCAGTTACGACTGTGGTGAAAATAAAGTTCGTTCGAGTGTTTGCTATTTCTATTTTAAAGTTTTGTTGAGTAGTAAATTTCACCAAAAGGGGCTAACTACATAATGTAAACCTGGCGATGAAAAAAAAATGACGCACCGCGCACTCGTCAGGCAATTGTCTACGACAAATCGCTATGCTTTGCAATCTTATCGATGATAATTTAAGTTCGAACAACCCCATAAGCAGCGTGGACTTGGTCGTTCTTATGTACGGGGAATGGAACTGCACAATGCCACATGGATGAGTAATATGTTATTTTTCGTTACCGAGGATTTAATGGCACTTGCCAGAGTCCAAAATTAATGGCACAGATGACAAGAAGATAGATTTGGATTTATAAGCAGATATGCAATTATATGGTTGTGTTTAAAAGTGTATTGACAAACTTCTGATTCACCCAGTTATCATCTATACGTACAAGTCTAAAGGTGCATCGTCACATTTTCTAGTTTTTTCTTTTGAATAAAGCCGATGAGTGATTTTTTTTTTTTTTTTTTTTACTTGTCGGATCGTCCGATCGATCTCTAATGAAAAAAGAAAATAAAAGAAGCTCAAGAAATGTACGTGCATGAACGATCTTTTTGATAAGGGAACGTCTGAGTGATGATCGGTTTAATAACTATAAGCTCAGGTTAAAAGTCTTTCGCGTCTAAAAGATCTATGGTATGTTACGAAGAAGACAATTAGCCAAAGAACCAGTCCATTGTACTTCTTTAAGTTCCTTTTAATGGAATTCCTTAGTCTTTCGAAGAAAGACGAGTAAGCGCTTCAGTGATAAATTGCCTACAGTATCAACACCCAACACGTCAGCGCCATGTACCTGCAGCCTGATGTAAGCTTGAGCTAGACATTCACAGAGATAATCATCACTTTCACAGCAAGCGTCGTAGGATGCTGTATCACTTATGACCAGCATATTTATGTTAAGTGCTTAGCAAAAATGTAGTACCCCGTCACGGCGTCCTACTGAGGGATAGCAGGAAGGCCGCTAACCATTAAGATACGTCGGAGAGAATTCGTTTGGTTTACCGGCAACCTGGAGAGTTATGCCAACTGCGTGTTCATCGCCGCAAAGTGGCTCATTTTCACTTTTTGGCTTAAAGAAAATTCCCAAGGCTATGGATTAGTGAAAATGCGTTACGGGGTGTTTCAGAATATTCTGCTAAAATAAGACTTTCTCACCACAGGGGATAAACTAACTAACTAACACCACAGCTAAAACTAAAATCTAATCCGGAGCAAAACAGTGGTAAATCAAAGTAAACAGACCATTTTATTTTTTTTTAATTTGTAGCACATCAAAGTGCATAATAAAAAATTTTAGTGATTAATTTCAAGTCAAACAGTGGGAGATAAAGTAAACAGACGGAAAGTTTAAATAAAAAAAATCTGATTTCTTGGAAACTTTCTAATAAACTAATAATTTCTGGAGAATATCGTGTTTTGAGATCTTTTTCGATTCTGACATGCCTTAACGAAGAAATGAGTGGGTCCGATAAGGTTACAAGCACGATGAAAAGCTTTTTATTCAGCCGCACCCTCGAAACCTTGTTTTTTGTTTTTGTGGATTCCTGAGCTTTTTCTGACAATTCTCCAAGTGGTAACGATTGATACTCGATTATATTTTGACCATCAATTAAAATTTTATGAAATTAGGTGTGAGTTGTTTTACGGGATATTTCTTCTTTAATAATTCTCGAATTCGGAAGTTCAAAACATTAACTCTTGTGTTACCACTCAAAAAACGTACAACATCTGCCACCCGAATACCCGGGTACTTAATATAATTAAATATTCATACGGAGGCTGTTGGATGAGTACCCGAATTGGAAGATAGGTGGCGCTACTGAGCCAACATGAGTGTACCATCATTTAGTATAATCTCTTTTAGCCCGCCTGTCAACATTTAGTGACAATCTGTATTTAGTTTTGTTTTGAACCGATCCGTGACCCGATTCTTTTTTTTTTTTGGTGGCAAAACTCGCAAGGAAATCAAGCCCATTCTCGATGGTGTGTATGGGACTCATTCCGCTCGAGTACGACCGTTTACCATTTGTTTGCAGTTTCGCCGTGGCCGCACGTCGGTTTTTGATAAACCGCGCCCAGGTGGCCCAAAAGCGGTTACCGCAAAGGGAACCGTGGACAAAATCCATGATCTCGTATTGGCGGACCGCCGAGTGAAAATTCACGACTTGTCTGAGATAGCAGGCATCTCAACTGAACTTCTTAGCCATATCCTGCACGAGATTTTGGGCATGAGAAAGCTGTACGCGCAATGGGTGCCGCGTTTGCTCACACTGAAGAACAAGCGCAATCGTGAAACCACTTCAAAGACGTGCTTACCCCTGTAAAATTGAAATTCGGAGGAGTTTCTGCGTCGTTTCGTTACCGTCGATGAGACGTTTATTCTCTGGTACACACCAGAGACCAAAGAAGACAATGGGTTTTACTCGGTGAACGTGCTCGAAAGGTGAAGACCGTACCTTAGGCCGGAAAGGTGATAGCCACCTTTTTTTGCGATGCGCAAGGTGTGATCCACGTTAACTATTTGGAAAAGGGAAAAACAATCACAAAATCATACTACGTCGATTTATTTTATTTATTTATTTGACCGATTCAACCCCGATTTGAAGAAAAAACTACCACATTTGGCTCTTTCACCAAGATAACGCACAGGCTCACACCTCCGCAGTCGCCACATTCAAATTGATCGAATTGCACTGCGAATTGCTCCCCATCCTCCGTAATATCCGGAGTTGGCTCCTTGCGACTTCTTTTTGTTTCCAAACCGTAAAAGATCGCTCGCCGGAAAGAAGTACAGGTCGAACGAGGAAATCATCGCCGCCGCGGAGAAGTATTATGCAGGCCAAGAAAAGTCGTACTATACGGAGGAGTAAAAAAAGTTGCTGCACCAATGGGAAATGTGTATCGAGTTGAAAGGGGATTATATTGAAGAATAAATTGTCAAATTTATATTCAAAATATTTCTAATCCGGGTATTCATCAAACTGCACTCGTATTCTAGGAAGTTATTCTAACCTGAATATAAATTTTAGATGATATACAGTGAACCTGGGAGTCCTAAAACAGATATAAAACAGAAGGGCAGAGGCAGAAGGGTCGATATTTTTATTCTTTTATAACTGAAGAATATTCGAGAACACTTTTGAAACACGTAGAGAAAAGCATGTCTATATTTTTAGCGCAGTAAAACCGCATAGCTCATTTTTTATCAAGGAGAACGAGTTGTGAAAGAACTGTTCGCCGCTTGCAAAGGATCTGGTCGGAACAAAAGCATGGACAGAATTTTCACGACCTTACCGTTGGCAGAGTCTTTTCTCAAGGACGCTCACTATCGTCGATATTTGAAAAAAAAAAAAAAATAATAATAATAATAATAATAAAATAAAACATTTATTCCTCAAGAAATGAAACCGTCGAACTTTAGACCGTTATTGTCAAAGTTTTTTTTTTTGGATTTCACGAGAAGGTTACCATCTGTCCGTATGTTACGAAGAAAAACCAAGCGGCAGTTCTTCACAGTACGATGCACAATGATGCTACGATATCTGATGCATCTAACCGGAAACGAGTTTGTTTTACAACAAAACCAAAACTATCCATATACCTACCATGGATGAAATGTGCATGAGATATTCCACCCAACGGCGAACGGCGGCTAGATTTTTTTTTTTTTTACAATATTTTGGATATTGCCGGTGTTGCTGCGTACGTTACTTACAATGAAAAATAATTATTGTATATGCTTGCAAACGCTGACAATTAGCCATGCCAATGATAGAAGAGCGATTTTCCAACCAGCAAGTCATGCAAAATCATGCAACGAAAATCACAATCTAAAGTTACTATGAAAGGCCAGTAACAGAAGTGGTAACTGATAACAACCATCAACGAGACGCTCTAGTGGTACAAGTGTTGTAGTTGGATCATGCTACATTCGTAACGAGCAGCCTTTTCGAAAGAGAACAAAGACAAGGAACTCCAGCTCACAGCAAAACTCACAAAATGTTTGAATTGTTATAATTGATTTCTAATATATCTGTGTAAAAGATTGAAACTTAATTATTTTTTTATAACTTTTCAAATAGTATTGGAATTTTACTGTGCAAAAAGTGAAAACTCCATGATTTTTGTCCAACAATCACGTTGCAAAATGTGATATTTATTACAATACTATTATGTACAGTAAATTCAATAAATATTCAATTTGAAATATAGGGTTTTCTAATAACGACTTGACAACTTTTTTTTTTAAATAAAAGGCAAACCATTTGAGATATTTCAAAAACTTTATTATTGGCTTGAAGTACAATCAAAACATATATGAATAGAACTCGACTTCGTTCATTGAACCAATTTTCAACGACTCGGCCACACATTTCGGCCGAAACGGCCGCTATTTTGCGTTTAATGTTGGCTCTGAGCTCTTCCAACGTCGTCGGTGTGTTAGCATAAACCAATGACTTAACGTAGCCCCACAGAAAATAGTCAAGCGGCGTTAAATCGCACGAGCGAGGCGGCCAATCGACTGGCCCATGTCTTGAGATAACACGCTCACCATATGCCACACACATGGCTTGTGGCACCATCCTGTTGAAACCACATGTCATCCAAGTCTATATCTTCCAATTCGGGCCAAAAATAATCGGTAATCATGGCGCGATAACGCTGACCATTCACAGTAACGTGACGATTTTTTGTGGATGAAGTGGTGATTCATGAAGCACATGTGGGTTTTCACCCGACCGATATCGCATATTTTGCTTATTGACGAACCCATTGGGCCAAAAATGAGCTTCGTCACTAAAGATGATTCTGCGATGAAATTCATCATCTTGGCGCATCTTCTCCAGAACCCAATCGGAGAACGTACGTCGCTTCAAATGGTCCATCGGCTTCAATTCTTGAGTCAACTTGATCTTGTATGGGTGTAAACCAAGATCCTTACGCAAAATATGCCATAATGTGGTCTGAACGATGCCCAAATCTTGAGAACGCCGTGGAATTGACTGATTTGGATCGTTTGCTACGGACGTCTGAACGGCAGCGATATTTTCGACACTTTAACCAATTAATGTCAGTGAGATAACACGGCAACATCACACAACGAATATGTAGACTCAAATTTTTGCACTTAACTTGTTATTGCCTGTCTACTAGGGCGAGAATTATGACCGAAAATTGGAGTTAACGCTCTTGAAATTGCAGTCACCGACTCCGAATATCTGTAGAAAATTTTCATAATTTGCAGAAGTTGCTCGTTAGTGTACTTTACCTTGATAAAAATGTTGAGTTAACTGAATAAATTGACAGTGACAGTTTAATGATTAGTGAAAGAGTGCGTTCACAAATTAAATTCAAAGTTGTCAAGTCCCTATTGGGAAACCCTATATATATTCATTGTTATTATTTATATATTTATTTATTATATTTTTGCAACAAAAAATTTTTTTTTCTTTGACATACTAATAAAACTCTTTTTCTATCGGGGTACCCGAGTGGCATATACGTGTTTTTTTTTTTCTCAAATGCAAATTTTTTTAAAAATATGTTAAATGCGGATTTCGATAGAAAATCGGTCAAATCACAGGGATTCGAGAAGGTTTTGGCCTATCTTTTTTGGGGAAAAAAGAGTGGTACCCGAGTTCCTGGGTAGCAACACTAGGGTTAAATATTACTTTAAGCCTCTCCATTGACCCGACTTATACGAGGCAATAGCCCCTGATTTTTGAAAAAATCTCCTCGAGTTCAATTTCACCGCAAAAACTCTTTTGGATCTTTGTTTTCCAGGCTCCTTGATTCCAATAGATTTACCATATCAATATCTTCTACCTCTTGTCGAAGTGTATCATATATGCAACTTTCGAAATAAATTCCAGGCACCTGATTCCTGCATGCAAAGGAGAGATTTCATATTCGTAGTTATGTTCATCATCATTTGATTCATCTTGATTGTTGAAGTTTTTTTATGTTCTTTTGCATATAGGACATGACCGCGTTGACTTTGTATGTGTTATTTCATTCAGAACTTTTCTGTCAATCATACATATGTAGTTACATAACTTTATATACCGTTCTATAGGGTGAAAATTTGCAATTCGACTTTTGATATCGTTGACCGTTTTTTTGATGAGATATCCAGTTTGCTTAGCATATTGCAATTTTAGGAGTCAGAAAAAATTATCTGATGATAGGCGAAGGTTCGTCTTTATTTTTCTTTATTTTTTTGCTTGTAATGATCTATCACAACCCCACTTACTTGGTAATGTAAGAATTTTTGGAAGTGCAATTAATTCTCCATAGCTTTTGCTTTCTAAAAGCTGCCTTGCAGTATTATCCATCATGTTTCGAAGCTTCCATGATTTTGCAATTTCCTGGAACTTTTTTTAAAACAGTTTTTATATAACGGTATTTTGGAACAAAACAAATAATATAATGAATGTTTATTACACATTACAAGAAAAATTAAAACTTAAGTTTCAGTTAATAGAGAAAAAAAATTAAATTTGGATGTCGGCCGCAAATTGTCGCACCTATTGTAGATTTTGCAAATACATATATAGGAATTCATTTTCTGTATAGCTTAGGTCAGACTCTTTCGAAGCATTTTTTTAAACTCAACGTCAAGTCAAAAAAGTGCACAGGATTAAATTAATTAATTAGAGTTTTAAAAAAAATTATAAAAAAAACTGCGTCCAATTTTGATTTCACAAATGAATAGATATATCGCACAAAATAAAAAAGAAATAATTTTTTAAAACATTTTACCTAGTTTTTAGATTCAAACCTAAAAAAAAGGATTTTAAAGTGACGGTAAAAATAACTCAACTTTGCTCCACAAGCAAAACCATTGATCTAAGAGAAATTAAACATTCGGTAATCCAGTGAATTTAAAAATTTTGTATTATATAAGGTGCGTAACTAAGTTATCGTTTTTTTTTTTTTTTTTTTAAGAAAATGCAACTTTATTGTGATAAAATTGTTACATATGAATCATTCAAAGTATGGCTCATCGCTAGCTATGACCTTTTCCCATCTTTCTGGCAGAACTTGAATACTGTTACGGTAAAAGTGTTCATCTCTTAAGGCTATCCACGAATCACGCCATTTTTTGATGTCTTGTGACCATGTGCTACCTAACGGAACAAATAATAATAGGACGACGCAATATCTGGGGAATGTGGTGTTTGGGGTAGGACTTCCCATTTTAGCTTTTCCAGGTAAGTTTTAACGGGTTTGGCAACGTGAGGCTGAGTGTTGTCATGCTGTAGAATCACCTTTTCGTGCCTCTGCTCGTATTGTAGCCGTGCTCGGCTCAATCGCATCAATTAAAGTCAGCACTACACGCTTCGCTCTCAACGAGGGTCCACATTCCGCTAGGAGCAGTTAAAGGACAAATACATTCATATTTTCTGCAGAAAGCCAATCTTGAATGGTCGGGATTGACAAACTGCGTCATATCAAGGAAGATAAGACTTACATTCAATCAAAATAAAACGAAAAACCTATTAAGCAGAGCCCGTACAGAAATCGCCAGAATCACGGCAATTACCACGGGCCATTGGCCAATTGGAGACCATGCGGCCAAACTAGATATCCCATACAACTCTCTCTGCCGCAGTTGCGAAAATACAAATGAGAAAGAAACTCTCTTTCACTTTCTCTGCAAAAGTCCAGCTCTAGCAAGAGCCAGTCTGCGCGCACAAAACCAACTATTTTTTGACGACCTTAGCGAAATTTCAGGTAAAGGGATACAGGATCTTATTTGCTTTCTTAAATTTACAGGTTGGGTATACACCGTACCACATCCTTAACAACCATCACAAGATAGGTTACATGAGACGTGGTAACGAAACGGCACATCCTAGTGCTAATTGGGTTTAATGTCATGAACCGCCACTTCTACCTACCTACCTATGTGTGCGGCCAACTTGAACAATACAGTTTTGAGATAAACGTGTTTAAAATTTTAAGTTATGGTAAATCATACCTGGCGGCCTTGTACTATACTTAGAAAAACAAGTACTTCAAGTTCCTAAGGGACCATTGAAAGCAATAAAAAAAATAGATTTTTTGAAAATTCTAGAGTGGCCTAACCCCTTAAAATTAACCACATGAAGTTGAGTTCCGGATTGGAACAGCGACCACATTGTGGTGGAGTTTGATAAGCTGCATCACTTCGCACGTAAATGGCGAGATCGTAATGAGAAAAGAATATCGGCACTAGTTCGTAGCCAAGTAACTTTAGATCAAAGTAATCTGAGAGGTGTGGGGGGATCAAACTGTGTTTCTCTAAGTGCCAAAAACAGTGCATTTTTCGATTAATTTCTGCGAATTTTCTAAACTTGGGCTCTCCAAATTGTATCGTGGCTATTTTTCTTCCCTTAAACTTCTGCTTCATAAAAAAATCCACAAAACCACACGTTTTCTATTGGATTCCCATCAGAACAAACAATCTAATGCCTCTATACCAGTTCCCTTTGGTGTACATGTATTACATCCTTCTGGTGTAATTTTAACATGAATTGTGCATCGAGGTGTTGTCTGAATATTATTGACCGAGGAGTATCCATACGTGATTGGCCGTTGCTCAAGTGGTAGTGTATTGGCTTCATCATGGGACAGTTCAGCGTTCAATCCCACCCGCGCCCGATAAATATCCTTTTTTTTTAGGCCAACTAAAACCTCGTGAGATAAATGGTTGCCTAAAATTCAACAAGTCAATTTGTACTAATAATTTATTCATTGAGCGAAATAACCACATTTCTCTTTCTCTCTACAATTTTCCAAAAAACTTTTAATACCCTCTTGAGTGTTAAATTCTTTAAAAAAAAAAAAAAAATAAAAATAAACATGAACTTCTGCTGCATGTTTTACGTCGCGTTCCACTAACTTTTCATCTTTTTTTGTCCAAGCTTTTTTCCAATAAAAAAATATAGCTCATCTGTAAATACCATATTATGTTGCTCCAATCCCGGTCTAAATTCTGCGTTGCCCAACTTAGCCTCTTTCAGTATGTTTTGGGTCAGTTGGACTCCTCAACTACTTTTCTGGACAATTTTTCTTTTGATTATCGCGACTGGAGAATTACCTTCTTTGGACACAATTTGAAGTGTCTTTAATGTCTCGCGAAAAAATAATTCAAAGCCAAAACAAGGCAATTATAAAGGCAAACGCGATGTTGTGTTTTCGAAAGGGCAGAGCGTCATGATAAGAGATCATGATCAGCCCTAACAACACAGTAAGATGCGAATAAATATGTTTTTCTTAATTTACTTGAAAGACTAGGCCACCTACACGATACATGTCGCCGTTACAACGCAGAACTAGCTAAAGTCCAAAATTTTGAAATTTGTGATTTTCATATCAAAAGGAAGCCAACAGAGATACACCTTCATGTGCGAAATAATTCGTTCGCAGTACTATTTGTGAAACTAGCTTATACCCGCGACTTCGGTCACGTTGGTGTATTAAATAATCGGTAAAAAGTCTTCGACATTTGTCCATCTAGCAAGCGAATGTAACACAGGCTTATAATTAATAAATAAGGCTTTTAGTGGGTTTCCGTGGCGCAATTGGCAGTGTACGGTAGTTCGGACGGTCCGGCAAATCGGGACCAAAATATTTTTGAAGGCAAAGAAATGCCGGGGACTTTTTGATTTCTTAAATATCGAGCAAAACTTTTGTCTCTTTCTAGGTTCAGTTTTTTTCGGGTATCAGTTCGGCGCTTTTGTCGACATAAACTCCAGTAGTTGCTTCGGCAACATACATCCTAAAAATCCTACACAATATCTACACGTTTGACCTTTAATCCGTATTGATTCCAAAGAGCCTACAAAAACGATCAAAGCATGGGATATCGCCGAAATTACTAGAAATGTTATCAGTAAGAACTGATCCTGTATTTAGAAGAGAAACCAGCTCTAAATCGTCTCTATTTTCTCTGGCTGATAAATCTATTGACTTGACTCCATTATTCCCTCATGCAAGGAGTGGAATTGTATACAAGGAGGTGCATCATCACATCACCCGATGTTCTTTAGCTGTAAGACTCGCGATTTCAAAAAACACTACAAAAAGAAGTCTAGAACGGTCAAATCAGATGATCTTGCCGGTCAGTTCAATCGCCAAAACGAGAGATAAGGCGACCTGGAAATGCAGAAGCAAAAGTTTTTTCCTATTCCCATATCCAAAGAGATAGAAATAGACCTAGTCGCTCATGATGATTTTCAATGAAAAGTTGTCTCCATTGTGTTCGAGATTCAGACACTCGCTTGGCTGTATACAGCTAACAGCTGATGCACTGTCTGCACTTTATAAGGAAACATCTTACAGGCTTTTACCAAAATTCTCTGCAAATCCCGTTGATTGGTACCTAATTACGTTGCACGTCATCTGGTCGATACTCCGTGATCATTTGCGACATCTTCAACCACAACTGCGATATTCTCAACAGAATGGCTGCACCGGGGCCGGCCTGATCTGGCAGCATCTGCTGTTTTTTCATACTCTTCTAGGCGAGCGGCTCATGCAGTTCACGTTGGCGCAACCACCGACGAACTATTCCGCAACTCGTAACATGTCAAAATGTCATTCAAAAATCGCCTCACTTGGGCCGAACTGACCCGAAAGCCCTGGAAACCGGTTGCCTATTTTGCGCCATATTCGCCAACGAGCGGAATAAGGATTTAGAAATGGATTGAGTGGCATTGATCATGATCTAACGCCTAGGTAAGGTAAGAAAACACGTTCTGCAACATTGTCTACAGGCCAAAACTTGTACACCGATGGAAGAGTCCGAAGCCATATGGTTAGGGTAGGAAGATCCTTCATAAAAATGGGAACATACACAGCATTTTTAACCTATAGGCAATATAGGAGGTTACGAGAGTTTGCCGATAAAATTTCTCAAGCTTCGAGATATTCACGTTTACATAAATCATGCAGAAATCTTTGTCTAGACTCGTCATCTCTTCATCGACTTCAAAGCAGGATATTAACGTTTATCTTCGCTGGCTTTATTCCCGGCACAAGGAAAAAGCACATCATAGAACCTTAACGATCTAAGTGAAGGTATTACTTATCCGACAAACTCTATGAGACGCACGGAGATGCGAATGAAGTCCAGAATGCCAATACATCTAGACATTGGACAGTAACACTCCAGTCAAAATGAGAATACGGAACACTGAAGATCAGGGAGTATTGAAGTACTATAAAAGTACTTAAAACTTGCCTCAGATTACATTATTGAAGGCACTTTGCTAGAGCTAGATGTAGTGAGTTAAGTAATTATATTCTTGCAAAAAGGTAGCTTTGCTGAAAGTTTGCAAGGCTTATGATGGAATTGAACTGCAATCAGACTATTCGAGGTAGCTACTCTCTAGTATTAGAGGTCCAATATTATCTATACATTAGTATTACCCGTGACATTAGTTGTTAAGAAAATTCGGTCAATTTCACTGCATTTGAGACAATGGATACGACATACAATAAAAAACGAAACGAAAATGAAGAGACAATAAAACAAATACAACAATGAGAGATGCAATTGTCGTCCACAATCAATTCATTGTTCTGATACAAACGAATCTAACATGTTTTATTCTGGAGAATCCATGTAGAATATACCCAAAACCAATCTACGTAGACCTTATGACTATAAAAAACCGAAAGCTCCTTATTCAACCAAAACTTGTTTGCAATTAAGGCAATACCAATCACCTCACACCTCGATAGGCAAACACATAGACACTCGGGCGTATGAGTAACGACATTTACCTTGAAACACCTTGGGAATTAGGTTTTTTTTTTTCTTTTTTTTTTTTGAAGCAAATTAAATAGCACATTTCAAACGAAACAGGGCCGACGTTTCGGTGGAGTGATATCTCAAATGTTACAGGTTCCTGGAATTCGGTAATGACTTCTGGTATTTCCTTATTTTCTCACAGACAGACAACATATGGAGTCAGACGATCATGCACAAGTACTAATCTCGTATTTCCCACCGAGTATTTTACCCAACACTATTTCACAATTCATCTCATACCACTCACAGAGTACGAAAATGAGTAGAGATATGTATCCGTATCTATGAGCTCGTATAAGCATAGTATTCCCCCAAGTGCCTTTCTACTACTCGATAATTGTGCAGGTTCAACATTTGTGACTCACCCATTCCAATAACTCTAACCATCATGCCTCGGCTTTGTACTTTTAAATTCGAATTCGAATGAAAAGTATATATTCACCGGATGACATGGCTTGTGGAAGAAAACCAACGACTACGGTGTGTGGTGACAGGAGAGTGGTTTAGTCAATAGAAGTCCCACAGAAGCAGTATTCACCTGTATGGCTGCACGTTTCCACTTCAACTTAAAAGGAAAAGAAAAAAATGTAAAGCCCGCCTTGAGAATGTCAATAATGGTTGGGTGAAAAGCTGGTTTTTGGGTAAGGCACGTGCTTCCATGCAACGTTTACAGATTTATGGATTGTGTTGTATATATGGGAAAAACGAGTTCGTTCGATTTTGTTAGCGAACATGTGATGTGATGTTATGTGAGTACGAAGACCAACTTCTCATGTCATTGTTCGGAAAATAGTTACATAGTCTGGAAGCTATTAGACTAAGTAGATACATTTTCAGGTATATATCGGGTTTTCCAATAACGACTTGACAAATTTTTTTTTAAATAAAAGGCAAACCATTTGAGATATTTCAAAAACTTTATTATTGGCTTGAAGTACAATCAAAACATTTATGAATGGAACTCGACTTCGTTCATATGGCCACCGCGGGCATGTTTGCAGCGGTCGGTTCGTTGGATCCAATTTTCAAAGACTCGGCCACACATTTCGGCCCAAACGGCCGCTATTTCGCGTTCAGTGTTGGCTCTGAGCTCTTCCAACGTCGTCGGCGTGTTGGCATATACCAATGACTTAACGTAGCCCCGCAGAAAATAGTCAAGCGGCGTTAAATCGCACAAACGAGGCGGCCAATCGACTGACCCATGTCTTGAGATAACACGCTCACCATACTTACTCTTCAATAAATCGATTGTAGCGTGTGCTGTGATGCTTGTGGCACCATCCTGTTGAAACTACATGTCGTCCAAGTCCATATCTTCCAATTCGGGCCAAAAATAATCGGTGATCAATTCGCTATAACGCTGACCATTCACAGTAACGTGACGATCGTTATCGTAGACGAACAAATATGGCCCAATAACGCCGCCGACATGCAAACCGCACCAAACAGTTATTTTTTGTGGATGAAGTGGTGATAACGCATATTTTACTTATTGATGAACCAATTGTGCCAAAAATTAGCTTCGCCACTGAAGATGATTTTGCGATTACATTTATTATCTTGGCGCATCTTCTCCAGAACCCAATTGGAGAACGTACGTCGCTTCAAATGGTCCATCGGCTTCAATTCTTGAGTCAGCTTGATCTTGTATGGGTGTAAACCAAGATCCTTGCGCAAAATACGCCATAATGTAGTCTGAGCGATGCCCAATTCTTGAGAACGCCGTGGAATTGACTGATTTGGATCGTTTGCTACGGACGTCTGAACGGCAGCGATATTTTCGACACTTCGACCAACCCGTTGTCTCACTGACACGGCAACATCACACAACGAATATGTAGACTCAAATTTTTGCACTAAACTTGTTATTGCCTGTCTACTAGGGCGAGAATTACAACCGAAAATTGCAGTTAACGCTCTAAAGTTGCAGTCACCGACTCCGAATATCTGTAGAAAATTTTTATAAGTTGCAGACGTTGCTCGTTAGTGTGCTTTAAAATGATGAAAATGTTGAGTTTACTGAATAAATTGACTGTGACAGTTTGATGATTAGTGAAAGAGTGCGTTCACAAATAAAATTCAAAGTTGTCAAGTCCCTATTTGAAAACCCTTTACCTACGGAAAGATGTGAATACAGCATTTGCTTTAGAATTTTTTCAAGTCGGTGCAGTTAGTAATTTATATTGCAAAATTGTTAACGACTTTAACTGTGCTTGTGCATGTGTCTGTTTACTGATGATGTGATGTTGTCTTGACTATGGTTTTCGTCAGTTTTTGTCACCGCTAACAATTTTTTCACTCACAATGTTTACTAAACAACTCTTCTAGTTTTTCTGTCAACATCTGGCGACGACTCCGTATCTTTTAGTGATGTCATCGGGAAATGAAGGTTCGCCAGATTTTTTTTTTTTTTTGAGTATTTTGCCAAAATATAAGAATACCGAACCATCTCCCATTTTGTACTTGTATACCATATGTAACATGTACCAATGCTCCAACTAATTTACAAGCCGCAGATACTATTCTTAATGGCAAAGAAAGCCAAACTTCCAAATCAAAGGTCTTGCTACCAGATGTGCCAAGAAAATTCTCCATGTCACGTTAAAAGCTTTCAAGGCGATGTTGACTTCCTGGCAGTGTGAGTGAGCTTCCGACACAACATGGGGACTATCACGGATATATAAAGTTGTTTTGGTGCCAGCAGACAAAAATAGCAGCCCTATAAACGGGACAGCAGACGAATTCTCCAGATGAAATCAACGGTGAAGTAAAATTCTGGAAAAATCAAACAAGAGCTTATCCGGGCTTTCCCGACATATTTGGAGCTAACGCCGGTAAGTATTTCCGAGACTACGTGAGGGTCTTGGAAAAGAGCTAGTGGCAGATGAACCCTTAATGGACCAAAGCAGTGTTCACATACCCGAACAGGTGATTGGTTGATCTAAGCGACCGCTCGTCCTATGGGCATCCATAATGGAACTGCCCCTCCTGGTGGGGATTGTGCCGTCTGGGTAAAGGACGGAAAAAATAATCTAAGTTACGAGGTAACAACAAGCCTTGGATACGGGCGGATACTACTGTCTACAAACCCTGCAAACGGAACAAGGACAACGAACTTCGGCTCTTTAAGTGGAATGTCAGCTCCCCTAAAAAGCGACGTGCAGCCAAACGACCAGCAAATGCCCTGAACTGCTGCAGAGCAGATGCTACGACCATCGATATATGCGTTGGAATGGGCTGGACGAAAAGGGGATGAAAACTGCAACACTTACTACGGCGATTATTGTCGATAGCGGATTTGTTGTTAGAGGCAGACTTAGGCAAGAAGTCCTCATTCTCCTTGTGAGTTGCGATTGCCTTGTAACAATCCGTGTTAAGGCTAAATTTGGCCAAAGAAAGCTTCTACGAGCTGTTGGACAATACTTACAAGCAGTTTATTATTTCTTGCATTGCTAGCAAGAGAAGGCAGTTTTGGTAGTACTGTTGAAAGATGTAGTCTACACGACATAACCTCCGATAACAGATTCAGGCTAACCGACTGCGTAGCAGAGCGAAACATTGTCTCTTGATATTCATAAAGAGACTTGGAGATCTGATCAACTAACCATTACCCAGACCATTGGTCACACTGTGATCGACGCAGGGCACACGTCCAGTATTATGGATGTCAGAGTTATTAGAGTGGCCAACATAGACCCGGACCATTATATTGTAGCCAAAGCTAGGAATTAAGGAAGTTCAACTTCAGACGGCTACAATCTTAAGAGATCGCCAAATTCTTTTTCTATCGTGTCTCCCTTAATATCTTAAGAGGTCCTATGCCGCCAACATCAAGTATAGAGTTCTGTTGCAACATTGCCAAAAAGGCATCAGACATGCCGCCTCTGGTGTGCTGGTTTCCACTCGGCCACCACAACGAAAACCCTGGTTTGACGACGAGTGATAGCAAGCACAAGCAGCTAAGAAAGAGGAATACAAAGCGGCCCTGTATAGAAGGACTGGAGCTGCTCACAAGTTCTACTAGCAGAAGACGAGAGACCAACACCGGCTTCTCAGGAGGAAAAAAAGGAGTATGAGAAGTGCGCGGTTGAGGAAATTGAGAGATGCTACTCCAGGAATGAGATTCGGAAGTTTAACAAAAGCCAAAAAAATCATGCCACACACACAAACTCCGAGCCGAAGCCTGTAGAGACGAACAAGAAGACATAGTAGTTGAGTCGCATTCGATGCTAACGATTTGAAAAGAGCATTTCTGTAGACTGTATAAAGGCGATGACGAGCCATATACCGCTGTCAGGCAGAATGAACCTTTTAACCAGAACGATATAGACCAACAATTCTGTCCACCCAACCCGAATAAAATGAAGATACCCACATCTAAGTCTAGATCCAACAAAGCTGCAAGAGCGAATGGTCTGACTACCGAGCTCTTCAAAGCAGCAGGCGACGACTTGGTATGGAATATACACTAACTTATCTGTTAAATATAGTCGGACGAAAGTATGCCCGATGGATGGGCATTGCTTGTCCCATCCTCAAAAAAGAAGTCCCTCTGAACTGCAACAACTACAGAGGCATCAGTCTTCTTAACATCTTCTACAAGATCCTATCTGCCGTATTGTGTGAACGCCCGATACAATTCGTCAAAAACCTGATTGGTCCATATCAGTGTGTCTTTAGGCCAGAAAAATCTATCATCGACCAAATATTCAGACTACGTCAGATCTTGAAAAACAAAAAAAAAAAATTATAAATTCCAAACCGATAGGCACCACTTATTCATCAATTTTAAGGCCACGTATTGCAGCATCTGTAGAGACAACTTCAATAGAACAATGTCTAATTTTTGCATCCTGCCAAACTCGCCCGTTTGTTCAGGAAGACGATCTCCATCTATTCTTTCGGCTAAGAAGGCAATTGACTATCAAAATCATTTCTGATGCAACAAAAGTGACCCTATTATAAGCCCGTAATAACTCCAGTCCTGCTCTATGGTCCAGAAGCATAGACTATCAAAAATGAATGAGGGTGCTCTTGCCGGCTTTGAGAGCAAAATCCTATACAGCGACATCAACTTAGGTAGAAGTGTGAACGTATAACGACTGAGGTGGCTGGGTCACGTAGAGCGGATGTACACCAACTATTCGGTCCGAAAGTTTGCGAATCCGCCCACGAAGTACAGGGCAGTAGAGAAAGAAAGCGATTCACACGCACGCAAGTGGCAGGGAAATTAACTATCTTACCGAGTTAAACTGAAACTAACTAGCTTAAGACCGAGCTGTTGAATATTCGTTGGTATAACTCTAACTGAAGCTCCAATGACGTTGTGTGCCGGCTGTCTTTTAAGTCTGATGTGATGGACACGCCGTCTAACGTGATGAGACCAACTCTGGTTGGTGTAGGAACACAAAACTGGCTTTCCCTGTATTTAGAACTGCCTTCGGCCTACATTCCGGCTGAGGTTTGCCCAGCAAGAGAATATAGTCAGATCTTCATCGATGCCTCCAGAACCGAACTAAAGCACGTCGATGACGTCTATGCGGAGGACGGGAAACTAAGACATAACCTTGCGTTTGTCTTCTAAGCGAAGGCTAATCTATATGGCGATGAACTAGACGGCATAGAGGGGGTGCAGTATGTTCGCTTATAACAACAGTCAAACTGCATTTACGGCTTTATCACTTCCAAGTTAGTTTGATTATGCAAAACTTTTTTGTTCGCAGTTAAATCATAATCTTTGCAGCGCTGATGTGGTGGGTGCTGTTCCTATAGGCTTTATGACTGAACGAGTTCTCTAGTCTTATCTAATGACCATTACTGAACGACTGGTTAAATAGAAAACAGGGGCTGAGTATTATTATTTGATAATCAAATGTCAATTCCCACCAAAACCAAAAAATTTGTCTTCCAAACATGGACAAGGGAACCAACGAAATTGCAGCAACAGTATTGACTTTCGGACGTGTTATGTTTAGGACTACCGAAAAAGTTAACCTAAAGGTAAAAATTGGAAATTTCACGGCTCGCTGTTTTGTTCATTAAATTTAAGACAGGACATCAGATGTCTTACCAGTGCACATACATTTTTTTTCCAATGTATAAAGGCAAAGGCGATGCTTAAAGTGGTAACAAACACTGACCGATTGGCCCTATCTCCAGCAAGATCGAAACGCACGATAACGCATTATAATTTATCGTTAGGGCAATTTTCCTTTCCAAAAGGCGACGTGATTTGGTGGCTGTTGGATGGTATTTGTGTTGGTTTTGTCACGAAATGCACGTATTATCAATAAAGTGTGGAGTTATCATAATGCACGAATTGTCTTTCTGCAAATTGTTTCATGCAAACGTCTCATAAAACTCCTTGTTGACAGTGTTCAGGAACAAATTCATGTTTGCACAACACCATTGTAAACCATGAAATTAGTGAACATCGTGGATTCTTCGATCTTGGCTCATATGGAGTAAAAAACTAATTCGATTGATGTCTGGTTGGCGCGTCGTACCCATAAACCAACGACTTGTCACCATTAATAATCAGCCTCAGAAAGCATGTCTTTTACTGAATTTTTGTAGAGATTTCAAGTCCTTGAGCACAGGACTAATTGATTGTTTAAAATACCGTGAACGGATCCAATCTTCTAACTCTCTGATTATCAATTTGCGGTTTACAACTAGTAAATCGTTAATTTTATCTGCATGTTCATTATCTGTTAATGTCGACGATCTGACAGAACGCTCGTCATAGTCGACGGATTTACAACCACTTCTGAAGGGTACATGCCAATCGTAAACCACGATTTTCTTTACAGCGTCATTACTAAAATACTGTTGCAACATTTCCAACGCTTTTTTATTTTTAACACAAAATTCAATGCAAATTCGTTGCTCAGTTTTTGTTTCCATTTTAAAAATCGATGTGAACTTTTCAAAAATGTCATGACATGACGATAAGATCTTGTGGGAATATAAAGCACAGTTGAACCAATATAACAAAAAGAAAAAACAAATTCAAATCGGTCAAATGAGGGCTGGAACATTTTGAACAAGGTATAGGGATACTTACACGAATATCAATGTAACGAGGTTATCTGCAATCCTGATAATGATGATGATGACCTTATATACAATAAATAAACTTTAAATAGACAGCTAAATTCAATCGAAAGGATTCCCGCATTTACATTGCATCTTAATGTATGCAAAGTACGATCATCTGGCTGATGTCATGTTCCATGCAAAACTGTCAAGACTTGTTCTTTGTAATTACATCTCCCATTAAATAAATTTAAAATTTCATTAATCAATGACACATGCCGCATTCCCCCGTATAAATTTCGATTGCGCAAAACTACACACTACTCGGTTTTCATCGGTTCGTTTTCCTGTTGCCCTCTTCTCATCATTAATTTGCACTAATTAAGTGGAGTGTATGCAAAAAAACAAAGAAATAAATCATAATTTTATAATTTTACACATTTCTTCATTACAGCTCTTGGTATAGGAGGTATGAGTAGTCAAGTTAAACTGTATCGTTAGCGCTTTAATTTGTAACAATATTTCGATAACAGAAAGTCAGATACGATTTTGATGATGTTTTTGGCGGTCTCAAACTAATAAGTCTTTCACTCGAATTGTTATTTAAATCACTGTTTGTTGAGATTAATTTTAGAAAGATATTCGTGGAGTCTAAAATCGGCGAATATTACAAGAGAAAAAATAACATGATAACCACAAGAGTAAACACGGTTTAGGGTCCATTATCGCTTCGATAACCACCAGCCACAGTCGGTCACGTAATATTTAACATCTTCAATTCTGTGGAAGTGAACGTACTTTTTCGGTGATATTTTGCGGTGATTACGTTTCAAGATACACTAAACGAATATGCGAGAGAAAGTTACCATTCCAGTTTCTTCTTTACGCATACTATGAGTTGATTTTCTTTTAGTAAATATAATAATAACCATAAACTGTGACACTTATCAACAATAATAAAATGAAATTAATTTCATGTAAAGTGCTATAGCGGAGGAAGGGTTCGATGCAAGAAGTTGCCTTATACCTTGAGAAGTCAAAGGAAATATGAGTATGTCAAAGTTTTGCGTACTTCTAGAGCTTAACTTGATTCCTCTAGAATCATGGCATGTCATGAAAAACATGCACAACTAAGCTAATTAAAAAGCTCCAGCAATAACCTGTTAATTTGGAGTCCAATTGTATCCCAGAAAACCACAGGCGTGTCTGCGAAAATAGATGGGTTTGAGACAATAGTCATCAAATTTCAATAAAATTACAAACAAACAAGAGATGTTCGAAAATCTCAGAATTTATGAATAGCAAAAACGAAATGAATTAAGTGGCGATACTTCGAAAGTGAGCTCGGTGATCTTTAAGTTTATACCTAAACCACCGGCCCATTTAGGCCACGAATTTCGATCATGATCTGTAGGCCTAACAGCGGGAAAATTCCGAAAAAGCTTAAAGTCCTCCAAAACCAACCAGATTCTGAAAACCGACAACATCTAGTCTTGTGCTAACCGAAAAACAGAAAAAGTCAAAAATTAACAAGCAAAAATTATAAAGGCTTACTGCTCAAATTAGTGACTCCGACCATTGAAAAATGTGAATAACCCAGAGTGCACAAAAATCAAAAGATTTATTCAAGTAAGACTATCAACTCAATGTAAAGGTCCTTCTGGCAACAAAGCTGTAACTTGACATTCTTGATGATGACAAAGAACCTTACACCTAATTACCTGGGGATCTCTATTTGTAAGTTTTTTCGAAAAACCATCGGAACCGTGCGTCAACCTGGCGATGGCCAGTGTACACATCAATTGTACTTGTTTTACCTCCACCTGGTAACCATCGGCTTTTGATTGATGTCTATCCGGATTAAACGCCAGTGCTGAACAACAGATAAAAATATCAGCACTACAAACGGGATAGTGAACAAAAAAGACCTTATCCGGGCTACTCCGACATATTTGGAGCTCAGGCCGGTATGGATTTCTGAAACTAAGTCAGGGTTTTGGAAAAGAAAAGGTGGCAAATGAGTCCTTAATCGACCAACGGCAGCGCTCACATCCCCGAGCGGGTAACTGGCCCATCGTCTTAGAGTTATCTATTACGGAACTGGTTATCCAGGTTGTAGGTTTTGCCATCGGGTAACTGCCCGGCCATGGAAAAAAAATCCAAAGTTATGAAGCAACAACAAGCCTTGGATACGGACGGATCTACTGTTGGCACCCTCTGCAAACGAAGAAAGTTAGATCTACGTGCAGCCGAATAACAACTGGTGGAGGCTTTGGACTGCTACAAAGCAGACGTTATCGCCATCCAGGAAATGCGAAAGGATAGGACGATTATTATCGACGGCAAAAGCAACGCCAATTTTGATGCGGTTTTGTTATTGGAGGCAGATTTAGGCAAGAAGTCTTCAGTTCCCGACATTTTAATGAACGTTTCACAAATTTGCCTATATAAGCCTTATATGTACGCAACCGCCCACCAAAAATAGCTTCTACGACCTCTTGGACAAGACATACCTGCAGTGCCCCAGTTTTAACATTAAAATTGTCTTCGGCAATTTTAATGCAAAGCTAAGAGATGGCATCTTTGGTTTTCAGGCTAATCGACTTTGCGGCGGGACCTAAATCGACTCGGACCATTACCTTGTTGTATCCAAGGTACGGTTGCGCAAAGAGAAGCTATTACTCTGAGGAAGTTCGACGTCGGATGGCTACAATCACAAGAGATTGCCAAATTCTTTGCTGATCGAGTGACCTCTTAAGAGGGTGCTATGCCGCCACCATCAAGTATCGAAAACCAGTAGCAACATTGTCAAAAAGCCATCTGATATGTCGCCTCTGATAAGTTACGTTACTCTGCCAAAAAAACAAAAATCCTGGTTTGACGACGAGTACCGATGAGTACATGTAGATAAGCAAGAGGCATACAAAGCAGCGATGCATAGAAGGAATAAAGCTGCTCACGAGCTCTACGAGGAGAAGAGGAGAGACGAACACCAGCTTCTCAGGAGGAAAAAGAACGAAAATGAGAGATGCTACTGTAGAAATGAGATTTAGAAGTTTTACAAAAAGGTAAAAACACATTCCAGTGACACAAGCCCCGAATCGAAGCCTGTACAGGCGAACAAAGGAACATAGTACGAATATTAAAATCACAGTCATTTCTGTAGACTGTATATATATATAGAGGCTATAACGACCCAAATATCGCTGTCAAGCAGAATGAATCTTTCAGCCTGGACGATGAAAACTAAACGTCCACCCGATAGATAGCTGGAATATAACAAAGTTGCTGGAACGGGCGGTCTTACTGATGAGCTCTTTAAAGCGGCAGGCGATGACTTCATAAGGAGTATACACCAACTCATTTGTAAAATATGGTCGGGCGAAAGTATGCCCGATGAATGAAATCTCAGCGTTGTTTGTCCGATCCTCAAGGAAGGAGACCCTTTGAACTGTGATACATTACACACCATCTATAGAAGCTCTACAGAACAATGTCTAGCTTTGGCATCTCTTCCAAACTCGTCCGTTTGTCCTGAATGATGATGAAGAATGTACGCTGCTCTATCAAGGTCGATAAAAAACTCACCGAGACTTTTAATGTTAAAAAAGCATTTAGACAAGGCATGCGATTTTTTTAAAATCACTTTTGAAAGAATAGTGCAAAACTCACGCAGCAACAAAAGATAATGACATAATCGAACATAATCGGAAAATAGCAGCGAGATGTCAGTGGTGTTTTTGCGAGTATTGAGATGAAAGCGAAGAAGATGGGTTGCCAACAAGAAAGGATACCAAACACCGACATCTCGGACAGAACGTCACCCTTTATCGAAAAAAAAAGTGACCCTATATAAGATTTTAATAATCCCAGTCCTACTCTATAGTGCAGAGGCTTGGACTTTAACAAAAAGGACGAGGGTGCCCTTGGCTGCTCTGAAAGGAAAATTCTTCGGGCGATTTTCGTGGAAGGGAACCTCAGCCAAGTTAGGAGGCAGCTAACTATAGATTGAGCTTATTGATTGAGTTCTAGTTCCACCTATTTTTTGTAATTTTGGACTGGTAACCCTATTGCCTTAAACAACTCGTTTTTTAATTAATAAATATTTTTTACTTCCAAAATCCTTATTTTATATTTTTTCCAACATCACCATTTAATTTTCATGTGTTCATTAATTTTAGTTTTTTTTATTTTTCTTATTTCTGTGCCATTAAAATCTTAAATTTTAAATAGTGTTTTAGATATAAGTATTCATTCAAACTATATTTAAAATAACTAAAACAAAAGTTCTTAATGTAAGGGAATGGTAACATTTATTTGGCCATTAGTTTAGATATATGTATCTATTCGTACTAGGTTGCAAATACGGTCAGTTCTGTATCTTCCGATACGTCTATTGGATTGCGGTTTGATTGAGACACCACGTCACAAAATAGTAGTTAAAAGGTACATACCCGAGGTGTCTTAAACGCTGGTATATATTAAGGTGAAATACTTTTTCAACACGTTGATAAGAAAAAAACATACTTATCCTGTTCGTTTCCTTCTCAACTAAGGACAACACATTGCTTGTCCTTATTTTCTTGTATAAAGTGTGTTGTACAAATGAGTAAACAAAAGCCGTTGAGATGAGATGAGAACACTCGGGGTTCCCGTTACCCCAAATTTTCGTCTAATTAAAAACGAAATTGACCTTATAACCCAAATAGGAGTAACCCTCTATAGAAAATTTTAAATGTGTCAAGCACTGCTTTTGCCCTTAAATTCTCAACGTACGAGTAGAACGATTTATGCTTGTTGTCGAGTCAAAAGATATAAACGACACGAACAGAAATCCAATTTTAGAAGCGACATTTTTGATTACTGCGCATTAAAACTAAAAATACACGCACCCCAACCATACGAGTAGATGCCGGTTCCTTCCAAAATCCGGGAGAGAGGTAAACACTTAGGCAACACCTCCAGTTCGTAGAACAATCATTTGACCTGGAAAAAAACTTCTCCGATTTTTACTTTGATGTTCGCACTCACTGTATGCGTATTTTAGGTGTTTGTATCGTGTATGTAAGGTTTTACATCTTTCACCCCTTTGTAGGAGTATCTGTACTTGGTAAAAATATCGATCTAGCATATTCCTTACGATATAGTAGGGCGACACACAAAATTCCAAATGAGATTCGGAGAATTTTTCAGCAACAGAATTACTGAAACGGATGGTACTTAACTGGATGGCCAGCAAAAAGAAAACCACCAGCCCCTCTGATTCTGGTCTGAACGTGAAATTAAGGGTCTGTTAAGTGTGTTAGTGTGTTGGTGGTTATGAGTGTATATTTTTTGTTGACGTCAAGAGTATAATTACCATACGGTCATTGACTTTTATACCCTTACCCCAAAGAGGAGTTAGAACTTTGAGGGTGTTTTTGCCTACGAGACGGTGAGGATTTTTCGAGACACAATGAAAAATTGGGGTGGTTAAGTATGAATATTCTCCCATGGTATGGGTTGGGCTTAGTGAAAATGTCCCCATTGCCGGAGAGCATCTATTATCATCACAACAGTACGCCCACTGTGTCAGGAGACTACGTCAAGTGGTGGCTTTTAATTGTCCTGATATACAATATTTTCACTTACTAATTAAAGCCCCTACAATGAAGAGGGATTTACAGTTTTTTTTTTTTTTCGAGGTGGTTTTGTGGTTTGTCTTCAACTACTCGTATGACATAGCGTGACAGCTGTCAATTATTGTATAACAAGTCATGTCAAACATTGCTGATTGTACTCATACTAGCCTAGGTGTTTGGTTACGTCATTTCAATTGTGAATATTTAAAGTGCTAAAAGTTTGGTTAGCCGAATGAAAAAAATAGAAGAAGGAAGGAGAAAGAAAGGATTATTGTGTTCAACAGGAGAGACAATATTGACTTTAAGAAGTACTTAAAGACAATTTGACCATTAAACCTTGTATATAAACGTGTAAACCTAAACTGGTTTGACATTTAAATTGTCATCGCGTGTAAGGTTACAGAAATACAATATGAATGGAGATTGCCATTTGCATTGTAGGGCAATTACGCGTGTAAACAATTTTCGTGCGCTTAATATGTATTATTAATCAGCTGCGTGGTTTATCGAAAATTTAATAAATTCATGCGTTTTTCGATTTTATCATTACAATTGAGTTTGAGTTACAGTTGTGATTGGAGGGATTTATCCAAAATCAACTATCAAATTGAGAATTGATCTGTGTGCCACGTAACCATTGAACTTCATATTCCATTTGATGTCATTTTCTTGTAAAAATATCAAATATCTTAATCTGTTCGGTTATGAGATAAGTTCAGCATATCAGTATAAGCTATTGGCTATTGCTATTAGCAGCCGAATTTCAAAGCATAATTATGAGTCCTTGTTAGATATCATTTAGCCATATCCTTTCACATACATAGATTATGTTAGGTGAGGGTGGCGGTTGGAGAACCAACCCACTTAGGACTATTGGCCCGTTGTTGCGCTGACACGTGGATCTATGATTATCTCACTCAGGGAACCAATTTGAGCTTATGATGAAGCGCAAGAGACTATTAATGTCTATATTCTTTAGATCGTTTAACTCGTTGTAGAAGAAAGCTCCTATGTGTAGTTTTCTTCTCTGGGAGATAGCTCTTACTCCTCGTTCATGCAGCTTCTTCAAAAATCGTTTGTAAAAGCACCACGCCTTCTTGCATTCTTGCCTATTAGGCAGAGTCCAGTGATGACACCTGAGATGTTCCCTGTTTAGAAGAATCAGGCTCTTTGAGCGATTCAGATCCAGCTTTGGCCAGATCTGTTTAGTCGCTAGACAGGTCTGTTCTTTTATTAGCATCCAGCTTTAATAATGACTTGCACGTAGCGATTGGTATACCTATGCTACCCTTTTCTGGTAGAATAGCTAGGGTGGTTCCAATTTTGGCGAGTTCGTTGGCTTTACAATTGACTGGAATGTCTCTGTCGCCCGGCACTCAACAAAGGTGAACATTGAACTGCTCGGCATTCAAGACCGGTTTTAGAATTTAATAAGACTGTGTCCAAGGATTTGATAGCGGCCTGATTATTCGAAAAGATGCAGATATCCTTTGCAGATGTAATATTTTTCTTCAGCCAGGACAGAGCTTACTAAATCGCAAAAATTTTCGCCAGGAACACAGTGATTTGGAAGACGGAATGAGAATGTAAGAAAACACCGCCACCAATCGGTTTAAGATCCATCTGTGTAGAAGTGGATAAACTTGTTCTCCATGTTCACCGTCCTACCAGAAGGATCTAGAGGGGAAGCTAACATGAAAGTTTTTGTCAAACCAAAGTTCAGGTATGATGTAATTGATGTTCTTTGTGAGGATTCCTAATATATATTATATTCTTAATACGATTATTAAGAATATAAGCGTAGCCAAATAAACTATTTGTCCACTGCGTAGTCGCTTTAAGGCAAATAGCTTCTGTCGCAGCATCTTGCCTGTTGAAAATGTCGATGGGTGACAAGTGAAACAGAATGTCTATAGTCTCCACTTATGCATAGACATGTTGTTCTTTGGACTCAGCTTAGTTTGTTGCAGTTGACTGCAATGTCTAAGTATCGGTCTTATGTCCGATATGTATATCCAGGGGATTATTCGAGGTTGAAGGCCCCATTAGTTCCCAATGGCTTTTGTGCAAGAGAATAAAGCTACTGTAGCTTTCTTGACTCTGTCTTGAATGTTAGGTTTCCAGTTTAGTTTCCTGTCAGAAATGAGACCCTTTATTGAGAAAGGGTCTATTCACATATCATCACTAGTCGGATGAGAAGGAATAACATCAAAAAACAATTTCCACGTTTACTTATATTTGTCGCCTTTCATTCCAGGGTTGGCAAGGTAAAAAACGTCTAGGGAAACTTAATATCCACATACATCGACTTTGCTTTGGCATAAAACTTATGTATTAGGTGCATAACTATTGTAAGTTATCGCCGTCTTTTTGTTTTTTGATGAAAATGAAACTTTATTGTGAAAAAAATGGTTACAAATGAGTTATTCAAGGTATTGCCCATCGCCAGCTGAAAATTTTTGTGTTTGTCTTTTCGAGCTATCCACAAATCAAGCCATTTTTTGATGTCTTCTTATGAGCGGAACTTCCCATTTGAGCGTTTCCAGGTAGGTTTTAGCGGGCTTGGCAACATAAGGCCGAGCATTGTCATGCTGTAGAATCAGTTTTTCGTGACTGTCCTCGTATTGTTCGGTTCAATCGCATCAATTGATGTCGATAACGTGCCCGAGTGATGATTTCGATGGGTTTCAACAGTACATAATAAATAACACCGACCTGGTCCCACCAAATACGCAGCATAACCTTCGCAGTATGAATATATATTTTTTGTAATAAAGTATTTCTTACACCACTTAAGAAACCATAGACGTTTCGCAGCATTTTTGACGACACCGAATATATGGTCATTCCAAGGTCAGTGACACATAGGATCCTTTCCGAGGATGGAAAGATTTTCGATTTCGACGATGCAAGTGCCATCCATGGACAATGGCTGGATATTTTATTTTAGAATTAACTTCGTGTCCAAATTATCAAAACTCTCATCAATGTAACGTAGAAACATTTGAAAATAGTATGACCTACCTAAGCCTACCGTGCTTAGATTCATTTATATCCATGAAAAGGTGATATTGATTCTTTAATAGTAGTCCGAGATATAGCCTACTAATAGTGATTCAAAAAACATTGCTTTCAAAAAGTGTGACAATATTCGAATGCCTTTTGACTGTTTACTTTTTTCAACTGCTCACATAAATGATTATTTTTTTGCTGTTCATCATGTAGTTTGCGACAAAATTTTGATTTGTTACTTTGTAATAAATTTTTGATGCGTAGATATGGATTTACGATTATAAATTAAATTATAAATTCTATTCATTATTTTATGTACCCTTATCACTACGGCCAGGTTAGACCTATTGTATAAATTCGGCTATGTTTTTGAGTGACTTGGCAGTAATATTTTCTGCCTCAAGACATGGCTTACCTAGAAGACGTAGATGTATTCTGCTTAAGGGGTTACAGTGGCAAAGGATATGCCCTACTTACATAGCCATACGATGTATTTGGGCTTTGCAGTAACTCGTTAGGGATCCGGTTACTGCGCGTATCTGACCCCTAGAAAGTTGTAGCAGTTGTTTTGTTCTTTCGAGGCAAGGGTTGACTTACCTGTTACCTTCAGTTTCTGTCCAGTAATTGAGCTAATTGTTAACCCACAAAATGGTCGTAGCAACATTAACGTTGAGGCCGAACCTTTTCTGGCTAATTTGTCTGCTTTTTCATTACCATCATAACCACTGTGACCTGGCAAACAGATTAAATGGACTCTTTTAGTGTTGGCTAGTGTTTTGAGAAGTATAATCAAGTCCTAAGCCATCGTTAAGGTTATATCAAAAGCGTTGATAACACAAAGGGCCGGTTTGCTGTCAGAGAAAATATAAGTGTTCTTGTTGGTAAGCGATCTGTTTAAGTTCTCCCTAATTCAGAGCTCTATTGCGTGTATCTCAGTTGAAATACAGAAATGCTACTGTGCATACTTGCGTACAGTGAAGTGGATTGCCCTTAACGTCCGGCTCTTATTTAACAATTACAGCTGATCATGGATTTTCTTCCTTTGTGAATATTCCAAGTAGGCCTAGTTCAGGTAAAAATTTTAATTTAAACATCACTGATCACTGCACGACTTGGGAATTTGGTCAGTAACATAAGAAATAAAAATCGACCTACAACGGCTGTTTGATGAGTACCTGAATTGAAAGATAGATGGCGCTACTGTACCAAAGTGAGTGCCCATCATTTAGTATAACCTCTTTTAACACGCCTGTCAAAATTTGGTGACAATCTGATACTTAATTTTGTTTTGACACCCATTTCAAAACATTGTGTTAGTGTTTTTTTTTCGCGATTATGAAAAAAGAGCAGTATCGCTCTATGATCCAATTCTTGGTTTTGAGCGCCAAAACCTGCAACGAAATCAGTCCCATTCTAGACGGTGTGTATGGGACCCATTCAACTTCCGTTCAACTATTTACCATTGGTTCGTAGAGTTTTGCCTTGGCCCAAAAACGGTTACCACAGAGGAAACCGTGGACAAAATCCATGATCTCGAATTGGCGGACCACCGAGCGAAAATTCGCGCGTTGGTTGAGATAGCAAGCATCTCAACTTCTCAACTGAACGCATTAGCCATATCCTGCACTAGATTTTGGACATGAGAAATCTGTCCGCGCCACGTTTGCTCACACCGGAGAACAAGTGCATCATAAGACCATTTCAAAGACTTGCTTGGCCCTGTTTCTGTGTCGTTTCGTGGCCGTCGATGAGACATAGATTCATTAGTACACACCAGAGACCAAAGAGCAATCGAAACAATGGGTTTTACCCGGTGAACGTGCTTCAAAGAAGTCGAAGTCGTGCCTTCGGCTGAAAATTTGATGGCCACCGTTTGGTGGGACACGCGAGTTGTGATCCACATTGTCCATTTGAAGGAAGAAGGAAAAAAACAATCGCAGAATCATAATCGCTCATAAAATCAATTTATTGGGCGGATTCAACACCGATTTTAAGAAAGTACGGACACATTTGACGAAGAAAAAAGTGTTGTGACAAGCTCAGCTAGTTAACAGTTGTTTAAGTATATACTCATCGCTCTTCCACTATGATAACGCACCGGCTTACAACTCCGCAGTCGCCACAGCCAAATTGGTCGGTATTCATCAAACAGCCCTCGTTAAAATCATTGAATAAAATGTAAACTAGTAAATTATGACAAACTAAATAATGCACTTCGTTTTGAAGACTGATCCGAGGTCTACTCAAAGGATAATGTTTGAAATGTTTCTAAAAAACAATCTACACAATCCTACATCATCGACAAACGTCACTTTTAATCCATTCTTCTATGTACCGTCTACTACAAGTAGCGGAATAAGAGAAAAACGTCACCGTCACCGTCTTGACGCATCCCTCTTTTAAATGTATTTTTTCCACATTCCAACATGGGGTTTATTATACTCGACATAAGCATAAGACTGATCCAATCGCACAGAATAGTAAATAGTAAATCTCGATTGTATAGGGAGTATTGTGACGCAGATAGGTTATCGTAGCCAATAACGTGGTTGGCATAACTCATATTTCTGTTGTAATGCTTATGGAAGAAAAGACGACAAATTGGTAAGTCTGGAGCCTTTAAAAAAGGAGTAAATAGCTTTCCCGGGTTTGGGAATTTCGATAGAAATAACCAGCTGTGAAGGAAAATTCATGTTGAATATATGAAGACCATACTGGCGAAAAGAAACAGAATGCTTTGCCCAACATAATTGGAAACGTTATCCTTTTTTCTATATTTGATTTGAAGCTCCTTACAAAAATCGTTAGGTAATTGGAATAGGCACTAGTTTAGGTCATAGATCAGAACCTTGCAGAACACCGAATTCTTTTCAGAATTTATTTGAAATAGTGAAAAGTGAAGAAAAGCCTTTCAAGTACTTTTAATTTAATAATCTAAAAACAAAAAGAAATAATCACTTTCTAAAATCAGGGTTTGTATAGCTGCTTGCTATTTCGACTTCTCACTAGCCCAACGTAACCGACTAAATTTGTCCACTCCGACAAACTACTCCTCAAACCGATTGTTTTGCTAATGTACACAATCTCAAAACTACTCTATTTATTAAACAGTTCCGAAAAAAGTATCTCAACTTTTAAACAAACGGAACGCAACTGTCCGAATGAGAAATAAAATAAAATATAATTCTGCTAACTATAACAAATTGTTTAAATGTTTCCCGCTTGTCATTGGTGAACATGACATAACAACTGTTTTCTGTCCAGCGCAGCAAAATTCTTAAAAACACAGAAATCCAATCGCGCAACAACATACGAGTACAAATAGACGCACCAGATTACATTCAAGACATCACAAACCATACCACCTCCGTTCAGTTCGTTCTGTTAGTTCTGTCAGATCCATCAGTTAACGAGTCAGTTATTAATTTGTCCATTTACAAATAGCAAATGTAAATTCAGAGATACAGATAGCGAACAACTTGCATCGTACTCTCAGTCATGTGTCGTAATGTTGGTAGTTGTATCTTGTAGGAGTTCTCATATGCATACTCGCATTTGTAGGCATATCTATAATAGATATAAACGAACATACGAATAACTGCGCAATTGAAACGAGCGAAGATTTGATAAAAAGTTTGCACTTCCAACGCGTTTGGCATCCGCTCGAGAATGATTACTCAATTAACTCGCACTTTGCCTTGGATTCCATGTATTTACTGGAACAATGCGAGTGTGTTGTACTCCAAGAAGATGACGCCGGACTGATGAAGAATAGTGAGGGATGGTACAGCATTTTAGGTTATACTCATATTTGTATCGCATCAGAAACAGAGGAGACTCAACGAGATAATTTGTTTTTCTTTTCTGCTGCAAGTCAAAAGAAGGCGGACATTTGTCACTTTCAAGAGGATTTTCTGAAATGGAATCACAGAATTAACACTCCACCAAAGACACAATGAGAGCATCAGCAACGGCAACGGCAACGACAACGGCAACGGCAACGACAGCAACAGCAACGCCAACATCACTGACAACTGGAGACTCTGAAATCGGCATTGACATCGCCATAGGCCAGTAGTCGTATCTGAGTATCTGTTTGTTTGGCGTTGGAGCAACCATTATTAATAATTTTCATTAGTTCTGGTCAAGGTTGCTGCCAGTTCTGGTTGTGATACTCGTATGGTACGACTTAATATTATATTCTCGCCTACTAAGTAATTACCCCCGCTTCATGGCGATGCTGATTCTGTGAGGCTCAAAAGCCTTGTTATTCCGATTCCCTGTTGCTTCAACGTTCCGAATAACCGATGCTGTTGCTGATGCTGTATCTTCACATACCATATGTATACCATAGGTAGATACTCGTATATACTGACAACGCGGACGAGGTCATTAATTCAGTTTCTGAAAGCAAATGTTAGTGGATCCGGAGATTTACTATACGGGGGATTGATTCTATTAGCGTTGATGGGATTTGTGCGAGTGTAGTGCTTAACGACACGAAGAGGGATTTCCTTATTCAGGTTAATCTGTTGGAAGTTGATGTAATAAAAAAAATTGAGAACACACCTCCACACTGTTGTCCACTCACCCCCTCACTTACACTCTCTCACTTACATTTACTTTTGAATAAACACGTAATAAAGAAGAAAGAAATCCTTTTTATCTGTAATTCCTTCCCGGGATATTACGTTCTAAATTGATTTATGTATTCCAACTCTCTTATTCGCATTTACTTGTTCTGCTATACAAGCCACATGAGCTTTTATAGTCCTTCTGGGCGTCCTTCCGAGAAAGGAAATGAAATTCAGTCATGTGCATTAGTAGAGAGTAGGCTTGAAGCGTCACAAAAATGATTGAAGTACGTACGCCAATTACGGATAATGGAAATGTATTTCACGTTCACCCATAACGACGCGGTGGGTGGTACGTAATCAGCATAAAGATTCCTTTTAGCACCAGTACAGCCTGAAAATTGATACATTAAATTGGTTTTCCCAAGGATAAAAATATAAGGACCCAAAATACTCGTTTACGGGTATGTAACAGTGGCAAGATTGTACGAATACATATATGGGTTTCAAATTCCTTTGACTAGAAGACCAATTACGGTTTAAGAATTTATGATAGAAGTAATATCATGATTTCGGAATAATAGGGAAGATGTCAAAGAGAAACTCATACCGAAAATAGGCTTATCTTTAGCTTTGACAAATCTAAACTAATGTATCAGACAGGGATTAGTTTCTGCAATTCGCATTGTTTTATGGAATAGTTACAGATTCTAGAATTCACGTCCTCAGGTAGTAACGATGTCCTACACCGCTTCCAAAACGTTATTGGATTGACAGAATCATATCAACAAGATATCTCAGTCAGATTTTATTGGAGAAAGAAACAGACTTTGCGACAGACTGCGTCTGTAAGAACATATTTTGTATGCAGTTGAACGCCACTAACTGGGCAGCATCATAATGGGAGACCTGAATACCTAGAAATGACTGAGGCATTTCTGCAATGTCAATTGCTTTGTTATAAAGGTCCCCTATCCAAGCATAGGAACTGCCGCAAATCAGCTTGTGAAAATCAAGACCATTCGTCTGTATTTGCTAGTGAAGAGCCATTTTAAAAGCTGTCTAAAAAAACGTGGAAATGGATCGATGCCACTGCACCAGTTTAATGCGCTGCTTTTAAGGCATCCAACATACTCCATAAAAAACAATTGAGTGTGCCAAGCTCCAGGGAACATTTCTCGAACATCAGGTAGTGAAAGACTATCGCCTTGAATCGAATATAGTGAACAAATTAATAGCAAAATATTCTTCAGCAACTAAAAGATATTCTTTATTGTGGACAAGTTGATTTCCAAGGTGTACACAGGAACACCGACCATATCACCACTCCGAGGACCACCTTTGAATTACAACTAATAGATCAACGTGTTTGGGCCTAGCGGAATTGAAAATGCTTTCGAATTGAGATATTTCATAATTTTTACAAACCTCTTAAGAACAAGGTCGTTCTCAAAATAAGGCAGGCCAAAATTCGGTTTTTTTTTCTAGCTGTTTAGAGGCAAAATCAGATGGACGTAAGCTCTGGAAGAATTTAAAAGAGTTAGGGATTGGTAAGCAGCGATTAACCTGCCCACATACCGTAAATGGTAGTGATCTCAACCGCAATTTTGTTTCTCTTCCCCTCTCTAAGGTCGTATCTGAACAAAGTTATCACGCACTCCACAGATAAACTTTTTTAGTTAATCAAGGTTAATAACTTGGATGTTCTTAAAAGTTTTCTCTCCATTAAATCAAATTCTGTTGGTGCTGATGAAGTCCATCCAACTTTTGTTAAAGCCATTCTTCCTTTTCTGGTTAATATCACGCAAGATGCAGACAATGTCACCTTGATTCTTTTTGACTTTTCTAAAGCTTTCGACACGGTAATTCATACAGTTCTGTGGCAAAAACTACGCGCTTTATTCAACTTTTCTCGGTTTGCAATGAATCTTATTTCGTCGTACCTCTGTGATAGAAAACAGCCTGTATCTATTGATAATGTTTTAACAGATTTCCTTTCGTTGACCCGAGGGGTTCCCCATGGGTCAATTTTAGGCCCACTTTTTTACAATACTCATCGATACACATTAATGCTGACGACGTTCAAATCCACCAAAGTTGTCCTCTTGGTTTAATTGAAAATTGTGCCCGAAATATTGAGTCATATAAAAAGGCTCTGTGGTCTTTTGTCACTAGATGGTGTTGGTGTCCATTTACCTAAAAACACTAAACTGATTGTGTTTTAAAGGTGACATGTCAGGCTACAAGTTTTGTGAAGACAGCTGTGTAATTCGTTGCTCGTTATACTGATTTTAATGAGTGAAATATCTAAAGAAATACGCTTTGTGATGCTTTTTTACTATAAAAAAGGGAAAAACTCTTCAAAAACATGCCGAAGTTTATGGTGAGAATACTGTAAGTAAACGCCGGATATAGGAGTGGTTAGTTCGATTCCGTTTTGGAAATTTCTATGTAATAGATGCACCTCGCACTGATCGGCCTGTCCATGAAATTTTACAACTGATGGAGCGAGACCGGCACGGAAGCTGTTTGGAGATAGCGGAGGAACTAAACATCAACCGTATGACAGTGTGAAATCATCAAAAACGAACAGGCTACTCAAGGAAGCTCAATGTTTAGGTGTCACATGACTTTAACGCAAAGAAATTTAATTGACCGAATAACCATCAGTGGATGACGATGAAAAATGGATTAAATACGAGAAAATCCAACGCAAGCGATAATGGTCAAAGGCCGGTGACCGACCACAAACAACTGCAAAACCTGAATTGACGGCAAATTGTCTTTTATGAGCTGCTAGAACGTGGCGAAACGGTCAATTTGATCATCTAATGTGCACAACTCGACCGTTTGAATGAAGCTTTCTAGAAATAGCGACCAGAATTGGCCAAAAGAAAGAGAGTTGTCTTCCATCATGACAATGCTAGGCAACACACATCTTTGATGACCCGGAACAAATTGATGGAGCTTGGTTGGGAAGTTTTGAGGCATCCACCGTATAACCCGGACCTTGCAACCTCGATTACCATTTGTTTCGGTCTTTTCAAAATTCTCTTGATGGTAAAAAATTGGCCGACCGAAGAACCGCTGAAAATCACTTGGCCAAGTTTTTCACAGAAGTTCTACACTGATGGAATTATGAAGCTACCCGGAAAATGGCAAAAGGTCATAGATAATAATGGCCAATATGTACTTGATTGAAATTGAATTTGATTGAAAAAACCGCGGAGACTTTTTATATGACCCAATATTAACCAGGATTGAACTGGTCGGTTAAGAACGGCTTAACTCTAAATTCACATAAATGCAAATGCTTGGTGATTTCAGAAAAAGTTATGGATCTGTCGTACTTCCCGTCTATCTATTTAGGCAACGTACATTTAAAGATGGTGTCTTCTTTGTCACTTTGACGTGGAACGACCACATGAATTCTACTGTCGGTAAGAACTATTGTATTCCGAACGCTATGAACAGCTGAGCAATTTACACCGTTAAAAACAAGAATACTTGGAAAATTTTTAACCATTCCTGTACTCACACAGAGATGTGAAATCTTTTGAAATCGTTACTCTGCTAGCAAGAGAAAGCTTCATATCGCTTTAAGTAATATTATTCGATATGTGTACATCTTGCGTAGATATGACTGTCTAAAACCCTTCTTGGGATGACTTTTGAAAATTTCATTAAGTTCTGTACATTATATTTTATATCTTATATCTTAAACACACGTCAAGCATCGTACCTTTATGAAAAATTCCGGTTTCCGACATTAACTAGATCAGCTTTTTTAATACTTCCACGTTTTTCTTGTTTAACGTCGGAGAGACAATTTTTCATAGTTGCTATCCGACTATGGTATTCACTACCGCTTTTTTTAAGAGAAATCAGTGATGTCGGAAAATTTAAAAAGGAATTGCAATTTTTCCTATCCCGCTAGTTCTGTTTTTCATAGCAAATATCTATCATCTTATATATTGGGTATATATTTTAATTCGTGCAGTTTTTTTTTTCCAAAATTTGAACGTTTATTTAAGAAAAACATGTACAATAGTATTATTCAAAGTATTGCCCATCTCAAGCTATGACTTTTTCCCATCTTTCTGGCAATTTGTGGATCCCATCTCAAAAGAACTGCGCCGGCTTGGCAGCCACGAATGAATCAAACCAATGATATTCTGCTCTGATGTGAACCGTATTTCAGTGAGGGCGTTCTGCATCGACCGGAACAAATGGTAGTCAGAAGGGGCAAGGTCTGGGCTATAAGGCGATTGGGGTAAGACTTCCCATCCACTGTTTTCCAAATAGTTCTTAACCGGAATAGCAACGTGGGGCCGAGCTATGTCATGATGGAAAATTATTGCCTCGTGTCTGGTCGCATATTCCGGGCGTTTTTCGGCGACTGCTCTCTTCAAACGGATTAATTGTGTTCGGTAGCGTTGTCCATTGATGGTTTCACCCGCCATCAGCATTACGTTCGCGCCATTGATATTCGGCTTTGCCGTTTATTTGGCTGGTTGGCCGTGTTTCACATATGATTTTTTGCGCTTGGGGTTGTCTTAATGGATCCATTTTTCATCACCAGTAACAATCCGATGCAAAAATGACTTCCTTTTGTGGCGTTCCAGCAGCATTTCGGACATGCAAAACCGCCTTTCGACGTCTCTCGTCTTGAGTTCATGTGAAACCCAATTTCCTTGCTTTTGAATATATTCAGCTGCTTTTAAACGTTTTGAAATTACTGCTTGAGTGACACCCAAAGATTCTGCGAGTTTTTCTTGTGTTTGGCAACAATCTTCATAGAGTAATGCTTCCAGTTCTTCATCTTCAAACTTTTTTGGCTGCCCAGGACGTTCATCGTCTTCCAAGCCAAAATCACCACGTTTAAATCGTGCAAACCAATTTTGGGACGTTCGCTCAGGTAGCGCATGTTCACCATAAACTTCCACCAAAATACGATGACTTTCGGCAGCAGTTTCCTTCATATTAAAGTAATGAAGAACTCCCCGCAAAAACACTTTTTCGGGCACAAAGTTCGACATATTTGAGTGAAAAAAAAAAATTATTGTTGTTTATGCTTCAAATGAATGACATACAATGACGTACAATGACGTACAATGACAGTAGCTTTCCAACGCATGTTTCAATGGAATAATAACAAAGGAATAATACAAGTTACGCCATCTCTTAGCAAACCACACGAATTCTATTTGTTATATTTTTGTTACTTTTATTTAATATTGTCACAACCTTGTATAAGCTTTATAATTCTTAAGTATAAGCTCTAAATATGAAATAAACGAAGCTGGAACTGGACTGATGCTTCTCTAAATATCCGCATATCTTACCCTATACAAAAAAAAACCTACCACCGTTAACAAAATCAAGGCTTTGTCGGTTTTACAATAAGATTCTTGAGACTGGCATAATTCCACAAAGTTGGAAGTCAGCTACTATTATCCCCCTGCCGAAGCCTAATAAGCCAATTAATACAGTTTGTGGCTACCGACCAATTTCGCTAATTTCCTGTTTGTCTAAAGTTTTTTTAGCTTCATTATAGCTTTCGACGAAATAAGTAAAATAGTCGAAAAATACAAACATCTGGATCATTGAAACAACGCAGAGGATTTTTTCATCATGTGTAAGCTCAATGCTCTAGAAAGAGCCAAAACTATCCTTTCTGAATTACTTACAGGAATATTAAATTGGACCTCCGTCTCTCGTGCCAAGCTTTCATTAGATAGATGTAAGAAACTGCATGTTTGTCGTAAAGTAGCTTAAACCACAACAAATTTTAAGTTTGAATAATGTTAGCGTGCAAAATGTAAATAATTTACCAATCTAAGGGGTAAATTGTGTAGACCTTAAGAAGAGCCTAGCTGGGAGAGTCAACATTGTTAACTGTTTAGCTTGTAAAAAATTTAACGTACACACAAATTCTATTTGTAATATTACCAGAGCTTTAGTTTTAAGTAAAATTGGTTATGGACTGTTCATATATGAAAAATGTCCCAAAACAACGCCTAAGCTCCTAAAACCGACTCATCATCAAGTATCCAGAAGGAGTATCAACGCATATCGAACACCAAGAATACAAAATATAATGTCAGAAGTAGGACTTCCTACTTTAGAAGAAAGACAAGCAGACTGTTTTATCCAACTTCTTGCTAAATTCTACTTCTCATACAACTCCATTATTGACCGCAGTAATCAGATCAAAAACAACCAAGCGTATCCCATCAACCATATCTCAAACAATACATACAGCCCAAGAGAATTTGATCTTCCGATTAAACAAATGAAACGTCCTCGGTTCTACTGACTTTGACTAAACATAAAAAAGGCAATACAGACAGCGGTATTTACAAGGTACATTTTCTCGAAGCAATTAGTGAACTTAAATCTGAAGGATGGAAACCTATCTTCACAGATGGATCTAAATCACTGCACACCACATCCTTTGTAGTACTTTTACTACTCGAAG
This sequence comes from Volucella inanis, assembly GCA_907269105.1. Taxonomy (NCBI): domain Eukaryota; kingdom Metazoa; phylum Arthropoda; class Insecta; order Diptera; family Syrphidae; genus Volucella; species Volucella inanis. Next base: position 69,602,459 of record OU026157.1, on the reverse strand, counting down.
TAGTAAAAACAATGAACAAAACTTAGAGGGAAAGCCAAAATATGAACTAAACGCCCTATTAAACCCTAACCACAACACTGGACTTATAAAGCACATTAGGGATATTATCACAAAATAAAGCTTACGTGGGTTCCAAATAACATAGGGATACAAGGTAACGAACTAGTTGATATGGCCGCAAAATCTTGCAATAATGCGCCCGTTCTCATCTTCGATTTGAAACTCAGGTGTATTAGGTTTCGATATTTTTCCCAGAGGTGGTTGTCAAACTGGAGCTAGTGCATTATCAACCAGTGGGTCTTAGTACGTGCTAGTTGTTAGTTCGTTACATTTAGCCCAGACAGCAACCACTCCAACATCAGTGTTATGCCTTCATGTCAGAGTTGACGCCGACGGGTTTACATATAACTACATACAAATTCCATGAAAAGACTTTTTCAGTGAATTGCCTCGCACGGGATTTGAACCCGTGACCCTCTGCTTGAGTGTCTATGCATATACCTACACCACCATGCATATACTTACAAAGAACGATCAACAAAAACATATCACCCAAAAGATTAAGATACACCGACTTTTATTTTTACCAAAACCATTACGCTAAAATCAACACTAGCCGTTCCATTCCCATCTACCCGACAATATGCTACAAGATACTGAGACCAATTCTATGGGCTGAAATACCAAAGTGAAGCTGTTCATATCCGATATGTTGGTTCTATGATGTTACGTTCTGCGCCCGAGATATACATGGACCAAAACAGTCTAAGTAGTATAACGGCGTTTATATTACAGTGGGCTTGAAATAAAAAATAAAAAAAAGAAGATAGAAAGATAGGTGCTTTGTCAGAAAGAAATACTTTCAATTTAGGCCAACAGAGGGTATAACGCTATTCAAAACAGTTGGCCAACGGCCACATGTGCAGAGAGAGTAAGATAATAAAAATGCATACCATAGATGTGCATTGTGTAGTGTGCACGTCTTCTTTCATTTTCTTTTCTCTATCAGGAATCATTTTCATATATTTGTTGTTGGGAAACTTTTTACCCTTTTTATTTGAAAATTTGAGTTTTTGTAATATCAAATTTAAGAGACATGCGCAGTTGATTGGCCAAGTGTTTTAAATAGCACTAAAAACTATGCCCATAGACTGGTAGGATCGCCTATGAATCTATGAACCACCTCGACAATAATATAATCTTAGGGGATTATTTATCTCAAAAACAAGTAATTCCTCCAGCTCTGTGAATAAGTAACTACCCATTCTTATATCAATGACTTAAATCCAGCCAGGCAGCGAGTAAAGAAAAGCCAGGTATGGATACCCCGATGGTGCAGCGCTCTGTTATGATATCACAGACTACCTGTTTGAAATTTTGTCGACCGATGCCCTTGCGGCGTTTCTTATGAGTTTCGCAGCGCCGACATCTTTTCTGGTCAACTCATTAGCTCCTGCTTTATTTACCATATTTACCCTGGAATCTAGAATATAGTCAGCGTATTGGTGTTCGATATCTTATTCAGAAGATTCGCAACCGAAAGAAGAATATAACTAAATAAAAAATTGAAACAAGTTTTTAAGTGGCAGGTTATTGAAAAGAAGCAATTTTTCTGATCTTAGAACTTCAAGTTATCCAAACCAAAATTCCATTTCAAATATTGATTTGGAGAATACATTGACTAATTTACGACTGTAGCTTGCTATTTCTATTCCTTAAAAGAAAAGTTCTCTCCATATATAGGATAGATAGATAGCAATTTGCTAAATCCTTGAGCAGAATGAAATATTTAAATTCAGTATACACCACTGCGCCTTTTGTCATTAACTCCGACCTTCCACAAGGCTGTTTATTGTCACCTATCGTTTTCCTATTTTTTTTCTTTTTTACTAAATGTAAGTTGTTGGCATAAAAAAAGTTTTTGCAATAAATACCAAATGCCTAAAGCATTTAATTGAATTCTAATAGCAAAATACTATCTAAACATGCACAGGAAGCTGCGTGGAAAAGAAGGAGAAAGAAGCCCATAAGTTTGCAAACTTGTGCTCTATGAGAAAAATCAACCTACATGGTACTAACTTCAGTATTTTAGCCTGGTATTTGGAGTCTTATGACATAAAACATAAGATGGTCCTAAAACTAAACTTTCTGAATTTAGCTTGTGTGATTTTGCAACTTATTTTAACTTCTAGAAGAAATTGAATTACAATAATGTACTCAACAAATTTAGATATGAATATTTCCCTGAAATTATTCTGAAAAAATAAAAAAAAAAAAATAAATAAGTGGCGCGACAGTCCGGTGTGGGCCAAGCCTGGCTTGATTTTCAACTTGCGCTGATCTCTTGGGTTAAAATCTACTTGGAAGATTTGCGTTCTCATGTATTTGAAACAATTAAAGCCACTTCGGTTTGGGTGCTGAAGAAATAAGGTAGGCACTGAGAATTGTCAACCTAGCGATACCTAGTGTTGTAATCGTTTCTACGCAACAATTGTTCTTTTTTTACCTCCAAGTGGTAATCATCGGGTACTGGTCGATGTTGATCGGTTGAAATCAACTTTTCTGGGCTATTAAGACATATTTCAAGCTGGTGCAAAATGAACCCTTAATGGACCAAGGACAGCACCCACATCCCCAAATGGGCTACTGGTTTCGGTATAACCGATCCCTCGTTCTACGGACCTCAATAACGAAATTTTCCCTCCAGATTTGGGGTTACGAACAAGGTTACTAAGTTACGAAGCAACAACAAGGCTCCTATACAGAGGAATCTACTGTTAACAACCCCTTAAAAACGAAACAAGGAAAACAAACTTCGGATCTGCACGTGGAATGTTAGGTCCATTAATAGGCCGAACATTTAGCAGAGTTCCTGGTCAAAGCAGATATTACCACTATTCAAAAAATGCGATGGGATGGGCTGGACAAAAGGAGGAAGAAAAACTGTGAGATTTACTACAGCAATCGTTAACGACAGCAAAAGTAGAGGTCTTCAGTTTTTGGCATGTAAACCACGCCTCATTACAATCTGTATTAAGTCTTAATTTGCCAACATTAGTCTTATATGCGCGCACGCTACCACAGAGGAGAAAGATGACGACACCAAAGATGACTTCTACGAGCTCTAGCTATGACATTAAAATTGTCCTTGGCGATTTTAATATGAAGTTAGGAAGAGAGGTCATCTTTGGTAGTACTGTTGGAAGATATAACCCTAACAAAACAAAGGCAGGCTAATACTGTGAGAAAGTCCGACGTCGGATGGCTACAAGCGCAAGAGATCACCAAATCCATTTCCGACCGGGTGTCTCTTCATCTTTTAGGAGCTTCTATGCTTCCAGCATCAAATATCGAGGACCAGTAGCAACATTGCTAAAAAGCCATCAAAAATGCCGCCTCTGATGTGCTGAGTTTCACTCCTAGTTTAATGACGAGCAAAGCAAAGCGGCGCTGCATAGACTAGAGCTGCTGACGAGCTCCACGAGCAGAAGAAGAGAGACGAACACCGGCTTCTCAGGAGGGAAAAGAAGGAGCAAGAGAACCGCGCAGTCGAGGAAATTTAGAGATGCTACTCCAGGACTGAGATTCAGAAGTTTTACCAATAGGTAAAGAAAACATGCCACGGACTCAAACCTCTAACTGAAGCCTGTAGAGACGAACAAAGGAATATAGTAATTGAGTCGCAGTCGATGCTGAGGATTTGGAAAGAGCATTTCTGTAGACTTTATAATGGTGATGACGTAAAATTATCGCCGTCAGGCAGAATGAAACTTTTCACCCTGACGATGTATTGTAGATCAACAATTCCATATAACCGACCTGAAGGAAGTGAAGAAAGCCATATCTTAATTTAAGTGCAACAAAGCTGCTGGACGGACGGCCTAACTAACTCTTCAAACAGGCAGGCGATGACTTAGCAAGGACCATACCCCAAATCATTTGTAAAATATGGTTGGACGAAAGTATGCCCGATGAATTGAACGTCCGGTCCTCGAGAAAGGAGACCTTCTTAACTTGGGTTAACTACAGAGGCACCAGTCTTCTTAACATCACCTACCATTGGTCCAATCTATACGGGCAAAATTATTATTAAAGCTGGATACTAATAAAAGAACAGACCTTAGGTGGAATGGTGGGCCAACATGTCTAGCGACTCAATAGATCTGGCCAAAGCTGGATCTTAATCGCTCGAAGAGTCTGGTTCTTCTAAATAGGAAACATTTAGAAGGCTTGGCGCTTTTACAGACGATTTCTGTAGAAGCTGCATGGACGAGGAGGAAGAGGAGACAATCCTCCACCTTCTCTGTACATGTCCAGCTCTCTCCATGAGAAGAAAACCCCACCTAGGAGCTTTCTTCTACAATGACTTAAACGATTTAAAGAGTACAGGCGTTAGCATCAATTGGTTGCATGAATAAGACGATCATAGATCCATGTGGCAGCACAACGGGTCAATAGGCTTAAGTGAGTTAGTTTTCCAATCGCCAATCTCACCCAACCCAACCTATTGGTCCATGAAACCGTTCGTTAAAAACCTGATTGATCTACATCAGTTTGGCTTTAAGCCAAGAAAGTCTACAATTAACCAAATATTCACACTATGAAAGCCCATAGAAAGCAGTGTGATGCGACGAAGATGGGTTTAACGGTCAATGAGGACAAGACAAAATGTACGAGTATGCTTTCAACAAGAAAGGACAATGAACACCGATGTCTCGGAGAGAATGTCACCCCCGACAGATATAACTTTGAAGCAGTTAAGGACTTTGTCTACCTAGGCTCCGCTATAAATTCAGATAACGACAGCAGAGATCTCTGGGCTAAGAAGGCAATGTAAAACCTATGTAAAACCTTAATAATCCCAGTCCTGCTCTATAGCGCAGAGGAATGAACTTTTTCAAAAATGGATAAGAGTGTTCTTGGCTGCTTTGAAAGGAAAATTATTCGGGTGAATTTCGGGCCTGTCTGCATAGGCGGTGAGTGGAGGAAGAGATACATTGACGAATTGTACGAGCGAAATCGACATTGACTTAGCCAGAAAAGTGAAGGTCCAACGACTGAAGTGACACGCCATATAGAGCGGATGGACACCAATGCTCCGGTCCGAAAAGTTTTTGAATCTGTTGCCCGAAGGAGAGCGCACAGAAATGGAAGTGAACCTCATCCAACTTATAGTACCGTGCAAGACTGGAGGCAGAGCTAAAGATCAAGCTGGTTGGGAACGTTAGTTAGTTGAAGCATTAAGTAAGTAAGTTCGTAAATAAGTAAAGCCACTTCGAGTGTTCCGGGCAGTCAATTTGGTCAATTATTTCAATGATTGTGATATTATAAAGAACTCCCGCATACATGTCGATACCGATATAATGAAAGACAACTTTCCAATAGTTCTGACTCTCAACTTTAACAAGATGATCTTAATAGGTTCTGAATATGGTATCACAAAAACTTCCTTGAGCTTCTTCAAAGTTAGCAGCAGTATTTACATTATTTCAAGCATTTGAAACACGGAAAGAATAAGTCCTCTGCATTACCAATACTATCACTCATGGCAGACCATTTCCTAGTTTGCACCTAATCGAAAAATCAAATTCAAAATCTGTCTAAGTGACTATTGGCATTTTAATTTCTTGTTAAGTCAATTTTATTTTTACACGTTTTAGAAAAATTATAACAACACTTACCGACGACGATAAATCTTATCAAAATATTTTTATAAAGAAATCTCTGATTGTGATATGGTCCGCTCTTATCATTTTCAAGATACTACAAGAGTTATTCGTTATCTAATCAACTTGTTCGAAAATTACTTAAACATGTTTCATAATTGAAAATCACTTGAAGGTTTTTTTTTTATTTATTTGAACCCGAACGTCGGTAGTGGAAAGGACAATGTCGCTTTATAATTTCACTTGTAATTGGTCAGAGTAAACAATTCCTAGTAGTACTCGTATTGTATTGTATTGTTAGTTAAAAAATAAGAGACTTGAACAATTTATATCGATGATGTCAAACTTGTCTAAACGCAAATTCCTCTTTGACTAAACAGACATAAATAAAACCATTGAAGGACCAACATGGAAAAACGTGTCATGTATTGGGTCTATAACTTGCTAAGATATGGCGTAACTTGTATTATTTCATTGGAACATGCATTGGAAAGCTACTATCATTGTACGTCATTTCAGTATATGTAATTCATTTGAAGCGTAAACAACAATAATTTTTTTTCACTCAAATATGTCGAACTTTGTGCCTGAAAAAGTGTTTTTGCGGGGAGTTCTTCATTACTTTAATATGAAGAAAACTGTTGCCGAAAGTCATCGTATTTTGGTGGAAGTTTATGGTGAACATGCGCTAGCTGAGCGAACGTGCCAAAAGTGGTTTGCACGATTTAAAAGTGGTGATTTTGGCTTGGAAGACGATGAACGTCCTGGGCAGCCAAAAAAGTTTGAAGATGAAGAACTGGAAGCATTACTCTATGAAGACTGTTGCCAAACACAAGTAGAGCTCGTAGAATCTTTGGCTGTCACTCAAGCAGCCATTTCAAAACGTTTAAAAGCAGTTGGATATATTCAAAAGCAAGGAAATTGGGTTCCACATGAACTCAAGCCGAGAGACGTCGAAAGGCAGTTTTGCATGTCCGAAATGCTGCTGGAACGCAACAAAAGGAAGTCATTTTTGCATCGAATTGTTACTGGTGATGAAAAATAGATCCATTACGACAACCCCAAGCGCAAAAAATCATATGTGAAACCCGGCCAACCAGCCAAATCAACGGCAAAGCCGAATATCCATGGCGCGAAGGTAATGCTCTGTATTTGGTGGGATCAGATAAGTGTTCTGTATTATGAGCTGCTAAAACCGGGTGAAACCATCAATTGACAACGCTACCGAACACAATTAATCCGTTTGAAGAGAGCAGTAGCCGAAAAACTCCCGGAATATGCGACCAGACACGAGGCAATAATTTTCATCATGACAACGCTATTGCTATTCCGGTTAAGAACTATTTAGAAAATAGTGAATAGGAAGTCTTACCCCACCCGCTTTATAGCCCAGACCTTGTCCCTTCTGACTATCATTTGTTCCGGTTGATGCAAAACGCCCTCACTGAAATACGGTTCACATCAGAGCAGAATATCAAAAATTGGCTTGATTCATTCTTTTCTGCCAAGCCGGCGCAGTTCTTTTGGGATGAGATCCACAAATTGCCAGAAAGATAGGAAAAAGTCATAGCTTCAGATGGGCAATACTTTGAATAATACTATTTTGCATGTTTTTCTTAAATAAACGTTTAAATTTGGAAAAAAGACCGCACGAATTAAATTACATACCCAATACGATGATATAATTGAAAAAAATCAAGGTAACTGTGGCTATCATAGCGATAATAAACCTAAAATACGTCTTAAGAAGGAAAATTGAAGAAGATAAACGAAGGACCAAGATTGAAAATCGGTGACCGGTTAAACATATTATAGAATGCTGGTAAGCTGTTCCACTATAAAGACGTACAAACAGTGTTAGACCGGCATCTGCATGTTTTACAAGACTCCTACTTTCCGTAGGACTCCATTTAAATATCAGCAAATGACTAGTTTAACTGTGAAGTTTTGATAGAGAGCATAGATTTGTATTATAATTTAAAATTGTAAATTTTTTATTGATTCATATATAGTATACAGTATAGGGTTATGTTCTCGTATGGAGTGGAATAAATGGATTTGCTGGCATATACGTCGACATTTGGCGACACTTTCCACGACATAAATGCGGCTGAATTTCAATAATAAAGCGCTCAATTTGCTCCTTAAGGCTAAGAAGTTCAAAAAACTCCAGAGATCTGGACGGATAATCCTGATCAGCAGAACGGGAAATTACACGATTAGGATATACTCATGTATATTCATGTACTAAATGAATTGTTTTTTTGGCTGTATGGCATATGGTACCGTCTTGTTGAAACCGCATGTCGTTCACATCTATGTCTTGCAATTTAGTCAAAAAAAAAAAAGCGAGAACCATTAACTGATATTTACGGAACAGCAGCATTTTCAAAAAATGATAGTCCAATCTGTACCGTTTTGGATGCATTTATTTCTTAACAATCACTCGTGGGTTTTTTGAATCCAAAATTCAACAAATTTGGCGATTAACAAAGCCATTAAAATGAGCTGAAGATGAAAACTCCGAACTGTAGCTGACAAGCCTTCCTTATTTTTAAGATATTGCTCAACAACAAGCGTGTAGCGCTTCATTTTTAATAACCCTGAACTGCAAGCTGTCACGCTAACAATCTTTAAAGGCAAGACAAGAATTGGTTGATACTTAAAAACCACCGATGGGTAGCGATGCTTATGTGGCATTGGTTATGGTGATGGATGAAGTCATCAAATATGCTGCTGCTTCTTGTGATGCCTTGAAGCTTAAGTAAAGATCAGCTGCTATCTGAAGAGAATTTCATTGCCCCTCTTGGACCGACATATAAACAAGGTGCGGCAAGATAACTTCCTTATTTGAAATGAGCGCTCTGACGTTGATGGGAGTCGCAGGCAGCTGTGTTTTATCTCGTTCGAGAGGGGGACTCTATACTTTTGTTAACTTGTGTTTAAACCGTCATCATACGGTGAAGTAACGAACAGCGTGCGTTTGCTTTAGAGGACTTTTTCTTCAACGAATTCGCTTCAATATTGCCCCATTGGGTCCTGTCTGGGAGCGGAAATCAATTCATTTGTGGTTTACAGCGTTTAAGGAAACCGGTTCTGTGCAGAAACGAAAAACTACGATTATCGGCCCATAGTTTTTCGAGGAAAATATGCAGGCTGTCACAGTCAATTCAGACAGTTATGTGACAATGCTCGAAGAGATCTTTTTTGCCACGATTTGATAAAATGAACTTAGAGGACTTGTCATGGTATTTGAAATCTCGTATCTATACTAACCGTCCACAAACTCTGGACGACCTAAAAAGAAGCATTCAGGAAGAAACGGCCAACAAACCCATCAATATTCTGAAGAAAGCGATAAGAAAAAGCAGAATTCGGTTCCACTAGTGTATCGACAATGTGGGGGCATTTAAATGTTTGACTTTTTAACAAAATTTTTTTTAAATATATCTTTACTACTTATTGTTTTATCGCATTATGAAATAAGGATATTATGTTGCCGCACCTTGTATGTACATTTCATACCAAAAACTTCACTTGCTAAGGGCTTTAGACCTATCAGTCTAACATCCTGCCTGTTGAACAGCATACACGCAGAGAGAACGCTTAAGCTTAATGTATGCAAAACTCTTTTCCGATTCATTCCTCTTTCTACGAATGAATCCCGGTATCATGTATTCACTGATATGGTGCATATTGGTTGACTCTTATTAAAAGTCTCGATAGTTCTTACACTTATGCGCAGCCATATGAATATGATGTAAGCTATGCTTTGTCTCGGATCATGTCTACCAACTGCTTGCTAGAATGGGAGATTGCATTGTGATGCGTCTCAAAGCAGGACAGAAAAAGCAGAAACCGTGGTGAGGAATTTGGGCAATTCATCAGCGACGCAATTATCTGACGCCCGAGTATCTAGGTCTGATAAATGTTTGGCTCTTTATGTGTACTGCTATTACCAACCCGATCCCAGTGGACTGATAAATAGCCGAAACTTCGACTTGGAAGATGGTATGCAACAACGTCTATGAAGATGGAAATAGATGTCCTAAAAAAGCCCTCGAATTGTAATTCATTTTTGGTATGAAGTGATTGAAGTCACATTTAGGTCAATTTTAGATATTCGAAAGTCGGTTTTTAGACTGCGATGCAGCGTGAATAGCCCTTGCATTGCTGAGTGTCTCTCAGCCTGGGGGCACAGTTAATTGCAATCCACATGCCGAACGGGTCTAATGGGTGGAACATATACAAGCTTGACAGCTCTTCTCCGCTCAATATCTTGACCGTCAGTCAGTATCACACCTCCGAAGAACGAAATGAACCGAATGTTGGGAAATATTGCAAACTTATTTCAAATATAAGTGCTGTGTTGCTCAAACAGTGCGTTTAAAGCTTTCTATAGCTAGCTTTATAGCTGGCTTGCTTGCGGACAACACTCATGGTCCCCGTGAATATGGCTGCTGTGGCCAAAAGTGTTCGACTCAATTCAAGAACATCAACTTGCCTGATGAGAATTTTGTACAAAGATCTCGGAATATTCCCTTACAAAGTCCAATTGACCCTCACAGCTGCTCGTCATTTTTTCTGACGAGGCCCATTTTCATCTCGGGGCTTCTCAGGGCTTCTCGGGGCTATGTTAACACACAAAACTGCCGCTTCAGAGGAATGGAAAATCCGCACGTGATTGTCGAAAAGCAGAATATGACAATTTAGTGCGGATTTTGGAGTGGTGAGATCATTGGCTCATTTTATTTCGAAAATGCTGCTGGAAGCGATATTTCGGTTAATGATGAGCTATATCACTGCTACCGAATTTTTATGAGCTGAAAGTGAAGACATGGACTTGAACGATCTTTGGTTTCAGCACGATAGCGCTCCATGCCTTAAAGCCCATCAAAAAATCGATATTTTGTGCGCTAAGTTCGGTATGTCAACTGGCCGCCTCGGAGCTGCGTTAATTTTTTATTTTTTATTTTTTGGATGCCCTTAAAGACGTCACTCAGACTTGCATTTTTATCATGGTTAAGTTCTCAAATGAGAACTACTACTGAAATTTTGAGTGGGTGGTCTCAACTTTAAGAGTGCTAAAGTTGATATATAGCTATATCCGTATAGCTGTGCATGCTATTGTGGATAAATTCGGACCAATATATTCATTATGGAATGTTACTGTGCCAGTGAGACAACGCACCGATCAAAATACCGAAAATATCGCAGCCGTAAGTGCTTCAGTTCAAAATGAGCTAAATCAGTCGATTACACGCCGTTCACAGGAATTGGAAATCTCGCAGTCCACATTGATGCGAATTTTGCGAAAAGATCTTACCTACACCCTTACAATATCAAATTAACTCAAGACACGAAGCCTCTTGATCGTTTGAAACGTCGAAACTTCTCCGATTTGACTCTGCAATAATTTGAAGAAAATCCTGAACTTTATCGAAAAATTATTTACAGTGATGAAGCTCATTTTTGACCAACAAACCCTCATGTGCTTCAAGAGACTCCATTGCATTCACAAAAACTGACCATATGGTGTGGATTTCATACCGGATGTGTAATTGGACCGTATTTTTTCGTCAATGAAAATGATCGCCTCGTTACGGTCAATGGAGTTCGTTATCGTTTCATGTTGGAAGACTATGTTTGACCACAATTGGATCGACATGACATCGGTGATATGTGGTTCCAAAAAAATTGTGCCACCGGGTCAAACAGTTGATCGGCGAAGTTCAATAATCGTGTAATCTTAAGAAATGATCCGTTCAAATGGCCACCTCGCTCATGCGATTTAATGCCATTGAATTTATTTTTTTGGATTTTATAGACGTATGCCAACGTTAAAGGAACTCCGGAACAATATCGAATGCGAAATTGTCAACATTTCGGCCGATGTGTGTGAATGAGTGGTCGAAAATTTGCTCCAAGGAATCGATCGCTGCAAACTTGCTCGCCGAGTTCACTTAGTCATGTGAACGAGATCCAAGTGATTTTCAGCGGCTCTTCGATCGGCCAATTTTTTACCATCAAAAGAGTTTAGCAAAGACCGAAAAAAATGGAAATCAGAGGATGCAAGGTCCGGGCTATGCAGTGGATGTTTCAAAACTTCTCAACCCAGCTCTGTCAATTTCTTTCGGGTCATCAAAAATGTGTATTGCGTAGCATTGTCATAATGGAAGACAACTCCTTTTCTGTTGGCCAATTCTGGCACAGTAGAGTATCGAATTGACCATTTCGGCACGTTTTAGCAGCTCATAATAGATAATTCCCTTCCAGTACCACCAAACACTCAACATAAGCTTGTTTGGCGTCAATCCAAGCTTTGTGGTCGGTCACCGGGCTTTGACCATGATCGCTTGCGTTGAAATTTCTCGTATTTAATCCGCCCGTAATAAATCGCTTCAAAAATGTTTCCATTTTGTTACGTTTCAGCAGTTTTTCACTGATGGGTATTCGGTCAATTAAATTTCTTTGCGTTAATTAATGTAATACCCATACAATCAGCTTCTTTGTAGCCTACTCGCTTCCGCTATCCCGAGACAGCTTTCGTACAGTATTGCTTAATCAGGTGCAAAATTTCATCGACTTTTTCAGTGACAGGCCGACCAGTGCGAGGTGCATCTTTTACATAGAAAATTTCGGAACGGAATCGAGCAAACCACTCCTGGGTCCGGCATTCTCACCGTAAACTTTACAAATTTTTTGGCATGTTTTTGAAGAGTTTTTCCCTTTTTTATAGTAAAAAAGCATCACATAGCGTATTTCTTCAGATATTTCACTCATATTCAAATCAGTATAACTTTTAACACGAGCAACGAATTACACAGCTGTCGTCACATGTCACCTTTCAAACACGTGTTCGTTTGACACAATCAGATTGATGTTTCCAGATAAATGGACACCAACACCATCTAGTGACAAAAAACCGCATAGACTTTTTATATGACCAAAGGAACAAGCAGAACGGAGAGCACAAGAATTTTCAAGTTCCTAGATCACTCAAAACACTTACAATACTCTATTCCAGATTTTGACATTGATATTATCTGGATCTTTAAAGCTAGATGCGACTTAATCGTTCTTATTGAAAGCAGATTTTGGGACAACGTTTCCACTCTATACACCATGTGTAACATGAGAGAAGAAGAAAACATCCGTCACTACATAGGCAGATACCCTGTACTAGGAGTTAAGAGTGAAATACTTTGAAATTGTTACTTTAAATGAAGGTGCATTAATAACGGAGAAAAACGCGAACTATTGAAAAGGACTGGTCAAAGATCAGTATCAACTATCATTTGCTTAGTTATCTCTCTTCTTTTGAATTATGATTATTCAAATTCAAATATACAAGGAGGGGCAAAAGTAATGTCATAAGTAAGTGGCGTCAAAAGTGTCATTGTGCTTTGACATTTATTATATGTTGTAGACAGATAAAAACTTAGTTAGACAACCAGCAATTTTCGGTCTGTTGTGAATGCAGCTAGAATTTCGACGTCCTGCGCCATATGCGCGAACAATGAAGCGTTTGGCTGAGTGTATCATGTGAACTGGGTCTATTAGAGATGTGTCCGGCTCCGTATTGCTCGTCCGACCCAAAATATCACTGCTGCGGCCGAGGACGTCCGTCCACTAACATCAACGAGACAGTGATGCACACAATTTGGCATCAGCAAACGTCCGTTGCGTCGAGTTTTGGGGGAATACCTAAAGATGTTCCCTTATAAAGTGCAAATCGTTCCCCAATCGTTGCCTGCTGACCGTCAAGCGAGGTTAACTTACTCCCATGCTCTGTTAAACCTGTAGCAAGAAGAGGATGATTTTGTATTTAAAGTCATAATGAGCGACGAAGCTTATTTTTTGCTCAAAATTTGCATTCCTGTGTGCACGGAGAATCCACATGAAATGCACGAAGAGCTATTACATCCACTCACTTACAACGTAACTATATAGCTATATAGCTATATAACTATATAGCTAAAGACAGATATTAAACGAGTTTTTTTTTCGCAAGTCGCTGAATTGGGTCTGGTGAATTATTGGTTCCAGCAGGACGGAGCAACCGCTCACATAGTTCGGGCAACGATGGAGATTTTGAATGACCAATTTCCAGGCCGTGTAATCTTCCGTTTTGGTGATTTGAACTGGCCGGCCAGATCGTTTTTGGAGCTTTTTGAAATCTCGCATTTACCACGACAAATCGCAAACCATGCAAGTCTTAAAAGTCAACATTGAAAAATAAAACACCAATTTGGAGCCAGATGTTTTGCGAGCAACAATTCAAAATGCAGTAAAACAAACAAATGTGCATCAACTCAGAAGGCCGACATCATTTTTTCAACTCAATGTCATTAATTTTACACCTTCAAATACACCTTTCGTAAAAACAGAGCCCAATTATTTTCATTTCTAAAAAATGGCAGCCATTTCACCTTATGACATTATTTTTGCTCCACCTTGTATATTAACCTTTCTACGGTCCTCGGGTCATTTTTAACGCATTTAAAAAAAAAAATTAAGTTTTCTCTAAGACAAAATTTTTGAAGGACTTGATATTTTTTGACTTTTACTAAAGTGTTAAGCTGAATATACACCCCGTCTGACTCGAACTGCAACCAACTTCAGACTGCTATAATTTCCAAACCGTTCATGACAGTGAACTCAGATTTTGACACATGACAGATAATTTTATTATTTTCAAGCCTTTTAAACGATTTGCGCCTTAGTTGTGCTGAAAAAATTTTATCCGCGATGGAATTCAAAAGTGATAGTGTGATTGCTTTATATTTGGCTAGAAAACCATAAGAAGCTATCGTTAGAGCCCTGCAGCACCTCAACGTGTATAAATCATTTGTGTCTCGAACCATAGCTCGTTACCGTGATACTGGAAGCGTTGCAAAACGCCATGGAGGTGGTCGTAAAAAAATAGCAACATCGGCAGAAATGGTTCGGAAAGTGAAGGCTCGAATTGAGCGAAATCCGCGTCGAAGTGGAAGAAAAATGGCTCGTGAGCTAAACATATCGTTGGAACGGATGCAACACATATTGAAAAATGAGCTTGGGCTCAAGCCATTGAAGTTCCAAAAAACACACGATCTTACACCGCAACAGGAAAAAGTTAGAGTCGAAAGAGCGAAGGAGTTGGTATGCTTGCACGAAAGTGGTGAGTTGCCGAATTTGGTTTTTTCCGATGAGTCACCATTTCTTATCGAGCAATATGTCAACAAACAAAATGACCGAGTTAACTTGCCAGAGAGGTCCTTTTAAAATTTACACCTTCGGACGGCCACGAGAAAGCAGGCAGCACCGATGGTGATGGTTTGGGCCGCCATAACCGCCGATGGTCGCTCTCTGCTCGTATTTTTGGACTGTGGCATTAAAATTAATGCGATCGTATACCGTGAAACTGTTTTGGAGGCAGTATTGAAGACTTGGGCAAACAATCATTTCGGTCAGAGACCGTGGACATTTCAACAAGACTCGGCACCGTCTCACAAAGAACCAAGATTGGTTAAAAACAATGTTCCACACTTCATTTCTTCGACAAAATGGATTGCAAATTCTCCAGATGCAAATCCGTTTGATTTCTCTGTCTGGGGTATTTTTAAAGCGAAGATTGGCACTAAAAAATACCAAAGTTTGGACCACCTCAAACAAGGAATGTTCCAAAATACCGCAGAACCACTTGCGTGCAGCGTGCTTTCTTCGGCCGTCTGAAGGCAATTATTCGCGCCGAAGGTGGACATATTGAAAACTACTGCTTTGACTATTGCTTTGACACAATAAAATTTATAAAAAAAATTATGGCATTTTAAAAAGTTGCAGTTCGAGTCAGGCAGGGTGTAATTACGTATGAATTTATAAAAAATATTAGGAACTTTGCGACATATAAACTTTTTTACGTCTGCGTTCTATGGATCAAATTTGACCCAAGGTATGCAGTTTGTTTTGATTTCTTATTACCTACTCAATTTTGGTCATTTATGACCCAATCAGCATAGTATATTTGTTTCATCTGCGATTTTCCGGAGAAAAACTTATTCATCCAAGAATAGAGATCTATTTAGCATTCTGGTTAGTTACGTGTTGGGATAGTTCATTTCAAAATATTGAATAACATGAATAGAATGAATTGTTGAGTTTATTATAATCTACACAATTTCAAAAGTGCATTATATCAGTTTTGGCTGTGCAGTTACATTGTTTAACTTCTCTTTAACCGTATTTTCGGATGAAGAAGATTCTACTTTTATTGGCCGGCGTTTTTCGATCAAACAACGAAAGCACTGAAAGTTTATGGAACACTGAAAAAGGAAGACCAATATTTGCTGCAACCATGTTATTAAAGATTTTCAAGAAAATATCAAGAATTATAAGGTTCGACAACAGGGAAAATCGAAACGAACGGCGACTGTTAGATAAATTTGCTCCTATACGTTGTGGAATCAGTGGGTTGACATATTGCCAAAACTTCACAATCTATCGGAAAATGTGACAATAGATGAGCAGTTAGTAGCTTTCGGAGGAAGATTTCCCTTCCGGCAGTACATGCTATCAAAGCCAGCGAAATATGGAATCAAGTTTTGGGTACTTTTTGATTCTGCAACGAGCTATGTTCGGTATATTCAACTTTATACTGGCAAATAAATCGGAAGTACTCCAGAAAAAAATCAAGGTAGGGCTTAAAGGACAAAATGGCATTTTTCACAAATTTATCTAACTCCTTTGTGACACAATTTGCATCGTAACTAATTTTGAATTTTTTTTTGAGAAATGTCTACCTTCACTGCGCACCACAGAAATCGGTGAATTTGGTTTGTTCGGTTCTTTGATTGATGATGGTGAGCGTAAATAAGTCCGTGCTACTGTCCTGACAAATGAAAGAAGATTGCGATTTTCCAACTTCTTGAACACGTCCGAAAATTAATTTTCCGGAAGGTCTGCAAAATACTCCTCCGTGGAGTCGATGATTTCCTCGCGTGAGCTGAATTTTTTATTGATGAGCCCTCTTTTGAGGTTTGGGAAAAGATAATAGCCCGAGGGAGTCAAATCGGGCGAATACGGTGGATGCAACAGCAATTAGAGCCGTATGTCATTGATTTTAGCCGTGGTTGCGATGCTCTTGTGCGCCGGTGCATTGTCTTGAAAAAACAAAATCGAGCCTCCTTCGGCCGCTTCGGAGCACTCGTGCCGGCTTCAGTCCATTGCCGGGCTGTTCTCTGGTGTGTAACAGTAGATCCAAGTGTCATCAACAGTTACCAATCGAAGCCCGATTTCGCATCAGCAAGTCCAAACACTCTTTCGAAGTGCTCTCGCGTTCGTGTTTTTGGTCAGGAGTGAGTATGCGCGGCACCCAACGGCAGGATAACTTTTTCATATGCAGAATATTGCCCAAAATATGGTGGGTACGCTCAGTACTAATCTTTGTGGTATCTGCTAGCTCGCGCACCTTAACTTTCTGGTCAGCCAACACCATTTCATGTATTTTTTTGACATTGTTCTCTGTAACCGCATCGGAGAGCCTGTCGCTGCGGACTTGATCGGTAGTGGAGTTGCGGCTACCACGAAACTCTCGAAACCAATATTTGACGGTGTAATCTGACGGAGCATTAGCCCTATAATATTTACCAAACTTTTCTTTTGTTTCCTTCGCCGTTTTGACTCTCAAAGAATAATGTTTTATGAGAGAACGAAAATCGTTTTTGTTCATACTCAACATGATGCCAAACTATTTAACAACAATCAGCTGTCAAAACAAAACTAAAGACAGTATAGCACTGAAATTTGGAATGTCTGCCTAATTCTGAAAGGACTTCAAGGCACCATAGTAGTAGCAGTAGCAGCGCATTCTGGCGGTCAAGGAGGTTACTTTTCACCCCACCTAGTAAACAATGCAGCCGCCAAGCATTAACCATCATTGAATTTATCATATGTGTAAAAATTGGCCACCACCATTTTTTTTCCTTTATTTTTATCCGGTAATTGTTCTCAAATTGATCATGAAGATCAACACTGCCCATGCCCTTATTGTAAGAGACCAAAGGTTTTGGCTGAGGAATCAATACTTTTTCTTTTGCTATGGTTGACCCTCTCTTAACTTTTCCTACCGACTCCAAAGTATCGTAATTGTTTGTGACTGTAACAACTGCATTGTATTTCCATCGGGCAAATAATATGTTGTTGCTCTTATTAAATTTGTGACATATACCATATACCCACGTTTTGCTTTCATAACCGTCTTCAAGGTATTAAGTGGACATTCGATAAAAGGTCATGGCGTGTGAAATAATTATCAAAAAATACTTTGTAATCACTTGGCGTATTTATTACTTCAAGTAAATCGAGTACTACACGAGATCCAAGTGGTAAATATTTGTTCGTTTGACTTACGTTCTTGGCACCACAATGTTTATCAAAATTGTAGCAATAACCATCGTCACTGCAAAGCATCCACTCCTTATAACCAAAACGAACCGGTTTTCCACGTATGAATTGTTTTGCAGAATGATGGCCAAAGTATTTTATCATGGCTTTGTCTATTGACAGGTTTTCATTAAAAAATCCCCATTTCTGATAGTTATGATAAATCATTTTGCCAAATGAATAAAGCGCTTGATTTCCTTGAATCGATTGCGGGACAGCAAATGCCAACTAACGGAATTCTTGTGTCTTCATTGAGACACCAGTACAAAAATTCTTGGGGTTAGAAACGGTATTTGGAAAATAGCAAAATTCTAACAAACTTTCTGAGATCGTCTTCTGTGAATATGAATGAGTGGCACTTTTGGTCGAGAGCATATTTCTTGCTTTGCTCCACAATCAAATTCATAAAATCATCATCAAACAAGTGTTCAAAAATTTGAACTTCATTCATTCAAAACCAACTCTTCATTTATTTGTTTTAAATTTTCCACATATTCCAAAGTTTTTGTCATATCCGTGGAATAAAAAAACGTGGTTTGACCATTTACTAGCACGATCATGAGGCTCACCTTCTCTTAGACGAGCAATTGGAATGTTGTCATCATTTTCAAATCCATTGCTTACCTTAATTTCAACTGCTCCTGGGATGTCAAAGAAAAGCTTGAATTGAACAAATCATCTCATAAATCCTCTTCATCCGTTTGAACATCAACATGCGGTGAAATTGTTATTATTTCCCGTTCATCTCCATCATTTGGGATATCATCAACAGCTATAAGCAAACTATTGGGTCTATAACTTATACAACTTCGTGCGGTTTGCTAAGAGATGGCGTAACTTGTATTATTCCATTGGAACATGTGTTGGGAAGCTACTGTCATTGTACGTCATTTCAGTATGTCATTCATTTGAAGCGTAAACAACAATTTTTTTTTTTCACTCAAATATGTCGAACTTTGTGTCTGAAAAAATGTTTTTGCGGGGAGTTCTTCTTCATGAAGAAAACTGCTGCCGAAAGTCATCGTATTTTGGTGGAAGTTTATGGTCAACATGCGCTAGCTGAGCGAACGTGCCAAAATGGGTTTGCACGATTTAAAAGTGTGATTTTGGCTTGGAAGACGATGAACTGAAGATGAAGAACTGGAAGCATTTCTCTATGAAGATTGTTGCCAAACACAAGTAGAGCTCGTAGAATCTTTGGCTGTCACTCAAGCAGCCATTTCAAAACCTTCAAAAGCAGCTGTATATATTCAAAAGCAAGGAAATTAGGTTCCACATGAACTTAAGCCGAGAGACGTCGAAAGGCGGTTTTGCATGTCCGAAATGCTGCTGGAACGCAACAAAAGGAAGTCATTTTTGCATCGGATTGTTACTGGTGATGAAAAATGGATCCATTACGGCAACCCCTAGCGCAAAAAATCATATGTGAAACCCGGTCAACCAATTTGGTGGGATCAGATGGGTGTGCTGTATTATGAGCTGCTAAAACCGAGTGAAACCATCAATGGACAACGCTACCGAACACAATTAATCCGTTTGAAGACAGCAGTAGCCGAAAAACGCCCGGAATATGCGACCAGACACGAGGCAATAATTTTCCATTATGACAACGCTTGGCCCCACGTTGTGGATGGGAAGTCTTACCCCACCCACTTTATAGCCCAGACCTTGCCCCTTCTGACTACCATTTGTTCCGGTCGATGCAGAACGCCCTCACTGAAATACGGTTCACATCAGAGCAGAATATCAAAAATTGGCTTGATTCATTCTTGGCTGCCAAGCCGGCGCAGTTCTTTTGGGATGGGATCCTCAAATTTCCAGAAAGATGGGAAAAAGTCATAGCTTCAGATGGACAATACTTTGAATAATACTATTGTACATGTTTTTCTTAAATAAACGTTCAAATTTTGAAAAAAAAAAAAACCGTACGAATTGAGTTATATACCCAATACGATATATTCCATAAAAATTCGTGCAAGTGATGGATGATTCGAGACGTCAATTTTCTGTAAGTTCAGTCATAAAACAAAATTAGCATTGGTTTGGCCAGTGTACTCGAATGAGTATACCACTTTTGTTTTCAACTTTACAGGACTACGAAAATATTTTAATGTGAAGCCTATTTAGAATCTTGTTTTTACATAAAAAAAAACTTAAAATCCAGAATTCTTTATTCTATTTTTGGCTAAAAGTCTAAACTTTAATCAAGCTTTTTCTTTTAGAAAGACACAGAACAGCGTAAAACAAAAATCACCGGTCATAAAATTTAACGCAAATACTTGAAAGCAAATAGCAAATTCAAGAAAATCAGTTCAAATGACAAAACACATAATTACGTTTGCTTTCAAATTCAAAGAAATAAAATTTAAAGCTTACGAGGGCGGTCCCAAAAGTACCCGATCCAACAAAGAAAACACTAAAATTTTGGAAAAAGATTTATTTATTTTTCAACATAATCGCCTTTCAGCTCTATACACTTTTGTAAGCGATGATCAAAAAGTTCGATACCCTTTTTATAATAAGAACTGTCTTGCTCCTCAAAATAGCCATTAACTGCCGACATCACTTCTTTATCGTTGGAAAATCTTTGACCAAAATCTTTGAGCCATTTTTTAAAGTTTGGGAACAGAAAATAATCCGAGGGAGCTGAATCTCGCGAATAGGGTACATGAGGTAGCAATACAAACTTTAATTCATTAATTTTGGCCATTGCAATGACGGATTTAGTGAGCTGCGAAAGTTTTTGCTTGATTTCTTCGATCAAACGTTGCAATAAGTTCGCATAATACTGGCCGTTTATAGTTTTTCCTTTTTCAAGATAGTCAATAAAAATTATCCCACGCGCATCCCAAAAATCGACGCCATGACCTTGCCTGCAGATGAAACGGTCTTCGCCTTTTTTGGAGCCGGTTCTCCCTTTTGAATCCATTGTTTTGATTGTTCTTTTGTCTTAAGTGTAAAGTGATAGACCCATGTTTCATCCATTGTTATGAACCGACGCAAAAATTTTGCTTTTTTGCTGTGAAATTTCGCTAAACACTCAATTGAAACATCTTCACGAAACTGTTTTGCTCGAGTGTGAGCACAACAGCACAACAGCACAACAGCACAATAGCCCAACAGCACACAGCTTTCTCATGTTCAAATATTCAAATAATATGCGATGTACCATCTGCTAGCTCGGCAACTTATAGTCGACGATCGATGATCGTCTTGGCAGCTCGTACGGTCTCGTTTAAACTCAGCAACCCAAAATTTTACGAAGGAGCAGACTCACCCAGAGTAGAATCCAGTTCAGCTTTTATATTGGTTGGGCTGAAACCTTTCAAACAAAAGTATTGTATCACATAACGATGACCAATTTCCTCCATTTTCACAGGTTCACTGAGAACGTTCACTATGGAAGGCTGCCAAACAAATACTAAACAACGTGGCGCGTTCAAACTTGAAACATATGCTTTATAGACTGCATACTTTGCAATGCAGTTATATTTTCGAACAACTACCGCCATGTCTTGGTCAGGCCGGGTACTGTATTTTTTTTTTTTAATTACAAAACAATATTATGATATAAATAGTTGAAAAATAAAGAACATTTTTCTACTACTACTACTACTATTTACCAATTCGTAGGTAAACCAATGAATAAATTGCTAAATCTGCAGTACTCCCCATCCTGGCATATAGTCCTACTTCTTGTCGGCTATACACTTGCTGTCATAAAAACCGGACCATATCAAAATGATTGAAAAATTGTTAATAACTACGATAATAATTTTTATAATTAAATGAAATTTTTGTTGAGTACTCAGCAGTAGTTTATAAGTATTTCTATCTTATTTCCATCTGTTTATTAAATGTTTGAAAAAAAATATTTACAAAGAATGAAAAACCAGTTAATTTTCTTAACAAAATCAAACGATACATTTTTTATGTATGTGTATATAAGATGTTTAGATATGCCACTTTTACCAAAAAATTATCAATACCGAGTTGCTCCTCCTTTGGCGGTTATAACCGCTTTTAATCTAGACAGCATCGAGTTTACTAGAAGTTCAGTAATATCCCTTGAAATTTCAGTATTCCATACATGTTCCAGAACTTCATTTAGCTCTTTTTTACTCTCTGATTTATGTTCAGCCACCTTACGTTTCATAACATGCCACAAGTGTTCGATTGGGTTTAAATCGGGCGAATTAGCTGACCAGTCTAGTCTGGTAATTCCGAGTTCATCAAACTCTGTTGTCAAACTGTTGTCTTGAGCCAAAAATTATTGAAAACTCTAGTTACTTGTCTGTTTATTATTTATAAAGTAGACATCTAGAAGTTGATTTATAACACTTTACTTACGGATTTGGCGCGGTGGCAAGGTATACGAATGATGCTGTTCAATTGCTGGTACCAGAAACTCCCTTACTACTTCTCCATACTTTTGAGCGTTCATAGTTTCATTAACAAAGTCCAAAGGGCCCAAAACGTAAAAAGAAAAACATCCCCAAACCATCTGGCTTGAGGAAACTTCACTGTTTTGACAACGCACTCGTCTTTGAACTTTTCACTTGCTGACCGTGGTACGTATGGCAAATTGTCGACACACAACAAATTAAATTTACTTTCATCGGACCATATCACACACCGCCAATCATCCTGCGTCCAATCTTCGTACTTTTTTGCCAAAGTCAAGCGAGCTTTTTTCATTTTTGTGGTTAGGAGAGGTTTTTTCGCTGGTCGTCTTAAATATAATCCTATCTCCCGTAGCCGTCGGCGTATGGTTTCGGCGCTTAGATCAACTTGATGAAATTCACTCAGCTCTGGTTTTATACGTACAGCACTTTTAAAGTGATCTTTCATGCTTATTCGTTGTAATACATTGTCCGTCTTCTGTCCTTTTTACCTTTCCAGAGGATCCAAATTTTCTTTTTTCTTCATCAGTCGTACGATAGTTGAATGACAGCATCCTATTTTAACCGCAATTTCACGACAGCCAAGCCCTTCTTCGACTAAAGTCAATATTTGAACTTTTTCGCCCCGAGTCAGTTGATGATATTTACCAGACATTTCACTTTTTTTTACATGTCACCGTCACAACTCAATTCAAACAGATTTTTTTTGCACTGAATACCAGGCCGAACTCCGCTTTGGGGAATACCCTTCATTAGTATGGGAAAAACCCTTATGATCTGATGTAATTAGGCATTTTTTGAGAACTCATTAGGTGGTTTGGTTTTTATGACCGCAAGTGTATGTAGGTTATTAAAGCTAGAACAGCCTGAATCAGTTGCACTTTACCAGCCATAGTCCTTTGACCAAGATAGACCGAGAGGTGCAGGTGCCTTAAGAAGGCAACAACTTACAAAATAACCAATCAAACTAATATCCATCAATTTTTCTCGTCCAAGATATTAATCGGTTTCAGCATTTCAGCACTTACAAACCATTGTTCTTTGTAAGCTCCTAACTTAAAAAGCTTTAAAAATATAAACAAATGTTGAAAACTTCTCTGGGTAGAGTCTATCTAAATGCCTCCACAATGATCCGCCAATGATCGATAGAGAAGTAGTTCTCCTATTAGCAATCATACTCAGTGCCGTAACCAGTTTCTTCTCATAAGCTAGCCCAATTAAATTTTGACATTTTTTGCAATACATGCGTTCGTATTTATGGTCAGTCACAGCGCACTCCGCGCTAGAGTAATTCGAGCAAAAAACACTTCGTTTAAGAAATCATAACGTGACAAGTCGTTAAAAAGCGTAATGAGTAAATTGAACGGTCTCGGACTTAATTCAATGTGACAGTTGATTTTATCGAATTAAAAATGCGGTTGCCTGTTGAATACATGCAATCTAGATTTGCGTTGAATATCATATTCATAAGTCAAAGCTTTTGAAGGGAGATATATTTAATAATTTCTTTATTTTCAATCAACATGTGATCGGATCCGGCTTCTTTTCTATTTTTTATGAATGTTTAGAGGCAGAAAATCCGTATGACCATGTTTTCAACTAAGCAAAGTTGTTATGGTTGTCATTAATCTTTCATAAAAAAAAAAACCAAACTCAAAAAAGACTCAAGTGGGCTGTTGCATTTTTTAAGTTTTTAATAATTTCAACTGAATGGACATTTTAGTTTTAAGATGATGCAAGTCCTTTCTTTGGGAGGGCGACTTAGGCGCATTATCTTAAATTTTTTTTCCTAATACCTAATCTTCATTCATCATTCATGCACAAGCTTAGCTCTGAATGAAGTCATAAATGAAGCTATGCAGATAGAATTGAAGACACCACTTCTGATTAACATAATCAGCCACTTTTGAGATATCTGAACAAGAAGATTAAAAAAGGGGATGTCGTAAGAAACAATTTATAAAGTATGGTTAACTTACCATATTATCTGTTATCCCCCCCAGCCTATTCTATAGAGAATGCGCTGCGATAAATCAAGAAGACAAAACTGGAGTATGTGGATTACATGAATATGAACGCCCTTGTAAAATTATATCTGGGAATTTCTTGGGAGATTCATCAAAATATTCCAAACGAAAGTCAGCTTTTCAGATACATGAAGATTTAGACTTAGATTTCTTTAATTTAACAGAGAATTTATGAGGCCAGATAGACGTAACATGAGCAAAATATGATGGTAAAATCCTGGTGAGTTTCCTCCGCCAACGTAAAATCAATTGTAACACCAGCAGCATAAACAAAGCATATACGACGGCGGTCCCAGAAGTGACCGACCCAACAAAGAAAACACAAAAATTTTGGAAAAAAATTATTTATTTTTCAATATAATCGACTTTGAGCTCTATGCACTTTTCCCAGCGATGTTCAAAAAGTTCGGTACCTTTTTATAAAAAAATAACTGAACAGAAAATAATCCGAGGGGGCTAGACCTGGCGAATAGGGTGCGTGAGGTAGCATTTCAAACTTTAATTCATTAATTTTGGCCATTGCAATAACGACACTGTTTTTGCTCGAGTGTGAGCAAACGCGGCACCCAATTTGCACACAGCTTTCTCATGTCCAAATTTGCAAATAATATGCGATGTACCGCACTTTTTGAAATGCCTACAATGTCTGCTAGCTCGCGCACTTTCAGTCGACGATCACCCAGTACCGCTTTGTGGATTTTCTTCATCATTCCTGGAGTCGTCACCTCATTTGGTTGACCACTGCGATGCTAGTCTTGGCATTTCGTACGGCCTCGTTTAAACTCAGCAACCCAAAATTTTACTGCTGTAAACGAAGGAGTAGAATCCAGTTCAGCTTTTATATTGGTTGGGCTGAGGCCTATCAAAGTATTGTATCACATAACGATGACCAATTTTCTCCATTTTCACAAATTCACTGACAACGTTCAATATTGATGGCTGCCAAAGTAATACTTATGTGATATTGTGAATAACTACCGCCAAGTCTTGATCAGGACGGGTACTTCTGTGACCGCCCTCGTATGTTATGTATCCTGAAAACTGTGCACCAAGGGCAATGCACCGATGGAAACCTCGACTAAGGATGAAAAGGACAACTTATATCGTCGATTATGAGGAAGAAACTCAACATCAAAGAAAGAAACGATAATACAGCTCTAAACAAAAACACCCAGAGCAGACTCAATCGACAATGTCGACCGGTTATTTGAGTTCGGTTGTACAAATCGCCCAGACCCAGCGCCAGCGAACATTGAATCGGATAAACAACATTGCGCTTAATTGGCGATTTCAAGTTTACGATGTTGTTTTACGATGTTAGAAAATGCCCAGAAAATGTCATCGAATTGGAGCGCGAATACCAACTATAGTATGATAGCTCAAGAACCTCTTCTCTAGGAAGCGACACGGATATCGATGTGATATCAAAATCAGGAAGGAAAGAAGTTCTCGCTCACTTGTTCTATCCAAATAATAAAAAGAGCAATGTTCAGCAGCTCAGAAAATAAGGGAGAAAAGATAAATAGGTACCGATGTACGTTGGTTTTAAATGTCTGAATGTTACAATAACTGGGATAGAACTTGGCAGGGCATTACACAAGGCTTAGGAAGGAATTACGATATTTCAGAGTACGTCCGAAAGTGGGCTTGAGGGTAAAATGATGAGCATTCATAGTGAGATTAGTGGTATGGTTAAAGATTCGAAGTTGCGGAATACGGAGCAATGGTGATGAATATAGCGATAGGAGAAATTTCGTAGGTCTTCGAGGGTTTCCATTGTCTAAGTGATATTAGTATCGCTTATGAGTTTTATCGCACGGTCTTGAAACCTATCTAGCAGATGCAGTTATAAGCCAGATCAGAGGTAAAACGAAGATATTTCACAGCATTTTTGGCGACATTGAATATGGATAATGGCTGAGTGTTTAAATTTCGCTTTAATGACATCAGACATCATTGTGTTTTGGAAACATTAAATTCCACTCTATTTATAAAGGGTTTTCCAATAGGGACTTGACAACTTTGAATTTAATTTGTGAACGCACTCTTTCACTAATCATTAAACTGTCACTGTCAATTTATTCAGTAAACTCAAGATTTTCATCATGGTAAAGTACACTGACGAGCAACGTCTGCAAATTATAAAAATTTTCTACAGATATTCAGAATCGGTGACTGCAACTTTAAGAGCGTTAACTCCAATTTTCGGTCGTAATTCTCGCCCTAGTAGACAGGCAATAACAAGTTTAGTGCAAAAATTTGAGTCTACAAATTCGTTGTGTGATGTTGCCGTATCAGTGAGACAACGGGTTGGTCGAAGTGTCGAAAATATCGCTGCCGTTTAGACGTCCGTAGCAAAAAATCCAAATCAGTCAATTCCACGGCGTTCTCAAGAATTGGGCATCGTTCAGACCACATTGTGGCGTTGACTCAAGAATTGAAGCCAATGGACTATTTGAAGCGACGTACGTTCTCCGATTGGGTTCTGGAGAAGATGCGCCAAGATAATGAATTTCATCGCAAAATCATCTTCAGTAACGAAGCTCATTCTTGGCTCAATGGGTTCGTCAATAAGCAAAATATGCGTTATTGGTCGGATGAAAACCCACATGTGCTTCATGAATCATCACTTCATCCACAAAAAATAACTGTTTGGTGCGGTTTGCATGCCGGCGGCGTTATTGGACCATATTTTTTCGTCGACGATAACGATCGTCACATTACTGTGAATGGTCAGCGTTATCGATCCGAATTGGAAGATATGGACTTGGACGACATGTGGTTTCAACAGGATGGTGAGTAAGTATGGTGAGCGTGTTATCCCAAGACATGTGCCAGTCGATTGGCTGCTTTGTTCGTGCGATTTAACGCCGCTTGACCTTTCTGTGGGGCTACGTTAAGTCATTGGTTTATGCCAACACGCCGACGACGTTGGAAGAGCTCAGAGCCAACATTGAACGCGAAATAGCACTCGGTTCGGCCGAAATGTGTGGCCGAGTGGTTGAAAATTGGGTCCAATGAATCGACCGCTGCAAACGTGCACGCGGTGGTCATATGAACGAAGTCGAGTTCCACTAATAAATGTTTTGATTGTACTTCAAGTCAATAATAAAGTTTTTGAAATATCTTAAATGGTTTGCCTTTTATTTAAAAAAAAAAGTTGTCAAGTCGTTATTGGAAAACCCGATAGTTCCCCAATTGATTATCCTGTTAATATCGGAATTTAATGAACTTAACATACGCTGCCGTTTCCGTTCTACAGCGAAAAGCAGGGAAGTGAGTCTAGAAACGAATATGAAAAGCAGAGAGTACTATCGTCAGTAAAAGAATATGACGTCAGCAAAAGTAAACCAGAGATCATTGATAAAAATTAAAAAGAGTGTCGGAGATAGAACGGAGCTTACCATTTATTTTCTGAATATCAAACTTGAAACCATCCAAGACAACTTGAACTGAACGTTGCGAAAGGTAGTTTCTAATCCAGTAGTAGTTAGTTTCTAATCCAGTGAAGAGAGTATACGATAACAAAAGCACGCATTTTCGACAAGAGCCCGATGCCAAGCTCTGTCAAATGCTTTAGAGATATCAAGTGCAACTTTTTGGTGAGACATGTTTTCAAATCACCAGTGAACCTGTTGCTAGGAAAACCATACTGCCGGCAGAGTTAAATCACAATCTGAAAGATTGTTAGACAAATTGGCCTTGTCTAAAGAGCTGACAGCTAGAATGTCATTGCAAATGAGCGTTGGGATGGAGGATGAGGCAGAATCTCTGATATTTTTGACAAACGACCAAAAACATTTAGTACATTTGGCACATTGTTGTATTTTTTGCCTCATTTTTTTGTCATATTGGAATTTCACACGATTAAGAAAGACGTTGCGGTATCTCCTGACTCGCTTAAGTAAGTGGCATGAACGCCACGTTCATGCTATTATCTGTGGAATAGCACATCATTCAAATGGACGCCTCGGCTTCGCTGACAGTGCTTCAAGCGGTCGGTACAATTTTTGATGACTCAGTCCAATAGCGTGTCAAATGTTGGCCTCGAACTTATCCAAAATAGTTGGCTTGTTAGCGTAGACTAAGAAAATGACGTAGCCCCAGAGAAAATAATCGAATGGTAATAAATCGCATGATCGCGGTAGCCAATTGATGAATGCTCGCCGTGAGATGACTCAGTCGCCAAATTTCTCCTTCACAACTTCGAGCGTTGCGGTGCTTGTACGGCATGTAGCGCCATCTTGTTGGAACCACAGCTCGGATATATCGATGTTGTCGAGCTCTGACCACGATGATGTCGCTATGCTATAAACCGCACCAATTAGTCAATTTTATCAAGCATTGATGCTTATCCAAATATTTGCATCTTCAATTCTTGCGTCAGCACAATCTTATACGGATGTAGGCCCAAATTCAACCGCAAAATAAGTTGGGTTGACTCTCTGGGGATACCCAATTCAGCTGATCGGTGCCGAATCGATATTTCTGGATCGTCTTCGATACTGGCGGCTATGTTTTCTTCATTTTGTACCAATCTCTGTCTGGTTGGTGGCTTAAGAACCAAAAGAGTGTTCTCACGCTCAAACTTTTGCACGGTGCGACGAATTGGATGCACATTTAAACCATGGTGACGTCCGATCTCACCAAGAAATTCGTGTTGCGTATTTACAACTAAACCATAATTTCGATAATACTTTCTAATAATTTCTGAACGCAAAATATTACTGAATATTTTGACAGCTGGATGTCACTAGTTCGTAGCCATGCATCCTCAAATCAGCATAATCTGACAGGTATGGGCGAGGATCTACCTATGTTTCACTAAGTGCAAACAAAAAAACACAAACACCGACGATGCATAACAAGGAAACGAAGTAAAAGTAACCACTACCGACTCTAAATACAATAACTACCGACATTATTCTCACACAAAAAACTTTAGATGAAAATATGGCAGGAGTCGATGGACATCATTCTACCGCGAATGAAGTACCAGTGAATTGATTACGAAGACAACTCATGTTGTAGATCAGGACTGCCCCAGTTAAGAATAAATACAGACACTTGGCTGTCAGAGTGCGTTGCGGTAAACCTAACAAGAAAATTCTTAGGCACGTATTCGTGTTTAGTCCTAATGTCTGGGTATTTATGTTTAAAAAATTTTGACCACTATGTGGTTGTGGCAAATATGTATGTACACAAATACGATACTCACGTAGTAAGACTCTCTGGTGAATTTCTAAAACTTCTGGTGAACAACTTGACAAATACTTTACAGTTCAATTTAAGACCATTAACCAGGTATTCACTAGAGTTAATGGTTTCTACACATCACCTCCCAAATCAATTGGTTTTGCCATGTTCACCGAAGGTCGTCGGAAAATCAGGTGCAAAAAGCCAAAGAAACTCTAGTTTCAGAATTTTAGGAAGAGCCTAAAAATTATGCAAAAACATTAGCAAACTCTTGACTCTAACACCAAGATGATTTTTTTTTTAAAATAGAACGATCTGTAGAATAATTCTAAAATCGCTAGAATTAGCCAACCCTACGAGCAGCGCAGTAGTACTGAAGATACGTAGGAATAATTTTTTTTAAAAAAAAAAAAAAGAGGAAACAACCAACTATTTAAGCTTGTGATTGAAAGTAAGTAGACGCCTCTCTTCGTTTCAGATCTGTACATTGCACAAGACAACACATAGAGTGTTGAAATGTCCTTTCTTCTTTAATCTATTTATGAAAACATGTTTTTCTTTTCAAAAATATTGTTTTCTTCTTTCATGAAAGCCCCCAACGCTATTAGGTTTATAGTTTCAAATTAGTGGCTATAAAAAATCAAAAAACAGGAACCATGACATTTTATAATAAATTATTTTCTTTTCATCTTCCTTTTTATTTAATTAAAAAATTAAGTCTTTCTGGTTTATTTTTGAGAAAAAAAAAAGAAAGCGATGCAATCTGGAATTATCACAGTTCTATAAATAAAGAGAAACAAAATTAAAAACAAAAATTAAATTTTAAAGCAAAAGAATATTCCTTGCAATGAAACCGGAAAGGAGAGGTTTTATATTGTTAGAAAGACATGATACTTATTCTTGATTTTCCTAGAAAAACAGGGTTTCCAGAATTTTCTAGTGAAACTAATCATGAACGGCTAACACAAACCTTTTTTGAGATATTTCCTCTTTTTAATAAAAAAACAAACTTTTTATGACAGAGTAAGACAGCCTGGAGTTGAACATATGATTGACAATCATCTTCTTGTTTTTTTGGTGGCGCTACATACCGAGGTAGACATAGCCATATAGTTTGATAGCTGTTTCTAATTTTGCATGTCAAGTTATTTGAGATCACTCCCCATTTGCACGCACCATCTGAAATGGTGTTTTTCTCTGCTGCTTTTCCCTTGTTGGGGGATTTTCTGACCTACTAACACTTAGCTTACTCCATGAGCTCTACTTACATAGAGCGTCTACAATTCCTGATTAAGTCTCCTCCCCCACTCTTCCTTAATGAAGACAGCAATTCCAATTTCCTCTTGGAACGACCAAGCAATTATTCCGTAGTGGTTTTTTAACTCGATTGAAGAGAAAGAAGTCACAGGGAGCCAAATAAGGTGAATTCGGTGGCTGTTGGATAGTATTTGTTGCATTTTTCGTCAAAAAATTACGAATAACGATGGCGCTGTGCGACGGTGCGTTATCAAGGTGCAAAATCCACGAGTTTTCTGCCCACAATTCTGGTCTCTTTCGGCGCATTGCCTCACGAAAATGTCTCATAACGCCCAAATAATACTTTTGTTTACTGTCTGGCCTTCTGGCAAAAATTCATGATGCACTACACAGTTGTAATCCATGGAAACAGTGAGCATTGCATTCTTTTTTGACTGAAAACGACGTGTTTTTTTGGTCTCGGCTCATTTGGTGAACGTCATTCACTTGCCTGATGTTTGGTACTCATAACCCCACGTCTCGTCTCCAGTAATAATCCTTTTGAGGAATGTGAGATCGGATTCAGCCTGGCAAATCATTTTTTTTGTGACGTCAATACGGTCTGGGGTCTTTTGGCACCAGCTTTGCTGCTACACGACGGAAACCCAAATTATTAACCAGAATGTTTTGGACGAATCCATAGGCAATGTTCAAGTACTCCGCTATCTCTCTGATTGTTAATTTGCGGTTATTGGCCAACATTTCTTTTACTTCATCAATGTTTGCGTCGGTTTTCGATGTTGATGGCCTGCCACTGCGTAAACGACCGTTTTCTTTAGAGAATCGTTGCCGAAACACTTTTCCAACATTTCCTACGTTCGCGCACCATTAAATCCGATTTTTACGCAAAATTTAACACAAGTTCTAAAATTGTAAAAAATCGCCATAACACACAGAGATTGATGTACTCTTGGCTACGTAACTTTTGCAAATGCCAAGTTATGACTCTAAGATTTAGAGGGAATGTCAACAACAGGGAATGTATTAAATTAACCAAAAAAAAAAAAAAAACAGAAGTGGACATGGCTTCGTACATTTTTTCGGATACACGCTGTCATAGGCGGTCTTAAAATCGACAAATTATTGATTGACAGGCCTGAAATCACACTGATAAGAACCAATCAGTTAATTGACAAAAGTTTTAGGCACTTACATAGCACGACAAAGAAGATCTTATAGGCAGTGTTGAGGAGACTTATGCATACATATCAATAGTTAGTGCAGACTAGAGAGTGATCTACACCCTGACTGACTCGAACTGCAACCAACTTCAGACTGCTATAATTTCCAAACCGTTCAAGATAGTGAGCTCAAATTTTGACACATGACAGATAATTTTATTATTTAAAAGCCTTTTAAACGATTTGCGTATCAGTTTTGTTGAAGAATTTTTATCCGCGATGGAATTCAAACGTGATAGTGTGATTGCTTTATATTTGGCTGGAAAACCACAAGTAGCTATCATTAGAGCCCTCCAGCACCTCAACGTGAATAAATCATTTGTGTCTCGAACCATAGCTCGTTACTGTGATACTGGTAGCTTTGCAAAACGCCATGGCAAATGGCTCGGAAAGTGAAGGCTCAAATTGAGCGAAATCCGCGTCGAAGTGGAAGAAAAATGGCTCATGAGCTCAACATATCGTTGGAACGGATGCAACACATACTGAGAAATGAGCTTGGGCTCAAGCCATTGAAGTTCCAAAAAACACACGATCTTACACAGCACCAGAAAAAAGTAAGAGTCGAAAGAACGAAGGAGTTGGTACTCTTGCACGAAAGTGGTGAGTTGCCGAATTTGTTTTTTTTTTTCGATAAGTCGCTAGTTGTTATAGAGCAATATGTCAACAAACAAAATGACCGAGTTTACTTGCCAGAAGGTTCCTTCGAAAATTTACACCTTCGGACGGCCACCAGAAAGCAGGCAGCACTGACGGTGATTATTTGGGCCGCCATAACCGCCGATGGTCGCTCTCCGCTTGTATTTTTGGACCGTGGAGTCAAAATTAATGCGATCGTATACCGTGAAACTGTCTTAGAGACAGTATTGAAGTCTTGGGCAAACAATCATTTCGGTCTTAGACCGTTGACATTTCAACAAGACTCGGCACCGTCTCACAAACCGCGCGTCAACCAAGATTGGTTAAAAAGCAATGTTACACACTTCATTTCTTCGATACAATGGATTGCAAATTCTCCGGATGCAAAACTGTTGGATTTCTCTGTCTGGGGTATTTTGAAGGCGAAGGTTGGCACTAAAAAATACCAAAGTTTGGACTACCTCAAACAAGCACTTCACCTGAAATGGGCCAAAACACCGCAGAGCCACTTGCATGCAGCGTGCGATTCTTTCTTCGGCCGTCTCAAGGCCATTATTCGCGCCAAAGATGGACATATTGAAAACTACTGATACAATTTGAAAATTGATGTATTTTCCAACATTTTTTGCTTTGACACAATAAAATTTATCAGAAAATAAAAAAATTATAGCATTTTAAAAAGTTGCAGTTCGAGTCAGTCACACTGTATTACAAGCTCTATTTTAACCCGGCATTAGTGTTGTGGGGTATATAATACCGCAGAGCCTATATTTTCATAAATAATTTCCATATTAATCAAACACGAACATTATTGATCCTGGTAGCTATTTATAACATTCCATTCAACGAAGTTTGCCATCCGTTAATATCCCCAAAGTGACCAGCTCCAAGTCATGTCCTGCTACTTGCCACCCCAACGTATCTATAACATAATTTTTGTGTAAATACTTTTTAAAGCAAATTCATGTTGTAGATTATCTAGGAGTCATCGTTTTCGCCTTATAGAAAAAATTCTAACGAACAAAGTATTCAATAGTATTTTGAAAATTCAATGTGAGCTGAGGGAAGTTGTATTTACTCTTCCGTTTCATTTAGTAAACTAACAACTAAAAGTCGTACGAGCGAGAACTACTACCATAAATTCTAAAAAGCTGTTGCAAGAATTCGATGAAGGATCTGATGAAGAGCCGTTTATTGATTCGGACAATAGGAGGAGAAGACTCGACCAGAGTAAATGAATCTGAAGATATCGTTGAGCCAGATAGAATTGAAAAGGAAGATACACCGAGCTGCTCTTATTTAGTAGATAAGAACCTGTCGAAAAGGAGTAAAACAGAACGTAAGAACCCGTTCGGAAAATATTATTACTCATCTTCCTGGTGTGAAAGGATTGACAAAATACAAGCAAAATCCTCTAGAGTGTTGGTTACATTTTATTTGGTCAAGCAGACTGACCAAGAAAGAATAAAAGCCGTTTATACAAAGAGCATATATTGAGTTTTCATAGACAACCGATGGCAGTGGAATAAATCTGTTTTTTACAATGATGTCCTTGCAAAGATTTCAAATTTTATTGCTTTCTTTGCGATTCGATAACATAATAAGCAGATCGGAGCGCATTTCACTTGACAGACCAGCTCCTATCAATTTTGCATGTTGACATACCCGCTGAGCCAATTATAGGCCTCATTCGAGAAGATGATTTTTTGGCCAAAATTTCAAGCGCCCAATTAGCGAACTAAAGGCGTTGTTTATGGTCGCCCGACTTCAATTTTTGTGTCAGCATAATCTTATAAGGATGTATGCTCAAATCCAAATGCAAAAGAAGTCGGAGTCAGAGAGTCAAGCGATGTCCAAATCAGCTGATCCGCGCCGAATCAACATTTCTAAGACTTTTTCGATACTGGCCGCTACGGCGGCTATGTTTCCTTCATTTCGCACCAATCGCTGACTGATTGGTGATGTAAGATTCAAAAGAATATACTCACGCTCAAATTTTTCCACGGTGCGACGAATTGCTTTGCACACTGATGCCATGATGACGTTGCGTATTTACAACTGAGCCGGAATTTCGATATTTTTTAACAATTTCCGCGTGTTCAGCAAGCGTTAAACTATTCATGATGAAATGACAAACCTTACTGAATATTTTGACAGCTGGATTTCATTGATAACTTTGACAGCTGCTGAAACATAACAATTTTAAAAACTATCATTGCTATCTAGTTACCCGTTAGAACTCCTGCTTGAGCCCCAATCTGGAACTAAACGTAATGTGACCTTTTACAACTGGTTCACTAGCTTTCCACTTATGATGAATCTTCTAAAAACTTATCGGCTTACATCTGATAGAACCAACTGCGCTGTTTAACAAATCTAAAATGTCATTCTCTTTTCCACATTACATCACGTCATGATGATTTTTGATTTTTATTAGACAAGCATTTTTAAGGGAACTTAACGGATATTCCCTTTGAAGGCTTCAAGTGCCTGAGGCTTTTTGCCATAGACTCGTGACTTCAAAAAAACCTAACAAAAAGAGGTATGGAACGGTTAAATCCGACGGATTTGCCGGCCAGTGCAAATCGCCAAAACGGCGCTTGCCGTCCATAGTAGTTGTTTGGGCCGGGGCGTTTTCGAAAAAATAAAGTCCGATAACACCTCCAACGTAAACAGTGCATCATGCAGTAACATTGAGCGAATGCAATGGCGCGGATTTCCAGTGCCCTAGACAATTTTGTTTATTCAACTATCCACAGAGAAATGGAAATGGGCCCCGTCGCTCATGATGATTTTCAACGAAAAGTGGCCAACTTGGCGGTCAACTTTGCGGTCAACAGCTAACAGCTGATGCACTGTCTGCACTTTGTAAGGGGACATCTTACAGTCTTTCACCAAAATTTTGTGTAGAGACCGCCGATTGATGCCCAATTGCGTAGCACGTCGTCCAGCGATACTCCGGATACTTCAACGGCTGCTCCGAGGCCGGCCAGACCCGGCAGCTCCCATACTCTTCTAGGAGAGCGACTTAACGTCGTAGTCTTTTTCCAAATGGTGTCGGACGACGGGAAAATCTACGCCAAAATTCACGCTGCACCAACACTACCGACAAATTATTCCGCCAAGAAGTCGTAACAATTTTTCCGCGTTCTTTAGGAGTACAGCGATTCATGTCTTGTTGACGTGTATTTTGTATCTGTTTACTTCACAAATGTCAAAGTAGAATAGCCAATATGGTGATGACTTCTGTGCCACCTAGTTAACAACCGCTTTCTTTTTTATTTGTATTCCCTTATGTGCTTGCGGGTGTAATAGGTTTTGAAGTATATAATACGAGTGTAGGTGAGGACACGGCACAAGCAGAAAGCATTGAGCTTTCTGTGACAACTAGATTGTCGTTGAAAATGACCATGGGGATGGAGCATGAGGCAAAACTTATTATATTTTTGACAAACGGCCAACAATTTCTACTAGCGTTGGAACACTGTAGAATATTCGAGAACTCTTTTGAAACTTTATACGTCTAAGAGTGCTGCAGTAATTTTTGGTTCATTTAAATTTTTTTTTTTTTTTCGGGTTTATTCTGTGGACAATCTCCTTCTTTAAGTTTGAAGTGCCTTCGATGAGAAATGAAGGATATCATTTGGCAGCTTCATACATAATGATTATTAAGGGAACATACATATGTAACAATCAATGCTTTCATAATTGTCATCAGCTAAACGTGTTGTCGGATTAACTTACTAGACGCAGTAGTTTTCCGTAGCGGAGATCTTGATCTGTGTATATTCAAAGTTGCCAATTGCCACCCGAAGTTTGTAAGCTATTAAGTAACAAGACTGCGGTCAGACAAACATAATCGCACTGGTATACTCGTATCTACATGAATTCAGATAAGTATCTAAGTTTTAACCCAATTGTGTTAAGCTCAGTACCTTGTTTAAAAACTGACTTTGTCCACGCTACACAGGGATAGTGAGGTACAGTAGTGGTTGGTCTGCTCTTCTGTCTTTTCCGGGATCTGTGGCAACTTCAATTCTTCACATTCTTATCGAAAGCTTACATATTAAATTAATTTAACCTCTCGGTAGAGATAGGGAATCTTAGACTGAGCAAAGCATGTTAAGAGTCCAATTACTGTGCGTGTTGGTATCCAAACATGTTCTGCTTCTGACCATTTGAAGACCCTTATATAACTCTCGACTTCTAAATTGTATACCTACCTTGAAGATGGAAATTTGCCTCATCTTACTTATCTGGGTGGCGCTGCAGTGCGGGGTGAAACTGGGACTCACCCAACAAACCTCTCCAGTTAGCACAACTACTTGCAAGCTGCTTTCATTATCACACCGGAAATTGATCGACCCTTCCTGGCGTGGCGTGCGACTTTGGGTCAGAGCTGTGGCGTCCATTTACTCGACATGGCCCAAAACTTAACTATGCCGATGTCACTGTACTACCCGTATAGTTCGTGGTTAAATCTCCTCCTCCGTACCCTTTCAATACAAATGGTCAAGTGCTATTCATCCCCTTTCAAAAAGGTCGAAAGGTCTCCACGAATAATTTTAGACAATTTGACAAAAAAGATCTTATTGACAATGTTAGGAGACTTATTCTTTCTTGTACAAGATTCCATGCATCGGCCATGCTTTCCGCTGACCATTTCTAGCTGACCTAATATGCTTCTGGTTTGGCTGCATGCACCTGCCTACATTCGTCGTCGAACAAGAGGTTTTTCTGTGGTAGCATTTTGAAACCAATCACAACAGCAGCAACAGTTTCTCTAATGGCCCCGGTGTATAGAGGGGTTAGAATTTTGAGAGCTTGGGGGAAACGGAATTGGCAAAGATTCTAGTGGTCTCTTACAATTGAGGCTTTTATTTTGTTATGAGGCGATTGAATCCGATTTCTAAAATATAGGTTCAAGTTCTTTATGAAAAAAACTTCCTCTGAATATTGTCTACAATAGCAATCAGTTCTAAAGAGATCTTAAAGATTAAATAACGCCTTATGTTGCAGTCGCACCTATCTTAAACCTGTTTTTTACCAAAATAAAAGGCCAATAAATGGCCGCGCTTAGAATCACTTACGTAGAAGAATGAAGTAAGAACAGAAAGAGTGCTTCAAGTTCTAATGGTAGTAGCTAGAACATAAAATAAACGATGAAGTTTTACCACCTTCCTAATGTCGAAAAATTAAATAAAACTCAAATCAAATTGGAATCACATATGCAGGTAGTTCATCATTGTATAATACCTCCAAGGACTCTCCCTCATAAACAAACAAATGACGACCAAGTTGTGAAACTTTCCCAAATTCACTCCATCGTATCCAACTATTCACACAGACTTCAGAATTTCCTAATCTTGCCAATTTCATGCTCATTATACGTTTCCCAACCAGTAGCTGTGCATTTCATAAAATGTTACTGCTGTATGGATCTGACTTGTAATGTGCTAAGCCCCGGGGAAATTAAGTTCATGGAACTGTAGAACAAACAAATTTTTTTTTTTTTCTTCATTTTGGATGCGTAAGTGATAACTGAATTATGTATTGGCAACCCATTTCAAGAAAATAAAACGTGGGACTTGTAAATCGAAGGCACACATCCCATTCAGACATTCGTATCGTGATTATCAAGGCATCAGTCACATCTCTGGTTTCACACGTGATTTATCCAATGACGACAGCAAACGTTTAACCCATGAAAGCACCAACTACAAAAAAAAAAAAAACAAAAAAAAAATTGGTGCATTCGGTTAAGGGTGTGGTATACTCTAAACCTCTACCTACCCTCTCTATTTAACCAAACCAAAACCAACACCAATCCAACATGCAAATGCTTGGCCGAGCTCCATTCCGACTAGAAATCAACATGCTTTAGGGGGGTTTTCCATGTCTCAGACAATAAATTTCACCCGATATGAGTAATCAATAGTTGGAACGACATACGAAACGAATACCACAGCACATCATTCGAGTTGACAACCACTCCGATGACGCAGAAATTTTAAAAAATCGATTTTAGTTTCCACCCTTTTTGTCTAGGCGCAAATATGAATACACAAACTCGCCTGAAAGGGGTTTAGCCAGCAGGAGACAGACGCAGAAGTAAAGGGAAGTAGACAACGTGAACAGTGGGTTTGGGATATGATGACATAAAAACATATATCGACTTGGCAACCCTTTTCCACCTCACATTGTTGCACATTTGCTAAGGCAAATGCCAGTTGGCAGTTGCAAAAGTCGCAATCAAATCGCAAATCGAAAGCCAGAGAGAAGCATGAAGATGGAAGCGCTAAGGAAACTTCTACGTGGTCAATGGATGCTGGATGGAAAGGATCAAATCTCTGTTCAAATACCGACCCAGCTCAACCAAAAAAATTTGGCACCGAGACAGACCTATGCCATAGCACACCGACCAATTAGAGGAATCTGACATCCAGGGAGTACCAAGGAAACCTGTCAGAGTTCCTCTTCGATTTCGCTTTCGTTTACTCTTCTATGATTCTCCTTTCTGCTTATCAAATTTTTTTCTTCTTTGTATCATTCCCCCACTTGCCTTTCTTTAGTGTTTCTCCAGGCAATTTGACAGCTGGGAATGCATTGCGATTACGAGAATTTAGGGCGATGCACAGCACAGACTCGGTACACAAAACAGAAAAGAAATAAACAAAATAGTAAATGGAAATTAAAAATTTAAAAATTCACATTTAACTTACGTTTTTCCCAAAAAAAAAAAATGAAAAATTGAACTTTAACCGACGGCGATGGGTAACTTCGTGCTGCAATTTCTTAATCCAATCGTCAGGCAGATAACCAATTACACAAAGTTTCATACACTAATTTTCGATATTCTCGTGTTGGATCTCTGACTTTATTTTTTGGTTTTCTTAATAATTCGGCGACACTTCCGTATCTACGAAAGGCTACAGAACAAATCAATTTCACAGCACAAAACTGAAATAATCACTCAATTGTGGAGATTTTCTTGATTTTTTTGGATTTTCTCTGATTTTTTTTAGCTTTCTTGAAGAATTTGCTCACTGCACAAGGGACGAGAAATCGATTTTTTTTTTTTTCTTTAATTTCTTTGCTTTGACCTGTACGGGCAAACGGAAATATGAAAATGATTCTCCAGAAGCGAGAAACAACAGAAAAAAAACGGAGGAGCCACTTCTTTTGCTCTGGAGGTTTCGTAATGAAAGTGGACCTGCACGGCACTTGGAATTGAATGGTGGATATTCAGAATTCACTTGTACACTCTGCCGATGGGCTGAACTGTAGGATGGAAACACTTATCTGTGAAATAACTTTCGTTGGAATTGGTTTTACTTTAAATTTCGCACTTTTTTCCGTTCCGATAGAAAATTCCCTTGCGGATACTGTGACGGCGCGCATTCCAATAATCGCGGTTTCTCCGTGCTCAGTTCTCAGGTTGCTATTGCCTGTTTGCTGCGGCTCGCCGCTGTTTGATGTTCTCTGTCTCGTGTGGTGTGGTGGATTTAGGTGTGGAGAGTTTTCGCATTTGATTGTTGGGATTGCTTATCGGAGTACCGCGCGCGATGGAGCATGGAGTCTGAAATGCGCGTGAGTTAATGGAAATGTGGATAAAATGGGAAATTTTGATTGTTGTTGCTATTTGCGTTAGGCCGCATTTTCCAGTTGAATACTGAATTTGTTGATAGTGTGTGGAAGGGAAATTATTTTGACACTAGACAATAAGTTTCTTGTGGAGAGTTGCGCAAGGCAAAATAACTGTCAATTTAACTGTGTATCATTGCCTCTCCAACTTTGTTTTTTACAGTAGAGGGAAGCTGGATAAGGTTAATTCAACAAGCTTTTTAGGCAGTTTACAGACTAACATAAACCAGACGTCGTAACACCTTCAAATATCAAAGTCTGGGGCAACAAAAAAGCAATTACTGAGGAGTATCAATCAAAAAATTGTTTAGTAAATAGGTTTCAGAAACTAAAGGATATCTGCGGAAATTCTATGATATTTGCGATTAAAGTACGAGAGGTTTCACGAACATTTGGTTTTCAATCCGGTATGAAAAAGATAATAGTTATTTATTTACAATGGAGTGACTTTACAAAAAAAAAAAACCTTTCCATCGTATGAGAGCATAGAGGATGAGAGCCTTTGAAACAGAAAGAAAGCTGAAATAAAGTCGATTTTCATAAAGTGATTTAAGAGACAAACATTTTTTTTACAAATGATGTTAAAGATATGGCATAACAGCGCATCGCCTAGTCTAAACCCTTTTTTGACATCAAAGGTCTCAGTAACTCATTGAGTTACTTTACCGAACTTAATGGAGCAGCGTGTACCCTCTATCATCATTCTACACAAACGGACGAGTTTGGCAGAGATGTCAAAAGTAGACATTGCTCTGTATAGTTCATCTCTATAGATGCTGTCATACATGGCCTTAAAATCGATGAATAATGGAGCTCATGGGTTTCCTCCAAAATCTGCCACAGTATGAGCATCTACTGTGGATCAATCAGGTTGTGGACGAATGGCTTCAAGAGTTGATTGACATAATACGGTAGACAGGATCTTGTAAGCGAGGTTAAGAAGACAGATGCCTATGTAGTTGTAGAGGGTCAGACAAACAGTGCTGAGGTTTCATTCATCGGGCATATTTTCGTCCGACCATATTTTACAGATGAGTTGGTGTAGTATGGTATGCTCATCACCAAGTAATCTGCAAAGAGCGCGGCAGTTAGGCTGACCGACCATAGCTTTGTTGGACTTAAACTTAGATATGGCTATCTTCACTTTACCCGGTCTTGGTCTACATCGTCCAGGTCGATTATATTCTGCCTGACAATGGTATTTGATTCGTAATCACCGTCATACAGTCTACAGAAATCCAAATCCTCAGCATCGACTATATGTTCCATTGTTCGTCTCTACGGGGTTTGGTTCAGTGTTTGTATCCGTGGCATGTTTTCTGCCACTTGTGAATCTCATTCCTGGAGTAGCACCTCTCAAATTCTTCGACCAAGAAAACTCCTTCCTTTTTCCTCCTGAGAAATACGTGAGCAGCTTTAGTCCTTCTATGCAGCGCCGCTATGTATACCACTTACTTGTGCTTGCTGGCACTCGCCGTTAAGCCAGGGTGCTTAAGTGAAACCAGCACATTATAGAGGTCGTCTTTGATGGTTCTACGTTTACTTTCCCTTCTCTTTAATCTGCGGACAGGTTACAGAACATTGCGACATAGCCCTGACTAGAAGGGATGTTACCCGAGAGCTCCAGCAATTTGGAAGCCTTTTCCTTCCTAGTTCAGACAAATTACATATTAGGTGCACACCTAAGTTATCTATTTATGTTTTGATGAAAATGCAACTTCACTGCAAATGGTTACCCATCGATAACTAAAACTTTGTCTCATCTTTTTGGCAGAGCTAGAATCTCGTTACGGTAAAAATGTTTATCTTTTGAGTCTATCCACGAAGCAATCGTGCCTCTGCTCGTATTGTGTCTATTTTTCGCGCAGTGCTAGGTCCAATCGCATCAATAGAAGTCGATACCGTTCTCCAGTGATGGTTTCAATAGTTCATATTAAATAACTCCGACCTGGTCCTACCAAATGCACAGCATCACCTTCGCAGCGTTAATATTCGGCCGAGTCGAGGACGTAGAACCATGACCGGGCAGTCCCATTGTTCTCTTTGAGTTGCTGTAATGAATCTATTTTTCATCACCCTTCACGATGCGATGAAGAAAACCTTTCCTTTTTTGCCGTTAGAGCAGTTGTTCACAGGCGAAAAAACAACGCTCAACGTCCTTTGGTTTCAAATCATAAGGAACCCAAGTTGTTTGTTTTTGAATCATTTC
The DNA here is from genome assembly GCA_907269105.1 of Volucella inanis. NCBI lineage: Eukaryota > Metazoa > Arthropoda > Insecta > Diptera > Syrphidae > Volucella > Volucella inanis. The sequence continues at coordinate 69,559,778 of OU026157.1, read as the reverse complement.
CAATGCATGCAATCGCTTGGAAATGGCTTGGCGGGTAACTCCTAATGCTCCTCATCGAGCAATGCCTCCAATTCAGCGTATTCGAAAGATTTTGGGCTTCTTGACGCATACGGTCGTCAACATCGAAATCACAATCTCTGAAGCGACAGGACCAATCACGGCACGTTGTTTCGCTTAGAGCAGCATCTTTTAAACGTTTTGGAGGTTTTGATGTGCTTTAACCGCCGTTTTCTTCGAATGAAAGAAGAAAATCAACCCTTCCCGCAAAGGACGATTATTTGCCACAAAACCAGACATTTTCACACAATGACGCCATAACAAAATCACCAATGCATCACAGCGGTTTGTTTACCATATGTCTCAGCCTGGTTCATAACGTACTTACTGCTGGAACCATCTATTGATAAACATAATTGCGCACCTATTATAAAAGAAAATATGTCGACTTCGATCTGCATCTACATAGTATAGTTATACAGAGTCAGTTATAGTACCTCTGCCAAACCCATCATATTGTACAGAATAATGATAGAGAAAGCTCGTTAGCCTATAGAGGTCACAACAATCTTACAGAGACCTTTAATGTCGAGAAAGTGTTTAAATAAGGCAGTGCGCTATCAAACAAACACCAAACGCACAATTTATTTCCCAAAAATATGTGCAATTACTTTCATACGCTGTTGACATCAAAATATTGAAAAAAAAGCAGCAAAAATGGTTTAGGTGTGAATGACAGAATGACAAAATATATGAGATGCACAACATTGATGAATCAGACAGACAGACGGACACAACGGACAGCTAAAACTTGAGGTATTGTGACAAACGAAGAATTGGCCTAAGACGGCTTTTGAACTATAAAACGATCTCAGGAAGGAGGCCCTATGCAAGACCTTTGTCATCCCATACCTACCCTTTAACGCAAAAGCATGAACGTTAGCGAATGCGGATGGGAAAAACTTTTATCTTCAAGTGGTCCCGACCTTTACTCAAGCTAATATAACATCCAACTACGAGTATATGAGCTGTGTATTGATATCAGTACCGATAAGTCATAAGAGAAAATGTAGATCAACGCTCCGGTCCGAAATGTCTTTGCTTCCGAAAGAAAAACGCAGTTAAAGCAAACCTTTGACATAGGTGGCGTACAAAAATTGGAGTGGATCCCAACTGTCATGCAGAATACAACTGAAGGCAGTTGACCAAATAGCACGACCACAGAGAAATTTATTTGTTGAGGCCAAGGTCCGCCACGGACTGCAGTATCATATAAGTAAATAAAAGTAAGCTCTTCATTTACTTCTTGTTTAATAGTTGAATATCCGAACTTAATCGCTGGTAAATCCAGCCTGATATGATGTCCAGTTTGAGGCCAAACCACCCATTTTCTCAAAGGTTCTTCATTTATTTTTGATCAAGTTCATGATGCCATATGTCGGATCTGGAATGATTAGGATCTTATATAGGTACAAAGTCTCCTTTTGGCTAGACTAGGATTTTTTTTTGCTTTTTTTCTAGCGAAACCGCATGTTGGGTCATTGTACTCCTTTTACGTTTTCTTATGTGGTTTCACAGCAATTCGTAAAAAGATAAGTTACGGCATCAGCGAGTATAAAATAAACGCTCACATTGAAATTCCCCTTAGCGCCGTTGCTACCGTTACAGCAAGCGTCTCCTTCCCGATATTAGGTATAAGATCTATTCTTATTGTTTTTTCTATGGTTTGGCATGTGTGGGTATATCAGGGTGAGGCTATCAAGGAAGATCCTCTTCCAATTGGAAGCAACTGGTCTATACGTTTTTGCAGCAAGATAGACGACTTAGATCCATCAAATAACACAATAGCGCATTTTATGGCCAACTCAACCAACATTTTAAAAGAAAGTAAGGCAGCACCATCGGCACATCGAATTTAGAATCGCGTGCACGGTCTCGGCCTTGTTGAAAAGGAGAAATCCACGAAAAACCAACTGGATACGCTTTTAGGAGAAGCTCAGTAAACTTTTTTATACTCCGCCTACACACAGAACTATTATTCCGAATCCGGACGATGGCCTTACCAAGAGTTTTGAGATGACGTGTCCAGTTAGGAATGATGTTTGTAATCCGTTGTACTGACAAACAACGGAAGTTTGTTGTCAAGAAGTGGCCTTTAGGTAATACTTGATTTCTGATTACCTGGACCATCGACTGTTTGCCAACTCTGATTTTATGAACATGCTATCTGGTGCAATCACATCTTAAATACTATGCACAGTAAGGTTTCGGCCAAAGTCTGAATCAGCAGAGAAATATAGTCGGGTCTTCACGGATGGCTCCAAACAAATTTAAGGGTGCGGCCGTTGTCTTTTTTGAAAATGACAACATTAGATCTGATTCGTGCTTAGAAAAACTTACGTCTGCCTTCCAAATAGAGATATATGCAATCCTAATGGCAATGGGATCATGTGAAATGAGATCGCAGATGATAACACAAAACATACCATATAGAGACAGTTCCTTATTGTACTTTATATATATATGAGCCCCCATTTATCATAGGATAGTTCCCAACTGCAGGCAATCCTTTCGACCTTATAGATTTCGTAGTTCTATTCATACATATGGTAGTGTTGGTTAAGAGATCTGCTAGGGTTTATAACCAACTTGATTCAATATACCCACCCAATTCTATAAATTGATGACATTGGTGCGGCACCTTCGAAAAACACTGCCCATAATATTTTTGGTGACGACATACGGAGCAGCAATACTGGTTTTTCCCTGCACTTCAGCCCTTCTGATTTATGTTAGAGCTCTTTCAGCAATCTCCTTGCAGTCGAATATCGAATTTGAGTTTCGATCTCCGTCCTTAAAATTTGTTAATTTTTTAGCAATTTTATCAAGATATTTGGTTCTACGAACCGCCAGAAGAGGATCATTAGTGGCGGACTTATGATTAGATATTCAAGCGGGCCTATGATCAGGTATCCATAGTTCACTGCTGAAAGACACACTTATGCGAGTATATAGTGTGTTTTATTCCATGTGCGCCCTTGGTACAACTGGGATTATGAATTTTGAATGTGGCTCTGCATCACGGCGATCTTATTTTTTTGATCTTCTTATTGGAAAGACTTTTCCGTCATGCATGTCCCACACTAGCTAAACGAAAAGATCTTCGCGTTGCAGAAAAGAAATTGGTGCTTAGAAAAGCAGAAACCTTCGGTGTACAACTTTAAGAATTCATATATCTGGCTGAACAGGCTAAACAATTTTATTTTTCAATAAAAAAAAAATCTCTACATACGTACTCATTCATGCTTATAAAAAATATAAATTTATAATCTCTCTTTGAATTTGTTCATAAAATGCTTTTGCTTAAATTTGTGTAACGTAATCATACTACGTACTATAACTAGATGTGGCATCGCATTCATATTATTGTGGTTATTCGGCGAATATTATATTGCACATTTCGTTGTTCTTTCGATTAAGGACTAATGTGCTACCAGGCAGCTTATGTCCAACTTTGGAAGTTACCTTCTTTGAGTATGGCCATTCATTCGTGAGTGTGATAGACTTTTCATGTTGATGCCTATTGAAAACAAAAAATAGTTGAAATTGCTTTAAAATATTCAAAGTCTAGTGAGACACTTACCATAAGACTGTGTCAGGATTGCCGAGTTGCATGCAAAGCTTAATATCCGAATAGAAATCAATGTCAGCAATAAGATTTATCTTTGGCTCGTTTCTCAGTGAGAATGTGTTTTCTAATTTTGCAAATGAAGTTCCCAGAATCATCGTTCCAACTACCCCAGTACCAGAGCTGCGAAGAATCAAATAATAAAATACTTTGTCTTAAGATTTGGTTGAGAAACTTACATTTGATTGATTTCCGAGTGTGCATTGCGGTTCCACAAACTGAATTGCACTTGGCCGTTAAGGTCAATTGAACGGGCGCCAAAGATGCGCAGATAAACGGTGGATCCACTAGATAACATGATGTAATGCTCATGATCTTGCACCAGAGTTGTGGCTAAGAATGCTGGTGTTGGTTCTGATGCTGTTCCACTCCAAACATGACCCATAAGCTCGGATTGGCCATTAAAAAACACGAGGGGTCGAAGTAATATACCTTGCACAGCAATTTCCATTCCAGCGGTCACTGGACTGTCATCTTCCTCTTCTGCGTCGTCGCTGCCACCAACGAAAGACGACAGCCCACTTGTATAGATGCCAAGCTAAAGTAAACGATTATGTAATTCGTGAAATATTTAAAATCGTTTTATGTATAGTTAACCCTACCCTGAAAGTGCTGATCTTCTCTCGACCGGCTTCAAGGATCAACTCAACGCTTCCTCGCTTCAACACGCCATTGCTTATTTCCTGAACACTGAGAATACTTTCATTGAACGCCGGCGCTCTAGATATCTCACGATGCAAGACAGTTGTCAAACCTTTCTGTGCAATCACATGGTAGTTATTGATCGCCGGCCTTTCTGACAAACATGCTCGGAAAAGTGCAGAAAATCTAGGACACTTCTCACTGATTGTCCTAAGTTTTTGTAAAACGTATGTCTTCACTTCGTACTGCTTGTCGTTGGATGCCAAATAGTCGAGTAGATCACCAAGTTGGTCTTTAGTTGGCTTCATATCTAAAAGTATGTCCAATGCAATGGTCCTTGAACTGGAGTCGTACTTCTTACGCGATTGATAGAAAATTCCCTCAAATATCTTATGATCTTTGTCAGAGAAATTATTAACAGGGAAACTACGTAAAGCTTGAAGAGCGGTGACAGACACCTTTGCATCATCCTCTGAGGCAAGTTTTATAAGCTCAGGAATGGTTTTGATGTCTTGAAGATTTTGTAATGCACGAATGAATTGGGTTTTACATTCAACAGATGTGCATTTGACAGTCAGTTGATCCAATAGGTATTCTCTAAGTTTCCTGAGTAGTTCATCATCCTGACTGAGTGTTGATTGTCGTGCCAATGAAGCTGTCGTTTGGATGAGTGTGTCAGCAAGTGTTGGGTCTTTTACATTGTCAGCCTCAATGCGGGCAAAGAGATCTTTAACGATTGCTCTATCTGGATGAGTACCAACTGCTAGTGCTTGGAGATACCGTTCTATATGTACGGCGTTTTTCTTCTGTGTTATATCAAATACCTCGAAAAAGGAACTATGTGCGTCGATAGTTTGTGTTGCTCCAAGAAGATCGATAACTTGGCTTTGAATTTTCTTGTGCAAATTGAGAACTTCTATGAAATCTTTGGAATTGGTTATTCTGGCAAGTGGCAGTAGTTTGACTAGCAGAAGTGCTGTAGATTCCTTGCCAATATTTTCCTCAATTAGCTCCTTTTTATGGGCTACAATTTGTCCAGTAAGCTGTAAGTAAAATGGGAATTATTTATTGTATGCCTACAAAACAGCACGGGTGAAAGGAGTGTAATAGAACATCGTTGGAACAGCTGATAGCTGGTTGCGAAAAGCCTAACCTTCTCGAGTCTAGGCTACGGAGGTTAGCATTTTGTTAAACTGAAATCAATTTTCTAAGAATACTGAAGTCACGCCTTGGATAAGTATTAATTCATGGGTCAGCATATTTCTTGACCCATAACGATTACTGTAGAAAATGTAGAAAGTTCAATTGAAGTGGTTGAGCACCAAAGTATTCGAACTTAAAAATAAGTTCTAGTCTGCTCTGGAAAGTTTCTTGAAAGCAATCATAAATACGCATCTAGCCCGATGCTATCAATAAGTGCTTTTTCGAATAAATTAACTTGTCAGTATAATGCTGAAAGACTTCCTTAAACTAATATAGATTCGGGAATAGAGGAGGAAACATCACGATAATGCGCTAAACGGCCATAACCAGTCAAATATCATCAATGCACGGAGTCGAGAGATCATCATCGTCATGAGAGATCGACAACCTGGACATGTAATGGGCAAACACGGTGTTTGCATCTAACCTGGACATCATCCGGCAACAGCTTTAAGTTCATTTCAAATGAGGATCGACTAAGATTATTGATGCGATTAAGAAATAAACATTTGATAGGGCTTGGTGCCGTTCTAGCGGAACGGAAAGGAGCTTCTAAACAGTTAACAGAGAATCAGAGATGGATGTAGAACAATCAATCAAGCTCTCTAATAACAGAATTCAATGACAAAAAGTGTTAGGCAATGACAATTAGGAATTTATTACGAAGAGAGGTATTTCAGCCTAAACTATCTAATCGATGAATCAAATTGTCATGTTCAACAAAGAGAAAAATTTTAAAAGAATATGAATTTCAAATATCAATTCAAGACAACAATACATATATTCTTTGACCGATTCCATAAAGAAACTGAATCAATTCCTTAAACTCAATATATAACCTAACAACGACCCCAACAATATATTTTGATATTACTCTCAGGTACTTATAGGTCTCAACTGCTTCGAATTCCTAGTCTGTGGGGGACTCTTTGGCAGGCCTGTCTTCATAGGGTTACCCCCTAGATCAGTGTCTTTATGGTGTGGACTTCGGACGTGCAACATTTTCATCTTTGCCGCTTTTAAAATCAGACCAATATCATGATACCAGTTTACAGCTTATTGAACTCCGCCTGCATTATTTTTATACCAATGGCAGGACATATATGCCTTCCATCAAAATTCTTCCACTTAAATAGTTCTGAAGCCAAGTAGCTAATGTACCTCTGAAGTCTGCTTAATGCTTCTATCAGCTTTAGCTTACTTTGATTGTATTCGCAATTTCACTAAGGAGTTGCCCTGTACTTTTTTTTGAAACCTGTACAGCTTAACTACCACTTCTTCCAAACATTTGTCAACCGCTGGTAAAATTGAGATCGGCCTATAATTTTAGACTGTGTTTTTAGTACAGCCTTTATAAATTGGTCTCACTATCGGTTTTTTTTTAGTGTAGTTGGTACATTACCTTCCGTTAGGCTTAGGTTGATGATCCTTGTGACGATTGGTATGAACACATCCGTATGCATTTTAATGTCTCTCGCTCCAATGCCGTCGACCCGACTGGGGTTTAAATTAGATCACAGCCCATCTAAACTTAAAATTATTGTTTCCACTGATAACTGATTTTTTGTACAGCTTTTACAATCCACCGTTTCCTCTTCGATCGTGACGGCCGAAGGAACGGTGCAGCGCTGGCATTGCTCTTTTCTTTAAGGACGTTGGGACAGCACGCTGTCCATCAAGTGGATCTTACGAAGCAGCCTATTCATCCCGTGACCGCTTTTGCATTACTTCAGGGTGATAACTTTCCTTGTTCTATATTCCGCTGTCCGTCGTACATCGCCCTTCCTCGTTTGAGCTTAACTCAGCTCATGAGTTTTAGTGTTCTTCTATGAGGATGTGCTCTGGCTTTTTTTTCTTTTCTTGGTTTTCACCAAGATTTCAATAAAAGATTATACTCGATTCCAGCTATATTCACTTGGGATCATCTTCGATAATGATATCCTATCTCCGATTCCAGGTGCTGTCTTTCCGCTGTCCATCTGCTGCACGTTAGAAAGGTGTGAAAAGCGTCGTCTACGAGTGAGTCGCCGTGCTAGCTTTCTTTCTTTCCGCATCCTGTGTAGGTATGCATTAAAGTATCCATGTCCGTTTAGGAACTGCGTGGTGTAATAATTTATCTCGCTGTGTTTTCGCTCTGTCCATTTAGCAATGTCTCTGGATAGCCTGGCGGTCCATCTACCTATTGTTTCAGAGTTCCATCTTAGTTGCCATAGATGTTTGGTGAGCTCTTTTGCTTCAGTGGTTGCCGCTTCCTCTTCTACTTGCGTCCTCTTCTCATACACCAGGTTTCTCTCCGCAGCTAAGAGGGCATGGATGTTACTCCTGCATTGACAAGAACGGCTGGTTCTGATACAGTGCGGTAAGAACTTGCGATACGCAGGGCTCCGCGTTTCTGTACTGCTGCCATCTGTTTCCTGTGATTATTCTGTTTGCGTGCATCTGCCTATATTTCGCATCCATACAGAAAGATGGCGTATGTGTTTGTCATGAGTTGCCTTCTTTCGCTCTCTCTTGGTCCTTCAACGTTTGCCATGAGCCTGCTAAGTGATGCAGTCACTTAGTCACTGTCTATCCAAAGGCGTTTCTCACGTCTTGGGTAGCCAGAACGGCAATCTTTTTCGAGCGATGATGAGCGATTGCTCCAATTGTCCTTTTCCTTTCCTAAAAACGTGTTGTCTTTCGGATAGTTCTCTTGCTCTTTGTATTGCATTGCTGAGCCGCGGTTTCAGTAGTTTCTCTGCCGTATCCAATTTGCGAAGCGGTCTATAGGCTGCAGGAGAATGCGGGTCGCATTTTCCTTTGCTAATTAACGCTAGGCGTTGTACTTTCCAGTCCTTAAAGAAAATCCCGTCTTTTAGACAACTGTTGAACATGTTTAAAATTACCTGCGGGCAGGTCCGAGCGATGGCTTTAAGCACTTCCGCTGGTATGCATCCAGGTCCTCGAACCTCCTTATTTTGCAGTGTATTCGCTATTAGCATCAAGTCCTCTTCCGTGAACATCGGGATCTCTTGCTGTTCAGGAAAGGTGTCTTGTCGTCTAGTGGGATGGGTTGGAAAGAGGGTATCCACTATCGTCTGGATCGTCTCTGCACTCATGGGTGGCGTGGTCGATCGTGCGCCCAGCTTGCGCACCACTACCTTATAACCCACATTTTGGCGAAGTTCCTCCCACTTTTGTAGTTTACTCGAATAAATAGACCTCTTAAGCTCTGACTTTGCGGTTCTGTACTCTGCAGGTACCTCTTTCGTTGCTTCAGCATGTCTCCTTCTTCTTCTGGTGACCTTTCGTCCAAGGTGTAAGCAGTTTCATCATAGTGCGGAAGTCTCGGTGACTTTGTGTTGTCGTTGTTTATTATATTGAGCCCTAACCTAGTGGCCATCTTGAGGATTCGTCGTCCTCTCGAGACTGTTGTAGGCATACTCCATTCTATTGCCTTGGCATTGAAATCGCCCGCTACAATTACTCGGCCCTCGACTTCTCGCACGGTGTCCTCAAGAGCGTTTAGTTTTTCGCGAAAGTCACTAGTAGAATTATTCGGCGTAAAGTAACAGCTAACTATTGTGGTATACTCGTGTTTAATCCAGACAAAAGCTCTTTCTGCCCCGTGATTTGTTATTGGGACAGCTGTTTCATTTGGTCTCCATATAGCAGCTGTGCCTGTCTGTAAGCCATCCTGGTTCATCTCAATTTTTATATTGTTCGCCAATAAAGATCATTTTGGCTTTCAGGTCGAACTTGAGCTGACTGAGGATATCATTTACTGTGCGGCTTCTGTGTAGGTTTCCTTGAAGTATTGTGTTTTATTCTGTTCTTCTTCTAGGGTCCTCCTGAAAACCAGACAAGAGCCCGTTCCCGGCACGTGAGATAGATATTAAGCGCCGCATATAAACAACACTTGGCACTTGCTTTACATTCTGTTTTCTTGTGACCGCTTTCTCCGCAGTTAAAAGAGAGTCCTTGTTGCTTTCTAGTCGGCGGCGGATCCTGCAGTATACCCAGCCGATTTTAACGATTTTAAGTTGCTTGGAAACGTGTAAAGTATTGTATAACACTTTTAATATTTTGTTATTCTGCGTTAACAGGTGTTCCTGCTCGTCTTGAATATATGTAAGCGATTAAATCTCTTCCTTTCTTTTTCGTGCCGAAGTCCTAAAAACATTGGCTAGTTTGCCGTGCTCCGACTTTGCACTTCTTCTATTGTATTACTTGTTAACTGTTTATATGTTGTGAGGATACATCTTATTATTCCCTATACAATGCCTTTATTGTCATCACATGTGCTATTGCATTTTTCACCACCCAATTTGATTATTTATGTTGGCTTCTGAAACATCGAGGAGAGTTTTGCATTAGTCATACATTTTCCAGATGATAAGTTGTTCCAGACACCTTGTGCACTTAGTTTTTCCACTTAGTTTTATTACCATTAATCGGTCTTTAACTTTTGAAACGCTAACGATATTATCTAGGAGCTCCACTGTCAAGCTAATAGCAACTACTTTCCGTAATAATAGTTTTTTTACGTTTTCATTTCCAAGTTCAAGTAGCGGGCCCTGTTTCCGAGTTCTTGAACGCATTTTATACCGATTTTTCGTTGTCGTAATACGTTTTCTGGTTCGAAACTTTTGTTGCTCATATAAGGTGATTCATCGTGAGGTTTGATTTTCAGTGTGCTTTTTTGACAGATCACGCGTGACTCCTATCAAACTGCTTTGTCATTTTTGTTCAGTATCGTTTGGCAAGTCATCATGGAAAGACTCATACCACAACAGCGTCTCCAAATTGTTCAGCTGTATTACCAAAATCAGCGTTCTGTGAGAAATATTTTTCGTGCGATTCGATTCGGTTAGACCACATCCAGCACGTAGTGAGGAGACTATAGCAGCTGTAGCTAAGAGTGTACGCGAATCGATTCGTCGTCGTTCTCAGCAGCTTGGCTTGATGTATTCGACAACTTGGCATATTTTACGTGAGGATCTCCGACTTAAAGCGTACAAAATTCAACTTGTGCAAAAATTGTAGCCAGGCGACTTGAATTTGCGTCATATTTTCAGTGAATGGGCTCTGGAAAAACTCAATGAAAATCCGGTATTTTATCGTGAAATTTTGTTCGGTGATGAAGCCCATTTATGGCTCAATGGATACGTTAATAAACAAAATTGTCGAATTTGAGGTGATGAGCAACCCGAAGAGTACCAAGAGCTACCATTACTTCCATAAAAAACAAAGGTATGGTGTGGTTTATGGGCTGTTGGGAGCATTGGTCCATCTGAGGCTAATCAGAATGTTACCATCAATGGTAACCGTTATCGCGCCATGTTAAGGGACTATGTGCTTCCTGAAATTCAAGCACATGGTCTCGGTGAGCTCTGGTTTCAACAAGACGGCGCTACGAGCCATACAACGCGTGAAACAATGGACTCGTTGAGAAATAATTGTTATCCGCGAGATACCAGTCGCTATGCTCGAACGAGTCGTCCAAAATTGGACCTTCCGAATGGACATGATATCATTTTCAAAAAGTAAATGCCATGAATTGTTCTTTTAACCGATAATAAAAATTTTAAGTTTGCCTTCAAATTATTTTACATTATAAATCAAACCTCACGATGAATCACCCTATATTACCTAATTTCGCATACAGACTTCTGGTACTCTCATTAGATATTAGGTGTTAATGGGTCTAACTATGATTTCTGCTCATTAAGTAAGGGAACAAAGTGCAGCAATATTCTCTAAGCCGTTACTGCACGGCTAGGTTAGATTCCAAGGGCATACAAAGAAAAAGAGAGTTCAAGAGTGTCAAGTGAACCTTTGAAAGTGAAAACGTCTACTGATGACTCCCTCCCTGGGAGTCAGCAAGCAACAAAATGAGTGAGTGGATACTAAGAGAGGCAGTGGAGGTAGTCATTTGAAAATGGATTAGAATTATGTAAAGAGTTGATATGTTAAGACGAACAAGACATTAGGTGAAGTATTTAGATGATTGAATGGATACGAAAGGAGAACTTAATCGTACTTAGTATTATAAAAGAGATTACTATGTACTTACCGTTTTACCTTTTATTTCGCTTGTCACTCCATCAACCTCCGCCGCTAACTCCAAAGGTCTAAAGTCCTCTAAACTACTAATCGTATCATTCAGTGTTTCAAATTTTAACTGTGTCACTGGAGATCCAGAAACATGTTTAAAAGTAATCACAGATTCCACTTGACTGCCAGCATCTGCCTTAGCATGCAGCGATAGAGAATGTTTTTCATTCGACATAACGTTTAAAAGACTACCATCTTGTCCCAAAGTATATTCTACTTTCAGTGATGGTTTCATATCAACACCTGAAGGAAGAGAAAGCTCTATACCTACTTTGAGATTACACAAACACAACAAATATTTTGCACTTACCTAGTGGCACCTCTGATCGGTAACTAACTTTCAGATCCCAATTACTGCAGTCCGATTTGATTTTCTCATATCTTGTTGATGATTTTGCTGAGTAAAAGACAATACATTCACCAGAAACATCAACTTCTGGCACTGGACCGTTTTCATAACGGAAATTCAAGAGACTGGCAATACTACGTCGAAGATTCAAAAGGTATGCATCTCTACTACGATCTGCCAGTAGTTGGGTTACCTTTCCATCTTGCAGTACAATGTAGTACGGTTTGTCGATAATTTTAGGAACATCTTGTAAATCTCCTGGAGATCTTAACTTTGGATTGTGCATAGTAACCAGAAGCAATTGAGTTGAGTCTTGATTCCATATTGAACGAATTGCTACTGTTACGTCTAGAATGTAACTGCTCACGTCATCTGCACTTGACTTTCGCAAATCGGTCATAGACACTTGGTTTGTAAAGCTGAAAAATTGTTCTGTGCCATATGGAATAAGTTGCTGAAGGGATGGAGCTGAAATCGGTAGACGAAGAGATCAACTGTAAATGATAGGTCTTTAAGAGGAAACAATATAATACCCATCTTCAAAATATTCAAACCGAACCAGTTGCACCAACGCAACTTTTAACGGCACGTAGAAATCGGTCATATGTGGATTAAAATAATGATAGTTGACAGAACGTCTATATCTACGATTAGGCATAGGCAGATAATACTGTTTTTTTTTTTTTCTGTAGGCAGCCTAGACGATTGCTGCACTACATCTGGATCTTTACAAGAAACAAAACTGACCTGATGTGCGAAAACGCATCACTAACTAAGTATTTGGGTGCCATCCTTGATAAAAACAACTTTTTTGGACTAAAAATATAGCGCCGAAAACCCTTAGGTGTTGTCAGCTTTTCGGCAAGCTTTTCACCCATAATTCGTTTAAAAAAAAGTGGATCAACATGCACTGCATCCTGGACTTATAAGAATTTCATCTGCTGAGAAAATACGAAATTGACTTTTTCTGTTCTCAGAAATGGTACCGGCCAGAACATGAGGCATCAAAGGTGCATATGTAGTCGGGTCTTCACGGATGGCTCCAATACCCATCTGGGATCCCTTAATGATAACTATTTGGAGAACGAGAGATTTAATTCCGCTTTAGCAAGATTTGTGTCTGTTTTCAAAGCGGAGCTGTGTTGAGGGTACAGTTCGACCTTTAGTATAAGTCCAGGCCTAGCCATTAACCTCTTGCTGTTCTTAGGGTTTCAGCTCCCAATACTTATTGCAACACTACATCGGGGGCCTACCTCATCAAGTCAGGCCCGGACCAAAGTCCGGAGGCTCCTAACTCCCACGATACCGTGTTTAAAGTTTTTAATGGACTAAAAGTAGTCTGGGATGATCGGCAGCTTGTAACTGGTCAAATCGTAAAAACCTTGGGTGGCGTCATCTAAAAACCGTTACGATAAGACCAGTCATTTGATGTACCCTTTCTTTTTTTAAAAACTTGACACTCGAAAACTTAACTACTCTTGAAATGCTGGAGTACGTGTTAAGTTTTCGGATCGCCTGCGTCCTCGGTTAAGGGTTTCATTAACAGGTGGTTTTCTTGTGAGTAAACTATAAATGGCATGACTCTCCAGGATGTCTGCAGACCAAACGAATTTTTTCCGACATCTATAAAAAGTTAACGAATGTCCTGGCTTAACGAGGCACTATGCTTTTTCTAGCACCTTACAATGGCATAGTTGACACATCATCCAGCATAACTTACTGAGATAATGATGACGACACCACGGAGCATCTCTGTATATAAATGTCCGGTCTGCACTCACATCAAGCTGCAGGTACTCGGTGCGGAAGTGATGGCTGTTGGCTGAAACTTTTATTCAATAAAATAAAAAATAAAAAAATCTTGACTAGGGACGTCAATCTGCAGGGCATGGAAATGGAAAAGGACCCCTTTGCTGGACACAACTTCACCCTTAGTAAGCTTAAACACCATTCTTGATAACAGAGAAGCATCTTTGAATCGGAAGTACATTAGATCGGTCTAAATTACGGCCTAATTACTCCACTAACTCTGTTTTCGTCTTGCTATTTTATGCATTTACGAGGTACTTTTGTTGGTTTGTCGAGCCTGTCGATAAGTCGGTGGCATCTGAAATTATTTTTCCCTGATGTAGGATTAGCGCTTACCTCTTAAAGAATTCACGCCAATATGTTGTGCTCTAGTGAAGTGAAAACAATATCAAAAAAATAAGTTGCTAACCGCACAACATAAAGCAAAAATACTGAAATGAATGTGAGGTCAACTTTTAAAAGCGACAGATTCCAGGAAAAGGCTGCTAACTTACCTATAAATAAAATGCGAAGACCAAGCATTATAGGTAATTGACTTAATTGGCTCATTGCATCTTTGAGCCATTGGTAGTGAAACGAAATTAACTGCATTTCCTTTGTGACACAAGGCAAAGATTAAGGGCACTGCAAAACGGGGAAACGAATTGTACCGAATTTGTATCGAAAGAAAGTAGAAATTCAACTACTAAATTTTAGCACCAACGGGTATTATTAATTAGCAATCTATACAATGGAACCCACCGATATGTCTCTTGTTTATCGATTTTGAAAGAGTCTTCTATGTAAAGCACACAAGTAATTGTGCTATGTCTACAAGCACTATCAGATTGAATGCATCTAACATAGACCCATGCTTGTCCTCTATATTTAGAGGGTAATGGTAATAGGTAATGTCCTTATGGAGGTGACAGATTTAACTGTAATTATAGGTTGACTTGAGTTTATGATCAATATCAAATCGGTTTCAAAACGGTAAGCAACGTGTAAATCAGTATGTTATCTCTTATCGTAATCTTTCGACTTTAAGTTGCATGTTTATAGTCATTGCAGGTCATAAGATTCTCAAGTTTATATTGCCATATAGACATTATAAAGCCTGCTATTAATGAACACACTTATAAATAAATAAGCGTTTAAGTATTTTTAAAATACACTGAGACAATTAGTTCATATATATACGTTTGGCATTAACTTAAGAAAACCACAAGGATGTGATAGGATGGTAAAGATTACTAATGTGCCTCATAGAAGGAGCAGGATGTACGCCAAAAACTGAGATGATGCCTCTACCTCATGGCCTTATTTCTACACCTCATGAATGTTTCTTCGGAAATTGAAAAGTTTGAAGAGGTTGAATGGGACGTCTCCTGCGCCATTATAAAACAACAGGCAGTCTTTTCATGGAATTTGTATGTAGTTATATAGGGTTTTCTAATAACGATTTGACAACTTTTTTTTTAAATGAAAGGCAAACCATTTGAGATATTTCAAAAACTTTATTATTGGCTTGAAGTACAATCAAAACATTTATGAATGATACTCGACTTCGTTCATATGACCACCGCGGGCACGTTTGCAGCGGTCGATTCGTTGGGCCCAATTTTCCACGACACGGCCACACATTTCGGCCGAAACAGCCGCTATTGCGCGTTCAATGTTGGCGCTGAGCTCTTCCAACTTTGTCGGCATGTTGGCATAAACCAATGACTTAACGTAGCCCCACAGAAAATAGTCAAGCAGCGTTAAATCGCACGAACGAGGCGGTCAATCGACTGGCACATGTCTTGAGATAACACGCTCACCATACTTACTCTTCAATAAATCGATTATAGCTGCGCTGTGTGGCTTGTAGCACCATCCTGTTGAAACCACATGTCGTCCAAGTCCATATCTTCCAATTCGGGCCAAAAATAATCGGTGATCATGGCGCGATAACGCTGACCATTCACAGTAACCTGACGATCGTTATCGTCGACGAAAAAATATGGCCCAATAGCGCCGCCGGCAACCGCACCAAACAGTTATTTTTTGTGGATGAAGTGGTAATTAATGAAGCACATGTGGGTTTTCACCCGACCAATCATCTTCGTCACTGAAGATGATTTTGCGACTCCGAATATCTGTAGAAAATTTTTATAATTTGCAGACGTTGCTCGTCAGTGTACTTTACCATGATGAAAATCTTGAGTTTACTGAATAAATTGACAGTGACAGTTTAATGATTAGTGAAAGCGTGCGTTCACAAATTAAATTCAAAGTTGTCAAGTCCCTATTGGAAAACCCTATATGTAAATGCCGACGGCGTCAGCTCTGGCATTAAGGCATAACACTGATGTTGGAGTGGTTGCTGTCTGATCATTGGAGGCATACTGTTTGACCACAAGAACTGCCACAAGATTAGATCTATAATTTTACGATCCATTATAAACGTGGTGAAATCAGAATAGAATAAAGCCGCCACCTGCTACTAAGCCCGACAGATTTTGCCAACAGATTAAGGAACACCATGCAGAAACGAAAAATTTGTCTATTTTGCCACTGCTTTTATTTTTAGCAGTCAGCGATGTGCTCCGGACATAGATATGATAGGTACTTATCTGGAAGTAACATGGCGGTGACATGGAGTATGACATCATATCTAAAACATCTTGACTACACTAATAACGTCTGCCCTCACACAAGATATTAGAGCAGCAGCAGGTGGCCCACAACTTGGACTCAGAGGCGAGAAAAGAAAAAGAAAAAAAGGGCACTTTAATTTCTCACCATAACACGAGTGTCGCTCAACTCAAGTTTGCCGGGCGATTCGAGAAAATAAGATATACCATTTGTACATATCTAGGTTGAGAAGATCAGATCTGGGTGTGGAAAGTAGAAATCGCAGAGCAAAAGCTGCATTAGGTATGCAATCTGAAATATGGAGAAGCAACGTTTTCACCATCAAAACTAAGCTGAGACTGTTGCGATCAAACGTGGAAACAGTGCTACATTTTAAGGAACCACTGCCCAAATCGTATATCGAACTGCCAACTGCAGCGGTAACTGGCCTCGTCCATTAAAACGTTCTAAACTTGTAGAAGCAACACTATAACTCTCTGCCGGCACACCAAGGGTGAGTTTGCGTGACTGAATCCAAGGTCAGCATGATTTCTTATATAAGTGTTACTTTAAGGTATTAAAGCTGAGCTCGATAAGGGTTTTTCAGACTAGTTACTCCGAAGCGAGTTACTGACTTTAGAATATCTGAGACAACGTTCGTTACTGCTTATGGAATGTTCGGACCTTTAACAGAATACTCGGGTCACCGCCGTCTAGGAAGTACCAGGCAAAACGAGGTTACACAATTGTGATATATGAGTACTTCAATAACTGTTTCATAGAATTAAGGCAACGTCAACATGCGTACGGTTTTTAGTAAGCGTCAGCGCAGAATAAGGAATCTTGGGCTTTTGGCAGGTGAGCGAAAGCAGTTGAACAATCCCCATCAATGCGAAATTGGCCAACTTCAGCCTGATATACGCTCACGGACCTACAGAAAAAATACACAATGTTACCAAATAATGTTTCTCGAGAAAACCGACAAAAGTGGCTTAAGTATGACGTTAAAATTGTTTAAGGTGATTTTAATGCGAATTTAAGAAAGGATGACATCTATGGTGCAACTAGAAAGCGTAGCCTACATGACACTAGGTCTCTACAAGTATTTACGCTTATTTATTGTGGTTCGCGGCATTGTATCATTTTACCTACCACCGGGTTTCCTCACCTCAATATTCACAAAGGCACATGGCGGTAACCTGATCAAAATAAAGTCAAAAAGCAAGACAATCCTCCGCTATCATAGATGTCAGCACATTCCGAAGCGGCCTGGTATACAGGATGTTTTTTTTTAGAGGTTCATACTTTTTTAAATGAAGCACAAACAAATTAACCTGATGATGATTTATGGTTGGGTGCTGTAGAAACAGGGTAGGCGCTGAGAGGTATCAACTTGGCGATGCGCAGTGTTCTAACCGTTCAACACATCAATTGTGCTTATTTTACCTTCATCGGCAAGGTACTGGTCGATGTCCACCCAGAATCGATTTGCGAAACTTATAAAGGCTAGTACTGACCAGCAAAGAAAAGTATCAGAACTATAAGTGGGACAGCGGATGAATTCCCTAGATGGAATGTAAAGGAAATAAGAACTTATCCGTCCTATTGCGACATATTTGGAGCTCAGGCAGGTACGGATTTCCGAGACTAAGTCATGGTCTTAGAAAAGAGATGGTAGCGGAGCAGCCCTTAAAAGACCAACGGTAGCACTCAAAGCTATAGTTATGAAGCACTAATAAGCCTGGGATACGGTTGGATCTGTGAAAGACCCTTGTCATCCCAGTGCTGCTTTATGGCACAAAAACATCGGAATTAACCATCACATATTAATAACACTTTCGTCGTTTAAGATTATTCGAACGTCTCGTGGTCCCGATTTCGTTGATGGAGTTTGAAAAAAAAAAAAAAAAAATGCAACTAACAGCGAACTACACGAGCTGTGCAGACATCGATTTGGTCAGGAAAGTGTACGTTAGTCGCCTGAGATAGTTCCACGAGCATTCGATCAGTATCCTGAATGAAAACACAGTGCTGGAAGATCAAGTGGAAGCGACCCTAAACATTTCAGAGTACTAAGGACATTTGGCTAAAGATCGATCAAGCTATGAAGGTTTGATTCAGTCACAGAAGTATTCTGTTGTATTTCAATTTGGAAATATCTAGGACGGCTAGTGCTACAGATTACATCTTATAAGACAAATGCACTAGAGGAATACTACGTGTGTGCACTTGGAAGTAAACCAATACTCGCACTTTTTGAAGACAATCTATTTAGCATATTAAATCTAAGACTTAGTGGAATAGCCCTTCTCACATGAAATTAATTTTCACTTCACACACAGTACCATGGCTTTGTATGGGAATCTGACTCATTTACATCGTACATCAAGCCAAACTCAACCAATCGCTCCAGCAAAAAAACGGTAGCTGTCCCGTCCACACTGAGGAAAACATACTTTTATACTGACACGCACTTGCTACCATCACGGGATTATTAAGTCGAGTACAGTCCACATATAGAGTTCCAAGATGGTTGCTCGAATTGAACGGACAATAAGCAATACAGATTTGTATGCCTTCTGCTCTAAGACTACCTTCAAGTCTGCAATAACAACGATGGGTGCAGCTTTTGGGTGTCACTTTGTGCCGATTTAAAAAAAAAGAAAAAAGACAAATCGACTTATCGTAGAACTAAAAATAATATCAGAGACGAACATATGTACTCCATATCTATGTATCTATGTATCTTCTGGCAGTAGTTCCTATTCGAAACTATGGATCAGCCCTTATCAGTTTTATCGGTAATGTTATCGTCAGATAGTCAGAATACTGCAAAGCCATTCAAAATTCGACACGTTGTCATCGACTTGAATGCATGTTTCAGCGATACCACAAATTGAATACATATCTCAGCTGGGGGTCATCTCTCGGGTTATCAGTACTCTTTGTACTCTGCGAGTTAGACATTTCTCCTCCCCAAATCTCGATTATTGTAGTTACTAACGCAGTTCTTAACCAGAAATCACAATTTACCCAGTCACTGTCGGGGGGGAACTAACAAACAAGTATGGCAAAATTGTATAAATCGGCAAAAAGGTCAATAACCCATTATTACCAACCGAAACGGCAAAATAATCTT
Source organism: Volucella inanis (assembly GCA_907269105.1). Classification (NCBI taxonomy): domain Eukaryota; kingdom Metazoa; phylum Arthropoda; class Insecta; order Diptera; family Syrphidae; genus Volucella; species Volucella inanis. The sequence goes on along the minus strand of OU026157.1, from coordinate 69,540,257 downwards.
TGAAACTGAATTTATAATTCAAAACGAAATCTAATGGGAACTTACCAACGAATCCGAGAGCAAAGAGAAGCAGCCACAAGCGATGTGTCCCCGAATGCTGGTGTTGTGTCATGTTTTTCCAAATTTGTTATTGATTGTTTGGTGAAATATATTTTATTCAACAATAATTAATAAGGCGATAAATTCATTCCATTGAAAAATCGAGCACAAATCAAAACGATGGAAACAACGGCGGACGATAGACTACTTATTGCCATTGTGCTACCGCTGAACTTGACTGTCAAATTTCTTATCTATCGGAGAGAGATGGGTGTAGTTATTTGTCAGATATCTCTACAATACAGTGGAAGCAGTAAATATAAGTATTTCTTTGTTGTTTGAATCTGTTTTGAAAGATTATATAATATTTGGTAGAACTTTCTACCTGTAGATGATATGAATAACCGTATGTAACAACGTTTATTGATAAAATCTTTAGCAATTTTTTGTGTTAATTTCCTAAATCAAAGGAGATATAAAAGTGTTTGTGTCACTGATGATAACTTTGACAAGCAGTAAAATACAGTCCCTTCCTTTCTTTGCCATCATTGTCGTGACGGGAAGACTTAAGACTTAAGCATAAGGTTCTGAGAAATGAACGCGGAAAGCAAGGCGAACCAAGTGCCAAATACGACCTGACAAAACATTTTAATAATTAAAGTATAGGAGTGACCCCAAAATATGTGTTTATATGTATATTACGGGTGGCAATGGCGATGGAGATAAGCTACTAGGGATTTTTCTGTCAAAGCAACTAAGCGGAAGTACTACCAAACATTCTACTGACTTAGGTGCCTCTCCTAGAGTTGGTAGATATTTCAATTCCGAAAACTCCTTCGGCTCTTTCTACATACAAATCGTTGATTGGAGAAGGATGGAGATGCAAACAGCTAAAGGCAGCATCGAATATATATGAAATACCCCAGCCATAACACCAGAACTGTGCTAAGAAATCCAAACGCTAAGCTAGATATGAAAGCCGATTTTCAACGGATCATTCACGATGTTCGACATTAAAAGCAGGTTCTTCGAATTTGAAACGGACACTCCTCCAGTATTTTATCCGAGGAGGCAACATCGACTCGGATTATTATGTTGTTGAAGCCAGAATACGAATGCGGATATCACGGGCTCAACAGAGTCAAATTTCGGCTTTAAAAAAACTGCAATCACAAGACTCTAAAATCTTTGTCACTCGAGTTTCCACAAGCGCTCTCAAAATTCTAGTTTCCCGTAATAAATCGTAGAACACTACTTAGAATGTTGTTAACGAGTCATTAGAGAAGCAGTTTCTAATGTGATTAGTCTTAAAGCGTCACTAAAAAGAAACCTTTATTTTGACAATGAATGTAGTCAAGTACAAGTAGCCAAACAAAAAGTATAAAAAGCTCCGCTGTATCAAAAGACGAGACCTGGTCGTGACGTATATAAGCAATAAAGAAGGAAAGTGCACAGGCATCTCGGAAAGAAAAAGAATGAGTTCGAGGAGCGTGCGATCGAGAAAATGGAGAGATGTTACTGCAGGAATAACGTTTAAGAATTTTATCAGAGAATAAAACGAGCATACCAGGGCTAAAGGTCACAATAGAAGCCTACAAAGATCAACATGGGCAGCTATAAGTAGAGTCGCAATATGAGTTGGGAATATGGAAAGACTACATTTACAGACTGTTTAAAGGCGATGATGGTCAAAATACCACTGCCAAGCAAAATGAACCATTCATCCTGGAAGATGCTTATGGCTAACTCCGTTCTCCTCACCTAAACGAAGTTAAGGTAGCAATATCGAAGCTAAAGTCTAAAAAATCTAATAAATTTCAAGGGATGACCTGGTTGGAAATATATTTTGTAAGAAATGGTCGGAGGAAGCACGCCGATTCACGGAATTTCGCATCCTTTGTCTATCCACAAAAAATGAGACGCTTTTGACTACGCTAACTACTGAGATTTTTTTGCAGTATTATGTGGACATCTGAATCCATTTAAGAACAACCTAGTTTGTCCATATCAACTTGGTTTCAGGCCAAAAAAGTCCACCATCGATTAAAAATTCGCTGTACGGTAGATTTTGGAATTTTAGATCGTCAATCAACATTTATTTGTCGACTTTAAATCCTCATATGTCTAGTGTTCATATTTCCGCCAAATTCGTCGGGTAGTTCGGGATGACAATGGCAAGTTGTTGTTGCTCCATCAAGTTCGGTAATGAATTAACCGAGATCTTTAATGTCAAGAACGATCTTAGGTGTGTTTTCAAGTGACTTTTTAAAGTTCATCGTTGAATCTTTTCCTTTAAAGCCCGTCAACACAAACGGAACCGAATATTTTTTAAAGGATTTTTCTTTCAAAAGGACTGAGGATATCTTCATACGCTTTCACTCTATCGTATGCTTCAGCACTATAAAGTAGGACTGGGATCATCAAGGTGTTATATAGAGTCTCCCTAGTTTTTCGGGATAGGGCTTTACAACTCAATTGCCTTCTTAGTGTGATTCGAGTGATTTTTTGTTGTTTTCAGAGTTCATAGTCAATCCAAGGTAGACAAAGTCCCTCGCTACCACAAAATTATAGATAGTTGTCTCTGAAATTGGTCGATGTTGTGTGTTCATTCTCATTAACTGCATATACTTGGTTTTGCCCTCATTTTTTAAAATTCTTTCAAGTATGATATTAAAGAAGTCGTACGGCAGCGAGTGTTCTCAATCGTCATTCTGCACAGACGGACGAGTTTGGCAGGGGTGCCAAAACTAGACATGGCTCTATATACCTCGTCTCTAAAAATGATGTCATATGCGGCCTTAAAATTTATGAACATATGGTGGTTATCGGATTGGACCTCTTGGGTTTTTTCTAGGATCTCCCACAATTTGAAGTTTTGGCAGATTGTAGACTTCTCTGATTAATCAGGTTGTTGGCGAAAGGTTTTACACATTCTCACAATATGGCAGATAAGATCTTGTATCCGATGTTGAGTTAACTTATAACTATATACCATATATAAGGGGAACTCCCTTTTTCTGGCGCTGAAATTTCATTAACCAGGCATACACTCTTCTGACTAGATCTGAGAAATAAGTTGGTGCATGCTCTCCACAAGTAAAATGGTCTATTCAGCCTGACGGCGGGATGTTGACCTTCTTCACCGTTGTACAATCTGCAGATAAAAGCTTTCTGTATTTCTTGACACGCTCTTTTGACCTTTTGGTAATACTTCTGTACGTTATTTATGCAGTACAACCTCTTATTATATGAGAGGTGCGCGCTTCCGGTACTCTTTTTTCTTATTCAGGAGAAGCCGATATTCTTCCCGTCTTTTTTGCTCGTAAAGTTCACGAACAGTTTTCATCCTTCGTTGAAGCGCCGCTTTATATACCTCATGTTGGGCTAGCTGCGTCTGCTTGCCGACATTCTGAAATGAAATGCAGCACATCAATTTCGAAGCCTCTGATGGGATGTTGGCAGCATTGCTACTTGTCTTCAGTACTTGATGCTAGCGGCAAAGGAACACTCCTATGCGAAGATTCGTTCAACGTTCGGCGAAGATTCTGGAGGTCATTTGCAATTGCAACTTTTCTACTTTATATCTTCTCACAGTAGTTCTTTTTTGTTGTGTCGCTTGAAAAATCCGCATTCGCACCTTGGCTGCAACAAAGTGTTGATCCGAGTGCATGTTGGCTGGCCGGAACTTTCGGATGTCCAGAATACTAAAGGCATGCCTTATGTCTATTGCAAAATAATCAATTTGATTTAGCGTTAGGCGATCCGGATACCGCCCTGTCCCTTGTGTATATGGTATATCGTATATTGAGATGAGAAAACTTTGGTATTTCATCCCACCGCAAAGCCAATAAGCTTAAGTCCGTTGCCAGACGTGGTGTCTGGTGGTGATCTGTTGGTTGTCAATTGTCCTATCAAAGATGTCCTCCTTTTCTATCGCTTAGTACGATTTTAAGGCCAGTGTCGAGGAGGTCGTAGAAACATTCTTTGGTGGCGTCATCCTTGCTTTCCTTTTTTGGAAAGCTTGATGCGGTAAAATGAAAATGAGCCTTTGTAGGATATTGTCTATACTCTTTTCTTGTTTTTGGCATTATTAAAGGATCTTCACAACACTCAAACATTTATAATCTGATTTTATCAAAAACAAAGGAAAGGCCTCTCGAATGACAGCAGCTACCTGCTAGTTTGGGTGGCGAATGAAGAAAACAAAAAGAACATAAACATCAATGCAGGAAAGTGAAACCTGAATGGTATAAACGCACCACGATAAATGTACCAGCGAAACACCTAACAAGCTGTGTACAAAAAGTATTCATCCACCCTTGTGTCCGTTTTATTAAACAACTAGCGGAACCCTGCACAATTCGTAGTACATAAGATAGAAATAAAATAAAACAATTTACAATTCATAATTCAATCAAAAATAACACTTGTTTATTGTAATGCTCTATGGCAAACAACGTTTTTTGTTTTGCTATTCGCGTTCTCGGTGTAGATATACAAAGCCGAAGGTTTTCCTACACGCGAACAGGCAACATACTGAATACTCCAAATTCACAACGCAAACTCCTAACGATTGACCTTGAGCTTTATTGATGGTAATAGCAAAGGCCAAACGAAAGGGAAATTGAAGACGTTTAAATTCAAATGGCATATCAGAAGGTATCATTGGAATGTGTGGAATGAAAACTTATTCGCCTTTGAATTTGCCAGTCAAGATAGTTGCCTCGATAACATTTGGCATCAGCTTTTTAACAGCAAGCCTCGTACCATTGAACAAAAGTGGTTGATTTATATTCCGTAGCATAATGAGCGTGACTCTAACTTTCAATCGAAGATTATGCGGTGGTATTCCTGGCAAATCCAATGAATTCAAAAATTCAGTAAGATTATTCACAACTTCATTTTCGTTGGTAACGGTATCAACAGATTTATACGAAACTAAATCACCAGGAATTTTCGATTGAATAGCAAAATTCAATTCATTGACATCTTTGTTCTTCGCAGCTAAAATTGCTCTATAGCTCAACCAAGCATGGCTCTTATAATTTTGCTCAATATGCGGAAAAACACTTTCAATCAACTCTTCTTTGGGTTGCATAAATTGACAAAAATCACCTGACAATGTGATCACTCCAAATTCATCAACGGGCATTGCTCCATTTCCGATTTTTAACAATTGCTCAGTAAACGCAGCTGCAGATGGATCATTTTGTAATTTTACCCGTACATTAGTGGCTAATTTCAAAGTTGATATACAATAGATCTCCATAGATATGAAGATTTCAAGCAAGCATTGATTACGTCAGCTGGAGTTGATCTAGGTATAACATGCAATGTTTGTCTGAAATCACCAGCTAATAATATCAAGGCACCACCAAACAACGCACCATTATTTCGAATGTCTCTTAGACTTCGTTCTAACGCTTCGACAGATTTTTTAAGTGCAATGGTACATTCGTCCCAAATAATTATGTCACAACGCTGCAATAATTTTGCCGTTCCAGATGTTTTTGAAATATTGCAAGTTGGCGTTTCAATAACTTGAACATTCAATGGCAATTTAAGCGCAGAATGTGCAGTTCGACCGCCATACAATAAAGTAGCTGCTACGCCAGACGATGCCAATGCTAACGCAACTTTATTTGTAGAATGCACGTGGCCAAAATTAATGAAATCAAAAATGTTTTGCCAGTACCACCTGGTGCATCCAAAAAATAAAAACCACTTGTTCTACTATCAACAGCTCGAATGATTGTATCATATGCCACCTTTTGTTCAACATTCAATTTCGGATGATTTTCCACAACATATGCATTCAATTCGACGCAATCGTATCGCAATTCACTTTGCAACTCCAGCTCGAAAATATCATGCAAAGAACGATTAGGTGATGTCAATCCCAAGTGTGCTAATGCTTTATTACAAATGGCCAAACACAAATCTTCAATTATAATGAATGCATCATTGTAAATTTCTGGTGTATAGTCTAACCAATGCACATCATTTTCCCACAAATTTAATTTTTGGAATCGATTTAACAGAATTACAGTATTCAACGTTGATATGCGCTTTGAATACCTTCGATAGCAACGGACTGCACGGTGCAATCCAACGATTATCGACTTCAACATCTTGACCTTGTACTTTGATGGTAATACATCGACCATTGTTTTCAACAGATCGCCGACGATACAAAGGATAGCCATCAATTCCAGTGACTGTCTCCGACACTAAAGTTTTTGGATATCGTTTAGTACACTTTTCATTAACCATACATGGAGAATGAATGTTATTTTCGCCACAGGGGCCATGGATCATATTCTGCACAACAACAGTATACAATTCCGGATCAACAGCTGAATCAGGGATTTCTACATAAATCACAGCATCCACTTGATCTGATGTGATTTTGTCAACCAACCAAATAAGGATATGTGCATGCGGCAAACCACGCTTTTGCCATTTAACGGAGTACATCCAACATTTGACTTTACCAAAAATTTCGCTTTTCACAATGAAATTCATCAGCACCTTTAACTCTTGATTAAACACACGGGCAGTAATATTATGGCGATCGGTTGAATTTTGTCCAGTAAACAAAGTAATAAACAAATCCGGACGGCCATAGTGACTAACATACGTCATGGCACCTTGTGCATATTCATGCACGTGTCTCGGATTGCCTTGATATGACGATAGCAATATTATCATTTTGCTCAAATCATTGACGTTTCCATCACTGTTTACTGCATCTCGCAAATGGATGTATTCTTCAGAACGAAGTTTCTTCTGATTGAACCTGATAAAATTCAACCTCTCCGTTTCAATTTTGACATACATGTCAACAACGAACTGATAAAAGAGTTGGCGATAATTTAAAATGTAATTCACATCATTTTGACGCACCATAAGTCGATATGAATAATAGTTCATTGAACTAACTTTTTTATTAGTGTCAACACCTAAAATGAAAGTCAATAAATTTTTATTTTAAAATCTAAGTATTCAAAAATTGAAAAAATTATTGAAAATCACAAAAAATATAATTACTTACCGGTAGAGGCATTTCTCATTTTAATATTCAAATGATATCCATCCTCTCCATGACTAAACATAAGTGGATACTGTAATGCGTCGTAATAACGATGCGTTTCACAAACTCTCTGCAATTGATTATTTCGACGATGCAAAACAATATCGCCTGAATTGAATTCATCACCTACAATAACTATTGCGACTTTATGTTCTTGCGGTGTTTTATCTGAACTTATAACAATTGCATAATCGTCAACATTGTTTGCAATCGCTCAACAATATGCCTTTTTAAATTTGTCGAAATGTCACAACGTCGATTAGTTTCAACAGATGGGTTGCCAACAAATTATATCTGCAGAAATTGATAACTTTGATCGGGAAAAGGCAATAAAGAACCAAGTCGATGGTATACTTGGCCTTGAATCTGTTGAATATCAAAATTTTCATAATCGAACGTGTTACAATCATTAAAATTAACATGAACTGTGTCACGTGCAATATTTACCTTAAAAGTGGGCATAAATTGGTCTCGAACAATGTTTGTTGCACCGAAAGAAGTCATTTGAAAACATGAATTGTAGTTTCGAATGTTTTTCAAAAAATGATTAAATTCGGGCGTTCCACTAACGAGCAATGACCGCAATGGCTCTGGTGGTGGATTCAATTCGGGCAATTTCACTTAACCACTTGCACAACACAATCCAGGAGTTTCATGTTTAAATTTGAATGCCTTGCAATGACTGCACACAATAGTCATTAATCCAATTAAAACCACATCAAGAGAAGCATAATTCAGATTTGAATCAAACGTAAATGCACACGCATTAAATTTATTCGTTATGCAGCTCTCACACGGGCATTACGCTGCCGATTAACCGCATTAACATCAGCTCGTTCATGATCTGTTTGAGCAGCTCTGGCTACTCTTTTAGCTGCAACTTTCCGAGTTAATCGGCCCAAATTATTACGTGGACGTACCATATTATTGTATTCAAAACGTATTATTTAGAAATCGTTTTAATTTTTTACGCAACACAAAAACAAATGCAAAATAGTTTATGTCAAAGAAATACACCGGCTGAACTAACAAAAGCGAAATCAGGAATTGGCGCACAACCAATAAGAATGAAATAAAACGATCACATTTCATAAAAAAAAAGTATATTGAAAATGGTCGAATGCCAACTGAGATCATTAGCGTCATACGTTTTTGACAACATTTTTTTATATATATATTAATTACGGCGAGTGTACTCTTATGTATGCACATATAGTTTGTTCGCTTACCTATAATTTCTATCCTGCCACATAGATTTGAATAATTTTTAAATAATTAACGTTCACTAACTTAAACTACCATTTGCGAATGGCAACGCTGTATGGAGGCAACATTTTTCCCGCCTGTTGCTTGTCAATTTGAACGAAAAACCGCATTCGTTGGGCGTTTCGTTTAGCTTTTGCGAAATTCCATCCGACCAACCAAATATATAAAACCGGTACAAATTGCTGATTGCTCATTTATCTGGGAAATTCTAATTCGGTTCAAGTGTTCCTTCTCTCATCGTAGATAAACAAAATTTAATTCACGTTCAAACTTGCACAGAAAATTTGTTTACGTTTTTGAGGTGAGTTTTTATTGTAGACGCTATGTCATGTAAGGGAATAGGTAGTCTTCCTTGACAAGTGGGAAGTCAATTTCTTTTTTCCACGAATTGTTGGTTTAATTGTGGAATTACTTTGAAAGAGTGTCGACTCGATATAGTCTCTTTTTTATTGATTAAAGTTTTGGTATGTTTTCCTGTAGCTGACACTGAGTTTCTGTTGTAGTTTCAGACGGTTTAAGAAGGGACTAGACTACCTGAACAGGTAGAGAGACACAACATTGCAAAAAAAAAAGTGTGTTGTAAGTGTGTTGTTTCAACTTAGTGAGTACGTTGAAATAACCGAATCGGAATCGAACATTTATTTAGGTCGTAACAAATAAAAATAATTTCACAATGGACAGCATTGAATTACCCTATAAAACTGAGTACGCGAAGAGCAATAGGGCAAGCTGTAAGGGATGCAAAACTACCATTGTAAAGGATTCTCTTCGTCTTGCTGTAATGGTCCAGGTATGGTAGATTTTGAGATTATATCAAATATTTTGAGTTGGATTTGGATTTTGTTGTTTTTCAGTCTGCTTTCCACGATGGGAAACAACCAAATTGGTTCCATGAAAGTTGCTTCTTTAAGAAGGCACGTCCAGCTACAGCTGGAGACATTGAGAATTTCGAAAATCTTCGTTATGAGGATCAGGAGAGAGTAAAAAAGCAGATTGGTAAGCATATGATTTTTTGTTTTTTGTGTCCAAAATATTTGATTTAGAGATTTGAAATATTCTCGTGGCTTTACTTCCGATATGCCCTACTATTCTCTAATTTTAAGTCGTATTAGCTCAAAGATGAGTTAAGCCGAACAAGCATCAATTCGGTCTACATTTCGTGACGCAAGTCTGGACAATCATCTCCAATTGCGTTGTTGTTTCGGGCAGTAACATTTACATTTTTCAGGTTATACATATGTACGGCCAGATTCTTTGAACTGCTACTATTTGGTTACGTTTAATTACGTACTGCCCAAAGCTTGTGAAACTTTGAAAAACAGTCCAAAAGCCTGTGTGGATGTTGTTTTTCGCATTTTTAGACAGTACGCGAACAGATCTTATATTTACATATAAGTCGATGAGAGTGCTATCAACTATCTTACCTCTTTATTAAACTTTTATTATTATCGCGTTTTTATGGTTTTTGTTCTTTTCGGCTCCACGAATTTTATAAGCGTTCGATTCCTCCCTGACCTGAGTGAATAGTGTAAGGTACCCCGAACCTACAAAGTGCTTCATTTAAAAATTATTAGTCATTGTCAGGCATCTAGACCATTTTATGAAGTAATCTGTCAATACTACACTAGCAGTTACCCGCTCATACTCGGAAGATGTCTTTCGACTTTTTCGAATGCTACACAAGGAGTGCTCTCACCTTGTACAGTCAAAAGAATAAAATTTTACGTTTCGACTAACTGGGCATTTATTTCATACTTATCCCAGATCAAGAATATTTTGCGGTCCAAAATGTCTCTTTGAGGACCATATTTCTGGAACTGAATGAAGTAGAAATTTGAAGTTACCACTAAGTCTTGTAATCCTTGCTACATTGTGTCATTGGCAAATTATTTGTATTCGATGGCTAGAAGCACTTTAGCTTCGATAATTAATCTGGAAATCTGGCGTGATATGGTGACAATAGCTAAAACTTTATCGGCACCAATCACTTATCAAACCACCATCCGTTTATTTCATAATGAAAGATTCCGGCATCATATTTGGTTGAACAACAATCATGGACACAACAGCTCTGTATGTCTAGTTGGATATCTTTACACTATGGATCGATTTTCTCTTAGATTCCTTCTTTAATGATCGTCTTGAGGTGCGGATTATTGGATTCGGGTGGCCTGAACATTTTACAGATTTTCAATTAGTTTGTGCTCGTTGTGCTATTTCATGGTATAGAACTCTTCCAAATCGAATTGAAATTGACTGCCGTTGTGTTCAAGAACGAATGATTCTGTGGGAGCATATACACTTCAACGATGTGTGATAGCCTTGCAGATGTTGTTTAAGGTAATAACGCCTGTAAAGAAAGGTGTGGATGGTTGGAAATGCTTTCCCAGTACAGCTGCTACATCTAAGTAGTTTCTGCTGAAATACTCGATCACTTCAATACGGATGTTATATGCGTCAGTGCCCATTAATAAGTCGTGAGTTCGTGAGAAATCGATCCCGTCTAGACAGATGAACGGTGCTCTTTAGTTAACTCGGATACTGATTTCACAATCGATTAGAATTCTTTGACGAATCTGCGAAAGTAAGAACAAAAAGCGAAAAAGTTTTTTTAGTTTTCCTCCTCCTTTGAACGCATTACTGTTATGCAGCTTAGAGTTCGGCAGTATCGCTTTGTAATCCTTTTATTAGAAACGACATGAACTAGAATTTTAATTTTTTTTCTTAAAAGTAAAAAGAACTGACTTTGGTTTGGTTTGAAATCCATAGATTAAATTTAAATTAGCATCCAGGTTTGTGCGATAGTTGAGATCTATGTCAAGCCAAGTTTAAATTTAGAACTCACCCTAGTAGATGGCGTATTTGATACAATTTCTAAATAATTCGATACTACAGACTTAGCGATGTTTTTGCCCTTCACAAATTTTGAACCCCTGAATGAAGCCAATAATTCTATGCTTGAGGAGGATGATTTTGAAAGAGTTGGTATTCGTTTTGACAAGACTTCATGATTATCATTTTATTGAAATGTATCTTCAATTTAACGAGAAGTACCATATCGGCATTAATAGAATTTCATGGTAGTCCTCAGATGGTTGTTGTTGCTTAAACTCATCAAAGATGATCAGGCATTATTTTTGTCAATAAAGTATCCTAATATTGAATATTTGGTGCGTTTTTGCATTTCTCTACTTACTACACTGCACTGAGCCGTTCGTTCAGCTTTTATTTTTGCATTGTGGTCATGTGTTTTGCTTTAGTTTTAGCTCGACGTGGTACTGGTGCAGCCATTTCACAAACTCATCCAGCATAACCGGCCATGCTCCATCGATGTCGTATAACGATAAACCATTGCTAATTGTCTGCGAAAACTCCAATATATTACAACACCAATCCTTGTTGATTACTTTCTACTTTGACTGGTCTATAAACTGTGCAAATTGTCGATGCATGACCAGTGTTTTTCCAAAGTAACTGCAACATCGATTTAGAAGTACCTATATCCATGCTACTTTGACCTTAGTTCATGGAAAAATCGTATATATGCTCTTGCATACATATATTTGAATCATTCAGTATAATTTTTAGATATTCAAGACTCCAATTCGGTAAGACTTTGTGTGGCGCCCACCTTAAGAGACTAAAACTAACATGATTACATTTTCTGGCTCAACGCCAGTACCTTCACAAAATTTCTCCATCCCATCAGGATCTAAATGAGTCTTTAGGTTTAATATGGCGCCTGAAATTTGAATAATTACAGGGTGACTGACTCGAACTGCAACTTTTTAAAATGCTATAATTTTTTTATTTTTTGATAAATTTTATTGTGCCAAAGCAAAAAATGTTGGAAAATACATCAATTTTCAAACTATATCAGTAGTTTTCAATATGTCCATCTTTGGCGCGAATAATGGCCTTGAGACGGCCGAAAAAAGCATCACACGCTGCACGCAAGTGGCTCTGCGGTATTTTGGCCCATTCCCGGTGAAGTGCTTGTTTGAGGTGGTCCAAACTTTGGTATTTTTTAGTGCCAACCTTCGCCTTCAAAACACCCCAGACAGAGAAATCCAACGGATTTGCATCCGGAGAATTTGCAATCCATTGTGTCGAAGAAATGAAGCTTCAATACTGTCTCTAAGACAGTTCCACGGTATTTCGATCGCATTCATCGCCACAGTCCAAAAATACGAGCGAAGAGTGACCATCGGCGGTTATGGCGGCCCAAACCATCACCGTCGGTGCTGCCTGCTTTCTGGTGGCCGTCCGAAGGTGTAAATTTTCGAAGGACCTCTCTGATAAGTTAACTCGTTCATTTTGTTTGTTGACATATTGCTCTATAACAAATGGCGACTCATCGGAAAGAAACCAAATTCGGCATCTCACCACTTTCGTGCAAGCGTAGCAACTCCTTCGCTCTTTCGACTCTAACTTTTTTCTGTTGCGGTGTAAGATCGTGTGCTTTTTGGAACTTTAATGGCTTGAACCCAAGCTCATTTTTCAGTATTTGTTGCATCCGTTCCAACAATATGTTGAGCTCACGAGCCATTTTTTTTTTCACTTCGACGCGGATTTCGCTCAATTCGAGCCTTCACTTTCCGAACCATTTCTGCTGATGCTGCTGTTTTTTTGTGATCACCTCCATGGCGTATTGCAACGCTGCCAGTATCACGGTAACGAGCTATGGTTCGAGATACAAATGATTTATTCACGTTGAGGTGCTGGAGGGCTCTAACGATAGCTACTTGTGGTTTTCCAGCCAAATATAAAGCAATCACACTATCACGTTTGAATTCCATCGCGGATAAAAACTTTTCAACAAAACTGAGATGCAAATCGTTTAAAAGGCTTTTAAATAAATTTTAAATTATCTGTCATGTGTCAAAATTTGAGCTCACTCTCATGAACGGCTTGGAAATTATAGCAGTCTGAAGTTGGTTGCAATTCAAGGCAGTTAGGGTGTATTTCTCTGTCTTTTGGATGTTTGTCGTTTATCTTCGCTGGAGCCATGTCAATGTTGGATCTTTTACTGCGGGGGATGGCCAGATCCAAGATTTTTTGTTTGTCTTCCTTCTGAATTAAATTAAAATTCCTAATTTGGAAGAAAATGGATGCTACGGTCACCTCCACACCGCAATGATCGGTTGAAAATTGCCTTTACGATGGCGGTCCCAAAAGTACCAGGCCTGACCAAGACATGGCGGTAGGCATGTAGGCATTTCAAAAAGTGCGGTACATCGCATATTATTTGAAAATTTGGACATGAGAAAGCTGTGTACAAGATAGGTGCCGCGTTTACTCATACTCCAGCGAAAACGGTGTCGTGAAGATGTTTCAATTGAGTGCTTAGAGAATTTTCACAGCAACAAAACAATGGATGAAACATGGATCTATCCCTTTACACCCGAGACAAAAGAACAATCAAAAGAATGAATTCCAATGGGAGAACCGACTCCAAAGAAGGCGAAGACCGTTTCGTCTGCAGGCAAGGTCATGGCGTTGATTTTTTGAGATGCGCGTGGGATAATTTTCATTGACTTTCTTGAAAAAGGAAAAACTATCAACAGCCAGTAGAGCTGAGCGAAGAAATCAAGCAAAAACGGCCGCATTTGGCTAAGAAGAAAGTGTTGTTCCATCAAGACAATGCACCAGTTCACAAATCCGTTATTGCAATGGCCAAAACTAATGAATTAAAGTTTGAATTGCTTCCTCATGCACCTTATTCGCCAGATTTAGCCCCCACCGATTATTTTCTGTTCCCAAACTTGAAAAAAGAAGAAGTGATGTCGGTAGTTAATGGCTGTTTTTAGGAGCAAGACAGTTCTTATTATAAAAAGGGTATCGAACTTTTTGAACATCGCTGGGAAAAGTGTATAGAGCTGGAATTCGATTATGTTGAAAAATAAATAAATCTTTTTCCAAAATTTTTGTGTGGGTCGGGTACTTCTGAGACTGCCTTGTATATTTCTATTCCCCAAACAACAAAAATTCGTCCTTTCCCTTTTCTATTGTTTTTTGAACAAAAAATAAGAAAATATTCCCATGGAAATTGAATAGTTGTTTAACAGCAATAAATAAGACAGAAAATTACTCTGATGTTAACGTTAGGGATTAACCATAACTTGAAACAGAAATCTGCGATTGAACATGGTTGGTTTTCAGTGTCCCTCAATGAGGTACACGTTGTATCTACACTGTTGTTTGATCGCAAAAGTTTTTTTTTTTTTATTTATGCACTATTACATAACAAAGACAAAGGAAGTGCAAGATTGTCTTTTCTTTTTTCATGTCTCTGCAGTAGCTGTAGCTGTAAATGTAGTTACAAAGATCCACTGTTTGTTATCTGGCTTGGCATCGACTCTAATACATAGCTTAGTGGTATTGCTTTGACCTTGCTGGTTCTGTCTGAGGTTTGCTTTTGTTGAACTTGACAAGATATTTAGCAAACGACACTGCCGGGTCAATTTCGGATATGTTAACGCTATTCATACCAGTCAATTCGTTATTTTTACAATCGCAATGACTTGTTTTTTCACTGGATAAAAGCAATTTGATAGCTTCCTGATATGCACATTGAACGTCTTTTTCGCGAAGCATTATGGTGCATACGTTAGTATGTAAATAACAAACATACATATGTATGCATATTACCACTTCAACGGCTTGTTGAATAGCGGTGGCTTTAGATTGATGACGTCCAATTAAAAGTCCGTGACTTTTTGAGTGAAAATTAGTTTTTTTCGGCAAAAATAAAAGTTCCATTTCTCAACGTAGTTTCTTTTGAACTCAATATGAGTACACTTTAGCCAACGTTTCAATTTGTTGATCTCTTCCAAACAATAAGGTTTATCGAGGTCGTCAAAATAGGCATTTGTTTGAGCGATAACTTCATCGTTTGAGCCAAATTTTGTTTCGTCAAGCCATTTCTAAAAAATATTACCTGGGAGCTTATAACATGGCAAATGAAGAAGTAGTTCGTACTTCAATTTATGAAATTTCGCCATGGCGATCTATCACGTATGTACTCATGAATTGTATTGATAGAAAAACTCTTTCTTTTCTTTGAACCGGTTTCCAATAATATTCGACCTTGATTGTTTTTTTTTTTTTCCTATTAAATATTAATGATCTGGATAATGCCGTGTGCATCATCAAAAAAAAAAAAAAAAACTGTTCCCATGACCTTGCTGACTGTAAAACTAAGCCCTCTTCTGCGCCGATTTGCCAAGAAAAATACACTGTAACGACTGATGCTTGCTTACCAGTTTGTTGTAGATTTAGCTAATTTTGCTAATATTGTATTAGATCCATGTTTCGCCCACGCTTATAAATTGGCGGAAGAACTTGCCCAGATTTCGATGGAACAAACCCAAAAACACTCCACCATTGACACCAATCTATTGACAAATAGTATTTGACGAGAGAAATGTTGCTTTTAAAGTTACAACGCGGAAAATTCAAAAAGTCACGAATTTATTCAAAAAGACGACCGAGGATATCAATTCGGAGGATGAGAACAATGACTTTCGGTATCGCCATGTTTTGAGTTGAGTTTCCTCTCCAAAGAATTAATATCGGTTCTAATAATATAGGGATGTACTCGTATAACCATTGAACGAAGTTACGTAGTAGGTCTTGTGTGACGCCTACCGTTCTTTTGTAAGAACACAAAAATGATAACCAGAGCTTGTCTGGACACGTTGTTGAGGTTTTTCTTTTTTTAACCTCATGGTGTGACTTACAGAGGATCCTTTAATTGTGGCTGGTGAGGAGTTGAGCATTTTATATAACTTAGTGGAAAGAGTCTGTCAGTCTGGGTCGGTTTAGCACTAAGGTCGGAATTCTTTGTGTACTGACTCTCATATACGTTTATAATACATGGGCTGAAAAGCTGTTTGTAAGAGAGGGCACCACTTGAATTAAATCCATACCATTTTCAGTTAATACCAACCTTCAAAAGATACGTGTATAAATTTGACAGCTGTCGGACGATTAGTTCTCGAAATATAGCGTTGTGAGTGAAGCAACTTTTGTTATTGTGAAAAAAATGGATTCAAAGCAATTTCGTGTGTTGATTTATCATTGCTTTTTGATGGGAAAAAATGCAGCCGATGCAAACACTTGATAAGTGTTACCCGGACTCTACACCAACCGAAGAAACCATTCGCAAGTAGATTGAAAAATTTAAAAGTGGTCATACAAGCACCGAAGATGATGCTGCAGTGGACGTCCAAAAGAGGCTGTTTCACATGAAAACATCAAAAAAGTCCACAAAATGATTACAAATGACCGTTAAGTGAAGTTGATCGAGATAGCTGAGGCTCTGAAGATATCAAAAGAACGTGTTGGATATCTCATACACGAATATTTGGACATGCGAAAGCTCTGTTCAAGGTGGGTGCCGCGTTTGCTCACAGTCGACCAAAAACAACAACAGCGACAATTACATTACGTTGTTGGACGAAATCGCAGAAAAACGGCCGCATTTGAAGAAAAAGAAAGTGCTGTTCCATCAAGGCAATGCACCGTGTCACAAGTCGATGAAAACGATGGCAAAATTGAATGAATTCGGCTACGAATTGCTTCCCCACCCACCGTATTCTCCAGATTTGGCCCTCAGCGACTATTTCCTGTTCGCAGACCTCAAAAGAAAGCTCGCCGGAAAGAGATTTAAGACCGATGAAGAAGTAATCGCCGAAACAGAGGCCTATTTTGAGGCTTAACCGAAATCGTACTACAAAACTGGTATCGAAAGATTGAAAAATCGTTTCAATCAGTGTATCGCCCTCGAAGGCAACTATATTGATAAATCAAATTAAATTTTGAAAAAATTTTGTGTTTTACTATAAAACGGCACTGAGTTTTAAGCCCATGTGTTATCCTGAATTGAAAACGGCAACACATGTGATGATTCATAAAATTAATTTTCGTTTAACTTCCGAAGAACCGACATCAAAAAACTTAAAACTCATCAGCAACATTAACTTTGACTTTTTTGGCCAATGGGTCTCATATTTCTTCCGAAAAGATTGCCCTATCGATTGGAATGCAATTATTTTTCTGAACTGCGTTAGTTTCTTTACCTTTTTCGTAATGCAATTTAGCTAAATATCTGATACTAAACGTTTCTACCAATTTGTTAATATCAAAAGAAAGTCAGACGACTAACTTTCTACTCCAAAAACAAATGAAAATTTGTTTGCTGGTCATTTTAATAAACTTTTTTCTAAGCAAACACCTGAACCACCGGTCCTAGTTACTTTAGCTATATGAGAAACTGTCCAGATACGTTATTCATCTTGTTAAATACGAGTATAACAACACACTTGGTATCAGAAAACATTACCAAAGATGGTCTTCCGGCTATTTTAATGAAAGAGTGTGTAGGCTATCTCGGTTCTTCCCTCGCTGCCATATTTAAGCTGTGTGTTTCAACAAATAATTTTCTTTTCCTGTAGAAGGAATTTTATATCATTCCCATTTATAAAATAGGAAGTAAGGCCGAAGTTGATAATTACAGGCCCATATCTAAACTCTCGAGGTTACACAAGCTTTTCGAAAGTATAGTCTATCAAGAACCTTTTCCGTACTGTGTAGATCTACACAAATCAGCACGATTTTATGAAAGGTATTGTAAATCAATCACCACTAACCTACAAGGACGCTTTGTGCTAGTTAAATCATATATAGAACACCGACGGAAATACAGAGTTATTTTTAGATCCTCAATATCCGACCACCATCTTACCATCTTACCACTCAGGTAAGTCATCTTGAACCAATAATCTTTATCCTAGCGATTAACGATATAAATTTCGTTTTACCGAATCTGTCTGATAGTCGCTGATTACATAAGAATTTCCAAAGTCTCTACCTTCTGACTCCCATTACCTACAACATGACTTAAATAACTTTTCGGTATAATGATAGCAAAACTTTTTATAGCTTAATGTCGTCAACAAGTGCCAAGCAATAACCTATTCCGCTTCTTCCAAGAAAGTACTTCATTTGCGATGAGCCAATTCCTTCAACTACCGAAGTACAGGATCTAAGAATAATTGTAACAGAGAATTAACTTTTGACTCACATATTGAGGGCATTATTAATAAAGCTAACTTTGCTTTAAAAGAATTTTCGAACCCTTATGGTACAAGGCCCCAGTACATCACTTTTGTAAGGCCTCTCATCGAATATTTAAGCCAAGTTTGGTCACCCTGTAAACAAGTCCACATTCAAAAAAATTACATTGGTTTCGCACTTCGTATTCTTATGCAAAATAGGCTTAAAATAATTAGCATGCATGCTTTAATAAAAGGTCGCGATATCGCTGATCAACCAGTTATTGACTGGAAACATCGACTGCCCGAGAATTATGCAAAATATGTTAATCACTTCCGATCCCCGTAATATAAGATCCGTCTCCCTTCTTCTTCGAACTCACTGCGCCATTTACGATCACTTTGAATCAATATCAAGAACGTTGCGTACAACAAGCAACTACGCCGAAGCCTTTGATATAAATATTAATACTAGTACCCGTATGTCACTTCCTTGACCCCACATCCATTTTTTCTCACCACTTTACTTTAAGAATATCTTTGTTGGTTTTTAACCTTTTTTGGCTTGTTCGAGGTAGACCAAGGCCCGCGTCTAATTTATTATTTAATTTAGATTGCAGAACAAGTGTCTGTGGTTATTGACAGTTATTGTCAATTGGTTATTGATAGTACAAACAGCGATAACGATGTATGTATTTGTAGTAGGAGTTCGCTTAGAATTAGATTGCAGAGAAGATGAGAAATGTCAGCTCCCTGAAAGAAATTGAATTGAATTGAAAAGACCATTATTAGGCAAAATGCCAGAAATTGGAGATTAGAAGAAGGATTATATGAGCCTTTCGGGAAGCAATGACAAGCTTTTTAAGGTCAACATTTCCTTTTATTAAAAAGTAGCACCCTTGCTATACGAGGACGGCAATAACTGTCAGGTTGGTTACACATATTTATGTACAAAATAAAAAGGCCACCAACACCAACACAATAAGTGCGAGAGTTAAGTTTGTAGTCTTATTTTCATTTCATTCTGCTTTAAAAGATATTTGCGACTAAAAGTGTTGCGTGAGTTAAATTTTTTTATATTCTGTTTTGTTTTTAGCCGAGGCGGGCTCTGGGGCAGTTGTTGTTGCTGCGGCTGGTGGCAAGGGCAAGAAGCGATCCAAGGGCGAAGCGACAGCTTTAAAAGATTTCGGTATTGAATATGCCAAGTCGGGTAGAGCAGCGTGCCGAGGATGCGAACAAAAGATTCTCAAAGACCAAGTGCGTATTCGAAAGACCGTATTCGACACTGAAGTAGGAATGAAATACGGTGGTCAACCATTGTGGCATCATATTGAGTGCTTTGCACAGGTTCGTGGTGAGCTTGGTTGGCTTGCAGCAGGTGATAATCTTCCAGGTTTCAAGAGTCTTTCAAAGGATGATCAGAAAACTGTCAAAGAAGCTCTACCGTAAGTATAGAAATCGTTCGTTTTAGTTCCAAAACTAACAATTTAAGTCGTTTTTTGCAGTGCAATGAAGGCAGAAGATATTCCCGAAGCAAAGAAAGCTAAACTTGAGAAAAAAGATGAAAAAGAAATCGAAGAAGAACAAAAACTTGCTGAAAGGATTAAGTCTCAAACAAAGAGGCTATTCAAGTTTCGTGATAGCATAAAACAAGAAATGAAAAAGCCTGATATAATGGAGCTCCTCGAAATAAATGGACAGCTACCCGTTGAGGGGGACTCTGAAAAGTTGTATGATCAATTCGCTGATATGTTGGCGTTTGGTGCTCTTGATGAGTGCACTGTTTGTCATGGACGGCAAATGTTATTCCACAAATCTGGTTATTTGTGTAATGGTGCTCTCACCGAATGGACTAAGTGTGCGAATTTAGAAAAGGAACCAAAGCGAAAGCCAGTTAAGTTGACAAGTGAATACAAGTCAAAGTATCCATTCCTAAAAGACGTGAAAAAAAAGATTGAAGTGCGTGCCATTCAGTACATTGCACCCAGTTCAGCAACAATTGCCAAGAATGTGGCAATGAAAAAAGAGGATGAAGTTGATGGGTAAGTCATAAATCTGAATTCTACTTTTCGGTTGGAACCTTAATTTTTACTTATTCTATAGGCCAAAAGTAAAGCGTGAACGACCTCCATTATATCTTTTTCAATTTGCTCATATCGGCTTGAAAGACATGGAAGCTGATCTTAAAAAAAGAATCACAAAACTCGGTGGAAAGCTTGATAGTGTAATAAACGACAAAACAATCGCTGTTTTATCCACTAAAGAAGAAGTTGAGAAAGCAAATCAACGAATGGCTAAAGCAAAAATCATGGGAATTCACGTTGTCCCCGTTGATTATATAAAATGTGTTGAAGATGATCCTAGTGGAGCTGTTCGATTTATTTCAAGCTTAAGTCTTTGCGACTGGGGAAATGATCCATCGTCTCGAGTGCCTCAAGAGGAAACAAAGAGCTCAAAATCCAAGAGCATTTATACTAAATCAGTTCCTAAATCTATGAAGGTGAAAGTTAAAGATGGCATGGCAGTCGATCCAGATAGTGGACTTGAAGATGTAGCCCATGTGTATGTAGATGGAAAAACTAAATATAATGTTGTACTTGGACTTACCGATATTCAGAGAAACAAAAATTCGTTTTACAAATTACAGGTGCTAGAATCGGATACTAAGAATAGGTAAAGGAGAGAGAATGAGGTTGTTTCAAGAATGGTTAATGGGTTTTTCTCTTTCGTTTGTTTTCCAGGCACTGGGTCTTCCGTTCGTGGGGGCGTATTGGCACTACTATTGGTGGCAACAAAGTAGATAATTTTGAAAGTTTATTTGATGCGCTTTATAGCTTTAAAGCTCTTTACCTTGATAAAACTGGCAACTCCTTTGAAAACAGGGATAATTTTGTAAAGGTGGGTTTTTCTATTTTTGTTTTTAGCATTTTAATTGCATCGGTGGTATAATTTAAGGGTTATGAGCAGTTGGAAGAACGAAAAAAGACGGTTTATTATGATTTTTTTTTGAAAGGGTATTTTATTTTACAAAAACAAAAAGTATAGGCACCATTATAATTGTTTATAATGCCACTAATGATTTGTAAAAATATCGATCTGGTGTGCTCCTGCAGACGGTCTCCTGAAAGTCCTTCAAAAAAAAGGTATTCAGCGGTCATCACATCATCATCAACATGAACTTAAATCTGAAATCAAAAAACCCGAAAGATTCTTTTAGGGGATAGATAAAACTAGTTACTGATTGAAGGAATGTTTGAAATGTTCGAATTTTCGACCAAAATTGCCACGTAAAATTTGTTTTAAAAAAAATGGAAATAATTATCCGAAATCTTATTCCTTTCATCGATACCTGAGAAAGTTGTGTTAAAATTTTAGACCGATCGTTTGAGCTGTTTTTTTTTTTTTAGAAATTTTGATCACCGACTTCGAAAAGATAGTTTTGAGAAAAACGCGTTTAAAGTTTCGGGAGAAGTTTACATATAGATACATTTTTGTTTTTTATTTACACGCAGTCATCTATTCCAGGGCCATGAGATGAACCTTCCGTAGCATCAGCAGCTACAAGTACCTCGAATTGATGTTGTCTACGAGTAATTTTTTCCTTTCGCGTACTCCCATGTGCTCTCAAGTCAGAGATCATGACGCGCTCCGCATCCTCTTTCTCGATATAGGCATGGGCATTAGGCCCAATCGATATTCCCATTGCATTCATGTAGTATGTAATTGAAGTTGTACCTTCATTAAAGAGATGTAAACTGCTATTTAAACAATTTTTGAGCCACACGGAATTTTTGGAGTTATTTTCCATATGAACTGATTGTAGCTCTATTTGTTGTTTTGCGTAAAACCACCACATCTTTTCAATAATTTTTTTATCTTTTATCACATTGATTTTTACCAGTCGCATCTTTTTTTTTCGGCACAAGCTTTTTTGAAAAGTTTCTTGGTGGCTACTTTCGCACAAAAGTAAGTATTTTGTGTCAAGCAAGCTGGCATGTCCATCAATCCACAGAATTTAGCTGCACCTTTCAATCCTATTCCAATTTCAATCCAAGAAATTTTATCCCAAATATAAATCACCTGTTTATCTCATAAGAAAGGACTGAAGTTTATGGCACAAGCCTCACACTTATCACACAGCAAAACGATTTTAAAACCAAGACCTTGTGAAGCTGTTTCAAATTTTATTTCTTCGTCACAAGTTTTACACTTTACAAAATCACTTTTTTCTTTAAACACTGTTATAAAGTTCAAAATTATATATTCAATAGAAGAATAACGGGGAACTAAAATCTCTTTTTGTAGTTTGAATTTTTTCGCAGACGCACCAAAAGTACTTTCATCTGTCTCAGCTGTTTTTAGAATAAAAATATTTTTCCTTCTTTAAGATCGTAATAAGTACACTTTTTCAGTAGTTCTACTACATTTGCGTGGCATTTTAATTCAGATTTAAAGTCAATTTAATTGACTTGAAAAACGCAACACTGAGAACAGAAAGCTAAATCTCAATACACGACTGTACTCGCACAACGTGGCAAAACTGTTTGAAATTATGTTCACTTGTTTCGTACAAGAAATAACAAGAAATAAGTTAGTCATCAGGAATAAAATGGTTTATTCATAAGGTCATTTAATACCTGGGAATATAAAGAAAAAAAGACCAGCTGCTACTCTCACTTTTTTAACAGTCCGAGATGTCCTTACAAATATGCGTATAACCCTTTAAACGATTTAGAATCTCTTCCAGACAGCAAGGTAGGTCATTATCTTGGTGCATATTTCAATTAGACTTTCTTTGACCTTAAAGATCGTAGACCCGACTAGTGGGCCTTTTCGAGATCGGTCTCTCTCCAATTTTTTACGAATTTGCCAAGTTGCAATACTGGCTAAGTATAGGACGTTATTACGATACCACACTGTTTGTAATTTCGGAACGTCGATATACATAGTGCTCCAAAGGAGAAGTCTAACCGCCAACCTCAGTGGTGAGATATTTAATGGCTATTGTCATAAAGCGAAACCCTCCCTTTAAAATTTTTCTTTACTATATAGCACAGTTTTCAGAGATATTCTTTCGTGCAGGATTGCAGTGCACTCATCCTAAACAAGAACCGTATCGATGCTCTACCTTGTGATAGGCTGTCTTTCGTCTTTTACACACAATGCGTTTCTGTGTTTTGTATCGACCATAATTGATGGTCTGCCGTTTGGTTTTCGTGTGTCTTATTGGTATTCAGCTTGAGTGTAAGAAAGTAAAGTATTTTCGCAAATAAGTAGCTCGGTGTTTGTTACAATTGCTGCATAACCGAAACTTCTATAAGTTCGTTGATAATAATCGCTGGTATTATTTCCATTACTATGGTAGAAAATACAATTAAAACGATACGTAAAAATGGATAAGTAGTTGGGCTCTTTATCTTTGTAATAGCAAGTCTGTAAGGTTGGTATAGCCTTGCTATATGACACATCTGAAGAAATTTAGTTATCTCGTTCTTTCAATATCCTACCAGTTATATGTGCGCAAAAGGCCGTTACAACCTCGTTACAAAATCTTAAAGACTTTGTATAGAAGAGTTGTCTTAAGTTACTTGAATAGTCTAGAACTGGAGGTTGTGCGATTAACTTTGCAGATTATTCTTAAGCATTGTTTAATTAGCAAGGGTTGTACATTGTTCAAATGTGTACCCTCGCAACAGGCTATACTGTACCTCAGCTTGGATTTTAAAAGACCATTATATACCAATTTTAAAATATCGGGTCCGCAATACCAGGTGTACCGGTGTGAAGTGAGCGCTTTTTTGTGAAAATAAAATTTTTAATTTTTAATGGGAAAGTAAAAAACATTTTATTCAAAATATTGGCCATTGCGCTAGCTAAACATTTTTCCCATCTTTCAGGCAATTTATGGATTCCACGCCAGTAAAAATGTTCGTCTTTTGAAGCAAAGCAAAAAGGCACCAAATTTTTCATTCAATTCATGTGGCACCCATTTTCCAGACTTTTGGATCTTTCTCATAGCTTTCAAACGGTCAGAAATTAACATTTTTGACATTTGTTTCTGACTCAAAGTGTCATCTTCATCCAATATTGTTTGCAATTCGGCGTTGTCAAATTTTTTTGGTGGTCTTTTACGTTCTTTATTTCTCACATCAAAATCGTTATCTCTGAATCGTTGAAACCATCTTTTGCATGTTGCTTCAGATAGAGCATGATCGAAAGCATTCGATGCGACTTTGCAGCACTTTTCTTCAAATAAAAACAAAAAAATTAATGCTTACCGTAAGTCATCATTTTCTGGTACAAAATCGACATTTTTAACACGATGAAAAAATATGTTGTTTGCTCAATGACTGGATGTATACTAAATATGTTTGACTGGTGTCATAAAAAAAAAAAAAGGTCCCGTTCACAATAAATGTTCCCCATCGAGAAATTTGTATCTTGACGCTCACTTCATACCGGTACACCTGGTATATACTAAGGCGATAAAGTTGCCTTTACTACTAAGTTAAAGTATTATTTTTAATGCAGGGTATGTTCTCTTCAACTACGTTTTGAGTCTAAAATAACTCCTAAGTATTTGAAACATTTGGCGCGTTCAATAACTAAGCAATCTGTAGAACAACTTACATAGGTATTGTAGGTTGGTTGATACGTCTTGATTATGAGGACAAACAATTCTTAAATTTAAAACAATTTGGTAAGTGATATTGTAAAGAGATAAGTTATCAATCAATTTTCCCTTAATTTTAAAAATCATGTATTTTGTTTTGTTACTAATTGCTAGTTTATGCTTTTCAAACCACATACGCAGCAAATCTAAGTCAAAATTAGTGTTTGCATTGACATCAAAGAGGTTATAACAAGAGTAAGTTAGAGCTGTGTTATCTGCGAATGTGGTAATTTTTCTTTTAAAAGTCTGAATAAATAAGGAATTTACGTAAATTAAGAACAATATCGAACCCAAGGCAGAACCCTGTGGTACGCCCAAATTTATCGTTTTCTTCGAGGTCATACAAGCCTTTACTCTGACCATTTGTTTTCTGTTCCACAAATAAGACGAAAATAATGTATAAATAAAACCTCTAAAACCTGCATTGTACAATTTACTGAGTAAAAGCGAATGGTCCAACATATCAAAAGCCTTTGAGATATCTATAAATAACGTTGCAGCTATTGTGGAATCATTTACGCTATTATAAATTTCTCCGCAAAGTTTTACTAAGGCATCTTCATTTGATCTTCCGCTCTTAAAACCGAATTGAAGTTTACTAAAAAATTTAGTTTCATCTAAAAAACACAGTATTCTAGTCTTCATACCTTTTTCAAAAACTTTGGAGAAGGTGGACAAAAGTGAAATAGGACGGTAGTTATTCAAAGACTTAGTATCACCTTTTTTATGGAGAGGAATAACTACAGCGGTTTTAAGAGCTTCGGGAAAGACGCCCCGTTGAACACTAAAATTGTATATGTGACATAGAACATCACAGATAAGAAAAGAGATAATTTTAGGATCGTGACTTGAAATATTGTCATGTGAAGAAGAGTGTGAGTTCTTGAGCGATTGTATAATTTTGTGTATTTTCAGTGATGTGAAATTTTCAAAGTAGAAACGAGCAGACTGGTGTTGCTTCAGCCTTATTGTGTTATCACAGTGACACGAAAAATTATTTTGTCCTAGGAGACCACGGAAATCATTGAGTATATTTGAAAAATAGTCATTAAAAATATTAGCCACCTCACTGGGTTCAGATATAGTATATCAACATTACTATCCATATTTAAAACAATTTCGCCATTCGGCTCATCTCTATTCAAAATTTCATTAACCGTGTCCCACTCTTTCTTACAATTCCCAATATTATCAACCAGTTTTCTTCTGAAATAATTATCTCTACAAAGTGTTATTTCTAATTTTAATTCACGACAGATTTTAGCATAAAAACTTTTAAGCCTAGTATGCCTAGGATGTTTGCGAACCCGAATTCTAAGTTCATTTTTTTTTTCTTATTTTCTTCAATACTATAAATGAAACGTCATCTATGGTTTGATGCACTTAGATTAATCTGTGTTTACGCTTTGATTTTGACTGCAGTTAAAAATATGAAATTTCAATTTATAAATAAATAAATCAAAAGCAATTCATGGATCATGTGCACCATATACTAGGTGGAGTGAAAAGTAACCTCCTTGGGAATGAAAAAAAAAAAAAATTTATTTTAATCAATAAAGTCCCCCTTTTACACTTATTCCAGCGATTTTCCAACTTCTTGATCCCGTCCGAAAAGTAATTTTCCGGAAGGTCTGCAAAATACTCCTCCGTGGCGTCGATGATTTCCTCGCGTGAGCCGAATTTTTTATTGATGAGCCATATTTTGAGGTTCGGGAAGAGATAATAGTCCGAGGGAGCTAAACCGGGCGAATACGGTGGATGCGACAGCAATTGGAGCCATAAGTCATTGATTTTAGCCGTGGTTGCGATGCTCTTGTGCACCGGTGCATTGTCTTGCAAAAACAAAATTTTTTTATCGCTTCATATGAGGCCGTTTTGCAGCGATTTCGGCCTTCATTCGCTCCAATAATGCACAGTAATACTCGCTGTTGATGGTTTTTCTTTTTTTGAGGTAGGCCACGATGAGTATGCCATAACCTTACCGACCCATCGAACCTCCGTCGGCCGCTTCGGAGCATTCGTGCCGGCTTCAGTCCGTTGCCGGGCACTTATTCTGTTCTCTGGTGTTCAACAGTTACCAATCGATGCCGATCTGGCGGACTAGATTCCGCACTCTTTCGGAGTGCTCTCGCGTTCGTGTTTTTGGTCAAGAGTGAGTATGCGCGCACCCAGCGGCAGGATAACTTTTTCAAAATATGTCCAAAATATGGGGTGTGCGCTCATTACTAATCGTTGTGGTATCTGCTAGCTCGCGCACCTTCACTTTCCGATCAGCCAACACCATTTCATGTATTTTTTTTTTTTTTTGACATTGTCCTCTGTAACCGCATCGGAGGGCTGCCGCTGCGGACTTGATCGGTAGTGGAGTTGTGGCCACCACGAAACTCTCGAAACCAATATTTGACGGAGCATTAGCCCTATAAAATTTATCCAACTTTTCTTTTGTTTCCTTCGCCGTTTTGCCTTTCAAAAAATAATGTTTTATGAGAGAACGAAAATCGTTTTTGTCTATACTCAACATGATGCCAAACACGTTAACAACAATCAGCTGTCAAAACAAAACTAAAGACAGTGCATTCTGGCGGTCAAGGATGTTACTTTTCACTCCACCTAGTACATCGTCCCACAACTTAAAAGACAAATCGACTTTTTTAAACTGTTTAAATTGTAATGGTTTAGATCTACGTATTGAACAATCAAACTTAATTATAGTTAAACAATGATCAGTTATCTGTAGATCATAAACATAAGTTTCAAAATTTATTGAGTTGTTTCTGTGCAACCTTATAGACAAATGGTCCAAACATGAGCTAGAATTCACAGCAATTCACGTTGTAGGTTGTAAAAATAAGGACTCAAAGCCAAAAGATGATAATCCGACAAAAAAAAATTAACATCATTTGAGTAATCTAATATATAGGGTGATTCATCGTGAGGTTTGATTTATAATGTAAAATAAAATACATAAATTTAAAAGTGAAATTAAAATTTTTATCATCGGTTAAAAGAACAATTTATGGCATTTACTTTTTAAAAATGATATCATGTAAATGTTGGCCACGACTACGTCTGAGGTGGTCCATTTGGAAGGTCCGATTTTAGGCGAGTCGTCCGAGCAAAGCGATAACACGAGTAATGTTGGCTTCCAAAGTGTCAATCGTATCTGGCTTATTCCTGAAGACTTGAGACTTTACATATCCACAGAAAAAATAGCCTAAAGGTGTGATATCGCACGATCTAGAAGGCCAATTTACCGTAGCAAAACGTGAAATTAAGTGCTCACCAAATTGATTTCTCAACAAGTTCACTGTTTCACGCGCTGTTTGGCTCTTAGCGCCGTCTTTATAAAACCAGAGGTCACCGAGACCATGTACTTGAATTTCAGGAAGTACATAGTCCATTAACATGGCGCGATGATGGTAACATTCTGATTTGCCTCCAATAATTTCACCAGCCCATAAACTACCCCATACCGTTGTTTTTAATGGATGTAATGGTAGCTCTTGGTACTCTTCGGGTTGCTCATCAGCCCAAATATGGCAATTTTGTTTATTAACGTATCCCTTGAGCCAGAAATATACTTCATCACTGAACAAAATTTCACGATAAAACACCGGATTTTCACTGTGTTTTTTCAGAAAATGAAAATATGACGCAAATTCAAGTCGCTGATTTTCGTAATACAGCTGAACAATTTGGAGACGCTGGTGTGGTGTGAGTCTTGATGATGACTTTCCAAATGATACTGAACAAAAATGATAAAGCAGTTTGATAGGAGTCACGCATGATCTGTCAAAAAAACCTTTGGAAAATCAAACCTCAAGATGTATTACCCCTTATTAACGTTAAAATCATCCAAAAGTACTAAATTTTTACAAAATATGTTTTGGAGAAATTCAGAAAATTAATCGAAAAAGACTTTGACTGAGTGTAAAAGATATACACAAACAAAACTATAACGAACACCAGAAATATTGTAGTTAACAGAAATCAAGTCGCACTATTAAGATGAGCTGTAATAATAACAAGTCTAGTCCACTTTTGTAAAAGACCGCAACACCGCCAGCTGAATACTAATCATTGCACGTGGCCTCAAACAAATAACTTGGTATCTGATGCATATACTTAGTTTTTTCAACCTCGTATTCTATATTTTAGATAAATATGTTGCTGGTTCATTTTTTATATTACAGACAAGAGATAACTAAGGTGTCGTGGTGATTGTTAGATGTTATTTTCAATACTGATCCTATCCTGTACCTACAATGAAGGTGTGCTTGCATTGGGTCATTGCAAAAATTTGTACTCGATTTGAAAAATGAAACACAAGCGATTACACGTCGTAAGGTAGTTTTCGAAAACTTCGGCGGAACCAAATTTCTTTTCATTCAAACCTTCTGAATGGACTGAAATAGAGAAAAATCTGAAGGAGCAGTGGCTGGGGAACGCAGTGTCATTTTTTTTTTTTTATAATCCCGTGCGCGCACCAAGGGGATATGAATACCCTTTTACTGGTTTTCTCCAGGGCGCGGGCGGGTGGTGTAGTAGTTTGAAACTCAGGTGTATTAGGTTTCGATATTTTTTCCCAGAGGTGGTTGTCAAACTGGACGGGACGAGCTAGTGCATCCTCAACCACTGGGTCTTAGTACGTGCTAGTTGTTAGTTCGTTACATTTTAGCCCAGCCAGCAACAACTCCAACATCAGTGTTATGCTTTCATGTCAGAGTTGACACCGACGGGATTTTCATATAACTACATACAAATTCTATGAAAAGACTTTTCAAAGAATTACCTTGGACGGGATTCGAACCCGTGACCTATGCATATACCACTACACCACGGTCACCCCCGTAAAGAATTTCCCATTTTAATTTTTAATTAGGCCTTGCGTTAGCATGAGGAAGATGTATGACGCCTTTTCAATTAGCCAGCCAAAACCTGACGATTTTCTTAAACTTTCTCATTAAGCTTAGAGAGTTGCTCACAGTACATATATGCCGTGATTGTTTCACCGATTGAAAAAAGTTCGAAAAAATTATAACCCTGGAATAATAATCCCACCAAACAGATAACAGTACTATAACAGTGCCATGGGTTCTGTACATTCACACGGATCATTTTTCGTTGTACTTTTTTGTACAGAATCCACTTCTCGTCACCTGTTATTACTCATGGTTTTCATGGTGTCTTAGCAGAGATAAAGTCACGCCGGAGATGCGGTCCAGCTTATTTTGTTCCATGCGAATCCAAGTTTCTTTATATGGCGAAATGCTGACGAATGGTCAATCGTCGGGTTATTTTTCACTAAGGCGCAAACAATGTTAGAAGGCCGTCCAGAACGAAGTTGCTCGTCCAAGGTCATATCACCGTTCCGAAATCTATCAAACCATTTTATCACGGTCCTTAGAGCAGGACGCCCTAAATTTTTTTTGTTGCAGTTCCAGCACTCGCTTTTTTTTCGAAACTCTCCGTTTAAAAAATTTTCTTTTCACACACAATTTGATTTAAATCAACGGGGTATAGCGATAAAATGACTTCTGATGTGAAGTCCACTGGTATACAACAATAGTTGCGCCATACAGTAAACTTTTCTCCACGCATGAAGATCGGGCACGAACTTTCGCAGTGATCCAATATTTATGTTTCAATAGCTAGTACGAAAAAATCTTTTTTAACATGCTGCTACTTCAGTTAATCCTGGCGTGTCCTTATCATCGTCAAAAACGAGCTCATTCAGCATACTTGTATTTTGAAACTCATCATCGTTTGGCGACGGGTAACAGGTGTATACGTAAATGCCGTCTATTTTTGCTAGCATGAGTTCAGCCTTATGGGCAGAAATTGTTTCTTGGAATAGGCGGTTTCCACAAGTTTATATACCTATGTACTATAGCTAAAGTAATTGCATTGCCCATTCAATAGAATCGTCGGCATCTTATTCATCCACAATTTTGGGCATGATAGTCTGTGCTGTTTCACAATGTTTGGAATTTAGTGGATGATCTATAGTATACACATAGTCTTTGGAGCAAATTTAGTATACACAGCACCTGTTTCCATTTAGTCTAATAGGCGATTAGCTCTATCAGCTTTGTTGGTTTTAGTTCTGATATGACTGTCCACATCTCATATTGGTCGAAATTGTTGGTGTCTTTGCCATTGAGCATTCTGCAGAAGTGTTCTCTTTAAATTCAATCGTTAGATTGATGTCTGTGATGTGTGTAGTTTGGAAGCTATGCTTACATTTTTACGTACAGTAAAGTGCGATGGTGGTTGTTGCTTTATCGAGGAATATTTCTGTTTTGTATGGACGATA
Organism: Volucella inanis; assembly: GCA_907269105.1. Taxonomy (NCBI): domain Eukaryota; kingdom Metazoa; phylum Arthropoda; class Insecta; order Diptera; family Syrphidae; genus Volucella; species Volucella inanis. The sequence continues at coordinate 69,508,812 of OU026157.1, read as the reverse complement.
AAGAAATAAATTGGGAAACTGTTCAATAGATTTGATCTTGAGTCACAATTTCTGCCATCAGACTGCAAAATGGATCATTATTCAATCTTTACTACGGGGACTCATCTACAGCTACATCCAGAGACACATTTTGACGCTTCTATAGTCTAAATTTGATAAAGATCACATATTTATACAATTTTGGTGAATTTTTCGTACCAGCAATTGTCTGTGGACAACCCATAAGAGAAGAGGTAAGGCAATTATGAAAATGGAAATTACGAAATTTTTACATTATCGCGCAACTTAAATTGATAAAAAAGGGTATTTTATGTAAGGTTCACAAAACTGGCCAATATTCGTGGCAATCTGTTTTATTATACATTGATCAGGCAGATGTTGTCAAGGCTCCAAAAATTGGTCATACTTTTATCATTAATCGCTTTATATGTAATGGTTGGCTGCTAGTTTTGTTTATGTCGGCTATTTTTTTCCGCTTGGCGGATAACATGTATAAGAGCTGTGTGTTTGAGTATTTAAGTATCGTCCGTCAGAACTATAGAAGATGGAATGCTAGAAATACATAGTTGGATTAACAATTCAATCAAAGGATCAGTCGTTCGAAATTTCGACTACGCAATTTGCCGAGTGCACTCTTTTCTATGATTGGGGAGTTTGGAGTTTGGATGTAGGATAGATAAACAAACTGTGTACTGAATTGGTTTTTATTTTTTTTTATTTTCAGGTACCAGGAAAAATGTATCCGATTGATGTCAGCTTCGCTGAAGATGTTCCTATTGATTTTGACTCTAAAGATTGTCCTAAATCGAAATTAGAAAAACCAGTTCAAGATTTAATAAAACTGATCTTCGACATTGATGCCATGAAGAGAACAATGTTGGAATTCGAAATAGACATGGAGAAGATGCCATTGGGTAAGCTAAGTCAAAAACAACTTCAGTCTGCCTATGGTGTCCTGACGGAAATTCAACATCTCATCCAAAATTCCGGTAACAATTCCCAATTTATCGATGCTACCAATCGTTTTTTCACATTGATTCCGCATAATTTTGGTGTGAAAACACCACCATTGTTGGACACAATACAGCAAGTCGAAGAACTCTGTACAATGCTAGATAATCTGGTGGAAATCGAATGTGCCTACAATCTCATTAAAACCGAAGGTACTGAAAATGATGTCAATCCAATCGACAAACACTACGAACAACTTAAGACAACGATTGAACCATTAGACAGGCAGGGCAAAGAATTTGCCATGATAAAGAAATATGTGAAAAATACTCACGCAGAAACTCACCGAATGTACGAATTGGAAGTGGTCGATGTGTTTAAAGTTGTTCGACAGGGAGAAGGTCGTCGGTATAAGCCATTCAAGAAATTACACAATCGTCGTCTACTATGGCACGGTTCTCGACTTACGAATTTCGTTGGTATTTTGTCACATGGTTTGAAGATTGCCCCACCAGAGGCACCTGCTACTGGTTACATGTTTGGCAAAGGTATTTACTTTGCCGATATGGTTTCGAAATCAGCAAATTACTGTTGTACCAGTCAGCATAATTCTACAGGTTTAATGTTACTCTCTGAGGTTGCTCTCGGAGACATGATGGAATTTACAGCCGCCAATTATGTGACTAAATTACCAAAAGATAAACACAGTACATTTGGTAAAGGTCGTACTATGCCAGATCCAGCTCAGTCTATTATTAGAGAAGATGGGGTTGAGATACCTTTGGGTAAGGCTAAAACAGACAGTAAGCTCAAATCTTCCTTGTTATACAATGAATTCATTGTCTATGACATTGCTCAAGTAAATATTCAATATCTACTTCGAATGAACTTCAAGTACAAATATTAGAAGAACAAAAGGAAGAATAAGAAAAGGGAAAGACTCCAGTAGAAGTTCAAATGCATTTGATTTCATTTATTTTTGTTTCGTTTTGTTTTGTTTATCCTCGTCCATGTGAATGTGGATTATTATGTTGTTTTTTTTTTCTGTATTTATCGTATCGGGTTTTCCATTAAGGACTATACATACATTTTTATTTTGGTAATCAATTTAATTAATTTATAAATGTTGCTCGTTCAAGTACTGAATCATGTCTAAATGGTAGGCATTGACGAGCAAACGAGTAATGAGAGTTCACAAAAAGTCGTTAAGGGTGCGTTCACACTTAAAGAATGTATAGTTCTTAATTGAAAGCCTTTTAAAAATTTGATAAACGATATGAATAACCGCGTCGTTATAAAAATATGTATTATATTAATAAACTTGTTACAAACTATTCGACTTTTATATATACTTCCATGAATCAGTTTAGTATGAGGTATCCGTTACATTCTAGAATAAATCTTTGTGTTTTTAGAGGTGGAACAAACCAGATCTCGCATTCCTTATCAAGACCACTCCACGAAGGACCGCGTAACGATATTTTTTTAAGAAATTCTTTCCAAATTACCTAACAGATCTCTTAAGTTTTACTTCAACAGTTTACCAGATGGGGTAAAAAGTAACCTCATTGAGAATGAGTAAAAAAATTTTTTTAAATGTTTTTTTTATTTTATTCAAAATAGTTTTAGTTTGATACACTTATTCCAGCGATTTTCCAACTTCTTGATACCTTCCGAAAAGTAATTTTCCGGAAGATCTGCAAAATACTCCTCCGTGGCTTCGATGATTTCCTCGCATGAGCTGAATTTTTATTGATGAGCCATCTTTTGAAGTTTGGGAAGAGATAATAGTCCGAGGGAGCCAAATCGGGCGAATATGGTGGATGCGATAGCAATTGGAGCCGTAAGTCATTGATTTTAGCCGTGGTTGTGATGCTCTTGTGCACCGGTGCATTGTCTTGCAAAAACAAAATTTTTTTTCGCTTTATGTGAGGCCGTTTTGCAGCGATTTCGGCCTTAAATCGCTCCAATAATGCACAGTAATACTCGCTGTTGATGGTTTTTCCTTTTTTGAGGTAGGCCACGAAGAGTATGCCATAACCTTACCGACCCATCGAACCTCCCTCGGCCGCTTCGGAGCATTCGTGCCGGCTTCAGTCCATTGCCGGGCACTCATTCTGTTCTCTGGTGATCAACAGTTACCAATCGACGCCAAAAGTCCGCCCGATTCCGCATCAGCAAGTCCAAACACTCTTTCGAAGTGTCCTCGCGTTCGTGTTTTTGGTCAAGAGTGAGTATGCGCGGCACCCAGCGGCAGGATAACTTTCATATGCAGAAAATTGCCCAAAATATGGGGTGTGCGCTCAGTACTAATCTTTGTGGTATTTGCTAGCTCGTGCACCTTCACTTTCCGGTCAGCCAAACCATTTCATGGCCTGTAGCTGCGGTCTTGATCCACTTGACTTGATCTGTAGTGGAGTTGCGGTCACCAAGGAACTCTCGAAACCAATATTTGACGGTGTAATCTGACGGAGCATTAGCCCCATAATATTTTTCCAACTTTTCTTTTGTTTCCTTCGCCGTTTTGCTTCTCAAAAAATAATGTTTTATGAGAGAACGAAAATCGTTTTTGTCCATACTCAAAATGATGCCAAACACGTCAACAACAATCAGCTGTCAAAACAAAACAAAAGACAGTATCGCACTGAAATTTGGCATGTTTGTCTAAATATGAACGGACTTCAAGGCACCATAAAGATTTTTGCAGTAGCAATGCATTCTGGCGGTCAAGGATGTTACTTTTCACCCCACCTAACAACTGTACCACCTGGTACAACTGGATGGTTTTTAGTGCAATTTATAGGTATCTATGTTATCTCAGAGTGTACATGTACGTACCATATGTTCACAGTCATTGTTTAGCCCACTTCTGTTTCCATTTCGATAACTACCTTCTACGAAGGCTTTTGTTATCGGGTTTGTAAATAATTTGGTTCTGTTTGTATGACCCCACAGTGCGGAACGTTTAAATAGGCTTCAAGGTAACCTCATATTGCCTTGCCGTCTCGTGAGAAACACTTGTTTTAGGCTCAATCGATTTTATGCGGGCACCAAAGAGTTTCATAGTATATTCGTATGTTTAGCCAAAGCAGGAGTCGTTGCAAATTTTCACCTGGCGTGTGGGGTGATAATGCCATCAAATGCTGCGTCATACAAAAGCTATGCAAGGTTTGAAGATCATGCATCGGTTGACTGTTTTGTTGAGTTTGAAATGAGCTTTGTTTCTAAGTTTCCAAATTGATATCCGATCAATTATCAATTGATCCGTTTGATGCTTGAAATAATGCAATGTTTGTGCACGTGGTTATTTCTGGAAGAGTTTTTAGTTTATATGTCTTTCATTACTACTTTCATTACTTTAATTACTTTCATTACATACTCGCAAACATTTACAAAAACTTCTTAGGAATTCAGAGTGAGTATAACTGATATACATGGGCCAAGAAGTAATCATTTCTCTGCGTACGCCTGCAAATACAGACCAGTGATTTGGGCACTTAGTTAAACAAGATCACTTAGATCTGACATTGCATCGATTCGGAATAGTGCCATTATTTTATTCTCACATCGGTCCCTTTATTTACGTATGTAGTGATGTAATATAATGAACTCCACACTGTAATGTCCGTTCCAATCCGGAATTCAACTTCGTGTAATTATATCATAAACAAACTATCCACTGCTTCTTTATTAACGGATGATCACATCTGAACAGCAATTCGACTTTAATAAGTTTGATGAGCTTTGACTTCATACAAAGTATTTTATCCCTGTATTCTCATACTGAAATCGTTATTACAGGCGTTTATAATATACAAAATCCTGTATAGCCTTGATATTCTAAACAGACAGCATCCGAAGGACGATGTGTTGGGATCTTAGGTGTAGAAAAAGAGTTACACGTAGCTTGTAAATGAGCCCACGCGCATACATAAAATTGATAAATATGCTCATCATACGGTATGGGGCGGTACCGACATCAACGATAGAGGTGAATTACTTTTTGATTATACGAGTATTATAAGTACATGCTTACCTCATTGTTTGCAACATTTGCAATGAGCCCACTTTTATAACAAAAAACCGACAGGAAGTGCTAGATATCAATCTGGTCTCCGATAACATCACTCAAATGCTAATGAACTGGGTGGTATCGTCTGAAAACTCATTTTCAGACCACAGATACATCCAATTCAGCTTGAGTGATGACCCTCTTAGCCAACCAGCATTCGGAAAAGTTAATGGCCAAAATACGGAGAAATACTGTCAGAGACACTATCCGCGAAGCTCTCAAGTCCTTCACGTGACACCAAAGAGCTTGACATAAAACCCAAGGAATTCACCCTGGTTCTGGTGAACATCTGCACTGCAACCATTTAGAAAAACACTAGCAGAAAACTTTTCAACATAGCAAAAAGCAGAAGAAAAGTGACTAACTTGGACTTATACAAAGAATCCCTGAAAATAAAGGCTGATTCATCGTGAGGTTTGCTTTTCAATAGGCCTTTTTGACAAATCACTCGTGACTCTTACCAAAAGGCTTTGTCATTTTTGTTCAATATCGTTTGGCAAGTCATCATGGAGAGATTCGTACTACAACAGCGTCTCCAAATTGTTCAGCTGTATTACGAAAATCAGCGTTCTGTGCGATTCGAGGAACTAATGGTGCGCATAATCGACCTACTGAAACCACTATCACCAATACCATTCGCAAATTTGAGTCCCAGTTTACATTAGTGGATGATACTCGACCGGTTAGACCACATCCAGCACGTAGTGAAGAGACTAGTAGCTGTAGCAGAGAGTGTACGCGAAGACCGTAACAAATCGATTCGTCGTCGTTCTCAGCAGTTTGGCTTGGCGTATTAGGCAACTTGGCGTGTGTTAAGTGAGGATCTCGGCCTAAAAGTGTACAAAATTCAACTAGTGCAAGAATTGAAGCCAGGCGACTTGAATTTGAGTCATATTTTCAGTGAATGGGCTCTGGAAAAACTCAATGAAAATCCGGTGTTTTATCGTGAAATTTTGTTCAGTGATGGAGTCCAATTCTGGCTCAATGGATACCTTAATATACAAAATTGCCGTATTTGGGCTTATGATCAATCCAGAAGAGTACCAAGAGCTACCATTACATTCATTAAAAAAAACGGTATGGTGTGGTTTATGGGCTGCTGGGAGCATTGGTCCATCTGATTCAAATCAGAATGTTACCGTCAATGGTAACCGTTATGGCGCCATGTTAACGGACTATGTACTTCCGAAATTCAAGCACATTATCTCGGTGAGCTCTGGTTTCAACAAGACGGCGCTACGAGCCATACAGCGCCTGAAACAATGGACTTGTTGAGAAATCATTTTGGTGAGCACTTAATTTCACGTTTTGCTACGGTAAATTGGCCGCCTATATCGTGCGATAGCACACCTTTGGACTATTTTCTCTGGGGATATTTAAAGTCTCAGGTCTTCAGGAATAAGCCAGCTATGATTGACGCTTTGGAAGCCAACATTACTCGTTTTATCCTCGAGATACCAGTCGCTATGTTCGAACGAGTCGCCCCAAATTGGACTTTCCGAATGAACCACCTCAGACGTAATCGTGGCCAACATTTACATGATATCATTTTTAAGAAGTAAATGCCATGAATTGTTCTTTTATCCGATAATAAAAATTTTAAGTTCGCTTTCAAATTTCTGTGTTTTATTTTACATCATAAATTAAAACTCACGATGAATCACCTTATATAAAAAAAAGAACTGAAGAAGGAAAAGCGACAATCCTGGAGATCATTCTGTGAAAAGAAACACAGAAACTTCGGAGGCGTTGCGGCTTAGAAAAATCCTTTACAAATCCTATGATGTAGTTGTATGAAAAAAATTATGTATATACATATATCTAAATATAATAAAATAACTCTTGGATAACTTCAAGTGATGAGGTTGACTCACCTGCTACTGGACACTCACTTTCCACGTAGCTCCCCATTCGAGGCCAGTAGTAACCAAAACAGGATTACTGCAACCGTGACCAAAATTCATGGTCTGATTATAAGAGACAAATAGCTTTTGGCGCTGCTAAGCTTCAAACCATACAAGTCTGCTGGTCCGGACGGTGTAATACCTGCCGAGCTACAAAGGTCGTCAGATATTATGTAAGAGAATATAATGAGGAGCTGTGTAGAACTGATCTACATTCCACTGTCATGGAGAGAAGTCAATGTAGTTTTCATTCCCAAAGTCGGAAAATGTTCTCATTGTTTCTAAGGACCTCAAATCTATAAATCTATAATCTTTCCTTCTGAAAACTCTAGAACAACTGATTGAAAGCTATATATGAGCTAAAATTGATCCAAAACTGTAAATAAAGTCGGTGGAAACGGCTTAACATCGAGCGATCCCTACAATATAGAGAGTCCACAATCGTTGCTTTTCTAGACATAGAGGGCGCCTTATGCTAAATAGCAGGATAATCAATTTTAAACTGGGTGGGGCTTCTACTAAAAGATGTGTCAGCAGTTATACACCTCAAAACGGTGTCCTTTCTCCCGTTATCTGATACTTAGTGGTTAATGAACTGCTGATACACCTGATATATGCGGATGACCTTTCTATAATCATCTCAGGTAAGCATCTTAATACCATCAAAGAACTCCTAAATATTAACAGGTTAACCCGTTGAGGAGATCACCGTTGATTGGGAGTAAACCCCCCATAAAACTGGTCTTGTTCTCTTTTCCAGGAAATATAAAATCCCAATTATAGACCCTCCCTCAAAAAACGGTACAAGTTTAGTGTTTTCCGATACAGCAAAATATCTTGGTCTCATTTTTGACGGGAAACTAAACTGGAAACCTAACATTCAAGACAGAGTCAGCAAAGTAACCCACTGCCTATACATCTCGGTCATAAGACCGATACTCACCTACGGGGTTGTTGTCTGGTGGACCGCCTTAGACAAATCAGTCAAATGCAGCAAACTAAGAAGAGTCCAAAGAATAGCATGTCAATGCATTAGTGTTCAACTCCCTCCGCGGCTTTAGACATTCTGTTTCACTTGACAGACCTCGGCAAGTTCAGCAGGCAAGTAGCTGCGACTGCAGCTATTCGCATTAAAGCGACAACAAAATGGACAAATAATTCATTTGGTCACTCTAATATTCGTAATTTATTGTATTAGGAATCCCTACAGCGAAAATCGACTACACCATACCTGTACTTTGGTTTGACAAAGATCTTCATGTAAGCTTCCCCTCTAGATCCTTCTGGAAGGATAGATCTAAAACAGATAGCGGGGTTGGTGGCGCAGTTTTCTCAAATAAGCTAAATCTTAGCATATCCTTTTGTCTTCCAAATCACTGTAGCATGTTCCGGGCAGAAATTTTGGCGATTAAAGAAGCCTTGTCCTGGCTGAAAAAAAATTATATCTGCAAAAGGTATCCGCATATTTTTGGATAGTAAGGCTGCAACCAAGTCCTGGACTCAGTCTTATTAAATTGTAAAACCGCCTTTGAATGCCGATCATCTCTTACGGAGATGGTAGAGCAGTGCTAAAGAGACATTCCAGGGAATTGTAGGGCCGACGAACTCGCGAAAATTTGAACCACTCTACGTATTCTACCGGAAAAGGTAGAATAGGTATACCAATCGCTACGTGCAAATCAATATTACAGCTGAATGCTTATAAAAGAACAGACCTTAAGTGGACTAACATGTCTAACGACCAAACAGATCTGGCCAATGCTGGATCTGAATCGCTCTAAGAGTTTGATCCATCTACACAGGAAACATCTCAGCGCCACCACAGATGTCATCAATGGACATTGCCTTACAGGCAAGCATGCAAGAAGGTTTGGCGCCTTTACAAACGATTTCTGTAGAAGCTGCATTGACGAGGAGGAAGAGGAGACAATCCTCTATCTTCTCTGTACATGTCCAGCTCTCTGCCAGAGAAGAAAACTTCACTTAGGAGCTTTCTTCTACAAAGACTTTAACGATATAAAGAATATAGACGTTAACAGTCTCCTGCTAAACATCATAAGCTCAAATTGGTTCCATGAGTTAGAGGATCTCAAATCTACTTGGCATTACAATGGGCCAATAGGCTTAGGTGGGTTGGTCTTTTCCAACCGCCAATCTTACCTACCTACCTACCTGATAAACATGCCGCCAACATCCTGGACATATTTCTAACTTCTCATCCTGATAAGTACACCAATAATCTGCTCTTCACGGTGTCATACAGTAGTAAGAAGAAAAGCTACCTAAAAGAACCGAATAACAATAAGAGAAAACCAATTGGAGCAGACTTACCACCTTTAGGAATTTTACCTGGTTCAGCTGTTGCTGATATGAACACAGGGGTAACAGCAAAGCTTTTTCTTAAACGTATAAAGTTTCAATTTGACAAAAAACTAAGGAAAAAAACCACAGTGTCACTAAAGATGTAGAAATTTCTGATCGCTCGTAAAAAAACAAAGTATTTTGCTTCATCTTCCCTTTCAAGGCTCAATTACAATAGCATTACAGCGGTCAGCTCTTTTATTTATTTATTTTTTTTTTTTCAATTTATAAGAACATTATAAATTGTACATTCAGAAAAAATTCTTTCGATTTAGCAGGGTTAAGCAATAGTCCGTTTACCACAGACCAGTTATGGATCAGAGATAAATATTCATCTAATCTTAAGGCGAGCTCCTCAATCTTTTTCATAGGATGAGTCAGGTAAAGCTGAACATCGTCAGTGTAAGGGTAGATTGCCGCATGCTTGCAAACTGATGGTAAATCATTTATGAAAGCACAGAATAGGATAGGTCCTAGAATTGATACTTGAGGTACACCTTGTCGTATTATTTTAAACTTTGAAGATTTCCCTTCTGTGTCAACCCTTTGCTATCTTTTGGACAGATAATAATTTTTATAAAGTTTAATAGACGAATCGGTGAAACCAAAAAAAAAAAAAATATTATGCTTCCAGCACAGAGTATGGTTTATGTTATCGGAGGTCTTCGAAAAGGGTCATTCCACGATAAATCGCCGAATCTATATGAGGAGCTCTGAACGACCTCCCTCCGATTTGGCTGAAAAGTGGTAGAAATACTCACTGAAGTGGTACGAAGGCAAAAAAAGTTTGCGATATAGATTGCGTCTAACGGAACTTCAAAAATTGGTAAAAAATCAAAATGTATGCTTTCTTTTATATTTAAAAAAATCATAACTTTGCCTCCGCTCATCAGAATTTGTTAAAATATACCTTGTTGAATTCAGGAAAAGGTGAACTTTCAAAGATTTGGAATAATTTTTATTTTCAAGGACGAAGGATATTCCAGAATATCCTTTTTATATATATCCTTGAATTACTCAAAAAATAGAATTTTTTTTATATATTATAGAGATATTCGTCCTCTATTTCCATTTCAAGTTGGAATCTCTATGGGTTCGGCCAAAATAATGTTTTATAGGCGGCTAAATCAAAGAACTCCTCTTATTATTCTCACATATAACCCGAGTGCACATAAAGTACATAGCTGTGCTTGTTTTATTTCTTCAATGACTAGTAACTGCAAATTTTCCGTTTTCGAGGATTTTAGAAGTTAGGCTTAAATTATTTGCACTCACTTGATGTCAATCTGTCCTGAGCTCGGGATTTATTTTAGATTGTATCGTAATAAGAGTTGTGAGTAATAAAATTTTATAATGAGTGCTTTTGTGTAGAAAACGTGCTGCAATCCTCTGGATTTATCACCTCATCAACCCAGTGCTCGTGATTTGCGGCCTGTAGGACCATGGATGATTACGATGCAACCAAAATTGAACACAAAGTTGGTAATTTGCTCTACGTGTAGGAAAAAATTGAGTCAGATCCGAAATTCTGATACAACGCCATCATTGCTAGAGGTTGATAAAATATATTTCGATAAAGACATTGCATTCAATTTGATTAATGAATGCATACAGTATATTGGAGAAGTTACATTCGACAAGAGAAGACTTAGTGACTTAAAATATGTGCAGTCAAAATTGAAAAAGAGAAAGTTGTCTCTGCTACTATAGATAATGATAAAGATAATTCCAGAGAGGAAGAATATTTTGTAGGGAAAATAAAAGAATTGGAATTTCCATAAAACTAACATACAAGCGAAGACACCAAACTTGTTTTGTTGTCTTTACTTTTAAGAGAATGGAGCGTCGATAAAATTATAGAAGAGTTTTCATGATCGACAAGCTATATGATCAAGAAATCTAGAAAACTTCAAGAAGATCAAAACTTTCCAACAACTTATGGGAAAAGCTTAGATGCTGATATCAAGCAATTGGTAGAAAGTTTTTACTGTGAAGACGATATCAGCCGTTTAATGCCAGGAAAAAAAGACTGCGTATCTATAAAGGTAACAAAAATTTATTTTCTCGGGTTCAAAAATAAGATGTTTTGCGTTTTTGTTAGATTAAAAATCAGAAAAAGCATATTCAAAAACGCCTGGTTCTGGCTAACCTTAGAGAGATATATTATAAATTCAAAGAAGTTCATAAAATTGTTAAGATTGGATTTTCCAAATTCGCGTCGTTAAGACCAAAGAACTGCATTTTGACTGGGACATCAGGAACTCATTCCGTGTGTGTTTGCACCATCCATCAAAATATCAAACTCATGTTTGAGGGTAGCAATATATCAAGGCTGATAGAAAACGAAGATAAGCATCTCAATGACAGCAGAGCCTGCTTAGCTTTGGTAATTTGTAACCCTCCTGATATAAATTGCTACTTGGGCAAGTGCCTAAATTGCCCAAACTATTCTAAATTAAGGAGAATCTTTGACACTGCTTTTAGTAATCACTTAATAGAAGACGTAACATACTATCAGTGGACCCACACAGACCGATCAAAATTGGAAGTGAGAATTGAAAACTCTGAGGATTTTATTCAGAGTTTTTTGAAACTACTTGGTGTTTGCATTCGTCATGTTTTTATAACTGATCAACAAAACAGGTACATAAAGGAAGTCAAAACTCACTTAACGAAAACGGATATACTTGTTTTATTGGACTTTTCCGAAAATTATGGTTTTGTTGTGCAAGATGCAGTGCAGGGATACCACTGGACTAACGAACAGGCGATGATTCACCCTTTCGCAATATATTACCGGAACCAGATGGATGATATTAAAAATGAAAGTTTTGTTGTTATCAGTGACAGTGCTGACAGTGCCATCTCTTAGAGTTCCTGCACTAGAAATGCCAACATTTTAAAAAAATTATTTATTTTTCCGATGGATCTGCTGCGCAGTTCAAAAACAAAAAGAATTTTTTTAATTTAACATTGCATGAACAGGATTTTGGAGTGAATGCTGAATGAAACATCTTTGCGACACCTTATGGTAAGAGCGCATGCGATGGACTTGGTGGTACAATAAAAAGACTGGCTGCCAGAGCTAGCCTACAAAGCCTGTATTGGGAACACATAACAACTCCCTTACAGTTATATAACTGGGCAACTGAAAATATAAAGAATATGGATTTCTACTTCGTGATCACACAGGAGTATAATAAAGAAAAATTATTAATGGAATCGAGATTTTCTAATTCAAGAATTGTGCTGGAAACAAAAAAACTTCATCATATTTCATCTGTTTCACCAGGAGTAATAAAAGGAAAATATTTTTCCTTTTCATCGGAAGAATATGCATATACTCTTAAAAGATAATAAATAATGATTTTTTTTTTAGTTTTTAAGTCCTTGGGATACAAAGACCCAATGTGACTTTTTTTTTTTTGAATGAAAATATTTATTACAGAATATTTAGCCGCCTATAAAAAATTATTTTGGGCGAACCCATAGAGATCCCAAGTTGAAATTTGAAATGGAAATAGAGGACGAATCTCTCTATAATATTGGGTATGTAATTTAATTCGTGCGGTTTTTTTTTTTCAAAATTTGAACGTTTATTTAAGAAAAACATGTAATAGTATTATTCAAAGTATTGCCCATCTGAAGCTATGACTTTTTCCAATCTTTCTGGCAATTTTTGGATCCCATCCCAAAAGAACTGCGCCGGCTTGGCAGCCAAGAATGAATCAAGCCAATTTTTGATATTCTGCTCTGATGTGAACCGTATTTCAGTGAGGGCGTTCTGCATCGACCGGAACAAATGGTAGTCAGAAGGGGCAAGGTCTAGGCTATAAAGCGGGTGGGATAAAACTTCCCATCCACTGTTTTCCAAATAGTTCTTAACCAAAATAGCAACGTGGGGCCGAGCGTTGTCATGATGGAAAATTATTGCCTCGTGTCTGGTCGCATATTCCGGGCGTTTTTCGGCTACTGCTCTCTTCAGACGGATTAATTGTGTTCGGTAGCATTGTCTTTTGATGGTTTCACCCGGTTTTAGCAGCTCATAGTCCAGCACACTCATCTGATTCCACCAAATACAGAGCATTACCTTGGCGACATGGATATTCGGCTTTGCCGTTGATTTGGCTGGTTGGCCGGGTTTTACATATGATTTTTTGAGCTTGGGGTTATCGTAATGGATCCATTTTTCACCGCCAGTAACAATCCGATGCAAAAATGACTTCCTTTTGTGGCGTTCCAGCAACATTTCGGACAAGCAAAACCGCCTTTCGACGTCTCTCGGCTTGAGTTCATGTGGAACCCAATTTTCTTGCTTTTGAATATATCCAGCTGCTTTTAAACGTTTTAAAATGGCTGCTTGAGTGACATCCAAAGATTCTGCGAGCTTTTCTTGTGTTTGGCAACAATCTTCATAGAGTAATGCTTCCAGTTCTTCATTTTTAAACTTTTTTGGATGCCCAGGACGTTCATCGTCTTCCAAGCCAAAATCACCACTTTTAAATCGTGCAAAACACTTTTGTCACGTTCGCTCAGCGAATGGAATAATAACAATGGAATAATACAAGTTACGCCATCTCTTAGCAAACCGCACGAATTAAGTTATAGACCCAATATATAAAAAAAAAAAACAAAATACCATTTCTTGAGTTATTCAAGGATATATGTAAAAAGGATATTCTGGAATATCCTCCCATTATTTCAAATCTTTGAAAGTTCACTTTGTCCTGAATTCAACAAGGTATATTTTATCAAATTCTGATGAGCAGAGCCAAAGTTAAGATTTTTTTTAAATATAAAAGAAAGCATAAATTTTGATTTTTTGCCAATTTTTTAAGTTCCGTTAAACGCTATATCGAATTCTGCAAAACTTTTTTTGCCTTATGATTCTTACCACGCCAATGAGTATTTCTACCACTTTTCAGCCAAATCGGAGGGATGTCGTTCAGAACGTCGGTCGATGCTTCATAAAATGACCCAAAAGGCAAGTATTCAAAGTAACGTCACAAAGCCTTTATCAAAGTCACGCCTCATTGGTTCTGAAACCAGATTGGGAAGGGCTAAGGACAGAACTAGAGATTTTCCAAGATTAAGGAAATATGGACGCCGTACTGCAGTGGAAAAATATATGTGTCAGATGGCCTATTATATTTGGCAATATAAGCTTAGTAAATGGAAACACCAGTCAAATTTAATTTTATACGTATAGGGTGATTCATCGTGAGGTTTGATTTATAATGCAAAACAAAGTACATAAATTTGAAAGTGAACTTAAAATTTTTATCATCGGTTAAAAGAACTATTCATGGCATTTACTTTTTAAAAATGATATCATGTAAATGTTGGCCACGACTACGTTTGAGGTGGTCCATTCGGAAGGTCCGATTTTAGGCTCGACTCGTCCGAGCAAAGCGATAACACGAGTAATGTTGGCTTAAAAAGCGTCAATCGTATCTGGCTTATTCCTGAAGACCTGAGACTACATATCCACAGAAAAAATAGCCTAAAGGTATGATATCGTACGATCTAGAAGGCCAATTTACCGTAGCAAAACGTGAAGTTAAGTGCTCATCAAAATGATTTTGCAATAAGTCCATTGTTTCAGGCGCTGTATGGTTCGTAGCGCCATCTTGTTGAAACCAGAGCTCACCGAGACCATGTGCTTGAATTTCGGAAGTACATAGTTTTATAGCAAAATAGAACAAAATTTCACGATAAAACACCGGATTTTCATTGAGTTTTTCCAGAGCCCATTCACTGAAAATATGACGAAAATTCAAGTCGCCTGGCTTCAATTCTTGCACAAGTTGAATTTTGTATACATAAGGCCGAGATCCTCACGTAAAATACGCCAAGCCAAACTGCTAAAAACGACGAAGAATCGTACACTTTTAGCTACAGCTGCTATAGTCACTTGACTTCTTCTAACCGGTTGATTATCATCTACTAATGTAAACTGGCACTCAAATTTGTGAATGGTATTGGCAATAGTGGTTTCAGTAGGTCGAATCGCACGAAAAACATTTCTCACAAAACGCTGACTTTCGTAATACAGCTGAACAATTTGGAGAGCCTGTTGTAGTGTGAGTCTTTCCATGATGATTTGCCAAACTATGCTGAACAAAAATGACAAAGCAGTTTGATAGGAGTCACACGTGATCTGTCACGGAAAGCCTATTGAAAATCGAACCACACGATAAATCACCCTATATATAGTTCAGAAATAGGATAGTATTCAGATTAAAGTCAGTCATATCCGGTGCAAGTAAGTCATAGGTGTTTGAGTGGAAGTGAAGTATTGTACTTAAATTGGAAGCGTAGTAGTTTCGCTTTGCTGTACGGATAACATGGATTGCATTTTGCGTGCTTTCTTATAAACGGCTAAATTAGAAGAGGGAATTATGCTTCCACTGCAGTGTTGGTTTCTATTGTTTTAATTTAGACGATACTTTCAAGCGTAAACCAAGGATTGCTTTTATTGTGAATACTTACAGTTTTAATAGGTGTACATGCATCAAACAGTTTCCATAAGATATATTGGAAATAGTCGAGTTTTTCGATCTGAACTCACTAACTCTTTGGACAAGGTCAATTTGCTTGCTGCGAATATCGCAGTAAGTACAGTAGTAAGATTACAAGATGATCTACACAAATTCATTGGTCCGGATAGTATATTTCCCCATCCTCTGAAGTGGTGTTATTCCACACTGTTAAGGGGTTATACGCAGTTGCAAGAAAAAATAGAAATAATATAATTATCGATGAATACCTGAGGAATATATAGTATTTGAGAAGGTTGTGTTAAAATTTAAAAGTGGAGTCATCTATTTCAGGGCCATTAGATGGACTCTCCGTAAATCAGCAGCTTCTAGTACCTCGATTTTTTGAAAATTCTAACTAATACCTGGGAACACAAAGAAAGAAAACAGCAGATGCTACTCCAATTTGTGTTCCGCTTACTTTTTTAACAGTCCGAGACATCCTTACAAATATGAGTACATACGTCTCGAAAAATACTTACCGGATCGATTTGAAGATTTTTTTTTTTTTTTTGAAAATTCTAACTGCATATAACCCTTAAAATCACTGCGTAAGCTTTTTCATCAATCTTACTATTTGCGACCCTTTCAAAAAAAAAAAATGGAAAAAAGCATTCGTCCAGCCCGTCTCTAAAAGACGTACTTTTTCCTCCTACAGACTCATTCCATGTAGGCCCCTTCTTAGCAAGGTAATGGAAACGCTGCTTATAAAATATTTAGAAAAACAAGACTTCTTAGTGACCGGAAGTACGTTTTTTATCGCAACTGGTGTATCTGGTGATCAAATGGCATGACTTACCGAAAAGTGGAAACGAAGTCTACGCCAATTTGGTGAAAATAAAATTTATTTGCACTTGAAAATGCATGAATTTCGGATTTATTTCTATGGATTGGAAATAAATTTTCGGAGCGTTACATTTAAGATATTTTGGATGGCCCTGAGTCCGATATCCACAAAATTATTTCTGGTGTGCCCCTGGGCTCTTCTTCCATTATATACATGGTATTAATTTTTTGATGGTAATATTCTCTCCATTTCATATTTGTTCACGGACTCGCATCGTTGCTCTTCGGCAACGGCTAATTGGGGAATGGAATGAAATCCAAATTTCCAAAACTCGAAGCTGTTTTGCATCATTGCAAAACCTACGTTGAAACGACCGCATATTCGATGCCACCAAAAATGATGCAAAATGTCTAGTTTCTCTCTAAAGATGTAAGAATACTTTACCCCGACTGATCTACCCTTAATATATGTGTTAATAACCCTAGAATATATAGTTCTAACGTTGGTACCTCTGCTGCTAATGCTGATGACAAGTCATCATGTCAAACGAAAAACCTAAAAGCCATGAATCCCAAAAAGTTCACCTTAGGAACACGTTTCTTTCTTTTTTTTTAAATAATTAGAATTCTTTGGTTAAATTTCTTTAAAGCTAACTTAATCTAAACACTAAAGTAAGTCATCTAAAAATTGTACTATATTTGAATTACATATATATTTTTATCTAAATAGGATTTTATAACGTTTCTCAATACAAAAGAAACAAACTAATTTGAACAAGGCTTTTTTATTTATGTTCATAAAAATTAGTGCTGTTGTCGCAAGTTCGTCAACAATATATTAAAGTGAACATTGTCACTAAAACAAATTTTCGATAAAATAAACGTGAAATTGAAGTTCGTTAGAGTCAAATCTGCGATCTCTCGTTGGAAGCAATGATCTCATGACCTTAGCTCTTGTGACAGTTATACGGAATTTACTGGTCCTCTTCCTAAAAGTTTCTCATTTTATCGATTGTTAATGGAAGAGTTTTATCCATATTCTGAGTTTCATTCGAATTAACGATTCGTTTGTGTTAAAGTTTCATTCGAAAGAACTTTTCGTATTCTGAGATTCGAAAGAAAAATGTCGAGTGAACTTCGAAATCAGCTGTGCTATGCCTTAAATGTATGTAAAAATATTTTTTGATGAAAATTTTTTGATGAGCATTTCTGTGGTAAATCCTTTGAGTAATAAAAAACAATAGATGCAGCATCTCTATCACCTTATATGAGGGGAGTCCCAGAAGTACCCGACCCAACAAAGAAAACACAAAAATTTTGGAAAAAGATTTTTTTTTTCAACATAATCGCCTTTCAGCTCTATACGCTTTCCCCATCGATGTTCAAAAAGTTCGATACCCTTTTCATAATCAGAACTGTTTTGTCCCTCAAAACAGCCTTTAACTGCCGACATCACTTCTTTCGTTGGAAAATCTTTGACCACTGAGTCATTTTTTCAAGTTTGGGAACAGAAAATAATCCGAGGGGGCTAAATCTGGCGAATAGGGTGCTTGAGGTAGCAATTCAAATTTTAATTCATTAATTTTGGCCATTGCAATAACGACACTGTTTTTGCTCGAGTGTGAGCAAACGCGGCACCTATCTTGCACACAGCTTTCCCATGTCCGAATTTTCAAATAATATGCGATGTATCGCACTTTTAGAAATGCCTACAATGTCTGCTAGCTCGCGCACTTTCAGTCGACGATCATCCAGTACCGCTTTATGGATTTTCTTCCTCATTCCTGGAGTCGTCACCTCTTGCTAGTCTTGGCAGTTCGTACAGCCTCGTTTAAACTCAGCAACCCAAAATTTTACTGCTGTAAACGAAGGAGTAGAATCCAGTTCAGCTTTTATATTGGTTGGGCTGAGGCCTATCAAATAGAGTATTGTATCACATAACGATGACCAATTTTCTCCATTTTCACAAATTCACCGACAACGTTCAATATTGATGGCTGCCAAACAAATACTAAATAACGTGTCGCTTTCAAACTTGAAACATATGCTTTATAGACTGCGTACTTTCCAATACAGTGATATTTTCAAACAACTACCGCCATGTCTTGGTCAGGCCGGTCAGGTACTTCTGGGACCGCCATCGTATGTGGCAACATGGGAAAAACTTCTATAATTAACTATTAATAGCAAAAGGATTTGGTATAGATCTAATCCATTCAGTCTTGAAGAAAACAAGTATTGGGTATGTAATTTATTATTATTCAAAGTATTGCCCATCTGAAGCTATGACTTTGTCTCATCTTTCTGGCAATTTGTGGACCCCATCCCAAAAAAACTGCGCCGGCTTGGCAGCTAAGAATGAATCAAGCCAATTTTTGATATTCTGCTCTGATGTGAACCGTATTTCAGTAAGGGCGTTCTGCATCGACCGGAACAAATTGTAGTCAGAAGGGGCAAGGTCTGGGCTATAAAGCGGGTGGGGAAGACTTCCCATCCACTGTTTTCCAAATAGTTCTTAACCGTGGGGCCGAGCGTTGTCATGATGGAAAATTATTGCCTAGTGTCTGGTCGCATATTCCGGGCGTTTTTCGCCTGCTACTCTCTTCAAAGGGATTAATTGTGTTCGGTAGCGTTGTCTATTGATGGTTTCACCCGGTTTTAGCAGCTCATAGTACAGCACACCCATCTGATCCCACCAAATACAGAGCATTACATTCGCGCCATGGATATTCGGCTTTGCCGTTGATTTGACTGGTTGGCCGGGTTTCACATATGATTTTTTGAGCTTGGGGTTATCGTAATGGATCCATTTTTCACCACCAGTAACAATCCGATGCAAAAATGACTTCCTTTTGTGGCGTTCCAGCAGCATTTCGGACATGCAAAACCGCCTTTCGACGTCTCTCGCCTTGAGTTCATGTGGAACCCAATTTCCTTGATTTTGAATATATCCAGCTGCTTTTAAGCGTTTTGAAATGGCTGCTTGAGTGACACCCAAAGATTCTGCGAGCTCTTCTTGTGTTTGGCAACAATCTTCATAGAGTAATGCTTCCAATTCTTCATCTTCAAACTTTTTTGGCTTTCCAGGACGTTCATCATCTTCCAAGCCAAAATCACCACTTTTAAATCGTGCAAACCACTTTTGGCATCTTCGCTCAGCTAGTACATGTTCACCATAAATTTCCACCAAAATATGATGACTTTCGGCAGTAGTTTTCTTCATGAAGAATAACTCCCCGCAAAAACACTTTTTCAGGCACAAAGTTCGACATATTTGAGTGAAAAAAATTATTGTTGTTTACGCTTCAAATAAATGACATATACTGAAATGACGTACAATGACAGTAGCTATCCAACGCATGTTCCAATGGAATAATACAAGTTACGCCATCTCTTAATAAACCGCACGAATTAAGTTATAGGCCCAAAACGTTATGAAGCAAACCTTTTGGAATTCAAATTAACCATTATTTTCTGTAAAAGATTTGTTTGTTATTTTTCTCCTGACAAAGATGATTTCAAATACGCTTCGAATGAACTGCTCGCAGATACACAAGATCTGTCAGCATTCCGACCATTATACTGTTAATTGCTGCTCTTAAAATTTTGGGGCTATCAGCATGGCTGAGATAAAGATTAAATGGAATGATATCCCAGTCAAGTGTTTCAAAAGTACTTGAGCAAGAACTTGACATTTTGGAAAGAACGCCTTGTCGGAAATAGATTAATGATCAGCTTTCGGAAAGCGAAAAGAGTAGAATTATTTGTTTTGTAATGCTAGGGTAATAGCCTCCATAAATGGTAAGCATATAGCAATAACACATATTAAAAACCAAAGAAAAATCGTTTACTTATATTCTGCTTCCCTTTTTCGTTCGACTAAAAAGCGACATTGGTTTCGTTTCGTTCGAAATTTAGAATGGAGTCAACTTCAAATGAGAAATGGACTTTCGAAAGTGAACGAGACAAATCGAAAATAAAAATACCGGTTGTTCGATTTCGAGTTACTTTTAATTCGAATCGAATCTCAGAATAAAGGTGTTCTTCTCGTGCAACTTTACGTATGATATCCCTCTTTGAAGATCTATCATTTAAAAAAAAAAAAAGAATCTTTTATTAGAAAATATTGGGATGGGTGCAGATTGTCATAGAGCGTTCGTTAATTTTGCAGTAGCTCGAGATTTCTAACCTATCTCTTTTTTTTTTATCGAGCCTGCACTTTTCGGTGTGAGTAACTCACTTTATAGCTAAGAAAGTTGCATTTACCCTACAAGAGGTCAACTGCTGCAATCTTTTTTCAGAACCACTAACTAAGCTCTGAAAGTTCGAATAGACCTGAGCATGACGAAGCAGCGATATATCGTAAACATCATAGACGTCATCATTGATTCAACCAATGAGAATCCTTCCCCGAATGTCGTCATTTTGCATAGGTCTGTAGGCTTGGTGTCAAAAAGTCATCTTTGTGGCTTACTCTAGTTTCGAAGTTTAGATCTCAGTCGACGTTAATTGATCATCAAGGAATATTTTAAAATTTTTAGAAACAAGCAATTATAAGCTATTTGAACATAATTTCTATAGCAGCATCTGTTATTTTTCTTGAGAAATCGAGGTTTTCGTCTCTATCAATTTTAGATGTATGCATTAGATATATGTTAACCTGACATACCAGCTCTTTTGGTCGCAGGTTTTGTGCTTATAGTTTTTTTTTTTTTTATAGAGATTTCGGTAAATTTGCTAGGAAAACGCTTCAGCAGTTCCTTTTCCTTGTGCTTACTTACTATTTTATCTTGCGCTATATATAGTCCGGGATGGATCAGGAATTTAGCTAACATACCTCTCCAGCTGGAGCGGTCTTAGCCAGCTGCTTTCAGTTGAGCACACGAAGTTGACAGAGGTCCCCTCTCACGTGTGTGTGCCATCTATCATATTATGAAGTGTAACTCTGAGTTAGAGTAGATAACATTTCAGCTCAGTGCGCGGGTTGTCGATATCTTTAAGGTATTGTAGCTATTTAAGCCAGGTTACCCTAATTCTTCTGACGAGGTGTTGATGCAAACGGGGCCGAAAATTATCCGAATAATTTTTCCCTCACAGCCGTCGAGCTTCAAGCTTCTGGGCCGAAAATTGGACCTAGGAAGATCAGTGACTTGCATAAAGTTGGTTGCCTGAGAGAGGACTTTACTACTTCCCAAAAAGCACATCAACAAAAGATGATCCGCGAATTACCATAAGAGAAGTTGATGAGGATTTTGGCATATAGTTCGGCTTGTGTCATGTTATTTTTTCGGATGTTTCCGGCATGAAACGTGTGTCAGCGAAGTTTGTTCCGAAACTTCTTAATTTCTCAAGATCTTAGGGGCTCTTAAATGATGATCCTGACGCCAAGTTCGGTCAAATGTTGAAGTTTTGATCACTGTTTTTTTTTAATACCATAGTATAGTGTATCAGGAGTTTTTACCACAAGGTCGTACGGTTAATGAGAAGTATTACCGTGAAGTTATGCGCCGTTTGCCAGAAGCAATAGGGAAAGAAACGTCCGGAATTGTGGAAAAACAATTGCTCATTCATTGTTGCTTGTGAGTGATTTTTTTACCAATAACAACAAAACAATCATGTCTCAGGCACCATATTCACCGGTTTTGGCCCCATGCGAGTTTTTCCTATTCCCAAAACTGAAAAGACCTATGAAAGGACGCAGAGTGCAATGATTGAGAAAATAAAAACGGCATCGCAGGAAAGCTATGGGTTATTCCAAAAAGTGCTTATGAGAAGTGCTTTGAGGAATGGAAAAAGCGTTGGTACAAGTGTATTAAATCTGAGGCGGATTACTTTGAAGGGAACAACATAAATATTGATGAATAAATAATTTTTTTTTTTATAAAAATACACCTTACTTTTTGAACACACCTCGTATACCTTGTTTTTCCTTTACTGACCGCTAAACTCATCCTTAACGCTTTTTCAATGGTCGCAAATGAGAAATGGCAGTGTTCCTTCCATTATGCGAATGTCGTCTGCGTGTGCAAGTAACTGAATAGAGTTTCGACAAGTGCTTATTTCCCAGAAGTCATTCGAGAAAATTATTGAAAAAATCACAACGCATCGCCCTGTTTAAGTTCTTTTCTGACATTGAAGGCCATCAGTTTTTGCCATTACCGACATTGGCCCAGTAGCGTGCATTCTCCACGGTCATCCTGCATAGCCGAATAAATTTGGATGGGAAGCAAACACTAGAAATGGTTCTGTGTAGTTCGTCTCTGTAGGTGCTGTAATATGCGGCTTTAAAATCGATGAAGAAGTGTCTATTTGGAACTCCTGGGTTTTTTCCAAGATCTATAGTAGATTTTCCTGGTCCTAAACCACACTCCTAGGGACCAGTCAGGCTATTTACGAAGGATCTTAGGCGTTCATGTAATATGACAGAGAGGATGTTGAAAAAAATTATTCCCCTGTAGTTGGCGAAATTCAGAATATCTCCTTTCTTAAAGGTCAAACAAACAAAGCTGAAGTTCCACTCGTCGGACATACTTTCGCCGACTCAGATTTTAGAGATGAATTGATGTATGCTCCGTATACAAACCTGCTGCTTTAAATAGCTCGGCAGTAAAACTATCGGATCGAGCAGGTTTGTTTGATTTAAGCTTGGAAATTGCTGTCCTGAATTCTTCGTGGTCGGGTGGATGGAAATGTTCCTTGTCTTCGTCCAGGTTGAATGGTTCATTCTACCTGACGGCGAGATGTTTTACGTCATCACCGCTAAAAAGTCTGCAAAAATAATTTTGCCAGATTTTCAGCACCGACTGAGAAACTATCATGATATTTTCAGGTTTCTGTTCCGGCTATCTTTGGCATAACACATGGGCTGAAAAGTCAGTGCCGTTTTATAGTAAAACACAAAATTTTTGCAAAATTCAAAGATTTATCAATATAGTTGCCTTCGAGGGCGATACACTGATTGAAACGATTTTTCAATCTTTCGATACCAGTTTTGTAGTACGATTTCGGTTTAGCCTCAAAATAGGCCTCTGTTTCGGCGATTACTTCTTCATCGGTCTTAAATCTCTTTCCGGCGAGCATTCTTTTAAGGTCTGCGAACAGGAAATAGTCGCTTGGGACCAAATCCGGAGAATACGGTGGGTGGGGAAGCAATTCGTAGCCGAATTCATTCAATTTTGCCATCGTTTTCATCGACTTGTGACACGGTGCATTGTCTTGATGAAACAGCGTTTTCTTTTTCTTCAAATGCGGCACCCACTTTGAACAGAGCTTTCTCATGTCCAAATATTCGTGTATGATATATCCAACATGCTCTTTTGATATCTTCAGAGCCTCAGCTATCTCGATCAACTTCACTTTACGGTCATTCGTAATCATTTTGTTTACTTTTTTGATGTTTTCATCTGAAACAGCCTCTTTTGGACGTCCACTGCATGCATCATCTTCGGTGCTTGTATGATCACTTTTAAATTTTTTAATCCACTTGCGAATGGTTCGTTCGGCTGGTGCAGAGTCCGGGTAACACTTATCGAGCCATTTCTTTGCATCGGCTGCATTTTTTCCCATCAAAAAGCAATGAAAAATCAACACACGAAATTGCTTTGAATCCATTTTATTTCACAATAACAAAAGTTGCTTCACTTACAACGCTATATCTCGAGAACTAATCGTCCGACAGCTGTCAAATTTATACACGTATCTTTTGAAGGTTGGTACTAACTGAAAATTAAATTAATTCATTGCCCTCTTTTAGAAACTCACTGACTTTTCAGCCCATGTGTTATTCATTTTAATTCCTTCTTCCGAACTTAATTCTTCTGACAGCGCCTCTCTAAGACCTCGATCGAGTACTTTTCTTGCTTTCTCTTGTTTCTGTTGAGCAGCCTATGTTCTTTCCTTTTTTCTGCAAGTAGGCAGTAAGCATGTTTTTCCAAATTTGCCTGTCTGCAGTTGTTATCGAACCAAGGGTTTCTTTGTTGGGACGCGTTGAAACTCGGTACATTAGAGGAGGCCTATATTTGGTAGTGATGCCACTGGTTCTTTACATTGATTTTTGTGGCATTAGACTATTCGAGAAAATTCTATCAGGGACACATTGGCACACAGTAGCTGACTTATCAAAAGAAAAATTGAAATTGTAATAGTGAAAGTCTACCTTCATTTAATTTTCACTCAAGAAATAGTAAAATATCAGTAGAAATGCATAAGATTTGAAAAAAATTAGTTACATTTTCGTATTGATACTTTATTCTTTCTTAGACCCTAATCTATTCGTAAACATGTTATTTTTCGCACGTGAATGACACTCGATCACGGATGAAGGAATGTCAAATTACGATACTCAAAGCTCGATAACGTGTGCGGGAATACCCAAGGTGTGTTACGAGTAACACGTATGCGGGTGTTTATTTGCCGAAAGAAAAGACCTCTGGGGGTCTTTTGCGTTTGTAGCCGCTTGACGTTGAACTTCCTCCTAAAGTTGGTGTCAGTTACTCAGAGCGTTCGGGCATTCAAAACACTTGAGGAGTGCCTTGTGCCGGATATAAAGGTGTGGAAACTGGCCAACTGCAGCAAAATCAATAACCCTGTGTCCGTTTCCGGAGGTGATGGGATGAAGGCATGTTCTTCCTCACTGTAGAACCAAAGGCATTGATCAGTCTGGAATTGAAATAAGCTAGAATATTTTCCACGTCATATTTCGGGCATTGCTCGTGGGTTTTGTCGAGGAGCTCATAAAACAGTCATTGATAAGGCCGTCCTTATTCTCGTTGCCGGGGTCGTCGCCAGGGGTTCGCTTACATGCCTGAAGCTCAAGAACTGTTCGCTAATTCTTTCTCTGACGGCGAATCCACATCCCAATAAGGCTGCTCTTGTTGCTCCATTTGTCTGTAGTATTCTCCAAAGTAGATATTACAGTGGATAGTCACATATTTGTTCCAAATTTACAATTGAAAAGGCGATCTCAAGGTTATGCTTCAATTACGAATCTGCTGAGTCAAGGCACTTGTAGAAGCAAGTTTGTAAAAATGCCAAATTCCTTTGTGAGAATATGTTAGACCAGATGTATACTAGTAGATTACAAAAGCTCACGGCATGAATGACAACCCCTTAGTTTACAAATTCTTCTACAATAATTACAGTGTTTTTTTTTTACATTGGCGTTTAATTCCATGTACATACGAGTATGTATAAGAAATTTGCTTTATTTCAAAAATCCTTACAAAAAAAAAAAACAAACAAACAATCTTAATCCTAGTATCACTTTAAAACCATATAAAACTACATTCATTACCGAGTTCCCTTTGCAATTCACAGATTAGTACTTCAAAGATGAAAAATTCAAATGCGTTTTCACAAACTGTCCAATGTACTGTACGGCAATATGATTAGACGAATTGAAAGTCAGACGCTGCTTAATCATGAAAAATGCTGCAACAGTAAAAATCACATAAAAGCTAGCCAAGCAGCTGACCGAATAAACATAATCAACTCCATCGAATCCCAGAATCATTAAAAGGAATTTCGATTTTTTAAACATGCAAAATATTTCTGTTTCTGGACAGAAGGTGTCGGAACGGTTATTCCCATAAAGAGCAGCTACAAGTCCTTCCAAACCGTGACGCAAGTAACTCATTGACATAAGAATCCTTAAGTATGAAGGTATGTAGATTTCTTTTCCGTATCCAATACCATAGCAGGAGAGTAGAATAAGCGGAACCGAGATCACAGGTCCAACAAACATCGAGTTCTAGGACAGATACGAGTACATATAATTTAATTTTTTTTTAAATCTATCCCTTAGAACCACTTACCACAATGCTAAATCGGGAAGATATGAGAACTCCAAGGCTATCAGAGGTCATTCCAGTTAATATAGAAATGAGAAAGATCATCGAAAACCGATTAAGTTCCATCGGTTGGTTAGACATCAGATAGATCATGGTAAGATAGATCATGGCCAGGGTTAACATAAACGGAATCTTGGAGCACACCATCGCTAGGTAGTAGGAGCTAAGGTGATACCATTGGTTAAAGTACTCTCGTTTAAGGAGTCTAACCTCGGTGGGAACTACAAAAAAAAAAAAAAAAAACATTTTAAATACTTTTCTTCTTCTTTTCCAGCCACGGGTTCACTTACATTGCAATAGAACTGGCATCATGGGTAGATACAAGTAAGCGATGATGATTGTGAAAACAAACCCGAAATTGAACAAAGCCTTTGTGGCGTCGTTTCCAACACCATCATATATTCCTCCAACTATAATCCCCAGGGCAATGGTCAGGAAAAATTTCAGTTTAATGTATGACTGTTTGAAAAAAAGAAGTGATTAGAGGTTGTGTCTTAAGTCAGGTAATGGATGGGACTTACTTTATCTCTCCACATTTGTATAAGCATGCGTCGTAAAAGTAACCGGAATTGAAATACCCAGGAACACTTTGATTTGAGTAGTTTTGGATTGATTTCTTCTTCAAATTCGTTTGTTAGCTTTCCTTTTTCATTGGAGTATTCGCTGGAGTATTCTATATCGGGTGTCCAGCGAAAACACTTTCCATTCTCGACAGCTGCGACCATTTTCTCATGAAACTCAGTGCCGTACTCACGTCCGGCCACTTCGATAACTATGTAGAACAAAAATGAAATAATAGTTAGAGGGGCAATAACTGTAAATGTTATTTATATTTTTTAGAATACTAAGAAACCACGTTATGATGGACTTTATCTTACTCGTAAGTGAATGTACCTGTAGCCCACGAGAACCTTAAAACATTCATTACTTCTTCTATGTGCTGGAAGAATTGGCTTGGACTCTTAGCAGACCTTCTTCTTGCATTGCATTGAATTTGCCGCATACGGGTGCGCACAAAGCTTACAAAGTGCTTTAGGTGCCTAAAATTTGGCCACATGGCGCGTCAGTGCAAGAACGAGAAAGACCACTCAAAACAGGTAAGAAGATGTAGATAAGAAGGTCACAAACAACTGAACCGAAGAACGTTGGGCACGTAGCTGTTAGTTCCAGATGTCCGGTATTACGAAAAGCCCTAAGTAACAAACATTGATGAAGGGTATACAGATAAATTTTAACCATTGTGCAACCGCACAAGTGACGAAGGCAAAGAAAGTCGATATTGCCCTAATCAGCGAACCGTACAAATCCTTGGATGTTTGTATTTGGCTAGATGACAACTCCAAAAGAGCAGCGATATGGATCTGTGGGCACCACGCTCGGCAAATAATCAGGGGTCCGATGAATAGCTTCGTTACAGCTACAGTAAACGACATCCACTTCTACAGCTGCTACGCACCCCTAGTCTAACACACAGTGACTACCTGAAGATGTTGGACGAAAATGTAACTTAAGCGCGAGAAAAACATCCAGTGGTCCAGCAGGACTAAGGACACAAAAAGCAGAGCCCTTCTCGAAGCGTTTGCATCACTCAATATTAGTCTAGCGAACAACGGCTCAGAAATGGAAAGAAGCATCGTTCGACAAAGGCGCGTTCGAAGAAATGATGGACATCGACCTATCAGGTAGTTAAGGATCAGTAGAAGCCCAATCGCATCATCTAACCCAAGCAATCACCACAGCGTGTGACGCAGCTATGCCCAGAAAGACACTAAGCAGAAAGGGTGGACCTTAGTGGGATGACGAAATCAGAGCACTTAGAAAAAATTGCCTTCGATCTCGAAAAGGCCACCAAGGAGAGCAAGGCAAGATGCTTCAAACAACTACGTAACGAGGCAGAGGCGTATAGAATAGTGACAAAGAAACTGAAGAGTAGTACTATAAGTCCCCACAAATATCCTGTCCGAAAATAGAAGACAGTAGTTGAGCATCTATTCCCCCATAGATCAACTACGCAACGTATTCCCATGTAGGCGGAACATATACCGGAAATCACAATGGATGAGCTATAAGAAGCATGTATGAATATAGGCGACAATAAAGCGCCTGCACTCGATGGCATTCCAAATAAGGCGGTGAAAGCAGCTATCCATAAGTGACCGGACCATTTAATAGCAACGATGCAAAGGAGCCTCGAGGAGGGGTTCTTCCCTGAACCATGGAAACTCCAGCATCTGGTGTTGTTACCTAAGGGAAATATACCATCCAGAGAACCTTCGTGGTATCAAGCAATATGCCTGCTAAATAGACTGGGAAAAATCCTAGAACGCATCATATACAGTAGACTGCTAGCAGCGGCAGGGAATAGAGGAGCTTTGTCGGACACCCAGTATGGCTTCAAAAAAAAAATCACGTTCTACCGTCGATAAAGGCGGTAGTAGATACAGCAGTTAAAGCAATGGAAAAGAGGAGAAAGGGAGGAGACACAAAGATACTGCGCACTATTAACGTTAGACGAAGGTTAAATTGCATAAAAGTAGTAAGGTGTCTGGTTCGAAAGGTGGCAACAGTCAGATAAAAAACTTAAATAAAACTCCTACAAAAGGAAGTATAAAAGGAAATAGTTATCTTTTAGTCACCCCAATTGAAACAGATCAAACTTTTGCAGGTAAAGCTGCTTATTTTTCCTCTGACTTGACCGCGTCCAAGAAAAAGAGTCCTCCTGACTGCCTTTCCCGCGCACTATTGATGAAGTAAAATTAGCCATATCGAAACTCAAGACCAATGAAGCTGCTAGATTGGATAGTTTGACTGTCCAACTTTTCCAAGTGGCAGGCGATTACTTGGTAAGGAGGATATACCAACTTCTCTGTAAAATATGGTCGGACAAAAGTATGCACGATGAATAGAATCTCAGTATTGGAGGCCAACTGCGCCAATTACAGAGGCATCAGTCTTCTGAATATGGCCTACAAAATCCTGTCCGCATATTGTGTGAATTCCTGAAGCCGTTCATCGACAATCTGATTGGTCCACAGTTATAAAGCGTATGTTTCAAGTTTGAAAGCGCCACGTTGTTTAGTATTTGTGTGGCAGCCATCAATATTGAACGTTGTCAGTGAATTTGTGAAAATGGAGAAAATTGGTCATCGTTATGTGATAGAATACTTTTATTTGAAAGGCCTCGGCCTAACCAATATAAAAGCTGAACTGGATTCTACTCTGGGCGAGTCTGCTCCTTCGTTTACAGCAGTAAAATTTTAGGTTGCGTCGCAGTGATCGACCAGATGAGGTGACGACTCCAGAAATGGTGAAGAAAATCCACAAAGCGGTACTGGATAATCGTCGACTGAAAGTGCGCGAGCTAGCAGACATTGTAGGCATTTTAAAAAGTGCGGTACATCGCATATTATTTGAAAATTTTGACATGAGAAAGCTGTGTGCAAGATGGGTGTCGCGTTTGCTCACACTCGAGCAAAAACGGTATCGTGAAAATGTTTCAATTGAGTGTCTAGCGAAGTTTCACAACAACAAAGCAGAATTTTTGCGCCGTTTCATAACAATGAAAGAAAAATGGGTCCATCACTTTACACTCGAGACAAAAGAATAATCAAAACAATGGATTCAAAAGGGAGAACCGGCTCCAAAGAAGGCGAAGAAGGTGCTTCTTTTTTGATGACAATATGAACTTGATTTTGTCCTCATTTACTTCAAGGCCAACTCGTTTCGCCTGTCCTTCCATTGCCGTAAAAGCCTCAGTTTGACTGTTTTGTTAAAGATAGTGGTATTCGTGTTAACACTTGCCCTGCGCATTACCTGTTCCAATGCTATGTTAAATAAGTCTCATACAGTAGATGTCCTTGTCAAAATCTGGTAGAGGTTTGGAAAAGTTCGGATGAATTATTTCTAAATTTTGCACATAGCACGGCGTATTATCTGAATTAGTTCTGTCGGAATCCTGAATTCAGCCATTGCCGTTTTGACCTCAAGACGATGATGTTGCCATATGCGCCTTTGAACTAGATGAGAAGATGGTGAGTCTCGACTTGAAATTCGTTAGCTTTTTCCAGTATTTACTTTAGTGTGAACATTTTGTCGGTTGTAGATCTGTCGTGTCGGAAGCCACAGTAGCACGTGCCTATAACTGTATTGCAGAAAGACTTGAGATATTCACACAGTACAATGGATAGGATCTTATATGCTTCTATATGCCTTGATAGTTACAAGAAATAGGATCGCCTTTGTTGAAGATGGGCTATAGAGAGCTGATAATCTGGTCATCGGGCGATGGCTCAATCCACCCATCCTGGTTGATAATTGGGTGCGTGAACCCGACAAAAACATTATTGGGAAGGGGTTGTGGGTTCTCTTCTTACCCTATCTGATAAGTAGATACTGGAAGTGCTGCTTAAACACATCTAAAACGTCCTACGCTTCGGTGGCTAGGTTTCCTTCACGGCTTCGAAGAGCCTGCGTTCTGGGCTTGAAGCCAGTTCCTAGTCGCTTAACTTTCCTGAAAAAAACATCAGAACGTTGTTTATATTGCGTAACTTTTTGAAATCGTTGAGCCTCAATACTGCATAGGCCCTTATCTCTTTTTGCAAGATTTTCTTCTCATCCCTTCTTCTGGCTCGTTAATCTTCCTAGCTGTCCTTGTTTTGCGCTGCAGTGTTTGCAGATGTTCACCTTTTTTCCGGTGTACGCATGCATTCAAGGGCTCCTTGTTGGTGGTGGCTGGTAGCCTACGGTGGTCTCAGCTGCTCAGTCGTTCTAAGGCTTCCAATGTTGAATTTATTTTTCTGTGCGGTTCGAAGCTTCTTCTCGTTATATAGTCGGGCTTTGAATTTGGCTGCAATAAGAGTCGACGTTTGCACCTCTGAGTGTCCTTAGTGTCTGTAGGCGCCCGTCCGAGAGGTAATAGAACTCCTCCTTGATAGATTTAGCTAGTTATGAGAGCAACTTCAATCTTGGATGCTAACGGACCCCCTCGGTTTAGATAAGGCACCGGGACGTTCATGGACTACGAATTGAGTGTATGCATCTGGAACGTAGGCACACTATGATTTAAGTATGATAGTTCTTGTAGAAATCTTTCAATCGCTTTGTTCAACTGGTTTTTGTTCGTAGGTGTCCTTTTTTTCCTTCTATTGTGCTGTGTTTAACTTTGCTATTCGTAAGTTTTAAAATTTCTTCCTTCTGGCATGTGCGCCATAATTTAAAACTTGTTTTTGATTTTATTCCAACGATCGTTTGGTTTTTGGATTAAGATTTGAATTTGTATTGGCTTCAGTAATCAGTAAAAGTATTCGGACGTGTAGGTGATTGGTCTATTGCTGGGCATAACGTGGGTGTGTGGCCGTGGCTCAAGTGATAGTGGACTGGCTTGGACTGGACTGGAGGTTCGGTGTTCGAATCCCAGCCTCGCCCGAAAGACATTCATTTTTTTCACTTAATAAAAGTCAAGTAAGCTGATTAGTTGATTAGAACAACCAGTTAACTTCCCCTAAGATTGTAGTCTCCCCATTAAATGTCGGATGCCACCCATGGAGCGAAATAATAATCAAATTTTCCGAAAAACTTAACACGTGCTCCAGCAATTTAAGAGTAATAATACCCTCTTGAGTGTGAAGTTCTTTTTTTAAAAAAAAGAGGAAAAAATAACAATTTATAGCTTTGTGATTGGTTTATTAAATCATATGGATAGCTAAATAAACATGGACAGTTCGAGGCTCTGCTCTCAGTGATTCGCAACAGAGTATTCGGATTCGAACACTCAAATATCGTAAGACGGCAGGAGCTGATCGATTTTTTGCGAACCTATTTAAAGCAACGCTGAGTTAAGAGTGATACATGTATGGTAGATTAGTTGCTTTTGGATCCTATCAAATGCAATTTTAAAATGAAGGAAGAGTTGTTGAGTGTCGTGAATCCATCTGGTTGTTTTCATATACATCCTGCCTGACTCGAACTGCAACCAACTTCAGACTGTTATAATTTCCAAACCGTTCATGACAGTGAGCTAAAATTTGGACACATGACAGATAATTTTATTGTTTACAAGCCTTTTAAGCGATTTGCATCTCAGTTGTGTTGATTTAATTCAAACCTGATAGTGTGATTGCTTTATATTTGGCTGGAAAGCCACAAGTAGCTATCGTTAGAGGCCTCCAGCACCTCAACGTGAATAAATCATTTGTGTCTCGAACCATAGCTCATTACCGTGATACTAGCAGCGTTGCAAAACGCCATGGAGGTGGTCATAAAGAAACAGTAACTTCGGCAGAAATGGTTCGGAATTTGAAGGCTCGAATTGAGCGAAATCCGCATCGATGTGGAAGAAAAATGGCTCGTGAGCTCAATATATTGTTGGAATGGATGCAATACATACTGAAAAATGAGCTTGGGCTCAAGCCATTGAAGTTCCAAAAAGCACACGATCTTACACCGCAACAGAAAAAAGTTAGAGTCGAAAGAGCGAAGGAGTTGGTATGCTTGCACGAAAGTGGTGAGTTGCCGAATTTCGTTTTTTCCGATGAGTCGCCATTTGTTATCGAGCAATATGTCAACAAACAAAATGACCGAGTTTACTTCCCAGAAAGTTCTTTCGAAAATTTTCACCTTCAGACGGCCACTAGAAAGCAGGCAGCACCGATGGTGATGGTTTGGGCCGCCATAACCGCCGTGGCGTCAAAATTAATGCGATTGTATACCGTGAAACTGTCTTAGAGGTAGTATTGAAGCCTTGGGCAAACAATCATTTCGGTCAGAGACCGTGGACATTTCAACAAGACTCGGCACCGCGTCAACCAAGATTAGTTAAAAAACAATGTTCCACACTTTATTTCTTCGACACAATGGATTGCACATTCTCCGGATGCAAATCCGTTGGATTTCTCTGTCTGGGGTATTTCGAAGGCGAAAGTTGGCACTAAAAAAATACCAAAGTTTGGACCACCTCAAACAAGCACTATGCCGGGAATGGGTCAAAATACCGCAGAGCCACTTGCGTGCAGGGTGCGATGTTTTCTTCGGGCGTCTCAAGGCCATTATTCGCGCCAACGGTGGACATATTGAAAACTACTGATACAGTTTGAAAATTGATGTATTTTCCAATATTTTTTGCTTTAGCACAATAAAATTTATCAAAAAATAAAAAAATTATAGAATTTTAAAAAGTTGCAGTTCGAGTCAGGCAGGGTGTAGTATGGAAAAAAAGATCTTGTATCTATATGTCTTACTTAATTAAGAAGATCAGCTAGCGGTAGGCACGTAGCAATTGTCATTTTCATCAGCTTGAAATGGTAGGCATCCGTTTCAGCAGACAAACTCTGAAAGCAAAATATTCAGTTTACAAAAAACACTCATTCTGTCCGCCCTTGAAACTCTGGCATCAATCACATTTTAATAAAAAGGAATACATGATGTGATATTTAGACTTTGGTGCACTCCGGACTGTTATTCAAGCCATTCTTTTTCTGAATCTTATACAAATGAATTTTAAAAGTTAAGAGACCAACCTTATACGAGTATGAGATATCGTTAAAAATGCATGAAAAGTAAAGGCAGCTTGCTTACAGAAATTATTCAATGTGTCATCGTGAAATTTTTAGAAGTATGTTCAGTTCTCATGATTTGTAAATTAGCTGCGCCTGTCACTATGCTGACAGCAGAAGCTCATGCTTTTAAAATGACTTCAGAATCACCTTAACAAACACGCGCACAATTTAATTTTGTAAACAAGTGAATACATTACGCCACACTAGCATGTGTATTAAAATGTTTTCAAAGCAGAAATAGCAACCGAACTGCTATCGCATGCATCCCTTTAATTAAACCTAATGAAGAAGCGTGTCAAAAATTCCTACACGAGTCATTTAAATCAACATTCTACATAATGTATCATATTCAGACGAGTATCTCAAAACTGATATGATTTGTGGGTCATTCCAAACGATTTATCCTACCAATAGCCTAGTTAACTAAGTATTCGATCCCAATTATGACAACACGTCAAAGTGTCAGACGCATGATCAAAACCTCTCAGACTCCATTCGAATCAGTTCTGACAGTTTAGATCCAATAATTGAGATAATTGTCCGGTTCGCTGTCAGTCTTCAGGATACATTTTGACATAAACTTACTAAAATCAGCTGGATTGTATGTAAGGGGACAAGATAATCCAATGGCGCCCATAAACGGCACAATGTTCACTGTGGAACCTTGATAGACACACTGGCCATCAGCAAGGACGTAGACTTTGTCAAACATGTCAAACAATTTCGCTGACGGTGTATGGATTGAGCAGATAATTGTTCGTCCCGAGTGTGCAATTCGTCGTAGAAGTGAGATGCATTGAGAGCTGGATAGATCATCAAGACCACTGCAATGAGAGATATTATTTATGGAAACTGGTATTTGATTATTAAAAAAACTTACGTAGTTGGTTCGTCTAAAAAGATAACTGGCGGGTTATTAACTAATTCCAATGCAATTGACAGACGTTTCTTTTCTCCTCCTGAAAGTCGAAGACCCATAGTGTTTTCGGCCTTTTTTAGACGCAACATGCATATGATTTCGTCAATCTGTTGATTAGAACATTTTTGATATGAAAAAGATTTCGAACAGCAGTAATAGTTACCACTTCCATCTTTTGTGGCATGGACAACTCGTTTCCAAGCTTGAGGTGAGCAGCTAGCACCATTGCCTCTTGTACTGTACAATGTGGATCAAGAACTTCATTTTGCATGATGAATCGTGACATTCGTCGAAAGAGTTTTGTTTGTCTAGGTCGACGATTCACATTGATTTGTCCAGTTGCTCCGGACGCACTAAATGAATTTAATAAAAAAAATTGATTTATTATTTAATGAAAAATATTTACTTGTAGCCAGCTAAAACATTGAGAAGTGTAGTTTTGCCACATCCTGATGGACCTAAAATCGCAGTGAGTTCATTGGATTTGAATTCACCATGAATCCCACGAAGGATTAGTTTGCTTCCTGAAAAAATTAGAAAAGAGTTATTAAAACAGAGACATACTACACGTACGAGTATAACAAGAAAGGGTGGTCTTGGAACAGTCATTTTGAAAGGTATCAGCGTATGGTCCTATCAGCGTAGCCATTAAGGATTTTGAGTCATCACTTGGCTTAATACAAACTTGATATCTGGAGTACACATTGTATTAGATTGTGAATACTAACCTCCGGTACTGAGTTCCTTAATTTAAAAAAAGAGAAGTTTTAGCAAAAATGGTCGCAAGCCGAAATTCGTAACTTTAAATTATCTAGCTGCAATGGCTTTGTTTCTCTCCTATGGCCCAAAGTACTTTCTTTTGTTTTGCTGTCTTGACGTGGCAGGAAGGCTTAGAAGTCAAAGATCCTAAGTTTCTAGAAACAACCCAGTTGAGGCGCCGAATTAAGCTCCAAAGACTTTCAAACTAGACGTAAAACAGTTAACAGTATGGAGGTGACCCCAAAGGACTATACTCCAGGTGGTACTAGCAATAGAGACAATCCACCCGTAGTCTTTTTGACTGCGGTCGGGGCACGGTTTCTAGAGGCCCCTCTCGACATACTATATAACCATCCCGCTGATTTTGGCGCTGACGGAAGAGCTGCTGGAAAACTTAGTTTCGACTTTGGGTAGATTGACCTGGAACGATGGAGAGAGATCCGGGGAAGCCTTGGATTTTATTATTAAACTCCATCAGAATATACCAGTGATTGGTCTATGATTCTGACAGCTTGAGACACAGAAGAGACAAGAACAACCGTCTAAGGGGCAGCTGAAGAAGCGACGGAGACGCGAGGCAAATTCACGTCGCAAAGAGATGGCAAGTGCCGTCAAAGGCGATAGGGTCAAAGCGGAAGTGACACTGATTGAAACCGATCAACCTTTAATAACTAAAACTGCGACCTCTTTTTTCAAGAAAAAGAAAGTTTCAGGCACTCTTGTCGATGGGTCTTTTCGCACACGATGCCCTAATGAAACCGGTCTTGCAACCTGCAAAAGCTGCACTTCCTATGGTAGGAAATCGCATAAAGTGGTCAAATCCATTATTAAAAACAAAACCAGCGGTGCCAGCAAATTTCGTACCTCTGATCGACCGAAGTCGGCTAAAGCGGTGAAATCCCCGCTAAGAAACAACTCCGATGGTGACTTTCCTATCGTGCATGAGCTGGCTGAAACCGGTACTGTAACCAACATAAGTTGCAGCTTTGGTGGACGAAACTGAGGTGTTACTGGCGCACCTAAAAAGATGCTGCTATCTCCTCTCAGGCGTTTCGAATTGGGAAGGTTGGCGATGACAACAACCGAAACTGATGTGCGCCATCTTCTGGGTTCAGGGGCAACTCAGAAAAACGAGAGATATTCTGATGCGTCTTAATGCCCAGAACCCTGAACTTGACATTGAAAAGTGGAAAATCTACTCTCACAGGGAGAAAAAGAATCGGGGCAACAAGGGCTTTCCTCTTGTTGTGAGCTTAGACAAAGCTTCTGTCGAGATCATTAAGTCTAGGTATGACTCACGTTCCTATCTACACCTTGAAAGAGATAATTTCCACTTTATTTTCATATGAGTGCGGATAGGAGACGACCACCTGTGTACTCAAATCATCTTTCAACATACCAAGTCTGATACTGCTTCCCTGTGTAGGAGGCTTTTCGTTTTGAATACAAAACCCCAATAATATCCATACAGGAACCATGGGTGTGGAATAAACGTATCTGTGGTTTTCAATAAACCCTCTGTTTGGGCAACATAGCGCTCACTTTTGAAATAGGTTTGTAATACAATATTTTCAAACATTGTTCAAGCGTAAAGCAATTCATTTATACTGACTGACAGTCAAGATTTCGACCCGGGAAGACCTGTCAGTGTCAAAATAATATATGATTCAAAGAGCAACTTGCATTTAGACCCCCCATTATGTTTAAAAATAGGAAGCACAACATCGACGAATCGGACAGAGCATCGCAAAAGACATCTTTAGCATTAAATCTTGTCTCTTTCGGCTGCGCTATAAACTCTGATAATGGGAGCTCATTAGACATCAAACAAAGAGTTATACTCATTCATTGCTGCTTCGTTGACCTCAAGGAGGTAATTGAATAATAAGCCCATGTAAGATTCTTGAGATGTATTTTTGTTCCATTCACGTTGGCGGATTTTAGAAAAAAATAAATAGCAGTGGCCGGTCAGATTAATGCGAATCAATCATCTTAGATGGCTAGTTGTATGTACAACGATTGAGTATAAATGTTCCGACTCAAGGGGGTTTTTGGGGAAAGGGAAAGAAAGGGTTTGAGAGAAAGACCTCACCTTAAGAGTTGTGCAAGAATAAAAGGAGTCCGCAATCATCTTGGAGTTCGTAACTGGACGAAGTCCGCAAAAAATCAATGGAGCAATTATGAAATGATTGATTGAAATAAACTCGATCCAGGTCGAGACGCCGCGCTTGCGAGGCAACGACCGCCAAAATTGAGGTACTGGTTTGGAAGTAAATTTGAGGTAAACTGGTGTCCTATCAGGGACTCAATTAATGGGCCAGGCCCATCCAACCGAAGATGGACTAGCAATGGCTCAACAATTTAAGAAGGTGTACGATCTACCCATGTACATATAATTTCCAATACTCAGTTATGGAAAACAAGATTCTCCTAGAGAAATTCTTGAAAGAAGAACCGAGGGTCACAGTGTCAACATTGCCAACCAACCACATCAACCACTAACTTTAACATGAAGGCAATAAAGAAGTCTCAGCCTCTGTGACAGAGGAATTACGAGTATATATGTAGTTGCACACAGAGAATTCCCAATATTTCGCGTTTTACCAGTCGTTTGTTGCGGGCTTAGCGCTCACGATATTGACTCTACAGTGATTTTGAGACAATATCATCAACGAGTCATCCAGAACCGTCAATGTCGACGTAGACATCCATGGAAAAGTGAAAACTATACAAAAGTTTAGCCTGACGATTCAATCTTTTGACAAGGAAGGACTATATCATTTAGGGAACATCCTTCAGCAGTTGAAAAGATGCTAAATTTTTGCTGCTTATTGGGCTTTACAATTACCATCTGGGAGCTCCCATACGCGTCTCCAGCTGAGTGGCCCAACATAAAGTGATCGCAACAACCTGCAAGCTATGTTTTGTTGTTTATGGACCACAGAATGATGATTAAAATCTACAACCAATTGTTTCTCATATTCGCGAAGATGATACACTTGTAAATTGGTTGAGACTTATTTGTTTATTCTAAAATCAGAAAGAATAATGGTAAGGAAACAGTTTGAAACCAAATTGTTTGGTGACGTATTTGCCAATTACATCAAAAAGGGATATGCAAAACAAACTATCACCAGACGAGGTAACAACCAACAATTGTCGAACTTGGTATCTGTCTCAGTTCGGGGTCATTAATACACACAAGCTGAACAAATTGCGAGTCGTTTTTAAAGCCACCGATATCAAGAAGATGCTATGCAAGTTAGAATTCGTGCCGAGAGTTTGTTATGGAGAAGTAGACTTTGAGACCAACCATTTCGCATACACGCCGCTACATCGACGATATTTGGTGCCGCGTGCTTTCCCTGCGCAGCCGAATATCCAGAGGCTGTTAATATGATTGTGAGCAATCATAATGTGGATGACTTTGTATGCAGTTCCCCAGCCAAGCCGACGCCGAACGGATTAGCCCAGACGTCAAGGAGATTTAGCTCTCCGAAACATTGTTTGCAACAACAAAGCTAACAGGACAAACTAAACAAGACGTCATGTCGTCCTTAAACTATAGTACCGACATAATCGATGAAAAAATACTAGGATCGTATGTATGTATTTGAATACTGAATATGGCAATTGCCAAAAAATTACTAGAATCAGCACGATCACTAACGAAGAGAGAGAGATGCTTGAAATCGTAATGGCAATTTTAGAGTCTTTCGCATTTTTCCCCGAATATTTGGTTTACTCCAAAATTTTACTATAAAGTACAAGGAGTACATGGGCTGGAATGATTTAATTCCTCAGAGCCTTTGTTGTCATTGGAAACTGCTAGATAAGATAAGCCACTTTCAGTTGAGTCGGCAGTAAAGTGCTCAGAGTATGGAACTATACATCCTTACCGATGACACGGAAAGTGCTTTTGCGTCAGTGGGGTATCTCCGAATAACATGGCAAGGATCGTGTGGATGTTACCTTCGTATGTGGAAAGACGAGGTGAGCACCAAAGAAATTTCTAGTTTGGAGTTGCAAGCTACAGTTCTGCAAAGCCGTGTGCAGGCAACTATTAAAGCCGTTCATAAGTTCGCCATCTCTCGAGTAATTTACTGGAATTATTCTAAAACCACAATTTTAGATTCGATATTCTGAGCTCAGTTATAAACCATTAATTGCACATAGAATAGTAGATATCCTAGACACATCGGTTTTTCTGATTGGCGCTGAATGTGGCGGACGATGCCATTCGAGCTGTCAACATACCAACGTTCACCATGATAAGTCAATGGTTGGTTGGTCCCAAATTTCTTCATTTTGCCGAATAGCAATGGCCACATTACTAGGATGACCTGATTACAAAGTCGCCAGAGGAATATCTTCACTCAATCGTTCAGTAAAAAGCATACTCACAATAGGTTCTAGAATGTGTTGGTTCCCTTAATCGTGCAAGAAAAAGAATTGGGGTTAAATGAGATGAAAAGCCTAACTGTACGATCTTGGTCGAT